>CM069305.1:1415000-4225000 GCA_035609425.1 Epinephelus awoara | reverse complement strand
AGGAACAATCACAAAATCCTTCATAAATGCTTTTGACTTTCCCTCCAGCCGACTTATTTTGCTTTTTCAACTATATGTGTTGTGAATATCTGCCAGTCCATTGTTGGAATACTGAGAATGGTTTGGTGATGGACTAGTTCTGTATGCAGTGGATTTTTTTTTTTTTTTTTTTTTGAAGTTACCACGATTTTTGGAAATGTCTTGAGTTTCACACTGCCTATTACAGTGAAGGCAGGCTGCCTCGCCTGAAATAAGAACCACCCCGCTCACATTAAGTCATATTCAGGAACAACAGCAAAAACTGCAGCAATGGCCTCATTTTTCACGCATATCTTTGGCATTTTTGTGCTACACTTTTTTGTTACTTATTAGCCAATATACACTGATATCAGTAGTGTTGCAACAAGGTAATACTGGCCATTATATGATCACTAGGGGTGGTGAACAAAATCAATACAGCATAGTATCATAATATTTATTTTTTTTTGCCAATATTGTATCATCACACAGTGCCAAGTATTCATCTTTTTATTGTATAAATTATTTATGTTACAAATACAAGTAAACCTTTAGTAGCCTAATAGAATAATAGACTTTTTCACTCCATTAGATACATTTTGCTGAAAAAAAAAAAGGCTGAAGTAAGATGAATAGACAGAAAACTGTAAATTATGTCCCTTAAAAGAAAACCTTTATCTAATATCTACATAAGATAAAAGGTTTTCTTTGGGGACATAATTTACAGTTGAAAAAGGGTAATAAATCACAATATATTGCAATATATTTTATCACAATACTCAGCATATCACAACATATGTAAAGTATTGCAAATGTCCCGCTGTGGGAGTAATAAAGGATAATCTTATCTTATTTTATGTTACATTATTTTATCTTAAATAGCAATAACATTGTATGGTGACTTAAGTAAATCACCATACAATACAGTTAAGTATCATGAAAATATCATATCAGGGATCCTCTGGTGATTCCCACTATCAGTCAGGCTCTAGTTAAAATCAGCAGACATTTAGACAAAAACAATTCTGTGGAGGGCTGTGTTTGGTGGGGAACAGGTTGCTTCAAATACCAGAGATACATTATGTACTGGATCTGTAAATCCAAGGTGACAGATCCCTCAGTTTTAAGGCCTATCAGATGCCAAAATACTGCATACTGTCTGAATGCCGCCTTAGTTAAAGATAATCTATAACCAGCAAGACTTAAAGTTTAATGCTAATACCGTAGGTCTGACTCAATAGCATGAAAGACTGGTTGAATAAGGGCCCCTTAAAACTTCTGAAGTTAAAATAAAACTTAATCCAAGACTTGACACCTTACTGCAATGTGCTGTAGCCAACGCATAGCACTGATATAAAAAACTACAACAATAGCAACAAGATAAATCCAATCAGCAGAGTCTAAATCTCTGCCAGATGGATACCCAAGCTTGTTGTGACCACAATAGGAAATACATGTTGTGCGGCTGCACCAAGTGGAATTGTCCCTCCACGCTCCATTACAGTCTAGATGGCAGCAAAGATGACATGTTTTTTTTTTCTTTCCCATTTCGTATCGAGCCTGACTTTGGTAGATCATAATATATTGGGTACAGAATTAATCTGCGGATGCTCAAAATGAAAACAAACTTTTCTATGGGTGTCACTTTCTGAACCATGACAAGAGCCAAAATGTAGTCTGCAGCATACTAGCTAAGGCTTGTTGTTTAGCCAAGCAGATGGCCGGAAATGCCTTTTTCTCTATGTTTTTATTCTATGTGAGCTTGTTGATGACTTGCAGCCTCTACCAGGTAGTTAAGAGGAGTGAGGAGTCAGCCATCATGAATTAAGAATATTGACTGTATAAAACAGTCAATGAAAAAGGTTTTTCAAAAAATATGAATCACCACAACCACAAGAGGTTGTTGAGCATACATTCATAATTGTGCACACAAAATATTAGACAGATTGGTCCAGCAGTATGTCAGATTAGCTGCAGACTACAGACTGTATATAAAGATGGATGACACATGCTGCCGTGGTCCTGCCTGATGCCTCCTGCTGCTGTTATCATTAGTCATACTTCTACTGTTATTATACACATATAATTAGTCACATATGTATACTATCAGATATGAATATATACTTTCAACATACTGTACCACAATAGCCGTAATTAATAATCTCTCTCTGTCTCTCTTTCTGTCTCACTGTGTCCTGCGGATTACTGTTAGTTTATTATGTTGATCTTTTCTGTACGACATCTATTGCACGTCTGCCGGCCTGGAAGAGGGATCCCTCCTCAGTTGCTCTTCCTGAGGTTTCTACCATTTTTTCCCCCTGTGAAAGGGTTTTTTGGGGGGGATTTTTCCTTATCCGCTGTGAGGGTCCTAAGGACAGGAGGATGTCTTATGCTGTAAAGTCCTGTGAGACAAATTGTGATTTGTGATATTGGGCTTTATAAATAAAATTGATTGAGTGATTGAATTGACATCTCCGCTTCTTCCCACTGTACAGAACTGAGGCCAAAATATCCAGGATATGGTTGGCACCATCTTATGCTGGTGACGTCATTTGGTGCGCATACTGTAGGATCCAACCAGCTCACTGAGTCACTGTGACTCATGAGGGGCATTTTACATTCCACTGAGTTAAGTTAATGCCACTAATATTTACTAATATCCATATAATTTGTTGATCACATTTATTTTTAGTTCTTTAACCAACTGCCTCAAATTACTTCCCCTCATGGAGCTGCCACTACGTTATTCACTGTAATTTTGGTCTACTTGATTATGACCACAATTTCCTGTACGAAATGATGACACTAAAAAGAGAAAACAGATGTGGAGAAAAAGTTATTTAAAATACACTGAGAGTCGAAACACAGCCAAATTCTGCTGAGCACCTCAGCAGCAAAAAATTAAACAATTAACCATTATTATTTGCAGATTTCCACTTTATGACCTGGCTTATACAGTGTTAGCCCTGGACTAAGGTCAGTGTTTACTTCCTTTTGGGCTCTAAAAAGCTGTTCAAAGGCTGTGAAGTCTATTAAAGGGAGAGTCCGAGCAGCTGCAGGAAGGCAGGCAGGCAGGCAGGCAGGCTGGGCAGCGCTGAAGCCTCCAGTCCAGCAGAATCAATAACAGACGTTGTCCATGTTACAAAGCAGCCACAGCTGCTCCTTTAGTTGTTCTCCAAATTCACCCATGATTACACACACACACACACACAATGATCACACACTATTATAAATGAATTCAGGCACGCACACATTATGCAGTCAGGCCTTTATACATTTGCAATGCACGACAAGGTACACGAACAGGAACAAACCCACAAACATATTCCAATACTCTGAATACATCTATTTTTTTCATAGCTGCAAATGCACTGATGAGTGTTCCCTATATCTTAACATGACAAGGTAGCCAATGTGAAGGAATGAGGAGGGAGAACAGACTGACGTCCTACTTAAACCTGCTGAGCCTCTGAGAGGAGAGAGTTGTTGGCTGACTGACATGGCCCTGAAAGGCTTTCAGCAGGTCAGCACACAGCCAACCAGAAAGACAGATTGAGTGAGTGTGAGAGAGAAATGTTACTGTGTGTGTGTGTGTGTGTGTGTGTGTGTGTGTGTGTGTGCTGTTGATTACCTGTGCATGTAAGGCTGCACTGCTGTCTGAGTTTAGATTCATACTTTAACATGAAGTCATGTGCTGGAAGAGGTAGAGGGACACACTTCAACCTGAACTGTTGATACTATTTTTCTTGGTGGGAATAATTTGTTAACAGTCATACACCATCACAAAACGCTATCACCACAAATCATCCAACAAGCATGTTTTGAGAGTAAAACAATCCTTAATTCACACATCTGAACGGATGTTAAAACATTCAAAACACGTCATTATTAAATGTGGTTGAGAGATGTATGTTTTCCAGATAAAAGCTACTTCTTCCTGGAATAAGAATCCATGTTAAAGGTCTGTGAGGGCACTGTGAGCTGTGGGTAAACACCTTTAGATCGCTCACTGACCCAATTGTAGCAAGGTGAAAAACAAACATCCTCACCTTTTACCGGAGGCCTGTCTGGACTCGCCAGACAGAGGCACAAGGGAAAGGAAGAAGGACCAGGAACAGCTGCTTTACTTCTCGGTTCCTAACTCTCACATGTTTTCTTTATTAGGCTGCTTGTGATCAAGGGACACTGATTAAGGGACACTGACTTCTGTCTGTTAAGTTGATCCATACAGTACTGAGGCAAGGGGAGGGACAGTTTATGTTGGCTTTGCAATAAATACTTTCTTTACATGACAATACTAAAATAAGGATCTAATGAGCTTTCTCTCAATACCCCTTTTCCACCAACATGTAACAGGTTCCATTCCAGTTCCCTCACCTAATTTTGAACCATTCAGAGCATTTCCACCGACAAATAAATTGGTCAGAACCTGAAAAGTTGGTTCCCAGCTGGAACCAAAAAATAGCAGGTTTTGCTTGACCCGAAGTGTGAACCTATGACATCAGTGGGTGTGCAGGTTGGAAAAAGAGCATGGAGTCTTGCACGTAATACTTATCCACATCTTGTTATCATTATTAGTTGGTCCATGTTTGGTTTTTGGATAAAAAACAAATGTAATCTGTAATAACAGGGCAAGAGCTCACAGGAGATCAATGCAACTTATCACCTTGCCATTACTGTTTACTCGCACTGTGCATTGTGTAAAGACCCTCTGTTGATGACGCATCCTTAATTACAATGGTCCTGATCAAAACTGGTGGAAACATGATTAACAGCACCAAGGTTCCAGGAATTCTGAATGGAACTGGTTCAAGAACCAGATCTAATTTGGAGGAAAAGGGGTAACAGTAACTTTAGAAATTTAACCAATTAGAGGCACTGTTTACACCTTGTTTTGTGTTATCTAATACTGAGGTCCAAGGATGGGTCACAAAAAGCAGTTCACTATAATGCCTTGTGTCATATTTTGAGTGGTGAGTTACCCACTGTTCCAGCACAATCTGTCATTCATCAACAACACTTTTGCACATGTAAAAGATTAACCGGCAAGTGCACTAAAATATTTTGTAGAAGAGGTAGGAGAGCTTAAAATTGTATCACCAGCCACTGTGGCTAGTGGTTTTTACGAGCCAATTTTTCACTACCTCAATTGTATTGTTGGGAAATTCTGTTTTATTTGATTAAAGTTGACTATGGTGTGCTACGATCTATTTGAAGAAGAAGATTTACAGTCCTGTTAAATGTAAATGACCAATGTAAACACGTAAATCAAGACTGCATCAAATGTATAATGTTGAAATACTCAGCTCTTATAAGGTTGTTTGTAAGAAACCGACAAAGACACAATTTGTGAAACTGGCACTCGTGAATTTTGGTTCTGCATCATATGCATCAATGTACGTACCGTACAGCTGTGTGCATATATATGACATCTACCAAACTGGCTAACAAGAGTGACTGTGTTACAGACACACCACTGCCAAATGCTACCTGCATTTGGTAGATGGACAGGTACTAATGTCAAGCCTTTGAGACAGAGCCCCCAGGAACAGTGCAGGGCTTTGAACCCACCCACATGGTGGCCCAAAGTGGGATTGCACCGTCCAGGTCCGTCATGTGATGCTATGGGGCCCAAATAGACTTTTTCAAAATAAAGCTTTTTTAACTTCATGTGCCACTAAGCAACTTTAATAGGAGTGAATGGGGGCCCACCTCTAATGCTGTATCCAGGTCTCTTTATACATCCATGTTTGAGACCTGTACCATTCCCTTAACTGCACTCACAAAAAGAAGAAACACAGCTTAAACTGATCACAACAGGAAGTCAGAATTTCCTAATGACTTTTTGCCTGATGTGATTTATATGAACAAACATATTGTTTTAAGAGGAAAAGATACAGTATGATGTGAAGAGACAAGACACAGTGTCACGTGTTTTACCTGTTGGATGAAAAAGAACCATGCTCCACATCTAATCATGCGTTCAGACTGTCAGACTCCTCAGGTAAGAGACAGGTAAATCTGTAAGAGACACAAAGATAAAATTCATCCGTCACTGCTCTTTTTCTTTTCAGGACACACTTAAATCACAATTAGGACCAAGACTAGGCTTTCAAAAAAAGGAATTCCACTGGAGTAAAAGATCAGCCGGACTCTAGCAAGAATAAAGAAAGCATGACTTCTACAATGGGCACATTTGTACTTTAAATGGGAAAAAAAATATTGCTAATATTCCATGAAAATCCTTTGGAAACAGTTTGAAAGGCTCCAGCTACAGCGACTAGCCTCTGCAAAACAAGTGATGGAAGAGAAATCATTTCAATTGGCAGAGAAGGAAGGAGAAAGACTGAGAATGTGTTCACAAGGAGCTCCTAGGGACAGCAGAGCACAATGGCTGCACATACAAAAAAAAACCCAGACACAAACACACACGTACTAAACCTGCAAGCTTTATAAAGAAAACACATCAGAGGATGTACTTCCTGCGGCAGCTGAAGAAGTTCAACCTGTCAAAGACAATGATGGTGCACTTCTACACTGCCATCATTGAGTCCATCCTCACCTCCTCCATCACCATCTGATACGCTGCTGCCACTGCCAAGGACAAAAGCAGACTGCAGCGTATCATTCGCTCTGCCGAGAAGGCGATTGGCTGCAATCTGCCCTCCCTCCAGGACCTGTACGCCTCCAGGACTCTGAGGCATGCAGGAAAGATTTTGGCTGTTCCGTCCCACCCTGGACACAAACTTTTTGAGACTCTCCAGGGTCCAACATTAACGGTTGCCCGAATGCCCGGGGAAAGTAAAAATAGCCGGCGGGCCAGCAGACCCTGTGCAGACATGCCCGGTCGGGCAAGCAGCACCGACTCGGATTTTTTATTTTTATTATTTCTAATCGCAGGGCAGGAATTATACCACGGCCCAACAGCCAGTGCCATGGAGTCCCCGGTGTGTGGCCGTAATGCCCCTCCTACCCATACGGCCAGTGTAGCAAGCCCTGTTTTTTATGACAAACAGCATAGCAAGGCTACGGCTAAGTTAACGTACTGACACACACACACACACACACACACACACACACACACACACACACACACACACACACACACACACACACACACCGGACAGCCTCTCAGTACTTAGCCGCTAACGCTCATGTACAACACAGGTACCACACAGAAACTTTTACAAAGTGTCATAATGTGCTTCCAGTGACTGTCAAATCGCCAGCGAAAGCTGTTTACACTGCAGACACGGAGATGGCACAAAGATCCTCTGTGAAGGAAGACGGTTCACTCTGCTCTGCTGCCAGGAACAAACTGGGAGGCAAAGATCCTCTCTGAGGAAGAGGGTTCACTTTGCTGCAGGATTCGCCAAAAGGTTTTTTTGTTTTTTTCTTTTAATAAATTGAACACACATTAATGAACATACAAGATCCTGTTGAAAATTAATACATATAATACAATACAATAAACATTGTCAAATTAAATGAAGGAAGAGGATTTTTTTAAGTTAAATAAAATATTGGGGATTTATGTAAAAATATACATAGAGACATATAAATAATTATATAATTAAAGATATGTAGGCTATGTTAGGTGAATACTCCTGTCAGTGACCCTGACCACTGGCATTGGCAAAAGAGCTGGAGTTGGTCCCCGGACACTGCACTGAGGCTGCCCGCTGCTCCTAGTGTATACAGCAGGATAGGTCAAATGCAGAGGTCAAATTTTGTTGCAATGTATGTTATGTGCTGAGAAAGGACAATAAAGAATCTTCTTCTAATAATAATTTCTTAATAACTAGGAGATAACAAAAGAATAAAGAGATTTCAAAGACTTAAAAAATAAGGGACATGAATCAAAACAAGAAACAAGATATATCCCCAGTCATGCACACCCAGTTTTAATAAACACAGTACTGTTTTTCAACACATATATTGTTTTGTCTTCATTCAATGTAATTAGCACATATTGTTATTGCGCCATTGGTTTTGGCCTTGGTGCCCCACATTTTGGCCGTGATTCCCCAATAAGTTTGTATTTATCAAAGGCCAAAGTGGCCTTGCCCTAAAAATGACTTAATTCCAGGCCTGGAATCGTGTATTTCCTCTCCTGTTTCTGTCCTCGGAGGGGCCAGTTGCAGTGTACTGTTTTTTTATGTGCTGCTGCCTCCACTGGCTGATCGTCTCTGCTGACGTAAGATATAAGTTATGAGTGAGCCAGAAAAAGAACCTCTTAAGCAGAATTTAGATGGGGCAAGTAGATTTGAGAAGTGCTTGCCCGGCAGGGCAAGTAGGAAAAAACCTTAACGTCGGACCCTGCTCTCCCCTCCGGCAGGAGGCTGCGGTCCATCAGGACCAAAAGCTCAAGCCACAAAAGCATTTTCTTTCCATCTGCAGCTGGCCTCATCAACAAGACCAGAGACACCCACCTACTCTGCCCCCAACCCCCCTGCAACTAACACTCAATCGGACATCTCTTCACCACCTTGGTCATTCACCTGTCATACACTGCATTCTGTTGATTTTTTACATTCGCACTTTGCACAACTGTTATTTGCACACAACTCTATTCATGTTTACAGTGTACATATTTTTTTTATATTACTATCATTATTGTTATTTGATTTCAGATTTTATATTTAATTGTTTATAGTATTTCCCTTTTATACTTATGCTTGTAATTACTCTATATTTTTATATATTTTATATTCTTTGTTATGCACCAATACACCAAGCCAGATTCCTTCTATGTGAAAACCTGCTTGGCAATAAAACAGATTCTGATTCTGAAGTCTTTTTCCTCTGTCCCCTGGTTAAACACACTGACTCTCCAGTCTGAGGGGTCACACCACCGCCAGATTCCCTCAGTCTATTAATAAGTTCTGAGGAGGTCACTTCATGGTCAAGATTACACACAGTGACAGAACACTCGCAGTATTTTGCACTTGCAGGAGAGACTGTAGGTGACGGTTTGATGGGTGAGGAAAGAGGAGACGTTTCATAAGGGGTGAAAGAACTAAGAGAGTATATGCCCCCTGCCATACTACTCATTACTGTCATCCAAATTTCATCCTTTCTGGACTAGCCCCCTCCGTGATAGTTGTCTTGTGCACTGGCCTCTGCTGGTCTGCAACAGATTGCCAGGTTTGCATGCATTGCACTAGAAATCACCCAATTATGTTAAAAAAAACAAACAGAACTTCTCAGTTTCTAGAATAAAGCAAATAATTTGAAGAAATTCCTTCAAGCTGTTCCTGATATATTGCTTTCATGAGATTGAGATGGATGCAAAGTCACGCTGACCTTGACCTTTGACCCTTGACCACCAAAATCTAGCCAGGTCATCATTGAGTCAAAGTGAACGTTTGTGCCAAATTTGAAGAAAATCCTTCATGGCATTCTTGAGATATCATGTTTACAAGAATGAGACAGACAAAGTCACGGTAACCTTGAACTTTGGCCTATGGCCACCAGAATCAAATCAGTTTATCCTTCAGTCCAAGTGAAAGTTTGTGCTAAATTTGAAGAAATTTCTTCATTGCATATTGAGATATCACATTCACAAGAATGGGATGTATTGCGTGTGTAAGGATGGATGGACAACCTGAAAACATAATGAATGTGGCCATGGCTATTGCTGGTGTGGAGGCATAAAAACTTGCTAATACACTTCAGAATAATATATTAGAGCTAATATCTTCCCTTTGTCATTATACTTGCAACTTCTTCAGTGTTGCTCACTACTAACACGCGACAGCTGTGTATTGGAGTGGAAAGGCCCAGGCCTCCATACTGATTTAGTCCGAGGAAGACCCAGATTGACCCTAATTAATTCACATACAACTACCTCACAGACAATTCCCATCTACCCCAGGTCACTGTTAGGCCCAGGCCAAGCATGTGTGCACCAATTAATCCAATGGCTCGAGTCACAGTCTACTCTCATTTCCAAAAGAGTCAATCAAACTCTGGGGATTCAATTCCAGAGTTCTCCCTCCCAATACAGAGCTCCCTTCAAAACCCAGAGACACTAAGCTTTGAAAATAGCACTGTTCCAGGGAAGGGGGCTGATAAAAAAGGTTCAAGTCATTGGTTTCACAATAACAGGGTCAGGCTAAAAGGAACTTTTCCCCAAATTCCTACCTTTCTGCAATTCTAAAAAAGTTCCTTTGAGCCTGTGAAGACACAAACAATCTGTTGATTCAGTCGCAGAATCCTTTCCCCTAAGCCGCTATTTGCTTTAGCGGCGATGACACAAGGGGAGGAATTTGAGCAATGCCTCTGTATCGTAGACTCATTTCCTCCAAGTGAAAGCCATCTCCAGACAGACAAGACAGCAGTGAAGTCTAGTTTATTCCTGTGCCTCTGGCTCCAGGTCAGCCAGCGTCCTGCAAACATGTTGTGCTTCTATGTTACTGTCATTCATAGACAGGCTATTTCCTAACTATTTATTCATAACAAGTAGCAACGATGTAATGGCATGAAGCAGTCATACATGGATACGCTTTCAGTCAGTCATGAAATTATATTTTCCAATGACCTCAGCAGACTCAACATGGATGAAAGCTTGTCACTCATCACTTGTTTGTTTAGTCTGAATAATGAGCAGCAGCAATAAATACATTCATGCAAAGACACTAACTGTCTCTAATCCCTGCTCTTTTATTATTTTCAAAGATTATTTTCTGTTGTACTTTGGAGAAATGACTGTCTATAGAATTCCAAAGGGCTTACAGTCTCATTATGCTCCAGTGGAAGTCTCTCCTAATTGTAAGGGATCAAAGTAGCCTCATAACTGAGCCGCTTTCAAGTAGAAAATGAAAAGCGTGAAAAGCCAGAGCACTCTCTCTCTGCGATGGGATCAACTCAAACTCAAGCAGCCTTGAGAAAAGTTTGCTTGTTCAGTGGGGGATCAATGACAAGAATTACTGTGGCGCTTTGACATTTACACTCATTCTCTCTCTGGCCCTCTGATATTTTCCACTGGTGGGTCAATGATATGTCATGAATTTACATGCTGTGTATAGTTTAAAGAGCACTGAAGGATGCTCTTTTTCTCATGTGCTCTTAAGTCAGCGAAATGAAAAAAGGAATGGGCTGTGCAAGCAGATTAGCAATCTTTGTTCCTCATGGATGCCAGCCAAGAAACATCTACCCACTCCACTCACCACTTGTCTTTTTTCAGCTGTTCGATTTAATGCCAGATATGTAAATTGCTTCTGAAAATCACACAGGAGCTCATATGGGAGCAGTCTTTTTTTAAGAGCCAACGGGAAAAAAAGGAGCCCATATCAGATGACATAGGGATATCAACATGGGAGATCTCCAGTGATGAAAGCAGCCGCATATCGAGAGCGGTAAAAGGCAACAGTAAGGCTAAAACAGGCTACAGTAATGTGGACTAAACAAATTAAATGATCACAGGATGAGGTAGTTGGGGTTAAAAGGGATGAATGAACTTTAAAATTAAGTCAGCCCTCAGCTTTAATCCCATTACAGACTGTAAAAGCCACCTGACTGAACCTACCTTTGCAGGCTTTTGGAATACTTTGACCAAAGTGTTAGGGCTGAAAAACACAGATGAATACCCACATGCACAGGCAAGTGCACATCTACCCACATACACACCTGTCAGCTCATTCTTTTGTGGGTGGATCACTCACCCCAGGAGTAAAACATCTTACCCAGAGAAAGAGACAAGCAAGTTGGTAGAAGCAGTGTTTCCAAGATCACAAAAGGGCTGGGTCTTTGGAAATTGGGCAGCAGATTGGCCTCAAAGATCAGACAACAAGGGAATGTGTCATCTGATGTTATCAATACATTAATTATTAACATGAGAACTATTTGTAAAGTTACCTTTAAGGCTCCTCACCTAAATCAATTTTTAGACAGCAGCATCTCTCAGAGATCACAGATTCTGTAACGTTATAGTGCCCTGACACCTGAGGAGAATCAGTCAAGGAGATTTGTCTTATGTTTATATTTCTGGCTTTCCAGTGAAATGACAAATGGGCGTCAGGCGCAGGCAGGCAGGAGCACAGGCGGCAACCTTGCAGCTGTTCCTGTGTGCCTTAGTACCATCACTGTTTGTGTTCCCAGGAGAGGCGGACAAAGCGCTTCCAGGTCGCCCACTAACCTGCCTTCTCATTACCAAAGGTCACCCTGCTGGAACACAACGCTGACCTCTTCTGCCAAAGGTTACTCCGTAAAGAGGAGGATGGGGAAGTGGGGAGAGGGATTAGGAGGAAGAAGAGTGGGGAAGGTGAGTGAGAGTTAAGACTAAGAACAACCCTCTTGTCTCCCTCCTCACTTTCATTTAACTCCATAATCCATTTTCGGACTAGGGCTGGGCAAGATGGCTTAAAAATAATACTGCTATTACTGTTAATATTGATTTTTTTAGGCTTCATTCCAATTCATAATATATATATATCACGATATTATGAAAGCTCCTCTAAACTTCTGTAGACTACTAAAAAACAAAATTATGTATAACTTTATTATATGTAATGAAGTTAAATAACATATTCTTATTTAAAAAAAGTTAAACACTGTAACAATAAAGTCACATAACATACTGTTGTAATGAAGTCAAATAAAGCAGTGTTATAATAAAGTTAAATAAAACACTGTAAAAGTAAAAAGTTTCATAACATAGTGTTCTAATTAAGTTAAATAACGTACTGTTACAATAAAGTTGAAATACTCTTATAAAAAGTTAAATAAAGTACTGTTAAAATAAAGTTAAAATACTGTTACAATAAAGTTAAACAAAATGCTTTTAATAATATCAACTAAAGTACTGTTATAATAAAGTTAAAATACTGTTATAATAAAGTTAAATAAAATACTTTTATTATAAAGTTAAAATACTGTTATAATAAAGTTAAATTAAGAACAGTTACAATAAAGCTAAACAAATACTATTAAAATAAAGTAAAATAAAGTACTGTTACAATAAAGTAAAATAAAATACTGTTAAAATAAAGTAAATAAAGTACTGTTACAATAAAGTCGAATCAAGTACTGTTACAATTAAGTCAAATACAGTACTGTTTTAATGCAATAAATCAAAGGTGCTTTTATTTTGAGGAACCCAGCTCATCATGGGCAGGTACTTGGGTGTTTATGTTTTTGTTGTAAACTATCAGGCTTTCAGTCAATACTGTAGTTAGCAGTTAGCAGAAAGGTAAGTTGTTGCCGCTTCGCTTTTAAACGTAAGGATTTATTCACTTTAACTTACAGCTCTCTAGTTCATGAAATAAAGTCACACTGGTGCTCCATGGTCGCAAAATGCGAGTCGTGGTCCTGAGTCCTGCGGGTACAAAAACACTCTGTCTGCTTACACTATTGTTAATCTCATTAAGTTAAACTGTTGCCACTGCGCCCTTAAATGTGATATTTATTCACTGTGAACTGAAAGCCAACCAACAGCTCTCCAGTTCACATAATATTTGCAAGTCACACTGGTGCCCCATGGTCGCAAAATACGACTAACTTAACTGTCTCACATTCCTTGGCCTTTTCGCCACCACAACAGCAGTAGTCTGGAGCCCTGCAGATGAGAATCATGCTTCGCCTGCTCACACACTGTCGCACGGGAGAAAGTGATCTGGATGGGTGAGGACTGAGTGTGACTTATCATGTTTGTGACTCCTTCTTTTTGTGTGTGTGTCTGTGAGAGGGAGAGAGCAACAGGAGAGAGCGAGAGAACCGAAAAGCTGAAGCAAGTCTCATGCTGATGGCTTAAAGAAAAACAGAAGTATTTACACTTGATGTTCTCAATATAGTCATTTTATACATCCCATGTGGAACAGAGTATACAGAGTATATTCGATATATTGTCCACCTCTATTTTGGACTATGTCTCTCTTGATTGATGCTGAATTGTCGCAAACAATCTTGACTTCCCTGAGTCACTTCTTGAGGCCAAAACCAGCAAACAATCAGTTTCAAGTTCTCCAAATAAGGCCGCTTTATGGTTCTACTGTGAAGGTTTTCTTCTATCTCCTATTTCTTGGTTAAGTGTTTGGCATCTGGCACAGGCTGGGGTGAATGCCTATAGATGGCATTGCTCTTAGATCTCAGCAAGCTCATTAGCTCTGGACCGCTGTTGCGTTCACTCAAACCAGACCAAAGACGTGATCGGGTGGAAATTCAAAGTGGGTGGAAGGAGGGAGGGGTGCGAGGGAACAGATATGTTTCCTTGGATAAAGCAGAGCCTAATAATGACTTCCTGTATTTAGCCTGAAAAACAAAACAGAGAGGCACCGTGGACGCTGGTGCGAACACAAGTGCTATCCAAGAGCACTGTAATGCTTTCGATGCAATGTAATCCATCTCTGAGGTTATGTATGGCAGACATGAGTTTGATGGGGTTGGGTGTATGTTCGGGGGTTAAAACATCTGGATCTTGTAGTACATGTCTCTGGAGTTTCTGACAGTCTCTCAATTGAGCAGCAACCCCCTCTCGGTCCATCTACACTGCTCTAACCCTCTCTTGTTTGCTTCTTCTTCTATACTCCATTCTTTAGCCCTCTCCTTCAAGACCATGTGAAAACTCCCAATTACCAGAAACACGAGAAGTGCTAACGGTTGGACATGAACTTGGGATATGCAAAACACAGGAGCCCTTAACAAGGTCCATGCTGAAATGTGATTGAATGCGTCAGCAGGTCGTAAAAGGCCCCCTTAAGATCAATGTAATTATGAAAGCTTTACGTGGAGGACTTTCCGGACTGGGGAGTGACCAGCGACAGGAGGAGGAGGGTGCTGCCAGCATTATGTTCTGCCAACAGAACCCCCTTTTAACCCAGTGAGTGGAGAACAAGCCATGTCTTCCAGCTGCCTTCCATCAGCAGCTATAATAAGACGAGGGGAAAGAAAGACGGGACGAAAGAAAAGAGGTTTGTAACACCTGCAGCAGGGTGCCAGCAAACATTCCTTGGTACTCCGGCCCCTTGGTGATGCACTCTATAAATCCTTGTGATTAGCTACAGTAGCGAGCCTAAGTGCCACTTAAATCAAACCCCAAAGGGGAAGTTGTTGTGACCTCCGAGCTTTGGAAATGTGATTTAGGCCCAAGTGATTATTAGAAAAACAAAGCTAGTTCTGTTTCTCTAATAGGAGAGGATGGAAGGAGGAAGGGTGTGATGGAAGTGTATGAGAAGGAGAAGTGAGCGTGACAGCAGGTTTGCAATAGTGAGCCATTATTTGTAGAATTCATGAGAATCAGGAGAAATAACTCCCTGTTATTAAGCTATTAAGTACACTTCAACTAATATTAAGTCCATTATGCTTCAGTGTTCTGGAAAGACTTCACACCAAAACAAGACACAGATGTGCATAGGAGTGAAGCCAATGTTTACATATAGTGAATGTGAAAACCGTATAGTTTGTGGTGTCTGTGTTAGCTCCAAAACCTAAATACACGCTGATCCCTTTATCATGTTTTCGAGGCTTCTCCCACTGGACAGCATCTCCAAAAACTGACAGCAAAGATGGTAGAGGGGGTACAAGCTGTAAATCAGATTCAAAGCAATGTCACTGAAAAATCCAACGATCAGCAACAGGCTGGGGTAATCACAACATTAACCTGAACCACAGTTAGTCAATAAATGAGCATGTGACTGACCCTAGAGACGAAAAGGCCACAAATCACAATTAAGTCTACCAAATGAAGCAGCAGGCCTGAGTGCAACACAGAGTCTCAAGAGCTCTATAAAGCTGCTGTGCTTACAGGAACAGAAGGGATGGCACAGCTTAGGTCCAACCAGCCAGAGTACTGCTGACAGCTGATGGAGACCAGACCCAACTGCTCTCTTTGACAAGTAAGAGGGCAAACAGTATTTCTACATACAATCTGTCAGTAGGATTACACTCCAACATCACTAACATAATACTGTTTCTTCTAGACTCTTACAAAGAATCTTATACTATATTTCTTGTTCTTTTCCTGTGATTACACATGAACCAGCTGACAATAAAGCAGTAGATTTCTTTGTTTTCTACAATGCCATCTACCGTTACCAGTGCCAGATTCTGTGCTGGCCCTACCTAATTTTACCACCCTGCTCTAGTCTACAGAGATGATATCCGGTGAACTGATTCCTGATTCCATGTGACTGCAGCGTAAGCAGGTAAAGGCAAGGTTCCCACACATTTTTATCAACAACTTTTCAAAACATTTTCATAACGTTTACCTATAAGGGGGCAAGGGCTTGGTAATGATACAATGCCTTTCTATTCTATGTATATAATATGATACTAGTGAGGTTTCAATGGTCAGGCAGTACAGAACCAGATATATATATATATATACATATATATATATATATTTTTTATTTTTTTTATTTTGTTTTTTAAAGATATTTTTTGGGGCATTTTAGCCTTTAATCGATAGGAAAGACAAGCGTGAACGGGGAGAGAGAGAGAGAGAGAGAGAGAGAGAGAGAGAGAGAGAGCGAGCGAGCGAGCGAGCGAGCGAGAGAGAGAGAGAGAGAGAGAGGGAGTGACATGCAGCAAAGGGCCACAGGCTGGAGTCAAACCCGGCCGCTGCAGCAACAGCCTTGTACATGGGGCGCCTGCTCTATCCATGAAGCCACTGACACCCCCAGAACCAGATTTTAAATTAGTAATATTACAAATGTATTTTGCATAACCTCAGACATGTTTTAGGACACATTCAACCCTTTTTCAAAACCTTCTGTTAGGTCCAAACTGTAGTAACAACCATGGGAACCCTGTAACCGCAAATAACAGAACAGCTCGCCCAGTCTGGTAAGTACAGAAAATTACATCACCTGACTGTGATGTAGCCTTTAAAACCAGGGGTGAAAAAAACAATATTACAATATCCAAAATCAAACACGGCTTCTTCTCCGGAGCCTTTGTGCTCCACTGTCCTGCAGGTTAACTTATATCACAGCGGTGCCTGGATAGTGTGACGTGTGCTTGTGCTGCTGCCGCGGTCCTGCCAGATGCCTCCTGCTTCATGCTGCTGCTGTTATCATTAGTCATACTTCTACTGTTATTATACACATATGATTATTGTCACATATGTGTGAGTGGATCTCCACTATGTTACGCGAGCGGTTACGTCAATCAGAGGCCTCCATGTGGCGAAGACAGACAAAACTCTGACCAATCATTGCATTCGGTCTGAATGCAATGATCGGTAGGCTTAATTTCTTCTTGGCTGAGGGACTTGGGATGTTGGACAGATTCCCTGAAAAGCTTTCCTTAGTAAGGAAAAACAATAAGGCATTTAATGCAAGATTCTAACAGTGGTAAAAAAAAATGTCCATAAAGTGTGTTTATTTGCTTGGATTTATTTGCTTTATTAGTGTTTGTGGGAGGAAACGGCAATGAAAATTAATTCAGTCAAATCTATAGTGTAAAATTAAAAGCGTATCCCTTGGCTTCTCCCAGTCACAAAAGACTTTTTTTTTTTTTTCCATTTATCACTATTAACTCAGCCATGTTGTGTTTAACACAGTCAAAAGTACCTTGAGTTTTTGTTTTTTTGTTTTGTTTTTTCTTTGTACCTTATTTTAGTTGCTAAGGTCTTTGTGCAATGGTTTGGGTATTCCTTAAGTATAAGACAAAGACTAGGAAAAAACCTTGCATACATTAGCAAGCATTTTAATAAAACCTAAAGCAGAAGACTTACGGGTGTTTTGTGTGACTGATTTTATTTTGAGGAAACCTTAACTCGGACTTTAAGGAAAATCTTAACATAAGGTGTTTTGTGCAACCAGCCCATGGGCTTTATAACTAAATAGTGCACTGTCAACATTAGAGATAGATAGGTTTATTGTCCTTTGGCTAACCCACCACCAGAGCAAAGCAGAGACGGGTCATAATCACATATGAATTCACATTTCTATGTGATTGATTACTCATGTCATGGATTTAGCTGTTAGCCTAATATAATAAATTAAATGTCGACGGTAAAACGAGGCCGCGTATAATGTACTCTCCACAACACAACAGGCTATTAGTTCAATCAAACATTTGTTTTTACAGACAATCAGCTACAGAAATCGTTATATAGACTGGTATTAGGTAATATATCTCTCTTTGGGCACAGCAGTGCGGAAATTGCATTTTCTCTGTCCGTCGGGATCTGTCACATACAAATGTGAATTCATATGTGATTATGACCAGTCTCTGCTTTATTCTGGTGGTGGGTTAGCCAAAGTTGCCTACAGGTTACATCTGTAACAGGAAACCAATGGAATTGGGAGCCGGCGATGTTTTTATTCCCACAGCTGGGGGAATCACAAGTTCGCACCATTTTGGTATTCCTGTTTACCTACAGCAGCTGACAAGGGTGTGTCGTGAGCCTAAGCCGGTGTTCATGCTGTAGTAGTAGGTATATATAGGGCTAGTACATCTTCTTCCTCACTAATAATAGCCTATTGGTTCTCTGTTGGGAACAGCCAATGACGCTTTCGTTAGCCGTTGCTATCCTGCGCACCTGCATGGCGTAGTCATGAACTGTCTAATTGATTTCTGTTGGCCTGCTGTCTTGCGGGCCTGCACGGCGGAGTGATACTGGCCAGAAAATAGTCCCAATTGACAGCAAGGTCTGACGTAATGCGGGGATGTTTTAAAATGATTTAAATAGTCTAACAAAACACATGCATACTTTTTTGTAGCTTAAAACCTTTTGGTTACGTGTCCCCCTTATATCTTAAGAACTACTTTTTCTCCGGTAAGCTACGGGCCATTTCTCAGAGCAGGAGGCTCGTTGACAGTAGTGACACCGTTACATCAGAGCTACAGATGGTCAGCGTTTCACACAACTTCATGTCCAAAAACCTGAACTATCACTTTAATTCATCGCAAAGACGAAAAAACAGGGAACAGCATGACATCATCAAACCTCAACCCACATCTTCACACAACTGAAAGAATAAAAAATGTGCACACTGCACAGAGAGGAACACAAGTACAGCTACACAACTGAGCCTTCATTCTCACTCACACACACACACACACACACACACACACACACACACACACACACACACACACACACACCTGCAGTCACACACTCTAAAGAGATAGGCTCTGGAGTTGTCCTTGACAATTGAGGACATCCTCTAAAGAGATAGGCTCTGGAGTTGTCCTTGACAATTGAGGACATCCTGTGAGAGGGTGCTCATGTCTGCGCTGGTAGCCAGGGACGATCAGGAGTAGAGTCCTACAGGCTGACGCAAGACTTGCCAAGAGTTGTGTGTATTCATCTGTACATGTTTGGGCTCTATCTGGCTTCAAGCCCCTGTCCTAACAGGCCTTACTTTCTTAAGCTGACAGGAAACAACTAACTGCTCCTAAGTTAAGAGACACACAAAGGTCTTTTCATAAAAGAAGAGTGATTATTGGTTATATGTTTTTATTTAAAAGGCTTATCTCTAAATCCAACTAACAAAAGAAAAAAAAATAATTCAACCTACACCTGAAGCTATTTGGTATTTGATGAGCCAAAAATATTATGTGTGGTAGGTCTTTGAGCATTTAAAAACTTATGCACAAAGAAAATTAAAACTGTTCCTTGTTTGAAATAAGTGATCTATGGGAGATGAAGTGCCAAACATTGTGATGTCTCAAAAAACTGTCTGTGTCTGTGTTGGTCACATAGATCATCTCTGTCTACCGAGACTTTCAGCGAAACACTAGTCACATATTTAGTAAAACTGTAGCTTCCAGACATTAAAACAGGTTTGGATTTAATCATCAGTTGCATCAAAGCGGTATCATTGCAAAGAGAACAGCTTTTTGTCCTGCTTCTTGTCAGGACATGCCCAAGAAAAAAACTTAACACCTAAATAAACACAAAGTGATGGAGGTCTTTTGACTTAGTTTTGGAAAAGTGAAATGCATGCTGGAGCTAAGACAGACTAAGACTAACTGGTGTGATTTTATAACTTGTTTTGCAATGCCACGATTAACATTAGTTGAACTAAAAAAGCACTTTTGCAGCCAACAATAAGCATGTGAATTGAACTGAAATAAAACTAAGTTTTTAATGTTTGACAAAACTTCAAAATATAGCCAATAAGATGAATTGATTCGCTGAGTGACAGAAAATTAATAATATAATATTCTACTGATCATTTGTTATTCATAAATGACAATCACTGGGCCTCATGCAGGAACATTCTCTTAAATTTCTCTTATATATTTCTCTTAATTTTCTGTTGAGAAAAATGATAAGAGAAATCATTTCAGATGAGCCAAACGTTCTTAACCATCCAAATCTGCTCTTACCCAGGTGTGCTGAATAATGAATGAATCGGAAGTAGCCCCATTAGTTAGTTAGGTGTTGCACCCTGTGAAAATACTCAAGCACATGACATGAATTGGAGGGGTGTCACCAGAAAGAAGGGGAAGAAGTTTTGCAGCAGTAAAATTGACTTACTTTTCGCTAAACAAGGAATGTACCAATTTATCAGATCAGTATCAGCTGATATTCTCCTTGTTGACTGCTTACAGCCTATCAGCAAATAAGATGACATTCATACATGGCAGTGGCCGATGTTTTGCTTTTGTGTCACATCAGTTTTACACAGGCTAATAAGCAGAGTTCTAGACCAGCAGCCACAAACTTAAATTAATGAGCAGGTACAGAAAGGATAAAATGACAGTTTGCCGGATGAGCTCTGTGACCTCAATGCTGAGTGATGAGATGGCTAAGAGCAGCCAGCCTCTCGTATCATTATCCCAGGGACAAACGAAAACATGTCTGGAATGAACGGAGATCTTCCCCGGAACGCCTTCGCATTGAAAGAACGCAGTAAATTCACAATCGTCACGTCAGAGGACGCACGCTGTTGTTTCCCTGATAACACTACAATGTGAACAACCGGTGGCCATAACTAACAGCTGACAGATGCTGCACTGAGTTACATTATGATGTGTTCAAGCTCTACTCAGTAAAAAATGAGTATCAGGCGAAGGTAAGTTGTAACATTCTTCATGTAATAACAGGTAGTATCTGGCACGAAGTTTGAATAAATACAGCTGTTTGAAGGAGAAATGTGCTTTTACAGCAATATAAATAGATATTAGAGAGGGAATTTTGATACATATAGTAAAAAGACTTTCGAAGATGTTTTTCATGTGAAATGTTGTACTAAATGTTTCCAAAATGTGGACAATTTGATTTGTGTTCATTTATACGTAGTCTAATGAAGGGCTTCATTATTTCAAAAACAGTTTTGTTTTGTTGTGTTAACAATATAAAAACATCAGTATCAGCTTTCGGCCATACTGTTATTTTAAATGTCAGTATCAATCCCGATTTTAAACATTTGTGCATTCCTAAAAAAAACTTGAACAAAGTAAATGTTATTTTCCAGAAGTATTGGTTTTACACGAAAATCAAAAACCCAGTGATGATAAAACATTTGCCATGTCAGTAGCAGTGGTGGAGGAAGTATTCTGGTCCTTTACCTATGTAAAAGTACTTATACCACATTGTAAAAATAGTATAATCTGGGAAAAATTATTTAACAATTAAAGATAAAAAGTAATCAATGCAGAAAAATCCTCATATTTGAGAAGCTGGAACCATGAAATGTTGCATGAAAATTAAATGATTATCAAAATTGACTAATTTTTTGACATATAAAGTAACTAGTGACTAAAGTTATCAAATAATAGTACTGGAGTAAATAAATACAGTATTTCCCTCTGAAGTGATATGGAGTTGGAGTAGGAGTAGAAAGTGGCAGAAGACTGAAATACTCAAAGTAAAAATACCTCAGATTTGTACTTGGGTACAGTGCTCGAGTAAATGTATTTAGTTACATTGCACCGCTGGTCAGCAGAGGGATGCACAGTCAGTGAAATAAAAAGAAAATGGTTGTAAAGCAGTGCTCTGGCCAGCCAAATATGTTATATATATTAAAACTTATGTTTCCCTGTGTTGGACAACAACTTGTGGATGATGAGAACAAGATGATGTCTCTTATCTTGCTAAGAGTGCTCTTGACCACTCTTAAAATGTTCTCTCAATTAAGAGCAAAATTATATATATATATAGGTGAATTCAGAAATTAATGGGTACTCTTAAAATGAGAAAAATGGTACAGAAAAACTGCTACATAAGGCCCATTTAATGGTCATGTCTTCTCAAATGTGATTTATGTTTTCCACAAATCTGAATTAAAGAACTTTTGGGTTTGAAACGGCTGTCACACAAAATAAGATTATCAATTAATTGAGAAAAAATCTGTGAGATTAATTTGTGATTAAAAAAAATTGTCAAATTGCATGGCAACTTTAAAACAAGGAATGGAAGGAAAAGAATAGGGAGAAGGGAGCGTGGAATAAAAGAAAGAAATTAATAATTTAAAAAAACAGCAAAGAAGGGCCTGAATTCTCTGACAAGAGTTGCTCAGTTGTGGAGTTCAGGCCTGTGTTAAAAGCAGCTCCGTACATCCTGCCTCGACCCAACACAATCATGCAGTGCGGACCACAGAGACCATATCGGGGACTGAGGAGTTGCCAACAGCCCAGAGAGTGCCATTAGTAAATATACCCAAACACAGAAGCCAGGCAGGCAGCTCTGCCAGAAGCCTCAGCCCCCGCAACCCTGAGCGCGCCTGAGACTGGCCACTCAGAGCCCTGCACTGTTCACAGAGCTGCTTGCGTCCACATGGAATCCAAAGCAAAATGAGCATTAGTGAAAAACTGTACTAAAAACAGGGAGCTTTGAAGTACAGCTCCTATTCAATCTACTCCAGAAGACGCTGCCAAGGAAATGCAAGCCAAATGTTGCTGTAGTTATGTTGTCATGGACGGATGTGCGTTTGTGCGTACATTCATGCTTGTGTGTGTATGCATATATGTGCCATATGGGATTGTTTGTATGCAGGTGTGTCCACATAACTTTATCAAACTGGCATGCAGTGAAGTGAACATGGTTTTTGTCAATTTGAACCCACATGGAAGAAGAAGGACAACTCATTGGCTAAGAAAAAAATGGTTCTTTATGAGTAGGCTAAAAAAAAGCATACAACAAAAACAGACACGAAACTTAGAGTTAACAAAATTAAACACAGTTAGATAACTAAACCATAGCTGAAATTCTGCAGAAACAATGGCTGCTGATCTTTAGTGCTTTTCTGTGGAAAGAAAAAGGCCAGTGCTTAGGAAAGGGCAAGATAAGGGGAAAATAAGAAGGTGGACCAGAAAGGCAGAGTGTAATACAGAGGATACCTAGAAACTAGAATTATGGACTCACAGTTGTATGCATCTGTGCACCAGTCAATTTGCAGTTACAGTTTACATCCATGTCTGTGAAAACATGGACACTACACATGCATCTTCCCCTTGGCAGCACAGAAGATCTCTACAATCAGCACAGTTTCAAGGTGGACACCCAAGACTAGTGTCACCAATTCAGTATTTGACTAAATGTCTCCCCTTCTGTTCCTGAGTTATGAATAATGGCCAGTTTATCCAAGAGTCCTAGTAGACAGTTGTGCCAAATTTGAAAAAAATTCCCTCAAAGTTTTCTTGAGTTGTCAAGATGAATGCAAGGTGACCTTTGACCTTTGTGAAATTCTAATTAGTTCATAGCTGAGTCCATGAGGACAGTTGTGCCAAATTTGAAGAAAATTTAAAAAATGACATGCCATTGTGTAAATAGGATAAGGGGGAGCAACATAATGTCTCAGGCCACGGCTATACATGACTTCAACGCAATGTCACTCACTGCCATTACAACAGCCACGCCCCCTTTTAGGTGAAAGTTTTGAACTCGACCCCGGAGAGACACTAGTCGCGGCTAGGAGTTCATAATGCCGAAAAGTTGCTGCGTTGTTCACTGCACAACAAACAATTTAAAAAAAAACAGGATTGCGATTTTCTTTGCTCCCGGATAGAGTGAAGAATGGGGAAAGAAGAAATCTGTGGCTCACAGCCATCAAACGGCAGGGTAAAGACGGAGAGCTGTGGGATCCAGCCAATCACTACACCTACGTCTGTGGCAGGCACTTCATCACAGGTTAGATGGCTAACGTAGGCTAAAGTCAGTTGATCTCAAAAATAACATGAGCTATTCACAGCCAAGAAGTTAATTCTAATGAATGTAAAGTAATGAATCGACAGGACATGAATTGAATAAATGAATTGACAGGACATTCATCCACACAGACGCCAGCAGCGGAAAAGGGCACACATCTCCTATCATTTTCACTTTCTCGTCATTCCGAAGGCGATAAGGACCTCTTAAACTCTCTCCGTAGCATGTAGCCTGACTGGCCATTTCATCCGAAGGGGAAAGACTCAATGATTTGTTTTTATTTACACTTTATGTGTGTGAGGAGCTTTGCCGCCAGTCAAAATCCCATGTTTCCATCACCTATGACATCACCGGCGGGACCTGTTGTAGTCTGTTGTAGTCCCATTGAAGTCATCTATCACCGGTGCAGAGGCATGAAAAGAGGGACAAAAAAGAACGAGACAGGGAGGGATGAAAAGACAAAGAGGAATGGAGGTATGTTAAATCGCTCTGCTTGGCAACAGCTCTGCAGTTAGCCTTTTAACTACAATTTATGGATAGGTTAAAGCTACACAAAGGTCTTCATCAAGTGAAACAAAAGAAATGGATTAGGCTGACCTTCTGCCACAGCACTCAGTCTGTACATATCCATCCACCTCTGTATTGTGACCCAAACAAAAGGCTCTATGGGGTCAGTGGCTTGGGCTGAGGCCAAGACTGCCCCCCCCCATTCCTTGGCCCCTCCCTGGGAGCACCTTCCCACCCTGACTAACTCTCTCTGGTTTGTGTCAGTCTAATGAACAGTCTCTTAACTGTTCTGTAGCAAGAAAGCAGATGGAACCCTGGGACGATTTACAGCACAGAGAGAGAAAATAAAGGAGGGAAGAGGGCAGTTAAGTTGAAAAGGGGAGTACGAAATGCACTCTCAAAATATTCGTCTGGCTGGCGAGCCCAAAATATGCCTTACATTTGCACATTTTTCCAATTTATCTCTTATTGAATTAAGGTTTCAGACTCCTGGACGCCTTTCAGGAGAATATAGCAGAGGAGGAAGAGAAGGACAGAATGAGACAGAGACACACGTGTCAAAGGAAGGACTTAATCAGTGTGATTTCTCCTGAGACGGCTTTGTTTGTGAGGATGATGGCTCATATATAATAATGATGATTGCTTTGGGAGCAGCCTACTCTGAAAATGCACTCACACTGACATCATTTAATTTCCATTCTTCATGATACAATAAGCACCTAACAGAGCTGAATTCAAGCCAACAGTTTGTGATGTACTCACACTGTACATCAGCCACATTTTGACTCCATGAGGTAGGCTAATTATCACACAAGGTTTAAATATAAAGATCTTGGGGCGTCAGTAGCGTAGTGGTTAGTGCCGGTGCCCCATTTGTAGAGGTGATGCCTCGCTGCAGCGGTCGTAGGTTCAACTCCGGCTTGCAACCCTTTGCTGCATGTCAACCTCCACTCTCTCTCTCACTCAGCCCATTTCACTCTGTCCTGTTCATTAAAAGGCAAAAAAAGCCCTGCTACATGAAGGTTTTCGATTAAAATAGTATCATATCATACTTAGTATATCAGCTGATAAAATATAATGCATCAATATAGATTAAACTACTTGCAGTGCATGAGGTAGCTTTAACTGTACTGTAAAATTAACAATTACATTTTATATGTTGATGCATCAGTAGTAACAGCAATAATACAAGTTATAATAATATAACCAGGGTTGGAGATGAGCACCAACCACTAGCCAAATGCTGGTAAAATATGCAAGTGGCTGCTAGATTTGCTTCTCTCACCAGCCAATTAAACAGCTGCAATCTGCTGAGTGGATGGTAGATTTTAGAATCCAACAGCCACTTGACAGGGGGACAAAACAGTTAATTTTCAACTCTGAATATAAGACAGGTTTAATTTAGAATGCAGAACTCTGATTTGCTTGTCTTGATATTACAGTATTGTACTTAAAGAATCTGAATACTTCTCCCATCACTGGGACCAGCATGTTGCTGTGCTTTCTTATACATTATCATAATTATCTTTGTCTGTTTTCATGAAGGTCAGGCGAAAAGTAACCCAACACACCAGATGGTTTGTTGCACAGAACTGTCTCAGAAGTTGTCATTGGAAACTGCAGTCACTTTCAAAACGTACTTGGCAAGTGACTGGATGAGCCATCTGCCTATCACTGTCTATCACGGGCTAACTTTTAAAGGTCACACGCACGTAAACCCATAGCTGCTAGAAGAAGCTTAGTAGTAGTGGTTCAGACACAACCGCATCACTTGAAGCTAAACAAGACGAATTTTTGTGTTATCTTGTGATCCCGCGATTCTCAAGCGATATCGTAAGAATCCAGCTGCTGTGCATGGTTAGGTGATAAATGTGTCGATACTTCTGTCATCTAATGAGTGAGTTGATGTGGCAGGAAGATGAAGTAACTGTGGTCCTGCTAGTTTATCAGGGGGAGCGACAGAAAAAAAATTATCTTCAGGAGTTTTACATTGAATATAACACTTTCCCTCTTGATGTTGAAGTCACAGAGTAACTCATAGTGCGATACTATCATAATACATTGCACACATTGTTGATGGTGTAACATTTTCTGTGACACCTGATACACTGCAAGACAATTATCATTGATACATCACAATATCTGTGTAACTATAGAAGAAAAGGGTTACCTAGAAAGGCAAAAATATTCACTACATTGTCGTATCAGCTTCACAAAATTTGACAGCTGAAATGAAACAAAGTAGAATTACCACAGTTGTATGCCTCCATGCACCAGTCAAGTTTCTTTTACAGTTTACATACATGTCTGTGAAATATGGATGCTTCACACCGAGAAACTCTATAAAATCAGAAGTTTCAAGGCGGGCACCCAAGATTACAATTCAGTAACTGACCAAATGTCTCCCCTTCTGTTCTTGAGTTTTATGTAAAACATTATGATGTCACAATGAAGGTGACCTTTGACCGTTTAGATATAAAATAACATCCCTTCATTATTTTATCGTATTAGACGTTTGTGTGAAGTATTTTCATAATTACCGATTGAATTCTTGAGTTATGGCCAAAAACATATTTTGAGAGGTCACATAGACCTTGACCTTTGACCTATGACCACCAAAATCTAATCAGTTCATCCTCATGTCCAATGAACATTTGTGCCAAATTTTAAGAAATTCCCTCAAGGCATCGTTGAGATATTGTGTTCAGAAGAATGCGACAGACAAGGTCACAGTGGCATTGACCTTAGACCTATGACCAACAAATACTATTGACTTCATCGTTGAGTCCAAGTGGATATTTGTGCCAAAGTTAGAGAAATTCCCATGACGCATTCTTGAGATATTGCATTCACAAAGATGGGATGGACGGATGAACAACCCGTGAACATAATGCCTCTAGCCACAGCTATCGCCGGCACAGAGGCAAAAAGAGTCTTAGCTTAGTGTCCCTTAAAAGGGAATACCACCTGAATTAAGAAGTCATATATGCTATTTCCATGGCCTGGAAAAGTTAAGTCAATATTTGTGAACATGAGCTACTGTATTTTAAAGCCAGAAACCAGAGGGAAGTCTCAAACATGTGATGCCATAAGGTTTAATGTCTGGAACTGCTCCACAGACAATGAATAGGAGCCTGATTTGGTGGACCTACAGAACATTTTTCTTTTTTTAATACCCAAATGAGCTTTATTCTATTGTAGTTTTCTCAGTTCTGAAAGAGGAAATTTACCCATATCCTCAGAACATTCCCCTGGGTGCTCTCACTGTTATCTAGAACTATGACACGACAGATTAGTTTTAGTACTCTGGTTTCTAGATTTGTTTACTGATATTTTTGGACTGTCTCAGACCGTAAGAGTAATACAATAAATTTTGAAAATAGGTGTAGTTCCCCTTCAACACAAATGCATCATAGGCTAACTTATGTTTTAATAAAAATACTGATATTTGGCACCAGTGTATCAATAGTAATAGTAATACAATATTTTCCCATTTCGAAATTTGGCCTAACCCTATTTCCCTCCTGTTTTTTTCCCCTTGGGAATGCCCACTATGATAATAACTCTGTTGTACATAACTCTAAATTTTCTACATCTAAATATAGTAAAAAAAAATCTATAGCTGCTTAGGGTCCCTTTTAGTTTGGGGATCTAGGCAGTTCGGTTGCCTACCTTGCCTAAGGGTAAATTCCACCCCTGACAATGGTCGCATTTCCCACTTAAGAATGATCTTAAGACTTAAGAGCACAGTTAAGAACGTCTTAGCTAAGAAGGGTCGAAGTGTTTCCCAGATGAGTTCTTTATGCCCTTCTTAGGATCGCTCTTAAGATCGCTCTTTAAGAAGCTCTTAACAGGAGCTGCCCACAGCTCTGAGCGCACACAGGGTCTTCATGAAACATATTCAAGATTCAATATGCACAGTAAGGACACATGTTTCCCTGCAGAATGAAATTTGTTATTTTATGTCACCAATTAATGCTAAACAATATGACTCTGAAGTTTAAAACAGATCAAAATATATACGATGCACACTTTAATATCTCCTTGCTTAGTGTAATATTAATTTGCCTGCCGCGGCTGGATCTGAGAGCGTTTGGTGGCTAAGAAGACTGTTAAGAGTGGGTCAGCTCAATCTTAAAACTCCTCCTTAGTGAAAGATCTTCTTAAGCTAAGTGCGAATCTGGGAAATGCGTTTTTCTTTCACGGGAGCGTTCTTAAGAAGCTCTTAGCACTAAGATCTTCTTAACTGGATGTGGGAAACGCAGCCAATGATTGTTCCTGGAGAAGTAGCATAGAAAGTATGAGGTAAAGCAAAATTGAATGGCAAACCACTTGCTGAATGTACCAATGATGTGGCAGTGATGAAAAAAGCCAGAGGAGGAAAAATTTTGCTCTGTAGGGGATTGGATAAGCCAGTTCTCCATCTGTGATCATTAAGGTCCAGTTTTCCATCCCCTCTGCCTCTCAGCTCTGTCGCAGGGCACTTTCTCAGGTATTATGGGTCTCTGCAGTGTTAGAAAACGCAACTAAGGGACTCAGAGCAAAGGGTTCAGTCAAATAATGTAGACATTGTGTGAGGAGATTGAGCTATGACAAAAGTTTCAGGGAAAAGGTCAGTCAGGACGTGACATTTTCAGAACTGAAAGACTTTCACTAGAATAAAAATGTCAAAATATCAGTTGTGCAGTTTTCCAAAACACTATGTCATACTGCCTCTGGGCCCTACAGATTGAAAGGGCACAGGGGACTGTCAATGATCTTTTCAGTTCTTTCCTTTAGTACTTGCCAACATGGGTGGTAACACAGATACAGATTAGTCACACACACACTCTTTCTTTCCTTCACCTGCACTGCTTTAATATGTTGGTGACCTGCCATGAGGTGAACTGCATCTACTAAACGAGCAGGCAGGCACAGTTAGGGGCTTGCCAGGAATGATTAAGCGGTGTGATGCTATTTGGTGTAAACTATTAGGGGGATTTGGACTTGTCCTGTCCATCAGCTTAGAGAAGATAGATGATGTGAGGTTGGGACTTAACGAAATTAAAGTTCCCTCCTTTAAACCTCTGGACTTATTTTGGATTTTTTGACATGGATGGAAAGGAGGACTTGGATATGACTATGCGATTTGCAAGCAGTGTCATACAAGAATAAAATACTCTGGGAATACTGCGAACATGAGGGCTCACCTCACACTCTACCATCCAGTGATAGCATTAGCCGCTGACAGCAAAGCTAACGATAAACCTGCTCTGCCGAACAATCGACCAGCACTGGACACAAAAAAAAAATCAACTCTGAGTGAGCTAAGACAATAACACAGTCCATCAGCTACCTGATGTACAAAGATCTGTGTCGATACAGCGTTGTTGAAAATGAAGCCTATTGTTACATGCTAAAAACACTGGAACCCAGGTATGTGACTCCGTCTCAACATTTTTTCACCAACACAGCCGTACCCAAGCTCTACAGAGAAGTAGTAGCAGGTAGCATCAAATTCTGATGCCTGGACTTCAAGCTCAGTTGATTCATTTGTGACTATAAAAGCAAATTATCTCAAACAAAGTCACACCGGAGCAAACATTGCAGACCTCCTGCAAAATGCTGCACAAGAATATGGAATTGTCGTTGTAACAGACAACGCTTCTAAGATGGTTGTTGCCATTCATTTAGCCAGATACCTGAATGTGAAGTGTTTCGCTCACGGGCTTAATCTGACCTCACAGAGGGCGTTACCAACTGTCTACCAACAGTTCAGTTTGTCAGGTGTATGCAGCATTTCAGACAGGTTTTATGACAGTGTTGGTCAGTCTGTCTGCTTTGCATCACATTTTGCCGCAATAAAAAATGATTAAAGGAGAAGTCCGGTATTTTGCACTTTGAGCCCCATTTCTGGGTTGTTTATGATGAAATAGAGTGGTTTAGACCAAAGTAGAGACAACTGCTCATTTTCAGAGAATTTGGCTTTCCCCTGCCTGGCATGGCCATGTGTGAACCTGTCCTAAAAACACACTAAATGTTCGTTTTCAAAGCCATGAAACTCACCAAGTGGTCAGTGGTGTTCGTTGATGTTCTGACATAAAAAATCGTAGCAAACTGTGGTTTCTATTCGTGTTTTCGCTCGATTGTGGAACTATTTTTTCAGCTGCCTCACATCCGTGTGTAAACTTCCGCCTGATCATTTGTTTGACCCTGAAGCATTATACACTCCAGCCCACTTGATGGCGATAATGCTCCTTTACATGGGTGTCACCAACCAGCAGGAAACCATTGCAATGTAATGGGACACAGAGAAGAAGCAGAAGAATAAGGCTGGCATTGTGTTCAAAGGCATCATTCTGCGAAGGTTGTTTACAAGCGAGTAATCCATTGTGCAGTTGTTTAAACTTATTACAAAACTTTTTTGTTCGTTCTCATTCTTCTTCCAGGAGCGCACACAGCACTGTCGAGCCGGCACTTTCGCAGTGCTAAAAGACTACAATGGCTACAACGTTGTGGTAAACAACCCCCTTTCCATTTCTGGTAGCGGATTACTACCAACGGACAATGAGGTTTCCTATAGAAAACCAATGGATTACACAAAATGTCAAATAAATCATCACGGAAACCACAGTTTGCCACAGTCAATGTGGCCTGCAACAGACTGTAAGGTTTGATGTTTTTCGCCACAGTGATCACTGGAAAACTTGCAGCCCCTACTAAGAGGGGTGAGGAGTCAACAGTCATTGACAGTATAAAACAGTAAGTAAAACAGGTTTTTCAACTACTAGAAATCACTACAACCATGTGTATTCAGTCATAAATGTGCACACAAAATATTAGGTCTCATTGGTCCAGTAGTCTGTGGGATTAACTGCTTGCGCGCGCGCACACACACACACGATCCCCTCCAGACTTATACACCTGGGGTAGATCATGACAAATTATTAATGATAAATGTAAGACCAAAATTGACATTCCTTCCTCCCCAAAATGACTTGCTCAGGGATTCCAAGAAGATTTCTGTCCACAAGCTACAGTGACCAAAAATACAGTTCTGTTCCTAGAACGGTTGAGCACAAAGGACAGTCAATCTCCTACAGAATGTTCCCAAGCAGAAGCAGAGGATTTCTGAGAGTATTTTCAAGAATTACCAAGGTTTGGCAAAGCAGTCTCCTTTCGTGAGAACCATTTTTACTTAGTGTGGTCAAACTTAACGGGCACAGTCAAAACCAAGACTGACCAGGAATTAGCTAGTGGGTTGTCACTACAGTCCAAAAGCAAACTGTACCCTGGATTTATTTTTGGGCCAGTTGGCAAGATCCATATTCGTCCATCAATATAATCATAGTCTGACCGCCAGCACATGAATCCAACTTTATTTCCTTACTTAACTCAATTCTCAATGCAACAAGTAATGCATGTCATCACTTCATTTTGTTCAGAGAAGCTGGAGTAAATTCTCTGACATTTTCTTTTTTGTTTGTTTTCCTCTTTTTCTCCTTTCTTTGCTGCTTGGCACCTTCTGAACTGTACCAACTGGATAAGAACACAGCCTACAAGGTTACTGATTTGTGCATTGTGTTATATTCGTCCATTGTTTTACATGTGATTTAAAACCGTATAAAAAAAATACATCAGGAAATTGGTTCCTTCTTCAACAAAATCAAAGAGACAACATGCAGTAATATGATCTGTTAAAATATCTAGTTTAATGTTTTAACTTGATTCTTTTTTGGATGAAAAAGGACCAACTAAGTGACTGAGGCAAAGTCTGCTGGAAATCCGAGGCTAGGTGTTGAGAGCCCCTGAGACCCAGTGGCAAGTTACATATTCCATATGTCTAGCATTACTCAACACTGGCTCACACCAGTTCCTGTGGGGGCGAGCCCTTGCAACCATTCAACACTAATGGGCTGACAGAGAGAAAGACTTCAGAGCACCTCTACTATGTCTTCTCAGTATTCCTCAGGACTAATTATGCATGACACACTTATTTCTAATGCATAAGAATAGATTTTTCTTCCACGATGCTGTTGTTCATGGTAAGCCTCTGCACCAAGCTTTTTGTTTTCGGCTATTTGCTAATTCAAGGTCAAGGTGACCTCGTACATCTGCACTGCCCAGAAGAAAAATAGTCTGCCAATTCATTAACTAGCCACCCCTTTTAATCAGGTCCATGACTGTCAATGCCAAACATGAATGACAATATTACATCAAGTTGAGATGGTTGAGAGAGGACGTGATAAACGCAATGCCCTCTACAAAGTAGATTGGGTGGCTGAGAAATTGAATGGCTTTCCCTCTGTCTTACAATGACACGCCATGACATGACTTACAAATTTGCAGTACCCTGGAAAAGCTGCATTGCAGAATGTAGCATCAAACTGTCTTTCCTAACCCTTTCCTTAGTTATTGAATAGTTAAATAAGCTCTTATGCACATGTAACTTGAAAAATGGCTATTGCATATAGATAGAAACCAGTAGAACTTTGTGTTTTGAGTAGAACTCTTAATATTTGCAGTGAAACAAGAGCAAGTCTACAGACACGCTAGCAGCTCTGTGACAATGCTAACATGCTGATGCTAAACAGGCATAGTGTTTTCCATGTTCATCATCTTTATTTAGTGTATAATCATACTAACCTTTGCTAATTTGCAGTCATTAGTCATTAGCTCTGCAGGTATTTGGTCATAAACCAAAGTTGTTAAATTTTGACCTAATAATGGCGCTAGATGAAAAGTCAAAAAATCACCAACGTTATTACAATTCTTCCAAGGGGGACATGAATGTCTGCTCTGAATCACATGGCAATCTATCAAATAGTTGTTGACAAGTTCCACTTAAAACCCGAAATGTCAACCTCAAGATGGCACTACAGAAAGAGTGTATATGTACACATTGTAAGCGTATATGATGTATGATGTAAGAGAACAGGATACAGTGTTGTAGGCAGGGTCCTTCGAGTTATTAGGGTACATCATCACGTCTTCACACTGTATTCAGTTTCTAACTCTATGTTAAGTATATAATCTGACGACGGCCGACTTTTCCCCAGGAAACTGGTGTTGGTGTTCGTGTCCCATATATATATATATATACATATATATATATATATATATATATATATATATATATATATATATATATATACACATATATATATATATATATATATATATATATATATATACACACACATATATATGTATATGTATATATATATATATATATATATATATATATATAAATGAGATGGGCCACTCTGAGGGTCAAATGGTTATGGCTTTGCCCCACCTCAAATTTGAGGAACTATTACTTCACTAACATTATACCTGAAGCGATAAAAGCCAGCCGATTGCAACGATTTTTTATACGTGTTAATAATAACTTTGATAATAATATCGAACAGCTGACGAGATTGTTTTGATCCTTATTGTAACCGAGTAGCCACAGCTAAATAGATAAGCCACTATTCGACCTGCAACTCCTTTAAAGATTCATTGGGTCCAGCGGCTGCCAGCCACTTGCCAAAGTGTCTGCAAAGCAGTGGTTCCTTTGCCAAACCAAGAGACTTTCTGCAGCCTAAGATAACCGACATTTGAGGAAGGAAGTCAGGCTCAGGCTTAGACTCACAAGTCAGTCTTTAGACGCTTTGCTTAACTAAAGACTGATGTCTTTCTCTCTGATTTTGTGTTTAGATGAGCAGATACAATTTCAGAGTTTAAAAAAATCCCTACGTTGCAGAAACAATAGTAAATCCACAGGGTGGTCCTTTGGTGGCTCGCTGAACTCTTTTGCTCATAAACATAGTCCGACTGCGTTAAAAGTTTTACAGTAAACAAAGTCGCTGTAAGTGCTTCATTTCCACAATCTTGTGGACTGAGCACACGTTTGATAAAACGGAGTAAAATCTCTCAGCATCCATTTTCAAGCTCTATGTGTGTTTGTTTCCTTGCGGACGAGAAAAGGGGGAGCGCACATTTCCAAGAGGGTGTGTCCTTTTCAAAAATGCATGAGGCGTTGCTTTGTTGCCGGCCATTTTCTCCAGTGTTTTAAACAAACTTTAGAAAGGAGTGTCCCCAGCCTATCAGAAGGCAGAGATCTCTGATTGTCCGGTGGCAAGACTAGGCTCAGGCTCAACCGTTTTCCCCACCTCCTTTAAAACGGCGGTGGTGAGGCCCCTTCTGAAGAAGAGCAATTTAGACCTCAACATTTTTAATAACTACCGTCCTGTATCCAACTTACCATTTTTAAGTAAGATTTTAGAAAAACTGGTTTTTAACCAATTAATTGATTTTTTAAATACAAACAATATTTTAGAGAAATATCAATCTGGTTTTAGAAGGAACCACAGTACCGAGACAGCCCTTTTAAAGATTTTAAACGACTTCAAGTGTAACGCATTTTATTGAATAGACTGAGGAACCTGGTGGGCCTCTCTGGTACTGTTTTTAACTGGTTCCGCTCTTATCTCACAGATCGTTGTTTCTTTGTAAGTATGGATACATGTTCCTCCAGAACACATGAAATCAGGTGTGGGGTGCCCCAAGGGTCAATTTTAGGTCCAGTTCTTTTTAATCTTTACATGCTTCCCTTGGGGGACATCATCAGGAGACATGGCATCAGCTTCCATAGCTATGCTGACGATACACAGTTGTACATCGCCGTGTCTCCTCATGACTCAGGGCCAATTGATGCCCTTTTTAACTGTATTTTAGATATCAAGTCATGGATGGCAGAGAATTTCCTACAGCTCAACCAGGACAAAACAGAGGTTTTAGTTATAGGTCCTGAAGGCCAGAGAGAGAAACTTTTACCAAAACTACAAGATTTTAAACCCGCACAATATGTAAAGAACCTGGGCGTTATTTTTTACTCTGAGCTAACTTTTATTCCACACATAAAAAATATTACAAAGATAGGTTTTTACCATCTTAAGAATATAGCCAGAGTCTGCCCGTTTCTCTCTCAGGCCAGCACGGAGGTGCTGATGCATGCTTTTATCTCCTGTAGATTAGATTATTGTAATGCCCTGCTCTCTGGTCTTCCCAAAAAGAGTATTAATAATCTACAAATTTTACAAAACTCAGCTGCACGCATGCTGACGAGGACCAGAGGGCGGGAGCACATTACACCAGTTTCAAAATCGCTGCATTGGCTCCCCGTCCGCTTCAGGATCGATTTTAAGATTCTTTTATTCGTTTTTAAATGTCTTAACGGTCTTGGACCATCTTATCTATCTGACCTGCTTTTATCATATCAACCCTCGCGGACCCTGAGGTCCTCTGGCACCGGCCTTTTAACCACACCACGAGTTAAAACAAAAACCCACGGTGAGGCTGCATTTAGCCATTATGGACCTTATCTGTGGAACAGCCTCCCAGAGACTGTTGATATTTTTAAAAGGAAGCTCAAAACTCAGCTTTTTAATCTGGCTTTTAACTGATTTCTTTTACTCTCTTATCTCCCTTATTTTACTACTTTTTATCCCTTTAATCTTTTTTTTTTTTTTTTTTTTTAAATTGTATTTATTTTTATTTTTATTTATGTCTTGTGCATTTTATTACTTTTAAATTTTCTAAACCCTAACACTTTTTTATACATTTTATCATTATTGCCTGCTTTTATTCCACTGTCTTAATCTTTTAGTTTTTAGCTCCAGTGTTTCCTCATGGGGGCCCTCCACACCGGGAGGGACGGGCTTTTTATTGTTGTAAGTTTCATTATTTTATTATGTTTTATCTTGAGAAGCACTTTGAGTTGCATTTTTTATGTATGAAAAGTGCTATATAAATAAAGTTTTGATTGATTGATTGATTGAACCGCCCTTCACCACTGTGTTCCAGCTGGCTTCATTCTGCTGGTAAGCCCAAGAGCCGCAAAGTGGCAGTCCGGGGTCCTCTGAGAAATGTCCCCCTCAGTCAACGGTGCTAAAAGTAGGCAAAACTCCTCTCACCTAATGCAGCTGCTGTGCTGTGATAAGAGTTGATGTCAAATAGGAGGTTTAGGTTTCGTTAGGTTTAACGTTAACCTTAGGTTTCGTTAGGTAAATGGTTTTGCATATCCCTGCGTCCCCAATTTATCTATAGTCACATATTCTCCCAGTATCGTCAAACTGAATAACTGACAAAAGTGTTACCTCTTGCCTTAATCCATTTATACATATGGTTGATTTTGTGTGCATTTCATATCATCCTCATTTACTATTCATTTACTCAGTTGTTAAACATTTAGCCCCACATAAATCTTCATTTATCGCCAAGTCGTTGCCTGTGGATATTTCGTTTGATCAGGAACTAAGATCACTGTATAGAGAATTCATAACCCCGGTATTGAGATTGATTCATGACTGATAAGTGTACTGACGAATTAATAATTGGTTTCCGGAGTTATTAATTTGATTAGTCACTTCCCTCCATCAGAGGGTGGTGCCCCTAAATTTATGACGAGTGAAAACATTTTTGCTCCTACAAGGGCTTATTTGTTGGTCGCTTATTTGTTAAATATCATATGAACTGTATGAGGACAGGCTGCTGGTTTACATACGTCTCTTCTGCCATGTACATCTAAAAAAAAAGTATTTTTGAGCTACATGGCATAATGTGACGGCTCTAATTCCACTGTTTGGCTACTACGAAAATTGGCTTTAAAGCCTACTGCATTTCCGGGGGAAATTCATCGTGATGTCACCTGGATTCATCGTCTCAGAGCCAATGTCTCTACAAAGTTTTGTGCCTGTCCATCCAGTAGATGTTGGGATGTTTGGATGGATAAATAGAAACCTTAATGTGAATAAAAACTATTTCAGTGTGGACAAAAGTGTTGGGCTTACCAGCACTGTCGGAGCCATATCACTAGCAAGTTTAAAAAAATAATAGACCGTCAGCTAAACAAGAAACTACTTGTTTAGCTGACGTTTGATTTTTATTTGTTGTACTAAATAACTGCAAATGTTGCTGTTGTATGAATCATTGTGATTTCAAATAAAGCCATGCATCATTACAGCCAGAAACACTTAGATTAAGTCCATATGTCCACAAAAATAACACCAACTATGTTTTAAACCAGGATCACAGGAGTCAGTGCGACTGGTCATGATTACTATATCCACTTGGCATTCCTACTGATAATCTATGACAAAAGGTTATTTACTAATCCTTCAAAGTTTTAATTTGCATCCCAGGTGCACAGTGTGACAACAGCCATGTAAAAACCCAGTGTGCTACTCGACTCTCTGCACACTATGCACTGTGCGCTTAAGTGGAGTTGTTCTCTGAGCCTTGATCACTAAATTAGCACCCATAGAGTAACAGTACAGGGTGCAACATTCACAGAACTCCATACCTCGTGATGGCAACTTCAGCCCTCTGTGTTGCCTCAACAAGCTGTCCATTTATTAAAACCTTAAGGTCCGTTTTGCATACAGGCCTCAGTGAGAAAGAATAAGGTTGATTCAGGGGTAACTGAGCCCCTGACTGGGAGCCACATGAGACAAATATGATTTGACAAGGCCCAGAGCTTCAGGGTCAGGCCACAGCAACGAACATGTGTCCCTAGGAGGGAAGGCCTCGTTGCTCCCTCAGCCGGTCAAAATTCTCCAGTTTGTGCAACAAATCCTAATGAGGCTGTTCTCTGTGGGGGGGAACCAGGGCCCTGTCTGTGGGGATTTGTCTGAAGAGCTATACAACCGAGGAAAGATTCAGTGAAGCAGCTCACTCGCTTATACTCTCACTCTCTGACTTACACACAAAAACCAAGACTGATGAGGTGAGGGAAGCCAAATGGTGTTCTGCAGGCTGAGGCATGGCAAGGGATTAAAAATGTGTCAGCCCAGAAAATCAAGACAGAAAATATCAACCCGAAAATACAGGCTGAATGATAGCCCATGACAAAATGTATATTTGGTTAAGCTACTGGCAGTAGGTTAGGAAAGCACAAGTCCACTCAAACAGTCAGGTAATCCAAAATGTAAGCCTGCGGTTTGGGCAGTAATTCATGCGCAAATCAAATTGCTTGAATTTTACTGCTGAAACAACTAATAGGCTGAGCCTTGCAATGTAGAAAATAAGAAAATAACTCCAAGTGGAATAATACCATTTCTGACAAAAACTAGTATTACTGCTTTGCGAATGTATGCCTCCACAAACCCATCAAGTTGCACTTACAGTTTACTGTGACTGTGAAAAACATGGATGTTCACACACATCTTCACCACAGCTATCAAAAATCTACACAATAAGCACAGTTTCAAGTTGGGCACCCAAGATCCGTGTCACTTTCAGTGCCTGACCAAACATCTCCCCTTCTGTTCCTGTGACATGACGTTGGGTAATGGCCAGAAAAGAGTTATATGCAGAACTTTATGATGTCACAGTGAAGTTGACCTTTGACTCTGTGAATATTAAATGTCATCACTACATTATTATATCCCAATGGATATTTGTGTGAAATTTAGCCATAATTAGAGTATGAATTCTTGAGTTACAGTCAAAAACATGTTTTCTGAGGTCACAGTAACCTTGACCTCTGACCTCAACCAGCATATCCTAATTAATTCATCCTTGAGTCCAAGTGGACGTTAGTGCCAGATTTTAGGAAATTCCGTCTTGGTGTTGTTTTCTGTTAATGAGAAAGGTCATGGTAACCTTGAGCTTTGACTACCAAATTCTCATCAGTTTATTGTTGAGTCCAAGTGAATGTTTGTGTTAAATTAAAAAAAAAAATTCTCCAAAGGTGTTCTTGAGATATTGCATTTACAAGAATGAGACAGACGAGGTCACACTGATCACAAAAATCTAAACAGGTGGGGCGCCAAGTAGCTCACCTGGTAGAGCAGGTGCCCCTTGTACAATGGCTGCGTCCATGGCTCAGCAGCCACAGGTTCACTTCCAACCTGCAGCCCTTCGTTGCATGTCATCCCCTCGTTCTCTCCCCCTTCACGCTCCCACTAGTGGGAGCTGGTGAAGGAATTTCCTCAAGGTGTTCTTGAGATATTGCATTCAGGAGAATGGGATGGACAGACAGCAAACCCGGAAACATAATGCCTCTGACCACGGCTATCGTTGGCGCAGAGGCATAAAAATTGGACATAAACGTCAAAATCAAATATGGAAGTTTCCATCTGGGGTTGATCTTCCTACAAACTCAATACAGGCCAATATAACTTACTGAGAAGAGACGACAGGACAAAAAAAGGTCAATGTTCAAAGACATTCCCGGGTTTCTGATTTGTTTTTGGGGGTCAGTCCACCTGAACCACATTAATTCATTTTCCCTTTCTGTGCCTCTTCCTCAAGAAAACTGGGAAAGTAATGCTTTGTAACAAAGCTTAGTTTAAAAGTCAGATTGCCATATATTACAATGATACACTCTGACAACTCTATTGACCACAGTCCACTTTTTTCCGCGGGTGGTGGGGGGAGGTGAATAAAAGAGTGGCACTAATATGCAACACCTGTTCCTTTTCAGCATCCGTCGCTATATCAAATATAAAAACAGTGACAGCTGTGGTGCAGGCAGTGATATGGTAAGGCTCTAGACCTGTGTGATGCAAAACACAGAGACAGGGCTTGTTTCTCAAGTACCTCTTCCTACACAGGGCCCTCTCTAGGTCAAATAGCTGAAAGCAGAGTGTAGTGGCCAGAGCCTGTAATATTTTACATATGCTTTTTTGAGGAGCACCAGGCACTATCAATGTCTTTAATCTAAAGCCCGGGAACCAAAGGCAAAGGGCCTATCAGGAAGCCTGCTTTCAATTAAGGGCTCCATTAAGACACTGAGATAGAAGTTGATGTGATGGATGGCATGCCATGATAGGATCCATGCCTCTGTCTGCTGAGGCTCAAGTTTGCCTGGTGGGATCAGCAACATGCCAGAGACGCACCCCAGACTTAAGTCTAGCTACAATCAAAGATGGGCCGTAATCAAGGAGTTATTAGAGGGATCTGGCTTGAGCATTTAGTATTTGCCTGTACACTTCTTCATACCTGGGTGGCATCATAACTGATTTAAAACTAGAACTGCCACCTCCCAGTAGTATGTTTCAGCAAACCAGTGAAGTTGCAGTTACTGTTTAAGTTCATCTTCTGTGAAAACATAGATGCGTCATACACATCTTCCCCTGAACAGTACAGAAGATCTATACAATCAGCGCAGTTTCAAGGTGGGAGCCCAAGATTAGTGTCACAGATTCAGTATCAGACCAAATGTCTCCCCTTCTGTTCCTGAGATATGATGTTCGCAAGAGGGTTCCTGGTTGGAACCCAGGGTGGGGGGTTCGAGTTTGCATGCAGAGTTTCATGTTCTCCTCGTGTCAGCAGGGGGTTTTCTCCAGGTACTCCGGCTTCCTCCCACAATCCAAAGACATGCAAGTTAGGTTACTTGGTGACCTTAAATTTCCCGTCCATGTGAATGTGAGGGTGAATGGTTGTCTGTCTCTATATGTAGGTCCTGTGATAGTCTGGCAGCCTGTCCAGGGTGTGCCCCTCCTCTCGCACAATGTCAGCTGGGATAGGCTCCAGGCCACCCGCGTCCGTTTATGCCTGGTTCACACTACGCGACACTTCTGTCCATTCTGACAGTCAATATGTCAATTGTACCATGACTTGGCCGACAGACATGACACACTACATGATGGTCCACACCAATTATCCCCCATCTTTCACGACATGTATGATGTGATCAGGTTATTCTCGTCCTATTTTTATTGTTATTACTATTTCAGTCACTGTGTCTGTTCATGTGCCAGCTGAAATGTTGTAGTAATGTAAAAAAGCACCACCAGATGGCAGGAGCTACATTTGAAGTACTGTACGCAAACATGAAAGTCACAGAATCCTCCATAAAAAGGTCCTGCAAATGTTTCACAATAAAAGCCTATTTAGAAAAATGAAGGGGATTCTCTCAACCAAAGTTATGAGGGGCTTTAAATTTGGGACAGGAAGTGTTGAGTTGACGGCACAAGGCATTAACTTTATCAAGGCAAACTGGAGTGGTTCAAAAGTAAAAAAATAAAATACAGAGGGAATGATAAATAATGGCCCGTTTACAATGTCGTCTGTTTCAAATGAAGCTGTAGCCTCTGCAGTTGTGGTAAGTAAAGCCCAGCCACTATTTTCTTTTATTTTCTTACTTTATGTTCTTCTCCATTATAAAGAAATAACATTCTTTGCTAGCTTGATGCTAATGGTAGTACTCACCGGGTTGCTTAAGTGGTTCTGCTGTTCCACACCATAATTTTTGTGTGGTAACGTCCTTAGAGGTAATATCTAAAACCCTGGGGTGTTTTTGTCATACAGTTGTTGATGGGAGCAGATTGCTCTATGCTCCTATTGGTCAAAGTGACTGCTGTGACAGGAGCAGTCGTGAACGACAAAAAGAAAATCAAATATGCTGGACTTTCTGTTGGAATGTTGTGAGGTGTCCCTGACGTGCCGTCGGTTGCTGTCTACTATGACACACTACATGAGATGAAACGATGGATTATCGTGTGCGACACTCTTTGTTGTTCACGATCCAAGCCGACACGGTACGTCGCAGCGTTGGGCTAAAATCGGGCTGATATCGTGTAGCGTGTACCAGGTATTACGGGATAAGCGGCTACTGAAAATCAATGAATAGTAAAATGGCTTTGAAACAGTTTTCTTTGTTTTTTAAAAGATGTTTTACATGAGAAAGGTTAAATTAAACTTTAATACATTTGTGACTGAATTTGTGCTCATTCAAACACAGAGTAATGAAGGGCTGAATGACTTTAAAGCAGTTTAATTGTTTTTGTTTTGTAATAACTTTTTTTTTGTTTGCCCAGCACATGAGGGGGAATAAATAACAACTAAAAGAAAATGGACAACGGTATAACATTGGGATTGGTATTGACCATCTTGTTATTTTAAAAAATTGGTATTGTATCAGAATTTCAAAATTGTTGCATCCCTGTTGCATCACTAAAGTACACTGTATGCGTGTGTGCATGCATGTGTGCATGTGTGTGTGTGTGTGTGTGTGTGTAATGGAGGAAGTTGGTAGACAAATCTAGTATCAGCAGTCAGGAGTCAAAACAACATTTATCCGGTGATTCAGACACTTAGCTTTAGCTTTTCAGATTACAGACGATGTGAAACTCACTTACACACCCTATTTTTTGCCTTAGTAATTGGTTTATTTGTCCTCTCCACCTCCTGGGTTTGAAGAAACGTGACATGCAAGGGCACACAAAGTGCAGCTATTTAAGGTCAGCTTTTCAACACTGCTCTTTTCCCCTTCTTTTTTGATTTACAGTTTTTGACATCTCCATCTGAACTCTGCTTGTTTGCTCTGCATTTCAGAACTGAAAGATATAATTCAAAACAGGACAAGCTGCACCAAATTTGAATTGCAGTGACATAACATTTTGTGTTATAATATCCAGTTTCTAAATTTAAGTTCAGTAGCAATTACAATATCATAACTTCAGTAATTTACACGTAGCATTTTTATGTAAAGTGAACCAAATTTCAGTCAAATACATCCCAAAGTCCACTGTATAAAACTTTAGGCTGAAGGTGAATTCAGCACAAAAGTAGCATGTTACTTGGTTCTAGGTCAAGGCTGAGACTAAAAGGACTCCAAATACAATCAAAAGCTCCAGAATTACCACTGAACGGACCTTATGGAGAAACTGTTTTTTGAACAAAGCAGGTGCTCTGTAAACCAAACAGCAGTAAAAAAAAAAAAAAACAGACAGAATAGCTGGTGAACACAGCGGAGCATTTTGCAGCTAAAGAGACAGATATTTCCCCTCAGGAGTTGGTAGAGACCAAAAACAGTGCTAAAGAGAGTGAATATTGGAGGTACACTCATCACCTGCCTAGAAACACAACCACTGGTTTGCTAACATGCAATATATCAACTCAAAAGCTGTGTCAATGTTGTGTTTACAACTTGTTTCCACTGCCCCCAAGTGACCATGTGGTTATTGTAGGGTTCAAATATGGACTTAAGGCTCAAACGGGGCAGCTGTGGCTCAGAAGGTAGAGTGGGTTGTCCACCAATCTGCAGATTAGCAGTTCAATCCCCAGCTCCTCCGTTTCACATGTCGTGAAGTATCCTCAGCCAAGATACTGAACCTCAAATCAGTGTGGGAGTGCATGTGATTGTTCAAAAACTGAGTAGGCATCTTGGGCAGCCTCGGCCACCAGTATATAAATGTGACAGTGAACGGGTGTCCATTCACCATACACACATGACACATATTTTATTTAATTTCACCTGGAAAATGCAAGGTCGTGTGCTAAGTACTACTCTTGTGCCAACTTTTAAGGGCTCAGAGGCAGGTTGCACCTGACGTTGCTAAGTGACCATACCCAGCAAACTATCATAGTCTACTTACCAGAATTCTGAGAGTGTAAAAAAATATAATTTAAATATATTCCAAAATAAGCATATAAAACTCCAGGTAGCCCTGCACTAAAATATCAACTTCTCCATATTTACAACAGACTGATATTTACGAAAGTAAGGGAATTTATTTTCCACCTGCCTGGTATTTCCTTATCACCTGACATGCACTGTTTGCTGTTGCGTTCCAAAAGTTGTACCTTTTTTGGGCCATTCACATGCTGTGCTTTTTGTGCCCTCAAATCCATTGTTTTCAATGTAGACATAGTTTTTGTGTGTGACAATTGCACCCTGGGATGAACAAAGTTTAACTATTTAAACGCAGTAACTCACACCGTATGTCATGTGACAGGGAACAGACTTACATAGCCTGTAGATTTGTTACCTTTTCTATCAGTTCCTGATAAAATGAAGAAGTTGATCATTTGATTTTTATTGCAAGATTACCTAAAGCTTTACATCTGTTGATATTTTAGGCTTAATGCACATTTCAAAAATAACGCCTGAAAGAAGATCAGCTCCAAAACCAAGATTTCTGGTAAGTAGGCTATGATGTGAAGCTGGTTGTGGTCACTTAGCTTATTTAGGAAACATCCTGCCTCAACACCCCTTCTTTTTAAAGTCAAGGAAGGATCCTTAAAAGGCTGAATTCCAGGGAGGCTGCGTCAGCAAGTCCTGCCCAAGGACTGTTCCAGTGTCAAGGGTCCTTTTAATTCTACCAAGGACCAAGTCCTTCCTTCAGAGAATTTTCAAGTATACATGTGTGTATCCTCAGCGGGCATGAAGTACAAATTCTTTGAGATGATTAAGATGATGATTAAGATGATTTGCTGGAATTGAAGGTGGAACCTCTTCAGTGATGCACACCTGGACACTTGCTATACTGTTTCAATGTGTGTTTACTGAATACAGGTAAGGAGTCTTGCCTAGCCTCTGTAGGACCCTACTTGGAAGAACCTGTCCTACCAAGGAAGTATCTTTGCCTTTGAGAAGCACTAGCTGTCAGTAGGCACACGAGAAGCAGCCAGCGCTCAACCTCATGTTTTCCAAGCGGTTAATGGTGCGGCATGTGTACCAGCCCTTTATATCAGGGCATATATGTCACACCCCTAAAAAAAAGGCTTTGTAAACACACAAACACACACGCACTGTGATGGCACTTTTGAGCACACTGTCCGTGTGTTAACATTGACAACAATGGATTTGAGGGCATAAAATAACACAGGCCCAACACCAAAGAGGTTGATAGCCTATTTCTGACGGATCTTCTCACAGAATAGTTGGACTGTTCTCCCATGAAAACACAAAAACTTTGAAATTTGAGTCTCAGGTTGGATTTCATCACCACTGAGAGCAAAATATTTATCTCAGACTAATCTTAATACATGTCCCTGACAGGCCAGATAGTGACAGGCTCAGTCTCCTCAGAGCTGGAAGAACATCTCCTTCTCTCAGAGATCTATAGTGCATCAAGCCAGCCGGCCTGTCAGCACCAGAAGTCACAAATCCATACTGTGTAGCAGTCTGAAGTCTCGACAAAGACAGACAGAGATTAGGCATGCTGGTGCCACAGGGTCCGCGAGATCTACCAGTGTCTCCATCCTTCAGCTAACATCAAAGAATGCAGTGCAACAGTTTGAATTATAGCCAGCAAGTGTGCAGTCAGGCCTCCAGTGGCAACAAGCTCCTGGCCCGATTAACCCCTGTGCCACCTCGAGGAGAGAAAGCACAGGATACAGCTCACTGCAAGGCGGTATAAATTACAGTACCAACAACTGCACACCAGCAGGACCAAAGGTCCATCAGGTCAGCAGGTCATTAGAGTTTATTCAGTTTGTTTAACCTCTGCCCATCATTTGTGCTTCTATTATTAATTTAGATTGAAAAGGAACTAAATGTTTTTCTTTTCAACTCTTTGCTATTAAATTTTATTCATAAAGCCCAATATCACAAATCACAATTTGCCTCAGAAGGCTTTACAGCATACAATATCCCTCTGTGCTTAGGACCTTCGCAGCGGATAAGGAAAAACTCCCCCCCCAAAAAAGGGAAAAAATGGGAGAAACCTCAGGAAGAGCAATTGAGGAGGGATCCCTCTTTCAGGACAGACATACATGCAATAGATGTCGTGTGCAGAGAACAAATTAACATAATACAAGTAAAGTGATCCATATGACAAAATGATACGTTAAGAGAGAGGGAGACAGAGAGAGAAAGTGACTCATGTCTCTCTCTGTCTGTCTCGTTAACAGGGTTTCCAACATTGTCATTTATTTGTGGCAGCATGCCACGATTAAAACATCTGCCACCACAAATAGATTTTCTATTTTTGAAGCTGGACCATTCCTTAAGGACCACTACTGGAACACATATATGTTTGGTTATTTATAGCACTACACTGTCAGTTCATTCTGCTGAGTCTAAAAGTTTTCGTTTCCTTGCAGCAGCTGCTCCTCTCTGATCTGATCAGCTCTGAACGGCTTGACAGATCAATTATCCGCCAAGTCTCAAACTGCTGCTGAAGAAAAAAAAAAGAACTCATGGAGACCTCCACCTGAGCTGCAGTCATGGGCCTACAAAAACCTCCACATTTAGAGAAGGGACACAGACTGATACATAGGGACAAACAGGGATTTCAAAGAAAAAAATATGAACATGTGGCTACTGCCACACCTTCACTGTAATTATGTGGGAAACACTGCTTATCATTTATAGTAAAGTAAGACTTATTACTATGGGATTGCGGCTTTTTCATTTTCATCTGTGAGGCTGATCAATATTTGATAGTACAAATGCAGGTGCAAACAGGTTTAGCTTTTCAGACAGGTCTAAATTTGTTACCTCTCTTTGTGAGTCTAACAAATAACCAAAAAAAAAAAAAAAAGACTTTTCGTGCAACACTTCACTTTCCTTTACTGCCATTGCTCAGGGGACATTTCCCTCAACTAAATGCCAATGGTTACAATGGGGAAAGATTATGACACATCATCAACAGATGGACAAAAGACGATTAAGACCAGGCTATTAGAGTGCAGATGACACATGGGATTCATTCTGAGATGAACACTGGTGTCGTCAGCACAAGGTAATGGTGGTAAATAGATCAAAGGAAAACAAAGAAACACTGATAACAGATGCGTATATGGAAAATAACATTTTTTTGTTAAATGTTAATGGCAAAATCCAACACAAAAAAGGACAGCTTTTTCCAAAGGGGATGAATTCTAGCAGACAAATCAAGGCTACCAGTAAATGGTAAATAGAGGCATCATAAATGCTTCCTGCATCAATACTATATAAAACTCTGGATTTTGTTTTCAACTTAGTTTTTGCTGAATGGCACAAAGACAGCATAAAGACCGATTTAGAAACAGAAAGGCTGGCTTGCAAAAAGACTTGGAAAAAGCTGCCCAGATGGAGATAGGCCAAAAAATGAGACGGCGAGCAGCTGTTAAAGCCAGCTGTCCAGGCCAGTTGTTCATGAGGTCTGGGAGGCCAGGATGGAGGGATTCAGAGACATTTCGGAAAGGGGTGTGCAGGGTTTTGAGTGTGTGTATGTCGGGGCGAGGGGTTATAACAAGCAGACAGAGACGGTGAGGGTTGACAGGGAGGGAGTGAAGTGAAAACAGTTTTCACTACGGCAATCTCAAGAAGTAGATTTTGGAGTGGGACACATTTATCTGTCGAAATCAGTAGGCCAGACTTGCAGTTTCTCTTTAAATTGCAGAAATTGTACTGATAACTGCTCTAGGGCTGCGACTAATGATTATTTTCAAATTGATCAAGTGGTTGTTTGGACTATAAAATGTCAGAAAATGGTGAAAAATGTCAATTGGTGTTTCCCACAGCTCAAGACGACTTTCTAAAATTTCTTCTTTTGTCCACAACCCAAACATATCCAGTTTACTGCCACAGAGGAGTACAGAAAGAGTAAAATTTTCACATTTAAGAAACTAAAATCTGAGAATTGTAATTTTTTTCCTAAACAAAATCACTTTAACCAGTTAATAGATTAATTAATAGTTAATTTAATAGTTGACAACTAACCAATTATTCATCGCAGTTGTAAATTGCTCTAAAAACAAGTTCTAAGGATGTCCCACAGAAGTGTCTGCTCAGTGTGGACTAGTGGGGCTGATGGTGGGAATAACAAGCACAGGACTGCCCCCTAGTGGCTTTTTAAATACATGCAACTAATACATGCAACTAGAGGAGGACCACAATTAGCCCAGCTTCAATATAAGTACAGATGCATGACATGATGAAAAAACACTATAATTCAAGTGTGTGGCTGTAATTTACTTGTGTTTAAACTGACAAATGCATACAGTATTTTTGCTGATGTGTGCCATTCTAATGCGCTCACTCATGTTGGAAAAAAAGGAATTAAGTGTCATTGATGTGTAATTGTGTGTGTGAATTAACTTACTGTTAATTCTTTGGATGAACTCGGTTTGTGTTTGCTCACTCCTGACAGCTCACCTGCCAGCCTCCAAGGAACTCTGATAAGAGAAAAAACATTAACAAATCACTGAAAACCACTGAAAAAGTTGCAATGTGTATGGAAGCCCTGAGAAGCAAGTGAGGAAAAACCAGTTCATGTAATCTATTTTCTATGTCTGATCTAAATTGTTATCTTTCCAGTGATTATGACCTTAGAACAGGTTAAAAAAATAAAAGAAGGTTTTGCCAGGATAATTTTTCAAAGTTCCTTAAGGAAAATCTCTGTGAATCCATGAAACAGTTAAGACAAAAAGTTTTTCCAGATTTTCTAAAATACTTTCTAGTTTTTTAACTTAATTTTTTCATTAGCTTTTGTTTTTTCACTTGCTAGCTAGAGGGCTGACGGCTAATAGTAGTATACCTAATGCCAACGGCAGATTAGCATCAATTAAAACACACTTCCAGTCATAAGAAAGACATGAGCGTAATGTTACATAACTTGCTATATGTTGTGTTTAGTGTAAATGGAGAAATTAAAAGTCACCTGGAAGACAACATAAAAGCTTTTGGTCCTATTTAGAACTATTTTGAACATTTTTTTCTTTTCTTTTTTAACCTGCTAAAACCTTTTTTCATCTGCCTTTTCACAAACTAAAAAAGAAAAAGTAACAAAGAAAAATGATTATGGAAAAAACCTCACCTGTTTCACAGATGAAAAAAATAAGAAACTTAATATAATTTCTTTCAGCTTTTCAAGTCATAAACAGAGGAAGGAAAACAATTACGCCTTACAAAATAGGGGGAAATAAATCTCACTTGCCTCTCAGGGCCTCCGTACATACATACATATATATATATATATATATATATATATATATATATATATATATATATATATATATATATATATACACACACACACACACACACACACACACACACACACACACACACACACACACATATATATATATATATACACATATATACATATATACACATATATACACACATATATATATATATATATATATATATATATATATATATATATATATATGTGTGTGTGTGTGTGTGTATATATATATATATATATATATCTGCAACAAAACTGTCGATTGACAGAAACTGACATTTATCACGTGTTATCTGTATAGAAACAAGGCAGAAACACCAGGGGCCTATTTCGGAAAGCAGGTTTAACAAACTCTGAGTCTAACCCTGAACTCTGTGTTGACTAATCCTCAGATAGAAAACTCACTCTAAGTTTGTGAGTGTTGAATGAAAAAAAGCCATTATCAATGGGACGACAATTCACCATGGCAACAGGTAAATAAAAGGCAGAGCCTCCATTTCAATTGAGTGGATGCAGAGATATTAATGCATGAATATGCGGATTGTGCATGTTGATCAGGGGGGAAAAAGAGCCAAAGTCAGAGTGTGGAAAAGTGCTGATTAATTAACACAAATCTATTTGTGTCTAATCTTAAATCTATTTGTACAGCTTTAACCTGGTGGGGATAAGTCACAGGGGCCAGCAACTGAAGATGAAAAACAGCCTACAATTGAAGATTTAAAATATATGTTTATATCAAAGACATAAAGACATGATTATAAGCCAGATGCAGATGGTGTTTGGTGATTTGCACTTAGAAAAGGTGTGAGGGGTCAAAATACAGTCACTTTTAAATTTCAGACTTCTATTTGAATCTTTGGTCCAACGGTGTTCAATGGCTTTATTTCAACAATATAAACAGATGTTGTGCATTTAAACACAGCCACTGAAATACTGTTAAAACACGTTCAGACTATATGCAGCCTATCAAAAAAAACTATGTTCATTTTGTAGCTGCACCACAATCCTGCTGATCATAAATAATCTCCAGTTTTATAGGAATTATGTTCCATTAATGCAACCAATCACATCAAGGTTAATAGAGATAATTATTCCTGCAGAGGCCTACTGATTTCTACAATTTAAACCACAGATATTTTTTTCTTTCAAATCATATTGTTGCTATGATTAAAACTGAGATTACACATTATGTACAACAAACATTTTTGTGGAGCTGCTCTAACAAACCGACAGCTGTTTTGTGTAAAGAGTCACAGTGTTCCATATAAAAAAAGGAAGTCAAAGCATGCATATGCAGATATCTGTGTATAGAGATTAGGGCTGGCTTGATGCTGTGTGATATTTTAATATGAGGGCAAAAACTGCTGTTCAAGGAAATGACTGACAGCACAAAAAAGTGGTAACTGTGGTGACAGATCGTCCTGAGTAACAAATTAATATCCAACCAGGATTTTCATTCTGACACCCAATAAACCTCCACAACTTAATGCGCTTCGATACACACTTTGACACGGACTGACTCAATGAGAAATGAGAAAACCTGCCAAACAGGTTAGATTCACAGAGTCAGTTACCAGGGTAACTGACCCAGAGTTTAGGGTACCTCTTTCTGAAACAGAAACCCCAGAGTTTCCGCTCATCTCAGGTAGCTAGTGTTATGTTATGTTATGTTCAGGCAGAGCGTACTTGCTGTAGCTATGGTTGAAGGTGAGAGACTGTCAGCAAAGTTTGTTTGGCACAGGGAAATGAGGGTACATGAGGGTACAGGACCCTAAAAAAGAGGGTGGATCATGGGGAGTACCACCAGTTGGTCCAGGAGCTTCGCTTCCATGATGACCGTTTACAGGCATATTTTAGGAAGATTCAGGGGCAGTTTGACAACCTGCTGTCTTTCGTCGGGCCTGTTATAACCAAAAATGAATACAGGGAGTCCATTGGTCCTGCCGAGCAACTGAACACCAGCAGTTTCTCGTTCATTGTTTACCAACTGTAAACTTGTTGTTGTGTCCACCACAGAAGGCCCACCCTCAAATCATTCAATTGGACAATGGGAAAAATAAGGAGGTGATGTGGGGCAGTTTTTTCAACTCAAGGAGCTCAGAGCACTCCGGCAAAAACACCAGACGCCTAAAGCGCAGAAGCGTGAGGCGCGTAGCAACACAAAAACAGCAAGCAAAAAGCTTCATTCTCATTAAAAAAAATTAGAAAAAGCCGCCACTAGCTGCTAAAACGCTTTCTGTGTGATCAGGGCTTAAACCCACTTTCTTAAACAGGGCCCTGGGCTGACAAAACATTTCACAATAAAACATTTTGAATAGGCCTGTATGAAATTCTACACTTTAAGGATACTGAATGCTAACAAGTATATCGAGTCACTTGCATTTATAGAATGTGTGTGGACATGGGCTCAACATCACACTAGAGCTGCCACAGTATGAGATTTTCATGGTACGATATCTACCTCAGAAATAATGCTGGTGAACAATGTTGGTTGAACAAATGTTTAATTACTATAATGGAAACCTGAGACCATTTTTTTAATGAAAGTATGTGTAAAAAGCTTCCCCTTAGAAAATAACTAAAATAAAGGTGAGATTCAACATCCAGTTGCTTTTTTTTGCGATATTGTAGATAAGCAAATGTACACAGAATGATAACCATCAACTTATATATCACAGTTATACCTTTAAACTAGTATATCACTGCAGACCTACATTACATTGTCACATTAGCATCTTTATCAAGGAAATTGCGTGAGATACAGACACACATTAGCCACAATGACATTTCGCTTCACTTTCATACTAATCGAACTGTCTGGAAAAGTAAAATTAATTATTTTGCACCCAGTGCTTGTACAGATATCCTGTTAGAATGATAATGTTATCTGGCAAATATAAGTCCAAATAGGAGTGAGGTATACTACAATGTTAGTTCACATAAAGACTGCAAATCAGGAGGCTTCCCTCAGACCCAATCTATATTGCAATTCGAACCTATTTTATGCTTGAACATGTGCTATATTATGCCCCGGTGAAGTGCACACTCCACAGTATGATGCAGATAAAGAAATCTTCACTTTACAAGACTGTGTGGGCTAGCAGGATTCTTGTTGGGGTTCAAATGAGGCAAAGCCGCCGCAAAACTCCTCACGCTCCTTAAGTTTCAGAGCTGAAGCTGTGTTGAGACCGAATATTTTCCTACAGTTCAACCCACTGACCCAGTGCTCTTTGCCTTTCATTCTTCACTTCTGTTTCTAAACAGCTATGCAGATCAACAGCAGCTGGTCACGTTCATATGATGCTGAGAAGCTATAAGACGAGGATTAGCTTGCTAATGCTCGTGAGAGAAACTCTCACAACAAACTGACCCAGAGCTTAGGAATAAGTCCATATGCACATAGCATTAAACATCTTTTTGACTAAACTCCAAGGCTAACTTGACTGTTTACTACCATTAACTCAATGAGGTAGGCATTTGTTTAACGTTGCTGTACATTGTTGCATTGTAAAATGAGAATAAAGGGTTTATTTTCACTTGCATAAAGGTCATGGGGCGTATTCAAAGAGATCACTGTTGGGATCACAAAAACTGACTTCAATGTCTCTAGAAGCCTGGGAATACCTAAATGTTATAACACCACATCTACTGAAAAGTTTGAAATTGTATAATTTAGAGACTAGTTTCAGGGATGTGACAACACAAAAGGAAAAAAATGGAATAAAAACAAACAAGTTGAATTTGTGAAAAAAACTAATTTAAACTGCCTTTGGGTATTAGACAAAAGAGAGGAAGTCAAGACAGCTATATTCTGTTAAGAGAGTGGAGAGACAGTAGGGAAGCTGAACAATATAAGAGCCTATGGGTTTAGGTAAGCTGTTATGCACTTAACAAATATCATACTCAGCACTCTTCTGATTGCTCCCTTTTTTACAGGTTTTAAGTTTAAAATCTACGACTGTTTTCAGCCACTCAATAGATATATTTCTCTCAAATTTTGCTCAAAAATGTGTTAAAATCCGTGTTAGTGAGCACTTGTGCTTAAGATAATCCATCCAACTAAGAGATGTGGTACCATGTGCCGTCTCCAATGTTGTTTCTGTTAATTTGGCAGTACATCCAGCAAGCCTCACAACTAAGTGAGAAAAACTCCTGTCAGGTTTCTGACAATTTGTGCAGAAATTCTTCAGTTGTACAAACAAATGGTTGCATCAGCTGTTCCCATGGCTGGTCCCAGACAATCTCACCGGTAAAGATGCTGGATGTGAAGGTCCTGAGCTGGTGTGGTTACATGTGGTCTGCAGTTGTGAGGCTGGTTGGATGTACTGCCAAATTAACAGATACAACACTGGAGACGGCGCATGGTAGTGAAATGAACTTTCAGTTCACGTGCAACAGTTTAGTTTAGTCAGCATTCCTTTAGTCAGCATGCCAATGGCACAATCCCTCAGAACTTGTGACATATGTGGCATTCTGCTGTGTGATAAAACTGCACATATTAAAGTGACCCAGCATCTTGATATGCCACACCAGTCAGATGGATGAATTATCTTAGGGAAAGGATAAATGCTCACTTACACCAATTTCAACAAATTTGTGGCCAAAATTTTAGAGAAATACATCTATTGAGTGCATAATAAAAGTCTCAGATCATAACTTAAACTTGTGAAAAATGTGAGCACAAACAAAAGTGTTGCGTTTAAATTTTTTTAAAGCCCATAGGGACTTGGCTTGGGAAGCGGAGGGCCGCCAGCTCAAGACCCCATACAGACGAAAAATGGAGTGTAGACTGGTAGCTGGAGAGGTGTTAGTCCACCCCCTGGGTACTACTGAGGTGCCACTGAACCCCCAACTGCTTGAGGTGCCTGTCCAAGGAAGCCCCCTCGTTCTGACATCTCTCTATTTAATGCATGTATAGGTCCTGTGTCTGTGTGTGTATTTTGGGCCTGTGTATAGCCTATATGACAACAGTGTGGAAAAAAATTATTTCTCCTCATGTATTACCTATTAAAATATGTCTTTGTCTTCTTCTAGATTATCTGAATTAGACAAGTAATTGTGTAAGTCACATAGAGTTGATTGACACTGAAATTGGACTACCCTTCCCTGTGAGCACATGCAGGTGTTCAAATAAAAGAGTTGAGCAACTCCTTTTCAGAAACAGTGAGCTGGACCTATCTCTGTTGACAGTGAGCTGAGATTTTTCGAACAATACAACCAAACAGCAGGAGAGTAGAGCACAGGAATGTTCTGCACGATGGTAGTTTCAACATTTCCGACGAGAAAAACAATTGCCCTAATATTGATATCCATAAGATGCTGTTTCAGACATGTCTTAGCAAATAATAATGCGCCAATTGAAATGTTATAGTTTACATTAGCACTACTCAATGTAGTTGCAGTCAAACTAGCCACACATTGGCATGCGAACTAAATTCAAAGTGTTGGGTTGGAGGTTTTAACATTAGTTTGAGGCAGGAGGCTGTGTCAGTACAGATGACGTTATCATTAACGTATAGCTTCGGCCTTAACGTTATGTCAAATCACAGCAGACTCTATCAGCCCTGCTAGCGTTACCTTTAATGCCAAAGCTGCACTGTGAGAGGCCGAAACCTTCAGACACACTGTCTCATCATCACCGACCATACTTATCTTAATTTTACCACCAAAACAATCCAACACTGAGGTTTACCCTCGCCAAGCTAGCTAAGTTCATGTTAGCTGAGTGACGCTGCTAGCCTCTGCCAGCTAACGTTAACCTCGCTGACCAAAACAGCTGGCTAAACAGCGGCTTCTCTGGGGATTCTCTCACAACCAAGCTGCGTAACGTTACTCACCTGGGCACCCACCCGTCTGAGAGCAAGCCACACGCTGAGCACTAATGTGTGGTAAGAAAAGTATTCCTGCTCCTCGACTTTAGTTTTGCCGGATGCTGATGAATCTACTATCCAAGCATCAAACCATGTTGGCTGAGCAGCTGCGCACTGAGTTCTTGTTTGCACTTCAGAGCCATCAGGAGATGTCTTGGAAAATGTAGGGAACTTCTAAGGACACTAGGAGGAAGCAATGTGCCATAAACTCTTACCCCCTAGCAGTCTATTTGGTAGTAGTAGTAGTAGCAGTTGTAGTAGCGGTAAATATTGTAGCAGGGGCATAAATATAGTGCAGGCAGTGCGGTTCCGCTGGGGCCCATGCAGGAAAGTTGAAAGAAGAGCAGAAACTTGCAAGTGTTTCATAATGCCACCTAAGAAATACAGCTTTGATCAAATAAGAAATCACAGTAAATCAATAGTAGTGTCATTTGCTATTCATGCATTAAAAAGGCAAACTTTTTTTCTTTTATTCAGGGAAAAAAAGGCAGCCGCAACAACTATATATGCTTATTCTACATAAACTATTGAAAAAAAACCCAACTATAAATAAAAAAATAAATAAATAAATGAAGCATGAATAATATACTTCCTATGGTATTTTGTAGTGATGGCCTCATGAAGCCTCATGAAGTATTTTCTTTATTTTATGAGCCCACTAGATGGCGCTCTTGGTTTAAAGAGAGATGCTCAAAGAATAGCCATTAAGTGTGCTTTCAACCTTTGAACAAAAAGCGGTGGGCTCAGGAAAAAAAGAAAATAGCACATGAGGCTTCATGAGGCCATCACTAATATTTTGACTGTAAAAATAATAGACATAGGTACCATGATGTCACTCTTTGGTTTGTGGACTCCTAGTTTTTTTGTTTGTTTGTTTTTAAGATATATTTTTGCCTTTAATGGACAGGACAGTTAAGTGTGAAAGGGGGAGAGGGAGAGAGGGGATGACATACAGCAAAGGGCCACAGGCTGGACCCAAACCCCGGCTAAAGACACCAAAAATGTTTTGTTTTGTATTTGTACCAGGCTGTACATAAGTTTATTTATGCTTTAAATTTGGGCATTTTAACATAGGGGTCTATGGGGATTCACCCACTCTTGGAGCCAGCCTCAAGTGGACATTAGAGGAACTTCAGCTTTCAGCAGTTCTCCTTTGGCTTAATTATTCTGCTTGGTACAGATGTGCAAAAATGATTGCTGGGTACTATGTATGTTGATGTTGTCCACTGTGAAGTCTCTATTTGACCATGTACTGACATGATACGGTACGGTATACATTAGGGTTTTTAGCACTGACACTAGGGCCATTAAAAATAGTGTGCACTGAGGCCCATCGTTACAGCATTACACGGCTGTATTGTAGTTTTTCTGGTAATTGTATTAGGAGCCTGTCATTTTGCAGTGTTGTTCTTTAAAGGGTCTGGATAAGTTAATAAAAAATAAGAACATATGATACATATGTGGCTAGGTATGAAAATATAGTGCAGTATAGATCAGCTTTAATGTTTGTCACATGGGTTGGTCGTCACATTCCTGGATCATGGATCCCCAGAGCGCTGTTAAAAAATGTTGGTACTGAAATTTTCAGAAAGAAGCTCAGAGATCACCTACAGGGTCATATCCAAGCCCCCCAGGGAGTGTGCTGGGCTTCAAAGATGACTGCAATTTCTGGGGTCAGTCACGCGATGCCACTGGGCCCACAAAGATATAAATCAGTGGATACATTTTTTGAGCATCACAACCCCCACAAAATTTCTTCTTGTTTTAATATCAGGATTGATCCATTTGGCATGATAATATTTGTACAGTCTAGAAGAGCCACAAGATTAAATAAGTTCACCACCCTTCAAGTTAGCAGAGTGCTAAACCAGAAGTCAGCTGCCTGGCTGGCATATGTTGGTCACTCCACTGTCAGCTGTGCTCAGCATCTGTACAGGGCCGTACACATGGTGAATGTTTTTTCAATGCCTGTGCAGCAGGCGCACTCAAATGCCAGAGCAACATCGTTGTGGGAACGCATGGTTCCCACAACGATGTTGCTCTGGGTACGAAGGCTGAAACCTGAGATAAATACAGTCCAGTGGTGCATTCCGAATTGCATACTTTTTCTTTTAACTTTTAGTATTTACTACAGCTGCCCATAAAAAGTACAGTCACCTGAATGTGCTTTCATCCCTCATTGTGACTCATTGTTTCTGTCTCTTGATACAACATGTTTTCCCTAGTAAAATAACATGCAGACAACCGACCCCATCATGTCTGTCAACTGACCCCGATATATACTATATGCATATTATTTTTTATTTTTATGCGTATTATTATTATTATTATTTTAATTTTCAGCTGTCAAACAGCTGTCAATGAGCTGTATATATGTCATCTGTTTGCAGCTCAGTCGATGTGACGTATTATCAACTGCACAGAGGATTGTGGGTCAGAAAGTAGTATGGGTATTGGAACACACAGCAACTTTTGGAATGCACCAGTGTGCACTGCATGTCATGTGATGAGGAACAACCAATCACAGCCAGCAGATAGTTTTCCCTTCTTCAACATGTTGTTTGCTTAGCCTCTAGCAAAAAAGAAAAATTACAGTTGGGTTTACAGTAGAAATGATTTACCTGCTTATGCTCTCTTGATACAGCAGGTTTTCCCCAGTAAAATAATATGGGGACAACCAACCCCATCATGACTGACAACTGACCCCAACATATTTACATATATATCACAAGTAATATTTTGGTTTGTCATTTAAGTCTTAAGTCAAGTAACCACAGTTATGACAGTGATGACAAGCTGTTTGCCGCCTACAATAAAATGAGCAGGAGACTGGAGGAGGTAGAGGGAGATGGAAGCCAAGAAGAATAGCTAAAAGAGGAAGGAAGTGGCAAAATCAAAGTACTCTTAGGGATTAAAAGCCATTAAGATGGTTGTAGTTTCCCTCTGCTGTTCAAAAGTCCATTACATGACAGTACATCAGGGTCAACTCATAAATACCTTTCACTCTCACTGCCTGCTTGATGCTTTGACTTCAGCGTAATTAGATTTGCTCCAACATCTGATGCCTTATTCAGATTGTGTTCCACAGCTGTGTACAAATTATTAGGCTGCATTATCATAGAGATGATCAGCTTAGATAGTAATAGCCTAGTTTTACTGAAGTAATAACAGAGAGATGAATATTACAAAGGGATGTTGAATGCCTGAAGAAAAACAGATAAATGAGCCTGACGGGCTACAGCAGCAACATTATAACCTTATACATATATAAATTCGAATGACATGATGATGTTTCTGTAGGTGACATTTGTTTGAAATGCTCTTGCTTTCTCAGACTGGACACGTTGCTATGCTTCGAATTCATGGTGGTTGCAACCTAGTTTTATTTTCTAGCATCAGTGCCAGGAGCCATACTTTGGCATTTATGAGTGTATTGGGTTTTTTTCTTCAGACATAAAGAAATTACTTTATTTTCCCAGTAGAAAGACTCTTTGCTCAGATAACTAGAATTATAAATTGTTCAATTAGAGTTTGATGTTAGATTAAACATAGCAATATATTTTTAACAGTGATGTTTCTCTTAACAATTTAAGGCACAAAGTGGTTACCATGAGCATGTCTAAAAATGGAAAAAAAAACAAAAAACATCATTAATTATTTAAACTTTGTGGACATTTAGAGTTTGCACTGAAGATACAACAATATGTAATATACGATCCAGTCTAGGGCAGCTATGTTCTACAAAGTCTTCAGTGGGTTAAAAAAAGATATTTGTAAAATTCTGAGGATCGTTTGGCAGAAGGAACCACGGCTTGAATTAAGCAATGAGGGATGGTTGAAAATGTCAAATACTCGGAAATATATAAAGAAGGCAAGGGAGAAATTTACTCAGTATAGATTAATTCATAGGTTTTACTTTACTCTCGCTAAGCTCAACAGGATGGGTGTACTGGCTAATAATTTATGTTTGAAACGTCCAATGGAAACAGGAACGTTTCTACATGTGATCTGAGAATGTGAAATGTATTAAAATATGACCTTGTTATGATAAATGTAGGGGTTGTCACAGCTGCTTGAGTGATCCTCAGATCGTGAAAAAATACATCCTCTCCAGATTTTGAAAAATGGAGGAAATTTAAGTTAAAAATTGTGTCATACGAACACGTTTGCTTGGGTCAACTATGAAGTTGAAAGCTTTAAGAGGTCATGGGCAGATTTTTTGGTTTGTAATATGTTTGCTGCACTGTAATGATCTGGTATTTAGTTGTACCGCTGTGGTTGCTTGATTACTATTTTGGGTCTTAAAATGTGTGGCTACCAGGGGCCTGTGGATACGTTGAGTTCCAGTATCAATACTGTTGGTTTGCTCAGATTTGATTGAATAGATAAATAAAAGTTTGAATTATAAAAAGAAATACAATCCAAACTAAAACTATTCTTTTACTGAATTTACAGAAAATCAACAGGGCTCCAAAACACCTGTGTGTGTAAAACTGATGTTCTCAATCTATTTCAATCAATTCAATCAATTAACTTCATGTCTGCCTCACTGGTACACACGTACAGTGGATTCAACTGTTAAAATAGAAGATAACTTGGTTGTGTATCTATCATATCAGTCCAGCCCATACAGTTAGACCAAACACATAATAACAAACCAACTCTATTTATTATTATTATGGAACATGTGTAGAATATGCAAACACATACATTTCATAGGGGAAGTTCCTTCTATAGTCAACCCTGATGAAGACAAGGGGAAAAAAATACATTAACAAAATAAAATAGACCATGGGGAAATTTATTCATAAATAAATTGGACAAATAAAAGGTAAGTTAATTACACATACAAAAATTAACAAAATGGAGCAAGATCCACAACAAGGATCATAATCCAAAACAACAAGGATTGAGAAAAGTCAGCGCGTATCTTTCTTGCAGTCCTGCTAGAGTTTTTGTTTTTTGTTTTTTGTTTTTTTCAGTGACAACAAAATAGGAACAGTGTAGTGGTTCGCATTGTTGCCTCACAGCAAGACAGTTGCTGGTTTGAACCGGGGGTGGGGAAGCCCTTCTTTATGGAGTTTCTATGTTCTCCCAGTGTCAGTGTGGGTTTTCTCCAGGTACTCCATCTACCTCCCACAGTCCAAAGACATGCAAGCTAGGTTAATTGGTGACTCTAAATTGGCTGTAGGTGTGAATGGTTGTCTGTCTGTATATGTGTCAGCCCTGTGATAGTCTGGCAACCTGTCCAGTGTGTACCCCACCTCTCACCCAGTGGCAGCAGGGATAGGCTCCAACCACCCCATGACAGGATAAGCGGTTACAGAAGATGAATGAATGAATGAAGAAAATCAACTTAAAGTCATTTATTAACCCATTAAAGGAGGGCCTACCATCCCTCTGCTCGCTACAATGAATGTGTTTTTTACCCATAAGTAAGATTATTATGTCAGAGACAAATGAATTCAAATTATCCATATAAAAAGGAATGTCCGAGATATCAAATGTTGGAATGTCAATAATCTAAAGCGATAACCTTTTTTTTTTGTGTTGGACCAGAATCTTTGAGACACAGGGCATAAAAAGGTGCTCTAAGGTTTCTTCATTCTCCTCACAGTAGGTACAAGGGTTAAACTCCGATTAAAACCTTTTTTTAAGAAACACTTCTGTTGTATAAATCCTATAAATTGCCTTAAACTTAGTATATGTGCTTTATCCATAACAGAAAGGGTAACTGACTCTGGGACCTGTGTATGTAACCCTCTGTAAACCAACTAATTTATTCTCCAGGAAAATTTTGGACAACAGTTGTCACATGGGGGCAGTATGACTACCACACTGTAAATTGCACAGTTTCTGCATAGCAGCATTCACACCTCATTTGCAAAAGCTGTGATGCTCCATTCTAAGTGAAAGCTATAATGTGTCTCATATAGCTGTCTGTAAATATGGCATCAAAAGCATCTTATATGAGCACTATGAGTCCATTATGAATAATTCATGCATGTTAGGTCATAGACAACTGCTTTAACTGCATTAATATTCATCATATTCTATTGTGCAATGCAAATGTTTCAAAATGCCTCTGACTACTTAAAACACCTCCACCGTGGCAGATTGGGTCTACCTGTCTCATTCAAAGACAAAGTGACTGTTAAAGGAGAGCAGAGCACTTGTCATTTGCTTTGACCTGCCTGGATTTTCACAGCATGACCTCTGGATCAAACTATGCATTAGATGAATACCATCCATAGGGTTTTACCTTACACTAAATGTTCTCCCTATCGGCTCTGACCGTTCTTTTCAAAATAAGCATATATAGTATGTGAGCTGTTTCTTTGATTAAAACTCATGGTGTCAACAGCTTTTTGGAGAGTACAGAGAATGATATGAGGATTCCAACTGCAATAACTCTGCAGAGGCAAAGCAGGTGCAGGCTAGAATGAGGCAGAAACAGCACAGCAAAAAATATTAATGGTTAACTTAAATGGGCTGTGTTTTTCAGTCGAAATGTCTAATTGATGCGCATGCTAAGTTAGCCACCTGGATCCATTTCCCCTCCAGAATTAAGCCTCTTTTAATTTCTCCTCATTGCTGACCTTCTTCTTCCTAAACTAGCTGAGTAAACACATCGCCCCCCTGCACATCTGAGACATTAAGCACTAAAAATATGTAAATAGGTCTATATGTTTGCAAGTTTTGTAACTTAATCTTAGCCTGGTTATGAGAATGAACATAAAGATTATTAATATCCAGGGCCAGATTAACTCTGAAATAAACTGGTGAGGGGCTTGTGTCCCATGACAGTTGTCCACTGTGCACATATCCAGAGTTGTTCAATTTTCATGACCTCTTTTTAATGTTTCTTTGAATCAATAAGGGAGAGCAGGGTCAGTTGGGACAGAGGGACAGTGCCTTTTTAGCAAGTTTGAAAGCAACCATGCTCTTACTCAGCAACACCTTCTTCACTTTAAACTTCAAAGTGGAGACCTTCTAACTATTTCTTACATTTTATTCTCAGTTTTAAAAACGTATAAGTACATTTTTGGCTCCATTGTTATTTTTCTTTGACAACAGTGTTTGTGCTACAAACAAAAAAACATATTGCTGAAAAGCTGATTTTATGGCAGTTTCAGTTGATTCTAGTGTTAGCAATCTGAATGTTTGTTGGTAGCTAGCACAGGAGTTCAAATTGTGTTTACTCTTCCTGGGACAGTTACCCAGGGGACAGTGTTGTTTATGGTTCATATTGTGTTACAGACCAACAAAAAGTAGACAAAGATAAGACAAAGGCTTTTCCTAATTAAACAAGACCCAAAGTGAAGTCTGTTAGTGAATCTTTACTGCATTAACTTCATATATGCCCACAGTTAAACCACTGAGCATCTTTTGAATGTGCAGTGTTATCAGATCAACACAACAAATTAACAGTAATCCATATGACACAATGAGACAGAAAGAGAGACAAAGAGAGAGATGCAGGACAGATAGTAATGACAGTAGCTTACAACAACATTAATGAAAGTAATAATAATATATTAATATCTGATAGTATACATGTGTGACAATAATCATATGTGTATAATAACAGTAGAAGTATGACTAATTATAACAGCAGCAGCAGGAGGCATCTGGCAGGACCACGGCAGCAGCACAACCACACACGTCACACTATCCAGGCACCGCTGCAATATGAGTTAACCTGAGAGACAGTGGAGCACAAAGGCTCCAAAGAAGCCGAGTTAGTGACATCCAGCATGGCCAAGTTAGCAAGATGCAGTAACAGGACACGAGCGAGCAAGCGAGAGAGAGAAGGTGCCCGGTGTATTATAGGTGTCACAGAACAGAGCCAAGGTGAGGTGAACCCAAACGCAAGACACTCGAGATAATCTGAGAAGCAATTTATTTTAAGCAACCAAGTCCAAAAATCCACAATCCAAAATCCACAGTCAAAAAACAGGCAAGCAAGGTCAGTACACGTAAGGCAATAGTGTCAGGCAGAGGTACAAAAAGGGCTAGGCTAGAGGCAAACACGAGAAGGCAAACAAAGGTCTTACACGGAGAAGCTGCTCACAGGAAAGAATGCTGGAAACGCTGGACACAGGGGACACAAAATGGTCTGGCAACGGGACACATGAGGGAAGGTGCTTATATACACAGAGGGGTGATTAGACAGTGAGGCACAGGTGAGGCACACGGGGGAGGGGACCCAGGTGAGGTTTTGGCAGGAAACAGACAAAGACAGGAAGTGAAGTCACCTGAAACAAGACACAACGGTGAGTACCAAAGTAAGACAGGAAGTGAATGAAAATAATGAAACACAAGACAGGGGAATGATAAAAACAAACTTGACTAATAACTGGGAGAGGCAGAGCGGCTGACAGGCCTGACAATAGGGGGTCCTCCGGCAGACTGGGCTTAAGTCAGCCTCACTAGGGGCTGGTACAGGCCAAGCCTGAGCCAGCCCTAACTATAAGCTTTATCAAAGAGGAAGGTCTTAAGTCTAGTCTTAAATGTGGAGATGGTGTCTGCCTCCCGGACCGCAGGAAGATGAACAGGAAGATGATTCCACAGGAGAGGAGCCTGATAGCTGAAGGCTCTGGCTCCTGATCTACTTTTGCAGACTTTAGGGACCACGAGTAACCCTGCATTCTCAGAGCGCAGAGTTCTGGTGGGATAATATGGCTCTATGAGCTCTCTAAGATATGATGGAGCTTGACCATTTAGAGCTTTATAAGTTAACAGTAGGATTTTAAATTCAGTTCTGGATTTTACAGGGAGCTAGTGCAAATAAGCTAAAACAGGAGAAATATGATCTTGTTTCTTAGTTCCTGTTAGTACACGTGCTGCTGCATTCTGAATTAGCTGGAGAGTTTTTAAGGATTTACTAGAGCTACCTGATAATAGAGAGTTACAGTAATCCAGCCCGGAGCTAACAAAAGTGTGGACCAATTTTTCTGCATCTTCAGGATAGGCCTAATTTTCGCAATATTACGCAGATGAAAAAATGCAGTCCGTGAGGTTTGTTTCAAATGAGAATTGACTTTTATTTTGCAAAATAAACTCAATAGACTTAATAAATCTATAGGTTTATGTAGGAGGTAGAATTTGGGGAAAATGTGCTTCTTGCACATTTAACAAAATCATGCCTTTCAGGTTTGGGGTGGGCTGTAAAAAACTTGTTAAGTTGTTAACAGCATCTGCATCTTTTCAGGGATCAAATTATTTTCATATGCAAGAAAACGTGTTTAGTATAAGACAGTTGTTTTGTTGGTAAACCTTGTGGAGTTGTAATGGAGCCGAATTTTGTAATGTTCCTGGTTTCATATGAGTAGAGGAAATCGCCACTCACAAGCGAGAAGTATACTTGCTGCGTGGCCAAACTTACGCGTACAAGGTGTGCTGCACCGGTGTGTATACTTGCTGCAGCACGGACGTTCGTTGATGCAGCCAAAACGCCTGATACTGGTGGTCTCCGCTAGGGGCAGACCGCAGCACTCAGACACAGAGGTTGCGAAAAGCGAAGAAGGCGGTGACAGGGTATTTCCTGATAAACACAAACATGGACACTCTCGATGAAGAGGAGATCATAATTTTATTGCTGTTAAGATCTCGGCAGAGGAAAAGACGTTGTCTCTGTCGCCATCGGAGATGGTATGTGCGGCCCCTTAACCAATCACATTGTGATGACCTCCGACCTCACTTCTTCTTCTTCTTTGGAGTTTTATGGCGGTTGGCATCCGTTACGTTGCATTACCGCCATCTTCTGGATCTACCTTGCTCCTGCATCTTTCATTCCATTATATCCTTTTCACCATTCCACCTCTGACCTCACGTTCACAGTCTCTAGGTATACTTTGCACGAGCGCCTCTAGTATTCATGTCAATATTGTCTCTCGCGTACGCGTCATGCTACCTATCAGCCAAACGACCGCAAAATACGCGTGGCAGTCAAACGTGCATGAAAAGTGCACGTGCAAGCGCTTCGCGCAGCAAGTATACTTTGTTTCCTATGTTGCTTTTTCTTAAAAAATTAACCAGTTAGTTACCGGTTAATGGGTGTCAGCCTTTAACAAGTAAAATTAAAGTGTTCCAACTGACCCTGCTCTCCCCTACATATTTGTGGATTGCAGTTATTGTGGCTACTGAGGTAGGTTACTTGCAGAGTCAGGGTCATCATGGAGTAATTTTTTTAACTTACAAGAATTATAAATGGCTTGTATATTGTTTCTAACTATAACAATTAATTTGTCTCCAGAGTATGGTTACATTTTTGCTACACGTCTGAAGAGGTCTGCAAATGTAACGCAGTGACACATGTAATCTGCTACCTACGTCTGTTGGTGGCTGCTAAGGTGGTGCAAGTGGTCATGGAGCCATACACCATTCACAGCCTACCCCAGCGGCAGCAACAGCTGTAGGGGTTGAGGGGAGCCGCCGCTGTGGTCACATTAAAAACTGCATCGCCTTTTGTGACAACTGTAGATCAGTGAGCCATCAGCTCCCTCCCCGCTCTCCTCTCAGGGACTTGTAGTTTTTAGTGTAAGGGACGCCGCCGCTCGGTAGAGGCCTTTGTGAGAGTAAAACTACAGTTCCCTCAGAGCTACTCGGAGGTGTTAGTTGTCAATATGGCTGTTGTCAGACAGACAAAGCAGAGAGGCAAATAATTCGCCTCTGATTAGAAATCCTTGGAAAGGGGTCGGACAGGGCACTGTAATCATATTGCATTATTGTTCGGCTGCAGTAAAAGGCACAGTGGGTCTTTGCTCAAGTTCTAAAGTTAAATGGTTAAGCGGACGATTTGAACCGAGGTAAGTCATGTACTTAGCTATCTACAACACTGAAAGTGATGTTATTAATATCAAACGCTCGCTAGCAAGCGACAGCGGCTAACGTCAGCTAGTATCAGCGTTGGCATGGTTAGCATGTTATGCTAATCATTCCATATCCCCCGTGCTACCAAAATAGCATACGTTAAGTTGTTAGCCGTCCTCTGTGATGCCAGTGAACTGTTGTCAGGATAAATTCAGCGGCAGCGGTGCTGGAAATGATTGAATCATTCAGGGTTAGAGGGTTGCGAGCTGGATAATGAAACATTACATTGGGCATTGTCCGTCTGCCACAGAAACATTTGCTAACGTTAGCTTTTGGGCAAAGGGCGTGAAAGCTGGCATCGCCAGCGGTTTGCCTGCAGCGCTGAGACGAGCGACAGATTAGTGCTTTCACTGCAGGCCCCATAGTCAGCAAAACAAAAACACATGGAGGAAAAAGACTCCACGAACTGTGGACACGGTTGGGACAATTTAAAAAAGTGCACTGCCAATGAGACGAGTTTGATTTGGCGTAACACTGGGGATATCTGATGCATCATGCGTGCGACCTGTACTTAGGTTAAAAAAAACAAACTCAACGTGATTTATCGGTTGTCCTTAGGGACTGTTTCTTACTTGTCAGAGGAGGGGTTGACTGGGGAAGATGACTTTTTTTTTTTTTTTTTTAATTTTGAGCCTTCCTGAGTGACTGGCGGACAATGCATGACCCCCCACCCACACACACACACACACACACCTTAAATTAGTTATAAGATGTTTAAAACTCACCCTTTGAAGCTTGAAAGTTTAAAGTTGAAGATGAAATCCTGTAGTTGAAAAAATCTGTTTTTTCCCTCTTGTTGTGCATGTTGATTAGGTTGTGCAAACAGTTTATTTTTGGCCAAATTTGAAATGAGATGTAAAATAAAGTGACTTTGAGGAAATGTCACTTAATAAAGCTCAGATTTTTTTTTTTTAATATGTCCAAGAATTGTCGGAAATTTGAAAATCCAAGGACAGTTTTTGGCTATCATAAATGGATTAGTTTTTTGGAAGTTTTGAAGAAAACATGCATGTTTCCCAAAAAATAAAATAAAAGTGGTAAAATACATTTAAAATACAGCCTTTGAAATGTGTGTATCACTCCCCTAAAACCTTTTTGCACTACCCCTGCCCACCACACACAACGAACAGTCTCTGTGAACCTTTGATTTTCTTTTTGAGCTTTGGAGAGTTCTTGAACTTGGTTTAACTGTTAGGGTTAGGGTTAGCGATTATGAAGTCTGTTAGGGATGTCAACAAAAGACAGTTTGGTTTACCATCTGTCAAAGACAGACTGTTACTTAGATAGTAAAAGTACAATCAAACTTTTTTCTCTACCTCCTTGGTGGTTACACACCTGTCCGGTCTGTGATAGGTGGCCTACAGAAAAAAGGACATACAGGACACTGATGAGGTTGAAACTTTGCCCCCCCCCCCCGCCTAGTTAACTTTGTTTATACTTGACTGGGATGGCTAATGATTTCAAATGTCCAGCTTTGTCTGCTCTCAGAATCTCATACGCTGTCAGAGTTGTTGTTAGAGCATACATTTGCATGTTAAAGAATTAAAGCAACCAGTCTGACAGTTTTAATTCAGTCTCGCTCACCCCTCCTGAGATGAGACATTTTTTGCAGTGTAACTGTGTCTGACAATGATTTACAGCTTTAGGAGCCCTCCTTATGAATTCTTTATGATAACTCAAGAAACTAGTTACTGTTTTCCAGTGCTACTAAGCGATCCTGTGGTACAGGAGTAATGGATTTCAGTGCCCACTCAAAGTGACTTTGCCCAGTATGTGTCTGAAATGTTGGCTATTGTTCTTTTCCTTTTAAAGCTTGGTGTTACAGACCTCTAAATGCTTATATCCACCATGGTCATATTAGTTTCCTTCATGGTAACTTCAAAACACAACAGACACTCTCAAGTCATTTAGTTTTTTCCCCCTGTCCTCTGTACAGCTTAGACTAACACAGATGTAGAAAAATGCCAGTGACCCCTTTTAAACCGTTTATCATATCAGCATAGGTCGAGCTGGCACAGAAGATGGAAAATCTGCCGCAGTCTGATTCCAGTTGCATTGATTTTGAGCACAGCAAATTGCTTATGAAAAACATACAGCGTGGGTGGTGTGCAGAGCCGGGGATATATTGTAGCTCTTAAAGAATGGCAGTCAGAATGTTAAGATAGCATCAGCTGTCAAGGTGACTCTGGCACTCTGCGTGTGTTGCCTGCTGGTTCCCAAAAATAGCTGATTTTTATGCCCTGCCCCTCCCTCCCTTTTTCTTTCACACTCTATCTCTCGCTCTTGTCTTCCTTTTCTTATTTGCTGCCTCTTTATTTTCTTCTTGCAGTTTTTTCTCCTTTCCCACCCCTCTCTTCCTACTTTCCCCCTCTAACTCTCCTCCTCTACCTTTCTCTGCCTCACTCCTCCTTTCCAATCATTCTCATTTTTCTCTCCATCTGCAACTGCGTTCCTTTTCACTCTTTCCTACTTAATCCTCTCATTGCCTCCACCATCCCTTCATCTGTCTCATTTCTGCCTGACTTTCCTCTCTGCGCCTCCTTTTCTCTATCTCTCTGTCTCTTCTTGTTTCCTCACCTAGATCTTGAACATCCACTTACTTGCCTTTCCTTAACTTCCCCCTGCATTTCCTGTTTCCTTTCCCCTCCTCTTCTTTCTCCTCTGTCTCACAACCTGTCTGTCTTGTCTCTCATCCAGCAGCAGGATGTCTGAGTTCAGCGAGGAGCCGCGCTTCACTATTGAGCAGATAGATCTGCTGCAGCGGCTGCGTCGCACCGGCATGAACAAGCAGGAGATCCTGCACGCGCTTGAAACTCTGGACCGGCTGGACCGGGAGCATGGCGACAAGTTTGGCCGTCGCACCTCTTCCTCCTCCTCCTCCTCGTCCTGCTACGGAGTAGGCGGGGCAAACAGCTGCACCAACAACTCTGCCTCTAATACTACTACATCATTCAACAATAACAGCACTGCCTCGGCAACCACCACCTCTTCCGTGACATGCAACGGCAACAACGGGGAGGGCGGCTCCGGCGATCACTCTGCAGCTGCCGCCTCTTCCACGACCTCCAAAATCTCCACTGCCACGCAGACGCAGTTTGGCAGCGGAGGGGGACTCTCGCCATCTCCAAGCAACAGCTATGACACCTCCCCGCCTCCAGGCCCGCCACCGCCTTCTGCCATCTTGCCCTCTCCGGTCTCACTGGTGGCGCTGTCTCAGAACGGCCGGGATAGCCTAGCTGCCACACCCAACGGGAAGCTGTCTCCTCCAAGATACCCAGTGAACAGTGCCGCTGCAGCGCGAGCATTCGGGTTTGAAGCTACAGAAGAGGACCTGGACATTGACGATAAGGTGGAGGAGCTGATGAGGTCAGTAGAAATGGAGGTGAAGTGAGTTCCAGAACTTTGTTTGGGAAACTTTCCACTCATAGCCATTTGTTCAACTTGAGTTTGGTGCTTGTAGATCTGGATAGTATATTAACACTGAATGCTATGGTGGTATTAGATTAGATATCATCTGAGATTGTGGTTGTCTTATTATAGAGACATAGCGACAATGTGTTGTTTTTTTCACTCAAGTGTGCACTTAGTGGACTGCCCATGCTGTATGAAATGAGCAGTGAGTGAATGAATGAGCACATCTCCATCATATCTACATTACTAATGATCTTTTTCACAACATGCTCTTGTATTAAAACTGCACAAGAAAACACTGAAGGTGCATCTAAAAGCAACCTTGAATCTTTTCTCACTGGTACAATTCCATTTTGCTTGGTTTGCGTTACAGTGGACACTTGGTTGCATTGGGGGTTTTATTTTTATTGGTAGTAACACCTGTAACTAGGGGCTGGGGAAATAATCCATTCTTAGTAGCATCGCTATACAGACACGGACAATTTGGCATCGATTCACAAATGTCAGTTATTGATTATGTAACTCTTTATGAAGACCACACTCAGTACGTTTACATGGACAGCTTAATTCCACTTTTAATCGGAATGAAAGGCCATTCCGATTAAAAGTGGTTATGTAAACGGTCATTCCGATTGAAAAATGGTGATTCCGACTGAAAATTAAATCCGATTAAAGGGTGTGGTTTATTCCGTTTGTCATTCCGAATGAAAGAATTTTGTGTGCATGTATACACTCTTCCTTAAGTTTATTCCGGTCTTTCTGCGCATGCTCGTTTCCTTGCCCTTCTGGCGCGATGACGTATATAGCGCGCATAGCAACGGGCTGCATAGCAATGGGCTGAGATAGAGCAGTCGAACTCGTTGCACTTACTGGGTTCCATTCACCACAGCATGGTCTTCTATCTCCCTTCTCCTCTTCAACAAATGAAGCATTAGCAGAACAAGGTTGTTGTCATACTGCTGCTTCAAGAATATAAGCAAAACAAGCCCGAAAAAGGCACTAAGAATGGTGTCGTCAAGCATTTTGTTATCCAGAGCGAGGACTACAGTGTTTTCTTCCGGTAAACGTAAACATGTAACATCCGCCCCGCCCTCTATCCAATCAGAAACCTTCCCTGCCCCAAACCTTGCGCAGACCTGAATAAAGGCGATTGAACTGATCACCCGTGTAAACCCTCATTCGGAATTAATATTTCCCTTGTAAACTACGTGGAAAAACTTTAATTCCGAATGATTTCATTCAGATTTATTTCATTCCGAATGAGAAGCCATCATGTAACCGTAGCCAATGTTGATGGAACGAAAGAGGCAAAACTCAATGGCGATGGCGTTGCAGCACCTGGACAGTCTACAGCATGGACACACTAGAGTTAACATGTCTTCACAAAAGGCAGGGGTTCTAAGCTTGTTTTTTTATTCAGTGTCAAAGTAATTATATTTGTAAGGTAAACATGAGGTTTATTGTAAATAATTTGTAAGCCATCACCCAGAGACAAACGTTAACAGAGCGGAGCAGCGATCAGCAGTAACAGAAACAAACGAGACTTGCTGATCCACATGCTGCAGCTTTAAACGACTTAAATCAAATAATTCTATATTCAGTCTGTTTCACCTTAAAAACCCTGCGCCTGGCCCGTGCAGCATCTTGGCTTTCTTCAGAGCTAACATGCAGCACAGGTTGCTCTCACAACGTAGACTAGATAACAAAACAGCGCAGCACGCAGCCTCCCCTTATTTTGTTAGTGTCATACAGGCAGGAAACTGTATGGTGTTCTCAGAATTGCTAATTCTTTCATTAATGCTGCTTTTAAATAAAAAGGCTGCAGACCGTTATTATTTAACAGTATGTAAATTTCATACTATTTACAGTGAAATCCTACAGGCTGCAAACACTGGACACTACGCCAGCATTAATATCACGCACCAAATTACTTGTACCATGAGCAACCGCAGATACAGTCTGACTGGCAACCCCCTGGTTTAAAAGCTACAGTATGGAAGCATTTTGACTCCAATGAAGTTGAAGAGAAAAAGGACCTGTTGTACATGAACCACACTGTATGCAAGTAAAGGATTATTATAAATGTAGTATATTTTAAAGGTATCAAGTAGTCACATGGTTAAAGAAATAAATCATGTATAGAAATCAAAAATTTGATCAAGATAGAGATGCATCTATAATTGTTTCACAATCTAATCGTTGCCCTCTGAATAATTGAATTGAATCGTGAGGTGCCTGGAGATTCCCACCCTTACCTGTAACAATGAGACAAGAAAGAGTTAACTAAATGGCACCAACTGGAAGCTCCACTGATGCTCCACTGTGTACAGCTTGTGTCACATGCATATGTGTTTAAAAAAACCTAAGCTTCAGAGTTCATTCTTGACCTTTGAAACAGCAATTGAGAAAACAAACTCACCATGCAGTTAATTTAAGCCTGGAGCTTTTGATCACATCACATGATTCCCATCAGCAGATAGAGTTTTTCCATTTATCATGGAATTACTTTATGCGAAATTGCAGTTTTTTCTTCTTCTCATCCATCCTGGCATAAAAGCTGAGGTCCAAAGTTTATTCTTGACCTTGGTTACAAACAGTTGAGAAACAGTCCATTTAGTAGCTGTTGAGCATTTAATTAAGAAACTGTTTTATATTTAAGAAGAAATACACTTTTTAAATTTCTTAAAATAGTAGCTTGTCTATGGTTGTTAACCTGCTGAGGTCGTGTAAGTTAATTTGTCCATGGATTTGTCTGTTTGAAAATAGTTTTGTCATATCAATCAGACATCCTTTTTTTTTAGTTACAGTAATTTTCATGATTGGGAGGAGAGGTTTCACTTGTGCTTTTTATCCAATCTGTAATAACATATGGTCATATAACGAAATGAACTAGGACAGCAACTAATGATAATATCCTTATTAATTAATCTGCCCATTAGGGCTGGGTGATATAGAGAAAATCAATAATCTCAACATTTTTGATCAAGTTCCTTGATACCAGTATTGTGACAATATTGGGTTGACTCTTGGTGCTTTCGCATAATATTTACGCAATGAGATTTTTGATAGATAGTCATCAGTAATGTGGATATAATGACTGAGTGGGTAAGGGCAAATAATAGCACGGTCTGAGAAGTCCAGATAACAGCACTTTACTGTAATGCAGCTTCTGGAATCCGGAAAGACAACCCTAACCATATTAAGATTTCCCAAATCTAAGACGATATCCAATCTCACATCACAATATCAACATATTTCTCAGCCCTACTGCTCATTATTGTCATTTTGTCAATAAAATGTGAGAAAATGGTGAAACATGGCCTGTGTAGTTTTCCAGAGCCCAGGGTGACGTATTCAGATGGTATGGTTTATGTGATCAACAGAAAATCCAAACCCAGTTTATTATCATCAGTGACAAAGAAATGCTTCAAATTCTCACATTTAAGGAGTATGAAACCAGCATGTGTTAAAAAAAATATCAAAACAGTTATTTCATTATTAAGATACTTAGAAAATAGTTTTCTGTCAGTCAACCACTCGATCAATTGACTAATCATTGCAGCTCCAAAATACACTGATCATTGGTGCATTCCATGCCATCATTACTTGTTAAGTTGCTCTGATGCCACTAATGCAAATGCAGTTAGAAAATGGAGGAGGCTTGTTGTCATGTAATTGAGAGAATTTGCCTGAAAGGTGCAGTTGTACTTTTTAGCTGCGACCAGCAGCTCATCAGCTCACTATGTCGGTTCGTCAATTGGACCACAGACATTTCCCAACTCTTTGGCAGCGACAGTGTCTGCCCTCGAAGGCTGATATTCAGCTTGGAGGTCCCTGCTTTTGCAAATTCATATGTATTTTTTAGTATTGCACTGGTTAAACATCTGGGAGAGGGTTTGCATTGGTATCTTTGCTAGATGACAAAAGCCGGTTCAGGCCATCTGATCACAGCTCTTGTGGGCTCCATGTAGCCATGATGATGCACAAACATTTTTGAGGAGGTGGAGCTACAGCAAGACCCTCTAGATAATTACTAAGCTAGACATTTACACGATACTGGTGCAAAATACTAAACCAAAATTAATTCATGAACGAGTCAGTTATTTAGTTGATTGCCGATCACCTCTATGTTGATTGACTGTTTGATTAACCAACTTATCACTTTAACTGTACTTCGCGCAGATTTAGAATGACAGGTTCACTGCATTTCATTTGTGAGATTATAATCAGTGAATAGCACTTACGTGTTTTTTTGAAATGCAGACAATTAACAAAGTAAATGACACCTAATAATGCACAGAAGAAACAGAAAGAAGAAGCGCATTTTCTTTTAAAGAGTGCTGGCTAGTCCTCCATTGTTTTAAGCACAGCAGGACCACATGTACATGTAATTGTCTTATACAGCATGCGCTACTTAAAAATATGTACATCCTGTGATGGTGTATAAAAATAACATAGACAGGCATAAAGGTTACTTGTTGAGAATATGTATCACTGTGTGTTATTGCATAAGAAGGGCTGCAAAGTTTCATTGCTGAAGTCCTTGATAATTGTGACAACGGGGTCAAAGGTTTGATTGGTGTCATTGACTTTCAAAATAGAATATATTGCGGCTTGATAATAGTAATTTAGATGTCAAGATATTACACATATACTGCACATCTTTTTCATTTGTTTTACTCTTAAAAAATGTAAAAGTAGATTTTTGTTCTCACCCACTGCCCGCAAGCAATTCATTTTTACCTGTGCCTGCACCAGTGACTCGATTGCAGGTTACTCCACCCGGTGCAGGACTCTGGTCACAGTACAATATTATTGCGATTTTGATTACATACATTGCAATATATTGCGATTTCCTTGAGGAAAACTTTATCACATATGTATTATCTAATAAGATAAGGTTTTCAGTCTGTTTGTCTCACTTTTGTCATTTTTCTTGCTGCAAAATGTATCTAGTGGACTGAAAAAGCAAATGAATTTGTTATTATTGTAGGCTACCAAAAGTTTGGTTTGTATATGCAGTATTAATAATTTATTTGATTAAAAAAATCGATACTTGGTGTCTATGCATTCATGCAATATCTCAATGCAAAATATAGCAACACTATGTTGTATCAGTTTCTCCCTCACGCCTGTGACTAAGGCCCTGCAGCAGAATCTGTTGTTGAAGAAAACTACACTCAGGTTCCAAATTAAAGAAAAGAATCTTTACTTAAGTGGAAAAAACACAGTCTTTGCTCATCTTATTATTCTAAAATGTTGACTGTACAGTGTAATGGCTATAGAATAATGACACCTGCTGTGTTTAGATTGGTTCCCTCTAAGCCTTGCTTTCACTGTGCAAATCAGTCTGCCACTGGGAGCGACTGGCTCGATTTACAGCACAAATTAAATGTATCAGCCATTCAGCAACATGGTATCTATCTCCGGTTACTGAAGAGTACCACTGTATGTTAGAAAGCCCACATTGTTGTGTAATAAGTTTGCCAGTCTACAGGTTTTTTGCTTTCTTGTGACAGTCATTTACTCTGTCTCATCTAAGTGATGTCATCAGAGCAGCCATGTTAATGAGCTGGAAACGTGAGGTTTATTTCAGAAATGTTTTCTGTTTCTAAGTTTGAGACAAATGGTGGTTGTTATCAGCATGGATTCTGGAACAAATTAAGTTCCTATATACAGTGTTCCCACAGTCATTGAAAATCTGGAAAAGTCATGGAATTACACCATCACATTTGCCAGGCCTTAGAATCAGTACCAATCATTCAAAGTTATGGAAAAGCCATGGAATTTGTTGCGTGTAATGATATCTTTACAGTTCAGTGAATAACCTTCCATGTAATGTAACATAACAGCAAATTAACTTTGCATAGCTGTCGATGCAACGTAGTTTTAATATGTGTCAGTGTGTGACAGTTTACCATCACCTATGTTTCTCCATTTTCTCCTTGCATTCTGTCTCTCCCTTTATGTATGCCAGCTAACTGAAATTATGTCTGATAGAGTTTGATTGTGAGATATTTGTAAAAGGCTTAGCAACTGGGCCAAGAAAAAAAATGTTATCATGGGTAGTTGACAAGTCACAGAAAAGATTTAAAATTCTGTCTGGGATAATGTATGAGAACCCTGCATCTAAGTGAAAAGGCTGAGTTCTTTTTATGGTAACTCAGTAGACTTAAGTTCTTTCCCAAGGGTAGTTTGAAGGGTTTCACCCACAGAGTCTATCATTGAAATGTATCAGGTTACATAATAATCAACAATATCAGATATAAAATAAAACTATGAGGTATTCTATGCTCTTACTGGTACAGGTCAGCGTTGATAATCTAACCTAGTCTTCATGTCAGCCACCTCCTCTCTTCTTCTCAGCACTTTACACATGAGCCCTGTCCTCCTGCTGCCTTCCAGCTGCCCTGTATGAACAGTCAGAATAAGAATAGACATTTAAAGCTCAGGCTCTATCCTCAGTACTGCACTAGCTGTCCCGTTGCTCATTCACGCTGCCTCTGCATTAAATTACATGTCCTGTTTAGACAGCCCAAGAAGTTAAGTAGCGTTCAAAAGCCCTCGTCCTCTCCGCCTGTAGGACTCTCCAGCGTCTCGCTCGGCAGGGCTGCAGGGGCGTGACACGCCGCTTCAGCTTGTCAACAATCCCACGGTGCCCTTCTCATTTCTCTCTCTTCTAAGTGCACATTTCCGTCCCTGCAGGGGTTCGGCCTTTGAGTTGGCATCCGACAACACAACCTGCCTCCCCCTCCTCCCTCCTCCACTTCCCACTCTTCCTCAGTCTTGTACAGCAGCTTGTGCTACATTGATTCGCTGGTGTCGATACAAGCAGCGTTTTTGAGCTCTAATTTTAGCTGCGCCGCAAGAGGCTGTTGTGTAGGATATTGATGCTGGATGTCAAGAGTCGTGACGCATTTTCATTTCAGAAATATGATAACAGAGCACTCAGGACTTTGAAGCATTCTCCATTTTGACGGTGTGAATCTGGGATACTGACAAGTTCAAAGGATGCTGCGATTGTATAGTTGGAGCACCAGTGCTGTTAAAGTTGGGTGGGGGTAGGCAGCGCCCACTGGTAATGCAAAGGTATGCACTATTAGTATGGATAAATGCACCAGCCAGTTTACACATTTGACAGGTGTTCACAGTCTGCACCAGGATGAGGAATTAAGCCAAGATAGTCATAAGCTTGTGGGTGTGTGGGTGTATGTATGTGTATGTTATTGTGTATGTATAGGGGAGGGGATTGGGCTTGAAGCCAGAAAGCAGGGTGGGTACACTGTGTGATGGCACGGCTCCATTCCTGCAAGTCTGTGCGTGTTTTATTTTTCCCCACTGGGGACTCAGATAGTGGAAACATGTCTGCCAAATACATTTTGAAATTATAGATTACTTGATTGTGATTCAGTTCATTTAAATTCATAGTCCAAGCCTTTGTGTTCCTCTGAAATGCGACGTTGATAATGTGAGAGCCATAAAAGAAAAGAATAATACATCGATAATGCTGTCAAAATGCACCTTAGATTAAAATGGAGCCTTGACTCTGTAGTTTTCCTATGAATAGGTACAGTACAAAAACATAGATTTGATTATCTGACATGTGCATCAGTTATTGTACAATATGGAAAGGGGCACAGCATCGGCACCTAAGCATACAACATGCTGCTGGATAAATAATGAGACAGCAGAACAACTGAACATGTGTAAATAGTGAAAACATGAAAGCTGATTTTCTATCTTTACTACATATCTGTTTGGTATCAGTATGTTTTACCTCACCTTACTACATTTATTGAAATGATGTACAGTACTTTGAAATGCTGTTTGATGTTTCCCTGTGTAAAATAGCAGCCTGGTTCTTGAGATTGTGCTACTGAACGTGTAGTAAGTGGTCTTGCTGTGTTGTGACTTGTGCCGTGTGTGTGTGTGTGTGTGTGCGTGTGCGTGTGCGTGTGCGTGTGTCTACAGGAGGGACAGCAGCATGGTGAAAGAGGAGATCAAAGCGTTCCTGGGGAACAGGAGGATCTCTCAGGCAGTGGTGGCACAAGTTACCGGTTAGTAGCAGCACTGACACGCTCAAACTGTGTGCTTCATTTAAGGTGTTTTCTTTTGCTAGCACACTGTCATTTTGTCCTTTGTGTATTTTTGCTGTTTGTTAATGTGCATCTCTTCAGTCAAAATTTAAAGCTTTACATGTTAAACAATAGAAGGAAGATCAGAGGGGTGCTTCTTATACAAAAAAGTGAAAAAATGTCTCCTCAGGGCTGGGACACATGCCACGTCTTTTACTGCCTGGGAAATGTGAGGTTGAGCGCTGGATGCTACTCTTGTGCTCACTCTGTGCGAACTTTACAGGGTGCAGAGGCAGGGTGCGTCGGAAGTTGCTAAGTGACCATCAGAGGTGTGCAATATCATCTTGTTCACGATAATACCGGTAGAATTTTTCATATGATAGCAAGAATTTATATTATCATTATCACAGAAATAGACCGAAATATTGTGATTTTTTTTTAGGGCCATATCCCCCCACCGCTTGTGACCATAACCAGCACAGCATTTAAGCCTATCTAGAAAACCCAAGTTCACAGACTCGTCTTCCAGATGTTCTTTTTTTTATATTTTAAAATATTGTTCATGGGACAGATAGTAAAGGTCTGGGTAGCCCTGCTCTAAAATGATCAACTTCTCCATATTTACCATTGACTGACTTATTTGGTAAACCTAATTATATACAGTTTTTAAATTCATCTTTTGAAGCTTGTGTGTAATCACAGTTTAACACAAAATTAGTTTAGAATGGATTTTTCAGGGAAGTAGTAGACATGTAGTGTCCAGTAAATGAACTTTTGAAATAAACTATATTTTCATATTATTTTTATCATTAGAATTATAATAATTAGACTATTAGATTCTGTTTTTTTTGTTTTGACGAGGGGGTAAAACTAAATGTAATTATCAGGGCTGCAGAGTAACTTTACATGGGTTTCACTGGTGCTCTAAGCTTTTCTCATTTAGGTGTGCTAGCACATATTGTATATATATCCTTTATTTAACCAGATAAAAGCCTCATTAAGATTAGAAATCTCTTTTTCAAGAGTGACCTGGCAAAGAGGGCAGCATAAAACATTGTTACAAGTTATAAGGCAAACAGACATATACAACTGTCACACACAACAAATGATTAAAAAAAATACACTATGCAATCAACACGAGATACAAGGTCAGGACAAGAATAAATCTGATTTGAGTACAATTTCTGAAATGATTTAGGAACAGTCACATTGACTTAAAGAGCAAATTTCTCGATCCCTTAAAATCGACTTTAACACCCCCACGGTGATCAGCTCTGCCAATTTCAGATTCTTCTGAAGATTATTCCAGGACGAAGGCGCAGCATATTTTAGTTTTCAGTAAAAAAGCGCAAAGCACACTGGTACACAGTGTCTAACTTCTTTAGACACTGGTCAGGGGCATTCATGAAAAGCAGATCACCATAATCCAGCAGTGGTAAAAAAAAGGTTGCACATATCAAGTGTCTTCTTGCCTGAAGCGAGAAGTTGGATTTATTTCTAAAGAATACTCCCAATTTAACCTTCAGCTTGGAGATATGCTTTTCGATATGTGCTTTGAAAGACAAATTCTGATCAGTGATAATACCTAAATATTTGTGTGTTGGAACAATTTCAATTTCAATCCCTGGAATAGTCTAGATCTTTAGAAGATCAGCTGTTAAGTCTTTGCCATTTGAAAATAGCATAAATTTGGATTTTCCTGCATTTAAAACCAGCTTAAATTGAGTTAAGTGGGTCTGAACAACATCAAAGGCAGACTGCAGGTATTCCAGAGCTTTAACTACTGAAGGGGATGAACAACAGATGACAGTATCATCTGCATAAAAATGATTAGCAGCAGGTAGGTGCACCAAAAACTTTTTACTGCACCTTTTGGCGAAGCAATCCTACATTTTCAGCATTACCTTTCTGTCAGGTCCCATACACATTAGTTAATTTTCAAATAGGGGTACAGTATAAGGGTACACAGAAGCCAGGGTTGTGTTCATATTCCAGTTAAGGGGTCATGGCTCTGTACAGTGGGAGAAGAGACAGTAGAGCAAGTATCAAAGACAGATACAAAGCTCTTACTGGCAACTTTGTTGGACTGTTTTTTATTATAAACAACAACAAACATTTTAAACACTTTTGTATTACACTGTACAAACACTAAATACCTTCCCAAAAGACAACAGGTAGCAACAGGTTAAAAAACTAAAAAGGATATTTAATGATAAGATACTGAAAATACGAAAAAAAGAGTAATAACAAGACAAGGTCAAAACCTTGTACAGTGCTGGATCGTGTATGAAATATATATAGCATGCACATCTTCGGTTTCCTCTTTCACCATGGATCGCACTTTCGGAAGCCTCCTTTGTATTGCATTGGCGTATTTGCTGAACGCAGGGCCTGGAGGCGTTGGTCCATCTGGGTCCACAGAGTCCTGCAAACCTGGTCTGCAATTGGCTTCTGCAATTGGCTGCTGCTTTGGCGGCGGCGCTGCTCATTTGCATAAAGTTCAACTTTTACTTTTTATTTTAATTTTTAAAATTTTTTATATACTTTATTAATCCCCAAGGGGAAATTCAATTTTTCACTCTGTCAATTACACACAGGTCCGAACACACACATGCACAAACTGGACCTATACATGCACTAAGTGGAGAGATGTCAAAGTGGGCTGCCCATGACAGGCGCTCCGAGCGGTTGGGGGGTTCGGTGCCTTGCTTAAGGGCACCTCGGCAGTGCCCAGGAGGTGAACTGGCACCTCTCCAGCTACCAGTCCACGTCCATATTTTGGTCCGGACGGGGACTTGAACAGGCGACCCTCTGGTTCCCAACCCAAGTCTCTATGGACTGAACTACTGCCACCCACTTGATGCTCTGGTCACTGGCATTGCGCCGCTCGCTGCAGCAGACGCCCCTGATACCCTTCGTCGCCAGCGTGCATTGAAAATGAATGGCTGGTGGCTGCTTATGATGCTTATGAAGCTTTTGGTGGGAATCCACGGTTATGATGGGAGGAGGCTGCACAGCCCTCAGTCACTATCAGAACCAAATTCTGCTGATAATTTGTAAAATCTCTTATTGGCACCGATAACCAAAGGAGAATTTTGTCATTGTGGCAGCAACAGTTCCAGCTTTTTAACACGCAATATTCACCTCAGTTTCAATCAGTCTTTTTTTTAATTTTCTTCTCACAACCCATTCTGACCATCTGTGGTTCAAGCATTGTAGCACAATATAATCAGTAATGTTGTCTCATACAGACACAGCACAGGTTTTTTTTTTTTTAGATATTTTTTTGGGGCATTTTTAGCCTTTAATGGATAGGCCAGACAAGTGTGAAATCAGGAGAGAGAGAGGGAGTGACATGCAGCAAAGGCATGACAGACACAGCACAGTTACATGTTACAGTGACTACGGAAAACGAGCCGATCAAAGTTGACACCTATCTGATAACAGTAATGTGCTTTCCTACGCTGAAGCAAGTTGTTACATTTTACTTGTATAGCAGCTGGCTAGTTAGCTAGCTAGCTTGCTAATTCCATTGTGCTATCATGCTACACTGGTTACAGAAAATGAGGAATACGGTACCACAGACTTTCAGTGTCCACTGCTCTGTCAGTGCCTATGTATTTTAAAAGAGAAACAGCCAATAGGGAAAAGCATAATTCATGTCATCACTCACTCTGACCAGTGGTGTAACTTTATCACTCACTAACTCGTAGACAGACTTTTGCTTTTATAGGGCTGGCCTTGCCTCTGTGGTCCAGCCAAAAAATAAAACTTGTGTATTAGGAGAAATGTTTCGGTTAGTTCCACCGTGGCTATATGACAGTGTGAATCCCAGTTGCCTCAGTGTTATTTTTATTTCTGTATTACATTCTGCTTTTGTGTTAAAAGGCTGCATGACAGCATCAGAGAGAAGGACTTGTGCTTCAGTTTGTTTTTTCCCTTGTTCTGGTGATTGGCACATCTGGGTAATGCCATCAAATGTGCATTAGCATGTTGAATGTGTTTCCATTTATAGACCCTACAGCAGTGGAGGAGCACTGACACACCATCCTTGTCTTATACACATATGTGTCTTTATTGCTGCTGTCGCTCTGCTATTTCATTTGTTCTTGTCATAGTGTAACTGACTTACACTCCAATCAGCTTGTTGTGCTAACCTCAGCACTTATTGCTAAGTATCCGGGCAGAACTCATATTTGTGAACTTTGGTTCTACATTACATGTATCAATGTGATAAATGTCATGTGTACTTCACAGATTTGTGGTCACGTGTGGTCAAAGAAAGTGTCTGTAAAATCTGAAAGAAATGAATTATCACTGCACATTTTATTTAATTATTTTTTTGATGTAATTTAATGTTTCTGTCATGCATAAAAACAGCATAACATCTTTTTATCACTGTTTCTGTTTGTTACATATTTCACAGGACAGAGATAGAAATTCAGAGGAAGAAATGAACATTTTTCTCTTTGAAAAAGATAAAAATTGAAAAATCAATACTACTGGTATCCTAATTTCCACCTCAAGAAAATTTCAAGCACCCAGCAGAAAGGAGTGAAAGTGGCCAGCAATATTTCTGTAGCAACAGCTTGTGGAAGAGACAAGTGATGGGAGAGGAAATAAATTCAGAGCTAAGGAGAGAGAACCAACCCCCCCCCCCCCCCCCCCCCCCCCTAGTATCCCCTTCTGTCTCTCTTGAATTCTTGCAAATGTTGTCTACAAAATGTGCCGGGGCTTGATGCAAAACACTCTGTTGTAATTCGATGTCTGGCTGCTTTCCAGGCATCAGCCAGAGCAGGATCTCCCATTGGCTACTGCAGCACGGCTCCGACCTGAGCGAACAGAAGAAGAGGGCCTTCTACCGCTGGTACACGCTGGAGAAAACTACACCAGGTACATCTTTCAGCTCTTTACACTCACTCAGTCCTGACTCTGTGTGTATTGGTCAGTTGTGTGTGTATATATATACATATGTATATATATATATATATATGAAGAGAGGGATGAAGCAGGCAGCAAGTGCCAACAGAGGGCAAAAATCTAACTAAAATTGAAGGAGGGTCAGTCTGTAGATAAGCCCCTCAGTTTTCTCAGTAAGCATTCATTGGATCAACTTCTCATTGGCGGGCATATTGCTGAAGACCCATGGAAGTGCAGTGTTGAGTGTGAGCTCTTGAGATCTATGAGACATATTTATTATTAGTGTATTTCTACCACCAGAAGTACATACTGTGGGTATATAGAGGGGACCCCTATTAACTGTTACATAGACAAATGGCATGCTGGGTAAAACTTGCTCTCTCATCAATGGCTCCAGTGTATTCAAGAACAAATGAAGAAATAGAGGCTTGAGCAAAATCAAAACAATATCAAACATGCATCAGCATCAAGCATCAGCTATGTATTATTCGGAATGAATGCTTTTGTTTTTGGAAACAGCTGGGCTTTGGCTTGCTAGGAGATGCAACTATGTCATAGCATGTGTATTGCTCAGAACCCAAGGAAATGCACTGTTGAGTGTGAAGATGCTTGTATGAGCTGTTCTGGAGAGCGTTGCCAGCGGCAATTCTTGAGACCAAGTGCATTCTGAAGAAGCACAGTTTGAACGACCACTGCACTACTGTATAGAGTAAGAAAAAATGTATAGAACTAGAAAAGTGCACTCAGTAGAGTGTAGCTCTCTGTCAGGTGGCTGCTGGAGCTTTTCACAACCACTCTATAGGCAATACGTGTGATGCAGCTGGTTGGTGGATTTGTTCCTCCCAGCTCCCTTAGGCCCTGATCACACAGAATCCATTTTAGCAACTGGAGGCATCTTTCTCTAATAGTTTTTAATGAGAATGAAGCTTTTTGCTTGCTGTTTTTGCATTGCTACGTGCTTCACGGTTTTGCGCTCTTGGTATCTGGCGTTTTTCCCAGAGCGCTTCAAACTCCTCAAGTTGAAAAAACGTAACTCAGAGCAGAGAGGTGCCCCATTTCATCTAGGCTTTTTTTCCCATTGTCCAATCAGATGATTCGAGTGGCACGCCTTCTGTGATGGTCTCAACAAGTTTACAGTTGCTAAACAATGGAGGAGTAACCGGTGGTAGTGCTTGCTGGATACCCAAAGCTATATGATTTTACAATCCGCAGTTACCACAATCTCAATAGGAAACAGCAGGCGTGGAAGCATATTAGAGCAGTACTTGAAACCGCCATCACTGAGGCGGAGCTCCTGGACAGGTGCTTCTCCCTCTCATCCACCCTCTTTTTTAGGGATGTACCCACACAGATCTCTGTTTCCCTGTGCTCCACAAACTATTTGCAAGTACCCTGTGCCTGTCCATTTTCATAAGTAGCTACTAATTACTGTGAATTGAAGAAAAAAACAGTAGATTGATTACATGCAAAGGTTAAGGTAAGAAAGTGATGGGGTGGTTGCCTGGCAGCAATGAAAAGGCGCAGCCAGCGTTTTTTTCCTTACATTTAAAAAAAAAAGAGAAAAGAAAAGAAAAGGCAGTGGGATACGCCTTGCGTTTTGCAACCAGGGCATCTTGATTAAGTGGATCATAACATGTTGGGTATGGAACTATCATCTGCAGATGCTCTGGTCCAAAGTGAGACCAGACTTTTCTATGGATGTCACTTTTTGAGCCACAACAAAGGTCAAAATTTGGCCTGTAGCTGAATAGGTAAGCCTTATTGTTTTTACCTGAGAAATTTCCCGTAAAACTTAAAGCCCTACTGGCCAGTTAAGAGGAGTAAAGAGTCAGCAGACAGTGACAATATAAGAAGGCAATAAAACAGGTTTATCAACAGTTATGAATCACTGCAACCCAAGAGATCTTTGAGCATACGGTCATAAATGTGCTCACAAAATATTAGGGTGATTGGCCGAGTAGTTTGTGATATTGGCTGCAGAAAGACAGAGACACACTTTTACCACACACACACACACACACACACACACACACACACACACACACACACACACACACACACACACATGCATGAGCAAATGCCCCTTCAGACCTACACTTGGCTGAAATAATAAACACAATATGAATGTCTGAATCTGGCATGACACACAATGCCAGCACTAGCCATGTTTCCATCAGCCTGTTTAGATGCGCATGTAGAAGTATCACATCCAAAAATTATGATGGAAATGCCAAAATTCGAATTAAAATCCCCTGATTCACACAAACTAAAATACGCTTGCTTTAGCTGGGTTTTGATTGATTTGAAAAAATGTTGATGAAATGTTGATTCGCAAAACGGGATGGAAACAGTTATGTTCGAATTAAGTCTGACGTAGCGCACCTCTCTCCATGGTGATATCCACACTCCGGGTCGGGAAGGCAGTAATGCATTTACAAGCTGGTTGCCAACCGCCAGAAAATGTAAAAGAAGAAGGATGCGAGACTTGTTTTGTTTCCGGTTCTGCGGAAAACTTGCGCAAGTTTGTAGTTTTCACCAAAGTCATTTAATTGAAACACACAGGATTTGTATTTCTTTTAATGCGCATTTCCCAATGATTCGAATCACTTTTGGATGGAAACATAGCTATTGTCACTGTAGCCATCAAGGCCATAATAGAAGGTAGTTTCATTTTGTCACTCTGAAAAGTTAGCAAAGCTGTGGTTGTAGCAAAGTTTTAATGTTGGGTGTAAAGATAGCAGAGTTTTCCTCAGTAATGGCAGCAGGAGGCGGCTCCAAAGAAAGGAAGCACAGTAGGAAAACACTTTGCTACCAGCAGTTTCTTGATAGACTGTTAATGAGATGAGTAGAAGTAGACAGTGTCCTGTGGTATATGTGCTGCAGTGAGATGTGATATACAGTATGATGCCTCAATTCCATGTAATATCTCATACGTTAGCTGAAGCTTTTGTGTGAAGTGTGATATGAATTGGAAACTGGTAGAGACAAAGGAAGATAAGGTTAGTGACAGCAGCGGTTTGTAGGAGCTGAATATTAATGTATTGTGTTCCGTTTTAAATGGGCATCTGGGTTTGATTTAATTTTAGCCTAAAGCAACTGGATTTTACTCAACAAAAGCTGAGGATCTCTCTAATTTTTGTTATGCATTTTTAATTTTAATGTAAGCATTTTTAGGCAATACCTGTATACCTGTGACCATTTTTGTTGTGAGTAGTTACCATGGTTACAGGTGTTGTTATCATCCATTGCAAGGTTAGTGGAAAAGGCTGTTTACTTGTTCAGACACAGATTCAATGTGACCCCCACCCCCCAAACTCTGTCTGTTTGAACACAACCGCTCACTCTGTGTCCTTCCTGCTCATCAGGCATTACCACAGATACCTGCGCTGCCATCTTAAAGTAATGTTCCATCCAGCACTTGATAAAATTACGCTAGCTTACCTCTTTATAAATGTCAACATATAGCCTGCATGCTTTGTGGTTTGTTCTAGCTGTTTGTTGTAGCTTCCTGTCTAATTCTCAGGGGATTATAGATTAATTTAGTCCATAAACTATTTCTTTTAAGAATATCAAATAACATTATTTAACATATGTAGGGAAATACTTTGTACTGTTAGTTCAGCTCTAGGCACTAATTACCGAATGTGAGTGGCCCTGCTGTCCCTGTTTTATTTTTTATTGTTTCAGGATTTTACCAGGTTTGGCAAGTCTCAGAGCTATCAAGTCACAGTTCCTCATTTTTGTGACCTAAAGGGATAATTTACTGATTTTCAACCAGCTTTGTAGCATAACACTGTAGGTAGTATGTGTAAATGAACTATGGTAAACTTTCTTCATCTTATCAGCACGCAGATGCTCATCTCTCATCTTAACACATCATCCAACAGATTTTAAATGGCTCTAACTTGCTTGATTGTACTTTCTCATTTTTGTGTGCCCGCCACCATGGATTGAGACAGAGACCCTCCCTCCTCTTTCTCCCTCTCTTTCTTTTGCTCTTAAATGCAGACCAAATTCAGATCAAACAGTAAAACTAGGCAGTGCTGATCAAATATATATGTTGATTTCTTGCCTAAAACTATTTCAGAACCCATTGTAGTTCACCTTTTAATGGTAATTTGAGATTGTTTGTTACCAGCCTGCCACCATATTGTTTGCTGTGTTGAAATGGCCATGCTCACATTATGTCACCAGTGGTGAACGTTTATTGATCAGGTGCACTGGAGTGCATTCTGATAGTTGTAGGTTTTCTACCTCAAAAGCGAATGTCAAAGCCCTTTTCCTTTTCCCCTTTTCTCTGGTCATATAGCACCAATTAAAAAGTATTTGCGTCTTTCCACTGTATAGATGACCCGTTTTGTGAAACGACCTTTCCAGCAGTGAAATTCTTGTTTAAGTCCAACTTAAGGCCAATTCTCAAGTCTTGAGTCCAGTGCTTTAAAATTGCACCTTAATCCTGCTTTATAAAAAAGTTGTGAAAAATCAGGATTGACATGTACATGTTAGTTTTGCTTCTCTGAAGAAGGACACAGTTAAAAGATGAGTCTGTTGTCGTGCACAACCTTAAATCTACATTTCACTGCAAATAGTTAACAGCAATAACAACAGGCCTCTTGCTTCGGATCCCAACTGTGCACGTGCGTGTGCACATGTACGTTTACGTGCGCTGTATCAACCTATAGCCAGGCAGCAGACATCCCACGCCTCGTCCTCTGCGGCATGTTCCTCGGTGGAGCCCTGCCAACACCGACAGCAGTGGAAACTGCTCTATGCTATTTATGGCCAGACTGAGCCCGGCCCAGCTCAGCCCAGCCCCGCGCACACGCCTCCATCACTGCTGCAGAGAAAACTGATGCCCCATTCATGCTGTTCTGATAACCTGGTCTGTTGCTGGGCGACCCAGTTAGGTCTTGTTCCCAATGTCTGTGTCAGGTGAGGTTATGATAGTGAGGGTGAGCTTGTGACCCCCATAATGCATCTAAGCTGTTAGCTTTATTCTGGCTATTTTTGAGTTTTAGTTCAAACCTTTAGAGTTATAATCTTTTCTGCCCTGGTCATGATTTGAGATGAGGAAGCGCAGTCCTTGTTAGCACTATTCAGTCCAGTTTATAACCACAATATATTGTGAGATTTGCTAAAGGTGATGCACATTCTCACATACATTTTCATGAGGGGATCAGCTTTTTGGCCACTGTGCGCTGCGCTCAGTTCGTCTGTCAAGACAGCCATTACACACATTATTACTCTCTTTTTTTAAGACTCTATCCGGCACAGTTAGTACTTCCAAGCCACAGACACCTGCAAACAATATGTTCCCAAGTCTCATTGTGACCAGACTTCCGCTGACAGATGTACCATCTTCAGTTGTAACCTACCAGTGTTTCTGCTGCCTCCCGCCCCAGGTGCCACTCTAAACATGCGGCCAGCTCCATTACCTCTGGAGGAAATGGAGTGGAGGCAAACCCCGCCCCCCATCACCACTGCCCCTGGAACCTTCCGGCTGCGTCGAGGAAGTCGCTTCACTTGGAGAAAAGAGTGCCTGGCTGTGATGGAGAGGTGAGTGGGGGAACAGAGGAAGAAGAGCAGGAGATTAAAGATGATAAATGGGAGTTTGTTTCATCAATCTGCCTTATTTCCACATGGAGTAGAGGAAACATTGCAACCTGTGCAAGAAAATGGCTGGAAAATGAGCCTGTGACTCTTGACATACAGTCTCAATATTGGCTTGGTCGTACCGCACACATAGCAAACAGCAGGAAGTTTGTTGACATCGTCCTTGTGTAATGATATTAATTTAATCAGTGTGACTCTTCTGCTATATATAGCTACTTCAACGACAACCAGTACCCAGATGAGGCCAAACGGGAGGAGATAGCAAATGCCTGCAATGCTGTTATTCAAAAACCAGGTAAACCACAGAAACCAGGAATGTGTGTGCAGCCTTGTTAGAATAATTCAGTGTTTTGTTATGTGTAGTGGATAATAGCTTTATTATATTACTGGTGATGAATATTCCTATAAGTTATGTGAATATTTTGAATATTGAAAAAGGGGGGATTTCCACACACTTAAATTTGCACTAAAAATCACATTTATTGTTTAGCTTTTGGTCAGTAAGACCTTCATCAGGTCTTTTTAGTTCAAATTTAAGTGTGTGGATATCCCCCTTTTTTCATTGTGGACTTTTTAGTTGTTTTTACAGCACCTTAACCAAGACTTGACTGGGTTGAGTGGTGGTCTTCCTTCAGTTTCTAATATTTTGAATATTACCATGGAAATTGTCCCTCTGAACACAACCATAATCACCCATTAATCTGTACATGACATCTTTTTACATTTGGTATGTCATACATGCGTAAGTGCTAAAGAGCTGAAACAATAACTTGATTAGTTGATAAGTTCAGCAGAAAATGCATCTGCAACAGTTAAGCCTTAAAATTTCCTCATTCCAGCTTCTAAACTGTGAATATTTGCTGATGGATGGATATTTTTCTTGGATATGATGTGGACTTTGCAGACCAAACATCTGTGTTGCATGTGTTGCGTGATCGACCCTTTATGCAATCAAATAAAATGATTTCCTTTCAGCAGATATTTTACCATCATCAGTTATGAAACAATCCAGATCATAAAGGCACAAATAAAAGTGGAATTCACAGCTTGAGGGAGCAGATGGATGAAAAAACAGGGCCCAAAATGAAATAAAAAAAGATTAGAACTGACTGGAGAAAAAATAATTTAAACAAGACATTATCGTTTTGAATTGTGCACTGAGTCATCAGATTGTCATGTGATTTGTTTCAGGGAAGAAGCTGTCCGATCTGGAGAGGGTTACCTCCCTGAAAGTTTACAACTGGTTCGCCAACCGTCGCAAAGAGATCAAGAGACGGGCTAACATTGGTAATGTGGCTTTAGGGAGGGACCACAAATCTCTATTGAGACTTTTGGTTGCAGAGCACTGCACATTTGAATACATTCCTTTGTGTTAACATGACTATTTGATATTTAATAACAGCAATTATACAAATTATCTTATGCATTAAATGGCTCATCATAAATGTATTCATTCCATCACTATAATTAGGCAGGTTGATGATTGTTAATCAGTCACCTGATATCTGTAATGACCTCTGGCAAAGTATTCCCATACCTGCTTTGGAATTAAAAAAAATCCTCTTGCTGCCTGCATTAATCTAGATGCCAATTAGATTTGTAAAATATAACCTCCATTACTTGCTAGCCAAAGGACTTAGTAGAGAAGACCACTGAAGCAGTTGGAGAGATTCAGTATCGTCTGGCCACAGTCTGAGCTAATGTGTGGTAATTAGAGCAGTGGTTCCCAACCTTTTTTGACTGATGTACCCTCAAAGCCTGGTCAGATGAGCTGTCATTTTGCAAATGTGTTTATTTGACTTGGCATTTAACTCTATGTTATGCATCTGTGATAACTATATGCAAGTAGGCATTCATACATGTTTTTCATATAGTTTAACTGTTCGTGTTGTTTAGTCAAGTTAGCATTTTTACTCCTATCACTTAGAGTAGCAGAATTTGGATGTTTCAACTATTCATCCATGATAGCTATATATAGCTTTTTCACTATTTGCATTTAGGTCACTACCATAAACTGTTCATCCATTACTTTCAGGTATCAATTTAAATAATGTATTCATTACATTAAACTAGTCTAACAATTAATCTATTGCACGTTATTTTTACTTCTGCGGTGGTGTCTGTGTCACTCTGCAGTTACACCTCCAAAACACTAGTCGGTGGTGGAGGACTGTGTTAAGTGCTGTAAAGTTCAAACTTTATTAATATAGTTGATTTAAAAAAACACATTAAATATGGCTTAATAGAGACAATTTCAAACACAAGTACGCAAATTGGCTTCACTATAAATCGCAGAATTGAAAGACAAACACTTGTCTTTCTGGACACATTTCCCCCACCCATACAACATGCTAACGTTATTAGCACAAGTCTATGGTATTTTACATTGTATAAAGTAGCCTAGCATCTAAAGCTTTTTTTTTTTTTTTTTTTTTGTCCTCTTCTCATATAAAACCAGGGACAACAGCAGCATGTAACAAAGGTAACGGTACATAATTTGGCTTCAGTACAACTCACAGCACGTTATTAACGTTATTAGCGCCAGCCTATGGTATTTTACATTGTATAAATTAGCCTAGTGACGAGCAGAGATTTCCTCTGCTCATATGAAGCCAGGATAAGTCCCGAAGTATAAATCCCTGAAGGGAATTTATTGTTTCTTATCTGTGAAATACAAGTAAATACAAGCTTCGTTTCCACTGAGGAAAATGGTGTCAGCTTAGAGAAACAGAGGTCTGCCTCACTGTGACGCTGAGCGTGAGGGTGGGCGAGTTCAACTTTCTGTCATTTTCAGAGGTAACTTTGCCTGTCCCACCATCACAGTAAATAATGGATTAATCCTGGAAAGCTGTTGGTGTAGTACTTTTCTCCTTATGAAAGTAACACAGCGATTATTCGACCAATGAGAATTTGGTCGGACGAGAGCATAGCGACCAAATAATTGACTGGTCGACCAAGGGACTACAGCCCTAGAGCATTCCAGTTGTTTATCTTATAAACTAAATATGTCAACAATTTATCCATTACATTAAATTAAGTATTTCAACTGTTTATCCATTACTTACCGCTATGTCACTAGGCCATTAGAATCAAACCATGAAAACCCTCGACAAGAAACCTAACAGCTTCCATCACTGCAACATATGGGAAAAATATAATCTTTTGAGCTGGGAAAACTTCATAAAATATGCAAACGTATGCCTCATCTATAAAATAATTCATGGTCTGGCTCCTCCTCCACTCAGTAGCTTTATTCAGCAATGAGTAAACTCAAATCAGATCACAAGAGGAGTCACAAGAGGAAATTATCATCCCACTGAGAAAATCAGCTTTCAGTGAACTTGCCTTTTCAATCAAAGCGGCACATGAATGGAATGCTGTGCCAGCTCACATCAGGGACCTGACTACATACAGGTCCTTTTCTACACAGTTAAAAAAAATGTTTCATAAATTTCCAAATTTGTCAACACTAGTCTGGATATACTCATCATTACATCAAATTGCCCTGTTGCTAAACCTGCGGTCCTGTTGCTTGCATTTGTTTTTGTTTTTCTTTGCTTGTTGCTTCTGGTCTGTGTTTGTGTTTGCTGTTAAATTGTCTTACTGCTTGACTTGCCTTGGTGTTGCTGTTGTCATGCTTCCTCACTTGTCTTTCTTTTTGTCTGTCTCTGTTTATGCAGTTAGGTTACCTTGTTGTGTCTTCTCTGTGTTTTATTGTAACATACATGTCAATGTCTTAAATTTGCTGTTTTTTAAATTTTAGGCTGCCAGTTCACATCTGGCCGGGGACAACAGATAAAAACTAGCCTTGGGCTAACTCTGGCGTATTTACAGAAATGTTTCTTAATATGCACTGTCCCTGACAAATAAAGTAATGAAATAAAATAGATAAATAAATGTCAAACATTTACCCATTACTTAAAGCCAGGGTTTGAAATTAGCACCAACCGCCCGCAAAATGCTGGTAGATAATAGAATCCACTAGCCACAGTGGCAGGTGGAATAAAAAAAAATAATTTCCACTACTGCTTGAAGCTAACTATTTCAACCAGTTATTCATTACTTTAAGCCATTTCAACCATTTATGCATTACTTTAACTAATTGTTACAAGTGTTTATCCATTATCATTTATGCTTTTTAACTGTTTACAATTATATTTTTGATTAACTAGTTTAATATGCACTCCAATAAACTCAGTGGCCACTTTATTAGGTACACCTGTACAGTCTTGTGCAATCCAATACAACTGTTCTGCCATCAAGTTTACTTCTATGATACCTCACACATAGACAGTCATAGAAGTGATAATCCAGTATTTATCTAGACGTGTGAAGAATAAATATATGGCAGAGCAGTTGTATTGAATTGTAATAGATTTTACGGGTGTACCTAATAAAGTGGTCACTGAGTGTATATTTTTAAACTGGATCGTAATTTTTCAGATGACTTCAGCAACGCAATTTTTCCATGTTGCCTGTTTGGGAATCACTGCTCTTCAGTATGTTATCAGGGATGTTATCAGTCATCTATCATAAATCTAACAATCCATCCTCTTCCTCCAAGAAGCCACAATCCTGGAGAGTCATGGGATAGATGTCCAGAGTCCAGGGGGACACTCCAACAGTGACGACATCGATGGGAACGACTTCTCAGAGCAGGTAGAGAGTGATTAAGTTTCAAGAGACACATAAATCCAGATTTATGTTCCAGACAATACGGTAAACATCTTGTCTGATCGAAGAGAGACAGTTCACTTTTCTGTGTGTTAAGGCTTCATATCTTCATGTTGTGCTGTACTGTGTCTGATATTTTTATCAGATGCAGATGCAATTTATATTTTTTCCTTTGTTTTTTTTTGGATCAACCTCTTGCCGACCATTCACATCCATGTGTCCACATCCAAGGCTCACTCTGTTCTTGGACAGCACTCTGTATTTCTAGTCATTAATTGGTGTGATCATGTATTTTACATGTCTTTCACATGCATCTTAGCTAATTAGTTTCCCTCTCTTTTGTTAAAGTTATGCAAGTAACAGAAATAAGCAGCTTGTTGGGTTTTCTTGGAGTTAAACCATGTAGACTTAATGCCACATTACCGTGCCACTGAGACAAATTACAAGAACATTTGAGCTGCTGTTTTCCTTTAGATGAACTTTTAATATGTCCTTCCCCAAATATAGAAGGCACATAAAGTTTTTTTTTTTTTTTGTGAAGTAATGTTGCTAAGAACTGTTGCCCGAGGCATGTTAATTAACAAAAGCTCGCTCTCCTCTTCTTTTTCCTGTAACCAATGGAAACTGAGCTGGAGCAAAGGAAGTATCAAGGCTCTGTAATATTGTAGAAACCTACAATTCAAGATTGTGTTTCAGTTTAAGCCCTCTAGCTTTACTCTTGATTGCACAACATGTAAACGCTTCCTGTCAAGTCAAGGCTGCTGAAAAGTGAAAAGAGCCAGTTGACCATTCCAGAGTAATGAACACAGGGTGTATTTAATCTGTCAAGCAGTGTTGAACTAGTGAAGTATGAAAGAGGACAAGCTATTCTGAATATTGTGAATTGTTTGCACTTGAGTTTTTTAATCGTATGTTGTTAAATGGCCATTTTTATTTCCTCCAGGCATGTGACCTACCCTATTTCGACAAGAGACCTCTAAGCCGACCTTTTGGCCTTTACCGACTGGAGCCCACCTCACCAACACAGGTACATCCACATAGAAACATGCCATTATGTTAACCAGAACAATGCATATTAATTCTCAGGGAAATAGGATCTGGTTCTCTTTAACCTGGCTCATACTTCCTCAGTTTTTGCCTTCATGCCAGTCCATTTTGATCCTCACTTTAGCAGTTATGTTGCTGCATTTCAGCTCTCCAGTGCAGTCCAAAAAGAGGGCAAGTAAAACTCACAATCAAATCACACAGAGGTTAAGAGCCGTCCCCTCAACACAATTATACTCTGATTGCATGTCTTTAAATAGCTGTCAGAATACAGTAATCAGGCGGCATGTCGCTTAAAAGTTGATTTGGTGCCATTGCTCGCCTATTTTCTGGCTCCTGTGACCTCAGTTTTTAACATCCAAAACAATTTGCTTTCACAAATTCAAACTCAGTCATAAAAAACACAAGGCAGCAGATATTGTAAGGTTGGTTTGCCATTTTGCAGAATTATAGTTTTTCCCTCCTGTTGGCAGAAAATGTATACTGGTTGGAATAACATATAATGTGACAATATACTATCCTGGTTATGAGGAATACTTTTAAAACTGTATTTTATGAGCAGGTCTTACTGTACACTGAATTTTCCTTTTCTCTGTTGGTTTTGCTCGTTGATGACAACTGTGGCTGGCAGATTTTATCAGCTAAAGAGGCTGTCTTCAGCTGTATAATGTTTCCAGCTGGCTTGGTTTAAAACAACATCCTTTTAAATGGGCCTTAAATATGCACTTGGTGGCTACATCTTGCTAAAAGAATAGGAATAAAGCTGTATCTCCAAGGCAAGAAGTCTCACCATCCTAACCCCACTGTAACATGATACTATTTGGCTGCTTAGCTAGCAGTTTTAGAGAGAAAAATGAAAGTAGCACCACATAAAAGTCTGGGCTCCCCAAGACATTTGAGCCCTCAGACAACTTTTACCAGTGTCTCAGACCATAATTAGCTTGTTAGGGCTATGACTTGTTCACAATCATCCATAGGAAAGACTAGGTGATGCAAATTTCAAAACTTTACAAATACTCTGACTCCTGAAACTTTTTACCGACAATCAGCAGCCACAGGCTCCTCTAAACAGCTGCCTAGCACTCTGAAAACTAAAATAACTGATTCCCACAAAGCAGGAGAAGGCTATAGGAAGATAGCAAAGTGTTTGCAGGTAGCTGTTTACTCAGTTCGTAATGTAATTAAGAAATGGCAGTTAACAGGAACTGTGGAGGTCAAGTTGAGGCCTGGAAGACCAAGAAAACTTTCTCAGAGAGCTGCTTGTTGGGTTATTGTAGGAGACTCAGATTCTGTGCATCGCGAGCATCACATAGGTTTATATTGCTAAAGGTTCAATCACTTGACGACACCAACTCCCGTGTGCGCACAGTGAGAGAGGAGTTTTCTAAAAGAGTCTGAGAAGTCCAGGGCTGTTGATAAAACATTAAGGATGCCCAGGCCTAATGACATCACAGTTAATTCCACACTATAAAGCTGTTCCTCTTTTTAAAACTACCGCAAGTCGCTAATTATTTCGCTTTCAGCCATGTTTGTTGTTGCCATGGGTAACAGTATGATGTCATATGTCAACAAGTCCAAATATTTTGAATATCAAAATATGAATTTTTCACATGATATTAGAAGTATATTGGTATTATTGTGAATGAGATGATATGGCACACCCCTAGTTCTCACCATCAGAAGTTTGCAAGGAACATCTAATCAAGGCTGATTTATTTTCTTTTAAACATGTCCTGTGGACTGATGAAATTAACATTTGTCCAACTGTTATACACAGAGGTTGTTTGATCATGCTTTAGGCTTGTGTTGCAGCCGGTAGCACGGGGAACATTTCACAGGTACAGGGAAGAATGGATTCAATTAAATTCCAGCAAATTCTGGAAACAAACATCACATCATCTGTAAAACCACAGCACCTCAAGAGGAACAAGCTAAAGGTATTGCCATGGCCCTCATTCTTAACATTCTCTTTGATTCTCAGACCTCAAGAGAGTAGTGCATGCCTAAGAATCTCACCTTTTGCAGGAAAAATGGGTGAAATTCCCCCAAACAAGAACTGAAAGACTCTTAGCTGGATACAAAAAGTGTTTGAAGCTGTGATACTTGCCAAGAGAGGTGCTACTAAGTACTGACCATGCAGGGTGCCCAAACTTTTGATTCAGGCCCTTTTCCTTCCTTGTTATTTTGAAACTTTAAAAGATTAAAATTAAAAAGTAATTTTGCTTAAAATATTAAAGAAATGTGTCGTCTTTACCTTTTTGCCTTCTGGAGATCAGTTCAGCTTCTACTTGCTTAGCCATTCACAATAAATACAGTTTTGACCAGGGGTGCCCAAACTTTTACATGCCACTGTACATACCGTTTAGTTTGGCAAACATAATATTATTTTAGGTAAACAGTTTAACTGAGATTCCTGTAGTGTAAACTTCCACAAATCTAACAAAGAAGAGGACAGAGCGGCTAACATAATTCTATATGCTGATGACATCAAGGACCAGATCCCACACAGTGGGGAAATACCACAGTGTTATTTGTTAACGGGGATTATCAATGTCGCCAGTCTACCAACAATATAACGTAGCATGAAGTGCTCGCTGACCTGCCTTGAAGTTACAGTGGGTTACTACTGTAGGTAGAAAGCTAGTTAGCCATGTATGCAAAGGATTCTGTTTTACATTAGCTGTTTAAATCACTCTTTGCACTTTTTCTCTTTTGTTTTTGGTTTTAGAAACACTGAAGAAAGGTACTACTACTACTCACTACTCTGCCTGTCACAATAGCTACTTTTGTTGAACAATATTGTGTCTCAGAAATAATAGCGATATGACAGTATTTTTCTTTTGAGACCATTTTATAACACTAATACAATGACAATAGCATAAGAATACAAGTACACCTTCTCAAAGAGCATTTAACATTTAGTTATAAAGAATATTCAGACATTGGCTATGGAATATGAAAAGATACAAGAAAGTATTTACAAAATTGTAGTACCTTTATAGGAGAAGCCCAAAATAATTCAGTTTGAGACCTAAAACAAAGTTTCGGCAACAAAAACAAAGCCAAATGATGCCTCCTGAGACTAACAAGTTTAGCGAAGCTCCGGGAACCTGTTACCGCCATTATTCCACCGTTGTGTTGTAGTCAGCTCCCCTGGATAGACAGCCTGGACCAGAGAGTTGCTGGTGAATTTATGGAGTGGAGATTGATGTTGTTGGGAGGGTAAAATTACAAAGGCTCATTTTCCAGGGGGTGGGAAAGCTAATGACTAGCTAACTATGCCTTTTCCACTCTAAAAAGTGCAGCCGTAGGCTACCAGTAAGCTACATTGTATCATCTTTTAAGTGTAGTTTTATTTTCCTTCAGACTTTTGTAAGTAGGTGGGGTGGAGAGAAAAAAAGATAGAATTGCTGCGCCTAAATTTTACACTAGGGCCACATTGCCTGTGTGAGCAACACTGCTTGGGTGCAGCATGGCTACAGACAGGGAACGTCTAAAGAACAGGAGTCTTGCCTGTTTTTTTTTTTTGGTGTGTGTTTTTATAATCACATTAACATCGTACCATGTTTCACTACAGTTTAATGTCTGTCTATCACAGACATGAAAAATATAAATATTTCTTTTCAACTCAACACTTCCATCTTCATTTGCAAAAAAAAAAAAAAAGCCCTGTGACAACATTTTCGTAGACAGAACCCCTTCATTTGTTAACACCAGGCTTTTTATTGTGAAACATTTGCAGGACCATGCTGTTGCTGGCTGCACAGCTCCACAAATGTGTGGAGCATTGACTTTTAATTGTGGAAATACACTAGTTATAGCAGGTGGCAGCTCTGTAGCAGTAACGCTGTCTGTGTGAACACCGCATGCGTGCAAGCCACAGCAGCTCAGCAAGGTAGCCGTCATGTGCTCCTCACACAGGCAGGGTGGTGTAAGCTTTACAATGGTTGGTTGACTCTGGCATCATGCTGGCTAAAATGTTGCTGACATTCATATGTAAACAGACTTGCAAGTAAACACAAGGGGCCATATTGAGGTAAGAAAAATGATCAATGTCATGTCCATACATGGTGTGATAGGTGTAATTATCGTGACAGGCCTACTTACTCTGACCTCATACACACCATTCTAACAAGCAGAAATCCAAAGCTTGATAGGCGTGTCAGGCCCAGTTATGGTCGCTGAGGTATAATTGGAAAATTGTCATCTAAGGGAGGGTTTTAGTGGACAGTTGGTGAGTTAGTCAGCATGAGGGCAAACCCAGAGAGGTGGAAAATGAGTCTTAACCACATAAGTAGATGTTTGATCTCTTTGTCTTCTAACTCTTCCTCCCTGTCTCAGGATGACAGTGCAGCACACAGCGAGCACCAGGACCCCATCTCTTTGGCTGTGGAGATGGCTGCCGTCAACCACACCATCCTGGCTCTGTCCAGAACTGGAGGGGTCCCCAACGACATCAAGACGGAGTCCCTGGAGGACGAATGAACTGCACAGTAAATGGGATGGAGGAAGCGAAAGAGAGAAACGACAGAGTCGAGAGGGGAGAGAAATGAGGAGTTAAAAAAAAGAGACCAAAATAATGCTACTTAGTAAACCTTCTGAATCTGTCCGTCAGCCAGCCCCCTGCCAGCTGTTCCTCCTCTCTCGGCTTCCCTCCTCCACTCCCCTCCTCCCACAGAGTCCATGTAAACAGTAATTACCCACCACCCCCATCTCACCCTACCCAATATATTGACACAGCTGGCGGAAATGGGTCACAATACGTCCTATGAAAATGTTCCACAGAAAGAAGAAAAGGGGGCAATCAAGGCCTTTAACCCCCAAAACGGTGGCTCTCGTCTGGGATTTGTGTCTCCCGGGAACTCCCCTCTCCTCACTGAATACACTCTCTCCTCACAGGATACCTCTTCTCTTCCCTCTCCTCTTCCTTATTCCCCCTCTCCTTCCCTCTCCAGCCTGGTTGTCTGAGCCGATCCTCAGTCTATCTCACCTCAGCGTCAACCTCAGAAAAATAACGTGTACTGTATATATAATATATATATGGTTCTTATGGTTCTCAGTCACACTCTACCTACCTACATAACCCTCAAAATGCACCCTCTTCATTGTGCAATTCACCTGAAGAGCAGCCTCCAGCCTTTGTGCGGGGAAAGATGGATGGTGAGAGTTTCCTTCTCGCCCTGTCTGGCACCGAGGCAGTCAGTAAGGATAATATCATCAGACAGAACTGTCCAGTCACTGTCTCATATCCTCTATAGTTCTTATTCCTCAGTGGAGTGGCTTTTTGCTTTTTTACAGTAGACCTGCTGTTGGATGAAAACCTCAAAAAAGACGTAGCCTTAAATTCATACAGACAACTCTACTTTTACTTTTTGCAGTATATGGCAGGTTTTTTTCCTGACAACAGGGAACAACCAGGACTTTTTTAGTATGCATAAAAAAAGCCAAACTTAATGTGAAGGTTTATGTCCAGCAGCAGTGGTTTTAGTTCTCTCACCTGCAGTTCCCTCTGGTTTTAGCCCACGTGGCGACTGGATATACAATCATTTTTGCCTTGGTATTTAGCTTCCCAGTGACACTATCGTTAAGTACTTGAGGCTATGAGAATCAATTTAGGGTCAATGTGATAATCAAGCAAACTTAAGCTATCTAATAAGGGGAATTGTGCTTTGTTTTAAATGTCATCCATGCCAAAGGAAAAGATGCTCGGAGCAAAAAGCTAAGAGGCAAAGCTAAGACTGATCTATGAAACTGACGTTCATCCAAAGCGATTTCTACTAACTCCTTTGGCGCCCGTAGGTTGTTTGTCCCGCTCAGTGAAGCCTCTTGAGCCAGCGTGCCATCGCGTGCGGGCTGGACACTACAGCAGGCCTGTGTTGGTAATGATAGGTATTAGCAGCCACACATATAATGATAAAATACCCCTAAGCTATTTACTACTTGTTCTGTGACGCTGCCTCTTTATAATAGCCTAAAGAATGTGCTTTAAGAAGATTTTTTAAATATCAGTGGTATCAAATTAGATGAAATCCACACTGGAAATGGTTTAGAATATCAGAACTTCTAACTGAGGCGATCTCTGTTTTTATTTCATCTGTGTAGTCTCAAAGATTAAAGCACCACTTTGAAGGGAATCAAAGACATTTTAAGTGGTGATATTGGAAATAATTTTCCACTTTTTTTTGCCCTCGGTGGAACTTCTCCAAAACCATCTTTGACTGGAGATAGTGGTAATGTTGGAAGCAGAGACAAAGTCCTGCTGTGTTCCTTAAAGGTTCCTTGGGGCTTACTAATTGCTGAGTATTAATGCCTTTTCAGTCTAAGACTGATATCTGAGGAAGTTACATGAAAGGTTTGATGACTGTACGCTTAACATGAGGCTAGACCCAGGAGATGTTTAGCTTAGCTTAGCTTAGCATTAAGGCTAGATACAGCGTGCCCAGCTCTGTCCAAAGATTAGAAGTCTGCCCACTAGCATTTCTAAAGCTCAGTGATTAATCCATTATATTTTGTCTTGTTAAAGCCATACTAAAAATTAAGTTCGAAAAAGACAAGTTGTTATTTTACAGATGGTTATGTGCTGATTTTTTTTGGCCAGACTCAGTGACTTCCTGTGCCCTTTTATATATGAGATATAATGTGTTCATCAATGAGCTTTTAAGGGGCTTATAGAAATATATTTTCACTTTTGGACAGAGTCAGGCTTGCTGTTTTCTCTTCCAGCCTCTGTGCTAAGCTATGCTAACTGTCTCCTTCTTGTAGCATCATACCTAGCATAGAGACATGAGAGTGGTATCGATCCCATCTAACTGTTGGCAAGAGAGAAAGCAAATATATTTCTTGAAATGTCAAACTGTTGCTCTCAAGGAACTCTTGCCTCAGGCCTCATTTCCACTGTACAGTATGGCTTGACTCAGTTGGAACTTTCCTTTTTTGTTGTGGATAGTACCTGATACGTCTTTAAAACCACCTCGGTCAAGGTTTCAAGCGAGGTAAGCCGATAATAAAAGATGGAGTTAAAACTAGGGCTGGACATCTATTTGAATATTAAACACAATTTTGGCTTCCCAAAATTAAATGAACATGATCCACTGCGATACTGACGTTTAAAATGCTTTGCTCATAGAAAACTCCACTGCATATTTAAATTAAGTGCTTCCTAAACTAACAGCCAGCCTCCACTTCTGAAGAGCTGTCATGCTGCTACTTGTGCAACCTACAACAGCAACTTGTGAAAAACTTTCCTGAATGTTGCGACCACAGACGGGCAAAACAAAAATCATGCGTCATCATCCGTTCTTTGGAATTATATTGGATTAAGGAAAAAACAAATCATATGCAAACAGTGCATGAGACTTATGTCTGCGCCTCTAAGCAACAACTTGTTAAACTGCTTGAAAAACACCACAATCTGCATTAAGATGAATGCATCAAGGCTGGGAAGAATAACATCGCTAATGTTGCCATTATCCCTGTCCTCCTCGGCCAGTGTCAACTTAGACATCCATGACAGCGACACTGCAGCACGCCATGGTATCGTGACCACTGTATAAAAAAACAAAACAAAACAAAACACAGCGGCAGATATGTATTGAAAGCAGGTGCACTGAATTCAGAAGAACCTTATTTTAAGTCTTACTTTGATGCAATAATAGCTGGAATGTAGCACAACATGGAAGTAAAAGCAGTGCTTTGTTGATTTAAATGTGAAAGCGTAATAATAATATTTTGTCCCCAAAAACATTTAGGGCTGCACGACAGTATTGGCATGTCTTCGGTATAGGCCAATATCAGCTATAAAATGTACTATCAGAATTAGCCAACATGCTTTTTCTTATTTAGCACAATAGATTAATAGTACATAAAATTGAAAAGCGTTTTACTTCATGACTCCATCTGCTGATGGGTCATCATGATGAGTGTATGCATGCATAATGTGGTGTTAATTACACTACAGAAGAGAGTTAATGATCACTAAAATTTAAGTTGGAAAAAAAAAGTGGATATGATACCATGATATTGGTATTGATTATCGGCACATTGAATATCAGCAAAAAGTCCAATATTGTGCATCCCTAAAAATGATTAATGAATAATTGATGTTCATTAGAAATAACAATCTCAATATTGATGAAAATCAGGATTATCATTTTGGCCATAATCATACAGCTCTAGTTTAAATCAGAGCTGCAAGATAGTCAAGCTAGCTTCAGAAGCAACCATTTTTCTTTTAATTCCGTTGACCCAGATTTTTAAAAATGGCAGCCCACTAAACCACACTGTGGTCAGTTTAAGAACGTTCTCCTGTTCGGTTGCTGACGAAAGGATGGCGCTACAATGACGTCACAACAGTTGGATGGGGTGCGCGATCAACTGAGAGTCTCACCTACTATCTGCAGTGGAAAACAAAAGGAGAAAGGTACTGATATTAAAAGTGAGCTGAGTAGAGTTGAGTTGAACCATTCAGTGTAAATGAGGCAGTAGTGATGGTTTTGGAGAACTCTGGAAATATCCTTCAAAGCAGGATTAAACAAATTAAAGTAGTTAACCAGAAATCACTATAATTCTTCATGTTTTAGAAAGTCAAATATGGCAATGAATGATGTTTGAAATCATCTGTAATCTGGATCCTGCTTGTAGAATAGCTCCCAGCCTCGGGCTCTAATCTAGTAAAGCTCTATTTAAATCTATCGCCTGTGTGTGTGTACGAAGCTGCGAACACAGTGACTCAGTACTGGGAACTGTGTTTGAAAAAGAAAGGGTTGAAAGATAAAAACAATATGTATTTATACTCATTTTTTTTATGGTAATGTACAAAAAAGAATGACAGATGTTTTGAAATGAAACATGCTTTTATTGTTAAATTAATCATGCTTTTTAATTTCTCACTTGCTTTTCTATTATCATTTAAATTGTTTTTCTTTTGTGTCATCCCTTATTTGACTGAACAACAGTCTCCCCGTTTGTGTCTGAGGTAGTAAGCTATTTTGTGAAAGATGAAAAATGATGCACCTTATTTAAAATAAGAATCGCTGTTAAAGTGTAACCTTCCCTCCCTTGAGCCTTCCTTTGAAATGGCAAACGTCCAATATACTGATACGGGGCCGGTGCGGGAAAACATTTCAGCACAGCTGCTTCACACACACCATATCATATTAAATCAAAGCCCCAGTATGTGCTGTTATCTCCACACCAAGAACGCCACACCAAACTCCATCGTGAGATTTTAGTTTTTTAATAGTGACATTCTTGCAAAATGCATGACTCATACAATATGGCTTTGAGAAATGGTTACATTTATAAAGACAATAGACACTTTACTAAGGTTAGTATGAAAATAAAGTGCTGATGTTATTCAAAACACAATAAAATTCAGTCCCTCCAGAATTTCAATTCTGTTTTCAGGATTGTTGCGGCCCTCAATGTCTGATTTCACTGCAGCTTTTCCAAAAAAAATCCTATTGCGCGTTGTAATGTTTATAGACATTTTTTTGAAAATTGCTTACTATGAATATTCAGCGTTACCTGCAGAATTAGGGCCAAAACACACCAGAGACGAGTGCAACACCCCCCAAAATACGCCCCTATTATTTTCAATGTACAACCCGACACCAGTGGCAGCTAGCTACATGTCAGCACTCTTGGATGCGTCGCTCTGCAGCATTTCACATCACTGTCCTCTTTCCCGTCTCACCACTCCAAGAATTAAATGCGTTTTCCCCACTTGCTCTTTGCTTGTACATACCTGCTCCCATAGCAGCTCTTTTTCTCTGCTTCTTTGGAAGCTTGACTCCTTTCCTCACCATTGTTGTACAAAAAAATTGATGCTGTGTCTCTTGTGTGACAAAAAATGAGGAGATCAGCACAGCGCTAGTGTTGGCCGAATGAAGCCTCGTGAAGCATTGTCTTTATTTTCTGAGCCCACTAGATATCGCTCCTGGTCTAAAGAGAGAGGTTCAAAGGATAGTAATTCAGTGGGCTTTCAACCTTTGGTTGAAGAAGAAGCGCCATCTAGTGGGCTCAGAAATTAAAGACAATGCTTCGAGGCTTCATTTGGCCATCACTATGCAGCGCTGAAGGGCTGTCTCCCTGATCAGCTTTCCTTGTGTTTTCTCTGCCCTTTTAGCACAAGCTAGCACAAGACAACATGTCATCAGCACTTGTCATATTTTGCAGCAGCGGTCTACATCCACCACCAAGACATTAACGTAGATACTTGGCTCAGCTCTGTTTTTAAACCTGGTAGTAACCATTGGGTAACGGTAGCCATTACTAACAGTTGCTAACAGGTAGCACTGTCACTTTGCGTGTGTGTGTGTGTGTGTGTGTGTGTGTGTGTGTGTGTGTGTGTGTGTGTGTGTGTGTGTGTGTGTGTGTGTGTGTGTGTGTGTGTGTGTGTGAGTGAGAGTGTGAGTGAGTGTGTGTGTGTGAGTGAGTGTGTGTGAGTGTGTGTGTGTGTGTGAGTGAGAGACTCCGTTGTCTCAGGTGCAGAGCTCTGGTCCTGCAGAGGTAGTGTCATGATAACAACGAAAGAGAGGGGTTCCCTGAATCAATATCCCGTGCGCAGCTCTATAATAAAATGAGATTTTACTCATTTTAAATAGTCACAATCGTGGTAAAGTTGCAGTGATTGGACACAATTGGAAGTTTGCACAGAATTAACTGGGATTGGCTGTATTCAATTCAAATAAGTTCTTTTGTTTTTTTTAATGCAACATCACACCATCCTGGAGGGACTGAAAATTGTTTGGATGCTGCGGTTTGATTAAATGTGTTCCATGTATGACAGTTTAAAGGGACTAACAGAAATGGCCAAGACAGAACTAGGAGGCTGATCAACTGTATGTTTGACCAAAAACTAAACTTTGAAGTGAACTATTCCTTTAAAACTTGAGACTTAAAGATCTGAAGAGGAGCACACACTTATTATTAGAATTGACTTGTACTACTCACTTGTATATGCTGAGTATATGCTGATAAAACACTATTTAAAATGAACAGACAAAGTGTTTCTTCTATTTGAAGGATTTGTGTCTGGAGTTTGGTGTGATGCTCTGTCTCCATACAAAGAATATTGTATGTTTGAAATAAGTTGCGCGTGGAAGGAAAAGAGTACAAAGAGTGCATTTAGAGATTATTCTCTCACTGTAAAACACTTTAAAAATATGAATTGCCTTAGTGTTTGAGAGATGCCATGGCCCAATTAGCAAGTACAAGTTTTAATCCAGCAGTATTTTATGTGAGCATTCAAGCTTGACAGAAATGTTTATGGGATGGAAGAAAGAACCCTCAGGTGCTCAAGAAGATTCTGTGCTTTTCCAAGAGAAACTGGAAACAGATTAATCTTTTTAACACACTGAAATCTGAAACAGGCTTTTCCCACCCAGTGTCGTGCGTACTCCAGTGGTAGTGCTTACTCTGAAGGGGTGTCCTCTCGTGGTGTGTCAGGGTCAACATGTCTACATGTCCTTCTGTGTCCCCAGTGAAAACACCATCCACTTCATCCCAATATAGCTCTGATAAAGAGGACTGAATGCTGTTGTATCAATCTCAAATCTAGTTATGTTCAAAATTACTGTATTGCCCATTTCAGAATTTAGTGCCTTTTTTGGACAGTAGACTGTTCTGTAATTAAGATGTAGTATATATACATTTTTTTGTACAGTTTCTTTGTTCATTTTTTAACTTGTGTTTATTTTAGTATGATATATATATAATGTACAAGAGAATAAAGCTATATCAATGAGACCTTTTCTGGATTTACTATCTTGTTGCATGCCTCCACACCAGCAATAACTTTGACTGGGGACTTTGTTTTCAGGTTGTCCATCCATCTGTTTCACTCTCATAAACATGATATCTCAAGGGAGTTTCTTCAGATTTGGCATTAACATCCGGTTGGACTCAAGGATGGACTAAGTTTTTTAGGGGTCACAAATCAAAGGTCAAGCTCACTGTGACCTCAACATCATTCTTGTGAACATATCTGAAGAACACCTTGAGGGAATTTCTTCAAAATTGGCACAATTGTCCACTGGGATTAGATTTTGGTGGTCAAAGTTTACTGCGGCTTCACAAAATACACCTGTGCTTTTCCTACTATGACATGTTTACATGTCTGGAAAAGGTCAAATTTTAGTTTAAACATATTCTAATGAGGACACAGATTTGTCACACACTGATTGACAAGAGCAGAACGAAATTTATTTAATATAAAAAGTTGATTTTGCTTTTCATCATCAATACATGTCTTCATCTTCAAATAAATAAGCATTCAGGCATAGTATAAAATATCTCATTTACCAGACAAAAATTAATACTACAGTAAATGCGTTCCAACCGACAAACCCTTTAAGTATTCCATACAGTGTCATTCGAAACTTGGTAATGAAAAAAATCCCCAAAAAACAGTCTCACATTATCTCTGTTTAAAATGAAGTCACTATCAATCAATCTTGACACACTCGCTTTGAGACAAAATTGATTAAAAATGTTGCAGAATTTCAGTAGAATTCATCAGAAAAGGGAGTGCAAGTTTATTTTTCCTAAAACAGTAAAAATACACATTCAAGAGCTGAAATAAGCTCAGTCAAGACAGTTTCCAGCAATACAGAATTTGGTGGTGTATCACTAAGGCACATCTGTGGAGTAGTAGTCGTGATATTTCAAGGCACAAGAATAAAATTATACAAAAGGTATAAAACAATTTGCAATACTTGGGCGCCTATCCAAACGTAGCTGTGTAACACATTTTGAACATTAGAACTCTGAGCACATCAAAGTGTATGCAGTACAGTGTACAGTAATCCAGTTAACTTTAGGTACTATTAACATTTAATTCTACACAGATCAGACAACATTTAAACCACTGAGAGGTGAGGTGAATAACACTGATTATCTCATTTCAATGCAATGTTCTGCTAGGAAACTCTGGTCTTGACATTCATGTGGATGACACCTGACACACTCACCCCCTTTGGCAACGGCAATGCCTGATGGCAGTGGCCCCCAGCAAGACAATCCATCTTGTAACACTGCAAGAACCGCTGAGGAATGGCCTGAGGAATGTGACAAAGAGCTCAAGGCCTCAACCTGGCCTCCAAATTTCCCAGATCCCAATCCGATTGAAGATCTGTGGGACGTGGTGGTGCCCCACATCACTACCAACAGGACTCAAAGAACCTGCCACTAGACACCAGACACCACAGGACACCCCAGGTTCTTTGTCAATGCCTCAACAGGTCATAGACATGAGGGGGGGTATTTAGTCCTCAGTGTTTGGATGGGTGGTGCATGTCAAGTATCATCTACTTAAGCACCAGGACCCAAGGTTTCCCAACAGAATGCATTGTAACTGGATGATCAAAATAATTCACTTCACCTGGCTGTGGTTTTAATGGACTGGCTGACTAATGTACATGCAAATATACTTTTGTCGGGCAAGTGGCAGAATATATTGAAAGGAAAAATGTGCTGATTTTGAAACAGCCCTTTGATAGTGTCCCTGGAATAATCCATCCCAAACTGAGACAACCACCATTTCAAATGAAATTAGAGAGAGAAAAGGGTTGTTATATACATTTATCTACCTAAAAACATTAACATTTTTTGATAAAACTATATTTCTTTGTGATTTTCAAATACTAAGTACATTAGGTAGGATGGAGTCCTTTAATGTGATGAGGGGTGAGAGGTCTCCCTCTACCCACACAGGAGCGTGGACTGAGTTATCTTGTGCCGCTAAAACCTAACGGTAGAGGATCAGATAAAGTGGAGCCTGTGGTCGATCTGGCCAAATAAAACATTGTATTGTCTCTCTTTCTGAAAGCTTACCCTACAATCACATCAATCAGCTGCTGTAGGCGGGTGTCCAGGAATTAGCCGATACTGACCCTCTCAAGTGTTCCATGACTTGCGGTTCTCCCCTCTGCTGCGGCCCGTTGATGCCCCACCACCTTCACCTTTGGCCAGAGCAGTAAGAGCTGCCAGGTTGGGGCTGGATCCAGACAGGTTGGCACTACGGCGCTTTTGATGCTGGCGTCGGCGCTTGTTGCCGCCCCGGCTCACCCTGTCTGGCCTTACCAGCACACCGTAACCAGGGTTACAGTGGAAGTAGTGTTTGCCACCCACTGAACCGTCATTCTTCCCTGGAGAAAGATGAAGAGAGGTTTGTTTGAGATTCTGAGCTGGGCTGAAGAATGCAGTAAGATCAATTAAAATGCATCTGATAGAGACAGGACAGCTCTACTCACCTGCTGGTACCTCCAGCTCCACTCCCACCCAGGTACCCGCTGCAAAGTCCGTGGGTCCAATGTAACGGACAGTGCCGCTCTTATTGTTCCCCACATTCACAAACTCCCCTTCTTTCAACCAGTCAGGGAGAACTGCAGTTGCATCTCCATCCTCTGTGTCAGAGATAATTTCCAGGCTTTCCATTGGCACAGAGAGGTTCAGTCCCGCTCCGAGGCTGCTGGCCCGGTCAACCTGTGCAGGCTTATCCTCCTCCTCGCTCACAATACACTGAAAGGACTTGAGGTCTGAAGACTTCACTTTCTGTATCTTAAAGGGGTTTGCCACTGTGGAAGTGGGTTTGGAAGGCTCAATACTGGACAGAGGAGGAGCTGGTGCTAAGGGAGGGTTCTTTGATGCAATGGCAGTTGCTTCCTGTTGGACTTCATCTGTGGTTGAGGATAAAGTCTGGTCGGAGGTGCTACTTGGGTCTGAGTCCACAAAAGTGGCTTGTTCTTCGGTTGAAGCTGAAAGAACCAAATTTACAGATGGGGCAGGAGCTGGAACTAAGCTCTCAGACATAACTGGGAGCAGGTCTGGAGCTGGATCTTCAGCACTTTCAAAGGTTGTCTGGTCTTCTTCGGGTTGCTGTGACAGAGGGACAATTGTTTGAGACTGACTTTGACCTACTTGTGTGGAAGGTTGTGTTTCACAGTACAGTGACAGTTCAGCTTCTGTCTTGTCTGTGGCAGCTGGCTTGAGTTCTTCCATCAGAGGGGCTTCTGGTTTTGAGTGGTCTGTTTGTGAAAGCTCTGTTTGTTTGGGTTTATTCTCTTGTACCAACAATGAGTCTATAAGTGGCTCTGAATTGTCCAATTGTTCTGATACTATATGGTCAGTTGTTGAATCTGGCTTTTGTTTGCTCTGGCATATTAAATCTGATTCTGTAGCTGATTCAGGCTCTTCTTGCTCCTTGTACTGGGCTAATGGAGACCAATTTGGTTCTTGGTGACTCAGGTTTACATCTGATGGGGTATCATCTGGTTTGGACTGTGGCGAGTCAGTCCCCTCTTCAACTGCCTTATCGTTCAACACCAAGACTGACCCCTTTAGCTCTGATTGGTCCACGACTAAAGAATCAGGGTAAGTGTCAGACTGTGTCACTTGACTGTCCTCCTCCTCTTCATCTGGCACCGCCTCAAAACCATCAGCTCTGCTGCCAGATAATGGAGGTAGGTCCCAGCTCAGTGTGTAGACATCTGACAACGTTGCTGTAGATATGCTAGTTGACATGTATCCACTTGATGCTTCGCTCACCGGGCTAGGGTTGGTGTCTTCTATGTCTCGGATGATTGGCGGTGGAAGGGGCACAGATCTGGGGCTCTCTGTTTGGAGGTCGGAGGGAATGATTTCCTCAATGGGAACCTAAGGGATAAACCGTGGCAACAAAGGTATTAGTGACTCAAAATGCAGCCCTGTCTGAGATAGCATTGGTTTCCAAAGTTTACTCTTAATTCCATACAATACATTATAGAATATATTGGTATATTGATGAATACTGTTGCTTATTTCTTAATGTTTGTTGTTCTAAATCAGGTAGTTCTATGTTAAACCAAAACCACTGATAAAACTTGGGTTTATTGTTCTGCCTCAAGCTAGTTGCTTTCTTTGACTATCCGTTTGGTTTTGGCCATACAGCATAAAGTCTGTTTTATTAGCTTTTTCTCTGATAAAATCTGCTTGCTGCAGCTGACAACAATGTTGATGAGAACCATAAGAGTGAATCAAACCAATTAAGTTGTGCGACGTCAAACCAAAACAATGTGCTGAAAGATGCTCAAATCCTTCAGAAATGAGTGATAATCCTTTGTAGGTTCATCAGTATAAGTGACCTGGTTCACATTACATGTGGTCTTTTGATCCATTGTTTAACTTTAAACTTTAAAGAAATCTGTACCAACCTGTAAAAACAGCATAATGCTATACACTGCAGTCTAATTAAAGGAACTTATTGGTTGTTCTTGTTGGTTTCAACTGTTTCTCTCAGTCATTACATTACAAAACACATACTCAAGAAAAATAGGAAAAATAATGCACGGACACACTTTAGTACAAAAACACCACTCACTATCCCCTTCCTATAACAGGGTTTTCACACATTTTGATGAACATTTCAAACTTTTCCGTGACTTTTCAAGGACCCATATTTAAAAGAAAAATCTTGTCCCACTTGCTGGTGTCTTTCAAACTCTATTTAAACATAATCTCAGCTAGCTTGCATACATAGAGGGAGAGATGGAACACGGGGAGAAAATGAAGAAACGTACGTGATGATAAATAAAACTTCAAAACGCATATTATGTAATGTCAGCAGCTTCAGAAAATACATTTGCTATTTTGCTGCATCATGTGGAAGATTATCTTTGGAAGATTACTGTGACAATTCCATGACACACGACAAAATTACATAACTTTTCCCAAATTTTCGGTGATTTTTACTCATTCTATGGCTTTTCCAGGCTTGTTAAATTCCATGACATTTCCAAGTATTCAATGACTATGGGAACCTGCCATGAACCAAAATCCCATTGTAGGCTCTCACTGAAATCTGAGGAACATAACTGCCTCTTTTACACCTTGACTCAACAATAATGTGTGAAGAAGAAAACAACCTATTTGCTTTTTTTATTTTTTATTTTACACTGAACCTAATCTTGGAACCCACTGCCTATCAGTCTGACAACAATAAGCCTCCGGGAGTCAGGGGCAATATTCTGGCTGATCTGGTGTTGCCAGCAGTTAAATTTATAAACCGATATCTGCATATGAACGCAGATACATTTAAGAAAGCTAATAAAAAGCTAACTTGTCATCAGGCTACAGCTGCTGAGTTCTGAGATTGCATTCAGTCAACGTGCTCCACCTCTCCAAATGAACTGCTTTCCTGCCGCTCAGCTGTCATTGATCAATACTACTTGGACTACAGATGGAACTACACAACACTTCTGATACCAAAATCTTGTTCTGTCACCTATAGAGTCTGCATGTAGATATCTGTTTATGGAGATTACACAGAACTAACCAGTGCGTGATTTTAGCATGCTGCCTTTCCCATTGCAAAAAGAGATTTCCGTACCTTTAAAACAGAACGGTGAGGAGAAATAACGGCGCAACATTGTGCCTGGTACAGGCTGTGTAAAAGGGGTTAATAAATAAGAATACAATAAAATACCAGTAAGAGCAATATAATTATATTAGTTCTTTAACTTAAGGTCTTACCAATTGCCAGGCAAGCAGGATTTCCCCTCCATACTTGCAACAGACAGATCAGAAGTAATACCATTGAGAAAAGTGTTTGTGATTAAAGTAAAGTGTTTTTGGATTCTTTAGCAAGATAATGAAGGGCACACCATATTTCAACATAGTTTATGTCTCTGCATTTCTGATACATATAGATATCTATTTAACATCATCTGGGGTTGGAGAACTTACCGGTTGTGGCTGTTTGCTCATGCCCTCTTCAACACTTGCTGACTGCACCATGATCCGAGGCAAAGTCTGCGTCAGGAAAAGAATTTAAAAGATGTTAAGTTAATGGCAATTTAAACAAAACAATCTTAAATCTGGCTTGTCAAGCAGATTTCAAGATGTAATCATGAGCAAGTTGGTGTTATTTCAGTGCAGTTCCACCTGGAGATTAGATATTAATATAAGCCTGTAGTTTTCCAAACCTGTTCATTATACAGTGTGCATGAAGTGGTGATTAGCTGCTGTGAGGGAATTACAAAGCTCAGGCTTCAGCATGACGGCAAGACAGAAATGGAGCCTGTGGGGAAAAAGTTAATCTACAATTGTAGAAAGATGACAGATACTGTAGGCTGAACATCGTGCTGTACTGTTTTCTCTGGCACCATCACAGAATACTAAACTGGGATAACAAACTAGGCCAGTTGGCCATCTGTCATAATATATTAGGACTCAGACACATTATTATTGTGTATAATCAGTTTAGCACATCAATATATTAGAAAGGAGAAAATATTTCATTTATTGTTGTGATCAACAGTCAAGATGTTGATATGAAATGCAGAAAGTGCAATAAAAATATTTGTTCATCAGATCACTCAGACAGATAATCATGATAAACTGCTAAAACAATCAGGATAATTGCACTATAATTATAATTGCACCCAGAATCATTTATCCCTATTCAGTATTCTAATTCCCTCTTTGACACTCGATATGATCCCTCAGCTGATTCAATATTGTGTCTGATTTGCTTCTCAACATTTTTTTTCTAGTTTCTGAAGAGGGTCTTAAATCTTGAGATATTTTAAGATGTTGAATAAATCAAGACAATTGTTTGACTGTGTGCTTGGCAGACACAGTCACAGGATATTAATCAGGAGGATTGTTTGACTCTCAGGCACCCCTGACATCACACTCTGAGGGAATTAACACTTCATTCTTTAAACTCTGATGATCAAAATTAGGCGGTTTGATTCGTGTTTCTTTGTGCTTTTGCTCTGAGCAGAACGACAACCTACGTGGACACTATGTCTATCATCAGAGAGCAGGTCAAACACATCTATTCTATCCCTCTGTGGCTCACAACAGTAAACCTGCAAATCAACACAACACATCAGGGTTCACAAGAATGTAACAGATGCACATTGCGTTTTCATTTAACAGAAATCACTGGAGTTACTACCTCGCCATTGTATGCCTCTGCAAATCAGTCAAGTTGCAGTTACAGTTTACAATCATATCTGTGAAAACAACCCCAGCAGCACAAAAGATCTATCCAATCAGCACAGTTTCATAGTTAGTGTCACCACTCCAGCATCTGACCAAATGCCTCCCCTTCTGTTCCTAAGATAGGACACTGGGTAATGTGTTTTTGTAGAACATTATGATGTCACAGTGACCTTTTGGATATGAAATGTCATCACTTCAACATTTGATCCTATTAGACATTTGTGTGAAATTGTGTCAAAATTAGCATATGACTTCTTGAGTTCTGGCCAAAAACATATTTTGTGAGGTCACAGTGACCTTGACATTTGACCACCAAATTCTGATCAATTTATTCTTGAGTCCATTGGACGTTTGTGCAAAATTAGAGGAAATTCTATCAAGGCCTTTTGAAGATATAGTGTTCACAGGATTGAGACACACGTAAGGTCAAAGTAACCTTGACCTTTGACCACCAAATCCTAATCAGTTTATCATTGACACAAAGTGAACGTTTGTGCCAAATTTGAAGAAATTCCCTCACATTCACAAAATTAAGACAGATCCAAGGTCAGACGAACCTTAAAATTTGACCACTAAATGTAATCAGTTCATCATTAAGTGCCAGTGAACATTTGTGGCACATTTGAAGAAATTCCTTCAAGGCGTTCTTGACATACTGCTTTCATGAGTTAAACAATAAAACAGGTTTTACTTGTTAATGTGAGCAAATTGGACAATGACAGTGGCATAGAGAACTCCAAACTTTTGTTTTCTTTTCATTTCTTTGTAATACATAACTTTGTTGTCCGGTACTTACCCATGGGATTCACAAGACTGACATGGGTGGACAGACAGGCGGACATACGAACAGATGGACGGACAACCCGAAAACGTAATGCGTCTGGCCAAGACTATTGCCAGCTCGGAGGCATTTAAAAAAACAAGGGATCAAGAAATGTAGCCAGCACATGAAAAAGTTGTTTATCAGTCAGATCTGTTTAAAGTAGGGTTGCAACAGTATCAGATTTTCACGGTATGATAACCGTCTCAGAAAATATCGCGGTTTCACGGCATTGCAGTACCATGGTGTCACAGGATTATAATTATTATCAGTCAGAATTACCCTTAAAGGAATGAAAACAGAACGGTTATTTTTGGTTTTGTTTTATTATTATATTTGAAACTTGAAGCCATTTTCTGTCCAGATGCTTTTTTTCCCCCCAATATCATAGATAAGCAAATGTACATAGTGCAATAACCATCAATTTTAATATCACGATATACCTTGAACCTGGTATATCGTTACAACCCTAGTTTTAAGTCTTTTGAGGTGTAACCAAATCAGGTCTTAAGACCTTGAGAGCAAGTTCATGTTCACATTACAAGTCATTACAGAGGACCTATCCACTGTGCTGACTGTTTTTCAGCCAGGTGTTTAGATCAGGGTCACAATCAACCACTCACCCAATTCATGAACACCCCCTGCTATTATTTGCAAAACGCAAAGCTTCTGTTTCTGTGTTGACCTTTTTCAAACATCTGTGGCAGGCATGGTGGAGTGAAGCACTAATTAGAGCGATGGCCTCAAACAACGCACCAACAAAGCCCGGCGGGTTTTTATTCCAACCAAACACCAGGGCACGTGATTTCCCTGATTAGCCTCCCTCTGCGTCGTAAGGTGCTAATCAGTTGAATCAGATGCTGTAGTGTCTGGCTGCAGTGAAAAGCTGTAGACTCCTGGGTCTCGATGGCACATGATTGGAGATCAGTGGATGTGGAGGCGCCGAAGGAGCGGGGGCGATTCGTCAGGGCGACAAGGTTCACCTGCTCCTAATTAACCCTCCTCAACACACAGTGTGCTTCTGTCTCAGTAGGAGCTGTTTGTGGCGCTTCTGCTCTGATCACAAACATTATACAGCACGTCAATCACTTGGTAGACACCAACTACATTTTTACTGTATGTGCTGATGTTTTTCTTCCTAAGCCAGGTACTCAAATAACCTGCTTTTAATTCAACACACATAATATCATGACTCAGTTAATTCTGAACACAGAGCCTAGAAAACTTCATTTTAAAGTTTACTGGAACATTTAAACTGTGTTTTCTGTAAAACCAGACAGTGCCAAAACACAATAATGATTGGTATTCATTAAAAGGTTTGGTAAATATAGGAAGGTATACTTGAAAAGTGCTTTGCATCAAAACTTTTAAAACATGATATGAGGTCTGCACAAAAGCACACTTATTCATTCCTTGTTTATAATGCAGTTTATCAGCTATTTTTGCAAACTTCTAAAAACCACTCATCTTGGGCACTGAGGCATTTATACACTTTATCTGTTTATTATTTGTGTTTCCATCTACATAAGCTCTGTTTCCATGGCAACAGAAGAAAAAGGACTAGCTGATTATGAGTAGAGGGGATATTTAGATTCAGGCTGCAATGATGCATATAAACTTTAAATCCCTGATAAGACAGCAAGCAGAATACAAGCTTAAATCCAGAATGCTGAGAGCTGACTGAATGAGTGTACCTGTTGATGGACAGCTGTCTGGTCTCTACTATCTTCCTTCCCACCAGGAAGCAGTGACTTCAGCAGCTTGGGTATGGCCTTCACTGGAGGGAGATAAGACGCAGCAAAGCCTGAATGCACTGATGGAGAGGACAGAGAAAAGAAGAGAAGAGAAGAAGAGGAGGTTGCAAGAGCAGAGATGGAAAAAACAAGGGCAGGAGGAAGGAGGAAGGAAGGAAGGAAAAGATTATGTTTTTGAGGCAGGGAGGAGGGGAATTGAGAGATGTGTTGGCAAAGAAGAAAATGTGCCAAATTAAGATTCATAGCAAAAGGACAGATATAGTTTTCCACTGGCTACAGCAAAAACAGAGCTGATGACATCAAAGGCAGCAGAAAGGGAAAGATAATTCAAAGCCACAGAAAGAATCCATTAGAAGATAAAGGTTTAATCCGTTATACCTGTCTCTGGGTTCAGGTTCTGGGATATGGAGCTTGGCAGTGTGCGTCTAGATGAAGATGACACAAAAGAAAGGTCCTGGTGGCTCTCCCAGCCCTGTACACACAAGAGGCAGAAACCCAGAGGATCATACACATGTGGCTTTAATGAGCATCAGTACTCTGTGACCTTCAGCAGCCTCTACTGGGGACCAGAAAAACTGCAACAACACTGAGAGATGTCCTCTCTCAGTGTCCTCTGTCTATTTCTGCCTTTTATCCATTACCCTTAGCTAACTATTTCAACCTTTTAGCCATTACCTTTAGCTAACTATTTCAACCATTTATCCATTACCTTTAGCTAACTATTTCAGCCATTTATCATTACCTTTAGCTAACTATTTCAACCATTTATCCATTGCCTTTTTTAACTTTGATTTGTGATATTGTAAAATTGATTAATTAATTGATTGATCTTTGCTGTAAGGCGACCTTGAGTGGCTTGAAAGGCGCCCTAACAAATAAAATGTATTATTATTATTATTATTATTATTAACTATTGCAACCTTTTATCCATTACCTTTAGCCAACTATTTCAATCATCTACCCCTTACTTTTTGCTAACTCTTTAAACCTTTTATCCATTACCTTTCACTATTTCAACCTTTTATTCATTACCTTTAGTCAATTATTTCAACCTTTTATCCATTACCTCTAGCTAACAATTTCAACCTTTTATTGATTCAAGAATACAAAAACATAAGTCCGCACAAGGAGCTATTTCTGGTGTGCGGACTTATGTTTTTGTATTCTTGGATCTGGTTTTCTGTCCAGCACCTAGTATTTATCGTTTCTGGATGTGCGTGCCGTTTTTTGGTATTTTCAGAACCTTTTATTGATTGCCTTTTCCTAATTATTCCAACCATTTATCTATTACGTTTAGCTAAATATTTCAAACATTTATCCATAACCTTAAAGCAGCTGTGCGGAACTTTTTACCATTAATAAAACTGTCCCTAGTTCATATCACCCTTCCTTTAAGATCTGTATATTTATTTGAACCCAACAGCAACAAAAAAGCTTTTCTCTATATGGCTATTAAGCGTAGCCTCCCTCAGGTCGGACACACAGCGGAAGTCAGCAAACCAGAATACAGCACCCGAGGCGGAAGTGATTCTGCTCACCCGCAGCGGCCTGCAGCGATTAAACCACAGAAGAAGGAGCCGTGTTTACAGTGTTCTTCGTGTAAGCAGTACGCAAAGGTGCATTGCTGAACACATAACACCTAACAGCTTTACCAGAGATGTATCTGAGGACTTGGTTGTACTTTTGATGTCATGGCGGGTAACGAAGGAGCATCATGTAAAATTATCTGTGACTGTGACCATGAACACAAATATACAGTAGGCAGTTGTCCTCAGTTTATAAGAAATTCAGAGCTACACCAGAACATTTATGAACAGGTCTTACTTTACTACTAATTTGTGCGTAACTTTAGCATATTTCCACTAATTACTTGGACTGATCTAACGTTAGTAGCGTTAGCTTTGCAAGCGAACGCTGCAGGTAACAGCTTTGCTGTGTTAGGATTATGTTATGTCTTCACTGTGTATCTTCACATAAAAGAATACTCCGACGATTTGGGAGTTATACCCTTTCTCTATCATTTTCATATTGAGACAACATGATCGATATCTTTTTTGTGTCTCAGCGTTTAGCATTGCGCTCTTACGGGGTCAGTACGTGCTGCGCTGTGATCCGTGGAGGGATACACCGGTGAGCAGGCACAGACGTAGCTTGTAAACAAAATTCAGCTGTTTATTTAGTCTAGCGATATCTCCAGATTTTAGTATCTGCAATGGACGACTTTGAACGCGATTTTGAAGAGTTTCTTGTAGCGGACACAGATCCAGAGCCATACCTGTTTGAGTCAGAGTACACAGATGAGGAACTCCATGTGTTGAATGCTGAGCAGAGATGAGAGAGGCTGAATCCTCCGCTCCCATTTTGCTGCACAGAATGGGATTCGGTGCTACCATCGTTGGGGACATATATCATCAGGAGGAAAACCGCCGCAGAGAGTGCATCACAAGGAATGAAAACTTTGCAGCAATCACTAATCCTGGCGTGATTGAAACTTTTTTTCATGTTCCTAAGATGAACTGGAAAAAACGCCCCAGGCCTGCAGGAGCTGATGGACAGCTTTCAGTCGGGTGAGTAATATCGTCCGTGTCGTCTCTTTGTTTGCTTTTACCGAGTGACCTAGCGTACCTGTCCCAGAGCCTGCTGCATCTGTTGCTCACCGGTGTATCCCTCCGCGCAAGATGTACTGACCCCCTACAAGTGCCATGCTAACCGCTGTCTCAATATGAAAATGATAGAGAAAGGGCATAACTCTCAAATCGTCGGAGTATTCTTTTCACATAATAATGCGTACTCAGCAGATGACTTGTTAACTGTTTATTCCTCCTTACACCGAACGTACACGGCTGCTTCTCATTGTTTCCAGGAGCACAACAACGGTTACTACATTACCCAGAATAACTTGAGGCTCACACTACTACAGTAGCCTTAGTAGCTCGAAATACACAACAGATTAGATTAGATCAGAACAGAAACACGAGGAGAATTTACTGAGTAATTTTGCTGTTTCCACTATTAACTTGGACTGACTCGACGTTAGTTAATCCTCTCGCTCTCCAAAACAAATGCCGGCTGCAGTTGGAATTTTACGACACCAAGCTGTGGGTGTCATACCACTTCGACCAAAGGGGCGCTATAATCAACGAAGGTTCCGCACAGCTGCTTTAAGCTAACTATTTCAACCTTTTATTTATTAACTTTTCCTAACTATTTCAACCTTTTATCCATTACCTTTAGCTAACTATATCAATATTTTATTATTACTATTATCAAACTATATTAATGGTCTATCCATTACCTTTAGCTAACTATCCCTACCTTTAATGCATAACTTTTAGCTAACCAACCATTTATCCATTGCTTTTAACTAACTATACTTAGATGATACTATATGATTGGTTGTAATTTCTGTCTTTAAGTTATAAAACAAAGAGAAAAATTCATGCTCTCACAGCCCAACTGGGGGGTATCATGTAACAGGCCTCCAACTCCCCTGTAAAGCCCCAGTTACAAAGAAAGAAAGTGACAAAGAAGCTACTCTCTGACTCCTGTTTCCTGAACATGGGACGGGGTACATCAGGGTGAGGCTGACTTCAGCACCACCTGTATCATACTCTCTTGAGAGAAACCCACTGTCCGAGGGCTGCCGTAGAATGGCAACAGGATGTCAGCCGACCAAACCAAACTTTGTCCATCTGCCATTGTACTCCTGACTCAACTATCTCATGCCCGGCCAGTTCCTCATAAGGACCAGCTCCAGTCCCTAATTGGCTGATACACTGGGGCGCCGTAAAGGGGGGGTAAAGGAGACGGATTCTAGGGGCCCATGATGGAGGGGGGCCCAGAGAGGCCCCTAATGATGATGAAATTATAATACAGAAAAAAATAATGACACTAAGTTATTAACTAACATATAATCACACATGTTTTATTTTCCATGTCCTGGTAACAATACCTTTATTTGTTTTGGAAGCATCAACCCCTGCAGGGCCCCCCCTTCCCCCCCTCTATTTACGTAAAATGGTTCAGTCCGACTGGATCAGCTGCAGGTAGCGCACAGGCGATTTGTCACAGACAGCGCCACAGCGGGCAAAGCGGAGGAGACAGCAGTATGCCTCAAAACTGGGGTGCCGAAAAGGGGGGAAAAAGGAGAAGGATTCTAGGGGTCCATGATTAAGAGGGGCCTAATAAAATTATAATACTGACAAAAAATAATATGACACTAAGTTATTAACTAACTAATAATCACAAATATATTTTATTTACAATGTACTGGTAACAACAACTTTACTTCTTTTGGAAACATTAACACCCGCCCTCTCTATTTACATAAAATGGTTCAGTCAGACTGGATCAGCTGCAGTGCGCTGGTAATTTGTCACAGACAGCGGGTAAGGAGGCGACGGCAATATGCCTCAAAAATCAGGTAGCCAAAAACAGAAAGAAAGGAAGCTAGGAGAGGAGAAAGAAGCAAAGGGTCGACAGTATGTCACCTGTGAGTCTACAGTTTTGGAGATAAATTAGACCTACAAGAGGAAACAGTGAGCAGTGGGGGATTGTTAGTGAAAATCACATTTTCTTTTGTTATTTTTGGTCAAATCACTGAAAGCAAACAAAATGGTGGGAGGCCACCTGAAACGGTGGCTATGATGCTATTAGAATAGTTAGGCTACATTATAGGAAATACTATATAATTTATGTAGGCTATGTCACATACACTCTACAGAGCCAGGTCCAGGATCCTCTTCAGGTTTGTCAGGGAGGAATGTGGCATTCCAGGAAGAGATTGTTCTTTTTTCACAAATATGGGAATGATAGTCAAAAATACCATCAAAATGCATAGTTTTATGTAAAATAACATAAAAAATTTTCGACGGCCTCACAGCCAGCTGTGTATAGGGCCCGGTAAAAATTCTTTTCATGGGGCCCAAAATCCCTGGCGGCGCCCCTGCTGATACATGACGCATTTCCTGTCGTAAAGCAGATTTTTCCTGCGAAAATTCGTCCCCCGTGGCAGAAGCTTATTGCAAAGTCACTAAGTAACCTGTGTAAACGCTGATAGTCTAATTTTTCTATGTATACTACCCTGTGCAACCCACATTATTTTCACAATGATATATTTAAGCAAAAATGGTGTCTGTTGCTTCTTTAATCCACTGTCGAGGACTGAAAGTGAGACAAAGGAGTCCCCCCCATCGAGGATGAGATCAGGGTTTGTCTCATCTGCTCCACCTCCCTCTGGCCTGGCCAAGGTCGGCTGTTGCTTTCATCTGAGAAAGACAGGGTCTGGATTCTTCAACTGCTCTTACGCCATTGGTAATCACTAGGTTGCTACTGGAATAAAAACAGTTGCAGAAGCCAGACCTTGTCTCAATTAGTATGGTCTTCCTGGCAGGATTCCTGGACCGGCTGACCCACCAGAGGACCAAGCTAACATGAGAGGAATCATAGAAACCAAGACTACAGCAGACACTCTCCTTTAGATTTCCCAGGAAATTTCACTATTTTTGCTGCTCAGATTGGACACAGACATCTTTGGCTGGGCCTGTCCTCCCTGAAGCACAAGAAGTAGCACTCCCTCCTCAATGCTCCCATCTCCACTAAGTCGCTCTTCTGCCCAAACATACAGGATGTGTTCGCTAAGTTAGAGACTATCAAGAAGCTTCCACAAGAACCAGCCCTGCTCAGCCACTACTGCATCCCCTGTCCCTATGAACACAGCCTAGGTGGCAGTGTTTTGGTTTAAATTTGCACCACATTTGGATGGGAACCCAACTAGCGTTGACAGAGGGTCAGTGGAACTGTGTAAGAATCCATCACTCCAGGTTAAGGTCATTACCTCCTCATTCAGGTTGAGGGTATCTGCTGAACGGCTTTCTGCCCCTCTCCTTATGCAGACATGGAGGAGGAGCACCTTCACACCTTGTCCTCTGTGCATGCATTTTGTTGTTATGTGGAGTGCATGGTGGCTTTCAGGCAGTCTGACCAGCTGTTGGTCAACCAAGACAGTCGGGCTTAAGGAGCCCCTTTGTCTGCGCAGCAACTCGCTTGCTGGTCTTGCAATACGGTCCACAAGGGTTATGAAGTTGTGGATCTCACTCCTCCAGGGAGCCTGAGGTCACATTTCACTAGGGACATCACGTCCTCCATTGTGCTCTTTGGGAATGTCTCAGTGGAGGACATCAGTTTGCCTACCTCTGTCTAGAGCAGACTTAGGCATTGGATAGCAACTAGCTTTGCTTGCACTGTTGTAGTCTGGTGTATGCAGGTGATGCTCGCCCGCCAGACTGTTTTCGTTCTTTGTTTGGGTTACAGACTAGTGCTGGTTCGGGCCCAGCTGGGAGTCAACCCTTTCCTAAAGCCTTCGTCAAAGCTTTAACCAATAGCAAAGCCAGAAGGTGGAATACATGATAAATAGAAATAGTAGTTATTTGGAGTGCATGGCCCTCTAGCCAGAAGCCCAGCTAGTCCTGGCTGTTGTTGCTGAGTCCCAGAGGAAGATGAACAATGCATGGTGGGATGGTTTTTGGATGGGGGGAGCTTAGCTGGAGGCAAAACAATTCACCACAGACATTAGCAAGCACTAGCTAGCAAGTTCAGTTGGCTTGCTTTTGACAATGGAGGCAGACGATGCAATGTTATGTGTTGTTTGTAATTAAGCTCCCATGACATTTTTAATTTCCTGTAAAGGATTATTAAAGATCTATCTATCTATCTATCTATCTATCTATCTATCTATCTATCTATCTATCTATCTATCTAAATACTCACTGTATGTGAGCACAGTCTGGCACAAACTCGACTGTTCATAATTTCAGAGCCCTGTTGGAATGTACCATTCGATCATCCAGCGCACTACACTCTCAGAGTGGTAGAGCACACTCTGAGCACTCTGTCTGAAGAGACGGAGCAGCAGAGCACTTAAAGGAGTGAATGTGTGATTAACTCAGCCATTCATTAATTCAAACAGAAATATAACACTCCATTTCTTCAACCAATAGGGATTCATTTAGTGTAGAGCATCACACTGAATTTATGAACACACCATTTCAGGTCACTCACTCTCCTGGACCATGAGTGTTACTTGAACAAGTAAACACTGACCAACGGGACCAGATTGGCCAGCGAATATATGTATTGTATATATATATATATATATATATATATATATATATATATATATATGTGTGTGTTAAGTATGCTTTCACTCAGGGGACTGATGATTTGACAGGACTGCTGAAGGTGGGACGGTTGGCTTTGTGGTTGATTACTATGCCAATCTTACAAGGGAGGACAACAATCGAATGATTTCCTCCAGTATGTTTTGCTATTGAAGCTACCATTAGCTAATGCGCTAAGAAATTAGCTTTATGGAGAAATCTATATTCCTCTAAATACCTCCCCAATTTCTGATTAGTTGGACATGATAACCCTTCATGCACATAACGTTATTCATCTCTACAACAGTAAATACTTTTTCCCTAACCTGATATGAAGTGTGCGCTGCACATGCGAGCATTTTTGATGATTGTCTCCAGTCCTGTTTTGCCTCCAGCTAATAAAATGAAGTCACTGTGACGTCTGCCCTAAAAGAGTCTATAAGCTCCCTGCAGATTGGATGGTGAGTAGGGATGTCCCGATCCAGCTTTTTCACTTCTAATCCGATACCAATATTAAAGCCTTGAGTTTTGGCCGATACCGATACCAATCCGATCCAAGCGCGTATTATACATATTCACTTATTTTGTTGTCAATAATGTTAGAAAAGGTTTGATCAAGCGATATTGCTCTAACAAGAACAACTACTTAATCGGGTTAGTTAGAATGATCTACAACAGTATACATTAAATAAAAAATATAGCTGGTTTGCTTTGGCCCCTTAATAAATAGAAAATAAATCAACACAAGAAATCTTTAAAATGTCTAACATTGAAATTAAAATAGCAGCAAGACTCCACACACTTGTGCTTTGCCCCCTAATAAATAAAAAATAGATTAACACCACAAAACATTGTTGACATTTAACAAACAATGCAGCCTTTCCTTTTCAGTTATTTTTGTAGTGTCAGTGCCAGCCTAGTGCTGCTGTTTCTTGTGTGTCTGCATGCTGGCCTAGTGGATTGATAGTAATTGCTGGAGCAGATCACTGGAATGGACTACTTGAATTGCGGAGTGCTGGGCTGGCCAGAAAACCTGGATTGGATTCCATGAAAAACTGGATCGGAGTTCTTGGATCGGCATCTTTCCATGCAGTTCGATCCGATGCCAATGCACGTTTTTTGCTAATATCGGCGGCTGATCGGGACATCCCTAGTGGTGAGCTTATCAATTTTCACAGGTGCCAAGGCAGAGCCTCAAGAAGGTAAAACAAAAGTGAGGCCTGTAAAGGGCTACGCATAGTCATTGAACTGGAGTTGCAGTCAGTCAATGACTACTTTTTACAAAATCAAATCATCATGTAACCCCTCAAGCTTATATTTTGGCTCCTTGAGGAGTCTTGTCCTGTAGTTGTTAACCACAGGACATGACACAATTAAAACAAATATTTAGGCTTTAATGAGATGCTAATTTTGGTTGGGTTTTGAAGCCTAAGAATTTACCTGAACAAATCAAATTCTGCTGTGGCATGAGAGAAAGATAAAAAATAAAAAATCTATATAAATTCTGAACATGGTTAATGCATCATTTATGTAGGCTGACTTCACTCTGTTAAATCTCTCATTTATATTATGGAGACAATCTTCTGAGATAAGGAAAACAACAAAAACACAAATTCCATATGAAAAACAGAACTTAAAGACTGAGACATGATAAACATATATATCGAAATGAGAGGATTAGTAGACAGGGTTTATGTATCTCACCTTGAAGTCATTGAGTCTATGAGTGGAGGAGTAGAGATCCAGACTGCTGGCTGACAGCTGGTTAAAGGGTTAGAGGGTTAGAGCCACAGTGGTAGAGACAGGTTAAAACCAGAGAGACCGTTTTAAAACCAGTGAGACAGGATAACACTCGGGAGGCATGAAGGAGCAAAACCCGAACCCCAGAATTTAAACAAGCCTAAAATAATTGACTCTATCTTGTGGTTAGCATTAAGAAAAGTTGTGAACACACACCAGTGAAGTTCAGTGTGTTTAGAAAATGCTGAAGAAGTAGAGTATGACAACACAAGCTAACAAGGTTATTGCCTTTGAGGTGATTGGACAGGTTCCATATCTTGAGCTACTATCCAGTAAGGCCATAAACACCCTATGTCAAAAGAGCCTAAACTATACCTTCAATGTTTGGGTCATTGAAGAAACTTCTCTTACCCGGTTGATGTTTGGAGAGCTCAGGCAGCGTCTGGGAGCTTTCCCTCTGACTGCCAGCTGTTCCCTCACAGCCACCTCCTACACACACATACACAAATGTGTTTTGTAGCATTATAGAGTAATTTATGGAGACACTATCAATCAGTTCCTCTGTTTAGATGCTTTGTATTCTGTGGATTAATTAGATGCATTTGTTTCTGTTTTTGGCAGGGTAAAATGTTCCAGTTCTGGCTCTGGATGACATTTTCCAAAACTGCATAAAGAGCGAAAAAGACAATGAGGATTTAATGTGCTCATGCGTCAGAGAAATATCAATCAGAGGAACACTGTTAAATGAGAGAATGGTCAGATGTTTAGCTATTCTGAGTGAAAGAAATTATGCTGAATACCGTGTGATTGAATGTTGTTTTGATGTTTGGAGATCCATATAAAATCTACAAAGATGAGACTCTCATCTCAGGTGTTCATCAACTATATTTCCTGACCTGTCGAAGTCTGTCCAGCGTGAGGATGTTCTCCACAGCCAGGACGCTGCGGAGGTAGTTCTCTATGGCTGCCTCACTGTCAGCTGACTGGTCATCCTCAGCGCTGGCAGCCAGCCTGGCCAACATCTCCCTGTCCTCTGGGCCATGGATGTCCTGTGGGAGCAGGGAGTCAGTGTGAGGGGCAGTGTATTACTTAATGCCAGCTCCTTATTCACCCTGCTCAGGGTTTAGTTATTTACATTATCCTGCCTATCACAGCATAACACTTAGCATCCCCGACAAAATGTAAATGTACAGCTCAAAAGTTTTATTACAGGCCACAGAATTCCTCTCTACTTCATTATTTAGAAAGCACAGACAGCAACCAATTAGCTTTAAGTATCCAACAGTGCTGTGTAAAAAAAAAAAGAGTAAAGGCCTATATGCATAAAACATGTTATTGTAGATGAATTTAACCAGAATTGCTGCCTCTGCGAACCAGTCAAGTTACAGTTAACATCTACATCTGTCCAGATTCACACTGTATGTAGCCTTGACAGCTGACAATGCTTCAAATATAAATGTGCCTGCAAAGAAACTACATATTTGAAAACATGAAAACTTCACATACATCTTCCCCTGGACAACACAGCACAATCAGCACAGTTACAAGGTGGGCACGAAAAATTAGTTTCACTAATTCAGTATCTGACCAAATATTTCCCCTCTGTTCCTGTGTTATGGTTTTGAGTAATGGCCAGAACATGTTTTTTGCCAAACATAATGATGTCACAGTGAAGTTGACCTTTGAGCTTTTGGATATAAAATATCATTTCAACATTTTTATTCCATAAGACATTTGTGTGAAATTGTGTCATAATTAGCATTAGCAATTAATTCTTGGGTTATGGCCAATAACATGTTTTGTGAGGTCACAGTGACCTGTACTTTCGACCTCTTACCACCAAATTCCAATCAGGTCATCCTTGGGTCTAATTAGATGTTTGTGCCAAATTTGAGGAAATTCCCTCAAGGTCTTCTTGTGATATGGCATTTATAAGAATGAGACAGATGCAAGGTCACAGTGACATTGACCCTTGACTTCTAAATTCTAATCAGTGCATTCTTGAGTCTAAGTGGACGTTTGTGCCAAATTTGAGGAAATTTCTTTAAGGTGTTCTTGAGACCCGGCGTTCAAGAGAATGGGATGGACAACGTGAAAACAAATCGCTCACTATTCACCACACAGTCCACTATATAGTGAGTTTAGCCATTTTGTAATGCTGTATAATTTTATAGTGGGAATTATCATACTGTTTATAGTGGACTCAAAATATCCCACAGTGCACCATAACAAGTAGTGTACAACCAATGGTCCACCAAGCAATATATCCCATCATGCATTGCCCCAAATAGTCAGGCGGCTTAGCAAAAATAATGGAGACGCGCCGGACAAAAGCACCAAATTTTTTCCACATGTTCTTCATCATCATAACTTTCAATTTAGAAGAGGAGCCACTTCATCAAGATGGTGGAAGGCGGCCATCTTGGATTTAAGTGCCAATATCTCAGCTTCCAAGCAACTTAGAAGGTCAATCTTGGTGTCAAAATACACATTTTACACATATTATTTTCACATACGTCTTTAAGCCGCCTGACTAAAAGGAATAGACTATATGGGATGGACACCAAGACGGACGACGGGAGAGAGCGACTGGATTACAACCTGCTGTACATGTTTAACTTATAAAGACATGTTGAAGTTTGTTTTAACAGTTTCTCTGCCATGTAATAACTGGTCAATTTAATGTGTAGCCGTCAGCCCCCATAGAGATCAAAACAAATCGGCAACTTATCTTCTCTAGTGCTTAACAGTTACTTTACAGAATAGGACTGATAAGGCTAGCTAATGATAGCAAGCTGGGTCGCTATAACTCTGATTTGTACTGTAATGGTGTAATGCATACATTATACATTAAATTCACAAGTTATTACATGACTGACTAATAAAACAAACTTTAAATCAACAAAGGTTTAATGGAAAATTACTTACATTAGTAGGACAGGTTGCAATCGCACTGCTCTCTCTCCTCTTCTCTGTCTGCCAGTATAACGTTATTAATAGGCCTATGTTTAATGTGTGCAGAGCAGCGCATCACAAAACAACACAAACTGCCACAAAGTAGTTCTTTGTAATATTGTTTAGTAATTTGGGAAAATACGCTTAGTATAATTTCATGTATTTATCATTAATATGCATGACAGTATTTGTTTTTGGTGGTTCACCAGCCAACGTTGATATGGCATGTCTTAAACTGTACAGCAGCAATTACGTAACTAGGGAATGCAATGTCTGAAGACGTTGCGGTGTGCAAATTCTCCATGGTGAATAGCTGACACTACACTGCAATTCTTGGGTAAATGTGTATCATTGAATAGTTGAATGACACCAATGCTGTGGAATATTTCAATGTTTTTGAAAGGCTGACATTACACCGCAATGATGGCTTAAAGCTACTCTTACCTTTCTTGCATTTCACAGCACTTAAAAAACATTTGAACATCCAAAACTCCCGCCAACCTCCAAAGTCCCATCCTCCACCTCCTGCAACTCCACCTCCCTCCAAAGGCCTGCTCCCCCTTCCTCCATTACGTCCTCATTACGTCTATGATAGACGTAGGCGTTGGCAAGGCAACGTTAGATACACGGAAGAGGAAAGCGAGTGTAACGTTACAACCAAGACAGTCAAACGCAACCCTGGAGTTTTAAAACTAAACCAGAGTCAGTGATGACTGATGAGTTTTAGAATAAGGTTACAGTGCTAACGTTAGATAGTAGCGTTAACATTACTAGTAAGTGGAAACACACAAGGAAGATAACGTTATGTTTCAGAAGCTACGCTACAGTAGGCTAACGTTAGCCATTAGCAACTGGATGCTGTGTTGTCAAAACATTATATGTTATATTAGAAGCAAACTAAACATAACATTACTTGTCCTGCACAGTCAAACGCAACCCTGGAGTTTTGAAACTTATCCTGGGTCCATGATGACTGATGAGTTTTATAATATAACGTAAACGCTTACGCTAGATAGTACTGGTGACTGCCAACAAACAAGGAAGATAATACAGAGGCTCAGGCAACATTAGGCCACAGTAGGCTAACCGTTAGCAACTGGATGCTGCGTTGTCATACATAATGTTATAGCCTATGTTACATTAGAGGCAAACTAAAAAATACCTGTCCAGCAGAAACTCTGTGACCATCTCGTCCCATTTTAGCTCACGATAAAGGCAGCATCACTCTTCGCCATTGCTCGAAAGCAAAGGTGATGTTGACCCGAGTTTTGGCTCTTGCAGCATTGAGTTCTCTCTTAGTGTTTGCTTTTTCTGCAATATTCTTTCATTTGCCAACCGATTTCCCTGTTGGAGCGGCTGGTGGTGGAAGCAGTGGTCTGCATTTGTCTGCCATTGTTACGGAGAAAAGTTTATATCCACAAGGTTCTCTGTTACTAGCCTATTTGTTGTCTCACAGACTCGAGGGCGGGGGGTGGGGGAGGGGGGGTTACGCGAGCGGTTATGTCAGTCAGAGGCCTCCACGTGGGGAAGACAACAGGATGCTCAGCCAATTAGATCCCTTTTAACTCTGACCGAATGCAATGATTGGTCAGAGTTTTCTTAGAATCATATGAGAATGGTATAATTATGAGTTTTTATCTCTGGTGGAATTCACTCACATTTTAGTGAATGAATTCACATTCACATTCAGCTTATTAATAGCATTTTAACCTAAACAAAGAAAAGCAAAAATTTCCGGAAAAAGGTAAGTGTCGCTTTAAATGTATAAGAAGAAGGTTAAGTGATAGGAATAGTTGTAAAAGTTAAAAGGGATCTAATTAGTTTGTGGAGTCAAAATGGTCGCAGGTTAGGTAAGTGGTACCACAAGCTGTTTTCCAGAAATTTCTCTTCTCAGTTTTACATAGGAGTAAATGAGGGAAAATTTGACTCTCCCTTGGCTTGGTGGCTTAATGAGCCAAATGTGTACGTGTCTTTGATTCCTTAGTAAGATTTCTGCAACCAGCACAAATTTTCCTCTGTTTTGATGTATAAATTGTGTGTGTAGAATGAAAACTATGGGCAGGACAGGGAGTTTGAGAGAATTTTTTAAGAAGATTTTAGAGCCCCTCTGCACTCTAGCTGTGATGTCACACATTCCAGCTCTAAAACATTCTGCCCTTTAGAAACCCATACCACTATACTAAACCCGAAGAGTGCATTTTTACCATGCTCCATAGAAGTCTGAATGTTTCAAAGTTTGAAGGAGATTTGAAAGTTGAATACATGCTGGAATGCTCGAAAGATGAAGTTTCTATGTGAATGTATGAATGAGAAGATAGGAATTGAAAATGCTTTAAAAAACTTGAACTTGTCAAGTTTGAATATTCCTAACATTCATTTGAAGGCATGAATGCTATGAAAAAGAAAAATACAAGCAAGCATGTCCTAATTTAGCAGAATATTTTGATGTTTTAATGGAATCTATGTTGACAAAATGTGAAAGGAGTGAGGCAGCAAAAAACACCAGCGGAATATAAAGACAATGACAAAGATTCGGAAGAACATATGGTTGTGAATGCACCTAGTTAAAAGTGCTGAGGAAATGACCTGAGTAGTGTCCAAAAGTGTTTTTTAATGTTGCAGATAAGCTCACTATATAGTGCTCTACATAGAACTCCCTATATAATAAAGTAGGGAGTAGTGAATGAATCAATGATTTCAGACACAGCTATTGCCTCCAGCCACAGCTATCACTGACGTAGAGGCTTAAAAGCCCATGGCTGCAAGATAAGCACACCCTGTTCTTAAAAGGGGGTTAGGTTATCAATTAAAAACTTTTTTAAAACCATGCTTCACTTATAACTATGGGTAAATTGACAGTGACATACACAAGTCACATCTTTTGTTTTATTCTATTTTCTTTCAAACAATTAACTTTGTGCTCTGGTACTTACCCCTGGGATGTTGGAAACGATTTCAAAGGTGACTCCGCAGCCAGGGATGGTGCTGCGCTGAGACATTCTCTTCAGCAGGCTCTGAGCAAAACCCTGCAACACAAACACACAACCACATTTTCTAAAATCAACAAATCTCTGTATTAGCACATGTGATTATATCAGGGTGAAAGCAAACACGCTAATATGTCAGTTTGCTCCAACCATCATGCCTTGGGGCCACCCACCTGTCTCCCTGTCACGTTCACGCAGATGCGTTTCCTGAGTACCAGCTGCATGTGGGCGGGGTGGCTCAGCTGAACCACTATCCTGACTGTCAGGTACACTCTCTGGTCAGCCGACGTTACACAGCTCAGCTGGGGGCACTCATGGACTGTAGAGTCCCAAGAGGCCTCCACCTTCACCTGGAACACATTAAAAAACACAGAAACAAATGGCTAAAAGATTCCCTCCATCTGCTATTAGGCGGTACATTTGGGATTTGCTAAAGAAAATAGAGAGACAAGATGTAAGAGGGAAACTCACAGATCCACAGTCAGAATATTGTTGGTCACCTTACCACTGAATCGTAGTGTTTAACAATATGAAGGTCAAAGAAGTCGTCCTCCTCCTCCCCACTGAGCAGTGCATCAAGCCCCCCGGCCAAAGGGGCTGAGAGACTGGCTTGGAAATCATCAGCTGCAGGTAAAAGAGACAGAATAAAGAGAAAGACAGGAAGATAGCAGACTCAACAGTTATCAAGACAGCAGAGGATTCTGCTTAATTAAAGACAGAAAAAGATGATGAGGAACAACATACCACTGAGATCCAGGAACAGGACAGGAATGTGTGTTTCCATTCCAGGGACAGGAACCCTGTGGAGAAACAGCACCGTCAGCATACTCACCAAACACCTAGTCCATGATACAAATGGGCTGACAGATATCTCAATCCTTAGTTACAAAATAGCTGTCTAAAACATCAACAGGCACTTAAACTTCCACTTATCAGATCCACTTAGTTGAATGTTAAGACAAAACATTAGAAAATCTAGCTTCTCTTTAATCATAACATAACATAAGCAGTTATTTGAGCGGTTATATGACAGATTCAGTGTTCACAAAGCTGTCAAGCACAGTTCAGTGTAGATATTAATGAGGTATTGATGGCGTGGTAGTGTTCGTTTGTTTGGATTATGATCACTTGTGATGGGAAAACTACTTGAATTTTTGTAGTATTCATATGATTTAGTTCAGAAGGAGACGTTTGCTTGCTTTCAATTTTACTGAAGTAAGAATACATTAGTGCTTGTATGTACTCAAAGCATAACTTCACCCTCAGGTTGGAGCCTAACTGCACCCACTGCATCATTTTGAAAAATGCTAAATAAAAAGTGGGCAGGGGGCTGAGAGGAGAGGTAGAGTGGGGATGTGTGAGAAAGGAGTTCATAAGACAGCGTTAACATTCTTTTGTAACATAAATCCCACACCAAAGAAAAGTCTCTACCACTTAACTCTGTCAGAATTGGCCCCCGAGGTTCAGGGGGGCTTAAAATGGTGTGGAATGCCATTTTTTTTAAACTTGGTGAAAAATGTCAATATTAACCCCAGCTTTGATGTATTTCCTCTAAGTGCAAAAAAGCATAGTAGTAGCACACATTCAAAAAAAAACTCCCAGTTCTCCCCATGTCAGTGTTGGTTTTCCCCAGGTTCTCTGCCTTCCTCCCACAGTCCAGAGACATGCAGATTAAGTTAATTGGTGACTATAAATATGCCCATAGTGTGAATGAGTGTGAATGGTTTTCTGTCTCTATGCGTCAGCCCTGTTGTAGTCTGGCAGCCTGTCCATGGTGTACCCTGCCTCTTGCCCAAAGTCAGCTGGGATAGGCTCCAGCCCTCCGTGACCTTGAACAGGATAAGTGGTTTTGGAGAAGGAATGAATGAATGAATGAATGAATGAATGAATGAATGAATGGATGAATGAATCAATGAAGAGCATTTGCTTGAAACATCATGTGTGAATGTATTAATTAAAAAATAAAAAATGTGTGGTTCCATTTGAATGGTATAGCTGGTCGAGGCGGAGTAAGGCTGAGCCCAGCCATCCTACAGAGATAATTAATAATTTTGGCTGCTTGTATCTGCGATTTCACTCTTTCTGTCACTATTCAAAGCTCATGACCATAGGTGAGGGTTGGGATGTAGATGGACCAGTAAATTGAAAGCTTTGTCTTTCAGCTCAGCTCTCTCTTCACCACAACAGTCCGGGGCAGCAGCTGCATCACTGCTGACACTGCACCGAACTGCCGATCAATCTCACACTCCATTTTACCCTCACTTGTGAACAAGATACCCCAAGATACTTGAACTCCTTTACTTGAGGCAGTAACTCTCTCCCAACATTTATAATATTCTCCTCAGAAAGGTGTCCAAGTGTAAAGTAGTATAAAATGGAAATAAAGTACAGGTATCTTTGCAGTTAAAATGTAGTTAATTGTAATAAAAGTTGATTGATTCCCACCACTGCTGAATTTCAAACCACAGATATTTGCAAAATAGTTCCAAGGGGTGAATGGGAAGCATTGTGTTTTAAAGCCAACACCTCCAGAAAATAATATAAAATTAATTTTAAAATTATGTTACAATTAATTTCCTTTCACCCACACACACCTTTCCACTGGTGCTCCAGGGATGCCACTGCCAGTTGACGGCACCAGAACAGCATTGCGTTCTTCTGTGAGCGTCAGACGACACTCCAGCAGCTGGGACTCCCTTTCAACATCATCCTCCGACTTATCTATGTGCACATACACAGGTGAACAAACACAAAGAAGTACAGACCTCAGAAACACTATCAATGCACATAAAAATACATACATTGTTTACCTCTTTCTGATCTTAAAGGTGGAGGGTTTACTGTCTTTTGCATGTAAAGATTTTTTTTTAACAAATATTGTCATAGAGATTATTATTATCTTGATTATTTTAAGTTTCATTTTGATTTTGATAACCTGCAATATCATTATAAGAAAAATATTCTTACTAATTTCATACTGTTTGCAGCAGTTGTTGACTTCATTCAGTCACATTACTTGGACTTGAATCACATGACTTGGGCTGGAGTCAGATTTGAGTTAGAAATTTGATAACTTCCGACTTAACAAAAAAAACAACAAAAAAACAACAACTTGTGACTTGTGAAGTGTTTCAGATTTTAATTCACTTCTATTAATTTCTTGGATCAACTCATGTTAATGCTATTCAGTCCAGCAAGTCAACACTTATTTCACCAGATCCACTTTTTTAAACCAAGATCCCAGGTTTAGTTATAAAGCGCCAGCTGGACAAAAATCATACCAAAGATAATTGTGTTCACAGACAAAAACTACTCATTGGTCAACAAAAAATAAATTGCAGTAAACAAAATGCGCACTTCGAAAATTATAGACATACGGACGAGTGTCAATAACTTTCAACTTTGTTTGACAAAGAACAGTAAGTCAGTCTAAGTGCTAATATCGTAGGCAACTGGACTTGCTTGCGTTTCTTGAAGACGTTTCGCCTCTCATCCAAGAAGCTTCTTCAGTTCTAAATGACTGGTACAAAGTTGCAGGCTATAAACCCTGTGTGGGTGGGAACCCTTGCAGGGTGAGCTCTTAGTTTCAGAGTTGTTAAGGTCACAATGTGAGTCGCTGACCCACCTGGCCACCATGTGAGTCGTTAGGGTCACCACCAAGATGTAAGACTAAACGGTATCGTAGGTCCTTCCTGCCAGCTGCCATCAAGCTCTTTAATGTGCAATACTGTGTTTGATGTGCAATTAGTGTGCATATATGCAATAACTCCAGCACTTTAGCATTTATCCTATTTATTTAATCTATCAGCACATTATTTTTATTTATTTGTTTTTACTTTTAGTAGTAATTAGGTTTTTTTTAGGCATTGTCTATTTTTTTTAGCTTACTTTTATATCATACTAAACCTGTTATGTAGATAGATCTGTGTTTCTATTTTTCTGTGTGCAATGAATGAGTGAATGTATGATGCTGCTGTAATATTTCAATTTCCTACCGAGGATTATTAAAGTGTCTGTCTGTCTGTCTGTCTAATTTCTATAAGAAATTCTCACAATGAAGACATTTTCTTTAAATTTCACCTTAAAGTTAAGACTAGGTTGAATTACTACTGGGTGTCCAGTGGAATGCATCATACCTAGCAACAAGGTAAACCACATCTCCTCAATAAGATAAAAAATTCTGTCCCCTCCCTGCTCGAAGTTGCTCTAAGAATATTCCTAAATCAGGGCCTGTGTCCACAACTAATTTTTTTCTCAGCAGCAATTTTTTCAATTGTTCCCAATGAAGAGAGAACGGATATGACCGAAGGCAGCTGCCTAGAGAAAAGGCGCCACGCCCATCATCTTTCTTTGGAGCTCTTCACCTTTTTTGTGCAGCTGCTCTTAATGCTCCAAGTTAAAAATCTCTGAACTTTTCAGAAAGGTGCCATTGACTTCACTTACTGACGGACTTCTTTAGCTAAGCTAATGTCTACTGTCACAACAAAGACCGAAAAGCTGATTTTTTGGACACTGGATGTTGCGGGTTAAATTCATGCTTTTATCACCATTCATTTTGTAAGCTTCATGTTGACCACTGTTAATGTGGTGTTACATTAGCTACTTAGCTAACGTCAGTGTCAAGATATTGTTGGCACAGAAACATACCCATGAAGAGCATGTCATTCAAATTTATTTTGAAGCGTTGAGATGAAGCGCTTTCTGCTGAAGAAAAACGTGTGGACACAGGCCCTTACTCCTAAGCTCAGTCCCTTGTTTCTAGTCTACTGTAGCTACTTACAAGGTGTCACAACCTGGAGCTGTGACCCCTGCAAACCACGAAAACCTCCTGTTAGTGAAAGAGTCAGTGTTCCTCTGTAGACATCTGTAGCTCCACACTTATGATCACTGTCAGCTAAAACCCTAATCAATCAGTCATCACTGAGCACTCCCAACTGTTCATATGAGAAAGAATCTATATTTGCCTCACTGTGGCTTTATTTCAACGCTGACTTGAACTGTATATCACTGCCACTGAGTTATGACAAATGAATGATGGAAAGTAGTACTTGTGCTGGAAAATTATACAGTGGGAAATACATTTTAACACACTGAATGTGAGGAGGGAAAAATTAAGTACCAGTTGATCTTTCAAAGCTGAATTATACTGGGCAGTGGGAGGAAATGACACCTTACCACAAAAAGTGCACACTGACAAGAAAATAGATGAGTGAAAATATTGCTGCTATCAATCACTTCTGTGTCCATATCGGATTTGGGTTCAGAAAATGCTCATATTTGTTTTGTTTTGTTTCTTTGTTGATGTTTTTTTGCATTTCATATGCTCCACAGTTGTACCTGGTTTGCAAACTATCTTCTGAAGCTGCTGATCCAGATACTCCTGTCTCTGAGTAAGTGTGACCAGCCACTGTTCCCTCATCCTCTCCAGGTCCACCTCCTACACACGCACACACACACACAGACACATGCAGACACAGACACACAGACACACACACATACACAGACACAGACAAAGGCAAGGATACACATACACATCTGTTGATGTTGCTGTCTGCATAAGAGAATCACTCCCAAAGTCGCTACTTGCCATGTTTTTTCTGAAAGCCTTTCAGGCGATATGAGCAAACTATCGTGCTCTTTATATGTGATCTACTTACTTGGTAGCTGTCCATTTCTTCATCACCACCCTGAAATTTAAATTGAGAGCGAAACAGAGAGTCAACAAAGAGTGAAACAACAGATAGAAATGTTGGTCATTAAGTCAGAATAGGGGGTCACTCATTCCACACACAAATTAAGCATAAAAACAAAAGATCTAGGTCATTTAATTTCCCTAAAATCTTTTCAACAAAATTTTGTGATTATATGTCTTCCTCACCCACTGTGGTTCACTGCCTTTGGAGAGATGAGTCTGTTGAATCTTGACATCGCCGATGGACACAGACAGGATGGAGGCGGTGATGAGGGGCATGGTGCCTGAGTCTGGTACTGGACGCACCTCCACCTTGACACGACGGGACTGACCCTGGAGGTAGAGAGTTATGTGAGAGGATAGTTATAGTCGCACTTCTATAAATTCATGATTCATGAAAATCAACTCAGATATGGAAATGGCAGCCACATTGTCACGGAGCCAGACAAAAAGCAACAAGTAGGATCATAAAGCTGGGGTAGCCAGTTTTATATTGGCGTCAATGGGCAAAAATCCCATATAAACTTTGACATATTGTAATTCAAGTGGCCTGAAATAACACTGCCTTCCTATTGGCTGTTCTACAAGAGCAGGTGAATGTGCACGTCCCTTCAGATGGTGAAAACCTGATTCAATAGCAGAGAATCTCTCAGAAAGAAGTTGCTATTCCAGCATTGACAATGACTGTCTACACTGCAAAGCAACCCAAAAAAGGAAGAAGGACTTCTAAACATTTTCTGTTGCTGCTATGACAAAGGTTAGACCTGGCACTGATGCTGTAGAACCCTGCACCGATGGGTTTGCATTGGCGAGGCATCATTTGTGGTCTGATAAACAATGACAGAGAGGGTGGGGAGTTGCGCACTGTGTACAACTCTGCAGTGAAATAAGATTAAATTAGCCGAAGTATAAGTATAGGAAACACTAGGTTACTGTATAAAGTGCGCGTATGTGCCCGTGGTCATCTGATGGGAGGGGCTAAGGACAGAAAGGGGAGAGCTGCAGGAGAAGTGTACATTTTTTAATTCTGACTTCTTTTATTTCTTTGCCTTTTCCAGATTCCTGCCAACCTCAGCTTTAATAGTAAATGGCACCTTCTTAAAATGCCACAGAAAATGGAGCTGGTAGAATTCCAGAACAAAATAAAATATTCTGATCTCACTTTATCCATCTGCTCACATACAAATATGATATGATACTAGTTCTCTCCACTTCTACAAACAAACGTTGATCCATGATACCTGTCTGAGCTGGAACACTCCTCCTGTGCGGACGTCTTTAGCAGGAAGAACCTCTACAGCTGTGAACTCTCCTGCCTCATTCAGCTCCATCAGCTGCACCCACAACTCCAGGTGTCGGGTCACCTCACTCCACCTGCAGGTACAGCAAGTACACATTTATATGTTAGGATAAATTTGTATGTATTGGTGTTTTTAACCTATTCGTCAACAGACACAAAATCATGTTTAGCATCACTGTGTTGACAGATAACATGAGACTATACTCATCTAGAGATGGACAGATAACCTTACAGTTAAAGAGATTGAGGACACAACTTTATCGGTCATTAGTTTAAACAATGAATAATTATTACCTCATAGCTCATAAGGTCACAGTTTTATTTTGGAACTATAATGGCAAATCATTTTTAGATTTTTGCTCACTATATGTAAATTGTAAAAGAGGCCCAGCTCTGTCCAATGGTAATAACCAGAGGTGGGAGTAAGTCATAAGCAAGTCTCAAGTCATAACCTTCAAGTCTCAAGCAAGTCCCAAATCACTGCGGAGAAAATTAAGCAAGTCAAATCAAGTTCTTGCTATAAGTCAAGCAAGTCACAAGGCAAGTCATACTCACAAAGTCAAAGATAATACAACATAAACTGCACCCAGTGGTAGCATGTAACTAAACCCATGTACTCAGGTACTTGAGGTACAAATCTGAGTCTTTTCTTCTCATGCCACTGTCTACTCCACTACATTTATCTGACCGCTTTAGTAGAATTTTGCACTTGAAGTTTATGAAAATGTAAAAGCACAGCTGGAACTTTGAGTCAGTTATTGAGTCTATTTAAGACACGTTCAATACTGAATGAGTTACTAAAAACCCAATTCACATGTATCACACAGATAGAACTGAATAAAAACTCATGGTGAAGCTCATAATGCCGCTGCACATAGTGCCATTCCTCCGACGAGAGCTGCGGGCAGGAGGACTCTCATAGCGTGGGCACAAATATTAGCCAGTGGGTCCTCCCCAAAATGTAACTTCTTGAAAACATCTAGAAAAATATAAATATTATCTAAAAATGTCAAGTACTTTCAAGTCATCTGTCTCAAGTCAAAGTCAAGTCTCAAGTCATGAATAACAAGTCAAAGTCAAGTCGAGTCTTTCACCAGTGTTAGTTAAGCAAGTCTTAAGTCCTCAAATTTATGACTCAAGTCGGACTCGGGTCAAACCTGTGACTCGAGTCCCCAAACTCTGGTGATAACTAATAACTAAACATGAGGGTGGCGGCTGAAGTACCAGCAATTATCTCCAGCTGTAGCAGCATCGGGCAGTGTTAGTGTGATTGTCCCTTCATGCGCTGATCATCCAGTAGCAGATTGAGAGCTAAACATCTCTAGTGATGTATTCAAACTGGCCTAGGGGGCGCTATACTAAGGGTTTAGCCACAAAGCTGGGGAACATGAGGTCACGCTCATTAAGGTAACCAGGTTGACGTCTCTCTTGTTGGGGGCTGGCATCCTCCTTGACCCTGGCTCCTAAGGGAAAAGGCTGTGAAACTTTATGTCAAGCATGCAGCACTCCTCCAGTCATCTGACTGTGACCACTAGCCTGTATCACACCCTCTAACTCAGTAATACATTAGAAATTAGCAGTTCAAAGTCCATTACTTCAGTTAAGTTCGATACAAGACAAACAGATGCAACCCAACATGTATTTATTATAACCCACCACTGGGTTTACAAGGTCTTATGTCCTCCTGTTTAAGAAAGTGCAACTATACAATGGAGAGCTTGAACTGCATTGTATTAAGCCTGGAGCATCTGCAGAGGAAAATCTCACCTAAAGGTTGTGTGTTTTATGTGCTTTGATTAAATCATTCAGATGACTGCATGGTTGTGTGTCACTGTACCTTTCTCTGAGGGTTCGGGTCTTGGCTTGAATCACTCCGAGGTCCCACAGTGCTAGGTTCCTGCGATGGTTCAACTGCTTGTGGCCGTACACCTCAATGGCCACTGCCCCCTCTGCCAAAAACTCCACAAAGTCCTCTGACACTGGCACAGGGAACTCCTAAAACAATATAAAAATAAGACATGATTTCACATTGTCCATTCTGATGATCATCTCGCCACTGCTGTTTCATCATTCCTTTGATGCTGTTTCCCAAAACTTCTACTTAAAGTGGTGAAATGTGACACAACAAAAAACGTGGAAAAAGTGGAGAAAAAAAAAGTGGAGAACAGAAAATATGGATATCAAAACCGAACTGTGTAAGTGATACATATAACATACTGATAGAGTGAATGTTGTGAGCTGCCTTGGTTATGTGGTTGTTGAGGGGAGTACGTAAGTGTTCGTGACGAGTGCGGGCGTGTGTGTGTGTGGGTACCATGGTGCTGTCGAACACCACAGTGCACTGAGGGTCTCTGGAGGCAGAGGACAAGCTGGATGGCTCCATCTCTGGAGCGATAAACACCGACTCCTCCTGCCCCCAGAAGTGGTACTGACAGAAGACAAAGTTGGACAGGTGGCGAGGCAGACCGTTGGCATGGAGGATTTTCACCTAAGAGAGAAGATAAGAAAATATGCTCACCTACACAGATAATGATATACAAACAGTGTTATTTGTTGTTTTTGTTGGTGTGAATTACTGCCCTGTGGTTGGATGCCTCCATGCACCAGTCAAGTTTCTCTTACAGTTTACATCCATGTCTGTGAAAAAAGGTACGCTTCACACCCATTGCCTCAGTTCATCACTGAGTCAAAGTGAACCTTTGTGCCAAATTCGAAGAAATTTTCTAGAGATATTCTTAAGGTACCACAAGAATGAGACGGATGAGGTCAAATAGACTTGACCTTTGAACTATGACCAGAAAATCTAATCAGTTCATCACTAAGTCCAAGTAAATTTTGTGCCAAATTCAAAGAAATTCCTTCAAGCTGTTCTTGAGATATTGCGTTCACGAGAATAAGACTGATGCAAGGTCAGAGCGATGTTGAACTGAGACCCTTGACCACCAAAAAGGTATCACTTCATTGTTGAGTCCAAGTGAATGTTTGTGCCAAATTTGAAGAAATTCCCTCAAGGCATTCTTGAGATATCGTGTTCATGAGAATAGGCCAGAGAGACGGGTGCATGCACAATAAAATTAGACAAAAAAGACATAAGAATGCAGAACAGACATAAACTGAATTTTTCTGTATCTTAAGGTTGGTTAAGAAACATGTTAGACTGTTTAGTTTGAGTTTGGCTCTCTATTTAAGGAAAAAAATATTTTTTATACATATGGAAAAATGCCTTAGGTCACTAAGGAAGAACTAGTGGCACAGATTTCCTTTTATTCCATCATAAAAAATCAGAAGCAACAGACAGACGGGATATGAAGCCAACCCAGAGTTAATTACACTTGTCACATTTCACAGTACAGTGAGCTGCAGAAACTCACAACAGAGAGAAGACACAACAATCTGCCTGACTACCGGATCCATTATTAATCTGGAACTATTTTCCCACTGGCAAAAGAGGCGACTGAAACACTAACACCACTCAGTTATATGCACAGCTACAGCATGTAGGATCCTGACTCATGTCAGTGAGAGGACGTAAGTGATTCAGATAATCAGGTATCAAACTGGGTTAGGTTCATTTATAACGAAGTCATGTTGATGAACATGTGTTAAAAAAGCTACATGTGCATGTTCTCACCACACAGTCCAGTCTGCGCTCCTGTGGATCTCCATCTGTGTTGCTCTGCTGAACGTCAGACTGTCCTGGACCTTCCTCCTCAGAGCCCTCTGTACCCCGCCACACCTCCACATGCAGCCGACCTGCCACCTGACACAGACAGACAGAAAGACAGACAGAAGTAGAGTGTTTCTATTAGTCACTGGCTTAAATAATTGTTTTGGGGAAAGAAGACACACCAACATAGCACACTATTGCTAGTTATTTGATGTTAGCTCTGTGTGGCTAAAAGTTGGGATTTATGGGTAAGGGGTAAAGTACTAGATATAGATGGATGTAGTATTGACTGAAATTGGTTGGTTCTAGCATACATGAGGGGGTTTTCAATAAAGCAGATACATAACAACTCATTTGACCAATAAACAATACCAATACCGAAATACCTGCTTTATTTCTCACCTATGTTTAGTGATCATCAGGTCTCTTCTGTAGTGGAATTAAGACCACATTGTGCACGTATACTTTTATCACAATGGTCCACCAGCAGATGGAGGCATAAAATACAATACTTCTCAGTGTATGTAATATTCATTCATTGTACCAAATAAGAAAAAAACTTATCGGCCAATTCTGATGACGTAACGATATTAACGTACATCCCACGTCATGTTTTGTTTAACAGGAAGAAAATATGATTAGATTTTGATATTAGAATATATTGAAACTGAGATTTTGTATGTTTTGGGTGTACATTGTTAACCACAATGATCCCCAAAAACTGGGGATGTGATCTAAAATGGTTAAAACAACATTTTTCAGTTCAGCTAAACTTTGAGTTCTTTGATCAAATATAGGTTTCCTGGTCTGTAAGGCTTTTAATCAATGAGTCTATAAAGATGGACTCATGTTATTATCATTGTCACTAGAAGGTGGAGCTGTGAGCACTGACTGCAGTCTGTTGATTGGTCAATACCGGACAGTCACTCTTGCTCAGGGCTGAGTTGTGGCTGGTTTTTAAGCTTATGTAACCACTGTTCATGGCATGGCAAGTTTTACTAAAGTAAACTATAACTACAAAATTAAAGGATGTTGTGCTGCCTCTCGCAACAGGCGTAGACTGAGAAAAAAATAACTTAACTCACTGGGCCAACTGCAGGCAACTTTTAAGGTGGAATGTTTACATGTAATGTTACTCAATGTATGAGTTGACGACGTGAAACCATCAACACACCTTAATTTTCAATATAACAACTTTGACCATTCCATTAGTTTTTATTGTCTCTCTTGGATGACATACACTTTTAGGAACGATTGCATCTTCCAGCGTTCAAGTTATATAATAATTTTTACCGGACTGGGTGAGCTGCATATATTTTAATCCTCACTTAGATTAAAAAAAAACATGCCAGAGTGTCCTTCATGTGGGCTATTGCAAAACTAAACCCCTGTGCTTGCCTGAGAGGGGCTAAATGCACAAACTCACTATTTCTGAATATCTCATCGAGAGACTCTCACTGCAGCCTGTTCTATTTTCTTCTAAAAATGTCAGCGTGCAACCTCGTTCTGTGGACAGTGAACAAGATGCAGTCTTCCATCTGTGTCAGCGAGGGCTGGATGAAGCAGTTGAGTGACAACAACCCCGCCCACATTTAAGAGTACTGTTTGCAGTGGAAACACTAATTCCACCTAAGGCCTTGGTACCATGTCTGAAGGGTTACTTTCTGGATTACCTGTTACTAATACAATAGAAGTAGAATGTAAACAACACTTGCCATAGCCAACCTACAGTCCAGTCTTACAAATTTTTAAAGGTGATCATAATGTTGAGAATTGGGTTTTAAATTGCGGGTTACTGATATTTCTGCATCGAGACATAATCTTTCAAGAGGGAATCATGATGTATCTAAGAATCGATTTTTTTCCTTTCACCCCTACAGCTATTCTCTACCTGTGTCTCTCTGCTGATTGGTGCTGAACAGGTAAAGCACAGTAGGTTTTGGAGCTTTTCTTCCCCCAAAGCAGCTGCTGATGAGGGCAGTGAGAGTAACCTAGAACAGTACACTTTGCAGCCAGAAAACCAAAGAAATGAGCTGATCATCCAAGTTTTAAGAACAAACTCCTCTGTTGCTCCCAACGGGCTCTTACCTCTCCTTTCTGGTTGATGATTGGCACTGCGTACTGCAGCTTGACGTCGTGGAACAGGCAGGCGAGGAACACATTTGCCACACCAATCAGACTGTGGTTCTCCTGTTCATCAAAGAACGGGTCTGCACGTTTGAAATAGGACCGCATCACCTTAGCAAGATAGAGTGAGAACACAGTGAGACTGATAAATAAGTCACCTGTTTGGCTTCAGGTCTTCCTGAACTCCTCAAGATTTGTGCACCTTTTACCACGCATGGTTCGAAATCTAATTATCCCGATAGACTTTTGGGTGTAAACCTCTAATTATTTCCCTTAAACAAACTGATTTAAGCATATTTGCCCATTTCCTCACTGTGCTTATTTTGTATATCTTCTTTTAATCTTTTTGTCAATCAGGGATGCAAAATGGAATAAATGAAAGCAAGCAGATAAAGTCTGACAGATCAGCTGTCATATCTGCACATACAAAACTAAATAAAACACTTAATGATCTACAGATTATAACTGTATGAAATTAGATTAGATAGTACTTTATTAATCCCTTGGGGGGGTTCCTTCAGGGTAATAGAGGTTCTAGCAGCAGCAAAGCACTGACAGTACAGTAAAAAAGCACACAGATTCAAATATAAAAAACAATTTCAACAATAAGAATATAATAATAAAAAGCAATAGCAAGACAGTGATAATGAAGGAAAAAAAATTGCACATAAGGAACTGCACGGGATTTCCCACCCCACAGAGAGACAGCTCAGCGTTAAAGTAAATGTTCATGTTTGATGCTCCTTCCTCATCTTCCCCATCCCCTCTCCTCCTGCTACCTCTCCCCCTCCCACCGAGTGCAGAGTTGTTCAGTTTGATGGCTCAGGACATGCATTTAACAGGTTCTTCACTCACAGGGTTGTCTTCATCAAAGTCCTTCCACTCCTGATAGAGGTCCCTCATGTCCACAAGCCTGTTCTCCATCTTCTCCAGAGCCCAGATCTGTTTCCCTTTACCTTTACGGCGAACCTGGATGGATGGCTCACTCAATACTACATCACGCTATAAAAAGGAGGAGAGAGGATTGAATATTACTCATGTTTGCTTGAAAAATCCAAGTAGGCACATGTTATATCACTTATATTACAGCCAACCCTTCTCCCAACCATACACTGGGAGCATACTATTGATTTTTAATGTATTTTGGCTGCTGATTTGGCACACTAATCATTACAGTCATTGGAGGAAGTGGCAGTAATGGCTGTGAGGCAAGTGCAGGACTTTAAAACCCTCAGTGCCTGATTGCTTCAATTTGTATTAGTCTGTATTCCTCAGAGGCAAAACTCCAATCTGACCACACAGACATGATACATAGATTTTAGATACAGTGCAATTTCCCACCTGTCCTCGTTACCTGGGGACATTCTTATCTCCAATGTCCATCATATAATAATCATAAAAAAATCAAACTAGAATTACAGCCTTGCAGTTGTATGGATGATTCACACACACATCTTCTCCCCAGCAGCCCAGAAGATCTATACAATTAGCACACTTTCAAGATGGACACCCAAGATTAGTGTCACCAGTTCAGTATCTGACCAAATGTCTCCCCTTCTGTTCCTGAGTTATGACACTGAGCAATGACTAGAAAAGTGATTTTGCAGAATGTTATGATGTCACAGTGAAGTTTCATCATTATATCCTGTTAGACATTTTTGTGATATTTTATCATAAATAGTGTATGAAGTCTTAAGTTATATGTTTTGTGAGGTCACAGTGACCTTTGACTGTCAAATTCTTATAAGTTAATCATAGAGCCCTCGTAGACATTTGTGCCAAATTTGAAGAAATTCCCTCAAAATATTCTTGAGACATCATGTTCATGAGAATGAAACGGATGTAAGATCACACCAGCGTTAACCCTTGACCATCAAAATCTAATTCATTGTTTAGTCCAGGTGTATGTTTGTGCCAAATTTGAAGGAATTCCAACACGTTATTGAGATATCGCATCCAAAAGAATGAAACTAGAGTACTTATCAACAGACAGATACACGAACAACCCAAACACATAATGCCTCTGGTCATAGCTATCAACGGCTTGGAGGCATAAAGACATTCTTTGGTACTGACCAGAACTAGCTTGAGTATCATGTTTTTGAGTTTTCTACAGTATCAACGTAATCCAGTAGAAGTTTCTACACTGCAAACAGAAACTGCTTGCAGCTTATCTTTAATGGCACCAGATTGCCAAAATGGGGAGGTGCAGTTGTCTTGAGTAAGAGGTAGTCTTGTAGTCAAGACCATCCAAACTGAGACCAAAGTCATGACCAACACCAGTGTGTATCAAGACTGAGACAAGACCAAGACTGAGGATTTGAAACAAAATCATGACCAAGACTAGACCAGTGTGAGTCCCACACACAATGACACAATTATGATAAAATGTGAAACATGCAAACCATGGGTACTCCTTCCCATAAAAAACATTCAAAGAAAACAAATGAAGATTCCTCTTCATCCACCTCCTTTCTTGCCTATACTGCATATATGTGTGTATGTATAGGCGCACCATGAGAAATGTCATGATAAAAATAATCAAAAGGCTTTGCAGAGGTGAACTTTATGCACCAGAATTTTCCATTGTTTTCTATGAGCATATAAATATAACTACTGAGGAGATGCAATCACTGTAACAATCTTTATTCAACACTTCTTTTTTGTACAGGCAGTTTGATATACCCACAGCTGTGTTCTTAACCGGTGTTGAAATAAAATCCTTAGTTCTCTTTGTCCGAGACTGAGACAAGACCAAGGAGCAATGTGGTCAATTATGAGACCTTCAAAATGTGAGCACAAGTCTCGAAACAAGACTATAACACTGGCCTGAGTGAGGGCTGAAAAAAGAAATCAACATGAACATGCCAAAAACTGCAGTTCCTCTAATGGCCACCTGAGGCTGGCTCCAAAAGTGAGTCAATCCCCATAGACACCCATGTTAAAATGCCCAACTTCAAAAAAACGTTTTGGTCTTTTGCTAATTTCAACATGCATGACAACTGCATGGTGGGAAAATTTTTTACATAACTCACCCTTTTAAATTTTTTCAACAGAAAACTTGCTTCCTACAGGTACCTGAATTGGTAAGTACAATTTGTCAATCACTGAGAATGTTACGTACTTCGAAATCTTGTTCCTTGGCTGTTCTGTTGATTAACGTTGGATTTCTGTGGCTTTTGTTTTAATAATCTCTCTTAGACACATAGACATACACAAACACACACATCCTACCTTCCTGTTGGCATCCAGGTTGGCAGCAGGTATCTGCAGAGTGACCAAGTACTCTGTTCTCTTGCTGAGCTCCTCAGCTATGAAGCCAGCCTCCTGTGCCAGGAGGTTGGCCCGAACTATCTGCTCCCTCAGGCGCCGCAGGCTGCGGGTCATCATTGCTTCTCTGAACCCACAAAACCACAAGTTTTACAAAGCATCTATGGAATCTTTTTCTCCTTCAAAGACTGCCATTAGAAGTCAGTAAAGGTTTAACATTGTCCTGTTGTATCTTACCTGTCCTCGCTCCAGCGCCGCATGCGTTTGTTAGAGCTGGGTGACATCACGACAGCAGCAGCTGCACTGGGAGGCAGGCCTGTTGCGTCCAGCAGGTTGGAGGGTTTCTCAGGAGTGAGCCTGCGGCGGAGCTGCTGCAGCTCCTGCTCGTACATCTGCCTCTGCCGCTCCAGGGCGCAGCGCTTCTCCTCCTCATACTGCCTCTCCAGGGTCTGTAACACCGACTGCAAAGGGTCTGAGGAAGAGGAATGTGAGGACGGATGAAAACAGAAAGAGGAAGACAGAGAGGAGGAGTAAGTTTTTAATTTCTTATTGAGTGGCAATCAGCATCTATAAGAACTGTTCATCCTAAAACTAAAACTCTGTCATTGTTAGTCATCCCCAAATAAGTTGGAACTGCTTCACATGAGTGGACTCGCTGCTGGTCCAAAAATCCAATATTTACCTCATTATCTCTATTTGGCAAGCAGAGTCTTCTGTCAGAACACTGCAGGAAAATATAGATTATAGGGTAAATATTGAACCTGTGGACCCACAGTGGAATCATTTGGGGTCTAAATATTTGGATTATACTGCACACAAGCTGTTTGGAGTGACTTGATGGAAATACTGTGCTTCTGATAAAGCTCTAAAAACTGGAGTGGTTAACTTAAACCATACAATTTTTCTCTCTTATTCTTAATGTCAGAAAATGACCAAAACAAACAATGAGGCCATGCTGTTAACAAGTATTGTCTGTGTTTCCAAAGCCTAATATATCTTGTTCCTCTGTGCCATTGAGCTCTATTGTTGTCTAAATTATATTAAAAGCACCTCAGTGAGTCATGGTTTTAGACTCTTAGTCTTGTTTAAAATAATGATAATATTTATGACCCATTTTTTTAAGATTTACATCTTCAAATAGACTTCGGGCTGAGTGCTAGGGTACAGAGTAGGGAACAAATTGAGTTGTTTGGTATTTTTCTGGAATTCGCTGACAGCCTTAAAGGGATAGTTTGGATTTTTTAGGTGGGGCTGTATGAGGATCTTTTCCATAGTCAGGGAATTCACTGCAGTAGATGGTGGTCTGCATGCTCCTAGCTTGGAGAAGTACACAGGAATACTGCCGCAGAAGCTCAGCAATATACTGCTGTGAATGGTAGCAGCACCAAAAAGGATTTTAGCCACCAAAAAAAAGCTGCCGCTGCATTGATCAGTTAGTTTGTTTGTTATTGTGTGACTTTGGTAATTCCAAACAAACAGAAGTCCAAACAAACACGCTCAACCCTCAGAAGTATGAATGAGTGCTGAATCCTCAATGAAAAATGTACACATTTTTTACGTAATTCCAGACAAACCCTTTAAAACACCAAAGACACGCAGTAATACAAAAAAATAAGGGACGTAGCCACCCATCACCCATCACCCATTGGTTTGTGGATTCTCGTTATGAAGCCTTGAGTTTGGCATTTTAGCATTTTGTCCCAACAATCAGCAACCATGGACTCCTCTAAACAGGTGCCTAGCACGCTGAAAACTGAATTGATGCCCACAAAGCAGGAGAGGGCTGTAAGAGGATGGTAAAGTGTTTTCAGGTATCTGTTTCCTCAGTTCATCATGTAATCAAGAAATGGCAGTTAACAGGAACTTTGGAGGTCAAGTTAAAATCTGGAAGACCAAGAAAACGTTCTGAGAGAGCTGCTCGTAGGATTGTTAAAAAGGCAAATCAAAGCCCCCATTTGACTGCAAAAGACCTGCAGAAAGATTCAGCAGAACATGTTGATCATGCTTTGGGCTTGTGTTGCAGTCAGTGGCATGGGGAACATTTCACAGGTAGAGGGAAAAATGGATTAAGGTAATTTCCAGCAAATTCTGGAAAAGCTAGAAAAGGATGGCCTCTACAACAGGACAATGATCCTAAACACACTGCGAAATCCACAATGGACTACCTCAAGAGGCACAAGCTGAAGGTTTTGCCATGGCCCTCACAGTCCCCCGACCCAAACATCATTAAAAATCTGTGGATAGACCTCAAAAGAGCAGTGCATGCAAGACAGCGCAAGAATCTCACAGAGCTAGAAGATGGGTGAAAACCCCCCTGAAAGACTCTTAGGTGGTTACAAAAAGTGTTTAGAAGTTGTAATACTTGTCAAAGTGGATGCTACTAAGCACTGACCATGCAGGGTGCCCAAACTTTTGCTTCAAGACCTTTTCCTTTTTTGTTAATTTGAAACTGCATAAGACTGAAAATGAAATGCAATCTTGCTTAAAATATTGAAGAAATGTGTCAAATGTGTCATGCCTTTTGAAGATCAGGTGAGGAGGACAGAAAAACTTCTTCTTTTTCAGAGTAAGAGTTCTTATTTAACTGTAAAAATGAGTAGTAATACATTGTCATTTTATTAACCACAGCTGCCACAGGAAAAACATGCTCTGAGGAAGCTCCTTAACGAAGACACATAAACATTTATTTTACTGTACAATATTAAATAAACATGTTGTACATTTTGTTTCTCAACAAATTCAGTTCAATTCAATTTTATTTATGAAGCCCAATATCACAAATAACAATTTGCCTCAGAGGGCTTTACAGAAAACGGCATCATTCTGTCCTTTGGACCCTCACAGCGGATAAGGAAAAACTCCCCAGAAAAACCCCTTCAACGGGGAAAAAAATAGTAGAAACACAAAACAAAATTCAAAGCGCAACTTTGTCATTGTTTGAAATTTCAGCCTGACTCACCGTTGTTGCCCATGCCTTTCATCATGACTTCGGCCTGAGCAAATTCATAGCCAAAGCTCAGCTCACTTGACACGTCGCTGGATGCATCAAAGTCTACCTCCAGCCGGTCGGTGCTTATACACGTCTTCATTGCAGCACCACCCTCCTCATCCTCAGCTCCTGCATGGACCATATGCCTGGGCAGGTTGATCCTGTGTGTGCATGAGTAGGTGGTGGTAGTGTATGGATGTATGTGACAAAGAGAGCGACACCAAGAGGAAGTGTGATATTGTGAAAACAGGAAGAGATACAATGAAGAGTTTGTGATGACATGTAAATAAATGCTGTTAAACCCCACATGGATACAGATTCGAAGTGAGCACTCTGTAGGTGACACCAACCTGAAGAAGTGGTTGTTTCCCCACAGGATTCTGTCACCATGATGAAGCTGAACTGGACTGGTGACTGCAGGACCGTTTACACATGTTCTACAGTTGGAAAAAGCATTCATACAACGTGAGACAACATATGAGATGAGAAAAGGTGATAGTGGAAATATAACCAAGCCAGCCATGTTTCAGTTACAGTTTACATCCATGTCTGTCCAGACTCATATGTAGCCATGACAGTGGACAATGCTTCAACTATGGATGTTGCAACAAAAAAGCTACATAGTCTAATACAGACACTTCTCACACATCTTTTACCTGGTAGCACAGAAGATCTATATAATCAGCACAGTTTTAAAGGTGAACATGTTTTTGCAGAACATTATGAAGTCACAATAACGCTGACCTTTGACCTTTTAGATATAAAATGTCACCACTCAATCATTTTATTCTACTAGACTTTTGTGTGAAATTTTGTCATAAATGGTGAGGACATTCTGGAGTTATGACCAAACGTATGTTTTATGAGGTCACAGCAACCTTCTCCTTTGACCACCATATTCTTAAAAGTTCATTCTTAAGTCCTAGCACATGTTTGTGCCAAACTTGAAGAAATTCCCTCAAAGGCCTTCTTGACATATCGTGTTGACAAGAGGCAAAAACAAGTCCAAGTGGGTGTTTGTGCCTAATCTAAACCAAAGATTCAAAAAACACACTACCACAATTAAAGAAAATAAAAAAACTCCGACATCATAAAAACAAGGACAACTAAAGTAACAATGTCATTGTAAAATGTCATTATAAATCTTTTAGCCTGTTCCATAAAAAATCCCTGACCTGACTCCTGTTAGCCCCTCTCATATTTAAAGAGAGCAGAAGGCTACTCCACAGCATGGCACCACCGGCTACATTATTGACTTGAGGCACCTAACATGACCACACACTGGCCCTGGTATTATAGTTACACTGGGCATGGACCGTTGTTATCTGACAATACTAATATTGAGGGGCATAACCATTGTAAATGTTGTACATATAATTCACCTTCTGTTATTCTACTGTGAGCTATACTAGCAGCAGTCCCATCCTTCTGAATTCATCACTACTAACATGAGTTTGAGGGGATGCATTTAATTAACACAGAACAATAGTATGTTGTATCACCTGTACTTTGTTCCTGAATTTAGCTGACAAACAACTGCACCAAGCAGAACATGCATAATCAAGATGACACTGTATCAATGATGACACAAGGTGATTTTTACCAGAAAAGTAGAGAAGTCCCTTTCTATGAAACAGGAACCTGTGTTTGCTGGCAACCTTAGATAACATTCTAGCAGCAGTAGAATCAGAGGAGAGTGACTGTTCCAATATTACTGCTAAATATGAGTTACTTGTCAGAGATGCAATTTCGGCTCCATAACCAAAAGACACAGCGCTATACCAGCTTAAAAATACATGTGAAGATTGCAGAGGGAGTAGCCAAATCTGTGTATGGAACAAGACTTTACATCAGGGGTATTTTTTTAGTTTGGGAAATGACACCATTTCTAGACTCAACAGGGACTAGAACACGTATCTGTAGGTCGTTACTAAGGTTTCATCTACACACTGAAACAGTTAACTAGGTTTATTTGCTTATAGGAGTCTACTGATGTGACTGATTGTTTTCCAGTTATTGGTCACACCCCATGTATTTCCATGGAAATGGAGACAACAATCTGAGAGCTAATTGCCCCTGAACATGAATATATTTTGATTAAATACTTTACTTTTTTGGTAATAGTTAGCATTGCTATATTACACTTGAGGGTGTGTTTTAATGTCACTTCAATGATGCTTACGGACCTCTGTGCAGGCATCTTGGTCCTGACCGCATCATGTTGTGCCACAAGTGACGTGAAAACACATCCTTGAGTGAAAAGCTGATAAATTTTGACACTCCTGTATGCATTTATTTCTTGTTATACCAACATTTGTTTAATGGACATATATGAAAATAGTTTTGCAACCTTGCCTGAACCTGAGCATTGCCGAGATAAATGAAGGCTGACTGCCATCATTTCCTGTCAATCTGTTCCATCCAAAACCCAACACCTGCTCATCTATACATATTTGATTTAATCACCAGGTATCATCTATAGGCTGAGATTTAGTTGAAGGTGACATCCTGGTGCTACTATACTGTATGACTGACTGCAGCAGCCTCTCACCCAAGTTAGCTATCCATCAGTAGTAACTGTCACCAGGATCACTTAACCATTTGCCTCACTGACAGTAAATCCTTAGTATTCTGTGTGAAAGCCTTGGTCAACCAGCTTCACAACAGCTTTTTGCATTATCCCGTCTCTCTCTTTCAGTAACATCATGTTTCTTCCCCCTACAGAGTGTATGGCCTTGGGGATGATGCATTGCCAGTCTGGTCTATGTATCACATAATATTAGTGATGTTTCGACTGTCATGCAGAGCAGCACTAAAATTTGTGTAAGAAGAAGTAATACAAGGAACATGTTTCACATAATACTGAATTGCATAATATTGACATGTTTTGAGATTTTTATGAACAGATTTTAAACAACAGCTAAAAAACTGTTTTTTAAAAATGTATCCAACTCATTCTGTTAATTCCAAACTATTCCCAGACCTGGAAAACAAATTTTTACAATTTTTACAACAAGACTTGCGGTACTGCTGATTCAGGTTGAGTACATACCGAGCGTTGCGGTGAGGACTGAGCACCACGCCGTTGTTCTCAGTGATGTCAATGACGCAGTGCTCAGCTTGGATGGCCATCCCACAAAGCTGGATGTCCTGCGAGTTGGCTGATCCCACACGTGTGTGCTCCTGAACACGGGACACAGAGGAGACATGGTCATAGACAAAATACACTGTTGCAGAACATGATGTGTGCATGTATTAATTTGTGCGCGTCTATATGTATAGTGCGCAGCTCTGGACCGTATGTGTGTATCCAATACCTTTAGGTAGTAGACCAGCAGCTCGTTGAGGGCAGGGTCAGCGTTAAGGTTGACCAGGAAACACTTGTCATCCACGACTCTGATTCCAGAAGACTGGAGGGAAATGCCCAGACTCTCCAGCTGCCTCTGACGCTCCTGCAGGAAACATATTTAATACATGCGTTGATTAGCTGATTATTCTATTCTTTAACTGCTCTATGAAAGAAATGCGAGAGTGAAAAGAGAAGAGCTGAGCTAAAAATAACCCCCATATTGAAGAAAACTCAGTGAATAAACTTGAGTTAAAGTTAAATTAAGGCACACTGAATGAACAGAAAACAAATCAATTGGCAGTGACTCACATTTTAATTTTATCTCCTCAGTTTGATTAAATGTGTCTGTTGCGCTTATTTGAGTGCAAGGAATTGACCAAAATGTTAACGAAGTTCAGTTTAAGCATAACAAGAATAAGATGAGGTTTTTTCCTACTGATCTCTACAAGGGCAAACTAATGTGGACAGTGAATGTGTGTGTGTGTGTGTGTGTGTGTGTGTGTGTGTGTGTGTGTGTGTGTGTGTGTGTGTGTGTGTGTGTGTGTTACCTGTGCAACAGCCTCAGTCTTCCTGAGCTTGTCCTCCCAGGTGACTGTCATTTCTTGGATCAGTTTCTCAGACTCCTCTAGCCTGTCCTTCAGCTCGGGGGCCTTCATAGACTGACAGTGACAGAAGCTGCATTACATTCTCCACATATTTCTATGTTATTCATTTAATATTCAAGAATCACAATACTGGTATGGGCCGAAGTTATCTGAACCTCTGCCTCAGAGAGCTGCTCCTTCAGTTTCTCCACTTCCTCTCGGAGCTCTCGGATGATCCTGGCATTGGGGTCTTCGTTGACCACAGCATGGTTGATGATGCTCTTTGCCCTGTCGGCGTAACGCAGGGTGGACAACGTCTCGTCGTAGTTGTCTGCAGCTGGGCTGATGGTGGCCACCATGGCTGTGCGGCTGTTCCCTCCAAGGCTATCCTGCAGGTTTAAAAAACAAAACAAAAAACAAAACAAACCTTTAAGTCTCAGACCACACTGTGCAAAATAAAGAAAATCCACTGCTTTGGTCCAGAGACAGGATTACTAAATGTGTGAAGAGCATATGATTTATGAGCATGCTCTGTTTGAGGGTCATTAGGCTTTATGCAAGTTTTAGAAAGCTACATTTAACACGATTACAATTCCACAAGGAGACTAATTTAAGACTAATTTAAAACCCCAAATTAAAGACTCAGAGCTGGCAAAATGAGCCTTTCTCCAACAGAGCAGAGCTAATGAAAACAACCAACAGAGCCTTGAAACTTAATGCGCAAAATAACAAAAAGCACACCAAAAAATTAATTACTGTACTTTAAAGTCCAGTTCTTTAGATTTTAAAAATGCATATTGTGCTAGCACGCTATGATGTATTAAAGTGGGTATAAAGTGCAAAAGAAACTGAAGCTGAAGATGTTTGTCTGTAGTGGAATCTGTAATACCAAGGTCTGTTGATTTCTTGGTGTACCTTAAGCAGCCAGGTGAGCACAGAGTCTCTGTAAGGAACAAACTTGCTTTTGTTCTTCCCTGCTCCCTGATCAGCCAAGGCAGAGATAACTAAACCCAGAGTACTGAGGGACCTGGAGGGAGGGACACAGAGAGGGGAAGGATGGGGAGAATTAAGAGGGATGAAGTGAAGTATTTACAGAACAGAATATAACAGAAGAAAACAGACCAAAAATCATCAAGGCAATTTTGGATTTCAGTCAAGCTCACAGGGGTACAGTATAAATAAGTGAAATACTTTTTTATGTTGTGACAGTATTATGTGAGGGAAATAACCTCCTGTCCAGCAGTAAGGATCCGAAATGACCAAAATCAAAAGTGAGTGTACGTAGACAGAAAACAAACACAATCCCAGCCAGCAATCTCCTCTGAGGAATACAGCTCGGTCACTTAATTTAGTTCTTGGAAGAACAATCTTACAAGTCTTTAGTGTCCAGCCAAATATCTATTTTCTGTTGACTCACTTATTGATGTTGCTTCCTTCTTTCAGACGCTCCCCCGCTGCTCCAGTCTTGGCTGCCCGCTCGCTGCCGGCCAGATCCACCAGACTTAGCTTGCTCACTTTCTCTCCACTTGTCTGGAGCCGACACACAGAAATGGATATGATGCTAGACTTTATTCTAAAATCCCTCCATCTTTTCATCTATAGCAGAGAGAAACTTTGCAACTTGCTTCATAAACAATACAGTTTGTTAGTTTGAACATTAAATACCTTGTCTTTGTACTATATTCAGTTGAAAATAAGTCAAAAAGGATTTCAAAATTGTTTAATTCTGTTTTTATTTATGTTTTACACAGCCTCACACATTTTGGGAATCAAAGCTGTAGATTAATACCCTGGAAAGCGAGTCACTCTGGCAATCAGTAATGATAGTCATTACCCATGCTGTTGGAGCCAAGCTGCACCGATCACATCGGTGTATCTCATATAAGCGGGCCACAAACATTTTTTTTTTAGGTTCACATTTGTGAAAATTTTCTGATTTTCTCAGATTTCTATCGTAGTATACTGAATGTCTTTGGGTGCTGTACTATTGTTTGGATCAAACAAGCACCTTGCCTTATAACCTGGTTCTCTGGAAACAGGAATTTGTTTGCCAGTGAAATCAAGTGATCAGAAAAAATAATGCGAAGCAACATACAATATCATTTATACAGGTGTGTTGATAATAGAGGGTGTCAGAGGACATCATATGTAAAAGGCTTATTTTGGAAAAAATAAAAGTTATAACCTGTTAGGTGTCAGTGTGTGTGTGTGTGTGGGTGGATGTTTCTTACCTTAGACTGCAGGTCCATGAGTGTGTGTGTGAGGATGATGTTGAACACAGCGTGAGATCTGCTGCTCTCTTCGTTCATATTTGTGGCTGCCACTGTGCGAGATTTATTTCCCTCTGACATCAGAGACTCTATGTCCTGTAAGAGACACAAACAAACATATGTCCTGTCTGTACCCATACTTTATGAAATGACTTGTTTCCCTTGGCAACGCATTGTCATAAAAGCGAAAGAAAATGAGAGCAGAAATTAGATGCAGTTCATAAAGTACCTTGTAGCAGGCTACAGCCAGGCGAGACAGGCCATCAACATAAGGCCCCAAAACTTTGTGTTCTCTCACTCTCAGCGCCTGTCGATTTCTACAGAAAAAGAGACAGTTATTAATCCTGTATCCTTCAGTCCTATTCTATCTCACCAAACTGCAAACATGAGGATGAGGAACACAGCTGTGTTCATCACCCACCAAAGAAAGTAAGAATAAAAACCAATCTTAAAGGGTAAATTTGCTATTTTTCAACTTGGATTATTTTTAAGTTTTTGTGCGCAAGTGACTAATGGGATCAACAGTTTTTTAAATTGGTCCAGTACTGAGAGAAAGCGCTGCAGCAGCAGTAAAATCAGCTGCAGTGTAATCCCTGCAGGCAATTAGGTCCCGTCAATTACATCCACTTGAGTATTTGTTTTTGCCACCGACAGGCTCAGATTGTTATTTTAAGTGTTTGACAACATTATAGAAAGGATCCCTACAGAGACAGACCTATTTGTTAGGGAGTAAGATCCTTTTTGTTTAATCAGAAACAACCCCGATATTGCCATTGCCAAACCTATCATATAAACAAACATTAACTTTAGTGTGTGTGTAAAGCTAGCATATTTTCACATCTAAAAGGGTAAATATGTTGTTGCTTTTTCAACCAAATCAGAGTTGGTGATGGAACAGTGGAAAGAGGAACCAAGACAGCTTTTTTGAGTTTTATTTTTCTTGACTTTGACAGAAGAGTGTTTTACAATGAGAAAATTACTGTGTATTTAAATGGAGTCTAGTGGGTTTGATGATAGCAATACTGGGGCTGCTTCTGGTTAAACAAAAAGGATCTTGCTCCTTATCAAAGACGTCTATTTCTGTAGGGATCTATGCAATAATGTTGTCAGACACTAAGAATAATAATCTGAGCCTGTCAATGGCAAAACCAAACACTTTTAGTGGACATAAATTGATGGTGCTCATTTACCCGCAGAGATTACATTGCAGCCTGTTTTACCACCAACAGCAGCAGCTTCAATCAATACTGGAGCAATTTCAACAATACTGGGTCAAAACCTAGTATATGTCTGGACTGTGTATGTAACTCTAGAGGACTTTAAATTTGAAAGAGGAGGTGGTCCGCATATACCTCGCCAGACTTTCAGTCACTTTGACTTATGCTTTACAGAGCTGGTCCTGCTGTTACAGTCCAGCCCAAAAGCTCATGTAAATCCATGTTAAAATAAAGAACAGCGCACTTAGACACAGTCACACAGCTGAAGGGAGCTGCTTTCTCTGAAGATACCTACTGATCATTTAAAACAATGATCACTTAAACACTTCAAATTCAACCAATTCATGTTTTATTTCCACTTTCTCCTCATAATGGTGGCCGCATATGTTCCGATATTGTAACGTGTAATATTCAACAGTGTTTTAATAAATTTAAGGTTTGAGTTATACATAGCATCTCTTAAACAATCTGTCAGTTTGGATTGGAGTTTATTTCAAAAGCGCAATGACCAATAGTGAAACACTAACTCTCACGTCATCACTCACTTGGACCAGTGGTGTAATATCATCACTCACTCAGTCACTCACAGAGAAAATTCTGCATTTATAGGGCTGGCCTCGCCTCTGTGTCCAGACAAATATTGCTGTTACCATGAGTCAGTTTGACACAAAAATATTGGAAAATAGGGTCCACATTGAAAAGAAAAGAGTTTCGATATACAGCTATATGCTATGTTCATAACACTGTATCAGTAGGTAAGACAGAAATATGAAGACTGATATGATTGCAAAACATTGCAACATTTTACAGTTCCCAGCATAGAATCCCAAATACACTAGTAAGAATGCAGGGTCATGAAAATAAAACATTTATCGCACGACTCCCTGTTTCAAAGTTAACGGGCCCAAACAGTTCCTCACCCTTTGGGGTCAAGCAGGTCTCGGACCTTCTCGTTGTAAATCTCCATGTAGGACACCTCCACTGTGAAGCTCTCTCCCTCCTGGGCCTCCTGCAAAGTCCTGCTGAACAGGGAGCTGCAGAGCCGAGGGATCAGACCTGGCTGCTCCGCCGAACCCATCATGGTGTACGACTTCCCAGAGCCTGGAGACACACAGCTAGAGTTTACTAATCCAAATGTCAAGCTGAAAAAGAGCCAAGTAATGTTAAAGAGGGAATAGGAAGAAAGGAGGATAGAGAGTCAGGTTCTGTGTTATTGGTTAAACAAGTCCATCAACACAGCATAATGAATACAGCTTCATAAGCTGCTCACATAGGTCCCATTATCATAAAAAAGTGTAACACATAATAAAAAAGGAAAAAGGCAATTTAGAGATATGGTCTTTATGTCCATGCTTCTCTGTCAAGATATGACAGATTTCAGAGATTTGGAGCCATGGAAGCAAGTGAAAGATGAAAAAGACTCAATCATATAGTAAATTAATGCAGATCTGGAGAGTGCTCCTAATGATTCTGAAAAAAAAGCTGTACGCCTGACTCCCGAATAAACAGATGTACCACAACACCTCTTAAGCCTTTATGCAAATTCAATACAGATGAGTTAACACTCCAGGATGAGATGGAAAAATACGTGTCTGACAGGCAGAGGTTCTGATGAGTTAGCACTGCAAAATGAGACACCCTCAAATAAAAAGCTAATTAAACAGCTTGTTGAGACAGTCTGAAAATGTGATGACATTCACATTTACAGTCTCCAAGTGGATGGCAGTGTGGTCTGTTAAGGAGCAAAGGTGATCCAAACCGAAGTCAGAAAATGTTCTCAGAAGTTCCCAAAGTTAATGGACTTAAAGATACAGATGTTGTCAGAGATAGACAGGAAATATTCATGCTGTATTCTGTATTTTGCTAGAGAAGACCTTACCCTAACTGGAAATGACTTACATCTCTAATAAGACACCTGGAAAGATCAACATACCCTGTCAGCCTTATCAGTGTAACTGCCTTAAATAACGCAATAGAGGTCCTGCTTGGTTCTAAAGCTTGTGGATTAATAGACCTTTCTCAAAGCATTTTGATTTGTCATAGCAGGAAAAGCACAAGTGTTAAAGAAATATGTGAATTAGTGCAGAAAACTTTTTTCTCTTGTATGCCTCCACAGTAAACGAAAAATCCATACAGGAGAAAATTCCAGATGAATTTAAGTAAAAGGGGACTGTGTGTAACGGCAGCAAAACTATGTCAAGACTTCATCAAGACATCTGTTCAATATACTCTCACACAACTTGCAAAGCATATCAATACAGTCTCATTTATCCAGTCATGTGCTCAGTATGGCCCTTTCCACCAGAAATCTGAACTGAAAATGAAACTTACCTATGCTCTCTTCAAAGATAGACTCTATTAACAAAAACAGTAATTTTACCTCGCTGAGTACAAAAGCTGCTGGTCAGTGGCCGCTGTTAGTTTGGATTCAAGTCACACAATAACACAAGGTAACTAACTGATTGAAGCAGCCATAAACCAGGAGACACTGTGTTCAGGGAGGTAAAATTACTGTTTTTGTCAATGGAGTCTGACTTAGAAGAGAGCCTAGGTATGTTTTGCTTTCATTTCAGTTCCCTGTCAGAATGGTCTGTCTGTTTGGGAAGTACTGAGCATGTGACTGGATAAATGAGACTTGGATTATGCTACACAGGTTGTGTGAGAGTCTATAAACATATATTTTAAAATCTACATTTTTTATTGATGGTGCGAACATGCCCTGAGTGGTTACATTTCAGCCTGCTTTGCCACTACCAGCTGCAGCGGTCTACGTTAATACTGACCAAATTTGAAAAATGTTGTTGTAATTAGTCATTTAGACAAAACATGGGAAAATAGTGTCCAGGTTTAAAAATACCAAAGTTGCATTTAACTGCTAATGCAAAAGCTCATTACCTTAACCTTTGTCTTGATAAATTAAGCCAAATGTCTTTTTCCACAGAAGTAATTCCTTTAGAATTTAAAGAAATGATTACTCCGTCGTTAAATTCAATCCCAAGTCCTTCAGTAACAGAGGTTTCCCGTACCGACTTTAACCTCTCCCGAATTGATCAATTTGTTGATAGCGCCGTAAGCTCGCTGCGAACAACACTTGACTCTGTAGCTCCTCTTAAAAAGAAGTTAACAAAACAAAGAAAGTTCGCTCCTTGGTATAACTCTGAAACCCGTAAATTAAAGCAAATATCGCGAAAGTTTGAAAGGAATTGGCGATTAACCAAACTGGAAGAATCTCGTGTAATCTGGGCAGACAGTCTCAAAACTTATAAGAGGGGCCTCCGCAATGCCAGAGCAAACTATTACTCAGCTTTAATAGAAGAAAACAAAAATAACCCCAGGTTTCTTTTCAGCACTGTAGCCAGGCTGACTGAGAGTCAAAGCTCTATTGAGCCTTGTATTCCTTTAACCCTTAGCAGTAATGATTTTATGAGCTTCTTTAATGACAAAATCCTAGCTATTAGAGGCAAAATTCATGACGACCTGTCCTCAGATAGTACCTATCTAACCTCAAACACAGCTGTAACACCTAATATTTATTTAGATTCCTTCTCCCAAATTTCTCTTCAAGAATTGACCGCAGTGATTTCTTCATCTAAATCATCAATGTGTCTCTTAGACCCCATCCCAACTAGGCTACTCAAGGAGGTCTTACCTTTAGTTAACACCCATATATTAGATATGATCAATATATCCTTATTAACAGGCTATGTACCACAGTCTTTTAAGGTAGCTGTAATTAAACCTCTACTAAAAAAGCCCACCCTGGATCCAGAGGTGTTAGCCAACTATAGACCAATATCTAATCTTACCTTTATGTCAAAGATCCTTGAGAAAGTAGTCGCAGACCAGCTGTGTGATTTTCTCCAGGATAATAATTTATTTGAGGAATTACAGTCAGGATTTAGAGCGCATCATAGCACTGAGACAGCTCTAGTTAAAATTACAAATGACCTTCTGATTGCTTCAGACAAAGGACTTGTCTCTGTACTTGTTTTATTAGATCTTAGTGCAGCGTTTGACACTGTTGACCATGAAATTCTGTTACAGAGACTGGAACACTTAATTGGCCTAAAAGGTTCTGCACTAAGCTGGTTTAAATCTTATTTATCTGATCGTTTTCAATTTGTTCACGTTCATAATGAATCATCCTTACGTACTAAAGTTTGTTTTGGAGTTCCGCAAGGTTCTGTGCTTGGACCAATCCTATTTATTCTATATATGCTTCCTTTAGGTAACATCATTAGAAATCACTCTATAAATTTCCATTGTTATGCGGATGATACACAGTTGTATTTATCGATGAAGCCAGAAGAAAGGGATCAGTTAACTAAACTTCATAATTGTCTTAAAGACATAAAAACCTGGATGAGCACCAATTTCCTGATGTTAAATTCAAACAAAACTGAAGTAATTGTTCTTGGCCCCAAACAACTCAGAGACTCTTTATCTGATGACATAGTTTCTCTCGATGGCATTGCTCTGGCCTCTACCACTACCGTAAGAAACCTCGGAGTAACATTTGATCAAGATCTGTCTTTCAATTCTCATTTAAAACAAACCTCACGGACTGCATTTTTTCATCTGCGTAATATTGCGAAAATTAGGCCTATCTTGACCCAAAGAGATGCAGAAAAATTGGTCCACGCTTTTGTTACCTCAAGGCTGGATTACTGTAACTCTCTACTATCAGGTAGCTCTAGTAAATCATTAAAAACTCTTCAGCTAATTCAGAATGCAGCAGCACGTGTACTAACAGGAACTAAGAAACGAGATCATATTTCTTCTGTTTTAGCTTCTCTGCACTGGCTCCCTGTAAAATCCAGAATTGAATTTAAAATCCTACTGTTAACTTATAAAGCTCTAAATGGTCAAGCTCCGTCATATCTTAGAGAGCTCATAGTGCCATATTATCCCACCAGAACTCTGCGCTCTGAGAACGCAGGGTTACTCGTGGTCCCTAAAGTCTCCAAAAGTAGATCAGGAGCCAGAGCCTTCAGCTATCAGGCACCTCTCCTGTGGAATCATCTTCCTGCTACGGTCCGGGAGGCAGACACCATCTCCACATTTAAGACTAGACTTAAGACCTTCCTCTTTGATAAAGCTTATAGTTAGGGCTGGCTCAGGCTTGCCTTGTACCAGCCCCTAGTTAGGCTGACTTAGGCCTAGTCTGCCGGAGGACCACCTATAATACACCGGGCACCTTCTCTCTCTCTCTCTCTCTCCCTCTCTCTCTCGTATCCTATTACTGTATCTTTTTTTTACTCGGCCATTCTGGATGTCACTAACTCGGTTTCTTCTCCGGAGCCTTTGTGCTCCACTATCTCTCAGGTTAACTCGTATTGCAGCGGTGCCTGGATAGTGTGACGTGTGGTTGTGCTGCTGCCGTGGTCCTGCCAGATGCCTCCTGCTGCTGCCATCATTAATCATTAGTCATACTTCTACTGCTATTATAGACATATGATATTATCATACATGTATACTGCCTGATACTAATATATACTTTCAACATGTTGTACCACAGTAGCCAGAACTATAACGACAGTATTATTACTTTCATGAATGTTGTTGTAAGCTACTGTCATTACCGAGGATGTCATACAGATTACTGTTAATTTGTTATGCTGATCTGTTCTGTACGACATCTACTGCACGTCTGTCCGTCCTGGAAGAGGGATCCCTCCTCAGTTGCTCTTCCTGAGGTTTCTACCATTTTTTTTTCCCCGTTAAAGGGTTTTTTTGGGGGAGTTTTTCCTTATCCGCTGTGAGGGTCTACAGGACAGAGGGATGTCGTATGCTGTAAAGCCCTGTGAGGCAAATTGTATTTGTGATATTGGGCTTTATAAATAAAATTGATTGATTGATTTAGTTTAGCAGCAGTAATGCCAGGCGATCCAAGTTGCCTTTTTCCCCCCAAACAAGTTACCATGAATAAAACTCAACACTTCCTCCAGAATGCTCACATTAAAAGTCGTGAAGCCTTGCTGGAATCTAATTGAAATCATTCAAAGTGTTTTTAGTTTTCAGAGTGCTAGGTGGCTGTTTAGAGGAGACCATGGCAGCTTTTGGAAATCAGTTAATCTTCTTCTTACTTAACTTCTCAAAGTTGATGAAATTTTGACCAGGGGTGCCCAAACTTTTGCATGCCACTGTAGGTGTACCTAATAAACTGGACACTGAGTGTAGTTTCAGTATTAATAATGTTAAACTGTAAGTTAAAACCTTTGAGTACTTTATGCACAACAGCTTAAAATATAAAAAATATCTGACGCCTTCTGTAACCATATCTTCTATAATACGACCATTGTCAGTATTACCAAGGACCCATAATTGTGATGTTTGCATGTTTGCATGTATAAATGTTACCTGTCTGTCCGTAAGCAAAGATGCAGGCATTGTAGCCCATGAAGGCGTTGTCCAGCAGACTCTCCCCAAGGCATTGGAACACTACATCCTGACCTGCATAAACATCACATAACACACTTCAACATTTCACAGTGCAGACTGCAACATAAACTAAACTTCCTTTTTACAAGATAACTTTAGGAACAAAGCAAAGTGGAGGAGATCCTTAGAGTTCTCTCTCGTTCTACACAAGACAAGACTTACAGCCCAGAATAGACATGGTTGGCATTTTGTTCAGATTCAATACATCTGACACTGCTGAATTATTAATACCCTTCACATAGTTAAGAAAGCCCCTGGCAATGGTTTTGTTCTATCCCTTCACAACATATAGGACCACAGAATACATCTAGAGGTAGACAATGTGTAACTCTTCATCTGAACCCCCTCAACAGTCCCTTTCTTCAACTCCATAAATAGTTCAGAATGTCAGGAAACATTCTGTCAGGAGATAAGTTTGAGAAATGAGTCACCGAGCAGTGAAGTTACACACAAGCTAAAAACAGGACCAAAACAGAGTTCAAAACAAAGAGACAATGTGGGAATATACCAACCTGCAAACTTGTCTTTTTGAGATTCATCCATTGACCAGAAGCAGTGGTCATAAGCAAAAACCTGATGAGAACACACAAAATACAAGAGGGTGGATTTTAATTAAAAACAACTAATTTTAAGTATTCAATAAACAAATATTTACAATGGAAAAATAGTCACAGACTGAATCTCTGCAATGCAAATTACATTGTATTACTTTAATATTAAATACAGTGGACACTTCTTATAATGATCGAGTCTGTCCCAGTTTAAATGATCACTAAGAGCATTATTTCAAAATTTCTCATGCAGATTACCATCTAAGTGGTATGTGCATATTTATTACATGAATATAAAGTAATGAAACCAACAGCTTTGCTACAAAAAGTTCACTCAAGGGTGACCAAGCATTATCAACCCACATGATGAGGCCGGCTTAAGACTACACAAGGTAGCCTGAGGAAGACCATGTTTCGCCACTTCATCTCATTTCTGGCAAGTTTTGAGGAGACTATGTTACTCATGAGAGAAAAAGACTGTTTTTACTGTCTTTAACTTTAATGTGTGTGCAGCACCAGCCTCAGGTAGCCAGCTTGAAGCATACAGCTGCAAGGAAAAGTATCATAAGAGTAAAGTAAAACTAGTGTTACCACCTCACGGTTGTACGCCTGTAAGTGGTTGATCACTTAAACTGTGATCACTATAAGTAGTTTCCACTGTAAAATCTAATTCAGGGTTAAATTGAATACTCACCTTTGCCTGGTTCCTGTGAGCAACAGAGAGAAGAAATAAAGATATCAGTTAATTATTGTTGTTTAAATAACATGAGTATGTCAGCCAACCTCAAAACTAGTTTAACTTTTACTGTCAGCCTAACACAGAACTGTGGATTTACACACCAGTGACAAGAACATGTGCAAATATTATTATACATATTAGCAACACCATCAACACTAAAAACATTTCTTCATCTGAAATGATGGTCCTTAGGAAGAACTTTGTAAGATTCAAAGCAAAGCAGAGTCCTGCTGCCCCCCTAGCACTGTAGCTAGAGTCCGCATTACTTCTTCTTTTTCCCCACCAACATTTTCATTACATTTTCGAGTCTTGGCCCATTTACCCTTTGCTCACAAGACTGCTTCTCTAACCTGTAAGTGAGTGGTTCCCAACCTTTAGGTCACAAGCTAATTTTTGCTGGTTGTTAGATGTCTCGGGGATTAGCAGAAAAAAACATTTACAAACTTATTATAATGTCTACTTTTCAGAGTCATAACTATATTGTTTTTGTTGTTCTTGTGAAATACTTACTGTTGCCCGCCTCAAAGCATCATCTTGTAATTCATTAAATGAATCAAAGTAAGAGGAGAAAAACTGGTTGAACTGTTTAGCACTCTGTCACGAGAGCTATGAGTAGGCATCACAATTCATGGATCATGAATTAAGGAAAAAAAAACAAAAAACAAACTAGAATTACCGCCCTGCGGTTGTGAGCCTACGAGCACTAGTCGAGTTTCTCTTGCAGTTTACATCCATGTCTGTGAAAACATGGATGCTTCACACCAATTGTCTCCCTGACAGCACAGAACATCTATACAATCAGCACAGTTTCAGCATTAGTCAACAATTCAGTATCTGACCAAATGTCTCCCCTTCTGTTCCCGAGATATGACATTACTGTGACTAATGGCCAGAAAAGTGTTTTTGCAGAACATTGTGATGTCACATTGAAGATGACCTTTGACCTTTAGGATACAAAATGTCATAATTTCATTATTTTATCCTATTAGACATTTAGGGGGGTTTTAAGGCTTTTTTGTCTTAATTGGATAGGACAGTCTAAACGTGAAGAGGGGAGAGAGAGAGGGGATGACACGCAGCAAAGGGCCACAGGCTGAAATCGAGCCAGTGGTTGCTGCAGCAAGGACACTGTCTTTGTATATTGGACACCTGCTCTACCCACTAGAGCCACCGGTCACCCCCCTACAAATCTCATAATTAGAGTATGAATTCTTGAATTATAAACAAAAACATATTTTGTGAGGTCACAATGACTTATTCTTCATGTTGTGTTTACAACAAACACAATGCAAATTTGAACACTAGAATATATTGTGGTGACTTGCTTCATACACGCAAATAACTCACATCATACGCGTGTGAAATCGCAGAATCCATGAAAAATTTTCGCCGGTACGTCTTCTGCATCATACGCCCTACATTATACAAAGGATCTCAGTGCTGATTGGTTATTGCTGCACGCATTGGTCTCTGACGTTACGATTTTCTAGATCTAGTGAATAAGCATATACGTTCAGCAAAATCACACTGCTCACTTAATGCGTGCCACTTGATTTGCGTTTTCCGCATCATTCGCATCATGACTTTGCATTCATCACACTGCCCAGCAGGAATTTGCATCTAATCATGTCTTTAAATTGCCTTTACATGTAATTCACTTGCTCCCGGTGTCAAACACATCATCACTCCAAGAGGATGTTTGTGTCAGATTTAAAGAAATTACTTTAAGGTGTTTTTGATATGCCATGTTCACGAGAATGAGACCGATGCAAGGTCACATTGACTTTGACCTTTGACCACTGAAATCCAATCAGTTCATCGTTCAGTTCAAGTGAAAAGTATGTGCCAAATATAAAGATATTCTTGAGAAATCACGTTCACAAGAATAAGACAGGTGAGGTCACATAGACTTGACTTTTGAACACCAAAATCTAATCAATCCATCGTAAAGTCCAAGTAAACATTTGTGCCAAATTTGAAGAAGTTCCCAAGCGTTCTTAAGATATCATGTTCACATGGATGGGACGGAAGGGCATACAGAGGGACGGACAACCTGAAAACATAATGCCTCTGGCCACGGCTATTGCCAGCACGTAGGCATAAAAAAAAAAAAAAACCCAGAAATATAAAGTTGACATCAGGCCAGCAAATATACAGAAAAATGAGCTCTTAGCTGCATGGATGCATTATCAAATGGTCCAACTATGATCATGTGTTTTCCCTTACATACTAACTACTGTATGTCTCCCTGGACAAGTTCTAACTCATTCTATAATTAAAATGAATGGTATATCAATACAGTCACCCGGTGTGATTTAACAAATACCTGACATTCCCTAACTGTGGCACTTCATAAAAATAGAGCAAGCAGCACTACAGTATAGGAGGAGCAGTGCTAGCAAATACTTGAAATCTGACACAACCCCAGGTCAAAGTCAGTGGAGTAAAAAGGGAGAGTTTAAAGAATAAAAGGTCGAAGGTGTTATAATCGTAGAGAAGCTTGAAAATCTGTTAAGGTGACTAATTCTCTTTGGCTTATTGTGAATGAAAAAGAGAACGTGACACAGCACTAAGAACATTAGGGCCTTCCAGTGTCCCTGAGACACAGGCCAAGCTTAGATCTCTGTAATCTTACCAGAGTTCTTTAAAACACACTCACTGCATTTTTAGTTCATCCCAGCACAGCCAACAATAGTATCCCATGCATCAGTCAGCAAAACATCACCACATTCCAACAAGCAAACGTCAAATTGAATTATCAAAGATGTTCTATGTTTCAGTGCAGCTTCATGGTGTCCTCCATCAGCAAAGTGGCATTAATGAAACCAGCACTAGTCATTTTGCAGTTAAAAATATGATCTGTTATATTTGTAAGTGGTGTTAAAAGCAGCTATAATTCATATTTTCATATTAACGACAGATCAAGTGACTACCTGCATGTAGAAAAGGTCCCTTCTGGTGATGAACCCATAGAGAATTATCACCCAGCTCTGCAGTTCCCCTAAGCCCTACAGAGTGGTTTAGTCTCTTTAAGCTCAATGGGCCTCATTCACAAACAGTGCGTACGCACGAATCTGTGCTTAAACTGTGCGTACGATCGTTTGACGCACAAATCCGGGATTCATCAATATTTTCTTACCCGAATTTGTTCTTACTCTGCGAACAAATTTAGAACTGCCTCAGACCATGCGTACGCACAAATGAGGAAGGCCGAACTGACTTAGAAAATACAAACACATACCTTTTAAGAACATGCAGAGTCTGTAAAACCACATTCATGAAAAAGAGATTTAATTAACATTTTTTTAAATCATTAATTTACTAATATACTGGCCAAATGGATTAAATTACCATGAAACTGACACACGTTCACCCTCATCATTCTGGCAATTTAAATATTAACAATAACATGAACAGAAAAACTATCACTCCATCAGCGTGCAGATGATCTGTAATGCCGGCTGCCATATCCTTAAGGCTGTGGCCCGCTGGCCAGGAGGCACCCACGACTCATTTACTTTGCAAAACAGTACAGTGGGAATGCGTTTGGAGGCAGGGTCTGTGAGAAGTGGATGGCTTGTTGGTGAGCATCTTTTGTTCTGGTCTTTTATTTCAGTTGTTTTAAGTTAGTATTTTCAGTAAGTCTCTATTCCATTAATGTTAAAATGTTATATTGTTTGGGTGACCGGGGATATGGCCTTAAAACATGGCTGATGACACCATACGCAAACCCTGAAACCCCTCAAGAGGTGCGCTATAATAACTTACATGCCCACACACGCGCCGTAGAGCACACTTTTGGCGTGCTTAAGGGCCGTTGGATGTGTTTGGATCAGATACGGCCGGTGGCAAACTACTTTATACCCCTGAGATGGTGTGCAAGATCAGCCTGGCATGCCGTGTCCTCCACAATCTTGCAATGACCCATGGCATTCCTGTAAGACCCGGCGCCATCGCTTCTAACAAACCGTGAAATTTACTAATTTTCTCCTCGCGTAACCGCTTCCTTCATTCATGAATCAACTCTAGGCAAGCGGTTTCCTTATGTGGAGAAATGGGGGCGTGGTAGTGTGCTGATTGCAGATCGCGGACACGCGTCTGTCAATTTAGAATGGTTCTGATTTACTTACATACGCACGGTGGTGAGAACAAAATTGGCCGGTACGCACGTGTCATGAATCCGACGCTGATTTTGCTTAAGTACTTATTTTTTGCGAGAATAAGAACATTTCTGCGCAGATATTAGTGAATGAGGCCCATTGTTTTGGTTTTCCGGCCCACATCTTTTCTGTTTTGTTTCACTTACAACAATGTTATTATTGTTCTTATTGGCCGAACCAGGCAGCTGTTTGTAACAACAAAAAAAGATACAACTCTGTCTCAACCCACTATATGAATATTATCAATGTACCCTTTCCTACAAACCATGAAGGTATGGCCTATTACATTGTACAATATAATGACACCTGCTGTTTGTTCTGTTTATGTATCATATTTTTGTGAAAATAAATAAACTATAAGTATAAAAAAAGATATAACTGTCCAGCACTATATGACACTATAGCAAACAGACAAAACTTAGCAACTAGTTAACTTTGTTTGTGAACATAGTGAAGCATTTAGCAGCTTATGAGCTCAGTAGTTTCTAAATGAAGTTGGTTGAAACCAACAAAAGAGAAAAAAAAAGAGTGAAAATCGAACTTTTAAGGTCAAGAAAGTCATACTTTGTGGTAAAACTGTTGAGATATAAGCTTTTTAATTAGAAAGACTACACAGCTACTATTACAGGAGGAGGTCGCGTATGTAACGTCATGGCTTTCGCTCGCTTCCTGCAGCTTGGCCTCCCCGCTGAAATTCCACTGTTTTATGATTAATTGATTTATGATTGAAGATGTCTGTCTGTTTTGTGCCAGGTTGCAGTCACTCCAAGCTGCAGGAAGCGAGCAAAAGCTATGACTTCACATACGTGACCGCCTCCTGTGTAGTTTTTCTAATTACGTTTTTTTCAAAAGCTTATATCTCAACAGTTTTACCACAAAGTATGACTTTCTTGACCTTAAAATTTATGTTTTAAATTCATTAACAACATATTTAGATTTCATGTCGCAACTCAAACGGGAATAAAAGATAATATTGCTCTCCCCATTCACTGCCATTGATATTTTTTCCGATCTAAGGTCCCATGAGCTCGATTGGAAGGGGCGTGACTTTGGCACTCTATGGCTAAATTCCCCATCTATGATGGAGATTGAATTTTCTTTTAATTCACCTGTTTGTTCTAGACCCCAGAGGGTTAAGGCTTAAAGTGGCGCATCACCTAACGTCAAGTAGTGTCGCCCCTAGCACACACCGGGCGTGTCACACTGCAGCGTATTAACACAGATGACCACAAAAAGTTCTTTCTACTTCTGTACCTCTTTCACCTTTACGTTAGCTTAAAATCATATATGGAGAGCCCCTTGATTTCTCACCCGAAGAGCCATTATCCAGAGCTATAACTCGCCAGCAATGTCTTTTTGGCCATTGATTTCATAGGACTGTGGGTCGTTGAGCACGGGATATTTTTCAACCTCAACAACAAATCTCTCGTCATCCAGTCTTTGTCACATGAGACACAGCAACAGCAACAGAGGTGTGTTTATGCATCCATTGTGAGGAGAGGAGTCAAGCTGCCAGAGGAGCAGAGAAGAAGAACTGCTACGGGAGCTGGTATGTACATGCAGAGAGCAAGTGGGGAAAAAATGCATGCAATTCAGGGGGTGACGAGGCTGGAAATAGGATAGTGGCATAGATCGCTGCGGGGCGACGCTTTCAGCAGTGCTGATGCACGTCTAGCCACCAGTGTAGGGCTGTACATTGAAAATAATAGGGCATATATTTGACACATGGCATTTGCCACTGGGGTGCTTTAGCCTTCAGAGTGACAGGGTACCGTCCATTTACAAGTCACTACATGGCAACATTGTTGGTTAGGTAACGTAATCATGAATTTACCCCAGATTAACAGAGTTTAGGCATAGCCATAGCTATCACTATAACAGTGTGTTTTTAGTTTGTGAGAGTTCATCATAAAGTTTTGGCAGTCTAAAACAAGTCTTGTCCAGCATTTGGTTGAACTTAAAAGATTTAGAAAAGAGTCGTAAAAAATAACCACAGCTGTAAATGCAATGTGATAACCAAGCTAGCAGCTGGCATTACAGTAAGGTCTGTCCTCTGGTCCAAATATGGTCAGTTCTGGCTAAAAGAAACCAAGATGGCGACAGCCCAAATGCCAAACTCAGGGCTTCAAAACTGAAATCCACAAACCAAAAGGTGATCTCATGCTGGGTACATCTGTTATTTCATACAGTCTTTGTCAGAAACAAAATGAATGATAAGGTTGATCTCTGTGTCGGCTGGATGTGTAAATAGGCAACTATATTTGCAAGTTTGCAATATAAACCTAAAAGGTAGTAAAAAGTCAATGTTGTATTTACAGCTTGTTTCCACTGCCCCCAGGTGGCAAAAAAAACTTATATCATCTTAAAGTCTGCATTTAGCTCTTAACTTCTTTTCTACTCTTTAAATTAACTGTTTTTCTGCAAGCTGTGCTCTGGCAAGTTGCTTGCAGAGGCTGTCAAGCATTCAGGGTGATACTAGTTCAGTCTGCAACAGTCCTCACTCCTCACACTGACTGCTGAGCAAGGACATCTAACCATTACATAGTATTTTAAAACTGCCTTAGAGAGATGAGCTGAAAGCTGGGTAAAAGTAAAGACAAATATTGCACTGCAAAAGGATTAAGGATTACAAAGTTCTTTAATCCATGTTTCTACAAGATGAAAATGTATTTGCGGTGGATGCCCAGTGAGCAATGCTGGGGATGCAAACTGCGTTTTCAAACTTATTTCCCCACAACCATTTAACAGGATGAAATGCTAACCACAAAAAAAAAATCTTTTTGGCAAATCTACTAAAGTTGGCTACCCCAAATGTGAAAATGTGAGAAACGCTAATTGTCAATCTCCGGGGATTACCATACATAATTCAAAACACACAGCCTTCACTCAGGCAGAAATATCAATTTTGGGGTTTTCAAAAAAAGGTTGCAAATTTAGTCATGGCCAAACAGGGGGGTGGTGGGGGGTTGTAATGAAACAAGGCCTCCCTATGTGAGACTTGGCTGGTCCATGAAAGAGCAACATTAAGTCCTGTCCTCTCCTGGGCTGGCAAGGACATTCCTGAGATAACTGGCAGAGCCTCACAGCTCCAAGGAGTCACTAAAGGAGAGGGAGGAGGACGGTGGGTCAGCAAGTCTATGACCAACAACATACAGGCCTACACGACTATTACACATTTAAGCGCTTTGATAACACACAGCCCTTCTGGGTACATTCTGCATTACAGATCCTGTACTCAGACATTCCCAAGGATAAATAATAAGCAAACATTTGTGATGTCATAAACAGATAAAAAACCTCTTCAAAGTGGGGCTCTTATCAAAGCCAAGTTCAGATAAGAAAGGCTCACAATTTCTTTCATTTTCTAAACATTATTCTGCAGGGGCTGATAAATATCCCAACAACAATTCAAGGTCTGTTTACAGCATGTGCAGTAAAATGGGATCCATGAAACTATTGTTTTACACGCCCGCTGACTATTGGTGGGCTCCAAATTTATGAAAGCAAGCCTGAGGCTTTATTAATCTCTACCATCTTGAGGGTCTGACAGCTCCTGCTGTATTCCTGGTTGCAGCTACCAAGGGTGCCGTAACATATTAACAGCCCCTGAGGCTCATGCAGCAATTCAGTTAAACCTGTCAGGCAGTGAGCTGACTAAGCACAAACCTTGTGGAATTGGCTGGTGACTGACTCCCCAAGCAAACAAAGCTTTTCTGGAACACATATTATGCTCATAATAGAATACAGTCTGCTGGGAAACTAATCAAGAGTGCCTTAATGCAGAAACTGGTGCTTTCCAGTTGAAAATACCTCCTCACTGGCTGCTCAAAATCCGTTTACCTCTTCCTCTTGTGCTTCTCTGTGACCCTGAGGCTGCTCTGGGATCATAGAAGTCTGTGTTGCACTGAGCCTGTAAAACCTGTTCACATTGAGCCCCAAAGGGGAAGCATACCGCAGCTGAAGCATGTCAGGGCAGAACAGACACAAACAGATACATACACACACAAAAATTCATAGCATAACTAGGAAATAAGAAACTCTCTCCCCTACTTACAAAGACAGAGATTCCTATTCTGTCTTGCTGGACAGGGTTGCCCTCAGGCATATTTACTGAACAATGTAACCTGAGAGTGGGCCAAAACCTCCAGGGAGCATCTACCTGCACTGCTCTGACTCACTGCCTGGCTGACTGAGTAGGGGAGAGAACAGGACTGGGCTGCTCTGTCAATCGCAAACACTGGAGGTACACACATGACCAGTGGCCAAGCAGCAGCCTCTGAGGCTGAAAATTGAAAGCAATGAAGTCATGCCAAAAACAGTGCAGTTCCTCTAATGGCCACTTGAGACTGCTTCCAAAAGTGAGTCAATCCCCACAGACCCCCATGTTAAAATGTCCAACTATACAGCAGAAATAAACTTGTTAAGGCCTGATACAAAAAACATGTTTGGTCTGTAGAGCTAATTTCAACATTCATGACAACTGTATGGGGGTGTGAATTTTTACACAACTCCCCTGTTTAAATGTTAAAAGCCTTAAAGTTACACAAAATTAAGGGGCCGTACACATGCCGCATCTTTAACCTCGTGGAAAACATGAAGTTGAGCGCTGGCACTTCTCTTGTGCCTGCTCTGTGCCAACTTTGAAGGGCATGGAGTTAGGTTGAGTCTGAAGTTACTAAGTAGCCATAACCAGCACTGAATCATAGCCTACTTACCAGAAATTCTGAGTGCAGAGCTGATCTTCCTCCAGGCATTGTTTTGTAAGTGTGTATTGGGGGCCATACGCATGCCTCATTTTTTGCACCCTCTAATCCATAGTTTTTAATGTAGATGTGAGGCAGGTGCGCTCAAACGCCAGAGTGGCGCTGTTGCGACACACACACGTTTCTGAGTGCCTATTTTTCAGGGCCCAACGGCTGTGCCCTGAGATAGACTGACTTTTGTTACGCAGCAGTGCACATCACATGTCATGTGATGAGGGACAACCAATCACAGCTGACAGACATCTTTCTCTTCTTCTGTAAATATCAGTCTGTGATAAATATGGAGATGCTGATCATTTTAGTGCAGGGCTGTCCAGAGATTTACATCTGTCCCTGACAATCTGTCTACACACAAACAGCGCCTGGAAGAGGATCAGCTCTGCACTCAGGATTTCAGGTCACTAGGCTATGATATGGTACTTATTAAGGTTGCTTAGCAACCTCAGACGCAGCCTGCCACTGCATTCTTGAAAATTGGCACAGAAACTTGAAGTTTGTTAATCTCAGAGCGTAGCCATCATATCCTAAAAAACAATTACCTTTAGTGACAGCTACAGCTACACCTATACTTTGCGAATCCAGGGTTACGTCATGGTTAAGTTACCAAATCGACATTGTCACTGTTGCTTCGTCTAAGTGACTTCAACAGACAGTACCTACTTGTCATTCAAAGCAGCAACAACTTTAGGGGCCATACACATGCTGCGTTTTTTGCGCCCTGAAATTAACTGCTTTCAGTGTAAAAGTGTGGCAGGTGCTTGAGAACGTGTGTGCGCCGCAATGGCACTGCTCTGGCGTTTGAGCGCACTTGCCACGCTTTTACACTGAAAGCAATTAATTTGAGGGTGCAAATAACATGGTATGTGTACAGTCCCTTAAGTCGTAGCTGCTTTGAGTGAAGCAACAATGACAATGTCGGTTTGGTAACTTAACCATGACGTAACCCTGGATTCGCAAAGTGTCAGTGTAGCCATAGCTGTCACTATTTCAGTGTTTTCAGTTCATGAAAGGAAATTATCACATTTTGGTCGCCTAAAAATGTTCAGTATTTGGTTGAACTAAAAGACTCCCTGAGGAGTCGGACATTCAGATTTGAACGGTAAGTACATTTTGTTTGAATGGTTTTAAGCCATTCCATTTAAGTTTGCATGTTCTCCCCGTGTCAGCGTGGGTTCTCTCCAGGTACTCCGGCTTCCTCCCACAGTCCAAAGACATGCAGGTTGGGGATAGGTTAACTTGTGACTCTAAATTGTCCGTAGGTGTGAATGTGAGTGTGAATGGTTGTCTGTCTCTGTGTGTCAGCACTGCGACAGTCTGGCGACCTGTCCAGGGTGTACTCTGCCTCTCGCCCAAAGTCAGCTGGAGTAGGCTCCAGCCCCCCGCGATCCTCAAGAGGATAAGCGGTTATGAAAATGGATGGATGGATGGATGGTTTTAAGCCTGTTTTTTGGTGGCAAAAAATAGCATTATCACTGTTTACTATGGCTAGAAAAAGGACACGTTTCTCAATGGGGGTGGTACTGCCCCTCCGAAGCGTTCAGAAAAAGTCAGGGGGGAACTGGAATCTATATTTGTGAAAGGGTGGTGTTGCAGCTCTCCTTGCGAAATGCTCCTCTGATGAAGAGCAGTGCACAACCACTGCCCTAAACTTTGTCTTACCTATAGAGTCCTGAAGGGGGCCCTATGTTTGTCAGACAGTCTGGATGGGATATTAAAGAACAGAGCGATAACATAATATACAACAGACTAAGGGTCAGGACTTTTTTTTCTCACAATATAGCGACTTTATTCTGGACTTATCAGAGAACACAGATATGTGGGATACATTTTGAATGTGCAGGAAGCTTTGAACATGAGCAGAAATCTTGTTTAAAGACAGGCTAAAGTCCAAGGGTTTAAAACTGAATTAAAATGAATTAATGTATCATTGATGAGAAAAGGCCCCACATGAACATTTAAATAAGTTACCTTCCCAAACAAAAGACACAAATAAGGACTGATGAAATAATCGTGCCTACATGTGTGCTGACTCAGCAGAGAAAACAATAAGTGAGAATGCATATTTGAAAGCAGTACAGAATGTCTGAGAGCCTTAATGCACTCTATTCCATTATATTTTGAATTATTACATGGCGTTTTCCTTTACATAAAAAAAAAGACATTTCCACTAGAAGTGCATTAAAATCCACCAGAACGCAGGAAAAGAAGTGTCTGACACTCAAAAGTTTCCTGGGGGACTTGGCATCAGGGCAATATTACCACTCTCTGATTGGCTGCTGTTTGTGATCAATAATGACACCTAATTAAAGTTTAAATGTCATATTTCTAGCCACTGCATTTGTTTACCACTCATAAACAGAATTTTTAATTCACACAGCTTTTTTGCTCTCTGAGAAACAAATAAAAATGTTTTTCCAAATGTCGGCTAGTGATAGCTCCTTGCTTCAAAATAGGAGTCCACAAATGGGTGACAACACAGTGACTACATCCAGTCTATGCCAGTGGCAAATTTTCAACTAAACACAATCAATGCACATTTTGCAGCCACAACATCCATCATTTTGTTACTATTTTACTGCATTATATTGATGTGAGTTCTGATATTATATATCAAGCTAAATACAAATGTTTACACTGACTGGATGTATAAATTGTAACTTAAATTTTGAGTCTTAAATCGTGACAGTGACTGCTCCTTTGTTGTTATTCATTTAAATCATGGCTTGTCTACCTGAGCAGGACTGAGCTAGAACAGATACGCCCTTTGTAAAGAGAGTAACGAAGCAAGAAGGACACAGAGGGAGGAGGAAGAATGGAAAGGAGCAATAGAAGGAGGATGGGCGGGGTATGGGTTGGAGCAGAGCTTCTTCCAAGCAACTGGGTGCTAACTAGACAGGCTGGTTAAAGTCTCTTCTGCCTGCAATCCTATACTGTAATCAATGTATGAAGGCGGGATTCACCTTACCAAAAACAAATGTAACCCTTACCCTTACCATAACCCTAACCCTAACCTCAACCACCTCTCTTTAACCTAACACTTCATAGCTTGCTACATGCTAACTTAGCATTTTTCTTCAGGGCTTCTGCTTCCAGACCAAGGGGCAAAGGGAGCTGATCATGAACTGACATGTAGGTATGGTGGGCGAGTCATGTAGTTGGTGGACAGGTCATGTAGCTGCTCCAACCACAGTTATATCGACTTGAAATTTATGTAACTTTTCAAGAACTCTGTCTGTCTCTGTCCAAGCAGTGCTCAAACACCTTTCCAAATTAGTCCATACAGAGTTTGAAAGAGACACTGAATAAGTAACACATATAAAAAAGAAGTAACCACTATAACATTTTGAATGGCCTCCATGTTGCTTTCTACTGTTTACTAACACTGTTTTCCAGCATGTTTGTGACGTCCAATATGACACAACGGTAAAAAGAAACAAGAAAATGGCCTCGTACACGGGTCTGGTCTACTGGCAAAATGGAAAAGGAGTCTATTGCTTATGTTTTGTGGGTTTTCTTGCATTTCAAAAACCCCATGTACGTACTACTTTTGGTGGAAAAAAACGTGTCCAGCAGAAACCTCCAATTCTATGTTCACCTGTCAGTCCCAAGCCAAGTTCCAAGTGAAGACCAACAAAACCTGAGTCATGTCCCCAAGTAAAGACCAACAAGTCCTGAGTCAAGTCCCAAGTAAAGACCTAGTCTCAAATAAAATCTCAAGTTAATATTAACAAGTCCTGAAAAGACCAGCAAGTCCTGAGTCAGGTCCAGAGTAAAGACCAAGTCTTAAGTAAAATTCCAAGTCAAGAGACCAACATGTACAGAGTCAAGTACCAAGCAAAGACCAAGTTCAAAATCAAGTGCCCAGTCAAGACCAACAAGCCATTGTCTTAAGACATTAACAAGTGATTATGTGGCCCTCACCAGAATTTGTTTTTTTTTTTTTTTAATTTTGACTGAGTCTGACATGAGTCCTAGTCATAAGCCTCAAGACCAAACTTCTGGCATAATCTTTGAAAAATGTCTCAAGAGTAAGAGATAAAGCAAACCAAAATGTGGCACCCCTGGTGACTCACTGTGAGTAGCCCAGGACCAAAGAAAGATTAGCACCTGCTACAGCAGGAAAAAATAAATAAATTTAAAAAAGTAAACTGCAAAATGGCCCTGCTTTCTTATTCTTATTTTGCATTAAGCTGATGGTACATGTGTGACTAACGTGTGAAACTGCAGCTTACCGAGGGTCTCCTTTGTTCATGCTGGCAACAGCCGGATGTAGAATTGTCTGGTTCCCCTCCATCTCCACCACACATTTTGTCTTTAGGTCTTTTTCTGGATTGAAACAGAAGTCACCGAGTAAATGAATGTTTTGGGTTTTGTTTTTGTTTTTTTTTAAAACATGAATAATGTGCTTTTCCCTGCAGTTCTATTGGCACCAGACTGTTGTAAGGTAAACTGGTCTAATGTAGTAATTTCTGGACCTATAAAAACAACTGTGAAATGTAGAGTGGACCGAGTTGTTTTGGCAAAAAGGCTCTCCCATTATTTTAATGTACTATTTGAACAGTTTAAAGAGCATGTACTGTATGCACTGGTCATCATAACTTTACTTGGCAGTCACTGACACAACTGTCATCACAGAATAACAGGTGGCATACACTGTGTGTGCCAGCTCCTCGTGATCGGAACACAAACAGCACAACATGGAGAGGCAGGAAATTGTTTTATTGATGGTGATTCATCCAGGGCTTGCCTGTGCAAACATTACAACCGCTTCACTACTCTCTGAGCAGACTATAAGGAAAAGCAGGGTCACAGCTACTCTTCCTCATTCCTAACTCTTGTACAAGGTTTTAAAGGCGGGGACAGTGCTGGAACTTCCTGTTGGAGCAGGAATTAGGGCAAGTGTGTTGTTAGGTTTTCCACTGTTACGCTTAATTAGGCACATTTGTCATTTTAAAAACCTTTGTGAAAACCTTACTGGAAAGGCGATATCTTCCATGAAATTAAAGGTAAGTTAGAGGATGTTGCTGCTGTTCAGCAACACAGACGTTTGTCAGCAGGCATGTCAGTCCCCCTCAGCATTAAACATGACACCGTATGCATTATGGTCCCTTCCATATTTTTCTATTTCTACTCCCACAGCACCGAAGCCAAAACTTTGTCAGAGAGGGGTAGAAAATACCTTTTCAGAGCCTGACTGGGAGAAACATACTGTTAAAGACAGAAATTAAGCTGCTATTGTTTGTCCAAAACTACAAATTAACCCTGGCTGTACAAACTGACAGAGCCCCTTTGGAGCTGGGCAGAGTTTTTCAAAAATGCCTTTGTCTGACCCTTGGAAAACAAGCTAATAGCGGCTGCATGGTCTAACTCATAACTGCTAAATGTGTCACAAGGTTCTCTGACATTTAATATACTCACCTCTCCTGTTCATAGGTCGCACACGAACAGCGACCTTTACATTGGAGTCATTGAGGCTGTTATCATCCATTATGCCACCTGACCTGTGCCACAGGAATGAATGGACACCTGTGAAACCAGTATACTTTACATGTTCTTGAAACAAAATCTTACATTCGTTTTACACCTGAACACAGCTTCAGTGCGTTAGATACAAATATCTATAAATAAACGCAGTAAGCTACTAACTCCTGCTTATTTTAACACTATTTATACTTCAGCCTAACTCCAAGCAGCTTGTAAAACCCTCCACGAAGACAAAACAAGCTAAAGTACGACGTATATTGTCAAAAGAAGTGAACTAACCGTGTGAAAGAGTGCGCAGTTGTTTCTCTGTCGGACTCCCACAGGCACCTTTAAGGAACGTTACACACAGCAGCTAGCCTGGGACGCTAACGAGAGAACATACAAAGAGGGGTCAAAGCAAATGTTTTCATAATGACCGCTGATAAAGGCAAGTGACCCCGGTAACGTTACAGTGTACTGTAAAACTCTGGTTTCTATTTGCAAGTCACTTACGACAGTACACAGTTCATTCCCTCGGCTCTTCCACCTGTTGCATTTCCTGAAACTTCCCTCAGAGACCAGTCAAGCCATGTCAGCTCGCAGCTAAAGGGATTTGCTGTGAGATTTAGGGAGCCTTCAGTCGCGCTCTGCAGCTCTGCACACACTGCACGGTTGGTTTAAGAGGGAATTCAGCGCCACGGTGTGGATCCGCATGCATCACAAGTCTGCGCTTTTCGTTCAAGGAGATTTGTCCCAGAGGTGTTAAGGGACCGTTCCTTACTTGTGAGCGGCGAGAGGCTGGCGGAAATGTTTTTTTTATTCTGGCTTAAGGGAGGGGCATACAAAGTTAAATGGTTGTATTTTATATCGATCTCACCATAGATTTTCAAAGAAAACATGCAAAGAAAAGCAGAAATTATCTCTGGATTTTGACATTTTGGAAGAACACTGTCAACCCGAAAAAAAAACAAAAAAACAACCACATCTGAGGTTAAACTAGTGGTTTGTCATCAAAATCACTTTAATGTACGTCTCTTTTAAAATTTGGGCAAAATAGAATAATTTGCACAAAGTTACCATCAGGAGTGTATTAGCAGACAGTGGCCCCCTGGGCAAAGATATGCAAAAGGACCCCCACCTCTCCTACATAGAAGCAAGACACACAAAATTATAGTGGCTTTTATAGCCTCTTCTTGTGCTATTTTGCATGTCTTTGTAGTCATCTCTTGTTAGTCGTTGTGTGTCTCTAAGAGGTAGGCTAATTATGTGTCTCTAATAGGTAATTTAGTGTGGGTTTTTTTTATCATTTTGCAAAGAGACACAAAATAAAATGTGCAAAACAGGTGATTGTTTTTCATCTTTTGTAGTTATTTTGTGTGTCTTTGCAGTTCCTTTGCATCTCTGTCAGGTCATTTGCCCAGTAGGCTTGGTCAGTAATCCTTCCTTGCTAACCAACAGTCACAACAAGAGATAAAAACCTAGGCTTTTTTCAACTCAAGCATTTTGTGTTCAACTTTTAACTTTCAAACATTAAAGTGTAAGTTTTAAAGATCTAACAACTAATCTATGGTAAAGGGAGTTTCATGCATGTTCTGCCAGTCACTCAGGGGGGCTTTGGGAAAAATGTAAAAAAAATATAGGGTAAGACACTCCTACCCCCTTAATTCCTCCCCTAACCAATATATGGCAATGAGTCTACTCTCAACACATTCATCAAATGGCTATGTTATAGTTAATGGTGATAATTTATGCTGCTTTTAACATGTAAAGCACATTGTTCTGCATTTTATTGTATGAAAAGTGCTCTATAAATAAAGATTGATTGATTGATTAATTATTCCACCAGAAATGTGTTAGGGTAAACCGATAACTAACTTTTCATCACTGAAAAATTGTGATCTTTGTATTTATATTAAGGTGCATATGAAAAGCTTTGATATAACTACATGATGATGGGGGATCTGTGGGGAAAGTAATTCAATTTATTAAAAAACAAGAAAAAACCTTTATAGTAAAAATGTTAAGTTAGACCCTTTGGGGCAAGACGCCCCTCTCAGAGAGGGGGCAAACACACAGCCCATTTTGTAGTGCAGAGCCCTCTTGCCCCAGACAGGGGCCTTTACAAGATTTTCATTTTTGTGCAAAATGTACTACTGCACCAATTTATTTTTCTCAGCAGTGTGTTGGTTCATCATCCTGCAAATGATAAAATCATATCCAAATGTTTTTTTTTTTTGTTTGTTTTTTTTTAATTTTACATTAACTAATCAGTAATACTCCATAAAAAACGAAGTCACACTCAAGCCAACCCCCTGCTCTGTTAAGTAGAGAACAGTCCCAAAGAAAAAAATAGTAAAATATCATCAGCTGATTTTATTTTAAATAGATTCAACAGCGGTAAAGCTGTCGCAATGTTTTACCATCGGAACCTTTTAGAAACTTCAGTAATAGGGGAAAGGCGCATTTACGATATTTTACGACAGTTTTAACTGCCGTACGACATAAGCCGTGTTTGGACGCAACGTGGAGTTGTTTACTCTCTCTGACAGTCCTCCCGGGTTAAAAACAGATGTAATCCCGCAAACCAGCGTCCACCCATTGGAATTTGAACTGTGTGCCTAAAGGAAGAAATGGGGAAGCCAAAGAAAAAAAGTGAGTGTGTGACAATGTCTTGAGAATTTTCTGAAATGACTCTCTAAACGGGCAAGTCTGGCTTTAGCTTGTTGCTAATGCTAACTGCAAGTTTTTGAATTCCATGACATGATGTAATAACGTAATACTGTTGTGTATAACTTTCAATTTTAAAGGCGAGTCGTACGTATTTTGAAAATCGTCTGTGGTAAAGTCTGAATTCATCCAGTTACCGACAATATATTTTGATAATCTGTGATGATCTGTAATATATTGTCTTGCTAGCTAGCAAGTAGTTTCAGTATTTTGAACTCCACGCATCTGCACTGAAGTAACGTTACTAAAGAAAAAGTAATGTGACTATATTGATTATATTTGTTAGGTGACCTCAGCCGAGCTGAGCTGATGATGATGACCATTGCTGATGTCATCAAGCAGTTGGTTGAAGCCCATGAGGAAGGCAAAGACATCAATCTTAACAAGTAAGTCTTCGCCAGTATACTTATTCAGCCCGTGATAACCTGTTTATTTAAAGGGTAACTTCACCCATTTTCTAAGTTCGTACATGTTGTTCCTATGGTTTAAGACAGTCCAAAAATATTAGCAAAAATGAACAACCCTCTCCCAAATCCAAAAGCTCAAAAGCTAGAGTACTAAAACATACATTTGTGTTGTGATAGGGTATCCAGTCTGGAGCTGTTTCATAGATAATGAGTGGGGAAAGGTGATCTAGATGATACTGAGACCGCCCAGGGTAATGTTGTGAGCAAACAGGTATGGGTTTGTTCAGAAATACTCACTCCAAGTGCTAGAGCACACTCTGGCAAAACCTGGACTGTTGATAAATTCAGAGCACTGTTGGAATGTATTGTATTGACTCTCGGAGCAGCAGAGCTCTATGTCTGGGGAGATGGAGCAGCACAGCACCAAGTGGAGTGAATGTGTGACCAAATTAACTGTTTTTTAATTCATGTAGAAATAGAACGCTCTGTTTCTCAGAACAACAGGGTTCTCATTTTAGTGTAGAGCATCACATTGGATTTATGAATGCACCCTACATTTTCTGTTTCAGAGCTGAGAACAGTACAAAAGAATAAAGCTCATTTTGGTATGGAAAAAGAATACAAACAAAATCAGGCTCCTGTTCATTGTCTATGGAACAGCTCAAGACTTTGTATGACATCACATGACCTATGACATGGCAGGTTCAAAACTTCCTTCCCTCTAGTTTTGAGTGTGAGTAACTCATGTTCCCAAATATTGATTGAACTCTCCCAGGAATTCCTAAGTTCTAACTACACGCCACACAAGCTTTTTATTACAGTTGCCTGCAAGATGGAAAACTACGTTCTGCACAGATTACATTACAAATAAAAAAGTATTATTATTTTTTTATTAAATCATCCACTTCTTACAGTGATTCGAATGCAGTGAAGGAGAATTATAAACTAGCAGTAATGAAGGATAAATTCTCTCAAGAACCCAGCATAGTGCACAGATGCAGGTGTGTAAAGGCAACTGTCAGTCAGCTGTTTTTTTTATATTAATAATACGCTGATTAATTGTTTTGTGCGTTAATATATCTGCCAAATTAGCAGCAGAACTGATGTGTCATGACCTTTTTTGGAAAGATGCTTTTCGTGTCAGAAACGCTTAACCTGTTTTACATGTTCATTTATACAAGAACTAAAGGCGTGTAGTATTTTTTGTGACCCATTGATTGGGAGTTTTTGAAAGAGTTTTTTAAATTGCATTTGTATGTCTGTTAATGTTAATGGGAGGATTACAAATAACTAAAAAGATGCTCACCTCCTATATTATGCACCGGACATTTTTTATGATTCTGTTTGTCTGAAAGAGTGAAGACTAAGACTTCAGCTAAATATGGACTTGAAGCCCAGCCTCGATTGGTAGACATCATTGCTGCTGTTCCACCACAGTACCGGCGTGCTCTGGTGCCCAAACTGAAGGCCAAACCCATCCGGACTGCCAGTGGGGTATGTAGTCCTCATATGAAGTCCATGTCTGTCATTATGACCTGGGGTCAGCAGTTAAATCCTGAGCTCTGTAAGGTTGTAATCAATTTAAATTTATGCATAGGGTGCTGTTTGGATTAGTTGTTTGAATTAACTTCAGATGAAATAATACAGTAACTTCTCATAGACACTGCAACATCCCTGCGATGTGTGTACAGTGATTTGCTTATGAATCTGCTGCTAAGCTGCAGAGTTGTTTCACATTCTTGATTAATAAATATTCAAATGGGTGAGATGCTACAAATATGTATTCAGTCAGCTCAGGTGATGGAGTTCAGCTTTGAAACTACACGAAGGTTCTGTTATCTGGGAATATGAAACAGTGTAAAGAAAGACATGAAAGCTACAGCACACTGACAGTGGTTGTGATTGTCAGAGTTATTTTCATACAGGTTATATTCAGTAAAGCAAGTCAATACTTCTGTCTTCTCTTCAGATCGCAGTGGTGGCTGTGATGTGCAAACCACATCGATGTCCACACATCAGCTTCACAGGAAATATCTGTGTGTAAGTGTCCTCCAATCTAAACACTCACAGATTTAGGGTATACCTGATTTTGCTGCAGATTTTTTAAATTTGAAAATTTTGAACTGTAGACGTGAACAGAGCATGAGTGTGTTAATTAGAACATGTACATGTTCAGTTCAAAGAACCAAACCTGTAAGAGATGTAGATAAAACCATTAAGAGGGGTTCCAGATGTTATTGCTTCTTTAGAACACTTTGTTTTTCACAGTCACATGTTGATTGTTTTATTGTTGTTATATTTAAAGCACCTCTCACTCTTCACTCTGGCAGCTACTGTCCTGGTGGACCGGACTCAGACTTTGAGTACTCCACACAGTCTTACACCGGCTATGAGGTAAGGTGGTCTCATTCTCTTAGCTTTATCACAATACAATGGATTCTTTGAATAATGATACTATATTTGCTGATATCACAAAGTCTGCAACATTATGAATTCAGTTCGATTTAATTTAGGGGCCTGTAATCAATATGAGACGATATCAGTAAATATTCTTGTTGTTTTTCTAAGCTGCTTACAGTTATCTGTCTGATGATAGTTGATTTTGTTTGACCAATGAACTTATATTTCTTAAGAATAATCACACTTTTTTTTGTTTGTTTTAAAGATATTTTTTGGGGCGTTTTGCCTTTAATTGATAGGACAGTCAAGCGTGAAAGGGGTAGAGAGAGAGAGGGAGTGACATGCAGCAAAGGGCCCCAGGTTGGAGTCAAGGCATTATGTTTTCAGGTTGCCCATCCATCTGCCTGTCTGTCCCAAAGTTGGGAATATGTCAAGAACACCATGAGGGAATTTCTTCAAAACTTGCACAAAAGTTAAACTTAAACTTAAACTCAAGGAAGAGCTGATGAGATTTTTGGGGTCATAGGTCAACATCGTTGTGACTTCTACTGTCTCATTCTCATGAATGTGATATGTTAAGAATTCCATGAAGTAGTCTTTCAAGTTTAGCACAAACGTTCCCTTGGACTCAGGGATGAACTGATTAGATTTTGGAGGTCAAAGATCAAAAGCCAAGGTCACTGTGATCTTGCGATTTTCTCATTCTTGTGACCACTGAATTTCTTTGAATTTGGCACAAATATCCACTTTGAGTCAAGGATGACCTGTTTTACATCTCAAGAACACCTCGATGGAATTTCTTTAAATTTGTCACAAACATCTATCTGGACTCAATGTTGAATTGATTAGACCTTGGTGTTCAAAGGTCACTGTGACCCTTCATTATTTTCCATCTCATTTTGTGAATTTCATGATATCTCAAGAATTCCTTGAGAGATTTTCCTCAAATTTGACACAAACATCCACTTGGAGTCAAGAATGAAGTGATTAGAATTTGTTGGATGAAGGTCAAAGGTCAAGATCACTGTGACCTCACAAAACATGTTTTGGGCCATAACTCTGGAATTCATACATTAATTATCACAAAATTTCACACAAATGTTCAATAGGATATAGTGATGGAAGTGTTAATGTTTTATTTCCAAAAGGTCAACTTCACTGTGACATCATATTGTTCTGCAAAAGCACCTTTGTGGCCATTATTCAATATCATAACTCAGGAACAGAAGGGGAGACGTTTGGTGAGATACTGAATTGATGACACTAATCTTGGGTGTCCACCTTGATACTGTGCTGATAGTATAGTATATATTCTGTGTGTAAAGCATCCATGTTTTCATAGACATTAGTATAAACCGTATGTACAACTTGACTGGTTTGCGGAGGCATACAGCTGCAAAGTGGTAATTGTAGTTTTGTTAATTTTTTCGGCTTAGACTCTTTGAAAAGATGTTTAGGTGCTGCTCCCAATTCTTGTTATAGTCAGGAAAAGCCTGCTGTTTATTCTGTGACTATGGCGTTCTTATGTAAACAAACACACGTGCAAGCACAGGGGCAATGTCATATGATATATTGACATGACATCAACCATTTTTGCTAACCTTGATAATTCGATAAAGTGGAATTGTGACAGGCTTAAAATTTACCCTGCCTACTGTGACATTATCCAAAACTTTGCTATTTTACTTAGTGTTGTGTTTTACTGTGTCATCAAGGGAGTAATATTTTCCTGTTTGTTAAAAATCCTGTTTCAAGTCAAATCACAGTCTTTCTTTTTGGGGGAACTTTGACCTTAAGATATTGATTTTCTTTACCTTGGTTTGTAATCATTTTTTGTCCCTCTTTCTTTCTAATAGCCAACATCCATGAGAGCAATCCGAGCACGTTATGACCCCTACCTTCAGACCAGACATCGGGTGGAGCAGGTCAGTGTAACCCTGCAGTGTATACCGACGCAGTGTATAACCAAAAATCCATTGAATGTAGTTGCTGACACATCTGTCTCTGTTAAGTAGCTGTGGATCTGCCTTCTTAAAAATGTTTGTAATATCTTAAAATAAATACTGCTTCATTAGATCCCCAGAATCAATTAGAATTATTTTAAAAATGGGGAAATGTCCAGCAGGTTGATTCATTACTACTTCGTGCCTTTGGTTAATTTAGGACAGCATGTTTAAATTGTAAGTCATGCCATTTGTCAGCACAACAGAATAAGCAGAAACATTTAAAACCATACTGTTTGAATGATTCAGTTTCTTCTATGCTGCTAATCAGCACTGATATGGGTTTTTATTAAATTCTGCAACACCAATGCCAGAAAAAAAACATTCTCAAAAACATAATCAACACTGCAGTTAAATATTTAATGTAGTCACACAGTGCTAAAACTGCCATTTCCCCAAATTAGCTTCTGTGCAGTGATTGTCTTTGCTTGCATACATGTATAAATCATAAGCATTGATAAGATATTTAGTACACAGTAATGGGTGTCATGGCTTTTAGCCACCTATCATGACCTGACCCCAATTATGCAGTTATTTTAATTTATGGCCACATTAGTCTAATGCAGCCATCCATTAAAGCAACAGTATGTGTGAAAGTGTGTGCTATTTGAATCTCACTTTGCCAAAGTTCTCATCTGATTCACTGAGTTTTGGCCGTTGGAAGTCAGTTTTATGTGCAATTGCTGTTTGAAGTATAATTGTAATTTATATTGGCAGATATTATGATCAATCATAATATAGAAAAGTATTTTAGTGTACCTCACTGCACTTTACTGTTCTCCCAATTACAATCTCCAAAATGTCTCAGTATTGCCAGATCACAGTGTTGTTAGTTGTGTATTTTCTGTGTGATGTGCAGCTGAAGCAGCTGGGTCACAGTGTTGACAAGGTGGAGTTCATCGTGATGGGCGGGACCTTCATGGCTCTGGCCGAGGAGTATAGAGACTACTTCATCAGGAACCTACATGACGCCCTGTCAGGACACACCTCCAACAATGTGGCCGAGGCTGTCAGGTACTCATTGATCTGTGTCCTCCCCTCTTTTTCATGCCAATAACATAGTTACAGTAGTTTTTCTTCTCTGGATGAGACACAACACAACAGGTAAAGGTAAACACATTGGTTAAAGCTAGGGCATGCAGTTTACTTTAGGCGTCACTGGGCAAAAATCCCATCATAAACTTTAAGCATGTTTTAAATCAAGTGATCTGAAATAACCCTTTAACGTCTGCACCTCATCTTGGCTCTTTTTTTCAGGCTTAGGAAAATCTAGTCTAGACAGGAGACATTGGCCAATCACATGCCTTTTTTAGATAGACAGCTGCTAATCATGTCAGTCACTGCTCATGAACTGAGGTCAAACTGTCAAACTGAGCAGTGCTGATCAAACATGAATTATGATTCTGTTACTGCATTTTCTGTTTCTCACCTCACATGTGAGAAACATGTTTTAATTACAATTCTGTTAAATGAGAAAGTTTGTGACCCAGCCGCTATGTTGGAACAGATGAGCCAAAACGAAGCACCGCCCACTGGCCGGAGCAAACTTTCTCATGTTACAGCTAAACAGTCACTAAATTATGTTTCTGAAAACATTTGAGGTAAAAAATAGGCAATGCAGTAACAGAATCTTGATTCATGTATGATCAGTGCTGCCTCATTTGACAGTCTGACTGCAGTTCATGAGTACTGACTGACATGACTGACAGCTGTGTGGTTCTTGCAAATTCCACCAGAAGCACTATGAAGTGCAGAGGAGCATGTTCGTTTTCACAGATTATCAGCTTTAAACACAACAGAACATACATAGTACTATGATGTAGTTTTGGAGCAACAGTACTGGCAATTTTGGCAGTACTTTGATATTATATATATATATATATGTGTGTGTATATGTATAATATACATATTGGTATTCAGTATTTGTATGTGTGGTACATTGCAACTTCCGAGTACCACAGATGAGACTATTTAGCCATACTCTCCACCAGATGGAGCTATGCTTCTATTTGTGGAATTTCCCCTACACTGTCATTTAGCTTCCTCTACTGCTGGAGATTTTCTCCCCGCTGCCAGCACTGAGTTACACTAACAACAAGACATCATCCAGATTTATCAATTGAATCTGAATCATCTAAAAATGTAAAACAAAGAAAGAAGAAATGCCAACTTCATTTTTCTTTTTCTTTTGTTTTGTCTACCAATATACCAAAACTTCAAAGGGTTCCTATGAATCCTATGAAGTCTTAAAAGGTATTAAATTATTTAATATAAATAGGCCTTAATTGGTTTTAAATAGTGTCAGATTAAGACATTAAATCAGTTTTACAAATGCTCAGACATGGGAAGTAGGATTTTATTAATTGTTTTTTCTGTAAAACCTTAAAATTATGGATAACATATTTTTTTGTATATTATTTCCTGAATGCCTCTTGCATCAGCGTCACACAGATCAGAATAGTGGAACCAACAACACTGATACTTTGTTTCCAGCCGGGATGCTCAGAGCAGAGGATCCACTTTCTGCTAGCTTGCTGTCACTGTACCCTAGACGAAATTGGAAAGTGGAAATTCAATGAAAACTGGCTCTGTAATTGAGATTTTTTTGGCATGGCTGAAAGCAAAATGCTTTTTTAAAACTCAGTACAATGGAGTCAAGGCAGTGTAAATCCACATGCAGAAAGAGAAACTCAAAATCAAGAGAAAACTTGCCAAAAAAATCTGTAAAAAATCAATAAAAAAAAAAAATCCCTAATCCTGAGTAAACTGATGTTGGTTCATATGTGTTTTTTCCTTCAATTAAGCTTTAATTTTTTAAAAAATGCTTTAAAATACGCCTTAGATTTCATTGTGAGTGGCATTACAAAGTCTTAAATCTAACTGGTAGGAAACCAGTTATATTCAAAAAGCTGGAAGCAGAGAATTGTTTGTGATTTTCCCTTATAAACAACCTAATTAATTACCTAATTATAAAAACTGTCAGTTAATTTTTTGTCTTTCCACTAATCCATAATTCGACTAATTGCCTCAGCCCTATTAAATTCATGCCTCCTGACATTTTTTTACACTCAAATAAAAAACAGTGACTATAATTAAGAACTGAGCTTTACATCCATTTCTTTTCTGCACTCATTCTCTCAACCAGTGCAGTTTGTGTGCTATGCAACATGGGAAGTGTTGTACCATATTCTATCAAGCATTTACTCACCTGATATCAGACTGTTGTCAACTTATTACACTCTGTTTCCATTGTCTGACATTGTGTTCACTCTAACCACTTTCTGTGGTGAAGAGGGATTTGATTTTCCCTAACCAATCACTCAAGACCATCGGATCTGCCTGAATGGGTCTGCCACATTAGCACACTGGCGTACACCTGTGGTGCACTGAATTGGCGGAGTCTGCACACAAGACAGTTGTTGTAGCTGGCACATTAGATCCACTGCTAAATTTCAGCAATGAGAACAGACTATACATCACCATTGCCAGCGGACCCAGTCTAATGTCATTTTGAGTCCACACTGATTGGTTGCGATGTTGTCATACCTTTTTTTCAGGGCTTTTAAGAGTGGAGCAGAGTGAATTAGAAACAAACTTCACTGTCAAGTGATATTGAAAAGACAAGTCGATTTAGGACAGCCTGATAGCAGTGTTTGTCTTGTCTATGGCACTTGGCATTGTTGTTATTACTCCTCAATGTTTCTGGAACACCGCTTAACAACACCTTGACAACGGAGTTAGTCCCGCCCATGGTGCCACCTGGCTAATCGTTAATGTCCCTGCAGTGCTTATTGGTTGTTTTTTCTTTTAATGGAGAAATCGCTGTTGTATGTCACGATGCCAGACTCAGTGGAGTGGACGTATTCAAAAGTCTGCACCCAGGCAAAGGATTCACACCATCATGTGTTTACATCCACTTAACCCCACCCCTTTTCCATTAAACTTACCACAACAAAACACATCCTGTAGGACAGTGGTTTCCAACTGGTGGGTTGCAGGTCACAGGTCCATTCAAAAAGCTATTCAAAAGCTTTTATTTTGAAGTGCTGTTTCCTGCTGTAAAGTGAGTGATCAATAGACAGCTACTTAACAGAGACAGCAAACTAGCTCGATGACATAGCCAAACACAAGTATGACACAGAATATTTTAAACTGTGGACCTTGAACTAGTGACTAAGAACAATTCTGGACCTTGGCTGGACCAGTCAGGAACCACTGCTGTAGGAAGTTAAAGGTCTAGTGTGGAGGATTTACAGGGATATATTGGTGGAAATTGAATATAATATTAATAACTATGGTGTCATTATGCACCTGAAACTATTATCATTATTATTATTATTGTTATTGTTATTGTTATTTATCACTGTCTCTTGTATTTTTGTACTTATTTGCATGCCTAGTTATTTAAGTTTTTACGTTTAAATTTGAAATCTTTAATCTGACTCTTTCTCCTTGACTGCTGTAACACTGGAATTTCTCAATTATGGGATCGATAAAGGTGTATCTTATCTTATCTTATCTTGTCTTAAACTAAGAATCATTGTGTTTTTGTTACTTTAGAATGAGAAGCTTATGTCTACATACAGAGTAGGACCTCTTCTGCAGAGTTTGCCATGTTGTTCTACAGTAGCCCACAAATGGACAACATTGGCTCTAAATAGGGACATTTGCATTTTTGCATTTTGGCATCAGCCACTGTAGGTCTCCTACATGCTTGGCACACAGGAGAGGTTTCAGTTGGTTGCAATCTGCAACCTCACCGCTAGGTTCCACTAAATCCTACAGACTGCATTGTTAAGATGTAGTATTATCTCCACAGATTAAGCCGCTGAATGAGCCCATTCAGAATTCAGGAGAAAAAAAGTAAAGCCACTCTCAATGAGTCCTCTTCAGTTACTTCATTGATTTCTCACTTACCCAGTTAGGCCAGCTTTGAATGGCTTTAGCCACACGTCTACTCAGTATGGATGAGTAGCAACTTTTTAGAAGACTACAAGATGGTTCAAAGTCTAAGTAGAAATACCCATTTGTTGAAGAGCTGAAGACGTCATACAGACCATTTGACCAAATAATGGCTTTTTCATTGTTTGTTTGTCAGCGGGGGCTATTTAATTCCCTAAAGTCCGATAAGACCCAGGAGGCCTGTTTGTGTGAGTGTTTGTCTCTTCCCAAATGTGTTTGTCACTTTGTGTGTGTAGGCTTGTAGGTGTGAATTGTCCCTGCTATCAGCATTCTTCGTTTAGATGCTGTGATTGTGGTAATTATGGTGGCTGCTGCTCAGTTTGTGAAGAAGGGGGCACTTGGTTTGGCTGGGCACAGCCCTTATCTCTGCCTGTGTGTGTGTGTGTGTGTGTGTGTGTGTGTGTGTGTGTGTGTGTGTGTGTGTGTGTGTGTGTGTGTGTGTGTGTGACGTTTGTGATGTGTTTTTGTTTCTCGTTGAAAGTGTGCATGTGGGGTGAGCATGTTTGTCACCGTGCTAACCCCGCTCCTGATCTGATCACAGCAGCGAGATACCTAGAGATAATCGCCCGAGATAATAGACTTTTTATTGATTCATCTCATACAATTCGATCATCCTCTCTGAAGCATAAACTGCTGTAATTGGTGTAAATCAGCCAGCAGACTGTAAAAGATGGACATTTATTGCCAACAGATACAGAATCAGAAGGAATACGTGCTGGCATGAGGGAAGCTAATGGTCATTGGAGCAGCTGGAGTGGAGAAAATGACAGCTGGCTGGTGTGCTGGGTTGAGATTTGTCTTTTTGTGATTTCAAACAGTGACTTAAATAAGTTTAGAAGCAGCAGTGGAGTCAGATTCAGGCAGATGGAGCTCAGAAATTACTTGAGATTACATTTGAAGAATGAGAAGGGATCATACTGTGTCTAAAATAGTCACTTTCTACATATAGCTGCTTCTTTCATGGTTTGGGGCGCAGGTTTCATTTAAACATTTAGTGGGAGACACAAACAAGGGGTCTGGGGGTTCTCCCTCAAGGAAATTTAAGTGCCAAACACTTCATTCCCTGCATTCCATTGAATTCTCTGCATTAGTTTATTGTGGAAATGTAATGGTTCTTCCAGCTTGCTTCATCTTTCTGTTTTATAGCAGATGGCAACCTTTCCTTAGGAGGTGCATGCTGCCACCTCCTACTATAGCAGAGGCACTGTTGCATCTATTATTCAATCAATCAATCAGTCAATTTTATGTATAAAGCCCAATATCACAAATCAAAATTTGCCTCACAGGGCTTTACACCATACTAGGAAAAACTCCCCCCAAAAAAAGACAGGACAGACGTGCAATAGATGTCGAACAGATCAGCATAATAAAATGACAGAGAGAGAGAGAATTCAAGAAAGTTGTGGTACAATATGTTGAAAGTATATATTAGTATCTGGCAGTATACATGTGTGATATATGTGTATAATAACAGTAGAAGTATGACTAATGATGTGCTAGCAGTTTTTATGCCTCTGAACTGGCGATAACTGTGGCTGGAGGCATTATGTTTTCTGATTGTCCATCCGTCCCATTCATGTGAACGTGATACCTCAAGAAAATGGTGTTGAAATTTTTACATATTTGGCAGTTGGCACAAATATCCACTCTGACTGAACGATGAACCGATCAGAGGTCAAAAGTCAAGATCACTGTGACCTTGCATCCATCTCATTCTTGTTAATGTGATATCTCAAGAACACTTGGAGAGGATTTCTTCATATTTGGCACAAATATCCACTTTGAGTCAAGGATGAACTGATTTGAAGTTGTTGGTCAAAGATCATAGTTCCAGGTTTCTGTGACCTTGTCTGTTGCATTCTTGTGAAGGCAATATCTCAAGAACACAGAGAGGGAATTTCTTTAAATTGCATATAGAACTTGGACTCAAGGGTGAACTGATTAGACTTTGGTGGTAAAAGGTCAGAAATTGCTATGACCCTGCGTCAGTTTCCATCTCATTTTGTGAATTTTGTGATATCTCAAGAAGGCCTGTTTTTGGCCATAATTCAGGAATTCATATGCTAATCATGAAAACATTTCACATAAGTGTTTTAAAGGATAAAATGATGACGTGATGACATTTAATAGTCAAAAGGTCAAGGTTCAACTTTATACTGCAGACCCTGTAATATCCAAGAGCAATTTGCTCAGTAATCTACATCTTGGTACAATTAAGACCTCTCTTAACTGCAGTATTTGCTGCTTTGACACAAAGTAAACACTCATTAATGTGTCATTTCATATTTTTTGCTTTACCAACATTTTTTTGCTATCCTCTGTTTCCGTTATTGCATTAGTGTGTCCTAATGTGAGGTTAGTGTCTGGATAATGAGCCGTGCAATCTCACAGCATGTAAATTGATGTTGGTTAATGATCCCAGCATATAGAGCACTCCAACATGGTCAATAAGACTAAATAGTCAAAAAAACATTATGTCAAAACTAGAATTATATTATAAGATATTACACATATAATGAGCAGAAATAACTGAGACAGTTTTGTCCTGCAGGTACTCTGAGCGCAGTAACACCAAGTGTGTGGGAATCACCATCGAGACACGGCCTGACTACTGCCTGAAGCGACATCTCAGTGATATGCTGGGCTATGGCTGCACCCGGCTGGAGATAGGGGTCCAGAGTGTGTATGAAGATGTGGCCCGAGACACCAACAGGTCAGTAGGTTAGGGACTAAACGGAGGGATGTAGATAAGGAAGCAGACATGGCGTGATAGCAGCCGCTCTGATGGTGTGTGATGGATAGATAATGTATTTCTTTTACCTTCAGGCTTAGTAATTTAACTGTGTATCTGGACATGCCGGTTTCTTCCAGAGGTCACACGGTGCGAGCAGTATGCGAGTCTTTCCACCTTTCAAAGGATGCTGGCTTCAAAGTAGTTGCCCACATGATGCCAGATCTGCCTAACGTGGGCATGGAGAGGGACGTGGAGCAGTTCATTGTAAGTGTTTATATATATAATTTGTTGTTATCTTTAACAGATTATTCATTCATAATTATAGCTTTAGGAGTAACTGTGGTTGGGAAGTCTGTTTTTATGCCTCCGTGATGGCGACAGCCACAGCTGGAGGCATTATCTCTTTGGGTTATCTGTCCGTCCGTCAGTACTCAAGAACACTTGGGGGGAAATTCCTCCAAATTTGGCACAAACGTCGACATTGACTCAGTGATAATTGATTGGATATTGGTGCTCAAAGGTCAAGGTCATGGTAACCTTGCGTGTATCTTATTCTTATGAACATGATACCTCAAGAACGCCTTGAGGGAATTTCCTCATATTTAGCATAAATGTTCACTTGGACGCAACAATGAACTAATTAGAATTTGGTGGTCAAAGGTCACTGTGACCTTGTGTCTGTCTCAATCTTTGATGCAATATCTCAAGAAGGCCTTCAGGGAGCTTCCTCAAATTTGGCACAAATGCCCATTTTGACTCCACTTTGCTGGGCATACACTTATTATGACAAAAAAATGTACACACATGTCTAAAAGTACAAAATGATAAAGTGATCACATTTTCTATCCAAAAGGTCAATTTCACTGTGACATGATGCTCTGCGAAAGCACTTTTGATGGCCATTACTCAACATCATATCTCAGGATATAATGGGAGACACTTGGTGTGATACTGAATTGGTGACTCTAATCTTAGGTGTCCACCTTGAAAGTGTGCTGATTGTATAGATCTTCTGTGCTGCTTGGGAGAAGATGTGAGTGAAGCATCCATGATTTAATAGACATGGATGAAATCTGTAAGTTTAACATGAGTGCTTTGCAGAGACATACACCTGCAAGGTAGAAATTGTAGTTTGATTTGCTTTGAAAGTGTAGTTTAAAATGCTTACCAAGGCAGATTCATAAATGTCATTTTGACAAAGTATAGTTAGTACAGATTGAATGTGTCAGTTTTTTTCATTGAATCCATCATTTTATTTCCCTGTGTTAATGTTCTTTTCATTTTATCATTTATTAGAGCCTGTTCTGACATTAGCACTATAAACTAAACCACTGATTATTTTTCTGACCTTTGATAGTGATGACTGAGATATCACTACTGATTATGGTTTACAGGGGCATGAGCTGAATTATAAATATGGGTGTTAGGAGTATCAATAGGCATGTATAACGACGGTTGCACTGCATTGATGTAAAACCTCACTGATGTGGCACATTAGGCAAAACTGCACTTCTTCCTTGCTTTTTTCTTGATGGACAGGTCTGAAGAATGAGGACACTGAAACAGGTGTTGATATGCAGAAAATGATTGGGGAGTGTCTCATCTATTTATGACTAACTATGGGAGTGAAAATTAGGTTTGAACACATGCATAGGCACAGCTTTATGTATCTAGAGAAAATTAGTGGTTCTGGAAATTTTTGTCTTTGTGCTTATACAGAGTTTTAGTTGTGAATCTACACACATGTTATGCATGTGGCCCTGGCTGAAATGTTTGTAAGTTTGTGTTTTACATCTATTTTGGATTTGAAGCTTTGCCTTCAAATCAGTTTGAATGGACATCATGTTTCAATCGATGTGCAGTTATAGTTAGGGCTGGGTGGTATATCGATTTATTACAATATATTGATATATTTTCAAGCAAGATAAAGATTTAGACAATACCATTTATATCGATATAGGTTCAAGTTGCACCACATAATGCATACCAGTGTTCATTTCTCCGTCTCACACACTCCGCACAGCTCCGCCCCACTCACTCACAGTTTCTCCAGCAACACTTAGGCCAGTGTTATACTTTGCACATCCGCGAACGCAGACGTGCATCTGTTCCAAATATAGTTTCCGCTGTGAGCACTCCAGTTGCTGTCACTATAGCCCCTTTTCCACCAACATTACCAGGAACTTTTATTACCAGGAATTAATTTACCTGGGTAAAATAATTCCTGGTAATCTGTGTGGTTTGTGTTTCCACCGCACCTCAAAGTTCCTGAACATTTATTCAAATTAGCGTGGTGACGTAGATGATTCAGCATGTGCCCTGTATTTGGCTCTGCCACCTGGCTGGTTACATTCTGGTGTAGAGAGTTGGGGCTGCTTGTCTCAGCCAGCAGCTAAGTTGAAACGTATTTTAGGATAAGTGTCAAACTAAGTTAGTCTACAATTAGTAACAATTCGCTATTAGCCGAACTAGCGTGCTGTCCTTGTGTAAGACATAACGTTAGTGTTGGTGGATGAGAGACTGTGGACTGAGCATATTGAATATCACTGTCTAAATGTTTACATGTTCATGCCCGCTGAACACATGTATTGATAAAGTGTTGGCTTCTTACTTGCTAAGTTTTAATGTCACTTACAGTAACCAGTGTGTTCCACCGATCAGCGTTCTTCAGCACACTGCTTTGCCCCTCAAGAATTCCGGTTAATCTGAAAAGCCCTTCCCCCCTACTTGGTACTTTTTTCAGGGAAAGTTTGGGCTTGGGGGAAAGTTTTTTATCCAGGTAATCTCGGAGGAAATGTGCAGAGGTTTTTCAAAATCCTGGGTAAATGAGAAAAGCTCCTGCGGTGGAAAAGGGGCTTATGTCACATTACATGATTGTGGAGTCATAAAATCGTGCTGTGACTTGGCCAACAGACATGACACACTACACGATGGTCCACACCAATTATCCCCGGTCGTCTTTCACGACGTGTGTGTTGTCATCAGGTTATTCTTGTCCTATTTATATTACTTTTATTATTATTTAATTCACTGTGTCTGTTCATGTGCCAGCCAAAATGTTGTTGTAGTAATGTTAAAAGTGCCAGCAGATGGCAGGAGCTACATTTGAAGTACCGTGAGCAAACAAACAAGTCACTGAATCCTCCCACAACAAGTTCCTACAAATGTTTCACAATAAAGGCCAACGTAGAAAATGGAGGGATTCTCTCAGCCAAGGTTATATGGGGCTTTTACTTTGAAACAAATTCAGGAAGTGTTGAGTTTGAAACTTTATGAAGCCAAGGGGAGCGGATATAAACTAGGAACACAGAGGGAATGATTCTCCATTAGAAATAACATTGTTTTGTAGCTTGATGCTAATGGCAGTACTTAGCAGGTTGACAAAGTGCCTCTGCTGTCTCACACCATCATTTTCCCCTTTTACTCTTTGTGGTAACATCCCTAGAGGAAATATTAAAAATGATGGGGTGCCCTACTGTTGTCTATGGCAGCAGCTAACTCTGTGTTTCTATTGGTCAAAGTGATGGTTGTGATAGGAGTAATCATGAATGACAAAACGAAAATCAAACATGCTAGACTTTCTGTTAGACAGAAGGTACATTGTGCTCTTTATTTTTTTTGTTTTTTGAAATAAAACTTGGTTAAATGATTTCAGTGTGTGTATAAGTACTTTTTGAACATTTTGAGCACATTTCAACAATACCGTGATAATAATGATAACCGTGATCATTTTGGTCACAATAATCGTAATATGAAATTTTCATACCATTACATCTCTAGTACTGAATGAAGTACTCTGCATCTAATCACAGACATTTTTGGCTGGATTGGAACAACAACTGTCAATCACTGTATTACTCTAAAGGTTGGCGTGCAAATGAGCTTTTTTTTTTCTTTTCTTTTTTTTTTCTTTAGCATAAAAGGATAATATCCTCACTGCAGTGAGCTGAGCTGGAAATTATGGTCCACACTCATGAAAATTCTTAGATGTCATTTGTAAGAAATGATCTGTTCTTTTCTAAGTTTCAGGTGATGCATGAGACTAAGCTGAGTAAAAACTCTCACTACAGGCTTAAAATGATACCAGTTGAGTCATGCACCAAGTTGATCATTAAGCTTATTGTTTGTGACATTAGCAGTCATGTCTTGTTCTTTTGCTTGACATCAGGGTGCGTCATTGCTGCTTACTTCACAGTGGTATAATAACAAGTAAGTCCTACATGTAGCATCTTAAAATAGAAATGGAAAAGCTGTGACGGTCGACGCACAGTCTCAACTGTGATGTGACTCAATAGAAACTTCTGTCAGATGTCTCTCAACAGCAGGCTCACTTTACAGCTCTGATTGGAAACACAGCTTTAATGTGAATGTGCAGAATCAGACAGCGCTCCTTTCCAACATGCCTGACTGTAGGATGTAAATGAAGGCTCAGTTTGAGGCTCATTGGGTTTATTTTTACACTGAAACAGAAATCCAGTGATTAATAACGCAATGAAAGAAAAGAACAGATTTTACTAATTGGTGCAGGTGAGATTCTGATGCACCTCTGTGACTCTGTTCAAAATATGTCACTCATTGTCTCAGGTCCAACAATACTTTCCATTTCTCTCTCCTCCGCCTCTTAATTTAACTGTTTCTGTGTTTTGTCATTACTTTTTTGGATTACTGGCAGTGTGGTGATTCACAGGGGTTTTCACTACAATGGAGTCATCTTCAGAGGTGAAAAAGTTCAACACTTTGATTTTCCTCTGTAATGAGCTGCAAATGAAACAAGAAAAGACAACAGAAAGAGAGTGAACATTCAGATGTAACATGGAAACAGTAGTTCTGTAGTTTTCTATTAAAACGACGCGTTAAATGGCCTGTTCAGTTGGTATTCGGGTAACTGGGGCTTTACTGGTATAATGCAGTAGCACCTCCCACCTCCTCCCCATGTACACCTTTACTTGAAGAAAATTATGTGTGTGTGTGTGTGTGTGTGTGTGTGTGTGTGTGTGTGTGTGTGTGTGTGTGTGTGTGTGTGTGTGTGTGTGTGTGTGTGTGTGTGTGTGTGTGTGTGTGTGTGTGTGTGCATGGCTGGGCGGTATGACAGAATTCTCATATCACGTTTTTTTTTAAAAAAATCATATCGGTTTCACTCGGTATTTGACGGTATTTTGCTGGGGTTCAGCCCACTTGACATGCTGCTGTGTTGTGCTATGGCCTATTCAAGTTTTGGAATTTGTTATTTACGTGACAACGCCTGAACACAACACAGGCTCCGCTCCATTAGTGCTGTGCTTGGTTATAACTGTCCTGGACTCGGATTGGCTTTGGTCAGGAAAATGCGGCCTGAGCCGTGCTCTCGTGTGCTCACCTGTTTCTGTCTGTGTGTGTCTGTGTGTCTGTGCACATCGTGGCAAAACTCTGCCGTAATTCAGACCCATTATACTGCAGGCCATCATCGACAAAATGTAGATTTAAAGAGCCCCGCTGCTGACCAGATGTCAGTAATTGTAGTTTAATAATGGAAAGAGGACAACAAAGCAGAAGTTGAACCACTGTCTTATTGATTCCCTTGAAATTGTTAGATTGGAAGGTGGAGTCATTAAGAGTTGTGTAAAAGCAAAACACTATTTGTGTTGTTAGCGCTGACTGAGGAAGATGGGAATTTACTGTATGAATGATGAAGAATGATGGTATCCTGAATGCCTTCATCACTATGAAGGCATTCAGGATACCATCATTCTTCTGAGCATCAACAGCTCTGAGTGCTATACAGTTTTTTTTTTACAGGAAGAGATTAAATTTGTGGAAGAGAGACTGTGTCTTTCTGTAGATTCGTTATATTACCTTTGTGTGCGTTTATTGAATCCTTCTGAGTGTGAATGTGTGTTTGATGATAATATGGGGGGGGGGCGGCAGCAGGTCGGCACAGCGAGAGGAAGCTGATTAAATGTGTATTTGGCCCTTCGAGTCTCTTTCTTTGCTTTCCTGTAACACTTCCTCCGTCACTTTTCCTGCCACTAGACTTAATTTCTTCCTTTGTCTCTGCTCTCTTTTATTCTCCCAGTGTGAAGTCTCAGTATTCTCAAGTTCTCTCTCCTGTCTCTTTTCCCTCGTGCTATTTTCTGGTCTCCATTATCTTTCACTTTATCTTTTGCTCCTCTCTAGTCATAACTTTTCCCTTGATGCTTTCTCTTCTTTTCTGTCAGACAGTCTCTCTTCTTCCCATCTCTCCTGTTGCTTCATCTGTTTTCTTTCTCTTGTCCCTGTCCTCTCACAATCACACCGTCTCCCTCTCTGCCTCCCTTCCCTCGTCTCTTATCACACTGACACTTTCAGATTATGGAACTTGTGTGTGGCTCCCCTTTGCTCCTCCTCATCATATCTAATCTTCCATGACACACTTCATGCTAGTGAGCAGAAAATATGCATGTTCCTAAACAATTTCACTCTAGGATCCACACAAAGCATCTCAGGATTTTCCCCGCGATCCATAAACTTAACAGCTACAATTTGAACACAAGGTGCATCTAGAAATAGCATGACAGGAATTGGAGTAGTAGAAAATATCAGAAAAGATGGAAAAAATAAAGTAGAGATGAATTTAGTTTTTCATTTTTATTCTTTATTTCACCTTTATTTTACCAGGAAGTCTCACTGAAATCTTTTTTTTTTTTTTTTTTTTTGTACGAGAAACCTGGCTGAGGTAGCAGCCATGCAAAATTCCTACATATTTAAATACAACATGATATACAAAAATTCACACTCAAACAGAAGCACAGCTATTTAACCCACTGGCCTGTCAAGAAAGACAACCATATGCCTCCATCACCGCATTCTTTATAATCCTCTTCAATTCATCCTTTGGACCTCAGAATCATGGGAATCATTTATAATCCTAACAAGTCAGTGTATGCTCTAGCCCAGGTTCTCCACACTTGTTTTAAAGGTGCCTGTTTTTTTTAGTTTTTAGTTTTAACCACTGTGGCTCCCTGTTTTGTTTGTATTGTACACATGCATGATACACATAAAGTGTATTTAAGGCATGGATATATTAAGAGATACAGCTTTGGAGGCGGGACCCCGTTCTTTCCTATGAAAGCTGCTCAGTGGCACACGAAGCCAGAAAGCTCTAGTTCCGCAGTATAAAATGAAACTGATGTTCGGCAGTGCTCCCACATCGTTGGGCCCATAGAGCAGGCACACTAGAGACTACTGCTGGCAGAGCCAGATACTTCTGTATTAGCATTCTGCTAATTTGCTCTTATAGACTTTGCAAATGTTTATGGACAGACTTAATGAAATTCTGATATTGAAACAAGTCATTTTGTGGGGGTCGTGACATGTATGTATCCACTGATTTACAGATGTCTCTTTCCCAATGTGAGTCTGTCGGAAAAATCTTTTTAGGCCCGCTTGCATCACACGATGGACAGTTGTAATTCCACTGTTTGCCCACTATGAAAATTGGCTTCAAAGCCTAGTGACTGTGTGAAAGCCTGATATAAAGATGCATGACATGACAGCTCCCCAAAAGTGAAGTCAAAACATTTCAGTCGGCCCCTGGTGGCTTGCGTGGTTCGCAGAAGGGACACGGGCAAAACTACAAAATTAAAGTACACTTCAAATACATTTTTCCCACAGATGGTTTCTGTTATTTAAGGTAGTTTTAATCACACTGATGTGTGCTCAAGTGTTCGTTTTTTTGATAAGTTTGGTTTTAATTAGTTATTTAATGCTATCAAAAGGCGGTGTGACGTCATGATTGACTGCTGTGTGTACCAAGCTGAGTGCTCATGATCAGTGGCGCTGTCAACAGTTGGTTGGACAGACGTATGGGCGGGAACACCGAAGTTCGCTACTACTGTGCAAACTCTGATTACAATGATGTCACCAACGTAAGATGTCAGTGGCTGTATCCAGGATATTTTACCTTTATTTTTGCAAAGTGGGATAAAATGAAAATGTATCACCCAACTTTATAAAATGGACAGGAAAATGGTTACATTTTGCAATTATGTTACATATATTTTTTTTAATTTTTAAGCACTATTTTAAGGTAATTTTCTTTTTTACTTTTCTTTCTTTTTATCTTCTTTCTTTTTTTTTTATATTCCCTTGCTCTAAACCATTGATGTTAACATATTGCTGTCTCTTCTAAACATATTTACTAAGCCATTTCAGGATATGAACATGAGGCACTTTCAGAGAAATAACAATTTAGTTCAATGGCTAAAAAAATCTAGATGAATATTTATCTCAAGTAATAATTTTAGCCATGTGCTGCTTGTCCTTCAGCTGCCCCATGACCCTTTAAAAGGATTAAACAGAAAAATATAATGAATGGACAGCATGAATGAAAATTTCAGCTTGTTGGTTGTGTTTGCTTGCAGTATCCAATTTATAGAGAATAGGAAGGAAATGCTGCAAATATGATGCAAATAGCAGCTGAGGTTTCAGTGGAGGGATGTTTACTTGAATACAAAACAACCTCCATGAAAAATTGGTAATAATAATTCCATTTAGGCCTTGTTGGCACAGAGCTCTTCAGTACTGGTTGTTCTCTTAATTTTCTTTTCTATTTGCAGGTATATATTGTTGTGATCATATCCCACTGATTCCTAATGTCAGCCTGGATCACAGAGCAGTTTAGGAACTGCAGTAGGCAGAGGGCAGCAGCAGGAGAGCTTAGCATCCTCCTTGCGTCTATCATGGCTGTACTGATAATGAAATTCGATTACAACTTCCTCCCAGCCCGAGATCCTCTCTCACTTATCTCCAGTATACAGATGCTCCCTGTCCCGGGGGACGCATCCTTAACAGGGTTCCTCTCCACCGACCAACAGGAGCTCTGATACGTGATCCAAAGTGTCAGCAGCTGCAGAATCCCCAAAATAGTGCCTAGTCTCTTTTTTGGTATCGAAGCATTGTTATGTGTCAGATTGGCTCCCTCCCTCCCTTTAGGTTTAGTGCAGAGCCATGTGGGACATGTCCTCATGTGATTATGAGCTGTGACGAGAGAGAGATTATATGATACTGATAATGTGGCCCATTTTGGAGAATGTGCCTCCATTCCAGATCTTCACGGTTCTGATCATGGTATCAGTAGAGAGGGGAGGGAGAATGACTGGAAATCAGACGGATTCCCTTCACTGCACTGAACCACACACCAACATTTCCTTCAATTGAATAACTGAGCGGTGTTGTGCCATTTCTTTCATATCTGCTTTGTATGAGCCGTGCCTCTCCAAATGGACACTCTTTAATTCTTTTATTCTTTGATGGTGTCAGTTATATAGGAAAATAAACTCTGCAGGCATGTCTTCCAAATCACCTTTATTTCCTTTGTTTTGTTTTTCCTTTTGTCAGTTTAAAGAAGGTACATGTCTGTCTGTTGGCTTGACTGTCAAATTTATTACTACTGCAGATATGGCCATAAATGTCAGTCCATAAAGTGTGGTAAAACAGATAATGTCAAATAAATGGATTCATTTGTTGTTCTTCATGTTGAAATACGTAAGTGTGTTACATTCATTGGAGATTGTGTCAGAAAGTCCATTTCAGAGGACTAACGACAGACAAACTGTAATGGTGGCTGTGACTTTGAGCTGGTGAAGTTTTTCTTCTCAGACCAAGCATGGAGGCTGAGAAATGCCGTCTGATTCAGACCTTGGCGCATTACGTGGATTTGTGTGTTTCTTGCAGGAGTTTTTTGAAAATCCAGCCTTCAGACCTGATGGTTTGAAGCTGTACCCAACACTGGTGATCCGAGGTACAGGTCTGTATGAGCTGTGGAAGACGGGCCGGTACAAGAGCTACACACCCAGCGCCCTGGTTGACCTGGTGGCCCGAATCCTGGCGCTGGTGCCACCCTGGACACGAGTCTACCGGGTGCAGAGGTGAGACAGTAGCCCTTTTTATACGGAGATGGCGCTATAGACACTACAAAGTCCCTTCTTTTGCAGCCTTTGCATTTTTACACAGCACCAAACAACAGTGGCATCATGCTGCTCCAGTGTGTGATTTTAGAAAGCATGCAGGCATCGCGGAATCAAAAGAGTTGTGACATGTAACATAACAACATAGGCCTTTAGGGTGACATATAATATACGCATCAGCAGCGCTTAATAAACAGTAGCAATGGTATTAACATGGCAATAACAATCATTTACTGTCCTTATATGGATGCAGATCTTGTCCTCTGCTTGGAGAATAAGGAGCTCCTGGACCTGGCCACTGTTCTTCTTCTTCTTTGAGTTGGCTGCTAACTGCTACTACTTTTTAAATCTCCCTGCAATGGGTTGTATGCATAACACGTCATCAAAACGTCACACCCATGCTGCCCATGACCCTGTCCTGTCAGCTGTCCCTTCTATATAGACATCATGGCGGTGCTGCAACTACCTCTGCTGCTGGCTTAAAGGCGAGACAACTCTGACCCCCATTCCACAATTTGGCCTTTTATACAGAACAATGAGGCAGCATAGTGGCATGAAATTCCCACTTTGAAGAGGCAGTGTAAAAGGGGCTAATGAATGGGCCTGATATTGATAGTGTGACCCAAGTGACTGTAGATTAAAGCCTTGTTATAGAGGAACTCCATACTTGAAGGTCTTAGTGACAGGAGTCCTCTGGATCGCTCTAACTTCTCTCTCTCTGACTTAGGGGCTAATATAAAGGGACAGTTCATCATATTCCACAAATTTTTCCTGTTATCTGTAGGGCTGTTTATCAAAGTAGATAGTTTTGGTGTGAGTTGCAGAATGTTGGAGGTATCTGCTCTAGAGTTGTCTGCCATCTGTCCAGTATAATGGAACTAGGCTATAATGGCACTCAGCTCATGGGGCTCAAAATGTAAAAAAAAAAAAAAATACATTTGAAAAACTCATCAGCAATGTGTCTTTCCAGAAATTATGACCTGGTTATTCAAGATAATCCACAGTCCTTGTTGTGAGCAGTTCACAGTAGGAACCAAACTATCAATCTACCCATGAACAAGGGGGTTGTGCTTGTGACAGTGCGAAATGTTAACATTAATGGTATCCTTGAGACTGTACTGGGAGACACAGCCAACCTTCTTGTAACTGCACATATACTAGATGTGCCATCTTGGAGGAGCTGGACTACCTGTGCTGCTACCACCTCATGCTACCAGCAGTGACAAGGACACTAGCAGAACACAAAACTAGAGAAGAATCAATCAGGAAGGATGAGGAGAGACCAACTGTCTGTGGCCACCACATGCAAAACCATTCCCTTTTTGGGGGTTGTCTTGCTTTTGCCCCTATTGAAGTTTAACTGACTTGGTGTTATACTGTGATGAGTAAGCACTCCCTTAATTTTTTAAGCAATGTAGTTCCATTATATTGGAGAGAGGGCAGACATCTCTCCAGTTGATATCTCTAACACTTGACCAAAACAGTCTATACTGATAAATAGCACTACAGGTAAAAGGAAAAATATGTATTTTTGAATTTGGGGTGAACTGTCTCTTTTTGCTCCATTCATGTCTCCGTGCTGGCAATAGCTGTGGCCAGAGGCATTATGTTTTCGAGTGTCCGTCCATATGTTGGTACATCCGTATGTCAGTCTGTCCATTCCGTATTATTGCGATACCACAACAATGCACTGAGGGAAGGTCTTTAAATTTGGCACAAACATCCACTTTGACTCAATAATAAACTGAATGAAATTTGGTAGTTGAAGGACAAGGTCACTGTGACCTTGTGTCTGTCTCATTCTTGTGAACGCAATATCTCAAGAGGGCCTTGGGGGAGTTTCCTCAAATTTGGCACAAATGTCCACTTGGACATGTTTTGCATAAAACTCTTTTCTGGCCATTACTCAACATTTGGTCGGATACTGAATTGGTGACTCTAATCTTGGGTGTCAGCTTGAAACTATCCTGATTGTATAGATCTTGTGTGCTGTCGGGGGGAAGATGTGTGTGAAGCATCCATGTTTTCACAGACTTTAACTGCAACTTCCCGGAGGCATACAACTGTGAGACTGTCATCCTAGTTTACTCTGACCAAAAACCTAAAGGTTAGGGCTTACACACTTTTAGAATATAGAATATATGCATAATATTTTATGCTGTTGTACCTGTAAAATCCCATGTTAAGCTACTTTTCCATAATTTGTGTCATAATTGTGTCATCTGCCTTTTCCCTGCTTCCCGCTCTTGCTCCGCCTATCAGGGACATCCCCATGCCACTGGTGAGCTCCGGAGTGGAACATGGCAACCTGAGAGAGTTGGCACTAGCCCGGATGAAAGACATGGGCACTGAGGTGAGACTCTCCTATTAGACTCAAAGACACCATGTCAGCTTATTTTGAATGAAGAAGCTAATCGACTCATCCAGCTGGGATGTGATCCAAACAGGTACCACAAAAGTTTGCAGGGCGCGGCTGCCAACAGACAAATGCTGACTGACTGTCAGAATAATTTGCATACGTTGCTATAATAGAGAAAGATGACATTAAAAATCTGTCAAGTATAGTTTAGAAGTGTTGGAGCGTAGGATTGGAGCACCCTCACTTTCACGCCCTCCACACATTTATTGAATTTATGTTGGAAGGTAGATGACAACAGTTGAAGTTCATCCAGCCTGACAACACCAGGGGAGGGGGCACCTAACCAACCAGCACAACACATGAAGCAGAAGACCCCTCACCAACTTCCATCAAAAAACACTCGGGATATAAAGACTCATCCAAACTGTTCATCAGAAAACACCTATGGGGTAAAGAGCTGGGCTAAGGCTGGTATTGACTCTCAGGCTGAAATCAGTGGCAGCTTCTACGACTTCCCACCAGCCCCACTCGGAAAACATTTTGCCTGGTTCTGCTTTGTCCTCAGCACCTTTTTTTTTATTCATTATAAAAGACAACATTCAGAATCAATTGTAAAATCTGTTTTTACCATGTTTGTCGATATGTGTTTTTTTTATTTTGTAAGAACATAGCATGAATATGAACAAAAAAGAAAAGAAGGAAAACACTAATGGGCAGAGCACATCCTGGAAAACATCAATAACCACAGTCAAAATTAAATTAAATACTGAGCAGGTTTCCTTTTAAAAAGTACTAAGGTTAATATACAAAGCAATTTTTTTTTAAAATAAAGAAAAAATAAGTATACACAGTAAGGTTTTGTACATTAGAAACAAAACAATAGTTTTTACCATGAAAACGTTTTTTTGTGTAGGCACCCAAATCTTATCAAACACATCTCCTTTATCTTCATTATAAAATCTCAGCCTCTCCAGTATAAATGTGTTTGCCATACAGTGTCCCAGGAATGAATCCTAAAACCCAGGAATGAGTTAAGTTTTTAGCACTTCTGGTTCCCTCGTGTTGAAGTCAATGGGTTTTTTGAATAGGTTTTTAGTAAGCGTGTAAATCACTAGTTTCATCACGATACTATATTATATCGATTCGTCGGATAACAATAAAATATTTTCTTATATTATGAAGTCTGTCATGATACAATTTCTATTTTATGTGATTTAAGGGCATGTGACTAATATGAAACAATATTATACGATCATTTGATGTTAACTGTTACAGCAGAAGCTGCCACTTTTTTTTCTTTTGTCCATAAAAGTGCAGTTTATGTTAGATGGACTCCACTAACTGAAAAACTGACATTGTTCCTCCTCGTAGTGCTTGTAATAGCATTTGCATAAGTCCACTGCACGTGAAGGAAAACATGGATGTTTCATATTCCAGCATTTTTGTGTGGAAATTGAAATTGATGTAAACAGTAGATTCTTCGGGGCATCCCAACATTTTTAGTTTCTTAACTGGTTTGACCCATTTGAGTGTTTCTGTGTGTATAGTGTCGAGATGTGAGAACACGAGAAGTGGGCATTCAGGAGATCCACCACAAAGTCAGACCTTACCAGGTAATGGACAGCATCCTGAAAGTGCATTTTCATTTACAGAGTCAGAGATCAATGGAATCAATGAAACATATTTTCTATCCAAAAAAAGCTTCTGTTTACCAATGGAGTGTTTTTTGTACAACTTTAACAAAGTAGAGTGTGTGTTCAGGTGGAGCTGGTGCGGAGGGATTATGTGGCCAACGGTGGCTGGGAGACCTTCCTCTCCTATGAGGATCCTGAGCAGGACATCCTGATTGGCCTGTTGCGTCTGCGTCGCTGCTCCCCACAGTCCTTCCGTGCGGAGCTGAAAGGAGGCGTGTCCATCGTCCGTGAGCTGCACGTTTACGGCAGCGTCGTCCCCGTCAGCAGCCGAGACCCCAGCAAGTTCCAGCATCAGGTGGCTGCATTTTCACACATAGACTGTACATATAAAGTAGATACCCAAACACTTTGATGTCTTTTCCAGCTGTGAATCTGATTGTTTTTCTCTGACGCTGTAAGACATCAATCCTGGCCTGTATTTTCTTTGGCCCACATGAGGCCAGAAAAATTGCAGAGACTGAGATTAACCACAAAATAAGGCATACGTAGCTCAAAGTGTTTTGAAAAGTGACTGATTTTCTTTGTCTGTTCTTTTCCACTGCTTCTTGTCCAGGGTTTTGGTATGATGCTGATGGAGGAGGCAGAGAGAATTGCCAGAGATGAGCATGGATCCAGCAAATTGGCTGTTATCTCAGGTAAGAAACAAAACAGCACAGGAGAGCATCATTCAACCTCTCGTTAGACACTGTTGTCTGGATGGTGGCACGATGTGAACACACAGCACCACAAATCTGCAGTCAAAGGCAGATGATGTGAGCCTTTTTTAGATAGTTAAATGTTCTGTGTGTCATTTTCAGAAAATGCTTGTTATTAGTGACACCGGTACAGTCAGCATCCTGTTGCTTGTGCTGTGTTTTTGAATTTTGAATAACGTTACAATTTGGACCACTGGCTTTGTGACGCTAACGAGCCTGTTATTTGCAGTGTTGAGGCAAAACAGCCTTTAAGTGTTAGTCACATTTTACTCATTTTTATTCTTCATAGTTTCAGTCTGGTTTAAGTCAACAAAAATTCATTGACATTTAAGTCTGCTTTGAGTCATTATGTTTTCTACATGTTTTTTATTTTTTAAACTAATCCAGTGAGGCCGATTCATTTATCAGAACTTAGAATCAAAGTGACAGGTTATATAAAAAATTCATTTAAACAAGTTTTTCTACAACTACAAATAACTTGAGCCTGTCGCTCATGTGGCATTTGAAGATAATTGCAAGCACAGCCATTCTTGGCTTTTAATGTCCGATTGTCTACCACAAACATTTTTGTCATATTTTGTCTCATCACCAAAAATTAAAAACAGAGATTTCTTATTAGTTTTATTATTTCTATATATTATTAAATGTCTATTTTTAGCTCATCATCGTCTTGTTATTGTCAAGGTAAAAAAGTCGTTCATGCTGTGTAACATTAGCCTAGTTATTGCTAGCTGGCTAACCTTAGCAAATTTTTTATTTTTTTATTTTTTTAAGATTATTTTTGTGGGCTTTTGCCTTTAATGACAGGGGTGAAATGGGGAGACAGAGAGAGAGAGCGGGGACTGACATGCAGCAAAGGGCCGTGAGTCGGATTTGAACCCGCGGCCGCTGCAGCAAGGCAGTGCCTCTGTACATGGGTCGCCGGCACTATCCACTACGCTACCACGCCCCAACCTTGGCTAATGTTACGGTTAGCTTGTTGGCCGTCCCGCCTTGCATCATTATTGATTGCTAGTAAAAAGCAATCATTATACAATTTTGCTTTGTACTGTTACATCATGTTTTGTTAGCTAATTGTTAGCTAACTGTTAGCTAACTAAGCTGTTAGCTTAGTTAATTAGCTAGCTAACAAACATATCCACTCAGATAGCATTAGCGAGCAAGCAAGCTAAGGTTTGTCAGCTAGCTGTCACTAAGCTACACTGCAGGGATCTGGTGTTGGCTCCATAGTGACATTAGCTGATAGTCATTTTCAGAGGGAAAGCAGCTAGCCATTGGACCAGTTTTCAGTGGAAGTCATAGTTCCGTCACAGCAGTTGCCCATGCATACTGATGGCAGAAATCAGCGGTCACAGGAGAGAAACAGTTAAGATACCAGGAATAAAAGTGCCTTTATTGTGCCGCTGGATGTCAGAACAGGAATAAAAAAGATTATAGCTGCAACGCAGCAATGGTCGGGGCTGGGCAATTTTAGGCAAATATGGGCAATTCTGAGCAACAAGAGGCAGAATAGGAAGACAACAAGAAAGTTGCCATTGCAATGTACATTTTGCTTCAGTTGAGGTTTAAACTTAAGCCTGATTTATGGTCCTGCGTTGAATCAAGAAGAAGGCTCGCCGTAGCCCCCGGCATAGCCTGACGTGCACCAGCGCAGACCGGCAGGGCTGTGATTGGTTTGCTTGGTAGCAACGCATTTCCGGTTCCGTATTTCCAGATTCCGCCATCCCCGCCATCTTTAAACATCTTCTATTGCAATGTAGATGTTGCAGTATTAAGGCCCATTTACACTCAACGTTCAATACGGATACGGACGGAGCCGTCTGTCCGTGCTCCGTGTTCATTTCTCTGTGACCGGAAAAGCCAGAAGCTAAACAAAGAATCAACTAGAGACGCCAATAACCACTCAGGAAAGGAACGCAGCCTCCTACCGCTCTGGCAGTGAATTGCACCGTGACGAAACGGAGTGACGGAGAAGTTCGAAGGGTTCACGACGGCATCACGGCAACGATGTAGCGACGTCGTTGATTCAACGCAGGACCATAAATCAGGCTTTAAAAGCTCTGACACACAGGAGCATCTTATATCTGACTGAGCTAATTAGCAAGTGACAACTCATCTGTGGCTTCACAAATTGACTAAGTCAGCCACCAGGATGACAGCAACTGTCAAGGCAGATTTCAAACTGCTGTCATAAATTCAGTTATCAAGACAAAAATCTTCACTTGTTGATGGTCCAATGTTTTCACAACGAAAAAAAATTATAAAGTTACACTAAAATTATGTACAGTATAACAAAGCTTTCATACAGCTTTTGCACACACATTACTCTTGGGTGGAGTCCAGAGAGTCTCCCCTCTTCATATAACAGATTATACAACAGTTAGTTCCAACCGAGTAATTTGATTGGACGAGAGGCATTCCGTGAGTACTGATATAGAGTATAACATCACTGGGACTTGTAACAGTAAAATCACTCTGCTCACAGCTGTTATAAATATAAATACAACCATTAATTAACCAGCTGTCACACTCGCAACATTGACGCAAACTGACACTATCGCGTTACACCAAGAAGATGGATATTTTCCCCAAAATTACATTTGAATTAAATTGTGAGTGGTCGTCAGGAGAGGACGAGGAAAAGGAAACCAGGACTCTTCTGTGCAGACCTCCAGGTGCGTTTGTGTAACATCAGCCGACCTCGACAAACTGGAGAGGAGCAAAATGAACACGGTCAGGCAAACAGGATGAGCTGATGAGGATGAGGGAGAGTGGAAGCTGAATCCGGCCATGCCAACATCCAGGTTTGCCAACGTTTCATCAGCCGAACTGGACGAAGTTACACAGTTGCAGATCAATGTATATACAAAGCAGCTTGTGAGTTCCTGGTGTGTGTGCTGCGTTGCCTGGCAACAGACTGGGGGAACTGTTGTTAATTCGCGGAGCTACATAACATACTTAAATAATTTCTTTCATCACCTTTTGTTAACGTTTCCTTACTCAGCATTGCTGTTTAAGCTGTTGTTGAACTGTTGTTTATACCATGGTCTGGGTGAATACTCAATTCTGACTGGCTGCAGGGTGTCCGTTAAAAGGTGTTATAGGACAGCTAAAAAGACGTTCCAGTCAAATTGCCTGATGACAGGTTCTAAATTACTGCGCTGGCTCAACTGCTAGTTTGTAACCATAGCAACGGAGACTCAGAGCAGAGTCAACGGAACGGGCATCATGAGTGATTTTTATCGTTTCATTTAATTTATTTGGTGAATTTGATAATTTTGATGACTGGGATGTCGAAGAGGGAGGATAGAGAATGAAAAGAAAAGGGAGAAACGGCACAAGGAGGTGACACCGGAAGAATTAAATAATTTAGAAGATGAGAAGGATGAGCCCAACACCAAGAAGACAACGAAATGGGCAGTTCAAATGCCACTATGATGGACATACCCATATCACTTTAACAATTCACTATTAATGGTAATGTAGCATTTAATTTTAAATAGTAAACAACCGTCAATTTGTTAATGCGTTTATATGATTTAATCTCGACTACGCTTATGAATTATTTGTTGCAATTAAAAACGATTTTGACTAGCCTACTATTTTAATGTTAATTATTTGAAACAAATTTTCTTGGGCCTATAAATGAACGCCAAAGAATCATGAAAGTAATATCTCAAGTTTTTTTGTTTTTTTGTTTGCACATCATTCTCTGACCACCAGAGTCTGTAACACACAAGCAGTAAGAAGTGCACTGGCTTTCTACAATAATCATCCTCTGAATAATATCACGTAGCCTAACGTTTAGCCATCATCTCACTTCCCTTCACTGATCAGAGTCGCTTTGCTCTCTATGCTCAGCTGTGGCTTGTGAAAAACTCATGATTTTAACTGTAAAACACATTAAAGCATAAATAATTGATTTAATATTCATTTCTTTGGTAAGTAACCGTGGTATAAGCGGGTTAATGCCCTTCGAGGTGTCCATTATCAGCCATTATATGTCCATTAATTCGTGATAATGGACACCTCATCGGGCATTAACCCTTACATAAAAGCAATATCGCATGAGAGGGAGTGATGTTGTACTGTATATCGTCACGGCTGTAATTGTCTTTGGCCGAATCACAGCCGTGACGATATACAGTACATCACTCCCTCTCGTGATATTGCTTAAATACTTCCAACTAACTATGGTGACATACATGTAAAAATGTGAGATGTTGTTGTTGTTTTTTTCATCTAGGCTATATAAAAATTAATATATAGCATGTGTATGTAGCCTTTATAATGACTGTGATATGAGCTTAAAAGTAAAGGCAGTAAAAAAGGCCTAGGGCCCAACAACGTTTCAACTAGCTAGCTAACGCTGTCTGCCTATTAACTCCTTGATCATAACAGAATATAGTAACTTTCACCACTTCTCATTTTAGAAAGAACACCACAAGCAAATATGATCATTGTGTAGATTATGAAACAGACAGTGGATCACAGATTTTTTGTTTCTAGCTGTCAATGATCAGCCATAGCTAGTGCGCTAGCTACATTAGCTACATCGCTAATGTTAGTGAGCCTTTAATTTTCCCTGCCTGGATGCAGATGGGAACCGATCCAAACACACATGGGCTATATGTTAACATAAACAAAGTGCACGTTTTCTCATAGTGGCCTTTCTAAAGTGAGCAGTGGTAGAAGGTAATATACTTTGTTATGATCAAGGTGTTAATAAGAAAACAGCATTAGCTAGCATGCTAGCAAGTTGACAAGTTGTACTTTGTCCACAACTTTTGATGGCAGCATACAACTCTTAATCAAGGACAATACGTCAAATCCATGCTCAACAAATGTGAGTTTTTACAATTCTCATGATGATTTATCTTTCACCACATGAATAATTTGGCCTAATACATACTCCTCTACTGAGCATCCAGCAGTGATTATAGCCTAAATATTGAGATTGTAATTCACTGCAAATAGTCTTTTTTTCCCTTTACTACAGATAGATCACAAACTCATGGATATAAAAACTACTCATTGTAATCGGTTGAGAAATATAAACATTATAGTGCTTTTTACATTTTATTAGGCGCTCAAACCAACACCACTATAGTCCCTTTCTGCTACCAGTTTGGTCTGCCCAATAAAAACATAATATCTGTTTACAAACACAAAAAAGGTCTATACTAGCAGATCAGCCACTGGAGTCTGGATTAATTTGTTATTATTATTATTAATCCCAGAGGGGACATTCAATTTTTCATTCTGTTGTCAGTTACACACAGGTCCGAACACACACATGTACAAACTGGACCTATACAAGCACTAAGTGGAGAGATGTCAGAGTGGGCTGCCCATGACGGGCACTCCGAGCGGTTGGGGGGTTCGGTGCCTTGCTCGGGGGCACCTCGGCAGTGCCCAGGAGGTGAACTGGCACCTCTCCAGCTACCAGTCCACGCTCCATATTTTGGTCCAGACGGGGAGTTGAACAGGCAACCCTCTGGTTCCCAACCCAAGTCAAATTAGATACATTATCCACTCAAGACAGTATTTTGACACATTAGCTATCTCACAATTTGTCTGTGTTGGCAAGGAAAAAATAGCTAACATTAGCCAGCTAAAACTGCACTATATTTCACATGTCAGTGTATCCTGTAGGATACTTTTTACCTCTGGGAGCACTGGGGAGCGCTGGTGAGCACTGAATTTTTGATATGGGGGATTGAATTTGGTTATTGTTTATCAGACCACAACTGGGCCCTGCCTCACTCCCACCCCGAGGACACTGCATCGCCAGGTGGAGAGCGGATGGCAGCTTTGGAGATAAACCTTTGCCACAGTAGCGACTCAAATTCAGCCTGGGCACACCCCAGGGCCAGGGGTCACAGCACACTGGTGGCCAGCCACAGCGGAGGGTCTAACCTGTGTAAGGGCAGCAACAGAAAGTTTGCTGATCTGGACTCTGATGCTGGTCTGGGTGGACCAGCATCAGAGTCAGATGCCCGGAGCTAATTGAATTGGAGTTTCCACTGGGGTTGACGCCCCTCTCCAGAGCTGCCGTCAGCTTTCCTCTCAGCGAAAGCAGCTAAGACTTCATGTCTTAGCTAATGTTAGCTAGTGTTGCACACTGAGCAGCATTGAAGAGAGGCAAGGCACTCACATATTGTCACATCCTTTGGATTTTCCCAGAAGATTTGTCCCAAATCCTTTGCATGGAAATCAGTCCACACGCTGTTATAGGCAGCTGGAAAAGTCAGGGAAGGTCTCAGTTTTAAGTCACATTAAATTCGTTCACCCATTGGCATTAAAAAATGGTATATAAAGTTACTTACAGTACATTTAATTAGAGCAATGATGGTGAAAGCAAATAATAATAAAATAACAAACTTGTTATTTGGTAAAGCTTTTATATGATGTCATCAATATAATGCTTGTGTGTAAATATTCTGAGGTCACATGATACAGCATTTCAAAAATAAAACATGAAACACCACTTTTGCTAAAATAAGTTTGAAAGAAGGCTGTGAAGCCGAGGATTGATGAGCTCTTGTAATGGGACGTCTCCCGCATAAACCAGCACAGTACCAAGTTGGAATAGACCCGTTTGATGTGTGTAGAGGTGTGTGTGGTTATTTTGTAGTAGCCTGGTGTCATTTGCATGTGATTTAATAAAGGAAAACACAGTGGGCGGCCGCACTTAATGGCACTGCGCTCTGGTGCAGCACATCTCCAGTCAGAGGCTGCAGATTTGTTAACATATGTCCCGCTGCTTCAGATGGTTGCAGGGATTTAATGAACTGAGGGACAAGCTTGTCTTTCAGTATGAATCAGCTTTGGATGACAGATACTTTAAGAATCACTCATATCCCAGCTTGTTCTTCTTCCCAAGTTGTCAAATACCACTTTGTCAGTGATCTCAGCATCGGATACTGACGCACAGAGGCACCCTTCGTGGTGGTATTGTACACAGTGGGCAGCAGCAGTTGTTGATGGAATGAGCAACAACGGAACTTGTCAAATACTGCCTCTTGGTATTTAGACATCTGCGTGAGATACTGATGCACATTGACATTTTATGCACATTGAAAGTTTATTTTGAAAAAGACTATGATGTAACGAGCAGAAACTGTTCATATTAGGGATTCAAGATACTGTTTTTTTTGTTTTGTTTTTTTGCCGCTATCCAATATGCCGGTATATAACAACTTATTTGGTTGATGACTATATCGATATGTCCAGTTTTTTCCCCATTTTATTTTTGCGATCATCAAGTCAAGTCAAGCCAGTTCCGATGATGTTCCAATATTATCATGCATCCCTACTACATATCCTGTGAAAACGGAAGTGTTTGAAAAGACACAGGGCCCTATTTAGATGGTCTAAAGCAGACGGCGGAGGGTGCCTAATCGCAAGTGTCATTGCTATTTAGATGCAGGCACAGTTGTCATTTTCACGCCCTACGCCCTCGTCGTCTAACTAGCAAATGAACTTGCGCTTCTTTGGGTGTGTTGGACTAAAAATGAGGAGTGGTCAGGCGCCGTCCTGGCGCGTTGCTAGTTAGATGGCGTGAAAAGCAAATGCGCCAGTGACCAACAAAAACCTGGTCTAAAGTCAACGGCGCAGTATTTCGCTGTTAAACAAGTTAGTAATATGCGTCTCTAGGCGGGTGCACAACGCGCGTGCACTCTGCTCAGACACACATAGAGCAGCCACACATATGCAAAAGATAACAAATAAAAATATGATTACAATGTGAAAGGTTATTATTGTGCACATTAAAATATTTATCAGAAACACGTCTTAATGGTCAGTCATTAATCAGAATGATCTAATCGCAGTAATAATGATCATCATAATCCAGGAGGTCTGCTCGCAGTGTCCGAATATACCGAACTGCGAGCAGACCTCCACGGGCTGATGATGCATAGCCTGTAAAATGAACTTGGGGGGTTCAGGATGCTGGAGAGGGAGCTGGGCTCTCTAACCTCCCGGGTTAAAATAAAATAAATTGAATAATTTACATTCATTTGTTGACAGCGTTTCTCTCGTGCGCGCGCTCTCTCTTTCTCTCTCGCAATCTCACTGTTTCTTTTCTTTTGACTTTTCTAAGATGACAGATGCTGAATATATACTCCCTATCTGATGCTGTGGCTGTTTGTGGCTGACTGAGAGGGATATGAACTCAGCTGTGTTAATCAAATCAGGTTGGGTTTCCATTACGAGTGCCAAACATGCCAAACGGTGCCAATCCCCTTTGATCTGACATCAGATGTGACGGGACAGTCGATATAGAGATACATTTATCGTCTCCTCAGCTGTAAAACGCTCACTCTTTCCAGTCGGTAGGTCCGCCATCTAACTAGCTCTCCGCCGTGCGCTCCAATCGCGCCTCTTTTAAAGGGAATGAGAGATGACACTCTGATTGGCTTATTGAATGATACACCTAAAACACATCCATGACTAATTCACAGAGTACGTCCAACCCTTTTAGACTCTCTGCCATGGCGCACAGTCTGAAAATGCGCAGTCTAACTAGCAAGTGACTGGGACACGCCCATGCGCTGCACGCCTGGCGCTTTGCATTTTAGACCATCTAAATAGGGCCCACAGTGTATGTAAGAGATGTAAAGTGACACACTGTCCCAGAATGTGTTTATTTATGGATCAATGAAGTGCATTAAACATTAATTTTTGATGCCTATTTAAATACATATAATGGCTAGAGAGTGATTGATTAAAAAGTTTAAGCAGTGTGTATTTGTTGAAGTGTTTATGTTGCTCACCAAATTGGGAGCAGAGTGACACTGTGTCAGAAAAAGATGTGGATTTGGTTATTAAAGAATTGTGGCCACAGTATATCATGAGTGAAATATTAACAGCTGAAGTGACTCTGTTTCTGAATTACTAAATTAAACATATTAAATCATTTCTTGTGACTTACCAGCTGAAATATATATAAATACAAATTTATCTGTAGTAAGCTAAAATTGGCTGATAATAATAATTGGCTTAGTTTCCACAAATTGAGCATAGCATTAGTTCAGGAAGGACATGATGTCAAGCTCAGCTCACATCCCAGTTACATCAGCTGATCTCAAGCAGCCCAATCAACTGATGGATCAGCGGATTGATAGAAGGTACTGAGCTGATAGATCACATGATTCCTTTCTATGCAAGCACTTGGCAAATCTCATTCAGGGCCATTCACGGCCCCCCCTTGACGGCGCCACTGGCCACGCACATGTGAGTTGTCAACAGTGACAAAGTGTGTCGGCTTTGTCGAGTGTACCAAGTGCAGCACGATGCGGGCATATGACAGCAAAAAGACGGGGACCTCGACACTTAAGAGGCACGTGACGAAGGCTTGCCATGGAAAGAAAGACGAGAGTCAGCCTTCAATGTCCACATTCGTATCCTTAAAAAAATGTCGGGTTTAAATCCGGCCCAGGCTCATAATTACAGTTAAAGGGACGGGCAAGGCTCTGCTCGGACAGAACGTGCATGGGCTCAGGTGGGGTCGGGCTGGATTTTTTGGGCCCAATCTAAGCTCTACTGAAGGATAATTAACACATCATGTACAGCAGTAGTGTTGTATCTTTTTATTTGTGTAGTTCTCCGGTACTGTTTAACTTCTTGTCTTCTTTGTGTGTTTTGCAGGTGTAGGAACAAGGAACTACTACAGAAAGATGGGCTATGAGCTGGAGGGACCATATATGGTGAAGGACCTGTATGGACCTGGAATGGACTGAAGCTGGACAATGTTTTTTATCTGGACAGCGGATACAGACGCCCATACACAAACACACATTATTCTATTTATTAAGATGATATTTTCGGCAGTATGTGTAGTGAAACTGTTTTTTGTTTTTTTTTTAGCATCAGAGGAGATAATGGTTGAGTTTTTCTGCCCGTTCCTGCTTCTTATCTGCTCCACACCAGGGAACACTGCTGCATCTCCTCCACTTTCTGTAGATAGGGAGATGCTGTGAGGAGAGGGTGTGAGGAATAAAAGTTATTTGAGATGAAGCCAGAGCATCTTGTGAATTTAAGATGCAAACATTCTTTACTGCTACAGCAAAAGAACTGAACTGGTACTAAAAACACACAAACAGTAGCATGTTGGCATTTTTAGCTTTCCACACTGAAGCAAATTTGTACCATCAGTGCCTTGTCATTGAACTCTGTTTGAGCCAGCAGCACTGATTCCAGGAACTAAGAACAATCCTGCTGAGACCTTTTAATTCTTCTCAGATGTTCCATGTGTCTGGTAAAGAAACATCTGAATGTCTGGATATCCCTTAAATAGTTTGTGTGTGTTCTCGAGGATTAGAAACCTGTTTAGCGCCACGCTTTGAGTTAATCATGTTTATGTTGCAATTAAATAGAAAACCCATTATGAGTCAAGCGTTCATTACTGCTTGGCAGTGGATGAATGAACTGTGGGAAGTGTCCTCGCTGGGCAGCTGTCGTGTAATTGCACAATTTTGATTTATAGGGCAGGAAATTGAATATTAGCATTACATAAATTGCTTTTTAAAGCCCCTCAGTTAATCCTGTTTCTTGTTTTTCTGTCATGCATTCTTGGGCTTCATGTGTATTCTGGTATATTCCAGATGCTGAACACATCACTTGACCAGTAAAGTATATTTCAGTTACTGTTGGTGTCCTGTTTTGTGAGAGAAGTCCTTGATGATGCAGAAATCTTTGCAGACATTTTAATAATTACACCTAAATGACAGAATAGCAGAAAAGGTTTTAGCTTCCCGATAAAGGTCACATCGTCAGAGTGGCTCCTGAAATGTAGCCCCCAATGTCAAAGGTGCCAGCCCCTGCAGCAGACCCCTGATGATTGCCCTATGAGAGTGTTTTACTGGCTCATTTGACACAGTCTTTCCAATTACATCTCCATCAGTAACCTGTCTATTGAACATTGACTGAATGCGGTGTTCAGCCACAATGTTACTGGAAAGGCTTTGTCATTTGAAAAATATCAAGCAATAAAGCACAAAGGGCTCATGCAGCGACCTATGTCTCATATAGATTCCAACTGCACGGGGCGACTGAAGCTGAACGGCCATGCGTAATTTCCTGGATGCGGCCCCCGTGTCGTGACTGGGCTCTGCTGTGTGTTGCTGTTGCAGTCCTGACGCATTGAGGAATAGGCCACATTCGGGCTTTCTCTCTACGCTTGCTCACTCCTGCTATCAGCTGTGAAATGTGAAAGGACCCCCCCACCCCTCGCTCAGTCTCGCTGAGTCTGTGCAGAGCTGATTTGTGCTGTAGAGGAGGCAGTGTGCTCTAATCTTCACTGCAACATGAGCAGAAGGATAGCAGGTTCACTTAAACTCAACTCAAGTGAAGGTTACAGGACAGGTCTACAAAAATAACCAGAGGAAAAGAAAAGAAGGGGATTTATGCTGAACATATTCTACTCCTCCCTAAATGTATGCATTACCTGATTTCAATTCATTGATGTGGATACTGTGACTCAGCATCATTCCAGTTTACACTACTTAAGAGGGCTTGATGGTAATGGTTGCCATTGGCAACCAGTTCTTGGCCTTTGGTTGCCATCAGTGACATCCACCTTTTAACATACAATGGCATGCAAAAATGTGGGCACTCTTGGACAAAATTCTGTTTATTGTGAATAGTTTTATGAGTAGAAGATTAACTGAGTTGAAACATGCTTTTCAACATTTTAACCAAGATCAGTGTATTTTTTTAATTTATTTTTTGTGTACAATTTTAGAGTGGAAAAAGGAAAAGAGCACCATACTTAAGTTTGGGCAACCCAAGACATTTTAGCTCTCAGTCAACTTTTATCAGGGTCTCAGACCATAACTAGCTTGTTAGGGCTATGGCTTGTTCACAATCATTGTTAAGAAAGACCAGGTGATGCAAATTTCAAAGTATTGTAAATGCTCTGACTCCTGAAACCTTGTACCAACAATCAGCAGCCATGGGCTCCTCTACACAGCTGCCTAGCACTCTGAAAACTCAAATAACTGATGCCCACAAAACAGAAGAAGGCTACAAGAAGATATGAATGGACCTGCACTTGTGCAGCACCTCTCTAGTCATCTGACCACTCAAAGTGCTTCTTACACTATGAGTCACATTCACCCATTCACACACACATTTATACATTGGTGGCCAAGGCTACCGTACAAGGTGCCACCTGCTACTCAGTTTTAACACACACACACACGCACACGCACACACACCAATGGAACAGCCATTGGTAGCAATTTGGGGTTAAGTATCTTACTCAAGGATACTTCGTCATGTAGACTGGAGGACCTGGGGATCGAACCACTGATCTTCCGGTTCTAACCCTGAGCCACAGCGGCCATAGCAAAGTGTTTTCAGGTAGCTGTTTCCTCAGTTCATAATGTAATTAAGAAATGGCAGTTAACAGGAACTGTGGAGGTCAAGTTGAGGTCTGGAAGACCAAGAAAACTGAAAAATAATACAGAAAAATAAGAGCTGCTTATAGGATTGTTAGAAAGGCAAATCAAAACCCTTATTTGACTGCAAAAAAGACCTGCAGAAAGATTTAGCAGACACTGGAGTGGTGGTGCACTGTTCTACTGTGCAGAGACACCTGTACAAATATGACCTCCAACTGCAACGGGGGTGGATCGATCAGGCTGTGTTGCATCCAGTGACATGGGGAGCATTTCACAGGTAGAAGAATGGATTCAATTAAATTCCAGCAAATTCTGGAAGCAAACATCACACCATCTATAAAAAAAAAAGCTAGAGATGAAGAGAGGATGGCTTTTACAACAGGACAATGATCCTAAACACACCTTGAAATTCACAATGGACTAACTGAAGAGGTGCAAACTGAAGGTTTTGCCATGGCCCTCACAGTCCGCCGACCTAAACATCATTAAAAATCTGTGAATAGACCTCAAAAGAGCAGTGCATGCAAGATGGCCCAAGAATCTCACAGAGCTAGAAGCCTATTGCAGGGAGAATGGATGAAACCCACCTGAAAGACTCTTAGGTGGATACAAAAAGTGTTTAGAAGTTGTGATACCTGCCAAGAGAGGTGCTACCAAGTACTGACCACATGGGGTGTCCAAACTTTTTCTTCAGGCCCTTTTCCTTTTGTTATTTGGAAACTGTAAAAGATTAACATTAAAAAGTATTATCTTATAACTGCATTTTCACAACAAGGGCTGCACAAGTCGTTCCCAATCTCTTATATTGACACCAAAAGGGCAGAGCTTCACACCCCATTCTGACAGGAGGAATAATTACAGGTATTCTTAAAATGCACATATGGGTGTGGAAGTATTGTACCTAGAAAAAATAACATTTTGCCAACATAGTTGTAACACATTCAATCCAAAACTCAATTCCTCTAAACTCTGTTGAGCAGTATGGAGGTCAAAGGTCGTCTAAGGGAGCTATTAGTTGGCCAGCAGAGCGTGAGGAGTCACTCTCACCAGTGACAATCGAATCTTTCAAAGACAACCACACTGAGTTGGGAGCGGTGAGGTTAGGTGAACAAGCCTCTCTAGCTCAAATCTTTACTTGTCCTTCTGACGGCCACATCACAAGACACTGCTGAGCTGAGAGTCTTATCACAGGGACAGTGAAGAAGAAAGGTGGTAGGATGATGATGGTTCATTTTATGCTAATGCTGCATTAATTGTGTAAAGGTCTGTGTTTGTGGGCCAATATTCTCACTTAAGCAAAACTGCAAAGTTTTACAATATCAGCTTTATTAAAAAACATTACATTTAAAAAACAAAGGGTTCAGAACAGTGTTATGTTACATATTTTTTCAAGCATGTGGGCAAAAAACTTATAAAAAATAAGTAGCCATCTAAGATATGGATTGTCAATGACTAAGACTGATGACCAGTAATAAATGCTGTGGACTCGGCATGGATACGATCTGCAACCTTCCTAATGGCTGCCTTTAATTTCCTGTTCATGAGGGGATGGTATATACGTGATCGTTAGTCACTGTTAGCCTCATACAGCGAGCCCGTTTAGTTTTCAGTGCAGATATCACAAAACAATGTTCACACAGTCACAGACAGTAGTTTGACTTAACTTTCAAAATCATTCAAAATGTGACTGATTCAAATCACACTAGTGAAATTGTGAGGAAAAAAACATTTTAAAATAGAAACTTAAAGAAAAAACCCAAACATTTTCAAGTCATTTAAATTTGCGTATAAAGCTTCAACTTGAAAAACAACAACATTGTTTTCAAGACAAATTCATGGAACATTTTAAAGCTGTACTCCACCTTATTAACACATAATTAGGCTTGGGTGATATCTTTTTTTCATACCTTAAACCTTTCTTACATTTCAGGGGAATGTACAGTATATGATGGTGTTTGTGTGCAGCACTAAGATGATATAAAGTCACTAAAGAACTGGACTGAAAAAGCAATTGATTATGCTATTCTAGTAGTCTACCAAAAGTTTAATTTGTATTTGTAATATTAATTTATGTAAGAAAAAAATACTCATCTCTGTAACAATGTGAAATTGCCACACAAAAATATTGTGATACTATGCTGTATAGATTTCCCAGCAACCTTTATATAATATAAAGACAAGCATCTGTATTTTTACTGTATTAAAATCAAACCTTTAGGATTTCTACCAATATCCTGCTCTACTGTAACACCGTGATACCACCCAAGCCTACATTTATTTTAAAAACACCAAAAACGACGACCGACAAAATGACCATAGCGTTGAATCTGCCCCAGTTCCTCACACAATGTGAGGAACAATGTTCCTCACACAATGTGAGGAACTGGAACAGTTATGACTAGTCTCACAAAGGTAGTATTTATTATTACCATACTACTGCACTGGAATGCATAAAATGTTTCTACTGTTTAATCACTTACTTTACAGATCTGAGATGTGGAAGCCCAGTGAACATGCTGCATCAACGTGTGGTGGAAATATTTGGTTAAGAAAATAATCACTAAATAATAAAGCTACATTTTTCAACAAATAAAAAGATCAATGTAAACATGTAAACACAACAACAGTCAAAATTTACACCCAATAGGAAGTTGAGATAATGAGTCAACAGAACAGTGCAGACCTAGAGCAGCAACAGCAGCAATCCCTGACATTTAATTTCAGCCATATGTACACACTAAAATTGATTTTCTGTGTCAAGCATCGGAGGCCTAACCAACAGCATGGCACTTACATCAAATACAGCCTGAGTACGTCGCACCCGATCTTTATATGGACTTGTTTGAATATAATTGTGTTTGGTCTGCAGTACAGCCAGGCTTCAATATTCCTTTATGTCCCTGTGTTCCCTTTATGTGGCTTCCTACAGTTCAGCTTCTGTCTCAGTGACAAGAAAAGCACCTTCAGTCCTATATAATCATACACATTTCTGATTCCCACTTTTCTGTGGCAGTAAAGTGGTTATTTCTTACACACGTAGGAAGCACTGCAGTCAGGGGGTCCACTTTCAATATTTCCATGTAGTGGCTGTGGTGGTTATAGTCATTATGGTCTCTTAAGTGCACTTTGTCAGTGGGAGTCCTCTTTCAGAGCAGAGCATACTCTGGCCTCCAGCTGGTCTGCTGGAGGCCGAGTGTCCGGGTTTAAGGCGAGCATGTCTAAAAGCAGGGTGCACATTGCTGGGCCGGGAGGGGGTGGCAGCGGGGGCGCTCTCTTAAACTTCATAGGGATACACAGCTGGAGGTCAGCATTCTCCCACAAGGCTTCCCCCAGCGGCATCAGCCAGCCTGAGCGACCCTTAGACACGTAAGCACCTAAAAAGGAAACACAAGGGGAGACACTGTTAAGTCTACATGCAAGACGCTCCGGGCTGACAGCAGTAACACACGCCACAGGGAGCCTCTTCATGTCAGTGATTGTGGGCCACACTTAGATTTGCAAGTAGTCAAGTGCCTGCTGATGTGACATATTTCTAGGAACTGCAGACAGAGCCAAAGTGCCCTTAAGACTACAATTGTGTGGAAGATTCTGAGAACACACGGGACACTCAAGCTCAGAATGCAGTGTTATTTAAAGTTCTGAAGCAGAGAATGAAGTCAAGCTCCCTCTGTGTCGTAATCTGAGCTTCCCTGTGGTAAGCCTTTTCAGCCGGGCGTGTATGTTAGTGCATGTTTGTATCCCACTGGCTAGCTAGCTGGCAACACTTTGCACTGTGCTCATATGGCAGTTACCACTGATATTGCGATGGCATTGAACAGTTAACACCGTTAGCTCCATCAGCACTGTTGCTATTATTTACTGCTGTTTTAGCACCGTCAGTTGCTAGCTGCTGGCTCAGCCACCTTCATGTTGGGAACTGTGTGCAGACAACTCATACGCTCTGAATTTTCATATAGAGACCCTTTAAAGCGTAAAAATACAATTAAAATCAACTAACACTAAATGAAAAACATCAACAATACAAAAAAGAAATGTCAATAATTGGTGTTAATAAAACAAATCTCCCTTAAAGCCACAGTGTGTAGGAATTTCTCCCATCTAACGTTGAAATCATATATTGCATTCAAACAGATGGCGCACTCTAGCGCCTCACTGTTTCAAACACGTATTGCAACAACTGTAGCCGCTGTGGACCAAAAAGCTATGATAACACTGATGAAACCACGTCATCCGATACTACATGGAGTATTCATTCAGGCTCCTACACAGACACACGCAACGCGAGTTAACAAACCCCCTCCTCACCATGCTGGCTGTGTTTACAATGCAGGACTGTTGGGGTGGATGTAAATTGAAACAGCTGTTAGTGGCCAGCGGCACTACTGCCGCATAACAAAGTCCCACTCCTCTAGCATAATGCAGGATCATGTATTATGCAGCATCACGGGAGACGGAATCCTCGTCGCCAAGAAAGTGCAAAAGGAAATCAAAAAGGCAGCGTGACCGGCGAATTAAAAACACAAGGCTCAGCATTGGGGTTGCCTTTCCCAGGTGGAGAGAGCTGCTGAAGTAGAAAGGTAATACAATCACAGGCCAGCGCTAACAGCGGCTAACGGCTAACAGCGGCGCAGTGAGGCGAGGAGAGGGATGAGGTTGTTAGCGACTGGCCGCTAACAGCGGCTAACAGCCAACAGCGGCGCTGGCCTGTGATTGTATTACCATTCTCCTTCAGCAGCTCTCTCTACCTGGGAAAGGCTACGCCGATGTGGGCCTTCGTTTTGTTAATTCGCCGGTCACGCTGCCTTTTCTATTCCCTTTTGCGCTTTCTTGGCGACAAGGATTCCGTCTCCCATGATGCTGCATATGCATGATCCTGCATTATGCTCAAAGAGTGGGACTTAGTTTCAAATTTGCCAGGGTAGTAGCGAAGCGCCTCTTGCTCCTCTCCTTCGGCTCCTCAGTCACGCAGTGCTGGCCTGGCTCTCAACGAAAACGCCGAAGGCGGTGCTGTATGTCCCTTGCTGGCGGGTGTATTCTCAAGATGGCGAAACGTACTGGAACCCCACAGACGACTTACCCGCACAATATACAAACAAATCCAAAATTCTCCTTTTACGAGAATAAGTCAGATTATTGGTGGAGGTAATAGTACACCAGTGATGACATATTCATGAATGCAGACATCAATTTTTGCCAATAAACAACTGAAAATGTTACACAATGTCCCTTTAAAGGAACAGTGTGTAAGATTTAAGGGAATTTAAGGGTGTCTAGTGGAGAGGACTGCAGATTGCAACCAGCTGATACTTCTCCTGATTAGAATCCCTTCAGTCTTCATTGTTCAGAAAGGTTCTACTGGGAGCTGAATTATCTACAGAGGTCTCTTTCTCCCCAAAACAAACAGACCAGGTGATTTAAACTGATAAAAAACACTGAATAAAACAGTTTCACGTTGTTCTTCCGATGCTGCTTTTTTCCGATGAGCTTGTCACTACAGCAGTGAACGCAAAAACTTGAATGTCCCCATCTAGAGACAGTGTTTGGTTTGTCCATTCTGGGCTACTGTAGAAATTCAATATAAACGACTCATTTTAAGGTAACGAAAACACGATTTATATTTTCAAGTATGCAGTAAAGAAAATTTACCTACTATTATATTTCATTTCTGCCAATAAAGCCCCCTAAATCCTACACACTGAACTTTCAATTGTGATAATTAGTATGCTGACGATACTGGTATGCTTATAGAAATAGGCCTCTTTTGCCCGGACATGTCCACTTTTCACGTCCCGTCTGGGGCGTCCGGGGTTTTTTTATAAATTGATGATAATGTCTGGTTTTCCGTGTGCGTGTGTGTGTGTGAGTGCGGCATGGGCCGCATATCTCTGTCCGAACCCGAACTGAGCCCGACATTATTTAATTAGCTACTAAAGCACTGAGTTTGTGTCACACAGTTGTTATGGTTACAGGCTATGGCCAGGCATGCGCCATGGGTGCTCTGTGGAGAGGGAGACCTCCGTGTTTGAGATGGGAGCGGGCGGCGGGAGGTCCGACGCTTCCAGCGAGGGGAGAGGGAGAAATATAACAAAATAAGACAAAATAGGAGACACCTGTCTCCCTCTTTTATTGTATTTTCAGCATTTAATCAAGGCGGAGGCGGGCGGCGTGAGGTCCAAGACTTCCAGCAAGGGGAGCGGTAGAAACAAACAGCCAATGTGTGTGTGTGATGTTCAGGTGTTGTCACGTAGGCTAAATAACAGTGCCCAAGCAATAAACAGGACAAACAATAGGATTTTATTTGTTTTTACACTACATTTTCACTGAAAGCTGACGGAATCCGACCCGAGCCCGAACAGGATTTATACATTTTTGACCAAACCCAGCACGACCCGTCGGGTAGGCCTACCGTCGGGACCTGTCAGGCCCGACTGGAAGCCACACTCTTGTGTGTGTATGTGTCCCCTATAGGGGCCTATCTGAATTTCTAGCTTTGAGAGATATTATTTTGTAATATAACTGAATTTTCTATTCATAAATATAAACTTTAAATATATTAAAATTGTAAGGCATCTTTGAGTAAACTGCGAGTATCATTTAAGTAGGCTATCTCGTGGCCAGGCCGAGTGTCCTTTTTTTTGGAAATCAAAATATGGTCACCCTATATAGGGATATTACTTATATCTGAATATTGAGACATTTTTCCGTATTTCATGATATCCAGCTTGAATACTGTCAAAACTGTGGATTTTTTTTTGTATGTATATACAGATGTTTGATGGTACCTTTTTCAGTTTTTCTAGGACAAAAAAGAATGTTTAACCTATAAATGTAAACATTTCTCACACAATACTGAGGCATGAAGGTATTTAGGATATCTACCTTCTTTATCTATAAATTAAACTTTGTGTCATCAGTACATTCTTGTACTCATTGCAGCTCTTTAAAATCTCTGAAGCACCTTTTTTTTCAGTCATACAAAAACAAAATGTATTTTACTCGTCACATAATTTGATCATATCCATGATAAGACCAATGTAATTACCTTTCTGTTAATCAAATATCGTCAGACAGCGAGAAGCACACATTTAAAGGTGCAGACACACCAAACCGACATCAAAGAACTAGAGGTGATGAAAGCCAACTGTTGCGTCATCTACATCGCCTCACGTCGCCCTGTGTCAGTTGCATTTAAACACACTTCACGGACTACATCTGACGGCCAAGTGGCACGTACGTTCTGCGCCTGTGTGAGAGAGAGCGGAGTGAGAGAGTGGTACATCCTGTCAGCCGAGGGGTTTCCTATCTGTGCAGCCGAGCACCGCAGCACCTCCGCGGACTATTACATCTAGACAGTCCCGGTGTTTCCACTGCAGGCTCCACTTTACTCAGCTGCCCGATAAACCCACTGCATCTTCCCACTTTAACCTGAAAAATAAACCAGGGCTCGGCTCTTCGGTTGGATCCAAATGGAGAGCCGGGGCTAGCTCAGAGACTAGCGGAGGCTAACTGGCTGTGCTTCTAAAGCTCCGCTAGCCGCTCTCAGCTAGCTCCGGTTTGTCATTCAGGTTAAACTGGGAAGAAGCAGCGGATCTGTCACGCAGCTGAGTGAAGTGGAGCCTGAGGAGGAAACACAGGTTAGCCCAGGTTCCATTACAGGCAGATTAACTCGCTACAGAGGCGAGGAAATTAAACCTGAACAGCCAATCAGAGTGATGTCTCTCACCGACAAGCTCCGCCGCCGATTCAACATGCTCAATTGGCCGAAAAGCCACAGACGCCTAAGTGTCAACAGTGCGGGACACACTGCAAAAACTAGGAAGACAGATGCTCACCGACGACCCGACTTTGGTCGACGGCCGACTGTCGGCTTAGTGTGTCAGGGCCTTAACATTCATGCCAGTTTTTGACTCCAATTTACTGTTCTACAGGTGGCAGTGTTTCAACGGGAGACAAAGCACTGCACCAGCAGAAGACTGTTTGCAAGTTAACATAGAGGTAAACAATGCAGGTTTAAAATGGCTTTGCAAATGTTTTGAGGGAGAAAATGCATTCAACCTGTTGGTTGGGCCTAAAGGATACACAAAGGGACTTTTGGTGAGTAACACTGAATGTAAACGAAAACTCCACAGTAAAGCTACAACTACAGACTATTTTCACTGTCTATCGACAAGTCACTTATTTTCTTGATTCATCGATTAGTTGTTTGGTCTATAAAATGTGAGAAAAGGTGACAGTTTTTTATCACCATTTCCCAAAGCCCAAGATGATCTCCTAAAATGTCTTGTTTTGTCCACAATTGGGACTGGGCAATATAATATCGTAATATTTTTGGCTATATCGTGATACATGATAGATATCTCCTCTAAGGCCACAGGAGGAGAAAATGTCATTTTCTGCAACAGGTTAGTGTGGATTCTAAACCAGAGTGGCTACGATGAACCTTATATCTCTATGGTGTAACCAAACATCATCACAGCTTTATGTTTAAAATAACTAGTTTCAGCAGATTGGTTGGTGTGGACTTTGCACCCAGACTTAAGTGAGAACTTGCGTATAGCTGGTGTAATTTACTGCTGCTGTTTTGAATTGATCTGGCTGATTAATATGAGTGTAAATCACAGGTTCCATCACAATACAATATTACATAGATTCTATGGTCAACAATACAATATTTGCTGATATCACGCAGGCTACCACCATACCATTTCAATTCAATTCAGATGCCTACAACTGATATGAGACAATATCAGTACATCTCCTTATTGTCTTTTCTTGGCTGCTTGGCATTCTCTGCCTGGCACTGGGCCCCTAACATTGTTTGAATGTTTAGGAAGGTGTCAATGGATGGAGATGGTGATAGAGATGTGCCATGAGGATTTCAAAATAAAAGCATATCTTAAAATGATTATATGTATCAATGTTTTCATTTTGCATCGATAATTTTGGATCGTTTGTTTGTTTGTTTTATTTAGGATCCCCATTAGCTGTTGTACAGCAACAGCTATTCTTCCTGGGGTCAATACAGACAATACACATACACGACAGCTCCTACAGGACAGCAAAGGGTATATGTAACATTTACATATAAATATCTTTCATCCGATGTCTATATATGTATCATGTGTAAAACAAAACTCTAATTAATGCCGGTATTCAGTCCAACCATTCAATCTGTAGTCAATTTCACACATTAATCTCACATGAATGTCAAAACAAAAACAAAATAAGTCTATATTCTTCAAATTTCCAGTTTTTCACTAACCTCATAACTTAAGTCAAATATTATCCTTCTTCATCAATAAGCATGACTCCTGTTTTCCTTGTTTCATTAGCTAACGCTCTCTCAGGACACATCACCCAATCAACTGAACGTTCATATTTTGCTGTTACCTCAACAAATGTAATTTCAGCTTGCCTATTTACCAAGCATCTCTGGTCAACAGATGTATCCTAACTAACTTTTTGAATCTAATTTTACTGTTTTCTTGTGCGATGTGTTCTGGGAGCGCGTTCCAGTCTTGCATAGCTCTATATATAACCATTCATTTAATTGCATTTGTCCTTGCTTTTGGTAATGTAAAACTTCCTCTTGTAGCATGTCTGGTCGCGTTGATCATTCAATTGATACAGCGATCCAGATCAATGTATCGTTATACCCCAACTGATCTCAGAAGCTGAGCAAAGTTAAAGTACCAACATGAACTTCCTCTTTTTTCTTTCACACTATAATGAAATTAATACTTAAGGAATTTGGCTGGTTATCAGAATAATTAAGAAAGATAAAACTTGGAGTTATAACTTCAATTTGTCTTTATTTGACATTTTCTACACTAAATGCTTAATCAAAAAATTATTAGATTAATGAGGAAAAAATCATTAGTTGCAGCCTCCCCAACAAAAATATTAAAGCGCATTATCTGTGAAAGTAATTAAAATAAAAATCGACTGTTGCTTAATCTCAAGGTTTCTTGTAGTCCTTTAGTTTTCACTGGAGTATATATTAGTTTTTAATTGGATATATACAATTTTTAATGTTAAAAACACATCCATCTTGCAAGTACAAGTCTTCTTCCTCTGATGATGTTCAACACTGAACCCTGACCTAAACACTTGAAGTGAAGTCTCTAGTCAAGTGGTCAGCAGTGATTTCCTGACCTGACTGAGCAAAGAGCAAACAAGCGCTGGTCTCAAGAAGGACAAACACAAGAGGCTGTGTGTTGCTCCTTGACTCTGCTCTCTGCGTTCCCCTGCCAAGTCAAATAACTGTGTGGGTCTTGCGAGAGGATAAAGTAAAATAATAGAGCATTTTATCTGTCCCTGAAAAGCCTCCAGCTGCCTCTCCCCATTTCCTCACCCACAAAGAGGATTGTGATCGGGGCTGCTGAATTACATTTTGGCCTTTTTTTTTTGGTAAATTTGAATCCATTGAAACCCCTCTCTCCTCCCAATCATAACCATTTCATTCAGCCTAATGGAGTATCAATGACTCGGGGAGGTTCTCAGGCACTAAACTTGTGGATAATGGTTCATATCTCCCTGCCTTCAAGTCAGCTCTGCCCCAACCCATTTTTTGTGAATAAAATGAGACATCTGTATAACAGCCATTTGGTTCCTCTCTGACAGTGGAGCGCAGAGAACAACTGGGCCCTGCCTCCACGAAGATGCTTTCTCATCCTATAGCTACATTTCTATAGATATACTGAATGCTGGCACAGTGCTTCTGCTTGCTCATATTCGATTGGCCAAAGCTTTGCAGACTCACTACATCAAAGTGCTACGCAATGACAGTTGACTTGCATCTTTGCACATTCTCGGAACCCATCAGCTGTATTTGGCTGCTGACTTCCAGCAGACAGCCTCTGGGGGCAGACCCCCGATTTTTTGGCATTGGATAACATTTGGAAAGTCTAGGAGAGCCACATGATTAAATTATTTCATCCCCATAAAGTTAATGTGTTAATTCAGAGACAAGCCACTCGGCCGGTGGAAGCTAGCCGCTTGGCTGCACTCTGCTGTGCTCGGCAGCAGTAAGTCTGTAGTGCATTTGCTCTATGGGCCCCACAGTGCAGAAGATCTGGGTACTTTCATACAGTGGAAATTGAGGAGTTTTTTGCCTTAAAGGGATAGTGCACCCAAAAATGAAAATTCAGCCATTATCTACTCACCCATATGCCCCACACATCCCTTGCGGAGATCCAAGGGGAGAGTGGGTAGCAACACAACTCCACCTAATGGAGGCTTACGGCGCCCTAGATTCAAACGTCCAAAAACACATAACTGAAACCACAAAATATCTCCATACCGCTCATCCATAGTGATCCAAGTGTCCTGAAGCCCCGTCATAAAAAGTTGTTTGGCAAAACGTCATTTGAACTCTTTTTTTAGCCTCACTGTAGCCTGTAGCTCTAACTGCCTCTCTGTACACCAAGCTCACGTGTGTGTGCGGAGATATTCTGTGGTTTCAATTATGTGTTTTTGGACGTGTGAATTTGGGCCGTCTGAACCTCCCTCAGTATATGGGTGAGTAGATAATGGCTGAATTTTCATTTTTGGGTGCACTATCCCTTTAATAGTCTACTGAGCAACTTTAATAGGAATGAACGGGGCTCTACCTCCAATGCTGTATACTGTACAGGACTCTTTATACATCCATGGTCTTGAGTCCCTAACATTTAAAAGTAGCACATTTTTTAGGGTTGTTTACTATTGCACTGTGCAATGACTGTTGGTAGCCAGCTATTTCTTACCATTTTGACTGGTATCTACCGCTTATTGCTTGAAAATGGAGATGGACCTAATCGTCCCTGAATGATGATGAGCCCATCTGACGTCACCGTAGTAGAGCTTTAATTCTCTGCCCGAACCTGATCAGGCTTGACCCAATCTGTCCGATTCAGGCTGGACCAGGCTGTAATTTCTCAAAAAGCCTTCAGGCTTGAATCGGGTCAGTTCATTCCAATTTCCTGCTGTTCTTATTTAATGCAGCCCTAGCAGTCTGTGTAATGTTATGGATAATGTATAAAACTGTGTTGCCATTAACAAATAGAAGTATGCACACACATCCAAACCAACAAGGGCAGGTGCTGAGTTGAAAGGAATTGCTTACAGATTGCAGACATGATCCACTTATTTATTACACCAAGGCGGTAATGTTTTGATCAAAACTCCTCTTCATGTGTAATCGGTTGCATTAACCGATTACAACTAAAACTCTAACTAAACTAAAAATGTTGAGAAACAGAATTAGATTTAGACAGAAAAATCATTAGAGGGTCATTTGCTCACATACTGTTGACAAACTCCAGTGCATTGCACAGGAGACACATGAAACAGGCCATTTTCATGCTTAAATGGCATGAATTGCATTGGACTGGAGGGAAAATGAGAGCAAGAGAGGGGAGGAGGCTGCACAGCAACTTGGTTGGCAGTGTTTGCCTCTGCTTCCCAGCAGTGGGAGAGATGAGCGTAACATGCAGCGAAGAGTGGTTATTAACATGTGTGTACTGCATTGCCATAGACCACCGTGCGCAGCTAGCACAAGGGCACTCGTAGGTCTGCCGTTGTGCGTGAGATGAAGAGCTGATGACAGACTCTTGTGATAACACAGGGAAGAGAAAAAGAAGAAATGGTGCAAGGACACATCAGTGCTTAGCTTGTAATAAATGTGTTAACGGAATTATTTCTCACAGTGAAAATTTTTATTCAGGCTTGGGTCCAAAACTGCTGCCTTGGTTCAGGTGGTCCATCTCAGGCACAACTCAGTGCCTTTAAAGTGGTAATGGAAACGCCAATCATTGCAGCATGGTTTGACTCGTCACAGCCTATAAAAAAGCTCCATTGGAGGAGCAAAGGCTGAATTACACACTGTCCACTTATATTACAAGAATTAGAGCTACTATAATCTGTATCAAAATGTACATAGCATGAATCATCCATCTCTTTGGCATTTAGATTCATGATTGTACCCGCCATGGTTGATGAATGTATGATGTATGATATGTGACATTTTTAATATGTGCCAGTTAATTAAGTCAAACTCGATTCAGTGCGATGCGTCATCAACCAGACCGCGCACACTCAACCTTTTTAACCTTTCTGTGAGTGCCCTGACTGGTGAGGGGGATACAACATGACAGGTCTACGCTGATGTGTTACCCAAAATGGTAACACTGTCCCATATATGCGAAGATACCGACAAAATCTGTAAGTACATATTAGCATGTTCATGTCTAAATTTATATCCCACTGACAATGTCCAGCTGAATGCTGCTTTGGCTGCTTACGCGGTGTGTTTTGAAGCGGCAGACACTTTCCATCTTTTCCTCTCTTGTCTTTGCTATTGACTCTTCACTGTGCACTCACCTAGTTGTTCCTGCGTAGCCCCTTCTTCCAGAAAGGTGATTCTCTCCAGAACAGCCCAGAACATCACACCCAGGGAGAAGATGTCTGCCTGGGCTGTGTAGGTCAGTCCACCCCACACCTCCGGTGCCATGTAGAAGTCAGAGCCACAGGTGGAGGAGAAGTGCTGCCGGGTCAGATCACCATCCACCACACCTTCACTCATCTTGCTCAGACCAAAGTCTGCCACCTGGAGGACAGACAGGCAGATTAATTAAATTAGACAGAAAGTATGCTTTCTGTTGGCATAAAAGTTTTTTTCTCCCGCAAATGTATGACTATAGAACCTTTTCATTTAGGCCTGCCCCTTATGTAAAAGAGTAAACAGTATTGTCCTGATGGAGGATGCTTTATATTTCTGTTTGAAGAAATAAACTAAATAAAATGTGCAGAGGAGGGCTGAGATATGGATTCTACACTACACACACTACACTGCAATATGTGGAAATGTTAACTCAATAGAGCTGAAAAGATCAGTCCATTAAATAAGTATTTCACCAATATAAAAAAGGTCCTAACATAAAACTGGTCTGCCTATGCAGTAGAAAAACTAAATTACTTTTCAAATTGTTGCAACATGACCAAACTGAAAAAGGGACTGAGGCATTCACTTTTGCTCAACAGGTAGGTACTTCTGTACTCTGTGTCTGCAGTGGCAGCACGGGTGGCGGGCAAAATGAAAATGCGGAGGTACAGCCTGTAGTTCGAGCAACAGCCCAAGAGAGCCAGCAGAACTCCACCACATGACCCATTTTGTGTCATCCGGCAGAGTTTTGCTGGGCAGCTGGTGGGGTGAGATGTCCAGCCTATGGTTCGATGGAAGAAAGTTTACCACAGCTCATTTACACATATTACCCACATTGTTATGACACAAAGCTGGTGAAAAATTAGTGAAGTATCCCTTTAATCAATCAGTCATTGAGTTCATCAACAAAGAAAATATTTTGCATTTGTTCTTAAAAATTATTAAAAATTATAATTCAAATAGTTGCAGGTTTACTATTTTAATCACCTCTTCAATAATTTTAAATAAAAATGCAAATCACTTTCCAATTCCAGCTTGTCAAACGTGAATAGTTGCCAGTGTTCATTGTCTGCTGTGATAGTAGTAAATATCTTTGGATTTTGGACTGCTGGTCTCACAAAACAACACATTTGAATATGATACATTTTTTCTGCACCATTACCAAGATTACATTTGGATAGAAAAAGGGAATGATGTTGTGATTGGAATATAAAAATCCAAGTCATGCCATGCCATTATGAATTCGTAAAGAAAACAGTGTTTCTCATATGCACAAAAAATGACAGATATTTTGATTTAGTGATTGATCAGGGACCATGGTTAACAGCAGCATTTATCCAACTGTATGCTCAGTACTTGCCAAACATATGCATTTTCACCTAAAAACCTTAGTATTGGAGTCTGGCTTTGAAGAGAGCAAAGTTAAGTTTCATCTTCTGTCAGTAGTACAGTAAATAGAAAGGTTTTGGTGAAAATGCATGTGTTTGAGAAGTACTGAGAATATGACTGTTAGGGGTGGGTGATATGGCCCTAAAATAATAAAATGATATTTCAGGGTATATTGTTTTGACACTGTGACAAATTTTATCTATTTATTTTTTTGTGATTTAAGAACTTAGAATTGCAGCAAACTAAGTGACATAGTTTTACATGATGACCTAACAGTTTTCCTTTAAATATTCAGTAAAAACTAAACAAAAATGATCTCAACAACAACAGTAACTCAGAGGGAGATTCGGATAAATCAACAGGTGATTTCCTTCTCTTTTAGCAAAATCCTAAATGACTGAGTTGAGGGTTTTTTTCCTGATCTGGACCTTTATGCTCTGCCATTTCTCCTCTAATCATCACACTGTAACCTGTGACAATCTGTTATAATACTATAACTACCGCACATTTACATCTAAGTATTTATTTTTAAGCTGCAAGTGTCACATGGGTTTATATTACCAAAGGTTTATGACAAAAATCACTTGATGACACCAAATACCGTGTGCACACGGCAAGAGAGGAGAGGGACGCCACAGTTCATTTCATATTACTTGAGCTGCTCCTCTTTTTGGAACCACCGCAGGATACTTTCACTTTCAACCATGCTTGTTGTTGCCATGGGATGTCAATATGTCAGCAAGTCAAAATATTGTGAGTAACATGATGTGTATTTTTCAAATAGGCTAATATTAGAAATTATACAGGTATTATCATGAATGAGACGATATGGCACACCCTAAGGCCTGGATTGATATAGTTTTGCCGTTTTAAAATGTGGTCCCCAATTAATCAATATGTTCTGTTTTCTGTGGAGGTATGCGGGAAAACCAACGTTGAATACCAACACTACATGACTAACTCATTTACAAATGGTCATTTTGTAGGTGAAGTATTCCTTTAAAGCACTTGTGGACAAATTCAACCTTATTTTAAGTGCTGCTTTGCACAAATGCACGTCAGCCCTCATAAGCCCTCAGTGATGTCCAAGATGAAGTCCTCTGAGAGCAGATATAAATATGGTGTATTTTTGTATTTCTTTTGTCCCTTTAAATGAAATACTGAACCCACAAACAATCTGCATGAGTGCCTGGACACTGAATTTTACTTTCTGACCACACTGTTGTGCCATATATTTCCCCCAATTTATCGACCTATCGTAGTCCTATTTTTAAAGCACCTGTGGTTAAGTTTTATAAATTCCGCTGTCCACCTGATACAGATTCTCTTTGTTTGGGACACCAGGGTAAGGACAGCATTTTTTATCTTATTCTTATTTTGATTTTAATTATATTGATTATTGTGTCTCAGAGTTACTGCTACTGTGAAAACCAAACATCCCCTGAAAGCAAAAACAATTTAGGACAACAATGCTTTCAAAGTTTGCAAAAAGTTGTTCAGTGACTCTCGGATATCATCTCTTATGTGACACAAACATTGTCATTTCACAGCTGCTTGCCTACCTTGACAAGAGGACCTCCTGGTGTCACACAGACCAGCACATTGTCAGGCTTTAGGTCCCGGTGGGTGATACCCAGACTATGCAGGAAGGCCACAGCGCTGCAGAGCTGCCTTACCACACTGTGGTTACGCTGGGAGTCTGGTGGCCTGGAGAGCAAGTACTGATTCAAGTCGCCCCCATCACAGTACTCCATCACGAGCCACAGGGCCAAACAGTGCAGCGGTCCGGACTCCTCTTCCTCCCTGTGGGCCGGTCTCTTCCTGGCTCTGTTTTGAAGCCTTTGTGGAGTTGTATAATCACATGCGTTTGCTTTAGTCTTGTCCTGAAGATTAGGCCTGGCCTGCACAGTGTTGGTCCTGTCCTGAAGTGTGGAGACAGAGTCGATCCTCCGCTTGGAGTTATTCCTTTCCTGACTTTGTGGTGCTCTGACTACACTGCCCTTCAGTACGCTCTCAACTAGACGTGGAGGCAGTTTTCCTGGTTTTAGAGGCTTCAGGCTCCTTGGCCCAGTCTGCAGAAGGCAGCTGTGGAGTGCAATGACATTTGCATGGTTCTTGACAGTGGCTCTCATGGCCCACAGCTCTTGCAGGTAGAGTTCAATGCACTCAGGGTTTCTACAGGGCAGTCGTTTGATAGCCACCCTCTGTCCTGTTTTGGCTACATGGCCCTCAAAGACCACACCATAGCTGCCTCGTCCCACCTCCCTTTCTAGGGTGTAGAGCTCCTCCATCTGCAACAGAGGCTGGAGCCTGATGGTGGTGCTAACAAATATAAAATAAGTACGTTTAGCATGATAAATCTGACATGTAGCGTCAACGCACAAAACTGTCAAATGTAATCTAACGTTAGTATGAACAAAAGTGAAACTACAAAGTAACGTTCGCTGGGAACAAGGTGCTTCATTTGAGACGACTACTTTTAAGTTTACGTTATTGTGGGTGTCTCTAAATGAGGCTGGGGAAGCTTAATTCAACGTTACACTTCACTAAGTTACTGTAATTTAACCGGAGGACTTACTCCCCAGATAATTCATCTTAACCTGATTTGTTTTTTCAAGTTTTAGTACGATACGTAAACAAATGTAACGTTACTACGTTGTACAATTTACTTGAATTTTCAAAATGTCTTCGAGAAAGCATGAACATAGTTACCGAGTCCATTACGTTAGTATAAACAGCTGTGTACCGATACTGACTTTTGCTATGCAGGTGCCTCTAAATGAAGCTGCAGAAGCTTAAACTAAGCTGGGATTCTTACCGCTAACGTTAACATAACGTTACACTTCATAACTACTATAATGTAATGTGCTAGAGGACTTACTCCCCGAATAACTAATCTTTAATTGTTACCCGTTTGTTTTTTTCAAATTTAAGTTAAAGTATGATACTTAAACAAATGTAACGTTACTAACTTATGTTATACAATTTAGTTAAAATTTCAAAGTGGCCTCGAGACCATATGAAGACCGAATAAAATGAACATGGTGTTGTCTAACGACACAGGCACACTAACGTTAACTTGTTCAGACGGAAGCGATTCACAATTCTCTAACCTCAGCCGACCTCTCATTATTTTGATTTCAAACTTACCCACAGGACTTCAGCTTACAGCTACAGCAGGAAATCGACTTGAATCTGTAGTCTTCTTGATTAACAAACCGTCTCAAACCATATTCAACGAATTTCGATAGTTATTGTTGATAAACAAATAAGATGAAATGGCAGAACAACATATACCACCGAACAAATTAACAAATGCGACAGACTTCCGTGTCTAATTTCAGCTCGTCCCGCTGTGTATGTACCTGCGTTGTGATTGGCTACGGACACTCAGCCGCGTTTTGTGATTGGTTGGTAGTAGCGCCGTAGAGCGTCATTAATTCGAATTGTCCAGGCAGGCTGCAACCGCGTAACAGGAAGCTGTCACATACTGTCAGCTGGCTTCAAAATGTATGGAAACAGACGAGTAAAAACTCGCAGCGCTTGTTCCACCACTGCCAGCTTTGCATCCATTAATGCTTCCATCAGCGGATGGGAAACATTACTGTCACTGTACCAATAATAACAGTTCACTTCGGTAAGGATGCACGAAAAGGTGACATTAATGAAAGTGCGTCATTCTGCGCTGGAACTGTAATTATAGAAATAAATATTATTTTGCTAAAAAAGTGTCAGTAATTGCATGGAGTAGGATGTGTCACTAATGACCACACATCCCCCAGCAGATTTGTTCCGCCCTACTGATGTCTCCATGGCCATCAGTAAGTCAGTCAATAACGAGGACTTATCATAGTCGCCATGTGAGCATTTAATTTTTTAGATTATATCATTTGCATTTGTGACTATATATAGACTATTTGTGACCTTAATTAAATATAAGATGATGTTTGTTATTTATTAGAGAGGAGGGGTTGGTACGAAAAGGGACAGACATGTCAAATAGGCCTAATTTACAGATTCTTCTCTATTTTGGTTTAGGGACTAAAATTGAAATGGCTGTATTTTGTTTTTCTTTTGCCATTGATTTTTAAAGAAAACTGGCATTTAAAAAAAAAAAGTTAAAATTACACCATTTATCTTATCCAGAAACTTTAGAAATAGAAATTATTGTTGGATTTTCAAATTTTCCATGGTCCTCGGACACATCATGTGCCACAAATGCTTCTCTGAGATTAAACCTAACCAAATCTGAGTTTAAAATAGTGATTTTTCATCAAAATAGGAATTCTACATCTCATTTTAAATTTGGCAAAAATAAACGTTTTGCATGACAACTTTTAAATTTTAACTTTCAAACATCAACGAGTTAGTGGAGTAAGGTGGAGGGAGGGTCATGCATTTTCCATCAGAATTATCTGTAGCTTCAGGAGGGGACAGTAAAAAAACAAAACAAACAAACAAAAAACGAAGTCTCACCACAGCCACCTCCTCCTCTAATAAGTAAAGAACTGTTCCTAACAAAACCTTATCATTTTTGCTATATTTTGAAAAACTACTAGGCACTTTAATAGAATTTGTTCAGACTAAAATATATGCTTCAGTGGGTCCTCAGTTTTCAGTACTGACAAGCATTTTGTAAAAAAAAAAAAAAAAAAACTAAAAAAAAAAAACTCCTAATGTGCTGAGAATGCCTTAGTAAAGTGATGAATCTGAATAGCTAGTCTATTCTGAGCTGGGACAGTTTTGTAATCAAGCTATTTAATTTAGCAAAAAAGCACTGGAAGTGCAAAAACACCAAAGTTTCCTCATTGCTGCAGTCCCATTTAATCACAAAAGACCTTCAGAACAAAACACACACTTATACACACACACACAATGAGTGGGTGCTGCATCAGTATCGACTGCTTTTTGTTGGAGGAGCGGCAGCAGTGGTGATGACAGATAACAGCATTGGTGTGTGTGTGACTGTGTGTGTGTGTGTGTGTGTGTGTGTGTGTGTGTGTGTGTGTTTGTTCTTCTGAGAGAATATAATAGGAAACATGGTGATTCATTGCACTGAAGCACACTGACAGAAAAAAAGAGCTTTGAAGTGCATGTGTGTGTGTGATGTGTGTGAGTGTAATGTGATCCATAGCTTTTCTCAGCGATGCCAATCATGAATACTCTTCATTACTTGAGGAAGATGGAGTCAGTCACACTTGACTTGTTTTTATCTCGAAGCAAATGCCTTCTATTCTATTATCATATCTCACTTGCTTTGACAGATATCTGGATGCAGACATTAATATAGTGTTCATTCTGGCTGTAGAATTTATTAGAATATTTTGTGGGGGACCACTCAAAGGTGCCAGAATTGAATTTCCTGACAAATTCAATAAAGCATTCCAGGCACCCCAAAAAGATGTTAACGAGTCCAATAAGAATTATAGTTTTAATCACCTCTGTTTTCAGACTAATTGTGTTTCTGTGGGAGGTTTGCTTGCTAATTATGGAGTCCACCAACAGGAGGGGCAACAGTAATTATTTCCTTGATTGAGGTCAAAACCCTTGCATTTAATCCTGAGGTCTACCCTGCACTCCCCACACACAAAGAGTAAACATCTTCTCAGCATACCGTACTCAATTTCACAGCAGTCACTCTTTTATAAATGATGGTTTTCCTCCTCAGTAAGCCAGCTTTTCACAAGAGAGTCTGCCACATTGCCCTCCACCATCCTTGTGTCTTTATTGTGTAAACCCAGTGTCCTTACATTTCATTATTTTCAGGACAAAGAAAGCGCCGTTCTGGTTTCAGATGCCCCTCTGTAGCTGTATGTAATGAAAATATCTGAAGGGAGTTATGTAATGAGATCGATATGTCCAAACACATAAAATACTGCTGTACGTCTCACCAAATGCTTACAATCTAAAATAAAAGTTTCCTGGGCTTTTTGGTGGTTTGACACTGCAGATTTTCTGAGCAGAGGTGTAATTCTTCTTCCATGCAAAATTACACTCTCTTTTGGGATGGAAAATGCATTTTTTTTAATATGGCAAAATTCATTTTCAACCCTGCTGTTAATAACACTCACTTGTGTCTTGACAGGTGAAAGCCCAGAGCCACCATAAACCTCCGCAGAGATACCCCCACCCCGCCTGCCCTGCTGGTTTCACATCGTTGTGTTTCATTGTGGAGGAGGACAGTAAAACACCTCAGCTGGATGAGATGGAGAGGAGACTTGAACAGTGGATATCATCCAAATCACGATCAGTTTTGGCTCTGTGCCCAACAGCCATCAGCAGGGGCGATTCTAGGATCAGAGGTTTAGGGGTGCTGAGCACCCAGAGAGCTGCCCAGCCAGGCAAGATCAGTTTTACTGTTTTGTACATTTTAACGCAATTTCATTCCCACATTTGTGAAAGAAAAGCACAACACTTTTTGGGAAAGTCTGTGACTAAACCATCAAATCTGATAAAGGTTATTTAAATACTGAGCCACAGCAAAAGAGGAATGGATTGGAATCATAAAACAAACATATCGTTAGCCTAATTTCTGGGGGAGGATAACTCATTTTGATACAGCAGCTCCTCAACATACACACAAACAGTATGTATGTTTCTGGAGTAAACCAGCCCCCTATAGTGAGTACCAAACATACCAAAAATGGACCTTGGACTTATTTTTTGGACTTTTATTTGAAATGCAATGCACAACATGTAACATTAACACATTAACAGTAACTGACTTTTTCAATGTTTGTCTCTGCCTTTTTCCTTCTTGTCTGTATTATATAATACAAATAAATAAATAAAAATTTCAGTTCACAAAATAAAAGTGCTTGAAATCTACAAAATAATATTAATAAATAAACACAATAGGAGTTATAATGTTAATGGGCATCCAGTCAGTTAGCTAGTCAGTAGCACCTTGGCTTTAATATTAACACATGCACATGACACAACAGCTAGCTTCTCTCATTCCAATTCAAACAGAGGACAGTGGTACTGACCACCTGTAATGTTTCCTAGCTAGAAAAAACATCAGCTAACTCCTACCTAACAATATAAACAGTGACCTACGAGCCTGAGTCGGGGAAAGGTGGGAGGGATGGGGTGGACATACAGTAAAAAAAACAAAAAAACAAAAAACCTCTCAAATTTTAGGGGTGCTGGGATTCAATTTACGGGTGCTTCAGCACCCCCAAAAATGGGCTAGAAACGCCCATGGCCATCAGTCAGCATTTTTTCATCCTTAGAACCACTTTGGGCTCTTATTAATCTGTTCAAAAAAATAATACCATATTTTGTGACTCCAATATCGAAATTTATACAACAGGGTTTCCAGGGGCTGGACTGATGCTGGAGGATGTGTGGTAAAGCAGTGGCAGATCATTCTCAGATTATTTAGGGTTGACCATTAATCCATTCATATTGGCAAGAGATTACCAAAGAGATAAGGAACATTCTCAGAATAGAACATGATTGTTTCATGTCATATTACTTGGGCAAAACCTCCAGACAATCTCATGACACCCAGGACAAATACCTTTACCAATTACTTTTGGCTGTGAGCAAGAATACAACTGGATTGCAGTTATTAACAAAATTTGCTGTGTGGAGAAAATTACATATTCCCTAAGACTGCAAGTTGATATATAAAATACTGGAAAAATGGACTGTTTTGTACCATTGTGTTGTTCTCACTAACTCGTGTTCTTACAGGAAAATTCTGGCGAAATACTACATTTGCACTGCTCATACGGTAAGGTAGCATGATGTAATGATGTGCTGCCTTTTCTGTTGCAAAAAGAGTGAATGTAGTATCTATAATGGTTTCTATTTCAAATTGATATATGTATACAGGATTATATAAACAGCGATTGTATACAGGGAAATACTGGCGTAAATACGTCAAAAAATACCACATTTAGCATTTTCCAATCATATTTGTTATTGTTTGTATTTTGTAAGACTTAAAAATAACAATTAAAAGACCTTGAGCAAAAATTAAAAAAAATACCACACAGCACAGCGCATAAGGCAAGATAACTTAAGATCATGACATGATGACAGGAAAGACAGAAGCCTTTGCTTTCTGCTGCAAAAAGAATGAATGCTCTGTTCTGGTTCTTACCTAAAATCAATTTGAACAGAATCATGCAAACAACAATCTCCCACAGAGGATTGTTTTTAAAGGGTTGAACACAAAGTATGTACTTTAACAGTATGATTTATAAACTAAGGACAAAAAAGGAGTAAGTTTGTGTTTGGTAGATTATTTCTTAGCTGTAACAATGCTTTTTGGCAATAAATCTTATACTGTTGGAAAGCTTGTTTATTTCCCTTTTAAATGGTGCCACATTTGTAAGGAACATGCATTTGTGGGATGAGCAGCAGAGCTGTGTGTGGGTTGCGCCCATGAAAAATTTGTCAAATCTTCTCTGCCAATGCCAAACAGCTTTTTTTTTTTTTTTTTTTTTTGCTTTTGCTATTGCTATTGAGTTTGTTGTTTTGAGCTTCTGGTACCTCCAGGTATAAGATTTATTGCCCAAAAGCATTGTCACAACAAAGAAATAATCTACCAAACACAAATCTCCTTAGTTTTTTTTTGCTTAGTTTAGATTTAAATGTGTCTTGCACGTTGTTCTTGCCTCATTAATGGAGGTGGCATGACTCTACTATTGCAGTCCACTTTAGATGATGTAGAACATTGTGATTTGCTTAAAGGTTTCTAATCAAATAAATCTTTGCATTTGGGTGGAGTCAGAGGACAGTAATCATAGATCTTGATATCCTAGAAGAGTTATGTCAATCGGAATGTATGGAGGATCTGATAAAGAATCTTCTAAATCTAGTTGTTCAGGCTGTTCTCATGCACTATTTGTACATTTTCCTACGTAAAGTCATGCACCCAGATTCTTGCATATCCCACATAATTATGAGTTACTTATTTGTGCATAATCATGTATTTTGGAAAGCTGCGATCAGGTAACCAATGTGCTGATGGGAGTAAAGAAGGAAAACAGGACTTTCCTTTGAGACATTTCTCTGGAGACCGTATTTCGAAACTGTGTGAACTTTAAGGTATGTCCTCACCATGTTTCCTTTCCTAAACCTAACCACAGTAACTTAAACTGCATAAGCCTAACCCCTTTGTAACTTTACGTTACTTACATAACATCATTCATGGTGATTCATAGCATATTATACAAACTGTTGTGTGAGGATACTTTGAGTTGTTGATGTAGGGAGTAAAAGTATAACTTGGTATTGGAGCCATTAAACCAAAAAGTGGAATGCACTCTATATGCTAATTTATGTACATGCAAATTTAGACGAATAACGCCAAGAGCTTATGTCTCTTTATTGGAAAACAGAGTTCTTTATAGGAAACTGTCTTGGGACAGATAATACATTTAAGCTGATTGTATAATAAGTTCCGTTTTTATGTCACCCATCATTTTCACCATTTTTTAGATGGTGCATATAAAACACTTTGCAATGCCAAGTTTTAAAGTGTTGTTTTCTTCCTTATTAAAGCTTTTTATTCTCTGATTCATGGTAAAGGAAAGTGCTGATAAGAATAACTATTTATCATGTTTCCATTGATACAAATCAATACATTTTCATTATTATTATTTTCATTATTATGAACCTTCTACAGCTTTAATGCTGTGATATGGCTGTTTGCAAACCAATTACGTGTTTCTATAAAAGCTTATTTGCGTTTCTAATCCACATGGAGAATTAGTGAATGATGAAAGCTTAGAAGTCTTTGTTGTTTGTTCAACACTGGAGTGAGTTGGGCTCTACTCCATGCCGGAAATATGTATATTTTAAAGATGAGCTATGGGAATAATAATATCCTTTAACACTGATAAATAGGTTCATTTTAGAGATCATGTGAATGACAAACACCTCAACCACAGTGACAACAAAGCAACCTGAGACCAAACCTCAGGGTGCACGTGAGAAAACAAACATGCTGGCTAGTGTTTGATGAAACTATCACATCTCACTTTTTTAAATATAAATTGGGAAATGCAGATTGATTACCCCAAATTTTGAGACGATATAGGATGTCACTGGATTTTACTGGATGTTCATGATGACTACATAAAATTATCAAATCATCCGTACCAAAACAAGGTTTTAATGTGATGTGGTGTCAAGTTAGGCTTGACCTTCTCCGTCATCAAGGCAATCAGTGCCTCTTGGCCACCAGAGGAAGCATTTATGTACACTGGACAGCCAGCTGAAAACAGCGATATCAATGACAGACAGGCCTCGCAACGGCTGCTTGTTCTTCTGGGCTCCTTATCTCAGCCACACCGAGGGCTCTGTCTATGTACCCAATTCATCCGTCACTATCAGACCCCACACAGGTCCAGGGCCAGCATTCACACTCTCACAGGGAGCTAAAGCTAATGGCAGCTCACGTTCTCGAAGGAGTTGGATTTGAAGTGTGGCTTCAAGAGCTAAAAAATGTTTTTTTTTGCTGTGGCTGTTGTTATTTTCACAGACATAATCATGTATTTCCATCACTTGTACTAAAAATCAATTACTACTGAGCCCTAGTGGCATGGTTCTAACGATTGCTATGTTGGTTTTGCCACTAAGGGGTTGGATTGGTCAGTCCATAGGCTGTTAAAAATGTGAGGGGGCAATTTTTCACATAAAATAGAATTTATTGATTTAATCATGCAAAAGCCTCATGCATAACAAAAACACAAGGTTACTGTATCAAAATCAAAGAATACACTGATAAATCAGAGCTCTCACATAAAACCGTAGAGCAGACCGCTAAATATTTTTTGAATTTATGAATGATTCTCGGTTGAAACCAGCAGGGGGAGGGGCGTAGAACCAGCTGGTGGCGGCTTGCAGCTTTCTCTCTCTCGTTGACTGTCCCTTCACTTCCCTGTCATTTCCCTCTCTGTCTGTGGGTTGCTGCAATGGGGTGAAACTTGAAAAAAAAGTTTTATTTACAACTACAAAAGGTGAGCAGGATAAGAAACCGCACAAAGTGACGTGTTCTGTGTGTGTCTTCTGATCTCCACTCCATATCACCCTGTACCTACTGCTAAAGACGGATTTATAGTTGTGCGTCAGCTCTATGCAGAGCCTATGCCATTGTGAGCACTTATACTTGAGCGGTGGTGTTTCTGTGTCACACTGCAATTACACCCCCAAAACACGTTTTTTGTGAAGTGCTGTAAAGTTTAGTTGATTCAAAACACACCCAAAACACACATTAAACATGTTTTAATAGAGGCAATTTCAAGTTACAAGTACACAAATCGGCTTAAAGCGACACTAACCTTTCTGGAAATTTTACTTTTCTTTGTTTAGGTTAAAATGCTATCAATAAGCTGATGGCACACTAAAATGTAAGTGAATTCCACCAGAAATACAAACTCATCATTAGACCATTCTCATATGGTTCTAAGAAAACTCCGACCAATCATTGCATTCGGACCGAATGCAATTTATTGTTTCTTATCTGTGTAATAAAAGTAAATAGAAGCCTATTTTCCTCTGAGGGAAATGGTTTTCATGGGCTCAGCCCCCTCAAAGCTACAGTTTGTAGCTTTTATGAAAATAACATTTTGTCATATTTGCTGAAACTGTCACTACATAAACAAAATATTATATGAGACAGATAGTCTGTGAAATAAAAGCCATGTCCCTCCTCCTTCTCCTATTGCCTCTAATGACATTTGCTAGAATCTACCACAGCATAACCAACCAATCAGAGCTGAGGAGTCTCTAACACAGCTGTCAATCATGTCAATCATTGCTCATGAACTGCAGTCACACTGTCAATCTAGGCAATGCTGAACAAATATGAATCAAGATTCTTTTACTGCAATGTCTATATTTCACCTCAAATGTTTTCAGAAACATATTTAAGAGGGCGGCACGATGTTACAGTGGTTAGCATCGTTGCCTCACAGTAGGGTTCCTGGTTCGAACCCAGGGTGAGGGAGCCCTTCTGTGTGGAGTTCGCATGTTCTCCCTGTGTCAGCATGGGTTTTTACTCCAGCTTCCTCCCACAGTCCAAAGCCATGCAGGTTCACTGGTGACCGAATTAGTTGCAGGTTTGAATGTTAGTGTGAATGGTTGTCTGTCTCAATGTGTCAGCCCTGCCATAGTCTGGCAACCTGTCCAGGGTGTACCCTGCCTCTCGCCTAATGTCAGCTGGGACCCAGCTGCCATGTTGGAAACTGTCAAGCGACATACCAAGCACCGCCCACTGGCCAGAGCAACCTTTATCATTTTACGCTACAAGGAGGGAGAGGAAAATGATTCATCTGTCTTATGTACTGCTGTGTGGATACAGTGTGTGTGCATGGTGTGGATATAGTGTGTGTGCATGGTGTGGATATAGTGACAGTTTCAGCAAATATTGTATGACATAAAGTTATTTTCATGAATGCAATAACCCTCATGGCACTGGGCCCAGCCTATAATACTTCAACAATTACTGGATGAACTGCCATGGCAGGCTGGGCAGGCTTTGATGGTCCCCAGAGGATGAATCCTAATGATTTTGGTTTTCACTTACCCACTTATCTGCTAGATTAGTTGGCACAACATTTTGTAAAGACATCCATAGCTCTCAGCTCATGCCTAATGACTCTGATGATGCCCTTGACTTTGACTTGAAATTCTGGAAGCAAACATCACAGCACCTATAAAAAAGCTGAAGATGAAGAGAGGATGCCATCTATAACAGGACAATGATCCCAAACTCACCTCAAAATCCACAATGGACTACCTCAAGAGGTGCAAGCTGAAGGTTTTGCCATGGCCCTCACAGTCCCCCGACCTAAACATTATTAAAAATCTGTGGATAGACCTCAAAAGCGCAGTGCATGCAAGACAGCCCAAGAATCTGACAGAGCTAGACGCCTTTTGCAGGAAGAATGGATGAAAATCCTCCAAACAAGAACTGAAAGACTCTTAGCTGGTTGCAAAAAGTGTTTAGAAAATGTGATACTTGTCAAAGGGGGCGCTACTAAGTACTGAACATGCAGGGTGTCCAAACTTTTGTTTCAGGCCCTTTTCCTTTTGTTGTTATTTTGAAACTATGAAAGATCAAATTAAAAAGTAACCTTGCTTTAAGTAATGACGAAATTTGTCATCTTAAACTTTTTGCCTTTTGGAGATCAGATCATGTTCTACTTACTAAACTACTCACAGTAAATGAAATTTTGACAAGGGGTGCCCAAACTTATGCATGCCACTGTATGTATTGTGCAGTTTGACACATTTTTTAGAAAAAGAGGGATAAAAGTGGGTTGTTTTTTTTCGGAGGCACATCAAGTTTCCAAAAAATGTTGCTGGAGTGTCATAACAAGATCCAACAGCATCTTGCCTGCATGGTGGCCAAGATGGTTGCTAGTGTTCATAATTGATAATCACCAATGAAAACAATTTATATAGCGGCAAGTAAAATATGACTTAGAGTAGACTTAGTAGATATCTGACCCTCCTGCCTGACTGGAGAAGTGTCCCCCTCAGAAAAACTTGAAATATCTTTGGTGATCTCTTAAAGGACAACTTCGGTATTTTTCAACCTGGGCCCTATTTCCCCATGGGTATGTGTGCGTATGATTCATAGGTACAACTCGTTCTAAAATTGGTTCAGTATTTAGGGAACCGGATGCAGGGGGCAAATGCGTCCCGTGATTTGTGATATTGGGCTTTATAAATAAAATTGATTGATTGATAAGTTTGCGCATTAAAAGTGCTTTTTTTCGCCACTGACCAGTTCAGATCGCCAGTGCTATCTCTGTAAATAGTATACTAGCCTTTCCCTTACCTCTGGGATGTCACAAGCTTTGCTCCACTGTGTCGTTAGCTCTCTCTACTCGTGGGACAGCCGTTTTCTTGAGGAAGAGGTGTTTCGAGATTGGATGTCTTCTCTTCTTCAGCTGGCAGTAGTCATCTTGGGAGAAGTGAGCACTGCAGACCCGATGGTCTGCAAGGCACAGTGTCTGGACAGGAGTGTTAACATCCATTTGTAGCACAACTAGCCACAACTTAAGCATCTCGCCGTCCGACAAAGGCAGCCTGTGAAAGCTGTACGGGGTGTTGCGCAACACCCTGTTCTTACATTCGGGAAAAAGGCCCGTTTATTTGAGCACTCCAAAAACTCCAATAACACTCCAGGGGGTAGCACGTAAAAGACTCCGTCCTCTGACTCTTCTAGCATCTCACACACACTTCATACACACATACCCACTTTAAGTCTAGCCCCATTATCAGGTCAAAATTTTAAACTGACTTTGGCTTATGACCAAATGCTTGCAAAACTAATCATATACCCAGCCTTAGAGCTTTTTCACTGAAAACAGAGGCCTGCTGCAGCTGAAAACAACACTGAGAGCGCTGAGAGTGAGCCAAAACAGTAAAGTTGTGGGCCAGGCAGCTAAATGATTAGCTGAAACTTACTCTAAAGCTTTGTAAAGCAGAGAGGAACTGCACGTTTAATTCTTTGTAGGTTTATCAGAATGAGAGACCTCTTTTAATACATTGTTTTCTCTTTGTCATTTGATAATTTATTATTAAAATATCAGTGATGTTTCTGTCTTCTGTATTTGCTTCATCTCCATTGCTATTCTTCTTGTTAACATCATCACCTTAACTGAACATGTTTTATAGACTGTACAGTAGGTTACAAAGGAAACTCTGGGGACGTTGAGACAGGTCTTGCTTTCTTCCCCGAATCTCCTGCATGACTCATTCTACCCTCCTGTCTGCAGACCCAGGCTGGCTACTACTCTGTCCATCGACAGCCCTGCTCTATATTGTTCATTCTTTCATTCACATCATGAATTAGGTCTCCCATTCAGGTGTGCCTTCACCACCAACAAAAAAGTGTTTGTTGTTTTTCTCTGACCCAACACAAACAACCTTATCGACCCATGATCATCTCCATGGCACTGCTTTTCTCACTTGTACTCAACTTGAATTTCTGGAGTAAACATCCAATTCAATGTGCTATTGTTCCCCTGACCTTGGCAGCGGGTTGGCGTCGAGGTTGTGGGTTTTATGGACACCTTATACATAGGAATTCAGGAGCAATCTCACGGCGAATGATGCGTATTTTTAGAGTCCCATTAGTTGGCTCAATGAAGACGAAACCGGTGGCGTAGGCAATGCCTACGTCAGCATGGGTCACGGATTGTGTGTCCGTCTAGGGTTTGTGCGTAACAGAATGGGGGAATCCACCCCTCTCCCTAGCCCTCCTCTATGATGTGAATGGTGATATACAGGGGACAGGAAGGAGGGGGGAGAGAACTGGAGGGTTGAGCCAGGAGGGAAGGGGTGTGCCATTATAAGAAGCCTCAGAGGAGGCACGCGTTCAGTTGTTGAAACCCTTAGCCTAAGGATACGAGCTGAGCCACCAAACTCTCCTGAAACCACAGACGGAGGACTCTGAGAGAATATCTTTACGTCACAGACACAGGTAAGGAAGTACTCTAATCTGACTTTTTTTCATATGAGTGAGAGCCTACCTGTGTGTATGAATAAAATCAGAGAAAAGACACTTGTGTAGAGATGAAAAAACAGTTAATTAGGAAAGGACTTGTTGTCTGGTGTATGAACAAACCACTGGCTAATAGATCCTGTGGGAATAGTGTTGTTTAAGGGCAACCACTGTGAGGATTCTGCCTCTTTCATTCCCCTTTTTTTATTGAGTCTGTCGTCTCTGCTTTGTCTGTTTCTGACTTTGCAATTTGGGACTTTGACCTCAGAGGTGATTCTGTAAATAACCCTCCTTACCTGCAGTAATCTTTTTTTTTCCATTACTCTGATTGTCTCCCTGCGGCTCTAAAGGTAGCGCAGTCACCGTCAGCAGTACACACATCACACCTGATTATTACTTAACACGTGAGAAAAGTCCCAGAGCGTGCTGAGGAAGCAGTTAGTCACTCAGTTGCACTTTGTATTGAAATAAACTAACTTTAATCTAACACAAGTAGACATATAAAAAATATATAAATTTATATGATATACAAATTATGATAAAACTTAGCTTAGTTAGACTAAAAAGCACAGTTAAAATGCATAATTTTCACTAATATTGAAGCTAAATTGATCAAAATACCACCAGTAGACGTCAGTGAATGCCACTCCAAAAGCAGCTTATCTATGGTTTGCTCTTTTGATTGATCATAGGGTATTATATGTCAGATTAAATGAATCACACAAAGGCTTCAAAGAAGCATTGACAAAAGCCATGTCATTCTTCCTGAAGCAGCTCCAGTTTCAATCCCTGTGTGGGGTAAAAAAAAGCAGTAGAAGTGAATCATTTGAACTGTGTTATTATGCTAAGCGCATGATAATGATGATTTTAATGATAATGGTAATGAATGTGCATAATCTTTTCCCATTATCTGTAAAGACGACACCGGCGCAGACAGGGGAGAAAACGGGTGGTTAATGTGCCATTCACAGATAAATGACTCCACACTGGGGAAGTGTTTGATGAAGAACGAAATATGTTTACAGGACTGAGTCACACACAGTGATCTAGAGGTATATCAGACTAATAGGAATAATACATTTAAGAAAGTTAAATGGTGAGCGTCAACACCATTTCTGTTGAGTTTTGTTTTTTGTATTCATTTTGTGTAAAAATGTAACTTAGCTTATAGGGGTTTCTGTCGTTGCTGAAAATACTCCAAAATTCTTTATTTAGGGACTGTTTATTATTTATGATGGGAGGGGGGGTTGTGTTTATTTTAAACATCCTCTAAACCACAATCGTTAAAAATGTTTAAAAATTGCCAAAATATCACTGTTATCGTGGTCAGAAACGGTAACCTTGGAAATTATCAGTGACGTTTTCAAATTTCCATGTTCCTTCAACAAATCACTTTTAAGGAGGATTTGCATTTTTTTTAAGAAATTAGCTGTTTTTTTGTGATAGCTCCCATGCTGTTTGCTTGTTGCACTGGCTCTAATACTGCCTACATTTGGTGCAAATATATATATAAAAAATCTGCTTATTTATGTTGGAAGGGGGGTTATGTATTTCCCCTTAGTCATTCAGGGAAGCTCAAGGAAATTTTTTTCTAACTTTGGGGAGGGTCAAGATAAAATAATCAAAGAAAGACAGACAGAAAGAAACAAGAACAACAATAAAAAAGAAACAAACAAATTCCCACCTCAGCTACCCCTCTCCTCTAATGAATAAAGTACATTCCCTTACATACTTGAGAGATCTCTAAATATTTGGTTGGTTTAATAACAACGAATAGACTGTAAAACAAAACTATTTGTTTTACCTGAAAAAAAGTTTTTAAAGTTGACTGAATTTGAGAAGACAAGTTGAATAATTACAAAATTACCTCTACTTGTCTTCTGAAATTAAGCCAACTTAAAATTTATGGCAGCCCAGATGGAAGTTAAAACAAATAGTGTATTTTAGTGTCATACAAGGATACATTAATACTAATCTAATTTTTGTAAATCTAACTCTATATTTCTAAAATTGGTTTAATCAAATCATACATCACATTGTTGGCAAAGAATTTCATTTGCAGTGTATTTATTTTGTGTTTGGTAGCTTTGCCAGTACATCATGAGCCTTTTTTTCTCTAAGCAGCTAATAAAAGCTTTTAAGATTTCTGCTGCCTGCACTGAGATTGAACTGATTACACTGTTTACAGGGCTTTTTTGGCCTCTCTGTCAATATTCCTTAAGACTGCTTGCAGTGTTGTACATGCACAAATCCTCTTCGTGATCAGAGAATGATTTACTGAGGAATATAAAGTTACCAGATATTCCCCGATCTGTTGCCCCCCCCCCCCCCCCCCCATGCACAAGCATTTTGCAGCTCATCACTTTATTCACAGCTCCACTGTCCTCACCTTCATAAAAGTAGGGAGCTTGTCTAGCCGTGCTAGATTGCTTTCCCCTGGCTCCATGTCCAATGGATTAGTGCAGGTGTCAACGCAGCTTAACAGCAACCAGATCAATGATGACACCATGTCAGCTGCATAACATTCTGCAGAATTTCAGCTGTGCAGTCTGGGGCTTGTGGGGAGCGACACTGCAGGACTGAGGGCATTGTTAAATTGCATTATTAAAACCTTTGTTGTCCAAAAGTCAAGAGCTAATTGACAATCAACATTTTTCATCAACTTTTCAGAGCGCATTCTCGATGTTTTTGCCTGATTTCAGCATCATGAAACATTCTCCTTTCTGTCAGTGCATGCTATGCTCTTTCCCAGTCTTATAGAAGTGTGAAAAAAAAGCCCACAATAACTTTGGGGAATGACGCGGGAACAAAGAGTCAAGATTCATGGAAATGCAATTTTCAACAGCGTCCACCCTTTTTCTTTTAAAGCACCCATCTCCCACAGACTCCCACACATCTAATCCTGTGTGACAGTTTATCAGCCAAATCGAAAGGCGGTGTGTCTGCACTGCGCTCTGCTGCACTCTCTTTCTCAGTGTGCTATCATCCAAGTTGGACTGCATGGGGAGAATATTATTTTGGGGCTATTAAGACATCTTTATGGGGACTCAATGAGATGATTGTTGGTGTGAGTTCCCCAGTATGAAAGACATATCTGAGACTGGGAATGATCTACCCTCAGGTGCAAATATGTTCCCAATTAAAAGAAACCCTGGGAGTACAACTGATGGAAACAATAGTAATGACATGCTCAGTTGATCTGATATGATATGAACATAAAGAGCATCATATCTCCACTTAATGTTCGTACAAATGTGTATGTGAGAGTTTTATCTGTGCGGGATACGAAGAGAAAAGAAGGGCAGTTTAGCATATTTCCACTCAATTTGTGTGCTCCACAGTCTACATGAGATAACATTTCCCAAAGAACAAAAGCAATGCAAGATAAAGGTACCGGAAGTGTGATTCTTCAGTAGATATGACAATAAGACAAAGAGAATTTGAGAGATTAAAAAGTCTCTGTTGCAGGTGAAGGTACTTTATCACAATCCTCTTCATATGCTTTAATTTAGCTGCATATACAGCATCATCCTGACCTCTTCCACTTTTATGATCCTTACAGTCTGTCACTCCTGCTTCCATGTGACAGTAACTGCCTTTGAATGCAGGTAACGGGTACAATCATGAGATCTGGTGCAGCTGTTGGAGACACATCTAAATTGGATTAAGCGCTTTCTCTTGGATGAGTCATTTCGGGATCTGTCCTGTGAGGAAGGGCACAACTGCGAGTGCACCTTTCTCCTGTCGCTGCTCCTCTGAACTGTCCACTGCGTCACCCGCTGTTTATCTGTGGCTGCGCAGGCTGGATTTACGCTGCTGTGTGAGAGATGATCCTGTGGCTGTGTATGTAAATCCTCCTTAAACTGAAGGTTTTTCAAAGAGTTACTTATCTGTGTTTTGACAGGACAACAGCAGCCATGTCTGGTTTTGATTTAAGTGGTGGTGCATGATTCTTGTGGTTTTCCCTGGGCTTCTGTGTAAACTTTGAGTTCAAAGAAGAATCAAGGTAATGTTGAGGAACATTGTTTGGAAGGCCATAAGTGTGGTTTCAGAAGTGAGGGGGCAGTGAAGTTTAGTTTCCTTAATGGATACATAGATGATGTTGCTTTCCTACTGATGTTGCTCTACTACACACAGCACAGCACTTCACTGTTTTCTCTTTAAAAGAACAGTGTGTCAGATTTAGGGGGATTTAGTGACACCCAACGGTGATAATTGTACATTACAACCAGCTGAAACTTCTAGTTAGAATTCCTTCAGTCTTTATTGTTTTGGGGTTTTTTTTTCACCAGGAGCTGAATTATCTGCAGAGGTCTCTTCCTCTCCAAAACAAATGAACCAGGCGATTTAAACTGGTAGATCTATAAAAACAGACTTGATGGGAGGAACTTTGACCCAGGCTTACAATCATTTTGGAGATGGAAAACTGGCGATGCAGATGATGAGTTGGAAGCCTGATTATGGAAATTGTTGAATATTTTTTGGTACATGCCATTTCTGCCTTTTGTCCATATGTACTCTTTTTTGGAAGGATGCTACGCATTGTTTTATAAATGAGAGCCATGGTGATTTAAACCACTAAAATTACTGAGTGAAGCAGTTTCATGCTTCAAATCAGAGTTTCTCCAACACTCATCACAGAGGGGCTGCCAACTATGGTGGCTGATGCGAAAAAGGGGCTAGTCCTATCCTGAGTCAGTCATTGGTTTGTCCATTCACGGTTACTGTAGAAACATGGCGGTGCAACATGGTGATCACTATAGGCAAGGATCCGCTCCCTATGTAGATATAGACAGCTCATTCTAAGGTGATGAAAACATGATTCTTAATTTCAGGTGATTATACACAAAAGAAAGCACACTTATTATATTACATTCCATTTCTGCTAATGTATCCCCCTAAACTCTACACACTTGACATTTAACTGATGTGCAATTTTAGCATCTTTTAAGAGAATTTTAAGTGTAGACACACAAAAACTAAGTAGTCAGTGTTTTTTCAGCCCCAAGGCCTGTCTGCAAATATTTCAGTCTTCATATCGCCCAGATAACCTCCACCAGTAAGATGGGACAGCCTGTGCACAGGTTATATTGATTGTTTAAGAGCTGTATATTTTCATTAAGTATTTTTGTTCTATTTTTTATGTTTTTTGGGGAGTAAATAAATAACTACAAATTTTCAGATTTTCAACATATTACAGAACACCAAAGATAACCCAATTCCCTATTGTTTCAATATAAACCCAATTGGAAGAAAAAAAATGTCAGTGCATAGAGTGAAACACAAAGAGAAACTTGACTAACACAGTGTGATTTCCATAAAGAAGGCCTTCTGTCTAAATGAGCACATACCTTTGGCCAGGTCCAGTGTAGGACCTTTGTGCCACATCTGAGGCACATTTCAGGTTGAATTTATAACGTCTAGTGGATTTCTGTTACACTTTGGGCAGCAGAATAAACAAAAAAAAAACAACACATCAAAATAATTTAGTTGGGGTTGGATTTTTAAATAAGTTTATTGAGTACAGTGTATTTGCAGGCAATCAGAAAGTCATGTCAAGAGGCTGGCCTGATGAGTCACCACATGATGAGCACGAATATGCTGCAGGGAGCCTGGTTTACAAGACACAACTCATATAAGGTTAACAGCCCTTTGCAACGTTGACTGTATTAACAACTGCAATAAAAGTGGTAATAGAAGTGTTTTAAAATCTTGTTTCTGCGTGCAGCTCTTCCATTTTCTAAACCACTTATTTTGTTGAAGGGTACAAGGAGCTAAAGCTGATCTGGCAAAGGCGGAGTAGCTACACTCTCCCACCATTTTAAGATAACCAGCAGTAACTATTTAGATTGCTTAAGAGCTGAGAATGACAGAGGCCGCCATGAACACAGAGAAAGTCATTATGAAGCTGTGAACTGGACCCACAATTGTACATGATTGTGATGTTCACCAACAGAATCCCTTGTCACAAATGAATCACACTGAATTTCTGTACATTCTGTACATTCAATTGCAATCCCATCCAAAATAACCAAAACAACATATTTTACAACTTATTTAATTTTAGTGGACCAGTACACACCCATACAAATAGTCCTCTAAGATATCAGCCTTAGAGATGTCTGACTCACAGTGGCGGAGAATGGAATTTTGTTCGAGGTGCTCATTTAAAAATTATGTTAAAAAATATAACAGTAGATAATCCACATAACAGTTTTCACTGGAACTACTTTCTAACCAAAAAAGATAGTCCCTATAAAAGCCATTTTTCTGAGCAACCCTAGCACACACAGTGCAAATTATTTTCACACAACATTTGTTTATTGCAACATTTTTCGAGCAGATGAAGTGCTTTATTTTGTATTAGCTATAGGGAAGTGGTTGAGGTGAATGGTGGGTGTGCAAAGTGCAGGACTTTGACAAGAGACCATCCTGAGTCCTGACTGTGGTTAGGTTTGGGAAATAAAAGCCTCTTGGTTGAGATCAGGGAAAGATTGCAGTTTGGGTAAAATGCTGACTGTTGACCGTAGACTGTATAATGAACGTAGCCAGGGTGACATCACCCACTGGTTTGTGGACTCGTTTTGAAGCCTTGAGTTTGGCATTTTAGCTGTTGCCATCTTGGATTTTTTGGAATCAACAGTGACCATATTTGGATGAGAGTGTGGAGCTGAGGAGGAGTGAGGGATGGATCTGACCCAGTGTTGCCTCGCAGACAGCCTGTGACCACCAAAGTGACCATGTGTGGTGGTTAGCACTGTCGCCTCACAGCAAGAGGGTTCCCGATTCAATCCCGGGTGTGGGAGCCCTTCTGTGCAGAGTTTGCATGTTTTCCCCGTGTCAGCATGGGTTCTCTCTCTCCCAAAGTCCAAAGACATGCAGATTGGGGACCAGGTTAACTGATAACTCTAAATTGTCCGTAGGTGTGAATGTGAGCGTGAATGGTTGTTTGTCTCTATGTGTCAGCCCTGCGATAGTCTGGCGACCTGTCCAGGGTGTACCCTGCCTCTCGCCCTTTGTCAGCTGGGATAGGCTCGAGCACCCCCGCGACCCCCAAGAGGATGAAGTGGTTAGAAGATGGATGGATGTAAATGTATATTTCTGCTATGAAGTTGGTCATTTTAAGATGGAGGTCAATTGGGATGGACTTGCTCAAGGAGCCAGCCTCAAGTGGACATTAGAGGGACTGCAGTTTTTAGAACTTCGGTGTTGACTTTATTTTTCAGCCCCGGAGGTAGCTCCGGTCAAAGAATTTTCTGTATTAAACTAAGCCCTCAATCTTTCCATAATCTTAACTGAGTGCTTTAGTTGTTTAAACATGAATAATTATAATAATAATAATAACAACAACGACAACAATAGCGGCTTAAGCCACCAAAAGCAAATATTGCATTGCAAGAGTAAATACAGGAGACAGCTTAAATACACTGTCAGTAAACATTTTAATGACACATACAGATACAATAATTATGTTGATAAAAACTATAATTCAGGTAGCCCGATGTAGGGGCTGCTTGATTGTGACAAAAATAATAATCATGATTATTTAGATTGATGTTGAAATCATGATTATTTTAATACAATCGCACACTGGCTTTGAGAATGTCATGCATTTATGGAACATTATCTGAACATTATCATTAACTTGATGTCTTTTTACTTTAGATCCAATTGAACTGAAATAAAAGAACAAAAAAAATCAACACCACTTTAAGAACAGAATATTTTCACCGACAGCCATTTAGAAAGGGAAACCGATGCCATTACGTTATGCTCCTCTCAAAGCCATCAGACTCTTTTCAGAAACAGGTTAAGAAAAAAAGATCATGGGTCAAGGTCATGATCCTGTTTTTTTCCCTATTTTGTAATCTTGTGGACTTTGTTTTAGGGGTTTCTGTTTGTGTTCTTCCTATTTTCATGTTATTCATTCATGTTTAATCTGTTTTCTTCTTTTTTTTAATTTTATAGATTTACTCATGTGTCATGTCTGGTTTTACCTCATGTCGTATGTTTTCCCGCCTTAGTCTGCCTTCCTGATTAGTTTCACCTGTATCTCATTAGTAATGCAGTCAACTCACCTGTTCTTACTCCCTTAATTAGAACCTTTCTACCTACTTTCTACCTACCACACCCACCTTGTCTCCATTGTTAGCCTATTATTGGGTGCGTTCCAAATCGCATACTTTTTGTTCTTACTTTTAGTATGTACAGTACTGCATCTGCCCTTAAAACGTATGCACTGTTGCATGCACTAGCCTATGCATACAGTTGGAACATATTACTTTTGTACAGTGGCGTGCACAGACTTTTTGAAGGGCAGGGGCGAAAAGAAAAGAAGGGCACTTTAGTGCGCATTTTGGCTCCCAAGAGGACACTTTAGTGAGCATTTTTCAACAATTGGGCCACAATTGCCACCACACTTCTTGTTCACCTGAACAATTCAAATTCTCGTTATTACTGTTCAACTGGTCATCAGTCACCTGAATGTTCTTTCATCTGTCATTGTGACTTCTGACAGCTGCCAATGAGCTGTCAGACAGCTGTCAATGAGCTGTCATCTGTTTGTGGCTCAGTCAATGTGATGAATCATCAGCTGGGCAGAGGATTATGGGTCAGAATAGCCAGAACTATATAGTATGGTAGTATGGGTATTGGAACACACACAGCTTGTGTTTCCCTCATTATGCCAGTCCCTGCCTACTCAAGCTTTGTCTTGTTCTTTGGATTAGTTCTCTACGTCCCTGCGTTTCCCTTTTGTTCCTTGTCAGTTCATTGGTAGTGTTTCCTGGTATTGCAGCTTGGTTTTTGCTTCTTGTCTTGGCTCCTCTTGTTTCAAGCAGTCTAGTTCTGTTTTGCTTTAACTGCCTTTTCCTAGCATTGGGTAATAAATATTATTGTCTTCAAGATCCCATTGCTGTGCTGTTGCTTTTGCACTTGGGCTCACCTGCCTGCTATATCCATGACAGATTATGCTGCCCTCAGTATATGTGCTGTGATACACTTTGGCAGTTAGACAAACTCCTTCCTGACATCACAACTCTGGAGACAGTTGTCCATCATCCACAGGTTTATTGACGTAAGAAAGAGTAAAACTAGAACACACAGAAGGCATAATGAATAAAAATAAAATTGCTTTCTCTTTGTTTACACATACACACAATGTAAATATACTGATTCTAAAATGAAATAAATTGCTTTGTTTTTAATCGCTACTTCTACGTATTTATTGCTTTATTTACCAACATATGTTCCTGTAAACCATTGTATTTTAACACATTTTAACGTATCATCAACTATTTATTCTCATTTATTTGCATTTATTGTCTCATATGAATTTTAATAACAGTCATAGCGGAGTAGTCATTAACTATAATGACTTGACAGACTTTGTGCATAAACCTTCTCAAAGCTCGACATTGTCACAAAAAATAATCATCTGCAATCATTAATAACAATAAAACAAATCAGTACATACCAACGATGCCCTCAATGGGTATACGATGCAGGCAGACTCAACTGGATAGGAAAACTAACAAAAACAGCGGCTCAGAGCCATGCTTCTCCTCACTTCCTGATTATAAATCACCTGACATGTTACACGTATTTCCTGTTTCAAAATAAAACATACAACATAAAGATTTGACAATTGTAACAAAACACAAATCATGTTTTGGGTATGTTTATTCTGTAACATTAATGTAACGTGACATCAGTCTATAACAATTACATACGGTGACATAAATTACAGAACGTTTCCTTAACACACAACACATTCATACTCTGACCTCGTCACATATTGAGCGTGGCCATGGACTTTCCACGTTGACATATGGGCCTCTAGTTTCGCAGACCAGGCGAGGCGGAAGTGCCAACTGGGTGTGGCCAGGTCGATTTTGCAACTTTGGCACACCGTGCGCGCTGGCGCAGCTACTCCTCTTTCCCACCTCCGTCCTGAGCAGCAGCGTCAGATGGCCAAACTCCTCCCAGGAGGAAACTGATGTTTTGGTCCGGGAGGTCCAAGCTCGCAGTGTCCGAATATACAGAACTGCGAACAAACCTCCACGGGCTGATGATGCAAAGGTAGCCTGGGAGGAGGTCACCACAATTGTAAATCAATGTTGCGTTTCTCTCGTGCGCACGCTCTGTCTTTCTCTCTCGCAGTCTCACTCTGTTTCTTTTCTTTTGACTTTTCTAAGATGACAGATGCTGAATATATACTCCCTATCTGATGCTGTGGCTGTTTGTGGTTGGCTGAGAGGGATGTGAACTCATTAGTTTGTAACTGTGTTAATCAAATCAGGTTGGGTTTCCATTACGCGTGCCAAACGGTGCCAATCCCCTTTGATCTGACATCAGAAGTGACAGGACAGTCGATATAAAGATACATTTATGTGCTGATTGCAGATAGTTGCATTGAATAGTGGTGTTTGTGGGTATTTATTGCATCGTTAATGTGCCTGACATTCTGGAAACCTGCCTGTGAGGTTTTGGTGACGTGTGCGCACTGTCTGTCGGTCAGCCAAACTTCCACTTACACCGGCTGCACTCCGCCTGCACTGACAGTAGACCTGGTTTCAGCTGGTGAGCTTTTAGTGCACCTTCGGCGAAGCCTTTTGGCACGAAACTGTCACTGTGCCAAGCTGGATCTGTCGACACCTCCCCCTGCTGTGCCGCCAATCAATCAATCAATCAACTTTATTTGTAGAGCGCTTTTCCTGCATGGACATGCAACACAAAGTGCTTTGCAGAATTAAAAACAATTAACACAAGAAAGAAAAACAGTTACAAAGAAAGCCCCTCCCTCCCACCCTCCATACTACACACACACACACACACACACACACACACACACACACACACACACACACACACACACACACAATCTCACACACAATAGGGAGACATGGCATGGCACTGAGGATCAAGGGAACGCCACCTTTGGGGTCGTCCACACTGGGAGGAGCAGCAGGCCGTGCCATCGGGGGGACCAGCACCCAGGCCCCCGGACTCCGACAGACAGGTGGACCCCCACATCGAAGGGAGGAACCACCAGCCGGCCGGGCCGAAGGGACCCAAGGACAGCACCCCCACTAGCAGACCCGACACAGCTCCCAGCGTGGAGGACCCCCCTGAGGAAACACTGGAGTTAAAAGCTAAAGACTAAAAGCATAAACAAAATAAAATAAATACAGTACCAAAAATAAAATACGTAAAATTATAAATAAAATAGAATAAATAAAGTACCAGTGATAAATAAAAACAGAAAATTATTAAGATTAATATCATCTTAAAAAGCAAGATAAAAGCAGCAACATAAAATACGCCACATCCATTTCAGCGCACCTTGGTCTGCCAAACTACCAAACTGAGCGCGGCTCGGATTGCGCTGCTTGAAACTAGCTCTTCGCAGGGTTCGCCACCCTGCGCCACCCTGCGCCGCGCCGGGAAACTAGAGCCCATGATGTTCAAGGTGCCCTGGGTGCGTTGATTGTTGATGTTCTGGGATGCTGTGTCAGCTTCAGCCAAAATAAATGCATTATGTCTGTAGAACACTGTGAATTGATGTTCTTTTCCTTCAATAGCAAATGCACGTGGTTATGTTTAGCCAATACACACGTGGTTGGGTTTAGGACGAAAGAACAGGGTTTGGCTTTACGTTAATACAGGAAGCAATCACCTGCATCCTGGATGAAAATCAGTGGTTGTTGGATCGATCCACCACCCACTCTATTCAGAATTTTGCCCCCTTAACTTACGTTGTTGTCTGGGTGCATTTCCCCATCACGCCACCGAGCACCATTACAGAATTACGGCAACTGGCAGCATATCATGTGTGAAGGAACAGCTTTTTTAAGTCTGTGTCTGATGCCAGAGTCACTGACCATGCGCTGGTATTCAGTGACTTCAGAGTGAGATCTGGTTGTAAAACAACCGTGACTTTTGGTTTCACATGGGATACGAACTGCTGTCTCCTGGGTCAAAGTTGAGTTTGATCCACACACTTAACCTCCCTCCCACCCTACGTGAACTTTCTCAATCTTTATACCACGTAAGTTGCTTTCAGCCTCAAGTATTGCTGCAGATGGATTCACATCAAAGTTAGTTTAAGCTTAATGCATCTCATAAAGATGCTTAAGGGTGCATTAAGTGTTGAAATTGCATGCCGAGGGGCATGATAATGCGTTGAGATTTGGCACTCTGGGGATGAGAACTGGCTGATAATTTCTAGGAGACAGGATTGTACTTGCATACAGATGTAATCTTAAGTGAAATAGGGACCAAAATTATAGGAAACATATTTTATGATTTACCTCTAGTGATCTATAGTTATGCAGATTACTCTGCTTTTATTTGCTCAGCTCTCTGTCTCTGCCCTGTCTGCCACCAACACAGTACATTTAATGTCAATGAAAATTCATTTGTTGCACTCACAGCATTAAAAAAAGGCAATACAACATTTCAAAAGCAGCATCTTTTCAAGACACAATGTCCCTGTTAGCGTGGACAATCCATAGACCTCAGTGTCAACAGTTTTCAGGAGCACTACCTTCTGCCAAAGAAACAGTCCTGATGAGAGTGGCTTGTGGATTATCCAGAGTGACTGGGGCAGCGTTGATGGAAAAAGATGACCCCTCTTCTTTCTGTTGATTTTTTTTTCAGAAGTGCTTTTTTTTATGAGCTTCACAGACAAAATTCCATTTACCCCCTTTGTATTAGAACTGTGGGAGAAATCTCAGAGTCTCCTTTTAAAAAGCTGAAAAACAAAACAAAAGAATCTTCAAACCACTGGAGATTTTTTTAGTCATTTGAGTAAGCTATCCTTTTAGAAGAATACACTGTATTGATTTCATACTTTTAAGCATTCCGAGAAATGTATCAGAGCCAGACTGGAGAAACTATGAATTCTGAATCAGTATTATGAGGCTTTCTCCACTCTCTGTTCACACACTAAACTGCACTTTATTGATCCATTATCTCAGATCAATGCATTTTCAGCAAACGATTACAAGCAAGTGTAGGGTGATAAAACACTCATGAATCTCCTCAGGTTATAGCGAATTAATCAAGTGCCATTAATGGCCCATGAGATGTAATAGGTAGAACAGGAATTTTAATCATCCTCCCTCCTACAAAGTGACCACATCTTCATGCCATCCATCTGGTGGCTCCTGGCTCCAGCTTGGTCTTAATGAAGGGGAGTTAAGATCTACACATCGCTGGAAGAGACAATAAGTCATTAAAGATAAAAGATCCCAGCTGTAATCCACAGATGAGGAGATGAGGGAGAGATGAAGAAGAAGAAAGGGAGTGTTGAGGCAATGACGGAGCAACAAGAACTGGAAAGTGGATGCAAAAGTGGGAGCATGAAGGAAACAGAGAAAGACCTCTGGGTTATCTATGCATTAGCAGACTCCTTTGTGTTTTTCAGCCTCATGCAGACGACTAATGGATGAGATAGAGTGAGTCAGAGCTTTGTCAGAGACGAGCACAGAGCTTTTCTTCTCCCCTGCTCACATTCATGACACCTTGGCCTCCTCTCCACCCTTCATTAAAGCCACTAATGCTAATTTATCCCACCGATGGCTTTATTAATACACTTCGCTTTGCAACTTTGTACACAGTGCACAGGCGGCTGCATCCCGCTCTCATCATTCTCGCTAGCTTTCTCTAGAGACACAAAAAGCTCTTTTTTAGGGACTGCACAAGAAGTACTGGCATTAAGAGGGGGAGAGTGAGTCTCATACTTCATTGTATTAAAAAGCATTAATATTTTGTTTGTACCCTCTCCTTGATATGGGGAAAAAATCCAGCCACTCAACATTAATCCAGATTTTCCTGCTCTTATGTATTTCAGGCTCGGAAGCAAAATGTACTCGGTAAACAAAACCGAATGCATGAGTCATTTTATGAATGCTCTGATTGCTTCCTGTGTGAAATGAAAAAAAACCACATTTTATCTTGAAAACCTGTAACATTCTCAGGGCCTTAGTTAACTCTAATGGAGGCATAAAACAGTAGATTTGTTTTGGAAAGAACGTGGTAAAAGCATTCATTTGTGCAAGATGGAAAGACTCATCTAAAAGTAGAAGGACATCAGGCCCTTCGTTAGAGTCCATTTTCTGTCGGCTTTCATGCCAGCGTTCATTTAGAAGGGCAAGGTTGCTTTTATTTGTGAATGATGAAGATCTATTTTCAAATGCATCTCTTACTGTAATGACCTCCTAGCCTCATGGTTGGATTCTGCTGTCTTGGCTGTCTGGGGGGGGGGGGGGGGGGCTGCTGTGTAGGGGCCTTCCTCTCCCTGTGGCCACTTTATCCATGTACAGTACATCATATATCAGCCTTCTGCACCCAGTCAACTGCTAGCTCTGTCACATAGATTATGCAAATGATATGAAATGGTAAAGATAGTTGAAATAGTGTGCAAATTTATAGGAAAGGGTGGCTAAAATGGACCAAGAACTGTGTCATTACTGAAATTGAGCAGAGAGAGGAGTGTGTAGGGCCATGGCTCAAAGTGTCACACATGTGAAAGACAGAGATTCAATCTGAAGTTATTGAGATAAGGAGAAGCTGTGACTCTTTCTGACCCCCTGGTTGTTAGGAGCTCCTGGACACAATAATCCATGCATGCCAAAGACAGTGTGATAACCAAGACATACCAAGACAAATTTAAAAAATGTCAACCATTACACATTACTGGTTAACTATGTCAACGTAAACACTCCAAAATTACCTTTTTGGGATACTTGTGTCTGTATGTTCAAAATAAGATGTAACTTTTCTAATCAAATAATTGTACTCCCAGTCTTGTTTTGTTTGTTTATGTTTTGTTTTGTTGTGTTTTTTGTTTTTTTGTTTTTTCTGTAAAGCGTCATTGGGTCTCTTGAAATGTGCTATATGAATATAAGCTATTATTATTATTATTATTATTATTGTTATTATTATTATTACATCAGTTGGTCCTTTTCCACAGAGTCTGTTATGTTGTTCTACAGTAGCCAATGGTTTAGTGTGTTCAGATGCAACTTTTTGGCCGAGACATCCCAATGAGATGCGTTGCAGCAGAGGCTCTTCACCACTAGTTCTCTGACATCAGTTTGATGTGTCTGGCCAGTCTGGACCTTTACACATAAGGCACGCAGTTAATGAGGAACGTTTATTTATGTCACTTGTTTTCATTAAAATGACCCCTCCTCTGTTCCATTTATGTACGCATGGAGACTGCACTGCCGAGAGTTCATTTGTGTTTGTCATGGTCAGCCATGTTTGGCTTTGTGCACCTGGAGTGCTTGGTGGCCGGAGTTGGAAATTTCAGCTAGGTTATTCTGACCTCCGACTTTGAGTGAATTACAACATTATGTGTCAGGCCTAAGCTGAGATAACCCTGAAGACATCATCTGTGGACTTTTGTCAAACTTTGAAAGCTCCTCTACAGCCACAGAAGGTATAGAGTGCCTAAGTCACGTGACGCTCATGGGACCTTAGATCGGAAAAAATATGAATGGCAGTGAATGAGGAGAGCAATGTTATCTTTTGGTCCCGTTTGAGTTGTGACATGAAATCCAAATATGTTGTTAATGAATTTAAAACATAAACTTTAAGGTCAAGAAAGTCATACTTTGTGGTAAAACTGTTGAGATGTAAGCTTTTGAAACAGGGTTAATTAGAAAGACTCAAGAGTACACAGGAGGAGGTCGCATATGTGACGTCAAAGCTTTCGCTCGCTTCCTGCAGCTTGGCCTCCGCACTGAAATTCCACTTTTTATGATTAATCGATTTATGATTGAAGATGTCTGTGTGTTTTGTGCCAGGTCGCAGTCACTCCAAGCTGCAGGAAGCGAGCGAAAGTTATGACGTCACATACGCGACCGCCTCCTGTGTAGTTTTTCTAATTACGTTTTTTCAAAAGCTTGTATCTCAACAGTTTTACCACAAAGTATGACTTTCTTGACCTTAAAGTTTATGTTTTAAATTCATTAACAACATATTTGGATTTCATGTCACAACTCAAACGGGACCAAAAGATAACATTGCTCTCCTCATTCACTGCCATTCATATTTTTTCCGATCTAAGGTCCCATGAGTGTCACGTGACTTAGGCACTCTATTATAAAACTGTTCTAACAGGCTGAATATGTAGTGCTCCATATGATGAGTAAACTTAACTTAATGTGTAAAATTTGTGGATAACCCTTTAAAGGAAGTACTTCAGTAGAACAAGATGTGTTTTTAGAACAACTCCAATAATGCCCCCATATATGTGTAAATGATTTGGAGTGGCACTACATGAGTTGATTCTGGGTTCTTAAAAGGGCTTTTATTTTGTATATAACTATATGAATATACTCTGCTGAAGACAAAACATTCTCATTTATAATCAATCACATTGTTGTAAAAGCAGGGATTCGGTATGTTCTTTGAGCTTGTGTTCATTTATCCTCTGTGAAAGCAAAGACAGCAGCTAACATTCACCTAAACGGATCATTGCTTGACTCTATATGCTTTTCCAGTTGGCTGCACCAAAGCTGAATTTGCTGGAATATAAAATGAGGCATGCTGGCCATTTGATTCCAAAAATGAGACACAAAAATTGAAACTTGCCATACGCAGTGCATCATACCAAAGCAGCTAGACCTCAGAAATGCACAGCGTGAAAGTGGTCATCAATACTACTGCTTAGAACATATTCAATGTGGCAACTTAAGCGCAAGGCTGTTAATGGGGTGTATGAGTGTGATGTGCTGTCTGGGGACAAGAGGTGTGCAAACAGATTTGAGTAAGTAATAAATAACAACTGAGCAAGTGCACTCACTTTAACCCATCCTGTGTTAACAAGTTGACCAATACAAACCATTACAACCAGCTCACTATTATACCCACTACAAACATCTCAAGGCTGCAGATTGATGACTATGTAGCCCATTAACACTTAATATCCTTGTCAATTGTTTCTCACTAACAATAATGGCTTCCATTTAAAAGAGAGATGGCAGCAGACGATTACTTGGTAACTCATTCTCTGAGCCTTTAGAAAGATACTCTGCTGCCAATTCATCAGAGGCCACATGTGGCTAAATAAATGCTCATTCAACATTTCTCCAAGCTGATTAAAATGTAGGAATAAATGCGTCTTAACTCATTATGGACATGAAATTGAAACATGTTCCAAAGTTCCTGGATAAATTTAATTGACACAGGTCTGCACTCAAATGGAACTCATTTGAAAAGTTTATCTTATGCACGTGTCTTCATCGACTGGGAATTCATTCTTGGTACATTTGGTATTGATCGAAATAATCCAGTGCCAAGTAGGATGATCAAGATGATACCTGCATTGGATCCTTTTTTGCAGCAGAAGTCTGATCCTTGACCATCCTTACTGTCAGCTGGATCAGCAAATAATCTGTTGCTGCCGTTTCCAGAGCCACTCTCCTCCCGGCAAACAAACAGTCAGTTCATTGTCTACCCAGTTAGCACGAGCGAAAAAACAGCAGCGGCTAACATCTGCCACTAAGCCGTTAAATGATCCCAACAAATTCACACTGACACTGAAACGTCTCGACTTTGTCTTTAAACCTCTAACCATTAGGTAACATTAGAAGTGTGATGCTTACAGTTAGTCCTCTCACTGTGTATGTATGTGCGGCCAGGCAAACTCATTGACCTCATGCTTCCATCCGTCCTTTATGATGGTATAGACACAGCCAACAGATGGCACTAAAGGGTGGAGTCAAAAGTTTTACACAACAACAAATGAGGCGGTTGTGGAGGAGGTCTTAAGATATACCTTTTTACAGAGGCAGTGTTAATAGTGGTGGTCTGTGAGGTCATAAAACACATCACAGTATGTGAACGGAGCATTAATTTCACAATATTACTGATTCTTTCTGTTCCACCTTCTTTAAAAATGTATTTTGTCATGTCATATGGTTGTGTCTCGCTTAAACTATGCCACACCGCCCCCATGATGTCTGTTGATTCATATGTAAGCTTTCAGAAAATGTGCACAAATATGGACAAAATGAACACAGAGCACAGACGGAAGACTCCATCAATCTCTGTCTCCATCTCCATATCTAACATTGAGCATAAATGAGCCCTTAGGGTAATTTTTTTTAATCGCAACCACTATACATGTCTGGATATATTTCCAGAACTACTGGAATTATATAAAAATATGGTTGTGCTCAGCTGAAGCCTCACCATCTCACTTGTGCATTTATTATGTACTTAAAAGAAACCAGTGTTCACAAGTGCTCCATAAAGACATTTTCATTATGTTTGAACAGTTCTATATGTAGGCTATGCCAGAGGATTACCATTACCTGGATTTTAACATGTATGGCATTTATTCCGCCTGAGCCACATGCAATGCTAACAAAAGTAAAACATAATTTGTGGAGCCCCCTGTGATCGGATCTGCTTCAAAATGTTATGAATTCTTACTTGGCCCATATCCTTTAACCAAGTTTCATGAAAATCGGACCAACAGTTTTCTGCAGTCCTGCTGACAACCAAATGGCACTAAAATCATCACCTTGTTGGTGGAGGTAAAAATACTATAGAAACAAGTGTTATAAAATACTGAAAACTGTTTTGTTGAATAGAAATTACATTTCTAAAGCTTTTTAAGAGGACATATGAGTTGTGTGCAGGACACTGATAATGTACCTCAGATGATCTGATGTGTTCCCCATATTGTTCAGCTAAAAGCTTAGATCACAATATTCTAATATGAACCTTTAAATGTGTAGAGGCAAACAAATGGACATCCACTGTCACATTATAAAGCTTCCGACGGACACTGCACGACTTTTCATTCATCAACAGTGTTGACAAAAAGCTCACAGTGTTCATAGTAATAAACTCTGGTGGAATATTATCAGTGTGTGAGAGGCACATCTTTGTGATGCTTGAAAGTATCCAGGGCCTACATCATCACTTAACGCCGTGCTGCTTTACTCATTTGTTCAACTTACTTAGTAGGGGCCACTTAAGGGAGAACATAATATCAAATGGGCTTAGTCAGCAGGCTAGCAAATGATCATTGCACAAAACAATTCAGCAAGGCAAACAGACAGGTCCCTCTAATGATTTCCCATAAAGCCATTTATATATTTCTAAATGGACCAGAGTCACACACGACCTGTTTCACATGCTGTTGACTACGAGTGGTAATGTGGTACAGTGGAACTGGTCATGGTGTGCTGGTTCATACTCCTTTATTTATTTTTACATCCATCGTGCCCATCAATACGACACCCAATATGTGCACTGTCAAAGATTTTCATTCACTCTCATCAATATGATGTCTTTACTGAGGGGCTGCTGTGTTACCGGCTGTGACTTCTACCACTTCTTTGTCTTCATAACACCTGTGAAAACATTATGTTACGTAAATTCTATTTGACCAGATGTGTGGGTCAACAGGACACTGAAAACATTTTCAGTCTTTATTGTACCATATCATTGTTTGTAACATTGTAAATGTAGATTCCATTTACAAGCTAGGTCCCTTATGTATTATCCAGCTGTCTTTTATCCTCATTTTTTTTCATCTTTCAGCTTTGTTGAAATTGTAGCAATAATGGTCACACTCATGTCTAGACATAACTACTGGGGTCCCAAGGGTCAGTATCAGGTCCAAAACTGTTTATTTTGTACAAAAATTATATGTTTTTGGTGTCCAGAAAATTAAATTTGGTTTTAATTGCAGACAACACCAATGCTCATTGTTCTGGGAAAAATGTGAAGCAGCTTTTGGAGGAGGTCACAACAGAAATTGGTAAATTCAAACAATAGCTTAGCGTAAATAAATTGTCTTTAAATTTGCACAAAACTAAATTTATGTTGTGTGCAACAGCAGCACAGACACAGAAGTACTAATGATGTTTGATAATGTTAGTGTGGTAAGAGTCTATGAAAAAAAAATTCTCTGTGATTTTAGATGACTGATCTGCTGGAAACCTCAGATCAGTTATGTAAAAACAAAGCTGGCAAAGAGCACTGCAGTTCTGAGGAAAACAAAACACATACTGGACCATTAATCACTGCACATTCTGTATTCATCACTTGTACAACCATATTTGACTTAGGGCAACACTTACAAAAGCAATTTACAACCATTATACATCCTTCAAAAGAGAATAATCAGGACAGCACACAATGTGGAGTACAGGTAACACACAAACACACTGTTTTAAAGTCGCATGCATTGAAATTTTTAGATCTGGTCAATTTAAAACTGCCTTAATAAATAATCTACTTCCAGGCAACATTCAAAAAACATTTTGTGACAGAGAGGGGGGTTATAATTTAAGAGGAGAATTTAGTTTTAAAAAAACAACTAAGAAGAGTGTGTATGTGTATGGGGTGGACCTGTGGAATGGGCTGCATGATGAGTTAAAACAATGCACAAATATAAATCATTTTTAAGGAAATTATACAAAGGACATTTTGGCAGATATATAGATGTGGAAAGGTTGTGTTAGGGGAGTGCATGTTTATTTTGTAACACTGGGTGGTACTTGGACTGTAAATAAACCTGGTTTATTACGTATTTATTTAATTGGGTGGTAAATAGAATGGGGATAGTTGTATAAAAATAATTGTAAATAAATTTTGGAATGGTTGAAATAATATATGAGTTTAAAACAAAGAAATGTAAGAAAGGAGTAGAGACATATAAGTTTTACTTCTACCTACTCATTTTCAGACACTATTATCCTTGTCTTTTTTATGTTTTTTTCTTATTCATTTTAATTTAGAATGCATCATGTTCTTTTGAACAGCAAGTTCTATTACTGCTATTAGTAATATGTGATGTAATTGTATTAGTTACTATATTGAAAATATTTCTTATATGTTAATCATGCTAATATCTGTAGAAAAATCACAACTACACAATTATCTAAACATGTTCGCAATCAAAAATGAATAGAACATTTTTCCTGGAGTTTAAAGACACAAAAAAGTCATCTTAAATTTAGCAGTGTGTAGCAGTAAGCAGTTCGGTAATACAGTTAAGTTAATTGTCTTCTTTAAAAATCATCAAAATTACACCATCTATAATGGCCAGAAAATGTAAAAACTGAAATTATTGTTGGCTTTTCAAATATCATTGTACACATCATGTGTGATGAACGCTTCCTTCAGGAAAAAACTCATAACCAAATCTGAATTTAAGATATTTAATCAAAAACACTTAATTCTACAATCTATTTAAAATCTGGCCAACACCAGCATGTACAGTACAATGAGTGAAAAACCAAGGCTTTCTTCAACTCCAGGATTTCATCTTCAACTTATGGTGGGGGGAACTTTATGCCTTTCCCCCCAGTTACTCAAGAAGGCTCAAGGAAAAATATTTGTAGCCTCTGGATGAACAAAAACAAAAAACACAAACAAAGTCACACCCTAGCCACCCCCTCTTCTGATAAGTAAAGAACAGTCCCTCATTTTATAACTATCCATAAAGATGGTCATATAAAATTCACTGCTTTAGTGTGGTGTACAGAGTTTTTTAGCAGGCATTCAAACTGTTAATCCAATCATGTGATTTATCCTGGGCAATAATTATAATATTTATCAGGGGAGATTTTTAAATATGCTCAAAATAACTTCCTAATAAGTGATTAAAAATATAAAGAAAATGTATGTTTAAAAAATAAAAGAAAAAAAGTCATTTAAAAAAGCCATAGAATAGTGTCATACAAAAGCCAAAGTGTTTGCACTTTTCATGAGTGACCCTCCCTCATACTTGCTCCCAAACTCAGTCATCAAAACTTTGAGAACCTCTGATCCAAGATTTTTGTTTCAAAAAGCATTATAAATGTAATTTTTGCTGTTTAGTTATTAAGAATCTCTCCATGCAGAAGTCCCCTGAGGGTTGGTTTAATTTAATCTAATATAATAATTTTATTTATTTTTCATATTTTATGGGTCCTGTAATTTCTAAAATATGTATTTGGAAGAATTATGTAATTTGGTACTTATTACAGGGAAAATAGAGAGACAGTCCTGATGAAGTTGCTGGAGTTTAGTTGGTTTAATTAACTAGTGACATTTGCTCTAGAATCAGCTGCTGAAAATGTAATACAAGTAAATATTTTGTCATTTATTTATTTATTCTTGGAAACTTTAATCTTGTAATATATATATATATATATATATATATATATATATATATATATATATGCAGGCAGGAACAGCGTACATGGGATGTCATGACCAATTGGCTTGCATAGATCCAGACTGACAAACTGGTGATGGCTAACCAACTGGACATCATGTTGATCGACGAACAACAGAAGAAGGCAGTGGCAATAGATGTAGCAATTCTCAGTGACAGCAACATCAGGAAGAAGGAGCATGACATGCTTGAAAAATACCAAGGACTGAAAGAGGAGCTACTAAAGATGTGGGGAGTAAAGGCAATGGTGGTGCCAGTGGTGATCGGAGCACTGGGGGCTGTAACCACCTACTGAGAGTGGTTCCCGCAGCTTCCATGTACAACATCTGAAGTCTCTGTCCAGAAGATGGCGGTTCTAGGAACAGCTAAGATACTGCACAGAACCCTCGAACTCCGAGGCCTCTGGCAGAGGACTGGAGCTTGAGGAAGACACACCACCCCCACCCCTATGGGGCTACTTTTAAAGTACTGACCCAAATAACACAGTACCAAGTAGTATTGAAACCTCTACAGTCAAATGATTGATCCTTTTTGTACTCGGATCTAAGAAAAGATTATTTGTATGGTTTTGCCTGCAGCCAATTACTGCAAGCGTTCTTCGATGTAATACAACATGTGATAAGCCCACTAACACAGCAGCTGCTTACAACCCACACAGTCTGTGGTGTGGTGAATGAGAGTGATGAATTTACGGAGTTGGCATTTCAGCTTGCCAAGATGCCACCAAAACTTTTCAAAGTATGGCAATGTCACATACCTGTGGTGTCTGGTAGCATTTCACACAGCTAAATGTTTTTATCACATGATGGGAAATAGAAAGAAGTTATCAAATGAGGTACTCTATTGGTATTGGTATCACTTTAAGGGTATTGGTCGTGGTACTCGAATTTTAAAATGATACCCAGCACTAGAGTGTATACCAGTCTGTAATTTCACTGGGGATTCAGTAGACTGTAAATATGTTATGGGAAAGTTCAAGCATTCTTAAAAGCTGCTATAAATTATCATCATTTTCAGTCACACCAAAAAAGCTGTTATCAACCAGCTGGTGAAACAAAGTGGAGCAGTTAGCAGCTAAAGAGCCAGATAATTCCCTCAGGGGTTAGTAACTAAACAGAGAGCCAAAATGAGAGAATGAGAGTAATTTCAGACACATTTGCCAGGTGGACACAAACACAACTCGAAATGAATGCTAATGCTGCTCCATATGAGGTAAATTAGCAAGTGTGTACTAACAAGTTTGCCACATCAACTTCAAAGACGATAATATATCAGTGTTGTATTTACAGCTTGTTTCTGCTGCCCTCAAGTGGCCAAAAATGTAGTGCAGGTTAACAAGTTTTTGTTTTGTAAACAAACAAAACATAACAACACTGTAAAACATTTTGAAAGCATTCCATTTTGAAAGCATTGAAGTATTCCAAATACAGCATCGTTAACACGGATGTTCAATAGCTTGCGCTCTTCCTTTTCACTGCCTTTGTGGACACATTGCAGTATGTTTCAGCAGGTGTGACAGCATTGGTAGAACTGTATCCTGGGTGATTGTGCATCTTCAAACACACATGACAAATACAGAACAGGAACTTACTCATAAGCCCTTTTGCACAGGGATCATGCTGTAGGGCTGCTATGAAATCACCACTGCATCTTTAGATAGAACCAAACAATGACAATATCATTCCACTGTGTGATTTTAGACAGCATGTTAGCATCGCTGAAGTAAAAGAGCTGTGACAGACATGTTGTTTAAGAACATGTGCGTCAACTGCACTTTTTAAACAATAACTTAATGGCAAGAACAATCTTTTACTGTCCCTATTATATGGCACCTGATCTCATCCTCTGGTCAGAGGGTAAGGAGCTGGACCTCATTGTTTTCCTAATTTGCAAACATTTTAGGCTGCTGTTAGCCCATGCTCCCATCCTGCTGGCCAAAAAGTTGTACCTGAACACTCTGCAAAGACTACAGAAAACAGCCAATCAGCATGTACGTTCTGTGCCTGCATGAGAAGAAACAACTCTTCACACTAGTAGATGGCAGTAGTCTATAAATTTCATTCAAAAAGGGAAACCAGAACACTGTCATGAGTTAGCCAGTTCCACTGTAGCTGACGCTCCTTCGACATGCTGAATTAGCTGAAAATATGCCGACAAGGGCTGCTAAGGGCCAACGGTGTGGGACACATCGCAAAGACGCGGGCGACAGATCTCACCGACAGCCCACAATTAAAAGACAGATAACCGTCAGCTTGGTGTGTCAGGGCCTTTAGACAGGCATTGTGTCAGGGCTGTTACTACCTCTGCTTCCAGCTGAAAGGCGAGACAGCTCTGTCCCTCCATTTCATGGTCATACCTTTCATACAGAACAGCAAGGTAGCATCACGGCACAATATTACCGCCTTGAACAGGCAGTGTAAAAGGGGCATTAGCTCCAGCACTACAGAGCTCTACTGTAAAACCCCATTAAGTTACTAAAATGTTTAAGAATAATTTAATAATTAATAATAATTTTCTAAAGTCATAACTGAGTAAGCACATAAAGGGCAGGAATATGTTGGTTCATCATAACCATGCTGTTGGCTCATTAACCTGCAGAGACCATATGTTTAGGTGGGGCAGCAGTCTGAGGGCAGAAGCAATCTATGATGTCCTGAGTGGCTGTGTCTTCTTTGTTATCTCAGTATTATTGGGTAATACAGTGGTGAGTAACAGGATAGATGGGGGTCAGGGAGTGGAGGTCAAGCAACAAGCACCACGCTCCTGGTTCACAGCCATGGTGTTCCTGATGTCTTCAAACACAGATCTGCATACAACAACTCCAGCTTCTGCTGTGTGATTTCCATCAGAGATCCACCCCTGCAGCCTGTGGTGGCCGCTTCCTGCCCACTGGAAAACACCCATTTTCTCATTTATTGCTTCGGGTTGTGCTCTCTCTCCATCCCACCCACATTGTCCATCTCCTGGTGTTGGCTAAACTCTCTCCCACCACCAACGCTTTGACTGACCGCCCAAATCCAGCTAATGATACCTATAAACTGGAATTGACGCAATGCTCCTGTCACTGTGTCTGCTTTCTCCCTGTAGGCTGGACCCACATCTCAGAGAATTATCTCCCACATTCTCCAGCTGCTGACCCTTGTTCCAGACGCTCCTCCTATACCTGCTGGGCTCCTGTGTGTCCCTGCCTGTCTGGCTGTGCTGAGAGATGAAGATCCCTCTGTGGTACCTGGTGGTGCTGCTGGCATGTCTCTTCACCCCTGGACGCAGCGACTGCCAGGGGGAGTGTGTGGCCTGCGGTCTGCTCCTGCAGCAGCAGCAGCTGCAGCAAGCCTTCAACACCATGGTGAGTGTGTGGACGTGTGTGTGTCGATGTTTGTCGCTGTGAGTCACTCGTGATAAGAGCATTCGCCTGGTCAACACTGTAGTGTGTGTCACTGTGGGAACAGTAGCATTAAGCTTTCAGATAGAGGTGTGTGTGTGTGTGTGTGTGTGTGTGTGTGTGTGTGTGTGTGTGTGTGTGTGTGTGTGTGTGTGTGTGTGTGTGTGTGTGTGTGTGTGTTTGTCCGAGCAAGTTATTTTCAATCACGACAAGAGCTTTTGTGTAATGCCTTGTTTGATAGTCCTCTGCCACTTTGTTTGCCTGTATATATGGGACTTAATATGGGGGTAAAATGATGTGATTATTGTGCTCTCTCAGTCCCCGAAGTATTTTACAAATAATTTATTTAGTTCATTTTGTTTTCTTTTTTTTGCCGTCATAGTGGTCAAGGGGCTATAACACAGCAAGTAAACATTTTCTGTCAATTATAGGTAAGAGGCTTCTACACAAATCTTTTTGATTTAAAGTTTTAAACTACAAACTGGAAAATGAAGTAAATAGATGATAAGATAGTAAATTAAATAGAAGAAAGAACATAAAACATGATCTCACAGAAATATGTGGAATGGTGGTGGCATGTAATGTGTTGAAATACATAGTGGCAGCACAGTTGGGTTTACGGTATCAAAACTATTTGGTTAGGTTTAAAGTAAAGAGGTCTGTTATGAATGAGATGTAAGTACATCATAAAGTGATGTAAGTACGTCATGTACTTGACGTAACTACATAAAGTCATAGAGTTTGCCATGTAACTTGCCACAAGTACATAAAGTGACCTAAGTAGCCTACATCACGTGGCTTGACATTACTACATTAAGTGTTAAAGTCTGTCATGTAACTTGACAGATGCACATAAAGTGACGTAAGTAGCCTATGTCATGTAACTTGACGTGACTACATGAAGTGATTTAGTTTGTCACGTAACTTGATGTACATACATAAAGTGACATAAGTAGCCTTTGTCACATAACTTGACTTAACTACATGAAGTGATAAGTCTCTCACATAACTTGACGTATGTACATAAAGTGATGTAGGTAACCAATATCACGTAACTAAACACAACTACATAAAGTTATAAAATATGTCACGTAACTTGACATACGTACATAAAGTGACTTAAGTAGCCGACGCCACATAACGTAACCACATAAAGGATGGAAGAATATCATGTTAAAAGAACGTTCAACCTGAACTGCCATGGGTTAAAGTGTTTGTTTGACCCATCCATCAGCATGACCTCTGTTCTCCCTTCCTACCTTTGGGGTGGTAACATTAACCACTGTCCATTATGTGTCATTTACCAGGGTGTCCTGGTTAAATGACACAGCATGACAAAGGATCCTAATTGACTTTCCATTGGCAGTGTTTCTGTAGTGCCACCACATAATTTTAACACAACGTCCCGCCACTTCCTAATGCTGTGTTGAGAGGTGGTAATTTCACAAATTTCTGTGAGACCATATTCTTCTTAAATTAGCAAATTTGTTCTATTTGCATACTAATGAAGGCCAAGTAAGGATTCAGGCTGAAAACAGCCAGCATTAAAACAGAGCAGATACCAGTGAGACAGTAAAATACATCCTTTGCTGACGGACTGTCTCTGTTTGTGCTACTTTTTTTTTTTTTAAGGGGGCGGGAGTCCGAGTAGGGCAGGTGGGAGGGGTAATGGATTGGTACAGCAACCACAGACTTTCACCCAGGAGGCTGGTGTTCACTTCCTCTAAGTTCATAAAGCTAAACCCTGTTCTTTTGTCCTACATCCAAAGAACTTAATTTTTTTTTTTTTTAAATTAACTGCTTGGCAACCAGACCAGGCATCTCATTGAGACAGGGCTTTATCTGTCAAAGTGTATAACAACACCGGCCTAGTAAAAGGGACTAGATGTTTAATTGGGACGAGGCTTCTAACTGAAGTTTTACATTAGGTCATAATGTGACCTTGACCAAAGGTAATGACGTTATGCCATTTAAACAACAGAGTAACATATTAAATTAAAAAATCATAAATGCTTTTGAAAATTTGTATCAATTCATTAAACAAGTTTGTTAAAAACTCCCTGAGCTGCTAAGTTAATGTTGGCCAAACATACTGGTTGGAGGTTGTTGCATCTCCATCTGTAATTTTGCGCTTTTTGCATGCTGCTATTTGTTTTTTACATCTGGTGTTCAGTAACATAACATTAGTCTGTCATGGTTCTCTGCAACTTGATTGGATGTCAGATTTTATTCTATTTTATTTTATATACATTTTATGAAGTGTCACATTGCTGAGATTAAATAACGTTAATATTAGTTAATTCTGGAAACACTCTCGGGCACTTTGTAAATAACATACTTTCTCACCTTTGGATGTAGAGGAAGGTTTCAAGTATTTTCAAGTGAAAGGGCTCAAGTCAAAGTGAAGTCACAAGTCCTCAGTGTTTAAGTCGAGGTTGAGTTTAAAGTCATCAAATTTATGATTCAAGTCTGACTCTAGTCCAAGTCATGTGAAGTCCACACCTCTTGTGGCTGACATGCATTAGCTTGGAGAGCTAACTTGGCTTGTTTACTATATTACGCCCTGTCAAACCCTGTTCAAACTCTCAAAGTCTATATGAAAAAACGGAATGAATCAAATATTTTTATTGAACAGCCATGTATTCATGTATTTGATGAGAAACCAAAGCACTAGACAGATTAAAAATTTGCCATGATGATGGTACTACAGACAAAGTTGGGGTATCAAAGTTATTACAATTAATTGTGTGGGGGACATAAATGTCTGGTCAGACTTACGGAACATTGTTGAGACATTTTACTAAAACCTCATGGTTGCGCTAGAGGAAAGGTCAGGGGATCCCCAAAGTCAGTAGGCTCAATCCTCTAAGGACTCTGATCTGATCAGTGATAAACCTTAGGGCTAAATAGGAGTTGAGCTAAAACAAAACAATACACAAATACCAAGCTGTTTTTTTCCGAGATCCTCAGAAGTTGTTGTTTTGAAGATAGATTTAAAAAAGATAAAATTGGTATTATTTCTGTGACATAGTAGAGGGAGATTATTTGCATGTGTAAGGATCTATAGCACTTGTGCAATGCTTCGTGACCAACAGGCAGACACCAGCCTCTGCACTGAGAGAATACGATTGCCCTCCGAACTCAAACTAAAACTTCAGTACAGAACACAATCTCATTTCCAAACAGTGAGAGACACGTCAGCGGGTAAAAATAGTCTGTGGGCGTCCATGAATAGCTGTAGGATGGCTAATTTAGCTGATAATGATGCAGAGAAAGACAGCTGGGACCTTTTGGGGAGTTGTAATAGAACTCTGTAATTGACTGCTGCTCAGTATCATCAGCCCAGGCTTACATCGGTGACTGACACATTTTATCAGCTCCTCATTGTGTTAGCTGCTTTCCCATTGAGCCACAGATGGAATCCACTGAGCAGTTCCATTGTTTCCCACTCTAGACTAAAAGAGTGTGTGTGAAGCTGCTGGTGTTTGTTATAATGTCAGGAACCATTGATTTAGTAACTTGCACACGTACACATTCATGGGGGCATCCACACAGGCACCCAGACATTCACACATCAGGCATTGCATTGTATCATCCCCCAGGTACTACACACATTGCATAATGCTAATTTTAAAAGGTAAATGCCAGCAATTGTTTACATTTGAGCTAATCATCTGTGCTACAGCTGTAATTTACATAATTCAGAGCAGCTTCTCCATATTGTCTTTTGTATATATAAAAATCAGGATTCATTTTCCTACTTTCTGTACAGGCCATTTGGCATTACACAATTCAATCTATTATAAAAACACCTTAAGACTTATTTATACTCCCTTTACATTCGAAAATAGAAAGTTAATTTCAAACATTGTCAGTGTCACTGCCCACATACTTCTATGCCTACTTGATAACACTAAAGGGCAGAGTCAGAAGTTTCTGACAACCAATACTGTACTGTATTGATAAGGCTTGTACAGTATTGTACCCCACACAGGGGATAAGCACAGCAATTGAGAAAAGCACAATATTTCCTCCGAGAACCGTCACCTTATCGTGGTGGAGGAGCTTGAGTGCCCTAATGACCCTAGGAGCTATGCTGTCGAGGGCATTTTGCCCCTGGTACGGTTTCCCTTGGCAGGTTCTGGGCGAAGGGTCAGACAAAGAACGGTTCAAAAGACCCTTCAGGATGGAGAAGAACAAGGATCTGTGTACCCGGCCTGGAGGGTTACCGGGGGCCCACCCTGGAACCAGGCCTGGGGTTGGGGCCCATGGGCGAGCGCCTGGTGGCCGGGCTTTCGCCTGTGAGGCCCGGCCGGGCCCAGCCCGAACTGGCTACATGGGCTCATCCCCCTGCAGGCCCACCACCCGCAGAGGGATCCAGAAGGGTTCGGTGCTTTATGGATTGGGCAGCAGACCAAGGCAGGGGCCTTGGCGGTCCGATCCTTGGCTACAGAAGTTGGCTCTTGGGACATGGAATGTCACCTCTCTGGCGGGGAAGGAGCTGGAGCTTGTGGAAGAGATTGAGCGCTACCGGCTAGATATAGTCGTCCTCGCCTCGACACATAGTTCCGGCTCTGGAACCCAAGTCCTTGAGAGGGGTTTGACTCTCCTTCGCTGGAGTTACACCGGGTGGAGGAGTTTAAGTATCTCGGGATCTTGGTCACGAGTGAGGGTAGGATGGAGCGGGAGATTGACAGGCGGATTGGGGCAGCGTCAGCAGTAATGCAGGCGCTTAACCGGTCCGTTGTGGTGAAGGCGGATTGGGGCAGCGTCAGCAGTGATGCAGGCGCTTAACCGGTCCGTTGTGGTGAAGAGGGAGCTTAGCCAAAAAGCGAGGCTCTCGATTTACCGGTCGATCTACGTTCCAATCCTCACCTATGGTCATGAGCTCTGGGTAGTGACCGAAAGAATGAGATCGCGAGTACAAGCGGCTGAAATGAGTTTCCTCCGCAGGGTGGCTGGGCTCAGCCTTAGAGATAGGGTGAGGAGCTCGGACATCCGGGAGGGACTCGGAGTAGAGCCGCTGCTCCTCCACATCGAGAGGAGCCGGTTGAGGTGGTTCGGGCATCTAGTAAGGATGCCATCCGGACGCCTCCCTTGGGAGGTGTTTCGGGCATGTCCAACTGGGAGGAGACCTCGGGGCTGCCCCAGGACACTCTGGAGGGACTACATCACCCGGCTGGCCTGGGAACGCCTCGGGGTTCCTGCGGAAGAGTTGAAGGAAGTGGCTAGGGAGAGGACTGTCTGGGCTTATTTGCTGAGGCTGCTGCCCCTGCAACCCGGACCCGGATAAGCGGAGGACGACGACGACGACGACGATAATATTTCTAACATAGTTCGGGCATACCAAAATATTTATTTTCAGATGAGGAGGGAAGTCAGATTTGACCTCTGAGGACTGTGAGCGGCCAAACCAGACCAGATGGTCTCCAGTACCCCACATCTGATGTGCAAACACGTTTCATTTTGAAACCAAACAGTGTTGGGGGAAAAAAGCATTTGAGGTATCAATTCCAGCTAAATTGAGAATGCACATTTATTTGGTGATACTTTTGAGACCACCAGAATTTAAGGAAATGCATTAGGTCAAGTTCAATGTAAAATTTCATTTAAAACTTGTATATATTTACTTACTTACTTCAAATTCATTTTAGCTTGGATTCTAACAGAATAAACCCATGGTGTTAGTCTATTTTCTTTTACTGGACTACACCCACCAACTATATCATTGTGCAAAAGGAAGCATGACAGCACAAGAAGTATTAATGGCGTCCTCCTCAGCTGAGCTAGCTCCACATCCGAAAAATGAACATTATGGTATGCTCCAACTATGTTAGAAATGTAATGCTTTTCTCATAAAATGCACAGTTTTTACAAAATAAAAGCTTTTGGGGGTGGGGCTTGGGTGGTCCCCTGTGGCCCCTCCTGGCCAGCCCTTGGCAACACCGCTGCTAATGTGCAACAACAGACATGTTATTACAGATACAGCTAAGAATCTAACCACATTAGTAATTTACAGAAAATAGATCAATGAAGTTGTGATGGTAAGACTGTAACTGTGATATAAAATAAACACAATAATACACAAAATGTAAGCAGCTATGATATGTAGAATATGATCAGAGCATGATCAATAATGTACAGCAGAATGGCTGTGGTGGTTTTAAATATAGAGCCAGTCTGAGATATACATTTAGTTTTGCACTTACTTTAAGTTTTAGGCACTGATTATATGTTGTGTTTGTTTGTTTTCAATTTACAAAATTAATAAACAGAGCATTGAAAAAAAAAACAGGCCAATATATTTCACTAGTACATAATTGTGAGCTAATTAGTTCACCTCATTGCTATGTATAAGTGCTGCACAGTGATTTAACATTAGCTGGCTCTCATGATTGCACACGGATTCACAAATAATAATTAGCCTATCATCAGTGTTTTCTCCTGTAAATCAAATGTTTTTTGTTTTTTATGAATATGCCAAATTTTCTTTGCTAATAATGCATTGTATTCTTGTTATACTGGCTTTTAATGTTGACATTTGACAGAATCATGAAGTGCAGAATTTTCCCATATGTAAGGAATGCCTATTTGTATACTACCAGGCTGAAAGTTGTCAAACAGATGGTTCACATGTGGCACAGCTAGCTGCTATTACTTTGTCATGGATTGATGGCTGCAGCATTAACATGGCCATCAGCCATTCACATTGACAGCGGCTAAGGGGTGACCCATACCACTCCTGTTCTGTCCATCCCCCCAGCTACAGCTTTGTAAGTGAGGAGTTTCTTCACCCCAAAACAACCTAAACCTGATCTGATTCGTGTTTTAATGACTTAATTTGACGGATGGCAGAACACGTGACAAAGGTCCACAGCAAGATTGATGTGAGGAGTCTAACCTTGATATTATAGTTAAGTACCATACCTGAACCATACCCCTTGAGCAAAATAGAGCCTTTGAAGCATCATCACTGAGGATTCTTACATCCTTTTCATCCTCTGGCCCTCACAAGTATATAAACACATGACTGCGTGTACACACACACACACACACACACACAGCTCGTCTCACTTATAAACTCCTTTAGATTGCTCCATTGATCTGACGTGGAGAATCCCCTGGTGTGCTCATTTCATTTACGATGGATAATTAATTTCCGTTGATAGATTCACAGCGGAACTCCCTCTTCTCTCATCCCTTTGATGTGCGCAGGTTTTCCGATAAGAATGCAATTTATCTCATTTGTGCCAGATTTGACGAGTAAATGGGATTTGCTTCTTACCTCAAACTGAAATTTAACTCAGAGGGCTCGGGAGTTTAAAAAAAGGGAGGAAGGAGAGATGTGTTTGCATCAGTCTTTGTGGCGTGGCAGCTGTAACCTATTTATCCTCTGAATAAAAAGTAATGCAACGTGGTTTTCTGCATTTAACGGCATGAATGGTAAATTCAGTCTTATATGAAGTGAAACGGCAGGTTAAATTTAAGGGCAAAATTATTTTCAAGTAGCCTGAAATACAATCTCTGAACCCAGTGGCTATCGGTCTGATGACCATACGTCTCTGGGGGCCACAGCCAATAGACCCTTTTACTGTTACTAAACAGTATGACATTTGGTGGGCAGGGCTTTGCTGAAAGCAAAACAATTCTCCACAGACATTAGCTAGCACTAGCTAGCAAATTCTGTTGGCTTGTTTTCAACAATAGAGAAAGATGATACAAGTCTCTCTGAATAGGGTGTATTTGGAAATATTCAGTGCCGGAGCGCACTCTGGCATAAACTTGACCATTGGTAAATTCAAAGCATTGTTGGAATGTACCGTTTGGTTATCCAGTGTGGTTAACTTAAAGGAGCAATAAGCAAAATCGTTTCACCGCTAGGTTTGCTGTTGTGCACTGCCTGTAGACCAAAACAAAGTGTGTCATGAGCCACTCCTCCCTCTACCCCCGCTCTTCACCCCCCATCCCCCACTCGCCTCATCTAGCAGTTAGCAATGTCTCGGTCTCTGCTGTGTTTAGCTATTCCCTATGCCTACTTCAATGATGATGGTACCTATAACAAATGTAATATATTTGCTGAGATGGAGGCGAGGCTCAGTGACTAGAGGAGCTGGTAGAAATGCTCCATAGCTGTTAAGTTACTCCAGTAGCTGGTGACAGCCAACTCGGCTAGTGCTAACACCGGGAGCTAACCAGGGGTGAAAGTAAGCCGGTACGGTCCAGTACTGCGTACCACTAAAAGATTCAGCGGCGGTACGCAGTACCAGGAAGATGGAAGAGCGGCTGCCTGCTGTAAAGCCCTTATTCAGAACCAGTCACGACTGCACTCTGGGTCAGAAAATAGATCCGCTAGCAATATGCAGTCTTGGAAACTACTTTTGTCTGTTTAAAATTCCTTTCAACTCATTCCGAATTGTTTCTGAACTGTCCATGCTGTGTTTTAGTTCATGCCAGACGGAGCCTTAGCCGGCTCTTGCCCTGCTTCTCTCCCTGCTTCTCTCCCCCTCCCCTCGGAGAGAGCACAGCGGTCTCCTCTCCGCCTAGCCTTTGAAACGTGTACCACAGGTGTAATGTCTTTACGTTCGTTGCAAAGTGTCCCAATTAAAATCAGTGGGAGAATAAACAGTTGTGTTTCGTGCTATTTTGTTCAATTTCAACAAACAGAATAGCTCGAAAAAGAGACTGCTTCTCAGCTAACGACCGGAGATTTCACTCAGCAGTATTTAAGTGCGCATGCGTGTCTACTTCCGAAACACAGCGGTTGCTATGGGGATCAGTGCGTTTGATTTATTGCACTGGGATGTTTTCCACAACTGGTGCACAGACGTCAAGAGACGCCGCTTGCGCCGGGACAGGACGAACAATAAATTACACCAACGAAATTCCACACATTCTTGTGGTTGGCTGAAACACTTTCAGCATGATTTAAATATCTGTCAGTTATCATCTACAGACATTTTGAATAAAAATGGAGAAACACTACAAAACGGTCATTTTTTTGTGTCAAAGTAGAGTTAATAATGCAGAGAAAAATAACTTCTCTGTTTAAAAGAAAAGACAGGGACACTGAACATGAGCCACCAGAGAAAATAAGAAAAACACCCAATGATGAAGATCTTGAGCAGGCTGAGATTCAGGGTGAGGAGGCACCATGTCAGGAGGAAAAAGAAGCAGCTGCAGTACCCCCAGAAAAAAGCGCAGGTGATGATGATGCTAATGCTATGGCTACGTCTCCTGCTTATCCTTCCATTTGGACAAAGTGTCAATATGAACAGTTCAAAAGCAAAAATGAATGGTTGTATGCAGAACGTGGGAAACTGGGATGCAGTCCATGCCATGATGTGAAGAGTCTAGGTCTCATGGCATCCCGTGGTGTCAATATTGCCAGCCAGTGGGCTGAGGGAAAGATAGCACCATTGGGTGCTTCAAGAGAGGTCCAGCTTTTATCACTGCGCAAAAAAATTCATGAGCACAGAAACTCCCAAGCACACAATGAAGCAGTTAAGATTCTTCAGACAGCAAAAAAAGACATTCTTCTAAACATGAACGCCACCAGTCAGGAGTCTGCATTTGAGTCCACTGCCAGGGTATTCAGGACAGCATATTATGTGGCCAAAAACGATAAGCCATTCACTGACTTTGAGAGTCTGATTGAACTGCAGCAAGCTAATTCTGCTGATTTAGGCCGTGTTTTGCACAGCAAAACTGTCTGTGTTGACATAATTGATCATGTGTCATCACAGATGAAGAAGGAACTCCTGAGGAAGATTACAGAAAATAGGTGTAAGATGTAAGATCACAGTACTAGCTGATGAGTCAACCACTGTGGGGCACAAGTCATCATTAATTGTGTTTTTGAAAGCCAGTGTTGATGGAGAGATGGAGCCCATTGCTTTTCCATTGGACCTTATTGAGCTGGATAGCCTGTCTGCTGCTCATATCAAAGAACAGCTTATGAATTGCTTGTTCAAGAGTGGCTTCACCAATGAATTGCTGCAGGAAGTTTTCATAGGATTTTGCAGTGATGGGGCCAGTGTGATGCTGGGAGTGAAGTCAGGTGTTGGGAAGCTGCTCCAGGATGACTTTCCAGGCATTGTACTGTGGCACTGCCTTAATCACAGACTGGAGCTGGCTGTGGACCAGGCATTGGAGGCAACAGGGGGAACAAAAGACTTTCAGGCCTTCCTTGACAGTCTATATTCATTGTATAGCCAGTCACCAAAAAACATGCGAGAGCTAAGTGAATGTGCTCACAATTTACACATCCAACTCATAAGAATTGGAAGAGTGTTCAGTGTTCGCTGGGTTGCTTCTTCATAACGGGCAGTCACTGCAGTTTGGCACTCTTATCCAGCACTGGCACAACATTTCCGTGAGGCATCAGAGGATGAGACAAGGGACAGCAGAGAGAGGGCTAAATTCAAAGGTCTGCTGTCAAAGCTGTGCTCTGTAAACTTCCTGAAAAGTCTTGCACTGATGGCAGATGTCCTGACTGAACTGAAGAACTTGTCAAAGTTTCTTCAGAACAGGAAGACCACACTCCCAAAGGCCCATGAGATCATGACGATGTATGTCAAACGCATTGAAAGTCTCAGTTCATACCCAGGGCAACATGCAGTTGAAGCTACCCAGGCAGAGGAAGAGATGAAATTTAAGGGAGAACAGTTAAGAGTTGGCAAGTCTCCCATCATTGACCCTGCAAAGTCTATTCAAGCAGTGGCAGAGAGTATGAACGACAGACTCTTCACAACCACAGCCAACAAAGCACAGGCCAGTGTCACAGCCAACAGAAAGGAGACTTACAATAGGCTTCTGAATCAAATGACAGTCCTTAACCCTGACAAGTGGGACCATGACAATCCTTGATATGGAGAAGATGAGGTGAGGGCTTTGTGCCATGTCCTACATCTGAATGAACAAGAGGCACACCTTGGATTCATTGAGTACGAGGCCAGTGGAGGAAGAAGCATTCCTAACAAGATGAGGAAGTGACCTCATGATCTGTTCTTAGAGACTTGTATTCTGGATGTTCATCAATGTTTCAATTAGAAGAAATAGTTAACCATATTGTCAAGTGTTTTTAATTCCTGCCTTTCCATAGGCCTACAGGTAGGCAGCCTACAGTAAAATATTGAAATATTTTTATTTGTTTGGGTTTTGACTTTACTATTTTAAAATGCATGAAGTGAGAGAGAGAGGAAGGTTTTGGTAATAGTACCGGCAAGAAGTTAAAACTACTTTCACTCCTGGAGCTAACGCTAACGTTCCTCCTCTTCTCCTTGAGTGAGAGCGATGTTTTAGCCTAGCGGGTAGCTGGCTCACGGGCTGCCCACTACGCTAAAACATCGCTTCAGGTTAAAGTGGGAAGAAGCAGCGGGTTTATCGAGCAGCTGAGTGACGCTGGGTGAAGAGGAGGCTGCGGAGGAAACACCAGGATGGGTTAATGTCCGGAGCTTGAGCAGCCCGCGAGGCAGGCGGGCAGGGAGGGGTGGTGGTGGGGATTCACATGAACGTACATGAATGCGCAGCCGGACCGGCTTGTAAACAGTGGGCTGGAGATCAATAGAGAGAGAGGGTGTGTGAGGTCATGCTATACTACTAAATGATGAACATAGAAATGTAATGCTCTGTTTCTTTGAACAACAGTGCTCTCATTTTAGTGTAGAGCATCAGACTAAAAAGTAAACATTGACCAGTGGGACCAGACTGGCCAACCTGTTGATGATTTGACAGGATTACCGAAGGTGGGATGGCTGGCTTTGTGGTTGATTATTATGCCAATCTTACAAAGGAGGACAATAATTGAACGGTTTCCTCTGGTTTGTTTTGCTATCAAAGCTAAAGTTACCTAATGTGCTAAAAAAGTTAGCATTACGGAGAAATCAAATATTCCTCTTAATACCTCCAAAATTTCTGATTAGGTGGACATGATAACCCTTAATACACATAGCGTTGCTCATTCTTACAACTTTTTCCCTAACCTGATATGAAGTGTGCACTGCACGTTAACTTCTTGATGATTGCATCCATCCCGTCCTTTCATCTTATCACATTTAACCATAGTTGCCTCGTTTTTGTTGACAGGCAGTGGCGGCTGGTATGTGATAAAATTTAAGTTCTGAGCCATGACTCCTTCTATTCTGGCTCCCAATAACACAACAAGACAACATTTTAAGACTCCTGTGTAGCCTGCAGCCTTGTGGTGGAGAGTCGTGTTTTGCCTCCAGCTAATAAAATTGTGTCATTGTGAGGCCTGCTCTAAAAGGGTCTGATGTAGCCAGTGGTTCTTTGGGCCAAGACTTTCAGGCCAAAATGTTGGTATTGTGCATTTCTGCAAACTACAAATATGTTATATTTGTACGTTTCATATGTATCTTATCAATGTTTCTAAAGTGACGTAGTATATGTAGGTCTGTTGCAGTGCAGGCAGAATGTGAGTTATTTCTTTCCTCTATAGGAATTTGTAAAGTTTGACTGATCAGAGGATCCAATTAGAGTTGATTAGATCTGATCAATGGCTGAGAGCTGCAGCTGCCAGAGAGGCGAGTGAAAGCAAACTTTTAGACTGAATGGTTAAGTTTCACTTTTAATGTGCCTTGCATTCTGCTGCTCCGTCTGTGCCCAGAGTAGGCTACCCTCTGAACTCCGAAGATGTGGTGCAATGAATTAGCAAACGGTATACTCCAACAGTGCACCTAATGAAAAGTACAGCTCCACAACTAGAAAATCAGTACGTGACGGCAGATGTTGTTGTAGCCCAGATAAATGAATGTGTGGGAAACCCTGTGCCTGCCAAGCTGCAGACTACTGTTCCAGAACAACGCCAACAGCAATAAACAGTTGTGATTTAGCGAGTAATTGCTATGGTTCCAGTAGCGTTTTTGGTCCCAAACTAGGGTGTTTTTAGTGACCCATCACTGGGTATTATGCCAAAACATAATCTTTTCCTAACCATAATCAAGTGCTTACTATTCCCAAACACAGTTAACCACAGTGTTGATGAAACATCAAGTCAAGTGTATCTGCTACATAATAATGTACAAATGTAACGTATTTATTGTTTGCAGAAATGTACAATACCAACTTTTTTTCTGGTGATTTGGTTGGAATGTAGATCAATTAATAAAAGCTAATAAAAAGCTGACAATAGCAGTAGGTTACGAGATTGCATCGAGACCAAGTTATTGTGCTGTTGCAAGTGTTTTATCCAAAGACAGTGAAAAGTCATGAATAGAGCAGATTGCACAAACTTCAGATGTTCTTCATATGTCCTTACCTATATACCGGTCCTGTGAGTGTTGAGGCATGAAGCCCAACTGTCAGGTGTGATGGTAATAAGACAGGAAGGTCATTAAAGCTTAACAGAGAGTCAGTGATTCAGCTCTGACATAGCTCATTCTATATCAAAAGTTCAATTCCAAAACACTAAATATATAATTTTTAGAGCAAATACATCATTACCAGAAGTTGAAGGGCCAATTTGGAAAATATTGGACATAATTTACCTGCTGTCCTTCAAACTGATTTGTAATTTCTTCCAATTTTGTGCTGTCAGTCATTTTGCAGAAGTAGATGTCACATTTATCAAATGATGGATGTCTCATATTGGCACCTAACTTTCCACTTACGCTGAACACAGCAGGAACAACGGCCATTAACTCCCATGACACACAAGCCATCCAGATCAAGAGACTGCTTTCCCAGCCTGGGTCTGGTTGTACAGCAGAGGAGGAACACTTTTCAGGTTAAAAAAGAAGTGTGATTGCATGCCATGAATGATATGTTGACCTTGGACAATATTTTTTATAGACCTTGCACTCAAGCTTATGCAGATCTATAGTTAATATGATCAGCCTATTTCTAAGGTACAGTATGTAAATGAGTGCATACTTGCACTTGGAAATGCAGGGTATAACTCTGTTGTTTCCTTTCAGCTTTGATTTATTTTTTTAATCACTAAGTTTCTTACGAGCCTTTAACTTCACCTGTCCTCACTGACTGAGTGATTAATGATAAGGCAACCATAAAACAGAAAGTGGCCATGAATCTTTAAAGCTGCACTTATCAATATTTTGATATGAGAGATGGCTTTTTTAATGACTACATGTGATTTGAAAAGGGACTCTTCTCACTAGAAGCATGTTTGTGTGTGTGTGCCACTACACACCTACAGAGAATAAATAACTCACCCTGCAATTCCCCTGAGCCTTAAGCAGCAGTTTAGCATCTTTCAGCTTTCAGTCTCATGACTCTCATCAACCCCACTTCAGCTGCAACAGGCAGCTGTTTATTGCAAAAATGTTCCGACAAACCCACCCTCTGCTACTGTTCCAACACTGAACAGCAAATGTTAGCGACTAGATAGTGAACTTAGTGGAAAGTTTAGCAGCTAAAGCAGCAGTTTCTCAGGAATTAGTGAAGACTGACACAGAACTAACAGGAGAGCGCACATAACTAAGAGCTAGGGACCAATCCGTGCGATGCTGATCAAATATCAGTGTCAAATATCAGTACTACAGAGGACCAAACCACGTTAAATCAATCTGTGCCATCTGGGTGACAGAGTGCACTGTGGTCCAGCTACTACATGGCTGCTGGAGCTGATTGTGGCCACTCTAGGCACTTAAGAACAGACCAAAACCAGGCTGCACCCAGAACATGGCAACAGGTGAAAATCTACACAGTGTCTAGGACACAGCCATTTCGGACACACTGTTCACTCGCATGTCTCACGCAACAAATGTGCTCTCATTTTAGTCCATGCAGGCGTATGCACCAGCTCATAGTTGTAACTTTGATCTGAAGCATTTCTTTGCTCTTCAAGTCCCATTTTTTCAACATGACATGCATAAACACAAGGTTTTAGCCAATAAAAGGCAATGAATAAATATACAGTGCTCAAAAAATTAAGGGAACCCTTAGGGGTGGGCGATATATATCGTTAACAATAATTAACGATAATATTGTCATTGTATATATACATATACTGACTGTCAGAGTTCAGGTCAAGAGGGGGTTCAGGTCAAGAGGGGTCAGCGAATGTGTGCGAAGTAGGGGTGGGCGATATCGCCCACCCCTACTTCGCACACATTTATCTTTTGGTAAGAAACTCCAGATGGATGATAATGTTGCTGCTTATTTGCTTGATGTGTTAAAAAGGCTAACTAACTTGCTAATAGACCCTTTTACAGCTGAGCATCTCTAAAATATGCGGATGCATGTTGGCGGCAGAAGTGGCTTTTCGCCCAGTTGTCTAAATGAGTTGGCAAGCTTTGAACATTGAATTCAAACTGGTACCAGCATCAAAATGCCTGGCAGTAGAGTGTTCGGTTGTCAGAATCGATATTCCAACTGCAGACTCAAGTTCTACAGAACTCAGATAGGATCACAACCATCTCAGAGCAATGGGGTTTTGGTTTAACAGGTGACTGTGTTAACTGGTGACTCCACTGAAATAGTTGCTCGTATTGATGACAGCTGTCAAAAATATGAAAAGAATATCAATTTCCCTTCATTTAATTTTGAATACATACTCATCTGTGTTTATCATGTACACCAACCATTTACGTAAGTTACTTTGAACAACCACAGACACATTCAGCTGAAAGTCACCAGTTGACATGAACACTCGTTAAACCATAACACCATTGCTGTATATGGATGCTAAGCTAAGCTATTAAATGTGGTGTCGACCACTGGACACGCTTACATTCTCATGTAACAGTGGAATGGAAGTAGAAGTAATGTTCGGATAACAACCATAGAACTGAACTGTGCTAGCTAGCAAGCCAACAACACAGAATGCAGCTGCTGTTAAGACGTTATGTAAGTTTTGTGGTTTGTTAATATAACCTGCCTCATACAGAGTGGGCTTGTGTCTTTGTCTGTGGGTGGGTAAGATTTCTGGTTTCAAGACACAAAACTCTGAGTGTATTTTTTGGTATTGGATGTTCTGCCTGAACATGACCACAGGAAATGTGGTGATAAGCAACAGTGACTTGTATGCTTATACTTTCTCATTGCTGTATGCTAAGTTTCTCCTCTAAATGCATTTATATGTCAGGCCAGTGAAAATTGGTCCACTTGCTTCTTTCCTCCACCAACTCACTAATAGCACAGGATCTTTTGGCGTTAATGCTCTTGCATGGCTTGACAAGCTGTTGCATGCCAACACCTCTGCTGCCATATTGCGTGCACACCCTTATGTATGTCATTATTGTTAACCAACTGTCAAAAGGTCTAAAGGTTAACCATATAAACATTATAACATTGCAATATGTATATTGTGTGTTATATTCAGCTTGATAATGAGTTTTGCCCCCAGGGTGGCCACTGGCCATAAAAATCTGATGGATAATTAACTGATCCCACACAGTACTATGCTGCCATGGTGAGTAAAACAGTATCCTGGAAATCCATAAAGTATAAAACAACATAATCAAGATGTCAGTGGGAATATTTCAGTTTCCAATCAAAAACAGCATGAAAATGAACTTTCTTCCAAATTCTCACTGTTGGGTGCCTGTTATTTTGCTGTGTACTTTCTGTGTTCAGTCTCCTGTATCATGGGTCTTTTAGGGATTCTGTCATGGATTTATGCTTCTAAGGAATAAAAAAAATGATGTGTTCTTGGCTGGTGAGACATTTCAAGCCTCACTAACTTGGAGTGCTTACTTGCTACAATGGCCACCATGTGTTTCATCAAGCCCTCAGCCTGTCGGGATTTAACTCTTCAGATTGTGTGTCTGTGTCTTTCATTGTGTTGCCATCATGAGAAAACATTAGTACTCTCAAATTAAACTCCAGGAGGCTCAGCAGCCTAACTAAAGAGCAGGTAAATAAATAGTTGCTACTTAGAACTGGTTACCTTTTAAAACTGTCGACCTATGTCATGGCTAGAAACTGTTTCAACATCACCCTGAGTAAACACAAATTAGGGTTTTTCCATCAGAATTTCGAATTTTTGATCAATCTTTGGCATGGATGGATTATTGAATGGGCATACTGGACACAGGCCCAGTGGCCCATATTGTCAGGGGGCCCCCTGGCCTTCACCTGCAAAATATCAAATGTCAAATTAACATGTAGCAACCAGGAAGAGACTCAAAATGACCACAAAAGGCCCACAAATGGATGCAAAGAAACTCCATAAAGACAAAATAACTACAAAAACCGCAAAACAACTGCAGAGAAACTGAAAACACAAAATAACTACAAAAATGGCAAAACAATCACAGAGAGACAACTTCAGGCACGAAATAACTAGAAAAACTGGCAAAATAACCGTGAAAATTGAATTTCTCCTCAGGAGGATTAATAAAGTATACAAAATTAAAATAAAATAAAATAAATAATAATAAAAAAAGATAAGGAAAACAACTACAAAGTGCGACAAAATGACTTCACATCTGTGCCCAGGGGTCCATTGTCTCATAATCTGCCCATGGTCTTTGGACTAATAAATTAGTCAGATGAATTCTTGAATGCACTAGTACCTTAACACATCACTTTATCTTCTCTCTCTGCAGGTGTGTTTGCTGGAGTGTGAGGGTCACGTCTCCTCTTCACTCACATGGGAGGTGTGTAAACGTGCCGTCAAGCTGTCGCACCATCCTGCACTTTCTGAGGGAGGCGCTCTGTTCAAGAGAACAGGAGAGGAGCTTGAGCTGACCCCTCTTGACCTGAACTCTGACAGTCAACTGCTGCAGTCTGCAGCCGCTGAGCGCTTCCAGGAGGGGGAACAGGACGAGATACCCTTTGAGGAGCGCAGTGTCCAGTATGACTCATCACTGCTGGAATCCACTGAGGAGGGGGAGGGCCTGCAAGATCTGGATCTCAGTCTGGCTGACGAAGAGAGGAAGCCGAGAGAGGAGAGGAATGTGGAGAGTGACAGCCAGTTAGAAGGGGACGAGGACAGCGACTCAAAGGCCGTCACCTTATCCAAACGCTTTGGTGGCTTTCAGAGGGGGCGCCACGGATACAGAAAGCTGATTGGCTCACCCATGAGGCCCCTACAAAAGCGCTACGGCGGGTTCATAGGTGTCCGGAAATCTGCCCGCAAATGGAACAGTCAGAAAAGGGTGAACCAGCTGTTGAGGCAGTACCTGGGCATGAGGAGCAGCCGCAGCGGCAGGTTCAACACCGTCCCTGTAACTCGGGTTTGGAGGCAAAACAAACTGTAATGTATTTCTGTTGCTCTCACAGAATCCTGCCCCAGTTACCTCAACCAATCATATTTTCAGCAGCTCACTCCAAGTGTCACCATCTTCATCAGAAGAACAGACTCTGCCATGTTGCTGCACCTCTCTTTGTGTCTCTAAGTAACAAGGAATGTTTTGACTGTGATGTCCTTCTTATTAAGCATATTTTCATGACATTCTGTGAAATAAAAGAATTAGAGAAGTGCAATTGAATATATTTTTGTGTGTCGGTACAATAAAAGGGGCCAAATGAGATTGGACAACTGGTTCACTCGCGCTTTCACCAGAGATGAGACCTGAGGGTGTGACATTTAAAATCATGTTGAATGCACTTTGATGCGTGTATGAATTAAGTCATGACTCCAGATGGGGTATTTTGCACTCTGTAGTCTGTGTTATGCAAGCTGTTACTAATGTCCAGCTCTCATGTATGGACTCATTTGTCACTACATAGGTTTCCCCTATTAACATTACATTTTGGGACTAAACACACTATAAAAATAATCCAATGGTCCAACTTAAAAATAATGAAGGTAACAATTTGCACACATCTTTTCAAGTTGTTCCAATTTTGGCATTATTGAGTCAATCCTATAAATCCTTTATAATCTGACGAACTCAATTAATTTAGCACAACCACCATGATTTGCTTTGAAAAAGTTTAGTTGAACCAACTTAATATTTATCCAAAAGTTGTGATATTTAATGGTCAAATTATGTTATTTAAGATATTATTTATTTAAAATATTGTTTTTAGTCAATCCTGCTAAAAAATGTCAAAAATGTTTTGGATTTTGACCAACTTCTTAAAGTAAATGCTAGCTGACTAAAACACTTTATTGTAACAAACATATTTTTAATGCTGAAAAACTTGTTTAAGTGTTACACTAACCCCATGAATCATTGTCAGAGTGTATCACAAACAAATCTTAAATTATAATCAAGAATCAATTTGGAGGTGGAGTAGCACTGTGCTTTCAATATGGTTCAGTCAGATGGTTGGACAGTGAGAGTGCTGAAGCCCAAACTGTTAATTACTGATACAAAAATCTAATTTTCTGCTTAAGGAACTTAATTAATTAAATACAATGGATGTAAATTAGATTTCTGAGCTTTGAAACTTTCCAAACCTCTACATCTCTCTTAAAAAAATAGTCTTGTTCTAATTGCTTAATTCTGAGCATTGCCAAAAAAAGTCTTTATTATTTCTATTGTATCTTAATTGCAGCCATGCAGCGGGGGTTATCATTGTAAAGCTTGTAAGTGATGAATTTCTCTTCGAGGAATGAGCAGCAGGTTGGCAGGCTCCCCTGGGCTCCTTGTAGTGGAGCAATACTGTCCTCTAGTGTTTGAGGAACAAACACCATTGGTTACTGATTTGGGATCAGTTTTGCCATGTCCTCAATAATATTTTATGTAATTCTTTGGGCTTTTCTGCTGTTATAGTGGAGATCAAAAAATTCATAGAAAAAAAAAATCCCTCATTCTCACAGTAGTGTCTGTATGACAGCTCATAATTCATCACATTTACCAACCATCTAAAAGGTTTGTACAAAACTATTTGGGTGGGGAGGGGAGCTGAACCTGAAATCTCATTTTTTTTTTAGAAAAAAGGAAAGCCCTCTAAAATATTTTTAATATTTTCTTTGGACCCTCCCAAACTGCAACTCCCTTCTCCCAATATCTTAAAAAAAGTGTAAATGAATATGTAACTGAATTGGAACAATTCATTTCACTATTTTAAGCTAACAGAAAGCAAAGTTTAGAGACTGTAGGATAGTTCAGTATACCTAAATTTTAAAAGTAAACCATAAAAAGTAAACAGAATGATAATGTTTTACTACAGCCATGATGCGCACATTAGAACTGGCATTGAAAATTGGCAATTTCTTTACAAACTACACAATGTTGAAGGGTAACTCCAGTATTTCCAAACTCCAACCTAATTTCTCATGTTTTTGTGTTTAATTGAGTAATGGGAACAGCAATTTTAAAACGTGTCAAGTATTGAGCGAGACTGCTGCAGCCAGTAGTGGCAAAACAAGCTGCAATGTAACAACTCAGAATATATTTGCAGTGTCAATCTACGTCCACTAAAAGTGTGTGATTTTTTACAATTGACAGACTCAGATTATTATGTGACAATATTATGGAAGGGATCCCTACAGAGATAGACATTTTTAGTAAAGGGTAGGATCCACTTTTTTAAACCAGAAACAGCCATAAAATCGCCATCGCCAAACTAGTTGAGAGATGAACCAAGATGGATTTTGTGAGTTTTATTTTGCATCTGTCCACTTTGAATAAAGTGTGTTTTACTATGACAAAATTACTGTTTACTTAAGTGAAGTCTGGTGGGTTTGATGAGGTTTTCTGAATCTTTCTCTTAAACAAAAAGGTCTATCTCTGTCGGGATTCTTTCCATAATGTCAGACAGTTAGGATCAAAATCGGAGCCTTCAGTGAAAAAAAAAAAAGCACTTTTAGTGGACACAAGTTGACGTATTGCTGGCTGCTGTAGTTTTGCACAATCCCAAAAACTTGGAAAAATACGGTGCAGCTCAAAAATTTCTGCCACTTAATTTCCTTTATAAACTAAACTTCAGAAAATAATTATTACTGAAACTCAGTGACTATATAAACAGCAGATAGACCTCAGCACAATATTATTTTCTTCCTGCACCCAGATTCAAAATATTAGAACTGTAAAATAATTTTGGCACGGTCCCTAGCTTATCATGCAATTCCAGACACAAAGGAGCAATGTTTTAAAGGCAGAAGTTAAGAGCAAAGACAAACTACTCCACCTGGTGCTTTTTGCAAAGCTGTTCATGTCACTTCAGTCGAGTTGTACATACATGCATGAAGCTGGAAACAGGCGGGGCCACTGGGCATGTATGGCACTGCAGGATGTGAGGGAGATCTTAGTGACACCAGTCTTGAAAACAACCCTCTTAATTTGCCATTTAAGAGCAGAGTGATGAAATGAACTGTGCATGTCAGATGTGGTCATTATTATAGAAAATAACATGTTTCTGCTTGAGTGGAAAAAATGTGTTAATTTGTTTTGCCATCAAAATATTTTTCTCCATTTGCAGGTCACATCCATTCTTTACATCTTAATAGAGTTTATTAGTGTTTGAGGTGTAATAATGTATGCATATGAGTGTGTGTGTGATTGCACAGATTGTGTGACTGTGCACGTGCATGTGTGCATTTCTCTGTCAATCCAACCTAAAAAATGGAATTTGTGAATAGTGTACATTTCAGACTGCATTTCTAACATTACAGCATTGTTCTGAGTCTTCATACAAAATGTGTATAGAGAAAACTACAATAAAATAGTTTGCTATTTCTTTTGTGGACTGTCGTGCAGAAGTTAAAAAAAAAAGAAGTACAAAAAATCATTTCAAATTCTCAGTGCTTTTTAATTTTAATTTGACAATATATTTCCTCTTTTTTATTGCTATTACAAACTCACTCCCCTAATGCTAGTCCCATCACCATGACTCCATAGCTTCACGGATAAAACCATTAACACTGGTTGTGCGCCCACACATGGGCAGGAAGGAAATAGGAACTTGGTTGAATTTGAATCGAACCAAATGTAGCTTATTCATGTGAGTTTATATTCCAACAAAGTGCCATAAAACATGAAAATTCCCCAAAAATAATCTGCCCAATACACGGGCGGAACGAGACGATAAAAAAAAAAGGTATAAAATACTCGTACGTAACTCAAAGCACACAATATATAATGTACATCATAATCACTGTGTAACCACTGAAAGAGAGGGTCGGAATAAAGAAAACAGCCAAGCAGCAGTCTAATACAGAGGAGCTACAGGGGCAGTAATATGACCTTTGGATAAAGTAGGAGAGTATTGTAGGCTTAGCACATCACATGGTCAAAGTCAGTCAACAGTTAGCACCATCGCAGACTTCAGGTTTCAGGATCAAGTTACAAAGATACAGAAAAGTCCATATGCATTTCTTTAGGAAAGAGACAAAAAAAGGTTGAAAGTAAAAAAGAGAAGAGCTGTTTTCCTTGATGGCTCTCAGGCCCTGATTTATATCCTGTTTTTGATAAAAGTCTCTTTTATCACTCATCCATCCGCATCTTCTCTCACACGCTCTCTCTGTCCATCACGCAGCAGTCTTTAGTCAGGGAAGCGCTGGCAGGCTTTTTTCCAGCGGCAGGCGGTGCACCACTGATCCTTGCGCTCCACTCCGTACACCTTACGACACTTTTTGGCCTCCCCACGACCCTTCCTGCAGATGTAAAGACACAAATCATGTGGATATGAAACAATATGAGACGTCAGGAGGGAAAGGGCGCTACCACACACACAATGTGACCAAGCGCTATAAAAATGAGGCTGAGGGAAAATAGACTGATAACAAATGAAGAGAAGATTCAATCTAATTTATCTCTCCTGGCCGAGCCATGGAAATGTGGCTACAGACAGCAGCAAAGTGGCCAATAAAATGACACCCTGGAGGTGAAAGACCGTGGACAGATACTGGAATCAATACTGGAATCAAAACCAGAAACAGCAAAGAGAAGTGTGGACCAAGACTTGTGTTTATGCATAATCTACATCTGAATTGTCAAATGTATACAGGCACAGTTAAAGGTCATTTGTATAGCTGTTTCATCAAAATGAATATTTAAAAAAATCCAAAAAAAAAAAAAAAAAAAAATCCATAGAACGTCTAGAAAGGTGTAGAATTAAAGTCTATATTTTCCTGAAAAAAATAATTACACTAGAGAAATAACTGTTTTGGTAATTTTGACGGGTCCAATTTTGCCAGATTGTGATAGCTGTAGAGGTATGGCGTCGCAAATTCTAGCCAACCAACGGAGAAGCAAAACCAGAATCAACATTGGTTCAGCTTTTGATCGTTGGTGTCACCTGAAGGCAGAAAAAGGGCTAAAAAGCCACGCAGAGTTTGCTGCTTTCCCTCTGGACAGGTAAACTAATGTTTGCTAACTAACGCAGCAGGGTCGTAAAAAGATATATCTGCTGAATCTATCTAATATCGAGTAAAGCCGAACTAGTAATGACACTGCACCTAGATGAAATATGTTAAGAAAAAGTAAGGATGATGGTTAATTTTAGATATTTCAGCAAGTTCTGTAATTGTTTCGGTTTTAGAGTTGTCAAATATTGTTGTAAAAAGTAAATTTACTGAATATATCAAATATCTAGTAAAGCCGAACTAGTAATTACACTGAAAGTTAAAATATCGTCTAATTTCAGATATTTTACCTAATACTCTAGAAACGGCGTTTTTGGGACGGTAACGTTAGTTTTTTGCGGCTTGTTGTAAAATAGAGTCGTAAAAAGATATCTCTACTGAATATATCAAATATGTAGTAAAGCCAAATTAATAATGACACTGCACCTAGATGAATGATGAATGTTAAGAAAAAGTAAGGAAAATGGTTTTTAGCAAGTTCTCTAGACACAGCATTTTTGGGTCTGTGATTGTTCTGGTTGTAGAGTTGTCAAATAGTGTCATAAAAAAGTAAATCTGAATATATCAAATATCTAGTACAGCCAAACTATCATGTCATTATTATTATTATTATTATTATTATTATTGGTGGTGGGACATTATAACAGAGGAATATATTTGCCGTTTTAATATCAAGAACACTTTCATGTTTTTGTGTGTATACAGGATGTTGTTGAATCAGGGAATCCATGTGTCCACCACAGCAAAGGATCCTAATTGACTAATTACTTTAGCATTAGTGACGAGTAGAGCTAAAAATGCTTTACGGAGATTGTTACAGTGTGTTACAGGGCGCACAAGAGAGGATTCATGATTTATTTTTTAATTTTTTAAATTACAATACCACAAAAGACTCTTCACTTGACATCGCTGTCTCCAGTGTCTGTCGTTTACGAACCTGGCAACCTGTGTGAGTGCGACACCTACTGACCGGGAAGTATGAATCCTATATCTATCACCTTTAATACCAGCATAGCCACACCACTACACTAATAAGGTCTTTTGATTAGAGCCGAAGAAATATGTCTACCCTCAGAAAAATAATCAACAACTATTTTAACAACTATTTCAAAGGTCCAGTGTGCCATCCAGTGGTGAGGTTGCACATTGCAACAACATGAAACTTCTCCTGTGTGCAAAGCATGTCGTAGAACTTTGGAGGCCGGCTTCAAAACACAAATGGCCCAATCTAGGGCCAGTGTTTCATTTGTCTGTTCTGAGCTAATGTAGAAACAACATTGCTGGCTCTGTGGAAGAGGACCTGCTCTGTATGTAGATATAAATGGCTCATTCTAAGATAGTGGATCATTCTGAGTTTCAGATGATTATACAATAAGCTATACAATAGCCTGCTAAGTAAGTGAGTAACAACTCACAGTTTGATTTCTTAAGAAAAAAAAAAAGCGAAATGATGTGACATATAAGAGGCCTTTTCTTTTAGTCTGGCGCTCCATTGTCTCAGTGAGCTTAAGCTCCGCATTTCAAAGTGCTATCCATTTGGAGGTGGTAAAACTTGAATGTGTTGTAAAGTCTAGCCTTTCATTTCATCTACAGTTAGCTTTGCTGACAGACAGCTGGCCAGCTGTGTTAACATGTGGAAACATGGTGCTCACTGCCCTCCCCCAGTCCTCAGTGGTAAGCTAACATTAACCATGGCAACTCTGCCCTGCGCACCATCTGAGTCAGTTGAAAGCCAGCTAGCAGCGCCACTCACTTACAATCACTGCCGGTAACTAGGGATGCACAATATTATTATTATTATTATTCTCATTATTATTATTATATATTATTCCAATAATCAAAATTATAGCCAATATACATATATTGCCATAATACAAAGCCAGATTGCTTTCACTGACCTAACAAGGGCAGCATCTACACACAGTGGGAACGTGGACCTTTACAAGGACCTTTACACTCGGTTTAAAACCTGTAACCTGACATGAGTAACTGGTTAAAAATATTATATTCTGCAATATAGCAGGTAACAGTTAACTGCTGACATCCCTAACACTGATGAAAACTTACTTATTAATATTATCCTCCATTTCTCCCAGTGCTGTATCCCCTTAAATCTTACACACTGGACCCTCAAAGCAAAAATGACCGAATATTTCCTAGTTTCAACTTTACAGTAGTGAGGATTTACTGCTTTTTTCTGTCTTATGTGTTAATAAATTGGATATCTTTAGATTTTTAGCGCAAGTCTTGTTAGATGACCTATTTAGGGAAAATATGACATTTGATAGAACAAATGATTGATTGATTAATTGAAACAATAATTGTCAGATTAGTCAATAAATGAAAATAATCATTTTGTCACACAGACTTGACTTGGGCAACAACTATGTACATTACAGTTACTCTTGTTTTCTGTAGGTTTGCTTACAAGAATAATGTTAGAGTAACACAGGTCTACTTTTTCAGTTCAATTTGTAGAGGAACACAAACTTGCAAACTTTAAAAAATACCATTACAATTATTAATGCTTTGATGCAACTTAACAAAGTATGTTGGAAGCTCTTAAGTCACAGTGATGAATTTCAAATTGTTTCCTGGATTGTTTTCTACTGTTTATTATTACATACCTATGGAAAATGTGAATGAGCCTAAGAGATTTGGCAAAGGTGAAGCAAAAATATATTCATTAGTGGGACATGGGTGTAAAAACTGTAACCGTTATTAATACAGACTAAATCAGTCAAACCTGGTGTTGAAATGTCCTGTAATATTGTAATGACACAAAAAACTGACTTCTCTTTATGTGATTATTGTATATGACAGATACAAATATTACAATAATTTTGGTGATCAGTTAACTTTTCCAATAATTGGTTTATGACTTAATACCAGTAAAACTAAGGACATCACCCTCAGCCTCAGCTTTATTTTCTGTTAACTGATTAGCAATTTTTTAGCATGCTAACATGCTAAACAAAGATTTTAGCATGTTAGCATGCAGGCTGTAACAGGCTGTAGACAAAACTTTGGCTGATTTCCAGTTTTGCTAGTCTAGGAGTATGAGCTTAAACTGGTTTGATTTAATGCAAACTGGCTAAACTGGCATTTGTCATTATGATACATTATAGCAAAGAAGCCTACATCAGCAACATGTGCCAGCAGCGTCACAGGGCTTAATCAAACATGTATTGCATTAGTAATCAACAATACGACAATGTGATGAACTTAATCTTATGTTTGTTTATAAACGGACTAACAAGACAACTGTATCTGACAGGTTGTGAGCCGAGCACGTCAACATGAGAGAGATTAAATTTCAGTAGAGATGGGAGAAGCAGAGCGGCGCACGCTGTGTTTGTTTAAAGTTCATGTATTTTTTGGGGTGACGAGAGGAGACATGGCAAAGTTAGTCTCTCAAGAAAACTAAACTGAAACTGCACCAATATGGCAGCAATTTGGATTTGAAGCCAGTGAAAGAGGTGTCCTAACTGGCTGCAGGCGAGGTGGTGCACCATTGATAGCGGAAGTTTTGTCAGATGGCCTGTTTCTGTTTTTTAGGCTGCCTATCGCTCACTTTAAAGGTGCTGCTATGGACGAGGAATAGCAGCACCCTTTAAGTTGAACTGAGAACCAACAAAGGTGGCAGCTGTCTTGAGGGAAACTACCAGAAAGCTTAATGTTTCTGCTAAGATAAATGGCATGCTAATAAAAAGCTTGGCTACCTGCTGTTAGCTATACTATTTTTCATTTCCTGTAAATATGAAGAATGTTTTCTGCTTTAAAAAGTAACATTACAAACGTTAGAAGATAGCAAGTAGGCTACTCCCCCCAGTTGAGTGTTTCCAGTCTGACCTAAAACACAAGGCTGATATGCCCATGTGGTTTGTTAACATGATGCATGATGAAGTGCATACAATGTATTCAATGTGGGCAGAAAGCTCCAGTGATAGGCGCTGCAACATAATTGTACTCAGATGCTCATTTGCTGTTAGGACACTGTTTCATGATGGTTCACTTGGGCACGGCTGCTGTGTCAAGTGTGTAAAATTTGGTATACCGCTCCAGTCTGGTGTACCAAATTCTGGGCACTTGATAACAAACCAGTTTAAAACATTTTACACCGGCTCAACCTGACTGTAGACTCTTTGTCATGTTTACATTTTAACAGCAGGTTAAAAAGTCAGACACTGAACAGGAACAAAGTCAGGTAGATAATGGCTCACCTAAAGGAGCAGTGAGTGCGGGAGGGCGATACACTCAAAGGCTGCAGCCTGTTCTGTTGGAGCCACTGTTCCCCGACACTGACAGACCGACAGCGAGGCTTCACCACCTACACACACACACACACACACAACCACAGGTTAAAGTTGAAGTTCAGTATTTTTCAACCTAGACCTTATGTTCCTATTTTTTAGTGTGAATAACGGGAACAATCCTAGAAACTGGTCCAGAGGGATGAGCGAGAAGGACACAGCCTGCAGAGGCGAGACAGGCTGTAACCATTTGAACCCCACCCCCCGTGACAACAATGCTTTCTTCTTATCTATGTAACAGGTCTCAAGTAGTTAAAATCATTCAGGTAACATCTCCCCCTCTACCCTGTAATATGGGAGTTCCACAAGGTAGCATCTTGGGCCCGCTACTTTTTCTCCATTACATAAATGACCTTTGTAATGTGTGCAAATATTCTGTTTTTTATATGCTGATTAGTGTTGCACGGTATACTGGTACCAGCGGTAGACTGCGGTACTAGAACTCCACGGTACATATGATACCATAATGTTGGACTACTGTAGTACTACCGTACCTCATGGTACCACTACTGTGGGATAAGTTCAAAGTCCAATCGCAAGAGGGTGAGTGTTCACGCGCTGTCCAATGCACGCTGGTCACCTGGCACTCAATATGCTGCTGCAGTAGTTTGTTTTCCAGTGACATTTCAGGTATTAGCTGAGTTTTTAAGTATCTTTGAGCTGTGATGGTTATTATTTATTTATTTTTACTTGTATGCAGTGATTTGTTTTCCACAGAGCTCTATGGTGTGAGCATTTTACTTGCATTTGCGACTAAAAATAGTTTTGTGCAAACAAAAGAAATCATTCACAAGCACACTGTGCGAGGACAGATTTCAACCAGCAGCAGAAACGAAAGGCGAATCCTGCTGGTTGTGGGTTGAACGAGGGTCACAGTCAGGAATACGGCAGAGGCAAATACAGCGGCCATAGTGCTCCACGGCGCAAGATACCAGCTTACCAGTGACGGAGAAGTCCGGCTCCAGGTCCAGTAATTTCTTCTTTCATTGGTGTCATGACTGCCCAGAAGTACCTGGACAACCGAGTCGCACACAGGTATGTGACGTGTCAGAGGAGAAACGAGCCGTTCACATTTCTATCATTGTGGCAGGTAACGGCCCACAAACCTCACCGCACTTTAGGGACTGTTCTTTACTTATCAGAGGAGGAGGGTGGCTGGTTGACTTTTGGTTGATTTTTATTTTATTTTTTTATTTTATTTTGACCCCCCCTATGTTAATCACTTATTGATGCTGTTTTTGAAGTATGAATAAGTCAATAAGTAATTTATTCCACTGAAATATCCTTGATGTATTATAGAAAAGTGATTTATCTTTTTATAAATGACAAAAGGCACATCTGCCTCATTTTTGCTGTGGTATCGTGATACTACACAGAACCGTGATACTTTCACTGGTATTATAATGTGGGTCCCAATTTTGGTACCGTGATAACACTAATGCTGATGACACTATATTTTTTCTCTTTTTTAAATTAAGTATGCACTAGGCTGAATAACTTGCGGGGCACAGAAATGAAAGATTTAATATCAAAATAAAAAAAGGGATTGAGACTGTGTTTTAAATGTTCTATTTAGACCTGCGCACTAAATGAAATACCGTATTTGAAAGAGAAGTCGAAATCTGTTTTTTGTTGGACATTGAAATACAAATAATGAAATAACAAATCGTTTTTCCATTTTATTCATTTATTTATTTTTTAACTTTTTTTCGTTCTTAATTGAAATTCAAATGAACGAATGGTACACAGACCTTTTTGTTAAAGAAGATCCTTCTTGTTTAAAAACAGCCCCAAAATCTCCAAACCCACCAGACTCTTTTTAAATAAACATTAATTTTAGTATAGACAGAGCCAGCATATTTTTACACCTTGCTTGGTGACAAAGGTTTTATTTCTACCAAGCCAGAGTTGGTGATTGTTGGAACAGTGAAAAAAAGAACCACAACGCTGTTTGTGAGTTTCATTTTGTTTCTGTTGACTTTGAATAAGGCATGTTTAACAATTATAAAATAGCTGTTTTTTTTTTAATTGAGTCTGGTGGCCTTAGAGATGGTGATTTTGGGGTTGTTTCTGGTTAAACAAAAAGGATCTTTCTCTTGAACAAACAGTCCATCTCAGTCTGAACCCTTTAGCAGATGAACACTGAAAGTGCAAACGTGGCCTCAGTGGTTACATTGAAGCTGTTCCACTGCTTCTGACTGCAGCCATCTGAATTTGACCAACTTTAAAAATTGTTGTTTCTATTAAGTCATTTAGACAAAAATATGGGAAAATTGGGTTGAGGTTGGAAAACCTTACCTTACCTTAGCTTTGACATTGTGTAGTTTGTCAAACAATTAGCAATATACAATTCCACTTCTACTATGTGAGAGAGACTAAATGACAGACAGGCTCTCAGGCAGGTAAGCCAATAGACACACATATAAAGACAGGGCAGGACAGAAGACCCACCGGAGTGTTACTGTGACCAGAGATGGAGGCGGAGGGGGTCCAACCCTGGCAGCCAGGGCTTCTGGGTGCCACAGATACCTGGACGGGGCTACAGGCCTGAATGGAGAATGAAAGAGGAGGCAACACATGAGTCATCATATCAGTAAGACCTCAAACTGGCTGACAACCTGTTCCAAATAAAAAGCAAGTAAGTTACATTTTTGCAACTCGACTAAAAACATTTAAACATTTGCATTTTTAAACATATTTTTTGGCTACCTCTGGGCAACAGAAGCAGGCTATTATCACTCAGTAAGCTATAGTGTTATCTTGTCCAAATATGGTCACTTTTAGCTCCAAAAAATCCAAGATGGCGACCACCAAGATGCCAAACTTGAGGCTTCAAAACAGGAGTCACAGACACTTTGAAACCCACCTTTACATAGTTTTTAATGGTGTAAGTTTACAGCTCAAACTAATACAGGAGGCTACTGCCCAAATTGTAACTAGCACCAGTATGCTCATGCTAGCCAACTTGGGCTGGCTTCCTGTTGTCTTCAAGAGACTTGAAAACACAAATCCCTATCTCAGATGTTGTCCTCCTTGTGTCAGCTTTACTGCCAAATAGTTACAACTGATCAGTTTATGGCTTTTAATTCCATCTGGTTGCTGTGACAAACATCCACATATTTAATGATCTTTTCCTATGAAGTTGCTCCCCCTTCTCCCATTTCTCCTCCCTGTGCAACCCTCATCTCTCACACAGCACACGCTACTCTATTCCTACCCCCCCAAATAAAGCAAAAAATAAACATGATGATGGTGAATATCCACTGTGGTAACCCTGGAGTTATATTGAGTGTGCCTAGATCAGAAAAAATTGCCAGAGTGAGTTCAATGCTGTGGTCAGGCAATTCAAGCCACAAGCTGCCAGCCATGACACACACTGCTCCACCACCAGCACCACTGACCCACAATTCAACCCACACTCATGCTTAGGAAGGACCCCACTGCATTTCTGCATCCATGAGGAAATTAAAGACAAATGTAGAGCATAATGGACACAGTTTCAGAGGCTTATCATGAAAAGGAAATAAATAAGTTAAGTTTACTGGGGACATTTTTAAGAAGTTTGTGTGGTTCAATCTCTCCAAAGTGGGCAAGGATATATGTACATCAGGTCCTAACTGCTTTTCAGCTACACAGGAAGAATTCATGTGGTGTTTTCCTGCCGTTTACATGCTGGTGGGAGTCTAGTCTCCTTGGGGGAGCCAGCAAGCCGACAGCTTCCTCTCTCACTGTCACAAAGCATCCATTTACAGGCTCAGTGGTACAGGGTAAATGCAGGTCACCAGTGAAATGTGCTGCTTTGTGATGCATAAACAAAGTTGTAGCTCATTGGCTCATTAGAGGGGGAATCTGCATGGGGGCGCTGGGTAAGGAGGTCCTCCGAAACAACAACGCCACCATGTAACATGAAACCCCTGCACAGAGACTCCAGTAAAAATGAAGATAATGTCCTTTCAAATATTTAATAGAAAAATGAATCCAGATACACCGATGTCTGTTTTCATCTACAGCCTAATCTTATGGAAACAATAACTGAATTTGGGCAACAGGAAACTGCAATGTTTGGAGCATAAATTTCTGTGTTCACACACTAAATCTACGCCCGCCATTTAATAATTCATGCTAACAAGGGCAGTGCTGTCTCCTTTCATTGCTCTCAAACTATTTCAGCACACAAAACATTGCCTGCTGGCAGAGAAGAACTCAAACACTGGGAAGTAAACAATTATTTATTGAAACCTGATCTTAAATGCCAATGGTGAAACAAGTCTTTGTGCCAAAACTAAAAACAACCTAAACAACCTCTCATATTAGATGGACTGAGTGTTTTCTAGAATTAATTTCACCCTGCAAACAGCATTTAGACAATAAAACAGCATGACAAAAAAAAAAGAGAACATTCATAGTGAGACTAATTACATTATTTCAGGTGGGCGAGTGTCATTCCAGGTTTTATAGCTGTTAAAGCACATCTACATCCACCTACTCTGCACTGATTAACCATCTGGTCCGTCATATAAAAAAGAAAACGCTTGATAAACATGATACAAAATATTTACTTAACGTGGTCTTGGAATCTCTGTCACATTATTAGCTAGATTTGACAAATTTTGACATATAAATATTTACTATTTTGTGAAAACGAATCCACACAATTATACATTTCAAAGAAAGAAAAACTAGAATTACCGCCCAGCGGCTGTATGCCTCCGTGAACCAGTCAAGTTTCTCTTACAGTTTACACCCATGTCTATGGAAACATGGATGCTTCACACACATCTTACCTATCACAGCACATAAGATCATGGTGAACACCCAAGATTAGTGTCACCAATTCAGTATCTGACTAAAAATTTCCCCTTTTGCTTCTGAGACATAACATTGACTAATGTATAATATTAAGTGTTTTACACAGAACATTATGATGTCACAGTGAAGTTGACCTTTGAACTTTTAGATATAAAATGTCATCACTTCATTATTTTATCCTATTAGGCTTTTTTGTGAAGTTTTGTCATAATTAGCACATGTATTCTTGACTTATGGCCAAAAAAACATTTTGTGAGGTCACACTGATGTTTACCTTTTACCTTTGACCACAAAATTCTAATCAGTTTATTCTTCAGTCCAAGTGGATGTTTGTGTCAAATTTAAATTAATTCCCTTAAAGCTATAGCTGGTAATGTTGGAGAGCTAGCAAGATTTGAAACCGGCACCTCCTCGAAGCTCCACCCCCTCCTCCCCCTCCCGTCAGTGCTCCATCCAAAGCCACAGCTCCACAAACAAAAAATAAAATAACAAATCCCTCCGAAGCAAACAAACAATTACCGGTCCAACAGAAAGACAGCAACCTCTGCATCACTTTTCAGGGCCTTCAGCTCCCTCAGTTGTCTCCACCGTTCAAAGGCTGCACTGATATTGATGTCTGGTTTGTCCTCTCACTTTATCCAAAGCCTTTTTCGTCGCAGCCTTTTCTGCCTCTGACTTTCTTTTCTCAGCCTGTTTAGCGGGGCGAGCCATTACAAGTAACGCTGGAAGTGGTACTTTTGGCTGCATTTTCTCTGCCATTGTTCAGCAAACTCCTGGTAACTCCGTATTTCTGCTGAGGAGTGCTGAATATTTCCGGCAACGGTGACGCATGATGAGTGCACGCAGGGAGGAGGGAGGGACAGAGGGGGGCTTGGGCAGGACGAGACATGAAGGCATCTGATTGGTTCTTTCCATTCGCACCACATAGCAGGGATTGGTCAGAGTTTTTACAGGCCTGCAGTTGCCACAGAGGTCGGATTTTTTCGTTCCTTTTTCTGAACACATTATGTATTGACTACCCTCAGGATGCAAGGACCATTTCACCCAGTATAACAAGAAGTGTTTCTGAACATGATTACCAACTATAGCTTTAAGGTGTTCTTGAGATATCGCTCTCACAAAAACGTGACAGACAAAGTCACAGTGACATTTGACCACCAAAATATTTTCAAATTTGAAGAAATTCCCTCAAGGCTTTCTTAAAATATCATGTTTACAAGGAAAAAAATGCCTTTGCCCACTGCTATCTCTGGCATGGAGGCATAGTAAAACAGTAGTAACATTTTTTTTAACTGCATCCACTGAAAAGGCAACAAAATCCACCTACCAGTACCTCTGAAGCTCAGTCATTTATGTTATATATTGCATGTTTAATCTCCAGAAAAACTACACTAAAAAGAATGTTGTTGTTATATGGGGGTTATGTGTGGGGTTACTTCCTGCGCCAGTGACTAGCTAGGGCATAGAAACAGAATAAATAGATAGGACATTGAACTGTTTGCTGTGGTCATTTGACTAGTAATAAGGAAAATGATGATTGTTTTTAGTTGTTATGTTGACTACATGTTAGTAGGGCTGTCACACTCATACTTTGTAGGCATGTAACAGTGCACATATTTGTATTGAACCAATTGGTATGAGGCTTTCCGTTGGTAAACATTACAAACCAAATGAGTAGTTGAACTATCTTATTACATTTGGGAAATAAAATGTACAGCTTAAACTGTGTTTAATATGATGTCCTATATATAAAGCCCACAGGACGGACAGGCAACATGCTGTCTGCCCATCCCACCCCCAAACCAGAACGTTCTACTGCAGTGAGACACACTGGGAGGCAGCTACGCTAAGCTAGCCCGTTACAAGATGGTTAGTAACAACATTACCAGACCAGAAATAGAAGATCCTATGATAACCTACAGGTCTGGTGTTTGGAGCCACTTCGGTTTACACTTTTTGTGCTATGCAAAGCCAACTATCTCCTGTAGCTTCATATTTAGTGCACAGATATGAGAGCTGTACCAAACTTCTGTTCTAACTTTATGCAAGAAAGAAATGTGTTTCTTAAAATGTAAAAAAAACAAAACAAAAACTTATGTTGTTTTTTTTTTTAAATATTGAAAACACGAAACACATTAAATTTGGTTTTGTGTTTCCTAATACAGTGAAACCTTTTGAATATATTTGGTATTTCAACTTTATTTGCTTTTGTAGAAATAGTGTAAGTTAAAAGTGCAATTTGAAACTTAGTTATGTTCTTTTAAATAGTAAAAAAAAAAGTAATTGCGTGAATCAGGTTTTTTTAAAGGGTTAGTTTGGATTCACCAAAGTCACACAATAACACAAACAAATGGACTGATCAAGGTAGAGGTGGACAAACAGCTCCCGTGTCCAGTGAGGTAAAATTACTATTTTTGTCAACGATGTCTGGCTTTGACGAGACCATAGATAAGTTTCACTTTCCGTTATATTCCCCGTCAGAAAGGGCTGTCTGTTTGGAAAGTGCTGAGCATGTGACTGTATAAATGAGACTTGAAGAGACTTGGAGTATACAGCATGAGTTGTGTGAGAGTTTATAAATGGATGTTTTGATATAGTTTTGCTGTTGTTGAATGTTGACCCATTTTACTTCAATTCATTCAGAATTTTTGGATTCGTTGTTCTCCGTAGACATACAAACAAACAAAATTTTTCTTCACAAATTCAGTGCAACACGGGGTGACTAATTGATATACAAATGGCCATCTGGGGGGGTGAAGCATTCCTTTAAAGACACTTGTGTCCACACATTTACTTCTAGTACTTGAAAGCCTCCCTAGTCATCAGGCCAAAACTCTTCTGAGACTGAGCGTGACACTGCTGCACTAACCTGATAGAGATGCTCTGAGTGGATCTGCCAGAAGCTGCTGGGGGCCGACTGGCTGAGTGGACTGGGCCTGCTCGCACCGGGCCCGGAGCTGGAGTTGGACCTGGGTCTGTGGGCCGGAAGGATCTGGAGCCCTGAGGCTGGAGGAGAACCGCAGGAGGCCCAGCTGAGATGAGAGGATGAGGCCTGGCCCAGAGCCTGCTGGGAAGGAGCTGGAGCGGAGCTGGCGTCGACAGTCTCACAGGAGACCTTGGTGTAGTAGAAGTCCTCTTCTCTCTGGGACTGATCTGACCCACTGCTGTGTGTGTGGCAGGAGTGTGTAAATGTGTGTGTGTGCACGTGTTATTTGGCAGATGGAGGGACAGACGAGTGGACACACAGTGTAAAAAGAGTGAGTTGTTTGTTTGGACCATTACTGAATGCAGCACTTACTGTGGCCCAGATATAAAATCTCAAAAATGTTTCATCACTTCCCGCAACTAAGTCAGAGCTCTTCCTCAACCTGAAAATTTTATTCCCTCTTGTTTTTTTAATGCTGTTTTGCAGCTCAGAAATGTTCTAAAGGGCTAAACTGTCTGGTTTTTACAACACGTCAGCCTACAACGTAGGAGTGGCTCCAGAGCTGAAAACCTTTTGGGTCCTATTTAAACGGTCTATAGCGCATGTCTAGAGTGCATTTAGTGCTTTGCTGGTTAAACAGCGCTCAATCCATGCACAAAGTAAGGCACAAGGGGCAAAGGGGTTGGTTTTAGTCCACTAATAATCAGAGGTGTGTTTTGTCCCAAGAAATGTAACTACATGTCACAGCGACACAGACCTATTGTCTAGTTTTGTAAGCTGTAAACCATTTCCCTCAGTGAAAAAAAATTTCACAGATAAGAAACAATAACTTGTGAAGACAATAAAGCCCCCACAAAATAGCATTTTAAGTTTTGTGTGCGATTTATCCTGGCTTCATATGGGTAGAGGAAATCTCCGCTAATTAATATAATCTAAAATGCCATAGGCTTGTGCAAATAAAGTTAGCATGTTGTATTTGTGAGGAAAATGTGTCCAGCAAAAGACAAGTGCTTTGTCTGTAAATCCCGCAAGTTATAATGATACTTATTTGTGTACTTGTAATTGACAATGTCGTTATAAAGACATGTTTAATGTGTGTTTTGAATCAACTAACCTTTACAGCACTTCACAGAAACCCTATCGCAGACTAGTGTTTTAGAGGTGTAACTACAGAGTGATCCAGACACAACAACAAAAGTATAAATGCTCACAATGGCGTAGGCCTCATGCATAGGCAACAGTGTAGGCTCTGCATAGAGCTGACGCATAGGTATAAATCTGCCTTAACGCGGTAAGAGCAGTAATGGCACTGCAGCAAATTTATAGCAGGTAATGAGTACTTTTTCCCAGCCCAGATATAAAATATATTAGATTTCAGCCATACCTTGAAAAATTTAATGCTTAAAACATATATAGTTCAAAATGGTTCATGTTAGGTGCTGATAGCTGAAAAGCCTTTATTCTAGTACAGGGAACAACAACCTTTACTATCAAAAGAGACATTTTTTGGCAAAAAAAGTCTGTCTTGAGCCGAAAAACATATCTGCGCCTCATTATGAAAGTAATACAGCCGATTAAGTCTAAATAGGGTCTAATTCACCATTCATTAAAATGTTTTACCACAAGGTGGCTACTTTGCAGTGGGCTATTCATGATTATTTGGTAGTTTAAACTTTTAGTGTTGGCAGTGAAAGTGAATAAATTACTTGAATTAGTTAAATTCTCTATTTTTCCCAAAGACTTTTTGGAAATGGAATCTATATCTAACCTAGTTAGGACGATTCAAGTACTTAAACTCGGGTATTATGTCAGCACCAGTATTTAAACATATCCAGTAATATCTATCACAAATGATCACACAACTGATTGTACATGTCAGTACAACTCACCCCAGATGCAGCACACGGATGTGTCTTTTGATTCCGACTGAAGACGTGAGCACCTTGCCACAACTGGGCCACAGACACTTATACACACCTCTGAAAGAGCTCTGTGAGAGAGAGAACACAGCACAGGTAAACAACGGGAGAGATGGTGGGGCAGGAAAGACAGAGAAATGCACATAGACACAAAGTTCACAAAGGGAGAGATAATTCACTTCCTTTGCTGATTCTAGGGGCTTCTGAGGCAGCAGTTTCTACCATATGGTGCTAAGCATTCAGCAGTGAACATGTATATACCTTTGGCTTTTTGGCATTAAGCCTCTCTCCCTGCTCCAGTTCCATTTGTAGGCCTTCATCAGGGCTGCTGTCCATCTCAGTAACAGACATGGAGGGGGCGGGACTAACATTGCCGTGGTCCCAGCTCCAGTAACCGCTGCTGCCACTGTCAGAGAGCTCACCGCCACCACACTCCATGTCAGCTGATGATGATGAGCCACCTGGAAAAGAGGAAGTGGGTTTTTGAAAACTTCCCTTTTGTCATTTTTATCCCACTTTTCCAACATTATTCCTCCAATTACTGTGACACTATGACATAAACACTGTGAACAGTTATCAGTGAGTTGATGATACTCAGCAAAATAGTTTACTGTGTAAATATACCTTATGGTTTAGATGGCAAATATTCTCCACTCCTTTATGACCAAAATAGACACTGTGCATTTGGGACTGCTCTCCTCTGCTTTCCTCTCCGCCCATTCTAAAGACAACAGCAGGTGTCTCACACTGTTGCCAGGGTGTGATGTGTGTGTTTTCTACAGTTTTACCATAATTTCTTTGCCCTGTTCCCTGTTCATTTTATTTTTCACTTCACCAAGTCACTCCTGTGAGTTTCTTTATTTATCTTGCTCATTCTAAGAACAGCAGGATTTTTAAAATGAAATTCTACTTACAGGGTAAGTGTTGTATTTTTTGTTTTGAGTGTTGGATAACGTAATGGAAAAGATCCCGACAGAGACAGACCTCTAAAACCCTTTTTGTTTAACTAGAAACAGCCCCGAAATTGTTATCTCCATCTCCAATCTCCATTAAATAATCATTAATTTAAGTTTGTATAGAGCCAACATGTTTTAATATCTAACTGGGTGAATTGAGGATTCATTTCAAACAAACCAGAGTTGGTGATTGTTGAAACAGTGGAAAGACAGAGCAAAATGGCTTTTGTGAGTTTTATTTCGCCTGTCAGCTTGAATGAAGTGTATTTTACAAAAAAAAAGGATCTTACTCTAACAAAGAGGTCTGTCTCCGTATGGATCCTTTCCATAATGTTGTCAGACTCTCTGAATTAATACCTGAGCCTATCAGTGGCAAAAACAAGCTCTTTGAGTGGATGTACTTTGATGCATTTTTATAGATCCCACAGCTTTCCTTGGCAAGTCCCACCCTATTGTGCTTCGATTGGCTGGTACTAGCCCTCACCATGACCTCTTTGCCCAAGAATAACAATCTGAGTCTGTCAGTAGCAAAAACAAGCACTTTTAGAGGAAGTAAAGTGACAGTCCACAGTTCCCCGCAGGGATTACATTGCAGCCTGCAGTGCTCTCGCTCAATACTGGACCATTTTAAAAAAAATGTTGTTCCCCTTAGTCAGTTAGACACGAAGACATTGAATATCGGGTCCAGGTTAAAAAATACTGAGGTTACTCTTTAAGGTAAGACTATTTAACTTTTGCAGTTGAAATTCATAGGTAATAAAACACACCATTGCTCCATTCAATCCACTCTTGGTGTTTTGTTGCTACAGGCTTTCACGAATCTTTGCAAACAGAGCTCATGAGACTGAATCTGGCTTTTGCAAGGCTAGCTGCTGCAGACTGAATATAATTTAAAATAAAAACAAAAACTGTGATTACTGCCCGTGGTTGTATGCCTCGGTGTACTTGTCAAACTTCTCTTACAGTTTCATATCCAAGTCTGTGGAAACATGGATGCTTCACACCTATTGTCCTCAGTGAAGTTGACCTTTGGGATATAAAATGTAATCACTTCATAATGTTATCCTATTAGACATTTGTGTGAAGTTTTGTCAAAGTAAGCATATGAGAGTTGTGGCCAAAAACATATTTGTGAGGTCACACTGACCTTGACCTTTGACCACATAATTCTCACCAGTTTATTTCTCAGACCAGGCGGACGTTTGTGCCAAATCTGAAGAAGTTCCCTCAAGGTATTCTTGAGATATCCTGTTCACTAGAATCAGAGAAATGCGGTCAAATAGACCTTGACCCTTGGCGACCAAAATCTAATCAGTTTATCGTTGAGTGTAAGTGAACGTTTGTGCCAAATTTGAAGAAATTTCCTCAAGCTGTTCTTGAGCTATCACATTTACGAGAATGAGATGGACGCAAGGTTGGCCTTTGACATTTGACCATCAAAAACTTATCAGTTCATAGCTGAGTCCAAGGGGACATTTATGTCAAATTTGAAAAAATTTCCTTGATGCATTCTTGAGATATCATGTTCGCAAGGATGGGACGTACTGACGTACGGATGGTCAACCCAAAAACATAATGCCCTAGGCCATGGCTATACCCTGCGCAGAGGTATAAAAAATGCTGAGCACTTAACAAAGGATGCCTTATTACTGAGTGGTACTGTGGTTGTGTGTTGATGAGGTGAGACGGACCTGGTCCAGGATCTGTTTGCGGAAGGCTCTGGACTACAGGGCTGCAGGACAGACTGGTCAGAACCATGGCTGCCATGATCTCGTCCATCTCCACTGACTCTGGGCTGCGTAAACTGGACCTAGAATACAAGAAATATCCTTAGACTCTAGCGTGACCAAGTCCACCCTCACACACTCATACACTGTTACATATCTCTCACCTGTATGGTGCCTCTCCAGTTGCTGACACATTGCTGAGCTGCATTGTGGGTCCCACAGTTTGCAGGGGACCAGACAGGTTGCTCCAACCTTGCTCAGCTTCTACCTGCAACGGCTGAACTGATGTCTTGTTGTGATGTCCGCTCTCCATGAATGCTTTCTCAGCCTGGACCCACCTCTGTGTACACATCTTTAGAAAGAATGAAACAATGAGCTCTTTGTTCAAATCTACAACAGTTATGGGTTTTGTACATTAATGGAAACCAACATGGGCAGAGTAACCCTGCCTCTGTTAAGGCCTTATGTGGGTTAAGCAGTTTATATGAGCCCTTCAAACCCTAAAACTGAGCTGTTGTTGCCATGAATAAAGCAGTTAAGAGAATATTTCCTGTCCATCTGTGGCGTCCTGTCTGCAGAAGGCACAATCTGCCAGTATTACAGTATGAAAAGGATGTGGGTGCCAGCCTCTGACCAGGCAGTACATTACCTCTAACATAGGGGGAGGAAGTAATGATCCATTTGTGGGAGCTCTTTCTTTTTCATAGAACAGGGTCAACTTTAGGGGGTGTAGCCTTTCTCTTACAGTAATGTCTGTCCTGTCAAAATGCAAAGTAAAACCAGCATACTGCCTTCTGGTGACTGCTGATGGCTAAATTTACATGTGTCCCATTTTGTGTACCCAAAATGTAAATGAATGAATAGATAGAGGCTTAAATGACTGACAAAACAAAATAATGTGACACAAAAATAATAATGAGTGGGAGTTTTGTCCCTGCTCACCACAGTCTGCTGAGTGCCAGGCCCATTGCTGTTGTGCGTTGTCGTAGAGGTGCGGGCCTGTAGTCCCGACAGGCAGACTGCCGTCCCGCCATGCCTTGCTCCAGCTCCAGCTCTGTCCTCAGGTCCCATAGCTGCCATGGTGCTGCTGCACACAATGAGGGGACGCGGCACAATCTCACACCTCTCTGCAGACAAGACACCAGAGACAATATGTGATTTAAACCTATCGAAATATCTGACTGCATTTTTCAATGTTTCTACAGCAATGCAATATTCATAAAGGGATACTTAAGCAATTTAGTACCGTACTCACAAAAGAGAAATTTTGAAACAATATTCAAAATCGAAGCAGCAGGGGTTGAAATATCCCGACTTTCAGTCTCTCGTATGAGTCTAGCTTCAAAGACATTGGATCCTACATTTCCCACAACGCAACTCAATACCAAATTTCATTTGAAACTCCCTGCTTCCTGAAGGTGGATGTAGAGTTGCATTATGCTTGTGCATAGGGGTGGGAAAAAATTGAGCATAGTATCATAATATTTTTGTGTGGCAATATTGTATTGTCCCATAGTGTCAAGTATTGATCTTTTATTATGTAAAGTATTAATATTACAAATACAAATTAATCTTTAGGTAGCCTACTATAATCAATTGCTTTTTCAATCCACTATATACATTTTGCTGCTGCAAAAAACAGCTGTAGTGAGAAGAACGGACTGAAAAGTTTTTCTTATTAGATAAAACAGATTTTCTTTGGGAACTTACAGTTGAAAGAAGGTAATAAATTGCAATATATCCAAATATATTTCATCGCAATACTCAGCATATTGCAACATATTTGAAGTCACAATATTGTATCGCAATTTAAGTATCGTGATAATATCATATTGTCGATCCTCTGGTGATTCCCGCCCCTACTTGTGTGTGGAGATCCTGCATTGCTCTGCAATTATACCTCAAAGAACTAGCTGGTGATGGGGTTACAATGCCACTGTATGAATTTCTGTGAATTGCAGTTAAGTTTGATTGATTCAGCGACCTCACAAATGGGGAACATGACTCATTAGCATTAATATTAAATACAAGTACAAAAGGCGGCTCCATTATAACTCACAGGGTTCACAGAGAAAAATCACTTGTTTTTTGCTAGACAAATTTTCCCACATGCTAACATTATTAGCATAAACCTATAAAATTATATTGCATGCAAAGCCTAGCAACTAGCAGACCTCTCAATAATCCATACAAATCTGGAACAACAGCAGCATTTAACAAAGGTTTTGTTACACAATGTGGTTCCATTATAACTCACAAGGCTGACTGATAAAACAATTATCTTTTACTCAATATGTTTCCCCACATACACAACATGCTAACATTATTAGCATAAGCCTATAACATTAAGGGTGTATTTGTAAATCTGACACTCGATGTAAATTTTTTTAAAGAAACAGAGAATTCTCTTTTAATGTGAATTAACAAACAATTACGTTAATCATATATTCATTCCACTTGGTGCTCTGCTGCTCTGACCCTCCAGAAGGAGTGCCCAGAGTATGCTCTGCTGCTCTGAGACAGTCCATTCCAACAGCCCTCCGAATATGCAAATGGTCCAGTTGGTGCATTCGCAATTACTCACAGCAGGTGCGTTCCGGCAGTCGCAGTGAGTGATTATTAATGCACCTTTTGTTGCATAAATTTGCCTAGCAGTTAGCAGACTTTTCCTCTACATACTGTATAAGCTATGAACTACAGCAACATTTAACAAAGGTAACGTTACAATATTTGGTTCCATTATAACTCACAAGGTTCACTGGGAATATAATTATCTTCCACTAAACACATTTTATCCACATATACAACATGCTAACGCTAAAGCCTATGACATTTCTTGGAATAAGTAAACCTAGCGGTCTTTCCTTTACTCAGCTGAAGCAAAGATAAATCAAAGACAAGACAGGACTTCATATGCTGTTTTGTTGGGGCTTTATTGTCTTCACAATTCATTGCTACTTATCTTGAAATAAAAGTAAATAAAAGCTCAGTTTTTACTGAGGGAAATGGTTTTTAGTTTACAAAAAATTAACAGGCGGTCGGCATGTGTTGGCCAAGTTACATTTTTTGTGAGCACATCACAGCAAAGGCTCAAGCTCAAGCCATATATTACGCTGATGACATCATCAGGTACTCCTCCTGACGAGCTAACTAAACTTCATGTGTAAACACAGCGAGATGCCCCTTTAAACTGCTGGTTTAAATCACCTTTATATTAAATTACATTCCCTACAAATTTCTTTTAGAAAGTTGTGTTGCAATATTTGAACAGCTTCTTTCTTACAGCATTGGGGATGAGGGTTAAAGGTTAACTGGGAAAATTATGCTTGAATTGAACCATGGCATTAAATGATAAATATTAGACTTTATCTGACAAATAAATATGTTGATCTAAACAGAGGGCAGCTTTGCCGACTAGTGAATGTTGGCAAGCAGTCGTGCATTCGTTCCATCTTGCATCTCTCTGCCTGACTGTGCAGAGCAAAAACACCACAAAGGATGAAAAAATGATTGCAGGAATTTGAAGTGAACACAGACTTGTGTGGATTTAGATAGTGGCAGAGACAAAATCTTTTTTTTAGTCTATTCTAATAAAGTATGTGGCTGAAAACACGTTCCGAAGATGTAATCTAATGTTTAAGTGCATTCACTGTGGCCTGTCGCCCATGAGGTAAAAATGGGGCAATGTTGCATTCAGGGCATGTGGGATTAATGCTGCTGAAATGGTTGAATGGATCAAAGCAGTTATTTTGCAGCATTCAATATCCATGATCTACCAGATTTCATGTATAATTTTCAGAAGAGACAGACTGATGGTCCTGACCAGCTGCTTCATACTCAAACCACATATTTCAAATCAAATGCACAAAATGACTGACTTCAACTACATAAGCACATTTGAGCTCACATTACAGCAAAGAAAGAAAGAAAGAAAGAAAGAAAGAAAGAAAGAAAGAAAGAAAGAGAATAATAAAAGGAATAATAGAGTCCAAATGATAAATCCATTAGTGGCAAAAATGACAAATATCGTCTGTCTCCTACTCTCAGGTGTGAGGCCTTTCTCAGTTTTATATTACTATAAATTAAATATAAAACAAACAATTTTAAGATGTTGCTTTGAACTCTGAAAACTTGTGAAGACATTCCTCACTGCTTTGTGAAATTTTGCAGACTTATTACTGACAGAACATTAGTTGGGTTGTAGCCCTTTACAATAATATTAGCAATGTTTATTATTGTTATGATAATGAAAGTGATTATCTGTGTTTTTATTATTCAGGCCTTCAAATAGTAAATATTTGTTATTAATATCAACAATGTTGTCAAAATAACCAACATAAAACTAACAAAAGTCAATACAACAGTTTAACAAAATATAACCACAAACTGTCAAACAACCCAGTACAGGAACACAACTGTGCTCTGAAATAGACCTTATACCCGTGTATGGATTACTTCATCTGCAAAATTGTACTTAAATTACAGACCAGGAAGAGACTCAAACTACCACAAAGAGACAGACAGACCACAAAGAAATTAAAAATAACTACATAAACAGGCAAAATACTGACAGAAAACACAATATCACTACACAAGCCCCTTTGACGCTGCCTCTTCAAGGAGGGAATTTCATACTGTTGTGCCACCTTACCATACTGTATAAAAGGTTCAATCACAAAATGGGGGAGCAAAGTTTTCAGTCGGCATCAGAGACAGTAACAGTGCCAAAATTATGTCTGTATTAATGGGATAGTTGGCAGGATGGGATCATGGGCGGTACAGGTGTACACCTGGGGATTTAAAAAGTAGCTGATAGCAGTTAGCAGCTAACTTAAAGAAGAACAGTTGTCAAAAATGTCCGCAAATTTGGCCGACAATGAGGTTTGGGAGCTCCTTACCCTCCAAGCAAAGATCAGCCATCATATAACAGGTATGGTAAATGATTGCTATTACCATGTTATGCCATTATTATTATTTAAAAAGCACTGCCTATGTGTATTTAGGTCACATTAGAGACAGACACTGCTGCGTTACATGTCACAGCCCTCATGCCTCTTTTGATTCCATAATGCCGGCATGCTGTCTAAAAATCACACAATGGAGCAACATGATGCCACGGTTGTTTGGTTCTGTGTAAAAATGCAAGGCTGGCATATAGAGGGGACTTCATAATGGCTCGATAGTGCAACCTCTTTGTATAAAGGGCTAAAGAGACACAGAGCAACCAAAAAAGACACCAAATAACTCAAAGACACACAAAACAACAAAAGATGCACTTGCACATGCAAGTGATTTTGTCATAAAGCTTTGGTAATGTAAACCCACAGTAAGCTCGCAGCTCGACAAAAAACTATGTATATGTGAATGTGCAATAGTTATGGTATCATAACAGCCTGTCACAGGTTACAATGTGACGATTAGAGGAGAAATGGCAGAGCATAAAGGTCCAGGTAGAAAAAACCCCCCAATCATTTAGGATTTTGCTAAAAGAGAAGGAAATCACCTGTTGATTTATATATGCAGATCCCAGGGTACATTTTTTGTATCTGGGAGCTGTTTAAATTTTTAATTTGCTTTAGACTTTATTTTGTTGTACTATTAATATTGTACACAGAATCTGAGTCTCCCTCTGAGTTACTGTTGTTGTTCACAAACTAAAGAAATGAAAGATCATTTTTGTCTAGTTTTTATATTTGAAGGCAAACTGTTAGGTTGACATGTACAATTAAATTGGTTATTTTTTCTTAGTAATTTGTCATATCGTCAAGAATATTGTTAATCACAAAAAATCCCTGGAATATGGTAATATTGATTTAGAGCCATATCGCCCACCCCTCTGCAAAACCACCACAAAGTTTGTGTGTCTTGCTCCTGTGTAGCAGCGGTGGTGGGGCCTTTTGCATGTGTATGCCTACAGGCCCATTGTCTAACAGTCTGCACATAATAACAACAACAACAATAATAATAATAATGCATTTTATTTTGTGGTGCCTTTCATGGCACCAGTGTTATATTGTGTAAAAGATGGCTGTATCATAAAGTGAACAGCTTCCAAAAAATACCTGCAGTTAATTCTGATAAACCTCTATGACAAGAACCCTCGTCTCCCACTCTCTCTCATGCACCCAAACACAGCATAAAGCCTGATTTTCCCCACCTTTGCACCAATCAGCGTCCGGCTCCAGTAGTAAACAAGTGGCACAGTAAGGGCGGGGAGCCGCCGCTCATTGGCTTAGCTCTGGTTTTCAGGTACACACCTCCTTTCTGACAACGTGTTCAGACACGAGTTTCGCCGGGGGACTGAACGGACTGAGGGAATAGTGCTGCAAATCAGCTCATTCTCTACGATAAAATACAATCAAACATATTAAAGCCATAGACCTATTACACATATGGCCCATCATGCAACAGAAAAACGAGATGAACACGAGGATGAAAATGTAGTCGTGCTCCAAAAACATAACGTCATCCCTCTCACTGATGGAGTAGGAGCAAGGCAATTAATTTTATGTTTATGGACGCATAATGAGAGGATGGACGCATTATAATACAAGGCAGTAAAATCCCTCAAAGTCGGTGACTGCAGTATGGCTGCAAGTTGCGCACGATTATAGAGGTTTAAATGAAGCAATCGGCACTTCTCCAAACAAACATTACATTCAGCTTGTTTATAGTGGAGGTTATGATGTGCTTTATAATAATATTAACGGACTAGAAGTCGTAGTTCATCATCCTGCAACTACAACATTGATCTCCACCCGGCAACGCAGATTGAGATCAGGAGAAACACCCCCTCCCTCCCTTCCTCCCTCCCTCCCCCAGCTCACCCCGCCGAAAGAAAACAATATTTTTCAGTGCTCACTGCAACACAAAAACATATTCGCTTACAAATGTACTATATATTTTCTCGAACTCACTCGTTCGGTGGAGACCTCTGTCCTGTCCGGGGCTGCAGCAGCGGGTCGTCGCTGCCTGGCTGTCCCGCCGCTCGCCGGCTCTCCAGTCGGCCAGGGGGGGAAAAGGGGGTTGGACGGTCGGATACGCGCCTACGTGTGTCGGTATGGTGAACCAATGCCGGCGGTGGCAGCTGGGCAGAGCGAAGAGACGGCAACCTCCAGCGCGCCGTGCACAAAAGGATGATCTAGGTGAGGGGTTACCAGAGCAGCAGCATCCTCTCTCTGTCTGTCTGCCTGTTTGTCTGTCTCTCTCTGTCTCTCTGTCTGAAGCACATACAAATATCTCAGTCACGAGCATTAGAAATGGCGTTGATGGGTTGGATTCTGTCCTTAGTAAATAAAAAAATAAAAAAGAAACGTGCAAAGTTTGATTTTTCTGCATGAAGTGCATTGAAGTGAAATTACACAGAAGGTTTGAGTATATTTTTTTTCCACACAATTTCCCTACATTTTTCAAGATGCAAATAGCAATGCAAGTAAGCATGTATGGAAATGTAGGCTATGTATAGAGTGGTGTAGTGGAGGGTATACCAGGTTTATGGGGTATACTCAGTGCACATTATTAGAATGGGCCCTAGTGCACACTGTATTGCGAGTATAGTCTTCTTGACACAAATAGAGACTTGGTATTGGACCACATCAACTTACTTACTACCCAGCAATCGTCATTGCATATATATATAAAAAAAATCAAAATATCAAAGAAAGTAATTAATCATTTAGTTGAATAGTTTTATGGTATATGTATAGATTTTATAGTTTATATAGAAAAAGCATATTCTTTTCTTATAGATAGCTACTGACTCTTTTAAAAAATTAAAAGAAAACCATGATGCAGATGGATTTGTCTTTTTGAGGACATAGCAAATGACACTGCTTTTAAATTAATAATATTAACCACCGCCTAAACCACTGACTGTATAGTTTATATACATAAACATTATCATGAGATAACTCACACTACTCACTACTAAAAGTGCCAGTATAGTGTCATAATAGTGATCTTTATTGGGGGATATTGCTGGTATGTTCAATGCAGTGCTGCTATTAATCTGATTCGGAGAGAACTGTTGATTGAATTGTATTTGAAAACACACAGATCAGTGATCAAACCTCTTCAAGCATCAGGAACAGTTTTAATCCAACAGCTCAGAACTAATAAAACTGCTGACACTGTGGCATACAGCATATCAACCCCCAGCATCACATGATAAATTGCCTGCACAGAGATCAAACACAACTTGCATGTGTGTCCCCAGTGTGTGTGTGTGTGTGTGTGTGTGTGTGTATGTGTTTGTTGCCGAGCCCTAGTCTCTGTGTGTGTGTTTCTGTGTGAGAGACCGGATTAGTGTCGGCTGTCTGCACCCTCTCCACCAGACATCCAGTCAGCAGGGATTTTAGGGTCTGAGCACTGACACAGTCAGAAAGAGGGAGAGAGAATAAGAGAGAGAGAGAGAGAGGGAGAAACCCAATCCTAGTCCCAATCTGATACCTAAACGAGACAGAATATTTCATTCATTAATGACAGCATGCAAGAGCGACAGGCCTTCTGGCAACTGCATTGACTGGTTAGACAGACTAACATTCATGTAAGAAACAGATAATGATTTTCCAGGGTTACCAAGTGAACATTTACAGAACATTTTAACAAGACATTCATGTGCTATTGTACAATAATGGTTAGCGGGCAAATGTTGAGCTCAGTTTTGATGGATGGTAGTCTTGTCTACAGTTTGGGTGGAGCCTGGAAATTGGCTGAAGTCCAATTTTAACTCACTACAATTTGCTTCTATAATGGCACCTTAACAAACCTAAGAGTCCACACTAGAGGATGACAATGCTAACATGCTGATGCTTAGCAGGTAAAATGTTTTCCATGTTGACCATCAGACACACCAAACCAACATCAAGTGGAGACTGCCTGTTTCTCGGCCAAAAAGTTGCACTTAAGTGCCAAAATCTGCAGTTCATTGACTGGTCAGTTGGGGCTGGCTCCAAAACAGAGCAAATTGCCATAACTCCCATGTTAAAATGCCCAACTCTACAGCTAAAATAAACATGTTTACAGCCTGGTATAAAGATGGTTTTGGTCCCTATGGCTTATTCCACCATTTATGACAACTGTACAGGGGCTGAATCTTTTCTATTACTATCCTGTTTAAATGTTATTAAGGCTTAAAGTTCTGCATAATTAAGGGTGTGGCCACTTTGACTGATAGGCTTTCTGCTAGGGCTTACTGCAGGCCACTCACCCCTTAGGAGATTTTTTTGTGCAAATATTGGTCAAATAATAAGGCTCGCTGTGAAGATAGCTGTACTTACAGACTGTCCAAGATAGCAGTGATCCAGTTTTTCAGTGAGTGACATTCTATTACCATTTTATTCATATATTATCATTAATTAGCAGGTATTGTCTGACTTGTTGGCTTAGCTCGTTATCTCAATATCTAGCCAGCTAACTGGCATGCACGAAAGTCAATTAGAATTAGAATTTAGGGTGATAATACTTATGAAAAAAGGGCGTCTGTGTGAGGTTGGAAGAAAAAGCTCCACTATATTACCATTAGTTAGCTAAAGTTATGCTATGTAAGCGATACACTTGCCATACGGGCGATGTAATGTTAAGATAACATAGTAGACTTGGGTAGGGAACAGTTATGTTAAGTTAAAAAGTTGCAGACTGTGTGCAGTTACAATAACGTTTTTATGTGTAACATGAAAATAATAATGTCACGTTTCAGCATGGTTCCAGAAATAACTTTATTCTAACTAGCTGTTGCATTTTGGTTAAGCTGGAGTTAGTTATTGATGCTATATGGCAGGTAAACATCAAATTTGACGATCCACAGACCCAAACTTTGTTATCGTTTTTAATATTATTGCTAAAACAGGCAGCTCATTGTGGTCAGCTGTAGGCTATAACGTTAACATGTAATATTTGCAGATGTTCTGCTGCATTCAGTGTTTTTACATCATCTTTAACACTTACTGAACTTAATCATGTGTTACATAAATGAATGTGGTACTATGCATTCAACTGTCATTTATGAAAAATAAATGTAAATGATACAGAACATATAATTCATAGTTCAAAGAATGAAGAGATAGAATATATAGACTGCGATGTTCACCACCGCTTAGGTAAAATGAAAGTCAAACGACCTGTTGAACATTAAGAAATTTAAGTTGTAATGTTTTCATGTTAAAAATCATCTGCATCAACATCTGTGACGGAGGTAACATAACACATGTATTCCTTTACATTAATTTTTTGTGTAATGTTTTCCTCTAGGTGATTTATACAGTCTATGATCAGCGCATATGTTCTGCACCTACATGAGAGGAAATAACTCTTTATACCAATGGGTGGCGGTAGTCTATATTCGTCATTCAAAAAGGGAGACAGATGAGATGGATTCAAGATGCTAGTTAGCCACTTAGCATATTAACAATACAACCTGATGTCTACAGAAAAAAGGATATTCATCATGCCCTAACAAACATTAACTCAAACAATTAGGAACTGTTTGTACTTAAGAGAAGAAGATTGTTTCCCTCTCACGCCCTCTTGACTTTAGCTGTTTGTTTGCTTTCCTCACTTCTGTTTCTCTTCTTCGCAAAGGCGATAGAGGCTCACTGATGGCTCAGCATTGACCAATGACTGACTGGCTTGGTGTGTCAGGGCCTTTAGTTAAGCATATCAGTATACCAATTTGTGCAGCTGTTACTGATTGAAATATAATTGTTGTATAATTGAAATTTTATTGTTTTAAAGGTATTTGCTCATAAGCCTAAATATTGGACACATTAAAAAAATTAAATGATGATGGCGCTATAGAGAAAGTCGAGGGATTGAGAGTAATTGCAGTCTAAGGGGAACGTGAATGTCAGGTACCAAATGTCATGACAATTTTTCCAGTAGTTTTTGAGATGTTTTAGTCAAACCGTGTATTTCACCCTCATGATGGTAACAGAGGAAAGATGAGGGGATCACCAAAGTCAGTGCTATTTTGGGAATCGAGAACGTCTGTACCAAATTTTATGGTAATCCATCCAATAGCCAAATTGTTGAGACATTTCACTAAAAAAACACTGTCAACATCATGATGGAGCCAGAGGAAAAGGGATCACTACAGACTGAGATTTCCTCAAATTCAGCAGTCTTTTTGTTGTTGTGAAAGTCAGTGTGCTGTGCAGTGGAGGCTACTTCTGGGGTAGTGTTGGTCCTATAGATTTTGCTGTGGAGTGAGCACTCTTGACTTTCACACTACTCTTTGTCAGCTGCGCCATGATCTTTTTAACTGTATTACATGAATGCTGCTGTCACACTGAACATCCCGCTGAGCTTCATTCAAACTTTAAAACTTTGTACAGAAAAAAAACAACCCTAATTTTGTCAAATATCGGTATTAAACAATTGAATCAGCTGCCATAATTCTGAGTCAGGTACAGTTAACTAGAGTCAGTAGGATTCATCCTCTGGGGAACACGAATGTCTTTTTTAAATTTCACAGCATCCAATAGTTGTTGAGCGCTCAGCCCAGACCAAAGTGGTGGAGCGAATGACACACCATCCCTTGGAGAAGCACCTGCAGAGCTGGAGAGCCACGTTTATTTATTTTTTTTCAAGATTGTTAAAACTTGTCTTTTAGCTAGCGCACTAGTGCTTCCCCAGAAAAAAAGGAGCGGCCTAGCTTTAAGCCAGCCTCCAGCAAACCCTGCTGACCTAGGCTGTGCTCTGCCCCTCTGCTAGAAGGACCAGAGAGAGGGTAGCAGGTCAGCAAGGTGTGTCAGTTTTCCTCTAGGTTTTGCACACCCCTGGATGTGGATAGACTTTGTCATTTTTTGCCCCTTCTCTATTAGACAAAGTATCAACAGATGACAACATTTATAATCAACATTATGAAGAGGAAATAGTCAACTTTTGAACTAGCTAGCACGCTAGCTACATTAGCTAACACTGACAGCCAGAGACAAGCATCTAGACCCATTGTCCATATGATAATCTAAACAAAGAACACATTCTCTTGCACTGGTCCCTCTAAAATGAGCAGTGAAGTTACCACATTTAGTTATGATCAGGGAGATGATAAGCAGATGCTAGCTGGTGCAAGCGTGGCTAGCTAGTTGAAATATTGACTCCTACTACAATGAAGTGATTGAATTAAAAACGTAAATTTTTGAGTGACACGGGTCTGTGGGCCTCAGACTGGACTAATCAAAAAATAATTGACAGTTTCCCCACCCTCTTGAGCTTGTGCATGCATATGCCTAAAACTGTGGGTTGAACTCGTGAATGCACATTTGTAACTGTGGGTCTGACCTTGTGCAGAAACTGTGTGTCTGTGCAGGTTCCTCAGCTCTGCAGGTCAATGATATTCTACCCTTGAGCCATTCCACTACACTGATATTTTCAATGCTTGTTACTGATCTCCTGAAATTTCTTAAAACAGAAAGTGCCTAACAGCTAGGCACTGAATAGAATATTTACTGATGAGAAAATAGTATATTTTATCCAAAATTATTTTATCCAAAACATTTTGCAATAAACCCATTTTAGGCCCCAGACACTTTTGTAATAATTGTTGGATTTTGAATCTTACATATTTTAAGATGTATATGCCTGTACACAACATTCAGCAACCCAATTGCCAGAATAAATGTTGGCATTGTATGTTTCTGCAAACCACACAATAGATAGATAATAGATATCATGTTTTGGCTCAAAAAGACCAGGTTCCTGATGCCTGGGCATAATCCCTGCTGTAAAAGCAGTGATGTCTTGCTAAAAAGTCGCTGGAATCTCAGGGCTGACTTGCTAAAAAACAAGTAGCTTGTTGTTTGTTGGTTTCAAATAAGGTTCTGCAGTGATCTGCAGTTTCTGCATACATCTCCCTTGATGTCGCAACATCCACCATCCCCTCCACCTCTCAATGACAAAGTCAGCTCATAAACTAAGTCACTTAAAAAAATGCTGATATGATACATGTGAAATGTACAAATGTAATGTATCAGTGGCTTGCAGAAAGGTACTATGCAGTAATTTTCTTCTAGTAACTGGGCTGCATTCTGTAATTCACAATGATTCGGACTGTCACATGGTTAGTGTAAAAAATAACACCTTTTTCTAACTGGCCAGCCCACTTTGAACCAGTGATAACCACTGATACACATGGAAATCTCGTGAAATGACTAAAACTGTCGCTTAAGCAGAGCATGTTGTGTTCATGTAATGGCACGTTGTAGAGTGGCAGGAGAAGCAGAGTCACTGACATTGGTGATGTCTGACTAGGGTGTGTTTTATTTGGACAGTTCATCAGATAAATATGGCAAGGCATGGCATGACATCTGGCATTACAAGAATGACAACTCCACCCTGCTTTATGGTTTTGTGAGCCCAGGTGCCACTCCCATCTCATTGGAAGGATAAGGATAGCTTTGAAACTGTCTTTGTTTCCAGGACAAACAGACCCGTGAGTATCATGAATGTCATACATGTGTACAAAAAAAGTAATTCCACACCGTAGACTTACCCTGCGCCAATGTGAGAAACACTGGAACGAAAAGAGAAGAATACAAAAGAACAAAAAGAAACAGAAGGCCGATCCCTTCATTCATAATTAAAGATCACCAAAAGTTTGAAAATTCCCCTCGACACCTACACTGCATAACAAAAAGTCTCTGTCTTCATCATCTTCCAGGATAACAGTGCAACAGTGTAGTTAAAAAGTATGAATAAAGGACCATACCAATGGTTTTGTATGTCTTATCCCCAATACTACAACCTAACATTTTTGGCAAGCGCTTTGCTAACTGTAGCCTACTGCTGTGTTTAAAAATATTGGATGCATTTTTCTCACTGTTCCAGCCCTTGGATCTAACTGATTTCCCTACAGCATGAAAATCAGTTGGCAGACTCTTCAAACTGCTTAAGTTGTGTGATATGAATCGATGTTCACTGTGATGGATTACAAACTTCAAGCCACTTTCAAGAATCAGATCATTGATATTTATATGATACATGCATGAGTGGAAACCAGTGGCTGTCAGAGGTTTAATGAATAAAATATCCCATAATATTAAAGGTCTAGTGTTTAAGATTTAGTGGCATCTAGCAGTGAGGTCGCAGAACTGAAACTGTCATTTCACACTGATACTAACTTGGGCATGGCCAGAACTACAGGCCATTGTAGCTCTCCGATATGCCTTCATGTAGCAGATCTATTAGTATGTAGGAGAACTACATTGACATGGCCAGAACTACAGGCCACTGTACTTCTCCTACATGCCTACATGTAGGAGAAGTACTGGTATCTAGGAGAACTACAGTGGCTGACGCAAAAACTCCAATGGCCCAATCTAAAGCCAGTTTTTCATTTGTCCACTTTGTGCTACTGTCGGACAGCATGGCGGACTCCAATCGAGATAACTCACTGTGTATGCAGACACAACAGCTCATTTTAAGGTAATGAAAACACAGTTCTTATTTTCAGATCATTATTAACTAATATAAACATAGTCATAAACATTATTTACCATTTCTGCCAATATATCCCCCTAAATCACAAGCACTGGACCTTTAAACTCCACAGTATAGAGCAGTTTGTGTGCATTGGCTTTCTTGCAGAGACTCATGAGAATATTTAAACCAGAATCAGAATCAGTTTTATTGCCAAGTAGGTTTTCACATACAAGGAATTTGGCTTGGTACCACACTTACATATGAGACTGATATTGATCTTCTCATGTAACTTTCAACAAGAAGGCCAATAAGCATATTTCCAACATGTCAAACTAAGAAGTAAACATGATTTGTGGTAAACAAGCCTTATACTGGTGTCTTTGTCTGCATTCTACTCAGGCAAAAGCTTCATGACAATTTCATCATGTCATTAGTTCCCTGAACAAGGTTCACTTACGTTGGAAGCAATAATTTCCTGAATGGAAAAGAATGGTAAAAACAGAATCCAAACTCTCCAAAAAGCAAAATGTAAAACACTCAGAGAAGTCAATAGAAAGTCTGTATATGAAAAGTTGTTATCAGATGAATTAAGGATCCATAAATGAGAAAAGAGGTTCTTCCTTTAAGACTTTATCCAGATAAGTAAAGCCTGACATGATGAAGACAAGGTGTGGATGGTGGCTCGAGCTGGCAGAGGACAGGGCCAACTCTTCCTCCTACCACTCCTCTCTTTTTCTGTCCATCTGTCCATTTGGGACAATGTCAAGTGTGGAAAACTGGGGTTCTGTGCAATTTGATGAAGAGCGTGAATTGTCCACTTTCCTGCATCTTGCCTTAGAAATTGAGAACGTATGCTTTCTGTGATGTGCTTATGTGGCTGTGGGGTTAGTGTTCAGGACTGGAACTGGCTGCTTAGTTGGTTGCTGTTCTACTTCTTTCCAGTGTGCTGGCAGGCATTTCGTGGGTCCTCCATGATGTCTCTGGTGCTGGAAATGTCAGTGAAAAAAATATAAGCATAACAAACATTTGTTTAACAAACGATTAAAAATCTAGTTTCCATTTACAAAGAACTCACCGCTGGTTCCTCTTGCCTTTGTGCCAGCAGTCCCGTTGGCTCCATCAGTCTGTTGAAGAGAAGACAAAAAGGGTTTAAAGGATTATATGATGTTTGTATGTACATGATCTGAAGGTAAATATGAAGCTAAAGCCAGCAGACAGTTAGCTTAACTTAGCATAAAGACTGTAAACTGGTAAAAATAGCTAACCTGGCCCTGTCCAAAGGAACAAATATATATACTTTCACCTATATGGTCTTACAGCACTGTACAATTTAGTTACATTCAGGCATAATGACACCTTAATACTCACCTCACAAGATTGAGTATATTATATTTAAGATATAAAAAGATGAAAGAACTTTCTATAGAACGTTTTGGATATTTGGAACTTTGTTTTTGCATAGCATGTGGTAATGCCCATTACAGCACAAGAAAGTAACAGGAGAAAACGTCTTTTCACAATCAACCGATGGTTTTATCTTTTGGTTTCATAGCAGACTAGCTGTGATCACAGTTTCCTCCTTCCACGCCTGTGATGGTGATCATGGATGTCGCTTTTATCTTTTGAATTACATGGCACATCAGAAAGAGTTGCAGGTGTCAAGGTTGGACTTTTTCTTACTGACCCCACTGGCCACCAACATTGTTAGATGTTGATATTTGGTTGATTTGAGGTTGTGACATCAGGTGACCAAAGTTCAATGCCAGGACATCTAATGCCAACATCATTTTCATGTAGAATACTGATGACATATGATGTTGATATATTGTTGGTTTTAAGTTGTGTTAAGGAATCAAAATCCAGCTTCTTCCAAAAGTCTCAATGTCACCTTGACGCAGAACAGTGTTTCCTATGATATTTTACGGATTAGTGCCCCTACCAGTTAGTAAGCTGGTTTCACACTGGAAATGAACTCTCCTGGTTACTAAACTCTTTTTTTTTCCAAGGATGGCTTGATCTGCGCTACTCTTCCTCTGAATGGCTAGTACTAGTGATTGGGTTGGTGGGGTTGGTTAGGTTGGTTAGGTTTAGGCAAGAGGGGTGGGATTGGTTAGGGTAATAATATCAGGGTAAGTCAATCAGAGGCACAGGAAGGCAGAGTAGGACAGGACATGCCTTTGCCATTCTAAGACAAAAAAGTACTTGCTACCCAAGTCAAAGTCCTGTGTTTTTTCACCTGTCCACCACCTCGTCCGCCTCCCATTGTGGACACTGTGGCTCTACAGTGGCCCTACGACACCCTACTGTAGCTCACATGATCACAGCCTTCTGCCTCAAAATTACACTGAATGAGAACAGCTTGCTCCAGGATGTGTGTAATATGCTGCAACATCATTATTATTATCTTTCATTTTTGAAATAGAATATTACAATATGAAAATGTTAGCATCGATTCTGCATGCCCTACCCAAAACATTTGTCATTTTAAGCTGACATTAAACCTATCCTGATTAATTTCCTTCTAATATTTTTGAGCAAAACTTAACATAATTAGATATTTTCATTGATGGCTCAATCTATTTTCATTTGTCCTATGGGTTTGTATGGTTTGAATCTAATGAGGCCAATAGCAGCAACAGTATTTCAGCCTCGACAGTCCTCCTGCTGATTGTTGATAATCACCACTTAATACTCCTAATTGGCAGCTACTGAAGTGCAATAGATGCTGCATTTAGATGTTGAAGATGGCATTGTATGAATGGAGTGAGCGCTGTAGTGACAGGCTCATAGAGACGGGGAAAGGAAAGAACAGGAAACAGAGAGAGAGGAAGATTAAAAAACCTGTCAGTTCATACCGTTGTGCCGCTCACATCATATGCGTTACCAGAGTTCCTGTGGATAACAAGAAAGAAAATAAGAGGTTATTTAGTGTTATGATATCCCACATCTGTGTGTACTTAATGTGAATGGGGACAAAGGTGCATGCAGTCCTGCTCACATATGTAAGTTCAATTTATGGCTCAACACATTTAAAATGCTGTGCGTCTGTCACCTGTTCTGTCTCTGACTTTTTCCTTACAAGTTTGTATCCTTGTTGACTTTATTATTGTAGTTCACTCAGGTACATACACCCTGATCAAAGTCCCCTGCTCTTTCTCCAAACAGTCTTTGTGTCCATAGTGGCCATCATCTGGCCCTGCTTCACTGCACCATTCAAGCATCCAGCACAGAATATTCTAAATCCCTATTTATACTTAATCTTTGTTGGAGTTGACTAAACCCAACTGGCTCAGCTGAGGCCAGGCTAAATTTCTTATTCTCCTAAACTTAACCAACAAATCCACTAAAGTTGTGTTCTTGACAAAGCTGTTATTTTAGAGACATACAAGATTTGCACTTAATTTGAAATTTGACTTGAATTTTACCCAAAGACTTGAGACTTTATTTAAACTTGCTTTACCAAGACCTAACAATGTACTTGGAACTTGCTTTAACAAGAACTTAAATTTGACTTGTGGCTTGATTTGACAAGACTTGAGACTTCACTTGAGACTTACTCTAAGAGGACTAAAGAATAGACTTTGATCTGCTTTGACAAGACTTGAGACTAGTCTGGGACTTGCATAGACAAGCTTTGGGAGTAGACTTGGACTTGCTTGAATAAAACTTGAGCCTAGACTTGAATTGGCCTTGACAAAACTTGAGGATGTGTCTGACTTGCTGTGGTAAGACTTGAGACTAGACTTAATTTTGCTTTGACACGACTGAGGTCCAACCACCTAAAGTGCTGCACACTACATGCCACATTCACTCATTCACACACACTCATATACTGGAAGCCTAGACTAGTAACTAGTAATAGTAACACCTTCTATTTGATTAAACATCCACACACGTGCTCACACACTGATGGCTCAGCCATCTGAAACAACTTGGGGTTCAGTATCTTGTCTGAGGACACTTTGACATAAGTGGACTGGAGGATCTGGGAATCAAACCTCCATTTAGCAGACTACTCACACCGGGTGAGTCCTTTCCATGGAGCACTGCCCGTTTGCTTTTGGCACCCATGTTAACCAATTGGGCTGTTCACACTGGACACAGCGCTGAGCACTCAGGCCGGCTCATGATTTGCATTGATAATTTTGGCGTCTGGTCTGTTTTTTCGGTGAGTGAATCTGACAGGAAAACACACTGAAAATGTACTGTAAATGATATAAAGTGTATGTTGAATATAATATTAATGATCTGACTGTGATAAATGCGAGAATATATGCTGACCAGTGCAGAGAAATGCAATTCTGGTGTGAACGGCCAGGCCACTGCTGACAGGTGGATGCATGACAATTAACAAATTGGGCGCATCTGCATCCAGTGTGAACCCGACTAGACCAGACTTGCTTTGACAAGACTTGAGACAAGAATTGCATTTGCTTTGATGAGACTTGAGACTATACTTGGGCTTGCTTTGGGCTTGGAACTTGCTCTTCAGGACTTGAAACGTGACTCAAACTTGCTTTACTGAGGCTTATGACTTGATCAGGATTTGTCTTGATTGGTACTTGATCTAGACTTACTTAAAAGACACACAAAAGCTCCTGTGAATTTCTGAACATTTAAAATAATTGATCTCTTTCAGCAGGTGAAAACAAAATACACAAAAAATCTAATCATCACATGTCAGACTAATAAAGTCTTCCTTGTGTTTCTCCCTGAAGTATTTCTTGATGCAACATTGCACTACATTTGTTCTTTTAACCCAATCAACACACCAGTGCTTTCCCCTCCTTTAAATATACAAACAATCTTATGAATTATGATTGCAATCTATCACTACAGTTCCCCTTGGGTTACATTCCTCTGACTGACAAACAAGCTCTGGAATGTACAGAAGCAGACTGCAGGAGATAAGACTGTTGTTTCACCTCACAGTTCCTGTGTGTCACTGTCACTGGTATGTTTGGCGTGACAACCACAGTAAAGGGTGTGCAAACACACGTGCATGCATAGAATTGTATAAAAATGTGCGTATGCACACACCCACACACAGATCTGACTGGAAAGATCATTCTTTTGAAGGTTAATGATCCAAGCCCAGCCCATTTGACTCAACCACCTCAGCCTGACAATGCTATCTGACTGCTTTTCTCTGCTTCCTCCTCTTTAAGCAGGCAACACCCTTCATCAAAAATCACCCGTCGAGTTGAACAAGTCTCTGTTCTGTGCTGCTCAAAAGTGATGAATAGCAATTAAAGCCTTGCAAGCCCGACGACAGAAAAATGAATCAGCCAATGTATTGTGAACAGGAGACTTGTTTTATACTGGGTGGCAGCATTGGTCATCATTACTCAAACATTAGGTGGTGCTTAATTCCTTTAACTCCTTTTGAGTGACAGCACTGAGGAGAGCAAATGGTCAGAGGCAGCTTATATTTTTTAGTATACTCCAGGAAGACAGACATGACTCCACACAAGAATACTATGAATAATGTCACCTTTTATCCTTCCTCACCTGTTACACCTGGCGCAAAGGGCGACGAGAGTGATGCTGAGGACTAGGAAGACGACGAGGGAGATGATGCCCACCTCTGGGGATGAAAACCCACCCAACATGTCTACCATCCCTATTGGAGCCATTGTCCTAGTGCTCTGTAAAGACTGGCAAAACCATGCCAAAGGTATCGTCAAAGTAGGCTCATATTGTTACATCCAAATTCATTAGAAACCAAAGTGGGTATAATTCTTTACAATTATTTTTCCATTAGATACAATTTGATGTTGTCCAGTTAACACACAGCATCTCACATATTGAAGTCAAGCATTTTCTAGATGACAAATTCTTAAAAGGACACACAATAAAGCCAAAAAAATAAAAAATACAGAGTTGATAACTTACGTTGTATGCCGCTTGACTCCGCTGTAACTCTGTCACCAACTGCTGTCAGTCATTCAGCTACCTTTGTTTTATGTGGCTCCCAGCAGGCAGGTGACTCAGGGAGGGACTTACTTCATTGGTATCCTGTCTGTTATGAAGGAGGTGCTGACATGAGCACATAAACAGCCCATTGTGTTTTTTGTCATCACTAAATCACATCTGCACCTGAATGCCTCAGCACCTGAGATGTCTGCGGCTTCCGGGAATGTTGGAATGTGCGCACAGTAATCTGGAAAGATGGTGGTTGATCAACAGGAAAAGCTCAATCAATTAATACATGGAAATGTTCATACTTGTACTAAAAATCCTCCTGGGGGGAGGGTGGGCTGAGAACTGAACCAACCCACTGATGTTAATTCATGTGTGTACTGTAGCAGCCTGGCAGGGGAAAGCTCATTAGGCAGACACACACACACACACACACACACACACACACACACACACACACACACACACACACACACACACACACACGCACGCACACGCATTCAGACAACACCTCCCCGTGGCAGAAGTTTACATGACTGCAGAAAATTGGCAGCTCATCGCAGGCCGAGGGCAGTTTCACGCTCGTATCTTTACACATTTCAAATATGCAGTCAGCTTTGTAGTGTTGTATTCCTGAATTATGAGTCATGCATTATTTATTACATTCTCTCAAACATAGTTTTTACATAGTTATTCTGTTAATATGCAAGCCATAATATCACTCCATGTTCTTACATAGTCAGTTACAATTCTATTTTTACTTGTGCATTGGCTGGTAGTTGAGTATACACTAAATGCCCAGTAAAAGGCACCAAAAAACCCACTGCTGTTGCAGTGCACATTAGTTTCTTCTCCTTGGTCTCTGTGCCGAGAGCCGATTGGCTGGAACCACTGAAATCCCACTCACAAGGGAGGTATTACAGAAAAAAGGATCATTGTTCTGACACAGAGCAGGCTTTGGATGCAGACAGGGCCAGTGTAACTGGATTACCGTGTTTCAGATCACTTTCACTTTGAAAAGATCAGGGCTTGAGGCATGAAACTAAGGGATAATGTATATGATAAAGTCACCGCTGTAGTGCTTACATCCACCATTATACAAATAATGTCCCTCCCCCACCTGTTTTTTGTTTTGTTTCTTACAATGTACTCCTTCAGTTTGAAGCTGTATATTTCTCTTTTTTGGTCTGAAACAGTTCAAAATCTATATTAATAGATACAGTACATTCTGTATGCCTCTGTTTACCTGTCAAGTTTCTGTTACAGTTTACATCCGTGTCTGTGGAAACATGGATGCTTCACACCCATTGTCCCCCAACAGCACAGAAGATGCATACAATTCACATTTTCAAGCTGGGCACACAAAATTAATGTCATCAATTTAGTGTCTGATCCAAATATTTCATCTTCTGTTCCTGAGTTATGATGTTGAGTAATCGCCAGAAAAGTGTTTTTTGCAGAATATTACTGTCACTGTATAGAGAGATGGACTACACATCTCCACTTCCTCCTACTGTACAAACATCAAGCCAAAATATCCTGGAAGTGTTTCCTGAAATTCAGTTATGACTTTTGGTTTTGGTTTGCCACCCCAAGATTATCAGTGGCTCCACCTGGCCACTCCTCTGAAAAATGTCTTGCGGGGCCACTACAGCTAAGATGAATGGTTAGTGAGCAAATGAATGTTGCAACTGCTGGAAAGCCTACCCAAAAATAAATACCAGCATGTATACAAGATATACTTTGTGTTGGTTTCCAGCTACTCCTGCACGAACATGTTGTCAGCCCTGAAGTCGACTGCTTGGTCAGTGGAATTACCACAGTCAGTGCCAAGGGAGCAGACCAATTATGTAATTCTGCAGTCACACTGTATCGATAACAATTAAACATGTTTCATACAGTTTCCTCCTGCTGTTTCCCCCCACCATAAACAATGTTTTTCCATTTTTAGAAAAGTGTATAAAATTGCATGTATACTGATTTCTGTTGATTTCTATTAGGTTTCACTAAAGCTAAGACTTTGTTTAGAAAGCTCAGTGTTTTAGTCATTTTGGACATATTTGCCTTCTTGCTGAGAGTTAGATGAGAAGACTGAGATCACCCCCACATCTGTCTGGTAAATTCTAACAGCCAGATAGTGATATCATCTAACTATCTGCAAAAAGACGAATAAGCAAAATGGAACTATTTCTTTAATAACCTATTTGCTACGAGATAAAGCTTCACAGCTGCAGAGACATACATAAAGGTAAAGTAGAAGAAGAATTTCAATGACTTCCCCGAACACACACATCCACACTCACATATTTCACCACCCTTGACTCTTTAAAGATTACACACATACCTCTTTGTTAGTAATGACACTGACACCAAGTAACGCCTATGCCCATTACTTGTTTAACAGTCCCATTCTGTCATAATCATCTCCTGAAGCACTGCAGATCAGGCAATCCATAGCTCTCAACAAATTCATTTGTTCCCTCTCAGCGGCACAAACCAAAATCAATAGCCCCATTCTTACCGCAGGAGGAAAGGAAGCCTGCAGGAATCATAACCAATTTCTAATATTTGTAACATAATCCTGAAAGCACAATTTGCTCATATAGGAATGAACCCAGCCAACAAATAATCTCTATTTGAGGGCAAATTGGAAAAACAATAACCTTCCTGATACTAGCTGAGTTTAACTCTGCAAAGGAAAGTGGACCTTCGTGCACATACAAACCATATCTCAAATAACAGACTCATTATCCTGTAGCCTTTCTCAAATAGTTTTAAGATTTTAGCTCTTCTGTACTGGCTAACACATTTCAAACATTTCATCATTCAATATTTAAGGGACAAAATCCTCTCCAATTGAGATTTCAGAAAATAGGCTGCTGAGAGTTAGATGAGAAGTTTGATACCAATCTGGTAAGTTGAAAATGAAGATTCAGCCAGCAGCTGTTTATCTTATCTTAACAGTCTGGAAAGAAGAGGAATCAGTTAGTCCGGCTCTGTAGCCTACAAAGGTAAGAAGAAAATATCCACCATAAACTTTAAAGGTGATTTTTAGGTGTGACATGATCGCATGTCTCTTTGGGCTGTGAGAGCTGAGACAAAGAAGAGTCCAAGCTGAAATTTTGTGCTTTGTGTGTCTGCTTCACAAACAGTATTGAGGGTAACACATGACAGTAATTTTAGCAACATGTTACCAACAGGATTTCAGCTAATTTATCCACAATTATCCACACTGCTCCACTTCTGACAATGTGACACCAGAAAAATAACATCTGATGGTTATTGTGTGTTGTTATATCATTACGGACTACATTATAGAAGGGTGCCAGTGATCGGCATTTCTGGGTCATGCCCTACAGGTCACTTTGGGTGACAGGCTGTCTGTCAACTGTGTCCTCAGTTTAGATCTAGATCCACCCCTTACTCCTCCACAGCCGTTGTCCGGAGATGGTCAAAAAAGAAACCAAGATGGCAACGGCCAACATGCTGAACTCAAGGCTTCAAAAAGGGAGGTGACAAACCAATGGGTGATGTCAATGTTGCTACATCCATTATTTTATGAAATCTATGCATGAGACAAAAATCATGTTCCTCCGCTTCCTCATAGGGCTTCTAATGGCATTATCGCGCGTTAAACATATTTTTGTACTGTTTAGCTGTAAAATGAGAAAGTTTGCTCTGGCCGGAGGAGGGATATGAATTTTTGTCTTTACAGATTATCTCTCTTGTGCACTGCTGTCAGGATACAGTGACAGTATCAGCATTTACGTAAATGTATTTGTGAAAACTGTCGCTTTAAAAAAAGACTCCTGAGCTCTGACTCACACTAACTGATACTGGGCCATCCTGAAACTCATCCTGAGGGAATTCATTCTACATATTAGAAACAAAAGGTGTGGCTACCTGCTTAACATGACTGCAATACAATATTTAGCAACTAACAAAGAACAGGCAAAACCACAGAGACACACTGACAACAGCCTTGTTTCCTCCATATGGACAAACAGGGTCAACAAGATATTTTTGTGTTTAACATTAGCATCAAAAGACCCTTGATTTTTTTAATAGCTTGCTCTAAATATTCAGTATTTTCCAAGGATTTGCAACTTTTTCCATTTTGCTTTGTTTTCTGTTTTTGTTGTCTCATGCTCTCCATATGGACTTGCTACATTATGCTGAGGTAAGCCAGTCTTTCATCGGCTCCCACTTCTTCCTTTTTTTTGTTTTCACCACATCTTAAGGGTTGTAGAGACCATGGGATTGAGCAAAGAAATATATGAAAAACCATGCAGGTGCTGCCTTTTGCCACTGTGGATCAGTGTTGTCTTCTGTCATCTTTTCCCACACACACGCACGCACGCACGCACACACACACACACACACACACACACACACACACACACACACACACACACACACACACACACACACACACACATTTTTCTATAACTGAATCTGCTGAGGGATTTTGACCACATGGAGACCCTCCTGCCAGCTTGTGTCCATGCGCTCTTTCTCCCTGCCTTAGTGTTAAACTAGCCTCTTTCTTCACCCAAATCCCACTATCTGGCTGGGCCAGTTCGATGAACACATGGACAGATTACTGAACAGGCCCACCAGGCACAGGCCTAGGGGCCTCAAGTTTGTCACAAAATAACTACAAAGAAACACAAAATGACCCCAAAGACACACATAATGACCTAAAACAGACACAAATTCAATGACCTCAAATAGACACAAAACAATCTCAAAAAGACCCAACATGACCTCAAGGAAGCACAAGATAACTACAAAGATTAACAAAAAAAAACCACAAAGAAAAAAAAATGACTGCAGTGCACAGACATGAAATAGTTTCACAAAGACACAAAATCACCACAAAATGACTTAAAAAACAAAACAAAATGCCCATAACCAGACACAAAATGACCCCAAAGAGACACAAAACGATTTCAAGCATACAGAAAATTACTATAAGGACACATACAATTACCTTAAAGAGACACAAAATGACTATAAAGAGAAACAAAACAACCACTGAGACACAAAATGACCTCAAAGAAGCATGACATGACCTCAAAGAGGCACGACATGACTACAAAGAAACACAAACTGACACAAGTCTGTGTGCCTTGCTGCTTTAGGTGATGGGGCCGTTTGCATATCTGTACCCAGGGGCCCATTGTCTCATAATCCGCCATTGAACTCCATAATCCAGATTTGCTCTTTCACTCAGTATTTAAATGCTGACACTGCCATTTACCTCTGGGAACTAAAGCTAGCAGTGTACATCTGGAGTAGCAGTATGTCTAAAACTAGTCAGCTAATTTTGAATACGCAGTTGCTTTTTTCTGTATACGATTAGGTAAACAGAGCTTGAAAATGCAACTTATCTACAATTATTTACAATGTATATGTTGATAATTCTGATATTTCCTAAAATGACAGATAGAATTACATGTTTGAGACCAATGTCCCTTATTAGCATTGTCCTCACAACCATCAGCAGCAGCAATTAGGCTAAATGGAAGGATGATTCACTGTGGAAAACTTTACTGAGCCATAGTTAGCAAAGTATGGAGTCCACTGAGCCAACTATTTCTGCACTGAATCAGTGACTTAACCCTTTGGAAATGTCAGATGACCTGTTAATTGTATCAGACAAGACGTTCTTTGACATTTTTATTTTTGGAATACTTTACGCAATCACATTTTTCACAGACAACCTGATAGGTAAACAAAAAATACAAATATGGCTTTTTTTTTTATTATTATCATTGTTATTAATATTTCTGTTAGGTACATTTAAACCCAACCCCTTTCTATCTTTGTCTCTCAGACACACACATTAACAAACTCTTGTCACTTGTCTTTTTCTTGTTTACCCTGCAGTTGCTTTGTGACGTGCCTCATTGTAATGAGTGCCGTCAGGATGCAACACAAGAACAGGGCGGGGAAGGATACACAAGCCCACCACAGCTGCCTCTCTCCAAATAACTCCAACACTGTATCTCTCTGCCTGGCATAGTCCTGGAACAGAGCCTCCAGCTGGAACACGGTGCACAGGGACAGAAACAGGTGGAAGATCTGGTGACCCTGACCCAAAAAGTCACAGCGGCCAGGGAAGAAGCGCTCAGGGATGGGACAGGAGAAGAACAAGGCGGACAGAAGGAAAGAGGCAATCTGGAGAGCATGGAAGGAGAGTGAGGGATCCTGTGTCCAGGAGACGGTGAACAGGCGATGGACTACTGGGCTGATGCCCAGTATGTATGCTAGGGTGGTAGGGATCAGTTGACAGATTTTACGCCGTATTGGATATGGCCGCCGATACCTGGACTTAGCAAAACAGCAGCCTGCACAGGAGAGCCACCCGAAGAAGGCAGCTCCAGGTAGGAACAGGAGCCCGATGCAGCTTTCTCTCCATGCTGCCTCTGACGTGTAGAAAAAATGGCCAAGTGAGCAGCCATACTGATAAACAGCTACACCCACATAGTCAATGAAGAAGAAAAAGTAGTGTGCATGTTCAGAGTGAGACTGCAAGAGGTGAGCTACCACACTAAAGAACAGATAGGTGAGGGAGGACACCAGGAAGAGGCTCAGAGGTAGAGAGGCTGTGTCCAAGGTGTACCCCAGGGCACCTATGTTGGCCCACCAGCGGAGCAGCAGCACAGGACATGCCAACAAGTGGGTCCACACGTTTAAGGATTCATTATGTCTTTGAAAGAGGCTGAAGAGGTACAAGTGCCAGTGCTGCTGGACAGGACGGTAGCCCGACAGGATGTAGGGCTCTCGGAAGAGATTAGGGACCTGGGAGGCAGTGACAGTGGGGCTGGGTGACGGAAGGAAGGGAGGAATGAGGTCTGAGAAGTGGGGCAGGCGGCTGAGGTGTTTGATGCTTAGGGTCAAGGTGTTGAGACGCTGCAGAGTGTCTCCCGACATAGCTGGGTGATGGGTGGAGGAGAAGAAGGGGAAGTGGAATACAGACAAAGGACTGCTGGACACAACAACCTGTGGGACACAAAACAGAGCTAAAATTACCACCTTGCAGTTGTATGCCTCTGTGAACCAGTCAGTTGCAGGAACAGCTTACATCTTTGTCTGTCATTAAGTGTTTTTGCAGGACTTCATGATGAAACAGTGAAGTTGACCAGAGGTATCAAAGGAAATGAAAGAGAGGTGACTTTCTATAAGAGGACGCCAGAAAGAATTAAATGAATATTTGAAAACTGCAAAGTTATGTATCACGAAAGACCCCTTAATGGCTCATAACCTGATAAGAGCCTGCAATGTGCTTTGACGTGATGCCAATAAGCACTCTCTAGGGGAGATTTTCAAGTGATTTTTAGAATGCATCAATCAACATAGTAAATCATGAGTTATGAAGACTGAGCTTAATACAATCTGAGGGGGATTACAATTGGGAGAGAAAGTTAATAAAACTTCACATTTCGCAGCCAAAAGCACATGCTGTGAATATTCGATAGACAGATTAACAAACCAGAGCTGTTTTGGTGAGCCCTGAGATACTTCAATTGCACTTTTTAATTCATATGTGAGGGACCATGTTCAGCATAAAATTTAAATGTTTTCGTTTGACACATCAGTCTGGGCTGAAGTTTTTTTAAGCTCATTTTCACTTGCAGGCTCTCCACACAGTTATAAAACAAATACACACAACATGAGAGCATTCCAAAGGTAGGCATTCTTCGCCATGTGTGTCGTGTGCTCCAGAAAAGCAGGTATGTAGTCAAACCTGAAACGATTACCGTCCTGACAAACACACACACACACACACACACACACACACACACACACACACACACACACACACACCGGAAGAGAGAGAGAGAGAGAGAGAGAGAGAGAGAGAGAGAGAGGCAACAAAACAAACAACAAGCACCCATCTGAGGATGAACTGCTACTGCAAACAGCTGGGCCTATGGTATCCCCCCCGATGGGTGTGCCCTGACCAGTTCCCCTTCTATTGTTGTCACTAACACTCACTGATAGTGAATACCTGCACCTTATGAGTAACAATGGGAGTTTGAACTGAGTTTATCTTGGAAAAATAAGCTGAAGGCTTCACCTGTGGGTTCATAAAAACATGAACACCTCCTTGCAGAAGTTGTTGGTCCAGACAAACCAGTGCGTTCTTTTTATAGTCCAACAGAAATTACAGAGAGAAATGAAACGCTCTTTATCTCTAATCTCCCTTTTTTGCGGTACTTTCAGCAGAGTTATTCATCTGCAGAGAAAACACGTTTCCCATCATATAACCATTTGTCCACACAAAAGTACTAAAATAAAGCTTTTGATTTGCAGTGTTCGTAGGAAGAAGAAACTTCATCTCACCTGCTGGTGTCAACACACCTGTTGCCCCTCGCTTGTCTCTGCCAGAAGAAGAAAAGCAGGCTAACTATGCTGCAGTCTCCCCTCCTATAGAGAACACATACCGCTCCTTTTCTATGGCATGTTGAGGTGAAGAGAGAGCCGCAGGCTGCTGCTGCAGGGAGGGAAAGGGTAAAAACACAGCTGACCGGACTGCCCGGAGTGTAACGAGCGTGGGCGGGGTTACAATGACCAGAAAGTGCAGTGATTAATAGTATCGACAAAATACACTGAAGCTTTATAATCAGTGTCAGGGTGTAACTAGTTATGCTACATGTAACAGTTCTGCCTAATTAAATTACAAAAGAAATGCAATGCTATTTAGTTACACTTAATGAGAAAATTATAAGTTACGAAACACAGTGTTGGTGATTACACGGGTTACATCCAAGTACATTGTTTTAGAAAAAACGAAACAAAAAACGCATATGCAGAATATAACATTCATTCTGTTGCTTTGCATCTGTTTGCTGTTCAGGAATGTCTTCTCTTGGCATATTTCCAGACAACACAGGTCAACAAATCTGAATTCCATATTTAACGCACTTCTGATTTTGGGACTTTTCAGCTTTATTGTCCAATTTGAAACATTTGAAAGAAGTAAGTTATCAAATGTAATAAGTTACATTACTGTGATGAAGTAATTAGAATAGTTACATCAAGAATTACATTTTTAACAGAGTAACTAGTAATCTGTGACCTATTACATTTCAAAAGTAACCTTCCTAACACTGCTTATAATAAATAAATAGGTGCTTGTAGTTTGACAGTCACATTGAATATAAAGTTTGTGTCTAAATTTAAATCCTTAGAATTTATCAATACTACTACTACACTACTACTACTGCTACTTATAACAATAATAATAATAATAATAATAATAACAATAATGATTAAGGGGAGAAAGTACACACACACACACACACACACACACACACACACACACACCAGAGCCAAAAGAGACTCACCCCCTTATCCCCTGACAACACTTAATTAACTCACCTGTGTTCACTGTTTTTGTTGTTTTGATGGTGTTTTGTTTAAATGAATAAATAAATGAATAAAATGTTTGATGGTAATATAAAATCATCAATAATTTCTAAAGGAAACTTGTAGGAGTGAATTGAGGCATTGTTTGATCAAAGTCCTTTATAATAAAAATCCTTTATAATATTTGTTTACAGAGGACAGAGGACATTTTGGTAAAAACCATAATAACAACAAAGATACATTGGGCTAAATATGTACAAAATGTCTGTGACGATGCACAGCCAATATAATCAGAAATCTCTAGCTTTTAAATTTTATGTAAAACTCTTTCCCTTCTTTTTAAACGTGTTTTTTCAGTGTATTGCCTATAATCACGCGAGGATCTGTATTTCATGTACCTCCATTTGTCATTAACAAAAGCCTCCGGGCCTCGTTTATGTCGCCATCTCCTGGATAAACTGACTAAGGCTTGGCTGGGTTATGCTTTTCCTCCCTTCTAACAGGGTGCCCCTTCCTGCTCCATTTTCGCGCGAGTTTTTTGAAGGGGCGGAGTTATGCGGTGTCACGGTACATTTTATTGGACGGCGGTACATTTACCCGCCGACTATGCAAAGCGTACGTGCCGAGTTGACCAATCGCATGTTACGCTCTACTTGTAGCCGGCACGCAGTGGCGCGAAAACTCTACAGTGTGTGGTTTGACGGCAGCGGAGTACACACGGTACTAAACCCTGTGCAACCCTTCAAGATTTTTACAGTATAATAAGTAATCGCTCATAATGGCAACCGACGTCGTAGACGACCGTGAGATGAGGGAGGCTCAGAGGGATTACCTGGACTTCCTGGACGACGATGTAAGTCTGACTTTAATACGGTTTGTTGTGGGGTGGAATGACAAACCATGCGGTCATAACAAAAGAACTGCTCTTCGTTTGGCTAGTCTGTAACAATAATCGCTGTTGGCAGTCAAATTACATTAGTTTGCAAATGCCAACGTTACTGTGAAGCCTGGGGCAACAGTTGAGTGTGCTTTGAGTTTAGCTAATTGTGTTTAGTCAGGCATAAACTGATGCATATTTCCTTTGAGCCCGGTTACATCATATTGTTCTGCGTTAAAAATTGAAAAACACTAAACCCTCCTGCCCGTTTCCTGCAGCAAGACCAGGGGATCTATCAAAGCAAAGTCCGGGACATGATCAGTGAGAATAAAGCTCGACTCATCGTCAACATCAACGACGTGAGGAGACGCAACGAGGCCCGGGCTGCAAAGTAAGGAACCAAACTCTCTCTCTGTGCATTGGCACCGACACATTACATTTCAGCGTCCTTATAAGGGACCGTTCGTTATTTGTGAGAGGGGAGGGGTGGTGCAAATTGGGGCACATGAAATATTATGTTAAGCACTTTCAATTTTGACTTAGGGCAGGGACATACAACTTTAAATGGCTAGATGTTGTTTTTATTTTACATTCCATCTTAACCCCTGGCAGGCTTGTGGGCATGTAAACTGTAAACAAAACCAAAAAAAGCCCAAATTGCACTATTTATCATAGCCAGAAACACATGCAGCACACAGTGTTCTGTAGCATGTTGTAGAACCTCTGGCTACATAACTGATTTACTCCCCGATCACACAGAGAGTGTTTTGCAGGTTGCAAAACATGAGGCACACCGCACTGCCTTTTTATTTTAATTAAATGCCACTAACAAAAAATGCATGCTACAGGTTTCTATTGTTGCCAGGCAACTGTACCATCACATGTAATCAACCCACCATCTATTTATTTATTTCACAGTTATTAGTATCCTAATGTTCAGACAGAGGAGACTTGCTGTAGCTCTGGTTGAGGGTGAGAGGCTGTCAGCAAATAGCACAGGGAAACAGATCTGTGTGGGTACATGACACCCTAAAAAAAAGATGGTGGATCACAGGGAGAGCTACCAGTTGGTCTAGGAGCTTTACCTTGCTTTACCTCACGCACCACACTTAAATGCACACCTGCTGTTTTCTAATGAGATGGTGGTAACTGCGGTTTGTTAGGTCGTATAGCTCTGGGTATCCAACAACCCCACCACCAGTTTCTCCTCCATTGTTAACCAGCTGTAAACTTGTTGTCCCAACCACCTGTTCCCCCCCGTTAAAGGGGGGAGTTTTTCCTTATCCGCAGTGAGGGTCCAAAGGACAGAGGGATGTTGTACGCTTTAAAGCCCTCTGAGGCAAATTGTGATTTGTGATATTGGGCTTTATAAATAAAATTGATTGACCACAGATGGCCTAGCTCTCAAATCATCCGATTGGACAATGGGACAATAGTGGAGATGACGTAGGGTGCTTTTCTGCTCTGAGTTGAAGGTTTTTCAATTCAAGGAGTTCAGAGTACTCCGGCAAATACGGCAGGCACCTAGAGTGGAGAAGCATGAGGCGCATAGCGATGCTGAAACAGCGAGCAAAGCGCTTCATTCTCATTAACTCTTTTGGAGTTTCGATGTGTTATTATTTCTGTATATAACAACAAAAAAGCAAAGTTGCACCTATCGATCGACTGCTGACTAGAATCACACGATTTTCAGCTTGATTGGCCATATGTGGTGACTGGCCGGTTAGTCTTGGATAATTTAACAAAGGATGCTGCTAACTGTTTCATGTAAGTGAATGGGAAATGCTAAATGATTAGGGCCATGGGGGGCAGCTTTGGCATCATGCACGAATCAGCAGGTCTGAGTTTAAAACATTTGGAAATTGAAATCAGCCATGCCCATGACTCAAATGTTTTATCCTCTCTGCCAGACTGATGAACAATGCCTTTGAGGAGCTGCTGGCATTCCAGCGAGCTCTGAAGGATCTGGTGGCCTCAGTGGACGCCACCTATGCCAAGCAGTATGAGGAGTTCTTCATTGGTCTGGAGGGCAGCTTTGGCAACAAACACGTCACCCCCCGGACCCTGACCTCCCGCCTGCTGGGCAGCATGGTGTGTGTGGAGGGCATCATCACCAAGTGTAAGTTGATGTTAATTTTCCTTGTCTTTGGGGATCACCGCTTGTCTCTTTGACTGCTTTACACTTGATATAATCTTTGAATGTTTCCCTTTCAAGGTGATACTAAGAACATTTATCATTACTCCCCTCACATTCTTCTTCAGGTTCTCTGGTGCGTCCGAAAGTGGTGAGGAGTGTCCACTACTGCCCAGCCACTAAGAAGACAATGGAAAGGAAGTACACTGACATGACCTCGCTGGACGCCTTCCCCTCCAGTGCTATCTACCCCACCAAGGTAGCTATGCTCAGAAAATGTGTGTGCTTACTGTTTGACCAAAACAGATCGTGGTCCTGATTTTTCACACATCTTTACTCCTTCGGTTTCCGTGTCTGTGGACAGGATGAGGAGAACAACCCTCTGGAGACAGAGTTTGGTCTCTCCATCTACAAGGACCACCAGACCATCACAGTGCAGGAGATGCCTGAGAAAGCCCCCGCTGGCCAGCTGCCCCGCTCTGTGGACATCATCCTGGACAACGACCTGGTGGACATGGTCAAACCAGGAGACAGAGTGCAGGTCATCGGAACATATCGCTGCCTGCCTGGCAAGAAGGGAGGATTCACCTCTGGCACATTCAGGTGAGATGGGATAAAGCATGTACTAAAGCTGCTGAGTTTGTCGTTGTTCTGTTATTAATTTTCCATCCTTTTCTCCTTAGGACCATCATGATAGCCTGCCACGTCAAACAGATGAGCAAGGAAGTGTCCCCCCTCTTCTCTGCAGATGATATAGCCAAAATCAGGAAGTTCAGCCAGACTCGCTCCATAGTAAGGCCTCACTTTTCCTGCCTTGTTGCTCATAGCTGCTCAAGTTTATGAAAAGGATCTCACTTTATCTAAAATAATTCTTCTTTTGTGTTTTTACTTAGGATGTGTTTGATCAGCTGGCTCGCTCCCTGGCTCCCAGCATCCATGGCCACGAGTACATAAAGAAGGCCATCCTTTGCATGTTGCTGGGCGGTGTGGAGAAGGTGCTGGAGAATGGATCGCGCATCAGAGGAGACATCAACATCCTGCTCATCGGTACTGTTGTTTCTTCAATTAATGAATTGAGCTCTTAGTGTTTTATGTTATCAGTTCAGTCCTATTAAAGTCTGATTTAGAGTTGCACAAAGGCTCTAAGCAGAGCCTATGCCCCAGCCTCTGCAAGATGCTGTTGTGAACATTTATACTTGTGTGTGGTGTGTCTGCATCTCTCTGCAACTGCACTGCCAAAATGCTAGGCTTTACATTAGTGTTATGTTACTTGCCGCTCGATGGTAGTTTCATAATGCCAGCTGGAGTTTATGAATGCCGTAACAAACGGCAGTTGGACTTGGCATTTGTGAACACTGCTCCATGCACTTCTGTTTGTGTCTGTATGCCGTCTTGTACTGAGACAACGATGTTTACACCAGTGAAATGTTAGGAAATAAAGTACCAAAGTTCAGACCGTAACGCATAATATTAGTGTATTACAATACATGAGAACATGACTGACCTATATACTGATGAAGCAAATAATTCAAAAGAGGAAATAATATAATCAAAATAAAGTATAAAAACAGGCTGTCTTAAAAATGTCTTGTAAAAGTGTTTTGAGAATCAGAAACAGAAATACTTTGTTGATCCCTGAGGAGAAATTGTGATTCCGTACAGTCGCTCTGATGTAAAGAACAAATAATTATCACAAGTAAGATAAGAGTATGAAATATAAGTATGTGCAAATAAAATAAAATAGAAATAAAAATGTGCATTATGCTCCAATGTTTAACACTAAGTAAGACATTAGGAATAAAAATATCCTGACTGTGTAAATTGTAAATTGTGTAGATTCTTTTATAAGTGTCCACAAAGAGTGAGCTCAGTTCAGTAGAGTCATGTCCATATTTCTCACAGATATCCTGTGTAAGAGGGCACACAAGTATATGTTCTTCATTCTTTATGCCAGTCTTACAGGAACATGCATTGTTCTGGTGGTGTGCAGCTCCACCTCCCAATTTTTACAATCGCAATCTGTGAGAGGACAACCGGAACCATGTTAAGGCTATTGTTAGATGGTCTTCAATGTACAGTGTATTGCTGGTATAGAGTGGATGAGTATGTATCTGGGTTGGCTTAGTAGGTGTGGTATCTTGGTCCCGCTTTAGATCTACGGTCACTCTCAATGTGATCTTATTTCTCCTTTATTCTCTGTGATTCTCTTGTCTCGTCATTTCTAGAACATACCACAAGGGGTCATCTAGCATGCTCTGACACTGCTTTTCTCTCACAAAAGCAAAAAGTATCACTCAAAAATAATTTGTATTGTACCATGATGCTCACTAAAACCAATACAATAAAAACAAATAAGTATGAGAAAGAACATAAGAAATTATATGCGTTATATCTTGAATAAATATATACACTGAAAAGGTGTTGGTGAGACTAAATCACTTTACCAAGAAATATTGCACAGTTGAAGAATTGCAGACTTTTCCTCCACTCATATGAAGCCAGGAACAACAGCAACATTTAATAAAGGTACAAAATTCAACTCCATTATAACTCACAAGATTAACAGACAAAATTTTGTGTTATACTAGACCTGTTTTACCCACAAAAACAACATGTTAATGTTAAGGTGACTTTAAAATCGGTTGGAGAACAACACTGAAATAACCGAGGGGTCCAGCTTAAGTTTAAAAAAAAAAAAAAAAAAAAAAAAAAAAAAATCACAAATTTGAATAGTTACACTACTAAAAACCCGCCAGTGGTGTTGTAAGCAATGAGTTAAAAAACCAAAATACTGCGTACTAAAAAAACAATTTAATATTGTCAAAAATGTAAAAGGCACATATAAAAATACACTTAAAATGTCTGGGGAAGCAGCTCAAGGATTCAGAACAATCAACTATCCTTATCTCAGTCTTGCGTGACGTCCAGCAGCAGGTTCTGGTCAATATAATGTTGCAACACTGTAGCTCTGCTCTTTTGCATCAGAAGTTCACTCGTTCACAGGCGACCAGCTGGCAGTCACTCATCCACAGCACTATTACCGGCTTACAAGTCAAGTAGGGGGACACTTAATTGGGCAGAGCTCGCAACTCTGCTGGATGGTGGCCGTAAGACTAGAAACGCGCAGTGCAAGTCAATACGATAATAAAATAAAAACAGCAAAACCAAGCATGATACAAACATGCAAGTTAAAACACGGCAACATATAAAAGCACTACAAAATATAAAAACACACAGCAAAGATATAACACAATAAAACTATCACTTCCGCATCGTGAGATCCCCACTGAGTGAATGGTTCCCAGTTTACAAAAATAAACAGGAGGTCTGCATCACTGTGACATGTGGTTACATTTCTGGGGAGGTGTACATCAGGCTATGGTGTAGATCACCTAGAGCCTACGCTGTAGATATGGCCAGGCCTGGAATTTTGTCATTTAGAGGCAAGGCCACTTGGCCTTTCGTTTTTGTAAATTTTTTGAGGGCACAAAGGCCAAAAGCCAGGGCGGCAAGGTCATAAAATAAAACAATGATTTTAAGTCCACGTTCATAATGAGTTTATGGACTAATGATGTATAACTATCTGTGAAATGAATAAATAAAATAAGCTCAAGTAATAATGAGTATAATAAGTAATGATGTGATCTATTTAATAGCACTAATAAACCCAATGTGTTTCTAAATATAGAACAATCAGGTTCATGTGTTTATAAGCCTCCTCAACATGATGCAGAAACAGACTAAAAAGAGCTATCAATGCACAGAAGCATAATAAGTGACATTAACAGTATCCAACAACACACACTATCTCTCTACCAGCATCTCCCTCTCCCCTCTCCTCCACACACACACATGTACACACCTCACCTCCTGGTGCTTTCCTTATAGGTCAGTTACACAGGATATAGTTTTATACAGTCCATGGCAGCAACAGTCATGTATACAACAACAAAGTTGCTATTTAGAACCCAATAACACCTCACTGGAATATAAATATTCCTCTTGACATCACAATACTGAGTGAAGAAAGTCACATTATCTCAGCATGAAGACAAACATCAGTATCAGTCATTCATCCTGTTCTCTGTCCCTCCTCTACTGAGGACACTTAATGTCTGCAGGTCGGCTGCCTCAGGTACATGTTCAGATAAAGTGTTAGCCTACACACAGACAGCTTTCATTTAGTTAGTCTTTAACACTTTGCTGTTAGCACCGTGAGCAGGATGTGCTTGTGTCGACTGGACAGCGTAGATTGAAATATGGCTTTCTACATGCTGATCACATGTATTGATAAAGTATTGGCTTGGCTGGCAGAGGTTTTATTGCACTTACTCACAGTAACAAGCGTAGTTGTCGTTAGAGTAATCTTGAAGTTATATTCCCTTTATCTGCACCGCGGCCTCTCTGCTGTTGAGTTTGTGTGTCTGTGTGTGCGCACGCTGTGAGGGGTGACATGCAGAGATCAGGAGAGAGGTTGCACCATGATGATGAAACCGAAACTTTAAAAAGTAACGCAGATAATAGCGGAGCTTACTATTAAACTTGCCTTGCGTTGTTTAATACCGGGTCTCGGTACCGATCCCTGCCCGGGTGTTTGATGAAGTCTCCTGGTTGGCCGGTGATAGACTGGTGTCAAACTGTCGTTATAGCCTGTCCGAGCGCTTCATGTCTATTGTTTCTCAATAGACGCAGGTGTCAAAGCCGTGTTGATAGGAAACAGGCAGAGGAAAAAACCACCTGAGGCAATGCGGGCGGGGCATCAAGGCCACTGTGGCCTTAGGGCAGATATTTTTTTCAAGGGCAAAGGGCCAAATTGGGAGGCCAAGAGAGCCATGGCCCTCGTGAAATTCCTGCCCTGGATATGGCGTTGATTCAGTGCAAACAAACAGACAGACAGCTTGAGCAGGGTTTATACTGGGTTGAATCAACGCTGTATCTACAGCGTAAGCTCTAGTTGCAGCAGTACACAGCAGTATAAACACTGCTCAAGCTGTCTGCTGCTCTCAGATGTGTTTGTGAGATAGTGGTTAATATCATGTATCCATTTCTTTACCAGGTGATCCATCCGTAGCAAAGTCCCAGCTGCTGCGTTATGTACTTCACACAGCACCCAGGGCCATCCCGACCACTGGCCGAGGCTCCTCTGGTGTGGGTCTGACTGCTGCGGTCACCACTGACCAGGAGACTGGTATGACAAACAAACACATTCACTGTGCATGAACACACTGGCACACACACAAACTGGCACTAACTGTATCTCACTTGTCGATTTTCTGTGTTTTTCTACCCAAGGTGAGCGTCGTCTGGAGGCAGGTGCCATGGTGCTGGCTGATCGAGGTGTGGTGTGTATCGATGAGTTCGACAAAATGTCCGACATGGACCGCACGGCCATCCACGAGGTGATGGAGCAGGGCCGCGTCACCATCGCCAAGGCTGGCATCCATGCCCGCCTCAACGCCCGCTGCTCTGTGTTGGCAGCTGCCAACCCTGTCTACGGCAGGGTGAGCAATTCATCTCATAACACCTTGTTTGCCATTTCAGTCAGTTACAGGCTTTACTTAACTGTCTTTTTCCTCTCTCTGAAAATGTTAACCCTGCTCTGTCTTTGCAGTACGACCAGTATAAAACCCCCATGGAGAACATTGGCCTCCAGGACTCCCTGCTGTCCCGTTTCGACCTCCTGTTCATCGTGCTGGATCAGATGGACCCCGAGCAGGACCGCGAGATCTCAGATCACGTGCTGAGGATGCACCGCTACCGCGACCCCCGTGAGCAGGAGGGAGCAGGTACTGTGCATCAGGACTTCTTAAAACTAATTTAGTGTTTGAGTAAACATATCTATAATTGTATATGTCCTTGTTTTGTATTTTCAGCCATGGCTCTGGGCGGGACAGTAGATGTCTTGGCTACAGAAGACCCAGATGCAATCGCAGAGGAGCACGAGGAGCTGCAGATCTATGAGAAACACAACAACCTGCTGCATGGGAGCAAGAAAAAGAAGTAAGCACACAGTAACTGTCTCTCTAGGGACTAAAACACCTCTGTCAAATCTTTCTTCTCATTACCTTACAGATATGTTAGTGTGAAAAGAACAATAAACATCATGGCGACTGGTTCAAGTGTAGAGTAAGAAGTAATGTTGTTTTGTTTCAGGGATAAGATTGTGAGTAAGGAGTTCATGAGGAAGTACATCCACATCGCCAAGGCTGTGACACCTGTGCTAACAGAGGAGGCAGCCAATCACATCGCAGAGGAGTACTCGAGGCTGAGGGGGCAGGAGCAGATGGGTGCTGATATCGCCAGGGTGAGTAGGAGCATGCACACACCTTTTTATGTACACAAGAGGTTATTAAATATAGATGGAATGTACTGATTAGACTTAGACTTGCACTATAGGGAGTTTAAAAACTGAACTGACTAATATCTTCCTCTCTCTGTTTAGTTACATCTGGTAGGGTGGGACAACTTATGTCTTTATCATACTTATCGGTACATATTAGTGACCTCGCATAATTCCCAGCATTATTCTGCCCAGTGTCAACTTGAGCAGGGTTCTTATTTTGACGGGTCACAGTGTGTTAAAGCACAGGTGTCACTGAACACATTAGCAATGACTCTGTTTTATTCCAGTGCCCCAATAAGTCTTGATAGTGAACCAGCATGCACAAGACCCTGAAATTGAAGCAGCTTAATGGAACTGTCTGCTAACTGCTAAACTTCTAAACTGCTAATATCTAACTTGAAGCGCTTCTGGCCCGAGCCGAGCCAGGTGCTTTAAAATAAAAGCACCAATAGATCTGCTTTGATGTATTTCACTAAAATAGTACTTTATTTCACAACTTTATTACTTTAGCTTTATTATAACATTATGCTATTTAAATTTATTATAAAAGTACTTGATTTAACTTTATTCTAATGGTAGTGAAGTATTTTAGTAGTCTACAGAAGTTTAGAGGAGATTTCAAAATATCGTGTATTGTGTGTCGCTATATATCCTAAAAAAGTAGTGCTTTATTTTTTTATAGGCCATATTACCCAGACCTATTTACACATGTGCTTTTACTACTGTACAAGTAGTCAGAATCATGGGTGAAATGTTTTCATAATTATGTATACTACTCAAAGGATCATTGTCATATCTTGTTGGAAACCATGCAGATACACAGCTCCTAGTAACTGATGGGTGAGGATTGTATTAGTGCGCTCTGACCTCGTTACCGCTCCTTCTCCTCAGACCTCTCCAGTGACCGCCCGTACGCTGGAGACTCTGATCCGTCTGTCCACAGCACACGCCAAGGCTCGAATGAGTAAAGCCGTGGAGCTGGAGGACTCAGAGGTGGCTGTGGAGCTTGTCCAGTTTGCTTACTTTAAAAAGGTTGGTACTGCTCTGTCTGCAGAAGAATGGAATGATGGCTTTGTCCTCAAACACTGGGGCGAAAGTAATGCCAATTAATTCTGCAGTGACACGTCTGGTTTGTGCGGTATACCCTGCAGGTACTGGAGAAAGAGAAGAAACGGTCGAGACAGGAACGGGACTCTGGCTCAGAGGAGGAAGAGGACGAGGAGTCCACTCAGCATTCACAGAGAGCTACAAGGAAGAGGTAAACACTTACTGACACAGTGATAAATGTTTGATTTACGAACTGTGTGTGTATATATATATATATATCAGTCAGTCAATAAGGAGACTAACTAGTGTGTCCTGCAGGGGGCGACGTGGCTCACAGGGCAGTGAGCCCTACAGCCCATATGACTTCAGTGAAGAGCAGGATGTCCCTGACAGTAAGTATCACTTGTATTACTTTCCCACACTGCTGCAGTCTGCTTTCACATTCTGACTGACTCAACTCAAAACTCACAGTCTCTGTTTAGGACATCTACTTTCTCACCTGGGGCAGGTTTCGTCTTTTAATATTTTGTAAAACTATACTGTTCCTTTTTTTTTTTTTCCTCAAAGAAACAGATAAACCCAACTGAGTCTGACAGAATCCATAAATAATAGCATTTTCTGTTTGCACTGAATATCCATCAAATATGGTCTTATGTCCCTGGAGCATTGACTCTCTTCTCCATTCATGTTCACATGCATATTTATTTTGTGATGGATGTACACATACAGGCAAGAACAAAACCAAAAAAGGTTTCTGATTGTCAGTTCATATAAACCATCATGTATAGTAGAACATGCATGCAAATATATGGCCCAACTTCTGTTGAGCATCAATAGTGGAAAGCACCTTTCCATTGTACTTGACTTGAGTATTTTCATTTGATGTTACTTTCAGCGTCTTCTCCATACATTTCTGTACTCGGTTTACCTCAGTTTATAGAAGATGATACATCTTGACATAAAAGTTTACTAAGTTCTTAAAACGAGCTTCACCTCGACCAGATAACATTAAATGCTTTTTCATGTTTATTCATCAGTGATTAATCCTACAATCTACAATACATTTTACACTTTAAAGCTGTAATTAGAAACTTTTCTGAAAATAGCTTTTTGGTCATATTTGCTTGAAGTGTCACTGTTGAAACAGCATTTCATAAGACAGAAAAAAAATCATATCCCTCCTGTTCTTTGTACTGCTTCTAATTGCATTTATGAGAACACTTTGCGGCTAAACAAAAACAACCAATCAGAGCAGAGTCTGTAACGCAGCTGTAAAATGAGAATTTGCTCTGGCTGGTGGGCAGTGCTTAGTTTCAGCTCGACAGTTTCCAACATAGTGGGATTTCATGTACTGAATGCAGGCTTTTATGCAAGTAAAGGACCTGAACACTTTTTTCACCTCTGCTGAAAATAGCAATATGCAGTGGCATGCAAAAGTTTTGGCACCCCTGGTCAAAATCTAGTTTACTGTGAATAGGAATAGAGGATGAACTGATGTCCAAAAGGCATGAAGTGAAAGAGGAAAATGCTCTTCAACATTGTAAGCAAGATCATTGTATTATTTTTGTTTTTACATTCACATTGTTAGAGTGGAAAAAAGGAAAGAAGCACCATGCAAAAGTTTGGGCACCCCAAGACATCTGAGCCCTCAGAAAACTTTTATCAGATTCTCAGACCATAATTAGCTTGCAAATTTCAAAGCTTTATAAATATTCTAACTCCTGAAACCTTGTCCATTAGCTCCTCTAAGCAGCTGCATAGCACTCTGAAAACTATAAAACAGTTGATGCCCACAAAGCAAGAGAGGACTATTAAAAGGTAAGTTGAGGTCTGGAAGACTAAGAAAACTTTCTGAGTGGAGGTACACTGTTGTACTGTGCAGTGACACCTGTACAAATATGATGTTCATGGAAAAGTCATCAGAAGAAAAACTTTCCTGTGTCCTCCACAACAAATTTCAGTGTCACAAGTTTGCAAAGGAACATCTAAACAAGCCTGATGCTTTTTGGAAACGAGTCCTGTGGACTGGTGAAATTAAAAAAGAACTTTTAAGACACAATGAGCAAAGGTATGTTTGGAGAAAAATTGTGCAGAATTTAATGAAAAGAACACCTGTCCAACTGTTAAAATCCGGAGTGGATCGATCATGCTTTGGGCTTGTGTTGCAGCCAGTGGCACAGGGAAAGTTTCACAGGTAGAGGGAAGAATGGATTCAGTTAAATTCCGGCAAATTCTGGAAGCAAACATCACATCATCTGTAAAAAAAAAAAAAAAAAAAAAAAAAAAAAAGATGAAGAGATGATGGCTTCTGCAACAGGGCAATGGCCCTTAACACACCTTGATATGACAATGGACTACCTCAAGAGGTGCAAGACGAAGGTTTTGCCATAGCCCTCACAGTCCCCCGACCTAAACATCATTAAAATTATATGGATAGACCTCAAAAGAGCAGTGCATGCAAGACAGCCCAAGAATCTAACAGAGCTAGAAGCCTTTTGCAGGGAGAATGGGTGAAAATCCCCCAAACAAGAACTGAAAGACTCTTAGCTGGATACAAAAAGTGTTTAGAGGCTGTGATACTAAGAGGCGCTACTAAGTACTAACTATGCAGGGTGCCCAAACTTTTCCTTCTAGCCCTTTCCCTTTTTCTGTTATTTTGAAACTGTAAAAGATTGAAATTAAAAAGTAATCTCGCTTAAAATATTTAAGAAATGTGTCATCTTTAACTTCATGCCTTTTGGAAATCAGTTCATCTTCTTCTTACTTAACTACTCACAGTAAACAAAATTTTGACCAAGGGTGCCCAAACTTTTACATGCCACTGTACATGGCATGCTTGGCGAAGACGTGTAGTAACCAAGCAAAAGAGTGAAGGGTTCAAAGTATTAAAATCTTCAATAAATGAATAATACTTCAAGATTATTTTTCCCCCTGATCTTTAATTTATTTAGTAATAAGTATTTAATGTTATGTAGAAAAAAAGTTTTAAAGTTTCAGGGGCTTGTGAGGAGTTTATGATAGCGTGAAGGTAAACCTGCTTCTTTGAATGTGTTTGAATTCTCACACTGGTCTCTCTGCTCTTTAGTTCAGGCCCGCTCCCCGAAACCAGCCAAGCCACAGCGGGTGGAGGAGCCCATGGACGCCACATCACAAGCGGAAGACGCTGAACTCTCTGCAGAGAGGTAGGGGATTGATTCACACAGCCTGAAACAACCAGATAGTTTCATGATCAGTGTTACCACCTGTTATAAGTTAGAACTGAGACAGGTGCTGACAGTGCGGTGATTTAATGTAATTCAATCTGTTTCCTCCACCAGGCTGAAGGAGTTCAAGTCCTCCCTGTTCTCAGTGTTCCAGTCTGCTCACGCTCAGTCCGTGAAGATGAAGGCGCTGATGGAAGACATCAACAAGGAGCGTCAGAGTCGCTTCACAGAGCCCGAGGTTCGCGCAGCTTTGGCTCGCATGCAGGATGACAACCAGGTCATGGTGGCTGATGACATCATCTTCCTCATCTGAGGGAAGGGGGAAGTTGGTTACATGGACTTTGAAAGAAACAATGATTTATATTCAAATGTACATTAATTTTTTCATCCAATACTGGACACTTTGTTTGTATACATGCAGCCTCTGTTTTCTTGTTCTCTCAAAATGCAGTCTCATGCTGAACACATTTAAAAATCAGTCAGACACCTGACCGCCAATCTGCAACTCAAAACACAAAGCACCAATCATTCTGAGATGGGTTGGATCCACTGTGCTGCATGGCGCAATGGCACCTGCTGTGTATTAGTAAACCATTATAGGCACAGTATTATCTGGATTTGTATATAGCTGAAGAGACGTTTCGAAAATGTTCATTAACTGTAGTTGTGTGTTTAAAAAAATAAAATGTAATGCTTTGGAAATGACCAGTTCTTAAATCAATTGACAGTACTACATTACAGCATGCTTCATACCTTTTTAAGGTGTATTTATTCCAACTGTTAGATACATATGGGGTGATGGACATGGATGGAGCCTTCTCTCCATACTTTACACTCATTTCATCTCCATTTGTGCACGTTTTCTAAAAGATTATCTGCACCATACCCATGGCATGAGCTCTGCATAGACATGTGCCCTATACCAAAAACAATTTCCCACCACTGAGTTGATAAAGTCCTTAAATCAGACTTTCCTAAAGTTGTAAATATTATTCATAGCATACATCCTACAAAAATCAATGCATGCCTTATGCTGGTAAATTTGTGCTGCCAATTTTGGCAGTCAACAAACCTTGGCTGCATTTTATGTTGTGTGATACAATTTCCTGGAAAAATGGTTGGAGATGCTGGGAAACTATGTGAGCTCTTCTGATTAAACATCTTCCTGCCTCTGTACCAGTGTGTTTACAAGAAGCATTTTATTTGAAACCCCCGTGAGTCCAGAGCTCGCTTTGTGTGGGAGGTCCCACAGAGATCATACATCTCTACAGCGTTAAGCTTCTACCTTCCCTCTCAAACTTTACCTCACTTTATAGTTAATCAGGTTTACCTTGAGTCAGATTATATTTCAGGTGGTGGGGGCTCACAGCATTGTTGCACCCACACAGAGTAGACACACAGTATCTGACTTACAGCCCCACAACTTAGCTGTGGCTCTGATTAGTGTAAAGATAGGGCCATGTGCACCAACCAACCCCCAACGAGGAGCTGGCAACCACTACGCCATCATCCAGGACACAGGAGGCTTCGACACCCACGGCTGACTCATATCACGTATGGTATCAAAGGCCACAGCCTGCATCCTCCTTGCATCTATTACCTCAGCTAAGAACAAATTAAGTTTAGTTTTCTTTTAAAGCCGGATGTTAATGGTAACTGGTTCTATGACCCTCTTAAGAAAAGCAGCAGGCAGATCAGCTGTAATTGCTTGTAAGTGTTGGTATTAAAGCTTCAGGAGAAGCTTGAGAAACCTGCATTTTAGGTCATTATTGTACAGTAGGTCAATGTGTCCCTTACCTTTATGTCTTAAAGCAGTAGCAGGGAAATAGGCTTGTTTTCTTATAAAGATGAGAATATGTGTGCTACTTTAATTTTCAGTAAATATGAGGCTACAGCAGGCAACTCATTAGCAGAGACTGCAACAGCGGAACAGCTAGCTTGCTCTGGCCTACCAGCACTTTCAAAGATCACCAAATTAACATGTAACATCTTCTTTGTTTAATTTATACAAAAATCAAAGTGTAAAAACTTAAGTTGCGGTTTTACGAACGATTTTTCTAACTTCGGAAAAAACAGGATAATTTTTCTTGTCTCCAGTTTTTATGCTAAGCTAACTGGCCTTAGCTTCATATTTAACAAACAGATAAATAACTTGACAAGAAAGTGAATACTGGTAAATATGCCTCCCAAACTGTCCCCATGTCACACAACATTTCCTTTAAGATTTCTTTTGTAACTATCAAATTGTCTCCTTAAACACTGAACTAAGGATGGGTTGCACTACGTTCAAACTACTGTATATGGAAGAGTATTAGGGCCAGGCATAAAGGGTAAAAAGCAGGGGAGGAAGATTTTTATGCCTCCATGCTGGCAACAGCCATGGCTGAGGGGATTATATTTTTAGGTTGTCTGTCCGTCTGTCTGTCCATCCCATCCTTGTGAACACGATATCTCAAGAACGCCTGAAGGCAGTGTTTGTGAATTTGGCACAAACACCCACCTGGACTCAGTGATGATCAGTTTTTGGTGACAAAGGTCAAGGTCACTGTGACCTTGCATCTATCTCATTCTCCTGAACGTAATATCTCAATAACAGCTTGAGGGAATTTCTTCAAATTTGGCACACATTTTCACTTGGACTCCGGTCAGGCAGAAGAGTAATAATCTCAGGGGAGGAAGATTTTTATGCCTCCACGCTGGCCACAGCCATGGCCAGAGGGATTATATTTTTAGGTTGTCTGTCCATCTATCTGCCCATCCCATCCTTGTGAAGACAATATCTCAAGAACACCTTAAGGATATTTTTTTGAATTTGACACAAACGTCCACTCTGACTGAAAAATAAACTCATTAGAATTTTGAGGTCATGGTCAGTGTGGCCTCACAAAATATGTTTTTGGCCATAACTCAAGAATTTATATGCTAACTATGACAAAACTTCACACAAATGTCTACTATGATAAAATAATGAAGTGATGACATTTAATATTCAAAAGGTTAAAGGTCAGCTTCACTATGACATCATAATGTTCTGCATAGAAAACTCTTTATTCAGTGTCATATTTCAGGAACAGAAGGGGAGACATTTGGTCAGATACTGAATTGGTGGCACTAATTTTGGGTGCCCACCTTGAAACTGTGCTGATTGTATAGATCTTCTGTGCTGTCAGGGTTACGATGGGTGCGAAGCATCCATCGTAACATTGTGCACGGAGGCACATAGTTTCCTTTATTTGTTTTTTGAAAATAAAGTGATATTATAAAGAAGGTTGAACTTTCAGTCTTAGTTTCAGCCATAAGAAAAAAATAAAGATTTTTTTTTTTTTACAATTCAAGAATATAGTCAAAATACAGAGAATAAAGTTGAAATATCATTTTGAGAATAATGATTAAATATTTAGAATACACTTGATTAAATGGAACATATGAGAATAAATCAAACCACTAGTTTTAGCACATGTGACTGCCTCTACAAAATGCCTAGTGTAGATAAATCGTTGAATTGATGAAATTCAGAAGCAGTTTTGGTATCAAGGCAATGTTTCCTCTTTAAATGCATGAACACAGGTTGGTAATACAGATTAGGACTTTAGAATTGTGCCGATAATTGCATCTGTTAATAAGGAGATAGCAAACAAACTTGGAAGAGGTGGCCACATTTTTGCAAACTGAAATGGATGAAACAAATGGAAAGGTATTGATAGATTCGCCTGCATGCAATACAGAGAGAATATGTTGTATCACAAGACATAGTTTGATGAAGCAGAGGAGTTGACTTTATCTTGACATTTTGACTGTATTCTTGAAATAGTATTTCAGCTTTATGCTCGACAGTTCAACTTTATTCTAAATGTTTTGGCTCTATTCTCAACATTTTGACTTTATTTCCGACACTACAACTTTATTTTCTATATTTTGATTTTATTCTTGACATTTTGACTTTTTCAACATTTTAACTTTCTTCTCAACATTTCGACTATATTCTCAACATTACCACTTTATAAAACATCCTCCTTTCACTTTCATCATTAAGTTTGCTTTTCATTTAAACAAATATTTGACTTGGCTTCTGAATTAGAGAATGTGATTATGACTTTAAATAGAGGACAGTTCTTAGAAAACCTGTTCACATTTACCTTTCCTTTCTTTCTTTCCTTGAGCACCTTGATTGTACATAGGTTTAGTTCAATTTCAATTTTATTTATAAAGCCCAATATCACAAATCACCAATTTGCCTCACAGGGCTTTACAGCATACGACATTCCTCTGTCCAAAAAACCAATTTAACAGGGAAAAGAAATGGTAGAAACCTCAGGAAGAGCAACTGAGGAGGGATCCCTCTTCCAGGACGGACAGACGTGCAATAGATGTCGTAAAAGTTAGTGTTTAGTTTAGTGTATATTCTCGAGTGTCTTGTCTATTGTTATACTGCTTAGTTTTTATTTTCATTTCTATTTTACTTGTATATATTGTTTTTTATTGTATTATTATTATTTCAATTTAGCTTTCTTTTAGCTCTTAATTGTCATGCACATATAGCAAATTGACAATAAAAATCTTTTGAACTTTGAACTTTTCACCTTACCTTTCTCCTTACTAGTTTCTTGGAGCATTTCGTCATCATTTCATGATCCTTTTCAGCCACAGGTACATAACCTACATAATTAATATTTGTCCTGGACCCTGAATTACAAGCACAGAGAAGTACACTTGTAAAGAGAACTGTCTGTCAGAAGCAGGTCCTGACTTATCGTACTACTGCTTCCACAGACACTCTGAAATTGAAGGTTTACAGAGTGCACTGATAAATCGCTGTTGATATTTGATCCTCCCATGCATGGGAAGAGGTGAAAGTGTTTTTCTGTCCCGCTGCCAGTTGCCTTCTTTGACTGCTGCTTTAACCATGTAGCTATCAACAAAAGGCAACTGGCAGCGGGACAACTTAGTTTTGACATCCCTATGTTGCTTTGCACTGGGGCAAGTCAACTTGGTTAACATATTGGATAATAACTTGCACCATTCAACCAATACCACAGTGCCGAAATTCTGGAAATACAGGAGACTGCGTACAGGGAAGGCTGCAGGCCCGGATGGAGTGTGTCCAAGGCTCCTGTGCAGCCCAGCTAGCAGAGCCCCTACAGTCGATCTTCAACAGGAGTCTTCAAACAGACAAAGTCCTGGTGCAGTGGAAAACATCTTGTCTCGTACGGGTGCCCAAAGTGGGGCATCTGGCGAAGTTAAATGACTACCAACGGGTGGCCTGTATATCACACATTATGTACAGGGACCTTGTGGAGCCCTTCAGGGACTGGGGCATTAAGTGCTGTCTCCACCTGAACACAGCTAAAACCATGGAGATGGTGGTGGATTTCAGAAGGAGGAGGTCACCCCATCATCCAGTCTTCATACAGATGGAGGACATTGAGATGGTGCACACCTACAAATATCTGGGGCCGCCTGTTCTTCCTGCGGGCACTGAGGTCACATTGGTGGCCAGTACACTTTTCTACACTGCAGTGTGTTGGGAAAGCAGCTTGACAGACAAAAACACCAAGTGATTGGACAAGCTGGTTAAAAAAGCTGGCTCAGTGCTCATTGAACAAACTGAAAGATATAATGGACACCCTCTCCACAGAGGAGCAGCTGCAGCTGTTGGCTCATCTCACTGCGTTGCAGAACAGAGAATTTCAGGAGATTCTTCATCCCCATGGCAATAAGACTGTTTAATACGTCCTGAATCCAGTCACACACACACTTACATACATCACATTAGCCACAACTGGACTGGACTGTGGAATGGGCAATTCTATTTTTAATATCTATTTATGCACTTACTTTATGTTATTTTATTTAATGTCTATTTCAATACACTGTGTTGTTGATGAGGGGAAGTGTGGTTGTGTTTTTTTTGTTTTTTTAGAAGCGGCTAGACAGTTGAATTTCCCTTCGGGGATAAATAAAGTACCTTCTATTCTATTCTATTCTATTCTATTCTATTTTATTCTATTCTATTCTGTTACAAGTGAAAGTCCCCCCTCTTATTAGTATAATATTATATTTGTTGTTTATATTTTGTGTTATTAATCTAAATGTGGAAAGTAAATAAAGTCTCTGAGACATAGTGTAATCAGTTTCAATCAATCAGTTTTATTTATAAAGCCCAATATCACAAATCACAATTTGCCTCACAGGGCTTTACAGCATACGACATCCCTCTGTCCTTAGGACCCTCACAGCGGATAAGGAAAAACTCCCCCAAAAAAACCCTTTAACTGGGAGAAAAATGGTAGAAACCTCAGGAAGAGCAGCTGAGGAGGGATCCCTCTTCCAGGACGGACAGACGTGCAATAGATGTTGTACAGAACAGATCAACATGATAAATTAACAGTAATCCATGTGACACAATGAGACAGATAGAGAGACAGAGAGAGATGCAGGACAGACGGTAATGATAATAGCTTACAACAACATTAATTAAAGTAATAATGTTATTATAATAATAATTATGGCTATTGTGGTACAATATGTTGAAAATATTAATATCCGATAGTATACATATGTGACAATAATCATATGTGTATAATAACAGTAGAAGTATGACTAATGATAACAGCAGCAGCAGGAGGCATCTGGCAGGACCACGGCAGCAGCACAACCACAAATGCCACACTATCCAGGCACCGCTGTGATACGAATTAACCTGAGAGACAGTGGAGCACAAAGGCTCCAGAGAAGAAGCCGAGTTAGTGACATGCAGTATGGCAGAGTTAGTGAGATGCACTAACAGGACATGAGAGTTAGCAAAGGAGAGGGAGAGAGAGAGAGAGAGAGAGAGAGAGAGAGCGAGAGAGAGAGAGAGATGGTGCCTGGTGTATTATAGGGGGTCCTCCGGCAGACTAGGCCTAAGTCAGCCTAACTAGGGGCTGGTACAGGCCAAGCCTGAGCCAGCCCTAACTATAAGCTTTATCAAAGAGGAAGGTCTTAAGTCTAGTCTTAAATGTGGAGATGGTGTCTGCCTCCCGGACCGCAGGAAGATGAACAGGAAGATGATTCCACAGGAGAGGAGCCTGATAGCTGAAGGCTCTGGCTCCTGATCTACTTTTGGAGACTTTAGGGACCACGAGTAACCCTGCATTCTCAGAGCGCAGTGTTCTGGTGGGATAATATGGCACTATGAGAGTAGTATATAGGGACCAGCTTTGCGCGTGCACGTGAAGCGCGCGCGTGCACGCGAAACGCGCACGCGCGTGCGTGTGTGCACGCGAAACGCGCACGCGCGTTATGAAATATGAATTATGAATTATGATTTATGAATTATGAAATATGTATTAATAAATAATATTTAATTATAATAATTAATAAATAAATAAATAAACCCCGCCCCCGCCCCGCCCCCATGACACCCACGTCATATGAAATCCTGCTCTCATTGGTTAAACATAGCGCCTCCTTCTGGGGGTGTGGTTATGAATGAAACCGTATCTATTGGCTAATCACAACCCCGCCCACCCCCATGACAACCACGTCATATGAAATCCAGCTGTCATTGGTTTAAACATAGCGCCTCCTTCTGGGGGGTGTGGTTATGAATGAAACTGTAGCTATTGGCTAATCAAAAGCCCTCCTTACAGACGGATGTAGGTGGTGTATAAATACAATGGATTTTCTTAGCAGGACATACTCATCTTCTCGGACGGCGAAGCTACGCCTGGACGAACTCTGATTTTTTCTTCAACTATTGCCTGTATTCTGCAAGACGTTTCTGCAACCATGTCTTCCTGCACCACCAGCAACAGCGGCATGGGATCATGCGATCCCCCAGGTATGTCTGATGACCCGGCGATGGTTGTGGATGCTCGGTCCCCTTACAAGAAAAGGAGACGTGTAGGAAGCGGACTCGTTACACCGGAGAATCGTGAATTTGAGCTAGAGCTGGAGGGGGTTAATGGGTATGTTTACAATGTTAAATATCAGGACTCTGTCGTTACACTCAGTGCGGCCACCGGTCGCAGTGTGGTTCCAGGCGTTGAAACATGGACGGTCAGTTTGATGCACAGAGATTGGAAATTGTTTTGGTCTGAGGTCTGCCCTGACCTAGACCAGCCCGGTTTCCCAGAGAGTATTTATGTCTCGCAGTGGGTCAGCAAAACGGGCCCCGAGATGTACCGCGTTGAGACGGATCGTTTTAACAAACGGCGGGAGGACTTTATTTTTCTCAGTGTGTGCAAAGATCGAGAATCTGTGATCGCGAGCAGAGGCCGCATCGCATGGGGACAACAACCCTACCCTCTTACGCTTCAAGAGCGTGACGAGTGGTTTAAAACTGTTTTCTTTATTCAGTGGTGCGACTGGAGATCTCTGCAGAAATTGTTTCACGAAGCTGACAAGGGCATCAGAAGAGACAGGATCCTCTCTTCTTATCAGAGTGTTAGAAAACGTCTTCTTTTCGATGATGCGCCGGCTAATGCGCGGGGTAGTCACCTTCCTTCCCTGTGCCGCCCGAAAATCATCAGCCACATCGACTACTGATAAAGCCTAGGTTAGCATAACTTTTGTATTTTTTTTTTTTTTTTTAAATGATGATAAACGGTGTATAAATTTTAATGTCTTTTCTTTTTTTCTGTTGTTTTTACAGGCAGTGTCTTTATCACCACCTATGACGATGACACTAGAGAGTGTTGGGAAAACGATAACGGTGGTGTGGAACCCTGCACACCTCATACGAAGCCGCTTGAGGCGCTGCATGTGAAGAAGAAGAAGGAGAAGAAGGAGAAGAAGAAGGAGGAGGAGGAGGAGAAGGGACATGTCTCGACACGGTCCCTGACAAAAGACGACGTGGACACGATCAAAGACTTTCTATCACGCTGCCACTATCACGCAGGGCTGGAAAAAACAAGAGCTCTCTGCTACGGGTGTAAAATCAGCCACCCAAGTCAGCGTCAACACTCTTGCTTGTTTGATTTTGATCAGATCAGATGTATGTATTTTGACCAGATTCTGGACTCTGTATTCAAGCCAGCTCTAGGAAAGGCTCTACATTACCTGTTTGCTCAGATATCACCGGGGGCTTTCTCACAAGACAAGCTTTTAGGAGCGGCAGAGACTCTGAGACACGATCTCAGACATGAAGAGGAAATGGAGACGGGAGAGGGCCACAAGCACGAGACCGCTTTACGTAACGCCTTCACCATGTGGACCAAGTGCTGCATATCGACAGATGTGTAATATGTATTTGTCTTTGTGCATTTCTTTGTGATGCGTGTGTTTTGATGATTAAAAACGATGTACCATTAGATGTTTGTGATGTAGTTCAGCACCTAGTGCAACACAAGATAGACAGTGATGTAACGCTGTGTGTGTAAAATACCTAAACATGTTGAAAAAACCATAAATAAAAGACGGTGTGTCGACCTCATCTTGGCCACTTGTGTTGTTGACTGAATATGGAGTGCACGCTAGACAAGATTTACCATGACCCCACACACCCAGGGGGTCTGGGAGGTGTACAAAAACTTTGCGACGCTGTTAGAAAATGCACGGGGGAGGCCCCGGGGATGCCTGAAGTAAAGCGTTACTTACAGGGGCAAGATGTGTATACCCTCCACGCTAAAGCCGCTGTACACTTCCCTAGAAATAGGGTGTTGGTTAGCGGTATTGACAAACAGTTCCAGGCCGATCTGGTGGACATGAGTGAATATTCAGCAGAAAATGACAATGTGCGCTACCTGCTGACATGTATCGATGTATTTTCTAAATATGCATGGGTTAGGTGTCTTAAAAACAAGACCGGTACATCTGTTGCAAAGGCGTTTGAAGACATTTTGAACAAAGGCCGCATACCTGTAAAACTCCAAACCGATCAGGGGACAGAGTTTTATAACAAACAGTTTCAACATCTAATGGAGGTGTATAAAATTAAACATTTCTCTACCGCAAACGAGACTAAGGCTAGCACGGTTGAACGCTTCAACAGAACATTTAAGACCCGCATGTGGAGATATCTAACGTCTGTTAATTCGCGTAGATATGTTGATGTCGTCCAGGACCTCGTCAAGGCTTACAACAAGTCTCACCACAGATCGATAAAGATGGCCCCATCCGATGTAAACAAAGACAACGAGAAGCTCGTCTTTAACACGCTGTACAAGGAGAAGAAACCGCCGAGGATCGTATCGTTCAAATATAAAGTAGGGGACACTGTGAGAATATCAAAACTCCGCGGGGTGTTTAGAAAAGGTTATGAACAAACATATACAGACGAGTTTTTTACAATAACTAGGCGCATAGCCCGTGACCAGCCTGTGTATAGAATATCAGATTGTTCGGGTGAAGAGGTAAAAGGCACATTTTACGAGCCTGAGCTACAGTCGGTAATCATTGACAAAAACAAGGTGTTTAAAATAGAGAAAATAATATCCAGAAAAACTATAGGCCAGAAAAAGATGGCGCTTGTGAAATGGTTGGGGTGGCCTGAGAAATTTAACTCGTGGGTCTCTGAAAAGGACATTGTTGACGTGTAATATATATATATATATATATATATATATATATATCACGGGGCGTTATCTGTTTACACGGCCACTTTGGAATTGTCGCACGTCCCAACAACATCAAGAAGAAGATGGAGAACAAGAACGGATTTTATGTCACGTTACCGAGTAATGCATCGCTACACGTGTATCCTAATAACAAGATATGGCGCTACCGAACAAAATTAGCAAAACCGATCGTTCTGAGCGAGCCGTACGAGGTGGGGGTTATTGAACTTCAGTACCCTAGGGTGTGGTCAACGTTCCCCGCTTCTGACGCGGACGTGTTAATATACGATAGTAAAACCAACCAGACAGCCACTATAACACTTTTTGCAGGGTTTTATGACTCCATCCCCAGAATACTAAAAGAATTTAATGCTAAATGCATCGGTAACCCGATAACATCACGCTTAGGTCTTCAATATAACAACATTACAAATCATGTTTATTTTTCGGGAGGAGAAGGATATAAGGTGACGTTCCGCGGGAAACTGGCCGAAATACTGGGTTTTAAGCCCGGCGAACCGTTTGAGATACCGACGACCCCTATTTTTAAGAAAATCTACGCCTCTCCTCACCCCGCAGATATTTTTGGGGGAGTTTATAATATATACGTTTACAGCGATATCGCTGATTATCAGCTAGTGGGAGACAGCCACGTGCCGCTCCTCCGATGTATAAATATAACGCCGGAGGTAGGTCGTATGCCCACTCTGACATATGACAAGCCACACTATACATCGCTCTCCAAATCTGTCATTGACGATATCGAGATTTCGTTAAAAAACGATCAAAACCAATATATACCATTCACGTACGGAAAAGTGATTGTTAAACTACACTTTAGACCTGTGAAGCAGTATTTCTAGACCTGAGAAAATGGCCTACACACCATATGTGCGTGACGATGCCCGATATATGACATATTACATGAACCAAGCGGGCGGCGAATTACCAGGATTTATAGGTTCAAGTACACAATACGGTAACGGTTTAGGCGGCATATTTCGAAGCCTGCTTAGAATGGCTGTACCGTTATTTAAAAAAGGTTTCAGCATCGCCAAGCCACATTTAAAAAACGCAGCTGTAAACATTGTAGGGGATATGGCATCCAACATTACAAGAAAAGCTGTGTCGAGACGACAGGAAGGAAACGGGTTGATGGTGATCAGAAAAAGATCGTCCAAAAGACCCCCCTCATCGAGGGGTCGCAGCTCCGGCAGGTCCAAAAAGCGTAAAACAACTGTCAAAGTGACACGACACACCAGAAAGAAGTCGGCCGCCAAGAGAAGCACAACTTCCAAAAGACGCTCGCTGATTCTGCGTAAAGACATATTCTAGTCTGAAAAGAGAAAACAGCAGCAGCAGCAGCAACGGCCATGGCTCTCATACACAACCAGTCGGAAGAATGTGTGAAGACGGAGCTGGATCTGTTCACAGTGCCGTACACACAGACATCCATTGAAAAATCTACATTTGTCGAAATACCCCCTGTTTCGGCATTACGGGATGCCGGGCCTCTGGAATTTTTTATATCGGCCTGCGGCGAGGATTACATTGATCTAAACGATACTTACCTGTACATGCGCGCGAGAATCACGAACCCCGACGGTACTGATTTGGCCCAGGCCGCAGATGTGGGTTTTGTAAACTACCCCGGGTGTACGTTATTCTCGCAGGTGGATATCATGTTAGGAGACAGGCTTATAACCCAATCTTCCAACACATACCCGTACCGGGGGATAATAGAGTGTTTAATCAACTACGGAAAGGACACCTTGGATACACAGTTTAGCAGCGGCCTGTTTTGTAAAGACACAGCAGACCACATGAATGCTGCCTCCATAACCGGAGATAACGAAGGCCTAGCCGAAAGAGGGCGATACACTGTCAACAGTCGCACTGTGGAATTAATAGGCCCGATACACTCCGATTTGTTTTTTCAGGAAAAGTTATTGCTAAACGGTATAGACATTTCCCTAAAATTTATTCGATCAAAGGACGAGTTTGCCTTAATGACTGCGCAAAATAATCAATACGCTGTGAAGATCGTATCGGCTAGCTTATTTGTGAAAAAGGTAGCCGTGGCACCGGCCGTTAGATTGGCGCACAGCAGGGCACTGCAGCACACTAACGCTAAATACGCTATTGACAGAGTGGCTCTGAAAACATTTTCCATACCAGCAGGAACAAGAGTGTGCAACCAGGAAAATCTTTACATGGGACAAATCCCCAAATTCGTCATCATAGGCTTTGTTGACCATGAGGCATATTCAGGGAGCTATAACCGGAACCCCTTCTATTTTCAGCATTACGATACAGAGTTTATTAGCCTGTACGCAGACGGGCAGTCTCACCCGGCAAAGCCCTTTCAGCCACTATTTCAGAGAGGCCAGTATGTGAGAGAGTATTTCCAGCTGGTACAAACTACAGGACGTCATTTAAAAGACAGGTCTCTGGCCATATCACGTAATGATTTCGGGAACGGCTACGCGTTATTCTGCTTCAATCTGGAACCGGACGACGGTCGTGCAGGGAATGTATCACTGATTAAAAGTGGCAATGTGAGGTTGGAAGTCCGTTTCAGAGTTCCTCTACAGCGCACCATTAACCTCGTGTGTTTTGCTGTTTACGATTCTGTTATCGAAATATCAAACAAGAGACAAGTACTTTTGGATTATTACAAAAAAAAAAAAATTAAAAAAAAAGAGGAAGAAGCGGTATCAGCCATGAACACTATAGAGCTGACCGGCATCCTCAATAAAAGAATCATTAACGGGACAAATTTTTTAGGAGTCCTAGCATGCGACCAACTGTCAGACCATAAAGGCACAGCGTTCCCGGCCATGCTGGTTGTGAATACACATCCCTCTAACATGCCCGGTGAACACTGGCTCGCTATTTATATTACGAAACAGAAGCGTGGATATTTTTTCGACAGTTTTGGAAACCCTCCCGACAGCGACAAATTTCCATCTGAGATATACAGATACCTCGTTGAAAACTGTGCAGACGTGTATTATTCCCAGAGGCAGGTTCAGAACAACTACTCTACAACCTGTGGACAGCATTGTGTCTTTTTTCTGTGTCATATACAAAGAGGAATTCCTTTTACAAGAATGTTAAACATGTATAGTGCTAATCTGGCACGCAATGATGCTATGGTGTGCAAGTTTGTAAACAAAATACAGCCCTCTGTATGCCGTGGATATAATTTCACATGTGTACAGTGCAGCAACATGTTGTGTGACTGTGAATAAATCTAATAAAGAGAGAGAAAGCATGATCCGCAGTTCAGACATTCCATTTATTTAACACATTTGTAGAATACATTCAATTGGTCAAGAATTAAAAAAAAAACAAAAATACATTCAAGTGGTCAAGAATTTAAAAACAAAAATACATTCAAGTGGTCAAGAATTTAAAAATACATTCAAGTGGTCAAGAAATAAAAACAAAAATACATTCAAGTGGTCAAGAGTTAAAAATACATTCAAATGGCATTCAAAAGTAAAAATATTAAAAACGATAAAGAAATCAGAACAATTGTAACAATATTACACACACCCTTTTATTATTAAAAATCCTCCCACTTTGAAGTGTTTAGTCTCTGAGGTAGTGGTGTGCTAAAGTACCCCGGTGAGCCTATTACCGACCGTTTTTTCCCCTTGCTTTTACGGGATGAAAAACTAGGGGCGTCTCCGATTCTTTTATACTCAGCTATATCCCCACGCACCTGTTTGTTAGGGATGGCCATTAAAGGTATGTTTAAATGGGCTAGGGTTTTTAGGAACACGTCCCACCCCAGTGGTCTAGAAATGTCTGAAATATTGTGTGATGCAGTGACACTTTTCACCAGGTCATACAAATGAGTACCGTGGAGGGGACGACCGTTAACAACAATTTCAGCATTGTCTGTCCAGGATAAAACATGCTTTGAGCGGGTAATTGCATCTAGAATGTATTCAGCATTTCTCTGACTTCTTTTGGGAATGTGTTTTAATACACCCTCTAAAACCGTGTCCTTTTTATGCCCGTGATCATCATCATCATTGTCAGGTCTGCGGTCCTCTGGTCTAATTTCGGTATCAGGCATTGACAGGGTCAGTACGGTTTTTTCACGCTCACCCTGTCTCACCAATGCCAGATAACGCTGCAGTACTTGAGAGTATTTTTTGGCCTTTTCATATACGTCTGTGTCCGGTAGTTTCAATATGTCAGACATGGCTTGGTCAAGGTCGTTTTGCACTACCTGTCTTATGCTTGCAGTGTTTTGGTCCTGATACTGCTGCTGCTGCTGTTGTTGCTGTTTTAACTTGTCAAGCTGATGCTGAGGAAGCAAAATCATCTTCTGCGCATGCTCCATATTCTTCTTCTTAACCTCTGCTTATCAGGCTTGTAATAAATGGTATAGCGGCTCCAAGTAGTGGTAGTAAAAACCCGCCACTCTGGTTAATCGTCTTTTTCTTTTTTAAATGTTTAACATTTTTGTCCGCAACCAGTCTGATGATGCCTCTCTTCTTTTTTAACTGAGAGTACTGTTTTTCTGTCAAAGGGATGTTACCTCTCAACACATTTAAAGCTATTTCACAGAGTGCATCGATAAAGTCTGCGCTAGCGCCACACACAATGACCCTTCTCATACCCGGCGTTGCTTTATATAACAACTCCAGCAGGGCTAGATTCCTCTGCACGCGTGACGACATTATTTAGCCCTTTGTTTTTTAGGCATATAAACAACGTGCTGATCTGATAACAAAGCGGTTCTGAGCCTCAAGTGGTCTGGAGTGGCAGCTTTATAATCTATGAGGAGATACCCGTATGCAGAACTAGTGGCGTCATTAAACGCCTCTAAAAAATATTTAGTGTTTCCAGGAAACATCTGTTTGCCCAGAAGTGTAACCTGATATTTATCCCTAGGGTTTTTGAACAAGACAAGGTAGTTTGTGTTTAAACTAATGGTTCTGCTAGCCTTGCCTTGTATAAACAAATTTTGAACCAGATATATACAGCTGAGATTTCTATGGTGGACATATTTGGTGAATACATTCTGAACTTCTATATTGTTACTGGCGTCATTCATTAAATCGTCTATGACGAGTAGATTAGTCTTGTCCGGGGGTAATAACTCGTCGTCACACAGGGAATCGGGTAACCCTTTAACAAAGTTGATGTCTCTTAATTTAAGGAGTTGGTCATATAAGGGCTGCCAGCATGAGTATACGTAGACCAAATTATCAATGTTATGTGAAATAACTGTAGATGCATTTTCAATAAGACCCTTGACAAAATACGTCTTCCCACAATTTGAGGGACCACTCACCACCAAACTAAACGGATGCTGCAGTCTTGAGTCAAAAGAGATGTTAGTAGCCATAAGGAAGCGTGCTGTAGTCTGACAGGACTCTGCGCTTGTTATATACCACCTTGACTTTTTTGTGCACTACGTCATTTTTAAGATGAAACTTCTTTTTATCACGTCTGATGGTTTCCGCCTCTGTGATCACGTGCATCTGAGTGTTCTGATTGGTCACAAAGGACTGGACCAACCCCTTAAGCGACTCGTGGGTGAGCACTGACGCATTTTTGGCGTTAAGTGTGACACCCTTGCACTTGACCTGCGTTTTACCGAGTTTTGTGCAGTAGGCGTAACACTTTGGACCCCCAGACACAAACTCTGTGATATAATCTTCCTCTGGGAGCCCGCACACATCGCCGTCATTGATCTCGTCGGTTAAGTCACCCAAGTATGAGCCTAGAGGGGGAACCCAGTCACCTGGGCCTGACGTAAAAATGACGCTGTCAGTGTCACAGTACAGCACACGTTCCTGTAGCCTGTCCAGCAAGTCGTACAGCATCAACCTAGCATATGCGGTGGTCATAGCCCCTATGAACACATTCACATCATTCACTCTGGACGCCTTACCATCTGCGTGACACCACTGGACAATGGCCACGTCGTCGGATATAAACCCAAACTGACGCACGTCATAATGGTCGCTGAACATGAGCTGTGTGAATCTCTCCGGTTCTGTAATTAACTCGCAGGAGGGCATGTTACTGCGCATGCTGAATCTGCCCCACAATGAGTTCAGGAGAAGCTTGTTACAATTCCTGACCGCCTTGTTGACACAGATTTTGTCAGCATCGAGTAAAATCCCCTCCTTTTCGTGGTAGTCACGTATGTACTGGGCTTTTTCTGCAGGAGTAATGACATGTCCGGGGTAGCCTGACGCCTCCTGCTTACACTTCAAAAACGTCTTGACATATTCCTTGAACAAGGTGTCTGTCTTGTTTGGGAAATGCCACACTTCATCAATGCAGACAATCTGGTACCCCTTCTCGACAGCTTTCTGAAGTTCAAATGAGACCCACACACCTGACAGCTGTCGCTTGGCGTCAGTATGCGCACAGACACCGGTCTGGTTTAACTCCTCAGCACACCTGCCGCACAGCGGAAACATGAGCCTTTGTGACACCTGTATGGCAGTACGGGGTGGTACAGACCTCTGGGAGGAAGCACGGTACACTTAACAAACCCAAAATAACTTTCTACCGGACCAAAATCTCGGTGGATAATTTGAGGGTGTCCAACCGGGTATTGTTTTTTTGACTGTACGGTAGGATACAGGCTTGTGAAATCATAGTATCTGATTTTCTCATCTGCGTTATCAGCCTTGTGGTACATCTTGATGGCGTTTGTACGCCCTCCAAAAAGGGCTTGTCGTGGGTCGAGGCGTTCTTTGGGCCTGTAAGTGTTGAGGTGCACCTGAACAGACGGGTCTGAACGTTTTAGCGCCTCCCACTCACATTCCCACATCACCACCACACGCAGACCATGCACACTTTTCAATAATGATATTTTTTCACAGAATGAGTGGTACAGACTGCCATAGGTTTTTTTGGTGACAGGATTCACTTCGGTCTGGACGCAACACTTGACACAGCCGTGAAAAAAGCATCCCGCAAACTCGTAGCAGGTGTTTGTGGCCCTGTTATACCCGTCCACAAAAAACTGCCCAAATCGTTGCTCACCGTGGTTCAAAGCGTGTCTAATCTCGGAGCCTTCTACCTTGGCCACGTATTCCAGCCACTGCATAGACACCTCAGAATAGGTTTTATTCTGCTGTGTGTATGCGCCTTCATACGTGAGGGCGAGGGTGTCTTTGGGTAGAAAACGTGTTTTAAAAACGCCCATGCAACTCGACGCCAGTGTCGTGAAGGCGAACGGGTCGAGCTCTGTGCACCTGATAAATGTCTCACGATAAATTAGACAGGCCTTGCGAAGCACTTCTACATCATTAACACAGTAGTGGCGAATTTCTGTCTGGAAATCAAAGGTTTTCTCACGGACGGTGTCATACCACATCATGAACCTATGCTTGTCGCTGTCAGACATGGTGTTGTACCCGTAATAAGAGGGGTCGGGGTATTTGCCCACATAGTACTCGTTCGCCTTGGTGTTGAACTTGTGCGGAAAATACCCCTTCTCCATGTCCTCAAAACCCATGGCAGCCGGTGTCCTGGATAAACGCATGGGTAGAAAGCTGAAAGAATCGATCCAGCGTTGCTGGAACACCTTGTCATACATCAGGATGACCCTACTGCCACGCATGGTTACTGTGGGAGGGATCCCCTGTTGCACAAAATATTCCAGCAGTATGTAATTATCAAACCCAGAGGCGTTGTGTGCAATAAATGTGTACCCCTTATATTTTGGCTGCCGGTACCGTTTAACAAACGTGTCAACGCATTTCAGGGTGTTGAAACAAAATTTGTTTCCCTCTGTGTCCATAGCGCACACAAAGTTTGCCTCGTGCTTGCCCTCGTGGTAACGTGTCTCAAAATCAAAAAATATGTATTTTGTGTGGGGGTTTTGTTTTTTCAGCGGCTGGATAAAACATTGGTGTACCGCATCGCTCTCATTTAGGGCCTCACCGCAGTGTGTACACTTTGGTGGTGTGCATTTATGCTGCGTTCTTGCCGCCTTGTAGGTTTTACCACACTCTTCACAATATTTCACTTTGTCACACGGCGCTGCGTCGTGTTTAGAGTGAGGGTGTTTATGCTGATTATAGCAGTGTCTGGACTTGCAGATTCGTTTACACTCTGTACATTTTACAGTGGCCCCCGGGTGCATGTGACACTGTGTATAACAAACATTGCAGAGATATTTACAAACGTGCTTAAACGGTTCTGTGTATGAACCGTAACAGTAGTCACACACATAGGTACCGCCAAAGAAACCCGTTTTATTTACAATCAGGTAATAGTGGTCATTGTGCAGGTACATCCACACAGTGCTGGCGTGCACTGCGTCATGGGTTTTGTAACACTGTAGGTGTTTACGGCCCGAACCATGGTGGAATACTAGGATTTTTAGGTTTAAGTGATTTTCAAATTTTGTGATGTCAGAGAGCGACACCTTGTGGGTTTCATCAAATCCTACAGCACTATGCAGTTGTTTAGCATACTGCATTTTATCAGCGGCAGACGAGCTTTCATTAACAAAATGGGCGAGACAAAGAGAGAAACAAAGACTGTTCTGAGACACATTGTTTCCAGGGTTGTACAGGTGCCTTCCCTTCTTAGATAAAATTTCATCATAAGGGACGCTTCCTAGCCTCAGTCTAGAACCACCACCACTACTACCCCGTGCCACGGTCACAACAAACTCCAGATCATCATCTGTCAGCGACGTGTCATTACTCTGCACAACTTGAGAGATCACCTCCAAAAACTTGTCAGCGTTATATGCGTTGTCAGAGCTTAAAACAGCTTGCACATCGCTGGCTAGAGATGGTCCTCTCAAAACCACATTTAATACACTACCAGCAGGAGAGGCCTCTAAGGCGGCGCCAATCACGCCTGACAGCCTCTCTCTAACAGTGTCAATTGCCTGGGTGATATTATCAAGACTAACGGCTCTGAAATCGACCCTCTGGCGAAATTCGGCCGCGTTGAATCTATGTATGTCACGGAACACGCAACTGTGCACCGCCTGTACTGGTAGACGGAACAGCAGGTGTTCCTTCTACCGGATTTCCTGCACCGTGTTGACAGACCATAGAGTTACTCACAGAACCGACAGCAACATGTTCAGCAGAGACCCCGCTATCACACTCATTCACACCAGAGACACTCACGGTCGCAGAACCGGCCGCAGCATGCTCAGCAGAGACCCCACGATCACACCCATTCACACCAGAGACACTCACAGTCCCAGAACCGGCCGCAGCATGTTCAGCAGAGGACCCACTATCACGCACACATTCACACCAGAGACACTCACAGTCCCAGAACTGACAGCAGCGGCATGGTGAAGCTATATTAGCATCATTATCATTGTGACCGTTGTTATTATTAACACTGATTTCTGTAATAACAGCAGCATTAGATGTAGCAGCAACACCAGAACCTGAACCACAAGCGTGTGACGGTGATGATGATGATGATGGGCATAAAATTCTGTCTCTTAAAAACAGTGCTGTTCTCTTCTCTATCCCCCGCATTCTTTTTATACTGTATCTGGACCAGCGCATAACATTGCTGTGGCTAGCCAATACATCTGGTCCAGAGGGTGTGTTAAAACGTTCCCTAACTGTACCTGTCAAAGCACGCCGCCCCTCTGTAGTGCACTGGGACAAATCGACATTGTCAGTAAAATGTGTGCTTTCGTCATCAGTGTCATAACGACCATCCCGACCTGGGTGCTCATTCGTTTTTAACAGTTTCCTTGGTGGTGCCATTATCAACAGCTACTTACAATGTGCTCCTATTTTTTTTTCTACACAATGCGTCTACTAAGTTATTTAATGATGTTGTGGTTGTGTGTTGTAGCTCAATTAAGGTGCCGATGCTCTGTTTAAGCAACTGCACCTGTGTATTAAGGGCTGTGTAGCGTCGCTCGTTAGTTTTAGCGTTCCTAATCAGGTTACGCCGCTCGCTTGCCAGACGGAGGTAGTGCGTCTCGGCAAATCTTTTCTGACGCCGTTCGTGCTTGATTAGCCTAGCCTGCTGCCTGCACCTGGTTTTAAGCAAAATGTTCTCTCTTACTAGAGCGGCCGCTGGGGTGGGAGAATCAGAGGGTGAGACAGGATCGGTAATAGGCTGAGGAGGGGTAGCTGGAAGCGGGGGAGAGGGCGGGGACGTATGGTTTACGCCACACTCATCAACAGCATCAACAACAACACCAACACTTACTGGAGGAGGCAGGGAGAGAGGGATAGGCTGAGGAGGAGGGATAGGCTGAGGCGAGGTGGAGGGATGGCACGTATCAACAAATACTACGCTCTCATCAGCAGCATCAACAACAACAACATCAACACCTACTGGAGGAGGAGGCCTGGCAAGAGGGATAGGGGGTGGAGGGGTAGACGGATGCGGGGTGGAGGCTTGGCCTGAATATGCGTCAACAAATACTATGCTCTCCTCCTCACCATTTGCAACAACAACATCAGCAAAAACAGCGGGTGGGGAGGAGATGATGCGGGTATAGGTGATAATGTCAGTAAATTGGCTAAGTCGCTGTGTCTGTATTCACCAGTACTGTCTAACAGGTCATCAAAATCTGGAATATAATCATCACCTCTTAATAATGTGGGGATTGTGGGGAGATTTCCCACACACACACCTCTCTCCGCTGCGGGAGCAGAAGCAGCACCAGCATCGGCAACGCCGGCTTTCACAGGTGTACTTGTGGAAAACAAATCTTTGCTTACGTCGTGCTGATGCTGTAGGCTGGTGTCCTGTGGTGGGAAGAGCGACTCCTGCTGACTCCACTACGCCTCTGTAGATATTCCCTCTTGAAATAGCCGACGGCGCAGAGGAGGAGGAGGAGATGGGACGTGTTCCTCACTGATCGGAGCCCTCTCCCGCTGCGGGGCGCGCGCTGTTCCACCGGCTTCCTCTCGGCCGTTGTAGCACTCCTCAACACTCGCTGGAGCCGCTTCTACACCGCCTGATCCTTGCGCGCTCCACGATTCACCACCAGATAATCCCTGGGCAAACAGTAACGCCGCTACCGCAGCGCTTGTTTCTTGCGTGGCCGTCAGCTCAGGCGGTTGAGCACTGTTTATTAAAAAAAAAAAAAAAACATTAACGTTATCATTATTATTAATATTATTATCATTATTAGACCGCTATTATTATTATTATTATTATTATTATTATATAACGGCGTGTCTTACATGAGAAATCCTTGTCCTGACGGTGTAACCCTCTGGATATTTTCAGCTGTGTAGTCCTGACGAGTCGCACAGGCACTGTTATGGAAATAGAAAAAACGATATGTTAGCAGTATTCTGTATCCGACGCATATTAGCCTAATATTCATATAAAGTATCGATAAAAACATTGCGTCTTACGTGTTAAACCCGCTAGAAAACTGATGGAGGGGTCTCAGTGGCCTGCGCTGTGCGCTGTGGAGAAAGAGGAGGTAAAACAGATGTTTGCAATGATGCCGCGAGCATTCCCCCCATTAATGATAAATATAAAAAATAGTCTTACGGTATAAAATCTCTAGCAGCAGAGGCTGGAGGGTCTGTTCTGAGCCTTTTCAACTAAAGTGAGCGTCTTTGTGCTGCACCTGGAAAGTAATACCATTATTTAGAATAAATACATTCATTAGGTCAAGATTTAAAACGAAAATAGATTCATTAGGTTTAGAATTTAATAATAGTAATAATGAAAATAAGTAACACACACACACAACAAAATGTTATTTTAACTTACGGCTGCTGTGGTGGGGTGCAGGAGCACGGTTTTCAACTCCGGAATCGTCAGCAACTGCACCTAATAAGAAACACTTTTTTTTTTTTTGAAGTTGTTGTTTTAGAATGTTTTTCTGAGAAAATTAAGTATCTAGAGAGCAATGTTATCCAATATAGTTTAGGCACACTTACCGTTAATTGAAGCCATCGTCCACAGTAAAGCAGTAGAAAAGGGTCCGCAGTGTGTCACGCAACCTGGCCTTTTTTTGTTTTTTAAAAAAGGGTGTCCTCTGCTTGTTTCATAGGGGTTTTATACACTCGGGTAAAACAATAAGCAAACACGTCACACATCACTAAACCTTGATTGGTTGTTGGTTTAGCCTAACCATATGATTGGCTACTGTACTTTATTCGCGTGCTTTGCCCGGACATGTCTGAACACCAAATGGATGACAAAGTTTATGATCTAGCCTCGGCGTCTCATCGGCGACAGTGCTTTTTCGCATGTGTTGCCCAGACTGTCTGAAATGTTTATTACACCAACATATGCAAATCGATGGTCTAGCCATGCCTCTGATCTTCTACAGGATACTTCCTTCGCGTGCATGTGTTACCTGGACGTGTGTCTGTATGTTGATTACATCAAAGATATGTAAAGGTGTGTATAGCCTCGCCGTCTGATTGGCTACAGTACTGGAATACTACAGTTTCATTCAAAACCACACCCCCCAGAAGGAGGCGCTATGTTTAAACCAATGACAGCAGGATTTCATTTGACGTGGTTGTCATGGGGGCGGGGCGGGGGCGGGGTTTATTTATTTATTTATTATTTATTATAATTAAATATTATTTATTAATACATATTTCATAATTCATAATTCATATTTCATAAATCATAAATCATAATTCATGATTCATATTTCATAACGCGCGTGCGCGTTTCGCGTGCACACGCGCAAAGCTGGTCCCTATATACTACTTATGAGCTCTCTAAGATATGACGGAGCTTGACCATTTAGAGCTTTATAAGTTAACACTAGGATTTTAAATTCAGTTCTGGATTTTACAGGGAGCCAGTGCAGAGAAGCTAAAACAGGAGAAATATGATCTTGTTGCTTAGTTCCTGTTAGTACACGTGCTGCTGCATTCTGAATTAGCTGGAGAGTTTTTAAAAACTTATTAGAGCTACCTGATAATAGGGAGTTATAGTAATCCAGCCTAGAGGTATAAAGCAGCATAAAACTGACATACTAAAGTACAGTACAAGTTACAGGTACTTAGTTACTTCCCACCACTGACTTTCATCCTTTTGTACCAAATGACTCATAAATAAACTTTTAATATGTTAGAATCCGTCAGCATGTCTCAGCATTGCACCCCAGTGCTTTGATCCCAGGACATTTTATTCATCTGCTGCAAGGATCACACATCAGTGATCTGCATCAGGGTGTAATCTGTCATGTGTGGTTTATTTTCTTCTTTCCCTTTTATTTCTTGTATTATCCAACATTATCATTTTGTCTTGTGATTGATTATTGATCAGTTAGACGTAAAGCACTTTGTACCATGCTTGTGTTGAGAGGCCATAATTATAAATTAACTTTACTTGACTGTCATTTGGTATCGAGTCAAATTTCACCTTTGGGAAATAAATGCTGCTCACTGTTATGTAACAGAGCTGACTGAGAACTTCACTGGGAATAAATGGGAACAGAGGAAGTGCTTTTTGGCAAATTATTATAGAAAGTATATTTAAAGATGGAAAGCATGCAACTCTGCTCAAGTTAAGCTGAATTCACAGTAAAACTAAAAACAGCCAGAGTGATTTCTCAGGCTTTTAGTTAGAATGATATACTGTAGTAGATGCTTACAACCTGCAAGATGTATGGGCAGCTGTGGAGTCAAAATTGTGCAACTGGTATACCTTTTAGATTTTACCTTTTATTTTTTCGCTTACTTATGTGTCTCCATGAGTTAATTGGGTTAGTTTCTAAATGACAAACTTGCGCAGTCTTTGAAAGTGCTGTATGCAACTCTGAAAAAGGATAGTTGATTGTTGAGCCTCATTCCCAGTTTGTCAAATAATGATGCTTTGGGTTGGTGGTTTGGTGGGACTACCAACCCAAAGTGCCTCTATTTGACAAGCTACTATAATCAGCACTATAATGTATCAGTTAACTATGAGTATTGTGAAAGCAGTGACTCAAAGAGACAAACCCACAGAGAAGTATCATCTGCAAATTGCATCGCTTTACTGGGATTATTACAAGCTAGCGTCAATGATAGATGCACTTTACAGGCCCATCGCCACACTAGATTGTATGTTTTTACAGAATGGAGAAGAACACCTCTTCATCATAACTCCATTAATCAAATTTCTACATTTATGACAAGTTATCTTGGTTATTCATCAACAATCAGTTTTGTGCATCTATTCGCCTTTATTTTCTGTATGCGAGGAACATATTCTAGAACAGTTTTTAGCAGAGCTCAAAAGTCTCAAAGTGTTTTGGCATCTCATGCTGAACAATTTGTCCTTACTTCACTGTACCTCCAGTTCAGCTGTGCTCTAGTTAGCAGGCTCCTTACTCATATAATGCCTGAAGAGAGAAGATGTTATCGCACAGTTTGCCTCTGAAAAGTAGTTATGCTGATTGATTACCAGAACCCTCGTCAGCATTTCCCTGACCTACATTGTTTAGACTGGGTTTGCAGCGTGTAGGTGTAGGTGTGGTTTATATGACTCGGATAAATAAATCAAAGTTTAGGCTGTTCACAGTTATGAGTCTCAGCTGGTTTCCTGAAGGTATAATGTAAAGATAATAGGTAATAGGTCCCAGTGCGACCCTATTTCAAACTGAGATGGGAGACAGATTTTCTCAAAGGACATCACAAATTATTATTGATAAAAATCCCCTTTGGTCTGGTTTGTACACTGAAAGATAATGTTCCTTTTTGAGTCGCAGGTTTTCACATCAGTTTTTTTTCTATTAACTAAAAACTTTTTTTTGCCATCAAAGCAAAAAGTAAAGTATCGTTTTCACAGCCACATCAAAAAGGTTCATAGGTGAAGTAACATTTTCACACCTTTTGACAGGATGCAACAGGTCACACATATGTGGCTTATATGGATTTTCATACTTTAAAATTTCCACACAGGGGACTTATTGCTTTTTCTATGCATTGTGACTTAACCCTTTGAAGTCTACAATAGAAATGGTTCACCTGGGTCTTCATTGTTGTTGTTTCTTTTGTATCTTTAAATGTTTCATATCCTTAAAATCAGTATAACCTTAGCTAAAAGGCTACGTAAGACTATAAACCATACTAATTGAATTTACTAAAAAGTCTTGAAATTGTGTCATAAAAAGATGCAACAATTGGACATTTTTTCATCAGATTTTATAAAATAAATACACAAAACATATTGATCCAAAAGATTTATAAATGTAGAAACATAAACAAAATATTTGATAACACTCCACAGTTAATTGTACTATTAGCATTATTTTGTTTTTGTTTTTTGTTTTTTGTCATTTTTATGAGGAGAGTGAAAAGGTGTTCCTGGTTCTTCTGGTACCACATTGCGTGTGGTGCAAAACCATGTGAAACAACACAATTTTGCACTCATTTTGCACTCACATTTTGTGTTTTTTATTTGAAACACACACACACACACACACACACACACACACACACACACACACACACACACACAAAAGTATGCAAGCAATGATCTCCCTTGGCCATTACAGAGAAATACCAGCATAATTACCGCAAAACACCATGTTTGCACGGCAGGTAAGATGAAGTCATGATGCGATGACAGGGAAGAAAGTAGGCCTAGCTGTCTCCAATGCTAAAAAAATGAATGTTCCAGCTATTACAGTTACAGTTACATTTAAACAGGATCATGCAAACAACCATCTCCTGTGGCCATTTGCAGGAGGTCCATTTTTAAAAGGTTAATCATGACAGATCAAAATGAGGGCAAGTAAAGAGAACAATGCACAGTACAAAAAAAACAACCCCAAAACAAAACAAAAAACAACCAACCAAACAAAAAAGATCACGTTGTCATTTGTATTTATAAAAAAGCTTTCTTTTCGTATGTCTGAAATGTATGTTGTCATTTATTGTAATGACAGAGGATTGAGGTCATGAACTGTATACATAGATAGAGAGTAAAAAGTGATGGGGATGTTGATAGACATAGACAATAAAGAAATGCTGACCCCAAAGAGACAAAGCTTCATCTCCAGATCAAAATGTGTATCTTTAAAATCAGTGACAGTCATAACGGAAATGCACTGCGGATCTTGCCAACACACACCCGCACACTCTGCCTGCATATAAACACAGAGAGAATGTAGACATAACAAGACAGCAGAGCAGCGCTCCACAGACTAAGCTGGGCTCTGCAGGGGACACGACACAATCATGCTGCTGGTGAGTGCTTATCTTTAGTCGTATCATCATGAGATGACTTTTATTTTTTATTTGACATATTGTGACTTGTTCTGCTGGATGTGAGCACATTTTTTAAAAAGTTACTGTACCATTTGACTTTTGACTCCAAACTTAATGTTGGTCATAACATTGTAGAGCAAATGATATAAGACTTTTCTGTCCTTGAGAACTGTGTGTTCTACATCACCCAAGCATTCACACAGTAAGCTCATTTTCTTTTCAGCTGCCGTTGATTTCTCATGTCTTCTAACAGATGAAGCACTTCCTGGTGTTCTTGTGTTCAGGTGTTGAGAACTCTGCTGGTGCTGGGCCTCGCCACACTGTTGCACACTGCAAGGAAAGGCCAGGCACTTTCCTTGAAGTCGGGTAAGGGTATCAAATTGAAGGGCAAGACAGTGAGACTGGTCCTGGATTCCTCAGTGCAGCCCCTGATTGCCAGCATGTCTGCCCCTACCATCGCTAATATGTCTCTATCACCATGGACGTACAGGTGAGGGATGGCAGATGTCTGAGAGCCCTTCAATTTTCTTGCATTGCTTTACTCCAATTAGTGCCAAAACCACTCATTTCATCCAGTTAACAGCTTTGAAACTCATAAAGCCTGGAATCCCAAATATAAATGCTGGTTTTCTCCCTCTTCAGAGACTCCTATGTGGAATCTCGGTTGCCTCGGTGGATTTCTCATGCTCAGTGCCTGACCTCTGGCTGTCTTAGCCTGCAGGGGGGAGGTGAGGATGTAGCCCTGCAGGCCAAACCTATCTACTACCAGGTGCTGGTCCTCCACAGGTGAGCTACTGCAGTCTTCATTTTGGCTTCTGCTTTTGTTTCTAATGCAAGTTCCAGTGCTGTAATTATTCTTATGCTTCAAGAATACACAAGTTCATTGAGTGGGCTCAGGTCAACCAATTCAAGTGAATGTAATTTGGAGAGCATTTTCTCTTTTAATCTGATGCATTTCCTGTTGAATCAAGCTGCTGGGCAGAGGATATTTTAAACTGATGCAGAAGCACTACATAAACAGTAATCAGTTTTTATTTCTGGGATTTTAAGACATACCTACCTATACAAACTTGGGTATAAATGTACTGTTTTGCAAGTGGAATATTATTCATGTGCATGTACAGTTAACAGTAAAATAAATTATTTGGTCTATAGTCAGGTTTCTGTATTTCAATTACGTGTAAAAAATTCCATTGATATGAGTCAAGTTTTTTTTTACATAAACCAGATAAGCACCATTCATGTAATTATGACTATGGGATTTATTTATCGATTGCTCATAGGATTTACCTAATTCACTTTAATAAAGTTTATGTAAGTACTGTTAATAAATTTTGTGTGTTTCAAATATGATGAATTTCAATCAAAGAATTAACTGACAGTTGTTACATTAACTTTATTAAAATGAACTTGGTAAATTCTATAGGCTATAGTTAAATAAATCCTCACAGTTTAAATAGTATTTTTAGGTATTCCTTATTGAGTAAAGCTACATACTAGGATGAATAGTTGATAGATCAGTTACAAAATGTCCCTTTTATTGTGGTTTGAAGTGGTAGGAATGCGAAAACCAAAAGTAATCTGGAGTTAATCATCCACTGTCAAACAATGAGGTTACACTCTGCACTGCTTTAAGACTTCACACTGAAATGCTCTGGAATGCTATGCATGGCTAAAATCCCCAGACCCTTGTAAATGTTTATTTCAAAGACAGTAATGGCTTTCTTTATTCTCTTCCTGACTGACCTGCCATCGCTCTATACAGAGTGAAAACTGTATAAATAATTTGATATTTTTAACAGATGATGCATTTATTGTATTGTACTTAACAGAAACTCAATGAGCTGTGACTGACTTCCCTGTAACACTTGCTAATGTATTTCCCTGTCTTTTGTAGTCACATCCACTACAGTCCAGTTTGATTTCATTTAACACTGTAAGATTAAAATGATCTCATCTGTATATATGTAGAGTCCAAAGACAACAGCCCACAAAGAAAAGAGGGAGGAAGAGGAGGATGAAGTATGACTTCAGACTGGGGACAGAGTTGATCACAGTAGGCTGTACCTGTGTGCTGCCCAGTGTTGTCCCACAGCAGTAACACACAGGACACTGCTCATGTTACCAGCTGTGTCACCATTCTATACATGTTGCTTTTATCACTTTATTACTCAAACGTGTGAAGCAATATTGCCTTTAAGTTATCACTGAATCAAATAACTGTGTAATGTATTCTATAGACATATATTGCTGTGCCACAGCAAATGGCAAAGACCTATGTTTCTTTCTGACCCCTAGTGGTGGAAAATTCTTACCGCAGTTTCAACAGGTGTTTGGCAAACACATTAACCATGTGTCATTTTCTCAGGGCAACTGAGTCATGAAAGGCCTATTGATGGAAATGCATATTTTTATATGCTAAAATTTTTGTATGGTTTTGTTTTTTAATATTTGTCTTATCTTATTTCTCTTATGTATCATGGTTAATTTGTATCACAGTTTACTCTGTTCTTAGTTTATTGTAAACAATATGAAAATGCTTTATTAAAGTTTTTAACCCAATTTTGATGTGTAGTTGGGCTGTGAATAATTATTGTATATTTTGTATAATGGGAGATAATGGGAGACATAGATTTCTAGATTGTGTAGTTTATTTCTTAAAAGATATTTGTGTTATGATATTTACATGCAGTGACTAAAATTATATGTTCCATATTAACTCATTAGCTTCCTGTAAAAGTTAACTCCATATATTCATGTGTTTTACTTTATATCATCCTTATGCATATTTGTGGAATGTTTTATGATCATATTATAATGTTTAATGGCTTTGATTGTTGCATTAGCAGTAACTTAAACAGCATTAATTTCTGTGAATGTCACCCTTGAAACCCTGTTCTTAATTCTGCAAATATATAAATATTGCAGTACTTTCATCAGTGGGCCTTAAGTTCAAGCACCATTGTACTTCATGTGGTGTTAGTAAGTTAACTAACATTTATTTAGCCTAAATGAAAGTCTTTGAGATATTTACTTAAACTTTACATTACTGTTACATTTACATAACATAATGTACTTACATCAAATCAAGCAAATCAAAGTATACATCAGTTACTTTAGTCTGAAAAATATTTTTTGTGTCATTTTAGGTAGTTCTTATCCAATGATTTGTGTTCAAGCGTTCGTTTTTCTGATAAGTTTGGTTTTCACAAAATACTTACAAAGTCTGACATCATGATTGGCAACTATGCACCACTCAGTGTGCTCATAATCAATGGTGCTTCTCATGGTTAGTCAGATGGGCGTATGGGCAAGAATTTGATACTGCAGAGATTGCTACTGAGAAGACTTTGGCTCCAAATGACATCACCAGCGCAACTCTGCTATGGCTTCATTTTTGTTCAGAGGGAGGAGGTGGAGACCTGTCATCCATCTTTATATACATTCTATAGTTGTATTAGAGGTTAGACACATATGATGTGTTTGGTCATACGGGCTGAAGGAGTTACTGTTGGTATGTGTGTGATTATAAGTGCATGCAAAACACTGCGCTATCAGTGAACAAATGATAAATAATGAGAACAAGAGCAAAGTGTGAGCTCAGCCAAGCTGTTTTTACTGACCATGCCAAATAGATACAATCGATCCAGCCTTGAAGATTTACAGCAACACACAGCTACAGCAAGTACAAACCCCATATAACGACCCCGCTTACAGTGCAAACATTTTTGACATTTCAATCAAGTCAGTATGACTCAACAAATCAAGCAAATTTCATCTTTCTGTTTAATCATTTAGGTTTACATTCCCTCGAAATAATCATAAATTGACAATCAGAACACAGTAACACATGCCAAAGCAAAGTGAGACCGCTGGTTAGCCACAAAGCCCAAACTCATCCCTTCAAAACCAAATTTCTCCTAATTCTGAACTGCTGTCACTCACTACCTTGCCTCCTTGTGATGTTATTGTTGTTATATTGTATATATCCGCTGTCTTTCATGTGTGCATATGTGCTTTTGAGTTGTGCTTAATGAAATAAGAGTGCAATCAGTGCTCTAAATCTAAACGCATGTCACTGATCTACAACTACACTACAGTTTAAGTTTCACAAAGAGCCTGAAAACGGCACAATCCAGCAGAGCTTCATTGCATTTCAAGCTTTTTTTCTTTTACTCACCTAGAGCACTGTAGAAAGAAACAAGAGCCTGATTCTTCATTTTATATTCAGACTGTGAGATTCACTGAGTTCACGCAGACATCCCCAGACAGACCCAACAATCCCAAAAAAATGGTGCTGCGAAGAATTAACTTGAGAGCGGTAAATCTAGGGAAATGAGTTTTTAATTGTAATCCGGAAACAGCAGAAGCTCACGTGTTGTGTCCTGTTTATGTGTACTGACTGGTAAGTATTCTGTAAATCAGAGATTGAATAAGCCTGGGAGTCTTAGCTTTGAATTGTTGTTGGTTGTGACCAACTATACAGCTGCTTAACTGCATCGTGCCCATTTTTTTTAAGCACATCTCACATTTTTTATGTTTGACTTGGTAACATTTTAGATTACAACTCCCTTTTCCATAGTTTCAGTCTAATTGGATATAAGCGGTGTAATTGGCTGTGTTACTGCATTCAACTTCTGAAATATGCAGGCAGTTATAATTTCCTGTTTCCTGACTGAAGTAACTGCAGTAATGAGAGCTGTGATTTAAATTGTTATCTCCTCCTGCTTTGGCGCAGCTTTCATTCCTCACCAAACCCTCTTTGAAAAATGTGAAATGTTTGTTTTGATGCCACCCCACCCCCACCCACTTTCCTTTAGAAAAAAAAGAGAAAGACTTCTTTTTAAATTTCAACACCAAGAGTTGGCTAAACTTTGTACAGCTTGTTCAGAATCGTTACAGCATACATCAAATATGAAAACTCTGCTTTTCTCTTTTGTTCGATTTGCTTTTGAGTTCTTTTTTTCTTCCCTGCACTGTTTCATTCCTTTTTTTTTTACCAACTCAAAAAACTCCAGTCCTGCTCTTTCTCGCTCTTCTTCTTCTCCGCTCATCTACCGGCAGGCTTCCTCCTTCATCTCCTTGTTCTTCCTCACTTCTTCTGCGTGTTTGTCCTGCCAGACAAACACAGAGACATAGCAACATCAGAGTCGTTAGCGTTCATGAATATATTAGCATTAATGAGGGAGATGCCAGCAGAACAAGGCAGAGACTGCTCCTACAGATTTGAACAGGGGAATGATTGGGAGTTAGGAGAGCGAAAAACTCTTTTCCACCTCATTTGATATTCATGATTACTGATCAAGCTTGTGAACAATATTAAAATAGAAATGCAAAGCCAGTTGATGTGACACTGATGGCTTGCCTCATTTGCACACAACAAAACATACAATGCAAAACAGTGCTGGTTACAGGAAAGGTTGGAATGTACCTAGTGAGTTTTAGAGTTGCTGGTAGGCAGATTTTTAAGCAGTTAGCCTAGCTAAGCCTAAGGATTGGGAGACTGAGAAAACAGATAGCCTGGCTGTCTTGTAAATAAAACAACAACAACAACTACCTAAACCTCTTAAACAGTCTAATAAATGCCGGGTTCAGACTACACAACAATTATGTCTGTTCCGACCGTCACTATGTCACGGCAATTGTGGACTCACAAAGTCTTGCCGTGACTACACACTTGTGATAAGTAAAAGCCCCGCTACTATTTTTTGAAATTTTATTTCTTTATATCCTCCATTATGAAGAAACAAAATTCTTTGCTAGCTTGATGGCAGTTTCTCTGCTGTTTCACACCATGATTTTCCCCTTTTTACTCTGTGTGGTAACATCCCTAGAGGAAATATCAAAAAGGCTGGGGTGTTGTTGCCACATAGCTGTCTACGGCAGCAGATTGCGCTTTACTTCTATTGGTCAAAGTGACGGCTGTGATAGGAGAAGTCATGGGGGACAAAAAGAAAATCAACCATGCTAGACTTTCTGTCATGACATCATGAGGCATCCCAGATGCAGCGTTGATTGTTGTCTACTTTGACACACTACACAAGATAAAACGATGGATTATCGCATATAACACTCATTGTTGTTCAAAATCTGAGCTGATGGCTTTACGACGCCGTGTCCAGTTATAATCGTGCTGATACTGTACAGTCTGAACCCAGCATAAGACACTGGAACATGTTTGTTTAAACACAGACACAGAAATAGAAAATTGACGCTATGCTAAGCTAAGGTAATTGTCTTCCGGCTCTAGCTCCATACTTATTGAACAGACAGGTTGTACAGACCTGAAATAAGCATATTTCTTAAATTGTTGGGCTATTTCTTTAATAGCACCAACAATCGATTTTGCACAACCCAGTTGGCAGAATAAATGTTGGTATTGTATTGGGACAACAAAGGGAGTGAAAATCCAGGTAGGGCGGGTGGGATGGGTGGTGGATAGGTCCAACAACCCCCGACGTTCACTCAAGAGGTTGGTGTTCACTTCCCATAAGATTGTAAAGCCAAACCTTGTTCTTTTTTTACTAAACCCAAAAACGTGCATGAGTTGGCTAAACAGAACCAAGTGTGCTGTTGGTGAATGAAAAAAATGTCAGTTTGCTGTGAAAATGGAAGTGTATTTTGATAACAGACAGAGAGGCTGAAGTCGACACAGCGTCCCAGAATGTCCACAACCAACGTACCCAGGGTACCTTGCACGTTATATCCCAGTGTGGATAGTCCATGACCAAACGTCAATATGTGAAGAGGTCGGAAAGAGAATGTATTGGGTTGCTGTGGATCAGCCAACCGAAACTGTGTTTAGTGTATATGGGTGGATTATTTTAAAGTGTGAGACCTTTGAGTTCGAGAACAAAACCCCCTTACAAGCTCTCTCTATTAGAAATAATCCTTTGAGCTGAACAGTACCTTCTCCTGCAGCCTCTCCAGCATGGCAGCCAGTAGGGCCTCCCTGTTCTCCTTGTTGGCCTCCATCTTCTGCTCAAGTTTCTCCTTGGCGTTCTTGATGAAGTTATTGTTCTCCTCGAAGGCCTTTTGGATCACTTCGCGCTCGTGCTCCCTTTTCTCTGCCAGGTGCTTCAGCAGCTCCGCCTCCTGGCACTAGAGGGAGACAAAGGGCACTGAAGGTAAGTTAACTGTAAATGATAAAGAGTATGAGCTGCCGTCTTGGTGATCTTAGGCTCTGTAAGTGGCAGAGGAGGTTTTAAGGAAGAAGACACATAAACGTAATCAATGAAATATTTGTATTTGTAGTTTGCAGAGTTCCCACAGAACACTCCCACACAAAGACGTGCACCATTAACAGAGGGTTATGTTTTGGGTAAGGTTATGGTCTTTTAAGCCTTGAGTGGGATTGTCTTCAGCTGAGTCTGTGACCTGCAGACAAAAACCCTCTTCATTAGTGCCAAGATACAGACATTTGTCACCTCAGAAAGTATGTTGCAAAGATCAAAAATACAGGCCAAACATCTGTTTGCATGTAAATGAAATCCAGTGCTCCCTCTCTGAGAGGCACAAAGGACACAGTGTATGTTTGTAAAGATAAGTTTATGTTTACTTGGGTGGGTGCCGTTAGTATGATTTGCAGTAGGTGTGACCACTACCTCAGGAAGCAGTAAGCCATTTTTATTACTGCTGCTCTCAGCACCTAACCATTATGTTTTTAATTCCATACTAGAAATGCAAGAAGTAGAAATTATGTTATTGTCCTTTTGAGTCTCTTTTAAAAAAAAAAGTCTCCAAATCCGAAATATTTCTATCATTGAATATTCACCACTAAGGAATTACAGTCAAAGTAAAAAAACAAAAAAACAAAACATATTTAAGTATTACTTGATAAGAGTTAAACACTCAGCGGGCTTTATCTTGCACCCAACACGGCGCAGCACATCTGTCATTAGTAGTTTCAGACCAGTGCAGTTGTCATGTTAATGGCCAGCGCCCACATTGTGTAAGTAGCAAATGTACTGTGGACGCAAGTATAGGCTTAAAATGAGTATGGTCAGGGACGTTGGCGTGTTGCTATTTTGAGTCAGCACAAAGTGATTGTGCCATTGACCAACAAAAGCCTGGTCCAAATCCAGAATGGTGCAGTGTTTTCCTTGCAAAGGTACATTATTCAGTTAGTAAGATGCACCTACATAGGCGGGTTCACAACATGCTTACACTCTGCTTGTTACACACAGGAACAAGCTGATGGGTTGTAGGTGGGTGAAATAATACATCATTAATGAGGAAAATATGAATGGTGTATAAAATGTGAACGTAGGCAGAGGTCAGAGCAGAGCTGCAGAGCTGCTGTCTGACTCCACATTAAGAGAGATGCTGTGCGTATTTACACACAAGGAGCAGTGTAACTTCACTGATTATATCGGAAAACAAAAGTTAAGTTCTGTTTCCTCTGTCAAGATTGTAACTATGTTTTTTAGCTGCTTAAATTTAACCAAATTTGACCAGAAATTTTGTTTTGTTTTTTCAGTTACAAGGCTTTCAAAATGTTACTGAATGATCTATAAATGCATTTCCAGCAAATATTGAAATAATAAAGGGTCTAAATGAAACATGTGCAGCGTCAGATGTTTCGTGTGTATTTTCTCATGACTAGAGCTGTTTACTTCCTGGTTGGACGATGAGAGGTGGATTGCCACATAAAAGCTTCCAATCAAAAGGTTAGTAAAGTATGTTAGCATAAAGATAGGACAGAGATTTTTGGTATGCATTATTTTCATAGTGTCTAGTATTGACATATGCATTTGTAGTTACCCAACTTTGTTCAGTGGGGACATAGAACTAGAACAATAGTGACCTTCTAAATGTACATGTCTTTATACACATCCATTGTTCTTGTTGTACCTAACTTTCTACTCTTCTTTTTTTCAGGTTCACTTTGAGTAAAGTTTTGGATATGTGGGATCTTGGTGATGGCCCAGACAATGCATACAACCTTACAGTTGTCCCTCAAAATAAAAAAAGATGCTGTCTTCAGTGATTATGATAGTGATAGATATAGACTTTGAGGGGGACACAGGCCATTTGCCAGCCGGGCTTTTGAATACATATGCTAAACTTATGCAAACAGTTCATGTGAGGAACAACTTCATCAGAGATTATGACCTCCCCCTCCAGCATGTTCTCATTCCAAAGTTGTCGAATACCACTACTTTGTCAATGATTTCAGCATCAGACATGACACCTGACGCCAAAGCCACCTATCATGTCAGTATGATGCGCTGCCTGGCAGTATCAGTATGCAACATGGCTGGCTGTAACCTTTGGTGTTTTTATGATACGCCGCTGGTCAGCCAGATGGCACCTGTCTGGGCGGTATGATGGCTGCTGGATGGGGTCAGATTGAAACGCTGCTGGTAACTGCATAATAAAAGGAGCAGGAAAGTCCGTACAGGGTGGGTGGGAAGGGAAGTAGATGGGTCCAACAAACCCTGGACTTTCACCCAGGACCTTAAGCTGCGTTTCCATCAAGCAGTACGATACGGTTCAGTTTGGTACGCTTTTTTTCCGTTTCCGCAATGAAAAGTTGTGGATGGTACCAATAGAACCATTCCATACCTTTACCGTTTTTGGTACCCCTTCTGTTGGGGTATACAGCACACACATTTGGTACTAAAAGGTGGAGCTGTAAACACTGCAATCCATTGATTGATCAGTAGTGGACAGTCACTCTGGTCACGGCTGAGCTGTGGCTGGTTTTGAGGCAGAAGCCTATATTATAACTATAAAATTATAGGATGTTTTGCTGCCTCTCATAGCAGCTGGAGTCAGAGAAAAAAAACCTTAATTCACTAGGCCGACTGCCATGATTTTTAAGGTGGAACATTAACTTGTAATGTTACTCAATGCACGAGCTAACAACATGACTCAATCAATACACCTTAAATATTCCATATGACAACTTTGACCATTACTTAAGTTTTTATATGACATACACTTTCAGTAATGAGTGGATCTTCAAGCGTTTATTTGTATTCATTTTGGCCGGATTATGTGAACTGCATATATTCTAATCCTCACTCTGAAAAAAAAGGGTCATGTAGCATCGAGCTACGGCAACACTAAACCCCGGAGCTTGCCTGAGAAGGACTAAGTGCACAAACCCCCTATTTTTTAATTTCTCATTTCCCTCACATTTAAGAGTCCTGTTTTAGCTTCTCTGCACTGGCACCCTGTAAAATCCAGAATTGAATTTAAAATCCTACTCCTAACTTAAAAAGTTTTAAATGGTCAGGCTTCTTCTCTTAGAGAGCTCATAGTGCCATATTATCCCACCAGAACACTTAGAATGCAGGGTTACTTGTGGTCCCTTAATTAAGTCACCAAAAGTAGATCAGGAGCCAGAGCCGAGGCCCTAGTTAGGCTGACTTAGGCCTAGTCTGCTGGGGGACCTCTTATAATACACCAAGCAACTTCTCTCCCTCTCTCTCTCTCTCTCTCTCTCTCTCTCTCTCTCTCCTTTGCTAATGCTCATGTCCTGTTACTGCATCTTGCTAACTCGGCTGTACTGCATGTCACTAACTCAGCTTCTTCTCTGGAGCCTTTGTGCTCCACTGTCTCGCAGGTTAACTTCTATCACAGCGGTACATGGATAGTGTGACGTGTGGTTGTGCTGCTGCCATGGACCTCAACTCAACTCAACTCAACTCAGCTTTATTTATATAGCCCTTTAAAACAACCACAGCTGAAAAAAAATGCTGTACATAAATAGACAAAGCAACACAGGGACATAAAACACTTAACAGGAAATAAATACTAAAATAATTGTTTATTGTTATTAAAACCATTTAAAAACAATAAAACAATTTAAAAGCAATAAAACAATAAATAAAACAAACCATAAAACACTAAAACAGAAGCAGAGTCTCATTCGGAGTTGAAAGCCAAGGAATAAAAATGGGTTTTTAGACGAGTTTTAAAAAACGACAGTGAGGAGGCTTGTCTAATATGAAAGGGTAGCTTGTTCCACAATTTAAGAGTGGCAACGGAAAAAGCTCTGTCCCCTGTGAGCTTCCGTTTGGACCTCGGTACCTCCAGGAGCAGCAGATCAGCTGACCTGAGGCACCGAGCAGGAGTGTAGGGGTGAAGAAGCTCCGAGAGGTAAGGCGGGGCCAGACAATTTAAAGATTTAAAAACAAATCAAAGAATCTTAAAATGGACTCTAAAGTGCGCAGGCAGCCAGTGGAGGGAGGCCAGGATGGGAGTTATGTGCTCCCTCTAACCCACTCCAGTTAACAGGCACGCAGCTGCGTTTTGCACCAACTGGAGATGTGCGAGGGAGGACTGGCTGATCCAAAATGAAGTTACAAAGGTACCATACGTAAAGTGTTTGGTGGAAACGCGGCTTTAGTGTTCGCTTCCTGTGTGCCAAAACAAGATGTTTTTTTCTAAACCCAATCGAGTTTTTGTTGACATCCTGGGGTTGGTAGTGCATCCTGAGTCGTCACAGCATATGCAGAAGGATACCTAGCACGTTATATATGAATGTAAAAGGCAACTGACAAAGCAGTCATATATATATGAGTTTTTGATATGTAAAATAGTCACTCTAGTATGTGATAGAGTATTCTAATAGCAATGTTGGGGACTGTCAGTGACAGAGTTTTTATTGTACGTGTTCATAACTGAGCTGCTATATATGACTGCATTGGAGATGATGTTAATTTGGTCAATAAATGGTAGATACAACACATTATCCCACTTGTCACAATTGTGACCGAACACTAAACACAAGTTTTCACCTACCTTTCCATGAGAATTAAAAAAAAGAAAAGGATCATTTAAAGGGTTACCAGTGACAAATGATTTTGATACTTTGTCTGAGAAAAATTTGGGATGAAATGGGTTAAATGACCCATGATATTTGCTGCAGTAACATTACTGTTTAAAATGCACTTGCACCATACACCTTAAACAATGAGCTACATATCGTTTAAATAACGCCCATAAACTTAGCTACTCTGGATCATCAGGATTGTCATAGTGTGATTTCAATGACATAACCTATTTCAAATGAAGCCCCGCCCACAGCAAACTAGTGACAATCTTACAGAGAAAAGAAGAAATATGTAAATCTGTTGTGTGAAAGAGCCATACCTGTTTTGACTATAAAGTACTGTTATGGGGAAGCCCCCAACTTATAGTAGGAAGCAGATTGAGAAAATCTGTTTTCAGGACCTTTAAGGCACTTAATAAACAAATGATTATTAATGACACCATGTGATGTTGCAGGTGTTGTGTGACCGTTGTGTTGCAGGACATATTCTCTGTGCTGGCCATAATTCCTCTCTTCTCACCCCCTCCCTGCTCTTTCTCTCTCTCCACCATCCTCTTTGCTTGATGAATATGAGCCATTGTGAGTGTGTCCTTTCATGATTGCCCTTGTACTTTCATGTCCCCCTTTTCATCTTCCCACCCTCCCTCTGCTTGTGCTTCCTCGCTTCCTGTCCATCAACTCCAACACTCCCTCCCTCTTTCCTTTTATCCATTTCCACCCTTTTTTCCTCCTGAGTGTATAAATCACACTGCCCACAAAGAGCGGTGTCAGATGTTTGACAATGCCTGAATGAGCCACAAATAGCTAAGTTTAGGGTTACACTTTAGGGTTAGGGCCTGTCTGGTTGGGTTTCTTTTGAGTATGATGATATAAAAACCCCACCCCTTCTCCCCTTCCTTCACCTTTCGCCTCTCCTCGGCAGCCTCCAGCTTCTTCTGGATCTCCTCCAGGGACGGGTCGCGGCGCTGCGGCATGGATGCATTGAGCTCTGGCACTCCGTCAAAGGACGGGGGTTTGAGGATGACCTCGAAGGCCTGGCCAGATGTCCGCTTGTTCAGCTCAATTACCTCCACATCTTTGATGACGCACCATCCCAGGTCCACTGCATCTGTGGTGTTGGATCATGAACATATCTATTTTATTCATTCACAACGAATTTTTAATACAGGAAAAAACTTAAACACATCATCAGTGTTTACTTCCCTTCTACACATCTCTGCTTTAGAAAAACTGTTTCCTAAAATGACTAGTACTTATATTTGCTATAGTACTGCATATTTCTCCTTGTATGATTGTTAGCAGACGTCTGACTGTGATTTGTTTTACCTTCTGCCTTGTATGTGGGCTTGTCTGCAGTCTGCGGGTTCAGGCAGGCACAGAACAGAGACACCAGGGGGAGCTCTTTGACCTTCTCTTTGTAGGCTGAGGGTGTGTGTGCGCGCGCGCACACACACACACACACACACACACACACACACACACACACACACACACACACACACACACACACACACACACACACACATTCTGTTATGCTTGACATTGTGTTGACTCAAACTAAATGTTGAACAAGTATTCAAGGACTGATGATTTAATTCTCATTCTCAGTCACTAGTCATTCTTATTATGTTATTATGATAGTCATAATAATGACAAGATACATGATTCAGATCATAAAAGTGCACTCTTGTTTTCATTCCCACGGTGAAATCATGAGCAGTATATTCAGTAAAGGAGGGGAGCTGCAAGGTGAATGACTTTGTGCTGCGACTGCATTTACCTGCCAGAGTCATCATCTCACTGTGTGTTTCACTCTCCAGGGATGGTAAAGATCCTTCTCAGTCTGTCACAGAGACACATGCAGACACAAAGGGGAAGGACTGAATGAACATTCAAAGGTCATATAATGAATGTGAGAAGCAGTAGCTAAGAAGAGAATTTACAGGACAGCAAGCTGCAGAACACTTTGTGTAAGCACCTCCCATTGAAACAATGAGAGAGCAGCCCTGTACCAAAGAATAAATGTGGGCCCAAACAGAGGATAAGTCTTGCCAAGGACAGTTTGTCGGTCTGAATACACTGATGGGCTGGGAAAACCAAACCAGAAAACAACTAATAAATAACAAGAAAAAATCAAACACATGGTAAGCCGAGGTCCATTAGACATCATCATCTTGTTCACATGTATGCAAAAATAGCCCATGCTTCCATTAATAGGAGATTTCAACAAACAAAGTTGACACAGTGCTTTAAATGTCCTTCAAGTGGAACATTGCAACACTTTTTGTGACTTGCATTTTTGAAAAAAAAAAAAAAAAGTTAAATCAGCACATCATCGTAAAAAAATGTTTAAAATTACATCTTTTGCATATCCCTCATTGAATAATTTAGAATCTATGGAAACGCAAATATCATTCATTTAAAAGTTTAATACTACACACAAAAATGTCTCCTACTTCAAAGTTTCCAATGAATGTGCATTTCTATCCACGACTGTTATATGAATAGTGTTTTGTATAGTGAAGGAATTGTGTCAAGTAGTGAAATGGGTGTGTCTTGAAGTGAAGTAGGTGTTTTGTGTGGTGAATTGTCTGTGTCTTGTAATGAAATGGGTGTGTCTCATAAGCCCCTTTTAAACTGCCAGATTTTCGGCGAATGTTGGGTCGTTTTGCCAGCAAGCTGTGAGCATTTAGACATACAGAGCCGGATTGCCGAGTTGATCCGAGGTGCCCAATTTTCTGCCTCGCAGGGTAGACATATTGGTGGAACCTTTTTGGTTTAAAAAGAACGAAGCGCCTTTCAGTCACGGGAGGGGCTGCTGATGACGCCGCACGTGCGACCCACTGGCGGTGGATAAACAGGAAACAGCTGATAGCAGGAATTAGTGAGCAGCTGGTAGCAAGAGGGAAACGCAAACCTGACAGGCATTCTAAAGATGAGCAACTGGGAAGACAAGGAACTGCACGCCCTTCTTGCCCTCGCAAAGGAAGAGGCCATTAACCATCAGATGACGGGGACGGTGAAGGACGGGCCGACATACACGAGATTCGCCGAAAGTAATAAAGTAAATATTTTGTGTAGTGAAGTGGGTGTTTCATGGACTGAAGTGAGTGTGTCTTGTAGTGCAGTGGGTGTGCCGTGCAGTTAAGTGGGTGGGTCTTGTAGTGAAGTAAGTGGCTGCATCCCAAGTCTCTTATTTTATACTGCTAACTCCTAACTCCTGACTTGAACCGGAAGTCGTTCGAGGTCTGCCACCTTTAAGGCCGTCTCTTATTCCTGCCAGTAAGGAGTTAGCGTTAGGAGTTAGGAGGGATCTGTTAGGTGCGATGAGTAAGGTAACACGAGAGCTTCCTAACAGGAAGTCTTTTTCAGCTTGAGGCCCTGACGTATAAATACTCGCCCCCTACGTCTGGCTCATTTGAACGAGATGGCGGAGAAACAAACGTGACTACAAAGAGTAACGTTAATGATATTTCGTGCAAGACTGTCATGTTGTAATTAAGTTTATTTCATTCACAATCCGTTGCGTTGTTCAGCGGACTGTCGGTGATGTGTGGCTGCTAAATGTGCGGCTGCTCATGTCCAGAACCACACGTGTTGTAATGTTTAATAGCCTGTAGGTAGTATTAATTAATATTAATAATATTAATATTAATTATGGGCCGGTTAGCACCATCACCTCACAGCAAGAGGGTTGCCGGTTCGATCCCAGGTGTGGGAGCCCCTCTGTGTGGAGTTTGCATGTTCTCCCCTTGTCAACATGGGTTCTCTCCGGGCACTCCGGCTTCCTCCCACAGTCCAAAGACATGCAGTCTGGGGACTAGGTTAATTGAACTCTAAATTGTCCATAGGTGTGAATGTGAGGGTGAATGGTTTTTTGTCTCTATGTGTCAGCCCTGCGATAGTCTGGCGACCTGTCCAGGGTTCCGCTTCATGTTAGAAGATTAATGAATGAATATTAATTATTAATATTAATTGATGTTATTACTTTCATTAATGTTGTTGTACTGTCATTACCGTCTGTCCTGCATCTCTCTCTGTCTCTCTCTCTCTCTCTCTCTCTCTCTCTCTCCGTCTCTCTTTCTGTCTCATTGTGTCATATGGATTACTGTTAATTTATTATGCTTATTTGTTTTGTACGACATCTATTGCACGTCTGTCCGTCCTGGAAGAGGGATCCCTCCTCAGTTGCTCTTCCTGAGCTTTCTACCGTTTTTTTCCCCGCTAAAGGGTTTATTTTGGGGAGTTTTCCTGATCAGCTGTGAGGGTCCTAAGGACAGAGGGATGTCGTATGCTGTAAAGCCCTGTGAGGTAAATTGTGATTTGTGATATTGGGCTTTATAAATAAAATTTAATTGACTGAGGTAGAATGACAGGTCTGCAACTTATTCACTCAATAGCTGACTTGTTGAATGATGGCGAGTGGATTTAATAATAGTGATATTAATGATGATGATATTAATGATGCTCATCACAGTGACAGTGGCAGGTCTACAGACCGTTCTTTAACGTGACACTTCAGAGTAAGGCCGTCTCATGTGTTTTCCTAAGTGGGAGGGACTAAACAGTTAGATAAGGTGGCTAGGTTAGGTGGTTAGCAGTACTTTTAAGGGACTTGGGATGCAGCCTGTGTGTCGTATAATGAAGTGACTGTGTCGTGTAGTGAAGTGTGGTGAAGTGGGTTCCAAAGGCTTAAGGAAGGCAATTCAATGTTCTTTCAAACTTGTGACAAAAAAAATACAAAAAAAACACCATCTAGTGGGTCCAGAAAAAAAAGAAAATGGTTCATGAAGCTTCATTCTGGCCTTCACTAGTTAATAAGTCATGTGACTTGACTTTTGGTGAAACACGAGATACCGATTGTGTATTTGTGCATTTTTTTGCATTTTGAGTGGGAATTTGCCATATTTATATTTTTTGAGTTACTGGAGTTTACAATTAGTTTTTTATGCATTATTAAAAATATGCATTAACACAGCTGATGAAAAGGCACTTGCTAAAAGGCCCCATGTCACTGTATGTGCACAGGAAGTTTCAAGTTTCCACATGACACTTGTTTCATAGTGGACCATGGTAGATGGATCGATTATAGTGACCAAATTATCACTGTAAACAATAATATTGCGATATTTTTTAAGTGCTGTAAAATGTCCAAAAAATAGATACATTGGAATAACTTCACTAAATCTTGCAACTTCCTTATCATACTAAAATGTTAACAGCCAAAATCTTATATTAAAATCAAACTTTCATATTAAAGGGGCAAGGGATTGGCACAGTGACAGAAACATTTATTTTAAATGAACAAAATATGTAAACAAATTACAGGAACAAAGCTTATTTGTCTGGTGCATTTTAACAGTCAGCAAAATATGTAAACAATTTATATATTATTTATTTATTAGCACGAGAGGAAAAATATATATAAAACAAAACAATGCAAGAGTAGAACAAAAAACATACTTCAGAAACCCAAAGTATGCCCAGACCTCAGACTCTGTGCGTTTAGTTGGAGGAAAATTTCCTGATTGCCGCTATCACCACCTTCCGCCATGTTTTCATTCCTTGTGTTTACACATGCTATGCATTCACACAGCGCCTTCATCACAAGACTTGAATGAGGCTGTTATTACATATCCTGATAATCCACCGTGATAATGCAATTAATTTAAACATAAACGGTAATTCTTACCGTGTAAAAATTAACCGAGATTTACCGTAATATCGGTAATCATTACATCCCTATGGTAGACTAACAAACTACTTGTAATGTCACAAAATCCTGCTCGTATGGACACAACTACTTCCGAGGCATCTGTGTTGCAGTGGATCATACCCGTGACACAAGCTGGAAATGCAGCAGTAAATCATTTAGAAGATACAAGAAATGAGGACGGAGGTTACAAATAACGAAGTGAGGCATCAACCATGACAGCAGCCTGTTTCACCACCTGTTGAAAATGTACTTCAAACCTGTGTGATTAAAGCAAATATGTCTCTGTGATACTGACAGTTAAACCTATCAGAGTTTACTCATTCATACTTGACTGAGGAGGGACTGAAATTCAAGAATGACTCAATTAAATGCAGACTTCAAATCAAACTGAATTATGATGAGAGACAGGATACAATCCAAGCCAATCAAAAAGATGGTCACACATACATTTTCTATTTGTTTTGTTCAATGAATATGACTTGTACCATTATTGCAAATAAATATTTAACTAGATGAAGTTAATAAAAGCTGGACAGAACTTCCTCCATCATTGCTGCTCAGAGTTTAATCATATCAACAAACACTCAGAAGTCTTGAATATTTGATTGCATTCTCCAATTAGCTGACAACAGATATTCATTGAGAGTCCAGGAGTACCCTGTACAGTTTATGGACCTTTCCACACTCTTTCCACTCTCATCATGTGGATTCCCACAACAATCAGGAATTGAGGAAAAAGGCTGAGGAGTAATAACAGAGAGCAAATGAAGGATTGCACTTCATAAAATAATACTGCTGGCTGACATATCCCGGTGGTTCCTGATGTGGGCCTAATTTAATCAAACATCTGTGATGGAACCCGTCTGCCAGGCATGTCCCACCTGCTCTCAAGTACCTCTCCTTCATCTTCTGAGTTCTACATAGATGATCATCCAAACAGCACGGGTCACTCATACAGGAATATACAATAGTAGATCCTGTATTCTAATCACTCTGCCTACAGCTGACAGCCAAAGATACAAAGCACTACATTCAAAAAATAAACACTATGTTATGTGCTGTTCATTTGCATTGTTGCATAGAGGACTTACAAATATTTTAACCTGAGGTAAAATTTTGTTAGGTTGAAGAAAACTTAATGACAAAACAAAAGAGAGAAAAACTATTATAATGTATTAAACCTGTAACAATGTATTTCTCCATTCTTGACCACAGCATCCATGGCACCAGTGGTGCCCCCAAGAGGGGGCCAGGGGGCTCCACCCAATACAAATGCTGGCCACCCCTGGTGAAAATAATTTGATGCCAACATACCTGTAGAGAGGCTGTGGTTAGCATGAAGGTAGTAATATCGACCTAGCTGGATCTTCTTTTTAACCTCTGTAACTCCATTCAGACGCCGGTGTCCGCGCTCCCTCCCTCCTCTGTTAAATGGGATCTCACAGGCGCACTACGTCATCAAATCATGTAATGCTTGGTATCACCGGAAACAGGAAGCTCTCGACTTCCTGAATCCGCCGCCGTTTTTCTTTTATTCCTTATGGTTTTCGCATCAGAGCAGCCTAACCACAAAAAGTCCAAAATCGCGATGAGTGGTGACAAGCCGTGTCATGCTGTTTTTCGAGGGGAAAAGTTAAAGGATTATTCGTGATCTCATGCAGAGTGGTCAATGGACACATAGCTGGTTTATAAAAGGTGAGATCTCACTCCTACCACTTTTTTTGGCTGAGATATACCGCCTAGAAAGTGGGATCATAACTTTCATGTTTCATATGGCTTTATTTGGTGATATTTTATGGTGTTTCTGTCATAAACAACATCAGCTATCAGAATCACACCTGATTTCAATAAGGTACAATGTTTGAAGCTGGCTGAGTGGTGTTTGATCACTGATAGTACTGTTTTGAAGCGGAGTGAGCGCTCTGTCATTTGGAGCTCCGCCTGGATCTTTTCATGGAAAAAACACTGCAGAATGGTCATACTTTGAGCAATCTCCTTCAAACTTGAAACAAGTGTTCATTGATAGTGTGCCTACAGCCCCACAGTGTCATTTACCTGCTCAGATGAAGCCACAGCCTCATCCTGAAAACCATTTTTTATTTTATTTTAGGCAAAATCTTCAACTTTTTACTGACTTCAGAGGCCAATTACTCTGTCTCTGTATCACCTAGAGTGTTTCTAACACTTTCACAAGAAACCTCAGAGAGTTTTCTTTCTGGCAAGTCTTCATGCATGCATGTAGTCAGAGCGGTTCAGAGGCTACAGTCATTTTAATTTCAGTATGTAATTTTAGGCATTTTCGCTAAGGACAACCAGCTTATTTGAAGGACAATGAATCACCTAAAATGTATAGACACATGACACATTAAAACAGGATTGTCATGGAAATTAAAATATTAACTGTACCCGTATAGTCTGTGCACATCAGATAATTAGTAACATCAACTGTAAAATAAGAAGCCAAAGCACATCAGTATGCCATTATTTAACTCTGAAATTGACATAGTTTTCAACTGACCTATACACTAAAACTACAAGTCAATTTCTAAAATTCAATTCATGAGTTTTGGTTTTGGTGTGCCATCCAAAGATTTTCAGTGGCCCCTTATGGCTAGCCTGGTGAAACCATCCTAATCTCGCAAGCTCATATTCTATTTCGCTCCGCAGATCAGTCTGGCCATGAAATCATTAAGGCGCATTCTGGCATCTTTTAAAGCTTACCGGGCCAATCACAACTGTTTATTACTTTTAGGTGGGTTATTTGAAGTCATGTCATCAGAATAGGAGGGACAAGGAGCGGAGTGCATGCATTTCGTAAACAACCAACATGGCTACTGATTTTGAAACTGCGATGGTTAATGTGTTGAACAAACTGGAATGTATATTTTCTTTAAAAGCAGAGCAGCGGCTGCACTGAAAGTCTTTATTGGAAAAAAGGATGTGTTTGCCAGCCTTCCTACGGGGTTTGGTCAAAGTTTAATTTACCAACTGGCTCCGTTGATCGGGAAAAAGATGGGACTCGGTGAAAACCCAGTGGCTATTGTTGCTTCTCCGCTAGTTGCTCTCATGGAGGAGCAGGTCAGGGAAGCAACCAAGCTGGGAATCACAGCCATGCAACTCAGAGTCCACAGTTAAGAGGAAATCCGCAAAGACAGCAACAGTCTTTCCCAGACATCATCACAGCTCATCTCTGTTGCAGCTTGCTGGTCTGTTTACAGTGGCGTTGTGCTAGCATACGTCACACGTTTCGTTTACTCTGTTTTCCATCTTTCCAATTGCGTGAAGGGGCACTTTGAGTGACAGCTAGGCTGACCAAACGTCCTCTTTTGCCCAGACATGTCCACTTTTGACGTCTGTCCGGGGCATCCGGGGGGTGTTTATAAATTGATGATAATGTCCGGTTTTCCTTGTGTGTGTGTGTGTGTGTGTGTGTGTGTGTGTATTAGGGTGTGGCACGGGCCGCATATTTCTGTCCGAACCCATCAGAACCCGATAGTCATTCTGTTTTGTTGCGTCTGAAACCATACAGAGCCCGACATTATTTAATGACTAAAGCACTGAGTTTGTGTCACACAGTTGTTATGGTTACAAGCTATTTAACAGGCCATGTGTGCACTGTGGGTGCTCCGCGGGGAGGGAGACCTCCGTGTTTGAGACAGGAGCGGGCGGCGGGAGGTCCGAGGCTTCCAGCGAGGGGAGAGGGAGAAACAAACAGCCAATGTGTGTGTGTGTTCTGTTCAGGTGTTGTCATGTAAATAACAGTCCCCAAGCAATAAAACAGGACAGACAATAGGATTTTATTTATTTTTACACTACATTTTCACTGAAAGCTGACCGAATCCGACCCGGATCGGGTAGCCACACTCTAGTGTGTGTGTGTGTGTGTGTGTGTCCTATCTATAGGGGCCTATCTGAATTTCTGTCTTTGGATAAAAATATATAAACTTTAAATATATTAAAATTATAAGGCATCTTTGAGTAAACTGCGAGTATCATTTAAGTAGGTTATGTCGTGGCCGGGCCGAGTGTCCTCTTTTTTGAAAATCAAAATATGGTCACCCTGGTGACAGCCGTTGATATTGCCCTTTGGGAACAGAGGAAATGTACACATGTCCAGACCCATTCATGTTTTGCGGATTGGGTCTGGCAACGCAAGGCTACCTTGTGGCCACTCCTATGAAGAATTCTGGGGGATGCTGCTGCATGTTGCTGAAAGGCCAACATGCTAACTGTATTATTAAGGCAGTCACAGGTTTCTATGATCACACTTAAGGAAGTGTTGGACATTTTGGGATATATGCCTTGCTTTTGGTGTCAAGCATGGCAAATCACACTATAACCCATCATATGTGTTGAAAAATCCGTCCACCAAATTAAAAAACACGAATTACATGATGTTGACTTACATTTGTTATGTAAATTTGTGCATTTGTTTTCCTTCTTATTGGTCTCCAAACAGATCATGCCTCTGTCCAGTCCAGCAGCTGCATCTCAAGGCCCTGCTGGGTCCAAGATAGCTAACACTGCCTGCTAACAGCAAAGCTAACCAAAACCTCAAACTGTCAATGATATTTAATAATATTCAGGAGGGCTCATCTCTGTTGAGTCGCCCTGCGATAATCTGGACTGTAAACGTTAGTTAGTAATAATCCTTGTGAAGGTGTGAAAGAAACAGACAGGAAGCTGAAGGATTGGTGAGAGAAAGCAAATGTTACAGCCCCTGTAGCTTTATCATTGTTATAACTTATATGTTAACTACCTAATTAACATTAGATGACTAACATAAGTAAATATTTATTATGTTAGTCATCTAATTATATCTGTTTTCAAATGGCAAGACATTAGCACACGGTAAAGTTCTAGTTTGGCAGATATTTCAAATATCAATTAGTCCAGCCAGAATAATAATCAGAGCCATCAGACCTGCCCTGTTTGGTCATATATCACGATGTAACGTTAGCTATCTTGGACCAAGCAAGGGCTTGAAACAAATCTATGATCTGTTTGTAAACCAATAATAAGAAAAATGAATGTGAACAGTTAGATAAAAAACCTCAGTAAGCATCACTTAAACATGGGTGTTGATCTGGTGGAAGGATTTGTCAGTCAAAGTGTGATTCAGTGTGCCTGCCCCATTGACTTCAACAGAACTGACACCAAAGTCTGACTCCAATGCAAAATTTGAACACTGCCACTGACATCATGACCTTTCCTTCTTTTATACTGTCCTTGCACCACTCGCGGAAGGAACTGCCCCTAGCTGTTGTTCACCATGAAAAAGTAAAATTGACATTTTCTACAGTTTGTGTACATACTAAACAAACAACATGCTAATTGTGTGAAGGGTTGAGCCGATTACTTGGATAAAGCGAGTATCTGGTACAGATAATGTACTTGTTATAAGTATGATTATCATACAAATAAAATGTGTCATTACCTGTACTCGTGATGAAGGAAAATCCACATTGGGGTGGCTAAATTTAATCTGTTACAGTTGTGATAAAAAAGAAATGATCTGAAGCTCAATTCTGAGGCTGTTCTATAAATAATTTTCTCATAAGTAATAAATATTACAATATCTGATCAATCCATATAAATTTCAGACTTAAAATAACAACTTCCAATTAGGCCCAACCCACTTTAGGTTTAACTCCATCCACATCAGACATTAACCCCGCCAATTCAAGTACAGATACAGATAATTTACTTGGTTGAAAAGATACAGACACAGATACAGATAATGGTGAACTCGCTCATCCCTATTGGTATGTATATATATATATATATATATATATATATATATATACATATATATATGTATATATATGTATATGAGCAAAGCTAACTGCCTCCTGTCTTTTTGTGGAAAAAGTAATCACTGCAGGAAATGTTGCATGATTTTGTAAGTACTTGAAAGCTGCTGCTATCTATCTATCTATCTATCTATCTATCTATCTATCTATCTATCTATCTATCTATCTATCTATCTATCTATCTATCTATCTATCTATCTATCTACCTTATCCTATCCTATCCTATCCTGTCATTTTAAGCTGTCAGTCTTTCCACATGTGAAATGCCTGAGGAGCAGTGAGCTCCAGAGAGTGAGAGCAGTGTACTAATGAGACAACCTGTGACACAAGAACGAGAGACATCTCATTACAGTGTGGAGCACACACTCACCTGACCACCCTGACATGGCTCCCAGTGGGACCGACACACTCAAGGACACACACGTACGCTCTTTAGGCACATGCAACATAAATGTACAGATACCTTAAAATACACCACTGACTGCACACATACTCATCAGGCAGTAGATATGCTGCTTTGCTACACTGCTGGAATGCACACACACACACACACACACACACACACACACACACACACACACACACACACACACACACACACACACACACACACACACAGCTGCCTCTGATCTAATGAAACCACCTAGGTTGCAGATCAATGCACTGCTTCCTGCAGGAATGAGACTGCACCAGGGAGAGAGAGAGAGAGGTCTTAGTAACACACAGGGACATTTGGGTAATGTTGTTGGTATATGTGCAGTTAAATCAGTGAAGTTTTTCATTGTAGTATTTTATGAAATTAATGGAATATTTCTCCCAGACGATCTCTGTCCCTCATGTCTGCTGAAGGTGGTATTTTTCCTCGAAAACTTGGGCTACTATAGTCCATATTAAAGTAACAAAAACACATGGAGAATGATTTGTCTTTCTTGCATATGCATGTGTATATTGTCACTCTTTACAGTAAATGTTGAATATTAAGGCAAAAGTTCAACATTTTGTGAAATAGGCTCATTTGCTTCCCTGCCAAGATTCAGATGAGAAAACTGATACCTTGTGTTTTTATGCCGAATATGATTTTATGTTCAGCAGTCAATTATTTTAGCTTAAAGACTGGAAATAAGGGGAAACAGCTAGCCTGAGTCCATCCATAGGTAACAAAATTCCTTTCAGGCACCTCTAAAGCTTAACATGTTACATATCATTTGTTTAATCTGTACAAAAACGTATCATTATTTGGGGTAGCTGACTACATGTAAAGTGTAAGGCCTCAGATAAGATAAGGGGATAATGCAAAACAAGGTAACACCTAGAGTGATAATGTAAGTAAACAGTTAAACCTCAGACTGTTAAAATAATGGACGTAGCTACTGTGACATCACCCATTGCGTGGCTTTCAAGCCTCTAGTTTGGCATTTCAGCCATAGCCATTTTGGAGCCAGATGTGGTCATATTTGTGCAAGAGGGTGGAGCTGTGGAAGAAGGAGGAAAAGATCTGACTGAGAAGCTGATGACACTATTGGCAGACAGCCTGTCACTCAAAGAAACCCACCTGTAATTATGCATAACTTCAACCTGTTGTCATCCCAACTCATCACATATGGCTGCTTGGGCCATGCCTTCCAGGTCTACATATGAAGTGCTGGGTAACCTGCGTTTGTTGTTGACATTCTTGTTAAATGCATTGTGTCTTTTCAAAATAGGCTTCTGTTTTCATAGGAAATGTAGCTACAGTTTCTGCTCATAAGATGGATACAGTCTTTTTTAAAGCCAGAGTGTGTAGGAATTTCTCCCATCTAACACTGAAATCATATATTGCATTCAAACGGGTAGCGCACTCTAGCGCCTCACTGTTTCAAAGCTATGATAACACTGATGAAACTATGTCATCTGATACTACATGGAGTATTCATTCAGGCTGCTACACAGACATACGTGACGCGAGTTGACAAACCCCCTCCTCACCATGCTGGCTGTGTTTACAATGCAGGACTGTTGGGGCGGATGTAAATTGAAACAAACCAATCACGTCTTGTCTTTTGACGACTGACAAGTGGCTCAACCTCACACACCTCATCCCTCTCCTCGCATCACTGCGCTGCTAACAGCTGTCACGGCTAACAGTTAACAGCAGTGCTAACAGCGCTAACAGCAGCGCTGGCTGCTAACAGCGGCGCTGGCTGCTAACAGCTGCTAGCGGCTACCCCGATGTTGACCCTTGTTTGTTGAATTCGGCGGTCACGTTGCCTTTTTGATTCCCTTTTGGGCTTTCTTGGCAACAAGGATTCCGTCTCCCATGATGCTGCATATGCATGACTTTGTTATGCTGCAGTAGTGCCGGGGTAGTACCTCTTGCTCCTCTTCTTCAGCATCTCAGTCACACAGTGCGAGCCTGGCTCTCAACAAAAACGCTGAAGGTGTGGCTGTATGTCCCTTGCTGGCGGATACATTTTGAAGATGGGGAAACGTTATGGAACCCCCCCAGACGACTTACCCGCACAATGTACAAACAAATCCGAAATTCTCCTTTTACGAGAATAAGTCAGATTATTGATAGAGGTACAATACACCAGTGATGACATATTTATGAATGTAGACATCGATTTTTGCCAACAAACAATTGAAAATGTTACACAATGTCCCTTTTAAAAATAAACTTACAACATTGGTCAAACACTTTGTATTTACGTTTATTTCATTGTGTAACAAAAGCACGTGGATATGTTTGGAAAAAAACGTCATGGTTTGGCTCAGCATTTGCATTGGAAGTGAACACCAGGCTCCTAGGTGAACGCCAAAGGTTTGTTGGACCCATCCACCTCCACTCACACCTACCCTATAGAGTCTTTTCAGCTCCTAATATAATGTCATTACTGGAAACGTTTCAAACCTGTCTTTCATCTGCGTAACATACCACTGAGACAGGTGCTGTCCGGCTGGCACCATATAACACCGCAAAAGGTTTCATCTGGCTGTGTAACAAACTGATGCCACCCAGAGGTGTATTATACCACTGTGAAAGGTGGCTTTTAGCCATTTGAACAGATAACAGATATCAAGTTGTCTGAATGTAAATCATTTTCATTTTCACATGCAGTGCACCTTCAGTGTTCTAGATGAGTTTCATAGAAGTCCAAATGGAAAAAAATTACTCTGTTTCTATGGGCACAGTATATGATTCACTACTTTTCATATTCTTGCAGGAATCCTTTACACCATCTTATGGTGTTACCACACCTCTGATTATTTCTACTAACATTTTAACTGCATTATACAAATTTCTTATAGGAGCAAATTATATAGGACTCCAACTTCGCAATACTAGACAGTATCAGCATTTGTTCAATTTATCCCATTACACCCATCTATAGTTTTATCTTTTTATGATCCATTTTGACTCAGTTGGTTATAAAGGTTTTACAGGGATTGCTTTTGCTGTTGTTCTGCCAGCTTTTCTAACCACATACCTGTACTTGAAGGCACTATGCACACAGAATAATAAACCTGCAGTGTGGCAAAGCTAAAGACGTAATAATAAAGATGAAATTAATACTAAAGACAAGACACTTTGCAGGTTCAAAACCAGACAGAAATATAAGACAAACAGTAACTTCTGTAACTATTTGTCTCAAGTGTTTCTTCTTGTCTTACCTCTCTCTGTCCTCCTTTCTTTCCTGCTCTATTGTACACATACACACATGCAAACACACCTTTTCAGCACAAAACACGTACAAACTCATTTCCTTCACCCACTCTATTTCTCTCTCCCCTTGCTAATAGCAGACACAAAGCTGCATGTGCACATATGGAGGATCAATAATAAATGACACAGGTTACACACCTACAGTTTATGGGTACACTGAGTTCTCTCCCTCTCTTCCTCTTCCTCCTTCTCCTGTCAGCAGGAACCACTGCATCATCACTATCCTCACCCTCGCCCCATTACGCCCTACCAATACACACACACTCGCAAACACACACATACCGCGGCAACCTTCAGTTAACGATTAAAACACAGACTTGAGAAGCCAAAATGAGCCAAGTAGAGTCCAGATATGTGCTGCTGTGTGTTTTGTGATGCAGACTCACCCCCCTCTGTCCCTGTCTTCTCTGCTGCTGCTGCTGCTGCTGCTAGACCGGTGACTACGGTTGCCCCTGTCTGGCTGCACGGATACAGGCGCCGGGCAACAGCATCAGCAACAGCATCAATGCTGCCTCCATGACATCACCTTGGAGATGTCTTATTGGTCTGAGACACTGCCAGCATCCAAGCCTCTCAGCCAATGGAAGGGGAGAGGGAGGAAGGGGGGAGGGCTGTCAGCTCTTTGTGTTATACTGCAGGGTGGGTGGTGGAGTCACTGCTTTATTACATGGTGCAGGAGTGTGTGTGTGTGTGTGTGTGTGTGTGTGTGTGTGTGTGTTTGTAAGTATATTATGCATGATGGAGAATTGAGTGAAGTAGTGTGAGAAATTGGTGAAGATTGGTAGTCTGTGTGTGTGTATGAGTGTGTGTCTGCCTCTCAGCAGGGGGCCCAGCTAGGAAGCATGCAGGACACTCAATTATTTAGATGCTAACTGTATACACAAGAACAAGTAGAAAACCTTTTGCAGTGTGAAGCACATGTATTTCATTACATTCAATATTTGTTACCATCGTTAGCACCACGAAAACTGGTACTTCTACCGCTACTTTATATTAACTGCTACTTTACAACTTCTCCTACTACTGTTATTTATTAAATAATATATAATCTAATATAGTCTGTTCTCTGCCCAGTTTCAGTAGGATGATCTTCGACCATGATTATGATGATGATAGCTAAGGTCTGTCATATTTCATTTTCATGACATTATATATTCTGTTGTTGTGTATATCCAGGTTTGCTGTTTGATTATTTGATTAAATACAAATTAATTTAGGAATATGTACCATGAATACTCAAATTCAGCTAAGTAATGACTACATTTTGAAACAGGGACTCAGGTTCAGGTAGTAGTAGTAAATCAGGATCCACTTCAAGGCTTCAATTCCCCGTTTTTCCAAAGAAGGGGTCGGTGTTTCTTGTCTTTGTTTTATATTTTATTGGATAATTTTTATTTTCTGTCACTTAATGTGCAGGTTTTCTTACAGAATAGAACAATTCTGTTTTCTACTGTTGTTTTCCTCCTTTTTATTTGGGATGAACCTCCGGCATCTCCCGCCACAGCGGTCAAAAACCTTTTGCCCTTCCGGGCCAAACACCTGCTGACCATAGTGAGGTCACATCCTAAATACCTGCACTCACCAGGTGACGGTACAGTGCCCCCCAGTGCCGACACAGTGAATTACAGAGTTAAATACAAATAAACAGTAACATATTTGGCTCCTACAACCACATTTCCACTGCCTATTTGTTGCTGAAAATGTACATCACATGGAAAAATAGCAAAGCCATGGCACTCCTTGGCTCTAAATGTCTCACAGTTGAGCAGCAGTTGAGCCTGCAAGTGGTTGGGTGTTAGCTGTCTATCCGTGAAGTGTACAGGCTACCATTACCTTTTTCAAAACACCTACAGGAGGCCTCATCACTGCTGACTTCCATTCATTTAAACATGCTTGAGATGCTCTGGACATGCAAAAGTTTTCTTCCCACTCCTCACCAACAACACTTCCACTCTTGAAAGTGTTCGACGGGTCCTGACCCAAAACTGTTGGTCCTATTGGACTTTAAACTCCCAGATGCTGAGGTGAAGAAAAAACACTAGGTGCAGTGTTGTTGTTGCATTTACTCATTACACAAATCAAGAATAGGCATGTGTGATTACATCATATTCCAAACTTTACATGTCCACACAGATAAACAGTGAACAGAATTTTGATAAATCATCACCTCAGAGGGCATTTTAAAAAATGTCAACTTTAGTGACCTTAAACTCTGTTTGCGTGTGGACAAGAGGCCCAAACGTAGAGGAAAATATCTGTTTACAAAAATATCTGGATATGTATAGACAGGGCCTAAGCTTACAAAGTGAACTGTGCTAAAAGCATAACACTTAACAGCAACATCCAGCGTACAACAGTTAATCTGCTTCCAAGAAATTAGCTTTTCCGTCTTTGTTGTGACAGTAGACATTAATCTAGCTAAAGAAGCAGCAGTGACACCACTGGTGCCTTTCTGAAAAGTTTAGAAATTGGATGGGATGACCATCTCACTGTGTGACTGCTGCTACCACCTATGTCTACTAACCAACCAATAGAAATGCAGCATGAAATTGCAGAAGAATTTTGCAGGCAGAAGTGGTCTTTCATTTCTGTTCCTGTCTCTTACAGCCTGTGCACACTCTGCTGTTTCTGCTGTTGTGGATGTGAATGACTATTACTGCTGCTATCACTGCAACTGCCGTTAACATCAGTGTGCCATTACTGATGAATCTGATAAATAAATTACTTTCCCCCCCTTTTTAAAGATATGTTAAGACAATGAAATAAGAAAACAAATGGCTGGATGAAAGAGGATGAACAGTGAGGAAGGGTAAAGTGACGTATGTGTTGTTGCCGCCCTTTGATCCTGCATTCAGCTCACACGAGCAACATGATGTCACCACGCTGTCCACAGGCACAGCAGATCAAAGAGCTCACAACATCGGAGGAGAGAGACGGATCTGCATGAGGTCACATCAGGGTGTGTCCTATTGTCGCTGTCTCCCCTCCCCTCCTCTCCTCTCCTCTCCTCTCCTCTCCTCTCCTCTCCTCTCCTCTCCTCCCCCTCACCAACCGTCACTGACGGTAAATGCACGTGTGACAACAGACATTACACACATCCTGGAAATGAGATCACCGGGGAGAGAGAGGAAAAAAGAAGAAAAAACAAGACGATGAGGAGGAGGAGGGGGAGTGAGGAGAAGAAGGAGGAGGAAATAAGATCAAACAGATTATTTCAGGGATTCTGGGAGAAAAAAGATAAGAGAGAGGACCAGAGTAGAGGAAGGAGGAGTATACAGGGAACACCTATGAGAGAAGTTGGGAAGAGACGGTTGGTAAAAAAAAATGCTCTGGGAATGGAGGATGAAGAATCACACATTTTACAGAGCATAAATGTGGCTGAATGGTGGGACGAGGAAGAGAATTGGAGGAGGAATATATCTAAAATCTTAGGATAGAATAAATTTAGATAAATCGATACAAATAAAAGGTAAAGAGATGCAGAGTAGCTGATGGCCTGGTTAGACTTTATTTCTTATAAACTAATTTAGAAATATGTTAAATGTCCAGAGTTCTTTTTCAAAGATGTTTTGTACACGCACACATTTAAATACAAACACACACTTGCACACGCCCGCTCCACTCTCCCACACTGCGAGCCCTCATGGTCTGTAAAAACATAAACAGTTACAGTAGCTCAGCGGCAGCACGAGAGTCCTGATATAAAATCTGACATCATCTCTCAGAGTCCCAGGATGAGATCATTCTATCTAACAACTAGCCTTACTCCTCTCAAAGTGTGTATGTGTGTGTGTGTGTGTGTGTGTGTGTGTGTGTGCTCGCAAAACAGATTGTGAACAAGGTCAATGAATCAGTGGATGGACTTGGTGTGTGTCGATGTGCATGCGCAGGTGTCTGCTGTAGGACAATTATATTACTGGTAAAATGCTCTACAGAGTGATCTAATTGAAGTTGAAGGGCTTTTACTAGCATTGATTTAGACAGCGAGGGTCTGGTATCAAGGGGACACAAAGTAAGTACACCCACTTGTACAGAAAATGAAGAGTAATCCCTTTTCTTCTGGTCTATTGAAGAGTTTGGCTCAGATAGTGCTGAGGTGAGCTAAAACTCGGATAAGTGACTTGGGTCCTCTAAAAAACAACTGCAAAATTCAGTCTGCATTACTGCTGTTAAAGGACCAGTGTTTAAGATTTAGGGGAGTTTGGTGGTGTGTTTATTGTTCAGGAGGTTTGTACTTAGAGCCAAATTATGTAAACCAGTTAAAATACTGCATAAAGCAGGTCCGTGTTACAAATCAGTGTTTCTCCTCAACTGTTTGGCACATTGCACACAGGCTGCTAGCCTTGCACCTGCTCATGTGAGCAGCTGCCTATGTAGGTATATAAACAGCTAATCCTTAAGTAAGAAAAACAAAACAATTCTTATTTTCAAGTGATTATTCACTAAAGAAAACCTACTTATTCTATTACACACACTGATAACACACACTGAGCTTTAACACAAGTTGATCAGAATCTACAACAGGTATAACTAACAAACATGGTGTTACTGGTGTAACAAAAGACTTTGCCATTGCAATAATAATATAAAGTTGTCTTGACCTCCTTTCCTGTGCAATCTTCTGCTCCTGCATGTTACACTTTACAAAGGACAGCCTGTCTGGAGCAGTCTGTTACCATGGGAACAAGGAACTGACAAGTACAGTGAGAGAGAAGTCAGGAAATGTGTGCATTTGTGTGTGTATGTGCCTTGCTGGAGTATGATGGTCTGAAAATATTTTGTATGTCTGCATGGGTAACTACAATGTTTTTACATTGGCTGTGGGTTACACTGGTGTATACGGGCAGCTGGCTCACAGATCAGTGGTTACAATCCTCAACAGTGCCTATTGCTGCAGTTGTGTTTTGGAGCTAGAATGTCATTTAATTGCATTATTGCATCCCAGACTTCAGACTTGGATGGGAGGTGTCAAACCAGTGGCTGCTGCAATTGTTGCCAGTTTTACCAAAACACACTGTAGACATTCACCATCCGGTGTAAAACTGAGCTAACATGCTCCACTCTGGTGAGGATGTGCATCATTGTGCACCAAAATCCCTTTCTTTTAGTGATGAAGATGTGATGAGAAGTACATTCTGAAAACATTCATTTTCAAAACAAATGTCTACTACTCATTGTCATTACATGTGCATTTTTCCAGACGTTTCTACTCCTGTGTAAATATGCTGGCATCACCACACCACACTAAAGTGGATCTATTGAGGAAGAAACTTAAATTATTTCTTACAACCATTTACAAATTTTATGTTTTGGCAGAGCCTTAGCAATAGAGTTTCACTGATACTGTTTTAAGATAGAAGTCTGATAGAGATTCCTTTGTACTAAAGTTGCTGATTAACAGTGTTTTGCAATGTTCATTTGGTCTTATTCATGAAATGTTAGTAAATATGTGTGTAGAATTTTATACAAAAAAACCCTGGTACTAAAAACTTACACTGATTCATGAATGCTGCAGGAAACTTGGATTTGATTGTAGACATATGTGTATGTTCTGACTGAACAATCAATTGCCAATCAATCTTTTTTTTTTTTTTTTTTTTTAAGATATTTTTTGCCTTTAATGGACAGGACAGCCTCATCAATCAAGGTGGTCACATGTAGATTCATTTATATAAGTAACCTTGCAAACCGGTAAGACAAGCGCAATATAAAACTGAATAATTTTGTCATTTTAAATTGGATTTATAGCACACATGGCATATCCACTCTTACAGTCGGTAACGGATATTTTAGAGCTTAGATTCTCTGCCCGAGCCCCAGCCCGGCCCGACCCGGCCCGTGGAGTGAGTGGAGTCGATGTTTAACCGGCGCGGAGAGAGCAGGAGAGATGCGCTGCCTGTGTGGACAGTCAAGCGCCTGCTGCGAGTACATTTGCAGGACTTCCACGGCACTAACGTGCTCGGTTTGTCCTTAGCGTTAATTATAACAGCCAACTTATTGAAAAATGTCGGGTTTCAATCGGGCTCGAGCCTGTAATTACAGTTAATTGGACGGGACGGGCCGGTGCCGGACATAACGAGCACGGGCCCGGCCGGGTCGGGCTGAATTTTTTTGGGCCCGATCTAAGCTCTATATTAGATTTTGCCATTGGGAAGATGTGGCCCCGTTTGAGAAGGCGGCATTACGGATAACTTGACGAGGCTGAAGTTGGCATCCGATTCACAGCTTCTGATTGGAATTTTCCGGTCCACCTTAAAAGTGTCATAACGCCTGTAGATGGCGGTATTCAGTCGTTTTCCTAATTCATGAACTGAGAGCATAAAACATTGAGGGAGGATGAAAAGAGAATCAACCCTTCATTGCAACGTATTTAATTCATCTAAAAACCAGGATTTTATTTATTTTAGTTGTAGATCTACTCTCTAATATGTGTAACTCACAGTAAAATGTAAATGATGTATTTCTATGTCTTTTTCTGATCTACATCACATTAGACCTGTTCCTGATATAAAACCACAAGACTTAGACTCCTCAAATCTGGACTAGATTATTAAACAGAGTCTATACATTCATAAAAACACTGTCTCTGATTTGTGAAACCTTTATTTTATTTGTGAAAATGCAAAAAAGGCGCATTTCACTGCTTCTTTTTCATCTAGACCACAATAGACCAGGTCCAGGTCTACAACCGCTACACTTAGACTCCTCAAATGTGGACTGAGTTCTTCTACAGGGTCTATACATTCATAAAAACACTGTCTCTGATTTGTGAAACCTTTATTTTATTTGTGAAAATGCAAAAAAGGCGCATTTCACTGCTTCTTTTTCATCTAGACCACAATAGACCAGGTCCAGGTCTACAACCGCTACACTTAGACTCCTCAAATCTGGACTGAGTTATTCTACAGGGTCTATACATTCATAAAAACACTGTCTCTGATTTGTGAAACCTTTATTTTATTTGTGAAAATGCAAAAAAGGCGCATTTCACTGCTTCTTTTTCATCTAGACCACAATAGACCAGGTCCAGGTCTAGAACCGCTACACTTAGACTCCTCAAATCTGGACTGAGTTATTCTACAGGGTCTATACATTCATAAAAACACTGTCTCTGATTTGTGAAACCTTTATTCTATTTGTGAAAATGCAAAAAAAGCGCATTTCACTGCTTCTTTTTCATCTAGACCACAATAGACCAGGTCCAGGTCTACAACCGCTACGCTTAGACTCCTCAAATCTGGACTGAATTATTCTACAGGGTCTATACATTCATAAAAACACTGTCTCTGATTTGTGAAACCTTTATTTTATTTGTGAAAATGCAAAAAAGGCGCATTTCACTGCTTCTTTTTCATCTAGACCACAATAGACCAGGTCCAGGTCTACAACCGCTACACTTAGACTCCTCAAATCTGGACTGAGTTATTCTACAGGGTCTATACATTCATAAAAACACTGTCTCTGATTTGTGAAACCTTTATTTTATTTGTGAAAATGCAAAAAAGGCGCATTTCACTGCTTCTTTTTCATCTAGACCACAATAGACCAGGTCCAGGTCTACAACCGCTACACTTAGACTCCTCAAATCTGGACTGAGTTATTCTACAGGGTCTATACATTCATAAAAACACTGTCTCTGATTTGTGAAACCTTTATTCTATTTGTGAAAATGCAAAAAAGGCGCATTTCACGGCTTCTTTCTCATCTAGACCATAATAGACCAGGTCCAGGTCTACAACCACTACACTTAGACTCCTCAAATCTGGACTGAATTATTCTACAGGGTCTATACATTAATAAAAACACTGTCTCTGATTTGTGAAACCTTTATTCTATTTGTGAAAATGCAAAAAAGGCGCATTTCACGGCTTCTTTCTCATCTAGACCATAATAGACCAGGTCCAGGTCTACAACCGCTACACTTAGACTCCTCAAATGTGGACTGAATTATTCTACAGGGTCTATACATTCATAAAAACACTGTCTCTGATTTGTGAAACCTTTATTCTATTTGTGAAAATGCAAAAAAAGGCGCATTTCAGTATTTCTTAACATCTTTATTTTCATTTTTATTATTGGTGAGATTTGAGGAGTCTAAGTGTAGCGGTTGTAGACCTGGACCTGGTCTAATGTGGTCTAGATGAGAAAAAAGCCATGAAATGCACGTTTTTTTGCATTTTCACAAATAGAATAAAGGTTTCACAAATCAGAGACAGTGTTTTTATGAATGTATTGACCCTGTAGAATAATTCAGTCCAGATTTGAAGAGTCTAAGTGTAGTGGTTCTAGACCTGGACCTGGTCTAATGTGGTCTAGATGAGAAAAAAGCAGTGAAATGCACCTTTTTTGCATTTTCACAAATAGAATAAAGGTTTCAAAAATCAGAGACAGTGTTTTTATGAATGTATAGACCCTGTAGAATAATTCAGTCCAGATTTGAGGAGTCTAAGTGTAGCGGTTCTAGACCTGGACCTGGTCTAATGTGGTCTAGATGAGAAAGAAGCCGTGAAATGCACCTTTTTTGCATTTTCACAAATAGAATAAAGGTTTCACAAATCAGAGACAGTGTTTTTATGAATGTATAGACCCTGTAGAATAATTCAGTCCAGATTTGAGGAGTCTAAGTGTAGCGGTTGTAGACCTGGACCTGGTCTATTGTGGTCTAGATGAGAAAAAAGCCATGAAATGCACCTTTTTTGCATTTTCACAAATAGAATAAAGGTTTCACAAATCAGAGACAGTGTTTTTATGAATGTATAGACCCTGTAGAATAACTCAGTCCAGATTTGAGGAGTCTAAGTGTAGCGGTTGTAGACCTGGACCTGGTCTATTGTGGTCTAGATGAGAAAAAAGCAGTGAAATGCGCCTTTTTTGCATTTTCACAAATAAAATAAAGGTTTCACAAATCAGAGACAGTGTTTTTATGAATGTATAGACCCTGTAGAATAATTCAGTCCAGATTTGAGGAGTCTAAGTGTTGTGGTTTTATATCAGGAACAGGTCTAATGTGATGTAGATCAGAAAAAGACATAGAAATACATCATTTACATTTTACTGTGAGTTACACATATTAGAGAGTAGATCTACAACTAAAATAAATAAAATCCTGGTTTTTAGATGAATTAAATACCGTTGCAATGAAGGGTTGATTCTCTTTTCATCCTCCCACAATGTTTCATGCTCTCAGTTCATGAATTAGGAAAACGACTGAATACCGCCATCTACAGGCGTTATGACACTTTTAAGGTGGACCGGAAAATTCCAATCAGAAGCTGTGAATCGGATGCCAACTTCAGCCTCGTGATAACTTGTGCACTTAGGCCTAATAATTTATAATAGTGAATTTTCATTACAGGCACTATTAACATGAGAATGACGCTAAAATCAGCTTGCACGATGTAAATTCACATTAATGGCCTCACCACCTTCAAAATGTCACCATTACTCTGGACTACTAATGACTAAATAAGTATAAAAAATAAATTGCCGCTCATTGGTGTGCACATTACGTTACAGTCAATATGGCGCTTGATGTTGGCGGGCCAAGCCGATGGAGTCTGGAGGTCAAGTCGGCATTATGGATAATTAACATTAACTCTTTTGTAGATAACCGGTATATTTTCAGTGCATGAACTAATACATGAAAACGAGTAAACGAGTTTAACTGTATAAAGAGAATTAGAGGCACACAAGGTAACTTACACTCATTGGTGAGATCTTGACATTACAGCCGACTGTGGCACTTGATGTCAGCGCGACTGACGGATGAAGTCCGGGAAGGGAGACGGTGGGCTCAGCCTCATTCACCAGTAAAAGTGGTTTAGAAGTAAAGCCCAGTTGTTTTTGATTGTAGTTGTGAAAACTATCCGTGGTGAAGTGGTTGCTGCAGAGGTGGCTGTTGGTGGTGATCTTCAACTCTCCGACAGTGTGGCGCCTCAAAAAAAAATCCATCATTTCCTCAGCTCTTCACTTTTTGGGAATTTAAATAATGACACAGAGTCATTATTTAAATTATGGCATCCAGGGAAGATACACGAACGTGGAGCAGGCATGGCTAGCTAGCAAGCAAGCAAAATACAGGCTGTGGTAGTAGCGGTCCGTTAATAACTCAGAAGTGAGCGGGATATCCAATGACAACAGGGCGCGTTCGGCTTTATATAGAAGGGGAGGGGCCAAGGTCACCCGGGATACGGCTCTACGTCACGGCGTATCCCTTTTTTTCAGGATCAGAAAATTAAAAAAATTGAGAGGATGACAAACAGTTTAAGGCTACAATTCCACAAATCGGTAATGCACAATCCCCAAACTTTTCACATGTTTTCTGTAACAGTTTTCAAACATGTATAAGGTGTTTAGAAGCAAATCACTGAATTCACTTTCCACGGACTTTAAAAGTTACTAAGAACCGGTGTATTTACTGTAGGCTATGTGTCCGGGGTCCTTCGCCGGTGGAACAAGTAACGTGACCACTAACTTGTCCCCAAACGAACGCATGTTTATGTGTTTCACTAACGATATTTTCACACGATTAAGTCACATCCCGTTATTTCCTCTGTAAACCGTTACAGCAGCCTACAAGCATACTGTGTCAATAAATCAGCTCAGACACTGTTAGTAATGTAATATTTAGCCTAATAACATCATGCTACAAGAATTGTGAGCGCGCTTGGCGCGCATCTACATTGAAACTAATGGATTTGTGCGCGTAAAAGACGCTACATGTGAACGGCCCCATATGCAGTTACCTTACGTTACAGTTCCCTCAAACACTATCATGAAGCACAATACAAACCATATAAACAAGCTATCTATTAAGGGTACACTACTGATAAAATCTGAAGGTGCTTAGGTGACATTTACCCACCTGAAAGAATAAATGAAAACATTTTGCTGGTCTTCAGTAGCTTTACTCTAAGTGTAACTCCCAACTCTATACCTATACCCAACTCTGCCTATATGTCACACATACATTTGCAGTTCTACATCATGACACTGAGATCACTAGGATAATAGGGGACCTAACACTGACCGCTGTGGAAATATCATAGTATAAATGTCGTTTGTCAGTAGGCCTACTGCTAATTCTCAAACAGTTTCAGTTGGACGCTGTATCTCTACTGCTCACATGTGCCACCTGCTGGTTGTTGTTGCGCACTGCAGCTACTCCTGGATCAATTGTTCCACCCCCTTCACTGTGGCTGCGGCATTGAAATGAGTAACATCTGTATGTGAAATGGTTAACAAAGGACGACACAGGCTATTTCCACATATGTAATTAATTAGGCTATTATTTGTGTAATTACGAGATCTTTTCTCGTAATTATGAGATAAGGTGTCTAATTTTCTTTTTATCCAGTTAATGCAATGCGCTTCCGGGTCACGCAAGTTGGATCAAATGAAAAATCAAAATCAAATTTTAATCGTGGCCCATTTTTCGATTTGCTCTTTTTGATGTGAGCATAAAATTAAAAATAAGAAAAACAAACCGTTTTTTGTAATTTTGAATATGATTATTTAACGAATAATGGAAAAACAAACCCTTTTTTTGATTTTAAATTGAAAATGGAATGAACGAATGATACACGGATTTTTTAAATTCCATTCTCTCGTATTCTATTTTTAATTTCGAAACAAAATCAAAACAGCGAAAAATAGGCCGTTATTTGTTTTCCGATTTTTGATTTGAAAACGAGAAATGAAATAACAAGTCGTTAACCGTTTTCCGATTTTGGATTCTAAAACGGATATGGAATGAACGAATGATACACTGATAGTATACGCATACTCGTAGTCCAGCCATCCACAAGGTTTGCTCTCACCAGTGGCTGGGAGCAGCAGCTCACTCAGCAGCCGACTCAGAGATAGAAGTTTGTCGCGCAAGTTCTTATTCTTTGTCGACTCTGTAATAAAATTAAATTTGTCCAGCGTCTCATCCGCTTTTAAGGTCTGCAAAGACACTCTCAAATTAGCATGTAGGAAACTTTCCTTTCGATACACTGATTTCCTCACAGCAGCCATTATGCTTGAATTGTTTGTGTTCCGTGGTCGTCTTCTTCTGCTACTCTATTGGGTTTTCCGGTCAGTGACATGTGCGCAAGTGGGAAATACCATTGTGGACCATGCAGGGTAACTTTATATAGCGGAGTATAAACCAAAACCTCTGAGTAAAATACGAATGGAAAACAAACAAAAAATCATACAAAACTTAACAAATTAAAGTTGCGTGACCCCCCCTGAAGCCAAAATAAAAACCATATGCCCCCCCCCCAGTGCTCAAAAAAAAGTTCGGGAACCCCCCCCTGTTTTGGACCAGCCCCATTTGCATATAAATATCGATCAGCCCCTAAAAGAAGTCAATCCAACAGTGTGATAAGTGCATGCCGTCAGATATATATTCCAAGTTCACATTTTCATAGCCTGTTTAGATCGTGTTTAGATTGAACACTGTGTGGATGTGAAAGCTCTCGCTCATACTGTAGTGATGAACCCACAGAGAATTATCAGCAGACTCTGCAGCTCTCTGTGGATTTACAGTGAGTTACAGCTCTGTGTTGACTGTTCTGTTAATTGTGCTGCTGTTCTAAGCCTATTTGCTGGTTGGGAAAACTTGGAGCTTAATTGTTAGAGCTTGTTGTCAATGTTACTCCACTGCAGTGTACAATAGTCATTACATTTCTCGCTGCTTTCCATACCTAGTTCCCTCTGTGTAATTGTATGTATTATTTAATTAAATCAAAGCTGATCATGATTATGATTATGATGTATCACTAGTTTCCATTAGTCTAGAATAGGGACTGACCTGTACTGCACACAGCTGGGCAAAATAGTGCCATTTTATTGTATTGCATACAAAGAGTATTAAATTTAAAGATATCCGCTCATGCGGCCAACGCTTGTCAGACGTTATAAATTCAGGGCCGATGTGTCTTCCTCAGGCCGACGTCGACCAGATGTATGTGTGCTATCTGGGCTGTTTACACAAAAAATTGTCTATTGTCTATGTGTTTCTATACTACTGACCTGACCTCTGGTAATGGCTTCCTACACAGTTTAAATACAACAGATGTGTGCAGCAGTAAACATTCTTATGTGTTTTGTGTCTATCATTTGTTTCCACTGTGTCTCAAACACCCTTACCCACAGCCCTGACAATCCCCTAACGTCCTGAGGTCAACAGTAAGGGGTTCCAGGTATCTTTTCGTGCTGTTCTCTTTATGCAATACACATGCTAAACACAGGGTGTTAGTGAGTCCCCGTGCAGCAGGGGTCAGAGGTGTAAAACAGCAGCTTTGCAGTGATGGGACAGCGGACAGTTATGGCTCTCCTGTGTGATAGACGTGATGTATGGGTCAGCGAGGGTGAGACATACCTCAAAGACAATGGGGATTTAATGCTTTCCTGTGAAAAACTTGCCTGTCACTCTCACTGATGTACCTGCTTTGTCCTCTCTCCGATTTTTATGACATAAAGAGAGACTGTGAGACAATGAGACTTTGCGGTTTTCATTAAACATAACACTTTTCCTGCAGCTCTAACTGAAGCCTGACTAATGTTGCTGCTTTGTCTGTAAATTATTACAATGTGGAGAGGAAGAGACTGTGGATTTCATGCTGTTCAGAGAAGGTGTAAAGTGTCTGTCATTCTCCTGCAAGATAACAAGTGTGCAGAGACGGAGAGACATGAAGAGGGAATAGATTATCTTCCGAGAATTATTATTCCAGAATGTCTTATTCGCGTCAAGTCAGTGTATTGAGTGTATATCCATCACTTCATCACTATTTCTATTGTCTTATCCATCTAATTTCATCATTGTGGTCAGTACTGTCTTTTTATCAGAAATGGAAGTGATACAAAAAATGTACTCTCTGTGTTAGAATATGTGAATTTGTGTATGTAATGTTGCTCTCAATTTTTTTTAAGTGAATGGATCTATTTTCTTTGGGGTCCAACTATGTTGTGTGCAACATCATGCTGCTTTTATAGAGTGTAAAATTATCAGACTTGAGTCACAAATTTAATGACTTGACTTGACAAAATCAAAAAAGACTCACAACTTGACTTGGACTTTAACACCAATGACTTCACTTGGAGCTTTTTTTACCTAAAACTTGAAAATACTTTCCCCCAATCCCAAAGGTTAAAAAGGTATGTTATCTAAAATGTGTGCCACAAATCAATTTATTTCCCTTCATGTCCTGAACAGACTAACATTATCACTATTCATTCCCAGCAAGTCGAGATTAACTCCCCAGATGATCCACTTTGTTTGAAACAAACTGACAGCATCCAATAAAGTTGCAGAAGAGAACAATAAAGAACTAATATTATAGTATCAAGTGCCAGTTGGAAAAAATTATCCCAAAGCCAATTTTGTTTGTGTACAAAAAGTATGCAGTAGTAAAAAAGTACAATATTCACAACATATGGACAGACTCAACAACTTCCAACAAACTTGTTTTAACAAATAAATAAACAAAACAAATTCTGGGATCACATATGGTGAAAAGTGCAATATGACTTGTTTAGGACTTGAAGCTCAAAGTCTAGAACTTTTGACTTGACTTGGAACTTGCCTATCTCAGCTTGGGACTTGACTTAGGACTTGCCTGTCTTAACTCGGGACTTGACTTGGGACTTGTCAGTCTTGACCAGGGATTTGACTTAGGACTTGCCTGTCTTGAATTGGCACTTGATTAGGGACTTGTCTGTCTTGAATTGGCACTTGATTAGGGACTTGTCTGTCTTGACTCGGAACTAGACATGGGACTTGTCAGTCTTGACTCGGGACTTGACTTGGGACTTCCCAGTCTTGACTCAGAACTGGACTTGGGACTTGTCAGTCTTGACCAGGTACTGGCCTTAGGACTTGCCTATCTTGACTTTAGACTTCAACTCAGACTTGTTAGTCTTGACAAGGGATTTGACTTAGGACCTAATTTTCTTTACTTGGGAATTGACTTGGGACTTGTCTGCCTTGACCAGGGACTTGACTTGGGACTTGTCTGCCTTGACCAGGGACTTGACTTGGGACTTGCCTATCTTGACCAGGTTCTTGACTTGGGACTTGCCTGTCTTGACTCGGGACTGGACTTGGGACTTGCCAGCCTTGACAAGGGATATGACTTAGGACCTAATTGTCTTTACTTGGGACTTGACTTGGGACTTGCCTGTCTTGACTTGGGACTTGACTTGGAACTTGCCTATCTCAGCGTGGGACTTGACTTAGGACTTGCCTGTCTTAACTCGGGACTTGACTTGGGACTTGTCAGTCTTGACCAGGGATTTGCCTGTCTTGAATTGGCACTTGATTAGGGACTTGTCTGTCTTGAATTGGCACTTGATTAGGGACTTGTCTGTCTTGACTCGGAACTAGACATGGGACTTGTCAGTCTTGACTCGGGACTTGACTTGGGACTTGCCAGTCTTGACTCAGAACTGGACTTGGGACTTGTCAGTCTTGACAAGGTACTGGCCTTAGGACTTGCCTGTCTTGACTTGAGACTTCGCCTCGGACTTCTCAGTCTTGACAAGGGATTTGACTGAGGCCCTAATTGTCTTTACTTGGGACTTGACTTGGGACTTGCCTGTCTTGACTTGGGACTTGCCTGTCTCGATTCGGCGTTTGACTTGGGACTTGTTTGTCTTGACCAGAGATTCGACCATGGACCAGCCTGTCTTGACTTGGAACTTATCAGTCTTGACCAGGGACTTGACTTGGGACTTGCCGGTCTTGACCAGGATCTTGACTTGGGACTGGACTTGGGACTTGTCAGTCTTGACCAGGTACTGGCCTAAGAACTTGCCTGTCTTGACTTGAGACTTCACCTAGGACTTGTCACTCTTGACAAGGGATTTGACTTAGGACCTAATTGTCTTTATTTGGGACTTGACTTGGGACTTGCCTGTCTTGACTTGGGACTTGCCTGTCTTGACTCGGGACTTGACTTGGGACTTGGAACTTGTTAGTCTTGACTAGGGATTTGACTTAGGACTTGCCTGTCTTGATTTGGCACTTGACTTGGGACTTGTTTGTCTTGACCAGGGATTTGACCACGGACTTGCCTGTCTTGACTTGGAACTTATCAGTCTTGACAAGGGACTTGACTTAGGACTTGCCGGTCTTGACTAGGTTCTTGACTTGGGACTTGCCTGTCTTGACTCAGGACTGGACTTGGGACTTGTCAGTCTTGACCAGGTACTGGCCTAAGAACTTGCCCGTCTTGACTTGAGACTTCACCCAGGACTTGTCAGTCTTGACAAGGGATTTGACGTAGGACCTAATTGTCTTTACTTGGGACTTGACTTGGGACTTGCCTGTCTTGACTCGGGACTTGCCTGTCTTGACTCAGGACTTGACTTGGGACTTGGAACCAGTGATTTGACTAAGGACTTCCCTGTCTTGACTTGGAACTTATCAGTCTTGACCAGGGACTTGACTTGGGACTTGCCGGTCTTGACCAGGTTCTTGACTTGGGACTTGCCTGTCTTGACTCAGAACTGGACTTGGACCTTGCCAGTCTTGACAAGGGATTTGACTTCGGACCTAATTGTCTTTACTTGGGATTTGACTTTGGATTTCCCTGTCTAGACTCGGGACTTGACTTGGGACTTGCCTTTCTTGACTTTGGAATGGACTTGGGACTTGTCTGGGACTTAAGAGCAAAGACTTGGGACTTACTTGTGCCATGCAAAACAATGTCTTGGTCTTGCCTCTGCTATGAAAAGAAAACTTTTGAAAAGGGGCACACATTCCTTTTATACTTTATTTTTTTATACTTTATTAGATATGATTGACAGAAGTCCCCCCCCCCCGTCTTGCTAGAATCCATTACAGCTGAACAAAAACAACCAATCTGAGCCGAGGAGTCTCGAACGCAGCTGTCCATCACATCAATTGCAGCTCGTGAATTGCGGTCAAACTGTCGAACCAGGCAGCACCAAACAAATATGAATCAAGATTCAGTTACTGCATTGCCTATTTCTCACCTCACATTTACAGAAATATATTTTAATGACTGTTGCGCTGTAACATGAAAAAGTTGCTTAGTTTCGGCTTTTCAACATGGTGGCTGGGTCTTCAACAAGCAGTGATTGACATGATTGACAGCTGCATTTGAGACTCTTCGGCTCTGATTAGTTATTTTCGTTCACATGCAGTCGATTTAGGTCAATGCCATCAGAAGCACTATGAGGGGGTGGAATATGATGTTTTCTACAGGTAACTGCCTCATGCACTACTGTCCAAATATAGTAACAGTTTTAGCAAATATTACATGAAGTTATTTTAATGAAAGTTATCAGCTGTAGCTTTAAGTGTTGTTAATAGTAACACTGCTGCTATTTCAGCTCGTGCCCACCTGTTTTCTAAAGTGAACTATGTATTATGGCCGTGGTGCTCTGTCACCCTCTGCTGCCTGTAAAATGGATGACTCTATTTGTTATTAGCCACAGCATACCTCATTATTGATGCAATGATCTAAACTTCCTCGCTGCAGATACAGCATCTCCTGCAGGAAAACATATTCTGATGTAATAATTACTACCCTTAATGACAGTATCATGACACAGATACTGAACATTTGTAACAGGAATTCACCAGAAAGTGTGGTCATCAGTGGCCTCTAGAGTAACAAGCTGCTCTGTACATATATTGTATTATTTATCTATTTTACAAATAAAACAACATAATACTCTAGTGATGCAGTAATGTGTTGTAATGTGCAGAATGTTTACAGACAAAGACAAACGAAATATGATGATGACGATCTAATAATATCAATTTGATGCTTAAAGTTATATTGAAGTGTGTGGGTGCATACCCTTAAATCAGCTGAAGAAGTTCACTGAAAACTGTGAAAATGGAAATGATTCCAGCTGAGGTGTAAATTAAATCAAACTAAGTGCTCTCCACTTGGATGTGCCTATAAGTATCAGCATGAAACGGCTCAGGGCCATGGCTTCAGAGACCTGTTTTCAATTTGAAATGGTTGTGGATGGTGTAGAGCATGACAGAGCTGACCCAGTTTTCTTGCACCGCACCAGCAGTTAACCATCACATCCATATGGACACCATATGGATTCAGACTCTCTCATGTATTCAAAAAATACATCAAATATAATGCTCTTTATTGGCTAGAGAAGCAGAGCAGGTCAAATCTATTTATATCCCTTAGAGATGGATTCTCCTCCTTCTCTCGAATGCACCGTTTAAAAATATGCTCCTATGTTTTTTCATTTTGCACTATATTAAAGTGGAAATGAAACGTGCATGTTTTGGCACTGGTAGTGCGAAAATATATTTAAAAAACACCTTGCCTAAAATTTGATTTTAAAAAGATATGACAGATATGACAAATTTATTTTGGTAATTTCTACCGAGCTATCTAGCTAGTGCGTCGCCATTTTGCAGTGACGTCACTGCCTACGTAACGGAGTTGGTTGGTTCCGTTGGCCAGTGAAGACAGTGAAGCCACATTTATTGAAAATGGAAGAAGATGAACTGGAAAGGCCTGTTGAGTCTGTGACAAGTCCTCGCATACGCATACGAACCAATAAGGCGGGGGAACCGAGCAGTTGTACAGGTGGAAAAAGTCATGGAGCCAGTGATTTGGGGTCAAGGGTGTGTCGGCAACATTAGCCAACTTTACTTGGTGTCATTGTGGTTTTTGTACACCGATGCCCACTGTGCCAGAGTCCGTCTGCTGTCAGGAGGCTGGTCTGGACCATCTTCTCTGTGACCACACCTGCATCACCATGGTGCGCACATTCAGTATCCTGTGCCGGGAGGTGGACGTGGTGGAGATGGCAATGCTTTCACTGAGGGATGTCAGAGCTGAAACGCTGGAGCGTCCCGTCAACAGCAGGTAATTCAAGCTAGCTGTAACTGCGGGCGAATGACTCAGTAATCATATGCAGTAAAGAAAACAAATCCATACTCTACGGTGTTGTTGTATGATAACATACAATGTGAACAATGTTTCCACGCGCAGTTTGTTTACATATAGTTGTTGTCTGACCAAAACAAATTTGTTTTTTCTCCGGTACTAATTGCTAGCTAACCTTTAGCGTTAGCTAGTTGAAGCTAACAGCTATTAGCTATCAATGATGGTACCTAACGTTAGTTTGCAAATTCGTGCGTCGAGATTACATACAAAGTCAATGCAAAGACGCAATTAGACGCAAATTCGCGATGGGCGGCGCGATGGACGTGTCTAGCGCGACACCATGAACACGAAATTCGTGTCCAATGCCTCATTGCTCGAGTTGAAAATTTTGAACTTTTGAGGCAAATTCGCGTGACGCTGTGCTGCGAAAGCCAATCAGCGTTGAGATTCTCCCGACATCAGTGACGTCTTGACGCCCTGACGTCCAGTTGTTGACACAACAATAAACTGCTACTCACCGGAGACAGATGGACAGGCGCTCCGCAGCTGAAATATAGCGCCTGCAGTTGGTGTCCTGCCGGGAGATCCTGGCGCCAACCCTCGCCAACAGGTCCTCAAACTGGGCCCCAGTCAGCCTGAAGTACCGCTGAAAGCGGCTGTCATCCAGACGGAGTTCCTGGAAGAGGTGGTGAAACTCGCTGAGTTGGATGCGCTTCTGTAGGATAGGGTGAACCCAAAAACGATGGCGTTTGGCCCTCCGATGCATCTGGGACTTCGAGAGCAGGTACAAAGCAGCGATGGTGGTTATCTCTGCCATGGTTGAGGAGAGAATGGCGGGCAAGATGTTGTTATCTAGTGAAAATTGGCGGGCTCTCTACTCTCACAGCTTGACGCGATAACGTGAATTAACAAAATGGTCCAGCGTCCAAACTCACGCATTACGTGCGAGTAATTCGCTTCACTCGTGCCCGGTGTGAACGCACAGTAACAACTACTCGTTGTGGCACTGCAGCAGTCATTTTTTGACAGACTTCACAATGTGCCAGATGTCATACTCATACTCATTTATACTCCTGACACATGACTTTCTGTACCGATGGGTGGCAATCGGTTGCCAAAACAGGTATGGCCACATCATCACATATTCTTACATCCTGACTACTGATTTATTAAAGAATCATATACCTAAACAGGACAATCTCCATGGACAATCATGCACCTCACTACATTAGCAATGTCCTCCTGATTTGTATGGGGTGCTGTTATTTTCAGCGTGAGCCACTTTACAAACGGCACCCCATAGTTTTGCACTAATATCTAACTGCTAAATGCATCAATATATTAGTTATTATTAATATTAATTAGCGACTATTGGTTCTTGTTGATTTATTAGTGTTATGCTAATGTTGGTCATGACTAAACATTTGCAGTAGCGAGCGAGTAGTGCTAACATTGGCCAATCAAAAATGCTAATTTTGTTGTGAGCCAATTCCGGTCCGGTGGTAAATACCAGTCATTGCTATAATTGTTAAATGACCATGGTCTCCTTGTTTCCCCCTGCTCAATTTTATCCAATTGGGAGAGAGAATTCATGCAGGATAAAGAATAAACAAGTGAAATTGGGGGGGGGGCGTCCTGGAGGAACTCAAAACGCTGCACTTCAAGGGGAACACGTCCAAGCTCTGGGTGTCCATGCAGGATGTACCACACTCACTCTAGAACATCAAGCCTCTCACCACCTGCCAGGTACACACACCCTCTGTCTGTCTGTCTAATGATGTACAGTATATTTTGTCGGTGAGCAGATCCTGCTAAAATATGACATCATTTGAGTCTGAGAAAGTGATATACAGGCTGAGATGATATGGTTTTGCATTGTGACAAGATGTTTTTTTTACCCTTAATGATTTTTATTCTATGTTATTACCAGCACAAGGAAGCGTGGCACAAGAGAGTATTTCAACTCTATCGAAGTCAATGAAGAACCATCTTCCAGATCAGCCTTCAGAGATCCTCCTGGTCCAACTGAACTACATGGCAACGCTGAGTATGATCCATCTCAATCATTTGAGGAAGTTTTCCCTTATGTGAGGGATTGGACGTATGATGATTGACATATGTTCAGTGAGGGATTTGAAGAGGGTTTGAGTGAGGAGTCAAATTTCATCATCATCATCTCATCATCAGAGAAACTACTTTGGAACTTTTGTTCTCAAATGGCTAATCTCTATGGTGAGCGGTACAAAACTGCAAATGTACACCTTCTCGTGCACCTAGCAGACAGTGTCAGGGACCTTGGGCCATTATGGACTCATTTATGTTTCCTTTTTGAAGACAAGAATGGGTATTTGTTAAGGCTCACACATGGCACTCAAAATATACCTATGCAGATGGTCCATGCAGTCAAACTTGTGCAGTCTACTCCTGTTATTTCACAAACCATGAAGCCAATGAATGCCATAGCTGAATTTTACACACAGATGACTGAAGATGATAGTCTCTGTCATTAAAACAATGATTTGTCTAGGACTAAACTTTATGGAGCATCTAGTGAACTTCAACTGGACACAGTTCACCACTCTACATTGGAAATACATGCTGGTCACTGCATCAATTCTAAAAGGATCTTTCACAGGGCACAAGTTAAGAGAAATTATCTCACATCAAAACACTATGGGAAAGGCAATAGAAGAAACAATTTTACAGTTGTTTTTTTTAGTGAAGGACAAACAAAGTATGGACAGATTGATTTCTTCTTTACCTCAGAACAATCATGTGCCAAACAGGCCCTTGTTCATGAATTCAAAGGTGCAGATTTTTCTTTGCTGCAAGATAGTGTAACAAATGGTACATGCAATCGTGTTGTTCCCCTAAGGAAAGAAGGGAGGGAGGAAGGAAGGAAAAGAGGGAGGGAGGAATGAAGGAAGGAAGGAAAGAAGGGATGGAGGAAAGAAGGAAGGAGGAAAGAAGAGAGGACGAAGGAAGGAAGGAAATGAGGGAGGGAGGAAAGAAAGAAGGAAGAAAGAAGGGAGGAAGCAAAGGAAGAAGGAAGGAGGAAAGGAGGGAGGGAGGAAAGAAGGAAGGAGGAAAGAAGAGAGGGAGTCCCAAGTCCCAAAAAGGTGTCTTTTGAGCACATCATGGGTTAAGTTTTGGAACTCAAAATTGTAATTAATGAGTTTATGACTTGTGTAAGAAATCAACAAAAAACCATATATCTCATAAATTATTTGCCTGAATTTATTACCTATTTTCTCAAATTATGGCATGAGATAAACTGAGATATGATTGAGGTATAATATTAAATCATGTATCATATTTAGACTCATTTGAGAGCTTGCACTACTTTTATCATTTTTATTTTTGCTGAGACGCTAGAAAAGAGACAACTGTGAAAGAATCTGAAAACTCAAATAGTGAGCAGTGAGAGACAGAACCATGTATATTTCTCACTGACACATAACTGAGATTGTGCGTCCAAGTAAGGATATCAAATTGAGACATATTTGAAAGAGGCACAATACTGTATGTCTCATTTTTCTCTTAGCTGAGATCAGGAAAAGAGACAGCTGTGAGAGAATTTAGAGAACTCGCACAGTGCTCACTGTGAGACTTGTTTCTCAGGAGAGACATTTTAGAAGAATGAGAAAACCACTTTAGTCTCAATTAGTGCTCATTTATATCTAGGAAATGTAAATGACTGTGTTTACAAGGTCTTTAGTATCCCGGTTTTGAGGCTTATCCCGGCTTTGAGCATATCCGGGATATGATGTTTACATAGAACACAGAGAAACCCGGTTATTCATATCCCTGTATACATGATAAATACCAGTAACCCGTTTTCTGATCACTGCATCCTATCTGCGCAGGCCTGTGTTACGTCTTTTAGGTCTTTTGTTTACAACAGATTGAGCGGGAAACTTGATATATTTATTATATTTAGAAGTAAGACAAAAATGAGACCTCTGTCGCTTCTAGGTGGCTTAGCGTTAGTAAATACTCACGTCGCATTACAGCTATGGCTCATCCACTTCATCTTCAGCAATGGGTGGAGAGAGCGACAACAAATATTGAATGCGTCACCAACTTTGATAGGTATTCGGCTGTCACTGCCACCACGCAGTACAAGGCAACAGTGGATGAAAATACGTAGCCGTGACTGGTGGGATAGGATCGTTCTCATAGAGTTTACAGATTCAGAGTGGAGAGAAAACTTCAGAATGAGTAGGGCATCCTTCAGCCGACTGTGTGACGTACTTGAACCATTCATGAAACCGGGATAAGGCGTATACATGCTCCGGTATCCCGGCTTCTATTGGAGTACTCTAGGTGGCAAAACCGGTTTTCTTGAAACCGGGAAAAGAGTATAAACCGGTTTCTGAATTTGGGATATGGTGTTTACAAACATACACAAACACAAAAACAGAATGCTTAAAAAAGCCCAATTAAAACCAGGATACTAAAGACCTTATAAACACAGTCAATGTGATGTAAAGGAGATCTCATCTTCAATTTTGCTTTGCTATGGGTTTGCTCAGCCCCTCCTTACCCCTCTCTCTCTCTCTGTTTATCAGGTTTTAAAATGAGACAAGAATTAGCCACTGCTAGCAACTACTACGGTTCATCCTCCTCACCCCCTGCTGCTGTGAAGTGCTTCTTTAGGAGGAGAGTGGGCAGCAGCTCGAAGACAGACCGTCTATCAGCGGCTGTATTTGTGATGGCATTTGTGACTCAGATGCAGCCAGTGCAAACCCCCCAGCTCTGGGTGTCATAGTGGGCTGGTGGCCAGTGACAGTGCCCGGTCTAACTTATGTAACAGCAGCAGCATAAAGTTTGGGTCTGTCCTGTCCCCTAGAGTTGTAGTTTTGTGATGGCTGAATTTGTAAACTCTGGAGCTGCTGCCCGCTTTGAGGTGGTCTGTAGTGGTGGGGAATGGGGTGGAAAATACACTGTAATTTAATGCTCTAGCTAGCTACATGAAAAAACTTTATTTAGTCTTAGTTGTGAGCCTTTTCTCCCTATCTCTGAACACTTTGCAGATATCAACATGTGTTTTGATTTGTTTTTGAAAGTCTGTGTTGCTTTGCAGTGTAGGCAGCTGTTGCCAACGCTGGAAGAGCAACTTTCTCTGCACGATTCTCCACTATTGAATCAGGCTTTCATAGAAAGGAAACAGCCAAAAGGAGCGCCTTCTCTCTGAAACAACCTGTGATTTGCCAAAGTCTCCCATCACAGAATAAGTCTTCTACAACCTGAAAACAGAGCCAAGAGGTGAAGAAGTCTAGAGTTCTGTCAGCCTACTTGAATTAAAATATGCTCAAAGGATATTTTAGGATTTTTGCCCCAGCTTAAATAACTGCCCTAGTGAGCGTTACTAACCCATCAGTTAATTAAAGAGTATCTGACGTTGAGAAGGGTCTGTTTGTTTTTGGATAACTACATTAGTGTATTGTAGGCTAATCAATGAGGCTAATCAGTTATGAAGGGAAAAGCACTCCAGCTTATCTGTCAGAGTGTGTGTGAGTGAATGTCTGATGGGGGACTCAAGAAGTCTGTGATGTGTTTAAAAAGATGCACAGTGAGCAGAATGGTGAAAGGCTGACAGAGAGACACCTCCCCATCCCGACACTTATCTTTGTTTTTTGCTCCTCTAGCAAGAACCAACTGAACAGGACAAGTGACCTCTGAACAGCAGGGGGAGGGACAGGAAGACAAAGAAAGACAGAGAAAGACAGACTAGTTAAAAGACAGAGAAGAAGAAGTAGATAAAGACAACAACAAGAGACAGAAAGAGAAACAGAAATGACACGCACATACAGTATGCACACACATTCTTCTCCACCCCGTCTCTGACGATCAAACACACCAAACTGACCTGTCACTTGTTTCCCCCCCACCTGTTTAATAAACGACCTCTACTTCCCCCAACTGTAACAAAGGCACATTTTCAGCCAGCACCCACAATTAGAAACAGATCCAGGTGGTGACCCACTGAACAAACAAAGAGTCAGGGTCACACTGCGCTAACCTTTGACCCTTCTGGCAAATAGGTTTAACATTTTCTCCAGGGGATGCACGCGGTCTTTTTCTTCTTGAGCCTGAACGTGTGTTTTGGGGGCTGCTGTCAAGGCTCATTGAAAAAAAATTACCCTCCATTTATGGCTACTGTTATCCTCTTGCCTCGTGGCTGTGAGGGAATAAAGGAGATGAACCTCAGCTGTAAACTGAGTTCAGTCTATAAATATGAACAATGAACTGAGAGGAAATTAAGGGATTTGGGGTAACTTAAACAAAGTTATTTCGGTTTTATTTCCCATAACTTTACTGTTTTGTTTCCCTCTCTCAGCTCTCATCAGCATTGTTTCTAGCAGCAGCAGAAAGTGGCTTTCAGCAAAAAGTTCAAAAAGATGATTGTACACTACCTGCCAAGCACCAAACAGCAGTCAAAGTTAGCATTAGTGTTGTGCACATTCACACATCACAAGTGCTGGCTCAAAGTTCAGTTCCCACAGATTGAAATAAATTGTTCACATTCATAGTTCACTCTTTGAGTTTTGAACTACATTCACAGTCTTAAAAAGTTAACCACTTTACGTTCAGTTCTGTTGTTCAGGTCTGCAACTTATATATATGTATATGTATTTATACTCGTTATGATCCCGCTTAAATAAGCAACAGTAAACTAGTTTGCTACTTATCATTTAATGTTATGGCCCGACTCTGAAACAGTACCAAATGAAGGATCTAAAAGAAAAGAATTTTTTTTTTAAAGTTTAACGTGTAATGATTTTAATACCAACAACGGATGCTGGCAGAAAAACATGTTGCCAGATAATCTAGCATAATGCAAAAATGAACTTTACTGAAAAGCAGATCAATTTAAAAAGTAATATGATGTTTCGTTTTAAGGAAACCTGGAGACAGCAGCCAGCTGCCTTCAATTCTCCAACGACCTCGAGTTCCAATCCGCCAGGAACTAGGACACTGAAAGCACAAACTTAGCACACAGCAGCAACACAACACACACAAGTCCTGGCAGAGGCCTCAGGATCTTGTGTTTCAAATACATGGGCCAGGTTAGTCTCTACCTCCTTGTGGTCAGACTTTAGTATCCAGAGTGTTATTGATGCCATGAGACATCTTGAACTTCACCGGGTTGTCCAGCCATGCATAGATTGTACTCATCGTGGCATCCATGTCCAGAGCAGTGATGACATCGTACTGCTTAAAGCCATCTTCACCAACTTCAATGTGATCTTGGGGCTTGAAGAAGTCCACATGACAGTTGGGCAGGTTCTTGATCAGTCAGTAGGTGAGGGTGGTTTTCTCTCTGTTGGTTATGCTGCAGATGCCGATGATCTACTTCATGATGTCGGTTGGTCAAAGCTTGTGGGAAAAAGTTGCTGAGAAGTCTGTTTTAATTTCTGCTCTCTATTATTAACTTCTCTCCAACATCTGGGTCCATATCCATGTTTCAAAACTGCCAACATTCAGTCACCTCTCAAAAAGCCCTCTCTTGCTCCCACCCAGTTAGAGAATTATATACCAAATCTCCAAACTACACATTATATCTGAAATCCTTAAAAAAACTGTTAAAAAGCAACTCCTAGAGTTTGTTGAGGGTCATTAAATCTTTGATAAATTTCAGTTCTGCATTCAATATGAGCATAGTACTGAGACTGCTTTACTAAGAATGACCAGTGCAGTCAGACAAAGGTAAATATTCCATCCTTACTCTGCTCGATTAAACTGCTGCCTTTGACACCATCAGTCTTGCCATTTTACTAGATAGGTTGCATAATTGGACTGGCATTTTAGGTACAGCTTTAAACCGCTTTTATTCTTATTTGACAAAGAGACTTGTCATTGTTTGTATCACCAATCGTGTATCCTCCTCAGCCCACCTTCTGTATGGAGTTCCTCAGAAGTTGGTCCTTGGACCATTCCTCTTTTTATTGTACATACTTTCTCTGGGTCATTGGTTCAGCTGCTTTCAAGACGTGTTATATCACTCTTATGCTGATGATACACAGTTATATTTCTCTGCCAACCTCAGAAAACTGAATTAACCGTCCTTACTCCATGATTTCTTAGCTGCCACCAAAGATTGGATGTCTTTAAACTTCCTTCACTTGAACCCTTGAACAGACATTATGTTACTTGGTCCTGATAACTTTACCACTGCAGTTGATCAGTTTATATGTCCCCTACACTCAATAATCAAACCTATTGCTGACAATCTTGGCATCATCTTTGACCACCATATGACTTTTGACTAACTTACTAAGCCTCTGCAGTTCTGTTTCCTTCAGCTAAGAACTATCACAAAAATTTAGATGGAAGTTGTCTTCTATGGATCATGGACTATTAATTGACACTTTTCTCCCGTCCACATTTTTGTAAGTCCCTCTATATATGCCTCAGTCAACCTGCTCTAAATCATTTATAGGTGGTTCAAAATGCAGATGCCGGGCTATTAACTAGAACGAGCCACACGTTTCTTTTAGCGCCTCCATGGTGAGCTTCTCTGTTTTGGATTTAGTGCTAGTGCATATTTCATGCTGCATTTCTATTGGTTGGTTAGTAAATATAGGTGGTAACAGCAGTCACACAGTGAGATGGTCATCCCAAATTTCTGACACTGTCAGAATTTTATCCCAAGCTGTCTTTAAACACAAGACACTGACAATGGCCATCCTTGAACCTTTCTCACTGGATGATGTAGGAACTCCATTTTAGAGCCACAACCAAAGATATCGCCACGTTGGGACAGCCCAAAATCGTACAGTGTATGCTGAGCTTAAAGCGTCTACTAAAAACCCAGCTTTATAGGCAAACCTGTCTATAGAGGTTCTTCATGTGTCATGTTTTTTTTTGTCTGTCTCTTTTTTGCACTGTGTTCTACATTGTAATTTATTTTTACTTTATTTATTCAATTATTTACATTTTTCATATGTGTGTCTGTGTGTGTGTGAGAAGCGCTTTGTAACTGTTCGAAAAAGTGCCATAAACAAATCATTATTATTATTATTAAATTAGTATTAGTAACAATTTTATTTTTGTTACTTTATAATTTTATTATTATTTTCATTTTTATTCGTTCCAAGTCACCAAAAAATACATTAATGCTGGTTTAAGCCAAAGAAAGTCAGCAGTAGAAATTTGATCAGACTGTGGCTGCTGTGTGATGAGATACCATTAAAGTGTAGCACTAAATCAAATACTGTGTGTGAGCTCTATGGACAGAGATGAAGAAGGAGAGGTGTGTATGTTGACGTTAAAAGGTCAGATGATTCAGACTTAGGTTACAAATGTCACAGAGAATCAGGAGAGCTGCACAGTGTATTAGCAGTAAAACAGCATGCAAAGAAAAAAGAACAAAAGGAACAAAGCAATCCCCCCTCTGTGTCTGTTCTTTCTACTCTTGCTAAAAATGTTGTGTTCTCCAGTGATTCAGCAGGGAATGCTGGGAATTTGGATCTACAACACAGTGTGAGCAGTTCCAGTGTCTGGGCTGTTTTTGAATTATCTGCCCAACAAGCGCACTTCAACCCTTACTCCACTCTGTCAGTCAGAGGTCTGTGTTTTATTTTTAGATATAATCATATTTCCATCAGTTAACCAGTTCTGTAAAATCTATACCTCATTTTGTCTGCCAAAATACACAACACTGCTTTTCATGCATGGACTGAACTATTTTATGTAGGGTTTGCCATGTGGTTTGAATTAATCATGCTTCTTTAGCTGGGGGCTAAATGGAACATGTCAGCCTATAATGTCAGCATACAAAAACATATCAGATATAGTTACATAAAGGTAAAGTCTGTCCAAGTCTTACCTGATTTTCAGCCAGTTTAAATCTACTAAATCTGGCTCCTGTAAGTACAGATGCTAAACAGTATTAAAGAGGTTCCTTTGAGGACAGTAACATTATATGAGGACCGGAAAAACAATTAGACATGTCACTGATAACAGAAAGCCTTTTGAGGATCAGAAGTCTCTCTAAATCAGAGGAATTTGGTGAAGAAGTCTGAACGGAGCATTCTGCATTTGTTCAGCACATTTATGGGGGCTGAACACAGATGTGTAGTAGAGGAAAAGTGAATTCCCCTCTCTGATCCTGGGGCCCCATCAGCTGACCACCACACTCTCATAAACTAAGGCCAGACCTCTGCCACGCCTTTGATCACCTTGCACCTTGAAGAACTGCTTCACATTTATCACTTTAAAGGAGCGCTCAGAGATCTGATGATCAGATGCATTCCTCACATGTTCCATCACAGTGTTGTCTTGGATGCAGATAGTGTTTCCTGGGTTTCTTTCAAAACAGAGGCACTGTATTACAAACAAGTATCGACTCTGGAACAAAAAAGGTTACCTGCTGTTCAATAGAGACCTTTCACAGAAAATCAGAGAGCCTGTACTTTCTCCATGTTGGAACAGGACCCTGTGCATGTTTTCTTTAAATCAGCTAAAGCTGCAATTACTTACAATATTATTCTCTTTTAAAAAAATCAATACCTCTCAATATTATTTATTTTATTATGAGTTAAATGTCTTGGTCTCTTTCAGTACGCTTTCTGGCTCTGTCAGAAATTCAAAATCCGAATTCCAACATAAATTTTACAATAAAACAATAATTAATAAAAGACAATAATATAAACAATAAAAATAACAAACATAAATGAAAACTTTTTTTTAATTTTTTTTTTTAGGACATTAGAACGTGAACATGTTCTGCAGAGCAGAGTAGCAGGAAATGTGGCTGCTTGTAGTGATACTACTGCCCAACACTGGTTGCTGCTTGATTTGGTGCCTAAAAAGCTGCTGAAAAAACAACAGGCATCACTAAAAAAACAAACATTTTTGTTGTTTGTTAGTTTGGAACAGTTGTGTACAGTGGTCTACAGCTTGGCAGGCATCTTGCTTTGGTACCACGCTATCCACCATCCCCTCGATCTTTGGATGACAAACTTAGCTCACATACCACATCACTTTAAAAGTTGATGTGATACATATGGAACTTACAAATCACACATATTTGTAGTTTGCAGACATGTACAATGTCAATATTTTCTCCTGGCGACTGGGCTGGATATGCTTATGTTGCTTCATATCTGAAACCAAGCAACTGTTTTTGCTCACATGTTAACCATAGTGTATCAGCTTTACAGGGTCAGTTAAATTCTATCCACATTTTTATGTGCATTTTTATTTTGTGCATTAAAAAAGTGTTAACCCTAGAAGTTTGAGAAAATTGAAATATTGCTAATACTAAGTATTTGGATGCATAATGTAGGTTTTTTTCAGCCAATACTGAAACCAATAATTACCTGCTTCTTGTGGCCAGTACCAACATAATATTATATATATGAGAAAATATGGAAGATTTAATATTCAATAGCTCTTACCTAACCATATCACTGTTGTTAACACAACAAAAAAAAATTCTGACTCTTCCCAAACATACTTTGTTTTTTATAAAGAACTTTGCCCAAGAACTGAAATCAAATGCATCCACACACACACACACACACACACACACACACACACACACACACACACACACACACAATGTCAGGGCTAACTGTAGCATCACACAGCTAGCATTACTTAACGGTTTCTGATGGCTTTAACCACAGAGTCAAGCCTTTTTGGTGTGAGTTCGTTGGGACCGTTTAAAGGCTTGGTGTTGGTTGTTAGCCACTGTGTTAGCTCGTGCCAACTGGGAAGACACTGACCATCTGTCATGAGGACAGCACCTCCGAAGTGCTGTGCCTAACTTGTGTAACGGTAGCAGAAGGTTTGCTAATCTGGTGGGAAGTCGGTTGGTCGGGAATCAGATCCACAGCGCAATCTTGTTTTCTTCCTCTGAAACTATTTAAGACTTGCACACCAGCGACATGTCAAGTTTGGCTCTCTAGTCACCATGCTGTGCTTGTTTTTCCTCTCCTGCTTTGTGTTTATTCACAAACCAACTATAAAAGTGTACCGCTACCTGTGTCAGGGAGTGTAAATGCTGCCCTTGTTAAGTCAGTGAAAGCTGTCTGGTTATGTATTATCATCGTTATTGGAATAATTTATCGGCCTGATAAATATTGTGCATCCCTAAATTAAACTGGAGTATTTTATCAGTCACTTTACTTTCATGCCTGAAATCATATCAAACTTTTGTAAAACTATATATTTATTTGAAGGTTTACAAACCGCAGTAAAGTGAACAACATTCAAAATGAACAGTAAGAGTATCTCTAAAAAGTATGACCCCACTTTGGCTTTCTCAGTCAAACCCCTGGTGTGTGTCTGTTAACATCTCAGATTTTACCCAGGTCCCTGCTGGTGTGTCCCCAGTGGTACAGTTAAAAAGCAGGAAGGATGGAGGCATTCCTCCTGTAAGGGCCTCCTGCTTTTGCCTCGTTCTCCCCCTGCTTTAAATCACAGCAGCAGGACCTGCAGGGGGCAGAGGGGAACATAAAATACCTCCGCTCTGACATGCATGAAGGACTGGGCCAGTGCTGCTCAGTGCAGGACGGCTTCTGGGAGCTGAGGCACGACAGATACAGATGAATAAATGGATGAGCGATGGATGGATGGATAACCTGAACTAATGTCCACCCCACTGACTCAGACACGTGCAGGGGGAAAACGTGAGGAAGACTGTTTACTGAACCCTCCCAAATAGTTCCCCAAATACTTTTCTAGGGTTTCAGTCAAACTATGCGGCATTTATAAAGCCATATTGTTTTTCATTTGAGGCTAGGCAGTGCAGGTATCTTTACCCTAATTAGGAGACATATATGATAATTGACCTAATACAATCTAAATGTTTCTGATAACCCTTCCCAGAGTTCTCCACACAGCACAAAAAAAGTTATTGGCACATGCAGTATGGCCCAGGTCTGGTTTGAATCACCTTCAAAAACACACCACTGCGTCTTCCCTGAACTTCACAGAGGCTTATCATATCTGCCTTGCTGTTTTTGTTTTTAAAGGCTGATAATTTCATTTTCCCTCACTGCCTCCTTTCAGCAGGCAGTTAAATGTGTCAGGACAGATAGGGCCATCAACAAGAAGAGGAGCAGCATCTCACACATGACAGCGTGCATGTGTGTGTGTGTGTGTGTGTGTGTGTGTGTGTGTGTGTGTGTGTGTGTGTTTGCTAAGAAAGGGGCATTACAGTAAAGCTCAAACACCTGGTATAAGAGAGAGACAAGCCTCAAGACATGAAATACCTCTGACAGCTTTATATGGATTTGGTCCAACTTAAAAGCAACTACAGCACAGATGGTGTAAAGGGTGAAACTAACCTAAACCAGCAATAGATATAACCTAAAATACAAGACATACAAATATTTTTCCAAATTTTAAATGTAGAATAAAATGATTTTGATGAACTATCACGATTATAAGCTTAGATTTGGTTATGTTCATTATTTCTGATGGAAGTGTTTGTCCCACATGATGTGTCCAAGGACTGTCAGAAACTTGAAAATTCAGTGATAATTTGTTTTTTTACAGTTTCTGGCTGTAATAAATTGTGTCATTTTGGCGATTTTTTTAGGAAAATGTGGCATGTTTTCTTTAAAAGACTGCTGGAAAATAAATACAAAAAACAACCATTTAAATTTGTATGCCCCTCCCCTAAGCTAAAATAGAATACATAAGATGCTCCCCGGTGCTTAAAAAATTATTTTACATACCACCCACCCATAAATAATGAACAGTTCCTAATGAAATCAATTGGCTATTCCGGTAATCATACACATTTTGCTAAAAGGTGTCTGTGAAGTGCTGTGAATTTTAGTTGACTCCAAACTCATTTGAAACACACATTAAACATGGCTTAATAGTGACAATTTTAAACACAAGTACAAAATTCGTCTCTATTACAACTCACAAGGTTCACTGACAAAACAACAGTTTAATACAAAACACTTTTCCAAACAACTACAACATGCTAACAGTATTATCACCAGCCTATGGCATTTTACATTATATAAATTAGCCTAGCGACTAGTGGAGATTTCCTCCACTCATATGAAGCCAGGATAAATCACACACAAATTTGTGAAATTTAAGTAAATAAAAGCTTCATTACATTCATGAGGGAAATGGTTTCAGCTTGCAAGAATAGACTGGAGGTCCCACCAGGATGTATAGTTACATTTCTGGGGAGGTGCACGTCAGGCTACAGTGAAGGATACAAAGTCAATTCCATGCAGAAATCCTTCTTTGTCATTAAATCCCTCTACATTGTACACACTGTTTCTTTAATGCAGAGCTAAAGGTCCAGTTTAAGATGTGAACATGGCAAATGTTACATACAAAGATCAGCATGGTCACATTTTTATTGTGTCAACATGTTGGCATGTTGATGTTAGCAAGCACTGCTGTGCTCATGTACAATTTCACAGAGCCGCTGTAGCATGTCTCCTCTTTGTCATTCAGAGACACTAGAGGTACAGTTACAGTGTTACTGTCATCTCTGTGATCCCACCATCAGTAATGTGCTTTAAAGATTAGCTCTCCACAAATACTCAATCCGAACAGCTTTGAAGCTGGGCGTCAAATTGGCCTTTTTGTGCAGTCTCAATAATCATTCTTGATCATTAGGCTGCGCCAGCACCCCAGAAATAAACCTTTAATTGATATCTGTAATTTCTTGTTACCATAAGCTTAGACTGAGACCCTGAGCAAGTGACTTATTGGAGATTCAAGGTTTTCACCTGACAGCAGTCGTAACTATCAAGTGACCATTGCCCAACAAACAGGAACATGGCTGTTTTTCAAACTGTCCCTGCGGCAGCTCACAGGAAGTGTGAATGATTATACTGCACTACAGGGAGCATGCTTCAAGCATCAGGCTTTTTATTGGGGAGAGGTCTGCGAGGGCACAGTGTGAAAAGTGTTGGCGTGTGTGTGTTTGACATGTTTTAAAGTACGTGTTACCACTGTCAGGTCTGTTACTTAAGGTCTGCGGAAGCTATGCTTTGTTGGCGCTGTTACTTCTGTTGTGTGTAAGTGTGTGTGGGAAATTAACTTCTGTCTCCTTCCATTTAGTCTTGGGGCTAAATGTACATGACAGCCCCTCACTGTTGCAGCTGACCTCCACAGCCAACAGCCTGCAGCTTCTGATCCAAGACCAGCAGGACTCCTCTTCTCAGCGCAGCAGGGAGAAGCAGCCACTGAGACTGCAGTCACACTCTTTAATGGGCACACAGAAGAGGCTCTGTTCAGTTATCACTCCAAGTTTTAAAATTACACTTTTTTGGGGCATTTTCAGCCTTTAATGGATGGGACAGACAGTTGTGCAGAGGGCAGAGAGAGGGGGAGTGACATGCTGCAAAGGGCCACAGGCTGGAGTCGAGCCTGGGCCGCTACGGCAACAGACTTGTACATGGGGTGCCTGCTCTACCACTAAACCAACGACGCCCCTTAAAATTACAATTTAACTTGCATCCACACTGTAGTCTTTCTGTCGCTTATCACTGATAGAGGCCATCATAGAAGATGTTAATCTGGAAAAACTCCTGTGAGCAGCACCCTGAAGACAGCACAATGACAAACAGTCTGACAGCAGCAGCGCAAACAGGTGTTACACAGTGCAGTCAGTTTCAAAATAATTAACTCTGAAGACCACATAATCATTAAAATTACCCACAGCTGCTGCATCAGAGACAAAACGTAGACATGGCTGGCTTGCTGTGGCCATGCCTGAAGGTATGTGCACAGTTTGCCACAAAATCAAAAACACATATTTTGCCTCTTACCTACATACCTACCTAGATAGTTTTGGAGGTGTGCTGTACAGCACTGCTAGCACCACTGATTTAGTTAATGTTACAGCTCAGCTGAGGAGGGTGACATTAAGGTTTGAATCTCCTGCTGTCATGAGCCTCTTGCTCTGAGAGATATAAGGAGACTGCAGGTGACATTAAACAATGGCCTTAAGGTGTGGGTTTGAAAAAGGAGTGATGTGAGTGAACTTCATACTATGATGGGATGGCCCACAGTAGTAGAGCATGTGAGACAACATTCTATTGCACTAATTTCAAAGATTCAAAAGTTTAAAGTGTGTGTGTGTGTGTGTGTGTGTGTGTGTGTGTGTGTGTGTGTGCGTGCCTGTGAATTTATACATGTATATGATTGTATGTTTAGGTATTATGATTTACTGTATGTTTAATTGTTTTAAATCTTGATGTGGACTCTTGGAAGATTAGTCAATGGCTAAAAGAGATCCAAATCAAATCAAATCAAATCAAATCTCGTCCATGAGTGGATGCTTTCTCCTGTGCGGTGATATGGTTGGCAAGTGTAGTTCAGAAAAAAGAAAATGGAGCAGGGGGCCATGGGCTGGATTCGAGCCCAGGCCGCTGTGGCAACAGTCTTGTACATGGGGCGCCTGCTTTACCTACTAAGCCACCAACACCCCAGCTTTGTAATTCTTATGATTACATTTATACTTACGAAATCATAAAAGTTGTGTAAGTATCATAAACTTTTGTTTGTTACAGAGCTTGGTTTTGGCTTCATCCAAAATCCAATTGGTTTTGTGTTGAGAAAAAAAAAGAATTTCTGCAGCTGTTTTCAGCTGCAGAAATTCGACTGCAATTTTCAGTGGAAAAGCTGTGATAATTTCTCTGTACACTACCTGCCCAGCACCAAACACTGCAGACAAGGATAACAACTAGCTGGTGAATATGGTGGAGAATTTAAAAGCAAAAGAAATATTTCCCTCATGAGTTAGTGGGGAGCAAAATGGAGCTAAAAGAGTTAATACTGGACTTATGTTCACCAGGTAGATACGAACACAACTTAAAATAAATGATTTTACTCCAAATGTAAATAAGCCACATCTTCATAGTAACTTTAAGGTGATAATTACAGCTCTGTGTCAATGTTGTGTTTACAGCTTTGTGCACTGCCCCCACACAGCCAAATAAAATTACTTAATACCAAAATCTCTGAGCGACCCTAAGAAGTGTCCAACATCCCTGACTCAGAAAATACTGTCATACAATTGTACAATAGCTGCTGTGTACAGTACTTCATGGAAAAAGTTAAGGTTATCATTGACTAAGCTGCTGTTATTGGGGTTTTTTTAAAAAAGAAAAGACAAATGTACAGGTCAGACATGAACATTCCTTCTTGTTCTTGGAAACAGTCAAATCCATTTTCTAGAGCTTCCTTTGCAAATTGAGTATGCTGAGTGGTCTGTAAGCAGGCTATGATTAAACTTTTCAACTTGTTTTAATCATTTTATACAATAAAATTGCCATAATGGAAGAATCTCATTGACTGCACTACTTCTTATGATACAAAATGACTCTTAAAATCAATGTTGGTGTGAGAAGTTAATAATGCTCTTGAGCAGCCTAAATTCCTTTGTAAACAATCTCACTGTAGGCTGAGAGCAATCAATGGCATGACAGGCCAAGGTCAAGTAAACAATTGGATTCCATCAGCTCCACAAACGGTCAGTTGATGGCCACCTGCTGCTAATCTGCATGGCTACTGGGCCCCTGGAACCATAATAGTTTCTGTCACTGATACTCTGTGTGCAGGAACACACTGAATTCACAAAAAAAAGTGGCCTACTTACAGAAAATTAGTTGTACATAGAGCATATGGTAACCTTGTTTTGTGTTATTTGTTGCCTTCCTCATCTTTGGTAATAAATTAGTTACACAAAGATGTTTCCCAAATGTTTGGAAACTGAGGCATACACCATAAAGTACTATCTGTCCCACATTTTAACACACACAGAGGTCCAGTGCTACAACCTTGGCAGACACTCATCAGCTGGACCCTGTGCTGCTGCCTGTGAAAAGGGAGATTCCCAAAGTGCAGTGTGAAATTAGAAGAAATAAGGTAACGCCAAAGGCATGTTTTACCATAACATTGGGCCTGTGGAGGGAGGTGCTGACTCAGTTTGTATATTTCCCACAATCCAGTGAAGCATAAAGATAATGGAAGGCTTGACAATAATGGACAAATTAAGACATAGAAGTTGAAAGAGAAACAAAGTGACATTGTATTAATAAATTGTCTGAAGTCAAATTCATAATGTTTTGAACCACCGCACAATTTTTATTGTTTCACTTGAACCCCATCAGACAAATTTATGTATCCATGAAACATATCCAATATTTGGTTCAGAGGTGGTGATGTCATGGCATGGCATGAGAACAGTCCTTGATAAGGTGAAGTGATCTGCCTGCCAGTTCTCAGAGATAAAAGGAAATCTTGTTCACAGATCAGTGAGCGCTGCCTATCTCTGGCTTGTTGCTGAGGTCAAGGTGGCTAGACTTCCCACACATCTGGCACACACAACGCTCTACTCTGACAAAGTTCCTGGCAACACTCATTACAGGAAGATTCTGGTATTTTCTAGATCATAAGGCCTGGTATTCAGCATTCAAAACGGCAAAAGTTCACAGCAAAATTGATTCATTCCAATGGGATCACCACAATTTGTGGATCTGCTGGCAAAGGCAAAGTAAAACATGCACAGTGTTTTCAGTTCAAGTTCAACTTTGGTGAACTTAAAATTGTGCTATTAAACAATGGAGTGCTGTGTTGTGAGTGCTGACTTAAGGGGAACAGAGAGTGGAGAGTCCAAAATGGTCAAAGCCATTGTAGCTTTTTGAGCTTTGCTGCTATCCATCTCTATACAAGTGTAAGCTGCAAACTAACAAGCAGGCTAAGTAAACTGTCCAGTACAGAAAAAACAGAGGCTTGGAGGGCTGTTGTGAGTGACTGACATTAGCCTGGTTGGATAATGTTAGCAGTTGGCTCACCAGCTGCAGACAAGTAACCAACTAGTCCTACGAGTTGTTGCTATGCTTCTAGAACGAGGTCTTTTGTGAAGATGTGCAGATTAATTTAGCTGTGATAGTTTCTGCGACCAGGCCTTTGACAGTTTTGACATTCTGACTGTAATGCTATAGCTTTGACCTTGCGACCTCTATTATAAAGATTTAGAAAGCAGTACGCCAGCAAAACAATAGAGTGCCCCAGAAATTAGTCCTAATGTCAGAAAATGAGTCAACATTTTGCCCTCCAGGCACAGGCGTAGGATTGGGTAGGGACGGTAGCGACACGTCTCTACCAATATTCGGCCCCTTCTGTATTGTCCCTACCAATATAAACACTGGCTGTCGGCGTCTGGTCAATATGGTACACAAAAGGTTAACAATCGTTGGTGTCTACCATACGTACCGTTATTTAGGTAACGTGTGATTGGTCCTCCCCAGCGCCGCTCTCTCCACTGACTTTGTGGGCATGCGTCCCTGTACAGTTCACGGCAGTTCGTGAGGGAACGACACATACATGTGCGTCATTGTTAGCGCTCCACACCGGAGCGCTGAGTGTGAACACGCGCCAGATATGCCGCGCGCACAGCGTACATTTCAAATTCGCATTCTACACACAAACACGTGCAGATTTCGTAGCTGAAAAATGAAACAACAGCAGGCCCAGCACCAACAACAGTTGTTGATGAACTGGATGAAAAGGAAGAAAACAGATGTGAGTCAGTTGGTTCAGTAAATAAGCTAAACAAACATCTGGCAACTCTTTGCTAAATAATGAGACGCTAACGAGCTAATACTAGCTGAGCTAAGTTTGGCAACTATTAGATCAATATTATATGCCAGAGAACATGAAATTCCACTTCACATGCTCCATCAGCAGTCACAGATGTCATGTAGTGATGACACAGTTCAAATTAATGTTTGTAGTTAGATGACATCATAGAAACAGTCTGAATAAATAAAGTGTAAACACTATAAATAATAGCTCCTTCAATGACAGTCTTCAGCATCCATGGTGTGTGAAGGAGAGACTTAGGAGAATAGAGATCCACTGTCATAGCCAGGAAACAGTCTAGTGTCTATGTTGTCTCGTGATTTCCTGTTTTATTTTGAAAACTAACTCTCCTCTCGTTTCAGGCAACTTGCTCCTTCCCTTGTGTGTTTCCCGCTGGTTTGATTGTCTGCCCCACCCCTGATTGTTTCCACCTGTGCCCTTACCCTGTGTGTATATACTGTCCGCGTTGCCATCGTCAGGTCTTGTTACTTTGTCACTTTGTTCATGTTTTCTGTTTGTTTTTTCGCAGAGATAGTTCAGCCTCTTTGGAGTGATTTTTGTTTGTTGACCAAGATGGCGCCGGTGTGTATGGCTGACCGTCTGCTGCTCCCACTTTTGTTGTTTGTAATCCTTGGCACTGTACAGATCGAGTCTCTGCTGGTGTATGATCGCCAATCGCTCTTAGATCTGAGACATAATGTCAGAGATCTAAGTATATTTGATCACGGTGGACAAAGAACTCCGCCCCCGCTCCTGTCAGGAATCCCGACTCACCTTTACCGGGCCCCGGCTGTACCCCCCCGGCGGAAGCGTCTCCGTCGCCGCGGGAAACGCGGCGGTCGGCTGGTGAAGCTGAAGGCCTGCCTGGCACGATCTTCGTCCATCTCCGGAACCTGAAGACGCTGCCCCGGGCTCCCCGATCCGCCAAAACACAGGCCCCGGCTCCGGCTCCTGCCAGGATTGGGCTGGTAAATGCCAGATCTCTGGCAAACAAAACTTTTATCCTGAGGGATTTCTTCAGCTCCCGTGGCCTGGATTTTCTCTGTGTGACAAAGACGTGGATCGGTGCTGGTGAGTGCAGCGCTCTTGTCGAACTTTTACCGGCTGGTTGTTCTTATTTTAACTCCCCGCGGACGTCAGGCCGTGGGGGAGGAACGGCGACTGTTTATAAAAATGTCTTTAAATGTAAGCAGTGCGCTGTGTCATCCTCTTTCGCCAGCTTTGAAGCGACTTTATTTGAGGTGGGTCGCTCTGACCCGGTGATGTGTGCTGTCATCTACCGGCCCCCCAAGTACAACAAGGACTTTGTGAAAGACTTCTCGGATTTTCTGGCTGAAATCATGCCAAAATACGATCGTGTCCTTTTTCTTGGGGATTTTAATATTCATGTGTGTTGTCCAGATAAGCCGTTGGTGAAGGACTTTTTAAGCCTTATTGACTCTTTTAATTTGGTGCAGTGTGTGTCTGGTCCCACACACGAACACGGTCATACATTAGATCTGGTTCTTTCTCATGGTTTGTCTGTGTTTAACTTGAAGATCTGTGAAAATGTCATTTCTGACCATATGCCCGTATTGTTTGAAGTTGCTTTTTCTTGTACTGCAGTTAAATCTTGCGCTCCTGCTCAGCGCCGTCGGACTTTTAACCCTTCCACTGCTGGTCAGTTCTCTGCTGCTTTCGATCAGCTCTGTGCCTCCTTTGACTCAATGTCTGCTGACACGGAGGAGCTCAGCTCCTGGTTCCACTCCTAATGCCGAACCATTCTGGACTCTGTGGCTCCATTAAAAACAAAGCAGCCTAAAGTGAAACCCGAGCCCTGGTTCAGTGACAGGACTCGTGCAGTTCGACGGGAGTGCCGCAAAGCTGAACGCAGGTGGAAGAAGGACAAGCTCCATGTCTCATTCCAAATCTTAAAGGACTGTTGGCACCGTTATCAGAACACTATTAAGGAGGTCAAAAGAGAATACTTGTCAAACCTCATTGTGTCAAATAGCCATAACCCTCGTGTGTTATTCAAAACTATTGACTCTGTTTTAAATGCCCCGCAGTCTGTCTGCTTGGAAGCTTCCCCTGAGCTGTGCAATAACTTCCTGCACTTTTTCATAGACAAGGTTGTTAACACAAGGGCTACCATTTCAGCGCCTGCCTCTGACCCCTCTGTCTCTGTCCCTTGCCAGGCTGTGTTTGATAAATTTGAGCTTGTGACCTTGTCACTTTTAGGTGATGTGGTTGGCCATACCAAGCCATCAGGTTCCCCTTGTGATGCTGTCCCTCCTCACTTTTTTAAAGAAATCTTCCCTTGTATAGGGCAGCTGGTCCTTGCCATCATTAACAGCAGTTTGTCCTCTGGTGTTGTGCCCATAAGCTTTAAACATGCAGTAGTGCAGCCCCTGCTGAAGAAACCAGGCCTCGACCACACTGTATTAGCTAATTTCAGGCCCATCTCCAAGCTGCCTTTCATTTCAAAAATCTTGGAGAAAATTGTTCATGCGCAGTTAAAACCTTTTCTGGATGAGCATAATATCCTGGAGGTCTTTCAGTCTGGTTTCATAACCCTGCACAGCACAGAGTCAGCTCTACTAAGGGTTTTTAATGACATCCTTCTGGCAAATGATTCTGGTGATTATGTAATTCTTGTCTTGTTGGACCTAACAGCTGCCTTCGACACTGTGGACCACAATATTTTAGTATCCAGGTTGCAGCACCATGCGGGCATCTGTGGTAGTGCTCTGGAATGGTTTAGATCCTATCTGGCAGACAGAACTATGTGTGTAAGCCTTGCTGGTTCTGAGTCCCACTCTGCTCCTCTGTCATATGGGGTTCCACAGGGTTCAATTTTAGGGCCCCTGCTTTTTTCATTGTATTTGCTTCCTCTGGGGTCCATTCTTAGAAAGCATGGTATCTCTTTCCATTGTTACGCTGATGATAGTCTGATTTATGTGCCGCTGAAGAAGAGAGATGCTTTCTCCCTACAACCGCTTCTGTCATGTCTTGATGACATTAAAGCCTGGATGGCCTTAAACTTTTTAAATTTCAATGAAAATAAAACAGAGGTGATGGTGTTTGGTCCAAATAGCTCTTATGACCCCCCCCCCTGTTGATTTGGGCCCCTTGGCAGTATATGTGAAACCAACAGTTTCTAACCTGGGTTTTAAGATGGACAGTGGTTTTAAATTGGAGCGTCAAATTGGTGCAGTGGTTAAGTCCAGCTTCTTTCATCTTTGACAGCTGGCAAAGGTCAAACCTTTTCTTGCACATAAGCACTTTGAAATAGTAATCCATGCCTTCATCACATCCCGGCTGGATTACTGTAACGCACTTTATTTTGGAGTCAGCCAGTCTTCCCTCGCACGTCTCCAGTTAGTTCAGAACGCCACTGCACGGCTACTAACTGGAACACGTTAGAGGGAACACATTACGCCCATTCTGGCCTCCCTCCATTGGCTGCCCGTGCACTTTAGAATTCATTTTAAGATTCTTTTATTTGTTTTTAAATCTTTAAATGGTCTTGCCCCGCCTTACCTCTCTGAGCTGCTTCATCCCTACGCTCCTGCTCGGTGCCTCAGGTCAGCTGATCAGCTGCTCCTGGATGTACCGAGGTCTATGCGGAAGCTCAGAGGGGACAGAGCCTTTTCTGTGGCAGCCCCCAGATTGTGGAATGATTTACCTGTCCACATTAGACTGGCCCCCTCACTGTCCGTTTTTAAAACCAGCCTTAAAACCCATTTTTACTCCTTGGCTTTTAAACCAGCATGAGACTCTGCTCTTGTTTTACTGTTTTATTGTTTTATTGTTTTTATTGTTTGTCTTATGTTTTTACTTATGTACAGCACTCTGTTTCAGCTGTGGTTGTTTTTAAAGTGCTCTATAAATAAAGTTGAGTTGAGTTGAGTTGTTTTCTTAGTTTAGTGCTTTTTCTAGATCTCCTTTTGTTCTTAGATTTAGTTTAGATTTTTTTCTCCCTCGTGAGTGATTTTCTGTTTGTGTTTAATAAACTTTGATTTTGTACTTTGCCTCCCGAGTCGTGCATTTGGGTTCAGGTCCTTGTTCGGTCGTGACATCCACTGCTCCCAGTAAAAACACCAAAACTGAGTCATATTTATGTAATAGATATTGGGCGTAAATGGAACATTTTGCACACAGTTGTATTATAATGATTTTGGGGCATTTACATTTTTGTTGATTTATTTTATTTATGTTTAACATGATGAAGCTGACTAACTTGTGCTGACATTATGGCTGTTCTTTAGCCTATATATACATTCAGATGTTTAGTGAATTACACAATTGTAAAACATACAGTATGTTTTCCTCAGGCTACAACAATCAAAATCTATGACTGTTGCATCTCAAATTGTCCCACTGTTTACATGTCTTGCATCAATATATTTTTTGTCAGATGACAAGTAGTAGAGAGACTGGAGGAGATGGAGGAGGAGAGGCAGGAAGAGAGACAGAAGGAAATGGAAGAGACAGGGGGAGATAGAGGAGAGACAGGAGGAGATAGAGGAGAGACAGGAGCCTCAAAGGTGAGACTGGATTGTGAAGGATATATGTTGATAGTGAGATTCAGCATTGTGACTAGGGGTAAGTAAAAATATTGATTCATGCATATGTTTTTACCTGATATCAATATCAATACAGATCACTATTACCAACCCAACTGCAGACCGCAGGCTGGTACTGAAGTTAAGCCTCTTCGGAGTATACTGTTATTTGATTGGTGGACAGTGCCATACTGCCATGTAATTGGTTGACAGGATTCACTGGGGGTATTACTACTGCCTGATGGCGCCAGGGTTTGGGTAGTAGCAGCAGCCACTGGAGATAAACCATGACAACAATAATTACTTTCTGTTAAATACATAACTACACACTGTAGTCAGTACATATTATATCACTCTTATGCTATGTCCCAATTCCTCCCCTTAGCACTAGCCCTTGACACTATCACTCCCCTTGGTTGGGAAACAATAACAATTTTCTGTAACTTCATCCTCATACTCTCTCCACAGTAGTCAGTATACGACCACCACTTGTAGACCCCAAACTAAGACAAAATGCGGCCATGTGTATTCCAGACCATGACAATATGCTATCAAGTGGGTAGCACTGGGCCTGAAAAAGATTCTATTAAAACTTGATAATCATAGATATTATAGTTTACCCTGAGGAGCACATACGGACAGATGTGGTGAAGTTATCAGTGTATATTCATGTAACTGATAACATTAGAGAATACATTAACCAAGACATTCTTGTATTTAGTGTAGATATCTAAATATGCATGATAAAACAGTGACCAGTTTCGCACAACGTGAAACTGCATTAAAAAATCATCAACGTACAGGTCGCCGCCATGGAGCACTTTTATGTCCCTACCAATGTGAAAATGAAACCTACGCCCTTGCCTCCAGGTTCCCTTGTCTCGAAGTCATTGAGTTTTTTGACTGGGTTTTTGGTTAGATGTCTGATGTAAGGTCTGTGGTTCACACAAGCTGAAGAGACTTTCACATTTTGTTATACAACATAAAATGTGTCAATAAATACTCCACTCAAAGAATTTGGAAGCTTGTAAATGTTGCTAACAATTGACTAAATGAGACCACAGAACATTATCTCATCGAACATGGCTTTACAGTCTTGTTGTGGTGGCGACATGAAGTATATGACCATGATGTAGGTCATTTACAGGCTTACACAAGCATTTACTTCCCTGATTGCATTTTGGCTTCAAAAATCATTAAAGTGGCATTCATTTGTGAGGATTATCTTGCTGAACTTAACCTGTAAGTATCAAAAAATTGTGTTTATTTACTGCTTTAATCCAAAATCCAATGTAGGGTTCAAGGCTAAGGTTTTTTTTTCACTTGCCAAGTTGGTCAGATCTACTTGCCCAAAGTCAGTTTTTACTTGCCCTATAAAAATTGTTTAGTTTAAGTGGCTATCAAATAACAAAAAACGCAGTTATTTTTATGTTATGTAATCTTTATTCACACTGTATTTATTAATTTAAAACAACATATGTAATGTATTGTAGCTTAATTCCTACACAAATATGACAGTGGCAGGACTTAAAGTGAAAAATTTGTCAATCATTCTCCGTCTATAATTTTGCGCCCATGCCCACCTCTATTTATTTTTCACCCCTCTCTCCAGTTCTGCTGTATTAACACCGGGTTTAATATATTTTGCCTCCATCTCTCTGCCCTGCTCTACTCTACTTCAACGCTACTTAGCTCTCTCTCTACTCTACCAGTAGACTACCACATCCACCTGTTGGACAAAACGCACACAGCAGTGTTTCCCCTAGGATGGAATTGTAGCAGCGGAGGTGAAGCACACATGAAAATTTTTTGTATGCTTGCAAAGCACAGCCTGCTGGGATGTTTCTGTGTATCTACTGGTAGGCTACCAGAAGGGCTCTTTAGGACCAAGTACATGCAGTACATTTGTGCACAGTAATGAGCAGGTGAAATGTCTGTCTAGCTTACATATGAGGTGTCTTAAGATTTAGGAAAATACAATTGTATTGAATATAATAAAAGTAAAAAGTCACTTGACATGCTGCTGTTTTGTGCGATGACCTATTTACGTGCTGGAAATTGTTATTTACGTGACGACGCCTGAATGCAACACAAGCTTAGCTTGAGAATAGCAGTCTGTTGATGGTTATTTACACATTGTCCCTAACAATAACTTTGTCAGCTGACAAACTGCGCTGGGCTCGGGTCAGGTTATGTCAGGAAAATGCGGCCCAAGCCGCTCTAGCGTGCTCACCTGTGTGTGTGGCGGAACTCCGCCATGCGCGACAGAGAGCAGAGCAGAATTGTTAACGCGTGACCATAGAGACAGAAATGACATGATGACATAACACCATAGTATATTGTTATGTTTTTATATGAAGCGTCCATTGCGCAAAATAATATCAATGGGAGCTATGGGCAGGACATTGTTACACAGCGTGTACCTGTGACTTCAGGCAGAGAGACCGCTGCATCAGAGACGAAGAAGCGCGTTTTAAAATACATTTATTTTATCAATTTGTCATTAGCAACTTGCCAATCAGGCAAGTGAGTTGTTAGTTTACATGCCCGACCTTGAGTTTTACTTGCCCTGGGCAATCGGGCAATCGTTATTGGTGAGCCCTGCAATGGAAAAATCCCATCGGTTTTGTGTCCAGGGAACCAGGACAATATTAACTTCCAGGTTGGCCTACAAAATAAACATTATCCCTGCACCACGTATGTCTGACCCCGGGAAGCGCACAAGGCCTCGAAGCCATCAGTGGCTGTAGTGGCCAAGCAGTATAATTACACCATCACGTGATGCCTTGTGGCCCAAAAAGACTTCCAATAAACTCACATGGCATAAGAGCAGTGGTCGAATTGTTAATTTTTAACAAGGGGGATGCAATTTAGCTTGGATTATTTTTGCATGTACACATCATGCCCACAACGACTTTCACAAAATATACACCTCCCAAATGACATTATTGCAGGATGCCTTAACCATAACTATATTCATAATTCTACAATCCAATTTCCTGTCAGTTTCTCCCTTTTATCTTACTACAATTGTCCTGTGTATTCAAGTAATGAGTAAATGCACCTTTTCGTGCAGCAGAGTGAATTTATTTTATGTCTCACAAACACCTTTCAATCACTGGTAATCATCTCACCAACATATCACTAGTTCTATCAGCTGCTCATAACAGACTCCATGTCCCTCTTCTCTCTCTTGTCCTACTCCATCTTCTCTCTGACTCTCTTGATTCTTCACAAAAGTAAACACATGAACTTCAATGAAAATGGCTTGTTTTAGTTAGTTAGCGAGCTTGCTCTCACAGAAACATGTGATTTGACTCTAAAAGAGATGTATAGCCTAGGCCTAACAAGAAGAAAGCCTGAAACCTGAAAGAAAGCTAATATTATCCAATGTAAATGTAGTTTATTTATATAGCGCTTTACAATCACCCCATATGTGAACCAAAGTGCTTTACTGATAATCAAACAACAAATGATACCAATATTATTTTTCTACTCCAAATATCAAGCAAGTTATGCCCTACATAACCAGATGTCACCAAAGCATGTACAGAAAAGCAGGTAAGTTTGCAGTTAGCTGGCTGGCTGGCTAGACTGCCTGGCTGGCCAATTTCACTTCACTTTGGCTAGCTGAACGTTAGCTCTGTCACAAAATAGCCTAGGCTAACAGTAGCATAGCTAGACAAGGCATTTCTGTGGAAATAGCCACTGTAGCATTCAAGTTTTGTATGAGAAATCAAGTCACTTAAATTATCTGGGCATGAGTCAAATCCAAGCTTATCGCCTGTTCTTTTCTTTTTAAAATAATCCCAAATGTCAAACTTTTTTTTTTGTTTGATCATGCTGCCAATGAATGCATCAACTGAGTGCGTGAATGAGTGTGCGCACAGCTATAACATGTTCCCGTCTGTGTTTTTTGGTTCCACCAAGCGCAAGTGGTTTCAACTTTCACTTTCTACTACGTGTGGACGTCTTCGAGCATAATAAAATAAACTAAGTTGCGGGATTTAGCTAGCAGCACAGCTCCACCTGCACACACAGATTCTAGATTAACATGGGGGATGATTTTTGGTAAATTTTCTAACAAAGGGGATTCGACCACTGCGTAAGAGACATATGTAAATCAGTGGCTAAATGTTTTTGTGCATCACAACCACTGTGAAATGACTTGTTTCATTTGATCCATTAGGTTTGATAACATTTAGAAAGTCCTAAAAGAGCTGCACAATTGACTCATTTTACCCCAGTTCAAGTTAACAAAGTGCCAAACCATTAGTGAGGCGTATGGCCAGCTGAGGTGTGTGCTTTCTCTGTGGGTCACACAGTGCGGACAGAGTGCAGAACATCTGGGTAATTCTATATTCAGCAGTTTAACTTTTTTTGGCTCCATGCGCCACTAAGCAACTTTTATAGGAATGAACAGGGTCCCGCCTCCAACACTGTGTCCATGTCTGGTAATACATCCATGATCGGGCTGTCAGGAATGATGCTTGGCACTTACAATTTTCCCAGTGGCCACTTGCAGAGAAAAAATTTACAAAAATATCTGTATACGTAACAGAACCAGTAATCTTCTGATCTGCTGTGTAGTTACTATAATACATCTTTGCTCTATGCCCATCAGGGCAAGCTGAGAGAGCTTCTTAAAATAAACTTAAACTTTACATACATCTTTAATCAATTCATTTATGTTTATTTGGGACTCACACTGCTTTGATGTAAGTTGTTTTACCGAGTAGCAAACGTTATAATTGTAAAGTTAGCATCACTTATAGTCAGAAGGACCACAATTATGAGACTGAGGTTAAAGAAGGCTTGGATTTCTCTCAAAAGCTGCTGGATTTTAGATTCAAAGGACTCAATTCAGAAGCTGAAGAGGTCATTGTTTAAAGTGGGCTGAGAATAAGAGACTAGATTCCTGCTCACATTTGATGTATGGAGCACACATCCTTTCAGTGGCTCCCTACTCTTGTGAGCTCTGGTAGTGGGCACTAGTATAAATAACTCTCTCAAACCAAATTCTTTTTCACACTTTTCCCTACACGTTTTCTTCCAGGGGACATACTGTAGTAGCAGTTTCACCCCGATAATTAAAAGTGGTAGAGCTGGAAACAGTGGTGTGTTGTCCTCAAACACTACCCCTTCAGAACTTCATGTTAAAAACTGTCTAGGTGTGTTGAGGGGACTATTCATTCAGTGCTATTCATGTTTTTCCTTTCCATGAAATATCAGCTCTACGTTTCTCTCCATCCTGTTGGCTGCTGTTTTCTGTATGCTGTCAGAGCAGTGGGCGTCGAGCACAGTGGACCAACGTATGAATGCTGGGCTTTGTATGCTGGCATGTGTGGGCTGTGATCACCTCTAGTCTTACCATTTAGGTGGAGGCGTGAGAGGGAAAAAACATAGGGTTCGCCTCACTACTGCTGTAGAAAAAGCCTACTTCTAACAGGGAATTCCTAACATTTCCAGACTGTTGCTTATGATTTTCAAAACTGAAATGAGTTTTGCTGAGCTCCTTCACATCAAAGTGCAGGGTGGAGCTGGAAAAGTTCTATCTTAAATTAAAAAATAAATTGCAATTGGAGGTACAAGCAGTATCAGCAATGCACCTTTTACTGGTCAAACCTTGGGGCCTCTTGCTTCAGGGGCGAATTCACAGGAAGGAAGGTAGAGGAGGTGCGGGGAGCAGAGAAAGCTCATACTGGCAAGTCTGTGAGGGCCAATAATCAACTTTGCTACTAATCGTCAGCGTGCATATTCAGGTGGCTGTATCTGTTTCAGCTAAACAGCCCTCCTGGGCCAGTTTTAAGTGAGGGTGGACTCCCGCATGCCTCGCCAGATCAATGCACGTCAGTGGGGACAAAGAGCGCCTTTTAGAAAACAAAAATTCCAAGTAGTGGGAATCCAAACTGAAACAGAGGTACTGCGGTGTTTGCTTTGGATGGAGTTTCACTATTACACTGCTGCCTCTGCAGCTCAACCTGCTGCTGAAGGCGACGGGTGGTGTAGGTGGTGGTTTATAAGATGATCTACTCCTACAAACACAAACATGCACACACTGAAAGGACCAACACATTTAAACATTTTCTTTCTTCCTTTCTCGCACACAATCACACAAAGGACAGCTTTCTTCACTTGGACCTTTTGCTTTTTTTTACTCCTCCTCTCATTAAAGCCCCTGCTCTGCCTCCAGCCTGGGTTGCTGGTATAGTACATGAGGGAATCAGTTGAGCACTCAGGTTGAGCCATATGCAGTCAAGCAGAGATTGGCCCCAGAAGACCCTAAATTCTCAAGGTTGGACATTCCCTTCTAGGGAGTTAGAAAGCAGGGCCAGGCGGTTGGGATCACTTCAGTATTCAATTTAGACATTTTAAATGGGATTATGCAGGATTAATTCACTTTAGTGACGTCTTTGTAAAATGATCATCTATGTGGTGTATTGACACAGAGAATATTGCATATAGTATGTCATTATCTTGGATATCTTTCTCCTTTTTTGTTTTCTTTTTCTTTTTTTCAGCTACCGTAGCCATAATAACTATCAATACTTTGCCGTGTTCTTCTGCTTATACCGTACAGGCCACTGTTGTTGCTACTGGAAACCTAAAACATGGGACTTCCTGTGGGGATTTTTCCTGAGAAAGACCTACCTGACACCATATTTGAGTAAATGTTTTCATGAACTAGATATAGATGGAATCACAGCTGTGTTAAATCAGTCAGCAATAGAGAGCAGAATACAGCAAAGTGAACATTTTCTATGATATTGTCACAGGTTATTGCTTTTAGGAATGCTTATAAACATTACAGGAATGTTATTTTTACTTGCAATGAACAAACCTGACTCCTGCTCTGACCTTTGCAGCCCAGGGGAAGGCAGGGGTCACCGTCTTTCGCTTGAGGACATGTTGGCAGGAAAGATGCACAGAGACATCTGTGCCGCCTTCATCTTGTGTCAGGCAATGCCTGTTACAGGGCACCTATTATGCATATTTTTAGGTTCATACTTAGAAGTTTTTGTTTCTATTACCACATGTTTACATGCTTTAATGATAAAAAAAACCCACTTTATTTTCCTTGTGCTGTCTGTACTGGAATACCTGTATCCACAATCTGTCTAAGATGCTACGTTTTAGCGCCTGTCTCTTTAAGCCCTCCCTCCCGAAAAAGCTTAGTCTGCTCTGATTGGTCGACGTTTCCAGATTTTCAGAATCTTAGCGTCTTTGCACCATCATTGCAGCTGGGGAATAACTGTAACAGAGACTAATGGCACTTTCTACTGTAAAAAAACCCCCCTTCTCAACACAACTGCACATTCCAGCAGGAATATGACCTGAAATCGGGAAGAAATTAACAACATCAGTGACCAATTTGTTTCCCTGTTAGCATATAGCTGCATGTTCATTAGCAGCGTACTTGCAGCTGGGGAATGACTGTAACAGAGAATAGTGGGACTTTTTTACCATGAAAAATCGTCAATAAAAGTTTCTAAACAATTTTAACATGACCCATGTGGGTAGCAAATGGGCTGAAAAATTGGGCCCTATATGGGACTGTGCATGGGTTCCATAATGGCACCGTGCCAATTCCCCGGATAATATGCCCATTTTGGGCCCATACCCACCTGGCACCAGGTAGCACTAGCATAACTCATGAGGCCCACTTGGGCAAATCAACCCATATGGGCATTAGAGATAGAGTGCATAATCTGAAAGCCACATCCCCAAAGGGGAAATGAGGCCCGCTTTCCCCTCACACTTTCCCCCTCCGTTTCCAGCCTGTTGAGTTTTCCCTAAGTCCAAATGCCGAAAAGTTGCTGTGTGGTGGGCTGCCCGGCCAATAAAAACCCAGAGCTTAGCTTTTATCAGTTGTCGAGCGGAAAAACGAAACCTTGTAGAAGACAAAAGTGAATATAGGCAATGTTCTGTTCCCACAAACGTGTTGTATACATCCAGTATGTTGACGCAGTTAAACAGACAGCCAAACTCGGTTTTCACGAGCCAGGATAGCGAGCGCCTTGCTCCTTTAATAATTATACTCTTCAGTGACAGGTGAAAATCACGTGTAAAAAAGACAAAAACGTCTTAGCTTTCATTGAAATATCACTAAATAAATGCAAGCTGACAAATAAGTGCTAATATGAAACATAAACGCAGCTACATACAGTTCTAAGCTGGTTTCAGAAAGTAGCAGATTTACAAGTTGTCATTAGCTTCGTTATTTCTAATAAACATCACTTATCAATATGAATTAGCACATAAAACAAACAAAACTGTGTACAGAAAGTGAATCATGTACAAACTTACAGCCATTGCTTTCGAAGGTGCAAAAAGGGTTGAAAGATACAAGAAACACTGTCACCATGCTCTTGTTAGCTTGTTCTCTAACAGAGGCTGCTGTGTTGTGGAGCTTCTTTTACCCACAATGCACTGCTAACGTTTCAGAATAAGAGTCTAGTATTCTTAGCATTTCAAAATAAAAGTACATCATTGGTTTGACTGCAAAATAGTATACAAGCGATGTAAACTTAACATTCTACATAAAGCATGAACTGAGACGGAGGGCGGAACAGGCAATAAAATGTGAGACTTCAACAGGGAAGAAATTGTGGGATCCTGACACTCGGTATGCCTATGTGTGCAGCAAACACTTTGTCAAAATGTATTTTTTAGAGTAACAGTTGACTGTATTTATGTATGTTAAGCTAAAGTGCTCCGCAATTCAAGCAGTCCATTCCAGTAGTCCGCTCTAGCACTTCTATCAATCTACCAGCATGTAGAGGCATGTCTCAAAACAACAACGCGTGCCGGTAGTAGGAGCAGGCTGACGGCTGAGCATGCCGAAATGCTTATCTTCTTAAAAAAGAATCTCCACATCATGTTTTTTCCAAGACAGCATAGTAAGGAGAAGGGACACTGAGGTAGACTGGCAATATTAAGCTTATTAATATACCGTTGCCTCTCTGGTAGGCATAACGTGCTAAAATAATCCTTTGCCATCTTATTATTAGCTAATTGTTAGCTAGCTATAGCTAATAATTTTAGCTAGCTAGCTTCCGATTCAGTTGTGGAGACCTGAAGGCGCGGCTGCGGAGGCAGAATGACAGTGAACGAGCGAAGAAGCGAAGGGGAAAGCAGGCCTTGTTGCCCCTTTGGGGGCATGGCTTCCAGATTATGGCGCGCTGCGCTCTGTCTCTATAGGCATGGGGCTATCGTGGACAATTCCGTATAGGCCCATTTTTCAGCCCATTTACCACCTATGTAGACCCTATAAACGTTGTCTGGAGGCCATGTTCCAGCAAGAATATGATACAAAACTGGGGCAAACTTAAAAACACCCGCAACCATGTTGACAGGTTTTCCCGTAGCCACATGTAGCAGTGAAGGCTACTGAATGTAAACACTTGCAGTAGCGTGCCTGGAGCAGATGACCCTATTAAGAAATTTGACACACTATGACATCATACTGTGGACAGAGGTAGGTTCGTCCACTAACCGGAAGATCAACGGTTCAATCCCCGGCTCCTCCAGTCTGCATGTTGAAGCATCCTTGAGCAAGATACTGAAACTGTTGACTGTTCCATCAGTGTGTGAATGTGTAAAACTGAGTAGGTAGGCTCAGCCAGTGAGCCTCAGCCACCAGTGTGTAAATGTGTGTGTGAATGGGTGAATGTAAACAAAATGTGTGAATGTAAAAAGTGCTTTGAGTTGTCAGATGAGTAGAAAGGCAACATTTGTTTTTTATTAGCACATTTTTACTGTACTCAGAGGAGAAAAAACAGTTGGAAATGGAGCATTCAGAGTGGTCTTAAGCCTGAGGATTTAGCTCACAGGAATACTTCTATGTATTTCTATCTTATTATTTTAAACTTTGGCCATGTTTAACATGAACATTGTTCATTGTGTACAGACACAAAATACCAAAAAGCACAATTCACCCTCTTTAAAGAGTAAATGCAAACTAAGAGACATGGGAAAGCAAGTCCTTTGATGCATTCACATGAAATCAGAGAGACAGTAAATGCCAAACCAGATTCCATCATGACAAGAGCAGGATATTAAAGTGAGATGAGGCTGACAGAGAATACCAGCAAAGGTAATGGTGGATGGCATTGCCATTCAAAGCTTAAATATATTTACTTTTTTCTGACCCCTGGGACTCAATTTTAAGCCAGATATTGCGTAGCTCCATAACGTAGAGCGAAAACACAGGCAACCTGGACAATTACTAGACTTTACGAGAAATATTACAAAAAAATCATAAATGCATTATGCTATCCTTCATAAACAACATGGCATTACCATCGTAACATATTGTCATGCATGTTTAGTTCTTTATTAACCTGCCATTGTGTGCTATCCAGAGGGTGTTGCCCATCTTGTCGTCTGACTGCCTGATCCCATGTGAATGCAGCATTATCTCTTTTTTCTTGTTCATCACCTAGACATTTGACCTTTCATCTCATTTATCAGCAGAACACACAAAGCACAAATAAGCACTCAGTGTTTGGTAAATTGAGCACAATGTAAATGTCATAAGAGGTTGCTGCTATGCCAAAGTCTAGCTGTTGTTCTGAGTTCAGACCGATGTTTTCCCAGGGGTCTCAGAATGAAAGTTCAAATGCGGGGCTTTTGCACTGAAAATGCACCTAAATGGCCAAAATAAGCTGAGCACAGATAATAAAGACTATTTGGATTCAGACAAGGGTAAGGCTTAGGGGTTTTTTCCCATGGGAGAACAACACAACGACAAAGCAGCCGCCGCAAGATGCTTGCAATTGCTGTGAACACATGGTAAACATTATGCAGCAAGTGGAACGCTCATAAATGGAGAAATTGTACAAAACTGTTGTTTTTATTCTAGTATTTTGACCATTTGTGTCACTGTATTGGACCTCTGCTTTGAGTTCAGGGTTAAAACTTTGCAGATGGGTGCTGGAGCAATGAATTCTCCCTCCTCTCTTCCTTTTCCTCTTTATCATGTTTCTCTCGTGCAAAGCCTCCCAGTCTAGCCTCCCCCGCAGACAGTGTGAGAAAATGACTTTAATAGCTCAGTAAGAGCACAACAAAATTAAACAAATCTTGTTAAGGTTATTTTTCTGAATATAAAGGTGGTGTTGCTGAAGTTAAGCAGTGATTTCTACTTTTATTGGACTTACTTTCTCTGCAGGATACAGAGAACTTCAGATTGTTGAGTGTTGCATTTTGTGTACATATATGTGAATGTTCATGCATTAATGTGTGTGTGGGGCAATGGCCCCGGTGCTTAAACCCCTGCGGTTCCTAATTCATTTTACCTCACATCCACATAAACATCCTGCTGCAGCTCCCTTGTGGTTTGTTTATGAGCTTGGCCTCTTCAAACAAAGCCCACACATGAGGCTGGTTTCATCTTGTATGGCGACGGGGCATTCACAGTAAAACGCATCACATCACTCACAGAGCGCGCCATCACTGGCAGCTATTAAGTAGCTTACAGAGTGCTGTAAAATAAAGGAAAATAAAAAACACATCAGCAATTACCTAAAAGACAAAATAAAATGGAACAGGAGCCTTTTCTTGGTAGAATATTCCTGGTTATTGCTATAATGGAGGCATGTGGTGCTTAGAGTAAATTGGTAGCTGAAACCCTGCATCTACTTTCCATTTGCACTGCATGATTTCCCTAATAATCCCCTGCCTTCTCTTTTGCCAGGACAATATAAGACAATTTGTATGATTTGTGGAGCGGCATATTGTACATAGAAAGGCTGCCTTCTTACTGAATAAACAATGAAAGAACATGCAGTTCAGCTTACCCAGTTTCTGAGGTGAAACCAAGACATCTTCATCCTCACAAGGGCTGTGCTAATGTAGGGTTTCTTAGACAAACATCCGTGATGATAAGGGCTGAGGGTAATGACCACAATGATAGAGAAATTGTTTCCCCTGCGCCCCACCCGGCATCACTGGGACACCAGTCTGAACAGTGCAGAACAGATAGAAAGGGCCAAGACCCAGGTCTGAGTATTTATTTCTACATGTGATAGAGAGGAGACATTATCTCAGAAAAATAAACAGAAGCGTGTCTGTGTTAGTGTTGGAGGGTATCACATTTTACAAGCGTTTAAAGTGAAAGTACAATAATTAATGTTAACATGAATATTGGGTATGTCGGTTGTTAAAAACACAATCTATTTTAAAGCTGCATTCGGTTAGATGACTTTGTATATTGTGTAACGAGTAGACCTGACACTAGTTTTAAAGGGCTTTTTATTGTCCGTCAGTTCATCAAGCCTCATGCAAGAACCACAATGTAAGTGAGCAGTTGGGCAGATTTCTTTTTCAAGTAACGAGTATTGTGACTAATTACTAATTAAAAATTTCAGTAATAATATTGGAGTTACCCTCAAAACCAAACAACTCGTTAAAACATTACCTTTGTTATAGCATCACTACTGACTTGAAAAAGAACAATCACATTAGTGGATTCATTTTCCTAATCGTCAAGTGGCACAGGCACGTCACAAGCAACAAGCTAGTTTTGAAGTTGGAGACGCTTATCTTAGCTGCTGGAAATATTCTCATACTTTGATTTTGTTGGAAGGAAAGATGACTTGAACACTGTTTCTGCATCTAATTGTACTAAAACTATTTCCACTGCGAAAAACACCTCCGCAAACCTCAGGTCTGTAACACATACTATGGTCGACAGCACAACAACGTGAAGTTTCAGGAAAGACACCCCACCGGCTGTAGCCCTACACTGGCTAAAATACCACAACTGGATTTTACTCGTGGACAGCATCTAGCCTTAGCTACACTTACTGGTAATTACTCTGACATTCACAAAGAGGTACACATCTGAATTTGGGAGGATATGCAATTACCAGTTTTATGGCATGTAGCAGAAAAATAATCTGACAAATAGTGTAACAAATTACTGTTGGCAGAGAGTAGCAAGCCCAACGCGTGTGATATTGACACCAGACACAGGTTTAGTGTCTTTATGAGATGCTGCAGAGTTTCAGTTAAATCCAATGTCAACACATCTGCACAGAGCATCTGACTATGTATCAAGACTGAGAAAGTCTGCCAAGGGTGGTAGGAAAGGGAGGTGTATGTGTCAAACAAAACAAGACTTGCACTCTGGAGAGTGCAGTTTGTGTCTCGTCTGAGACCAAAAGTCAACATTGTTTTAATGTAAAGTTATGCAATTTATGTACGGTCGTTGCCCGTAGGTGTCTCCCTTACGTGACTTATTCAGGTCACATTACATTACGTAACATAACAAACGTACTTATTTTGACCCAAAACATGCTTTTTATCTAAACCTAATCAAGAACCTTTGTTGCTCAAAGCTAACTGAGACTGTTTCACAACATCAGTGTGTTACAAAGTGTTTCATCTGTGCGTCACATAAGCCGTTTTTACACTGCACTGCCTCTTCAGGGCGGGACGTTTAAGCTGTTATGTTGCATTGCCATTCTGTATAGAAGGTACAATCGCTGAATGGGGGAACAAAGTTGTCTCCTAACTTTTAAGGCAGCAGTGCCAAAACGAGGTGGCCAGCACAGTAGTGACATTTTGACAATATATTATGCTTGTTATCCAACATGAGAGTTCCAAACAGTAGCTAATAGCAGTTAGCAGCCAACTCAAAGAAGAATAATGGTGGCCCAAAATGGCTGCAAATTGGAAAAACAATGAGATCCAGGAGCCCCTTACTCTCCGAGCAGTAGACAACATCAGCATCCATATGACGGGGATGGTTAATTTTTGTTATTGTCATGTTAATGCAATTGTTATTGTTTAGAAAGTGCTGCCAACACGTAAATGTCACACAATAGGCTGAACTGTGCTACATGCCACGCCACTTTTGATCTCAGGAAAATTCAAAGGCGACATAAAGAGGGGACATTGTAGCAGCTTTATAGTGCAATCTCTGAATGAAAAGGGCTGTAGAGATGCCAAAGGGTATGAAAGCTTAAATATTCTCTCATCTAGTATTTGTGGGACTGTCACATCCCTTTGTCTCATATTAGTCATGGAACTGTTTGCTTTAGAAAGATGTTTTTTAGGGTCTAGCTCTGTGTCTAATCATTTTCCCTCTCTTCGTCTAATGACACATCATTGGCAGCCATACTATTAATACTGTTTCAGGTCCTTGAACACTACTGACACTTTGTTTTGTATGTTTTTGTCTGCTGATTTATGACAGCAGGACCTGAACCTCTGCGGTGTGAAATTCTTCTTTTTACTCTTTGGTAACAGCTTTCTATGGCAATTTTAAGGTAGCTGATTATGCTGATGATAAATTCTCATGAACATCAGTGTCCTTATGAAAAGGTTGCCCTGGTCGAGTTCAACGAGCAATTCATTGTCCAGTTTGGTGTATTCAAACTGAAAGACTTGAACAATCAAGCCTCACAGAGAAAATAAACAGTTTTAAATGAGGCTTGTTGTTTTGGTTTTATGGCTTGCAAGTTGACTGTTTTTATTCACTTTCACAGCTCTTATTGGCTTTGTTTCCAGCCACAGATGCAGGCAGCTGTTTTCAGTCAAAAAAAAAAAAAAAAAAAAAGCTTGGATAAACCCACTGTACACAACCAGCAAACAAAGTTGGCGACTAGCTTTTGAACGCTCAGTGTGACTATATGAGCAAACAAGGAGTGGAGTAAACCGTTAATCTGCTAACTGTTGAGATACTGGTGATTTCTGACTGCTACAATGTCTCCCATTTAGAGAAAAGAAGTTCTAGTGTCAACAAACCAAAGCCCCAGTAACAGTGCCGGGCTTTGAAGCCAATTTGACATAGCAACTGGAAATTACAACTTGTGGGTCTATCATGTGATGCCATTGTGACCAAAAATACTTTTTCCCATAGACTTACATTGTGAAAGAAATGAATGTAAATCAGTGTAAAATTAAATTCAATTAAAAGGAGCTACAGTATGCACTGCTTTCTGCTTTCATGCGATAACAACCTGCTCCCAATACATGACACAGCAAAAGTAGCTTATTTTGGCCAAATGGTGCTACTACACGGCTCCTGGTAGGATTTGGTATAATGCAGGAACAATCCCAAGTCAGAATAATAGGAGTTTGACCCACAGTGTATGAATGTAGCTTCAGCAGCTCAAGAGCCATGTTTCCCTCAGTAGTTCGCGGAAACTAGAGTTAAAAAATGAGTGATTACTGGACTTACATCCACCAGGAAACCTGACACCCAATTCCAAGCGGCAGTAGCTCAGCCCATAAGGACCGGACCAAAATATGGTGCGTGGAGCGGTGCCAGTTCTTGTCCTGGGCACTGCTGAGGTGCCCTTGAGCAAGGCACTGAACCCCCCAGCTCCCTCGCTTGGAGCGCCCATCATGGGCAGCCCCACTCTTAGTGCATGTATAGGTCCTGTTTGTGCAGCCCTGCAGCCCCACTCTTAGTGCATGTATAGGTCCTGTTTGTGCATGAATGTGTTCGGACCTGTGTGTAACTGACAACAGAGTGAAAAAATCGAATTTCCCCTTGGTGATTAATAAAGTATATAAAATTAAAAATGAATGCTAATGTTCTATAAATAGTCAATTGTTCAACAGGTTAATCACATCAACTGTATAAGGTGATAATATTGTCTGTGTTGTGTTTACGGCCTCTTGCCAAACAGGGCAACACATTTAAACATTTTGGAGCCAAATGGTGCTTCTCAAATTCAAGGATGTTTTCTTGGAAGGACCCGTCCTTCAATGTCGGGTCCTACAGAATGAGGAATTTGGTGAATGAGGAAGAGGACCTACCTTCAATTCTGGCAAATTGTGTTGTCAAATTGTGGGTAATTCATACCTGCTGAGGATACACACATGCATTCCTGAAAATTCTTTTTGCCGGAGCACAACACAGCAATTCAGCACAGAGCAGATCGTGCGGGGCAGGAAGTCGTGCACAGAAACAAAATAAAACATCCGGTTAATTTTCAAAATAAAATACACAGTGTTCACGGCGGATCATATTTCCCTGCACTACACCTTGAAAACGTCATAATGGGAGGCAGGCCTGAAGTCAACAGGTCAGAGGTTTTCAGATGTCATTTCACCCCGTTGACACATGTTAATCATGGAGGTGCACCAAGATGTCTTCCTACTACTCCTCTGGTTTTGTGGTTCTGTTTATAGAAACTACATCTTGTTATATCATGCGATTATGTGTGAATTCGCGAGATCTCGTGGGTCCTTGTGACTCCAGCTGTCCAGCGGAGCTGCACCACTCTGAACAGCAAACACAGCCGGTGGGTGTTGATGGACGGGAGAGCACGCAGCGGATAACCAGTGCAGCCGTTTCGCAACGAACACGCATCCAGTGAATTTCCGCCATTACAATCATACAGGAAGCAAACACTGGCCTGCCGGGTGAAGTTGGTGGTCGTTGGACCCATCCACCACCTCTCCCACCTGCTGTACTCAGACTATCGCCCCCTCGACTTATGTTTCTGTGCTGTTGTGTTTCCCACTGATGCCACTGAGTGCTGTTACTCAATAGTGGCAACTGATCATGACTCATGCTAACATGAAAGGACGTTGTTTTTTTTCCATCTGTGTCCAATGCCAGAAGTTACTGCCCAAGTGCCTGTATTAAATGACTTCAGAGTGAGACCAGGATGCACACACAGCTGTCACATGACACACATGATGTCAACCCCCTTTTTTATGGCATCAAATTACTCATTATAATTAAACTTGTCAGAAAAAAAAAAACTTGAACTTACATAAACAGGACATTCATGTCATCTAGTAGTCCACAAACTGTTGTGTGATGTGGCTATATTTACTTTACTACTTTTAAACAGTCTATGGTTGAGGCCTTACTGTGCTTTAAAAAGTCCCAAATATCTATCAGCCAAGTCAGACATGCTGTAAGAATAGCTGTTGTTGTAAATGGTAGTAATGTGATTTAGCATGGAAAGTCATCAGTTTTATTGTTACCAGAAAAGTGTTAAGTGTTACCAGAAAATGTCTGACCACTGCAGCTGACTTCAGCAGGATTAAAGAAATGAAACATAGCATTCGTCATCCTAATAGTGTGGTTACACTTTGATCATAGTCCAAGAACAAAGTTCCAGTTATGCATTATTGCTGATATAAGTCATGCCATTCTCCTCCATGTCTCTGCATCATAAAGAATCCCTGTCACAGCACAAAGGTGAATCAGTGGAGCCACAGAGTTTGAGTTTCCAGTAACACTGGTGAATGAATTTGTGTCCTGTAAGGGCGAGTCTGCAAGATGTTTTTACATGACCTTTTTTTTTTTTTTTTTTTTTTTAAATGTAAGCTCCAATGCTAATCACTTCCTGTTAAACTGCAGCTTTTGACTCACGATAGTAACTCTGATGATTAAGTCTTAGTCAAAACAGGCTGACCACAGTCCCATTCAAACTCACGTTTTGATTTTCTTTATCTGACAGGAGGTGGGCTTTACAGTGAAGTTTTGTTGGAGGACTATAAAAGAGTCAAGATATGTTTCAGAAACACTGGCTCCCGCTGTGTGTGTAAAGTCTGGAAAAACATGAAAGTACTTTGTGTGTAAGGAGCCTGGGTTTGCTTAGGACTACTGTATGTTTGCTGCACACACACACTGCAGTGTGACTCATGAATGCAGGCTGTTTGTAAGTACATGTGGCCTGGGCATCGAAAGCCTCAGAAGAATAAAATCAGTCAGTGAGTCCAGAGCTTGACTGCAGCCTGACAGAAGTTCACTCTAAAGACACCTCCCCCGAGGCTGGAGTCTTTTCTGTGCAGCAGAGCATACCACACCAGCAGAGGCATTTTAAAGGTTCCTTCAAAGTGCGAAATAACAACTGGGGGTCTCCCATAATAGTTAAAGCAAACAAAACACGCTGACCCGCACAAATGTGAAATGCAGGCCAAGCCTCCAAGAATGTCAACATGGCAGCCGCAAAGCATCAGAAACATGCACCGGTCAAACACCACACACAGACGAAGTCTAGATAAAGGCTAGAGGAAGCAGAGGGAGAAGATAGAGAAGGAGTCTGGTACAATGGGAACAATAGACAGGCACAACATTTAAATCTTAAGTGTACATAATTGAGACTTGCACACCATATAGAGAAACAGTTCCCTTACCAACAACTGCATGTTGCTACAACAGCGCGCCTTATTGTTTATTTTGTTGTATATGGTCTAATCCCGCCTATTTATAATGGCAGAGAAACACTGAACACTGAGAACCCCCCCCCCAAAAGAATGTTAATCTTCCCAAGGGCTTTGGTCAAGAGTCCAGTGGCCCAGCCAGCAAACGCCACACAGCTGACTGGGTCGATCCAAGTACATCCCAATACAAGTTGGCTCTTAAAGGAAGCTGCAATTAATGGAAAGCCACAGGAAAGGAAAGAAATGCTGTCCAATTGCATTTTTTAAAGGCAGCCTCATGGTGCGACCACATAAACCGACAAAAAGCCAGAGATTCCAGTGAAATGAAGCTAACCGGGAGGAAGAAAAAGCAGAAGAGACTCGTCAGCAAGTTTCACCCTATAGTATCTGCAAGAGAAATTAAATGTTAAGAGCACATAAACTGAAAGAAATTGCCTGTCACACTGTCAAATGGTATAGGGCTCCCATTGGACATGGACCCTTGGTTATCTTTAACATGAATGTTATCATGGCTTGGAAACCAGAGGAGGGCCAACCTGTATGGACCCTGAGAGACAGGGAGTGACAGAGCAGAACCAACATAAAGGTTCTTGAAATAAACTATTTTTAAACTGTTATAGCTAGTAGCATGACTCTCAGTGGCATAAGGCAGTGTACGATATTATGACAACCCAACTGCCAGATTTTATACCAAAACTAGCTGCTAGGTTTCAACATATCATCATACAATGGTTACCATGATATCTAACAAATTAGCACCCCATGAATTATGTTAGGTAATAAATGTCAAGTTATGTACTTAACCTTGAGTTATGTAAATTTGGGTTAGTAAATTAGGCAAGTAAAGTTACATGTACAGTTACATAGCTTAGATTTAGGCAAGTAAAGTTATGTAGGTTAGGTTTAGGAAAACAGACATGTTGAATTAGTTTCACATGGTTCTGAACATCGGTTTCCTGGGGGAAAGTCCTGTGCTGTCTGACCCATCCACTGCCCCAACCTGCCTCCTTGAATGGACTTTTGGTCCATATACTACTTCCTTCTTTACTCCTCTAAGCACAGTAGTTATATGATCACAGCCTTCTTGATTATGTGGTGTATATACTGGCTCAAGATTACATGGATTGTGTATGTAAAGTATTTTGGTGATCAGAGGACTGGAAATACATCAGATATCACCATCACAGACTGAATGGGTTGTAGCTGCTGTGATAGTGGGCCAATTAAATGTCGCATTAAACTGAGGACCACTTGTGGTAAATGGTTGCAAGAAATACAACTTTTATTTTTTTTCTAGAACTGGAAACAAAAAAGATTGAACACAAGTATTGTTTGACTGGAGACGTTTCAAGGTTATTTCGGTTAAGTACTCGGTGTGGAGTATTTAGCCCTACTGGCTACTGTATACCTAATCATATCACATCATAAATGAAGACTTGACACTGGACATTGTCAGCATTCATATTACCTATCCCAATCATCATTACATATTTGTATATGCCAAAAACAAACCAAAAAACAAGAAATTATTCATTTATTTGATGATTTTTATAGTTTACATAGAATAAGGTTGTAATTTTGTTACTGATTGCGACTGACTGTTAAAAAATTAATTAATCAAACTGACTTTCAAAAGCAAACAAAGAAAAATTACAGAGTGCTCACAGGTGAGAGGTAGTAGACTCCAGATGAGTGCCAGGTGCTCTTGAAGTTGAAAATAGTCAATTGTAGAAAAAAGCACAAAGCTTGCTTCAGGCACACTGATAGAGCCAAGGATATTCTAAAATGCCTTTATTGATTAGGGAATGTCAATATAAAATAACTACGAAACGCTGACCAGTTTCGACCACACAGAGTCTTTGTCAGGGCGCGAAAGAGACAAACCAACTCAGGTGCATTCATAATGTTCATAAAAACAATGATAGCCTACTAAAAGTGGAGGGGATTGAATATGTGGAACAGTCAATTAGAGGAGGAGACGGTTTTAATAAATTATTACAGAGAGAAACATTTTGGATTTTTAAATCTGACGCCTTGGTGTATCCTGGTCTCAATGAGGAGATGGATTTTAGACCTTTTCTGTAAATGTATTCCTTGTAATGTGTGTGTTGAAGATTATACATGACCTAATTTTCTCTTTAATGCTCACAGAATATTTACTTACCCGATAGTCTGCTTCTAAATATTTTAATGTATGATATGCTTGTATAATGTAGTCTTAAGAGTCAAATTGCCTGATTACCTATATAAGTAATCAGCACACCTGAGTCGGTTTGTCTCTTTCGCGCCCTGACGAAGACCCTGCGTGGTCGAAAGCGGTCGGCGTTTCGTAGTTATTTTATATTGACATGCCCTAATCAATAAAGGCATTTTATAATATCCTTGGCTCTGTCGGTGTGCCTGAAGCAAGCTTTGTGCTTTTTTCTACACTCAAACTGACTTTACACTGCCAGCTCACTAGGTATGTGTGATGTCCGACTGTGCCCATGTGTGAATAGAGCAGTTAATCGTCTGGAGAATTCACCTTAAGTGTGTGAGTGGGTTGATGACTTTTCCATCATGTGGATTGTACAAAACTGGAAGAAAACAAACACCCAAGGGTGAATGAGAAGGATCATTTACATGATGACAGCGACAACAATGTCCAAATGGAGAGATGAAGAGATTCTGGAACTTGTATCGATACGGGCTGAAGCTGAAATTGTCAGACAAATTCAAGGAACAATAAGAGACTGTTGTTTATGAGCAAATTATGTACTGGCAATGTCTAATCCCCTTCATGGCCTGCCTGCTGCACACTCTACCCAGGCACCCCTCCTCGCCTAAACCAAACAAGCTGTTTTCAGTAAGTGAGACCACTTCTGACACTGGCAATCTCCTGCTGTGTGCTCCATGTTTAAAAGGAAAACTTCGGACAATGTCCGGACCAAACAATTTATATATATGCTCCTGATGGTGCTAGAATAAAATATCTCAAAACCAGCTGGATGGACTGCGAGGAAATGTGGCACAAGCATTCATGATGCCCAGAGGATGAATCCCAATTACGCTGGCTATCCCCTGACTTTCTTTTAGTGCCGTCATGTGGTTGACTTGGGGTTTACAGTGAAAAGACTCAAATATTGGAAGGATTGTCATGGTGCTTGGTTCATACATTTTACTTTCCTTCAGAAAAAATTGCAAGTGCTAATTAGCAAATATTAGCATGCTAACAGACTAGACTAAGACAGTGAACATAGTAAACATTATACCTGCTAAACTTTAGTTTTGCAGTAGTTTGTTAGCTGAGTGGCATGTGGAATGATGTGACATTTAAAACAATCAGAAACATTTTTTTTTTACCTTATATTTCACGAGTTCAACTTTTGTTTCTTTATGATGGGTGATTACACAGTGATCCTGCAAGCAATCTTTTAGAAGAGCTATCACCTTCCTCTTTCATAGTAAAGAGAACTGAAAATGAGTTAGTGGAAAAATAGGTTCAAAAAGTCCTCCACACACACTATCAGCAGCCTCTGGGGTGATGAAATATTATGCCCTGCACTGCCTGCATAAGTTGAATGAACTTCAGTTTGTTTAAAATGTGCAGTAGATAAGCTGACGACACCTGTCTCTACATGACACAGAGGCTCATAACGCTCTGAAATTCCAACTGGTACTAATTCCTACATCTGATTCTGGAAATGGTACAGATTAATCTTGGCAAGCTTTGGCTTCAGAAAAGGAAGTAATTTAGTGAAAGAATGTAACAGGGTGTGACTGTGTCTGTGTGTATCTGTCTAGATGAACTGCTGTTTTAAGATTTATAGTTAACAAAAGGGAGAATGAGAGTTTTAATTTGTGAGTTCTTACAAGATGAACCCCACCCTTCATCACAGCCGTCACCCATTCTTTCAGCTCACCCCGTTCTTCTATCTGGTTTGTGTCATGCATCACGTGGTTTTGGGGCCTCTCATTTATTCTCAGCCTTATCACATATACCACTGGCTGGCCAGCATCCCACAACAGCCACAGGTCATTTCAACAATACAGTAGCCAAACTCCAGCTACAGTTAATGAGCCATAAACTTTTTGGACAAAGTACAGTGGGCCTTCCATCACCAAACAGAGGTCACCACTTCCCCATCTGCTTAATATGCTCCAGCTATTATTTGGCAGGCATTTTAATGCATTGTTTTGCATGGACCCGAAAAAGGTCAGAGGTGTGCATGCTTGGAATCCACTTTACAGGAGTTCTATCGGCCCGTGGCTAACTTTGTGTGTCCGCCAGATACTTTGACTCTGTAACTGTCAACTAGATTTATAATGATAGTGAGTTACCAGTTAGAGTGCATACAAGCCAAGACAAACAAAGCAGTCATGGAACAAATGTGTCACAATTTGACTTCAAAACACTGTATGTTCAATCAAAATATAAATTATTTGATGAATGCCTTGGGTTGGTTTAGCTGATGGTTACCGGAATAATGTTTACTAGATGCACGAGCAGGTAGTGTCTATATGTTTCTGTAAGGGTCTCATGCCCCTCAGTATGCCTGGCTAAACTCTTAGTAGGGAGTCAGGGAGTCTGTGACAGAGCAGCTGGGAGAGCTGATCTCATTAATGGGCTGATGGGAGGACTGCTGAGCTGGGCATTCCTCTGTGGCAGCAGTAGAGGAGATACAGCCTTCATTGACTACAAATGTAGAAATAAACTGGGACAACAAATGAACTGTGGGAAGAGAGACTGCTCTGAGAACACCAATAACCAAAGAGAAAAAAAGAGGATGGATGACATGGAGTTTTAGTTTGCATCTGCTGAGATTGCACAGGTTTATTTTTAACTTTCTGGCATGTATGCTAAATTTGGATACAGATAATGACAGGAAAGAGGTAGAGGGGGAAATGAAGTGTAATGTAAATCATGGCAGGGAGTCAAACTCTGTCTTGGCTGCGGGAGTACAACAGCATCAATCACACCTCGAGAACAGCCTCCTTATCCAGCAGATAAGGACCTGCTACTACGTGCTGTATGTGAGTGTGTGTGTGTGTGTCCCATGAGTTGGGCTGTTAGATGTCATCCACTTCTCAGATTGGAATCTGCCACACTGATCAAAAGGGAAACAGGGCAGACAGGCTGATTGCATCAAGATTGACTGTGATAATGACAAAGAAGGCAAGGGCACTGTATTATGACCACACACACACACACACACACACACACACACACACACACACACACACACACACACACACACACACACACACACTTCTTTATTTGCAGAATAGAATTAAACTGCTTTTCAACCCATGTGCTCAAAGGGGTTTTAGTTTTCTGTTTGCCACAGAGTCCGTTTTATAGCTATTCTGGAGCCTTTCAAACCATCACAATCTTCATCAGCCGATGGAGTTTGTCCAATTGTTGTAAAATTGTACAGCATAGTAGCTTTTGTTTGCTAATGTTAGCCAACTTTGGACAGATATTGCTTTGGAACAGACTGAGCCACTTTATGGCTCTTTTCTACTTCTGCTAGGTCAGTCAAGTTGCCTAAGGTTGATGTCTTTAAAGTGTCTAAATCAAGAATGTTAGGGACCGTTTGTTATTTATGAGAGGCAGGAGGTGGTGCAAAACAGGGGAGGCACTTCAGATAATTTTTAAGCATGTTGTTATGTCTTTTGATTTGGCTTCAGGGAGGGACATTATACTTTAGGTGGTTGGGGATTTTTGTATTCGTTTTAAATACCCTCAGAACCCCAAAACCTGCAAGTGGGTTTTAAAGGCATGTTTTCTTCCAAAATCACACCATTTATCATAGCAAGAAACTGTGAAATATGGTTATTGATAGTGAGGGGAGGGTTATGCAAGTTACTCAGGGAGTGTAAAGGAAAAATATTCATAGCTCTAGGGAGGTCTTGACACACACACACACACACACACATAAATATATATATATATATATATATATATGGAGAGAGAGAGAGAGAGAGAGAGAGAGAGAGAGAGAGAGAGATGAACAAAGTCACACCCCAGCCCACACCCCCCGACTCTGATAAATAAAAAAGTAAGTAAGTGTCAACAGGACACCTCAAACCGCAGACAAGGTCAGTTATGATTCTGTCTGTTATGAATTTTGAAGCCACAATGGTTTTATATTTGTAAAACTACAATTTAAAAATCTGTGACATCATCATAATGTAAAGTCTATGAGTATGATGGGCGACTCCAGCAGCTAGCAGCTAATGGTGTTACCTTCATAATCAACTACAACAGTGCTGACAGAGCAAACACTCAGTACATTTACATGCACAGTTAAGTGGAGCTACAGTACAACAGGAGGGGAATTGATTTACTGACCTAAGTATGTCGGAGTCCGCTACGATAGATGGCGATATGACCCCTTTCAGATTGTTAGTATTGGACCTTTTTCCGGTTGACCTATTATGTAACAGACCAATCAACAAACAAGCTAGCTATTGTCAGTTAGCGACAAACTGGTACAATGGTGGACAACTTTACAGCTCTGTACATTTTGTACGTGCTGTATGCTTTACTTTTTAAATATGTTGTTACTGGCATTATCTTTTGTTGTGAAAAATGCTATTCACCTTCTGGGTCAAAGTCTGGGGTGGAAACTGTGGAGCATGCGCAGAGCGCCCAGGCCTGTTTGGGTTTGATTGACGTTATACAAGCAGGAGTAATTTGACTCCCAATAACGTTACCTGGGTGTGCTGGACCAACTTTGAGAAATTCGAGTTAGTACAATTTTAGCCAGACTAACATGCTTACATGTATTTTAGTGTGGTGTTAGGTAGACTTAAGCTTAGTTCACATTACGCGATTTTCACACGACGAGTCCTCGTGTGTGAACAAGCCAACAAACAAGTCACCCCTACGTCTGTGACTGGGACTGGATATCTGGCATGACAGAAAACTGGAGAAGTGTGACACGACTGACAAAGAGCATCAGCCAATGAGAGGCGGGATATGTCCCACGTCAGCACGCAGGAGAATGGAAGAAATGTGAGGAGGACAAGCCGCAAGGTGGCCACTTGCCAGGTCCGCTTATTAGCCGCGACTTTTGGCTTGTTTCTAAAGTGGAGTTGCTTATTTGGACTTGCTCTCTAAAAGTCACCTTCCTCTATACATATCCGTCTATTAAGTTAAGTTTAAATGCATGATAGTATGTCGGACTGCAGTCGCTTCTTTTGGGCTTGATTCCATAGCCCTGGTTGCTTGTTTCTCTCCCAAGATCTGGCAGCACTGACAAGCCAGCTGTCAAGCAACAACAACAATGGCGGCGTCCACAGGTTCACAGGGAGCGTGCTGTGTTTGGCCCCAGGATAATAAAGAATATCCATGCCTTTACAATGTGTCGTATCCAAGTTTGGTGACGTCACTGCATTATCTGTCGGCGAGGGCTCGGTGAAGAAGTCCTGTGGTGTGCACACACAAGTCGTAACAAAGTTGGCAAGACTCCTGCTAACACACGTTGCCAGGTATGAACACTCAAAAGATTACGACAGTCTCCACGATGCAAAATCAGGGTGAAAATCAACCAGATGTTGGGTGCTATGTTTCAATGACAAGGGTGTCCAGATATCAGCGTTAACAACCATGTGAACACAGTGCAGAGCTGTGGCAATGAGCAACACACATGCGCTAACATGCATGCGCAGCCGGACTGCCTACCACAACAAACCACAGAGAAGCTCGGATTACAGCATACACAGAGGGAGCATGACCTTTCTGCTCAGGACACCATTAGCCCACCATATCTTTACAAAGCGAATGGCTTACTGCTATATTAATGCTCTGAATATGACATACAGAGCCTTTGTACATCTACAATTTCATGACAAATGAGTAAACTTGGTTAGTAGGCTTATCAGCCTATGGCAGCAGAACAATATGCAAAATGTTCACATATAGCACTTTTTTAAAATTAAAAATTCCACCAGTTTTTTGGGACGTTTAAAGTTTTCTGGACTCTCCTTGTCTCCTTTGGAATCCCCTCTTCGTTATTTTGTTGTAAATTTACTTTGGCAAGGTTAAAATGACCCTACAGTGCCAAAGAAGCAGTTTCAGTTTCACTTGAATGGAACTGAAATGAGCTGAATTGAGGGCTATTTAAAGAGAAACAGAACATGTACATGGTGAGAGAGGGACGGACGGAGGGAGGGAGGGAGGGGGAGAGAGAGAGAGAGAGAGAGACCCTGAGTGCTGTTGGCTCTCTGACAGGAAACTTTCTTGTTGTTTCACAGCTCTTCTGCAGCAGCAGCACTCACATTGAACCGCTTCAATTCACCATCTGAAATGCACTTGACTGGACTGTGCGGGGTTTGCGGGACTTTGTCATCCTGTGAAGTAATGGCGCTCCATCTTCATTTACCGACAGCGCATCACTGAAGATAAACAGCAGCTTAATCGCGAAACTTTTCAAGGATCAACTTTGGAAATAAATGACATTTCTTTGTACTTAACGCGCACCGCACATGAGGATGGAGACGGTGTTTTACCTGCTCGCCTTCTTGCTGGCCCGGGTTAGCTGGGGTCGTGGATATGCCGAGTCCAGTGTTCAGTCGGGACAGAGAGCGGCCAGCAGACACAGGTAGGCTACGGTCAGCGGTAACAGATTCACACGTGCGGACATGTTTTTACCTGTGGTTGTTCAGTCGGAGCTGTGTGTGTACCAGAAACAGAGAAGAGCTATAGTTCAAAACCCTCACTGGAAAATATGTTCAGTTAAGATTTATGATAACGGTTAGAGTCCATTTAACTGCTCCTGTCCTGAGGTCCCCACAGTGAGGTCCGCGGACCATCACGGGTCCAGTAGGCTATGTCATTCTTGACTAAATATGATGTAGTTTGGGGTTGAAATAATTGGCCCATTAATTGACTAGGGATTGTTTGCAGGTTACAGCTTCACAGAAGTGCTTTAATTGAATATCTTTGATTGGGACTGTTAGTCTTACAGTATTTGAAGACTTCTCTTTGGTCCTAGAAAACTGATAGTTGAAACAAACAAAAAAACAACAAACAAAAAAGGGGGGGGCTGAAGCCTACCCCAGCTGACAATGGGCAAGAGGCGGGTACACCCCGGACAGGTCGCCAGACTATCACAGGGCTAACTGTCTTTCTGAGACAGTAATGTGAAAATATCCAGTCGTAGTCATTCCATACTCGTGGATACCATACTCACATACTCAGCTCTCAAAAGGTGTTTGTATGTTTTCCTACTAAAAGTAATGTGCCCAAAGTTATACATATCCCATATTTTTTGAAAGGATGCGATTACATGACCACTGCACTGATGGGAGTAAACCTGGAAGCAGTCCTGAGTGGTCTTGTAAGGAGGCAGTTTGGGGTGGTGGAAGGTTAAAAAAAACCCCATATACTTCCTCCCGGGACTTTCCTTTGGAGTCATGTGTTCAGAATCGTGTGAACTTAAAGTCAGTATGTCCTCCCTATGTTTCTTTTCCTTAACCTAGCCACAGTAACCTAACTTGCCTAACCTCTACAACTTTATGTAAATTGCATAACCGTACATTAAGGTGGTAAAGTCAGTCATGGGGCGCTAATTCATAGGATATCATACCATCTGTTGTGCATGCATTTTTCATAGGATACACAAACCGTTCTATGAGAATACGTTGTGCTAGGCGGCATCGGTCTATAATGCTGTAATATAAGGAGCTGGCGAATCCCCATAGGTGGATGGTAGGGGAGGCGAATGGGTCCAACAAACCCTGGACTTCCACCCAGGATTCCGCTTCCAGTGTGAATGCTGAGCCAAACCATGACATTTATTCCTAAATACATACACAAGCAAATAAACATAAAAATGAGGTGTTTTATCGACATTAGTTTATTTAAAAAAAAAACTCGGTATTTTCAAACGACAATGCATGCACCAAGTGTAAATTGACACAGCATCCTCCAATGTCAACAACAGGAGCAGGAAGATTCCTAGAGCATCATATGTAGATGTGAAGGTTCACTGACGATGTGGCGACATTTGACGAGTTTGGATGAGAACGTGTTGAAATATCATACCTTGCAGGTGTAAATGTTGTGTAAAGTTTCATTTACCGAGGAAATATCTTATTTGTGTTAAAATATCTTTCACCACAGAAGCCCTCTCTGAATGGAGAGGGCACCGTGGTGTAGACTGAGGAGTGTGATGGTGGTGGTGGTGGTGGTGGTGGTGGGGGGGGCGACTAGAGACAGGACTTAGACGGATTATAGATATTTACTGTTTCTGGGCCCCAAGTGAAACGTTTTAAAGGGGGCCCAGAGTTTCTTGCAGTGCCCGCAGCTTTAGACATGGAGAAGAATTCATCATTTTGGCAAGGGAATGTGAATGGGCTCTACTGGAAATGACAAGCTGCAAGGATACTGAACTTTGGACGTCATTAATCCAGAAGACTGATAGTGCAGTCTTGGAATTTGAAACTGAGTGATTCAGATTTAGGATACTCATACTGCCATCTTGCCCTCTTTTACGTAACAGTAAGGAAATCATTTAGATCTTAGAAACAGATGATTAATAGTCTCTCATAAATCAGTGATGGCTGTTGGAATTTTTGCTCGTTAATACTGTCAGTGAGCCAACACATGTATGTTTTTATTGTGCTGTTGCAGCCCCATAGTGTGTTATTAGCATGTAATTGAGCTTCTGCCTGAGGGATGACCTCTCACCTCTGTGGGCAGATGTGCAATGCGTTTGTGTGCTTGTACATGAATAAATTAATGAATGAATGAGGAAGTTTTGGTAAACTGACTGAGAATGTAGGTGTGTGTGCGTGAATAAAAGGGTGAAGGAGTGAATGAATGACAGAGTCTCTCACATGTGGTTTCTGCATGCCTGCATGTGTTTGTACTTAGCGTGTGTGTGTGTGTGTGTGTGTGTGTGTGTGTGTGTGTGTGTGTGTGTGTGTGTGTGCAAGGCAGGCCAGGCTTCTGGGACTTGCAATATGAGCTTCTGTTAGGTTTCTCTCCACATCAGAGCACAGTGTGCTGCTGCTCCCTAAGTGATGAGCAAAGACTATAAAATAATGGACGTAGCCACCGTGGTGTCACTTATTGGTTTGTGGACTTCTGTTTTGAGGCCTTGAGTTTTGATTAGGTATAGCTGTGCCTGGAGCAGCTACGTGACCCACCAGCCAGCTGCATGACTTGCCCACCATAGCCCACTTAGCCTTCACTCCTTGGTCTGGAAGTGGAAGCCCTGAAGATAGGCTAATATAATTAGTTTAGCTAGCATAAAGTGCTAGGTTAAGAGAGGTACTTAGAGTAAGGGTAAGAGTTACATCTTGTTACTAAGAAGGTGAATACTGTTTTCATGTGTAATGCTAAGAGAAAAAGGCATAAAACTATTTAAACAAAATGTAAAGTTACTTACAGGAAAAACTGAACATCCGACTCCTCAGAGGGTCTTTTAGTAGGACCAAACGTTACAGTTAGCTTTCATGAACTGAAACACACTGAAATAGAGACAGCTATGCCTATACTCTGTGAATCTGGGTTTACGCCATGGCTTAGGCTATCCTCATTAACTGTTTTCACATTTGCTATGAAAAGTACACACCCAAATTTGTACATATCTTACATAATCATGAGCCAGTAGTTAGTGCATAACCCACATGCTCTGGAAGGCTGCCATTACATGACCAATGTTCTGATAGGAGTTAACAAGGAAGTGGTCCTGAGTGGCAGGTTGGGGTTGTGGATGGGTCACAAAACTTTAGACTTTCCCCCAGAAGTTTCCCGTGGAGACACATGTTCGGAATTGTGTGACCTTTGAGTCATCAAGGTATGTTCTCACTGTGTTTCTTTCTCTAAACCTAATCACAGTAACTTTACTGGCCTAAACCTAACGTATGTAACTTTACATTAATTATGTAACTTTACATTGAGGGTAGTGCTGCACAATTTGATAAAAATGTACGATTGCGATTATGGTGGACAATATCACGATTTGCGATTGCAATTACAATATAATTACAATAATACAATATAATAAATTAATGGTATCATGAGTCTTTTTGCTTGATTCAGTGTTTCCCCTACATTATATTAGGGGGGCACTGACCTGACATAGTTATTGTTATGGACAGACAGTGTGTCAATGACCATCAACAGACTGAGCACAGTCAAACACGCTCACACTCTGTCACGTAAATGACAAATTCCAGTACGCCAAAGCACAACACAGCAGCATGTCAAGTGGGCCGAAACCGAACAAAATTGCTCATTTTTTCATTTGTAATGGAGTCCATGATTTCCCTGTGACGTTTGTTTGTTTGTTGTGATGTTTGCTTAACTGTGCTTGGATGTTGTTTTATGAGGCTCTGGCGGCTTTCAGTTGTCTCTTTGTCTTTGACGTTACACGGCTCGGCTGTCTCTCACATGCACTCTTCCTACTTTTCCCTGTGCTGTCTCAAGTGTTATAGATTGGTCGTGTTGCCGCGGGACGTGGCGACTTTAACTTTTAAACTTTTACACAGCACGTCTTTCTGTCCAACGTCGCCGTACCTGAATCCAAAGTATCGCCATGTAATAGACATTGCGCTTTTTTCACCACCAACTCAGCCTGTTTATGGTCGTACTCATGCTCTTCTTCAGCGTCTTTGTTGGTCACTGCAGCACGCCGTCTGCATGCACTGGGATAGCTTGTGGGTGTAATGTCAACAAACTCCACACACTACAGGAGAGGTAGTCACATTCACAGGCACACATGTTAACATTTATTTACATGAAATCGTAAATCGCAGCCTTCTATGCGGTTATGTAATCGCACAGCCTGACATTGCGATTGCGATTAGATTAATCGTGCAGCACTAATTGAGGGTATAATGTCATTCGTGCGATGCTAATTTATAGGATAGTCTACATACCGTTCCATGAGTATATGTTGGGTGGTTACGTTACCTCATTGGTGTTGTCAGCATGGTGGATGGTTCACAAAACAATGGACTTTCGTGAGTAAAATTTGAGTCATTTTAAGGTATGTCATGATTCTTTTCCTAAACCTAACTTTTACATTAATTATGTAACTTTACGTAAAAGACGCAATGCCATTTGTAGGGCGCTAATTAAAGGATATCATACAAATTGTTCTATGAGGATACATTGGATTTTTACGTTACCTCACTAATGTTGTCACCATGGTAGCAACTTTTCAACAAATGGCATCCACCTGTCACTCACAGTAGCCATACCCTTAATTATTTATAACTTTTGGCCTTAATAATGTTTAAAGAGGTGAATTGTATAAAAATTCACCCCCCGTACAGTTATCACAATCAGGGAAATTAACTATAGCGACCAAATTTATACTACGCCATAAACATGTTTATTTATGCTGTAAAGTTGGTCATTTTAACATGGAGATCTGTAAGGATTGACTAGCTCTTGTAGTCAGCCTCAAGTGACCATCAAAGAAACTGTGGTTTTTGGTTCTTCGCATTGGCTTCAATTATCAGCGCTGGCGGTCTCACACAGGCAAAAGATGTAGAAATCTGTTGAAAAAGTGTTGACATGAGGGTTAAAAGGTGAAGAGAAGAATAGGTGAAGAGATGGAAAAAGAGAAAGTATCTTGTTGAGAGAGGGTGAGAGGAAAAACACTGGCAACACAAGACAAAAGAGAGTAAAAGAATGAGGAGATCTGGAGAGAAGACAGAAAGAAGCTGAGCAGGCGTGACAAGAGAGGATGGAAGAGAGAGAAGGCTGGGAGGAGCAACATGACAGGAGAAAAGGCAGACTGACAGTAGAAGAGAAGACAGGGCCTGGGTCCTTAAATGCCTTCCGCCTGCTGAAACCAGTAGGCTATGGAGGAGTCAGCATGGCTGGCCTGTGACGTACACACACACACACACAAACCACACACATACACAAAGTGATGCATCTGGGGGGAGAATGCGCTGGCCTGTGGCGATGTGGTTTGCCCTTGTGACATCTGTTTGAACTCAATTGATCTGTTTTGACAGATGTGTGAAGTATTCCATAAGTGATAAAGGCTGCTGAATGAAGTGAAGACATCCAGCAGGGTCTTACAGGAGGCTCAGGAGGATCCTGAGCTTTCCAACACATCTCTTGCCAAAATGTCAGAGCTGCACCTCATCCCACCAGCTCCAGACGGCGGCAGAGGAAGAGAACGGATCGGCTGGATGCAGGTGGACTGCTGGTCTGTTTAGCCTCATGTATAGTTTGAAGGACAAGATATTACATCACCACTGGAGGGTGGCAAGGAGAAGATACAGTGTGTGCTTCACCATCATCTTCCTCTCTCATTTATCATATATTTTTTTATAACATTAACATTGGGGTGCTCCATACAGGGGCCATAAAGACAGACAACTGCACACGTTACTAGAGTTCAGTTGTTTACAGTGGGCTTTTTCATGGCCTTCTAATCTGTGGCTTGTAACAGGAAAACCATGACAGCCAAAGAAACAAACACTGTATTCTAGGGCCATTAGCTCAGTAATAGCCAAAAAAGTGGATATGGTGTGAAATAATCCTAATTACCATAATCTTAGTTACTAGTTTGCTTCCAACTTTGTGGCAACAGTTTGGGAAGGGACTTTCCCTGTTTCAGTTTAATAAGCTATGCCTCCATGCACAAAGCCAGGCCCATAAAGATTTCCCTGTGTGCTGTGGAAGAAGTTGACTTACCTACACAGAGCCCTTCACCCATCAAACACCTTTGTGAAAACTGTATTGCCAAAATTCAGTGCCAGACTAGTGTTTCAGTCACCTAAAACCTTGAAAAGTAATGACATAAGGCAGCTGTAATGTAACAAGAAACTCCTCCATTTAAGACGGACTGCAGTGTTTCCATCTCCATATCACTATACTATATACAGTATATGCAGATATAATCCAAGTAATCATATCTCCTCATAAATTTTGAATTTACTCTGTACTTTACTCCTTATTTTCTTACTTTAAATAACAGAGGTAGTTGTGTGTGTCCTGGGCCAAAAATGCCCTCTGATGAATGATTGGAGAAAGAGAGTAAAATCAAACACCGATTGATTTTTCTTCATTGGTATATATTATGTATATATATTGGTCAAATTGTGTGCAGAACTGCAGTAGTGGAAAGGCTATATAGCTGTCAACCAGTGGCGGCTGCAAGAAGGCAAGTCCTGAGTCTGAAATATATCTGTTAGCGAGTCCTACTCCACCTTTTTAGACTTCACCGTAGACAACGGCAGCACCTCTCTGACCACGTAGCAAGGCACAAGCTCTGTGGCTTCTTTCAGACTGATAGATTTAACGTTATCTCCGTCATTAGAACCAAACGACAGCCGTTGCTGTTTCAGGGCTGAAGGACCAGCGTTCTAAAAGTAACGGAAGTAAGTGATGTCTTGTTTGAAAATGTACTTAAGTATTTGATTACTCAAACAGCAAACTAACGCGTTAGGTTACTCGTTACTGCAAAAAGTAAGTAAGTATTCTAACGCATTACCCAATAGAAAATGTAGAATACTCAAAAGTACTTTAAAAGTGCTTGAGTTACTTTACTCAGGGAGTAATGCAGTAAAGTAACTGGTTACTTTTTAAAAAAGTAACGCAGTAACGTACTTTGATTTACTTTTAAAGTAACCCTTGCTCAACACTGATAAGCACAGTTGTTTTGTTGGTGAACTGTGTGAGCTGTAGTGGAGCTTAACTTTGTAACGTTACCTTTGTTAAAGGGCCAGTGTGTAATATTTGGCATGGTTTATTATCAAATCTGAATCTGAATCTGAATATTCTACCCATTAATATGTTTATATAAGTGTATAATCGCTATAAAATAAAATTTGTTTGGTTTTCGTAGTCTTATATTTATGCTTTTATATATATATATATATATATATATATAGCAAGGGCCTTGCTTTAGAGAGGTCGCCATCTTGCGCCGCCATGTATGTATGGCAGACCAAGCGGACAATCCAGCCAGCCAGAGAACGCGTTTCGCGTGTATAAATAAACCAACAAAGACAGCGAGAGGAAGGAAGAAGGAGGAGGAAACAGCAGAGAGTGTTAGTAGTTCGTCGATAGAGAATAGTGAAAAGTTTTTTTAGTTATAAAGTTTGCAAATGGACCACACTTACCACGCAACAGGAGAGAATGAACCCGAACCGTCATCTGCAAGGAAAAGAAGACACAACTTCACTCCTTGTGATGCACTCTCTGCAGCGCTTTCCCTCCTGATGATATATCTCCCCAACGATGGTAGCACCGAATCCCATTCTGTGCAGCTAAATGGGAGAGGAGGATTAAATAAACAGCTGAGCTCTGTTAACAGGCTACGCTGTCAGTCAGTGTGCGGGCTGGAGATTGGTGGAGCAGAGAGGGGAGGGGGTACCCGCTAGGTACTGTAAACGAGTATGTGTGTATTAAGTACGTGTGTTACGCTAGAAGAGTCAGAGTTTGGGACGGAGTCTTTTACCCCCTGGAGTGTTACCAGAGTTTTTGGAGTGCTCAAATAAACGGGCCTTTTTCCTGAACGCTACTCTGGTCTCCTGCTTGTGAGGGATTCATTACAATATCGTAAAATGGTTTAGATTTCTAAATAAACATTTTCCTCGTCGCTAGATAGACCTACTCCTGAAAAACTTGTGTCTGCGCGAGCCTTTTTGTCCCTACGAGGCCACCGTCATTTACCCAACGGGAGGGGTGAGTGAGTGAGCCCTGCAATCTAGAATTTGACCACTGATGTCACTGTTTTCAACGGTTTTCAACCCATTTTACACACTGGCCCTTTAAATGTTGCTGTTGTTTCTGGGTTGACATGAGTAGAGGAAAAGTCTGCTAGCTGCTAGGCTAAGTTATAATTGGCATGTTGTATTTGTATGGAAATTTGGTCCAGCAAAAGACAATTGCTTTGTCTGTGAATCCTGCAAGTTATAATGAAGCCAATTTGTGTACTTGTATTTGAAATTGTCACCATTAAGTCATATGTAATGTGTGTTTTAGGTGTGTTTTGACAGCATATATTTCCCACAAGACACTGTATAATTGTGGAAAAAGCTTGGTCACTTGTGAAAGCATACCTAAATGCGCCTGTTTGTCGCCTGGCGATTAGACTGTAACAGTATTGTCCTCATCTTGACCAAAAGGACCCACATTCTCTTCATCTGTGTGATTTTCTGCTTTCTGCTAATTAGGCCAACAAACAGATCTCATTAGATATGGTAATGTGAATGTGGGAAAAGAGACCCTTTCTGGTCACAGCCATTGTTACTCAATTACCATAGTTCCCAGCATGCATTTCACCGGAGAAAGCTGTCTTTACCTTATTTAGATAACTCACAAAATACTTAAGAGATTTGGATCGTTTCCAAATGTTCAACTCATCCCACCACACATAGACAACTCAAAATATAAACCTCTTTTCAACTTAGAGAATTACTGCGACATGACAAGACATTTAAATATTGAACTCAGTGTTTTGTCCTTCAGAGTAGCTTAATAGTCTGTGCTATTTTTAAGGCTTCTGTCTGAAATGCACATGCCTCCATAAATGGTTAAAATTCAAGTGAGCCACAAAGAAGCCCTGCAGCCTTCGAATGCTGACGTGTCTGAGCAATAATGCTAAAGCAAATGGCAATATCATGGACATTCTCTGTATATCTTCATGACCGCCAGGCTAAACAATCAGAGAGAAGTTTACACAGTCATGCTGTCCCTTAATGCTGGAACAGGTCCAAAGGGAAAATGGTTTGTGTGCGAGTAAAGCTTCACTTTCAGACAGCGCAGAGAGACTGGAAAAATGTGTGTCTGCCTTTGTGTTTGTCTGTCGGTGTGCGATCACTCGAGCGTGAGTGAGTGCACTCGAGTGTGTATGTTGTCGTGTGTGCTTTGCAGTGTGTTTGCAGGGGTATACCTTTACAAGGAGGGGTGCTTGACCTCTGGGCCACAGTTCAAACACAGAGACACGCCTCTCTCCATCCATTTATTCAGGGTGCTGTCCCAGCCTTCCCTTGAAGCTTAATGAAAGATCCCTCAACAATAGGCACCGCCAAGTGATTTCTTTGTTGAAGTAGTAAACCTCAGCTGGCCTTTCTCTGTCTTTCATTCCTCTTTCCTCCCACTTACTCTCTGTGTCACTTTAGTAAATGACTGTTCCACAGTGCTCCTCTGCAGGGCTCATGCAGAGATGCTGGTGAATAAAATGGACATGGTATGCGTGGGTTGAGATGTCAAACCGCGGCTTCCTGCTTGGCTGTGAAGTGTCTGTCTGCTGTTTTATAAGGACGTGAAATTCATTGGGGAATAAAGTGATGCACAGACAGGTGCATGAGTTCCACTCACGCTGATTTATGGCGCAATAAATAAAAATAAGACATGTACGATGGAAGTTTCAATGCTCGTTGCCTAGCAGACAAGTAATGCAAATGTTTGTATGTGTCTGTGTGTGTGTCTGTGTGTAGGAGAAGCACAAAGTGTATTTGTCGTAATTATCGTGCATGTTAGTGTATTAAGACTCATTTCCTGTGCTTGTTTGTGTGTCCGTCTGGATATGCCTTTTCAAATGTGTGAAATATAACAGCTCCTCGTAAGCGTATCCTACTTTGTCTGCCAATTTTCTGTCATTTGGCATGGTATGGCAGAGTTTCACCTCACCCTTTTCAGTGTTGTCTCTTTCCTTCAGTGAACATTTCACCATATGTACCCATGTTAACAAACAGTTTTCCCATTTATTTCCCCCTTAAAGCTGCTATAGTCAGGTTATATCATCAGCAGTGGATCATATGTGTAGGAGAAAGTGGTCGCTTGTTCTAATGATCACACAGAAAACCAGAGGCCATTTTGCTTTTGGATCACTCCAGCCAGGGGCGTCTCTAGGATTTTGACACATCCGGGGCTTAGCCCAGAAGAGTTAAGCAGATGTGCGCGCAGAGCTCGCGCCGAAATTTTTAGACATAGAAACATTCTCCACATACCCTAAGGTACCTGCTCTTCTGGACTGAATTGAATTAAGGCATTTCATGGTTACCAGTTAATACCAAATAGGCTAGCAATTTTCACAAACTTCCCTCAATAGCCCAGGCACAAAAATGCCCCATTCATCATGTTGAACATACCAACAGCAACCATTCAGCAACAGTAAACATCTTGTCATGTTCAGTATTTACATTGTTTTACTTTGTACATTTAATGCTCTTTACATATGTATTTATTCTTTAACATTCTTTAACATAACATACTCTTTAACATAATATTTGTATCTCTTCCAGGTCTCAGGTTAGGTCTCTGCTTTAACTGTTCTTAACTCTACCTATTGTCTTTGCTTCTTGTACTTAACTTTTATCAATGTACTCTTTACATCTTTTTTCCTTGTTCATTTGTCTTTAGTTTAACTTCAAACATTTGTCTTGTACAGTATATCTGTCTTAACTTGCACTCTACACTTGACTTTACATCTTGTTTTTCTTTTTCTCTCTTCAGTCATCATGTACAATTAGGTCTCTGCATTAACTCTTACTCTACACCTTACAGACAGATGCTAATAATAACAGATCGTTTTTTCCCATGTAATATCAACTAGCTGCTAGCTAGCTAATGTTAGCTACTTCCCTCTAGTAGTTCTAGCTGCAACACTCTTTTCGAAATTATATATTTTTACATAATTTCTATTCCCATTACCTCTTTGATTGCTGACCACCTTTGGGGGGAAAAACATGGAAATCTTTTTTTGTGACATCCCAAAGACAGCTGAACAGCTTGCTGTTGTCAAGCCTGCCTGTTGTCAAGTGCGCCTGCTGCCTGACGCTGCTGTTTTGGGTGAATGACATCACGTGCGACCTGGAGGTGTTAACCACTTTGTGTGCCAAAGCCTATGTGGCCTATGTGACATCCAGATCTTTTTGGGCCACTTCATACAAGGGCAATATGAAGACAATCAAATACCACACTATTTTTTGACTAATTACCTCAATACAATATTGCAACAATATTGCAGGGTTGACTATGGACCGTTTCATTGCCATTCTGTGGCTAGGGCAACAACTTTGGTCCCTGTTTACTTCCTGTCAGCTTCTGCATTAACATACATTCAAACAGGAAATACAAAGGGACATATTTAGAATGTTTACGTTGTCCGGTTTGAAATGGTCTATAGGTGCTTCCACAAAATATTTACACAATGAGATTTCTGATAAATGATCATCAGTATTGTGGATATAATTAGTAGGGGTGTAAGGAACATTGATCTGGATCGATATTTTGATTCAATGATTAACAAACTATTATCGATGCAAAGTGAACGCATCAATACGCATCATTTTTAGGATACGCCTTTATTTTAAAATTCCCATGGCACATCTGTGTCAGCATTTTTGTCCAAGGACACCACCTTCCTAAATGTTCAAACAGTGCTAGAGGCCTAACGCCAGGCAGAGAATAGCAAGCAGCCAAGAAAAAGACAATGAGGAAATCTACTGATACCATCTCAATTTGACAGCAGGACCAGGAATTGTATCAAATCAAAATCATAGCAGATTTTGTGATATCGATATAGTATCATATTGTGATGAAACTTTTTATTTACACACCAATGAGTAAGTAAAGGCAAATAATATCACACCTAGAACCATCTGGTAAGTTCAGAAAATTCCAACACTTCACATATACCAAGGCCAAAAGGAATAGCGCAATACCCCCAAATGCCCACAACTACCATGCACTGTTTGCAACACCACATCAAGGAACTCGGCACATGAATCATTACTCAGCACAACAACTACAAAACACGCCTCCCTCTTTCTCACCAGCATATTCTTCTGAATAAACAACCCATGAACAACATCCAGAACTTTTTCAACTGGCAGAGACTCATCCCCCATATCAGACAGATGAATCAGCCCTTTGACTCTTCACCCATTCCTCCCTAGAAACAGATGGAGGAAGATCAGGTAGTGAAACCACATGTTCAGCAAGCACCGTCACTTTATTACACTCCGAAACATGAATCAGACGCATCACAGCTCTGTGCACACGCCATGATGCAGCCTGAAAAATTCCGCTGGATCAATCTGACCACCATGTCACTCTGTGAAACAGAGTGGGGAGCCAATCAGAGAGCAAGCTCTCAGCTGTATCCAAACTGAAATAGCCTAGGAACACAATCTGATGTTGACCTGGTGTTGATGTTTAATTATATTGGGCAAGTTAACCGGATGTGGATGTGCTCAACCAGCCAGTGCCGACATCAAAGAACTACTGGTGACAAAGGCCTCCATGTGTGTTAGATGCTAGTTAGCCAGTTAGCGCATTAACAACACAACTCAATGTTGAAAAAACATATTTATTAATGATATTTACCGTGCACTGATAAACAGTAATACATATAATTAAAGCTGTTTCTGCTTCAGAGCTCAATGGCTAAAAAATAATCTTATCTAATATAACTAATTTGATGTGATCTCACTGTCTTTTGACTTTTGTCATTTGTTTGCTTTCTTCACCTCTGTTTCTCTTCTTTTGCACTCAGTTGAACTGACAATCATAGGGATTTCTTTCACTATTGGGCCATTGAGCCACCATCTGCTGGCTCCGACACTGAATTGGCTAAAAATCTGCTAACAAGCCTTGGCTAGTGCCAAAAACTGGAGTGACAGATGCTCACCGAAGGCCTACAGTTGGCCTTGTGTGTCAGAGCCATTTGCCCTCATATTTGAAGTCTTTCCACTTGCAAAACTACAACATGATTTAGACAAAATTTCAGATAATAGAATGTTTGGTTTTACAAGAGAAAAGGCAATAAGGCTGACGACTGTCTGGTTGGTTGGTTTGCCAGTCCAAATATGGTTAACTTTCCCTCTTCTGATAAAGACCAGAACACAACTGCTTCAAAAAGTTTTTCTAAAGGAAGCATGAGATGTCCCAAGTGGAGCTAAACATTTCCCCAAAACTCAGTCTGACACCTCTGGTATCTTTAGAAACTTTGGGATCTCCACTAGAATTCAAAAATAAATTCAAACAGCATTTGGTTGCACAGCATGAGTCACTGAGGTTTAAACGACCTGAAGGTCTAAATCTGAAGTAAGCATTGCACTCTAGTTTGACATTTCTGTCTTTATCTGCTGCTGCCTGATAAACATTCTACAAATACATATTGTAGTTATAAAGACTGAGTAATATGCACAGGAACTGGACTGTTTATGTGCAGTGTTTTTCTGTGGTGCTGATATAGTGAAGGAAACAGAGATTAGCTGCTGAATATGCCAATGCAGGGAGACTAGGAGGCACACACACCCACGCTGTCAGGTCTCTGTTAAACACCATGTCGTGTTATTTAGGGCTGCCTGATATTGAGAAAATCAAATATCACAATGTTTTGACCAAATACCTTGATATCGGCATTGTGATGATATTGTAGAAATAATAGAATAGCTAGAACAGTCTTGTAAGTTCAGAAAATTACATCACTTTACTGTAATGCAGCCTTTAAAAGCAGGACAACACTTACTATATAAACAGTGACACTCCCAGAAATTTTATTATAGGGGTGGCCAGACGGGGCTGCTTAAATTCTTGGGGTGGCACACCAGAGCCAAAAGTCATAGCTGAATTTCAGGAATTTGATTATCCCGTTTAAGTATATAGGCTAGTTATAAACTATGTCATGTAAAGGAATCACACACACACACACACATATATATATATATATATATATACTACTTATTTTATAGTTAATATTACTAATTATCTGGTGTGCATATACTGATATCAGTACAGTTAACTTTTTGAGTTCTACAGTAATCCTGTTGTTAATGTGTTACGTATCTGTACAGACGATTCATCGTTCTTCAAATAGGCTGGTTGGTCCTCAAAAAGACGAACACACAGCTTTAATTTCAGTCAGAGCATTAATTATAAAGAACAGAGCATTTGCTGGGAACAAGCCCTCTGAAGTTTAGGGGACACTCATAGGTACCCATATTAACCATTTTTATAGGGAAGTCTTGAAGTGAGAGTTCAAGGGACCTCTGAAAATGGCAAGCAGCGCTGTTGATAGCAAGCATACCAATTAGCACACACAGCTATCAATCATAACCTCAATACCCCCTTTTTTTAACATCAAATTACTAGTTATAACCAAACTTTTAAGAAAAATGAACACATCAGTATGGTAATAACTACCTAAAATGACAGAAACCCTTTTTGGGAAAAAATGGTTTGATGTGTAGTTGGAGACTTTAGTTTAGCCCATGCTCCATTCGCTAATTTGAAGGAGGCAGAATTTATGACCTTTACTACAGCCAGCCACTTTCACTTTGGGGGAGCTGTCATGTTATCCATCTATCAATCAATCAATTTTATTTATAAAGCCCAATATCACAAATACAATTTGCCTCACAGGGCTTTACAGCATACGACATCCCTCTGTCCTTTAGACCCTCACAGCGGATAAGGAAAAACTCCCCAAAAAAAACCCTTTAACGGGGAAAAAAAATGGTAGAAAACTCAGGAAGAGCAACTGAGGAGGGATCCCTCTTCCAGGACGGACAGACGTGCAGTAGATGTCGTACAGAACAGATCAGCATAACAAATTAACAGTAATCTGTATGACACAATACAGTAATCTGTATGACATCCTCGGTATTGACAGTAGCTTACAACAACATTCATGAAAGTAATAATACTGTCGTTATAGTTCTGGCTACTGTGGTACAACATGTTGAAAGTATATATTAGTATCAGGCAGTATACATGTATGATAATATCATATGTCTATAATAGCAGTAGAAGTATGACTAATGATTAATGATGGCAGCAGCAGCAGCAGGAGGCATCTGGCAGGACCACGGCAGCAGCACAACCACACACGTCACACTATCCAGGCACCGCTGCAATACGAGTTAACCTGAGAGATAGTGGAGCACAAAGGCTCCGGAGAAGAAACCGAGTTAGTGACATCCAGAATGGCCGAGTAAAAAAAGATACAGTAATAGGATAAGAGAGAGAGAGGGAGAGAGAGAGAGAGAGAGAAGGTGCCCGGTGTATTATAGGTGGTCCTCCGGCAGACTAGGCCTAAGTCAGCCTAACTAGGGGCTGGTACAAGGCAAGCCTGAGCCAGCCCTAACTATAAGCTTTATCAGAGAGGAAAGTCTTAAGTCTAGTCTTAAATGTGGAGACGGTGTCTGCCTCCCGGACCGTAGCAGGAAGATGATTCCACAGGAGAGGAGCCTGATAGCTGAAGGCTCTGGCTCCTGATCTACTTTTGGAGACTTTAGGGACCACGAGTAACCCTGCGTTCTCAGAGCGCAGAGTTCTGGTGGGATAATATGGCACTATGAGCTCTCTAAGATATGACGGAGCTTGACCATTTAGAGCTTTATAAGTTAACAGTAGGATTTTAAATTCAATTCTGGATTTTACAGGGAGCCAGTGCAGAGAAGCTAAAACAGGAGAAATATGATCTCGTTTCTTAGTTCCTGTTAGTACACGTGCTGCTGCATTCTGAATTAGCTGAAGAGTTGTTAATGATTTACTAGAGCTACCTGATAGTAGAGAGTTACAGTAATCCAGCCTCGAGGTAACAAAAGCGTGGACCAATTTTTCTGCATCTCTTTGGGTCAAGATAGGCCTAATTTTCGCAATATTACGCAGATGAAAAAATGCAGTCCTTGAGGTTTGTTTTAAATGAGAATTGAAAGACAGATCTTGATCAAATGTTACTCCGAGGTTTCTTACGGTAGTGGTAGAGGCCAGAGCAATGCCATCGAGAGAAACTATGTCATCAGATAAAGAGTCTCTGAGTTGTTTGGGGCCAAGAACAATTACTTCAGTTTTGTTTGAATTTAACATCAGGAAATTGGTGCTCATCCAGGTTTTTATGTCTTTAAGACAATTATGAAGTTTAGTTTATTGATCCCTTTCTTCTGGCTTCATCGATAAATACAACTGTGTATCATCCGCATAACAATGGAAATTTATAGAGTGATTTCTAATGATGTTACCTAAAGGAAGCATATATAGAATAAATAGGATTGGTCCAAGCACAGAACCTTGCGGAACTCCAAAACAAACTTTAGTACGTAAGGATGATTCATTATGAACGTGAACAAATTGAAAACGATCAGATAAATAAGATTTAAACCAGCTTAGTGCAGAACCTTTTAGGCCAATTAAGTGTTCCAGTCTCTGTAACAGAATTTCATGGTCAACAGTGTCAAATGCTGCACTAAGATCTAATAAAACAAGTACAGAGACAAGTCCTTTGTCTGAAGCAATCTATATACACTATATGGTTGGTAACCATGGATGCCTCAGGTTGTCTAATTTCACAAGATACCACTACTTTAATGCTAGCTTAAAAAATTAGTGTGCCGCAGCCTCTTAATGCTCAGACAAACCAAACTGACTTCAGAGAACTATAGGCGATGAAAGCCATCCGCTGCCTAACCAGCTCTTGCAGTATCTAGGCCAAAAAGTTGCACTTGAACACACTGCAAAGGCTACAACCAACAGCCAACCAGAGAGAAAATACCTCTCCACACCAGCAAACCACAATCGTCATTCAAAAAGCAAAACCAGAAGACTGTCTTAACGCTAGCTAGCCAGTTAGCACATTAACAACACAATCCAGTGTTAAAAGAACAGGGCATATTCGCCATGCACCAGTGAACAATAACACAAACCATTATGAAACATTTCTGCTAAAGTGATCAATAGTTACAGAAAAATAATCTGACTTTATGAAACAAGTTTGTTTTGGTCTCATTAGGGGCTGGGCAGCCTAAGCTGCCAGGACCCAGCTCTAAAATACACCTTCGGTGCAACTTAGACATCATCATCATCAGTGTTGTATCCTGGGTTCACTGGGTGTTTCGGGTCTCACAACCTCGCCCAGGCGACCCAGCCGGGGTGATCAGTCCCGGCTTGTGTCTAAGTAGCTTTAGTTGTCCACGGATCTCCCTGCTTGATCCACAGCCATCTGGACGCCTTTTCTGCCGCGTCAGTGATGTTTTTGATGGCTCTTCTGTTGTGCTGTCACTCCCAACATCCTGAGTGCTCTGATGAGAGACTGGCCTACAAATCCTCTGCCCCCGACCTCGATGGGGTTGCATCGGGTCCTCCATCCTCTGCTTTGGCATTCGCCTGCCAGCTCCTCATACTTGGCCCTCTTCCTCTCAAAGGCCTCCTCCATCCGGTCAATACTTGGTCATGACGCCAGCGGTAGCGCCCGTCCCCCAGTGCCCTTGGGCAGCAGCTCAGTATGTGCTCCAGCGATCCAGCGCTCTGGCAGAGAGGGCACAATGGATTCTCAGCCAGGCCCCAGTGGAAGAGGTTGGACGGGCTTGGGAGGACATCGTACACCGACTGGACGAGGAACTTGATCCGGTGTGGCTCAGATCGCCATAGGTCTGTCCACGATATCTTCCGGTAAGCTGCCTCCTCCCATCAGGTCCACGCCCCCTGCTGCTGCATCCCTACTGTCCTAGTGAAGCGGGCTTCCTCCACCCCTGCTCGGACCTCCTCCTGGATCAGCTGATGCCTTTCCTTTCCCTGGGCCTTGTTGAAGTGAGGTCTTGGGTTGCTCCCTAGACCTGACCGTCCAGACGCCACTGTTCCCACCAGCTCACTCTGTCGCAAGCGGGACTCAGCCTGGTTGACTGCCTTGTGAGCCTTCCACTTCCTGCCGGTTCTTGCCAGCCGAGGAGACTTTGATGTCACTGGAGTCCCCATACAGCAGCACCTCTCTTGCTCGGGTGACCATAAACTCCTCTGTCAGACTACTGAAGGGCAATTTCAGCTTGTTGTTCCTCCCATACAAGGCGATGCTCCTGAGGCTTCGTGGTAAGCCCAACCACTTCCGCAGGAATAAGCTGACCTTCCACTCGAAGCACTCCACGGTGGTCAGTGGCACATCATAGACCAGCAGTGGCCAGAGGAGTCGTGCCATGTTGGTAGATCCAGGCTTTAAACTTGCCTGGTAATCCTGACTTATCCACTGCTGTCAGCCAGGTTCCCAACTCCTCTGATGTTGCTTGGAGTGCTGCGGTGGCCTTCAAGGTGCAGTCATAGATCTTGCCCAGGCTCTTAATTGGCTTCTCTCTCACAGATGGAATCTGGGTGCCTCCTAGTGAGAAGCGAAACTGGTCTGTGACATTCCCCTTCTTCACCACCAGGGAACTGGACTTGGCTGGCTTGAAGTTCATCTGAGCCCAGCTAATGAGACGCTCAAGGCCTTGAAGGATCTATCTACCGCCCGGGACTGATGTTGTAGTCACTTTCAGATCATCCATAAATGCTCTGATGGGGGGCTGCCGCATACCTGAGTTGGTGAGTGGGCCTCTGCACTCCAACTCTGCTGACTTCACCAGCATATTCATGGCCAAGGCAAACAATGTCACTGAAATGGTGCATCCAGTGATAATGCCCTTCTCAAGTCGATGAAATGCGGATATTTCTGTTCCGGAAGTGACTCTCAAACTGAAGCAGCTGTCATAGTCCAGTATGAGGTCCTTGATCTTGCCTGGAATGTGGTGTTGGTCAAGCGAGGTTTCCACCAGCTTGTGTGGGATAGACCCGTAGGCATTGGCAAGGTTGAGCCAAAGGACTGCCAGGTCTCCTTTGCCTTCCCGTGCCTCCCGGATCAGCTGGGTGACGACTCCTGTATGCTCGATGCAACCTGGAACCTTTGGGACTCCCCCCTTCTGCACAGAGGTATCAATATAACTGTTCCTCAGGAGGAACTCTGTCATGCGCCGGGCAACGATACTAAAGAATATCTTGCCCTCAACACTGAGGAGTGAGATGATCCTGAACTGCTCGATGGTACTTGAGCTCTCCTCCTTTGGAATAAAGACACCCTCTGCATGTCTCCACTGCTGTGCCACCTTCCCCCTTCTCCAGATGACTTTGAGGATCGTCCATAGTTGCTTCAAGAGTCTGGGGCATCTCTTGTAGACAACATATGGCACTCCGCTGGGGCCTGGTGCTGAGCTGGATCTAGCTGCTTTGACAACCTCCTCAACTTCTTTCAAAGTTGGCTCCTTGGTGTTAAATGCCGAGGTGGGTTCTGGCGGAGTTATCAAGGTCCTGCATGACCCAAGATCTTCCTCTCTTGCGCTGTCACTGTAGGTGGCACTGAGGTACTTGTTGACCTCCTCTTCTGTGCAGGCAAGTTGGCCACTTCTTTTTTTTTTTTGCCCGAGGATCTTCTTGGTGAAGCCAAAGGGGTTCAAGATGAAGGCTGCCCGTTTCCTAGCTCTCTCCCTACCCCTCCTCCTATGCCACTCAGCTCGACGGAGGGTGGTGAGTTTTTTCCTCAGGATGTTTCGGAGCTCTGCCAGCCCGGCCTTCTCCTCCTCCCTTGCCTGCTTAAACTGCTGCCCAAGCAGTCTAAGCTCCTGCCGAAGCTGGCTGATCTTCACCTCCTGTCTGTTTGGCTCCCCTAGGCCTCTGGTTGGCTGATGTTCCTTTATGCCAAACCTTTCAGCACCAATGCTGATGATCATTGCAGACATCATCCGCAATTTCTGGTCTGCATCTCCCCTGGCAGTAGCTTTAAGGACTTGGTCCAGATCTTCGTCAAACTGGAGCCACTCTCTTTCCTTGTTGGCAGCAGGCCACATGACCCGGCGATGTTCGGAATGCCTGACACAGGGCGGGGCTTGTGGAGCGTGGAGGGTCTGGGCACTGTGGGTTGACTCCCGGCCAGGCTCCTCCTGCGTCTCACCAGGTAATGGACCTGTGCGTTGCACCACCTGCTTCACCGTCAAACATTTCATTTTGGTCTGGTGGATCTTCAGACCATGCTGGTTCTTGCAGACTTTGCCACATGGACAGACGATGAGTGCACATCGTCGTTTTTCCGTTAGCAGGGGTCTTTGCGTGTTTGTCTGTCCTGTTGGGGTGCTCATCCTCTCCCCCTCTCGGGCACCCCTGGGGGTATGATTCAGAAGGGTTCTCCGTAGCTTGCTTGTGGGTGCACCCTCACAGGAGCCTATTGTTCTGCTGCATGTTCTTCTTTTTCTTCTTCTTCTTCTGAGGAAATCCTACTTCCCATGCGCGAAAAATGACCAAACTTTGCACAAAGGTCCAGTCCCATGCCAGATTGCCACAGCAGCAAAAACAGGCCAATAGTCCTGATGGTGGCGCTACAGCAAGCCTCTAAAGTTCAAAATTTTGAAAATTCACAACAAATCAACCATATGTGCTACAGATTTGCAACTTTCACCAAAATGTAGCCCCAATACTGAAGAAACTTTTGTACACTGAAACCTGTTGCAAATTATGAAGTCCATCACTGTAAGATTTATTAAACCTATCTTCTCCCACAATTTTTGCTCAATTGACACCAAACTTGCTACAGAGCATCGTCAGACTGTCCTACACAAACGATCAACACAGATTTTTGATTTATCAAAAATTGAGCCTACAGTGCATCAAAATGTTTGATGGTAAACAGTACTGTAAACATATACTTGCAAATTCTTGCTAAACACATTTTCAATGTTCATTAAAAAAAAATGACAAAATTTTGGAGTCATGTTAGATGATGTTTGGAAAATATCAGAAATTTATCTCAAAAACTGAATTTTTTACAACATTTTGAATTTCGCTCTCATGCCAACAATTGGAGTCAATGCAAAAATGGCATTTTTAAACATCAGTTTTTCACTTATGGAGCCAATAAATCATTGTTAAAAACAAGTTACCAACATCTCCATGCTGTCTAGATGCAATTTGTGTATTTTTGAATTTTTGTCTTAATAACTGAATTTTTGACAGCCGTTTGAAATCTGCCTTTACACACTAACAACTGCTGTCTTGGAACAACTGGCTTAGTCAATTTGTGAAGCTACATGTGATGTTTCTGTTTGCCAGTTGGCTCAGTGAGATAGAGGATGGTTCTTGGTGTTGAAAATTGTGAGTTCAAGCCTCAGCTCATGCAACATTTCCATATGAGAAATCTAGCCAAACTTTTCATAAAGGTCCAGTCCCATGCCAGATGTCCTCAACTGGAAACTCAAGACAATAGTCCTCGAAATTTCAAAACTTTGAAAATTCATAACAAATCAACCATATGTGCTACAGCTTTGGAACTTTCACTTTGAAATTTGCTTTTCCATGGCATGGATGGCTACTTTCTGGTACCCTGATGCTTGGCTTAGTCAATTTGTGAAGCCACACATGAACTGTCACTTGCCAATTAGCTCAGTGAGATAAAGATGGATCTCAGTCTCAGAAGTTGTGAGTTCAAGCCGCAGCTAAGGCAGAACAGACATTCTAGTGTGAAAGTCCTATGTTCAGGCATCATGCTATGTGGATTAGAGACTACTAAGGTTAATATAATTATGATCCAGGCAGTTTCGCGGAGAGACAAATACTCTTTATCAACACTTTTCCCTGTTATCCCTTGTCTCTTTTCCCTGTTTATTCTGCTTAGCCTAATTTTATTTTATTTGTGCAGTTTTGCTGCTGAAAGGTAATGTTGATTTCCTTTTAAAATGAAGCTGTAATGGTGCATTTACAATTTTACAAATAGGCCTATCTCTGCTATGAATCATTTCATTATTGGTTAGCATTCCAGTTATTTTCTATATAAATGTTTGTCTATAAAATTATGTAAAATTCACATTACCTTTCCCCAATTCCAATCTGGCATCCACAAACATCTCACTTTGTCTGACTAAAGGTCCAAAACCATGATAAAGCAAATTTGAGGAGGATATCCTCAAATCTGCGAAGGTAATTCCAACACTGATGCCTGAAACAATCAATCCATCATGAGTAGTTGTGGATTAATTATGTGTTTGACTTACTGATTTACTGACTAATCATTGCAGCTGTAGAATTCCTATAATAAGCTAGAAGAAGTTTTAAACATATATACCGCAGAGTTGTCTCTTGCTAATTAGCTCAGTGAGATAGAGCATAGTCTCTTATGCTTAGAATGCCACCTTTTTTTTAACTTCCTACACTCTGCTTGTTGCTCAGAATTGGCTAATTTCGCCTAAAATTGCCCAGCCCCGAACCATTGCTAAGCAGCAAATATAATTCCCTCTTGAATTTAGCTCTTTGTTTATTTTCCTTACAACTGTTTCTTCTCAAGAGAGATTTCATTCACCCATGGGCTCTGCAGTTGCGATGCCGACTCAACATGCTGAAAAAGAAAAAAAAAGTCGACTAGTGCGGATGAGGGGCGATGGTGTGGGACACACTCAAGGGCCATGGACGGTCATCAACGGCTCAACATTGACTGACAGCCAACCTTCAGCTTGGTGTGTCAGGGCCTGTCAAGACAGTAATGTTGACCTCCAATCATTTTTGGTACAATTGTATCAGGATGGCCATGGCCCCCTCTCGCCCACCACTGAATATTAGGATATTTGAAATCTACGACATATCTAGTCTGATATCCTCATATAGATTTAATATTGATATTTTACCCAACCCTATTGTATACCGTCATGTCCATGTTTAATTTGTAGCAGTTTATAATGGTATATGATGTAGTGAAGTGGAAAAATTATTATAAATAATCAGGTTAGCCTCATGTTCTTATTATGTTTGGGTCTTTTTAAGTATCTGCCTCTGTGAGTGTGCCCTTGTCTGGTCTCCTTTGGGCGTACAAATGCGTGTGTAGTTTGTTTGTCTGGTAAATGATGTGTGTGTGCCTGTAATTGTATTTACACTTACGGAGAAGATGCCAAGTCTAGTTAGTGGACTTTCATCTTAGCCGTTTCTCCCAGGCCATTTGGATTAATGGGACTTTATAGGATTACTGTTAGGAATGCTTAACTCCATGCTGGTTACAGAGAGAGAGAGGGAGGGAGAGTGGGAGAAGGAAAGGCCATCGGGTTTGGAGCTGAAATATTTGAAGGTGTCACCCATGCCACAGAACACTTCCATACAGGCACATGACCAAACTCACTGTACTGTTTTATGTGCAGGGCTTACGCCTAGGCACCAGCACGCACCCCCACACACTCTTACAGTGTTACACTAACACTTAGTCATCCTCCCACAAATATAAAGGCCCCTCTTATGTATTAGAGTGAGGAGCCCAGGATGGAAAGTGAACCATCAGGGAGGGGGGTGTGTACAGTACAGTCAGAGTGGGTGTTTGGAGGGAAGTGTGTGTTTGCGTATGCATGCATGTGTGCGTGCATGTGTCCACATCTGTGTCTGCTCAGCAGTGAAAAAAGAGACATGGTAAGGTTTATTTATGTAAAGTGCAGTGGCTGTTCTCCATCAGCGAAGATAGGGTGTGAACGCTGCCAACTTCATGCTTTATCTGCTGTGTGTGTGACCCTGGGAGTCAGTAAGTCAGGATAATAGATTGGCAGAACTGGTCCCACTGAATCAGTGACAAAAAACAACACGGTGGGACTACAGGGGGGAGTGGTTATGATTTATCACTGCTGTCTTATTTTACATGTTGTCTATCCCTTCTGTATTGCTCCAGCTCCTGATGGAGATGTTAGATTCCACTTTCTCACAAACCTCCAGTCCAACATACACAGTGCAGTATAACAAACCGCAGATAACCCAGCAAACCATCACACGGCGTAATGCAGTAAGAATCACTGCAATGAACCGCAAGACTGTGGAAAGACATGAGGGGAGAGACAGCTGTGTTTGGAAGCACTGACGCTGGCTGATTTCAGATGTATGGTGACAGAGTTTTGCTCTGAGTCACCGGCGCTATGAGCTCTGATAGAAACATTAAATACTACATAACAAACCACAAATGAGCAAAGCACAATGCATAGCTAGAGGAGGCCATGTGAATCACTGTGAAGAACCACAGATCTTTGGAAGGGGAGATGTGGAACTGTTTGGATGCATGAACGCTGGCTGATTTCAGCCAAATGACTTTCACTTATGCTTCACTTGGTGTTGACTCCAGGCTGAGTTCAAGCACCCAAAATTAGATTTGGTTTCACATTGGCTGAAAGCAATATGATATACTGTGAATGTACAAAATAAGATACATTTACATAGTGAAAGGGTATTTCTCTGCAATCCACACTACTATGCCTTTATGCCTTTGCGCCAGTAACAGTGGTGGCCAAAGGCATTATGTCGTCTGGTTGTCCTTTCTTCCGTCTCATACTTGTGACTGCAATATCTCAGGAACATCTTGAAGGAATTTCTTCAGATTTGGCACAAATGTCCACAAGGACTCAAGGATGAACCGGTTTTGGTGGTCAAAAGGTCACTGTGACCTCACAAAACTCTATTTTTAGCTATACCCCAAGAATTCATACGCAGTATGACAAGATTTCACACTAGCAGGATTAGACTGAAGATTAAACCGATTGCAATATTGTGGTTGAAGGTCAAAGGTCAAGGTCAGTGTGACGTCACAAAATATGTTTTTGGCCATAACTCAAGAATTCATTTACTAATAACTTCACACAAATATCTAATAATGATAAATATCTAATAAAATAAAGAAGTGATGAAGTGATTTCTAAAAGGTCAAAGGTCAGCTCCATTGTGACATCACAATGTTCAGCATAAAACCCTTTCCTGGCCATTATTCAACGTCATATTTCAGGAACTGAAGGGGAGACATTTAATCAGATATTTAATGGGTGACACTTATTTTGGGTGTCCACCTTTAAACTATGCTGATTAGATCTTCTGTGCTGTCGGCGGAACAATGAGAAACTTGACTGGTGTGCGGAGGCATACAACTGCAGGGTGGTAATTCTAGTTTTTTTTATATTAAAGATTCCGTTTACCCAGTGGAATGTTTAGCCTGACCGATATTGTGTTTTTGAGGCTGATGCTGATATTGACTGCATGGTATTTTACATTTGAAAGAAGAACTTGTAGTGCTTTCCCAGTCGGCCACCAGTGTTGTTAGAAGTTGAAATTTTGTTGAATTTAGGCTGTAATAAAAGACCAAAATTCAATGTCAGGACAACGTCTAATGTGAACGTCACTTTGACGTAGAATGCTGATGACAGATGACGGTAATATTTTATTTGTTTTAAGCTGTGTTGTTTAGTGACCAAAATCCAACGTGTTCCAAACATCTCATGCCACAGCAACTTGATGCAGAATAAAAATATTTAGTTGCAAGGTTTGGAGACCAAAGCCCAACTTCTGCAAAATGGCATAATGTTAATGTCCACACAATGTAACATTCTAATGCCAACCAGATTTTTATTCCAATCAAAATTGTCTAGTTTAAGAGTCCAGTGTCTTTCTAATGCCATACTGACGTCCAATGCCAACTGGGTTGTGGTGGACAAACTATGTAGGCAAATGGAGACCCTGTTTTCTAAAGCCAGGCTGCAGGAGTTTTTAAAATCCCAATAAATTTTGAAATTGGGTTGCATGAGGCACATAAAGAGAAACTTCAGATGTTCTTCTCTCTCGTCTCAAACATGCACACACTGCAAGATTTCAAATTAATGGCACATCACTCACTACAGGATATTATTAAGATAATAATTGTGTCAGAGGGAGCATACAGTAAATGCACCACTTCACATGATCTCATGGGGAAGCAGTTATAAATAAAACAGAGACTGACATGGTGCGACTACCTGCTGTAATCTGCAGTGAGAAAAACAAAAGTAGAAGGTAAAAAAAGTTTAGATGAGATAATGGTTGGGGAGACACAGGCAACATGGCTTGTCTATTCATCAGTGGGAACTGGAGGTGAGATTTTAACTGTCAGTTTCAACGCCTGTCATCAGTAGCATATACTGTAGCTAATGTTAGCCTCAAGGGCTAAAATGTTTACCGTCGCTTTGCAGCACCATCAGCTGCTCCATATTGACATAATCATAAGTGTAATCATCCTGATTTAACTCCCAAATATCCAACATGTTTGAAATTATCAGAACGACCCCACTGAGACTGTGAGCAGTTGAGTGAGCAGATTGACATACCATTACCATTAGCATATATTCTGGGCCAAATATCAGTTCTGAACAAGGTCCAAGAGTGGATTCCTCCTCCATTTTTGGGTTGGGTGTATTGAGGGTAAATCGGCCCAAAACTCGTAGTCTGAAACCTCTGTAAACCTGTGCTGACACATCTCCCCGAACACTTTCTCATGTTTTCACACACATGCATTTTAACTGTAAGAGAAACTTGACTGGTGTGTGGAGGCATATAACCATCCATTTTCTATGTGCTTATCCTCTTGATGGTCGTGGGGGGGGGGGGGGGGGGGGGGGTGGAGCCTATCCCAGCTGACATTGGGTAAGAGGCAGGGTAAACCCTGGACAGGTTGCCAAAATATCGCAGGGCTGACATGTAGAGACAACCATTTTCTCACCAGAGAAAACCCACGCTGACACGGGAAGAACATGCAAACTCCAGAACAGAAGGGCTGCCACACCCGGGATCGAACCAGGAACCCTCTCGGTGTGAGGCGACAGTAATTCTAGTTCTCATTGCAAAGCTTTAGTAACATTATAGCAAATTGTTGCAACATGCCAGTCTCCATTTCCTTTACAGTCTCCGTTTCCTTTACATTTGCTTCCTCATGAGATTATGTGAGGTGGTGCATTCATGCTCCCTCTGGCACGATAGTCTTTGTGATATACTGCAGCATGTGATATGCCATTATTTTCAAACCTTGCAGTGTATGCATGTTTGAGATTACAGAGAACAGCTTGAATGACCCTACACAGCTTTTGCATTTCTGTACTTATATTACTTGTTACTTATCAGCTGGCAAAATTGCGCAAATACTGCAAATATCAGCCATAAGACAATATAGATGGACAGTAGAGTCTGACAGATAATTAGCCCTGTTCACTTTCACAGTAGCAACAGGAACAGGAGGTCATGAGGTACAGTGGAGGATCGGATGTTGAACAGTGGATGATAAACTCTATCAGTCAGAAAAGCCTTGGAATGAAGGGGAGGATCATGTCTTCAGGGAACAGGGGAGAAGCTTCCTCTGTCTCACACAGGGTGGACAGACAGAGGAAGAAACAAGTTAAACGTGTGGGAAAGGAAGAGGAGATAATAAACAGAGATGGACAGGGAGTGAAGCAGGTGGAGAAAGGTGAATTCAAAGAGACAGCAAAAGTGAGAAACGGAGTGAGATGGGAAGAATGAGATCCACACACAGGAGCCCTAAAAAACAAAATAAGCTTCACAGAAGGAGACATGTAGAGCAAGAGAGGAAGAGTGACAGACATGGAGACAGACAAAGAGACACAGAAAGACAGAGTGACCGACAAAGTGAGGAAGCTGCTGACTGACTCTCCAGCATGAAGGAGCTCCTTGTATGCTCCAACTTATCTGTAAACCCTTCATAGCTCTGCTCCGATGAATCTGAGAGTGACACTAATTGGCCGTAATAACCACCGGGGAAATAGCAGTGGATGTGGATTCTGGGTAATATGAAAATGATGATAGAAAGTGACTGAAGGACGTCTGTGTCTTAAATCTATCTGCAGTTGTTATCAAAAGAGATATCAGAGGGTCATGGGAGGTCAGGGGGATGAGGACAAATTGAGTCACATGTAGACAGGGGGAGTGTGTGGGAGTGTGTGTCTAATTCGGTCCCTTTGAGTTTGACTCGTAAGATTTTAGTCAGGACATTTTTTCATGTGGAGTCATTTTGAGCAGCCTTCACTCCACAGAGGTTATTTTAGTATTAGAGTAAGGGTTGAAAATAAGATTAAGTTTAAACCTAAGTTAACTTTAAAGCTGCTACAATCAATGTTTTTATTAACAATAGATCAAATATGATGTGAGAAGTTGCTTGTATTGACGGACGAATGCTATCACAGGGGCAGCAAGCAGCTGTTTTTCTATAAAAACCCACTCTGCGCTGGCGAACATACAAATTTAACCACTACTGTAGCTAGTGGACATAGTTGAGCTTTTACCAGCGACAAACAATTTCTTTTTGCGATCAAATGTTTTTATTTAGTACCATACCATACAGTCACACAGAATACAAAGCCATCATATTTAGGGAGAAACCCTAAAGCGCATATTCAGTGGCCCACATGCCACACAAGTAAACCCAGAAGCTAGGAAAGTTTTTGGTGTATGCACCAGACAAGCAACTTGATTGGAATAAATAGGTGCCATCTTCATGTCTGGAGTCTAGTTATTATCAAATCTATACCTAAAACACATTAAACATGGCTTAATAGCAACATTATCAAGTACAAATTTTGAGCTCCATTATAACTGACAAGGTTCACAGACAAAAGTCTTTTCTTTTGCTAATGTTATTAACTTAAACCTATGATATTTTTCATTGTATAAATTGGCCTAGCATCTAGCAGAGTTTTCCTCTAGTCATATGAAGTCAGGAACAACTGCAACATTAAACATACGTAGGTAATGTTACAAAATTCAGCTCCATTATAACTCACAAGATTCACTGGCATAACAAGTTTGCCCCGCAAATACAACATGCTTACATTATTTGCATGAGCCAGACTTAACACTTCATATACTATGTTGTAGGCCTTTATTGTCTTCACAATTTACTGTTTCTTATCTGAACTACAAGTAGATAAAGGCTTTGTTTTCACTTAGGAAAATGTTTTTCAGCTTGAAATAAACAGAGGGTTTGCATTGCTGCAATGTGTACTTGCATTTCGGGTGCAGGGCACTTCAGGCTACGGTGTAGTAGGGTAGAGTCCTGCACAGGTTCATTTTTGAAAACCTACACCTGCCCATACTCGTAAAGCTCAGTAACAGAACTGACTTGTTACCCCTCATTATGTTGAAGTCAAAGCCACACCCACCCACACCCATTAATGAAAGTCATGTGACCTGACCTGCACCCGTGATCAAACACACACAAGCTACAGTCACTCAAATTAAGATGGGTTCTTTGTTCTTGAATCACATAAGTAAAAAGTCTCTTTGACTGGCTGCACTCGATGCCGGGATGGCAAAAACATTCAATCACTATCAGGTGAGGAAACATTTTATCATGCTCCTTCCAGAACCATAAAACCTCAAAAGGATCCTCCTTGGGTGTCTTGAACCCTATGTAGGCTACCACCTTATCCTCGGGCTGCAAAGTTTCATGGCTGCAGTCCTCAATGTCTGTGAAATATGATGACGTGGTCAAATGTCAAATGTCAATGGCTTTCAAAATAAAAGGCAATGTGGCTCGATAACAGTGATTTAGATGTCAAAATATTGCCCATGCACTGCCTATCTTTTTCATTTGTTCTTTTTTTTTGTTCTCACCCACTGCCCGCCTGGGTGTAGTTCATTTTTACCTATGGCTGTACCTGTGAAGTTATATATACATATTTTTACCCATTAGACAACTTGGTGCAGGACTCTGGTGTAGGGTAGCACTGATTCAATGCAGAAGTGTAAATCCTGCTTAAGAGTTAAACTCTTATGGTGTAGTCTCAAGTGAACAACCACAAGTTACATTACCTTTAATACTAATGACTCATTGTATTGTTGCAAGTAACTCTATACAGCCACTTTTGGCTTCCATGTTTTCATTTTCCCATTGTGTGGAATGAACATAACTACTGATAGTGTGGAGTTGGGGGGCACACAATGCAAGCCATTGTTAAAATCATGCAGTTATCCTGAACTGATCTGACATTTGCACCAGCGGACAATTTCTCTTGAATGTTGTACAGAATAATAATCAGTTTGAGATATTGATCTGGAAACTCACAGTATTGCCTCACAGTCAAACAAGTCACCAGATTTTTGATGATTGTTTTTGCAAGTCTTTGCCTTTATTTTGCCTGGAAACAAAGACCAGCAGCAGAGTGTATACTGAGCGTGTCAGAGGGCTGCTATGTTTGTGCCAACGCCCGACTCTAAACTTACAGTAAACTTCCAGTCATCACACAGTTATTCATTTGTCATTTCCTTTTGCCTGCTTGTGTGTGCTTTCACAGGAACTGGTGTGCTTACGTGGTGACACGCACTGTGAGCTGTGTGATGGAGGATGGGGTGGAAACGTACATCAAACCAGACTATCAGCGGTGTACCTGGGGCCAGTGTCCTCGAGTTGCGTAAGTATCTCTCCTCAGATTTTCCCTCTCTGTTGCTGGAATCTAATGTGTATTCAACCTTCTCCTCCAGCTTCCTGTCCTATGCTCCACAGAGGTTTGTATCCTCTACCCATACACCCTCCCGCCCTCTGTCCTGTCTGTGGATACACTCAGCCCTTTTCATTTTCTTAGTCTGGTCAGGACGGTGTCTGGCTGTGTTGCACGAACATCAGGACAGACATAATTACAACTCAGTGTTTGGCTAATTAATCCCAATAAAGACATCTCAATCTGACATGTTACAGTAGTAGAGCCCCAGTATGCCTGCTGCAGACCTGAGGATATCCAATAATATGAATATTGAAGAAAATTTATTCTAGATATGAATGATTAAATGGTTTGTCCAAATGTGGATGTTGTACTTGCTGGACACGTTAATCAAGTGCTCCTGATGTTTTTCCTCCTTTGAAGTCTTCACCGTGTATTCTGACCCTGGCCTGGCTGCCTGATCCCAATGCCTGCCAGGGGCCTCGGTCTAAACCTGGACTATGCTAAGAATGAAGCCGACGGGGGTTCCAGGCACCACAGTCTAGTCTCCTACCCAGTAAAAACAATTTCTTCTTCTTTCTCTGTCTTCCTTTCTTTTTGTGACTCTCCTTTCTTTCTTTTTCTCCAAGTCCTCCTCCTACCGCCTCTCTGCGCCCTGTTTTTGTTTTTTCTCCGAGAGTACGGCGGATCCCTTTTTCTCACGCTCTCAGAGCAGGGAGCTGGAAGATGAAATCTTTACTATGGCGCAGAAAAGGCTCTGTGATACCTACATTAATGTTTGTGGGCTGGCATTAAGGAGAGCAACCTGCTAAACTTTCACAGTCAGGGCTTGTTAATGTGCCTGTGATGCTGTCGTAAATCTTTAGTCAGACTTCCAGCCAACCCTGGTCTATTTATTGCAATGCTACTCTAACAGGGAGTCTTTTCAGTCACAGAGCTAAATGACACATTGATGATATAGCTACAGAAGAGTTATCCAAATAAAACACTCAATTTTTTTTTTTAGAATAATAGTCTTTAAGCAATAAATTAAGATTTAGTAAAAACTAAATGCAGTTGATTTCTTTTGGAAACTGGGACAGAAATAACATTCGAAAGTTTACAAAGTACTCTTAATCCCATCCATCCAAGTAGATGATTGGGAGCAATTTCCCAGACATCCAGTGACTCAGTGCACATTAATATCAACTGTGTACAGTGGAGGTATTTAATACAGGATTAAGGGACCCCTATAGGTCCTTAACTTGGTTATCAGGGTCACACCACAGTTTTTAAATTTCAACATCATGGTCTGGCACAAGTCATCCTAGCTCAAGTCCAGAATTAGTTTTGAGTCTTGAGACTAGAGATGTACCGATACCACTTTTTCCTTCCCGATACCGATTCCGATCCCTGAACCGTAGGTATCTGCCAAGTACCGATCAGATACCAGCGTAAAATAAAAATGGATGGGATAACCTCAGCTGAGAGAATCCCTCCATTTTGTAAATAGGCTTTTATTCTGAAACATTTGTAGGAACTTGGTTGTGGAGGATATAGTAGCTTGTATGTATAGATTCGGCACTTCAAATGTAGCTCCTGCCATCTGCTGGAGCTTTTTATGTTACTACAACATTTCGGCTGGCACATGAACAGACACAGGGACTGAATAAAGATAGGACAAGAATAAACTGATGACATCACACACGTCGTGAAAGACGACCAGGGGATAATTGGTGTGGACCATTGTGTAGTGTGTCATGTCTGTCGGCAAAGTCATGGCACGATTTTATGACTCCACAATTGTGTAATGTGACATAGTGACTTTCAGAACGGGCAGAAAAGTCGTGTAGTGTGTACCAGGCATAAATCTTCCTTTACTATTTCTCCCTCCTGCATGTCGCTCATTTTCAGTGTGTGACTGCAGCATGCGCATGAGAGGGGGAGGGGCTGCTGCGTGCTCAGAGAGGCGAGCGACAGAGAGAGAGAGAGAGAGAGAGAGCGAGAGAGAGAGAGAGAGGCGAGTGGAGCGGAGCTTCAGAGCTGCTTTTCTGAAGCAAAACAAAAGTTTACATGTTCTAAAAAAAGAGAAAACATTGCTTGCCCTGTGATGTGACTATTGCACATGTGCACATCGCAATGGCGATGTTCAAACGATAGCGTGTGTGGTATCGGATTGGTCATAGGCTGTACTTGCCAATGCCTGATGCCGTATTTTAGGCAGTATTGGAGGCATTTCCAATACTGCTATCGGTATCGGTACAGCTCTACTTGGGGTACAAATCAACAATACTAAGGACCCTATTTAAACCCAACCCATCCATGTGTCCCTGTGTCATGCATCTGTAGATGCATCTCACTATCTGAATAATACATAGCCAAGTAATTTTACTGCCTAAATCTAATTGCGACTGTTTCACAACATTAACTAAATATCACAATGTGTTTCAGCTGTGTGTCCCAGAGAGACGCTAAATGGTGCTCTGTGTATCACAATCAGATGCAGAGGCAAGGTGTCAGTATATGTCTACTTGGGAATGAGAATGGGTCGGTGAGGCTGCACCCAGACACATTGGCACTCTTAGCTAAATGCTAACATCAGTATGATAACAACCATTGTGGTTTATCATGGTAGCTCCCTAACATTTGCTAATGACCAAAATATATAAATTTTGGAGTTTTGGACTTAGGGTCCCTAAATTCTGTAGGATTCATTCTCTTGGTACTAGTAGCCTAATATACATGTTTCATGGCAATCCATCCAGTAGCTAGATAGAGATATTTCAGCCTGGACAAGTGGCAAACCGACAGACCAACATTGCCATCAATAGAGCTGCTTGGCAAGCACGGCTTAAAAATGAAGACAGGAATCCATGTCATTGGTGTTAAATCTGAAATCTTGTCAAATTAGAGCAAATAAAGGTCCTGATGATATCTTATATCTGAAATTTCCGTTTCATCCACAGCTACCGGACATACAGGAGGCCAAGGTACAAGGTAGCTTACAAAATGGTGACAGAAATGGAGTGGAAGTGTTGCCATGGTTACTCTGGGGAAGACTGCCACGATGGGCCGACGGTAACCACCGACACTCAGGTCAATGGAGGGCGACCCCGCGTCACGCAGACGGGCTACAACACAGGTTTTGTAATTTATTTTGTTTTAATATTAAGGTGTCACTTGACTTTTGAAGCAGTTGGGTTGAGATGACGAAGAATGTGCGAATTCGCTACTTTTTCTCTTTTGTTTTGTTTGTATAGTGTCCAAATATGACTTTGATGTTGCCAGTAGAATACGGATAATTAATACTTAACACTGGCTAGTATAAGCATATGTTTTAGTGAGAAAAAGCTACTAAAGAGTAATTATATGAGGGGTGGTGGGGACGGGCACCTGAAGGTGACCACTTCAGTGTAACTCATGGACCGTATTTGTTTGTGGGTCTCTCAAGAGTGAGAGGAGGGGAGGGTCAGGGCGTAGGATTCTGTATATGAGGGTTTTAGATGATGTTTGCTTTTTTGAAGGGGTTTTGCACTGGTTTTCTGTTTTTTGTCATTTTGTATGGGCTGGGGTATTTTGGTTTTATAGCTGGGTGGCATTCATTTCCCCCCCTTTTTTTGTTTCTATCTATAAGATGACATCTCCTTAAACATGTGAAACCCATCAGATAAAATATGGCTAGCTGTGTCCTGGAATGTCAACCGGCTACAAAACCCCATTAAAAGAAAGAAGTGTTTATCATACCTTAAATCACAACAAACATATAGCCTTTATACAAGAGACTCACTTGATCGATTCAGAGGCTGTTAAATTATAAAGGGATTGGGTAGGCCAGATCTATCATAGTTCATATTCAAGTACAACACATGGAGTGGCTATTTTGGTGCAAAAGAAATTGAATTTTCTAATTATTAAGGAACAAAAGATGAGGAAGGAAGAATGATATGTTTAGAAGCAAAAATTAATGGAATAAAAGTTAATTTATGTAATATATATGCTCCAAACATGGAAGATCCGAGTTTCTTTCTTAAAATAAATAAATTAGTTGGAGGGAAAGATGATGGGCATACAGTTATTGCTGGGGGTTATAATCAGGTTTTCGATGGGGCTCTAGATAAAACCACTTTCTCGAATAATGAACCTAAAGATTGAATGGCAATTAAACTATTGATGAAGGATAATGGATTGATTGATATATGGAGGCTTGTCAATCCCAGAGCGAGAGAATATACATTACACGGTGGTGTGGTGGTTAGCACTGTCGCCTCACAGCAAGAGGGTTGCCGGTTCTATCCCGGGTGTGGGAGCCCTTCTGTGCGGAGTTTGTATGTTCTCCCCGTGTCAGCGTGGGTTCTCTCCGGGCACTCTGGCTTCCTCCCACAGTCCAAAGACATGCAGTCTGGGGACCAGGTTAATTGATAACTCTAAATTGTCCGTAGGTGTGAATGTGAGCGTGAATGGTTGTTTGTCTCTATGTGTCAGCCCTAGTCAGATAGTCTGGCGACCTGTCCAGGGTGTACCCTGCCTCTTGCCCGATGTCAGCTGGGATGGGCTCCAGTGCCCCCGCGACCCTCAAGAGGATGAAGCGGTTAGAAGATGAATGAATAGAATGAACATGTCTCCTCAAACAATATAATCATCTGATTACAGACTTTTTGTGGAATGGAAAAAAAACAAGAATAGCTCTGGAAAAACTGTTTGCCTCAAGAGAATGTGGTGGATTGGCCCTCCCTAATATGGAGTTGTATAACATTGCATTTGAAATGAATAAATTAACAAGGCATTTGGCAAAACATGGATCTAACCCAGGGTGGGTAAAAATAGAGGAGGCGTTAGCAGCTCCATTTGGGGTTGTAGGAATGTTATCTCAGAAGAATATAGTAACACAGACAAAAGAGAGGAGCCTAATTTTACAGCACTCTCAGTGGACGTGGGCGAGAGCACACAAACTTTTGGGGCTTTCACAATATAAGAAAAGTTATTCCTCTGTATGGAATAACTCTTGATCTGTATAGGAAAAAAGGTGTTTTTTTGTGATACATGGATGACAAAAGGGATACATGTTGTCACAGTCTTTATAAAGACTGTACATTTATTAACTGGCAATTAAAAAATTAAATTAAATTTAATTTAACTGATAAAGGGGATTTTTGGAAGTATTTGCAGCCCAGGAGTAGTATGAAATCCACTTTTAAGCTGGAAAGGGTAGAGGAAGAGGAGAATGAGGTCCAAAAATGTCTTAATTTACCTCATACTTTACATTCTGCATCAGGTTTTTATAAGAAAATATCAAATATACAAAAAAGGAATGTGTGAAAGTCTGAGATTGATATGGCAAAAGGACCTTGGTAAAGAGATTAATGAGGAAACATGGCAAGATGTGATTTCAAATGTGGGATGGGCTATGAGGGATGTGAGATGTAAGTTTATCCACTATAAAATTGTGCATAGATATTATTTCACACCCTGAAACTGTTTGAAATGGGATTAACAAAGGACAAAAAGTGTTGGAAATGTAATAGAGAAGAGGGTACATTTCTTCATGCTATATGGGACTGTCCAAGTTTACTTCCTTTCTGGAAAATGATACCGAAAAAATTTGAAGACTGGCTTAAAATACCTCTACTAGAATCACCACAGCTATGTCTGTTAGGAGACAAGTCTCTCATACCTTCAAGCCCAACTAAGGCAGAGCTTGGATTGATATTAACAGGCTGTATGGTAGCGGCCAGAATCATTTTACGGAACTGGAAGAGCCAATGTAAGCCAGAATTTGCAGAGTGGCTTAAGCTTATGAAAGAGACAGCTGCTTTTGAGAATATGATTGCCAGGGTAAACAATGTCCCAAGCAAAATAAGCCAAATGTGGCAGGCTTTTCTGGCTTGCAGTAGGATGGTGTAGGGTCCTAGTTGACAGGATGGGTATATGTATTTATATGTGTGGGGATGCACGATGTGTCTGTAACTAGGTCGGTATCGGCTGATACTAGTCAAAAAAAAATAAAATAAAATATATATATATTTTTTTATTTTCCTCAACATGTCTGTCAGATCGACATCTCATTGTCATTCAGATGTACAAGTGGCCTATTATTGCTGGCTGCTTGTGATCTTCGGGGTGGCTGTGACTTGTTGAGAAAAAACAATATGGTAATCCAGTGATTTGTGGATTTTTTTGAAAAAGATTTTTTGGAGGTGAAAAAGGATTTTTTTTTTCTTTTTTCAAATTTAGGCTATATAGTGTTTTTTAGCACAAAATTTGATTTTAGTATAGGCATGTCTTTGTTTTTGTAGAGATCGTGTCGTTGTTGGTGGGTTTCTGCTGTCAGCCACAGCGGCGGTATTGGTGTTGATTTTAGAGATTGGCCGAAGTTCCCAGGTCTATGCATCCCTACATATATATGTATAAGCTCTGTGATATTCATGAGATGTAAAACTGATACGTTATTGCTTCCTTTTTTTCCTTTTAATTGGGGGTTTGTTGTGTTTTTATTTATTTTTTGGTAAATTTCTGACTCATGGTTACTGTGTATCTTGTTTGCATCACTTAGAACAATGTGTCACTTTTGTTTTTTCCGTTGTTTTTTGTCTGTTTAAAATTAATTAATAAAACCTTAAATGGGAAAAAAAGAATAAACTGATTAGAATTTTATGGTCGAAGGTCAAAGGTCAAGGTAACTGTGACCTTGTCTGTCTCATTATCATGAACGCAATATTTCAGTTAAGGAAATGTCTTTATGTTGTGGTTGAAGGTCAAAGGTCAAGGTCAATGTGACCTCACAAAATCTGTTTTTGGCTGTAACTCAAGAATGCATATGTTAATCATGACAAAACATCACACACAAGGATACAATAATGAAGTGATGACATTGTATTTCTAAAAGGTCAAAGGTCAGCTCCACTGTGACTTCATAATGTTAAGCATAAAATACTTTCCTGGCCATTATTCAACGTCATATCTCAGGAAGAGAGAAGGAGACATTTGGGTAGATACTGAATTCGTGACACTCATCGTGGGTGTCCACCTTGAGACTGTACTGATTGTATAGATCTTCTGTGCTGTCAGGGGACAATGGGTGTGGGGCATCCATGTTTTCACAAACATGGATGTAAACTCTAAGAGAAACTTGATCTGTGCACGGAGGCATACAACCATGAAGCAGTAATTCTAGTTAGACTTTGAATTTTGCAAGCAGTACTTATTATACAGTATATTAGAATTAAATACCACATGTCCTCTTTCATATTAGCTGTTATTCGTTGTCTCCAGGTGACAGTGAGAGGATCAGACAGCTGGAGGATACGATCAGCGGTCTGACTAAAGACCTCCACAACATGCAGACCACCATCCATGGCATGAACCAGAGGCTGTATGTAAATGTTGTTTTCAGTACATCATCTACATGTTTTATTTCATGGAGTGTATTTGCAAGCATCCCAAAGTCCTGTTTATGTTTAGTACCGTAGAATCTAAGTACACTGTGTATCGTTCTATATCTATTGCAGTTTATTTCAGCAGTTCAGTTTAGTAAGAGAGGATACACTTGTTTATTAACATACTGTATATACAGAGCTGTGGTAGGGTAGGTTTGGAAGACATTTGTTAATCCTCAATAAGAACTTAATAGGATACTACATAAATATACAGAATGTGCCCTTTAACCTAAACTGTGCACAAGCAGAATGAGCTAAATTTAGATTAAGCCCATCCTCTCCACACACACTTCCTGTGTATGATACATTTTCAAATCAAGCAATGTCATCCTCCACTTTGATGTCTCATATTATTTAACATATATGACAAATGTTAACCAAAAACTGAGGAAATCTCTACTCTCCTTCTCTGTAGGCCTGGTCTGAATGGGGCAGTGGTCCCTGCTGATTCAGCTCAGCCACAGATGAAGGAAACCATCAGCAACATCCAGACCAAGCTGGACCATCTCTACAACAGAACCCAGGTAAACAGCATTTCCTTCTTTCTTTACAGTCAGTGCATTCTGAAATCAAATCCAAGGATGAACAGTCTGAATGAACACTGTGGACATTCGCTTGCTCAGGTCCATGATCAGACCCTGCTTAACATCAACAACCATCTGGTGAACGGAGGAGGCAATGAACTGGATGGAGTGGTCAGAGGGGGAATTGGGGGAAACCAGCTGAACACCCTGAAGGAGGAGATACTGACGGAGCTGGAGACAAGGGTGACTCTGTCCTGCTCTGCCTGTCAGGTGAGGCTCAGCATAGAAAAATCCTTATTTGACTTTGTTGTAGACATTTTTAGATGTCACCCTGTGTAATGTCTAGTTGTAGTTTGTGTGGTTGTAAAATTTTAATGTTTTGACTTTGTTCCCTGTGGCCCTCTGTAAGTGATTTCTGCTGCCTAAAGCACTAAATATAATATCAGCCACATCCATGCAGTAAAAAAACAAGAAAACAACATTTCCACATCGGCCGCTACACTAACAACAAATAACACAAAAGCAGTAAAAGACTGATAGAAAAAAAAAACAGTGGCAACATGACCAAACACAATTTTCTAGTGGTTTGAAAGAATTGGAGGGTTATCCCCCCACCACATTCCACATTCTCCTACCATGCCATATCCACACTCTCACAACTCTCCCAACCCAATTACTAAAATAAATGTTGTTTCTGTTTTACAGATATGTTAACTTTGAACTTTACTGTGACGATATGACGAAACTTTACATTTCTTTACATTTCAATAATGCTGTTGGACATGTGCAACTGTTTCAGCACAAGAACTCCTTGGTTATGTTGAGGTAAAGATCATGTTTTGGCTAAAATACTCAGTTTTGGGGACACTATCCTGGCAATAAACACAGTGATGTCTCTGTAAAAAATAACCACTTTTTGTGGCCCTATCTCCACTGGAAAAACAGTGATGTGTCGCTAAAAAACACCCACATTTGAAACAGAACAGCAGCTTGAAAAACAGTGATGACTCACTTAAACACAACCAGATTTGTTGTTTTTTGGTTTGCAGCTTGGCAGGCATCTTGCCTAGGTTTCAAATTATCCACTATCCCCTTAACCTCCAGATGACAAAGTCAGATTATATAAGCTTAGAAATGTTGATATGATACAAATAAAACATGCGAATGTAACATATTAGTGGTTTGCAGAGTTGTACTATGTCAGCATATTTTTCTGGGGACTGGGCTGACTTTCCACATATAGTATACAAAATGCAATATCCAGAGTTTTATAGGAATGCATCAAAGACAAAAACGGCGATGCAGGTTCCATTTTCTTAAAGCAGAGGTTATTTATTGTTAAAAACAGTGACTGGTATTGAGTCTGTGCATTCATTAATCTATATGCTATACAACAACAACAACAACAACAAAAAAAAACGAGAAAAAAACCAAACAAATAAGGTGATTTCTTTGCTGACAAAGATTTGCCAATTATTGGTACAAATCGGAGGCAACCTATTCTCATGAAACAGTTTGTATGATCAAAAAAGTTCGAAAATAAAAAAAGTCCATTTTTTGTAGCCCATCCACCACCCCAACCTGCCTTACAAGGGCACAGAACTGCTTCCTTGTTAACTGCTGTCAGTGTATTGGTCATGTGATTGCAGATATATATGAATTTGAGTGCATTGCTTTTCGTAAACACAAACACAAACAACAGCTTGTAACAAAAAAAAATGGGAGAAAACACAGACAAATGGGCTGACAGTAAAGTCCAGGCTGTATTTAGCATGCAGTTTATGCAATGGTGGAAATACATGATTTTGACTCACCAAAGTGAAAGTGACATTGCTATACCTGCTCTACCTGGCTGGCTCACATTGCATATGTAAATGAAAACAGAAAAAAAACATTGAAGGTATAAAATTCTTGGAGAAGCTCACCAGTGGGCAGTACCTTTCAGGGAGTTCCCAGAACTGTTTTGTCCAAAAACACCTTACTATTCAAATTACTTTTAAAAATGAATTTGGAATCAAAAAATTGGGAACATAGACAAATTGCCCAAAACTTAATACAGTACATTATAGAAACAAACCATACAACTAGCAAATTAATTCCAGTCCTTGTGATCTCTGTTTTCTCCAGGCTGGTGTGGAGGACCTGAGGCGCCAGCAGCAAGAGGACAGGGAGCGGATCCAAGCCCTGGAGAAACTGGTCAGCTCCATGGACCAACACTTGAGGCAGAGCCTGGACATCTCCCGCAGTGAGACTCAACGCTCCCAGGCCTGCTGCAACACAGTCACTAAGCTGGAGAACAGGATGTCTGATCTGGAGGTCCGTGTCACCTCCACTGCTAACAAATGTGACACTATTAAAGGACGACTGGATAAGGAGCTAGCAGGGACAGGTGGAGGAAAGGGAAGAGTGACAGAGGACAGGTTGAATGGCAGACTGAGAGAATTGGAGAAGAAGTTGAATAACACAGTGAGGAAGACGGAGCAGCGGTGTACAAACACAGGGAATAATGTGAAAGACAGTGTCCAGAGAGACGTCACACAGCTGCGTAACATGGTCCTCAGTCGGCTGGATGATAACAGCTTTAAGATCGGCAAGATAGAACTGGACGTGTCTGTTCTGGGAGATACAGTCACTGACCACAGCCGGCGTTTAAGTCAGATGGAGAACATCACAACGTACCTGGACAGAAGGCTAACATCAATCGCAAACATCTGCAATGAGACCTGTGGGCCTAACGGAAAAGTCCAGAAGACTGACGACACTGTGAAAACCTTAGAGTGGAGAGTTGTGGCTAATGAAGAGGAGATCCAGAAGTTCAACACCAAGTTAGACGATCTGTCAGTTTCAGGGGACTCGCTGATTGACAGAGTGATCAGCTTAACAGACAATGTCAAAAAGATAATAGCTGTGACGGGGGAGAACGGCGAAAATTTCAACCGGATTGTCACAGAGGTTGAAACACTGGGCCGTGATTTTGAGGACTGTTCTATTTGTAGCAGCGTAGAGGAGGATTTGCGCTCGCTCACCAACTCCACTATGAGGGGCCTCAGCAAGTGCCAGACAGAACTTACAGATCTACGGAGAAAGGTCAACTCAGAAGAATCTGTCTGCTCTCAGGTGTGCTCCAACCTTCAGGAGGAGGTAGGACGACTCCGAGAGGATGTGGAGGAGTGTACTGGACAATGTAAAGTCAACTTCAATGATCTGAAGAAACGCCTGGACAATCATGGTGTCCATAGTGGAAGATTAGGTGGGGATCTGAAGTCCATCCAAGGAGAGCTGGCTGGGGTCATGGTCACATTTAACTCTATCAATGACACTCTGAAGGGCCTGGGAAGGACTATACAGACGCATGGGAATACACTGACTGATCTGACCAACACCAAGGACAACATCATTTCTGAGGTAAGGTACACAACTAACCTCTTCTAATTTTATCTGAACATTATCTCTATTTTCCTACAGTTAGTACCAGATTACATAATTCTTCCCAGGCAATTTCTTCAGAAATGTATTAGACATATAGATCCATTTTATTGGACATAAAGGTACTGTTTCAAAGCCTTCTCCATGCTGCCAGGAATTGTGGTGGGAAAAATATAGAATGTTGGTGAAAAAACCCCTAGAATCAGATAAAAGAGTGCCCCAGAAATGAGTGCTTAAACACTGAAATTAGTTCGCACTTTTGCACTCCTGGTTCCCTCATCTCAAAGCCAATGAGTTTTTGGTTAAATACCTGAAATAATCATCTTGTGGTTAAAGCTACTCTTACTTTTCTTGCATTTCACATCGCATCCCCCTCCTTCTGCAACTCTGCCTCCCTCCAAAGGCCTACTCCCCTCTCCTCCATTACGTCCTCATTACATCTATGATAGACAATAGGTGTTGGCAAGGTAACATTAGATACAGGGAAGAGAAGAGCGAGTGTAACGCGCTCCTGGTTGCAGACAGTCAAATGCAACCCCAGAGTTTTAAAACTCACCTGGAGTCAGTGATGATTGATGAGTTTTAGAATAAGGTTACAGTGCTAACGTTACATAGTAGCATTAACGTTACTAGTAAGTGGAAACGCACAAGGAAGATAACATTAATGTTTCAGAGGCTACGCTACAGTAGGCTAACGTTAGCCATTAACAAGAAGAGATGAAACGGTTTGGAGACTAAAATGTTTTTTTGTACCAGGCTGGTACAAAATGTGTTAATATATGATTGACTGGCTACTGGAACCAGCCTAAATTAGGCATTCAATGAACTGCAGTTTTTGGCACTTCCACGGTGATTTCATTTTTCAGCCTCGGCGGCTGCTGCTGGCTTGAGCCATGTTGCTAATTTGGCCAAAAAAAATAAAAAATACTTACAAAAAATAATGATAATCTGTGTGGCATAGTATGGTTACCCCCTGTTCCTTTTTGAATATATGACCCCTCTGACTTATCTCAGGACCCCTGTGGGGGTCCAGAGCCCAAGCTTGGGAAGCATCGTACTATATTACATAGATCAGAATTAAACAGGAAAGCTCAAGCTACCTTTATAAAGATGATGGTAATTGTGCTAATGATCTCTGTGGTATTGGTAAAAAAAAGATTTCCGTACACTTGCATCTATGCAGTGTTCCACTTTTTGTTAAGCTTTCGGTCTACTTGACCTTCATCAGAGCATTAAACTGTATCTATTGAAACAGAACTTTTCTTTTTGGACTTTGAAAACAACACTATATCAGTCAAGCATGCCTAATGGCTATCTTGGCAACAGTGTCTTCACATAATATTATTATAGTAAGGAAAATATTTGAGTATATTATAAACATTTGGGTCTTCTTGACAGACATGGCTTGGATAATATACTTACATATTTTTGTGTGTATAAGATACCATAGAAAAATAAATTGGAGCATAGATTGAAAAAAGGTATATTTATAGTAGAACTTTGTCAAACTTTGTCCAAAATACACACATTAACAAGTATCTACATTCTCTACAAGGTGGACAATTTGCAGAAGGAGCTGACAGATCATGTTGATGACTCCAAGATTCAATTTGGCAGTCTGGGCAAAGAGATCAAAATAATTAGGAGCAACTATGTGACGGAGATCGGGGAGTGCCGGCGGTCCAGCGATGGTCTGGACAGAAGACTTTCTAAGCTGGAGGAAGTGTGTACACGCTTGGACTCTTTTTCAGACAGCCTGGAGAGGATCAAGGAGGGTCTGGACCGACATGTGTCTGGGCTGTGGAGCTGTGTTAATGGACTCAATGTCACGGTAACGTCTCAAGGAGATCTTATCGATGATATCCAGAACATCCAGCTGGAGAATGTCTACTCCGACATACACAGACTGAACTCTTCAGTGGTGGACTTGGTCAAGGAGTTCCACAGTTTCATAGAGCAGGACTTCATGGGTGAGTTGCAGTGGACAGAGGGCATGGGATTTGACTTTTGGACAAGAGATAGCACTCAGTCGAAGGGAGGCAAGGTCAGGGAAAAATAGACCAAAGAAAGAATCCAGTCTGTCATCTTTTAAAGAGCCTATAAAGTCTGCAATCCGTCTGAAAGAGAAGTTTCAGTAAACATGAGGGTGAAAGGCACATCCTAAGGCACACCAGGTTAAATGTCTTAGCTTTCTTGGCTTACTGTTCATGTTTTTAGAATTCATTTTGGAAGAACTAGTTAGTCTCTGTGTTTTGGTTCAGAATTCTTGGGGAGTTAATAAACCATACATTTTTGGAATCTTGGAATATAATAAATATAAAAACTAATCTTTAATTTAAAAAAAAAAAAAAATCAATTTTAAAAATGATGAATGATCAATACACTTATTTTTCAAAATGTCAGGCTCCAAGCTATGCAGATGTTTACTTCTGGTGGCAAACATTTATTTATTCAGAGATTCACATCAACTAAAAAAAAATCATGTGGACACGCCTTGTACTTGCAGTAGACAGGGAATGTTGGTAGCAGTCTCTAGCATGTTGCATGTGAAATTTATTGGTGGCACTGGAGTAACACTTGCTGTGCTAGTAAGCATTACTGTTTTTCAGAGTTTATGTTGTGCAGTCGTAAATAGTAAAAGGACTGCATTTATGTAGGGCTTTTCTAGTCTCAGCGACCACTCAAAGGGCTTTACAGCACAAGTTAACATGCACCCATTCACAGCTCATTTATACAGTGGTGGCCAGGCTACCATACAAGGTGTCACCTACTCATCAAGAGAGACAAACACACAAACACTGCACACTTATACACTGATGGGGGGGGGTTCAGTAGTTTTCCCAACAATACTTCATTACATTGTATGTCCATCTGTCCTTCAATCAGACTCAAGGAGAAAATCACTAGACTTAGGTGGACAAACGTCAAGGTCACTGTGACCTCATGTTCATCCCATTCTCATGAAAGAGATTACTTTGGAACGCCTTGAGAGAATTTCTTCAAATTTGGCCAAATGTCCACTTGGACTTAAAGATGAACAGATTAGAATATGGTGGTCAAAGGTCATTCTTGTGAATGTGATATCTCAGCAACACCTAGAGATTTCCTCAAATCTAGCACTGACATCCACTTAGACTCAAGAATGAATTGATGAGAATCTGTTGGTCAAAAGTCAAAGTCAATGTGACCTCACATAACACGTTTTTGATCTGCTCATCAAGAGTGACAAAAAAATCAGTATCTTTCCCAACAACACTTTAACATGTAGATTGCAGGGTCCAAGAATCAAATGATCAACTGGAACATTACTCTTCTTCTTATGCTTGCTCTTTGATTGCAGGCATGTAGGGTAAGAATCTAATCTTGGCAGCACCACAAATGGGCCAGTTTCTTTTTCACACAAAATGCAGTGTTTCCAGTGTTTTATCTGACTGTGGACCAAGTTTTGGACATGCTAAGACCCACAAGCGAAGAACAATGATGGTTAAATTTGACAGGATATGCCTGCATAAGGGTATTGTTTTAAACATGCAATATATAATTTTCTGCCGCTAGGGGTCTCAAACCAAAACAATAACAGAAGACGGAGTTGGATGACGTCACGAAGTAGCGTGGGATCATGGGAGTTGTAGTTATATAACAGATACAGATCTCACGTTCCTCACTCCGTGTAACTGAAACCAACCGTGGCAGTTTTTATGGCAGAGCGAGCTTCAGCAGCAGAGAAATGCTCATGGACGAGATATATTACTGAAGTTATATTCACTTTATGTTTCACTTTATGCAAATGGAGTCCGTTGGCCGGTGTAGCAGCCCGAGCCGATCTGGTACCTACACCGGTCAAACTCTGATCTAACTATCAGTAGTAACGTCACTTAGGCTGACCAAACGTCCTCTTTTGCCCGGACATGTCCACTTTTCACGTCCCGTCTGGGGTGTCCGGGTTTTTTTTAATAAACTGATTATAATGTCTGGTTTTCCCTGTGTTAAAGTCATGGCTCTCTTTTTTTAGCGACTGTCTTGCTAACCTCAGTTATTTACACTCTATTCAGCAATGCTACTTACCTTAGCTGAGCGGTTAGCAATCTGCTAGTTATGTGAGCAAACTGCTAGTTACTTAGTTTTACAGTAAGCAATGGCTTCTCCCTCTCTGCTGCTCTCTTGCTCAGTGTGTCTTATGTTTAGCTATTCCTCTGCCTCTTTTATAAATGCAGTTCATTTACCGGCATCAGCTCAGCATTATAGAAACCTATCGTTAACGTTAGATGTTGTGGTTAGCCAGCCTCCGCTCCACACCGCTCCGTTTCCGTTTTACCGGGTTGATTACCGGGACAGCTTCAGTGTCAGAAGGTGCAGCAACCGTCAATGCATAATCATGATCCATGACGAGTTAGCTTAGCCTAGCAACAGTAACGTTCATTCTCTGACTTCTCAGCCGGTCTGCTTCTTCTTCTTCTCCTCATTTAATGTCTATGGTAACTGGAGTTATGCTGCCATTGCGACCTACTGACACGGTCCATAACTGTTATTAATTTTTCATATTTATCTGGGTTTGAAAAATTGTTGGAAACATTTCTGACAATCAAAGTACTCAACTAAACAAAATATATAATATTGGTTTAGTTGTTTTTAGAAATTTTATGTGGAAAAACTACATATTATACCTTTAATTAATCGTTATAGTTTATTATAATTAACCATAGTGGTATGAGAGCTGTATATGTAGTTCCATTTTGTCTTTTCTAGGAGGCATGGGATCTTAAGAGGGATATAGCAGGTCAACAGTATATGCCACATGGATGTGGTATACTTACCTAAAAGCAGGGAAGTGAAGCGGAAGATTAATTTGCGATGCAGTTCAGCACCGTGTGTCAAGTTCTTAAAAATGTACTAAATGTGATTTGGTTAGCGCCTGTTCAAACTATAAGAGTTTAGAGTGCATAGGGACTTAGAACATTATGATGTAAGTATATAATGCCATTCAAATACGTTTCATGAGTTGCACCAATTTTTGGGTTGATACCATCACAGATTTTTGGCAAATTGTGACCATTTCTGACCACACAAAATCCCTCGAAAATACCACATCAAGACATCAAGACCTCTAAGAACACTGTAGAAAAATCCAGGCTCTGGTTTGGTATCAAAAACTTTTGACACTTGGAGATTTCTGTGTGAATTGCATTTTTTGGGTGACTGGATGGTGAGCACTTTCTGCAAGTTGTATTATGTATCTGTAAAAGTCATACATTGTCTGAATGCCTGAGGTCTGTATTTTGTGGTTTGAAGGTCTCATGAGACTGTGACCCAGATACTTTGAAAAAAAAGAAATTTTTTTAAAAAAAATGTGTGTGTGTGTGGGGGGGGGGGGGGGGGGGGGGGGTGTTGTCATACTCTAAAGTTACTAGTTACTAGTAAAGAGGATTTTCAGAAGGGTGTTTCCCAGCTGGGATGTCTCATCAAATATCCTTTCACCCCAGGTCCACCTGGTTTCCCGGGCCCCCAAGGAGAGAGAGGCGAGCGCGGAGCCCAGGGTCCTGTAGGACCCCAAGGGAGAGTAGGACTCCCAGGCAGAGAGGGAAAGCAGGGACCAGCTGGACCCCCAGGTAAAGACAACAAACTTTGTCTTTGAGTTTGATTAGACTTTAAATCACAAGCTGAGGAGGGATAAAAAATAAACAGAAAGAATGATACAATTGGATGATTAACTCAGTGTTTTTGTCTTTCATCTTACTTCTCAGGTCTCAGAGGCGAACAGGGTATGTTTTGTTCTTACTAACCAGCAGATCAAAGCACTTATTACTGTTTGATCTTTGTTTCTTACTAATTCCTACTCTTTTTCTCACCACCAATGATCAGGTCTTGCAGGGTCTGATGCACACGTCCCACGCCTTTCTTTCTCTGCGGCACTGACTCGTCCAATGAGAAGCGCAGGAACCATAGTGTTCAATGAGGTCTTTGTCAATGAAAATAATGTCTACAATCCCAGAACAGGTAAGCTTTAGATTGGTTGGAATTTTAACTGGTGCCTGCCAAGAGTATTACTGTCTTTTTTTAAAGATTACGCCAAGGAAAATAAGTCTTTTTCATGTGAACGTAAAGGGTGAGTTCACCCAAATTATAAAATAAATGTAATTTATCCATCACCATAGCCATGCAAACAGTGAACGCAATATCTCAGGAATACCTGGAGGAAATTTCTCCGAATTTGGCTCAGTCCTTTATGCAGGGTATACAGTACATGACATCAGCCTGATTATAGCCCAACGCTGCGTCGTACAGTGTCGGATCGTGAACGACAATGAGTATCGTACGCGATAATCCATCATTTCATTTCATGTAGTGTGTCATAGTAGGCGACAGCTGACACCACATCTGGGATGCCTCGCGATGTCCTGACAGAAAGTCTAGCATTTTTGATTTTCTTTTTGTTGTTCACGACTGCTCTTGTCACAGCTGTCACTTTGACCAAGAGAAACACAGAGCGATCTGCTGCTGTGGTTAACTGTACAACAACAACACCCCAGCCTTTTTGATATTTCCTCTAGAGATGTTTCCACACAGAGTAAAAAGGGAAAAATGATGGGATGAAACAGCAGAGACACTTTATCAACCTGCTGAGTGCTACCATAAGCATCAACCTAGCAAACAGTGTTACTTCTTCATAATGAAGACGGATATAACGTAATAAAAAAATAATGGCTGGGCTTTTGCTCACCAGAGCTGCAGAGGGTACCAGCTTCATTTGAAAAAGACTACATTATAAACTGGCTGTTATTTATTATTCCTTCTGTATTTTTATATTTTTACTTTGTATCAGCTCTCATTTGTCTTGATAAAGTTAATGCATCGCGTCATCATTTCAAACTCTACATTTCCTGTGTCTGTATGAAATTAAAAGCCCCTTATAACTTTGGTTGAGAGGATTTCTCAATTTTTCAAACTGACTTTTATTGTGAAACATTTTCAGGAACTTGTGGAGGATTCAGTGACTTGCATGTTTGCATGCTGTACTTCAAATCTACCACCTGCCCTTTGGTGGCACTTTTTTACATTACTACAACAACCTTTCGGCTCACACATGAATAGTAATAATAATAAAAATAGAACAAGAATAACCTGATGACATCACACATGTCATGAAAGATGACCGGGAATGATTAGTGTGGACCATCGTGTAGTCTTTCATGTCTGTTGGCCAAGCCATGGCACTATTTTATGACTCCCTAATCTGACATTGTGACTGTCAGAAGAGACAAAAATGTTGTGTAATGTAAACCAGGCATTACTTGGACTCAAGGATAAAATGATTAAAATTTGGTGGACAGAGGTCAAGGTCACTGTGACCTCATATCCATCTTATTGTCATGAAAACGATAACTCAGAAATGCCTTGAGAGAATTACTTCAAATTTGGCACAAATGTCCACTTGGACTCAACAATGATCTAATTAGAATTTTATGGTCAAAGGTCAAGATCACTGTGACCTTGCATCCATCTCATTCTCATGAATGCGATATCTCAACAACTCCTAGAGAAGATTTACTCAGATTTGGCAATAATGTCCCCTTGGACTCAAGAATGAAATGATGAGATTTGGTAGTCAAAGGTCAAAGTCACTGTGACCTCACATAGCATGTTTTTGGTAATATCTTGGGAATTCATATGCTAGTATTGACACAATTTCACACAAATGTCTAATGGGATAAAATGGTGACATTAAGGCATTTTATATCCAAATGGTTAAAGGTCAACTTCACTGTGACATCATAATGTTCTGCAAAAACACTCAATTAAGTAATAAAATGTTTGTTTAGCCAAAGAAAACCCTTCTGTTTCTTATTCCTCTAAGGGTCATTCTGACTGATAATAATAAAATTCTGTAATACCATGATACCACAATATTTTCTGAGATGGTTATTGTACAGTGAAAATCTCATACTGTTGCAACCCTACGTGCAACAAAGGTCCAAGGGCTGGAATCAATCCCGGGACGATGCGATAATGTGACGGCTACTGATGCACTCCTGTAGCCATTTTGCTGTTGCGGTTTTTATGACTGTAGGGACGTAGCCAGCACAGAAAAGAGCCTTATCATCCTGCTCTATGATGAATTGTTCTCCAGATCAGGTAAACAGCTGTCAGTGAACACAGTTACTGATGGCAAAATTAAGTCTTCATAACCATTTTCTTTATTTTCTGACCAGATAAAACCTGGCATATAAAAACAAAACTACCTAACCTGACCTTTTAAAATATTGTTTTCATGCATTGTCTATTAATGTGATTCAACTGTAATTATTTAATTGACCTCCAAAGTTTATGAAAGCTACTTAAAAACAAGAATCCCAACAAACTTTTGATGAAATAAGGAGCTCCTCATGACACAGCAAATACATAATATTAAGTCTTCCATGTTACCTGCTTTCATCTTCCAGGGTATTTCACAGCTCCAGTGAGTGGGAAGTACTTCTTCAGTGGCATCCTTACGGGCCATAAGAACATGAAGATCGAGGCTGTGCTGTCCAAGTCCAACACTGGTGTGGCCCGAGTGGACTCAGCTGGGTATCAGCCTGAAGGCCTGGAGAAGCCCATGGCAGAGGCCAAACACATCCCTGGGGCTCTGGCTGTCTTCAACATCATCCTGCCCTTGGAGGCAGGGGATACAGTCTGCATTGACCTTGTCACTGGCAAACTGGCCTACTCCTCTGAACCCCTGACCATCTTCAGTGGTATGCTGCTGTACGAGACCATCTGATTGGATGTAGTCTCAACCTCTTGGGGAACCTTTAGCATGAGAGCATCTAATTTGTCTGCTGGATTGTTAGAGACAGAGCTGCTGGTTGAACAGGTGAATAACTGAATTACCTGGGCTGATTCATTCAGCAAGGAGAAAAATAAGTTCCTTTATGTGCTAAGAAAGAAGGAAAGGAATCCTTTTCAACCACAATCATTTTTGTGTTTCACAGCTTTAAGAAAAACTATTTGTGCAAAGAGCCATTGTGGTTTTTTTTTATTCTTTGCTGTCTTCGGGGTTATTTTATAATTCCATATGTCATGCTGTTCCATCAAGACAGCCTTCAGGTCTTGTGTTAATGAAAGGACATTTGGTAAGATGATAGAAGATTAAGGATGTGGGTAGTCTTTTGTTTTTTTTTTGCGTGTAATCCACCCACAGCATATCATATGTTCAGAGGTTACTACACACCATTTCTTCCCATTTCTAATCTAGTTTTCTTTCCTTCATGCTCACAGTTTCATTTTGACCACAAGCAGATTCCCAGAAACATAATGCTGAATGCCAATTGTCTTGGAAAAAATGCAGAGTGATGGAGGCGGAGGGGACACAGTCCAAACCACTATTCTTTACAAGGAAATACACAAATAAAGTCACTGACAGTTCATTCGAGAAACCACAGGATTTTATAAATCATACAGCAGCAAAACAATAAGACCATTTTAGGACATTAGCTTTGCCCAGAAACATGAGGGGAGGAGGAGGATGGCCTGGAGGAAGAATGGGGATTTTTTCCCCCTCTGATTTAATAAGGGCCATCCAAAGTTGGTGGAGGATCAAGTAAAGTTATGAAGCTGTTACTATCAGTCTATCTTACAATGGAATTTTTGTGAAAAGCTAACAAAAACAAATAATGAAGCTGAACCCTTGTCTCTATGCTTCAAATCCCACCTCTTTCATGTATACGCACACACTTCCTGCCTATAGAAGTTAAATTAAAATGTCTCCAGAATAACACATGTGCATGATATCAAGTTTGTAGATAATTTTGAATGGATTTTACTGAACAAAAATTTAACCACAGTATTTTTGTTTTGCTTCAATTTATCACAGGTTTCAGTCAAAGATCTTAGACTTTCTTTTACAAATATAATTGGATAATAGTATGTGTTCAGTGCATGAAAACAGTTTTAGATCTTTACCTCAAACCTGTGAAAAAACAAAAATGTTGAATGCAAGTTATTGTTTAGTAAAAAAGGAATATTGCACATTTCCCGCAGAGCAGATTGGGCCACATATTGCATTATATAACATTAGGGTGAATGGATTAATATCAGCATATCAGGGTTTGTTCACAATACATATCTTTTCACATTTTCTTTAGTGTTCAGTATGGTAATGTAATTTTATGTTTTTATGCATTGTATAACCTTGAAGGAATGTAAATATTTTTAGCCCATATGAGATTTTTACCACTTCACCTGCCAGATATTGTATATGTTTTGTATGTTTTTGCCACATGTGTGCCTCAAATACAGATACCCACTTTTACACAGCTGATGTCAACAGTCTCACCTTTATCTGGATTGTGTTCCTTTATTAAATGTGTTAGTGTGTGCCAGTCGTTGCAAACTGTTTAGCCTGCCATAGACTTATTTAATGTGGCACTTTTTTGGCTTTCACAGATACACACAGCTGGGTTGACTTTTATTTTTGGCTCCAGCTTAGAACTCTCACAGCCCTTTCTCCTGACTTTATAGGTTAATTTTAGCCAAGGACTTGAAGAAGACGCATGAAAACTCATGTCTTATGCTGCACTGCAGTGACACCTGGTGTTCAGTATCATTACCCTCATAGCTGTGATGTTGCTGCTGGAGAAATATCACATCTGCCATTCTTTGTGCATTCATTACTTATTTAGAGGAATCACAGGCCTCTTAATAAACCTCTCTGCACTCGGGTACCGTCATTCCACTGTCACTCACAAAAACAAAGTCATCCCCAAGACTTTGTAAATTGATCTATGCCCTAGCGGTCAAGAGCAAAGAACTGGTAATTCTACCTATGCTACTTAAGGATGTAAGGATGCATGATGACATGGGACATACATGCACATGGTGTTTATGCTTGTAGTTCTGTGTGGACCCCAGACAGACTAGTATTCAGTCCAATCCAGTGCTGTCAGAACTCTTCAATCAGGCTGGGAAAATATACTTTATAAGATCAACATCTGGACTGTTAAACCCTGTGCTTATAGTCCAGTTAATCTAACTCAAAAAATGTCTCAACCAGGAGAACATTTTATTGGTCCAAATACCCTTCCGAATCATATACGAACAGTATGTCTTCATGGATTTAGTGGAACATGTTGTTTTTTTAAAGGTCAAAAGCTAATTTTTAACATTTAACAGTAATGTGGTTTCGGTATTATTGTGTTAATATTGGAATGTCAATGTAAACCTATCCAAAACATTTGGTGTCTTTTTTTTAAGGTTTTAGGGTCAATCTGACAGAGTCAACGTCTTGTAGAATTGACGGAAAGTTATGTATTTGAAAGTTTTACAGCAGTTGTGGGTAGCCATTTAATTTTTCAAAGTTGCCAAGAGTTCTGGTAAAGTTTGTCAAAATATTATTTATCAAAAAATAGAAAGCTTACCAGTACTTAAGCAGCATTCCTGCCTTTTTGGAAACCAGGAAGTGAGACAGGAGTCCTTGGGATAAACTTGTTTTATGCCTGATTAAATCACGTTTTTGTAAAAGTCTGACACATCTTCAAAGGGCCATAATTTTCAAAAACTTCTTCTTTTTTTTTTTTTAAAGACAATTATAACTACATTTTGACATCAATGTTATCAGTATTTACTGTCAGTTTTAGATTTTGAAGGCTTTAAACACATTTTGAATAGTTTGAAGTTGTGACTTCTTGTCTGGGGCAAGGCTGTTTTCTGGGACAGAGCAGGTTTATAAGTTTAAAAAAATGAAAGCAGACCAAAATATTCAATAAATCTTTTTCTTCTTTTTCCCCCCTTTCTTTTAATTTTTTTTTCCCAAAATGATGTTTCACCCCACAAGCAGAATGTGTTGATTACTTATCATTTTTAGGGATTTTTGGTATATGATTTGTCCTAGTTCTCAGGAATAGGTGTTATAGGCCTACTCTTATTATAAATTTATGGTTATACTGCACAAGTTAAAAAAGTGGGAGTTTTCTGACACCTGGATGTGACTAGTGTTAAGTAACGCCTCCCCATTATGTTAATTGTTTTCAGTTTAAGTGTATTTTTGTTGTTTAGTTTATTAAAAATTAAAAAAAGAATATGATATGCTTCAGGTAACGTACACCTTCTCTTGCTGCAGTTGTATTTGGTGCCACAATCGTCGTATTACCGAGCTCATCACCAGCCCTGGAAGGCAGCATCAGACACCACCAAAACCACCTGCAAAATCCTTCCCGGGATTTTCACGCGTTCCGTTGCCATGGAGCTGAGTTTGTTTCCTCTCCCCGGCTCACACAAAGTGAGATGTTGTGTTTTATAGTAAGGTGAAGACTCAGAAGAGAAACTCGCTGTAAGTGTGACTGTCCTCTCTGTCTGGACGTGCTATCATGTGTACAACAGTGCATGGACTTTAAAGTTTTCAGCACGGTAAGGAGCGCGTGTCAAACAAAGAACTACAGGGTAGCTAGCTAACGTCATTCCTTTAATCTAACGTTACCGGGTGGGTATAATGATGGCTGTTGGTCTACCATGGCCTCAAATTTAGTGTTTATAAAATGTTTTATTCATACAGCGTTACTGAGCTGAACTGAGGTCATTTTCATTGCTTAATACAGCGGTAAAAGTGTAGCAACTTTCAGTAAGGGACAAACTGGGTTAAGTGGTTAGTAGCAGTGAAAGTACTGTTCATACACAAGTAACGTCAACGTTAGATTGTCATGGTTTTGGTAGGTTGAAAATTCAATGTATTGGAGGTAAAGTAACGTTAAAAGTCTCTTGGATTTCGGAAAATGTGTCTACAGGTCACAGACTGTGGTCTCTGTTGGACCTAAATTGAGGTAACGTTAAAGTTGATTGTTTTAGTTGAATAAATGTGAAAATTTGTGCTCTAACAAAGCAAAGCAGGTTTGTTGGACTGACTGCTCATTAGAATGGCTCCACATACTGTTGTTAAGTGACAACTAACAACACAGCCCATGTGCTGTTTGCTGATCTCACATTATTGAGTGAGTACAACTGGACAATAGGGGAGAATAGGGTCGGTTGTCACACTTTTTACTTTTATCTGAATCTCACAAAAAATGTGTCCTTGAAGGGGAACTACGTCCATTTTCAACATTAATTCATGTTATTTCGAAACTTTAAGGCTCTTTTCACAGAGAAAGCATTTTGCAGGTTGTAAAACATGAGGCGCACTGCCTTTTTCCCCATGTTGAATGCCATTATTAAAAAAAACACTTTCTGTGCCCTTTTACTGTTGCCAGGCAAACACCCCATCACCACTTGACCCTAACCTTCCATCAATCTACTGTTAATTTTATTTATTTCACAGTAATTAGTAGCTGTTTCCTAAAATGTTAAGGCAGAGACTTGCTGTAGCTGTGGGTGAGGATGAGAGGCTGCCAGCAAATAGTTTGTTGGGCACAGGGAAACGGAGATCTGTGTGGGTACATGACACCCTAAAAAAGAGGGTGGATCATGGGGAGTACCATCAGTTGATCAAAGAGTTTTGCCAGAGTTAAGAACACAACAACAGAATAAAACGTTCTGTTAGTCCACTAAATCAGTCTCCTGTTCATTGTCTGTGGAGCAGCTCCAGACTTTATATGACATCACAAGTTTGAAACTTCCTTCTCTGGTTTCTGGCTTTGAGAGTGGGTAGCTCATGTTCACGAATATTGATTAGGCCATGGAAATAACATATCAGGATCTTTAAGCTTTTTCTGTTTAAATGATATGGACTGCTAAATACATTGTTTGCACTTGGGATGTGGGGTTGGTTGTCCCCGTGTTTTTTTAATGGGGGAAAATAAAATATGAAAGCAGTCCTAATTATTATTATTATTATTTTTTTTTAAAAAGTTACATTCCATTAAAAATTTTCATTGAAATGCAACAACCGAATACTCATGCTGTATGGAGAGAACATAAGCAGGTAAATCATTCTTACAAGTGCATTTTTCATCCTTATGTAACATTTTAAAGAACACAACAAAAACATATGACAATCAACCCTATAGAGAATGTGACAGTCGTCCCCTACTGTGATGGGAATGACTTAGCTAACTAGCTGTAGCCTTGCTTAGAAAAAAAGAAAAAAAAAACTGTATTAACTTCAGCTCACCCTTCATACAATTTAATGGTATAACTGTTTTATTTTAAACCCCTTGTGTGAAAGCCTAGAAGAGAAATGTAGAAGAACTGTATATGTACAGTTTTTCACTAAACACTAAAAGTCATCTCACCTCATGCCAAGCTTCTAACTCCTGAAACGACCTTTTAGGTGACCTCTGATCCTAAGTCAGAAAATTTCTGTATCGAAATTTTTTAACTGCATGAATGTGATAACAAACTCATGTGACAACCAACCCCATTCTCCCCTTCTTATGTAAAAACCAACCTAAATAAAAGCTGCACAGTTGCTCTCATCCTGGCCATTAGCATGTCTACCTGCATATTTATAGTGGTGGAAAATAACTAAGTAAATACATTTACTCAAGTACTGCACCACAGCTGGTTGCGATGTACAGTAGTTGTGCTTGACTTGAGTTTTTCTGTCATCTGTTACTCTATACTTGTACTCCATGAAATTTTAATTGGAAATATTATACTTTTTACTTCACTACATTTATTTTATTAATGTAGTTATTGGCAGATTCAGATAAATAATACAAAAAGTAATCAACAAATAAATGATGATAAAGTAAAACTTTATTAACTCCTTGGCAAATTTTACAAGCTACCTAGCAGAGTATATGGTAAAAACCGTTACCACCTGCAACATTATAGTAACACATTAATGCATCAATAACTTTTATCCAATAATATTATATGTGTTATTTTTAAATGGGCCATTTTGCATAATGAGCACTTTTACTTTTGGTACTTTAAGTATAGCTTGATGTTAATACTTTTGTACGTTTACTCAAAGGAACAGTGTGTAGGATTTAGTGGCGTCTAGCTAGCGGTAAGGACTGCAGATTGCACCTAGCTGAAACTTCCCTCATGTGTCAAGCAGGAACTCCAGGTTATAATTCCCTCATTGTTCTTTGTTATTTTTTTTTTTTTACCGGGGCCGCATTATCCACAGAGGTATCTTCCTCTCCAAAACAAACAGACCTGGTGATGAAAACTGTTAAAAACACTGAATAAAACAGTTTCATGTTAAAAACACTGTTTTTCCAAGGGCTACACCCAACTCAGAGTTATGTCAGTTGAATGAGACTCAGCTGTTTATTATGAATATTCAATGATTCTTTTTTTTTCCAAATAAAGTTTAAACAGACTCAGTGGGACGTTTAGTGTGACACCGGCAGTCATTTAATATTGTAAACAAGCTAACGGCAATAAAGATGGTTCGGAAATGTTCAGCATAATTTTTTTTGCCAGCACTACATATCTAACAAAAGTCAGAGACTGTCGAATTAAGTTGCTGTGAGCTGGAAATTCACCAGTTAAAGCAGAAGAGAGAAGATGAAGTTATTTTGGAGCCTTGCTGCAGAGAGTTTCTCCTTCTTTGTGCCGCTGCATCTCATCTGCAGCTGACTGTATCAAAGAGTAGCATGAAAATCAAGAGCGTTCACTCCACAGCAAAATCTGGGGACCAAAAGTACACTGCACAGCACACTGACCAGCAATCTCAGGTGATTACACCCTATAGAAAACCTACTTATCATATTATATTCCATTTCTGTCAAAATATCCTCCTAAATCCGACACACTGGACCTTTAAATAAAATGTTAAATGCAGGACTTTTACTTGTAACACAGTATTGCTACACTGTGGCACTAATACTTTTACTTAAAAGATCTGAGTACCTCTTCTATCACTGCATTTTGGTCATAAAGTGATATGGGTTGTTCTTTTTTCCCAGCAACCCCTGTGTGACCCTATGATGAGCAGCAAAGTAGCAATGGGCCGCCTGCAGGTCCTTCAGATCTACCGCCTGCTGCAGTGCGTCCATGAAGGGGATAAGGTGCAGATAGAGAAGATGGTGAACCTTGGGGTGGAAAACCTCATCAATCTCACTGAGCCAAAGGACGGCACAGGGGTGCTTCACGTGGCAGTTTCAGCCAACAATCAGGGTGATGGGCCTCTGCTTTACTCCGTCACATTATTCCATTTAAGACATGGTGCTGCCCTGGCCTGCTGGAGCAATAAGTCATAATTAGTTGTGGCTAACGTTTAAAAGCAATGGCTTTAGACGGTATTTACATAGCTTAGACACTGTGCATATTCAGTTTAGTTAAATGTAATTGGATTTACTCCCAAATTCCTATGTTAAATTAGTTGTTTCTTGGTATTTCTTAAATATTGTGGATTACATTTTTGAGTTCCTGCTGTACAGTAACTTATGATATCCAGGAATTATTAGAGTGCACAAGGCTACAGTCCAAAATGTTTGTGAGAGGAATCCAACAGTTCATATAATGTACTGTAAACTAAAATCAGTATTGTTTTAAAGTCATTTTAATGTCCTGACTGATTCTCCACTCCTCCTGTCTCCTTACAGACTTGGTCAGCTTCCTTCTCTCCCAGGGAGCACACCCCAACATGCAGGACAAGAGGGGCCGCACCCCAGTCATGTTAGCTGCTGAGCTGGGCAATGATGCCATAGTGACACTGCTGGCCCAGAGCCATGCTGACTTGAGGCTCCAAGACAGTGAGGGTAAAGGTGAGCAGCAGCAGGCATTGCCATTCACTATATAATGGTGGGTTCTGGAAAAAGAGTATCACATATATTTGATAGATTTAATAGTTTATTTAAATTAAGTACTTTTATTGAAATTGAAATCTGAAAATTTGAATAATAAAAAGTCTGCATAGAAGTGACAGATCACCACCAGTTTCGGAACCCATCTGTTATCATATGACGATGATAAGCCTGGAGATGCATAGTCATAGAAATCCAGAGATACAGTGCAACATGATTCAGTTGGATGAAAGTGCCCAGATCTACTTGTAAAGAATGCAGTGGCTTTAGTAAAGAGTAGGGGTTGGAATCAGAGGCCTCACTGTTAATGCAATTTTTAATGTTTTGCAATTTGCTGAGTATTGGTGTAATGTATATTGCAAAATATTATGATTAATTACCTTTTATCAACTATAAATCATGTCCCTAAAGTAAATCTTTATGATATATGTTTTGCTAAAGTTTTTGGTCTGTTTTTCTTACATTTATCATTTTTATTTCAGCAAAAAGTATCTAGTGGACTGAAAAACTATTGATTTTAGTGTTCTTTAAGGCTACCAAAAGTCTTATCTATATTTGTAATATTAATAATTCATATGATTAAAAAAACAATATTTGGATTCTGTGTATCTATACAGTATTGCCAAAATACTGTGATACTATGCTGTATAGATATTTTCCCCCACCCCTAGTAAAGAGGAGGACAAATGTTAGAATTGTAGATACAATTCCAGCTTAAATGTAGGAACAAAATGCAAATATGCATGAGGGCTTAAAAGATTACTTAAGTATTGAATAATTGGCAAAAAGAAAATTGATTTATGTCTGAAGTAATTAACCAGGTAAAAGTATAAACATTTGTTGCTTGTTGGCGCTTAAATATTTCAAATCACCTTAAAGTGGATATTATGGATGTGTCTATTTCCGTTAATTCACCTGAAAGGCATAATCCAGTCTTTCCAGGACGTTTGGGCTTTTTCAAGCATAATTGCAGCCTAAAATGCCTGATTTAACAACATGATTTTTTGCAATGACATTGCAGGAGCAAGAGGAAATTGCAAAGATAGTTGTGATTTGTTTGTGTAAATAATAAAAACTAAAAGGCAACTTATTCCAGTGAGAATAAAACCACACTGTTTGTGATTTGTACTACACAAACGTTACCACTAACCTTACATAACTAATCTAACTCACCTTGATTCGACACTGGCAATACATTTGGATGCAACAGCCTCTGTTATTTGTCTTATTTGTTGTCCACATGTTTCAGCAATGCTCCTGGTGTGTTTTGTGGTTAAAGAAGATGTTTGTCAGTTGATGGTGCAGAACAGTAAACCTCTAACCTGGAAATCCAGATGCCCTGCCTCTAGCAAATTCGAATTTGCACTGCATGGGGATCTGGCCCCGACGATCAGAACCCGTTAAAATCGCCATCGGACCAATCAGATCAGTCTATCTGACAGAGGCGGGCTCTGGGCGGGCGTAACATGATGAGGACAGCGCTGCGCTGTAGGAGTCGAAAAGTAAACAGCCACGATGGCAGCTGCCGAAGGTCCGCGTCCATTCAATTTAGCTTTGGAAGAAATGCTAAGCCAACTACACGGTTTGAACGATGCTGCTCTTTAGCCAATCACAATTGAGGGGGCGGGCCGAGACGTGCTGGTGTCCCCAGGAAATGTGTACCTACAAAAACAGCAAGCTCCGCATCCATGGCGACTGCTCCACCCAAAACGCCATCTCATCAACATGAAAAAAAATATTTTTTCCAGCGAATGTCTGAGTTACAACATGATTGAGCTAACTGGAGTAGTTTCATGTCGTATCCGACAACAGGAGACTTTTAACAGATGACAATGATGTTAGCTTTGCTGCTGCTGTTAGCTGCCCCTGTTAGCTGCAGCCGCTGATGCTTTCTAGACATCGTGATTTCCCAAAACTGAATAAATACCACACATAGCAACACAAAACTGCTTTGCTAGCTCAATCATGTTGTAACTAAGAATATTTTATTTTAAAAATATTTTTTTCACGGACCATTTATTGAGTTACTGAGTTACTACAGACACCACTAACGGGGCTAACAGCTAACGGTTAGCCCAGCTGATCTACAATAACCATGTTATTCGTTACAAAACGTGCACACAGAGATAGTAATGTTTGTTCAATCATTGTGTTTATAGACTTTACAAACATCAGGTTAGTCTAGATTAGTCTAGTTGTTTTTTTTTTAACCAATGGATTTCCAGATTGGTAAATGTGAGACGTCCATGTCTTACACATCTGCGTCTTCACAGCCATAAACCAAGGTAACTATAAAAGAAGGAAAGGTCATTAACAGTGTTTAAATTTTGCATTGGAGCCAGAGTTTGGTGTCAGTTCTGTTGGAGTCAATGTGGCCCCTGTTTGCTCCAAGCTACGTTATGATACATCATGATTGTTAATGGCTGTGATTATTATTCTGGCTAGACTCAAGAGTGAGGTAAATATGTGCCAAACTGGACTGTATGCAACAATACCTTGCAGTTTGCCACAGTGATTTACATTCATACTAATGTTAGCTTATATTATTAGATTGCATTCACATAAGTCCTGACAATGATTAAGCCAGAGAGGCTACATTTGCGATCACTTAGCAAAAGTGCAGCTTCCTGTCTGTGTCTTTTACGCCTTCATAAAGATATTTCTTAGTGACATTTACGGTCCAAATTAACATGAAGCGTGTCAATTGAGTTGTTCAGCTAACATTAGCTAAACGAAATGCAAATGCTAACTTAATTAATTTACAAAAAAACTACGAAGTACCAATAAGTAATAAAAGTCCAGATTTGGCAATTAACGTTAGCCCTTCTAAATATTTAGTCCTTTGAATGTTGGTTAGTTATTGTTAATCAAATACATGTCGCCTACAATACTACCTAGCAATCTTAGACCTAACAAGGGCTTGAGTTGCAGCTGCTGGACTGGATAGAGCCATGATCTGTTTGTAGACCAATAACAAAGAAAACAAATGCACACATTTAGATAACAAATGTCAGTCAACATCACATATTGTGTGTTTTTTAATCCAGTGGAAGTATTTTTCAGTCAAAAGTAAAACAACACAGATATGATGTTATTTTGTGATTTGTTGTGCCTGCCCCATTGACTCAAAAAGAACTGACACCAAACTCTGGCTCCAATGCAAAATTCAAATACTGTCACTGATGTCATATCCTTTCCTTCTAGTTTCCTTGCCAGTAACCAGGAAGTGTGTTTGGTGATGTTATGTGGGGGACTGCTATGATCGGTGAAACTCACAGGAAGCTATGATGATTGATCAAAAATGTGTTAAAGCTGTTGTTATTGATTGAAAATTGCAAGATGGGGTAGAATTTATGGTAATGGCTTGAATAACCATTAATTGTTGCGATTGGAAAAGGCTGATAATTCATCATGAAATTATGAAAACAACATTGTTCTAACTTAAAGTATGAAAACACAGGAATAGAAACTGCTCTAAGTCTCAAACTGAGAGAGAATTGAACATTCAGGTCTGAGACAACTGACCTTTATTTCAGTTTATAAGTATGATGAGCTGGCAACAAAAAACAACAAAACATTTGAATCTGTAAGTAAAGCTCTTATTTAATGCGCAAAAATGTACCTGTAATGTCAGTAAACATATCTGGCTTTAATGATGAGTGGTAATGGAACAACTTCCCTTCCACTAATGTATTCTCATTTGAGCCTGAAGTGTAGATTTCTCAAATAGCGGTGTTTTCCATCTCAAGTACAAGCAGCAGGTTCACTGTGAATGCCCTGCCTTGTCTCACAGCTCATGAAAATGCATGCTGCTTCTGTTTAGATATTGATGAGGAGGCGGTATCCCAGACAACTTCAGGAACTTTTTAAACCAATTGTGATAATGACACCAATTACAGTGTGTCCGCAGCTTCAATTACTGCAAATGGCTCTCTTTTGAGATTGAAGGAAGAGAGAGGGGGAGTCAGGAAGAAAAGGATTTGTGTGAATGAATACATGCTCTTGTATAATTCATGCACTGTATGTTGCATGTGATTGTCTGCACACAATTGTGTATGGTATGTGTGGGTGTCATGCATGTGTGTGTCAGACCGTGTGGGTACATCTAATTACAGATCAACCATGAATGGTGATCCTCTCCTGTGAAACATGCTGAGTAACCTGATATTATCCTGCACTCCCTAAGGACTGGTTCAGTCTCAACACTCACAGCCAAGCCTTTCCCCCAGTAGGCTGAGTGTCAACAGTCATACATGTGTCTGTATTATCCTCATTGTTATAAAGATGGGCTGGATGGGGAGAGCAGCACTTGCTCCTTCCTCATTACAGTCACTGATGTACCAGTGAGGCAGTGCACCTGCACATACATTTAGAGATTTATTGGCCTTAACAAACATTCAAACAGCAATTCTTCTAGCCCTGGATTAAATGTCGTTGGAATATGTGACTAACGTCGACAATGACAGCAACATTATAGACTAGGTTTTAGACTCAGTTAGGTCCCCTACCCACAGTTATTTTACTGATGCTTCTCAACAGCTGTGTGAGAAGTTAAAAAAAAACAAAAAACAATAAAGTTGAGAATATTAGTCAACAATTCACCCCACCAGATCATGCTTTTCATGCTAGCAGAGACGTTTTTAATTATCAATCAATCAATCAATCAATTTTATTTATAAAGCCCAATATCACAAATACAATTTGCCTCACAGGGCTTTACAGCATACGACATCCCTCTGTCCTTAAGACCCTCACAGCGGATAAGGAAAAACTCCCCAAAAAAACCCCTTTACCGGGGGAAAAAAATGGTAGAAACCTCAGGAAGAGCAACTGAGGAGGGATCCCTCTTCCAGGACGGACAGACGTGCAGTAGATGTCGTACAGAACAGATCAGCATAACAAATTAACAGTAATCTGTATGACACAATACAGTAATCTGTATGACATCCTCGGTAATGACAGTAGCTTACAACAACATTCATGAAAGTAATAATACTGTCGTTATAGTTCTGGCTACTGTGGTACAATATGTTGAAAGTATATATTAGTATCAGGCAGTCTACATGTATGATAATATCATATGTCTATAATAGCAGTAGAAGTATGACTAATGATTAATGATGGCAGCAGCAGCAACAGCAGCAGCAGGCATCTGGCAGGACCACGGCAGCAGCACAACCACACACGTCACACTATCCAGGCACCGCTGCAATACGAGTTAACCTGAGAGACAGTGGAGCACAAAGGCTCCGGAGAAGAAACCGAGTTAGTGACATCCAGAATGGCCGAGTTAACAAGATGCAGTAATAGGATACGAGAGAGAGAGGGAGAGAGAGAGAGCGAGAGAGAGAGAGAGAGAGAAGGTGCCCGGTGCATTAAAGGTGGTCCTCCGGTAGACTAGGCCTAAGTCAGCCTAACTAGGGGCTGGTACAAGGCAAGCCCGAGCCAGCCCTAACTATAAGCTTTATCAAAGAGGAAAGTCTTAAGTCTAGCCTTAAATGTGGAGACGGTGTCTGCCTCCCGGACCGTAACAGGAAGATGATTCCACAGGAGAGGAGCCTGATAGCTGAAGGCTCTGGCTCCTGATCTACTTTTGGAGACTTTAGGGACCACGAGTAACCCTGCGTTCTCAGAGCGCAGAGTTCTGGTGGGATAATAAGGCACTATGAGCTCTCTAAGATATGATGGAGCTTGACCATTTAGAGCTTTATAAGTTAACAGTAGGATTTTAAATTCAATTCTGGATTTTACAGGGAGCCAGTGCAGAGAAGCTAAAACAGGAGAAATATGATCTCGTTTCTTAGTTCCTGTTAGTACACGTGCTGCTGCATTCTGAATTAGCTGAAGAGTTTTTAATGATTTACTAGAGCTACCTGATAGTAGAGAGTTACAGTAATCCAGCCTCGAGGTAACAAAAGCGTGGACCAATTTTTCTGCATCTTTTTGGGTCAAGATAGGCCTAATTTTTGCAATATTACGCAGATGAAAAAATGCAGTCCGTGAGGTTTGTTTTAAATGAGAATTGAAAGACAGATCTTGATCAAATGTTACTCCGAGGTTTCTTACGGTAGTGGTAGAGGCCAGAGCAATGCCATCGAGAGAAACTATGTCATCAGATAAAGAGTCTCTGAGTTGTTTGGGGCCAAGAACAATAACTTCAGTTTTGTTTGAATTTAACATCAGGAAATTGGTGCTCATCCAGGTTTTTATGTCTTTAAGACAATTATGAAGTTTAGTTAATTGATCCCTTTCTTCTGGCTTCATCGATAAATACAACTGTGTATCATCCGCATAACAATGGAAATTTATAGAGTGATTTCTAATGATGTTACCTAAAGGAAGCATATATAGAATAAATAGGATTGGTCCAAGCACAGAACCTTGCGGAACTCCAAAACAAACTTTAGTACGTACGGATGATTCATTATGAACGTCAAGAAATTGAAAACGATCAGATAAATAAGATTTAAACCAGCTTAGTGCAGAACCTTTTAGGCCAATTAAGTGTTCCAGTCTCTGTAACAGAATTTCATGGTCAACAGTGTCAAACGCTGCACTAAGATCTAATAAAACAAGTACAGAGACGAGTCCTTTGTCTGAAGCAATCAGAAGGTCTAACGACTAATTATTTAATTATATAATTATTTTCAAGATGGCGCCTCTAGTGCGGACGCCTGTTACAGCAGTTCCTGCTCACCGCCAAGCTTTTTTCTCTATCTTTTTCTTTTCAACTTTCTCACTTTGAGTTTTTTTTAAGTTTGGCTAGCTAGCACTTATATTTTGCTTTGTTATGGACAACAAAAATTATAAATAAATAATAAAAAAATATCATTAAATAACAAAACCTATGATTGTGCCTAATACAAGAGACACAATGCACATAAACTCTGGTCAGCAGAGAGGGAACACTCCTGTTTTTATTCAATTCAATAAAACTTTATTTGTCAACTAGGAGCAATTAAAAAACAGACACACAGGCAGTTATTTGCATTAAATAAATAAATAAATAAATACACAGTGCAAAGATAGATAAGATAAATGGTGTGTGTGTGTGCATGTGTGTATATGTTTGTATGAATGTGTATGTGCATGTGTAGCTTAAATGCAACAGCTGACAGCCTGACACTGACCATAAAAACAATAAACTTTAGTCTCTTGTCTTCTCTTACAGCTTTTGAACAATTTTAACAATAATATCAATGTTGAACAACATTTTTCTGAGGTAGTTATTCCAGGCCTGGAATTAAGTCATTTTTAGTGCAAGGCCACTTTGGCCTTTGATAAATACAAATTTATTGGGGCATCACGGCCAAAATGTGGGGCACCAAGGCCAAAACCAATGGCGCAATAACAATATGTGCTAATTACATTGAATGACGACAAAACAACATATGTGTTGAAAAACAGTACTGTGTTTATTAAAACTGTAAACTGAACATTTGACTTTTCCACAAAATGCTGTGTGATAAATGTTATTAAAATTAAATAAAAATGTGAACAATTCATAATATTCATTGTTATTTTTATGATAAAATAAAGTCTAAATGGACTAAGGAAAATCAAAATTAAATGTTTCAACATTTTCATGCATTAGACAGGAGTATTCACCTAACATAGCCTACATATCTTTAATTATATAATTATTTATATGTCTCTATGTATATTTTTACATAAATCCCCAATATTTTATTTGCCTTTAATAAAATCCTCTTCCTTCATTTAATTTGACAATGTTTATTGTATTGTATTATATGTATTAATTCTCAACAGGATCTTGTATGTTCTTTAATGTGTGTTCAATTTATTAAAAGAAAATAAACAAAAAAACCTTTTGGTGAACCCTGCAGCAAAGTGAACCCTCTTCCTCAGAGAGGATCTTTGCCTCCCAGTTTGTTCCTGGCGGCAGAGTAGAGTGATCCATCTCTCTTCTCAGAGGATCTTTGTCCCATCTCCATGTCCGCAGTGTAAACAGCTTTCGCTGGCGATTTGACAGTCACTAGAAGCACATTATGACACTTTGTAAAAGTTTCTGTGTGGTACCTGTGTTGTACATGACCTAACGTTAGCGGCTAAGGACTGAGAGGCTGTCCGATGTGTGTGTGTATGTGTGTGTGTGTCTGTCTGAGGAGTGTCAGTACATTAACTTGTTAGCTGTAGCCTTGCAGTTTGTCATGCTAAAGTTATCGTCGGCAGCCCTGAATAGCTTGTAAAGCTTTAGCATAGTTAAAACATTTGTTATCGGCCCATGTGTTTACTGCTACAGAAAATTAATAAATCTTTGGTTTATTTGCACAACGTCGCCTCTCTGCCGTCTTTTATCACGCTTGCTAACGCTAAGTTAACGTTACCAGCAGATGTGTATGAGATACAAACTGAGGCTACAGTTAGCAGTGTGTTTTTCCTGTCTCGCTGCTTTCCAAACTGCCGGCCGGCTGTCGCTCTGTGTCACGTAGTATAACGCTGCGTTGTTGGGAGCGCTTGTTTACATGCAGATGATGTCCTGACTCCCGGCACGGGTGAGGCCGGCAGAACTGCCGTCATTAAAGAATTAGATCGCATATGCATATGAATCGAGATCACAATTTTATTATGATTAATCGCGCAGCCCTAGCCAGAGTGCAGCGGAGGCGATGGTACAAACCCGTCCTCCCGTCCGTTGTCATGGGGAACATAAGATTGCTCCCCAACAAGATGGCCGAGCTGTCAGCGCTGACTCGCCATCAGAGGGAGTACCGGCAGAGCAGCATACTGGTGTTTACCGAGACATGGCTGAATGTAGAAGTACCGAACACGATTGCCGCACTGGACGGATTCCAGCTCATCAGATACGACAGGACAGCGGACAGCGGTAAGAGGAACGGAGAAGGGCTGGCTGTGTTTGTGAATGATAGATGGTGTAACTCTGGGCACATCACTATCAAAGAACAACATTGCTGCAGGGACATTGAGCTGCTGGCTGTTGGCATGAGACCATATTATCTACCCAGGGAGTTTTCTCATGTCATTATGGTAGCAGTGTATGTCCCTCTATCTGCTAAAGCCAAGTCTGCTTGTGACATTCTCCACTCTGTTACAAGTAGGCTGCAGACACAGCACCCACAGGCCCTCCTTCTGATCTCTGGGAACGTGTACCACGCCTGTCCATCCACAACCCTGCCCACCTTCACCCAGTATTTCCTGCCACACCAGAGACAATATAACACTGGATTTATTTTATGTCAACACCAAGGAGGTATACCACTCATCCCCCCTGCACCTCTGGGAAGCTGATCACAGCCTGCTTCATCTTCTGCCTGTCTACAAACTTCTGGTGCAGAGGGAACCAGCAACCACCCGCACTGTGAAGAAGTGGTCTGAGGAGGCCGAAGAGGCCCTAAAATACTGCTTCGAGGCCACTGTGTGGGAGGTACTCAGTGATTCCTATGGGGAGGACATTGACAGTCTGACATCATGCATTACGGATTATATTAACTTCTGTGTGGAAAGCACCGTACCCACCAGGACTGTACGCTGCTTGTCCAACACCAAACCCTGGATTACTCCAGATATAAAAGCTCTCCTGAAGGAGAAGCGGAGAGCTTTAAACTCTGGAAATATGGAGGAACTGAAGGCTGTGCAGAAGGAGCTACGGAGAAACATCAGACAGGGAAAGGAAGGATATAAAAAGAAGATGGAGGAACAGCTGCAGCAGAGTGATGTCAGCGGAGTCTGGAGAGGTCTGAAAACCATCTCAGGACACAAACAGCCAGACTCCTAGGCCAGAGGTGACCAGAAGTGGGTGAATGATCTGAATCTGAACCTGCAACCCCCCTCATCCTCACCTTCCCCCCCACCTACACTCCTGGCACAGTGCTTCGACACCTTCCCCACCCCCGCTCCCCCAGACATCTCACCACCCCCCACCTCATCACCTCCACCCCCAAGCACACAGCCCCCCTGCTCCAGCTTGTCCTTCACTACCTGTCAGGTGAGATCAGCTGAAGAGGATAAAGACGAGGAAGGCTGCGGGTCCAGAAGTTCTGCGCAGACCGACTGTGCGGGATAGTTGAAACCATCTTCAACCTGAGCCTGAGGCTGGGGAGAGTACCACAGCTGTGGAAGACATCCTGCGTGGTACCTGTTCCCAAGTCTCCGCACCTCAAGGACTTCAGCAGCTTCAGACCGATGGCATTAAGATCACACCTCATGAAGACTCTGGAGCGCCTGGTCCAGTCTCGTCTCCGCCCAGCAGTAGGCCCTTCAATGGACCTGTTGCAGTTTGCCTACCAGCCTGGCATTGGGGTGGACGACACCATCATCTTCGTCCTGTTCTTTCCCACCTGGAGAAGCCCGGAAGCTCTGTGAGAATCATGTTCTTTGATTTCTCCAGCGCTTTCAACACCATACAGCCTGCGCTTCTGAGGGACAAACTGGAGCACATAGGGGTGGCTAATCACCTCACATCCCAGATCCTGGACTACCTCACGGACCGGCCACAGTATGTCAGGACCCAGGATTGTGTATTGGACTTGGTTGTCTGCAGTATGGGGGCCCCGCAGGAGGCAGTGCTGGCACCGTTGCCCTTCACCCTCTACACTGCAGACTTTTCATACCACACCCCCACCTGTCATCTGCAGAAGTTCTCTGATGACTCTGCCATCACAGATGGGGACGACAGGGAGTACAGAGAACTGAACCAGGACTTTGTGGACTGGTGCCACAAAGGTGCCTCTGGAGAGCTCCTTCAGCAATAGACTGATTCACCCAAAGTGTGTGAAAGAACGCTATCGCAGGTCCTTCCTGCCTGGTGCTATCAGGCTTCATAACCAGCACTGCTCACAGTAAACTGCACCATAGACACTTTATGGACACCACTATAAGCATTGCTGTCCCCCATGTTGTTATGTGCACATTCACTTGCACTAAATATGTTCACTTTAATCCATTGCTCACTTTTTTATCCACTGCTTATTATTATTATTGTATCTTTTGTGCTTTTTTCTGCATGCCTAGTTTTTTAAGTTTTTAAATATTGAAATCTTTAATTTGACTCTTTACCCTTGACTGCTGTAACACTGGAGTTTCTCAATTGTGGGATCAATAAAGGTGTATCTTATCTTATCTTATCTTATCTTATTTTAGCCATTTTGAACCTGTGTCACTTAACCAAAACCATTTTACACATGAAGCCAACTATGTGATTTTCTTGATTTTATTCCAACCAAATTTCTTAAAGAAGTTATTGACACAGTTCAGCCCAGTATTTTATTGATTATTAACAGCTCTCTATCTCTCTGTTTTTACATTTTTACTTTTTATCAGCTCCCGTTGTCTTTATAAAGTTAAGATAGCTATAACATATACCGTTATTTCAAACTCAACACTTCCTGAATATGTTTCAAATTAAAAGCCCCTTATAACCTCGACTGAGAGAATCCCTCCATTTTCTAAATAGGCTTTTATTGTGAAACATTTGTTGGAACTTGTGGAGGATACAGTAGCTTGAATGTTTGGGTACGGTACTTCAAATGTAGCTCCTGCCATCTGCTGGCGCTTTTTAGGTGACTACAACAACATTTCAGCTGGCACATGAACAGACACAGTGACTCAAATAATAGAAAAGTAATAAAAATAGGACAAGAATAACCCGATGACATCACACACGTCGTGAAAGACAACCAGGGATAATTGGTAAGTACCATCGTGTAGTGTGTCATGTCTGTTGGCCAGGTCATGGCATGATTTTATGACTCCACAATCATATAATGAGACAGTGTTACTTTGTAACGCATTATACCCAACTCTGGTTATCAGTTTGTAATTGGATGGGATGGTTCCCTTCTGGGGGTCTTTCATGATCAGGACTGTCCTGCCCTGTGTCAACCATTCTGGGTGGGTCACATCCCTTAGCAGCTGGGCCATCTGTGCTGCTAGGCATTAGTTAGCTGCACTGCACATATATACATATATATATATATATATATATATATATATATATGTATATGTGTGTATGTGTGTGTGTGTACATATATATATATATATATATATATATATATATATATATATATATATATATATGTGTGTGTAAGTATGACGAACAACACAGGTGTCTGTATGGTGAATTTGCTACCAGGAAACCCCTGCCAAAAATGATTTGTCTTTATCTCTATATCTGTCTCTCTCTATAGGTGTGCTGTTCTACTGTATCTACCCCACCAAGCGCCACTCTCGCTGCCTGCAGGTAGCACTGAAGTGCCAGGCAGATGTCAACAATGTGTCAGCACAGGGGTCTCATGTTTTCCAGCTGATGTGTGAAAGAGCCCAGGAGTGTACCCCAATGTGTCTCATCATGTTAAATGGAGGGGCTGACCCCAATGCAATAGATCAGGTAAAAAAAAATCATTCTAATTAGAGAATCCAAATGAACTGTTTACATGGACGCTAAATAAAATGAGCTAATAAGGTGTGGGTTTACATGCTCCAAAGGATTTCATCAGAACTTTTTTGAAGTGGGCAAATTGGTTAAACCTGCTTTGAAGTGATCTACCAGAATAAGAATAGCCTTTTTTTTTTTTTTTTTTTTTTTGACATTATTGAGAAAATTCGATTCATTCAATATGTGAAGTATAGAAGGAGAAGAAGTGGCTCTGCCTGTTAGCACACTTTAGCAGTAACTAATGAAAGTAAAACCCATGTTATTTCTGCTACAAATTACAGATATCCTCTCAACACTTCACATGCAGACTATCGGTAGAAACTACAATTTACCACTGTTCCCTAAATGTCTCAAATGCAGGTTAATGCTACTGGTAGCAATTTGTATTATGGATCCCACTGCTTTTCTTCGCAGTTGTGCCCAGTTGAGAACTGGTACCCTTCCTCTGGCTATTGAAGTAGGCAGATATAAGGTATCCTGGAGGAGCAACGTATATGTGTTCTTTGTGATCTTGATGTTGTTGAAGATGAATATCATTTGCTGTTTCATTGCCTTTTATGCCGTGATTTAAGAAACTATCTGTTTGAAAAAAAAAATCAGTGAAAAGGAGTTTATTTTGGTTGCCCGAAGGTGAGATGTTGTGTTGGCTTTTTGATAAGGAGACCTTTACCTTGGCAAGATTTATAGAAAATGCTTGGCACTTAAGACAGAGAGCGTACCCAACATAATAAGATGTTTCTGTTATGGAATTTGGCTGTTCTGAAAGGTTTGCTTTTCCTTTTGTGGACTTCTTGTTATTGATCTGTCATGTGGCCATCCAGGCTGTTGTTCTAGTGTCTTGTAAGCCCACATGGGCAGGGCACCACTTGGTGCAAGACACTTAAATAAAATCAATCAATCAATCAATCAATCAATCAGTCAATCTTTGCAAGTCCCACCGACTGTGCTGTGATTGGCTAATAGTAGCCCTAACCATAACCTCTTTTCCCAACCATAACCATTTCCAACCTTGATACATTGACGTGATGAGTACTAGCCAGTCACTGTTCAGTAGGGCAGGACTTGTAAAACTCATTGGGATTCATTATAATGCAGTAGCACCAGAAGATGGTTATCAAAGAATAGATTTATAAATCAGAGCAGAGAAAGTAGCATGAGCAGAGTCCAAAATAGTTTTCTGTCATATGCAGCGCATGCATCTCCTAGGTAAACTAATATTACCCTCACTTGGGGGGAACGTGCAGAAAATTTTTTATTATCCCACCCAGAGAGAAACTAATATTGCTAATATTTCTCTATTAAATGGATTACACCATCCCCCTCAACTTAATTGAAAATTACTTGCGATCAGACCAGTCTCCTCTGACTGAGGTGGTTACATAAGGCATTTTTATTCTGGTTTTTAATGGAATATGAGGGTACATGTAAACACACCTTGAGGCAGTGGCATGTAGTATGTGGGAACTGAGCTCATGCTTGGTGATGCTGAAATATTTCCAGCCAAGATGTTCTTCATGCTTTCTGTTTAACGTAAGACTGACTCTTCTCCTCTCTCTTGTCAGAAAACCAGTGTCACAGCATTGATGGAGGCAGCCAGGGCTGGCTCCCTGCAGCTCGTTAAAGCCATTCTCAGGAAAGGAGGAAACCCCAACGCTCTGGACAGAAAACGCCTCACTGCAGTACACTATGCTGCCATGGGGGGCTTCTTTGAGGTAGCATCTGCTCATCCAACCTATGAAATCAAAGTGGAAGTGGCTGTCATTTGCCCCTACATTAGCTGTTTTGTTTTTTTTTCAAATTGCTCACTCAGGCCCTAACTCAAATTACTGTGGTTACTATCAGTAAAAGTGGGATGTTAGATTTTTAAGATTTTGTGTGTTTGCTTTGTGTTGTTTTGTGCCTTCCAGGTGATTCAGGTGTTGTCTGCACACTCAGCAGACATGGGTGTGATCAACCTAGAGGACTGCACAGCTCTACACTACGCTGCAGCCACAGGAGATGCTAACTGCTGCAAGTTCCTGGCACAGAGAGGTGTTGTGAAACAGTGTAATAGGTCTTTGGTTTTCAAAGATAAGGCAAAGAGAGCTCTGTGGTAGGGCCGCACAATTCATTGAATATTCATCTCAATAACAATTTTGGCCTCCTACAATGAAATACACATGATCGACTGCAATATTGACAAATAGAATGTGAATCAAATCATGTGCTTTCTAAACTGACAGCCAGCTGCCACTTTTGGAAAGTGTGAAATACTTCCTTTGTTTGGAAGTGTTCCGGATTTAGGGCAAGTGATGTTTAGCTATAACGAATTATATGCAAAGAGTGCATAAGAATTGTGTCTGTGCCACAAAACAACACAACTTACTTGTGCGAACTGCAGTATGATGAATGCATAAAGACCATGAAAAACAACATCACTAATGTTACTTCACTGAATCCCTGTCCTTGTCCAGCGTCATCTCAAACATCCATGTCACAAATGCTGTAATGCGCGTCACTGTATTCACCTAACTCCAAAAAAACGTAGGGTTGGGTATTGTTGGGTTTTTTTCAATACCGGTGCCAAAATGAGAATTTTAAAACCTTCTGGTGCCGAAACAGTGCGGAGTGGAGTGGAGGAGTGGCTTATGTCACTGCAATGAGAATAGCTGATCCACCTACACAGTCCACCTTAAATTAGCGTGGTCAGTTTTCAATGTGAGGCTAACTGTGCTCGCTAACTTTGTGAATAACTTCCCTCACTTTAATCAGCAAGCAAAACACGGGAGCTTGGCTTTGGTGTTGAGGAGTTGTAGCATTTAATTACTGATTAATAGCCTAAACTGTACACTCACTGTACTGCTGGGTTTAACTTCATACCCTCTGCTTTGGTTGCAACTTCTTCACTGTCTTGTGTGATGTGTGGCTCTCTCTCCCTCTCTGAGCTGCACACTCGCTACTAGGGCCACTATATTGCCACTGATTTCCAGAATCAATTCGATTTTGATTCACAAAGTCCCGATTTGACTCAATTTCTGATTCAATACTGATTTGACTGGGGATCTTCCAAGTACAATACCAATTTTTGCTGCAATGTGAAAGAGATTCTCAGAGATCTAATACTGAAAATGATTTATGTGGAATTATTTTAAAGATCGTTTTTTCAGAAAGAGAGTAGGGGGTTGACATGCAGCAAAGGGCTGTAAGCTGGAGTCGAATCTGCAAGCACTACAGCTAGGCATCACCTCTATACATGGGGCGCCGGCACTATCCACTAGGCTACCAACACCCCAATGTGTGGAATTATTTTAATAAAGAATAAATTCAGAGTAGGATTTAAACTGAATATTTGATAAATAAATGTTGTTTCTAGAGCAGCAACAGTAAGAGTAAAACAGCAAAGTCACAATATAAACTTAATACCTTACTTATAACAAATCTAAACTGTCAGTAAATAAATCATATTCTTGACATCATAATACTGAGTGAAGATTAGAAAGAATTATAGCTGCTGTGCAGTGATGGGTCAGGTCTGGGCATTTTTAGGCAATTCTGAGCAACAAGCAGAAGAATTGGAAGACATTTAGGAATTTAGCAACACAACCTGCCTTTTGCATTTGGCTTGAACTCACAACCTCTGAGACTAAGGAGCAATTTCTATCTCACTGAGCTAATTAGTCGGTGACAATTTATGTGTAGCTTCACAAATTGACTAAGTCAGACGTGCAGGTTTAGCAGCCGTCCATGCATGGAAAAGCAAATTTCAAACCACTGTAAAAAATTCAGTTATCGAAACAAAAATCTGAAAATACACATATTGTATCTAGACAGCATGGAGATGTTGGTAATTTATTTTGACAATGATTGATTTGCTTCATAAGTGAAAAACTGATGTTTAACTAGTTGAGCTATGTGCAAAGTGAGAAGCCTCAGATGGTTTCACACTGAAGTATTGACACTGGACCTTTGTGCAAAGTTTGGTTTATTTTCATGAAGGCAGATTTTCTAGCAGAAAAAAGACTTGAAGATGCTGCACAGTGATCAGTCACGCTCAGGCAATTTTAAGCAATAAGCTGGAGCACAAGAAGATGATTACATTACAATGTGGATTCTGCACCAGTTGAGGCTTGACCAGCAACCTCTGGAACCTAAGACGGTCATCTACCGCTCTGAGCTAACTGGCAAGTAGCAACTAACAGTGGCTTCACAAATTGAGTAAGGCATTCACTGTTGTGTAGGAAAGCAGCCATCCATGCATGGAAAGGCAGATTTGAAACCACTGTAAAAAAAATCAGTTATTAAGACAAAAATCTGAAGATACACATATTGCATCTAGACAGCATGGAGATGTTGGTAATTTGTTTGTGACAATGATTGATTTGCTCCATAAGTGAAAACCTGATGTTTAAAATTGCTGTTTTTACATTGAGTCCAATTGTTCACAGTAGAGCAAAATTCAAAATGCTGTCAAAAATTCAGTTTTTGAGATAAAATTCTGAAATTTGCCACACATCATCTACCATGACTCTAGAATTTTGTCATTTTTTTCATGAACATTGAAGATTTATTTAGCAAGAATTTGCATGTATATGTTTACAGTACCGTTTACAGTCAAACATTTCGATGCACTGTAGGCTCAATTTTTGATAAATCAAAAATCTGTGTGGATAGTTTGTGTAGGACAGTCTGAAGATGCTCTGTAGCAAGTTTGGTGTCAATTGAGCAAAAATTGTGGGAGGAGATAGTTTAAGATGTTTTACAGTTTTTGAAAAAAAACAGAGTGATGGACTTCATAATTTTTAATAGGTTTAAAAGTACAAAAGTTTCTTCAGTATTGGGGCTACATGCTTTGATGAAAGTTGTGAAGTTGTAGCACGTATGGTTGATTTGTTATAATTTTTAAAGTTTTGAAATTTAGACGCTTGCTGTAGCACCACTACTGGCTTGAGTTTACAGCTGAGGATATCTGGCATGAGAATGGACCTTTGTGCAAAGTTTGGTGAGTTTTCACCCATGGGAAGAAGAAAGAAAAAGAAGAATACCTAGGATTACAATAGTGTCCTGGCAGCTTAGCTGCTGGGACCCTAATAAAGAATACAGACATCAGTCACTATCAGTTCTCCTGTCCTCTCTGTTCCTCTCTCTGCTGCTGAGGAGATTTACTGCCTGCAGGTCACATTATCACAGGTGTTAAGTGGCAAACTGAGTTAAACCGCTGGACATTAACAGTTGTTGTTTCAGCTTTGTAGTATTGCTATGAGCTGGAAAGCGCTCTGTGCTTGTTTGTAACATTAGCGGTGGTGGATGAGATACTGTGGACAGAGCAGATTGAAATATCACTTTTCTACATGTTTGTTTGCTGGTAAACAGGTGTATTGATAAAGTATTGACATTTTCCTGGTGGAGGTTTTATTGCACTTATAGGAAAAAGCGTAGTTGTCGTCAGCTGAAGTTATCTTCTCTTCTCTGTCTCCAATGTGGCATCTCTACTCCGTGTTTGTGTGTGTGTGTGTGTGTGTGTGTGTGTGTGTGTGTGTGTGTGTGTGTGTGTGTGTGTGTGTGTGTAAAAGTGGCACAACCGCCTTGACACACAGACAGCAAGAGGAGAGGCTGCTGCAGCACGATGATAAATTACACCAAAATGTAAAACAACTAAGCTTTACAATACTAGGATCCTTTATAATTTAGCACCCGGGGCCTGTTTACTACAGGCATATATTTAAAAAAAAGTGTATGTTAAAAGATTGATCTTGGATTTTATTAAATGATATTGGGTCATTCAAATAAGGATTGATTTGAATCAGATGAATTGATTGTTTAACTCAGCTCTACTTAATACACACACAATCTGGCACCCAAATGAGGCACTGAAATCTGCATTATGATTTGGTCCAGTAAGTACCTGTTGTATCCACCTTATTTTTCACGGAAACACGGAGGCAAAACAGAACGCAGCCAGCTTCTGTTTTTTTGTGCGACACTTCCGGTCCAGCACTCTTGACCACTGTGTAAATGGGAATCGCTTTGTTGTTTACCTTGTTGAGTTTAGTTAGATTACGATTATTGATCCGCTGCAGCAGGAACCAATTGGACAAAGCTAAAATAGATATGTATATCACATTTTTTCACCATATCACTGTTGAGACTAATCTGGTGTTTGTAAATTCTATAAACACAATGATTGAACAAATGTTACTATCTCTGTGTGTGTAATTAATAACATGGTTATCGTAGATTAGCTGGGCTAACCGTTAGCTGTTAGCCGTTAGAGGTGTCTGTAATAACTCAATAACTCAATAAACGGTCCGTGAAAAAAATATTTTTCCAGCGGATGTCTTAGTTACAACATGATTGAGCTAACTGGAGTAGTTTCATGTCGTATCCGACAACGGGAGGCTTTTAACAGATGACGTCCTGATGTTAGCTTTGCTGCTGCTGTTAGCTGTCTCTGTCAGCTGCAGCCACTGATGCTTTCTAGACAACAGCTGGATGGTTGATGCAAATATGCTGATTCGGGTGCTGTCAGAGCCGATCTCACAGTTGCGCATCACTATAGCTTAATAATCAACTCAGTCAATAAAAACAACTGTGTTAGGAGTGTATGTTGCTCACAGAAAGAAAGAAAGAAAGAAAAAAAGATAGAAAAGCAGCGTACACCTCACATGTATTTCTCACAGTTGCGCACACGTTTGGCTGGCATGCAGAAGCACCGTCTGTGTGTCGAGGGTGCCAGCCACAGCTTCAGCTGTTCAGGTAGAGAGGCTGTGTAGCGCGGTGTGTTTTTTTGCTGATTCGCTTCTGCAGGTTCTCTGCTGGTACACTGGAGACGGAGATCAAGTAGTTTGTCTCACTCAGGATAGACTGTGCTTTTTGGGTTCATCGTTTTTGATTGACATGCGATTTATCCGCATTTAGAGGGACTTATTTTTACCGGCAATTACCAGAAAACGGAAACGTGGGCACAGTTATCTATATAAAATACACAGACTAACTAACTAACTAACTGATTGAGTAATATGAACAATAAAAATTGAAAAAAAAATAGCTTGCACCGTTAGCTCCGGAAAGGGAAAGCATGAGGGAAAGCGGCTGACCGGAAGTCACGCACAAAAACACGGAAGTTGATTACTATTTACTTCCGAGTTTGAAAATTAGGTGCTTTATTGGCACCAGGTTTCTGTAGCCACTCCTACCAAATACAGACTGAAATAACAAATGCAGTTGTGTTTGGCCAAAGATACGTGTCCAATAAACACTGTCTTTATATGGTTGCATTCTGTGGCATATTTATTTTTAGTAAACTTATATTTTAGGTACAATTTATTTCTATTTTGCTTCTAGGAGATGCACTGGATTCAGGTGAAGAAGAACCTTATTTTATGTCTTATTTTGATTAATTAGCAGGATTATAGCACAACCCGAAAGTGAAAGCAAAAGCACTGCTCTGTTCATTTAATTTTTGGATAAAAGGTTTTGTTACAGTTTTAATCATATTTACCTCTCTGAAATGCATTGTGAATAATGAACAGTCTTGCCTCTTTTTTGTAGTTGTATGTTAAAGGATTATATCTCTTTTGTGATACATGCAGAACTAGGAAATTACATTTTCTTCTTGCTTAGTATTTGACATAATAAAGAAAGTAGTAGAACATGCAGCTGCAAATACAGTCCCAAATTAAATAAGGTTATTCTACCATGTATTTATGTTTTTCCTAAAACTATGCTCTATGTTCAGGTTGTAACCCCAAACTGAGGAGCCAGGAAGGTTTGCTGCCACGTCAGATTGCCAAAGACGCTGGTCACAAAGCAGCAGCCAAGGAGCTTAGGAAAGCAGAGCGGCAACAGGGAAAAGGCAACAAACGCGACTGTGTCACCCTCATGTCAGATCCTTGGAGCCTGACCCTCCACGACTGGTCTCACGAGTACGAGGCTGAATTACGGGAAGCCTTTGGGAACAAATCAGACACAGTTACCACTGAGATGTTTATTTCAGTGTTAGAAGAACTAAAAGCTCCTGTTGAACTAGACCAGCTCCAGACAGTCATCTCAGCCCATGATAAGGGAAAAGAGGGGTGTATCAACATCAGTGATTTCATCAAAGGTGTCAAATACATCAAGAAACCATTCCTCCTCTCCTCGTACATGCCTAAAAAGAAAAAAGGAGAGAAGGGAGGAAAAGGAGGTAAAAAGAAGGGTAAATTTGTCCTCCCCATGCCCATTTGTACCCTCCCTCAGGAGCTAATGCCCCGGCGATCAGACGGGGGCCCACCCAATTTCATGATTGAGACATACCACAACCGCTCAGACATCAGTCGATTTGACCGTGATCATCCACCAGAACATCCTATAATGAATGACTCAGGATGGTATGTAGAACAGCCACAGAAGGTCTATGTCAATATCAACTACTGTGTGAAAAGTGGAGACCTGGAGTCTCTGGACCTCGCTCTCAGTCAGGGGGTTCCTGTGGATGTTCAAGACCAGTTTTACAAGACCCCACTGATAGTGGCCTGCTCCAGTGGCAACTATGAAGTGGCTCAGTACCTCCTCAGTAAGGGGTGAGTCAGATCATTTTAGACTTTGGAAACAAAGATTTCACCACCTCCAGCAATACACACATGCTTTTTAGTCCTATTTGTGAAACATGAACGTCTTAAGGGAATTTCTTCAAATTTGGCACAAACATTCACTTGGACTCAAGGGATGAACCGATGAAAAGAATGAAAAAGATGAAAAGATTTTGATGGTCAGTGGTCAAAGTTAAAGATTGCGGTGACCTTGCATCCATCTCATTCTTGTGAAGGCAATATCTCAAATAGTGATGGCCTCATAAAGCCTCATGAAGCATCTTCTTCATTTTGTGAGCCCACTAGATGGTGCTCTTGGTTTAAAAAGGGAAAACGAAACGAAACAAAAACAAACGTCCACTTGGAGTGAAGAATAAATTCAGAGTTTTGTGGTCAAAGGTCAAGGTCAGTGTGACCTCATAAAATATGTTTTTGGCCATACCTTAAGAATTCGTGTGCTAATTCTGACAAAACTTCACAGAAATGTCAGGATAAAACGATGATGTCATGTTATTTTATATCCAAACAGCCAATGGTCAGCTTCACTGAGACATCATAATGTTCTGCATAAAACACTTTCCTGGCGATTAATCTACACCATATCTCAGGAGCAGAAGGGGAGACATTTGGTCAGATACGGAATTGGTGACACTCATCTTGGGTGTCCACCTTGAAACTGTGCTTATTGTATAGATCTTATATGCTGCTGGGGGTAAGGTGAGTGTGAAGCAGAAGAGAAGAGAAACTCGACTGGTGCATAGAAGGACACAACCACACAGCGGACATGATTTATCCCAGTTATAATGAATGGGTCAAAGATTATTTATCATAGTTAGGTAAAATAGATAAACAATAATGCTAATTAAAAGCCACTATAATCCATATTTTAATAGTAACAATAACTATGTTTACATGCACAAAATATTCAGGTTTTTTGCCTTTATTAAAAGACAGCAATATTCCTACTAAGATGTTTACATGGCTAATGAAAATCAATATTCCACTATTCCAATTTACCTCATCCATGAAATATAGAAAAGTGGAAGGGGGTATTGCGTACAACGTACAATGTACAACGTAAGTGTATTCAACGTTCCAAATGACAGCTGAAAACAATGTGATATTTTTAAAGAGGCTTGTCGCTTGTAGTGATGAACCTGTGAAGAATGATCTTGTGAACCTGCAGCTTCCCTCGGCATGTCATTTTCTGCCGCAGCATTTGGCTGTTGTGACTTGTCTGCACTACCTGTTCAGCAGCAGACAGACACAGTTAGAGACTAGCATCTAAGCACAGTGGAGCATTCCCACAGGAGTTGGTAGAGACCAAAAACAGAGTTAGAAGAGATATAAAATATTGGAGTTAAATTTGCCAGGTGGCCACAAACACAACTACAAATGAATGACTGCTGGTAGTGTAAATTGTAGAAAATTGTAGCTTGTTGATATGTCAGTGTTGTCTACAACTTGGTTCTGTTGCCCCTAAGTGGCCTAAGAAACAGATATTGCAGGTTAAAGTTATAATTCATCACATCTTTGTTGGTTTGGTGACATGTGGTAAGGGGTGGTATCAGCAAGTGTGGTTTGATACTACAGGTCCCAGAATTCTGCAGGCAGCACTCACCGAGCAGCTACTATTTCACTAAAGACAGAATAGAAACTGGCGTATCTTTTTGCACTGCAGCCAAATAAAACTATGCAGAAAATGACAATGTCCAATTTTGTAGACTACATTTTTAAGAAAAGATTACTGTCAGTGCTAACCTCACAAAAACACCTGACAAAACATTGCAACTGCTTCACAATAAAGGCCAACCTGTGCTTCACAAGTGAAGTGTTTTAGTGACACTATTAAATGTGTTTCTTTTTATATGAAAGGTTTGTTTTTGATTGCAAAGTACAACTCCCAGATCAGATTTATATTCAGTGTGTAACAAGGCCCATGCCCTACTGATAACACATGTATTCCTAATAGGGCAGATGTGAATGCGTGTGACCAATTCTTCTGGACCCCCCTCCACCATGCGGCTCATGCTGGCCAAGTGGAACTTATAGAGCTTCTGGTGGAGGCCGGGGCCAACATAGATGCACGGGCCCTCAGTGAAGGCACACCCCTCATGCGGGCCATCGAGAGCTCTCAACCCTCCTGTGTGGACTTCCTCATCAAGGCAGGCGCCAGTGTCAATGCAGAGAACAAGAAAGGTATGACTGTAATCTGAAATATCGCAAAGTACTTTTAAAATACTAATGCTGAAACTAATTTTATCTGGAATACTGTCAATGCATACTAGTGACAGATTAAAATAAACATATGGAAATATAACTGAATAACATAGTAAAAACATAAAACATAACATTTTGAGGAAACGACACAGAAAATGGGAGCCACTGATTTGGTTGAAAGGCACAATCGTTTCATAAAAAGTATTCAACCTTGTGGCAAGCTATCCCTCTTTGATGCTTCACACTGTGACTTGTACTTACTTAATTGACCATGTTTTGTTTTGTGTCGCTTCAGAACAAAACTGTCTGGACATTGCCAGAGCTTTTGCAGACTCCAGAATAATCGACTTGGTCAAAGACAAAATGGATTCTCTGCCTAAACCAAAGGAGACAGCGAAGGGAAAGGGGGGCAAAGATCAAAAGCCTAAACCTGCTAAGCCAAAGGTAACCACGTAACTCCATTAAAATCGTTTTACTAGCCTGCTACAATAAAAATCCTGTGGCTTCAATCTTTCTCATTTTCTTTGTATACGTATGTGAAATGGAAAGTTTCATTCTGTTCTGTATTCACTGTCCACAAAAACAAATTCAGGCTCATTACTAATAATAAAAAAGGGGGGTGGGGCAGTAGCTATGGAAATGAAGCTTTCCTTTCTCTGGAGTCATAAACTTGAAAAGGTAATTTTGTACAGCAGGGTTTTTTTTGGTTGTTCTCTGCTGGTGTAAAGGTGTATCATTTATTGAACTCAGATAGGCTAGCAGAAAAATCAACTGCGGTGTCGTTTCTCTCGCTGTGGTGTATGAGTTTGCCCTTAGGCCTGTGCCCTGTTTCAGAAAGCAGGTTTTATGAAAACTGAGTTAACCCTGAGATTAGGGAGAGGCTGTGGTAACTGACTCTGTCAACCTAACCTGCTTGCTGGCAGGTTTCTTCAACAAACTCTGAGTGTCTCTCTGCCAGCTAGACACAGTTTCATTTTCTTATTGGTTCAGTCCGCATCAAAGCAATTATTGGAGGCGCATTAATTAGCGGAATTTTGTTGTAGGCTATGTCAGAATCAGGATTGTGGTTGAATGTAAGTTTGTTACTCTGGGTGTTACCAACCGGAGAGAAAAAAGCGATCAAATTATTTTACACCTGTGGAATTGGAGGTGCTCATGAATACCTACAGCGAATATGAGCATATATTTCATTAAAAAAGTAACACTTGGGCATTTTTAGCCGTTAATGGATAGGACATTAAACAAGCAGAATCCTCTTTGACAGGATGTTGGTGGCTCAGTGGATAGAGCAGGCATACCATACATATGGCTTTTGCCACACCGGCCCAGGTCAGACTCCGGCCTGTGGCACCTTGCTGCATGTCACTCCCTTTGTTTCTCTACCCCTTTCATGCTTAACTGCCCTGTCAATTTAAGGCAAAATGCCCCCCCCCAAAAAAAAATATTAAAAAAGAATACTTGCTAATTTAAGCAGCTGTTTTAAGCACATATAGGTGGTTGATGACTTATTTGAAATTTGAATCCTTTAAAAACTATCACACCCAAGAGTTTTCACTAAACCCACTTTCTGGAATACCCCCAACTCTTCTGCAACCGAAAACTCTTGAGTTTTTCATCTCAGGGCTTGTCATCTCAGAGTTGAGGGTTAGACTCAGAGTTTGTAAAACCTGCTCTCTGAAACAGGCCTGTGCACTACAAAGCAGTTTCAACATTCCTAGGATATCTTTTGGTTATCTGGCTTCACTAACCCTAACATTGTTTGTCTTGATTACTGGTATCATGAAGTTGGTTATCAACAAGCTCAGTCAACTATGGGTTTTCCTATCCAGCCATGAACATGTACATGTGAACAGGGTAGGGTTGTTATTATGAGTGACATTATCAGAACCACGAATAAAGTAGGCCTAATTCATATGATAAGAGATGAAATGGTGATACTACTTACCGGCAGGAATGTTACGGGGGTACGGGCTCCGGCTCAGTATTCTATGTGATAATCTTGGAAGGGCTGGATTCACGCTTCAACTCACATTGGTCAGTTCGGTTTGGGTTGTAATTTTTTCAGCCTGTTGACAGGTTGTGAACTGATCCTCAGCTTGTAACCTGCTTCAGAGTGGGATAGCTGTTCAAGCATAAGTTAACACGCTAATTTATCCTGTTACAAAGTGAACAAGATTTGGTATTACCAACAACAACTACGGTAAACCCTGAAGTTACTTAGCTCATTTCAAACCCTGCTTCACAGTACAGGTCTGTAGTTACATGGTAAGCCACTTACCAGAGTGGAAGTTGTCGTCCTTCTCCTTGCTGCTGCTGCTGCTTCTTACTGTCTGAACGCACCTTAAAGGGACAGTGTGTAGGATTTGGTGGCATCTAGTGGTGAGGTTGCAAACTGCAACCATGTAAACACCCCTCCTCTCAGCCCTTGCTAATGTACAGATGCAGCCACTTCAAATTTCCCACGCCATCCGAAAGCCTTCCGGATGCCTGCCAACTTCCAGACAAATACCAACCCCCCACCTCTCTGGGGGTGTGCCTAGATTCCACACTCACCATGAGATGGCACTTCCGTCACAGAAACACAAAAACTAACAAAGATTTAGTGGTGCTTGTACTTTATCTAGTAGTATTTCCATTCTATGCTACATTATTAATCTACTCCACTGTCTCAGATGCGAATATTACACTTTTATTGCACTACTTTTATCTTAAAGATTTAGTTTGGCCTACTAGTTACAGTACTTTTGTACAATGATATAAATTTATTTATTTGTTTATTTATTTGTTTGTTATATTATTACAGGTTACAATAAGCCACCCAGCAGTATTTAAGTTTATAGAATGACCACCTTTGTCTGCTGCAGCATTAGTGTTATAAATGCATTAGTTATTAAGGAAAACCTAAAATGTTGCTACACTTGGCCCAGGTCTCCCCTATCTGAAAATATTGACTTAGTCTCTCAGAATAATGAGAAACGTTCTGAAAATAACTTTGTGCCTGAAAATAATTACTTAAATCATTTCGAAAAGTTGCTCATTAATTACATTAACATTTATTAAGAGACAAAATCATTTTTTTTGGTTTATAATGTGGTGAATTGTAAAATGTCACTTTAATGTGTTAGTTCAGACATCGACAGTGTCAATGTTTGCATCAAAAGTTTGTATAGCTCACTTAGTGTGATGATCTGAGTGACTGGGAAACTTATTCAGATGGAAACACTCACCCATTCAGAAGGATTGAAAAAGTTCATGGTAATGCTAATTATGTGTTTGAGCTCTCTCACCTTCCAAGATAAACAGGACCACATTATGTCGCGTTAGTGAAAGTAGTTCACTCCTTTTCAGTTAAACTCTGCACGCTATGTGCGGCATGACCATCGTTGCGGCTGCATGTGAGGATGAAATGCCAATTTCAGCCTGCGATCTCTCACTAACTGACTGACAGCCTCATCGAAATGACAATATACAAATTCCTCATATTTAAAACTCACGAAATTTGTTAGTTTTTACATTTTACAGTTCTTCATATTTAAGACTAACAAAATGCCTTTCTGCACATTACACACATTACAATTCTCTTCTGCTCTCTGTATTGCGCATGGCAGAGACGTGTTGGCAAACATGCACCACTCCACACCGACGCGCCTCTGCCACTGTACAGTCACAGATGTGTTTCAGCATGACACGATCCATCATGAACGCGCTCAAATCTGGTTGATCTGACACTATACAAAATAAATAAAATTTGTTTTGCAAGTGCAGTAATCTTGCTAGAAACTGTTGAATTATATATATATATATATATACATATATATATATATATATGTGTGTGTGTGTGTGTGTGTGTATATGTGGGCATGACCAAGGAATGATCCTGCCCCCCGCTCTGCTCTCAGTGTCTTCAGTGGGGCTTCAGAGCATGGTCTGGATGGTGTGGCCATGGTAGGTCCAACCTTTTTTATGTTGGGTGGGGCCTCCTCCATGGGCAGCAGGGTTGCTCGGCTTCCGAGCAAGAGTTGCTGCACCACGGATGGGTTGGTGGCAAAGGCTTTTCAGTCTACAGCCATGGCCTCTCGACTGGCGAACACGAATGTCCTCCTAATGGTGTTCCTGGAGGGGCTGATATGGGATCTGGTATCCAAGAGCCTAGCTGAACTTCTGTCAGAAATGGCGAACGTAGTGGATACAGTGATCCAGGGTGCTAGCACTCAGGCCAAGGTCCTGGGTAATTGCCTGGCACAACTGACCATGACTCAGCCACATATTTGGCTGATTCAGACCGGGCTGCGGTCATGGATGCCGGGAAAACTCCTGGTGAGGTGTTTGGGCTGGCAGCAGAGGCTGCGTCGGATGAGGCTTAGAAGGTTCGGCAGTGTACACAGTCCCTTCACCAGCCCGGATGGTCGAGGCATGTTAGCTTCCAGCGGCCTCGTTTTGCTAAGCATGACCCCTCCCATAGCTCTGATAGAGCGGGACAGGGGGTTCCACCACAGCAGTCACTGGGCAATGAGCGTTCTCGCCCACATTCCAGAGAGCGCACTGGTCAGTGTTCTGGCAGGGCCCGCCAGTGTTCCTGACTGTGCAGCCCCACTGACGCCATCTTTTTCCAGCTCCCACCTCAGTGCTTGGTGTCAGTGCACCTCTTGTCCGTGGGGGCTCAGAACTCTGGAGTTGGGGTTGCTGGAGGATAGGGCTGAACAATATGGACAAAATTTCATATCTCGATATTTATGCTAGATATCTCGATACTGATGCGATACGATATGACTATGGGTTCAGTGAAAACTAAGCATTCTTTCTTTAAAAAAAAAAAAAAAAAAAGAGTCTGAACCATTTTCTGGAAGCCCACTTTAGTGAGTGAATGCACGGGAATCGTGTTTAGCAATATGCTACGTTATAGCGTTTGTAATGTCTTTGTGCCTGCTGGACGTCGATTCGTATGGCATTATGCTACTGAATGCATCGGCAATCCGACCTTGCTTGGGCTTGACACAGGAGGCCCCAGATGTCCCCGCCGTGTCTTTTATTGCAAGGCACTCTTCATACAGTACTCAGTGGTGTTGTTTTAGGTGATGATGCATGTTTGTCACAACCCCTCGCTCTGTTGTATGTCCTCCTTTTCAAAAACCGAAATACCTCCAAATAATGGAGGTTGACTTATTTTTCGCCACCAAACCTGCACCAACCTCATCTTCCACGTCCATCTTAAATTTCCCACTGTGTAGTGGGAGCGTGTAGCAAGTTGCTAGCAGCAGCACATCTCCCTCGCTCAAGGGGATGTTTGTGATTGGCTGGCTTCACTGTCGAACCAAGGCAAGCAGGGAATGAGGTTTGTGATTGGCTGGCCTTAGCTGTACATTTAGGGCAAGCGTAAAAAGGATGTTTGTGATTGGCTGAGCTGTACATGCAGGTCGAGCTGGGGAAACTCATGAGGAAATTATATTGTCAATATTGTTGCCTTTTGGGATATTAATATCTTGCATGTTCATATCTCGATATAGATATGATAATGATACATCATTCAGCCCTACTGGAGGGTTGCCCATGGCGTCTTCCAGTGAGACCAGACATGCTGTCCCAGGTGCACAGCAGCATATGGCACCTAGAACCCCAGATCCTTAAGTTTCATGTGTGGCCCTTGAATGGCAGCACTTGCGTGCCCTTGGCCTAGATAGGGAGGTGGTGGACACCTTGCAGACTTCACAGGCCTCCTCCACTCAGCGGCAGTACAGCAGCAAGTGGAAGGTGTTTAGGGACTGGTGCAGTGCTAAGGGGGAGGATCCCTTTACTTGCAAAATCTCTACAATTCTGTCCTTCCTCCAGCACCTCGTTGCCCCTTGGTTGGGTGGAGTCAACCATCAGGGGCTACCTTGCAGCAATCTCTGTACTTTATGAGAAGTGTGATGGCAGGTCTCCGGGGACACATCCCCTGGTTGTGCAATTTTTGAGAGATGTGAGACAGAGTCTCCCATCTCGAAAGCATTTACTACCCTTCTGGGACCTCCAGGTGGTTCTTAGGGCGCTTTGTTTGCCCCCTTTTGAGCCACTGTCTGATCTTGACCTTCGGCTTCTTTCTCTGAAGACCGCCTTTCTATTGGCCATTGTGTCTGCTAAATGGGTTAGTGAGTTGAGTGCTCTTTCTGTGGACCCAGCATGTCTTAGTTTTGGGCAGGGAGACAGAATGGTCCGCCTCCTGCCAAACCCAGCTTTTCAGCCAACGGTCTTGCCTAGAGGATTGTCTCCAGGCCTCTTGTTTCTGGAGTCTCTCTATCCTCCGCCTCATCTTTCAGCAGAAGCAAAGCGGCTGCACAACTTGTGCCCTGTAAGGGCTCTCAAGTTTTATGTGGATGGCATTAAGACGTTTCGCTCATCTGATGCACTGTTTGTGTCCTACGGTAGAGCCATGCTGAAAGTGGACTTGATTGCCCTGGTTTATGTGCAGGCTGGGGTAGACCCCCCCCCTCAGGACTTGGTGCACACATGTAAGGGCAATGGCTACCTTATGGGCGCTGTTTCAGGGTGATGTGTGTGATGCAGCAGGATGGGCATCCTCTTTGACTTTCACCAGATTTTATCAGTTGAATCTGGCTTCATCTGCTGTGCTTCATCTGAGAATTTCCCTAATACCTGGAACAATCATTACTGTCTCATAAGGTTCTTATGCAATGGAAACATTATTTACATCTTCAGTAAACAGAACGAACCGTGGCTGCGACCTGGCAGCGGGACACATTTTTTGTATAGCAGTCCGTTCAGCTCATGGAACCCTTTGGCCCAGCTATTAGCCATAAAGCTAACATTATGCAAACAAATTTGGCAGTATGTTTAACAACAAGACTAGCTAGCTAGCTAGCTATCAAGCTATGTTATTGTCCTCAGATCTACGTCAAGATTTTCACGAACAAACGATACACCGTGTGTAATCTTACTTACGGCCATAGTCTGAAGTAGCGAGTTGAATAGCAAACTGAATGTGAAATGATTGCTTTAGTTCAGAGGGTGTGTTCCAGTCTCCATCCTCTGGTGTTCAGAGGATGGGGCACTAAAGCACTACTCTTAGTGTGGCAAATTAATTGTAAACAGGGGATCTGACTGTGTCCCTCACTCACATTAGATAAAGGCTGATACTATTATGTAGCTGGCACATTAATTTAGAACGGTGAACAGACAGTTTCACTGTAACTACTTTGTAGGTGTCCATTATCTGTTTTTAACACCCTTCAGCCAATCAGAATGGAGTATTCAATCAGACCATGGTCTAAGGCCTCCTACTGTAGTTTTCAGATAACGTCAAACTACGAAATATAACCACTCCCTATATATAGATATGTTTGGCTTATTAGCTAACCAAATCACAACAATTCTTAGTCTCAGGTAATAACATACAATAATGAAAACATAATTATGAATATAATATTTGAGTCCTGCCTATGGATCCCCTTCAGTCCTACAAACTGTCCCTTTAAATTAAGTCAAAGTAAAACTTAACTCACATGTGACTGGAGGTACTCTTCCACCTTGGTTTTTATCTTTGTTCTCCAGCCTCTTCCTTCAGCATGAGAAACCTAAACCTGCACACAGATCTGATTACTATAAGGCAGCAGCTTGTAAGCAAATTAGAGCAGATGTGTTATGTTACAACTACAATATGTTAGAACTTTACTTTGCCTTTCCTATAATCTGACATAATTTATTGGTTTTGTCATAAGGACGGTGGAATATAATTATTCACAGTTCAATTTTGCTTCAAGCAGCAGTTCTGGGGGGCAAGAGAATGTCCATAAAACAGAATAAATTACACACAGGCATATTATGGAGCTTTGTACCCACTGCACTTTTTTTTAAAATCATAAATGAGGAAAGCACAGGGGCAATCAAGCCCACTTCCTGTTTCTGCTCCTGCAGTGGCCTGCAATAAATGACAGATGACAATGTTGACAGACCTGCAGAAATTCACTCTATATGAAACTGATTAGCCCGTTAAACCTCCATCCACTGTGACTTATGAGCAAACCAATCACTGTTAATAATGCATGCACCCGCAAGTAAAAGTATGCTTTTCATCAGGGGCGATTCTAGGATCAGAGGTTTAGGGGTGCTGAGCACCCAGAGAGCTGCCCGGCCAGGCAAGATAAATTTCACTGTTTTGTACATTTTAATGCAATTTCATTCCCACATTTGTGAAAGAAAAACACAACACTTTTTGGGAAAGTCTGTGACTAAACCATCAAATTTGATAAAGGTTATTTAAATGCTGAGCCACAGCAAAAGAGGAATGGATTGGAATCTGGAGCATATCGATAGCATATGGAACATATTGTAACCCTAATTTCTGGGGGAAGACAACTCATTTTGATACAGCAGCTCCTCAACATACACATAAACAGTATGTATGTTTCTGGAGTAAACCAGCCCCCTATCGTGAGCACCTTGGCTTTAATATTAACACATGCACATGACACAACAGCTAGCTTCTCTCATTCCAATTCAAACAGAGGACAGTGGTACTGACCACCTGCAATGTTTCCGAGCTAGAAAAAACGCCAGCTAACTCCTACCTAACAACATAAACAGGGACCTACGATTAAATGCAGCTGTATTTTTGTTGTTAAAATATTACGTTCCAACACGTTTTGACACTTTTCTAGCTTGTTAAAAAGGGACATACACAAAAAAAAAAAAAATCTCTCAAATTTTAGGGGTGCTGGGATTCACCCCCAAAAATGGGCTAGAAACGCCTATGGTTTGCCCTATGCATAACTTCCAGCTTTGTCAATTCCCCACTTAAAGATGTCAGAAACATTGTATGTTGTCACAAAACGACCTCTCATCTTGAACATTTCTCATCTGTGTGCTGGCTTTTCATTGTGATGTATTCTACTTACTTATAGCTTTGAACCTTGATCACTTAACACATTTACATTCACATGTAGGATTCTGTAAATGAGGCAGACACACATTTAAAATATGGCCATAATTCCAGTGTTTTAAATCAGCTGTTTGCCTGATATCAGAATTGTCAACTCATTACACTCTGTTTTCATCTGTATCGGCCTCATCCTAATGTAATTTTAAGTCCACACCGATGCATAGCTGTGTCAGCAGACCTGTTTTCCTGGGTTTTAAGACTGGAGCGGAGCTATGTAAAACAAACTACAATGTTTAGCGGTATTGAGAAGAACTGCTGATTTATAACAGCCTCAATAGCAGTGTCTACAATGTCTAAAGTGCTTGCCATTTTTTTATTATTCCTCATTGATCCACTTGCCAATTCTTGACAAGAGCTTGACAACAGTGTCAGTGCCGCCTGTAGTCTTTTTCAGTCTATAATAAACAGTACAATTGACTCACAAAAAATTCAGATAAACTGTCAGACAGGAAATATTCCTACACCTATTTTCCTTACTGAACAGAGAAATACAACCGCACACTTTTCTGAATTCATGTTTTCTCTTTTTTTAGAACATGTTAACTTTTGTTTTGTTTTAGAAAACAGCCCTGAAGAAAGGTCTTTGCTCCGCTCGCCCCTCTCTTAGCCCTCAGCAGCCCCAGCCCCAGCTACTGTTACTCATGGTGACAATAAGTATGGCTAAAAGCTAAAGTATTCTGTTGTGGTTCCACAAACATGAGCAGCTTCAGTAATGTGGAATAAACTGTGGCATCCTGTAAGTTTTATTAACAGCCCTGGACTTCTCAAACTCAGAGAGGGAACTCATTCAGCGGCTCCACTGGCAGCACCGTCTCTCCCTCTTCTCTCTCACCGCGTGCACACGGGAGTTGGTGTTCTCAAGTTATTTTGTCATAAACCTTTGATAATGTAAACCTCTGTTCGTGGCTTGACAAAAAAATACATACTTGTGAATGTGGAATAGGTATGGTAGCATAACAGTAGCCTGTCACAAGTGATACAGCATGGTGATTAGAGGAGAAATGGCAGAGCATAAAGGTCCAGGTGGAAAAAAAACAACTCAATCATTTAGGATTTTGCTAAAAGAGAAGGAAATCACCTGTTGATTTATATACATAGATCTCGGGATCCATTTTTCGTATTTGGGAGCTGTTTAAATGTGTTATTTGTGGTAGATTTGATTTTGCTGAACATTTGATTTTGTATACAGAATCTGAATCTCACTTTGAGTTACTGGTAACAAACTTGTTTGTTTAGTTTTTACTGAATATTTGCAGGAAACTGTTAGGTTGACATGTAAAATTAAATCACTTATTTGCATGCAATTCAACCTTATTAGATTAATAGTAACATTTTTTCTTTCACTAATTTGTCATATCATCAAGAGTATCGTTATTGCAAAAATACCCTGAAATATTGTGATATTATTTTAGGGCCATATCGCCCACCCCTAGAGTACACCAAAATATGTCTCTGAAAACATTTGAAATCTCCAGCTTCCAGGGGGCAGCCCTAACTGCACTGCCTACCTTGCACCTCAAATGTTTTCAGAAACATATTTTAGTGTAATGTTTAGCTGTGAAATGAGAAAGTGTGTGGCCCTGCTGCCATGTCAAAAACAATTGAGTGAAAATTTTGCAATTTCGTAAACTTTCTTATGTTACAGGTAAACAGTCACTAAAATATGTTTCTGAAAACATTTGAGGTGAGAAATTGACAATGCAGTTTGACCGCAGTTCATGAGCAGTGATTGACATGATTGAAAAGTGCTCTTTTTGAATTGACCTGTGATTGGCCAAAGTCTCCCTTCACAGGCTAGATTTTCACGAGCCTGAAAACAGAGCCAAGAGCAGGTGCAAAAGTGTAGCGTTCTTTCAGACCACCTAAATTACAATATGCTCAAATATTATTATGAGATTTTTGCCCAATGATGCAAAAAATTAAACTGCATAGCCCACTTTAATCACTTTTACTTAAATCTAAAAGTAACTAAAAAGTCCAAAGACTTTTGATTTGCGGTGACTACACAAAGTACTTGGAAGATAATAAGGCAAACTTGACAGTCTTGGTGTTCCCCACAGGGTGGTTCTACAGAAGGTGCAGGTACATCAACTGCCACAACAGCAGGGAAGACTCCTCCTCAGAATGATTCAAAGAGTGTCATCCTGCAAAACACCAGGATCACTACAGGGAAAACCAACACTGCGGACATCACTTTTGTGCCAAAAACGGTAGGGCTTATCACCACTTACTGCAGTATGTCTCAATATACTGTACTTTCCTTACACTTCCTGTCTTAAAATGCCTTTCAAAAAATCCAATAAACTATCTGTGAAGTGCATCTTGACAAATTTTGATACATTCTGAAGGCCTTCTAACTCATAGGTATTGCTGCTGAACAGGATCAAAATATGCAAATTGTCACGAACCGGGCCGCACAGCCATGACAAAGAGGGAGACGCATACACAAGGAAAGCCAATTAAAGGATTTTATTTACTAAAGAATAAACATAAGAAAAAAACCTAACTAAACATGGCGTTTGCAGTCAGTAAAGTCAGTGGTGTAGGTGAGGGCATGAGTGAAACAATGTATGTGTGTGATGTTGTAGGGTGTAGAAACTAAGATAAAACCAAACCCAAAAAGCAGTGGAGTTATGGTACCACAAGCACACTTCTCCAGTATTCCCACCAGTTCAGTATTGTGTCCTGCTTAGTTTTATGCCTCCGCATTGCAGTAGCCGTGGCCAGAGGCATTATGTTTTCAGGTTGTCCATTTATACATCCATCTGTCGGTCCGTTTGTCTATCTGTCCCATTCTCATGAATGCAGTATGGCCTTGGGGGAGTTTCCTCAAATTTGGCACAAACATGCACTTGAAGGATGAACTGATTAAAATTTGGTGGTCAAAGGTCAAGGTCACTGTGACCTCATAAAACATGATTGAGCCATAATTAAGGAATTCATACACTAATTATGACAAAATTTCCCAAATTTGTGTGAAGACAAAACATATAACGATGAAGTGAAGATCAAAAGGTCAACTTCACTGTGACATCACAATGTTCTGCAGAATCACTTTTCTGGCCATTAGTCAGTGCCATATCTCAGGACCAGAAGGGGAAACATTTGGTTAGATACTGAATTGGTGACACTAATCTTGGGTGCTCACCTTGAAACTATGCTGACTGTATAGATCTTCTGTGTGAAGCATCCATATTTTCACAGACATGGATGTAAACTGTGAGTGCAACTTGACTAGTGCAAGGGGGCATACAACCCCAAGGCAGTAACTGTAATTGTGACTTTTTCTGTTTTTCTCAGGTTTGGGGTAAGCCACCCACCACCAGCCAGCTGATGTCAAAGATAGAGAGACGGAAGGAGCTTCTATCCCTCGAGGTGGACTTTGATGACTTCATGATGCCTTTTAGCCAGAACATCCAGAGGAAAACGCTGGAGCTGGCAAAAACCACAGAGTAGACCCAAAGGAGGTTAGACAGCAAGAGACACTCAGACATTTTGGAATCTTAGAGCCCTATTTAAACTATCTATAGTTCATGGTCTAAAGTGCAGTTAGGGCATGTCCAACTCCACTTTGCTAGTTAAATGGAGCATAATCTAAAAAAAAGTAAGGCACAAGGGACAAAGGTTTTGTGTTTGGTCCCTTAATGAATTATAGGTGTGTTTTGGGCACAACAGGAATGGGAGTGTCACCCAGCACACTGCTATTTACATAGTGGATTCAACAGACTGAAGAAGCAAGCAGTTTTCTGCTGAGAGTAATGCAGTAAGAGCAGTAATGTTGCAATAGCACATATCATATTATATTCAGCAAAACTAAAAATTGCAGTTATTATCCTATCCATCCATCCATCCATCCATCCATCCATCCATCCATCCATCCATCCATCCATCCACCCATTTTCATCTGCTTACCTGAGGCCAGGTCACAGGGGCAGCAGGCCAACCAAAGCACCCCAAACATCCCTCTCCCCAGCAACACTTTCCAGCTCCTCCCGGGGCCCCAAGACACTCCCAGGCCAGATAAGATATGTAATCCCTCCAGTGTGTTCTGGGTCTGCCCGGGGCTTCCTAGCTGTGGGACATGCCCGAAACACCTCCAAGGGTAGGCGCCCAGGAGGCATCCTGATCAGATGCCCGAACCACCTCAACTGATCCCTTTCGATGCGAAGGAGCAGCAGCTCTACTTTGAGCTCCCTCCGGATGTCCGAGCTCCTCACCCCATCTCTGAGGCTGAGCCCAGCCACCCCAAGGAGGAAACTCATTTCGGTGCTTGTATCTGCAATCTCATTCTTTCAGTCACTACCCATAGGGCTCATGACCATAGGTGAGGGTTGGGATGTAGATGGACCAGTAAATCAAAAGCTTTGCCTTCCGGCTCAGCTCTCTCTTCACCACAACGAACCAGCGCAGTGCCTGCATCACTGCAGAAGCTGCACCAAACTGCCAATCCATCTCACGCTCCATTCTACCTTCATTGTGAACAACACCCCGAAATACTTGAACTCCCTCGCTTGAGACAGTAACTCTCCCCAAACTCAGAGAGGGCAGTCCACCATTTTCCGTCAGAGAACCATTGCCTCAGATTTGGAGGTGCTGACTCTAATCCCAACCGCTTCACACTCGGCTGCAAACAAATTTATCTGTTTTATAATCCTACAGAAGAAACAGAATCAATATAGCAGCTTTTAGGTATTTCTCTGTTGTTTGCTAGCAGACGGAAGTGACCAGAGGCACATTCACAAAAAAAAACAAAGTAATCAGTGAAGTTATGCTGCTCCTCCTGTGTAAATGTGCACAGCGCCTGCTCTTAATATGGAGTCTGACAGCAGCTTTGTGGCTCTGCTCTGATCTCTGCTACATTCACATTTTACTCATTGTCATTAATATTATCCTCATTAATGATGTATTAGTGTAAGTATGTTGTGAACCCGTCTATGTAGGTGCAACTTCCTATCTGAATAATAATGAGCTGGCTGAAACTAGCATCAGCAGTTGCACTGTGCTGTGCACTGCTTTTTGACGGGTGATAGGGTAGATAGGGTTTTGAGTCAGTTATCTGAGCTGGCCGGCCACCTGTAATTATATAGACACTGCATTTACTTTGGGTTTATCTTTGAATTAATCATTGCAGCTGCTTTAATCAATACAGTTAGACATGTTACTAAACCTTGTTAAAACAATCTCATTAATGTAAATTCATCAAGCTAACTTAGCAAAGGTAGAATTCATTAACGTGAATAATCAAATGACAAAGTCATGCAGATAATAAGAATGTGAACATTCACTTAAAAATAAAGATAATTCTTAGGTATACACCACTCACTACTGTACATCCACAATGCTCTGCTGGAATTGACTGTATCTCTTGGAAGCTGTAAAACAAAACTCTTAACAAATCTAACAGACATATTTGTCAGTACACTGGAACATGTACTGATTATAAAGATTTTGTACATAAATACAGAATTGGTGTCTGCTGTGCTTATTTTGCTTTCAGTCTGGTGCTGTTCATCTAGTGCACACCACACACAACCCAAACTTTAATTCTTCCTGCCTCCAACTACATCACTGTTGGGTCAAATGATGGAACTGGATGCAATAAGAATGCGGATTCTGCAGCTGCTTTGCTGTATCTTTCAATACAGCACGCACTGAAGAATGCATTGCTACAATCAACTACATTTACCATCAACACTGATTGAGAATTTTCCTTTTAATGGCCAAGAGGAATTACTACAGCTAACAAACCCTGTTTATGTAAGCAGCTCAACATTGTTTACAGACAGATGCACAAAATGTATGTATCCTGATAGAGCAACTGAATGAAGATAATAATCACATTACACCTCTCAGTGTAGTCCAATGATCCAAGCAGTTTATAGGCCCAGTCAAATGGATATCATATTAAGTATCCAAAGGAGAAGAGTTTAACCGGCGCAGTGCCTGCATCACTGCAGAAGCCGCACCAAACTGCCAATCCATCTCACGCTCCATTCTACCTTCACTTGTGAACAACACCCCGAAATACTTGAACTCCCTCGCTTGAGACAGTAACTCTTCCCAAACCCAAAGAGGGCAATCCACCATTTTCCGGCAGAGAACCATTGCCTCAGATTTGTAGGTGCTGACTCTCATCCCAACCGCTTCACACTAAGTATCCAAAGGAGAAGAGTTTAAGTGTTACAGGCTGTGAATAAATGAAAGCTGTGAAAGTACAAGGACAAAGCTCTACTGTTAGTACACACTGCAGTCAGAAAGTTGGTTACAATCCTTCCCTGACTGCAGCAGCTCCAGCTGCACTGACAGACATACACAGCCTGAAACAAGTGACAGCATGATGCTGCTACCTGCTGGCTTGCTCACTCACTTTCTTTCTTTCTGTCTTCTTTTCTTATTTTGTTTTTCATTTAATTTAATTTCCTTTCCTCTTCTATGTTTCTTTGTTTCTTTCTTTTTCTCTTTCCTTCCTTTTATTTGATTATCTTTTTTCTTCCCTTTTCTTTCCTTCTCTGTTGCTTTTTCTTTCCTCTCTTTCATTTTGCTAGTTCCCTTTCCTTTATTTGTTTTTCCTTTTTATTCTTTCTTTCCTTTTGTTTGTGTCTTTTTTTCTGTTTCTTACCTTTGTTTGTTTGTTTCTTTTTTCTTAGTTTCTTTCTTTTGTTTCTTTCCTTTTATGTGTTTCTTACTTTGTCTTTCCTTCTCTCCTTTATTTAGTTCTTTGTATTTTATGTTTCTTTCTTTGTTTTCTTTGTTTCTGTCCATCTACTGTTTCTTTCCTTCCATCCTTCCTTTCTTTCTTGCTCTTTTCCTTTTATTTGTGTTTCTGTTTTTTTCTGTCTTGTCTTTTTCCTCTTTCCTTTGTTTCTTTCTTTTTATTTGTTTGTTTCTTTCCTCTCTTCTTCCCTTTCCTTGTTATATTGTTCCTTGCTTTCCTTTAATTTCTGTCTTTTTTCTGTCTTTGTCTTCCTTTGTTTGATTGTTTCTTTCCTGTTTGTTTCTTTCCTTACTCCCTTTCTGACTTTCTTTTTGCATTTTGTTTCTTCCTCTTTCTTTCTTTCTTTCTTTCTTTCTTTCTTATTGTGCATTTCCTTAGACATGTACTACAGTCACACAAAGAAACACATGAACTCATCAAATCATTACTCTTTGTGCACAGACTCACTGGGTTCAGTTATGTTTGATCACCACTGGTCTTTCATTTTTCTTGAACTGACTGCACAGCATCAGGTTACAGGCAGAGTAGCACTGTTCCTCAGTCAGATGCAGTTCCATGTAGACACCAGCGCACGGCACTGTTTGGCAGATTAAGCACTGCAGGGGTTTGGTTGTTTATTGAGCTAAGAGAACAAAAAACTTGGGGGAGCTCTTGTGTTTTAAGCACAGAAAGACATCAAAATGGCAGCCATGTGTATTTACTGTTGTGATGCTACTTCCTCAGACTGCTCTGAAACAAATCTGAATTTCGCATATTATTAAACAGAGGATATTGATACCATTAGAGAACGGATAAGAATTGACCATACTCCTCCATGTGTTATGTTTGCCTGGATGAACTGACTACATGTGTAACTTCAGAGTGGCCGACTGGAGCTGAACAGTGGTCGGGTCCTATTTTAGTTGTTGACATTTGTATCAAGAATCATCTGAGGAAAACAAATGTGCTATTCTGTGTTAAATGTCGCATTGATGCACACTGCCATCATCACCATCACCAGATAAAATTAGATTGCAGTGTCCTCAAGGTCCATGGGGACGCAGTTATATAACGGGGGGGGGGGGGCTTGGCAACACAGGGCCTGGATTGTTTAAATATACATAGTCACAACAGCATTGATGACAAAGATATGAAGAGAGGAGAGCGATGAGAGAGAGGCAAAGGAGGAGAGGGGAATGAAAGCAGAGAGGGGAGGCAGAAAGAGGCTTGCACATACGTGATGATGTACAGAGAGAAAAATGCAGACAGTGAACAGAGAATGAAAAACACGCCTGAAAACCCAGCAGAGCCATTCATAATGAGGCAGGAGAGACAAGGAAAGGGGAGGACTGATGGCGAGGGAAGGAAAGGCGAAAGGACGTGAGAAGATGAGAGGGGGTGGAGGGATGGGGATGGAGAAGGAGCAGCGAAGGGTGACTCAGAGTATGGGGAGGGAGCACGGCGGAGGGATGAGAGAGGAGCGGAGGCGTGGGCGGGAGGAGGAGAAGATGAGGGCTTTTCTAGCACAATAAGTGGCACACAGGTTAGAGGGAGTAAACAAGGCTGCTGGCGCTGATTGTTGGCTGTGACGCAGTGTGTCTGTCAGGGCGTGGGCCCGTGCTTATATGGTCCTGCAGTATGTGTGCCTGCGTAGTGAGTATGTTGAAATACTATAGACGGCTGTTTACAAATCAGAATGCTTGTTTTATTCACAATGTGTCATTTAAGGCTCTGTAACATTGACAGATATGAGTTTTCCTATGTGAATACACTATGTTTATGTACGCATGTGTGTTATGTATGTAGGTATATGTGATGAAAGTTTACAATATTCAGGATCTGCTGTGCCTCATATGAAGAAAACACTGCAGTGTGTTATATTTGTCATGCTACTAGTGTATATCCAAGGATATATCTCCTCTCCTCTCCTCTCCTCTCCTCCTCTGCTGAGTATCAGTCTGAGCACAGATCAGTGTGTGTGCGCGTGTGTGTTGCTGCCAGCAGCACTGCAGTCTCCCAGCTCTGGTCCTGCACCGCTTACTCAGCACTCAGCACTCCAACCCTTCACTTCCCAAAACAACCCACTGGGACTCACACACGCACACACACACACACACACACACACACACACACACACACACACACACACACACACACACACACACACACACACACACACACACACACAGTATCACTGTTACCACTTTTAGGCATGTTATTATTACCATCCATTATAGCCTTACTGCCATTAAGTATGCATGCACACAGATGGCCTTGCACATGCATTTTGCATAATCCAGTAATTGCATACTGTATGCAAGCAAGCACATCACATACATGTGAACACAGATGTACTGGTGTCAGTCCTCATTTTTTATATAATCGCTGGTAAACATCAGAGACACCCCTCAGAATGAGCCAGTCCAGTTCAACACCACTGCAGACTACAACATTGGTAATAATATTTTATTCTACTACTGTATTCCTTTCATCTTTGTATTTTTATTCTATGTCTTTATTGTATGTGTCGTGTTCACGTTGTTGTGCTGGGCTGCTCAAACCAATTGTCCCTTGTGGATTTAATAAAGTCTGAGTCTGATAAGTGTATAATTAATTTAAAGCTGCAGTTGGTAACTTTTATAAAAATAACTTTTTGTCATATTTGCTCAAACTATTATGACATCCACACAGTTGTACATGAGACAGACAGTCTGTGAAAAAAACACAGACTCCTCTTCCTCATTGTGCTTCTAATGGAATTTGCTGGAATCTACCACGGTTGAAGGAAAACAACCAATCAGAGCTGTCAGTCACTGCTGGTAAACTGCAGTTAAACTGTCAAATTAGGCAGTGCTGAACAAATATGAAAAATCAATCAATCATGTATTTGTTACATGGAATTATAGAAGGTACAACTCCAGTGAAATGTGATCCCATCAGCTCATTTAATTTGTGGACTGTAAATTAGTCATTTTTTGTGTCTTCTGACATTGTTGGCTGCTGCTGTATAATTGTTCATGTTTCTGAATAGTTCTGGTCAGTGTTGGGCAGTCACGTGTTACAGTAATAATATTACTTTTTCGAGCAGTGAAACAAATAAAAAATAAATTTTCAGTGACAATATTACAATTATCCCACAAGCAAATAACACATTACAACGTTACTTTTGTTATCACCCCACTACTGACTTGAAATACAGCAGTCACATCAGCAGATTCATTTTCCTAATCAGCGTATTGTGCCACAAAGCTAGTTTGGAAGATGAAAATGCTTTCAGCAGTTGGAAATATTTACATTACTTTGATTTTGTTGGAAAGAAAGATGACAAGAACACTGCTGCTGCAGGTAGTCGCACTATAACTCTGTGAAAAACATGTTCTCAAACCTTCAGTCTGAAACACCGACTATGACCTACAGCACAACAACACAAAGCTCCAGGAAATACACTCCACCAAAGGTGAGCCCTCCTCAGCCGCGGAGGTTGGCTAGAGCACTACACTGGCTTACAAGGACTTGTTGTTTCAGAGACTCAGGCATGACAAACTGAAAGATTTTCCTGTTCATCAGTGGAGTCATCAATGGTCTGAATGGCCTGGCAGTTAGTGGTTAGCCGGAAAGCGTCTTGCACTGTTCCGGTTACAACTCCATTGATTTCATCCAAAGACAGAACGGGCTCCTTTACCAGACAATGGCTTATGCTGGAACGGATGAAGGGTTTGCGGCTCAAGGCATCAGCGACAGTGTTCTTGGGCCCTGGAACATATTTCAGGTCAAAGTCATATGCCGCTAGTTTCGCCACCTACCTCTGTTCACAGGCATCCAATCTGGGCTTCGTTAGGATGTAGGTCAAGTGGCTGTTGTCAAACCATGCAGTAAAATGTCTTCCTTTTATCCAATGGGAAAACTTGTCGCATATGGCCCACTTTAAGGCAAGAAATTCCAGCCTATGAGCTGGGTAGTTCAACTGGGATTTTGACAGTGTTTTGCTAGCGAAGGTGACAGGCCTTGCACTTTTCTCACCATGATGGAGGTGAGAAAGAACGGCTCCAATCCTGTCAAATGAAGCATCCACAGCAAGAATGAAGGGCTTCTTGAAGTCTGTGCAATAGATTGTGTTTCAGAGTGTCAAATGCATTATGACACTTGGACGTCCAGTCCTCTGCCGAGAACTTTCTCATGCATCCTCCTGCGCCGGGTTTTGTCCCAAGTCTTTTGTTCTGAGAGGAGCTTGAAAAAGGGCCTGGCCTTAGTGGAGCAATCTTTGATGAAATGCTGATAATATAGCGCCATCCCCAAAGATGACCAAATCTTCTTCTGTGGAGTGACAGCGTCGCTGTCCAGCAAGTCAGAAACCTGTACCTGGTTAATGGCTTCAACCTTTCCAGGGTCTGAACCCCTGACATGCCCGAGAAACTGAATAGCACTTTTTCGGTGCCAGCTTGAGGTTATGGTTCTTCAAGTGAGAGATCACCATCTCCAAGCACTCAAGTGCTATCTGTTCAGTTGGCCAAGACCATGAGATCGTCCAAGTGGCACAAGAGGTGGTGAAATTCTCATCTCCAAAAATTGAGAGCATCATGTGCATGAATGTAGCCGGACTATTGGACAGACCCTGAGGCATGTGGTTGTTCTCATGCAGGCCAAACGGGGATGAGAAGGCAGTGTACTTTTTGTGGTCCTCATGCAGAGGTACATTGTAAAAACTGGAGGTGAGGTCCATGGTGGAAAAGAAGAGATTTTCCCCCAGTGCAGCGAGAGCATGAGCCTGGTGAGGCAGCCGGTGTGCATTCTTCACAGTCCTAGCATTGAGCCATCTGAAATCCATGCAGATGTGCAGATCCCCATTTTTCTTCCATACGAGGACAAGGGGTGATGCATACTCACTGGAGGATTTGCGAATGATGCCCTTTTCTTCCATTTCATTGAGAGCTGTTCTCAGCCTCTTACAGTGGCCTTGTGGCACTCTGCGGTAGGGCAAACGGAATGGCCTCTCATCCACTAGGTGTATCTTGTGTACAAAGTCAGATGCCTTTCCACAGTCCATCTTGTGTCGTGAGAAGATTGACTCATGTCTCTCAATGATCTGGAGAAGCCTGTCTCTCCACAGGTCAGAGACGGCACATGAATTCAAGTCCAGATCAGTTAAGGGCCGTCCACACCAAGAACTATAACTATAAATATAACTATAAATGTACAGTTTTAAAAATCGTTCTAAACTCAAGTGTTTGGCAGCGTCCACACTACAACTATAACGACAACGATAGTGGTGGATAATATCGTTCGGATCACTTTCAGAGCGATTTGATGAACAATAGAAACACTGAGAGCCAATCAAAATCCATCCGAAATGACAAGTCGAGACGTTCATCACGTCATGTATACCCACTAAGAAAGCTCCAGGATTTCCATATACCCACTTAAAAATGTGCAAATATCGTAACAATATAGTTTTGTGACAGAACTTTAACTTCAGTGATTTTGTTTCGCAAATACCGGGTAAATAACTGCAATAAAATACATTTTGCATGGGAATGCGTCTCCTCTTTTCCCCTCCATTCATAAAATTCACCCTGTGCGCTAGAGCCCTATGTGGGACTGTTTACTTCAAGCCGCTCCTGAATTTCTGACCATTACCACCCGCAATTATATTTATTTTTCTACCTTTATATACTAATCACGCAGTGATTGAGGTTAAGGCAAGCCCGGCACCAGGATGACGTTACTGAGGGGGGCAAATCTTTATTATGCAACATAGGTTCACACAGTGAGTTATAAAGAGCGTGCAGCCGTGCGTAATTGTCGCGCGTAATGACAGCTCATTGCCGGTGAAACACAATAAACTGCACGTCTTCATTCATGTTTGTCTCATGACAGATGGAGCTTACAGACAGACAGACAGACAGACAGGTGGAGCAAGCGGCAAATTGGTTTTCTTTTTCTTTCTCGCAACATACAGCAATAACAGGTCATCAATATCCATTTTATCCATCACTCTGCTCCCCTGCCGACCGCACCGAGCAGTGTGTGTTTGGCGTAACCTAGCAACACAACGATATCGTTCATTGGTGTGGATGCTGCCATTGTTATCGTTATAGTTAACGTTACAGTTATAGTTCTTGGTGTGGACGGCCCTTTAGACCATTGCTCTTCTGACATCCTCCATGGACCTTGGCGTCCTGGCGTCAGTCATAGATTGAGAGTGAACTTGGATGTTTTCAGGTTGAGACAGATCTTCAGCTGCAACACAGGGAAACACATCTGCCAGTTTTGTGTTCCTCTTCAGCACAATGGGTTCATTGGTGGGGTTGAACAATCCTACAACAAGCATTGGGATAACCATTTGCTACCACATGGTAGGTTATTCAGACCCTCAATCCTGGAGGGCTTCGATCTAGGCTGTCTGGTGGTATTAGCTTGGGTTGGAATAGATCTCTCCAGCAGAACTTTCTCCAGCATGATAATGACACATTGAAGAGCAGCTAAGTCTGGTGACTTGGGTGTGGGAGTGTCTTTTGAGTCAGGTGGAGGTGGTGCAGTGTGAATCACTTCAACTTTGTTCACATACACATTCTCACTGGGCTTCCTGCTCACAGCAGCACCACCCCTTGAACCCCTCTCAGTGTGGTACTCATCCAGCACATCCTGGACCTCCACCGCAGTCCACTTATCAATTGTCTTTGACCTGAAAGACATGGGACAATTCTTGATAAACATACATGTCACTTTGAGGCTGTAGTTCCTTGCCTTGTTCCTTGAGGCGATCAGCAGCAACATCTGCAGCTTGGTTGAGACTCAGCCAGTAGTCATACACATCCTCATTACTCTTCGGCAGTGTAGTGTAAAAGTCTGCTCGGGGGAGAGGTGAACAGGGGACAGCAGCAAAATGGTTACAGAGGAGAGCATAAATGGCGTCCGGGTTCAGAGTTACATCAATGCCACCGTTCCTCATTCCAAACTTCACAACATCTTTAGCTCGACCCCTGAGGTGAATGAGTATTTCCTCAGCCTGCTGCTCTGGTCTGACATTTGTCCTTTTTATGTAATTCTTCATCAGGTCTTCCCACTCATGCACATCCACAGTGTCTGTGTCATCCCCTTTGAAGGTTGGAGGCTCTTTCACCTTCCTGTGAGGCACTAGCTGGGCTTGTGACAGGTCCAGACCGTGTGCAGACATGTCAGTGGGCTGAGGTGTGCAACTATAGGGCCTACTATCCGCCAGCTGCTGACCGACATGTTTAATTATGTCACTCATCTGACTGACTACATCAGGTGAAGGTGAATAGGGTTCTGTGTGAGAGTAGCAGTAACCAATGTGCTCGGTGTAGGTTCAGTGTGGTGGCTCTGAGAAGGAACCCTGTCTCCACTGTCTGAAGAGGCCTTAGCTAGAACCTGCTCACCCCCCTGAACAGTTCTGACAAACTGCAACACCATACCTCTGCCGCTACCTCTGCCAACACTCCGAATAGGAGGTGTACTAGCATTCCCGTGTATGTAGCTCATTTTCAAAACTTGACAAAATTACACCAAACACAGTCAAAACAGGAAAGCATATAATAACACAAAGAAACTGGTTGAGGAACAAAGTGCCCCAGTTATGCTACACACTGACTGATACACCGTTCACCTGAAAGCACAAAGTAGAAGCTGTCCATTAAGATGGGGTGAAGAGCCAGCTCCAGATCAATGAGTCATGGCACCAATGTGACGGGTCACAGCTGTCTTTTTTCTTCTTTTTTTTTTATTGATGAAACAGAGTGACAGGGACAACACAAAACAACATGACAGAAGCAGTAACATAGGACGTAAACAGTAGACATAAGGTGAGTAGACATACAAACAACAATAGACAAAAACAGCATATGTATGGGGCATATTTCAATATTTGAATGAGGGGCAAATGTCCTGTTATATGGCTTAGACAGGGTGGGGTATGGCGTGAATAATGAGGAGAGAAAAATAAGTAAACAGAATAAAAAGCAAACATATAAATACATTTGAGGCATTAGGGTTGTAGTGATGAGAAGAGAAAAAAAAAAGTAAATGAATGAATAAAAAATTATAGCTGCTGCGCAATTTTAGGCAAAATTAGGCAATTCTGAGCAACAAGCAGAGTGTAGGAAGATGAAAAAAGGTGGCATTCTAAGCATAAGAGACTATGCTCTATCTCACTGAGCTAATTAGCACGAGACAACTCTGCGGTATATATGTTTAAAACTTCTTCTAGCTCATTATAGGAATTCTACAGTTGCAGTGATTAGTCAATAAATCAATAAGTCAAACACATAATTAATCCACAACTATTTCATGATGGATTGATTGTGGATTGATGGATTGCATCAGTGTTGGAGTTACCTTCGCAGATTTGAGGATATCCTCCTCAAATCTTGCTTTATCATGGTTTTGGAACTTTAGTCAAACAAAGTTAGATGTTTGTGGATGCCAGATTGGAATTGGGGAAAGGTAATATGAATTTTACATAATTTTATAGACAAATGTGAAATGTGAATGTGACATGTGTGAAAAATGTAATACACACACACTAAAACAAAGCATATCACAACATAGAAGTTACATCATATAAATATGACATGCCCTTCAAATTATGGATGAGTGGCTGAAGTGATCAGACTCATAATATACAAAGGAAAGAAAAAACTCAAGAACAAGAAAGTAAGAATAACATTAACTGCTAGCAATTATGAACAAACTGGCCTGATCTAGCTTAAAGCTAAACATTATCCATGGTGACAAAGATGAAAACATTTTTTAAAATGTAAAAGTAGCTATTGGATAGACTGCATATTGACTGATAGCTAAGCCAAATAAACAGGGAAAAGAGACAAGGGATAACAGGGAAAAGTGTTGATAAAGAGTTTTTGTCTCTCCGCGAAACTGCCTGGATCATAATTATTTTAACTGTAGTAGTCTCTAATCCACATAGCATGATGCCTGAACATAGGACTTTCACATTAGAATGTCTGTTCTGCCTTAGCTGAGGCTTGAACTTGCAACTTCTGAGACTGAGGTCTGTCTTCTATCTCACTGAGCTAATTGGCAAGTGACAGTTCATATGTGGCTTCACAAAGTGACTAAGCCAAGCATCACGGTGCCAGACAGTAGCCATCCATGCCATGGAAAAGCAGATTTCAAAGTGAAAGTTCCAAAGCTGTAGCACATATGGTTGATTTGTTATGAATTTTCAAAGTTTTGAAATCTAGAGCATGGGACTGGACCTTTATGAAAAGTTTGGCTAGATTTCTCATATGGAAATGTTGCATGAGCTGAGGCTTGAACTCACAATCTTCAACACCAAGAACCCTCCTCTATCTCACTGAGCCAACTGGCAAACAGAAATGTCACATGTAGCTTCACAAATTGACTAAGCCAGTCACCTGTTTTCAAGACAGCAGTTGTTAGTGTGTAAAGGCAGATTTCAAACGGCTGTCAAAAATTCAGTTATTAAGACAGAAATCCGGAAATACACAAATTGCATCTAGCCAGCATGGGGAGGTTGGTAATTTGTTTTTAACAATGATTTATTGGCTCCATAAGTGAAAAACTGATGTTTAAAAATGCTATTTTTGCATTGACTCCAATTGTTCGCATGAGAGTGAAATTCAAAATACTGTAAAAAAAAATTCAGTTTTTGAGATAAAACTCTCCAAATGTCATCTACCATGACTCCAAAATTTTGTCATTTTTTTTTAATGAACATTGAAAATTCATTTAGCAAGAATTTGCAAGTATATGTTTAAAATACCGTTTACAGTCAAACATTTTGATGCACTGTAGGCTCAATTTTTGATAAATAAAAAATCTGTATGAGTAAAAATATATATTATGACATAATACTCAGTATAATATAACATAATATGATGTAACACAGTATAACATAAGCAAAGCAAGATATAATATAGTGTGATGTAGTGTAATATGAAGTAATATAGTATGATATAATATAATATAATATGATACTATATAACACAATAAGTAAATTATTATATAATATAACATGGCACATCATAAAACTATGATAATGACCCGTGGGTTACAGCTATCTGTGAAATGCAGCTCCACACTACTGTCACTTCTACAGACCACAAACGATGATCAGGTGGATTATGGGGTGTTTATTACACAGAGCTCTCTCCTGCAACACAGGAGCTTAAATGCTAGTTTAACATCATTACAAGTCTCCAAAATGTAGCTTTATTGATTAACAACTCACAGTAAATGCTCAAAAGAGTTAGCAGACATCACAATGAGTACATTACATATACAGTACAGGCCAAAAGTTTGGACACACCTTCTCATTCAATGCGTTTTCTTTATTTTCATGACTATTTACATTGTAGATTCTCACTGAAGGCATCAAAACTATGAATGAACACATGTGGAGTTATGTACTTAACAAAAAAAGGTGAAATAACTGAAAACATGTTTTATATTCTAGTTTCTTCAAAATAGCCACCCTTTGCTCTGATTACTGCTTTGCACACTCTTGGCATTCTCCTGATGAGCTTCAAGAGGTAGTCACCTGAAATGGTTTTCCAACAGTCTTAAAGGAGTTCCCAGAGGTGTTTAGCACTTGTTGGCCCCTTTGCCTTCACTCTGTGGTCCAGCTCACCCCAAACCATCTCGATTGGGTTCAGGTCCGGTGACTGTGGAGGCCAGGTCATCTGCCGCATCACTCCATCACTCTCCTTCTTGGTCAAATAGCCCTTACACAGCCTAGAGGTGTGTTTGAGGTCACTGTCCTGTTGAAAAATAAATGATCGTCCAACTAAACACAAACCGGATGGGATGGCATGTCGCTGCAGGATGCTGTGGTAGCCATGCTGGTTCAGTGTGCCTTCAATTTTGAATAAATCCCCAACAGTGTCACCAGCAAAACACCCCCACACCATCACACCTCCTCCTCCATGCTTCACAGTGGGAACCAGGCATGTGGAATCCATCCGTTCACCTTTTCTGCGTCTCACAAAGACACGGCGGTTGGAACCAAAGATCTCAAATTTGGACTCATCAGACCAAAGCACAGATTTCCACTGGTCTACTGTCCATTCCTTGTGTTTCTTGGCCCAAACAAATCTCTTCTGCTTGTTGCCTCTCCTTAGCAGTGGTTTCCTAGCAGCTATTTGACCATGAAAGCCTGATTCGCGCAGTGTCCTCTTAACAGTTGTTCTAGAGATGGGTCTGCTGCTAGAACTCTGTGTGGCATTCATCTGGTCTCTGATCTGAGCTGCTGTTAACTTGCGATTTCTGAGGCTGGTGACTCGGATTAACTTATCCTCAGAAGCAGAGGTGACTCTTGGTCTTCCTTTCCTGTTGCCTCTCCTTAGCAGTGGTTTCCTAGCAGCTATTTGACCATGAAAGCCTGATTCGCGCAGTGTCCTCTTAACAGTTGTTCTAGAGATGGGTCTGCTGCTAGAACTCTGTGTGGCATTCATCTGGTCTCTGATCTGAGCTGCTGTTAACTTGCGATTTCTGAGGCTGGTGACTCGGATTAACTTATCCTCAGAAGCAGAGGTGACTCTTGGTCTTCCTTTCCTGGGTCAGTCCTCATGTGTGCCAGTTTCGTTGTAGCGCTTGATGGTTTTTGCGACTCCACTTGGGGACACATTTAAAGTTTTTGCAATTTTCCGGACTGACTGACCTTCATTTCTTAAAGTAGCTGATTGGTTCTTGCCATAATATGAATTTTAACAGTTGTCCAATAGGGTTGTCGGCTGTGTATTAACCTGACTTCTGCAAAACACAACCGATGGTCCCAACCCCATTGATAAAGCAAGAAATTCCACTAATTAACCCAGATAAGGCACACCTGTGAAGTGGAAACCATTTCAGGTGACTACCTCTTGAAGCTCATCGAGAGAATGCCAAGAGTGTGCAAAGCAGTAATCAGAGCAAAGGGTGGCTATTTTGAAGAAACTAGAATATAAAACATTTTTTCAGTTATTTCACCTTTTTTTGTTAAGTACGTAACTCCACATGTGTTCATTCATAGTTTTGATGCCTTCAGTGAGAATCTACAATGTAAATAGTCATGAAAATAAAGAAAACGCATTGAATGAGAAGGTGTGTCCAAACTTTTGGCCTGTACTATATATATATATATATATATATATATATATATATATATATATACATATGTATTTATATATATATATATATATATACATATGTATTTATATGTATATACATATGTATTTATATATATATATATATATATATATATATATACATATATATATGTATTCACAGGTTCAAGTTGAAAGAAAATCTATTTCCTGTAATTTCATGCTGCGATGGCTTCAGAGCTCACTGTGTCTCTGTTTCCCCACAGAGCCAATAAATGTAAACACTGAAGCAGGGCTTTGGAAATGCTGTGTCTAGTGAAACAATGGCGGTGTTGCAAAGATCCTAGTTTATCATCCATTATTGATGAGGGAGTCATATTTCACACCAGCCCAACTGACTGTATGTAACACAACAACACCTCATGTGTGTATACTGAATGTGTGTAAGCAGATTTAGTGGGTTTGTCTGTGGATGTTTGCTATCTGTGCAGGTTTACTGAGTGAGCATATGTATTTCAGTGTGTGTGTGTGTGTTGCAGTGATTCATCTTTCATTAGTGCAGCCTTGGCAGTGCCATAGATTGCTTTAGCTTTCCAAGCTATAGATTCCAATTTGCTGCAGGCCTGGGACTTTTATTATGAGGATATTGATTTGAATTTCATAGTGAGAGCAATAATGCTGGGTGGTAAACAGAGGACTGGGTCTTGGCTCAGATAAACACACCAATTCTTGGGAAAAAGACCAAAAACAGATACAATAAATATCTGGCAGGATAGATTACAGCTGCAGCATTTTACTGACTAAACTTCCTGTGTAAAACTGGGATTTGAAAATGCGTAAATTGTAAAAGATCAGAAAATACATTTACCATACAAGTTTATCTCCATCTTTTCTTCTGCTGAGTTACCAAAGGAAAATAGGAATCAAACCTACAACATTTTACTTGTCAGGGGAGGAGGGTGGCTGGTTGATTTTTTTTTTTTTTTTTTAATTTTATTTCAATCCCCCTATGTTAATCACTGATTGATGCTGTTTTTGAAGTATGAATAAGTCAGTAAGTAATTTATTCCATTGACATATCATTGATGTATTATAGAAAAGTGATTTATCTTTTTATAAATGACAAAAGGCACATCTGCCTCATTTTTGCTGTGTTATCGCGATACTACTCAAAACCATGATACTTTCACTGGTATGGTATCGTGGGTCCCAGGTTTGGTACCGTGACAACACTAGATGTCACAACCATTCCATTCGGAGTTCCACTTTTGGGAGTGGGGGAACACTGCTCTCTCAGAGGCCCAAAGTGTTGCCCTACTTCTAATTTTACAAATTAAGCACTGGTGATAATGTATACTAAATAATGTAGCCGAGTTGGCTGTCACCGGCTACTTAACAGCTATGGAGCGCTTCTACCAGCTCCTCTAGTCACTGAGCCTCGCCTCCATCTCAGCAAATATATTACATTTGTTACAGGTATCATCATCATTGAAGTAGGCATAGGGAATAGCTAAACACAGCAGAGACCGAGACATCGCTAACTGCTAGATGAGGCGAGTGGGGGATGGGGGGTGAAGAGCGGGGGTAGAGGGAGGAGTGGCTCATGACACACTTTGTTTTGGTCTACAGGCAGTGCACAACAGCAAACCTAGCGGTGAAACAATTTTGCTTATTGCTCCTTTAAAAAATAAAAAAAATTATGTGGATGTTTATTAGCAAATATCAACTATTGCTTTCATAAATATATATTTACTAAAGTGTAATGCAATTCACATACAAATGGAAGCTTTCTCATAGGCTTAGAATGATTTCTCTATATATACACAGGCAGGGCGCGGTCTGCGGGAGGCTGCCCTCTTGCGTCGCCGTATTTGAATACAGTGGCCGAAAGGGATATACGCGTTTCACGTTTACCTAGAACTTGCCGTCACTGGAGACGGTTAAGGTGAAGATCAATCCAGGGCGCTTCTGCGTGAACCTGCTTTGTATTTTATGATTCTGTCGCACTTTAAATGGAGGACCAAAATGCAAGTGAATATCAGCGTTGCTTATTCCAGGTTGAAAGAACTCCTGAAGGAGAAGGATTTCACAAGGGATGCGGAGGTTGCCTGCTTTTTGCTAGGCAGGTAATTCAATCTCATATATAAAATCATTTTGGCTTCATGTTTGCAACTACTTTTCCCTCTTGTCTATGTTCGAGTGACGGCTACATTTACCTGCTAATGTTATCCTAGCCTTGGCTAACGTTATCCCAAAACTACAGCTAAATGGTTAGCCTAGCCTACAGCCTAATCTGTCGATTCCTCTCGTGCTGCTGTGAAGGCTGCCACCCTCTCCTCCTCCTCTTCCCTCTGGGTAGCCGAGACACACCTCTTCGCCTGGCTGTTCCTGCACAACCTCTAACATTACCCCCTCGCCCCCCCTCCTCTCCCTCTCCCTGGTCTTCCTCCTCTCCCTCTCCCTCTTCCTCATCTCCCTGTGTCCTGTGGAAGAACACTCTGGAAAAGCATATATTATAATCGTACCAGCCTATATTTGCCGCACTGTGCCGTGACAATCACATGAAACGTGTTATTTTAGCATCACTGTGCCAATGCTCGTGTTACCAAAACAATTAGAAATAAAACACTCCTAACATATATCTCACAGATAACCTATATCTCACTAGTAAGCTATAACATATCGTAACATGGTTTAGATTCCTAAATAAATATTCACCTCTTCGCTAGATACTCCTGAAAAACTAGAAAAACTCTGCTGTCTGCGCAAGGCTTTTTGTCCTACGAGGCCACTGCCACTTACCCGATGGGAGGGGTGAGTCAGCGCTGCAATCTAGAATTTGACCACTGATGTCACTGTTACTCACCATTTTTACACACTGAGGCTTTAATAAAAAGCAAAACAAAAGAAACAGCAACATCAGCTATCTGCCAAATTGTTATTTTAAACATCAGTACCAGTATCGCCCCAGAATTTCACAGTCAGTCAGTGCATCCCTAATAGGTTAGTATTTAGAGTAATACAGCCATAGTGGGTAGCTTATACATGGCAACAGCAGTTGCCATGTTTATGTTTAAGCAGTTTCACTTGTGACATTAGTTGGTGGCTGTGGTGGACAGGCCACATTTCTAAGCATATAATCTTCTAAAGAATCCAATTTTCTAATTGTTGACCAATGAGACTAAATCATTTCTTGTTTATACCAAATCTTTGTACATCAGTTATCAAGCAAACGCATTTCAGTTTAGTTCATCTTAAATTATACACTGCACACACACTTTTTTTTTGCACTGCAGAGAATATATTTAAATTAAACTAAACTTCAGTTACTTCAACTATTCTGACTGACTAACTAACTAATATAAAAAAAATAGTTTTATGAAAGAAAACATCAAAATTATATTTTCTAGATATCCTTATAGGACCTGTATGCAACATACAGAGCATATTTATGATTCAGAGTCAGATGTGGCATTGTCTCCACACAGTTCTCAACATGGAGATGACTGAGCTGGGAGCTAGCAGCTAACAATGCTAACCATAGATATATATACAGAAACACTAGATGAATCGTCCAACGTAGCTGCCCATTGAAGTGACATGCCTACACGGCCGCCATCTTGTGTCGGGGATTCTGGTCCTTCGGTGTATAATGCCCATGGTGATATTATGGGCATATCTCATGCCCCGTATGTCGTAGACATATGAAACCTGTCCTGTCCCAAGTTCATCTACTCATTATAAATGAAAAGTGCGACTACAAAAGTACTAATTTTAACATTTTCTCAAATATCTGTGACAGTGAAGTGCCCATATACATTACAGAACCATTACCATAAGATGCACCACCCACCACATTCCTAACATAACATTGATATCTTAGCTGGCTCTTGAACCAGTGAGGTGTTGCTGCTGAAACCTTCAACCGTTCTACGTATAGACTGCATTGGCTACTGCTGCTCAACACAAGGTCCAGTACTCAAGGTGAAACACTTCTCTTAAGAGTGGAGATGACCGTTTTGAAATGAAGACCTGTTGCTTCAAATCTACACAGCCCCAATGTCCTTAGGTAGGTAGGTGACAAGACAGATCCCTGTCTGGGAAGGAGTTACGATGCAGCGATTTTACTGGCCTCCCGGACCCCACTCAGATAGGCTCCTGTTACAGTCTGCGGGAAGTGCCTGTGGGTTGCCTGGAAATGGACAAACACAGCAAATGTTATCAAGCTAAATGCCCAATTCTTATTTACATTCTCTCCCTCACCTCCCCAGCAAAGAACACTTTTCCCAGAATATCTTCAGCAATCATGTCATAAGCTTCCCCACTGCCTCCTGTCATCACAAAGCTGTAGGACATTCTGAGACCACAAGTCTTTCTCCAGCATGTGACAAAGTCGCAGACGGGGTCGGGAATGATCTATGTCTTACCTGTGAAAGGTGATCCCACATTGTCTTGTTCTGCAGCTGCGCTCATTTGAGCAGCCATACACTGCGCAGAAGTCTGGCATCTTCAACCCAGCTTTTTCGCTTTATCAGTCTTCACTTATGACTCAAAACTCACTCAACTGCTGTGAACACAAAGCCAGTAATTTCAACGTATCCATGCATCATGTTTTATATCTACATCAAAATGAAATAAACTCTCACTAAATGCTCAGTTAACTTGTCACAGTAGGCTATGTTGTGGTGGAGGGTCGTGACTCACGAGTTTTCAGTATGATAATTTGTGAGGCCCACCTTTACCACAATACAACCACCATGCACACAGGCAACCGGCTAATGAGAAGTCTCGCAACCTCTTTGTTAGCCAGTTACAAAATACAACCATAGACACAATGATAGTTATTTAGACAAAAGATTGGGTTGTAATAAAGTTGTCTGGACTTGGGAAAACATATAATATAGCTATGTTTAAATCTGGATTGTGTTTCAGGTGTATTCAACCTTAGCTAGCACTTGATAATAGCAAGCACTAGCCTAGCTAAACTGCCTGACCAACCTGATCTCACAGAAATACGTGAAATGACCACAACCTCTTAAAACCGCATTACGTGGTGGCAGCACTTAATGGGTTGAATGGCATTGTTTCCGTGGGCTCTAGTTTCGCAGACCTGGCGAGGCGGGGTGTGGCCAGGCAGATTTTGCAAGTTTGGCACACCGTGCGCCTGGCGCAGCTACTCCTCTTTCCCACCTCCGTCCCTCCTATCTGCGCAAGTTGGAAAGAGGGAGGAGAGGAGGCATGGAGTGGGTTTCGCATACATTACACCAATCAAATGAGCCCCTCTCCTCGCCCTTAAATGCACCGCACGAAGGCGTAATGAGAGTTTATTCAATTCGCCATGGCAGGAGAGAGCAGCAGCGTCAGACGGCCAAACTTCTCCCAGGAGGAAACTGATGTTTTGGTCCGGGAGGTCCAAGCTCGCAGTGTTCCAATGTACGGAACTGCGAACAAACCTCCACGGGCTGATGATGCAAAGGTAGCCTGGGAGGAGGTCACCACAATCGTAAATCAATGTTGCGTTTCTTTCGTGCGCGCACACACTCTCTCTCTTTCTCTCTCGCAGTCTCACTCTGTTTCTTTTCTTTTGACTTTTCTAAGATGACAGATGCTGAATATATACTCCCTATCTGATGCTGTGGCTGTTTGTGGTTGGCTGAGATGTGAACTCATTAGTTTGCAGCTGTGTTAATCAAATCAGGTTGGGTTTCCATTACGCGTGCCAAATGTGCCAAACGGTGGCAATCCCCTTTGATCTGACATCAGATGTGACGGGACAGTCGTTATAAAGATACATTTATGTGCTGATTGCAGATAGTTGCATTGAATAGTGTTTTTTTGGGTATTTATGTAAGGGATAATGCCCGACGAGGTGTCCATTATCAGAAATGAATGGACGACGTGGAGTCGTGAACCGTCCGACGCGAAGTCCATTCATTTCTGATAATGGACACCTCGAAGGGCATTATCCCGCTTATACCATGGTCACTTACCAAAGAAATGCATATTAAATCAATTATTTATGCTTTAATGTGTTTTACAGTTAAAATCAAGAGTTTTTCACAAGCCACAGCTGAGCGGACTATTTAATCTTTGTAGTTCACAGGCGTTGCCATGGAAACCTGCTGTGGCCGCAGCGTAGAGAGCATAGCGACTCTGATCAGTGAAGGGAAGTGAGATGACGGCTAAACGTTACGTGATATTATTCAGAAGATGATTATTTCAGAAAGCCAGTGCACTTCTTAACGCTTGTGTGTTACAGACTCTGGTGGTCAGAGGATGATGTGCAAAAAACAACTTGAGATATTACTTTCATGATTCATTGGTGTTCATTTATAGGCCCAAGAAAATTTGTTTAAAATAATCAACATCCAAATAGTAGTCAAAATTGTTTTTAATTGCAACAAATAAAACATAGTCTAGTAGTCGAGATTAAATCATATAAACACATTGACAAATTAACGATTGTTTCCTATTTAAAATGAAATGCTACATTATCATTAATAGTGAAATTTGAAAGTGATATGGGTATGTCCATCATAGTGACATTCGAAGGACGGAGATTGACAGATTGAGCACTGCTTGTTGAGACATTTGGAGACGACAAGATGTTGCTCCAGTCTCGTCTCTCCTGCGCTCGTTTCTCCCTTTTCTTTTCATTCTCTATCCTCTCTTCTTTTGCATCCCAGTCATCAAAATGATGAAATTCACCAAGTGGAGGGTGGCCAGGTTGCCGCCTCCCGATGTGGACGGCTCCATGTGATGGTGTTTCCTCTCTGGTTCTTCCGTGCTCAGCCTTATTTTTCTCTTCTTATTTATTTATTTATCAGTGGTGTTTGGATTCAGTTACGGCAGACGGACGGCAATTTGAAATGGAATGAAGCCCACAGACGGCAGACAGTAGTTACAAAACGGTAGTGGAATGCGCCCCATCCGCCTACAAGCGCAATGCTTTCAAAGCCCTACGCTGTAAAAAGTTGGCAAAATACATTTATTTTATTTTATGGCCTTGACATTAACCTGTCATATTGTTGAGTTTTCAAGGACACTTCCGTGTTTTTGTGTGTACACAGAAATGTTAAAGATATCACTGAGGAAAACCAGGTTGACGTGACGTTGTTGAATCAGGGAATCAGTGTGTCCACCACGACAATGGATCCTAATTGACTTTACATTGGCATTGTTTCCGTGGTACCGGCATGTAATTTCAACCCATTACATGCTGCCACCATGGAATGCGGTGTTAAGAGGTCGTGGTCATTTCACGTATTTCTGTGAGATCAGGTTGGCCAGACTATTCGGTTTCTTAGACAAATGAAAAGCAGAATTTTCAAAGGATCCACGTATTCAGTATCATAGCTATTACTAAAATGGTAATGTTTGTAAGACACCAAACCGTTTAGAAATTGATCAAAAAGTCTGCAAGTTATGAGTATTTTGTGGCTGCATACTCACCAACACACAGCAATCGACTCCAGAATGACCCTGACACAATATGGCTGCCAGTGAGCTACGCCTGCACAAAGCCTGATCCACCCCCTTGGTGCTAACACCATAAACAGGGCTAGCAACAGCAACAATGCTGGAACAGCTGATGGTGTTAACAAGAGGGGAACTGAAGGGGTGAGAGCCACGAAGATGCTGTCCTTATATCAACAGTAACAAATGTATAAATGTAGTGCAAAGTTCTGCACCTCCTCTAGGCTCTGTTTTCAGGCTTTAAAAAAACCTACGCTGTGACAGGAGACCTGCCATTCACAGGTCATTTCAGAGAGAGGGTGTTCCTTTTGGCAGATGCACGTGCACATTCCCTCAGATGGTGAAAGCCTGATTCAATGGCAGAGAGTCAAGCAGAGAAAGTTGGTCTTCCAGCATTGGCAAAAACTGCCTACAATGCAAAGCAACCCAGAAAAGGAAGACTGACTTATTAAAAACAGAGACTTAAAGAGAGTTGGACAATACACAAATAAAAGCAAAGTGTGTCAGGAAAATATTGAAAAAAATGTTAAAATTAAATTAGGGAACTGATCACAGATGTGTTGTCTCTGTGTGTTTTTGCATCTATTGTTGCTTTAATTTGCAGCTATGCTTTTAATGAAGCTGACATGTCATGACAGTCAAGCAGAAATGCGTCCTCTTACATTTTCTATTGAATTATTGACAATGTGTTGAGCTGCTCCTACAGGATGCATAATGTCCACTGTTCTAGAAAAGTTTAGCAGCTGTTATGTCTTTGCATTTGGCTCTGTTCTGTACTGCAGTATCATCTGCACCCTCCCCAAACTGTCTCCCTCAGTACTCTGGGAAAAAAAGGGAGAAGGGCTCAATCTGTCTTTCTCTCTCTCACTCTCTCTCATTCACACACACACACACACACACACACACACACACACACACACACACACACACACACACACACACACTTTTGCATGCACACTCCCTGTTGATTAAGGCCTCCTCAGTGGCCAATCGCTCAGCAGTAGTTGGATCCCTGAGCAAGAGGGACATTTTAATCAAACGTCAACCAGGAAACACAGTCATAAAATATGAATGTTATATAAGGAATTGTCAGCAGAGCTTTTTGATAAGCCTATAAATAATACAGATGAGTTATGTAAAAGAGGCTAGAAATCCTCCTGCCACTCACACAGCAACACACAACTGGTAGCAACTTTCAGGATAATTCCAATAATAATATTCAAATCTCCAGAGACTTTGAGAACGGCATTCATTTTACTCTGATAGGAAGTAAAATTTTCAGAGTATTTTTTTATTCATTTATTTTTAGAAAAACAGGGCGATTCATTTGTCTTGTAAACCATCATCTGGCCTAATGAGGAGTCTGAAGACTTTTTGTCACTTGTGATTATGTTTCTCATTAGCATTATTTCCCTTAAAGCTCTGCACATCACATTTATCATCCTCACTGGATTCTCTCCCTGCATGGTAATGATGCTGCATTCAGAGCTGCAGTTTGCCACAGCTGAGGAAATAGAGAGCAATTAACCCGAAACACCAAACAACCCTGAATATTCATACGTTCCTGATATTATCGTGCATGCGGGTAAAGATAGAAATGCGCCGCAGGGTGGAGGAGAGTCGCAGTGGGTGAATGTTTTTCCCTGACAACCTGTGGCGGATAGCAAAGAGTTAAGGTGAGCAACAGAGGAGATGGAGGAGTGAGGTGACTGAAAAACAGGATCCGCATGGGGGTTATGGGAGGTCGAGAGAGAGAGGGGTGGTTGTTTTTCAGGTCAGACACAATAGAAGGTAAGATGAGATTTGAGACATGCTATGTAGTGAGGACCAAAACAATGTAGCAACAGAGTGAGGACATTTTTGGAAAGTAAGGACATTTTGGCCAGTCCTCACTTCTTCAAAGGCCTGTTTTAGGGTTAAGACTTTTGGGTTTTCAGGTTACAATTAGGTTTAGGTTAAGGGTTGAGGTTAGGCATAAAGTTGTGGTAGTTATGGTTAGGTTAAGGGGCTAGGGAAAGCATCATGTCATTGAGGGTCCTTACAAAGATAGAAGTACAAGTGTGTGTGTGTGTGTGTGTGTGTGTGTGTGTGTGTGTGTGTGTGTGTGTGTGTGTGTGTGTATGTGTGTGTGTGTGAGCGGTAGAGGGATAAACCAGTCGACAGATGAAAAGAGGTGGTGAAGGGGTGTATTCTGAAAAATTGGCCTGTCATCACTGCGTCGGGGAATTTCAAGCAGTAGAGACGGAGTGCCATGGAGGGGGTACAGATTTCTGAAATGCAGGAGGGGTGAAAAGGGGAGGTGGCAGTTGGTTGGGGAGGGGTGTAAGGAGTGCAGTGAAAGAAAAAAAAAAAGGGGGGGGGTGTTTTCCCAAAGCAGGGCAGCCACTGCAGAGCATGAAGTTGAGAAGATTTTTTTTTTTTTTTTGCCAGAGATTTGTTATGCTGCTGCTGCACCACCAAATCGATGAGGAGGAGAGGAGAGAAGGGAAGGGGAGGAGGAGGGTCAGCCTGGTCGAGGTTGTTTCACTGCAGTGGAGGCTTTTTTGTCCTCCCCCTCTCACTTCACATTGATAGACCCCATCTCTCTCTCTCTTTCTCTTCTCTGCTGTCATTCACTCCAGAGTCTCATCTGTCTGTCTTTGCCTGAATCTCCTTCTCTCTATGTCCTTATCCTCATTTTCCTCCTCTGCATTCTGATACCTGGCGCCCCACTGTCCAAAACTAATCTGGCAACCTCTGGTGAAGTTGTGTCAAAGTCTTGCTATGTGCAGACATTGCAAGCTAGCCAAGGCCTACACTTTTCCTTATTAGTTGCATCAGCGTCTGCCAAAGAGTAACTTAGCACAATTGCACAAAACTTATTCTTGAGTTTGTCTGCAAGGCAGTTTAAAGGGGTTTAGATGGGGGTAGGAGTCTTTTAGTTGGGATGTACTGATGCAATCTTTTGAATCGGCATAGCACCGACACTGACCTGTTGGGTACTGGGCAGACATGACATTGAAAACACTTTATTGTTCTGCTTCATTTCTTTACTGTGTTGAGAAAAGTTACTGTTGGAGACTGTCCTCCAAAGAAGAACAATAGCATTACTTGTTTCAACAAGAGCCTTAAGTTTAAATGACATAACTTTCTAGCAGCCATATTAATAATGGCAGGAGCAGATGATGTCATTACAGAGCAACAAAGTCCATCTAAGTAAGTGGTGAGGATGGACATTTGGATCAACAATACATTTGACTTTAAAGGTCTCTGTGCAAAATTCAGAGTCTATGAGTTATCTGCACAGTTAGCTAGCAGCAAATGGTGCTAACTCCAAAAACAGTGTCAACAACAGCAACACTGCTAAGTTTGCTAGTGTTTACGGTGGGGGAAGTGGAGGGTGGGCACTATGCCTCTGCGACGAGCAGTGGGATACACTATGCACCAACATGAATGCTTGACCAGCCTACCACAGCAAACCTCGTAAAGCTTGGAGTACAATACACAAAGAGGAAGTTTGACCTGTTTCTTTGCTCAGGACGCCATTACTCCACTATATCTTGACACAGGAAGTGGTGTTTTTGCTATATCAATGATATGAATATTGCATACAGAACATTTAGCACAGGAGACTACTGTGTGTTTCCTGTTTCCATGCCAAAATGTTGCTCAAGAGAAGAACTTGTAAGAGATGGAAAGTTCCTGTGAATATATATGCATTAAATTACAAGCTAGGTGATGTTTTGAGCTCCAAGTCAGACTGAAGAAGAGCTTGGTGCCTGAAGCATCACCTTGATAATCATAGTCATGGTAGCATTATTAATTGTGCAGACTCAGCTTTCCATGTTTCAGTTTCCAACCAAGAGTCAACATTGTTTTTTAAAGCATTAGCACTCTTCCTCCTAACCTTAACCAAATGATTATTGTTGTAATTATGAAAATGAAGGTAACCTAACTATAATAAAGTACTTATTTTAACCCAAACCATTTGCTGAACCTAGTTGTCATTTCTATGCCTTAACCTTAACCATAGTATCAAGGTATAAAACTGTTTGAAACTGACTGTAATGTCTCTACTCATGGAATGTCTGCACCATTAGTTTACGTCCAATAAAAGCAAGTGCTTGTTTTTGCCACTGACAGGCTCAGATTGTCATTATAAGTGTTAGGCAAACTTATTGAAAGGAACCACAGAGACTGACCTTTCTTTTGTTTACCTAGAAACAGCCCCCAAAATACTTTTGCCAATCCCACCAGACTCCATATAAATAAACAGTGTGCATTTATCAGGCACATTTCATTCAGAGTCAACAGAAACAAATCCAACAATCACCAACACTGTTTTGGTCGAAATAAACTCTTAATTCCCCCAGTTAGATGTGAAAACATCCTGGCTCTATACATGCTAAAATTACTGTTTAATCAAATGAAGTCTTGTGGGTTTGGTGATGGAGATTTCTGGGCTGTTTCTGGTTATGAAAAGGGATCTCCCACTTTAACAGTGGGGTCTCTCTCTGTAGGGATCCTTTCTATAATGTTGTCAGACACAAAGAATAACAAACTGAACATTTGCAATTGGCTAATTTCAAAATTTTGTCACAACTGAGCCTGAATCTGAACCCAAATGCACAACTCAGAGACGGATTAAAGTGCAAATAAACAATCTTTAATTTCAAAGTAACAAAGGAAAATCGCTCTTCCAGAGGAAAATCAAAAACCAAATCAGAACAACAAAAAATCACTCTTGCGAGGAAAACTACAAGGATCGAGGAAAATGCTAGATAAAGTATCAAATTAACATAAAACTAAACAATGGCAAAAGCTGAGTAAAGTATCAAAAGAATACATAACCTGACACACCATAAATGGGACGTGGAGGACCTTGACTTGATGAGACAAGACAAACTGGCACAGGACAAAGGGAAACACAGACTATATATACCCACACACACGCGCGCGCACACAAGGTAATGGGAAACAGGTGGAAACAATCAGGGCAGGGCAGACAATCAGACTGGTGGGAACACACGAGAGGAAAGGGCAAGTTACCTGAAACAAGAGGAGAGTTGGATGTCAAAATAAAACAGGAAGCCATGAGACAACATAGACACAAGACAGAACTAAAAATAACTAACTTAACTTCTTAGACATGACAAATTTGTTGTTCCCATTAGCCATTTTCACACAAAAACATGAGAAAATAGGGTCGTTAGTTTACCTTTAATTGACATTGACGTTATCTAATTCACCAAGTTGTAAAGCCAACAAATTATTGGTGGGGAACAGGACTTCCTAAAGTCTTGTCTTCACCATGAGGTTGCCAGGCAACCAGCTGAGACTCCAAGAAGTCACTGCGCCCAGCCAAGAAACAGTCAGTTAAATGACCTCCCGTACAACAGCAACAGAAACAGTCTCAACTTACACATAGAATTATTATCCAAGACGTTTCCTCACACAGAAATTTACAGGTTTTAAATATCAGTTTAGCTATTTGAATATTGGAGTAGGAGGAGTCAGATCGATGCATCCTTACTTTCAGACATGAATAATCCCATCTACAGTCCCCTTGATGATGACTAATCACTGCTTTTGGCGTGAGCCACACTGTTTCCCATTGGTGATTCATAAAGAATGGCATATCTGTTTGAAGCATAAATAACTGTCAAATCAAAGCTCAGCCAACTCTGTTTAATAACATCACAGAGTAACATTATGTTGCTATTTTCCTTATGATTATGATCCATGTGTTTCCAATGTATTTCATACTTTCTCTTTGTTGTGTGCACAGCCTGAATTAGGTACAGTTTATAGCTTATGCAAATACTCTTATTAATTCATTTGGTTTACAGAAGACTTAAGGGCTGCGGTTTGTGTCCAGTAAATCTGTGTGTGTGTGTTTCTGTTTCAGCGTGCATGGTTTGAACTACAAAGAGGGAAAGAGACCCAGACAGTAAATTAGGATGAGAGAGAGAGAGGGAGAGAGAGAGAGAGAGAGAGAGAGAGAGAGAGAGGGAAACTGATAGAAAGGAGCAGGAAACCAGACCAAACATGGGCACAGGTGACGCACAGAGGATACCCAGTTTCCATAGCAACAGGCAGGTGCAAGACACTGGGAGCTAATCTAGCTTTCGATCTTCGGGGTGAAACATTTGCATGCACACTGCAGTGTCAGTTGCCCAATACACACACACATAAACGCACACTTACACAACAGATCTATGTATGTGATTATTTGAGGAAAATCAAGACACACACAGCATGTGCCGAGCCACACTGACATAAAATCATGCAGAGCACAAACCAAGAGAAGAGCACAGAATGAATCATGACGGTCACATATATGTTGACATGGAACCAGTGATATGTAGTTGGCCAGCCAGGACCCCGGCCTTACTTACCCTACACACACATTCTGGGACACACTAAAGATACAGCAGGAAGGGAGGAGGATGAAAGGGAGTTGAGAAGAGGGGAGAGGAGGAGAGGGATGAGGAAGGAGAGTGAGATTAAAGGGGAAGTGGAGCTAGGGGAAAGGAGTGTTGATCTGTACCCTGGGGGTGAAATACATGATGAAGAGGAGGGAAAGGACAGAGGAGGGAGGGCACTATGGTGAGGAGTTTGTGAAAGAGGTTGACAGGGAGGGACAGGAGAGGAAGGGAAGCAGAGAGGAGGAAAAGTTAAGGGAAGTGAAGGCAGCTTTAAGGTTATAGGTTGAGAAATGTCAGGTTCTTTTTAAGAACAGCAACAGCAGTTGGCTGAAAAATTCTGCGTACCAACCCATACAGTGTCACTGTTAACAGCATCTCTTTTCATATGTGGATTTAAGTCCACTGTGTGCAGTATTTTACTGTGACCATCTTTCAAACTACTGTCAGGGTATACATTTTTGAGTGTAAAACCTCAGCACTTTTAGCCAAATGCTAATTTCAACATGCTCATGCTCACAATCATAATGCTTGCACAGCATTGTCAATCAATCAGTCAATCAATTTTATTTATAAAGCCCAATATCACAAATCACAATTTGCCTCACAGGGCTTTACAGCATACAACATCCCTCTGTCCTTAGGACCCTCGCAGCGGATAAGGAAAAACTCCCCAAAAAAACCCTTTAATGGGGGAAAAAAACAGTAGAAACCTCAGGAAGAGCAATTGAGGAGGGATCCCTCTTCCAGGACGGACAGACGTGCAATAGACGTCGTACAGAAGAGATCAACATAATACATTAACAGTAATCTGTATGACACAATGACACAGAAAGAGAAACAGAGACAGAGAGAGATGCAGGACAGATGGTAATGATAATAGCTTACAACAACATTAATTAAAGTAATAATGTTATAATTATAATTCTGGTTATTGTGGTACAATATGTTGAAAGTATATATAAATATCTGATAGTATACACATGTGACAATAATCATGTGTATAATAACAGTAGAAGTATGACTAATGATAACAGCAGCAACAGGATGCATCTGGCAGGACCACAGCAGCAGCACTTCTTGTCCCCTTCTCCTCAAGAGGCTCTTGCCTTTTGCCGGGCCACCACTGTAAATAAGAATTTGTTCTTAATGACTTGCCTGGTTAAATAAAGGTTAAAAAAAGAAAGGAAAAAAAAAGCACAACCACACACGTCACACTATCCAGGCACCGCTGCAATATGAGTTAACCTGCGAGACAGTGGAGCACAAAGGCTCCGGAGAAGAAGCCAAGTTAGTGACATGCAGTATGGCCGAGTTAGCAAGATGCAGTAACAGGACATGAGAGAGAGAGAGAGAGAGAGAGAGAGGGAGAGAAGGTGCCTGGTGTATTACAGGAGGTCCCCCGACAGACTAGGCCTAAGTCAGCCTAACTAGGGGCTGGTACAAGGCAAGCCTGAGTTGACCCTAACTATAAGCTTTATCAAAAAGGAAAGTCTTAAGTCTAGTCTTAAATGTGGAGATGGTGTCTGCCTCCCGGACCGCAACAGGAAGATGATTCCACAGGAGAGGAGCCTGATAGCTGAAGGCTCTGGCTCCTGATCTACTTTTGGAGACTTTAGGGACCACGAGTAACCCTGCGTTCTCAGAGCGCAGAGTTCTGGTGGGATAATGAGTGGCACTATGAGCTCTCTAAGATATGACGGAGCTTGACCATTTAGAGCTTTATAAGTTAACAGTAGGATTTTAAATTCAATTCTGTATTTTACAGGGAGCCAGTGCAGAGAAGTAAAACAGGAGAAATATGATCTTGTTTCTTAGTTCCTGTTAGTACACATGCTGCTGCATTCTGAATTAGCTGAAGAGTTTTTAAAGTCTTACTAGAGCCACCTGATAATAGAGAGTTACAGTAATCCAGCCTTGAGGTAACAAAAGCATGGAACAATTTTTCTGCATCTTTTTGGATCAGGATAGGCCTAATTTTCGCAATTTTACACAGATAAAAAAATGCAGTCCGTGAGGTTTGTTTTAAATGAGAATTAAAAGACAAATCTTGATCAAATGTTACTCCGAGGTTTCTTACGATAGTGATAGAGGCCAGAGCAATGCCATCGAGAGAAACTATGTCATCAGATAAAGAGTCTCTGAGTTGTTTGGGGCCAAGAGCAATAACTTTAGTTTTGTCTGAATTTAACATCAGGAAATTGGTGCTCATCCAGGTTTTTTATGCCTTTAAGGCAATTATGAAGTTTAGTTCATTCTGGCTTCATTGATAAATACAACTGTGTATCATCCGCATAACAATGGAAATTTACAGTGATTTGCAGTGATTTCTAATGATGTTACCTAAAGGAAGCATATATAGAGTAAATAGGATTGGTCCGAGCACAGAACCTTGCAGAACTCCAAAACAAACTTTAGTACGTAAGGATAATTCATCGTTGTTTTGTGTTTGGTTGAGCTAAAAGACCCCCCAAGGTCCTGATCACACAGAAACCATTTTAGCAGCAGCTAAAAGAGGTGGCTTTTTGTAATTGTTTCATTTTACATGAGAATGAAGATTTTTGTAATTGTCGTTATTGAGAATGAAGCTTTTTGCTCGCTGTTTTAGCATCACTATGCGCCTCACGTATCTGCGCTCAAGTCGCCTGGTGTTTTAGCCGGAGCACTCTGAACTCCTTAAGTTGCATACCCTCTATGTGTGTATTCATGGTCACCATCCTAGTTTAGAGTGTTTGCACGCTAGCATTTACTAATTAAAACACCAAGTGTAGCAGAGGCTGACTGGAATGTTGTTCTGCAGGTATTTGTAACTAGAGCATCAGAAAAATTGCAATTAGATCACAAACAGAGATCACCCAAGTTTTTACATGTCATCCTGAGGGGGACATGAGTGTGTGTACTAAAATACATGGCAATCCATCCAATAGTTCTTGAGACATTTTACATAAAGTCACAAATGGCAACCTCAGTCATTAGAATTAATCATTAAATTTATGTACAAAATTTTGCGCCAATCGATTGAGTAGATGTGGAGATGAACTGTCTCAATTTTCATGTGGATACTATGACTTGCTGGTGGCGCTAGAGTTAAAATCAGGGGATGACTAAAGTCAATGGGATTTATTCTCTGAGGACCATGAATGTCTGCCCGAAAATGTAATGGTATTACATTCATTAGCTGTCTGGTATTTAGTGGTTGACTGATCACTGGTAGAGCTAACAATCATCATAAAAATGGTTGGTTGGGACCCTGAACAAACCCAGAAATGTCTTACTGTCCCTGTCTTGATCCAGAGCTCATTACATTTCGCTGCTCACTTGGCATTTCAACCCCAGTTCTGCAGCAGGGCAATCTCAGCTGTTCAGTCACTCTCACACACTTTTAAATGCAATTTATATGTGCACATAGGCACATATGGGAGATTAACAGTACGCACATTTTGAGTTCAGTTGGCAGTAATGTGCCACTTCCTGTGAACTAGCCAGGAGGGACGTTAGATTCTGGGCCAGTGCACCCTGGTCTCTTCTGTTCTGTTTGTTGCCTTTTCCTCCTCTGTTCTCTATTATATTGTTACATTATCTTGTTAAAGTATGTCATGTTACCTTGTCTTGTGTTACTTTATGTGACACTACCCAGGGTTTGTGTTTGTGTTTTTGTATTAGATCAGGACACTTGATAAGATACATAACCTTATGATGCATCATGTGGTGCTGTTTTTCTGCTATGTCCGGCTACTTCGCCTGCCCTGTCCTGCTCTAGTCTGGTCTTCTCTCCTCTGTTGTACTCAGCTGTTTACACACAAGGATTCTAACTCAGGCCTTTGCTTTTCTTGTTGTTGTAGATTCACATATACTACACATCACCTAAAGTCTTTTTTATGTGCAACACTAGCAAGAAAAAACTAAAAGAAAAGAAGAGAGGAGGGAGATGCAAAATGACCGACCCAGATGCCAGAATAAATGTTGGCATTTGTTCATTTCTGCAAACCACAAATATGTTAAATATGTACATTATTATGTAGTGGATAAGTTGAAACTTTACATTTCAACAATGCTGTGTTAAACATTTAGTTGGTTTTAGGCACAAAAACTACTTGGTTATGGTTTGGAAAAGATCATGTTTTGGCTTAAAATACCAAGTTTTAGTGGGAGTATCCTGGCAAAAAAAGCAGCAATGTCTGTAAAAAAATGACCACTCTTCATAGCACTACTCCAAGTGGAGGCACAGCGAAGTCTTGGTAAAAAAAAAAACCCAACTGCTTCTGTGGGTCTATTCCTTGTGGAAATGCAGCTATGTCTAGATTAAAAAATAACCCCTTGCGGCACTATCCCAGGAAACACAGCGATGACTGGGTAAAATACAATCACTTCTCGTGGCACTGTCCCAGCAGGGAATGCAGTGATGACTCAGTAAAAACAACTGCTTTTCATGGCACTACCCCTGGTGGAAACAAAGTGACAGGTTGGTAAAAAAAAATACACACTTTTTGTGGCTAAAAAGCCAATGAAAACACAGTAATGATAAGTGGTTTGCAGTGATCTACAATGTGGCAGGCGTCTTGCCTGTCACATCCACCATCCCCTCCATCTCCAAATGACAAAGACAGCTCATATATTAAATTACTTTAGAATCGTTAATATGAAATATACAAATGTAACCTATCTGTAGTTAGCAAAAATGTACAATGCCAACATTTTCTTCTGGTGGCTGGGCTGCATTCAAGGAAAAAGGAGATGAAAACATAGTGAGGAAGGAAAGTAAGGGAAAAGACAAACAGAGAAAAGTAAAAAAAAAAAAAAAAAAAAAGGAAAGGCAAGGATAGAAAGACAAGGAAAAAAGAGGCCAATGAGGTGTAGAGCTGCCGGTCAATATGGATCGATTCTCCCTCTGACAACCATCCTCACCATCGGATACAAGACCTTCAGTCCCACACTTATCAATGTCGCCACTCACTCCCGATCTATCAATACCTCAATTATCAGATTCAGTATCACTCTCCCCTGTGGGCAGAATGAGACTGGAAACTATTCTTCATGCATGTCTCTGTTGATGTGCGTTGGCTCACGGTTCAGCGCCTCTGTAAAGACAAAACAACACAGCAGACCTGCAGGTAATCAGAAATGAGACCTAGACTACTTAGAGGAGAACCTGCAGAGACAGTCTGATATATCATACTGCTAAACATTTTATTGTTTAAATACACAGCAATAATCAGTGGTGTAAAGAACATTCTCTCATGTACTTTGATTATTTCAATTTTATGCTTCTTTAGACACCAATACATTTCAGATAGAAATATGTTATTGCTTTTTTGACTGAGCAACTTAAGCTGAACTATTAACATTTTAGAAAAACTGTAATCACTCAAGACAAGTTCTGCAATTTACAAACCGATGTATTTCCAGATTGGAAAAACTGTAATTAGTTTATAAAATATGTTGCATTGTCATACAATATTACTTAACTGTATCTGACCCTAGGACTGTAAATTTACTATAAGATCCGGTCTAGAACATATCCTGTCACTGTTTATTAATCCGGAATTTTGTTTTATCATAAAAAATGTTGTATGTTGCCATAGTATGTCTGTTTGCCCTGCAATGGCAATCAGCATTGAGATCCTCTGGGGATGTATGACACTGAGGACGTACCGGTTTGTTTATCAATTCTGCAATTTCACGGACATATGACACAAGTTATTTGCGTGTATGAAGTGAGTCAACACAACATATTCTAGCAATCAAACTCCTGTGCACTAACACTAATACTATGTAATAAGGGTACCTCTGTTTTTCTGCTCTTTAAACCTAAAAAACAAACAAAAAAAGACACAGATTTCACAGTTTCCCTTTTATATTCTGTTCACATATTATCAAGGTATCAGTATGTGTCCAGCTGTGTTATATATCTTGTTACAAGGGTAATTCTCCCTGCATAATTAGTAGTTTTACTCTTGATACTTTTTAAAGGAGCTGTATATGACATTCAGAGTATATCTTTGACTCAGAGTATGTCAGAATCAGACTCTGTTGTCTCATCCAGAATCAGACTCATGGTGCTAAACCGCCCTAAACAACAGCAACAGTGCAGACAAAACTAACAGTGTTAACCGGGGGGAACCAGAGGATGGCACTACGCTATGATGACACAATCCTGATATCAGTGGTATCTGTATCAGTGCAGTGCAGAGCAGGAGCGATGAGCTGGATGTTGTTAACACTCACATGCACATGCAGCAGGTCTATGGAGCTATATTGGGGCTGTTTATACGTGAAATAATAAAATTTGAAACTGAAAATTCAAGTTTTGATTTTGAAAAATACATCAATGTTTTCAAAATAAAAATAAGTGTACAAACAGTTTTTTTCAGGTTAAATATAATTATGATTCACTCTGGTAATTCTTTTGAATAAATTATTATTTTCATTTTTCACTTTGATATATTTAGATATTTGAGATCCTATTTCTTTCAGTTGCACGTTTTATCTTTTCAGTTTCAGATCCTTTCTTTTCAGTTTCAGAATTTTGGCCCTGATCTAGCATGGGGTGTGGCATCAACTGAGAGGGGTGTGGAATCGGGATGGACAGCTTAACAAAAAGCCTAGGGACCTTCCCCTATCACGTAGCCTTCGGGGAACGTAGGAACCAAAACAATTCAACTCAACACTTTATGTAGGCAACACCATGTGATTGGCAGTGAAAAAACTGATGTCAGTGACAAACTTCCATTCGCATGGCATGCACAAATATCCTGCAAGGCTAAATCTGTTTTAATTTCCACTCGAAGGCTAGGCTGTTAATGTGTCACATTATTATGTTTTAGTATTCTTCAGTAGCCTACGTGGTAAGTTTATCCAAGTGACGCCTTCTTATAATTTTACTCCCATGTTTTCGGAGATGTGAGATGTGAAAGCTGTTTAAGACAGTACTGAGGACCACTGCTGATAAAAAGCTCAGGTTTTATAAACGTAGATAATAGTCAGGACAATTAATATTTTTGGAGCAGATACAAACAAACAACCCACAACGTTTGGGCCCAAAACGCATAGAAAGATCCCAAGGCAGGTTTGGTATGAAGGAGAAATATCATGTGATTTAGTTAAGGTATGAAATGTATGGGAGGGAGCTTTTTCTGGCCCCTTCTCAAGATAGGTTGAAAACTCTGATGATGATTTTTTGTGAACAGATTTGTTATTTGAAGAGAGATCATTTAAGTCATCACCTCTATGATGATGAATCTTTAAATAGAGACATAGGTAAAGAAGAAGTCCAAAAAGCAATTGAGAAAGCTAAGATTAAAAATGCTTTTGGTGTAGATGAGCTGCCAAATGAGGATTGGAATCTCCCAAACTGCTTGCTATGTTGTACTGTTTGTTGAAGACATGTTTTGATTATAGCGTCGTACCCTCTACCTGGTCTAGATCAATTATAAACCCTATTCTAAAGTCCCCAAAAGATGATTTGAAAGTGCCTTTGAACTATCAAGGCATTAGTTTATTGAGCACTGTATATACCTGTATTCCTCCGTCCTAAATAATAGACTAGTTCAGTTTCTAGAAGAAAATGGTCTACTAGAGGAGGAGCAAAATGGCTTTTGAAAGGGAAGAGCCTGTATAGACCATAATATACACAGTTACCACAGTGATTAGAAATAGTTTAAATGAATAAAGCTGTATTTGCTTGTTTCATTGATTTCCAAAAAGCATTTGATTTTGTTGACCACAACCTCTTAAAATACAAACTTAACCAGATAGGGGTTAATGGTACATTTTTTCACGCTGTTAATTCCATATATAAGGCACGAATATCTTACAGAATGGTTTTCCACGCCCTCTGGTGTTAAACAAGGGGATATTTTATCACCGACGTTATTTGCTACTTTTATTAATGATTTGGCAGAAGAAGTAAAGCAGATGGGGAAAGGGGTATTATGTGGTCATGTGCTTGTGAACATTTTACTCTACGCGGACAACATTATTTTACTGTCAGAAAATGAAGAGGATCTACAAATAATGTTAACATGTGTTGCTGAATGGTGTAAAACGTGGAGACTCTGTATCAATCAAAAGAAAACGCAAATTATGCATTTTCGGAAACCAGGTAGAGTGAGGAGTATCTTCCGGTTTTATGTTGGTGAGAAACAACTTGAGTTCACACATAAATGTAAGTATCTTGGTTTCTTTTTAGATGAAAGTGTGTCTTTTTTTTACTAGGTTCGTCAGTTCTAGCAGACTCAGCAAGTAGAGCGTTGGGAGGTATTATATAGGTAAAACCAAAATGCTGAAAGATATGGGTTACTCTATATATTCAAAACTGTATCAAACATGTGTGTGTCCTGTTCTAGATTATATGTCAGGTATTTGGAGGTTCAAAGGGTTTCAAAAGAACATACATGTTCATAATCAAGCAATTCAATTCTTTCTAGGTCTTCATAAATATGCACCTGTTTTGGCATTTAATGGAGATATGGGGTGGGATTCTTGTCAAATGAGATGGAAAGTCAGTATGGTGAGATTATGGAACAGGTTACTGGATTTACCAACCAACAGGGTTGCCAGTAAAATATTTCTCTGGGATTTTTTCTGTTGGAGGAGAATGGGTCTCAGAAATATTTGATGTACTAGGTGAATGTGGACTTGAAGATGATTACTTTAAAATGGGAGCTGTAAAGGTAGAGGAGTTGAAAAAACAAATCAGGACTAAACACACAGTCATGGGGTTAGGGCAGTAGAAATCCTGCAAAAAAAACTGAGAACTTACTGTTTATTTAAGAAAGATTATAAATGTGGAAAAATATGTTAAGTATAATTTGTCTAAAAGTAAGAGGTCACTGTGTGCACAGTTAAGATGTGGTATATTACCACTACATATTGAAACAGGAAGATACAGAGGTGTAACTGAAGAGGACAGAATCTGTGAATATTGAGAACTGAATGAGAAATGAAATGAAATTCATTTTATTCTATATTGTCCTTTATACCATGATTTACGACAAGTTTGGTTTAGAAGTGTTTCTGCTCCTGATTTTGATTCATTTAGTATGGAGGATGGAGATTTAATTGAATATCTTTTTGATAATGTTATCGTTAACCTCTGGAGCTTAGCTTCATTAATTTATCTGTAATAATCTCAGAGATAACAAAGGTTGGCAATCGTTATGCTGAATGATTCAATGTAAATACTGTAGCACCAAACTAACGGAGAGACACTCTTGGTAAAGATGGTCAAAAGGCCGTTATCCTTTTCTCATATTCTGAGCCAAAAACCTTAACTTCAGTGGCACTTTAACTTGTTGTCTTTGATGGTGACGGCAACCAGATGCGGTTCACAAGCGTACACTGTGACCTGTAAATGTTGGCTTGTAATTTAAGATTTTCATCGACGTTCTCAACAATAAAATGATTAATATAGATCCATCCAATGCTTAGTTTAGGCCCTTTTGCTTACTTCTCAATGAAATCTGATCATTATGTCCCCAAAAATCATCAGTTGCCTCCTGCGAAATGCCGTGTACTGTGACACCTGCCATAACGCCCCGGTTGGCGTGGCTTAGCCATAGGTCAATTGCAGAAGCGGAGCGATAAATTATCGTAAATTATGCCAGATTTTGCTCTTCAACAGCCACACTTTAAGTGCTGAAATTTCCGATTTCCACGTAGCACTGTGAACGCAGCGCAGTGTTCGCTGGCAATGATGGTGTCTGGTTCAGCAGGCCCACCTGCTGGAGCCAGCACACAGGTGAGAAACGTTCAAAATGAGAGGTCGTTTTGTGACAACGTACAATGTTTCTGACGTGTGTAAGTGGGGGATTGGCAAAGCTGGAAGTTAAAGGTCCAAATAAAAGTCCAAAAAATAAGTCCAAGGTCCATTTTTGGTATGTTTGGTACTCACTATAGGGGGCTGGTTTACTCCAGAAACATACATACTGTTTGTGTGTACATTGAGGAGCTGCTGTATCAAAATGAGTTATCCTCCCCCAGAAATTAGGGTTATGATATGTTTCTTTTATGATTCCAATCCATTCCTCTTTTGCTGTGGCTCAGCATTTAAATAACCTTTATCAGATTTGATGGTTTAGTCACAGACTTACCCAAAAAGTGTTGTGCTTTTCTTTCACAAATGTGGGAATGAAATTGAGTTAAAATGTACAAAATAGGGCATTAACAGAAAAGTCGATTTGTCGACGTGTCGATGTCAGTGGCACAAGTCGACACCCCCAGGGAGGAGTCGACAAGTCGTGTGATTTTTCCTCTCTCTCTCTCTCTCTCTCTCTCTCAGACACACATCACGTGTGGAGATACTTCACTTTCCTCTGCTGTGTCAATGTGATGATGTCATCAAATGACTTGTTGACTCGACTTCGACCTTATTGACAGATAAGTCGACCTGAAAAAAATCAAAGTCGTTAATACCCTAGTACAAAACAGTAAAATTTATCTTGCCTGGCCGGGCAGCTCTCTGGGTGCACCCCTAAACCTCTGATCCTAGAATCGCCCATAGGAATCGCCCCTGGGGCTAACACACTCTGACTCATACCATGCATCTATTTGCAATATGAAGCGGTCAACAACTAGCCAGAGCCTTACCAGCTGTGGGTTTGTTTACCGTTACCATAGCAACCGTTAGTGTTCTTGTTTATTAGCATGTCGCTAACTTTCTTCTTTACACCCATACACTCACTCATACACACACACACTCGTACATACATCCCATGCCACCCGTTTTGATTTAGTTTTTGAGGGTTTTTTTTTTTCCTAAATTAGTTATGTCACCTGTAACACATAAATAGCAGGGCATCAGATCAGTAACGGGCCAGACAATGACCTAAAAAGAACTATGGTTCTTTTTAGGTCATTGTCTGGCCTGTTCTTTTTAGTTGAAAAATAAAATCTGAATCTGAAAAGATAAAATGTGCAACTGAAAGAAATAGGCTCTCAAATATCTTAATGAAGTGAAAAATGAAAATAAATAATTTATTCAAAAGAATTACCAGAGTGAAACTTACACTTATTTTTATTTTAAATACATTGATGTATTTTTTCAAAATTCAAGATCAAAACTTGAATATTCAATTTCAAATTTTATTTTTTCAAGTACAAAACAATTTGGCCGCAGTATAGCTCTATACAGGTCCAGCTTCCACAGCAAACTTTAGACAAACTTGAATTACAACACACACAGACTTTATCCTCAGCTAAGGACTCCAGTACTCCACTATACCTTTACATAGCAAATAGTGGTTTGCTGCTATGCTGTGAATGTCGCATACAGAACCTTTAAGTTAAGATCATAATAACACTCTTATGGGGCTTTCACACCTTTCTTAAGCCCAGTTCAGACCAATAATTGCAACAAGACGAAAAAGTTTTATAACATTGCAGAGAAAAGTTGCAGTGGTGTAAACTGGCTGGGCCAAGTATGTGCTTGTTTCTGCCAACTTTGAAGAATGGTGGGTTTGGCAATAGCTATTTCAGGGATTTTTCTGTTTAAAAAAAAAAAATTACTCTTTTACAAAAGGGGCTGTCTCTATAGGGATCCTTTCCATAATGTTGTCAGACACTCACAAAAACAATCTGAGCCTTCAGTGGCATAAACAAAAACTTTTAGTAGATATAAATTATTGGTGCACAAATGCCCCAAGTAGTTACATTGCAGCCTTTTTCGTGGCTGCTGCAGTGGTCTCGCACAATACTGGACCAGTTTCAAAAATTGGTCTTCCCAGTAGTCACCTAGACACTAAAACATGGAAAAATAAAATGAAGTTATCCTTTAACTACTTCATATAGTAGTTTATTCCATAACAATAAATCATATTTTATATAGACTGATTTTAAAGTTTGGGTTGCAATTTTTTTTTTATCAGTAAAGAAAGTAGTAACATAAATGAAGTGGAGGAAAATGTACAATATTTCCTACTGAAATGTAGTAAAGTTAAAAGAAACATAAAAGTAGAAGTACACAGGTATAGCACAAGTACCTCAGCCATAAGCAGAAAATGAGATATATTTAGGTACACTTAGTGCTATTTTATGCCTTTATGATTTGACATCAGCTCTGATGAATACATGTAAGCTTAATCAGATGGAACGTTTCAGCAAAGCAGCCAAATCACTTAGGATGCACTGTCGTGACAAGCTCTTCAAAAACTGATGAAAAGAATGTCTAATAGTGTGTTTGGTACGATGACTAAGGACTGATATTTGAGGGAGACGAGAGAGTGAGAGAGGCAGATTTTAGTGCTGAGTCACAGCGAGGCTGCTGCTGCTGCTGCACCCTCCCCCACACCGAGGCACACAGCCTGGTTGACTGGCTCCATCTCTCATCCTACCCTCTTTTTCTTCATACACACACACACACACACACACACACACACACACACACACACACACACACACACACACACACACACACACACATACAAACACACAATCTCCTCTCGATGTGTTCCATCTCTGCCCTTTCTCATCTTTAATGTCATACTTCTGTCTCAGTCAATTTTTTCCTCTGGATCTCTCACACCTCTTATTCTGTTTTTAGCTTGGGCCAATTGTTTTTTTGTTTTTTTGCCTAGTCACTCTTTCACAGCTTACCCCTGTCCTCTTCCTCTCCTCCCTCCATTCCTCCAGCCTCCCACCTTCCCTGTGAAGTTTAATTAAGAATGAAATCAGTCAGAGAGGCAGAGGGAGATCAGAGTGCGCAAGCTTGTCTGCTACAGGGTTGATAATGCTGCAGCTAATCTTCTCCTCCACTTGCTGTGTTTTGCTCTTTGACCGTGAGACGAAGCACGGCTAAAGCCAAGCTCTCCATCCCCTGACTTCCCCAGACACTTCACAAACACACCCCTCCCAGCAAAAACCACTCTGACTTCAAAGGTTTCCTGTTAAAAGTTAGTTATTCTCTTTAATCTGAGAGAAAGCAGAAATGCAGATAATATGAAAAGGAAAACAAAAGAAAAGAGAGGAGGAGTTTCATTCTCTCCATTACAATGTTGTACTCTCACAGATAAAAAGCATCTTACCATCTTAAGGCATTTGTTAAACTCATCCTTCTAAATGACCCACTCACTCACTAAATCCACAAGCCAGAGAACTAAGAATCTGCAGTTTAAGACTTCATTGAATTGTTCAATGTGGAGGTGCTCTGTGGAGGATGAAATGTGACTGATAAGCAGTAATAGTGCCAGGGGGATGTTACCTGCAATAAGCTGACAATGCATGCTTCCGACTGTTGATAACCCTGTTAGACAAAAAATAATAATATCTGTAACATTCTCACAGTATGACTAGATTAGCGTTTTAAATAGGATTAACCTGAATCAAGTCTGAGTTATTCTCTCTCACAGATAAGCTACAGTGGAAGAAAGAATAGGTAGATTATTTGGTGGGGTGAATATGCTGAGTCATGGAAGACATTCAAGATTTAAAAAAAACCCAACTATATAGTATATATATCTATATATATATATATATATATATATATATATATATACATGTGTGTGTGTGTGTGTGTGTGTGTGTGTGTGTGCGTGTGTGTGTGTGTTAGTGTGTGTGCGTGTGTGTGTATATATGTATATATATATTATTTAAAGATAATAGATGGCATGACATATATGGCATGAATATATTGAATCCATATACTAGAATCACCAAACAATTGTGGAAGTGCAAGACTAATTTATTAAGTCAAACTTCAATCCATTACCAAATACAGAAGAAAGAACTGGTTTGACCCCAGACCTTTAAGGGCCCCTGAAGCTCCAGTTTTAGAGGCGTTGTACCACCCGTTAAATTTTTGTCACAGTTTATATCCATGTCCATATTCATTTCTCCCCAGAAGCATAGAAGATCTATTCCATCAGCACAGTGTCAAGGTGGGCACACAAGATTAGTGTCACCAATTCAGTATCTGACCAAATGTCTTTGCGTCTGTTCCCGAGATATGACATTAAATAATGGCAAGAAAAGTTTTTTATGCAGAACATTATGATGTCACAGTGAAGCTGACCTTTAACCTTTTGGATATATAACGTCATCACTTCATTATGTTATCATATTAGACATTTGTGTGAAGTTTTGTCATAATTAGAAAATTAATTCTTGAGGTATTGCCAAGTACATATTTTGTGAGGTCACACTGACCTTGACCTTCGATCACAAGATTCAGATTAGTTTATTCTTCAGTCCAAGTGGACGTTTGTGTCAAATTAGAAGAAATTCCCACAAGCTGTTCTTGAGAAATCGTGTTCACAAGAATGAGACAGATGCAAGGTCACATGGACCTTAACCTTTGACCACCAAAACTAATCAGTTCATCATTGAGTCCAAGTGGACATTTGTGCCAAATTTGAAGAAATTGCTTAAAGACCTTCTTGAAATATTGTGATTACAAGGATGGGACAGACAGACGGACGGACGGACGGACTCGTACCGAAAGACAACCCGAAAACATAATGCCTCCAGAAACCAGGCCCAGAAATTGGTGCTACACCCCTGCCTCTGGAATTTGTCACCGGTTAGTCCATGCATACGGACGTACACTCAAGATGTTTATTTTTTGTTTTTTATGATAAAAAGAGTGACGTCAAAAGGTTCTGACCTGAAGAAGATCAAGCTGGGATTGAAGTGTTGTTGACTAAGGATAACTTCAATGCAATATAGTCCTAAAGCTTCCTCCTGTGCGGTGATATGGTTGAAGCTATTTTCTTTCTATCAGACTACACCTACCAACTGTATCACTGCACAGAAGGAAGTGTGCATCAGGCTTGTGCTTGAGACAGTGAGAGATATAAACGTCAATGGCACCCTCCTTGGCTGAATTGTAACTCTAGCTAGCTCAGTGGTGCTAATTGCGCTGGCAGTGGATGCATGCTTAATTCTGTGCAGTGATAAGGTTGGTGGGTGTAGTTTGGTAGAAAGAGAGTAGTTCCTAGATGAAACTGCTCACAACAAGGTCTGTGGATCATCTTGAGTAACCGGGTCATGATTTCTGGAAAGAGACATTGCTATTGAGTTTATCAAATGTATTTTTTTGGTGTGTTGAGCACCACAAGCCGAGTGTCATCTAGTTCCATTATACTGGAGAGAAGGTAGACATCTCTATGGCCAATATCTCCAACAATCTACAACTCATACCAAAACTATCTAGATTGTTAAATAGCACTGCAGGTAAGAGGGAAAATATGTAGGCAATTTTTTGATTTTGGTTGAACTGTCACTTTAATGTATTCCAGCATTCTTTATACAACTGCATTGCTGTGGTTATTCATCTTGATTTAAAGAGCTGTTAACTGTAAAATAATTTCATTAGTCTGGGTTTCAGTGACGAGTCTTAATGTCCCTCAGAGATCTCAAGGCTCTCTGTACTTTACAGATGTCACTGACTGCTTGTAATTTTGTGAAATAAAAATAGGTAAATGCACACTAAATAATAAAAAATAAAAGATTGATATGATCTGGTTGCTTTACAGCTTTTTCTTGCTCTTGGTGATGTTAGTCTGTCAGTCCACCACTTGATCTAGACTAAAATATTTCATCAACAATCAGATGGATAGCCATGAAATGGTTGCACAAATTGATGTTCCCCTCAGAATAAATTGTGGCATTTGTGATCCCTTTACATTTCATTTGGCACCCATTGGTGCCACCATAGAGGATCAGCAAACGCAACAAAAGTTGGGTACTGGTCGAGATACAAGTGTCATAGCGAGGAGAGAGTGAAACACCATAACCTCCTGTTGTTAACTCTGGGGTCCGGGTTTTGTGGGGAGCTCTCCGCGGTGCTGAACGGCTCCCGGCGGGCGTATTTCTGCCTTGATGGTGCGCTGCGACCGGCTCTGGGTCAGCTGGGAAAGGCTTGAGGCGAAGCAGGCTCACAGCTTATGTGTTTGCCACTTTTGTTTTCATTTTAACCCACACCATGATCTTTTCCTGACCCTAACCAAATGGTTTTTGTGCCTAAACCTAACCATATCTTAACCACAGGGCATCATGATGATTTCGGAACAACGGGACTTCGGAACAATGGGTTTCATATGGTTCAGAACAATGGGATGTTGGAACAATGGGCAGTTCCCGCCTGCCTAACACACCTGCTAAACATCAGCATGTTAATACTGTCAATGTGAAAATGTTATCATGCTAATATGCTAAAATTAGATGGGGTATCTGCCTAACACACCTTCTAAACATCAGAGCACTGTCAGTGTGAAAATGTTATCATGCTAATATGCTAAACTTAGATGGGGTACCTGTCTAACATACCTGCTAAACATGAGCATATTAGCACTGTCAATGTGAAAATGTTACCATGCTAATATGCTAAACTTAGATGGGGTAGCTGTCTAACATATAAACACCAGCATGTTATTTTGTGAGCATGTTGATATGCTGACATTAAGCTAGCGTGGCCATAGACTCTTAGCCTTGATAGTTATTACATTCTCTAAATGTGCAGAACAGATCATTTCTATTAACCAAACTCATCAAATTTTGAGCTGTATTTGAACACTGGTGAATGACACTGACCATTTTTGTTTCTCATATGATTGCCTTTTTTTTCCCTTATCAAGCATATCAAAAATACATAAGCTAATAAACCTTGTCAAGTACATCAAGCCAACTGTTAGAGATTACAGACAGGGGGATAACATTTTCCAAACTGCATCCTTCATCTACACCCACTCCAGCATAGACCTTTGCATGGGCCGCCCTTGGGCCTTGACCTTGGGCCATCTGTATCAAAACAGTCACCCCATGATTTTCTAATGGGGACCATTTTCAGTTTCTGGATGTGTCATTATGTTGGGATCCTTGAACCTGCCTGTGGAACCCTTCCAGGCCTGTGGACTGTAGTTTGAAAACCTGACCCTACATGGATTCTGTGGCCTGCCTTCAAACAGAACTACAGTCCTCTGCATCCATCTATTCCTAATTTGGTTCATTATCCTCTTGTAATATTGTTTTAGAGGAGAGTGCATGAATGAGGGACCTGTAGATTCATTCTTCTCACTCTGTACAAACACACACATCTGAGCACACTGTACACACATTACCCCCCATGCAGAAATACATGGAGTCAAGACACACACTCACACACTCCCCCCTCTTTTCTTGTCCTCTGGCTCTCATCACTAAATGGATTTTTCATGCAGAGTTATCATTATCATTAATTTAGGAGACAGGTTCGCTTCAGAGCAATTGAGGACACATTTGTTACAGTGCCAAGCAGAGACAGCGGCAGGAGGAAAGTAGCGGGGTTGACATTCCCACACTGCCGTGTCCACAGACGATTCAGTGTGGATGTGCTGAGAAAACATCAATCAGTCTCATTCTGTATGATTCTCTTAGTCACTGATCAGAAATACAAACCTCCAGTAATATGGTTAGGCTTTAACATGTGTTATGTGAAGCAATTATTCTGTGAGAAAGAAAAAAATATATCTTTCTTCGTAAATGCCAATGTCCATGCAGAACATGGTTATTGTCAGCTTTGTGACAAACACCGCCAATTGCTGCTTTGCAAGGTTAAGTTGTCTTTTACTTCTGATTAACAGGCAGAGAAAATGTGATGAATGACAGACTTTGCTGATGTGCAGGAATTGACATGTGGATCTGTAAGCCTATAGAGACAAACGTGTCCAAACAACAAGCATGGCCTAAAAGGACAGAGCTGGTTATATTTTACAGTGTTGTTATTGTGAACAAATCATATGAAAAGATCAAAAGCAACAGTGTGTTAGTCCATCTCTTTCTGACGTTCCTACCCTGTCTTTGGCATTCAGCCTCAAGGCTAAACTGAACAAGCTGTTGTCATGTACTGTTCGTACATTTTCGGACAAAAAGTAGTGCACCAAAAAACTACATATCCCCTGTAATTATAAGCCAATAATTCATGCATAATCCACGTGTTTTGTAAGGCTGTGATCATGAACCTAGGATGGTGAAGGACTGGCCTGGCTTACTCTGCTTCTGACTGGCTTACCCTGACATTTTTATCTTAACCTCCACCAATCCCACTCCTCTTGCCTAAACCTAACCAATCCAACTAATGAAGATAACGAGTACTAGCCAATCATAGGGAGACTAGGGCAGGTCATTCCTTGACCATCCTAGGATTTGCAAATTTGCGAGCGGTCCACTATTCTCCTTGTGTTTGGCTAGCACTGTGGTGGCGAAAAGGCCCAGATATACTTGACCCTTAAGGTCAAGTATGAAGCAAAACATGTTTATAAAAAATTGAGCAACCGAGAGTCTTTTTTCAACAGCACTTGTTACCTTACCTTAGTTGGATTGGTTAGGTTAAGGCAAGTCCCTTCTGTGTCCTTATGTGACTAAACACAAATCATTTAGGAATATTTACCACGTAAGTACAGTATCAACTGAATAATGAAGGTCTTAAAATTAGATTTTGACAGAGGGACCCAACTCAACACCAGAATCAGGATGGACAGACGTGCAATAGATGTCGTACAGAACAGATCAACATGATAAATTAACAGTGATCCGAATGACACAATGAGACAGAGAGAGAGACAGAGAGAGATGCAGGACAGACAGTAATGACAGTAGCTTACAACAACATTAATGAAAGTAATAATATAATTATAATTCCGGCTATTGTGGCACAATATGTTGAAAGTATATATTAATATATTGACACAACCACACACGTCACGCCATCCAGGCACCTCTGCAATATGAGTTAATCTGAGAGACAGTGGAGCACAAAGGCTCCGGAGAAGAAGCCGAGTTAGCAGTATGGCAGAATTAGCAAAATGCAGTAATAGGACATGAGAGAGAGAGACAAGGAGAGAAGGTGCCTGGTATTATAGGGGGTCCCCCAGCAGACTAGGCCTAAGTCAGCCTAAATAGGGGCTGGTACAGGCCAAGCCTGAGCCAGCCCTAACTATAAGCTTTATCAAAGAGGAAGGACTTAAGTCTAGTCTTAAATGTGAAGACGGTGTCTGCCTCCCGGACTGCAACAGGAAGATGATTCCACAGGAGAGGAGCCTGATAGCTGAAGGCTCTGGCTCCTGATCTACTTTTGGAGACTTTAGGGACCACGAGTAACCCTGCATTCTCAGAGCGCAGAGTTCTGGTGGGATAATATGGCACTATGAGCTCTCTAAGATATGACGGAGCTTGACCATTTAGAGCTTTATAAGTTGACACTAGGATTTTAAATTCAGTTCTGGATTTTACAGGGAGCCAGTGCAAATAAGCTAAAACAGGAGAAATATGATCTTGTTTCTTAGTTCCTGTTAGTACACGTGCTGCTGCATTCTGAATTAGCTGGAGAGTTTTTAAGGACTTACTAGAGCTACCTGATAATAGAGAGTTACAGTAATCCAGCCCGGAGCTAACAAAAACGTGGACCAATTTTTCTGCATCTTTTTGGGTCAGGATAGGCCTAATTTTCACAATATTACGCAGATGAAAAAATGCAGTTGATCTTCCAATAAGTGGGCGACCTGCTCTACTTCTGAGCCATAACATCATTCGTACCACCCTCGCTTGACTGCTCATGCCATGCACACACGACACGCACACATACACACTCTGCCCTGTCTCTTAAAGGAGACATGCTATTCTTATGAGAGTAGGCTACATTTTGTTTTAATGGTTTTAAGCCTGTTTTTGGCAGGCAAAAACTTAGCATTATCGCAGTTAACCATGGCTGTAAATTCACCATGCTATCCAAGCTAGCAGCTAGCGTTAGGGTTAGCTCCACCGCCTCTTCCAAACACGCTCACTTCTGGCTCCAAAAATCCAATATGGTAATGGCCAAAATGCTGAATTTGAGGCTTCAGACCACAAACCAACAGGTGACATCATGCTGGCTACGTCCACTTTTTTTATGAAGTCCATGAGGGGACATTTTCTACTTTCAACTAATCAAACCACTGGAAATCAGTTACCCCATAAGGGTACTGAGGGGTCTGAGGCCCAATTTGCCTGATTAGAAATCCTTCCTTGGTTACCCCAGACACTGCCAAACAAACCAGTGAGAAGTGAGAAGTCATGCTGCTTGTAAACATCTTAGCAAGTCAGATTGGTTGGGTTTAAAATGACAGTGATGTTAAAATCCCATATATAGCCTACTGAAGAGTAAAAAACTTAGTAAATGGTGACAGTGCAAGGCTGTAGGTGACATCTATTAGGTTGCAAAAGCTCAAAGAAATATCCTGTGAAGTTTTGTGAATCAGATGACTCATAGCAGGATAACAATGAATTAACTAGTGGGTCTGTAGTAGCCTAATACTGTATATACATCTGATGCAATCATCCATGGGTTATTGGATCTATATGTAGCACATCTGTGGCTGGATATGAAACGTACAACAACATCAAAACATCTGGAATATTCAGCTGCTGCACGTGCAGCTTCCCATTCTAACAATGACTTTTTGAAGTCTCTCTCACTCTCTCTCTCCTTCTCTGACAGATATCTATTAAAAGCTGCTGCTGACGTCAAAAGTGTCCGCCATCTTTGACGAGAGCTGCACTGCTTTCCCCCCATTGAAGAAGAAGCGAGGAGAAATCAGCCGACGCGCAGTGCCTTTGCAGCATCCCGGTCATATATACAGAGAGAGAGAGAGGCTGTTAACGCTTAGCTGTTGATATACGCAGACATTTCCTGCCATACTGACTGCAGGGCACCGACAACAGGCGCAGGTAAGACTGGAGACAATTTCTACTCGGTTTTTAACATTTCTTTTTCTAAAGCTGGTTGGATTTTGTGCAGGGAAGCCGCAGATGTTGGTTATTCGTAAAATGAAAGCGTTGGATTTTAGCTTTCTCCCAGCCTGAATGATTTAGATGCAAACGTGCTTTAGGCTACGTTTAGGTTTCATCTGGTGTGGGAATATAGCGGATAATTTGTTGGTTTGGAGGTGAAGGACAGAGAGAAGGAAGGGGAGAAGGCGAGGAAGGCAATGCGTGACCTCCCGAGTAATAAATCTGATGCGCGCAGTGGGCTGCTGAGAGGATGGATGCGGTGCGCTATAATGCGTATATTCAGTGTGGGCGTTTTCTGTGTTTCAGCACCTTGGATAGCGCCACAGAAGGAAAACACACCGAGGAGGTGAAATGAATGTCTCAGCAGGTCGATGCTGCGTTGTGTATCAGCCGAGCATTTCTCCCAGGCCATTTTAGAAGGGATTGTTTTTTACCCAAAATCAGTGTCGTGGCTGACTGCGAACCTCAGCTCTCGCGTCGGAGCTGAGAGACGCAGCAGGTAGACTGCTGATGTCGCAGCAAGATGGTGAATCGTGAACAGCAGCGGCATCTGTCACGCTCATGTCAGCCAGAGAAAAAATACAGCACCCCTGCTGATTTGAACAGAGGAGTCAGGCTGATTGCGGCGTTTGTGGTCTGATGAAAAGAATGCCATGTTATAGTAAACTGCGCCATGGTGAAGTCTGTGGGAGGAGGGTAGCCGATATAAACAGGAGGGAGGAGGGGGTGAGGCATGATCCAGCCCCATGAATGCGTCGCTTCCTTTTATTTATTTCTTTAACGCAGTGCCTTTGCATCACAAATCCGCGGCACATTTTCGTGACGGAGGCATGAAGGGAGCTCGAAAATATCCAGTTGGTGTTGGCGGGGGCGGATAGAGGGGGGTTTTCAGTCGGGTAATGAGGAAAGAAGAGCGCCGGGGAGGACCGCGGAGAAACCCGCACTATGACACCAACCCCCACACCCCCAGTACCCATTCATCCAGGAGACGCACTGTCAATGAGCCCCGCGTGCTGTCTGTCAATCAATCATGCATGGCGAAAAATGCCCGGGTACTAATTTGGTACCCACATGCCCAAGTGCGTAGGGTACCCGTTTAGAGTGCTGCTTTTATAATGTAGGATATTAGTGTACATGCACAGATTAAATAAAACTATAAGACTGTTGCTTCCAAATCAAACCTATTATCTGTTTCAGAGGCATGCAAGATCAGGTTAGGGTACGGGGTTTTCCCTATGCCCACCTGCGACTCACATGCTGTGTTGTGTTTTTCAAATTCCAAATCAAAATAATGAAATTTGGTTAGTCATGCTGGTCGTTCTCCCAATAGACACTGGGTCGATTTCTGCAGGTATGGACGTTTTAGTGAGAAACAGTCGATGTCTGGGTTCTGTGTTGACGCCCCTGCTGCTGCCTGTCACGAACAGACTGCTGTGAAAGGTAGCCTACTCGAGCCTCGTGATGCAGGAGTAGAGATGATTGTTGGTTGTCCTGAGGTTTGACGATGCGGCAGATTAGATAGCCTATAGAAGTCCTGCTGATCTGTGGCGCACCTGGTATTATTTCCTATTAGCACACGTGGCGGTAGGCTGACTGATGACAGATGCTGTCACTGGAGGGTTAATTGATTGTTTGCCACATCACTGTGACATAGAGATTACATTTACCAGCAGCCAACAGATGTCCTTGCATTCCTTTAGTGGTTTTTTTGGTTGTTGTTGTAAATAACAGATTTTATTGTTAAGTCAGAAGCAGGCAGTTCATTTGTAAAGGCAGAATAGCCTGCAGGGTTCAGGCACTGACAGCTGTGTATTCATGACAATGGCATATTTTAGCCTACAGTGTATAGAAAGCACAGCACAGTCCCCAAGGATGCTCCAGTTGCCATGACCGCTATACCATGTCGTGTTATGCGGCTTGCACTGTTTGGACTGCGGAGAGGGAGAGAGACAGAAACAGGGAGGGGGTGGTGGGGGGAGGGGAGGGGAGGGGTGTCAGGCCTATACTGCACACAGTGTGAAGGGGGCTGCTGCTCTCTGGATAAATGGTGACTCACGACACCATCACCATCCACTGATTGTTTCTCAGAAACACCCTGGCTCTTTGTTCATTTCACATGGGTGCCTTTATGCCTGCCTGTGTCGCATCGTTCTGAAATGGAGCTAAAGCGTGTGTGATCGATGCTGGTGAACACTGAGCCGGCCGGCTGGCTGGCTGCGCATTGCGTGTTTTGGTGCAGGTTTAGGTCTTGTTTGCTTCCTATATCTAGCATCTCCTTTTCACCTTAATCGCTCTGATTCAGGCTCTTTAGTGATAATATGCTGTGTGTTTGCAAAAATCCTTTCTGTTTTGTGGTTCAAAAGGTCCTCAACAGGCCGAACCACTCACCTCAAGTTTACATATGCATACTGTAAGCAACAACACACATTAACCTCATACTACAGCCATATTAACCCTCTCTTAACTGAAATTAGACAGACTGTCACATGTAGACTTTCTACAGCCAGTCTGAGTGATCTTTGGTATATCTCTGAACATCTGTCAGAGATGCTGATCTGCTGAAATCTTAGTATTTGTAGCCTGTCACTAACTAAACACCCTCAGTACTATTTCATCGTTCACACAAACAGTTATTTGAAATTGTGTTGCTTTTTTCAGATATCTCCAATACCAACAATGCTGTGAGTCCAGGTGCAGAAGCACAAAAAGCTGTTTACGTACAGGCCTGAATCCAGCCACAAAGCTGGGGACAGAAAACAACTGTACCTGCTCAGAGTAGAGAAAGTGAAGCACCTGTAATCTTTTGCTCAAGGGTATTTCTAAAGTGCCCTTGAGCAAAGAACTAGACCACTGTCTCACTTCCTCTTCTGTAAAGTACTCTGGATTGGGAGTGTGAACTAAAAGCCTTACTGCGGTTTGTTTCTCGGCGTCACAGTGCAGTTCAGGTTTGAGCTGCATGACAAACAGAATCATCCTCATGGACTCAGCAGAGCTTGTTCTGCTGCTGACGCATTACTAACTCTGAGATGCTCCGAATAATAAACAAGTAAAGGGTTAAAGGGTTGAGCGTGTTTGTTTGGACTTTTGATTTCCGAATAATAAACACCCCATGGTGCTCCAGTACGCTGGTCTTTCTCTCTTTGTCTGATTAGTGGTGACAATTTTTGGTTGATAGTCCACGTCCTGACAAGACATGGTTATTCTTTGTGAAAAGGAATCTGTCTATTTGGAGGAATCATAACAGGAGCTATTTATTTTTAGGATAGTTAATTTTTCTTGTGCAAAATAACTATGAACTGGAAAATAGTTTATCATCACAAACTCTATAGCCTGCTTTTGTTTTTGACTTAACCAGGTGGTCAGTGCATCACAAGTGAGCTTCTCTTTTCACTCCAATCTCTTGCTTTAGCCTTTAATAAATAGATATAAAAGATATTACACGTAGGCTGTGTTATATTATAGAGGTCAGCTCTTTGAGAGGGCATTTGAAATAGAGCAAACTGTAAATAAAACACACAGAGAAGATATAAATTGACTGACTAAGGACTAATGAAGTTTCTGTAACACTACATTTTTCAGAGTAGAAGTTTTACATTTTGGGAAATATGCTTATTGACTTTCTTGCTGAGGGCTGGATGAGAAAATCAATTCTGCATCTACATTTGTCTGTAGAATATGAAGCTGCTGGCAGCAGCTGGTTAGCTCAGCTTAGCCTAAGGATGGGAAACAGTAGGGAAACATTAGCCATGATCTGTCCAAAGGTAACAGAATCCAAATTACAAAAATGGAAAAAACACACATTGTGATTTTAGGGGTGCTGATAAGTGATTTTATTTTTTGCCAGGCTAGCTATTTCCAGTCTTTAAACTGGGCTTCCATAACCAGCTGCTGGTGATGGCTACAGAAGAGTGGTATCAGTTTTATCATCTAGGCTATCTCTTTAGATTTTAAATTAGGGTAGATTGAGCTGTATTGTCAATGCACTGAGTACAGGCACTGAGCATAAACTGTATCAAATATATGTATTTATTCACCATGATGTCACCAATTGGTTTGTGGACTCCTGTTTTGAAGCCTCTGCATTTTTGCTGTCACCAGCTTGAATTTTTGAAGCCAAATGTGACCATATTTGGATGAGAGGGTGGAGATAATACTAACAGTAGCTGCTAGCTTGGTCAGTTTGATTTGTATTTAAAGCTATTGTTAACTGTCATAACTATAGGCCATTAAATCAAAATTTACTACCAGAAAAACTGAATATCTGACTCCTTATAGGGTCTTTTAGTATAAACAAACACTGAACAAGGCAACCAAAATGCTATGCTAATCGTGAAGTCACTCATTTGTTTCTGGTCTCCTGTTTTTAAGTCTCAAGTTAGCATTTGGGCTGCTGCTATTTTTTTAGAGCCAGAAGTGACCATATTTGGATGAAGCTAACCCTAAGGCTAGCTGCTCGCTTGGTTAGCATGGTAGCATGGTAGCTATGGCTAACCATGTTAACACTAATTCTAATTTTTGCTGGCAAAAAACAGTCTTAAAACCCATTTAAACAAAATGTAACTTCACTCTCCAGGAGAAACTGATCATCTTACTCCTTTGAGGGTCTTTTAGTGTAATTAAACACTGAACAAGACTTTTTAGACAACGAAAATATAACAGTTAACTTTCATGGAGTGAAACACACTTGAATAGCAACAGCTATGGCTACGCATACAAATTTTGGGTTACACCATGGTTAAGTTGCCAAACAATGTTGTCACCGTGGTAGCAACATGTCAACGGAAGGCACTCACCTGTCACTCAAAGTGGCCATGCACTTAATAATGCAGAACTTAAAGCCTGAAATTTTAACAGGTGAGTTAACCAGTCGTTAAGCATGCTTATTTCCGCAGTAAAGTTGGGCATTTTAACATACGGGTCTATGGGGATTGACTCGCTCTTGGAGCCAGCCTTAAGCGGCCATCGTAGGAACTGCAGTTTTTGGCACTTCTGCATCGGTTTCATTTTCAGCCTCCTGAGGTTGCTACTTGGTGATTAAACCGCAATATGCAATACAATCTCTCAGCAAAAAACAAATAAGATCCCAAAATGTCTAGAAAACATTATATATGAGTGCAGTAGCTAAGTTGCAGCAAAAATGGCAAGTCAGGGTGAAAGGCAGAGCTAAGCTTTGTGTCAGCCCTCATGGGACGACCTCTCACTTTCTCTCAGACACTCTGCATGAGAAGAACAACACAGAAACAAAATGGCTGCTCTCAAGGCCTTCAAGCTGTGGTGAAGCATAGAGAAGGACTGAGTGCTGCATTGCTTTGCTTCAAATGACATCATACAGTTTCTTTGTAACATTATCTTTCAATAGTTTGTTGCTAAAAAGAGATCAGCTGTTATTGGTTTTATTTTCATTCAGCTTTGCTACTCTTTTCCATATTTGGGATGTTTTCTAAAACCTATCAGGTGGATAGGAATGTCTCATTGAATTATGTAGGGCAGTTAAATGGTGATTAATGGAGATAGGTCACAGATATGAGGAGCATACTGCAATTGTCAAGACCATTTTCAGTGTTTGCACAAAAGCCTGACTTCTCTAAATTTAGTTTCATTTATCTGACCTCAGTTGTACCCACTAACAGAAGTGATATGACAGCAACAGAAAGTTGATAACGTCTCCCTAGTGATGCTCTTGCTTTTGAAGCTTTTCTGGAACTGGAGAGAGAAAAAAAATCCTCCATCTTTTTACCTTTTAAAGCCACATTTATGAGACAATTATCTTTGAGGCAAATCCACAGCACTCTCAGCCACTGTCATCATTCTGCCATCTGTCCTCTCTCCTGCTCTCATAGGGTTACATTATAAGTTTTTTGATTAATAGAAAAAAACTAGGGAGGGAAAATGAAAGTGATTAAAAACAGAGGGAATGAGAAATGGAGGGACATAAAATGGAAACATGGAGAGGATAAATATGAGTGAGAGGAACTGCCAAAGCGAATGATTGCCAAGTGAAATCATTTAAAGAAATACTGTGAAAATGTATGTCTTAAATAAGAATCTTAACTATCCAGAATATATACATTTTAGTGAATTCCAGATAATTTCTCCAATGTTTGCCCAGTAATAAACTTTGGCTCTCAGATTTTACTATAAGCAAGCTGATATTTTGGAGTACAGTCACTTGTATGTTTGCGTGCGTAGGATATGATGTTCTGGTTTCACATTGATCTGCAGCCATAAACATATCACTTTCACCACAACATTAGTCAGGGCTTTATTCCAAACGATGCCTGCATGGCTAAAGCTTCCATTTCCAGTATAAAAGCATGCACAGACATCTTATCCCTGCATCAGTGAAGCATAAAGTCACCAATTAATCTGCTCGGGTCAACATGAATACGCCCTCCGCCCTCTACATTACATTGCATTGTGTGCTCAGGTGCAGGGACAATACCACTGTATCAGTCTTCTGCAAACAAGACACTTTGTGGAGTGTGGAGATGGGTTTCATTCAAGGATCAGTGGAGTGTTATGTGGTGTGTTTTTTTTGGGTGATACTGTTGCTGTCGGTCTGTCTGTTGGAAATTTATGATGCTGCAGTGCAGCTGACTGGGGCTGTTAGTGCAGGTTAGCCTCTGCAATGCTTCTATATCAACCTCAGACAGAGGGGATGTATAGGACTGAGGGTATACAGAGGATATTTGAGTCATTGTTTCAGGTTTTAACTGCATTATACAAACCACATTACTGCGCAACAGTATGAGCACTACATGCATTATAGTGCACAATGGCATGCATGGTGTGATGTATTAAACATCTGGTTTGAATTTGTAATGGATTTGTTTTTTTAGCTTCACAGTCACTGCCCGTCACTTTTCATTGTATATTTGATCATTTATGCTACTTAGGATTCATCCATAGCACACTGCCATTAATATCTATGTACAGTGTATCCAATGTCTTAAAATGCCTCATGAGCAATGCAGAATATCAATAATTATTGATTTCTTTAGACCAACCTCCACACTGGAGGTCAACATTCCGTAGACATTTAAACGTAACAGAATTCTCTCAACTTCTCTTTTCCTCACTCGAGTCTTTTTTTTTTTTTTTTTTTTTTTACAAAACTGTGATTTTATGAGACAGTAAACTGAGCAACTTATGGTTTTTGGACTGAAATTCCAAAGAAGACGACACACTAGACTTCAAACTGTGATGGCCATTTGTCACTGTTTTCCCATTTTTTATAGCTGCAATCCTACAGGCAGTCAAATGTTCTGAATGTATTATACTTAAGGCGACACCCCAGGTGAAAACATTTTTTTTTTCATGTACTGGACAAATATGAAATTTTGAGCTACTTTGCTTCCATTACATGTCCCTTTTTTGACCAATGGAAAGAAAACATTCAAAAGACACGTTTAGGTGTTATTTTGTTTCAGATTTTGTTTCTCTGCAAAAAGAGCATGTGTAATTAAATAACGCCTCATTTGCATATTTAAATATAACATTCTAGAAACAATAATTGTCTTGATGTCATTACACAACTGGGTAAGTTCTGTGGTGTTATCAGTTAGAATTTTTACTCCTGTATCTTTTTTTTTCTTTTTTTTTTGTAATTTTACAAGGCATATCTTCAAAGACCGTTCAAAAAAAGTTATACTCTGAGCCAAAAATCTCAACTTCAGTAGCACTTACATACACTAAACTTTCCGATTTTATTCTTATTTATGTTCTGAAAGTTTTTACAGAGGGGTTTGTTTATATATCGTTCACAGCCTGATTTATAGAACATTTCATTTTTTGTAGCTGTTGACAGCATTTCTGATTTATGTAGTGATAAAAGGAGATAGAAATATCCCAAATACCCTTTGTAAAACCCTTTGACTCTGATATGTCAAAAGGAACAAAGTGAAATAAGACATCTGAACCCAGCTTTAGTCAGTATTCAGATTTCCTTTCGGAAAATGTGCAAATCAGTGCATATTTCATTGCCTCAATTGCATTTTAAACATAACATTTCAGAAAACTTGTAATACAAACAATAATAGTCTTTATGTATGTATGTAATCAGCTGGGGAAGTTTCATGGTGATATCTGTTAGTTTTAATTTTTACCCTAGTGTCCTATTTTTAGTTTAAAAATGTATGGGGTTTTTTTTGTACTTCTTTAAAGACCATTTTCTCAACATCATCTGATTTGCATGTCTGCAAATCAGTGCACATTTGCATATTTAAACATAACATTTCAGAAAACTTGTAAATTAGAATAAACTTATAAAATGAATTGTCTTCCTGTCAGTAATCAACAGGGGAATTTTCATGGTGGTATCTATTTGTTAAAAAATTTACCTTGGGTGTCTCCCCTTAATGTCCCAAAAGAACCTTTTGGTTGTTTTTTTTTTGTTTGTTTTTTTACATATTTCAGTATTGATATAATTTGTACTGCACATAGATGACATTTTAATTATTCCATATTCACAAAACTTTTTTATATTCTAGTTCTTCCTGAACAGATAAAGATGGCACAGAAGTGAAATACTTTCATGACAGCGTTTTGTGTCAGAAGGTATTTGTCATGTGCTGGCTGCACCTCATTGCTTTTTAATGTCTTTGTTTTTATGACTTCTCAAATATTTATCAGGCTCTTATGTGACACTGAAGTGGCCTGGCTACTGAGAGCCATGGTCATGGAAGGAGTACAGACTCATTTTATACTGAATTGAATGTGTCCTTTTGGAAGGTGAAATAAATATTTGGTGGAGTTTTGTGTCCTAATCTCCAACTGTACAGATACACTCCATGCCGAAAAACTGTGATCAAAGGACTAATGAAAAACATCAATATTGATTAGGACTATAACAGTTTATGAGTGTGCTACTGTAGCATTGCCAAAACATCAGGAATTTTGCCTTTGCCCTCTGCATCTGACTCAAACATTTCCTGCCTGGGATTCCATCAAATGAACAGATACATGCATACTGCATTTTTCACTTAGAGAGCCATCGCGTCTCTCTTCCCTGACGTTTATTGTCGTCGTAAAACACGAGTGGTTGTGCTTCTAATTTGGAACAGGCTGCAGAGGCCTGTGCAGTTGATAGTAGGTTGATAGTTGGTCATATGTTCATCTGTACCGCCCTCCCCTCAAACCCAACTCACCTCATCTGAAACTGCTTTATCCCCTCACCATCGGCTTGTGAGCAGCGATCCCTGTCGTGTTTTGCTTTCCAAATGTCACCTGTAATAGCCTCATGGTAATAAATGTGGCTCAGGATGCTCCAATAGGTGTGCCAATGTTACAGCCATGACATCTTTCACCCACGAAGATCACAGAGGTGACTCTGTGGCATGGGGCTGAAGGGTGTTGGCTAAGCCCCCAAGAACAGTGCCAGGCTTTGAAGCCAATTTGACATAACGTAAAACTTCAATTAAAAGCTCAGTCCCTTTAACTAGCCCTATGTAGCTACACATTTTGACAAATATATGCCTATCTCAGTTAGACGCCTGGTCTGGTTGTAAAACAGTTGATTTTTCTTTTCTTTTTTTTAATAGAAGATCTTTGGATGTATAAAAGCAGGTTGTTGGCTACCTCAAATGATGTGTCCATTCCTCGATTACCCTGTAAGTTATTCATATTTCTTTAGTCCGTAAGGGTCTTCAGATCAAATGAATCCAAAGGGTTTTTCATAAAAATGAATCCAAATTATGAGGATTGGTTTAACAGAATAAAGTGGTGTTGTGTCTGTGTGCCATGGGGCCCAATAGACAGAGACATCTGCAAATCAATGTATACAATTTCTTTAACAAAACAACCTCTGCAGAACCATTCATTTCACCATCAGGATTTGATCTGTTTGGTCCAATAACATTTTGACCAGAAGAGCTGCAAAATTAAATAATTTCATCACCATTCAAGTTAGTGGAGGGCTAAACCAGAGATTCCATTGGCTGATGGAAGTCTCTTTTACACTTGTCTATGGGTCCATGAATGTGGAAGATTTGAGTAATTTTATACCCAGGAAGTTGAACTCTTTGTGGCTTCATATGTCAGTGATCAAATTTCATAGGAATGAATGAGGCTCTGCATCCTGTGCTGTATCCAGTTCTCTTTATATATTTGTGCTGTTAGCCATGCTCATATTTGTTGTGCTATAGATTGCATTGCACCACACTCTGAAAACCACGTCCAGTGGGTGGGGAAAAAAATCAGTGAGATAATGTGCAACCAAGGGCAGAAATGCTAAAAAACTGTTGTAACTAGCTAAAAAACTTTAGATTTTAGCATGTCAAAGGATTATTTTAGCACCCGGTATCTACCAGAGAGGAAAAGCTACATTGACAAACTCAATATTGTCGGCCTATTTCAGTGTCCCTTGTGTATCTTGGAGAAATGATCCCACTGAATGGCCAAGAGTGAAATACTTTGATATTTACCACTATTTGATCAAATCACAAGATTTGATCATCATTCACGCTAACAAAGATCAAAAGCAGGTGTTACATAGCTTAGTCAGCTTCAGCACACAGCCCCTACAGCGTGTCAAGCCAAATTAGCAACTGTAACATATTTAATAATAATCAAGGCACATAGCCTCAGTTTTATGAAAGTTACATCCCCAAAATCCACTTTTTTCTTTTAAAAGTCTCAGGTTTTATATTTGGCAGCTTATGAAAGTGTAGTCATGGGTTTTTTACCCTGTTGGTGGTTAATTTAGCCACTTGCTAGCAACCGTCTTAGAAAGGAAATAGAAGGGGGGAAAAAACTATTCACAGTTTGGCAAACAAACATACAAATTAGAAATAATGGCAAGACGTGTCAAGTAATTAATTAATATAGCTAAATAAAAAAAAATGTAAAAAGTAAATATACATTAAAAGAAGTCGATATCAGTTTTGGCTAAATTCAGAATTAAATCAGTACAGCTCCCTATCACTTTGGTAATCCAAAATATGTAATTACAGGAGCCCATAGATTCAAAAACTGTCTTTTTTTACATGGAGTTTGGCTGTTATTTTTTCCATTGAGTACACTTTATTAACCTGTCTTGCCATTGAGGTGGTTTCACACCTGCACCACTCAAAATCAATGGAGAGTGACAGATTGCACCTATATGGGTGGGACTTAATTGTGCTGTGCATACTGAATTATGGCCTTGTCTTTCCCCTTTTGTATCTGTGTGTGCGTGTGTGTGTGCGTGTGTGTGTGTGTGTGTGTGTGTGTGTGTGCGTGTGTGTGTGTGTGTGTGTGTGTACTCTCTGTTCTTCACATTTTCCTGTAGTACAGCATCTTTAAATAAACACCTCAGTTTGCACTGCTGAGAAGCTCTTGTCTTCCCATCTATTGTCCTTTTTTGCTGTGCTTGTTTCCAAGGAGCAGGACACTGGGTGATAAGGAGCCATGTAGCTGGAGAGGGGTGGGGGATTGCCTTAAATCACCAAGCCTGCCCTTGTCTTTACCTCAGTCTATCTGGTCTCTATTAGCACATGCAGCAGCAGTGTCACCTTAAAGAGAGGATGATGACCTTGTCTTTGCTGATAATATGATAATGGATCAGCAGTGTTTACATTAACATGTACACAGGTCATCATACAGGGAGTGGTCATTTTGAAGGAATAGAGTTTATCAGAGTAGGTGTGTGACTGGTAAACCAAGTGAGTAGCTTCCTGTCAATGCAATTTCAGTCATTTGGTCCTGACACTTCCAGAAAGCAATAAACTGTAACCTCTGGCAACCCAGATCCACACACACTCTCCACAATGATAAGAAATGAATAAAGCCTGTACCAGTAAGCACAATGTACAGTACCAACTGTCATCCCCAAAACTGACTTCCCTCTTCTGCTTGACCACAACATAGCATATCAAAGTGCCATGGGCTTGGATAGGATGTGTCCTGTTTGATTTACTCGTGTTGTGTAACATGCCTCGTAGGATGCTATAAACGGATTATGTTTTAGTGTCTCTGTACATAGAGACCACAATATGTGGGGTTCCTCACCTACCCAGTGGTTACAGCGCTCATTGTAAAGTAGGGAATTTATTCATACATGCCTGCATATTCTAAAGTTGTCTCTCAGCATTATTCCTGCCAAGCTTGACAAACTGCTTTGGCCTCTCTCCTCATTTACACTAGAATCCTCCTTAACAGACCAACAAAACATCACTCACAAAACATTACGTTTCAAGCAAATGTTCTTGTTCTGTCATGACAGCACGATGTTATCATCCCATAGGCAGGCTCGCAGCAAGGACTGATGATTATTACTCAGCCTCTATGAGCAATACTCATCACTCTATTACTGTATGTTTAACATCATTTCTAGACAGTATATTTGGATAATGCATATTGCTCTGATATGCCGACTGGTTTTAGGTTTGTATGCAGATTTGTTTTTGATATGCATGTGTGCAAATGTTTTGTCATTCTATATAACGGCTGGTCTTTATTTGTGGTGATGGGGTTTTGAAGTATTGTTTCTCCAACGTACTGTTCATTTTAGGGATGCAACTGATTATTTTCATTATCAATAAATCTCTCAAGTTATTTGGTCCATAGAAAATAGTATACAAAAATGTCCATTACATTTCCCAAATTAAAATATCCATATTGCTTGTTTAGTCCAGCCGCTCTGATCCCCAGGTCATCAAATACTGACGCTTTGTCACACCCCCTCGGCGTGTGATATCAATGCCAATTCCAGTATGAACCCATTAATACTTGACACTGAGAGTAACTGACATGGTATAAAGACCATTAATGGCAGTGTAGCTTGGGAGGGAAGGGAGCTGGATGGTTCAAAGAAAACCGAAGTATCACCAAGGAGCCAGCAGTTCGTGTCCCATGTGAAACCAACATTGTTTTAACCAGAGGTGTTACTAAGTCATTGCTTCAAAAGTCACTAGTAAGTCTCAAGTGTTTTTACTCAAGCCCAGAGTCAAGACTAAAAAATCCCAAGTCAAGTCCCAAGTCCTTAACTTTGAGTTACGTGTAACAACTAAACAAGTCATAATGCCCTCCACACCAAATGTATTGCCTCTTAAATAAGTGAGTAATAATACATGCAATTTACAAAAATCATGATTTCTTTTTATATTGTATGTTTTTTGTTAAAACAAGTCAGTTAAAAAGTTGCTTAGCTGTTAAACTAACACTAGCTAAGAATTAGCTTGCTAAATGAGTTAATATTAGCCTCAAATTTCTGTTCTTTTGCAACTTCAAATGTCAAACCTAGTTGGACGTTTTTATGTCTGTCTGTTAGGGCTGTCTTAAATGATTATTTTTCTAACAATTAATCTAGCGATTAGTTTTTCGATTAATTGACTAATCTAACGATTATTTTTTTCATTATCGATTCTTTTTCCATTATTTGATTAATGAGGCAATTTAAACAATATGAGTACCAAAACATTTCTTATGTTACAGGTGAGCGGCTGCATTTTCAGACTCGAGTGAGACAATTACCTGTAGCACTGCACTGAGCACACAGTCAATGGAGCGGAGCCCGAGTTGCGTTCAGGTGTTGTCACGTAAATAACAAATTCCAGCACTTGATTAGGCCATAGCCCAATAGCACAGCACTGCTGCTGCTGCTTCAGGCCGCCATTTTTTTGTTTGAACTGACGCGTCAACGCCAATATTTCGGGTCGAAGTATTTACATATTCGATGATGTCGACACTGTCAACACTTCGCCCCAGCCCTACTGTTTGTCATTTTCAACCCGCATGTTTATCATACAACAATTTGGTTTTTGTTGACCATTACATAGTTTTTGTATGCAAACAAAAGTATCTTTGGTATCATTTTTTTTTCAACTGCCGTTAGTAAGGCAACATTAGCTCTTAATGGTTCTCTGGATCATCTGGGGGAATTACGTGTCAACTTGCATTACCGGCGTCAGAGTTAGCTGATTCAGGAAGTGAATCGACTTGTGGCACACCTTTTGAATAACAAACTTTTTAATCTTTGCAGGAATGTACTAAGTAGGTTTAAGTCAAAAGGCTCAAGTCCAAAGTCAGTGGTGTTTAAGTGTTCGTAGAGTTGCATGTCTTTTTGATATTTTTCAAGTTGAGTCTAAAGTCATCAAATCTGTGACCCGAGTCTGACTTGCTTATTTACAGAAAGTTGTCGTGCACTGACGTTACTCATGTGACACATTATGTAACAAACATACTTATTTTAATCCAAAACATGATGTTTTTTTTAAACCTAACCAAGTATTTTCATCCCCTAATCTAACAGCAGCTTTTTCACAACATTAACCACATATTAAAATGTGTTTCAGCTGTGTGTCACACTAGGCTGTGCTGTGCATTGCTATTGAGCACAGAGGAGGCTTGACAAAGTGTCGGTATTTGATGATCTGTGAGTGAGAATGTGTTGTTCAGTTTAACCAAAAGTTTTAAATCTAGCCTAAATATATTTAGTTTAATTTCATAGATCACATTTAAGAAAATGGAACCGTTAAATTTTTTGGCCTTTACTTAAATATGAGAGACTAAAGACTAAGTGCATCAGCTCTGTGAGGCTGTACTTAAACACAGTACAGAGCTAAATGCTAGCATGGCAGCTTTTCACAGTGGCATTAACACTTTGAACAGTTAGCATGCTGTAATGTTTGCCATGTTCACCATTTTAGGTTAGTATGTTAGCCAGCTAACCTTTGCTAACATTGGACTGACTGATCACATTTCAGCCATAGCGTGGCTACAGGTGACCTCAACACTTAATAGATTGTTGAAATACGTTTCAACTAGGCTTCTGTTTATATTGATGAGCAGTTTAACTATTTCATCAACAGTTGTGTCATCTTCTTTAAATCTTTGGATGTCTGGTGCTCTTCTCAAAGCTCAAGAAGAGGAAAAATAAAGTCATGTGCTCCACCTTCACCTTCTCTGGAGCTTCTGAGGTGTTATCCTCTGAAGCAGGTGGCCTCCACTGTTATGATCCTTTGCATCCTGCTCTGCAGCCGTGTGTCTCTGAGGTGTGGATGGTTATAAATGAATAAGTGATGGGGTCCTGGACTTCTTAGGTCAATAATGCATGGCACTGGGATGTCACTGTAGCACTTAATGCTGGTTCCCTTGTGCACAAAGAACTCCAATTGTAGTGACACTTAGGCTTGTTGTGTAATGTTACATCACTGTTGTTATTATTCTGGCTTGCAGTGGTTCCTGGAAGGGAATGGTTATAATGTGTTAAAACCTTTGGAATTTTGAAAAGCATTACATATCATTTTACATTTACCATATTGCTAAATGACAATTCAGCTTTGTTAGTTTACAAAGAAACTCCCACTCCAGCCATTTCACTTCAGTGCTTTTGATACTACAGTCCTCTGTATGGAGCGATAACAGTGAAGAGCTGTAGTAACCTTCACAATAAAGTCCTGTTACGTAATAAGATTTATTTTTACAAGGGCAATTCACATGGCCAGATGGCTAGTTGTAAACTAGCAGGCCAGAAGATAACGTTTAAATCCAGTTATTGTACTACGAATGCAGTCTTTATGTATCTTTGAATCTCTTATGTTTCATCTATCTGCTTGATAGATGTTTATAAAATGTCTGACTGTATCAACCACACATGAGCGATGTGTCAGTTATGCACATTTCCATCAGAGATCTTTTATTTAAAGAGACAAAGAGGTATGTTTGATGCAAGGAGAGATGGAGCGTCTGAAAGAGGAAAGCAAACAAAATGGCAGCCAGCACACACACACACACACACACACACACACACACACACACACACACACACACACACACTTAGAGCAAGAGACGAGAGACACATGTGCATGAAACAAAGATCTGTTGTTTCTTTTGCCACAAGCCTCATCAAAGCTCTACTGTATCTTACCTTCATGGTAATTTCCCTTAACATATTAATAACTATTTCTTACAGCCCTCAAATACTCCCAAAGTCAGTTTCTAGGTAAAACTAGGCCAACAAAGGAATATGTTATTACCTGTAAAGACACATTATTACGGATATTGATTCTTCAAGGAAAATATGGGTGCTTGTCATTAATCTGCCCAAACCTTGATTTTGTCAGATTTTGCTGTAAATTACATTGTAACCATGGAGAGGAGGACTATATAAAACAATTTTACTGACAGATCATGACTTGTTTGGCAATCTTAATGTAAGATTCAGTCAAATACTTATTGATGCACAGTGTATCTAAAAGAGTGAATTTAGTAAGGGTGGCAGATGTGGTCCAGTCTGAGCATTGCATAGAATTTAGTGATATCTTGTGGTGATGATTGCAGATTGCAGAAGCTTCTCCCATGTGTAAATTGTGAACTCCTTGTTAGAATTCCTTCAGTGTTTATTGTTAAGGAGGTCTTCACTGGGACCCAAATTATCCACAGAGGTCTTTTTCACCCCAAAACAAACAGACTGGTTAAAACCAGTAAAAACACAAATTAAAACAATTTTAACGTCACAAATCAGCATTTTTCCAACACTGTTTAGCATATTGGAGACAGGTTGCTAGCCCACAACATGGTAATGTATGCTCACCTTTTTTCTTTGATAAGTTAAGATCCAGCTGTTCAGGAGGTTTTTACCAGGAGCTGAAATATCCACAGAGGTCTCTTCTCAAAAACAAACGGATCAGGGGTCTCATTTATAAAACAATGCATAGGATCCATACTAAAAATGTATGTAGAAACAAAAGCCAAAAATGGTGTGAAAAAAAAATATTTGACAGTTTCTACAGTCAGGCTTCCACCTTACCATCTGCATCGGCAATTTCCCATCTACAAAATGTTCATGAGCATTGGTCAAAATTTCTCCCATCAAGTCTGTTTTTATACATCACAACTTTTGTGTGGGAAATGACGTATGCCTCTTTCGGCCTTGTTTTATGGGTATGCAATGTTTAAACATGATACCCCAGGTGATTAAACCAGTAAAAACACCAAATAAAGCATTTTCACATCACAAAGCAGTGTTTCTCCGATGCTGTATGGCATATCGGAAAAAGGTTGCTAGCCTAGCACCTGCTAATGTGTGCTACCTTTTTTTCTCTGATAATTTAAGATCCGGACGTTCAGGAGGTTTTTATTGGAAGCTGAATTATCCACAGAGGTCTCTTCCTCTTCAAAACAAACAGACATGGGCTCATGTACAATGGGTGCGTATGCACAAAAAAGTGGTGTACGTTGTTTTCCATGGCAAAGTCCAAATGTATCAAGAGTGAAATGACCGTGGAAATGTTCGGTGCCTCACGCCAACTTCATGGCTGGCATACGCATGTTTCTACAGTTGTTGATCCTTTGGCGACACTTAGAGGTGATGCTGGGAAACTGTTATAATAAATAAATGTGAAACAATTAGTCCTCAGCCATCACAAGATGAATTTGTTTATGTCAACAGGAAGCATTTTCATTCGATCAATGTATCGATCATATGTGATGCGCAAATGCAATTAACCAACATTGTGGAGAGGTGGCCTGGTTCAATGCACGATTCATTCACTGAGTAACAGCATGGTTGGGAACAGACTACAAGCTGGCACTGTGCGCGATGGGTGGCTTCTTGGTTAGTAAATAATTTATTTGTTTCATATTAATCCCCCTGATGCACATTGAGCATGTGCGCCCCCAAATATTATCCTGCCTTCACAGCATCAGTACTATTCAGTGGTTAAAGTTAGTGACTTGCTGTTTTTTTGCTGGTTAAACTACAGCTTCAGAGCTTTCTAACAAGTCCATGATTGTCTCTGTGTGTGAAGTAATCATGTGTAATTTCTTAATCAGCCTCACCTTTTCCCCGGCGCACTTCTGCATTCATTCATGAACATTTAAGCATGAACCTCTATCTTATAGGGCTGTGAGCAGGCTATTGTCTGACCCGTATGAACACATTTCTTGTAGGTTACACACATTTATAGGTATTTACTTTGGGGTAATCTGAGTCACCCACATGTGTTCCCACCACCCCTGAGAGAGCAGTGTCACCCACAATTGCACCGACTCTCTGTTCAAACGGGATGAGCTCCTTCTCTCCTGTCCCCACCTGTTTAGGCCACACTTTGGAGGTGGGCAGCTGTCCTCCACTTCACATCCACCTTAATGTCGGACCACTTCTTTTTTAATTCTCCGTGTTTATGCTTTTCTGACCCCACAGCATTGTCAGCCACACACACACTCTCCCGCTCACTCCTCTTAGGTTTAGTATTGATGCCGGACAGGCAGGACAGCGTGCCAAAAACGACATTTTTGCGCACATCCACTTCAGTGAGTAGCATCTCCAACTCGCATTCTGTGAAGTTTTTCTTTTTTCATGTCTTACTCATTCTTTTGTTATAGTTTTTTGATCGTGCAGAGAGGTGAATCACACGTGCAGGGCCATGTAAATATGATTCGCATATTTAAATAGGGGCGTGGACAGGGAGGGGTCGGGTACTCCAACATGTGCGCTCAATTCCACGTTGATTGTGGTGTACAAAGGAAATGTGCACAGATTCATACATCTGGATGTTTTTGTGCGTACAACGTTTTCTGTAGTAATGGCCTCATGAAGCCTCATGAAGCATTTTCTTTATTTTCTGAGCCCACTAGATGGCGCTTTTTATTCAACAAAAGGTTTAAAACACACTGAATTGCAATTCTTTGGGCCTCTCTTTTTAAACCAAGAGCACTATCTAGTGGGCTCATTTATAAAACAATGTATAGGAGCCATACTATAAATGTACTGCTGTAATTATCTGCAGTGGTGTCTTCCTCTTCAAAACAAACACATGTGAAAAACATTTGTGTTTTTCTATGTCAAGGAGGGGCTGCTAACTACTGTGGCCCATATGAAACTGTGAATAGCCTGATCTAGATCCAGTGTTTGTCTGTTCTGGGCTACTGCAGAAACATGGCGGTGCAACATGACGGACTCCGTGGACTTGCTCCTATTGTAGACATTCATTCATTCATCTTCTAACCGCTTCATCCTCGTGAGGGTCGCGGGGGAGCCTATCCCAGCCTTTCCCAGCTGACATCGGGCAAGAGGCAGGGTACACCCTGGACAGTTTGCCAGACCATCGCAGGGCTGACACATAGAGACAGACAACCATTCACACTCACATTCACACCTATGGACAATTTAGAGTAATCAATTAACCTAGTCCCCAAATTGCATGTCTTTGGACTGTGGGAGGAAGCCGGAGTGCCCGGACCCACTGACACGGGGAGAACATGCAAACTCCACACAGAAGGGCTCCCACACCACACCACCGTGCCGCCCTATTGTAGACATAATCATCTTATTCTAAGCTAACAAAAAACTAAAACAAAAACACTTACTATATTACATTCCATTTCTGCCAATGTAGCCCACTAAATCCTACACACGGAACCCTGCAATAAAAAAGGGACGTTTAAAAAAGGCGGATAATATGAAGGACAGTGGAGAGGAGGGATATTAATGAAAAGAGGAGGATAAGATGGAGCAGCTGTTGGGGGCTGGTAATCTTCTCCAGGTAGAATGTGATTGGACAGGGTACGAAATATGTTGTCCCCAGGGGTGGAATGTGTGGGAAATGGAAATAAGGTCATCTTTTTATCTTGTGTTACTGTTCCCATGGCGTTAACACTGAAATGCCACTCTTGCGGCAGTAAACACATGATGGGTGGATGGATGAAGAGCTACATGTAGTTAGATGAGCGCTCTATGAAACATTCATTTTAGTTATTTTTTGCTACAGAGAGTGTTGTACAGTACATAAATACAGGTGTTTAGCTCTGATGAATGTGCAGGGTTCGGCCATACTCCAATAATTCCTCTGAAACCTGTGATAACTGCCGTGCTGGTCATTTATCACTTTTACAGCACCTTTTCCAATGCCATGAATTAAATCATGCTGCTAATCAGTAGAGCTCACTCTGCCACAGTACTTAAGGGCAGCACGAATATAATAAAATGTGTGTGTGTGTGTGTGTGTGTGTGTGTGTGTGTGTGTGTGTGCGTGTGTGTGTGTGTGTTAATGCCTGCATATACAGTACAGTTAAGGTCACTGCGCTTGTATATTTGTAATTAGTCAGAGGCTGATTTTTGACCCCCTGTTCTTATTGTTTATTGCTTCCCTGTTGACTTGGAGTCAAAAGGTTGCAGTGTCTGCATCATGTGTAACACACAATGACGGGCTGAAAGAAACATAGAATATGCCAGCACACAGTGACAGACACACAACACTGGTTTTGTTAGAAACTGAACAAAAGAGATGGATCTGGTAGTTGTTGATTCTCACACGTGTTACCAAATGGAACCAGGGCATTTAAAGCCACATGTGTGGCAGATGTGAATAAAAGAGTTAGTTACTTAAAGGATTCAGTCAATGTAAAACAATGTAAAACACTTAATCATTTGAGTGAGCAATGTATTAGTTACTAATTACTATTGGTGTTTAGCAGCTACTAGACAAGAAAAACAAAAACAGGCTGGATTAATGTTGAGGTACTGAAAGTGTGCATGCATGGCGGATGATTTTTATCTTTGCAAAAGTATATTGTAATATTATTCTAGGAACTTTTTCATTTGCATTGCATTTGGTTAAAATTAAAAATCAAGGTTCACTAACTTAGCTTTCTCCAGAGCTTTTGACCATAGTCCAGAGTCGTCACCAGTTAAAATCTCTGGGAAAAGCCTCAGAAGTGAACCTTGAGTGTACAGTATTTTGCCACAGTTGTGTATTCATAAGGTTAAAAATGAATCTCAAAGTTTAGCAGCTAATATGCTATCAAAGAAATGGTATAATGAGAAAAAAAAACAAAAAGCCATTTTAGATCCATTCTTTTGGAGCCAATACATGCTCGTTCAATGAATAATTAAATAACAAGCTTATTATGGATCTAAAACTTCCAAGCTGGTGAATACTATTATAAACCCTTCACTTTAATTGTAATATAATCTGATCCCAGAACATGCATGCAGATTGATGCATTGATTATAAAAGCATGTAATTACATAATAGTTGCTCCGCCAGTGTTTTGTATCTCCTCTTGAGAAGACCTGATGATGAATTTGTTCCAGTGGTGTAGCATGCAGCACTGAGGGCAGCTAAGATGCCACATGTGAAGCTTGTAATTGAGACATAGAATAAAAGGTCAGTGTGGCCTGTTGAGACTTGATTGCCTAAAGTTGGTTACGTAAGCAGACAGGCAGGCAGGCGATGCTGCCATCTCTTCCTTCAGCAAGTCCCTCTGAAGAGTGCTTTTGAATCGGGCTGGATTCAGACATTATGCGCTGCACTGCACAGTCCGATTGGAGGTTTATATAACCCAACATGGCTGCTGCTGTGGCAAAGCAGTGCAGAAAAGCGAGAGGAAATGAGAGAGGGAGAAAAATCAGAGCAGGGAGAGATGTAATAAACATGATGCAGAAATAGAACTGTTTTCCAATTCAACAAAGATATTTTGTCGGCAAAATACTGGAAGGCTCTTAGAGTGTGTCAGCGGTTTTGTAAACTGGCCTCTGAATAAATGCGATAATAAAAAGGAGGCTGTGCAGGACTTTAATCATTATGAAGCAGCCGTTGATCTGGGGACCTATACATGACTGAATCCATCTGCTGAGATGAATGCAGATACATCCATATACCACCCAGGAGGCTTTAATGATTCAGACCATGACGTGCTGGGATATTGCCGTGGCAGTTAGAAATGGCTTCATATCTTGTGTATGTGCAGTGAGCATGTGTGTCTAGCAGATGTTGTTGTGGACATCTCTGGACACAAGAGTGGATGAAACAAACACAGAGGGTACAGTGGGACCTCTGAATATCAACCAGACTGCTTGATCAGTCACCAAGATGAGACATTTCCAGGTGGGCCAAGCCATCTGTCCAGAAGAATGCACAGACTCTCACTCCATATTTGATTAGTCTCTACCAGACGTCCTGCTGTGGTGTTAAAGGGTGACGTTGGTTTTAAACCTGGACCCTATTTTTCCATGTTTTTGTGTCTTAAGTTACTAATGACAATTTTTGAAAGTTGCTCACTGTGACTCAGAGCGCTGCAGCCGACAGCAGCGAAACAGGCTGTAACCACTCTAAAAATGTTTGCACCGTCAATGTATGTCCACTAAAAGTGCTTGTTTTTGCCACTGATGGGCAGTGATTATTATTCAAAGTGTCTGACAGCATTATAGAGGGGCTTCCTAGAGTGATAGACCTCCTTGTTAAAAGTAATAATTTTTTTGTTTAACCAGAAATAGAACCCTTTAATCAAACTTGGCAGAAACCAAATAGAATTCACAAAAAACATCCTGGTTTGTCTCATTACTGTACCAACAATCACCAACTCTGGCTTGATTAAAATAAACTCTTAATTCACCTAGTTAGATTTGAAAATATGCTGACTCTATACATGCTAAAATTACTGTTTATTTAAATGGAGGCTGGTAGTTTTGGCAATTGTGATTTCAGGGCTGTTTCTGGTAAAACAAAAATATTTTACTCTTTAAGAAAGAGGTCTATCTCTGTAGAGATCCTTTCCATAATGTTATCTGACACTGATCCTGTCAGTGGCAAAAACAACATGTTTAGAACTGCAAACATGCAAACATGTCCTGAGTGATAACATTGCACCCCATTTTGCCGGCCTGCTCAATACTCTAACAATTTCAAAAATTGTTGTTCCCATTAGTCACTTAAACAAAAACACATGGGGAAATAGGTTCCAGGTTGAATAATACCAAATTTGCCCCTTAAGATTTAGACTTTTCTTAGTGATAGTGTGTGTAATTGATGTTTCAAGGGTTGCAAATGGACTGGATGGTCTGTTTAGGTGTATTGTTTCTCTACAAGCAATGCATTTACCTTACAACCAACAAACATAATTACTATACACGGAAATAGGTTGAGCAGATTTGTATCTGTACGAAAGCTTATCACTGGCATAGCACATTAAGATATGCTGATTTTCCTTTAAGTCCAAATGCCCACTGCTAATTGTGTTTGATAGAGCATAACCATTGAGTACTGAATGTAGGAGTCCACAGCAGTGAGCTAACATATTTTCCTCTTTGCCACAAATCTGCCCCTTGACAACTCAGTCACCAGAATAAACGTCGGCATTTTACATTTCTGCAACCTGCAGAAATGTAACATTTATGTTATTATGTAGTGGGTACATTAAAACTTTATGTATCATAACATTTCAACAACATTGTGGTTAACATGTGATTAAGATTAGATACATAAACCACTTTGTTATGGTAAGGAAAATATCATGTTTGGCTTAAGCTGGAAACGGCGTCAAGGTCTTGCTAAAAAACAACCACTTTTGTTGGTCTGGAGCTTGCAGCTATTGCTCCCTATTTTAACCCAACAGCCAGTGATTTGTCATTATTCCCTTCTCCTGGGTAATAAAGGCCATTATTGCAGCAGGATTAACACTTAGCCAAAACACAGTGGAAAGGAGTTATATTTGATTTTTAAGGGTGTTAAATATTTGAATGCTAGTTTGTAAGAATGTTTTGTAGCTGATAATCTCAAACTCATCTGACACATGACAAGTTGTTTCATGATGATCTTTGGAGTTAGCACTCAGTAATCCTACATCTGGAAAGGCCCAACTGTTTGGCTTGTGATACGAGTGGCTCATGACCTACAGAGGGGAGGGAAGGATCACAGTTACAGGGCTAACAGGCTGTTTATGTGTCTCTGTGGCTAATCCGCCAAAATCCCAGTCAGCCCTGTCTGAGACTGGCATTCCTGTGCAAACATCAGCTGCTCCCTTCCCTTTCATTCCCCAACAAACAAACAAACACTGCTGCTACAGCGACAGAGGCTCCTTAATCCTCCATTATACAGCCTGCAACCGTAAACAGACATCAGAGATGATGGCTCCAATTCCTCCAATTTCCTTTGGTCCATTTTGTTGCATGCCATGCTCTTTGGTTCTCTCATTTCTCTTCTCACCCCTCTGAAATATATGTTACATTTTTACCTTGGGTTTATAGCTGCTGCAGTTATTCAGGGTGACTTGATGCCAAAAGCATGTGTCACCTTGTCCAAGGGCATCTTGACCGGGCACATGTGTGATGATGGATGTATTTAAACTGCAAAGATAAACAGGATCTTATAGGATGAATTTCTGTTGAATTAAATGGGTGATTTTCTTAGACTAACACAATTAGCAAATATAAGTATGTGTTTCTAGAAAAATACTGCTTTTGGCTTTCAGATTCTTTGTAAGACCAGCCCATCTGAGCCTGACATCCTGTTACAAATATTTTCTGCCCACTGTTATTGTATTTTCATTCAAATCCTCCATTTATTGGTAGCAACTGTTCAAAGTATTGTCGATGCACAGAGAGGAGACATAGACTGAATAAATCAACTGACGTAGCCACCATGAGTGTCACCCATTAGTTTGTTTAAAGTGTCGAATTAGCCATTTTGGCTGTCACCATCTCAGATTTTTGGAGCCAAAAGTGACCATATTTGGATGAAAAGGTGGTACTAACCCTGATGTTAGCTGCTAGCTTGGTTAGCACAGTGCATTTGTAGCTTTGGTAAACTGTGATAATGCTAATTCTAATTTTCACTAGCAAAAGACAGGCTTAAAACCATGAAAACACAATGTTCTTACCAGAAAAATTGATTCGTTCGAGGGTATTTTGATACTACAAAATGCTGAACAAGAATACTTTATGGGCTGCATCTTCCTGTCACACCCTTAAAGATGCATTACTTTGCACCCAAATAACATTAAAATGGGTGACTTATATAATGATTCACCCCCTTACAGTTGTCATGAATGTTGGAATGATCTACAGAGACCAAAATCTTTTTTGTACCAGGTCACAAACATTATTTATTTGTGCTTTAAAGCTGGACATTTTAACATGGGGGTCTGTGGGGATTAACTTACTTCTGGAGTCAACCTCAAGTGGTGATTAGAGGAACTGCAGTTTTGGCACTTCAGCATTGGCTTCATTTTTTTTAGCATCTTCAGAGGAGACCATAAATGTATGATGTGGATTTGATTTCCATCCTTACTGCACTATATTTATTTCAAGTTATCCATTATGCAAGTTATTGCCTTAAGACTGTTTATGCCTCATCCATTCTTTCCCTCTGTTCTGTTTTGCTTCCAGCCCTCCCTGAATTCCCACTAGGATCTTCTCTTCCCTGTTGGAGACCTTCTCCACCCCCCACATCCAGCAGCCATGGCAGACGACGCAGACATGCGCAATGAGCTGTCAGACATGCAGCAACGCGCTGATCAACTGGCCGATGAGGTGAGAAAAGAACGCTCACTGCATCACGGTGGTCTCACTTGTGATGTTGTTGTTGGCATGCACATAATTTATGTATACTGAATCAGAGACTGGACAAACACACATTCATATGCGTACCAATGAGAAGCACATGTACAATACAGATACTCTGAAATGTCACACACAAGTGAGTGTCCTCTGAAGTATAGAAGAACGGGTTGTGTGTGTGTGTGTGTGTGAGTGTGTGTGTGTTTCAACCGCAGTCAGAGTGAGAGTGAGAGAAAGTCATGGCCCAGAGCAGATAAGCCCACACCCCTCCAGCATCACATATGACTCACACTGGCACAGCTGAACAGAATATTAAACACACACACACACACACACACACACACACACACACACACACACACACACACACACACACACACACACACACACACATGCGGGAACATAGGGCATGCACAAAATGGCGGCCACAGAATAACAGTTTTTGCCTCTGTAGCACTGTCTTACATGAGCTCCAACCTAGACCCACAGAGAGCCTGACAGCTTATGTAGTGGCCATTTCAGATCAAATAACAAAAGGACAAGTGCTAAAACATCAGTGCGAGGGAGTTCTTGTTGCTTGACTTAAGATTAAATGAAAAAGATGGGAATAAGGAAAATGGGTAAAAAACAGAGGAAGAAGAGCAGCGAGCACAGTAAGACGAGGCTGAGTCATTGTAAAGAGGACAAGACATAATAGAGTGCCATCTCTGCCACGTGTCTCTGGCTAGTGAGCTGTGCTCTGCAGACACACACTTCTAAGAAAGGAAATTGGAGCATGCATCTATATATCTATCACCACACAGGCTAATAATAGATATCCAACAGTCTGAGAGAAAGGGACAGAGAGGGTGATCAAAGCTAGCTTTCATTACAAGAGAAGTTATTTTATCAACAAAGCTGCCGTGTTCTTAAGTAAATCACTGTTGAGCTTGTAAATTAGTTAGTCTCAAATGTGTTTGAAAGCAGTTTAGTTTTGGTTTCAGATCTGAATCATTGTAAGCATTCAATTGATTGACAGGATAAAAAATTATTTTTTCAGAGATCACCCACCATTACAGCTTTTTTCAATAACTCAATCAAAAGTACAAATGGTGGCATTAGCCCCTTTTTCACCAACATTTCCAGGAACTTTTATTTCCAGGAATTTATTTACCTGGGTAAAAGAATTACCAGTTATCTGTGTGGTTTGCGTTTCCACTGCACCTCAAAGTTCCGGAAAATTTATTAAAATCAGGCTGTTGACGTAGTGCCAGCTTATTAGCTGGTAACATGGTAAAATTAGTGCTGGTAGAGAGAGAGTGGCTGTTTGTCTCAGCCAGCAGCTAAGTTTAAAAGTATTTTAAGATAAGTGTCATCTGTCTGTATAGTCAACATACAGACAGATGTCATTTGAGCTTATTAGTAACAATTCGCTACTAGCTGAACTAGCTAAGACATGACGTTAGTGTCAGTGGATAAGAGACTGTGGACGGACCACATTGAATATCACTGTCTACATGTTTACATGTTCATGCTTTCTGAACACATGTATTGATAAAGTACTGGCTTCTTACTCGCTAAGGTTTTTTTTAAATTTTATACACAGGGTTCAGCGCTAAGGTTTTTTTTCAGTCAGTTTTTACTTGCCCTATAAAAATTGTTTAGTTTAAGCGGCTATCAAATAACAAAGACTGCGGTTATTTTTATGTTATGTAATCTTAATTCACACAGTATTTATTATTTAAAACAACATATGTCATGTATTGTAGCTTAATTCCTACACAAAAATGACAGTGTCAGGGCAGCGGCAATCTTTGTCAATCATTCTCTGTCTATAATTCTGCGTCCTACTTGAGCCATGCCCACCTCTATTTATTTTTCACCCCTCGCTCCAGTTCTGCTGTATTAACACCGGGTTTAATATATTTTGCCTCCATCTCTCTGCCCTGCTCTACTCTACTTCAACGCTACTTAGCTCTCTCTGCTTTACCAGTAGACTACCACATCCACCTGTTGCACAAAACGCACACAGCAGTGTTTCCCCTAGGATGGAGTTGTAGCAGCGGAGGTGAAGCACGCACATGAAAAATAATTTTCACATGCATGAAACTCTTTTGTATGCTTGCAAAGCACAACCTGCTGGGATGTTTCTGTGTATCTACTGGTAGGCTACCAGAAGGGCTCTTTAGGACTAGGTACATACAGTACATGTGTGCACAGTAATGAGCAGGTGAAATGTCTGTCTAGCTTACATATGAGGTGTCTCAAGATTTAGGAAAATACAATTTTATTGAACACAATAAAAGCAAAAAGTCACTTGACATGCTGCTGTTTTGTGCTATGACCTATTTAAGTGCTAGAAGTTGTTATTTACGTGACAACGCCTGAACGCAACACAACACAAGCTCAGCACCGAGTGCCGTGCTGCGCTGCTGTGCGTAACAGCAGTCTGTTCATGGTTATTTACATAGTGTCCACAACAATAACTTTGTCAGCTGACAAACTGCGCTGGGCTCGGGGTCAGGTTTAGTCAGGAAAATGTGGCTCGAGCCGCTCTAGCGTGCTCACCTGTGTGTGTGTGGCGGAACTCCGCCGTGCGCGATACAGAGAGCAGAGGAGAATTGTTAACACGTGACCATGTAGAGACAGAAATGACATGATGACATAACACCATAAAAAGTATATTGTTATGTTATTATATGAAGCGTCCATCGCGCAAAATAGCACGTTTTAAAATACATTTATTTTATCAATTAGTTATTAACTTTTACTATTTTTAGCAACTTGCCGATTGGGCAAGTTTACATGCCCGACCTTGAGTTTTACTTGCCCCGAGCAATCGGGCAATCCTTATTGTTGAGCCCTGACACTTTATTAATTCCCCTGAGGAAAATTCAATTTTTTTAGTCATTAACACACAGGTCTGAAATACACACACATGCACAATCAGGACCTATACATGCACTAAGTGGAGAGATGTCAGAGTGAGGGGGCTTCCTTGGTCAGGCGCCCCGAGCAGTTGGGGGGTTCAGTGCCTTGCTCACCTCGGCAGTGCCCAGGAAGTGAACTGGCACCTCTCCAGCCACCAGTCCATGCTCCATATTTGGTCCAGACGGGGACTCGAACAGGCGAGCCTCCGGTTCCCAACCCAAGTCCCTATGGACTGAGCTACTGCTGCTGAGGGCAGCAGCAAAAGAACCAATACTGTTAGCGCTTATCAGTACTACGGTCTTTGATTCCTACCGGGTTTCGGTACCCATCCTTAATCAAAACACAAACAAAGTGGAGCTTGTAGAAATGAAATAAAGTTTGCTGCCACACTGGCACGGAAGTGCGGGACTTAGCAAGCGTGTGTTCCACCAATCAGCGTTGTTCAGCAAACAAGAATTCCAGGTAATCTGAAAAGTCCTACACACCTACCCCCCCTACTAGGTACATTTTTCAGGCAAAGTTTTGGGTTGAGGGAAAGTTTTTTTCCCTGGGTAAGGTTTTTCAAAATCCTGGGTAATTGATAAAAGTTCCTGCGGTGGAAAAGGCTATTGTATGTTTCTGCAAACTGAGACAACATTATATTTGTACATTATTATGTAGCAGATTCACTGAAACTTTGCATTTCTTAATGTTTCAACAATGCTGTGGTTAATATATGGTTAGTTCTGAGGCACAAGAACTACTTGGTTATGGTTAGGAAAAGATCAGGTTTTGGCTTAAAATACAAGTTTTAGTTGCACAATCACTGCCAAAAACGCAACATCTCAGCAAAAAGCGACCACTTTTCGTGGCCTTATCACATTAGAAATCAAAGCAGTTTTGGTAGAAAAACAACAGTGTTTCGTGGCACTATGCCTTTAGGAAACACAGCGATGTCTCTGTAAAAAACAGCTGTTCTTTGTGGCACTATTCTGGCAGGGAATGAGCAACATCTCAGTAAAATTACAACCACTTTTTGTGGCTTTATCTTGTTAGGAATCAAAGCAGTCTCAGTAGAAAATCAACTGCTTTTCGTAGCACTATCCCCTTAGTAATCAACACAGTCTCGGTAAACAATTGCTTTTCGTGGCACTATCCAATCAGGAAACACAGTGATGTTTCAGTAAAAAAACAACTGCTTTTCATGGCATTATTATGTCATTAATCAAAGCAGCCTTAGTAGAAAAACAACAGTGTTTCATGGCATTATCCCCACAGGAAACACAACGATGCCTCTGTAAAAAATAGCAACTGTTTTTTGTGGCACTTTTCTGGCAGGAAATAAGCAAAGGCTAAGTTAAAATCAACCGCTTGTCATGGCTTTATCCTGTTAGGAATCAAAGCAGTCTTGGTGAACAAGAACTGCTTTTTGTGGCACTAGGAATCAAATCAGTCTAAACAGCAATTGCTTTTCCTGGCACTATCCCGTCAGGAAACACAGCAATGTCTTGGTAAATAGCAACCACATTTTGTGCCGTTATCCTGTCAGGAAACGCAGTCTTGGGGAAAAAAACAAAACTGCTTTTTGTGGCACTATCACATTAGGAATCAAAGCAGTCTCAGTTGAAAAACAATGACATTGCATGGCACTACCCCATCAGAAAACACAGTGAAGTCTCAGTAAAAAACAACTGCTTTTTGTGGCACTATCTCCAGTAGAAGTTATAGGTTGCTAAAATCCCACATTTGGTGGCTAAAAAGCTACTGGAAATGTAGTGATGACTTACTAACAAACAACCGGTCTTGAACAGTGTTTTGCAGGCGTCTTGCCTAGGAAGACACACCTCCAACATCCCTTCCACCTCCTGGTGACAAAGTCAAAGTCAGCTCTCACTTTAGAAACATTAATGATACAACATTGTCTTCTGGTGACTGGGCTTCCCATCATGAGGTCGGGAATATTGAATACTCAGTGCAGACAGTGTGTGTCCCTGTGAATTCATGTTGAGTTCATGTCAATAACCGTCAGGTATTGATCCTATTTGTGTCCTGCTGATTGTTCAAATTGACTCCACTTTGATGTGATACAAGCTTGCTAATGCTCAATTCAATGACCATATACACTGTAGACAAGTGAGTTATCAGTGTTACCCCAGGCCCACTAGATTTATTTGTTTTCTCTTTTCTGATGACAGTAGTAGCTGTTTGAATCTATCATGTAATATGAAATGGAAATGAACTGTATCTTTTTTTTTTTTTTCACAGTCTCTGGAGAGCACTCGCCGTATGCTACAGCTGGTGGAAGAGGTAAGAAAAACCCATAAAACTTTACATTTATTCATGAAATTTGAGACAAAATGTGACATGGCGAGAATGACTGTAGTGACACTAGAAGTCTGTCATGTCTTAGATACACTGTGGGCAAAGTTCTTCTGTATGTAGGATATGCTGATATATATTCCATCAGAAAAACTGCAAGAGAGTTTGCTACAGTGAGTCTTGGGCATAATCATGGAATTAAAAAATGCAGCACCCTATTCAGTCTGTACTGTTTCAGTAGTTTGAATATTACAGCTATGAGGCCATTTCATTTTTTTCCTTTCACATAATTTGTACTTTCTGCATTACTGGAATTTTGAGTTCTTGATTTAGAATTAATTAGATGAGATGAGATACATTTTACAAATTACAATTATAAATTGTTATTCTGGGCGTGCCAGCATTACCAATTACACCTTTTACACAATGTCTATATTCTTCACAATTTCCAACAAAGAACGCCATGCTATTCACAACAGTTTACAGTTGAAAGAGGAGCAGAGCACAACACTGTAGCAACACACATGAAGCACAGTGCTGGAGGACAGTAGGTTGTCTTACAGCAGAGGAGCTGAATGTGCACTGGTACAGCAAGGACAAAAAGTGTTTTCTAAAATACATGGCTGCACTGCAGTAAATCTGAGAGAAGTGGGTAAATCATGGCAGTCAACTCATCTCCATGAAGATTTGAGATGATTTGACAAGAATGAATGAATGAATGAATAAATGAATTTATTTTATTTTGAACATAAAGAAAAATAAAATTTAAAGACAGAAAATAGAATACAAACAAAAAAGAACAGTATCAGTTGAACAGTGTTCAACAGGGTTGAACCAAAGGAAACTGAATAAAAAATGGTGTGAGTTAATATCCAGCACTGTTTTGGGGACAATGACATGTCAGTGACTCACTTGGCTAGTGGACAGTGAAACATTTTTTTTGCCTTTCAGAAACACCTCTCTGCTAACACCTAGAGCAGTGCCCCCATATTTTTTTTCATAAGGGGGTCCAGTTAGGGCCACTGAGAATTTTAGGGTGGCACACCAAGAAAAAGTCAGAACAGAATTTTAAGAGCTCCATCATGCTATTGTAGTATGTAGGCTAGTTTAAAACTATGTCAAAACAAGAGTTAATGGACCCTTAAAAATGTCAATGCCAGTTGTACCCTCACCAAAATTTAGCCTAATTTTGGAGGGTGATTTTGCCCCATTTCCAACAAGCTATGCCAACATGTTGTCCAGTTTCACAAGATATCACTACCTTTGTGCTAGCTTAAAAAAATTAGTGCATCACAGCCTCTTAAAGACCAAATAAAATAATATTGTGTTGGGGTGTTGTTTCTTGCCGAGTTAGATTAGAAGACTGATTCCAGTCTCATGACTGCTAGAGTCAGGATACTGTCTACAGTTCAAACTCATCAGGAGTCTTAAGCTAAGCTAACCTTCTTCTGGCCCAAGCTTCAAATGTAATGGACAGATATGAGAATGGTATCAATCTTTTTATCTAACCTGTGGCAAGAAAGCAAATATTTTGTTCCTTGAACATCTCTCCTGCCAGGTACCAAGGGATATTGTTATTACTAGAAAAACAGACCTGAAATCAAGCCTCTATCTCATTCTATACCACTATTATCTGGCTAAGAATAATCTTTACAGATGACTTGTTGAGTAACAGTCAGACAAAGAACTCTTGGGTCACTTAATCCAAATCCAGTATTCAGCTTTAACAAAAAGGGTTTTCTCAGTTCTAAGTGTTAGAAACTATTAGTACTGTCAGGCCGGTTGAGTGAACCATGAGTCAAACAAGTGATGGCCTGAATAGCAATATACAAAATGAATTCATGTCAAAGAAGGAGGATACACACACACACACACACACCTACACACACACACACACACACACACACACACACACACACACACACACACACACACACACACACACACACACACACACACACAGGCTGTAGATTTTCATTTGCCCATATAACATTCATGCCAATAATAATAACAAACTGAGAGTGAAAGACACAAAGAAAGACAAAAGAAAGCCTGAGTCAACAAGCCGACAGAGACGAAGGGGAGGAGGAAATAAAAGTGCGACAGCGTGGACAGCTGGGGGTGGTGTGAATCTCAAGGTCACACTGATCATCCTTCGACATATCTCACCACACAGCCCCACCCTGTGACTGTGCTGTAGGCGGGAGATTACCACATTGCTTTATATGCCATCATTACAAAAGTAGCTAACAAGGGGCTGGCATTCTCTAATTTTTAGATTATTAGTCAGTCTATTTTATGATATTTCTCAGAATTTCTAATATCCTCTTTAAACTTCAGCAATATATTGTAACATAAACGACTGAAAAGATGATGGGCTGGAAAATTGCAATGCAGTCAAAAAAAGCTGAATTTTATTCTGAAGGAAAATCAAAAGAGCTTGTTTTTCCAAATCAGTTCAAAGCCTGCTTTGAGTTAAAAAGAATCCTTATTGTAGCAGCACACGGTTAAAGGTTTTTTTGGGGGGAGTTTTTCCTTATCTGCTGTGAGGGTCCTAAGGACAGAGGGATGTCGTATGCTGTAAAGCCCTGTGAGGCAAAGTGTGATTTGTGATATTGAGCTTTATAAACAAAAGTGAGGATTGAGGACACACCAAACAAGTTCTTGAAGCTGTAACTGTAATTTACTATTATTTAGTAAACTATAATCTCTAATCCCTAATCTGACACATATGAAAGTCTTGCAAATTTTCCATAATCTGCCAAACAGGATGTTCTCATAAACTGTTTGTACGTTTTCCTACCCTCCTTCCTGCTGACTTGTAAGGAGGCAGGTTGGGGTGGTTTGAGGTCATTGTAAGGTATGTCCTCACCATGTTTCTTTTCCTGGACCTATCCTCCATAACTTTACATTAAGTACGTAATTGTTTGTTCAGGATGTAATGTCATTCATAGGGCACTAATTGGTAGGAAATCAAACGAACTGTTGTGTCTGCATATCTGTTGGATATCATACTAACCATTCTATAAATATATGTTGTGTCAACATGTAATAATCTATCCACCTGATTTGAGGGGAGAATGCAAATCAAATTACGTCCAGTCCTGTATGGGATTATGGTTGATCATTGCTTGGAGTTTCCCAAGGGACACATTGTACTTTGGGATTTATCTTGGACAGAGGCCTGCCTGTATCCATTTTGCTCCCTCCTCACCTCTCAAACATCAATGTGGCTTTCCTCCCAAATTGCTGAGGAGGCGGGTGTGGGTGGGTGTGCTCGTGCATGCAGGTGTGCGTGTAAACTGACACACCATAATCTTATTTATGCCTATCTGGCCCAACCAGGTGCCACATCTAAGTGCGGCAGTGCTGCACTTCTAAGAAGCAGAGAGGAAGAAGAGTTGTGTGTGTGAGCTAGACAGTGTCGCTATCCTCCACCTCCTAACACTGTTTCCACAGGCATCAAAATCTGTAGCCAACACTTCATATCAGTGACTTATAGCTTTATTGCGGCACTCATGCAGGCTAGCTGTTCAGATGGAATTCAATCAGGAATTAAAATGAAAATCTGACGACTGAAATAAGACCAGCACACAATCTATATTTTAAGTTTCAGGAAAAGAAAAATAGTCCTACTTACACTTTACAAGCAAAACTAATGCACAGGACAGCTGCTGAGTCTTAGACAGAAGGGATGTTGGGATCTTGGGTTATTAATTGTGTCATTAGAAGGAGGAAATCTAATGGCAGGGATCTCATTTTAATGAGAGTTCTCCTTTGCTGTTATTATTGTTAATCTCCTGGGGGCTGTTTCCATGTTTCCTGCTTATGGTGTAATTCCCAAATTACCTTTGACCCTTCAGATCAATACCAGCCTAAATGCTGATGTTGGGGAAGCAAAATATTCTAATTTCTTCCTTTAGGAAAAAGGAAACATCAACAAAATCATCCTAGGGTATAGTGATGTTAAATGAGTCGGCATTTGGCATTACAGAAAACATAATAGTGTTATTCTGCATTTATACTGAATGATCAACGTATCCTTTTACAACAGTTCGTATGAGTATTATATTTTACAAAAATGCACACACAACAGTGCCACAAATGGCATTACATACTCAACGTACAGTAACATACGTCAGGTAGAGTGACATACTTAATGTAGAGTTATGTACTTAATGTTAAGTTACAGAGGTTCAATTTAGGGGAAGAAATATGGTGATGACATACCTTAAAATAACTCAAAGTTCAACCTCCTGCCTTACAGGGACCCCTTCCTTCTTTACTACCATCAGCAGATTGGTCACGTTACCAATCTGTAGCCTTCCCAAAGACGTGGGTTATACACAAATTACTGGCTCATTATTGAGTTGGATATGTATGATTTTGTTTGCATTCATTTTTAAAGGAAAACACAAGCTACTATCAATAGCCACTGCAATTTTTGTATTTACTCAACCTTAATTTAACCCAAGCACAACTTTGCAATAGCTGTGACCATGTACGCACATGCATCCCCCCATTGCTATGGCCCCTTTCAGCCAATTGGCATGAACACAAACACATACATTAACACACACGCACTTGACGTCCATGCCAAATTTCAGCCTCCAAAGAAAAAAAACTGTTGCCGCCAATGGGTGGGGAAATTTTGTGGATCAAGTGAGGTCTTAACTAAAAATGGCAGGCCACAGAACTACCCCATACACTACTTACACTAGGATTTAGCAAGTGTCTCGTTGAAGATGATGTGACAGCAGCTTTGCTATGGCAATCAGCTGGGGATCTCGCCTGCACTGTGGGGGTACAACACACAGTGGTAAACAACATAGCCAAGAGAAAAGGACCTGGTACCAAAAGTGAGTTGAGTCAAGTCAAGCTGTATAATGCAGTAGAAATACAGCATTACATCTAATAAGACGTATCAACAGTTAAATACTTAAAATACATGCAGGTCTTAATGTTGCAAATCTGTAATTCTCTACCTCTAGTTTGATTTTAAGATGTGTGCTCTTTTTCACTGTGGATATTTAATTAAACAGTTCAATATTTTGAGAAATAACTTGGTTTTTTGCTGAGAATAAGCCAAGAAAATTGATACCACCCTCATGGCTGTATGCTAAATATGAAGCTAGAGCCAAGTGAGATTAGCTTAGCATAAAGAAAGGAAGCAGGGAGCAAAAGACCCACACCTCTAAGGCCCACTAAAAAAACAGTTTTCATCACATTTTTTTGTGGTTTTATAGGGAGTTATATATTGGAACAATTTTTTGTCTAGCCAGTGTTTAGCTAGACAGGCTAGATTCAGTGTTAATTTGGCTGGCTGCTAACAGTAGCTTCATATTCAGCACACAAACTTGTGAGTGGTATCAATCTTCTTATCTAACTCTCCACAAATGTATTCCCCAGTATTTCAAATTATCCCCTTAATCATGTTATCATATACTTTGTCACAATTGCTTAAGGCATGCAGATAACGCCTTAGCTTCCCTCCCTCATGCTAGCTGAGGGTTTAATTATCTTTAGTAATTTTGTTTTATTGCAGTACAACAATTCAGTATCAAACAATGCAAAACAATGATAAGCAATGGAAAAATTAAGAGTTTTTGAACTCCACACACAAAAAAAACAATGTGTCTGGTGAAAAGTGAAAAAGGACAATGTGGGGAAATATGTTTCAGCTGATTCCCTAAGATGTTGTAGCCTCATTACTGACCTCTGTTTCATATGATTTGTCCTCCCTCCCTCATCCTTCACTTCTTTGGCTGTCTTTGGGGAATAGAGCAAAGATGCCGGCATCAGGACTTTGGTTATGCTGGACGAGCAGGGAGGTAAGTGTGCAGGAAGGGAGATGGCGAGTTCAGTCACAACATATAGATATTAATAACTGAGCTATTCACATTCAACAGAGCTCATGTAATGAATCTGTATTTAGTAAAAAGTCATATATTCTGATGATAGTCACATACTAGCAGCACCACAAAGGACATTATTGTTTAAAGGTAGTAATGTTGGTCTTAAATTAATGGTATCAAAACACTTGTGAATGGATTGATTGTTTCATATGCTGTTGCTTGTTTTCATTTATATGCATTTCTAAACTAATTCTTTTTCCCCTGATTTGTTAAGTAATATTTTCTGATTTGGGTTTTTGGATTTAACGCATGCCAAGGGTTCATCTTTGGGGACTTTTTCTTTCTTCCAGCTTTCTTTAACCTCTGTGTCCTTTTGCTAACATTTTTCTTTTTTGGTTTGCCTAACTGCTTTTGATTTGCCAGCAGCTGTTCTTTTATTTTCATGAGCTAACAAAGACAGCAAAAGGAAATCGTGAAAGTGCCAATCCATTTAATAAGGAATACTTAATGCCAGCCACCGCAGTGTCAAAACCCTACAGCTCAACATCAGGATCATTTATTCATTGTCCAGAATCCAGTTGGGTTCACGCATTTGTCCCTGTGGCAGCCAGTGGCAGGTTGACTTGGTGGCTGCTCTTAGATCTGTTTGTGCCATAATCTTCTACAGAACTGCTGAGGAAAAACTATTTGGATATTAACACTATTACGATACAGTTATGTTGTGGTCACTGACCTACCAAAATTGAATGAAACACCAAAAGACATTTAAATTTTACCACTACACCTAATGAGCCTCGATAAAAATACATGGTTACAGATATGCCATCCAAATTGCCAAAACATATGTCACACGTTTCTGCAAGCCATGGATATGGTGCATTTGTACATTATTATGTAGCATATATGTTGAAACTTCATGTTTCATTATGTTTCAGTAATGCTGCAGTTAATGTGTGGTTAGGTTTAGACACAAAAACACCTGGTTGTTGTCATATTCTGGCCTAAAATAACTGGCTTTGGTGGCACAGTTCCCACCAAAAATGCAGCGATATATCTGTAAGACACAAACGCTTTCAGTGGTACTATTGCAGAGGGAAATACAGCAAAGTCTCTGTAAAAAAACCCAACATTTTTCATGGGACTACTCTGGCTAGAAACGCAAGGATGTCAGCAGGAAACACAGCTCTGTAAAAAAGAACCACTTTTTGTGCCACTTTCCTGGGAGGAAATGCATGGAAGTCTCAGTAAAAAAAACACTGCTTTTAGTGGCACTACCTTGGCTGGAAATGCAGGGATGTCTCAGCAAAACAACTGCTTTTAGTGGCACTTTCCCAGCAGGAAACACAGCGATGACTTGGTGTCACAGCAAAAAATAATCACTTTTTGTGGCACTGTCACAGTAAAAAAAAAAAAAAAAAAAGCGCTTTTCGAACACTGTTCTGTGGCTGGAAATGCAGAAGTATCTCCACAAAAAAACACCATTCTTTGTGGCACAATACTGCCAGGAAAAGCAGTAATTTCTTGGTAAAAAAACAACCACTTTTCACGGCCCCATCCCCTGTGGAAAAAGTGACTTGTCACTGAAAAACATGCATGTTTGGTGACTACAAGTTGCTGGAGCTGCACTAATGATGTGCTAAAAAGCAAAGTTCGTTGGTCTCTAACAGTGGTCTGCAGCTTGGCAGGTATCTCACCACCATCCGCTCCATCTTCCTATGACAAAGTCAGTTTATGTACTGCCTCAATTTAGAAATGTTGATAATTATGAAATGTTAAAATGTAACGTATCTGTGGTTTGCAGAAACGCAAAATACCAACATTTCCTTCTGGCTACTGGGCTAGTTAGGCCATCTCTGTGTATACATCAATCTGTCTTTAGCCTTTTCATGTAAATACTACTGGAAGCCTAAATGCCCAAACAGGTTTAAAACAGCTAAACATGTCTTGCCACCCTGCCAACAGTCCAGAGGTTTAAGAACACAACAGGCTGATAAGAAAAACGATCGATTTAGCTGGTAATGACAAAATATTCAATCACTCCTCTATCAACTCATATACTGCTTTGTACAATCCCTGGTCACATGCAGTTTGTTAGTAAGTAAGCCTGCAACCCCCATTGAATACCATGGTTTAAAGTGTGCAACATTAAACAGTTAATAGGGGCAGTGTGGAACTATGTAGAGGTACCTTGTGCTTCACTTGGCTCTGGTGAGGACATCAGCTCTCCCATTGGCTGGAAGGCATATAAAACAATTCCCCATATTGTGAAAAAAGAGCCAGTATTGCACCAACACACTTGTTCACTTAGGGGGATGAAAGCCCAAATCCTTCCTCTGACATCCATTTATCCTCTCGTCCCTAGTGTCTACACTTTTCTGCAGGATGAACACTCTAAAACCAGTTGCAATGGCTGATTGGTGAGCTTGAGCTGACCTCTGACCCTGCATTATTGATTTTGTTTAGTCAATAGAGCCTGTAGCTTTATGGAAAACGATACTGAAGATACTTAATAAAGGGTGTAGAGGTTTGCTCCAAAGAAATGAAATATAAAACTTTTAGACCCTGACATTTTTTTCCTCACAATCTTTAAAAAGAGCTGCATGCTCAAAGTTGTTACCCCACTTCACTCTGATAACACTGACTCAACATGGACCCTTTCTTGGTTGAATATTTTTACATAAATGCATACCAACCAGGGATTTTACAAATCTGGAAAAAGTCAATGAACTACTTTTTGAATCAGCTCCATATTTAACTGTGCCTCACCCTTTCACACTTCACTTGCACCGTACTTTCTTTAATCACAATCAGGATGAATAATTCTTTGTGCTGTGGAGCAGTCACCAGCCACCATCCACCACATCAGCATGACAAAGGACCTGACGCTCATAAACCACAATCTAATCACACTTGAAATTCTTTTAGTTAGCCTGACCATTTGCAAAGGCACACACAGTAACACAGACAATTGTCAGTTAAATAAGACAGTTATATACCCTCCACTATGGCAGCCAGCTTAAACAATATAATTCATCAAAGCTGGTATGTGAAAGACTAAACTAAACTAACTAAAAACTATGGTATATTTACCATACTCATGCCTTTATCTACAGCCATCAGAGCCATGTATATTTCAGTTCTATTTTGGGGTTTGTATCATGGCTGCTTCTGTAGGGCTTAGTCAGACTGAAAAACACGTCATATTACACTCATTAATATTGTTCCAATATTAGCTTACAAAGACACATTATTTTGCCTTACAGTCTATGGATGTCTGATCACAAAATAGCTCAACATCCACATGGAAAAATTCATCACAAGTGTGAAAAGGACCTGCCAGTGTTGTATGTTGCTAGCATCACAATATACAGCCCTCAAGTAAGATTCCTTTGGTTTGGTCTGATGAAATTATAAAATGTTTGCTCTGTTGCAAAGATTTGAACTCTTTTGTCGGACGTTAAAATTTAATGTGTCACCGGGAGCAATTAAGCAAATAGTTTGACATTATGGCAAACATGTATTTACTTTTCTGCATACATTTGATGAAAAGATTGAAAAAAAAGATTCTTTGACCTGTATGGTTAGCTTAGCATAAATACTGAAAGCAGGGGAGCATGGCTAGCTAGGCTGTGACAAAATCCACCTACTGTTACCTCTAAGGTATAAGAACAACTAGCTGTGGATTTATGGGGGTTGCCCATGACAGCTCTTTCCCCCCACATCCAGTCTGTAAGGTAAGCTAAGTTACTGCTAGAGGGCAAATTTTATTAACCTTTTGATATAGCCAGGCTAGCCGTTTTTCCACGTTTTCAGTTTTAATGCTAAGCTAAGCTTAGTGGCTGCTAGCTGTAGCTTCATAAGGAGCATACAGGTGACATGAGAGTGGTATTAATCTTCTCACCTTAAAGTTCAGATGCACCAAACCAAACTAGCAGTGACAAACACAGACTGTTGCGTCGCCTCATGCCGCCTGTGTTCTGGCCAAAAGTTGCACACGAACACACCTCAAAGACTACAGCCAATGGTCAACTAGCATGTACCAAAGCCCCAGGAAGTGCACCAGGTTTTAAAGCCAATTTTCATTGTGACCAAACAGTGGAATTACAACTTCCAGGTCTGTCATGTGGTGACCTGCGGCCCCAAAAGACCTTTTCCCATAGACTTACATGACAAAAAAGACATCTGTAAATCAGTGGATGTTTTTTTTTTTGGGGCATTACATTCCTTAGGGAAATTACTCTTTTCACAGGCGGGATTACATCCATTTGGTAGGATAACATTTGAAAAGTCGAGAAGAGCCAACGATTGAATCATTTTATCCCCATTCACGTTCACAAAGCATGAAACTGAAAATAGCCGGAAGTAGTGGAAGAAAATAGTGGAAGTCTCTAGGCGTCTGCTCTATGGGTCACACGGTGCGGAGGAAGCAGTGCCGATCGGCCCTGGATCACCCATGTAATTTTATTTGTGGCAGTTGAACCACTTTGGCTTCATGAGCCACTGAGCGACTTTCATAGTAGTAATGTGTCGTTCGCAAACGAGCCAGCTCTAAGAGCCGATTTTTTGTAGCCGTCTGGGAGAACCGAATCTTCAGAGGCTCTTGCTCAGCTCTGCTGAGAATCCATGGAGGCAGGGGCGGGACTTTATTTTGATGGGTACACCATGCGGCCAATCACATACGAGGACAGTCTAGGATCATACCATAATGTGAAAGAAGGAAGGGGGGCAGATGCTCCAAACACAGTGAGTGTAGTGGGACAGGCCACGTACACACAGAGTGACAGAGCGACGGGGGAGAGACGGATTTAAATACAAGCGCATCAATGATATTGGAGACTGCAAAGCTGAGTATTTGTAAAATGAAAATATCCATCAGAACAGGGTCAACAACAATCCCGCACAGGCATCTAAGAACCATCCACCCGTCCGTGCAACTGAAGGAGAGAGGGCACTGTGGATTTTTTTTGTAATGAAAAAAAAAGCATAAAAATGAGGTTTTATGAAAACACTGAATGAAAAATTGCTAACCAACACACAAACCGTTCATAATTGCAAAATTAGGCTAAAATAGAAGGCTCCAAGTAATACTAAATGAAGACCCATTGGACAGCCCAGCCGAGCCAAAAGAGCCGAATCTCCGAGTCGGACCTCCCTTCACTATTTCATAGGGCCCTATCCCCAATGCTCTATCCAAGTCTCTTTATACATTCATGGCATGTATCTTCTGTGCTTGTGTTGGAGGAAATAACTCTCCGTACCAGCAAGCGGCAGTAGTCTGTATTTGTCACTCAAAAAGGGAAGCTGCAAGGCTGACAGGACAGATTCAAAATGTTGTTAATGTGCAAAATAGCCAGTCAGCACATTAACAACACAACCTGATCTTGAAAGAACAAATGATATTTACTGTGTGCTAGCAAACAATAACAAACATTTACAAACGTTTCTGCTAAAAAGCTCTATAGCTACAAACAAAGATAATCGTACCTAATACAGCAAATTTGTTTTGATCTCATGCGCTTTTTTTCACTTCTCACTTCCGTTTATCTTCTTGTGCATTGAACCGACAGCACACCAGCTTGGTGTGTCAGGGCCCTAACACTCAGCTAGAAAGCAGCTGGATACACTTTCCAAAATGTCAAACTATTCCTCTAAAAGATTTCAACTTTAAACAGAATTCTCCAAGTACATTGAGAAATAGAATTTATTGTCATTATTTGATTTTTTTGTGCTGTTTATTTAATTCTCTGGCCCAAAAAGTCTATATGTTATCTCACCAAGTTGATGCACTCAATAAAAATTCAGTCTTAATCTCTCACCCTGACACACTGGCACACACATACCAGAGTATACACACATGGCTCAGTTACTGCTCATCATTACTCATATTTCTGTCAATCAGTCAATGAAATTCATTCCACTACTGTCATCCCTTTGTCCTGACCAGAGCAACTCGATCGTGTTGAAGATGGCATGAACCATATCAACCAAGACATGAAGGAAGCCGAGAAAAATTTAAAAGATTTAGGGAAATGCTGTGGGCTTTTCATATGTCCATGTAACAAGTAGGTACTGACAATGTGCCCCAAAGGTTCTTTACATATGTGGTGGCGTCCAGTTCTTCCTCTTTTTTTTTTCTTTTTTGTTTGACTTTCTTTCGTCACAGTGAGTGTCTGAAGTTGTTGTCTTCTCTCCTTTGTCCTCTCTTTATCTCTCTCTTCCTCTCCTCTTCCTCCCTCTCTCTCTCACTCTCTCTCTCTCTCTCGTGCTTCGTTCTGTGGGGGATAAATGACTTGTGTTTAATCAGAGCAACTGGAGCGCATCGAGGAGGGAATGGACCAAATCAATAAGGACATGAAGGATGCAGAAAAGAATTTGAACGATCTAGGGAAATTCTGTGGTCTTTGCTCCTGTCCATGTAACAAGTAGGTGCTGCTTGCCTGCCTGCCTGCCTGCCATTCAAAGATAAGAATAACTATCCAAGAAATCAAAATAGAATCGAGGTAGAAGTGACATCACGATGGCCATCAGCCAATAGTCCGCTCTGCTCCATCTCCAAATAAACTCTGACTCCACCCCTTTCACACCCGTACGAGGTCCTGGAGGCCATGATGTGCTCTCAGATATATTCTCCCACACACAAATAATGTAGAGTACACTTAAAGTCGAACTGAAATTTGAATCTTGTTTAAAGAAAATCTGCAGCCATGTGCTGCAATTTTGCATGATTTAATCCTCTGGATGGGTGTTTCCCATGGTAGTGTTTGACTGATATTTGAGGAATGACATGCTGTTGGTCCACATAGCATTAGACATTGAGACTGCCATTACTGATTTAGGATATCAGTTCCTTCACAACATTCTACATTTGTGAGGATCTGTCATAAGAAGTGAGTATCAGTACTCGATACCTTTAAGGTATCGACCAAAATAACCCAGTGCCAAGTATTATCAAAATGTCAAATGAAAGGCATTGGACCGTCTTTTGCACCTGGGGTTTGATCCTGGACCATCATGACGTACTACTGGATCAGCAAACCTGTTGCTGCCATCTCTGGTCGCCCACCTCCAAGCAAACGGCCAGTTCACTGTCTGCCTGGTTAGCATGAGCTAACAGCAATGGCAGCTAACATCCAACACTAAGCCATTAAATGGTCCAAACAAACTCACACCAATACTGAAATGGCTTGACTCTGTTGTCAAACCCATTAATAAGCATTAGGTCAGGTTAATAGGTGAGATGCTAATAGTTAGCCCTGTCACTGTGTGTGTGCAGCCCAGCAAACTCTCACCAACTATCCAGCACTGAGCTCACACTCCCACAGCAGCAGCTACAACCCATACAGTCTGTGATGGCAGTTCAGCATGCTGAGATGCCACCAAAACTTTCAGAAGTATGGCTATACTACACACCACTCCATTCACATTGTGGGCACTGAATGCAGAAGGTATCGGCATCACTTTAATGATACTAATATGGGTACTGGGATCATATTTTTTTTAAATGATACCCAGCACTACTCGTCATGCTGTTAAATTTATATTGTGCTTGCAAAGTGAAAGCTAGCAAGCTGGGCCAACTAGTTCCCTCTCTGAAAGCAAAAGATAGTTAGCAAAGGTTGCTAATGGTAGCACTGATTCCCACTAGATTCCCACTTTATGTTCTCCTGCTCAGTCATCAGCAGGTCAAACACAATCAGTGCTGCATCCATCTTACTATATAAGCTAGCAAGGAGGCGGTCAAGCTAACATTAGCAGGTTGTGTTTTATGGTTCCGAATATGGCAAATGCCCAGACTGCTGAAAGTCACAGCAACAGGCAGTCCTGTTAGCTCAGCACCCCTATACATTACCCAGTTATTTGAAACACCAAGTTATGTAGGGAGTGGCCACTCAGCAACAGCTCCATCACTGTACCAACCAAATTAACAGTAGACACTTCAGTCAGAACCAAAACTTCATGCCAGAAAAATAAACAAAATATTTTTTCACAAGACGACAACATGCAGGACAACAAGGATACATACAGAGATTTCAGAGCAAAAATGACTTCAATTTCAGTTCGACTTTACTGCAAATTCAGACAATATGCAGCCAAATACTGTAGATAATTGCGGGCACATGCAGCAGCCTTGGATTGTTTAAGCATATCTCCCCTAGATTGGCCTTCAAACATAAGTATCCCAGAATTCACAGCTCCACGACTGGCAAGCAACGCAACCCATAGTTCATCAGTCTGAGTCATCGCCATGCGATTGGCCCTTTGAGAAGTAGCACAATGTTCCCATACTACACACTGTATCAGTAACCATGTAAGACACCAGATATCTGCAAATAGACTGGGTGAAACCCAAATCCTATAAAGCCAAGCTTGAAAAGTCCAGTCCTCCACAAAAGCTCTTCCCCACTCAGCCAAGGCCATGGTTCATCAATAAGTGCCTCTCATAACACCCTTCTACCAAGTGCCCTTCTCCAAGTGCCCTATTCTCTATGCTTCCGCTTCTCAAAACACCTTTAAATGGGAGTCATCTACATGCAGGTGTGGCCATTGTAGAAGTCCCACTTGTAACATTTGCTAGAGTCCTCCTGAAGAGGATTTTTTTTATTTTTTTAAAAAAATAAATATGCAATGTGATGGGAAGAGGGGACTCTTACAATGCTATCACTGCAGCTTTCGGCCTTCCCAATGGTAAAACCACAGAATTAATCAAAAGAGCAGGGCTGAGGCTCCCGAAGCATCTTGGTACTCAGATCATTTTAATGAGTTGAGTCCAGCTGGAAATTCAGTGATCTTGGTCCCAAAATGCCTTTGGTTAGCCTGGTCCAGGACTGTTTGACACTTCTCCTCATCTGCATGATCTCTGCCACCACCACACCGCTCTAACATCCAGTAGATCCTCACCTCTATGCAGGCAACAAGACCTCTTGTTTCCCTCTGAGCACCCCCCCTCCCCCACCATTATTTAAACCACCAAGTGCCAATGACATGGAATGATTAACGAGCATGACCCTCTGAATGCTCATGCATGCATGATGATGCAACTCATAACAGCAATGCTACACATGATGATGCTAAGATCATGATGTTAATATTAACACTAAAGGTGATGTTGATGATGTTGATGGTGATGATGAACAAATCTTTTGATGTTGTATTTACCACGGGTAGCACAAAGCCTGGGGGCTTTTTATGGTAAACAGGGAATAAACAGCAGAATTAATGAATTTGTCTTCTTTTGAAAATGTCAAAATCTCTGGGAAGAAAACATGAAAGATGACAGATTCAACTTAAAACAGATAGATTTCCAACATAGCAAAATTATAAAAATTTAAAAAAAAAAAAACTATGCCAAAATATTCAAGCAATACTGTCATATAATTTGCACCAATATTATGAGAATGAAGTCATACTACTTCCAGAAAAAAGGTCACCCCATGAAGTTGTAATTTTATGAGAATAAAGCTTAATTTTCAAGAAAAACAGTCATAATATTACGATAATAAAGTCTTAATTTTAGAAAGATAAAGTTGCATTTTTGAGAATAAAAGTCATATTATTGGGAGAATAAAGACGTAATTTTATGACAATAAAGCTGTCCTATTTCAAGAAAAAAAGCCGTAATAATATGAGAATAACATTGTTTTATGAGAATAATGTCATGCCATTTAAAGGGAAAAAAAGTTGTTACATTAGGAAATAAAGTCGTAATTTTACAAGAAAAAGTTATAACTACATGATTAAACTTGCAATTTTATGCCAGAAAGTCAGATGACATTGTATAAAATAGGACAGTCTTAATCAGGGAGAAGACATGTTGGATGAGTTGTTATGCACTTTTATGTCAGAGGTCAGAGTTAGACCCTCATGTAAGGCACCTTTGCCTCAAGTTTTTTAGACTTAGTTGAGTTCTTATTTTCAGTTGTTAGGATGTAGAAAGCTGCTGAATGAACACTGTTTACATAAACTTTAGTAGAATAGTTGAACAGAGCCGTTCGTGTTAACTTCATATTTTAGTACATAGTAATAGCCCTTTTAAAAAAATAGTATGATTTTTTTGATTATTCTTATTTAATTATGACTTGTATTCTTGTAATGTTACAACTTTTTATTAAATACTATAATTGTATTCTTATTAAATTCAGTCATTTCTTTCTGGTAATATTAAGGCTTTTTTTCTCTTGAAATAGTATGACTTTATTGTCATAAAACTACATCTTTATTGTAATATTATTACTTTGTTTCTTTACAAGGTACAACTTTATTGTCATAAAATACCATCTTTATTCTTGTATTATTATGGCTTTTTTTTCTTGAAATAGCATGACTTTATTCCCATTAAATTATTACTACTCTGTCCTCATAATATTATTTTTTTTCTTTCAAAGTGGCCCTAATACATATACAGCCAAGTTTTTTGTGATTTAACAGACTAGACCAAATCAAATCAAGTGCACAAAAAAGACCAAAATGTGTTGTTTGAAGCCCATAAGAAAGTGCATGAGAGAAGAAGGAAGAGATTTTTAGATGATTTTTAAAAAAGGAAAAGAAAAGCCTAATGCTTTATGACAAAATTGTCAAATGCTAGAAGGAAGGCAGTGAACCCATGACAAGAAAAGAGAAATGACAGTCTGATACATTCACAGCAAAAGAGAAAAACAGGAGGCATGTGAAACTGGGTTAGGACACATGCGCAGTAAGATGTTTTTCAGGGATGGAGCTATGTTTGATGTGTAAATGGGTACATCATGCCACTGTGCATGTACTTGGTGGTACTCATGTCTACATGGCTCCGCATGGCGATGCAGCCCACTGCTGCCTTGTTTTCCCCCTCTGGTTCTGCTGCAGTTTCTTTGCAGTGCCACCTCTCCCGCAGAGCGCTGTGCTAAATAAGCCTTTATCCAGGCTTTATCCTGTTCAACAGTACTGCTCGCTAAGCTCCCTCTCCTGTGGGGAACTCGCTCACATGTAGGTCAGCCATATCAGAGAGTGGCATGATAGCCTGCTGGGAAGTTGACTCAAACTGAATGCACACATAGATGGACGCTATAAGGACAAAGGAGACATATTTTTGTTGGGTTTCTTTCTCCACTCAGAAAGTTAGACTAATTCCATCATACATGCTGAGGCATTTTTAATCCCTTCAGCATGCTTGCTGCCTGTCAGAATTCGCTGACTCCTGGTTTTCTGCTACTTAATATCTTTGGATTCTTGCTGTCTGCATCATACCATCAGTGGATTTTGATTGGTGGAAAGCTCAACTTGTAGGTCACTCAGGGAATGAATTAGATAGAATGAGTTCAGTTTTACCACAGGATCTGCAATCCTCATATGATCTATTCAGATAATTTTAGCTCAATCACAGCAAAGCTGATTAGAGAAGTGCATTATATCTATTATGAGACTGCAGAGAAGCAAATTGCAAAGGAGCGCAAACTGGATATCAAATGAAAGGAAAGTGATGTGAAGATGGAATAGGAGAGGAGAGGAGAGGAGAGGAGAAGAGAAGTATACACAGTATTAAGGAACAAAGGCAAAAGAAAAAAACACTGGGAAGAAATAGGACCAAAATGAAAGGACTCAGACAAGGGTAGCGTGTGTGTTTACAATACTGGTGTGTGTCAGCAGGGAGAGGGAGCTAAGCAAAGCCTTGCCTCAGTCCATTTCTATTAATAAAAGCAGTGTAGGAGGCTGAGCCATCGCTATGCCTGATGCAGCTAGAATACATCCACACAGCACTCCAAGGTTATACAAAACTCAGCAACTGATGCCACAATATGAGCAAAGAAATGACAGAATATTGTTGAATGGATGATGAAAAATATGTACATACAGTATATCTATCTATATATGTATATATATATATATATATATATATAGACTGATATATATAGATATATATATATGAGTGATTTCTCAGGAGAAGGAATGGAACAGGTATAAAGTGCTTGGCTTAAAATTGGAATTCTGGAGTTACAGATACAATAAAACCATAACTACAGAAATAAAAAAAGAACATCTCTCTGTTAAGCCTCTCTTCCACTGGACAAAAACCCCAGTAACCCACTATAACCTTTCCCACAAAAGACAAACGCAAGATCATAATCGGCATTCATTCCCAGACAAATTACTTACAGTAGTCATGGCTATTTTTCAGCTTCAGCTACGACCGGCTGCCGTTGCTTTCTTGGGTTTCTGGAGTCAAAAGTGAGCATATTTGGATGAGAGTGTGGAGCTGTGGATCTGACTCAAAGACCGTAGCGACACCTGGCAGACAGCCTGTCACTAAAGGGGCCCTGCCCTTAAATTTGTGTAACGTTAAGCCTTAATAAAATGTAAAAAGGTGAGTTATATAAAAACTCGACTTGAATTATACTGTCCAGCCACTACAAAAATTGGCTTCAAAGCCAGGTGCGCCTACTGTCTGCCTTATTTTAACAAGACTTTCAATGTGGATTGATTCACTTTTTGAGCCAGCCTCAAGTGACCATTAGAGGAACTGCAGTTTTTGGCACTTTGCTTTATTTTTCCGCCCTGGAGGTTGCCACTTGGCATTTTTACCTCTTTTCTAGCTTCATGCAATAATACACTGCCATAAAGTACATCCAAGCAGCAGTTAAACATCTTTTAGGATTAGTCAGCACCAAGTTTGAAAGGGAGACTGAATTAGTAATACATTAAAAAAAAAGTGACCACCATAACATTTTCACTGGCCTCCATGCTGCTTTAAACTGTTTACTAACCCTGTTTTGCCGCACATTTGTGATGTCGAATGCACAGACTGTATATAAAGATGAGCGATGTGACACCTACCTAAAAGTGAAGCCAAAACATCTCGGTCACCCCCTGGTGGCTGGCTGCAGTACAGGTCATAAACCCTACGCCTTCCATGTTAGTGGATGGGGCATGAGCCAAACTCAAATCTCAAAGTACACGTCAAATAAATGTTTCCTAAAGATGGTTTCTGTGGGTTTAGGTCATTTAGGTCATTCGTATCATGTTATTGTATGTTCCAGTGTTTGTTTGTCTGATACGTTTGGTTTTAACTTATAAATCTAATGTTGAAAAAGAGGAATTAAGGTGACGAGTAACAGCTATGCTTGCTATTTGTTTAGCAATTAGTTGGAAGAGAACTCAATACCACTGGGGATTGCCACCTGGCAGACTCTGGCTCCAAATGATATCACCAGTGCAAGATAGCAGGAACCATGTCTGGGATATTCTGTCTTCATTTTTATGCAGTGGGAGGAAGTGGAAAAGCATTGTCCATCTTTATATACATTCTATGGTCGAAGGTGATACACAAAAAGAAAAAAAACAACACAGAAAGGCATACTCTTCTACACAGCTCTGATACTAGAAAAGGAGTCTATCACCTATTTTAGTTGGTTTTCCCACATTTAGTAAACCCACATATATTACTTTACTGTGTAGAAAAAGGGTATTACATTGCCCTCTATCCTCGAGTCTTCGGTGCCAAAACACACTAAATCTGATGTTGTTGTTGTATTTGCAGCTGTATTTGTCACACACGTTCTACTCTTTAGACAGAGGCAGATACTGAAGATTCTATGGGATGTTTTAGTGTCGTCCTTATTATTTTCCTCCTCTGACTCACCATGACTTGACATCCACCTCTGAACCTGGGAGAAAAGTGGTGACTTTAAAAAAAAAAACACAAAAAAAAAAAACAAGTGAGGGTGGGGGTGTTACAGTAGGTGTAGGAACAGTTAACCATGGTGTTATTCTCTGTTGACTCCCTCCAGTTTCTTGTTTTGTTTCCTTTTGTCGTTTGGCAGTGTGTTCTCTGCATTCCTCGTCGTCCCTCCTAACGATGTGACAGTCCTGTACCCTCTGTGTTGTGTGTCTGCCAAAAGCTCGTCTCTTCTCTGTTTTCTGTCACACTGGGACATTTAACTATGGGAGGGGGGAAGTGTGGGGAGGGAGGATGACATTGCAACAACACAGAAGTGCCAGTAGGATGGATTAAAGGGAAAAAAGGGGAGTATTGTCTGAGTCATCCCACGTGTTGCAGTTATTAAAATGCATGCCTAGACTGTACAAAACAGACAAATGTGACTTGTGCCTGATTCCAAACAATATGTTATATACCTGCAAGATATAACATCACACACATTACTTTTGTATAACAGCAGAATGAGCCTGTACCTACCAAACCCAATCTACCAACTAGTCTGTGCCTGCTATGCTTTGCTTGACTTAGTCTAGTCCCCACCATATATTTATGTGCTGAATGCATGAAACCAAATAACACGTTGTGTCAGCTGATCACGCCACATACTGATATATACATGCCGCTGCAGTACCTCAAATCCAAGGCTCTTTGTGTAGATTTGATTAATGGGAAGCCAGCCTGGTTGAGGTAAATGGCAAGTCGTTCAGCCAGTTGAGTAACTGTTCATCCTCATCCTCCCCTTCGCTGTCGCCGGCCAGGATGAAGAGTGGAGCCAGCAAGGCCTGGGGGAACAACCAGGATGGGGTGGTGGCCAGCCAGCCTGCCCGCGTGGTGGATGAACGCGAACAGATGGCCATCAGTGGAGGCTTCATCCGCAGGTATGAGGAGGTAGAGAAGTAAGGAGATGGAAAAGTATGGACTGAGGTGTGTGTGAGTGTGTGTGTGTGTGTGTGAGTGTGTTTGCATATGAGAGGAATACAAGTGTCCATGTGGAGGTGGAGACATTTTAGATTGAAGGAGAACCAGGAGGGAACCCACATGGAGACAGATGGACAAAATACTGATAGCTCTCTTATGTCTTAGCATAAAGACTGGAATCAGGAGAAAAAATCCAAATACCAGCACATTTAAAAATCTGTAATACCAGGTTACACAGTAACTTATTTTTTTTTTATCTGTTTAAAACTAAGTCACTGTTCCCTGCTAAGTCGTAGTCCAGCACATAAAGCCCTGTAATCCCATAGTTTGCCATTTTTAGGAGTGAGTTTTGTACAGATTAAAAACACAAAAAAGAACATGCTGAGAGGTTGCTGAGAAGGTGTTTTTTTCACCTTCAGACAGAGACAGAGACAGGCTAACTACATATTCCCCTCCCAACAAGGGAAGCACTGATTTATTGGCCAAACATCGGTATCAACCATTATCTGTCTTGTTGACTGCCATCAGCTTGTCAGCTAATTTGATGACATTCGCCAATGGCGGTGGATGATTGTGTCACATCAGTTTTGCAGAGTCTAGAAAGCAGGGCTTGAGACTAATGTTGTGCCGTTGTACCAGAGACAATTGAAAACATGTTTGGGATGAACACAGATCTTTCCCGTGACGCCATCAGGACAAAAGGACGCAGTATCGACTTCATCGTCACAGGACACTATTGTTTCCCTGATAATGCTACGCTGCAAACAAAAAATTAGTGTTGACATCAAAGATTGTTCCATAAATTTGTATGATTACTTTTGTGTTCATTCAAGGGTAGTGTAATGAAGGACTAAATTACTTTAAAAGTTTTTTTTGATAATGTAGATTTCTTTGTTTCCCCTGGCACAATGAGGGAATAAATTACAACAAAAAGAAAATAACAAGTCAAGTCAACTTTATTTTTATTTTATTTTATTTTATTTTATTTTATTTATAGAACAACATAATCAGTATAGTCCATCTGACAGATGGTTATTTTTAACATTGGTATCAGCGCAGAATATCATATCAGTGCATCCCTGCACATGAGAGTGGTTAGAACTTTTAATGTAACTCTCTGCAAAAAAAGGCAAATAAGAGTATTACTCAAAATGTCAAACTATTTCTCCGGAAGTGGTTTTTGGTTTTGTGCAGTGTTTGTTAGGAAAATTGTAACCAACATGCAATATTATTGACAAAAACAAGAAGACTAAAATGTAATTAAAAAATATCACCTCTACTGAAATCTCTATTTTCAATAACAAGATATTACAGACTCTGCAGAAGGGGTGAGCCAGTACAACATTATCTGTATCTGTGTCTGTATGTGTTTAACCAACTAAATTTTCTGCGACCCTCTGTTAATGTAAACTTTAATGTAAACATTTGACACAAGACTTAGACTTCATACATCACTGTCAGTATTGTTATTGTGAGCATGTTAGCATGCTTACAGTAGCATAGCATGTCTTCCAAGTTTGGAATACTGCTTTAAATCAATTTGAAGTGAATGAACACGTACAGCAAAAAATACTGTTTCCATTCAACTCTTCATCAGCTAAAAGTCTTTTCAAGGTTAGAAAGAGCCAAAGCATTGCTCAGAGTGGGCCGGTACTCACCCGTACGCAGTACTAAGGCTTCTATAATTTAATCTTTGGTATACTGTGACTTTGTCCTGCACACAGACACTTCTCACACGCTGCCAATACTCTTTTCTGCCCTCTCCATATCAGGTTCTCTGGGCAATTCCTAATATCCCTAATTAAACTGCATTACCCAGGGGGCACTAAAGGCTCAGCCAGATTCAAACCTATTTCCGTTCTCGCCTGCCTGCTTTTTCTGTCGAGGGTTAGTCTTAGTAATGTTACAATAATGCTGGCCTGGCTCCATGAGGGCAAAACAAGGTGAACACAGACAAATTCAGAAGACGACACAGTAGAGCTTCCAAAGTCAAATTCTACATCACGAAATCATGGATGTATAAAAAGAAGTGAATACTGCACGGAAGGTGAGACTTCGTTCATTCCTATAATAGCTGCTCAGTGGCACATAAAGCCAAAAAAGTTTAACAGCTGTGTATAAAATTACATGAATGATTGCTACTGCTTCTACATAGTATGGCCATAGAGCAGTTGTACTAGAGACTTCCACCAGCTGAGCAGGCTACTTCCAGTTTAGCGCTCTGCTAACTTGATTGGAGATAATATGATTCCATCTTGCGGCTTTTCTACATCCAAATGTTACCAGGCCAAATAGATCAAATCCTGATAGTGAAACAGGTCATTTAGTGGGGCTTGTGACGTCTTTCTGTTAAGTAAGTCAATAAAAAAAAGTCTTTTTGGGGCGTTGGGCATGACATGACAGTAGTAATTCCACTGTATAGCCACTACAAAATTAGGCTTCAAAGCCTGGTGCTCTTCGTGAGGGCCAGTACCAAATGCAGGCTGGGAGCGTCAAGCTAATACTGCTAGCAGTATTGTCTGCCTGTTGATGTAATGTAAACATCAGCAAAGCCACCTGCAGCTACCACCACTGCTAATAACAAGGAGACCTGTTCTTTAAGTAACCAAGTTCTTGTCCAGAGCAAACTGACTCATTAAACGACTCCTTTGGTTCTTCCTGTTTCACTACAGTAACATGGCACACACACTAGCACTTAAGTGAGAGGAGGATGTCCTGATTTTGTCCCAACAGACCCAGACCAGTGACAACAACAAGCTGCTAAAGCGTTTTTAATCTTTAACCTTACAAAAGTTAAGCCATTTGCATGGATGAAAACCAATCTGATGTAAGTGTCTTGGCTTTGGTGGCGTTAACAGTAAACAATTTATTTAAGTTGAGAAATAAAAAGAGCTTACCTACATTATTCTATGGCTTTTTTTTGTCCCAGAGATTATTTTGAAGAATCATTAATTTTAGTCGTATTATTATTGTATATTTCAGACATAGATTTTCATTTTAATTTGCAAATTGGGATATAGGGCACGCATTAAATAATTAAAACTAAAAGAACACAGCAGGGAAACAGAATATAAACTGCTGTGCATGGGATCCCTAACCATTTGGAGGCCCTAAACATAAGTGGTCACGGAGCTTCTTCCAAACTTCATCATATGTATTAGCCTAAATCTACCGTTTATTGGTAAAGCACTTCATTATACTGATATTTTCATATATCTAGTATGTATTTCACAGTGAAATAAGAATTATATTATAGCAAATCTAGTGGGATGCAGACTAAACAAAGATTAAATACTCAAATCATAGACATTACAGTATGTAATACAGAGCAGAGGCAAGCAAAACAATGGTGGCATTTTGTCCTCTACCTAATTTCAAATTACTGAAACTACTAGTGATGGCCTAATGAAGCCTCATGAAGCACTAAAGCCCACTAGATGGCGCTCTTGGTTTAAAGAGAGGGGCTGAAAGAATGCCAATTCAGTGTGTTTTAAACCTTTTGTTGAACAAAAAGCGCCATCTAGTGGGATCAGAAAAAATAAAGAAAATGCTTCATGAGGCTTCATTCAGCAATCACTAGAAACTACTACATTGAGAAATTCAAAAGTTTACCAGCAGATATCACCCTTGCCATAGCCTCAATAGAGCCTTAGATGGAACCCCAACATATACAGCTATAAGCCACAAAACTGTATGACTATCCTCCCAGCATTCTGGCTACTGCATGCCCATTTTGCTAACATTATTAGCTATGAGCAATATCACTGAGCGATAGCTAACCTTGCATATTTCGCTGTTATTAGACCTATGACAGAATTATAAAACATGGACTTACCAGCAAGCGATGCACGGGCTTCATCTCTTAGTTTTTTGTTCTAACATTTTTCTGCTCCAGATTCATACTGTCATAGCAGGTTGAGGTTGCTAAAGCAGACTAATGTCAAACGTTACACTGATCCCACTTGTGTCCACGCGTGATCTGAGGTCAGACACTGTTCTAAGCCAAGAAAGAGCATCACAGAGGGAGCAGGTGGCACCTCTCTCAACCTAGTCAACACGGCAATATGTAGTGTGTGTGGTCTGGTGTTGGTGCAGATGTCACAGTATTTAAATTTGCCCTTCTCTGTGTGTGTATTTAGGGTAACAGATGATGCCCGGGAAAATGAGATGGATGAAAACCTGGAGCAGGTGGGTGGCATCATCGGTAACCTGCGCCACATGGCCCTGGACATGGGCAATGAGATCGACACCCAGAACCGCCAGATCGACAGGATCATGGAGAAGGTAGGACACACAACAAGATCTGGATTTCATAGCATTTTATCTCGTTCATCATAAAGTTTTTAATTTTCATGAACTTATTTTCCAGCCAAATTTGACTTTATATTAGATTTTATATATATTATTTGTGAAGATAAGAGTCATGTAATTTAATGTTTCCCAGACAGAAAAGATTTTACCTATAAATATTTAGTTAATTTTTGACTGATATTTTATTTCAAAAAGAATCATAATGACAAAAGTTTCCCATCAACGTTTTCTTATTTAAATATGTATTTCACTCCTGTGAAGATGATCTTTTTATGAAACTGGGCTGTCTATGCAGTACACAAATACTTTTGAACAGTGGTATATTGGTAGTTGATGAGGTGGGTGTACTGCTAGGTACATAGGTAGGTCACCGATGAGGAAATAGGCATACTCTCCTACATATTACAATGGCTTTTTAGCTGATAGGTGGGTATACTGTAACTGGATAGAATAAGAAGTGGGTATACCCCGTATACCTGAGTGTACCCTCTACTACACCACTGCTTTTGAAATGGGTGCTACATGACCAGAGAAAACAAAGGAAAAAGGACTGACGCATTTGCTTTTGCTCAAGAGGCAGAAAACGTACAACTACCGAAATGGACTGCGCCGCACCAGACTAATAAACGCTCATCCTGCCGGGTGATGTAATGCGAGTTGCCCGTCTGAAAACAGTATAGCAGTCATTTAAGTTCTTCTCGAGTTTAGGGATGATTTGTGGGTCTCCATAAAACCCAATTTCATTTAGATATCTTGAGGCGAGAGTTCAAGGGACCCTAATAAAAATGGCCACATCAGTTGTCCCCTCACCAAAATTTCACAGGGTGTCGACGGGGTCTTAAAAAGTATTAAAAGTTGATAAATCAAATGTCGGAAAATTAAGGCCATTAAAAAGTATTAGAAAGTCTTAATCGCGATTTTATGAAGTATTAAATTTTCTTGGCATTCAAGCTTTGACAGAAAGTATCCATGAATGTACAATTTATTTTCCTCCTCGCGACTATTACAAACAACGATGTGTAGGTAGGCACACTCGGACTGCCATCGGGTGTGTGTGGGGGGCGCTGAGCGGAGAAAAAAAAAACGTCCAAAAAAGTTAATAATTTACAATTCATGGTAAAAAGGTAGTTTCTTGCGACTCTAGAATTAAGATAAAAATATTCACAAACAAAAAACACTTCTGGATGCTGATAAGTAGTGTTGTTTAGTGTTGATTTAACACTAAAAATTAAAACCCTAGGCTCACTGCAGCGCAAGCAGACAGCTGCGTGACTCAGAGCAGCATGTGTCACTGACACCAGACTCAGAGCGCAGTGGACCAGTGGAAAATGTCACCAACAGGATAGCAGGATAATAGGTCTCCATTCATTGCACATCAGGCTTTCTATTTCCTTGTCGGAGATGTTTTCTTTTTTAATTACATGATAGCTATTCTCCCTTAACCCACCAGTAAAGAATACCTTTGTCCATTTCAAATAACCTGTGGCAATAATAATATCCCTGTTTTCTGATTTACTCTGAAACTTTTTTAGGCAATGACTTGACTTCTTTACTCGGCCTAATGGGGCCGGCCTTTATTTGTCAACCAACCAAAAACAATCAATCAATTAAAAACACAAACTGGAACTGGAACATGAAATCTTATATGCCTAAGAGACATTCCTTCTCGTTCTTTGAGTTTACATATAGCTAAAGGGGAAAAAAACCAACCGTAAATGGACAGCATGATTAGTGTTGCGTTCAAGGTCCCCCCCAAAAAGCGGAAGAAAAAAAGGCAGAATAGTCATTCTTTTTTCCTCTCACAATCGAATCCCATGCCATTGAATGAAGCTTTGAAGACTCGATTTTTTTGGGTCAGCCCTAAATCCCACATGTAAGGGGCTAGCCATAAGGTTGTAGTTTTCAGCAAGTTGGCCTTGAATAGCTGATGTTGAGCTGTAGAGCTGTGTTACTTGTTATGACCTAAGGTGCCTTTGGTTTAATTTATTCTTTCAAGCTTTATTCCTTCTCACCTTATCTGAGTTCTGTTGTATGTTTGTGCTCCATAGATTTAATTGCAAACTACAACTGTTTAGTAAGTTAAAGATGCGTTGCTGACTGCTGCTTGAAGTGCCGATGAGGTCTTAAGGTTTTTTTGGAAGGTCTTAAAAAAGTCTTAAAAAGGTATTGAAATTAACCTCAGGATTCCTGCATATACCCTGGTTCAGCGTAAAGATGAAAAGACACTGGCCTCGCTGCAGTACTCACCAGGCGCGCTGCAACTCATGAACAGACAACCACACAAAGTTATTACTACTTTTACTGAAAGATGTGTACCGCTTCCACCTCTGCATTTAATCATGTGTAGGCATGTGTTGGCTAGTGAGCTATTGTATGACTCGCCAGCCAGTATCTTTTTGGCAATTGTCTTTATACTGATGGAACTGTGAGTTGTTTGGCTCAAACAATGAGTCTCTCTTCATCCATTCTTCGTCACACATGAGACACAGCAACAGCAACAGTGTTCTCTTTATACATCCATGGTGAGAAGAGGAGTCAAGCTGCCAGGGGAGCAGAAGAAAATAACTTTTACAGGAGCTGGAACGTACAAGCAGAGAGCAAGTGGGGGGAAAATGAATTTATTCCAGGGGTGGTGAGGCTGGAAATAGGACAGTGGCATGAAGTGCTGCGGGGTGGCGCGTCTGGGAGCACCAACACGCATCTAGCCGTTGCTGAAAATAATATTGTGTTTTTTAACGAGCTCCGTTCACCGCCAGTGTGTTTTGGCCTTAAATTTGAAGCGAATCAATCAATCAATCAATTTGAATCAATTGATGCCTTAGGTTTTCTAGTTTCACAAGATAGTCCTACCTTTGTGCTAACCACAGTGTCTTAAAGATACTTATGTCGGCCTCCAGTTATTTTTGCAAGGGGGGGGGGCATTAATTGTATCTGGGTGGCCATGGCACCCTTGGCTTCACTTTGGGGGCACCTTTGCTGAATTCTATACATGTTCCTTTTAACTTGGCTTAAAATAACAACCAATATAACCAAACTCATATTGTTTCCTCCTTATTCATCTCCTTTTCCTTCACCAAGGCTGATTCCAACAAGACCAGGATTGATGAGGCCAACCAGCGTGCCACAAAGATGCTGGGCAGTGGCTAAATGCCCTAAGCCATGAGCATGATCGTCCCGGCGTCCTGCGCCGCACATCTACAGGCGCTGACATGCTTTTATCATGGTATTGACCTTCTAGGTTTGCACACATGCACATATCACCTCCCTTCCCCATTGTAAATGTTGTTCTGTGTGTCGTCTGTCGAGCTTTTTCAAGATGATTGTCCTCGTAAAAAGATGATTTCTTATACTCCGTATATCATTCTTTCCAAAGGTTGTATATAGTGCTGACTTGATGGCTCTCTAGCTCACCTGTGAAGTTTTTATTATCTTTATCTATCTATCTATCTATCTATCTCTGTATAAATATATATATATATATATATATATATATATACATATATGTATGTATATATATATATATATATATATATATATAAATACATATAAAAGTACACTGCTCTGGATGACAAGTATATAACAGGAATGCGATATAAGCTGTTTGTTTTTATTTTTTTCCTTTTCAGTATCTCAGTATCGTCTTAGTAAAGCTGTGTCATTCCATCTAGGCTACTGTCATGCTCCTTTTTTTGGTGTTGTCACGACAAAAGGGAGAAGACCGATGGGAACACGAGCAATGATTTACTAAGGAACGGTACAGACAAATGGGATTACAAAGGGCACTTACAATCAAAAGGCAGTCGTTGATACAGTACATCTTCCTCCATCGCAATCATACTGAGTTACTGTTTAGACAATGTGCAACTAGACTCTCTGTAGCTGTATTAGACATTGCATTCCAAGTGATGTGAATTGTACGTTCTCTGCATGACAAATGGTAGATTTTAGTCTTATAAATAAAACCTGTCTGAAAAATATATATAAAAAATGATAACATGGCAGTAGCAAATTGACAAAACGCATGCTCAGTATTAGGACACAGTTGATCGTTCCATACTCCTGCAAGTTTGCAATAGTGCCACTCTTTTTGTCTCAATATATTTACCAACTGTGACCATCTTGTTGTAAAATAATGCAAAAGGGATCAAAAAAGTGAGATAAAGATGAAAAAAAATGAGGACTTGGGGTTGTATTGCAAAAAAAAGACCTGTTTTCTAAATGATTATGCAGTTCAATGATGAAGATGTTGATTATGTGCTGAAAGATGAGGACTGGTTGTGTACTGTATCATAGGTTTTGGATGCTCTGAAAAAAAAAAAAAACGTTTGCAATGTAAAGCAAAGACGCATATTTCTGAGAGACCTTACTTTTATAAGAAGACTGTATCTGTAAGTTTATTCTCCCCGTGTGGTTTGTTATTGGTAAAAATAATGATCATATTGAATAACAATAACTATACTCTTAAACAAAATATACATACAAAAGGGTTTTTTTGTTGCTTCTGTACTTTAGAGCTATGCACACCAAATCGCCAAAATGTCAAGTAGTTAGAGTAAGGTGATTAAATACCTAAACCTGAATGACACAATAGGTTAAACCGTGAGATTGATGTCCTCAACGCATGTAATATTAAAGACTCCCTCTCTGTATCCTGTCAGTGTGTGAAGTGGTGGACATTTTGTAGCTAGCTGAATTGATTAAAAGTAATAAACCCTAGTCACACTTGTGTCTGTCTTTATTGCTCCAATGAGTTGAGAGTCTCTCTCTCTCTCTCTCTGAGGTCCAGGTTGATATTTACAGAGAAATGCCACTCAGGCTCTGCATTTGTGCATGCAGCAGACAGTCCACCTGATGCCCTTTTTTCCTAACTGCTCGACATTTTTAGATATAGAGTCAATCCTGGTTACTAAAACACATGATGAATACACTAACACTTAACAAGGTGTAAGATTTATATAGGCTACATCTAGCTGTAGTATTATTATGGAAGAAAGAAATAACTAAGACACATCATCATCATCAAGCAAAGACAGAGGGACCTCTCTCATAATAATTAATTAAAATAATTAAGTTATATACAGTGAAACACTTTGCTTACTTAAACATTTATTTTACTACCCATACAGTGATGCAGATGAGGCGATGCAAGAGAGACATATCAAGTGGGGGGGTTGGGGGTCATCCCCTAGGAAATTTTCAGCCTCAAACACCTCAGTTCCTGCATTCTGCTGAATTTTTCTGCATCGATTTATGGTTGAAATGTATTTATCCGTGTCAAGCAAAACAAAACTGGTAGGTGACAAGTCAAAATGAAAATAGAACAGAATATAATGCAGTAAGACTCTCAGGCATTCTGTACTGCTTTCAGATATTTATTCTCCTGTAGATCAACCTGTCTTATTTCATGTTGTCTTCTGAGTCAACACTCATGTTTTAGTGTATATAAATGAGGGACTGTGTTCTCCAGTGAGGTTTAAATTCACGTGGTCATTCCACTCTCCATCACAGAGGCATTAAAAGAAGACAAAAACAAAGGCATGAAAACAGTAAAGACATTGATTGAAAATGCAATGCAAAATAACATTAAGTCAAAACAACTCAGTAAAGCAGTCAAAATACAATAGGATCACAGTAAAAGCAATAAATAAAACACCACAATAAAAAAACATTGAGCAAACCTGTTGACCTACCTATTATTATATAGCCTAATTGCTGTAGGAGCAAAGACTTGTAGTACCTAGTGGTCCTAATTTTCTGCTGCAGAATTCTGCTGCTTGACCTTTTACTTTTTTGAAGTTTCATATAGAGGTGGTGGGTTGGGTCAGTTAAAATCTGGTCTGTCTTCTTAGAAATAAGTTCATTGTACAATTGAGTTGCCGAGGCCTGATCAACTCCAATGATTTTACAGTACCGTATGTTGCAATTTTTCTGTTTCTGTTTAGGTTAGGACACTTTGCAACAGGGCCTTATAAAATAACTCCAGAATACGGCTGTCCAATTTAAATTGGTTCAACTTTCCAAGGAAGTACATGTTCTTCTGCAATTGTTTGCACTTGTAAAATGCACAATCTTTAAACGTCAATTTGTCATCAGTCTCAACTCCTAGGTATTTGTATGAGGAGAACCGCTCTACTGGTTCACCATTAATTCTGGATGTTGGGACCAGGATTCCCTTTTTATTAAAATCAGTGACCATCTCTTTTGTTTTCTTTACATTGACCTCAAGAAAGTTGTCTGAACACTATTTACTAAAACTTTCTATGTCTGTTGAAACCCTGTACGGACAAGATATCGAATGGTGAGATGTCAGAGAGAAGATGCTTCAAAATAATTTTTTCACTTTATAACTGTAGATGTAAGGGCAACGGGACATAGGTCATTAAGTTCACTGGGTCTGTTGTTTTTGGGTACAGACACTATCAGGGATTTTTTCCCACAGACGGGGTACTACTCCAGTGTCTATTGACAGCTGAAACAGCCTCTGAAAAGGCTGTGCCAGCTGGTCTGCGCACACCTTTAATGTCCTACAGCTGATACCATCAGGCCTACCGGCTTTGCGAGGGTTAACATGTCTAAAATAAGATTTAACATCGCCTAGAACAATATCAATGTTCACACACTTCATGGCATTAATTTAATTGTAGACCAAATTCTGTACAGTACTGAAATCATGTGTATCAAAAGACAATAAAAATCATTCAAGTCATTTGCCATATCAAGTTCACTGTCCACAGACATAAGATGTTTCTTTGGCTTGTTTCCTGTGATTGTCTGAACTCCCTGCCATGTTCTCTTGTAGTCATTTCTAAAAAAAAACAAAAAACCCTTTCTTATTTATGTTTGTATGTTGCTTTGCAATTCATGATCATTATTTTAATTTGTTTCTGCACTTTACTTCCTCTTGATATTAAACAACAATTTAGTTGCCCATGGTTTATTATTGGGAAACATTTTAACAGTCCTATAATGTTATGTAGGCTACCGGAGATGGCCAGCACCGCATCATTGATGTCTACAGTCCCGTCAGCCATCACATTCCAATCTGTGTGCTCCAGACAGTCCTGTAGTGCTTCTGTAGCGGCAGGAGTCCACCTCCTAACTTCCACTTTTTTAGCTTTCTGGGTGAGATGGAAAAATCTCAACTTTTCGAATGCAACAAGCGCACTGCATGTCATGTGATAAGAATTAACCAATCAGCTCCACGGATCTGTTTCTTCCTTTCCGTCCAACGGACTTCACAACATCCAGTGGTGTGAAAGGCAGCAAGCAATGGAGGAGCGACTGATCATTCTTGTCCAGGGATACCCAGAGTTATATGACCTGTCTTTGTCATGCTACTTTGACTCCAACAGAAGGAGCAATGTCTGGAGAATTATCAGCTCGGAGCTTGGGATAACTGGTGAGCATGATGATACGCTATTTTTATGGCTAACGGTTGTGCTAAGCTAACAGCTAAGTAGTTTGTTCTGATGTTAATGTTTGCTCATAACATTTTCTTGTAAGGAAAAACATTTCTAATGTCCTTCAAATGTTAAGCACATTTCCTCATTATTAGAGACAACAATAAATATTAAAACTATCCAACAGTAACGTCCTGTCCGTCATTAACTCCTTCAACCCTAACTCAAAGAAATCGAGTAGTAAAGCTGCTGTGAGGGATTTATGGTGCTGGAAATCCATTTAACTTTTTTGTAAACTTTGTAACTTTTTCCCTCCCCCTGTGAATGACAGGCGGTTTTGGTTGCTTAGTAATGGCAGGCGTCACAGTAGCGCAACCTTTCGAAGCACCTTGGATAAAAGGATGGAAACGGCACAGCTGGCGTTTTCCACATGCTTTTCGACGCTACATCTGAACGGGGCCTTAAGCCCTTTTTACACAGAGCGCGCAAAGCGCAGACCTCCGCTGACAAACCCATTCATTGTGTATGTGCTACCGCAGCGCAAGAGTGCACCGCTCTGCTGCCGAGTTGAGTGACGTTTTGAAAGAGGCTTTAGAATAGAAAGCATCCTGGCGAGTGGGGCAGGTGACGTATTGCTGGTATGTGGGTAAGTGTTCTTTTAGGCTGCACAGGTTAAAATCACCCGTCACAAAAATAGCAGCATCTGGAGCCTGGATAACTACCTCATACAAATACATTTAACAAAAACAACAAAAAAAAAAACTATCCCTTTAACACTTAAAAACCTCTTCAGGACTGTGTAGATGTGGTTTGATCAAATTTGATTGACAGTCATCTCTAAAGCAAAAAAACAAGACAAAAAAAAGTTGTGCAGTTACCAGTCTATATGCTAATGTTAGCCAACAGGCAAGAGGCAACATAAGAAAACAAATAAGCTATTTCACAAACTTTTAAACAAAACAAAGTTTTCCATTCTTGACAATACCCTTGCTACCTTATGACCTTAGTTTAATGTTAGCACAACCTGTAGTAGAGCCACTAAACACTCGACAAAGTAGATATGATAATAATGTCACATAACGATTGCCAGAATTTGGTCTGATGGTATGTCTTGTGGAGAGGTTCTTATCAGGGGCTGTAGTGGGCCATTTTGACCTTGGGGCATGCAGGCTTTAAAGGCATCAAAGTGCTGCGGCATGCACACACACCCACTGGCATAGACAGGTGTCAAATTTTCAGACACAGTGAGGGGTCACAAAGAACACTCATGCTTGGCGGTTGCTGGATGCAGAGATAAGTGGTGGTTTTGTTGGGGTATTTTTTGTCTTGCCAACACTGTATAAAAAAAAAAAAAAAATCCGTAAAAAAAAAACAGTCAAATGACTGGCAGCTACGGCTGCCAACCAAAAAAACATAAAATTAAAGCAACACAATGGAGGATTGCACTTTTTACCTCATGAGGTCCCCCTACAGACAAAAATGGTATCATCTGTTACAAGTGTCGCAAATTTTTTTCTGCATGTGCATTTGTTGACAGGCCAGCGATACCGGTGAACTTCCTGAACCTGGTCATGTAATGCTCGATCATCATGTCGTCAGAACAGGTAAAGTAGCCTTATAGCATTTTGTACATAATGAGGCCAATTGCTTTATATATAGTTATTTATTTATTCATTTTTGAAACTCAGAAATGAGTTGCTCTCTGCTTGTCAGGGCTGACCTCCTCCTCACAGCACGTGCATGCATGATCAGTATGTAGAAATCCATATTTCAGTCTGCTCTGCTCTCTGCTCTTGATGATTGCAGTCGACACAAGCACATCACGCTTGGGGTTTTAACAGCAAACTGTTAAAGACAAATTAAAATGAAAGCTGTCTGTATGTAATCTACACTTTGGGCTCTAGTTTCCCGGCGCGGCGCAGGGTGGCGCAGGTTGGCCAACCCCACGCAGAGCTAGTTTCAAGCAGCACAACCCCAGGCGCGCTTGGTTTGGTAGTTTGGCAGACCGAGGTGCGCTGAGATGGGTGTGGCGGCGCAGCAGGGGGAGGTGTCGACAGATCCAGCTTGGCGCAGTGAAAGTTTCGTGCCGAAAGGCTTTGCCGAAGGTGTGCTAAAAGCTCACCAACTGAAACCAGGTCTACTGTCAGTGCAGGCGGAGTGCAGCCGGTTAAGTGAAAGTTTGGCTGACCGGCGGACAGTGCGCACACGTCACCAAAACCTCACAGGCAGGTTTCCAGAATGTCAGGCACATTAACAATGCAATAAATACCCACAAACACCACTATTCAATGCAACTATCTGCAATCAGCACATAAATGTATCTCTATATCGACTGTCCTGTCACTTCTGATGTCAGATCAAAGGGGATTGGCACCGTTTGGCACGTTTGGCACTCGTAATGGAAACCTAGCCTGATTTGATTAAGACTGCTGCAAACTATTGCGTTCACATCCCTCTCAGCCAACCACAAGCAGCCACAGCATCAGATAGGGAGTATATATTCAGCATCTGTCATCTTAGAAAAGTCAAAAGAAAAGAAACAGAGTGAGACTGCGAGAGAGAGAGAGAGAGCGCGCGCGCACAAGAGAAACGCAACATTGATTTACGATTGTGGTGACCTCCTCCCAGGCTACCTTTGCATCATCAGCCTGTGGAAGTGTGCTCACAGTTCCGTATATTCGCACACTGCGAGCTTGGACCTCCCGGACCAAAACATCAGTTTCCTCCTGGCCGTCTGACGCTGCTGCTCTCTTCTGCCATGGCAAACTGAGTTTTCTTTTCATTGTCTCCTCGGACAACACATTCACTTTATTCATTTTCTTTTTCGCTTCAGCCATGACAACCACGTCTAACTTCATTCACCTCGGTGCGACTACACTACTCTAAAGAGAGGAGGGGGTTATGACGAGGAGGGGGATATGCCATAAAGCAGCCAAATTTTGTAGTCTTTTTTTGTGCCCGGGTTCCTAACCGAACCCCGAAACTGCATAGTGCCAGTGCAAGTGAAACAGATGCTCTCAAGCAATGATGGAGGTGTCATCCAGCCTATTGTAAGCTGATGTAACATCACAAGATTCTTGGATATATATTTTGAGGGCTCAAAAACTCCATTGTGTTGCTTTAAGTAAGTTAAACTGTTTTACCTACAAATCTCTACTGGGCCAGACTCTTCTTTGGAAACACTGTCTCTTCCTATTGGTCAACTGTAGAAACATTTTGGGGACATGCTTCCATGGCTTAGTTTTAAAAAAGTCCACAAGTTTGGTGATGTTTGAACAAACCCTCATTGATTTATGGCCAAATTGTGGGAAAGACCATTGCACTTTTGGAACAGATGTCCCCTATCAATCAATTTCAAAATAATTTAACCAACATGGTTCATCATTTTTAATTAACATACCCTGCAAGTTTTGTAATGATTGGACAATCCATTTCTGATTTGTAGTCTAATTTGTATTATCCCACACCCATTGTTTTTATAATGTTGTGGCCCCTAGTGGTCAATTAAATTGAAACTTTCAGGATATGTCCCTGGTACCTCGTAAGACATTGCTTTCAAGTTTTGTGATGATTGGCCCAAAGGTTGTTATTATATTTGTTATATGCTGAGCTACGCCCCTTCTGAAGTTCATTGGTCAACATCTCCAAAATGCAATGAGATATCAACAGTTAAAGTGTTGGTGACAAATTTCTGAAAACATGCTACATCAATCTGCTACTTTTGGGTATGTTATCAAATATTTTGGTGACATTTGGTTAAAATTTAGTTATTGTAAATAAAAACAAGATAGTGTATATCACTGTGGGTTTACTGCTAAACTGATCTGAACACCATTTGAAACGTGGTATCTAATATCCAAAGAATGTCTGTGTCACATTTGGTTGCATTTGAATAAAGACTTTTGCAGATATAGATGTTAAGTAGTTTTGCATATTCTTAAAAAATATGTATATATAGTGACAAACTTCTCAATTGACTACAGGTTACAGTGCAGCAAACTTTTGTCAGAATTCAGTGGCTGTGCTGAAAAATATCAGTTCTTTAGGACAAACTGGTAATTGATGTTTGGAATGTGAAATATCTTGAAATTTAAATTTATTGTAATTAGCAACACCCTCTATAAGCAATCACTTCCACATTTTGTGCATTGAATGAGACATCACCCTACAAGATGAAAACCGAATTTCATACAAATCTCTGAACCTGGTTATGAGATAAGATACACATCGAGCTAGACATGTGTATTGAATTTCAAGTCAATATGATAAACAGTGCGAGGGGTTCCCTTTTCAAAAAGAAATTTCTTCAACCTTAATTATAGCCCCCCCATTTGCCCAATTGGCATTATATTTCTTGAGCACCATTTACACACAACTGCCAATCACTGGTGAACATTTCATGTCTCCAAAAATGCACTATCTCATGAAAAATTGTGAAAACATTTCTAAATAATCATAATAATAATAATAATGATATAAAGAAGGACAAAAACAATAGGGTTTCAGCCCTCCGGGTTGAACCCCTAATGATGATTTTACCCAGATTCCTGTAACTTTTCTGAATTATCCCTGTCTTTCTATCCAAATAACTTTCAAAAAAGCTGGTTGAAATAATATCCACATTTATCTGGAAAACAGAAAAACAGAATGGATTTGTAAGACATAAAGCCCTAAATTGGCTACTGAATTTTTTACACCATTACTGGTAGGTGAACATTATTACGTTGTCTGTCTGGATTTCTACATTTAGAGAAGTAGTGAGTAAGTAAAGTTTATTTGTAGTGCACCTTTCACAGACAACCGAGTCACAAAGTGCTTTCCAATAAAAGTAAAGAACATAGCAAGCAGATAGTTACAAAACAATAACATATAAAAACATATAAAAACAAAAACATAAAATACTTGAAGCAAGCAACAAACCAATCACATGATAGAGACAGATAGATCACAGATCTAATAATCATTGGAGTAATATGGAATCTTCTGTTGGTTTTGGTGAGAAGGCGGGCAGCTGCATTTGTGGTAGTTTGGAGGTGGTTAATGGATGATGCGTTCATGCAAGTGAAGAGTGTGTCAGAGAAGTATAAGCGGGAACTGATGAAAGCATGAATTATCATTTCTAATTCTGCCTTGGTCAATGATCTTAATTTGGCAATTTTCCTAAGTTCAGAGAAGCATGATCGTGATAACTGGCTGACGTGTTGATCGAGAGACAGTGCTTGGTCAAAAATAACGCCTAAATTTTAGGCAAATTTTTTTAGGTTGAACACATGTACTGAGTGATCCGATATGTGACTTAACAGTTGGTATCAGTCCATCTGGTGCCAAAATAAGGGCTACTGTTTTACCATTGTTAAGCTGAAGGAAATTGTCAGACATCCAAATTTTAATGGATTCAAGACACTCCAACAAAATGGACAATTTGTGGACCTCATCAGGTTTAAAAGAACAGTACAACTGAATGTCATCATCGTAAAGGTTATAGGAAATGCCCTCGAACTGGAGAATGATTTCACCTAATGGAAATATATAAAGGGCAAACAGCATAGGCCCAAGGACAGAACCCTGCGGGACACCACAGGTTAAAGGAACAGTGTCAGACATAAACTGGCCCACCGACACAGAAAAACTTCTGTCAGTCAGGTATGATGTAAAGAAGTCTAATGCAGTCCCAGAAATACCCAACTGAGCCGGTCATCTTAAGAGTATTACATGATCAATCGTGTCGAATGCACAGCTAAGATCCAATAAAATCATCAAGGTGCAATTTCCATTATCTGCAGCCATCAAAATGCCATTAGTGCCTTTAACCAGAGCGTTTCTGTGGAGTGTAGTTTGCGAAAGCCAGACTGATAGGTGTTATACAACAAATGATTATCTAAGACAGCAGTGAGCTGCTCAGCAACAGCATTTTCAAGAACTTTGGGCCAATAGTGTTAAAAACATTCAAAAACAAGAAGGAAGGTACAATGTCAAAGGGGGTGGATGATGGCTTAATTCTGGGTATTAATTTGGAAATATCATCTAGAGTAATTGGTGAGAAGGAGTCCAAAATGGTAGGTCTAAAGCTCCCACCGACAGAATGACTGGAAGATGGGGAGATGTTTGCTCTGACAACATCTGGCTTTTTTACTTTTTCAACAAAATGATTAAGGAAATTGTTACAGTCTGTGTCAGAGAAAACAGGTATTTGCGGCAGGGCAGGGGACACAATGGAATTAATAGTGTTGAAAAGGACCTTGGAATTACCCTTGCTAGAGGCAATAATTCTTGCAAAGTAAGCAGTCCTGGCATCTCTCACCATTCTATTATAACTATTTAGAAGCTCTTTCATATGTAGCCGGTGAATTTCAAGTTGAGTTGCTTTCCATTGTTGCTCAGTTTTCCTACATTCACGTCTAAAGCTACGTACTTGCTCATCAATCCAAGGAGTGGACTTAACAGAAGGAGCACGACTGGTTTTGAAAGATGCCACCATGTCAAGAACAGTGGTCATTAAATAACTTGACAAAGGTCTCTGCATGAGCACAATTAGATAGAACATCAGGGCTGTATAACGAGGAGAAATTGTCAACTGTGCTCTGATTGATGATGCGCCGACAAGAAAGATGCTTAGAGGGTAGCAGGTCCAATTCAAAAGAAACCTCAAATAAGACACACTTATGATCACTGAGGGGTAAGTCTTCTAGGCAATCATTATCAATATTAAGACCATGGGAGAAAATCAAGTCCAGGGTGTGACCAGCAGAGTGTGTTGGACCAGAAACATGCTGCTTGAAATTAAAAGACTCTGTAATTTCCAGGAAGCAGAAGCAGCGAGAGAGGAAGAATCATCAATGTGCAGGTTAAAATCACCAAAGATTAATACTTTATCAAGCTTTAAAATGGTAGATAAAACTCAGTGAACTGCCCAGGAGGGCGGTAAATTAAAATACAGTAGATCAGATTAAGGTTCCCAATTTTAGTCATCTGCATTTTGAAAGAGGGGAAAGCGTCAGTGTTGACAGGCTGGCAGCCAAAACAGTTCTAAAACACAATGGCAAGCCCACCACCAAGCTAATATAACTGCAGTCCATAGGGCAGAGTTCAAATATTGTGAAAATATTCCAAATCCGGCTGCCATGTTTCAGTAATGAAAATAAAGTGCATATTCTTACTTGTGAACAAGTCATTGAGAAGTGAAGCCTAGAAGATATTGCCTTGTCTGATCCACCATGGAAATAAATTCAAGTTTGCCTGCCTCACCCATATCCTAATGTGCTCCCTTTTACCTGTGAAAAGACAACAACTATCTCAGAAATCCTGTGATTCAGAACACTCTTGAAATCTGGTTTCAATGCCGGTACCATTTGGGCTTTAAACGTACAATATGTAATTTTCTGCCGCTAGGGCTCTCAAACCAAAACAATAACAGAAGATGGAGTTGGATGACGTCACGAAGTAGCGTGGGCTCATGGGAGTTGTAGTTATATAACAGATACAGACGTTCCTCACTCCGTGTAACTGAAACCGACCGTGGCAGTTTTTATGGCAGAGCGAGCTTCAGCAGCAGAGAAATGCTCATGGACGAGGTATATTACTGAAGTTATATTCACTTTATGTTTCACTTTATGCAAATGGGGTCCGTCGGCCGGTGTAGCAGCCCGAGCCGATCTGGTACCTAACGTTACACCGGATCGTCAAACTCTGATCTAACTATCAGTAGTAACGTCACTCAGGCTGACTAAACGTCCTCTTTTGCCCGGACATGTCCACTTTTCACGTCCTGTCCGGGGTGTTTTAATAAACTGATTGTAATGTCCGGTTTTCCGTGTGTTAAAGTCATGGCTCTCTTTTTTAGCGACTGTCTCGCTAACCTCAGTTATTTACACTCTATTCAGAAATGCTACTTACTTTAGCTGAGCGGTTAGCAATCTGCTAGTTATTTGAGCAAACTGCTAGTTACTTAGTTTTACAGTCAGCGATGGCTTCTCCCTCTCTGCTGCTCTCTCTTGCTCAGTGCATCTTATTTTAGCTATTCCTCTGCCTCTTTTATAAATGCAGTTCATTTACCGGCATCAGCTCAGCATTGTAGAAACCTATCGTTAACGTTAGATGTTGTGGTTAGCCAGCCTCCGCTCCACAGCGCTCCGCAGCGCTGGTGGCCCGGCAGGCAGCAGTGCTTCAAAACACTGGTGGAAATTATTAATATTTTGATAACATCAGCCAGATGTTTGCTTACCTGTCTAGTACACACGCGAGGTCAGCATCGAATTGTAGTCCTAGATGTTCACGAAGCTCTCTCCATCTCGGAAAGGCCACACCAATATTTATCCTGGATTTAGCTCTCCTCTTATTCCAAATTCTTCTGGGATCGCTTGGTTGACCCGTATATTTCTGTTTTACCGGCTTGTTTACCGGGACAGCTTCGGTGTCAGAAGGTGCAGCAACCGTCAAAGCATAACCATGACCCATGACGAGTTAGCTTAGCCTAGCAACAGTAACGTTCATTCTCTGACGTCTCAGCCGGTCTGCTTCTTCTTCTTCTCCTTCATTTAATGTCTATGCTAACTGGAGTTACGCCGCCATTGCGACCTACTGACACGGTCCGTTACTGTTGTTAATATTTCATATTTATCTGGTTTGAAAAATTGTTGGTAACATTTCTGATAATCAAAGTACTCAACTAAACAAAATATATAATATTGGTTTAGTCGTTTTTAGAAATGTATATGTGGAAAAACTATTATATCTTTAAACAAACACTCAGTCTTGCTCCCATCAATTCAAACCCTTTTTTCACTTTGGCCCTGATCAATCCCAGCATTCAAATTATGGCACAGGAAGGGAATAGTTTAGGATATTTATGTAAACAATTCATTCATCTTTTTCCATGCTTTAATTGAAACTTTGACATTCCTGGATTTCATTTACAGGCTTGTAGTTTCACTGTGAAGCAGTGTACAACATTACCCCTCCTCCCACCAAACTGCCCCCTTGAGAAATGTTTACTGCCTGAGTCAAACCGTAAAGGACAGATTTTGAAAGTACAATGATCTTGTCCAGCACATAAACCTTCTGTCACTGACCAGGACAAAATATGCCTGGGAAGAAAACCTTACGATGACTATCCCTAACAACATCTGGGATCTCAGAATCAGCCTCATTTATTCGTCATCCATTTGCATCTGCCACTACCTGCTGCAGTTCAAACTCTTTCCCCATCTCTATTTTACTAAATGTTCTCCATATCTGATGATAGTTGTCATTTGCAAACAACCTCCTGCAACAGAGAGGCATATATTCTGGTCATGTAACGTTTCATTTCTGGATTTGTTAAAGTAGAATTGTATGGGTACTTATCCATAAATAGGAAAATTACATCCAGTAGATGTGTATCAGCACATAAGAAGCTAAGAAATCTACTGCTGTGAATGGGTCAGCAACAAAATGCATTTCAGTAACCTAAAATATTTATTCATGTTATATATTTTCACTGTTTTACTTTAACATCAGACAGTGATTTCCATTGGTAAAATTAAGCTGTTACATCACTCTCTTCAAAGCCAGACTCCATTGAAAAAAAAAATTATTTAACATTTGTGAACACAGGTGCTGCTGGTCTACTGCTGCCTCAGTTAGTTTGTCTAATTGTGTGACTTGGGCATTTAAAAGGGTTAGTTTGGAGTGACCAAAGTCACACAAAAACACAAACTAACTACCTAACTGATTGAAACAGCGGTTGAGCCTGTCCACAGCACTAGCTTTCTTAGCTTCTGTATTGGACTCCAGCCTATGTCTCCAAACGGGGGGCATGCCATCTGACATCTGTTGTGTGAAATACACAGACTATGGATAAGTACCTCATACTACCCTATGTTAAAACAAAGAAAAAAAAGAAAACACACTATATGAGCTGGTTCACTTACTTCCCAAAGGGCATTTCAATAGCAACTATTGCTTGACCCCCACTGCCTTGTAAACGCAGACAACTTTCAAACTCTGTTTTCAGTGTTTGTTTTGTAGACCCAAGCCAAAATATTCCTGACATCATCAGGGAAAAATAACCATCATTACATCATCAGGGTTATTTTCTTAGAACTTCTCCAGGGTCACAGAGGACAAGAAGAAAAGAGTAATAACCAGTAACCAGAAAATTGAATTGATGTGTAATATCCATGGCGTACCCCTTTGAGGGCAAAATTGTGAAATTAGGGTCAGGTCAGGTGTATGTAGTGGAGAGGGTTAAAGGTCAAAAAATGGAAGTAAAACAATCTGCCAGTGGCTGAATATAAAGCAGGGAAGGGCCAAGCTGGAGGATGGAAAGTGATGGAGCAAGGGGAGGAGGGGAATTATATGAAATGTTATAGTATGCTGTGTTATGTGAACATCCCACTGAAGAGAGGGAGGAAACGAGGCTAAACAGAAACAAAGTGAGACAGACAATGAACCAGAAACACAATGAAAGATTCAGAGAGGAAAAACAGACTGACGGTAACTGTAACAACACTTTCTGCTGCACTGCAGCCTGTGTAAAGACAGAAGAAGCTTTATATAAAAATAAAACCCAGTCACATACATGTGACACTCGCAGACCAAAACAAAATGCAGCATTTACTTAAAGGGAAACAGTTGACAAAGCCATAGAAGCTGCATCATATGTCAGAGCATGCAAGACCCCAAGAGAAAAACTGAACACTGAACAATGAGTTGTTGTTCCAAACTCAATATCCATGAATCTCTTTTCTTCTGTTGTTTTCACCCTTTTTAATATGTTCAATGTTAAACCAGATCTCATTACATCATACCTACAGTAGGCTAGCATGCAAAAGTTTGGGCATCCTTGGTCAAAATTCAGTTAAGTAAGTAGAAGATGAACTGATTTCCAAAAGGCATAAGATTAAAGATGACACGTCTTCAATATTTTAAGCAAAATTAGTTTTTAATTTAAATCTTTCACAGTTTCAAAATAACAAAATTCTTGGGCTGTCTTGCATGGACTGCTCTTTTGAGGTCCATCCACAGATTTTTAATGTTTAGATTGAGGGACTGTGAGGGCCATGGCAAAACCTTAAGCTTGCACCTCTTGAGGTTGTCCCAAAGCATGATCAATCCAGCCCCGTGCATAACAGTTGGAAAGGTATTCTTTCTATGAACTTCTGCACCCTCTTTTCTCCAAACATATCTTTGCTCACTGCATCCAAAAAGTTATCGGTTTACCATTCTGTTCCTATTCCTAGTTTGTCAAATACTGATGCTTTGTCACAGCCCCACCAGCTCAGGACATCCACTTTCAGCATCTTCACCCACAACATCGTCTAAGAGCAGCCATCCGAACAGCTGATGCAACAATTGGTTGCAAACCAATGAATTTTGCACAAACCATCAGAAACTGTTTTAAGAAAGATCATGAGGCTGTGAGGCCAGTTGAATGTACTGCCAAATTAACGGAAACACTGGGTACGTCTTATGGTAGTGAAATGAACATTTAGTTCAACAGCTCTGTGGACTTTCCTGTGGGCAGCATGCCAATGGAGTGCTCCCTTAGAACTTGTGATATCTGCGTCATTGTGTTGTGAGATCAAATTGCACATTTGAGAGTGTCCTTTTATTGTGACCATCCCAAGGCACATCTGTGTAGTTTTGATGCTGTTAAATCAGCATCATGATATTGATATGCCACACCTGTAAGGTAGATGGATAAACTTGGAAAAGTGCTCATTAACATAGATTTTAACAAATTTGTGACCAAAATTTTAGGGAATATATCTGTTGAGTGCATGAAAAAGTCTTAGAGCCTAAACGTATAGCTGTGAAAAATGGGAACAAAAATCTTACATTTAAATATCTGCTCAGTGTAAAATGCCAATAAATACTCTAACAACTGGGTTGAATTATCAAAAAATATTGCATGTGTTTGTGTTATTCTGTTATGTCATACCTTCACTTCCTACACCATTTTGAAACAATTTCAGGAACAGGCCATTTTGTCCAACCTGGTCTCACTCTGAAGCCATCGAATACCAGCGCTTGGTCAGTGACTTCTGGCATCAAGCACCAACAAAAAAAGTTTTCCTTTCATGATATGCAGTCGGTCACCATTACTGTTTGGGGGGGAAAGCGGTCAGAAAACAACCAAATTTAAGGGGAAAAGTCCGAATATATTGATCTTCGGTTTTTCAGCGGACCGTTTGAGCAAGTCCAGCTTCTCTGCTGCTAATGCTGCTGCCGGGATACAGCTGAGGAGGAGCCGGCTGCTACTGCTATGTACCGGGACACTGCTAACGCTGCTGCTGGGATACAGCTGAGGAGGAGCTGGCTGCTACTGCTATGTACCGGGACACTGCTAACGCTGCTGCTGGGATACAGCTGAGGAGGAGCCGGCTGCTAATGCTATGTACCGGGACACTGCTAACGCTGCTGCTGGGATACAGCTGAGGAGGAGCCGGCTGCTAATGCTATGTACCGGGACACTGCTAATGCTGCTTGCCGGGATACAGCTGAGGAGGAGCCGGCTGCTACTGCTATGTACCGGGACACTGCTAATGCTGTTGCCGTGCTGCTGTAGCTCAGTCGTAATTGTAACTGATGCTGAGACTCTACTGACTGTGTGACTGGTAGATGGCGGTGGGTGGCGCAACAGGCCAAAATACAAAACATAAACATTTTTAGATGCAAATATTCTGGCTGTACTATTGTTGTCGGTGAGATCAGTATGTTATATGAACATTATTCCTTAGTCTCTGTGACATATTAGGATGATTTTACGACTATTGATTTTTTATATATATAGCTCCTTTATGACAGATGCTTTTTTGGTGGACATAACTTTTGTCTATTCTATACATATATAGAGGTGTGAATATGTAATCTATTGTTTAGTAGTGTGATGAGAGATTATACATTTTTTACTTAAATTGTGAACCTTGAACAACATGCATTAGCAGTATTGATGCTAATGCCAAAAAAACAGATTTGATGCTAAGAGTGCAGGCAGATCGTTTGTTCAACTGAGCGGAGCAGGCTGATGTGAGGGACACGACATGAATGTCTACACAGCCACAATGGCGGACTGAAGGCATGCATGGCCAGAGGAGAGGGTGGGGCTGCTCTCTGTTATGCTAAGAGAAACCACTACAATCTCTTGCCCTCTCTCTGATTCTTGTACACTGACACAAGGCAAGAACGCCACCCAGCCCAGCCCTCCACACAATGTACTTAGGAGCTATTTAACATAGAAACTACCTTTTGTCATCACACACAGAGCTGAAAGCAGCTTCCTGTCTGTATATTAGTGTTGTTTTATTGGAGTGGTGTTGACAGCTGGGGGAAGGGAGGCAAAATAAAGATCTGCAACAAGGAGAAAGAGGAAAATCTGAGACAATAGCTGCCAGGTCTTTTTTTTGACTTGACTACCTATTCACAGGTTTGAGGTGTCTGCTACCTCACAATAACCATGTGTCCCCATTTGCCCAGTTTTTCTTGGTGCACCCACTGTCTTTTAGTTAAGGTCTTGCACTGTCTCTGTATCCTCAAAGGCAACAAATGACCTCTACTGTCATGTCAGGCTGTGCTGTGTAAATGTCTGTCAGGGATATGCAGGAGAAGAAACACTGGCACCTGGTGGCAGAAAGTCTTTGTGCAACAGGGAGGAAGATTGCAGTCTGACTAGTTTGCACCCACAAGTTGTAACAGGAGATTTATTATGTGGGCTGTATGTGGTTCTGTATGAGAATACAAAAACAATGGATAATCACTCTTCAGAGCGTCAACTGTTTTGTCTATCAAGACTAACTTCACAATAGGAAACAGTCAGAACTTTTTAATACCTTCTCAAGCATCATAAACAATCCCTGTTAAAAAAAATGTTTATGCTCAAGTTTACATGTTTAAAGGTTAGCTTTTAGAATGATTAACTTTTTTTTTTATCAATAATGGAACGTACCTGTGTGCATATATTATGTGACACAAACTGTCCATCAGTAAACAATGTAGGGCTCTCAAGTCTCATGCTTTGAGAGTGTGACACACGCATTTTAACCTTTTCACACTCTCACCCACCACACCTGGTATTTCTCATGCATAAAAAAATTATTATGATAACGCCCACCAAGTTACATTACTATATTTGCAGTGCAACGTGTTTCAAGACGCTGTGGCTACCGGAGAGATCAACAAGTGCTTACCACACTCCAGCCAATAAAAATAAGTAAGACACAGCTACCCACCAGCCAATCGAGAAAATAACATACAGCTACCTATCAGCCAATCAGAAAATGGCATTGCTGTATTCAGGTAAGATACAGGTGATCTGACCACAGCAAGAAGAGGGTGCACAAACAAGACGGAAGTACCTTGTCACGTGCAAGTAAGTCATGTCATCATTTGATTTTGTAGCCTACTGAATGAAATTACTTGTTAAGCAGGAAAACAATGAGAGCTTATCTCGAGGAATATCAACTTGTACCTAACAGTTTGACAAGACCGCATGTGAAATTTAGCCGACATGATTGATGTTAAGACGATATTGGGGGCTTAGTGGTTATAGCAAGCGTTGCATACTTTACCGCAGCGGCGTGGGTTCGACTCCGCAGCTGTAGAGGAAGTACTCAAAACATTTTTAAGTATTTTAAGTAAAACTATTAGTAGCGCAGAGCAAAAGTTAAAGTCCTGCAGTCAGCAGAGGTATTATTAGCATGTTATTATTATTTAAATTTACATAAACTGTGTTCAAGGTGGAGCTTTTACTTGTATAATGCTGGATAGTTTATTAAATGATGGATTATATTTCAAGTGTTACATTTTGTGTGTAAAAATCAGAATCTGCAACATAACCAGTAACACGTCTCTGATAGGTAAATGTAGTGCTGTCCTCTGAAATACAAGTATACATTTGTGGGAATATGTAGGTTATGTTTTGAATGAGCAGAAATCTTACTGAAACACGTGAGTTATTCAAGTACAGGGTGTTGTATATCAATTAATATGAATACATTTATCATTGATGTGTTTAGGAGCTGCATGCATATTTAAAGAGGTCATTCAAACAAAAGACAAAGTAGGTTGGAAAATAAAACTGTGTTGACTGAGTAGGGATCACATTGAATGAAAAAAGTTGATCTACAAGAGTCAGAATGCCTTAGAACCTTGGGATACTGCACTCATGTACCCACTGTTTTTATATTTCTAATTGTCACTAATAACCTAAATTTAGTGTTGTTGTTTTATTTATTTTACAAAATTCAAGACATTTTCAGCATAAATTGGTACACAAAACTTCACCAGAGTGCAGGAAATTAAGTGTTTGACACTCAGAATTACTGTTGGAGGACCCTCAGACCCTCCCGCTTAATATGTGTCCCTAACAATGTTGACATGAAACCTACACCCTTGGTTCTGGGCTCCTGTAGAAACATAGGACTTGTGACTTGTAATAAAGCTATTAATCAATAATTAACAAATAAAAAAAGGCATTCATAAATTTGTTCATAAATCAATCTATGAGTTATTATAGTGAGTTATTATTTTTATATACATCATTAATAGCAGTATCCCAGTTACTGAATCCTGCATGCTCTTTTCACGGCACTGTGTTTGCAAAAACAAATCAGAAATAGAAGATAAGTGCAACAGGAGCTGCAATATTAATTCATATACAAACTGAAACCTAGCTACATTAAACCTATAGAGGTTATCTCTACTTCTTGATAATGTACTGAGGATTTCAGCACCCCAGCATGTGCTGCCAGATTTGCCGTTTTTCTTGCTTGAACTACCTTTGCCTTTATTTTCGCCCTTTCTCTTTTGCTATTGCTGCAATACAGTTGTGTGTCTCGGTGTAACAGATTTTATCTGTTTACCATTTACAGAGCCAGCGCACAAAGAAGGTACAGCTAGCGAACCATGAGGAGACCAAATTTGACAAAAAGTGTATTAGAATACAAACTCCACCTTTAATATGTTTAAGGGTGGAATATTTTCATACTTAATGACTTTACAGCACCAGCTCATAGTGTCCAAGCATCAGCCTCTTCTTGCCATGGAGATTTATTCTGTGCACTTAGCCTGGTCCCGACCAGGCTAAAAACCAGACTTGGTTTAGCCTGGTGCCTTATCTGTCCAGTCAGCTGTCACTGCGATCGGAAATCAATGTGTTTTACCGTCATTTCATGTTCTAATGTACGTATTTGCCTCATTTTTGAATAAAATACATTAAGCCTACAATAATAAAAAACATTTAACATTGAAAACATTCTTTTTGTCATAGCCTAATTATTCGTGTGATAATGTGTTTGTTTGTATATCTATGTTATATGTTTAATGTCCTTTATGTTGGAATCTGTATCAATGAGCTGTACTGGAAACAAATTCCACCAGCCTGGCTGTGTGGCCATTAAAAGAATCAATCAATCAATCAATCAATCAATCAGTCAATCAGTCCATCAATCATTAAGCATCGTCAGGTGTCTTCAATGAAGTCAGTGATGAGGGCAATATATAAAATCCTATGCACATGACGTGTGTATTTCTTCCTTCACAATGGCGTGTCCGTTTTTGAATGAGGTTGCAGGACTAGAGGAAGAGGCACTTATTGTGCACGGAGCATTTAGACGTGAGCGAGTGCTGCGGGACAAGTCGAACCCGTTGCTCCACCATGACGACCACCTGTATGAGGTACGTTATTTCCTTATTCTTAAAACAGCTGCCTTTATAACAGTCTTTCTTTGTTAAAATAGCTGCATTAATAGCAGCTTTTTGTTTTATTTTCATGTTTTATTTTTTCCAAAAAGTATAAAGCACTTAAGATAAAAGTGCTAAGCAGTGTGCAGATGCTCTCTCACCCATTCTAACTAACACACACACACACACACACACACACACACACACACACACACACACACACACACACACACACACACACACACCAATGCCATCAGTACCACACAGGGTGCATATAATATTGGGAGCAATCTGGGGTTCAGCATCTTGCCAAAGGATACTTTGACAAACAGATATCCTCACCAATAAAATGATTAATTGTTGGAATACACATACAAGTAGGTCTATTTGGCATTAACACAATTAGTGGTTATTAGGTTTCATAACTGTATGACCTTCCCAAATTATATTTCCAGTTAACTGGACCAATAACTCCAGTGTACTTTACTGAATGAAAACAGGAAGACGAAACCACAATATTCTTTGACCTCATTTTATTTAAATGAAAAATACTGTAATCAGTCACTGTCTGCTCGGAGCTGGAGAGAGAAAGAGAGAAATAACACTGATTAATACATTGCATCACAGTCATGCTTACAATTTGCATTAAAATCACTTACTTCTTTCTCTAGTTTCTTATTTCCAAGTTCAGTTTCCTTCCGTTTTTTTTTTTTTTATTTGTCTGTCAAGCTCCATGTCCTGCAGCTTTCTCTTTTCACACTGGAGCTTCACATCTGCCAGCCCTATCTGCTTCTGTAGATGGCTTGCATATAGCTGTCTGACAGTTTGTGAATTCTGTAAAACACATATCTATTCGCACAGCAATTGGCAATACTCACTATATTTCCAGGCAGGCTATCAGGCTGTTCAGCATCTGTGTCATGCTACAAATATATTTTCTATGAGCACTACATCGCTGACTTCTTAAACATTATGTAGTGTGTACAACTGTTAATTTGTGAATGGAACTTTAATTGTAATTATGACAGATTCATTTGTGCATCAAGTGTATATTTTTAGATTACTTACGCATTCAGTCGGTCCGCAGTTGTCTGCCACGCATTTTCGCTCTGCTTAATAATTGCTGCTATTTCCTTTTTCAGTTATTATGTGCTTAACCTCCTTAAAAGTGTCCATGATGACACACTGCTCACCGGGCGAGAAGTAAGCCGCATGTATCCTTTCCACTGGTGCATCAGTGAAACTGTGATCGACCCATGTTGTCTATTTAAGAAAGCTGTGGACGCGCACTCACCTGAATAAGATACACCTGGTTTGACATAGCCGCTCCTCCTCAGCCTAGCTTGGTCCTCGAACAAGCAATTAAGCCAGGATGGACTTAAGAGACTTTGTCCAGCCTCGCTTTTCCACTTATCCTGGATTCGTTAATTCTACTTATTCAGGAGAGCAATAGCAGCAGGGACAAAGGAATGTTTTAATCTGTTAGTCCTGCATTTTGGCAGGATGTACCTACGCCCCGATGAAAGCAGCAGGAGTTCACCAGCCAAGGGGTGGCTCGGGTCCCCAAAGATGAAACGGGCTTTGCTTAAAGTTTTGAGCTGGTAAAGGGCAGTGAGGTCATTCAGGTTAATACCTGCAATTTTGCTGCACACTCTTACAATACCCTGCAGTCTGTTTTTGTTTCTGAGGGAGAAGGAGCCGTACCAACAAATGAAGGAGAAGGTGAGGATGGATTCAATAAAACAAGAGTAAAACATCTGCATAAAAGTGCTGTCGACATAAAAATTATGCAGCTTCCTGTAAAAATACATGCGCTGGTGGGCCTTTTTGCACGCACCATCAACTTGAGTCTCAAAGGTCAGCTTGTCATCTACAGTATATAAGTCCCAAGGTGCTTGTATTTATTGATCAGCTCCACTGCTTCAATCTCAATCATAACAGGGGAGATGACTGTGGGATTTTTTTTTTTTAAAGTCAACCAACATCTCTTTAGTTTTTGCTACATTGATATGTAGGTAGGAAGAGCTGCACCAGACCAAGAATTCCTTCACTACAGGTCCATGCTGCAGGTCGTCACTGCTCAGCAGGGATACAATGACAGAGTCGTCCACAAATTTAACGATGTGTTGCCCCACATGTTGACTGTGGCATTCATTTGTGTATAAAACAAATAATAAAGGTGGAAGAACGCAGCCCTGGGGTGATCCAGTGGAGGAGATAAGAGTGTCTGACAGAACAGAGTTAACCCTCACACATTGTGGTCTCACTGTTAAAAAGTTAATAACCCAGGCTATATAGATCAGGATCAATGTTATGGAAGTCCCTTAGTCTCTCTGCTAAAATGTGTGGCTGAATGCAATTAAAAGCGGATGAGAAATTAATAAATAAAAGACGGGTGAAAGACTTGGCTCCCTTAAGATGAGTTAAAACAAGGTTCAACAGGGTGCCAACTGCATCTTCAATTCCTCTGCCTGACCTGTAGGCAATTTGCATTGGGTCCAAGTTATTTTGGACACAGGTCAGAAGTGATTCCTTCACAATTTTTTCAAATGACTTCATAACAAGGGAAGTCAGTGCGACAGGTCTGAAGTCATTTAATGATTTTGGAGATACAGATTTGGGTTCCGGAACTATAACAGAATTCTTCCAGAGTGAAGGGACTTTGTGAAGCTAAAGGGATGTTGAAAAAATTAAATTAAAAATATCTGGACAGCACAGTTCTTTCTTTCTTTGCGCCATGACTGACATGTCAACAGGATGCACCTACACCTCCTTATATGGTGGTCATTGGCTATTCATGGGCAGGGATTTATGCTAATTGCTGATTATCGGGAGCGCGCTGTCACTTTACGATGGATTGGCATTCATTATCATACACACATGTTTACAATCAAATCTGAGTTTCCCGCGGCGTTCCTGAATCCGGAGTAGGTTTTTAGTAGAGGCTTTTATGTGCAAATCTACACACAGATTTACTCACTTTTCATGAATGCAATCATGTTGTAACTAAGATATCTGCTGGAAAAAATATTTTTCACGGACCGTGACCGGAGTTATTCCAGACCAGCGCCACTCACACCTCGGTGGAGATTCAATACTACTTTAATATCAAACAATGACTTTTGCTCCCAATTTACAAGTTACCCAAGTTACAGGAATTTATTGCACTTAATCTGGATTCAGTGGAAGATTGCAGGTTTGCTTGGGAAGCCACTAAAAGCTTTATAAAAGATGCTACATCATTTGCTTCATTTTTAAACCGCTCTCGTCGATTAAAAACGGTTGAGTTGGAGGGTCAGCTAGCATGCCTGGAAAAAACTCAACAAAATTCCTTTTGTGCTTAATGCACTTCTTAGAGTAGATGCTGAGTTTCTAATTCAAAAGTCTAGAGAACACCATTACTTTAATGGCAGCAGGCCATCTCATGAGTTAGCCATGCAGCTCCGGTCTAATGAGCAACTGGCATGCATTTCTGCAATACAGTTGGCAGATGGTAAGATATTTACCACTCCAAATTAGATAAATACAGTTTCTCCATGTTTTTTTATAAAAAAAACTCTATACTTCTGAAATTGCATTTAGTAGAGATATGTACAAAAATGTTCTAACTGACTTAAAATTTAAAAAAATTATCTAGCTCAGAAGCAGCTGACTTAGGAGCAAATATATCCTTAAAAGAATTATCGGACGCAATACATGAGATGAATTTGGATAAGTCTCCTGGTCCAGATGGTATTCCCATTGAAGTCTATGTCAAATTTTGGTCAGAATTGGGCCCTGTGCTTTTGGAAATGATAAATACATCAATTGCAAAGGGCTCTTTTCTAAAATAAACAAATACAGCCTTGATATCACTTCATCAAAAAATATATGGATCCAATATTGTGCAGCAGTTACCGGCCAGTATTGTTGATTAATGTAGATATGAAGATATATGCTAAAGTATTGGCATGCTGTCTCAATAAATATTTAGGAAAACTTATTCATTGTGATCGAACAGGATTTGTGAAAGGCCGGTTCAGTTCAGACAACTTAAGAAGACTATTACATATTCTACATTTCACTCCGGAATTTTCTGACCTCTTGACTTCATCTGGAATTTTAACTCTTAACACTGAAAAGGCATTTGACAGACTTGAATGGGACTACCTCTGGGCCTTATTAGATAATATGGGACTAGGTGAATCTTATATTGGTTATATTAAAGTTCTTTATGCAAATCCAGGAGCAAGGGTGTTATCTGGTGATTCCTGCTCGCCACATTTCCCAATTTATAGAGGTTCCCGCCAAGGGTGCCCTCTGTCTCCTTTGTTATTTGTTTTATCTCTCGAGCCTCTAGCACAAAAAGCACGTCAATCCACTATTATCGTCCCTATTACAATAAAGTCCACTATTCATCACTCTATGCAGACGATGTGCTCCTCTTTATTACTGAATTATCACAGTGGCTTCCTTATATTTTTAGGATATTCATAGACTTTAGCAATATCTCAGGATTCAAAATAAATTGGCTTATGGCTAAGAAATAACAGAGAGGATCTGACTCAATTCAATATTCCAATTGCAAATTCACTAGCAAGGACCACACCACAACAAAATGCAGTTTTAAAGATTTAATGAAGATGTGATTGTCAGAGAAATGGTAATGAATTGGGTGGTGATGAATGAGGGAGTGCAGATTTCCAGATGAATGGATGGAATGGAGATGACGTCATTGAAGGGAGAGTGCAGATTTGCAGGTGAGTGAGCGGGATGGAGATGACATCATCGAAGGGGGAGTGCAGATTGCAGGTGAGTGAACAGGATGGAGATGACGTCATCCGAAGGGAAGTGCAGATTTGCAGATGAGTGAACGGGATGGAGATGGCGTCGTTGGAGGGTCGGACTGGGTGAGGTGTTGATGTGGGCGGAGAGACTCAGTGTGGGGGTTCCGTCTCCTGTCCTGGTGAGCCCATGCTGTTTAGGAAGCCCCCCCAGTCGATGCCTGGAATGAGATTAGGAGAGGTACATGGCAGATTGACAAGAGGGAGGAACAGAAGGGGAGGGAGGGTGGGTTCGAGAGATCTGAGAGGCCTGTGGTAGGGCTGAGCTGGCATATATATACGTTAGTCGGGTGATTAGAGGAGTGGTTGAGGGGTGGTCCTGCTCCTGAACCTAAGTTAAACAATTAACTCCATTTCACTAGCAAGGACCACACCACAACAAAATGCAGTTTTAAAGATTTAATGAAGATGTGATTGTCAGAGAAATGGTAATGAATTGGGTGGTGATGAATGAGGGAGTGCAGATTTCCAGATGAATGGATGGAATGGAGATGACGTCATTGAAGGGAGAGTGCAGATTTGCAGGTGAGTGAGCGGGATGGAGATGACATCATCGAAGGGGGAGTGCAGATTGCAGGTGAGTGAACAGGATGGAGATGACGTCATCCGAAGGGAAGTGCAGATTTGCAGGTGAGTGAGCGGGATGGAGATGACATCATCGAAGGGGGAGTGCAGATTGCAGGTGAGTGAACAGGATGGAGATGACGTCATCCGAAGGGAAGTGCAGATTTGCAGATGAGTGAACGGGATGGAGATGGCGTCATTGGAGGGTCGGACTGGGTGAGGTGTTGATGTGGGTGGAGAGACTCAGTGTGGGGGTTCCGTCTCCTGTCCTAGTGAGCCCATGCTGTTTAGGAAGCCCCCAAAAGAGTCTGGAGTCTGGTTAAGTGAGACTTTGTCGTGTGCTAGACGGAGATCATTGAGGCTATCGTGGATGTAGGTTTGATATGCTTGTGAAGACCGGCGGCCGAGGACCTGGATGGCTTGGTCTGAAATTCCTGATCTGGCAGCTGAGGAGGCAGTGCAGACATGGAACGAATGGCAGGAGTAATGATCTGGTGAGATTTCGGAGAGACGGAAGATATTATGGAAGTGTTTCTTGAACCAGAAACGGGTGCCCTCCTCCCTGTTTCGGTGAGGAAGAGGGGATCTTGTGGTGAGGCGTGGGCGGAATACCGGGCGTGGATGTACGTATCTGGTCAGTGGCTCGTACGGGCTGAGAAAGGAGTTGAGGCGAAAGGTGTAGATGAGAAAGGACGCTCTTAACTGATCAGTTTTACTCCGGCGGAGTGTGAATATGAGCGAGTGGTAGTGTGAGAGGTGATGTCAGGTAGACTGGTATGACGGGAAGGATCGTAGACAGATAATGTTGGAGCGAGTTCAGAGCACCTCAGGATCCGAAGAAAGCAAGCAGAAACATTGATTCCGGTGTTAAGTCGACTGTGGGAGAAATGTAACCGGAGCGCAGGGTGCGTATGCAGTGGCGGAGCAGACTGGAGGTGTGAGTTGCACGTGGACATGGCGTCCAGAGAGGGAAATGGTAGATGATAAGTGGTGTGGTAATTCTTGAAGAATTCCCGCCAGTGAGGTAATCAGATAGCGTGTTTGGTGCTAAACTGTTATGGATGGCTTCTTGGAAGGTGCGAGTGAGATTTGCCAGATGAGGATTTAATAGAATATGGTCACTGAAAATGGTGGGGTTGGTGCGGGATGGACATCCGAGTCTGGAGCCAAGCACCTGGATTTCTGGAAAATGAAGCGGGAAGGTGAGTCAGCGATGGCGTTGTGGTGACCGGAAATGTGATACGCGTGGAGGATGAATTGATGTTGAGCGGAGATGAGAGTGAGTCTGCGGGTGAATGACACGATGGCCGGGGAACGGCCTTTATTGATGGTATCTACTGCTGCTGTGTCGACGGGGTGAATAGTGATTCCTTTTTGTTTTTTTTTGTTTTTTTTTACCATTTGTGCCCCCAAATTAGAGTGGCGGTGATCACGGAATACAGCTCGTACGGAGCAGACGAGGGAGAACGTGACTCTTCGAACTAAGAGGGCTAAGCAGCAGCGAACCACTTCCCCCCGTAATACCCGCCGAAACCTACGGAGGTGGAGGAGCCATGATAGTGCATGCAGAGGCTTGGTGGGATTTATTTATTCATTTTTATTTATTTATTTTATACTTTGGGTAGATTTGTAGTAAAAGTACCGCAAAGTGCATACGAGTGTATTGTATATAAACTTGTCGCACGAGGTGCATAACATGTGGTAAAATGAAAGTGACAATTTCAACACTGCGAACAGTGGCGTCGCCTGGCCTGGGCATCCGGGGCTTTAGCCCCGAACGTTTTTTCTTACGCCCCGGATAATTCCACTTCAGAAGAAATAATGATAACTGTACATTAACGAGCCACTACAGAAGTTGTAGTTTTCCATTTTCAGTGAATGCAACACAGGATGACGTAGAGACTGGTTAATCAGAGAGAGGGGTTGCGTGAAGCATCCGTGTTTTATTGGCTGATAGCCTCGCGTCACCAGGCTCTTCCGGTATCTAAACCGTTGGCGCGCTGGAGGGAGACGTTTTAGCAACAACACGAAAGATCATGGATATAAGACGTTTTTTCAAAAACAAGGAGGCTGACTCGGCTGAGGCTCATGTCTCCGGGGAGCCATTACCAGAAACAGGTAAATGAATAATTTAAATTCTGTTTATTCCTTCAAAATTATGTGAAACGTGTAGTGTTAGGGGGGGCGTGCCGGCGGAGCTGTGGGACAGTCCTCCCCGGTGATAGACGCTCTTAGGCGGGCTGAAAATCCCTGAAGGCTCGGTACGGCTGGCGACTTTTCCCACACATAAATTCAGTGATATTTTTCTCACATAAGTTACCAAAGATACCGCACACAACTACGTAACTGTTGTTATGTCCTTCTAACGTTGCTGTGTGGATTGAAGTGTTGGCCTTTTTCTTTTTATTGTGAAAGCTGAGCTTTCACAGTAAAAATAAAACAATACAAACTCCCGAGGACTTCCGAAGGGCTGCCGAGCGCTGCCGAGCACCTCTATCTCGTTTTGCCTGCATGTATACAGTTATTCATGTAGATATATTTTTTTTTTTTGACACATTTTGAAGTACATGTTGGCAGTATTTGGCTGTAGACAAGACGCAATAAGGCTCAAGAAAGCATAGAGCTTTTTTTTTTTTTTTTTGCACCGGTATACATGCACCGAATATTCTGACTATTGGGGGAAAGCTAGATGTGTTTATTTGCTTTCTGATAATCGGATAATGGCTTTTATCTGAAAAAGACTATCGGATTATGCTGTTTAGATGATCACTTGAATAATCAGGTAACTCCCACAATCAGAAAATGATCGGTTTATTAGTGTGAGTGTAAATGCGCTCAGGGACTGCTTTAGTAGAAGTGGACCGAGGACAGTCTGCGGTTCTCTGGGTTGACTACCGTCGAAAAGGGATGGCTGAATGAGCTGAGCTGGGTCTACATGATTACTGGAAGATATTTGCTGGCGCAGTGAGTGCGAGGTGTGTGGCAGAGGCCGGCGGAGCCGGTGGTGTGACTGCGGCCAGAGTGTGGACGGCAGCAGAGAAAAAAACAACAACAAAAAAACAAAAAAACAAAACAAAAAAAACCAAAAAACATTAGGGTGTTGCGGAAGGGAAGGGAGGGGGTGGGGGTGGGTAGGGAAGGGGTAAGGACAGACACGTCGGAAAGAGAGTCGAAGGCAGTGAAACACCCGCCAGAGGAGCCCCTTATGCTGCAGGACAGGGCTCCTGGCTGCGATGCCAGCCGGAACAGGATAGTTGGAAGGAGGGGTAGGGGAAAGGGATGTGGGGATGAAGGATGTGTGTGCACGGGGTGAGAGTGGAGGCCTGCGAGACAGGGAGGAGAAGAAGGCAGATATTGCGCGTGACATATCTGCTTCGGAGGGAGCAGGCACAGGGGGTGATACGACCTGACCCCCGGCTGGGGGGATGAATGAGAGAGGCCGCTCCAGCTGGAGTGGTGGAGAAGGCCTCGGAGGGCGACCCGGAAGTGTGGCCGGCTTGGGAGAAGGAGCTGCGGCCTCGGGAGCCCGGATGGCGGCTGAGTAGAGCTGGAACAGCCTGGACTTGTTGTCAGGAACCGCTGGAGCCGGGCGATGGTCCAATCCCTGATGTCGGCTCTTGTTGTGAACGTGGAGATGGCCGAGTGGAGCGTGACGGAGCACCGCGGGAGCGGCGAGGTCGGTTAGTCGCTGCACCGCTGCGGGAAGGAGGAGGAGGAGACCGCCGCTGGCTCCCACGGTTGTGGACGCGGCGTCGATTTCCCACCCGCGCGGACGGAGGAGAGAAGGCCTGAGATCCAGTAGGAGTCGGGGCGATCTCGTTGGTGGAGCCCAACGGAGAACCACGGCGAGACCGAGGGATGTGGACCACGGAGCGCGGCTAGCTCCCCTGGGAGTGTCGGCTACCGGCAGACTGCTGATACGGAGTCAGAGGATCACCTGGCTCAAACAGGGGGTCGTATGAGTCTTTGGAGTCGGACCCGGACGGGTTGACTTGCAGCACATGATCCATCTTGGTGAGTACACGAAAAACACACTGCTGAGAAACGTAGGGTCGCCAGTGTTCGAGAGATCTGAGAGGCCTGTGGTAGGGCTGAGCTGGCATATATATACGTTAGTCGGGTGATTAGAGGAGTGGTTGAGGCGTGGTCCTGCTCCTGAACCTAAGTTAAACAATTAACTCCATTCAATTTAAATATTTAGGAATCCACATCTTTCCCAATTTAGAAACTATTGTTGAGAATAATTACACTGTATGTTTACATAAGATTAGGACCAACCTAGGTAAGTGGATGTCAAAACCTATATATTTTGATACCAGGATCTTAATTATAAAAATGACGGCATTACCATTAATTAACTTCCTGAGCTCCATGCTTCCTCTGAATCCACCAAAGGGATATTGGGATAGACTCCATAGCTTGATCAGTGAGTTTATATGTAATAATAAAAAAACAAGGATCAAACTTATAACTCTCCAGAGAGAGAAATCAGCAGGAGGCTGGAGTGTTCCAGATTTTAAAATGTATCATTGGTCATTTGTATTGCGTTCTAGAAAATCATGGTTGGATCCATCAAATCGCACTTCTTGGCACTCTTTGGATGCAAAGTTAGTATATCCATGTAGATTACAGGATCTAATCTACAGAGACACTCCTATCAGACAAGTTAAAATGTTTTTTGGTCCTATTATTGAAAATGTTTTGGTAACCTGGAAGCTGGTGACTGACTAATAAATGGCATTATCATTAGTATTCCACAATCATAATTTATTGCTTGGTGGTCAACCAGTGGCTTACCCAGTATGGTTGAACAATGGGATTCACATATTTGGACAGTTATTCGATACTAATGGCCTTCGCACATTCGATGATTTAACTTTCTATATTTTCAGCTTCGATCTGCCATGAAGACCTATGGTGTTCCATGGAACTCTGAGCTCCCTAAACATGACTTGGCAAAACAACTGTACAACACCAACACCAGGGGAACTGTTTCAGCATTGTATATTCAAATATTGCGGGCATCTTACAAACCAATGGCAATCCAAACGTCTTGGCAGAATGATTATGACTCTATCACCATACAGCTAAAAATTGTTCACAGAGCGTATTTCACCCCCAGACTTAGACATTCAATGAAGTTGGAATCATCTCCTCTTGGCCAACTATGTATGCAATGCTGCTGAGGTACTTTCACACATATGTTTTGGATATGCCCTAGAGTACAGTTGTTTTGGTTACAAGTCACCAAATCCTTATCTAAAATTTTTAATAGGGAGGTCCCATGTTGCCCTGTACTTTGTTTGCTGAATGATAACTCTCAAATTTCTATGTCAGTACATGAAAAAAGAATTTGGCTTTCCGGCCTAACTGCTGCTAAGAAAATTTTGGCAGTACGGTGGAAACCACCACATACTTTATCATTAGATCATTGGTGGAACCTCCTGATATATATTTTAAACCTGGAGCTCTCTGTTGCACGGTCTCATGGTGCAAAAGAAAAAACCTTAAAACCTTGGTCAGAAGCTATGAAGCTGTGAAAAATCTTGCCTATTAAAGGGGGTGTTAACTGTATCACTCACCAGGAAGGGAACGATTCTCATTTGTTTTTGTTTTGTATTTTGTTTTTGTTTTTTGATTAGCTGCTGACACTGTGTATGTGGGGTTGGGGGGAGACATACAGGCATAAATATGTGCATGTCCTTACTTGTAAAATGGGAAAGTGTTGTTGTTTTTTTTGTTTTTGTTTTTTGTAGGACATGATGCACCCTGTTTTGTTTTTTATAAATGGATACGGGACAATATGCCACTATACCCAAATGTATCATTTCAGCTGCACTTGTACATTATTATTTTTAAATGATTTGTGTGCAAAAATCTTAATTTGTAAAGTAGCTAGTAACTAAAGTTATATAATTGCGGTTGAGTAAAAAGAAAAATATTTTTGTCCTAAGTGAAATTAAAATACTCAAAGAAAAGTACCTCAAATGTGTACTTTATACAGAACATTACGAAATATACTTAATAAAATCCCACTGGTAATCAGCACAATCATGCACAGTAACTAAATTTACAGTAACAAAGGTTACTGCCCCACTACCTCGGGGCCCTGATGGTGCTACGTCACATGCTGAAGAAGCTGTAGGATGACCAACTGCAGGCGAGCCACCTTCTTATGTACTGTGGGTTGTGCCCAGGCACATCCTGATTGCTCTCAACTCAACTCAACTCAACTTTAGTTATAGAGCACTTTCAAAACAACCACAGATGAAACAAACTGCTGTACTAAAATAAAAACATAAGACAAACAATAAAAACAATAAAACAGTAAAACAAGAGCAGAGTCTCACACTGGGTTAAAAGCCAAGGAGTAAAAATGGGTTTTAAGACTGGTTTTAAAAACAGACAGTGAGGGGGCCAGTCTAATGTGGAGAGGTAAATCGTTCCACAATCTGGGAGCTGCTACAGAAAAGGCTCTGTCCCCTCTGAGCCTCCGCTTAGACCTCGGTACATCCAGGAGCAGCTGATCAGCTGACCTGAGGCACCGAGCAGCGTAGGGATGAAGCAGCTCAGAGAGGTAAGGCGGGGCCAGACCATTTAGAGATTTAAAAACAAATAAAAGAATCTTAAAATGAATTACAGTTTTTCAAGATTGTTAACACACAAAAATCTAAACTTTGGCACAATTTGCACAACCTTACAGTTTTTCACAGTTCTTAACACACGTTTCTCAAAACACTAACGGATTCCTTCAAATTGTACACACAAACCTGAAGACCTCACACACAAAATGCTAAACCTGACACTCCCTTTTCAAGATGACTCTTTGCCATCAAATCTCATAACTGTTCACAAAATGGAACTCTTGTTCTCATTTGGTACACACAGCCACATTCTCGAATGACACACACATACCAGTCAATTGATACACACAGCTCAGCATTTGCTGCACACTACCAAGCATTCACAGCACACTGAAGTGCAAAATTGAAAACCCAATTATAGAAATGCAACACACAATGTGAATGGCAATGACTCATGAGAATTACCCATTTTTCCTTTTGGAAAATGTCTGTGTAGGCCCACTTCTTCAAACATAAAATATCACACAAGTATGCAACAAATCATTGTTTTATTTACAGTGTTTCAGTGCACAGGCATTTCTAAAGAAAATGTACGTAAATTTTTTTTTAAAAAGTCAAAAGGTTACGCTTTTGCCTCAAACACCCCCACCCCCCTCCTCCCCCTTCTTCTTGTCCTCCTTGTCCCACTCTTCCTCCTCCTTGTTCTCCTGGTCCTTGCCCTCCTTCTCGTCCTCCTTGTCCTCCTCCTCCTTGGCCTCCTCGTCCTACTCTTCCTCCTCCTCTTCCTCCTCCTCCCTGTCCTCCTACTACTCGACCTCTTACTCCTCCATCTCCTCCTCCTCGTCCTCGTCCTCGTCCTCGTCCTCCTCCTCCTCCTCCTCCTCGTCCTCCTCCTCTTCCTCCTCTCACTCTTACCCCTCTCCTTCTCTGGTTGTCATTGTCCATTGTTCAATGCTCACCAAACAAAGCAGAGGCTCAAGGCCCTTTTATGCTGCAGTTCTCCTGATTGAAAATTGCTCACCAGACCTGGGTGTTTAGAGATTTGCATAATTGTGTGTTGTGGGTTGATGCTTTGAGATTTCATTTGGGGTGTGTGTGCAACAACTGACCAATGTGTGTACAGCTTTGACAACAAGGTGATGTGTAATTGACATCAGAGTGTAAAGAAGGAAAGTCAGAGTCTAATGCAGATAAGGGAGTGTTTAGATGTGGAAAATTGGGCCGAGCAATTGGTACTTGAAGTGAGGGTTTTGCAAACTGTGCCAAATTATCAATTGTTGTGTGTTAAGAACCGTGAAAAACTGTAACTTCACGTACCATTCGCTCGACCCGAATTGTCACTAATTCACACTCCCTTATGACTCCCTTAGACTCTGACTTTCCTTCTTTACACTCTGATGCCAATTGCACATCACCTTGTTGTCTAAACACTACACACAATGTTCAGTTGTTGCACACACCTCTCATTTTAAAGCTCAAAGCTTCAACCTACAATACACTCTGCAGTCAATTGCACATTAACTTGTTGTCAAAACACTACACACAATGTTCTGTTGTTACACACACTTCTCATGCAGCAATAAATCACCATGGTGTACTGCACCACCATGTACATCTTGGTGCCTATAACACAGACTTGCTGCTGGCCTTCCTTGATGACCTCCACGAACAACTTGTTCCACCACATCACATTGATGATCCACAAAGAATTAATTATGTTGTCATCTGGGACAATGTGAGTTTCCACCGGGCTCTGCTTGTACGTCAGTGGTTCCAGGACCACACACATTTTACGGTGTTATTCCTCCCGCCGTACTCTCCATTCCTCAACCCCATAGGGGAGTTCTTCTCTGCTTAGAGGTGGAAAGTATTTGAGCGAAACCCCCAGACCCAGGTCCCACTCGTCCAGGCCATGGAAGAAGCCTGTGATGACGTCAGCATCAAGTCCATTCAGGGATTCATGCGCCACTCAAGGCGGTTCTTCCAGAGATGTCTAGATAGGGAGAACATCGCCTATGATGTGGACGAGGCCCTCTGGCCTGACAGAAACCGAAGGCATGATGATGCTTGATCATGATGATTCCTCAATCATGTACAAAAATACAGTAAAACATTTTTGGCTGCATATTTGTGTGCTGTTTTATGTTTGTTATGTTTGTGTCAGGTTTAGCATTTTGTGTGTGCAGTATTGAGAAACGTGTGTTGACAATCGTGAAAAACTGTATAAAGTGCACGGGCAGCCAGTGGAGGGAGGCCAGAATGGGCGTAATGTGTTCCTTCTTACATGCTCCAGCCAAGCAGTGGCGTTCTGAACCAACTGAAGACGTGCGAGGGAAGACTGGCTGACTCCAAGAGCTATTTGGACCAAACACCATCACCTTTTCTTTTCATTGAAATTTAAAAAGTTTAAGGCCGTCCAGGTTTTAATGTCATCAAGACATGACAGAAGCGGTTGTAGAAAGAAAGCATCTCTGCTCTTCAGCAGCACATAAATCTGACTATCATCAGCATAGCAATGGAAGGAGATGCCATGCTTTCTAAGAATGGAACCCAGAGGAAGCAAATACAATGAAAAAAGCAGGGGCCCTAAAATTGAGCCCTGTGGAACCCAATGTGACAGAGGAGCGGAGTGGGACTCACAACCAGCAAGGCTTACACACATAGTTCTGTCTGCCAGATAGGACCCACTCGAGAGCACTACCACAGATACCCACTCCCTGGATCTGCACAAGACACAGCAAGGAGTGCATGAAGAACCCTTGTTCTTTCCAGCCTTCAGCTGCCAGCTACTCTTCCCTCAATTACAGGTTTGGTAATGTAACAACTGGGGATAGCATCATTGCAATTGTATAGGCTAAGCAAGACTGCTTTTGCAGTGATGCAAGCGCTGTGTTGGTCCGTTGTAGTGAAGAGGGAGCTGAGCTGGAAGGCAAAGCTTTTGATTTACCGGCCCATCTATGTCCTAACTCTCACCTATGGTCATGAGTCCTATGGGTAGTGACCAAAAGAATGAGATAGCGGATACAAGAGGTGGAAATGAGTTTCCTCCGTGGGGTGGCTGGGCTCAGCCCTAGAGATAGGGTGAGGAGCTCGGACATCCAGAGGAAGCGCAGAGTAGAGCTGCTGCTCCTTTGCGTCGAAAGGGGTCAGTGGAGGTGGTTCGGGCATCTGATCAGAATACCTCCTGGGCACATCCCACTGGAGGTGTCTCGGGCACGTCCTACTAGTAGGAGGCCCTTGGGCAGACCCAGAACACGCTGGAGGAATTACATATTTTATCTAGACTGGGAACGCCTTGGGATCCCCCAGGAGGAGCTGGAAAGCATTGCTGGGGAGAGGGATGTTTGGGGTGTTTTGCTCAGCCTGCTGCCCCCATGGCCCAGTCCCAGAAAAGCAGAGGAAAATGGATGGATGGGTGGATGGATTATTTCTGATAGCCATTTTGATACTTTCATTAGAGGTCTGTTGTCATGTCCCAACAGTCCTCTGGTGATTCCCACCCCTAGTCGGTGGAGCCTGATAAATGAACACCCTGTTGCAACATAACATCGACCCAGCCACACTGATCCTGACCGGCTACAGGTTAGTCACCATTGCCCACATACTACTTAATAATGTAAGCCGCCACAGTGGAGAAGTAGGAGGCCCCATCCAACCAAGGTGGTAAGCAACCTAACTGGGTTGAGCTTTGACCTAACCTTGCAGGGGTCTAAAGACAGTGTGCAATTCACTTTCGCTGAAGAGAACACGATGATTGGTGGCAGATGAGCCACGTCCTTATATACTGTGGGTTCTGCATCTATTCAGGAAGGTATGTCCTGATTATACAGCTAGGTTTATGTACATATCAGTGTGTGAATGCGTGCTCTATCTAGTCCTGCAGGTAGGGAGTGAAGGAGAGAGAGAGAGGCCAGGCTCTGTGCCCGGCTATGTGTCCTTCCTCCCAGCTGCAGCAAGAAGCTTCTCTGATGGAGAAATACACTGTGAAGAGTTCGTGATCCACCGAGCTGGTCCATTTTCTGCTGGAGACGCAAGTGACTTCCATTGGAACACAACCATTGTGTCCTGGGTGTTAGAAGCCAACTAGTGTTTTTTGTGGGGGATTGGGTTTGGTTGGGCTCAGGCTGAGTATTTTACTTGATGATCTCAGACCAGGTTTGGCCTTTATCTTACATGGGTCAGTTTGATTCAGGTTGTAATTTGTTTGGCCCATGGAGAACACCCCAAAAATATTGGTTGTTGTCCCCAGAGGCTTAATCGTTGTTAGACTGATAGCCAATAGGTTCTGTGATTAACATCAGTTATTTGCCAGCTGTAGTTGCCAAGGCACTATGACTACATAAATTACATTTCATATACTGACTCCATTTATTCTCCATGACTCGTTTGCTTCTTCTTGAATTGCAGTGCTGACAAATGGAGCATTTAAACTGAATAATCCGTGCTGATATAAAGCATTTCTACACTCACAAGCACCAAGTAGCCAGTAGACATTTGTTGGTTAAGTGAAATGAGACGTGTGAAATGAACAAAGTCGCACGGGAGTGAGGGGAACCAAAGTTGTATTGGGGAGATAAAAAACAACAACAACAAACAAACAGGAAAACACTAGATACAATGCCCAAAGAGATTTTTGTTGTATAACCAACTCTACTAAGATGTTTTTTGTTTGTTTGTCTGTTTGTTTGTTTGTCTGCTTTATTTTTTTTTTCAAATTTTTTTCTCTCTTCCTTTTGATTGCTTTTATTTTATCTTCTTAATTTAACTTAATTTTACTTTTTCTTAAGAATATCAATTATGAGTCAGTTACTGGAAGGGCTTGCTCCTTTATTTATTTCTCTCTATTTTTTTTTTTTTTTCCCTCTCCTTACTCCTCTCTCCCTATAGTGTGCTCTTATTTTGTCGATAAACACTCATTAAAAACAATAATAATAAAAAAAAAAAAAAAAAAAAAAAAAAATCAATGGTGTAGTTTTCACTTTTCCTTTAGATCATGTAGCACTTATGGTCAGCTCACTTTCCCAGCATTGCAAATTCATGTGGTGCTGGTTGTGTGTGTGGGTAGGGTGTGTGTATGTGGGTGTGAGTGAGTTTTGTATGTCCATCTGTTTTTCTGTTTGTTTTATGTGTTGCTCTCGTTCCCGGCCCAAGGTACCCTTTGATCTCTCTTCCTTGTGTCAACCGCCTTGTAAATGTTTGTTGCATGTTTACTGCTGATGGTAGCCTCACTTCTATAGATGGGAACGATAACATAAATGTAACAACTCGGCAGAACAATTGTAACGATACTGAACTTGAAACCTTTTTGTACACAGATTACAAAACTCATAATATGGTGGAGGAAATTGATCCAGATAATAATTTCTTTGCAAATTTAAGTAATATTTGTAGATATTATACAGAAATGAATTTCAATAATTGTATTAAGCTGGAAAATAAAATGTCACTTATACACTTTAATTGCAGAAGTCTTTACGCTAATTATGACTCAATTAAGTATTGCCTGGATCAATTTAACTCACCATTTAACATAATAGCTTTGTCTGAGACCTGGTTAAAACCAAGTAAAGGTACTGACTTCAAAATGAATGGATATGAAATGTTTAATACAAACAGACAAAATAAAAAAGGTGGTGGTGTGGCAATTTACATTGATAAAAACCTCGACTGTAAAGTGGTAGGGAACATGTCACTGGCAGTGGAAGAAATATTTGAATCCATAACAGTGGAAATATGTTTGGAAAAAAGAAAAAACATAATTGTGAGTTGTATTTATAGGGCACCAGGATCAAATATTGAGGCATTCAAGGAATGGATGGAAAAGTTGTTCTCCTTAAACACCCCAAAAGATCTTTTAATATGTGGGGATTACAACATAGATCTTTTGAATGCCAAAAAACATAAACCAACAGAAGAGTTCCTAGATACAATGTTCAGTATGAGTTTGTTTCCACTAATCACAAGACCCAGCAGGATAACATCCCAAAGCGCTACATTAATTGATAATATATTTACCAATATTGTGCATGATAATACCATCAGTGGGCTTTTGTTTAATGACTCTAGTGACCATCTACCTGTTTTTGCTGTATATGATTTTAATTGTAGAAAGACTAAAGATACAAGTAATGTCAAATACATGCGAACAAGAACAGAGGAGTCTATTAATGCATTTAAAACTGACCTATTAGCTCAAAACTGGGATTCAATCTTAAATGAAAACAATATTGATACAGCCTATGATACATTTCTTGAAATATTTAACAGATTGTATGACAGTAACTGTCCAATCAAAAAGCAAATAAAGAGGCATAACTACATAAGCAGTCCTTGGCTAACAAAAGGATTGATAAACGCTTGCAAAAAGAAAAACTTCTTATATAGACAATTTATTAAATATAGAACCAACGATGCAGAACTAAAATACAAGAAATATAAAAACAAACTAACAACGATAATGAGGACATGTAAAAAGGACTACTACACTAAATTAATAGAAAGCAAGAAAAACAGTACTAAAGGTATATGGAAGGTAATTAATAACATAATCAGCAGGACAAATGGGGAGAGCTATCCAGACTACTTCATTGAAAATAATACTCCAATTAAGAGGATGGAGGATGTGGTGGATAGCTTTAATAAATTTTTTGTCAGTGTTGGACCAAAACTGGCCAACAAGATTGTTGAAAGGGACGCTGAAGGCAGTTGCTCACTATTGATGGACAGAAATCTTAATTCAATGTTTCTCAGCCCAACTGATGAGACTGAACTCATAGATATTGTTTGTAATTGCAACAATAAAACTTCCACAGACTCCAACGAAATCGATATGACAATAGTCAAAAAGGTAATAGAAGGCATTGCAAAACCACTTACACATATTTGCAATCTGTCTTTTCAAACAGGAACATTTCCAAGCAGTATGAAAACAGCAAAAGTAATTCCAATATTCAAAGCAGGAGATAAACATTTTTTTTTACAAATTACAGGCCTATTTCTCTCCTCTCACAATTTTCAAAGATTTTAGAGAAGCTTTTTGCGGCCAGATTAAATAGATTCATTGAGAAACATAATCTCCTCTCCGACTGTCAATTTGGATTCAGGAAAAATAGATCAACTTCACTTGCATTAATGGAGCTCATAGAGGAAATAACAAATTGTATTGACAAATGAAAATATGTAATAGGTATTTTTATTGATTTGCAAAAAGCGTTTGACACCATAGACCATGAGATACTCACAAGAAAGCTAGAGAATTATGGAATAAGAGGCATTCCACTAGTATGGCTGAAAAGTTACTTGGGAGAGAGACATCAATTCGTCCAAATAGACAATTATGTATCATCTCTTAGGGAAATACTATGTGGGGTGCCCCAAGGATCGGTGTTAGGACCCATCTTATTTAATCTGTACATAAATGACATCTGCAAGGTATCTAATTCCATGAAATTTGTGCTTTTTGCTGATGATACCAATATCTTATGTTCTGGGGAAAATTTACAGCAGCTTTTGAAGGATATCACACATGAAATGAATAAACTGAAATCTTGGTTTACCACAAACAAATTATCTCTAAACTTGAACAAAACAAAACTTATGTTATTTGGCAAACGTAAGACTGTGATTCCAGTGCAAATTCTAATTGATGATGTTGCTATTGAAAAAGTAGAACAAAACACATTTCTGGGTGTGATAATCGATGAAAAAATCTGCTGGAAACCCCATATTAAGCACGTCTGTTCAAAGGTGGCAAAGAGTGTTGGTGTCATCAGAAGGGCTGGACAGACCCTTAATAACCACTCTTTACTTTTGCTGTATCATGCCTTTGTTTTTCCATATTTGTCCTACTGCGTCGAGGTCTGGGGTAATACATATAAAACAAATTTGTCACCTTTAGTTATTTTGCAGAAAAGAGCCATTAGGTCAGTATACAACAAAAAATATAATGAGCACACAAACCATCTGTTTTTGAAGGCTGCTTCTCTCAAATTTCCAGATCTGGTCAACCTCTCAACTGCACAAATAATCTACAGGGCAAAGAACCACTCCCTTCCACATAACTTACAAACCTTTTTTAGTGAACGGGAAGGGTGTAAGAGATATGACCTGAGGGGAACAAACAAATTACAACAAAAAGGAGCAAGAACAACGCTTAAAAGTATGTGCATCACAATTAAGGGATCATCTCTGTGGAATGGCCTGTCTGAAGAGGTCAAAACAAGCAAAAATCTAAACCAATTTAAAAGAAGGTTCAAAAAGGAAATAACAGAATTATATAGCAAGGAGGAATTACTAGAGTAGTGAAGGGAAATGGAAAGGGGGCACTGAGAGTGTATGTGTGTTGATTGTATTGTGTTAGTTTATACTTGTGTGTTGTGTCGACTGGGGTTGGAAGTTATAAGCTCTGCTTCGTCCATCCCCCTTTCAGACCAGTGTATTGTTATGTTAATTGTTGTCTTGTGGATTCTTATTGAATTCATATTGTGTCATGTTGCATGTTGTGTCTACATGTGTAATGTATGGTCTGGTTTGAAATAAATGAAATTAAAAAAAAAAAAAAAAGTAATATCACACTATCTGCTGCTGCATTTAACATGATTGGATTTGGGCAAGCCTTTCAGCTAACACCCAAACCTAACTGTGACACCCATCCACTTTTAAATGCTTGGAATAACCAACTTAAGTCTTAAATAGTCTTAAAGCATTTGCATCTTTCAAATCACCTCCACTACCAAGGCACTCACATGATCTACATTGGACAGCAAATACCAATGTAGACATTACAATGAACAATCAAGCTACTGTAGTCAGGCATTCCCTGCTCAGGGTGAATCTGGCCATGAACCAGAAGAATAGCCCATCACAGATGAGCTTAACTACTGAAAAGAAGCCACCAATCACGACGTCAGCAATGCACTGGACCTGTGGACTGAGGGATGAGAGTGTACAAAATGCACAATGTAAATGATAAAAAGGGAAATTAAATGTGACAGGGAAGATAAAAAGATAAGAAGATGCAAATAACCCATGCAGATGAAGGTGAAATGAGAGATGAGGGACGTGGGGGGTTGAGAGAGAAGAGGGAGGAGGGCTGGGACATGGAAGAAGGAACAAAGTGAAAGATAAAAGTGAAGTGATAAAAAAGGGGAGGTGGGGTGGTGGGGTGGTTGAAGTAACGAAGCAGTGAGGAGGATGTAGTTGCAAAGATAGAGAAGAAAAATACAGAATCAAATTGCAGGAGGAAAAGGAGAGAGACATAGAGCAAAAAAAAAGAACCAGTTGGTGGGAGAAAAAGAAGCGAGGCAGAAGGAAAGGAGGGAGTAATGAGCAGCAGGGAAGAAAGTGAGGAATCACTACAGATGACTCATCATATTTCCACTCTGCTGGTAGATGGCGGTCTAAACAACATAATTAGATAGTTTCATTAAGGTCTGTGTCTCTGGCTGAGATCAAAACAGTGACAGCTGCTGGAATGGCCGACCTAGTTACAGGTGCAGCAGGGGTAAAGGTTGCTTTTCACAGCCAGGATGCAGAGGTGCAGTATGTGTCTTTAATACTTATTATTAAACGTGTTTCTAAACAGTGTACCAGACTGTGCTCCTAAGGTAAACAGACAGTACTGAGATTTTAGTGGTTCTTCATCTTCAACACATGTCAATGCATGCCTGTTTTGTGTCTCTTTGTGGTCATTCTGAGTCTCTACTTAACATCTCTGTGTAGTCATTTTGGGTCTATAGTTACTTTCTGTCTCTTTGTAATTGCTTTGTGTCTTTGTGTGATCATTTTGCGTTTCTTTGTAGCCATTAGTAATCTCTGTATTCATTTTAAATCTCTTTGTAGTCATTTTGAATCTCTGTAACCCAATTGTAGTCCCTTTAAATCTCTTTGTAGTCCTTTTAAATCTCATTGTAGTCATTTTAAATCTCATTGTAGTCATTTTGACTCTCTCTGTAGTCATTATGAATCGCTGTAGTCATTTTGAATTTCTCTGATCCCTTTGTAGTCATTTTAAAGCTTTTTGTCATTGCTTTGTGGCTGATTGGTAATTTTGTGTTTCTTGTAGTCATTTCATGTTTTGTTGTTGTCATTTTGAATCTCTTTGTAATCACTGTCACCATTTTGGATCTCCTCATTGTTAATTTTTGTAGTTATAGAAAGTCTGTATCTCTTTACAGCTCTTTAGCTCCTTTGTAGTTGCTTTTGAGTGTCTTCCTGGGCAGTACCTGTTAATTTAAAGGTCACATTTTATGCATGATGTCATGAGGGTGGGTAACACTCTCCCCAGCTAGGTGTTTGTTCTGCCCACTGAATCTGTATCATTGCCATATTCTTTTCATTCCCTCCCAAACACTGCCTGTGGTTAAACAAAGATGTCAAAAGTACAAGCAAAGCAGTCACTCTGTTGTTGGCTGCACAAACACAGAAGCCTTTTTTCTACCTACGTCTGATGATCTGACCCGGTGGATTCATTATGTTTTTGATGGAAATCTTTCCACAACAACTTCTAAAGTGTTGTGTGTGTGTTCGAACTACTTCAGTTCTGACTGCTCTCTCAATGAGAGCCAGTACAAAGCAGGATTTGCTATAGGTGGATAGGTACAGACTGTCTGTGCCACAACAGTTAAACAACAGAAAATGGTAAAACTTACAGCTCCTGAGTTTAAAGTTGGGTCACAGACAGTCTGTGACCCAACTTTAAACTCAGGTCACAGACTGTCTGTGACCCAACTTTAAACAACAGAAAATGGTAAAACTTACAGCTCCTGAGTTTAAAGTTGGGTCACAGACAGTCTGTGACCTGAGTTTAAAGTTGGGTCACAGACTGTCTGTGACCCAACTTTAAACTCAGGAGCTGTAAGTTTTACCATTTTCTGTTGTTTAACTGTTGTGGCAAACCAGGGGAAACCTCTGATTCAACCCAGCAGAGGGGGGCGGACCCACAGTCTCAGGTCACGGGAGGTGGTAGAGGGAGTGTTTTATCCAGTGCAGGTGTTGCAGCCACTAGGCACCTGGCACTGGTCACACCTGCAGTCCGTCAATTGATTAGAGAGAGAGATATACTTGTCCTTCTCCCAAGCACTCAGTTTGGTTGAGGACAAGCAGCAGGCAACATTTCCTTGGCTTCCATATGATTGAGGATCCTCGGCTCACGTGAGTTTACATTGATGAACCCCACATCACAATAGAGGCATGTGGAAAGTTAGGAATATTTGTGACTCACCTGGGGCCTCATTTATAAAACGTTGCTTAAGATCCACATTAAAAGTGTACGTGCACCCAAAAGCTGAAAATCGCATGTGCCAGAAAATAATCTGATTTATAAAACTGTGCGCATGCACACCAGAATGCACTTTTCCCTGCACAGTCCACCTGCAAGGTTGCGAAGGTAGATTCACCTTATATCCCACCCTCTACACACCCACATTCTACCATGAATGGTCAATGCAAAGTACCTCATGAATATTTTTGCATATAATTAGGCCTGCTGATCAATGGCATTTTACGCTCAATCATGGCAGAGAAGACAAGGAAAAGGAATTTCACGGAGAATACAACAGAGGTGCTTGTGGGGGAGGCGGAGGCCAAGAAAATCAGTGGCATCACCAATAAAAGAAAAACAAGTGAAGGGCAGCACGTCGTCACCGCTGTAAATAGCGTGAGTGCTACAGAGAGCTCTGTGGCAGAAGTAAAGAAGAAGTGGTCTGATCCGAAGGTGGAGGCCAAGAGGAAAGTGGCATGGCACTGTCAAAGCATGTCTGCTACAGCTGGGGGTTAGGGCACACCGCTGGACACCGAAATAGCCTCCATCCTTGGGACAGCCAGTATGTGTGGCATATTGTCAGAGAGGGAAGGAGACATAGATTTGACGGAGACCACAGAAATGACCGGTAAAGTACAGTTTTATCTGTTTATCAAATGTATAAATTAAATATATCAACAGAGACTTGTGAAAAGGCACAGTGGACTTATGTGTTGTGTCCTCAGTCACTCTAGAGTTGGAAGCGGTGGGTGACGAGGAGGTTCCCGGTACGGTGCGTCCTGGCACCATGGCTGCAGGCCTAGCTGTCTCCTGCGTCAGTGCGCTCAGCACCAGTGCATCCCAAGCAACTAACTTAAAGGTTAAAGGTTTCTTTATTGTCATTGAACATTCCTGCACAATAAAATGTAGTTAGACACAGTCCGTCATACAGCAGCATAAATAGATAAATAAGAACAGTGAATAAATAACAGGGTAGAATAGAATAGGGATAGTGCAGTGAGTCCAGTGATATACAGGTTTGTGAATTGAATGTCCATTGCAAGTAAAGTGCAGTGCAGAAAGAAGAGTCTCTGCTGTGCCTTCTTCACCAGCTCCCTAGTGTCCCCCACGTCAGTTCCTTGGAGAGATGAACACCAAGGTACTTGAAACTCTCCACCTGTTCCACCACTTCTCCATCGATCATCAGACTGGCGTGTGATGGGTCCCTGCGTTTCCTGAAGTCGATGACGAGCTCCTTCGTCTTGCTGGTGTTGAGGAGCAGGTCATTGTTCCGACACCAGGATGTGAGGGCCTGGACCTCCTCTCTGTAGGCTGCCTCATTGCCGTGTAAATGTGTAATGTGTAAAAGTCTAACATCTTTTTTTTTTTTTTTTTGCCCCTTCCATTTTAATACCCTGCAATGTTAAAACAAATAGAAAAATAAATAATAAACATTTATAAATAAAAATAAATAGAATAAAATAGTTGTAAAATTGAGCTGCAAAAAAATTGTTTGAATGCCAGGACCCAAGGCTTCCCAGTAGAACACTGCATTGTAACAAGACGTCCAATGTTATTCACTTTACCCGCTAGTGGTGTTTATATTTTGGCTGATTGGTGCATATCATAGAGCAATGTTTTAACGATATGAATGCCCACATGAAAGCAGGTGACATGATACGCATTCTTGTCTACCACAGAGGGAGCTATGTGTAGGATAGCAGAATTACCTTTGCAAATGTTTATGAGAAGGAAAATGCATTTAATAACTTAAACTGTGTTTACTCCATATGGTTGCTTTAACTACCATCACTGCAAACAATAATGGGAAACACAGTGTCAGTGCTTGAGTTGATTAATCTTAATGGTGACTGCTGTTCCTCCTTGTAAAGGGAACACTGGGTTCTCCTGACTACTATGGTCAGAACCCTTAAGTGAGACACACACACAAACAGCATTCCAAAAGAGAAAGCAAAGTAGTCAACATTTGCCTTCTACCTCTGTGTGCAGCATCAGCAGAAGAGTATTCCAGCTCATTTCATCCACTGATAGTCTTCTAAATCTGTCTCTCCACTAGGCCCCATGTTCCAATAAAATCTCATTACACTGAATGTAAGGCAGTCTGCCAGACGTTAATAGTCTGAAAATCGCAGCCATATTCAAATGACAGGAATTTCATGGCCTTGAGATTAACTTTCATTCAAAAATATTTTAAAAATGAGCATTTGCACCATGTTTGTCACATTACTTTATATTACATTTATTTGGTGATGGTTGCAATTGCCTAAATGGCACTATATTGTATATGAAGGTATTGTTAATTTAAAAAAAAAAAAAAAAATCCATCTTTGACTTTGGATTTAAACTGTTACTGTGGGTCAAGTGTTAAAAAGATGTATCAGTTTCAGTGGGGAAATTACTCTCTGCTGTGCATTGGTGTGAAACTGAGATAACCACGCCCCACCATTTGAATATGAGAAAGGGAAATACAAAGAGCTTTGAAATAAGTCTGGCATGAGGAAATTAAAGTCCCCTGTATTAAATAAAAACAGTCTTTTGACAAACATCCTCTATTTAAAAAACAAACAAACAAAAAAAAAAAAACTCTGTATCCATCTATATCAACTTATTTAAACATACAGTCTAATATTTTTAGAGTCACATTTATGTATTTATTTAATAGACTTAAATGTAATTCCTGTTAGACTGCAGCTGTGGTTCCAGGCAAAATGACTGGTCATTCCAGGGTGTATGATGACATCTGGTGGTAAAGTTTAGATATTACGCTAGAAGCATTTGTGGCCAGTGTGAAACCATAAAGGACTTGTATTATGTTATAGTCAAACAAAAATAAAGGTCTTAATGACTATAAAACTGGACACATTTTATATAAAGATGAGAAACTCATCCACCAATCAGCACCTTAAATGAGGACAGTCCTTTAAAACTACACCACAATGACAGATGTTTAGCAAGTGCCCTATGTAAAACACCAAAAGACACACATTATATAGGGACATTAAAAAAACAATACATTTAAGAGAGGATAGAAAATAAAAAGTTAAATTATTCTAAGAAGGGTATAAAATATAAGAATGAAAGTTGCAGTGCAGTGTAAGAAAGGAATAAATATTAAATTGAAAAAAGGAAGCAGCAAACAGACGAGTCTTCAGCCTTGATATTTATGAACTAAGACCTGCAGTTTTCTGGGAGTTTGTTCCAGATGTTCATTCATTCATTGTCTGTATCCTGTTAAGGATCACGGGAGGCTGGAGCCTATCTTAGCTGACAATAGGTGAGGGGTAGGGTACACCCTGGACTAGTGATGGCCTCATGAAGCATCGTCTTCATTTTCTGAGCCCACTAGATGGCGCTCTTGGTTTAAAAAGAGAGGCCCAAAGAATGTCAATTCAGTGTGTTTTAAACCTTCTGTTGAATAAAAAGTGTCATCTAATGGGCTCAGAAAATAAAGAAAATGCTTCATGAGGCTTCATCAATCAATCAATCACTTTTATTTATAAAGCCCAATATCACAAATCACAATTTGCCTCACAGGGCTTTACAGCATATGACATCCCTCTGTCCTTTGGACCCTCACAGCGGATAAGGAAAAACTCCCCCAAAAAAACCTTTTAACGGGAAAAAAAAAACGGTAGAAAGCTCAGGAAGAGAAACTGAGGAGGGATCCCTCTTCCAGGACGGACAGACGTGCAATAGATGTCGTACAGAACAGATCAACATAATAAATTAACAGTAATCTCTATGACACAATGAGACAGAAAGAGAGAGAGAGACAGAGAGAGAGACAGGGAGAGATGCAGAACAGACCGTCATACGACCATCCCTACCCTGGACAGGTTGCCAGACTATTATAGGGCTGACACATAGAGAGAGACAACGGCTGCAGTCGGAAAGTCTTTTTTGCTTAAGAAGGTTCCTAGCTGAGTGAAATGACCTGGAAGTATTTTAGTGGCCGCCATGATAAGAGCTGTTCGAATTCTTTAAACACTAAGGAAAGGAGGTTCAATGCTTCCTTTCAGATCTCCTTTAGCATAGGATACATCGGACCTTCCTAAGAGATAGGAAAGGAGATAATTCAATCCCACAATGCTTTGCGGGAGCAATATTTAAAGCAAACGAATAAACCCAAAGAAGTAGGAGAAGAGGAAGAACGAAAGAAGCGACGAAAGGAAAAGGAAAAAGAACAACTGGCTCTCAACATGACTGAAAAGTCACAGAGATCACCATGTAAGTCACCGTTACATAAAGTTTTGCCCATCTCATGCCATAACTTGATAATATGCGTAACGTTATATGTTCCAAACTCTCAACAATATGTTAAACCCATGTGAACTATAAACGTCACGCTACTGTTGTAACAATTCAAGTTAACATTGTGGTGTAAGATATGCTCAGTGTGCATTAATCATGTCACTATTTGAGCGTTGTTGAATCGCCAGCTTTTAGCAATATCATTACTTTATTTTTTTTCAGTCACAGATGCAGACATCTCTGCACTCATATGGGCACGTGTGTGGCTGGAGCACCTCTTCAGCGGGAGGCAGCCCTTTTTAGACTGTTACGCAAATGAATTTCACCCAAACACTTTAGAATAAAGCCTCTCACATCTCTACTCTGCCCCCCCCCCCCTTTTTTCCCCTTTCTTCTCTCTCTGAATTGAATAGTTCACTCATTTCTTGCATACGAACATCAACTAACACATAGAACCTGTCCATAGGCAGAAGATATACTGTTAATTGCACAGTTGCACCTTCATCCCTATGTATGCTCTTGTTATTTGTTCTCTTCTTTTTTTTCTGTGTTGTTATTGTCAACATATATTGCCAATATACACAATTAAAAATATATAATAAAAAAAAACTTCAAGGCACAATCATGTTAACATTTCAAGGTGTTTACTGAGTTTTGTGGTCGTTTTTAAACTATTGTAAGCAAATGACAGATGATCACTGATTGGCATAATAACACAGAAGTTTGTGTTTCAAGAAAAAAGGAAATGAAACGTTTTTATTTAGATGATGTTTTTAATTCAACATGTTTGCAACTTAAGAATGATATGTACAGTAGTAGATTTGTAAGCCTAACATATTTGCCTCTCTTGCATACACTTGAACACTTGTCATAAATAATCACAATGATTCAGGAGGGTGAGTGTGAGCAACCATTTTCAGCGTTTCAGTTTTGTGACTGCCTATCTATCTTTTTTAATTCAATTCAGACGTTGGTAATTAAGTCATATTTTTCACGGCGCTGTCCACGTTTATATAGCCTGCATGAAACAACATGTAAGTAGACACGGGGCGGAGTATCTGAGATGCGCTTTTTGTAGTCCATCTAAACTAAACTGTAGTTTCACCACGGTCGACCTACGTCACTGACATCCGCTGTTGCATGATGACGTAGCCCAGCGTAAATGCGGTCGGATTTTCTCAGCTCTGCGGTTCTCTTTTCCTTATGAATTCTCCTACTCATCTTTCCTTGACCTCATGATGTTTCCCACTGAGGTCAAAGAATAGTGATAAGGAATAGACGATAGGAGGGACTTTCCGACCACAGCCAACCATTCATGCTACAATTCACACCTATAGCCAATTTAGAGTCACCAACAAACCTGCATGTCTTTGGACTGTGGGAGGAAGCCAGAGAACCCTGAGAAAACCCATGCTGACCGCTGTGCCACCCACCATGTTCCAGACATGTGATGCATAAAACACTAAACACTGCTTCTCCATGTTTAGTCTTGACTCTGAGGACACAAAGTAGACCTGTCCCAGAAGACCTGAGAGATCTGGTCGCTACATATAGTATGTGCTGCATGAGTTGCCTTGCTTTCGCGAGTGTAACCCTTACCTGCTCTTGTCACTTTAAGATAGTGTTAAATGTATCAAATAGGAAATGAGGGTTGACTCTGTTCTAGGTTCGATGAGGAGACTGTTGATATTTACCTGCCTAATTATTGAATTAGACCTACAATATCCACCCCGAATACCACACACACAACAGACTGACAGTTTCAAAGGAGATATATTGAACCCAGTAAAGATTCTTCACAACACAGTATCTCAAAAAAATAATAATAAAAAAAATAGCTTGTGAGTAAATTGTAAACAAAAGTGAGTACTGGATTAAAATACAATTCAAAATTGGATTCACAATACACAGCTCTATTAAGCACCTTTGTTGTATGGAGATGTGAACGTGGATGACCCCTTTTCCGAAGGTGGATGGTTGACAGCAGAAGATGGTGGAGGAACCAAGGACCCAATGAAGGACTCTAAAAAAACCACAGCCTACACAGCCATGGAAGATAATTACTCTAGTACTTAATAAAAGTCCATTTTGATATATGTTACAGGTACCGCTGGACAGCACCAATGTAGCAGTTAGAAAAGCCTTGACCCTGAAAGACTGAAAATCAGGAAAACAAAATGAGACACCGGAGATGTGGCTGCTCTCTTCCAGGTCGTCTGGCGTTATGAGTGGAAAACGGAGCTACTCACAATCGGCCACCGTCCCTGGCCAGGCCACAGCCCCAGAGTGCCACCCACTGGTCTGAGGTGCACATAACGTGTCAATCCTTGTCTTAAAGAAAACATCTTTCACAGACCATTTTAGGGTACAGGTAGATATAAATCATGTCAATAATCCCACACAAACAATTAACAAAATACCCTGTGACCACATATAGTGGGCGTCACATATATTTTAAATAAAGTTACTGCTTTACAGTGTCTATTTTACTTTTTTCATAAATTCTTAATAGCCATCATATCTCACAGTACACAGAACATGAATTGACATAACATTTCAAAATAAACTCTGCTCATACTGTAACCTATTTACATTAATTTTACCGTTCATGACAGGGCAGGACACCACTCCAAGAGCTAAACACACAGATAAGCTCAGCTGCATGAAATCCCTGGTGCACCAAGCCGTTATCAAGCATTCAAACACAGTAATTAATCGATTAACAATACAGGATTCATAAAGCATGTATGTTTTTGTGAGAGTACAAGGCTCATCTTTAAGTCTTTAGCATCGTGTAACACTTTGCTAGCAAGTTAGCATGCTAATGTACCTCATTGATCATTACTCACCAGGAAATCAATTGTTTACAGCTCGTCAATCGTCTCGTCTGCATCTGTGTTCCACTCTGTGTTAGATTTCTGACTTGTGACTTTCTACCCTTTTTTCCTCTTCTTGCTTCTACACACACACACCACGCAGCATCAGTCGAGGGGACACGCAGAGAGTGGTATGAAGTTAAGATGCTTACTCGTATCAGTTTTTATCACACTAAAAAGTTTAAGTTTATTTACTTTATTAATCCCCTGAGGGGAAATTCAATGTTTTCACTCTTGCTTGTCAATTACTCACAGGTCCGAATGACACACACATGCACAAACAGGACCTATACATGCACAAAGTGGAGAGATGTCAGAGTAAGGGCGCTGCCCTTGATTAGGCGCCCCAAGCGGTTGGGGGGTTCGGTGCCTTGCTCAAGGGCACCTTGCTCAAGGGCACCTTGGCAGTACCCAGGAGGTGAGCTGGCACCTCTCCAGCCATCAGTCCATGCTCCATATTTTGGTCCAGACGGGGACTCGAACTCTCGACCCTCCGCTCCGGTTCCCAACCCAAGTCCCTATGGACTGAGCTACTGCCGTAACAACTGCCACCTGAATTAAAGGGACAGTAACACAAATTACCTGGGGTTTAACTAACCCTGGTTACACCAGCAAGCTCGAAAATAGAGAAGATGGCGATTTTTTTGTGCGAGTCGTGAGCGAATGGTCGCGGTATTCAACAAAAAACACGAGTTTGCGTGTGTTCTGACCTCTCTCAGCCACCGTAGACATCTCCCCCTGAACCAAGCAAGACCTGACACGCACATTTTTCATTTACTTACCCATTTGTAGTGCTAAATGTTAATTCTCCAAGTGTTCGAATAATCACTGGCACGCGAACCTGTCCACCCTGGGCTTTGGGTCCAAACTCACTTCTACTTCTTTGGGGTTTTTGGAGCTTTGCAAACACAGTGCACTACCACCACCAACTGTTCGGGTGTGGTTTGTATTTTGATGGGACAGCAGCTGCTGCTGGGCGATGTGTCTGTTTGGTTTTGGTGTGAATACACGTGTGCTGTCGCTTCACTTGGTGTAAATGAGGCCTTAGAGTTAAAGTTAAAGTTTGAAACAGTTTTAATAAAGTAGTGAATTTGGAAATACATGAGCTCTGTTTTTTGATTTTTATTGTGGTATTGAATGAGTATCGAGAATCGTGGAAATTCACTGGTATTGGTATCGACTACTGAAATTCTGGTATTGTGACAAGCCTAGTCCCTGTAGGGGACTGGAGGGGAGGTTGTTGAGTCCAACAAACCCCAGACTTTCACCTGGGAGCCCGGTGTTTGCTTCCTGTATAAATGTAGAGCCAAACCATGATGTTTTTTCTCTAAGACTAACCGTGCTATTGTTGCCTAAACCTAACCATGTGCTGTTGTTGACGTCCCAGCGCTGGTTGCAGTGTCCCAAAATGTCAACAGCAGATGCAGTGGGATACCAAGAGCATAGTAGGTAGATGCAAAAGTCCACTGACAAAGCTTCAATATGTGACAACTTGGGCAAGAACGTGTTGGAACTGTAATTTGCTTTGCGTCACTGAAATTTGGCTAAATGCTGCACAGCACCAAGTGGGTCATGTTTTTTAATAAGCCGATCTGATAGAGACGAGGACTCTGGCAGGAGATGGATAGAGGCGTGTACTTTACGGTGAATAAGGACTGGTGTGATGATGGGAATATGAGGTGCTGTCTAGTGATGGCCTCATGAAGCATTTTGTTTATTTCTGAGCCCACTAGATGGCTCTCTTGGTTTAAAGAGAGAGGCTCAAAGAATGGCAATTCTGTGGGTCTCATTCATGAAATGTGAGCAGAAGGAATTTGTGTGTAAACTGTTCGCAGATGGAAATTTACGTGCGTGTCCGCATTCATCAATGTTTTAGTAGCTCCGATCTTTTCGTAGCTACTAACAAAATCTACTCCTGCTCCTGACCACTCGTAGTGCTTGTGTAAATTTAGTAAAGCACATAAATATTGCTTGTCACTATTGGAAATTACAATTTTAACTCGTATTGCGCTCTGTTATGTATACAGTACACAGATGCCTTTGAAACACATAATCTAAACATGACAAAATATTAAAAATATAACACATTTAGTTAAATTAGTTAGCAATTAGCAGGTTTAAGATCCATGTTGTGGCTTTTTGATCATTTGAATGAATAAATCTGATTTGAAAATGTTTAATTTACGTTGCATAAAACAGAACTTTAGGTTATTAAGATTCAAATGATTTGAAGACGATGCATACAAACTGCTGTAGGCTATATGTTATCCGTATCATTTGTTAAAATAAATGTTAAATAGCTCTACATTCCGACAGCCATCTCTGATTTAGAGTTTATCCATTACGCACAAAACATCTCTGGTTTCCCGTTCCCACTTCATTCAGAACCCCACAAATTAATCCTCTATTTGTTTGATGGCCACTGTATTTTTGTGTGTGTGCTTATGCATTTCTTTGCCTCCAGTTTCATATCAAACCATTTACGCTTCACGTCTGACATGGTTCACACCACTACTAAAGTAAGAAAATAAAATGTTTTTTCTTAAGTCCACTTCACCCAAAATTATTTCGATCTCCACTTCGGAAAAATTCTTTTTTCTTTCTTTCTTTCTTTCTCTTTCTTTCTTTGCGAAATGACTGACAGGTCGACTGGATGCATCTACACCTCCTTATATGGTGGTCATTGGCTATTCATGGGCGGGGATTTAAGCTAATTGCTGATTACCGGGAGCGCGCTGTCACTTTACGATGGATTGGTGATTCATGACCATACACACATGTTTACAATCAAATCTGAGTTTCCCGCAGCATTCCTGAATCTGGAGAAAGTTTTTAGTAAAGTAGGCATTTATGTGCAAATCTACACACAGATTTACTCACGTTTCATGAATGAGACCCAGTGTGTTTTAAACCTTTTGTTGAACAAAAAGCGCCATCTAGTGGGCTCAGTAAATTAACCCTTAGATGCATAAGTGGGTCAAAAATGACCCGGTGAGGTTGTTTTCTTGCAATATCTATTTAATGAAAAGTTGTCATCATTTCATATTTCAGCTATTCCTCAAAAAACAAGTTATTGATATCATGCCATTTAAATTTTTAACTTACATTTTATACATTTTAAGAAATTTTAGTTTTTGTATTACTACCCCAAGCTTCCATAAGTGGGTCAAAAATTACCCACATTCATTTCATATGGAATTTCATGGGAACCTTTGATTCTTATGAACTGTGACTGTCAGGAACATATATTTTGTGGACCACACAGACTATATCATAAGTGTAACCCTGTAAGAAGATTGTTTTACACAGCAAGATCTGATACATGTAAGTATTATCTTCATTTTTTCCCTCAGAAATGTGTGTGCATGTCATTCATGACTACTGCGTGAAAGAGTAACGTTATATCTTATCATGTATCAAGAAATTAACACTAGCTAGCTAACTAAGCTAACTAACATTACTATATGTAGTATGTGTGTGTGTGTGTGTGTGTGTGTGTGTGTGTGTGTGTGTGTGTGTGTGTGTGTGTGTTAGAATGGGTGAGAGAGCAGCTGCACACTGCTTAGCACTTTTATCTTAAGTGCTTTGTACTTTTTGGAAAAAATAAAACATGAAAATAAAACAAAAAGCTGCTATTAATGCAGCTATTTTAACAAAGAAAGACTGTTATAAAGGCAGCTGTTTTAAGAATAAGGAAAATAGCTAACAGTACTGTATGTAATGTTACTGTGTGTGTGTGTGTGTGTGTGTGTGTGTGTGTGTGTCATTCATAACTATTGTCTGAAAGAGTATCTGTTTCTTATCATCTATCATCAATTTTGCCTATTTTATAGTTTGCGAAACAAGCTAGTTCACCAAGCTGGCTATCATTAGATAGATTGATAGATAGATAGAGAGATAGATAGATGTACTTTACTGTATGTATTGCGTGCATGTGCATGTGTGTAGTGTGGCTGTGAGTGTGTGTGTGTGTGTGTGTGTGTGTGTGCATGCATGTTTGCATTTATTTATATAGCAACATATTGATCAATAGGTTTGCTTGCCATTTAAAATATATTCTCTCTCTCTCTCCCTCACACACACACATATCCCTCCCTCCCTCACACACACACACACACACACACACACACACACACACACACACACACACACACACACACACACACACACACACATACTTACACAAAATGGATGTTGACATTGTTCTATTGCTGTTGTGCAATTTTCTTTATCAATTTTCAAAATGTTTTAAAAATGTTCATAATGTTGAAAAAGTGAAAAATAAAAATATTTCAAACATGAAATCATTCTTGTGTGGACCACAATATAATACAAAATACAATACAAATTATTGTTCCCAACCAAAATTCCAAAGGTGACATAAAAACACATTGATTCTAACACGGGTCATTTTTGACCCACTTATGGAAGAGTGTAGGGTCCAGTCACTCGTTCATCTAAGGGTTAAGAAAATGCTTCATGAAGCTTCATTTGGCCGTCACTAGTGATGTCCTATTCCTGAAGTGGATCACTGCTGGATGCTGTTCAGAGGCAGGTGCAGAGCAGTGCTGCTCATGCTTAGGAGGAGTGACCTTGCAGCCGTATTGTTGGGGTCTCAATCTGTAGACAGTTAAATTCAATTTTTCAATTAAATTTTATGACAAAGTCCAATATCACAAATCATAATTTTACAGCATACGACATCCATCTGTCCTTGGACCCTCACTGTAGGTTCTGACAACAAAGTATCAATCAATCAATCAATCAAGATAAGAAGATAAGGAGCTTTATTGTCATTGTGCACAGGATACAATGAAATTTCGTTTCAGCATCACAGAGGTCAGATCCACAAACGGTAAAATGTAAACAGTGTTGTAAAGTGCAGTGTACGAATAAATATTATGTATTATCATTATTATTATAAATACAAACATACATCTGGTTGTTAAAAACTAAATAAGAATTAAAGTCAAATGAGATTAAGATAAAAAAAAAAAAAAACGAGATGAAGAAAAAGAAGAAAAATAGATGAGATGGATGGCGGGGGGTTCTGACACTCTGTAGTTTGTAAGGGTTCTCATGCCATGCCACATGTCACGTGTTCTGTTGTCTTTGAAATTGTCCTCGATGCGCTGTTTATAACCCGTTTTAGCGTCCTGAATGCCTCCTGTGTAGTGTTGATCTGGATCTGCTGTAGGCCTCTCTGTCCCCAGACCGGAGTGCTGCATCCTGAGTTCTGAGCAGTATCCGCAGATTGTTGTTAAACCAGGGCCTCTGGTTGGGGAACACTTTAATCTGCTTTTTCATGCTGGTGTTTTCAATGCAGAAATTGATGTAGGAGAGTACGGTGTCAGTGTACTGCGCTATGTCACGGCGTTCAAAGAGTCCCCATTCAGTGTCCTCAAAGCAGTCCTGTAGTGCGGATGTGGTCTCCTCAGTCCAGACCTGCACTGTCTTAGTCTGAGGTTTGGTGCTGCTGATACGGAGCTTGTAGGTTGGTGTCAGGAACAGAGAGGCATGATCTGACTGTCCAGGGGTCCGTTTCACAAAGCAGGTTTAGTGAAAACTCAGAGTCTTTTAACCCTGAAATGAGGGAAACTGAGTTTTCCGTTTCAAAAAGGGAGGTAACTCAAGAGGTAACTCTAGCCTGTTTCAGAGAGAGAGGTAACTTAAGCTCTCAGTCAGTTACCGCAGTAACAGACTCTATGAACCTAACCTGGTCGGGACCAGGTTTTTCTCAGTGAACCTCGAGTTTCTCTCTGTCTCCGCCCTCTTTCAGAGCCACACACTCCATTTGATTTCCTCATTCATTCAGTCAGCAGGCGAGTTTTGGCGTAGCCTAGTTCTGCCGTCTGTCATTTAAAACAATCATTTAAAAAATCCAAGTCAGTATATTAGAAGTCCATTAGGCACAGTAGGTGGAGACTTTTTTCACTAACATGGCATGTCCTTTTGATAACGATCCCGTGGATGAAGGTGCAGCATTACTGCGCAGAGAATTAAATATTCGTCGGGAGATGGTTATCAGACCGCGCATAGATGTTCTAGCATTTCCACACAATTATCTTTTTGAGCTGTACCGTTTCACGTCACAGTCCATCATCTACATACACAACCTAATCCGTCCTTACACTTGCAACATTACCAATCGTAGTCATGCTCTCACGTCCCAGCAGATATTGTGTGTTGCGCTCTGTTTCTTTGCAAATGGAAGTATTTTGTACAATGTTGGAGATGCTGAGCACTTGAGTAAGGCAACTGTATGCAGGGCGGTCAGAAAAGTGTGCTCGTTTTACAGGCATCTGCCTTCTTTCTGTTGGCTGAGTAGAAGTCTGTGTTAGTTTAAATAGGCTTAATTATTTAACAGAACGTGATATAGATGAGAAGACATTTATGTGCATGAAAACAGCATTATGTTGGGGATAAAACAACTGCACAGTCAAACAGCCACTTAATATTTACTTTACAATGCAAAACGTGATCAAAATGAGGTACCCCATGAGATTATGCCGAGGTCTAATGTTTGAACAATGTTTTTAGATTTCAGCCTAAGCTGCTGCCCTAACCCCTTCTCCCCCGCGGGATTACACCTAAATGAAATAAATTAATAGACTACCATTCAAGCAGTTTTCCCCTGTAATATTATTGTGATTGCAAAGAGCTACATTTAAACTTATGCACTTCTTTTTGAAAACATGTTCAAACTCGCAGTATGAGCGCATTAAGATTTCTAATTCTAGTGGGGTGAAAAACGCAGCCCTCCTCTTCCCCGTTGCCATGGTGACTCGTCGAATCGGGGCTCCACTGATGCTGGCTTTCTATAGTTGTGGTGCACGCGCTTAACTCCAGGTGAAACTACTCCGAGTTGATTAAACTGATTCAAATCAGCTGTTCTGGAACCGGAAACTCAGAGTTTCCTATCTCAGAGTAGATCAACTCAGAGTTCAAGATTAGACTCAGAGTTTGTTGAACCTGCTTTGTGAAACGGACCCCAGGTATATTAGTGTACACCTGGACCAGTGTCTTTATGTGTCTCGCTGCTATGTGAACATTTTTGCGGAACTTGGGTAGGGTGGACTTCAGGTTGGAGTGGTTTAAATCTCCTGCCATGATGAAAACACACTCTGGATGTCAATCAATCAATCAATCAATCAATCAATCAATTGGGGCCTTGTCCAAAGCAAGCCTGAGCCATCCCTAACTATAAGCTTTATTAAAAAGGGGGCGATTCTAGGATCAGAGGTTTAGGGGTGCTGAGCACCCAGAGAGCTGCCCAGCCAGGCAAGATAAATTTCACTGTTTTGTACATTTTAATGCAATTTCATTCCCACATTTGTGAAAGAAAAGCACAAAACTTTTTGGGAAAGTCTGTGACTAAACCACCAAATCTGATAAAGGTTATTTGAATGCTGATAGACAGCAAAAGAGGAATGGATTGGAATCATAAAAGAAACATATCGTAACCCTAATTTCTGGGGGAGGATAACTCATTTTGATACAGCAGCTCCTCAACATACACATAAACAGTATGTATGTTTCTGGAGTAAACCTGCCCCCTATAGAGAGTACCAAACATACTAATAAGAATACTAATAAATAAAGTCCTCTCTCTGCTCCTCTCTCTCTTTGTACTGTCAACCAAAAGGCAAATAACCAAACAATGCATTTTATATAATCAATCAATCAATATATCAATCAATTTTATTTATAAAGCCCAATATCACAAATACAATTTGCCTCACAGGGCTTTACAGCATACGACATCCCTCTGTCCTTTAGACCCTCACAGCGGATAAGGAAAAACTCCCCCAAAAAAAACCCTTTACCGGGGGAAAAAAAATGGTAGAAACCTCAGGAAGAGCAACTGAGGAGGGATCCCTCTTCCAGGACGGACAGACGTGCAGTAGATGTCGTACAGAACAGATCAGCATAACAAATTAACAGTAATCTGTATGACACAATACAGTAATCTGTATGACATCCTCGGTAATGACAGTAGCTTACAACAACATTCATGAAAGTAATAATACTGTCGTTATAGTTCTGGCTACTGTGGTACAATATGTTGAAAGTATATATTAGTATCAGGCAGTATACATGTATGATAATATCATATGTCTATAATAGCAGCAGAAGTATGACTAATGATTAATGATGGCAGCAGCAGCAGCAGGAGGCATCTGGCAGGACCACGGCAGCAGCACAACCACACACGTCACACTATCCAGGCACCGCTGCAATACGAGTTAACCTGAGAGATAGTGGAGCACAAAGGCTCCGGAGAAGAAACCGAGTTAGTGACATCCAGAATGGCCGAGTAAAATAGATACAGTAATAGGATACGAGAGAGAGAGGGAGAGAGAGAGAGAGAGCGAGAGCGAGAGAGAGAGAAGGTGCCCGGTGCATTAAAGGTGGTCCTCCGGTAGACTAGGCCTAAGTCAGCCTAACTAGGGGCTGGTACAAGGCAAGCCCGAGCCAGCCCTAACTATAAGCTTTATCAAAGAGGAAAGTCTTAAGTCTAGTCTTAAATGTGGAGACGGTGTCTGCCTCCCGGACCGTAGCAGGAAGATGATTCCACAGGAGAGGAGCCTGATAGCTGAAGGCTCTGGCTCCTGATCTACTTTTGGAGACTTTAGGGACCACGAGTAACCCTGCGTTCTCAGAGCGCAGAGTTCTGGTGGGATAATATGGCACTATGAGCTCTCTAAGATATGACGGAGCTTGACCATTTAGAGCTTTATAAGTTAACAGTAGGATTTTAAATTCAATTCTGGATTTTACATGGAGCCAGTGCAGAGAAGCTAAAACAGGAGAAATATGATCTCTCTATCTCTGATAATAAGAGACAATAAACTGATACACTGATCCAATTTACAACATCATTCTAGATAGATAGACCATTTGATCTTACACTCTTACCTGAACCTGGCTCTTTATTTTTATTTTTTTTTCGAAAAAAACAATCTTATATTCATGATGAGGCTGTCTGTCTGTACACACACAGACACACAGACACACACACACACAGACACGCATACACACACAATAACGTTAATGGGCATCCAGTCAGTTAGCTAGTCAGTATCACCTTGGCTTTAATATTAACACATGCACATGACACAACAGCTAGCTTCTCTCATTTCAATTCAAACAGAGGACAGTGAGTACTGACCACCTGTAACATTTCACTGGTAGTGATAATAATATGTTGGTATTGAGTGGTAGAAGTTAAGAAATGTGCCACATATCACCCACTCTGGAAGGCAGTGCATTGCTCTGTGCAGATAGAGCGCTCAGAGCCCGAGTAGGGGAAAGGTGGGAGGGATGGGGTGGGTCAAACCATTTTTGAGGCAAGAGGGGGTGCTGCTAAAAAAGGACATACAGTAATAATAATAATAATAATAAAAAAAAAATCTCTCAGATTTTAGGGGTGCTGGGATTCAATTTAGGGGTGCTTCAGCACCCTCAAAAATGGGCTAGAAACGCCTATGCACTGCAGAACACTTCTGCCCGTCCCGGACAGAAACTTTGCCACACCGGAAATCCGGTGCTGTGCCGGAGAACTTTAACCCCTGGCAATATTACACTTGAGGATGTGCTTTACCTCATTATTGTCATGACAGTGATGCGGTCAGGACGGTCTGCAAGCATCACAGTAAAGCACGCCCTCTCGTGTTATATTGCTTTATTCCCTCAGCTGAGAATCTATGATGCACATATGATGCTATTTCCAAAGGAGATGATCAATGAGAGGTGCTTTTTTAGATGATTTCAAGCTGAAACTCAGAGCATAACCTGGTCCAGAGCAGGTCCAGACCAGTAAAATGACACTTGACAGGTGTCATTTTACTGCTACGACTATTTTTACTTTTAATATTAAAGTACATTTTGACAATGTTGACAATGCATTATTTTCAGTCATGAACAAATTTCTGCACCATGTTGCTAAACTGATCCATAATGTTGTGAATGGTATAAAGCTATAATATATGTGTACATTATCAATGTTAAAACTCAAGTTAATATTTACATTTAATTTTACATTTCTTACACTTTCAATGTACATTTCAGATGGTTACTATAGTTGTTTATAATGTATGAAACTAACAGACTACAGCTTTATGCTCCATTTTCTTCATATGTTTCAGTCATGTCAGACATTGATGAAAGTTCCATAACCTTAGGAATCACAGGGTAACTTGTCTCTATGGTTCAAGCTGAATATTTGACCAAAGAAATTACATGCAGTGTAGTGGAGGGACTCATCTTGTATTTATTCATTGTATCACACTGTATCAAACATCTATAGAGGCCTCACTGCCAGAAAAAGGGACCGGCTTTAACTGTTGATGTCCTTAAGAAGCACAACAAAACATCAGTATTCGTTTCACAGCATTTAAGAATACTTTTGAAAGTACACTGTAATTGAGGCCACTGTTACCCGGCTGTCCCTGTTATGCTGAGGTCACACATTGACAAGTTTATCAAAAACAAACTGCTGTGTTCTCTGAAACAATGTTGCCATTATTGTTGTCGTTTTGAAGAGGGTTAATGGTATCATTCAGTTCTTGCAAATCTCTGTCATTTAATGGGGAAAATCCTCTTTGAGAGTTTGGTGAGGAGGGAAAAACTACCTCTGCTGTTGGGAGTTCTGGGTTATGAAGATGAAGCAAATAACTGTCCAGAGTAAAAAGTTGAACTGGTGTTGTATTTTCCTTCAGATGACACACAGTGATTGTTATATCTTGCTTTAAAAAGTGCGGTTGATTCTGGGTAGAAAGACATAATGGAGACAAAATAGGTCTGTTGCATTTTATAAGTCTAGGATACTCAGGGATTCCAGTTCATAAAAAATAGGTGCATAAACATGGCTGCAGTTTTTGTTCAAGTTTCGGCTGAAACGCTCAATCCTTTGGTTGTGTACAGAGCTTCCCATTAAGACAGAGCCTTCACCCCTGCTGGCATGCATGTCCTCCCAAATCTGAGCGTTCTCTCCTCTGTGATCAGTCCTGATGTGCAGTGGTCGTGCCAAACTGTCCAACATCTGCAGTAAAGAGGTCTTTCACAGTTTCAGCTCAATTATTGTTGGAGCGGTAAAAAAACATCAACATCCTACTGTAGCCGTCTATTGCACCATGAGCAACCAATTTCCTCCTTTTTTTTTTTCTTTTTTTTTTTTTTCTTCTCTTTCTCTTATCAGCCTTTATTGGAAAAGCTTCCTAATATGAGCCAGAGAGGGCCGTGATACACCAAGGTGTGTCAAGGGGAAAGTAAGGAACAAGCAAGGGGGAGGGGGCAGGTGCAAGTCCTGAGTTACATAGTGACAGTGCATGCGGAGGAGAAGGAGGGAAAACAAACAAACAAACAGACAAAAAAAAAGGGATAAACAGGCAGTGTAGCTGATGTATTGTGGCCTTGAGGTGGTTGTGCTCCATGCAGATTATCAGAAATAAACATATACATGTCTACTATACTGTACTGAGAAACAGAAACAAAAGAGAAGTCTATACTGAACACCAAAAATGTGAGAGTCTTGGTGGAGGGGGAAAGCCCGCCTGTAGAGAAGAGAGAGCGCAGTGTGGAAAGTTTGAGAAGCAAGTGGGCCCCTTTGAAGTGATCCCATCAGTTCTTTGTGATGCGTCACGGGGCTGAAGTAACGAACATGCATGCGTGTATTTGAACCCTCCCAATGTGTTTATGAAAACCAACACCAGGGTCCAGGGCCGGCCCTGCGGGGGAAGGGGGGCGGCCCGTCACCCCAAGACCACAGGAGCGCCCAGACCCCACGACCAGGGAGCCACAGAGGCGGCAGGACGCCCCGCAGGCCCCAGGACCAGGGGCGGCAATGGCCAGCCCCCCCAGAGAGCCAGAGACACACCCCAGACAGGCGGGACAGGAGGGGACCACCCACCCACCGCCCGACGCGGACCGCCCCCACCCCCCACACCCAACCACCACCCACCCCCGACCACCCGTATCAAAAGTGTGTGTTAACCCACCACCCCCCCTCTTACTATGATTCTCCGATCCCTGACGGAGAATCATTAACCCTACACCGTGAATGTGCATGTGAGTGCCCATAAGTGTGATGTGCTGCATTAAAATTGAGGGACATAGGAGACAGGTGTGGCCAAGGCTGATGGCTACAGCACACTGCTGTCCTGCAGCCCGTGCAGCCATAAGGCACCTGGAACCTGTTCCCATTTGTCCCCCAAAATGTAGGTGTATGTGGTGCTTTAAAATTAGAGGACAGAAAAGGATGGGCCGGGGGGCAGCATGGAGGGCTACCGGACACCACTGTCCCATAGCCTGCCCCATCATGAAGCCCCCCAATCCATCTGTGGTCTGCGCCTCGAAGAGTGAGTGTATGTGGTGCGTTAAAAACTGTGGAGTGTGTGGAGAGTGAACAAAATGTGGTTTAGGAGGCCAGGCCAGTGTGGGCCCGGCCCGAAGGCTGGAGGGATGGATGACAGGGGCCACAAGGCGGCGCCAACCAGACCCCGGTGCCGCGAGGCCCCAGCGCCCATGGATAGCGGGCCAGGCGGGCCCCAAGGAAACCCAACAGGCCCCCACCCAGCCCCGCCCCCCAAGCAACTGCAGCGCCAGGCCCCCGCAATGGTCCCGACCTGGGTCACACCGCCCGCAGCAAATCGACCCCCAGCAGAAGGACGAGACGCGCCGCCAGGGAGCACAGAAGACGAGCCCCACCCAGCCCCCCCGAACCCCGAAGCGCAGGAGCACAGGCCAACCCGCAACCCCGCCAGTATCCCCCCAGACCACCACAGACCCAGAGCCGGGCCCCCAGCCCATCCGACCCGCCCCCCCACCACCGGCCGCACACCAACGGGCAGGCCCACACTGCACAGCACCAGAGCACCCCCCGCAGGCAGCACCCAGCCCCCGCGCCAGGCCCCCCAGCCCGGGGGAGGACCCCGAGCCCGCCCAAGGCCAGGAGAGAGGGGCAGGGAGGGACGGGGAGAGGGGGGAGGGAGAAGGGAGGGGGAAGGGCGGGAGCGGAGCGAAGGGGGGGGGGAGGAGGAGCCCACCCACCCCGCACCACCCAGGGCGGAAACAGCCCCCCAAGGGGGACCGGCCACGCCGCCCCCGGCCCAGGGAGCACGGGGAGACCCCGCCGCCTCCGGGCACACAGGACGAGCAGTCCAGACGCACCGCCCCCAGGGGAAACCGCCCGACCCCGCGACCCCACACAGAGCCAGGGAGCAGGCCCGGATTCAAGGGGGAAAAGGTGCGCCTAACACATGCTTAAGACCTTGAAATCTGATGAACCGCTGTGGTATATTGTGGTGTGAGAGATAGAGGGAATAGGGGTTACATCATTAACAGAAACAGAAACAGGTTACATATGACACAACAGTCTTTACAGACTTGTAATATTTATATGTACAGGTGGCATATGCTCACAGGCTGAGTGGCACTATACAGACATGTTTAGTGAGAGAATAAATGGTGACCATTTTTCTGTAAAGTATGTTAATTGATTTCTGTGGCCGGCAGAAATTTTCTCCAGCGAAATATGTTCTGCAAGGAGATTCAGCCAATGGTTGATGTTGAGGGTCTGTTTATCTTTCCAATTGACTAGGATTGTTTTCTTGGCGATGGCAAGAGCTACAAGAAGAGAGTTGCAGTGGCTGTTTGGGAGGTCAATTGTCATCAGGTCACCAATTAAGCACAGGTTGGGAGATAATGGGATCCTGCAGTCCAAAATGGAGGAGAGTTTTTGAGTGACTGTTGACCAGAAGTGCTGGACGGGTGAACATAACCAGAGTGCATGAAAGTAGGTGTCTGCAGTGTTCTGAGTACACTGAGTGCATGTGTCAGATTGACTAAAGCCCATTCTATTCATCTTTTGTTGGGTGATGTGTGTTCTGTGGAGTACTTTAAATTGGATAAGCTGTATATTAGTGTGTCTTGTCATCTTAAATGTATTTTTGCATATCTGAGTCCAGAAGTCAGGGTCGGGTGAAGCACCCAGCTCCTTTTCCCATTTTAAAATTGGTAAATGTATAGAGCTGGTCTTTAACAGTAATTTATAAATCTTGGAAAGGTTCTTCTTATTACTCGGAGAAAGCTTTGTAATATGTTTGGCAAATTCTGGTGGCTGCAAAGTGTCCTGAGGCGCTGGAATTCTCTTCTTGATTGTTTTTATCAGTTGTAAATATTGTAGAAAATTTCCATTACTTATTTCAAAAGTTTGAAATAAGTTTGTGTATGTCATAAGTATATTGTCTTGGAAAAGGTGATGGAGATGAGTTACTCCCTTCAACTCCCATGTGCTAAAATGGAGAGGTCTTTTGTTGATTTCAAAGTCCGGGTTGTGCCAGATTGGAGAGAGCAAGCAAGGTTCTATCTGAGAGTTTGTGATTTCTAGTGTTTTCCACCAGGCTGACAAGGTGGAAGCAATCATTGGGTTCTTAAAGCAGTTATGACGTTTGAGTGTAGTGGTGATAAATGGGAGGTCAGAAAGTTTTATATTGTTACAGTCCGCCTGTTCTAGTTCGAGCCAGGAGTTGTAGTCTTCATTAGGGTATAACCATTTCAGTAGGTATTGTAGCTGGTTAGCCAAATAGTAATGTTTAAAGTTAGGAGCGTCCAAACCCCCTTCCAGTTTGTTTTTCTGAAGGGTACTTAGGCTAATTTTTGCTGTTTTGTTCTTTGAGTAAAATTTTATAATTGCAGAATCTAATGACAGGAACCATTTCGATGTGGGAGTGAATGGAATCATGGAAAAAAAATAGTTAATTTGGGGTAGAATTTTCATTTTAACTGTTGCTATTCGACCCAGGAGGGAGATGGGAAGATTATTCCAGCGCTTCAGGTCACCACAGATCTTATCTAGAAGCGGGCTAAAGTTCAGGTGGACCAAGTCTGATAGTTTGGATGAAATATTTATGCCAAGATATCTTATGTTGCCCACAGGGAGAGAAAATTTTTGGTCTGCAGGATTCCAAGAGTTCTCCGTTATTGGCAGTATTGTCGATTTGGACCAGTTGATGGAGTAGTCCGAAAGTTTAGAAAAATTTGTTATGAGATTAAATACTTCATGTAAAGATGATTTCGGTTCTTGTAGGTAAAGTAAAATGTCGTCGGCATATAGATTAATTTTATGCTCTGAATTGGCGGAATGGATACCTCTGATCTTGCTGTTCTGACGGATTGCCATGGCCAATGGTTCGATGAATATTGCAAACAGTAGAGGCGAGAGTGGGCACCCTTGTCTGGTACCTCTCTGCAAAGTGAAGCTTTTAGATGTGATCCCATTGGTGGTGACTGTGGCCATAGGGGAATTATATAAGGCTGATACCCACTTGATAAATGACTCTCCAAAGCCAAATCCACTCAGGGTGGCAAATAGGAAGGACCAGTTGACCTTGTCGAAGGCTTTTTCTGCATCAAGTGACAGAACAATTGTTTTGGCATTAGCCCGTTGTGCTTTACTTATCAAATTAAGAACTCTTCTGACGTTATTACTTGAGTGTCTGCCATTAATGAAGCCTGTTTGATCATTATGAATTATTGTTGCAATTATTTTCTCCAGTCTAGAAGCAAGTGCCTTTGAGATAATTTTGATATCACTGTTGATTAGTGATAGAGGACGGTAGCTAGAAGGAAGTGTGGGGTCTTTGTCTGGCTTTAGTAATAATTTGATTGCTGCTGTATTCATGTGAGGTCTTATACCCCCGTTGTTTTTGATCTCTGTCACTGTCCTGATGAAAAGTGGTGCTAATATAGTCCAGAAATGTTTTATAAATTCAGCAGGAAAGCCATCTGGACCTGGGGCCTTACCTGTTGGCATTTTGTCTAATGCGCTCTGCAGGTCATTAATAGTCAGGGGGGCATCTAAAATATTTCTGTGTTCCGTGGATAATTGAGGTAAATTTAGGTTGTCGAGAAAAGCCTGAATATCTTCTGGGTTTGGATTGTTTACTGTTGAATATAGATTATGGTAGAAAGAATAGAAAATCTGATTAATCTCCTGAGGGGATTGTGTGTAATTTCCGGACGGCCCCTGGATTGTTGTTATCAGAGATTTTTCTTTATTACGTTGGAGCTGGTTTGCCAAAAATTTTCCTGATTTGTTACTGTGTTCAAAGTTATTATATCTTAGTTGCTGTATAATAAATTCAGTTTTCTTTGATAGAATATTGTCCAATTGTGATTTTGCACACTGTAATTGGGTCCATACCTGATCACTTGGATTGTTCGCATATTCCTGTGTTAGTTGTTTAATTTTTTCCTCAATGTTTTTTTCCGCTTGCAATTCCTGTTTCTTTTTGTAGGAGGAGTATGATATAATTTTCCCTCTGATTACTGCCTTTCCAGCCTCCCATATTAAAGATGGAGATAAATTTGGAGAGTCATTATCTTCAAGAAAGTTTGCCCACTCCCGTCTCACCATTTTATCAAAGTCTGGGTCTTTAAGTAAAGAGATATTAAAGCGCCATGTTGGGGACCGTCTATGGATGGTTTCTATTTGCAGATTGAGTGATATTGGTGCATGGTCGCTGATAATGATAGGGTGTATTTTTGTGGTAATTTTTTGTGAGATGGAATTATTTAAGAGAAAAAGGTCAATTCTTGAAAATGAGCGATGCACAGGAGAGAAGAAAGTATATTCCCTCTTCGATGGGTATTTGAGTCTCCAGCCATCGCCAAGCCCAAAATCATCCATATATTCCTGTATTACCTTAGCCGATTGTGATTGCTTTGTATGTACTGAGTTACTAGATCGGTCTAATGAAGCATTTAGGACTGTGTTAAAGTCTCCTCCAATTATAGTTGTCGAGCTGCCTGATAGGTTAGATAGTAGAGAGAAGACTGTGTGAAAGAAGGCTGGATCATCATTATTAGGGGCGTACAGATTAACGGTTGTATATAATTTGTTAAAGATTGTTGCCTGAATAATGATGTAGCGGCCTTCTGGGTCTGTTACCGTGCTGTTTAAAGTGAATGGTAGTCTCTTGTGGACCATGATAGAGACACCTCTTTGTCTGTTGTTATAGCAGGATGAAAAAATTTGATTAAAATTTGGATCTTTAAGAGATTTTCCTTCTGACTTTAGCAAGTGGGTTTCTTGTAGGAGGAATATATCTGTTTTCAATTTTGTGACAAAGTCCATCACTTTAATTTTCTTCGCCTGTGAGCGGATGCCATGCACATTCCAGGAAACCAAGTTTAGGTGTGACATTGACAAAGTGGGGGTTTTATCATACTGTGTGAGGGTATGGAAAATAATATGTGTGTGTTTCTGTGTGAGTTTCTCTCTGCGTGGATTTTACATGAGTAGATGTAATTGTTAAGTGTATGTATTACAGTCAACCGATGTGTCATGGTGAAGCATTGCAGAGTTATGGAGCAGAGCATCAGAATATATATAAGCACAGTTAACAACCAGAAGCGCCTGCGTGTTGAGGTATTCACAAACCTGAAAAACAAAGGGGTTACATGGAGTGTATTTGTGTGTGAGGTGAGGGAGGGGGAATGAGTGAGAGGGGAGGGGGGGGACATGAAGGAGGGAAAAAAGAAAACAAAATTGAGAAGGAAAGGGAGAATACTGGGTGGGGTGTGTGAAGTGTACATTTACACCCTGTGAGATTTTTTTTTTTTTTTCTTCTTCTTTTTACTAAGTCAGTGTTATGTTCATTATGTACACATATGTAACCATACATCCATATGTACATACATACACATCTGCGTATATACATACATACATATAGATATATATACACATATACATATATATATACCCGGGCCGCACGATTAATTGCATTGCATTCACAGGAATGCTTAGTTATCTGTTGCAGGAGAAATGTGTAAGAATACCATTTTGAATGAAATATACATGCCTATATTTATTTATTTATTTATTTATTTATTTCAAGAATAGTGCAGCCCCAATATATATACATGCATACACACATCTTTTGATCTTTTTTTTTTTTTTTTTTTGTATTCCTTTGATAATATAATTAAGCTATGGTTCTACTTTGTTTTGTGGTTTTAGGGGCACTTATCTCATTTAGAAGAGCCATGGGGTGGTGGTAGAGTTGCGGAACAGTTGACCATCTATGTATAATTTGTCTACCACAAGGGAGGTCCTATTTCCCTTCTGCCTGTGCTCTTTTAATATAGGATATAACACTTTCCGCCTCTCGTTGATTTCCCTGGGGAACTGATCGTTCATACCGAACGAAGTGCCTTTCAGCTCTCGTCCTTTACTTTTAACGAGCATTTTCTGCTGATAATGTTCGAATTTGGTGATGATGGGACGAGGACGCTGACCTGCTCGGGGTCCGAGCCTGTGGACGCGGTGAAAGGTGATGTTGTTGACAGTCTCCGTCGGGATCTTGAGGGCCGTCACCATAAACTTCTTTAAATGGACTTCTGGATTGTCTGTTGTGCTCTCCGGGATGCCAGAAATGATTAAATTGTCTCTCATGCTTCTGGACTGCACGTCGAGGACAGTTTCCTTCAGGAGTTTATTTTCCTTTTTGAGGAGATCTACATCTGACGTGACCGCCGCTAAGGTGGAGCGGAGTTCAGCGTTGTTTTGCTGCAGGTCGCTAATCTGCTGGTAAGTGAACTCCAAGCTTACCTTCAGGTCTTTAATCTCCTGGTGAAGCAGACCGAGCACTTCTAGCTTCTTGTTGATGGATTCCAAGACGCTGAATTCGGAGGATAATAAGTCCTGCGTGTCGGTGGCGGAGTCGGTCTTCTTCCTCTTATTGGGGTTGTCGGCAGGGCCCTCCATGACGCACTCGTAGTAGTAACGATCGATAAACTCTTCTAGGTCCTCCACTCTGGCTGATGGTGCAGGCTGGAGTTGTCACCCGTTAGGTAATTATATTTGTTTGGCTAACGTTAGTTTGTTGATATCTGATCTAGCAGCTAGGCGCCGCCATGTTGAATCTCAAAATCTCACAGTAGTCTCGCGGTCTCACGCTGCCATCTCACCTCTCACCCCCCCCAACCAATTTCCTCCTAATCAACTTATGATTTCCATCCACATGCCATATGAAATTTGGATGTGGGACAGAATATACTCTCGGAGCTATTGCTGTTCTTCTCCCGGCTAGGACACCAACTGGGTCCACCCTTCGCAGTGAATCCCTTGTACGTCGTCTTTGAACCACAATGTTTTGGGAGCGCAGATGCCCCATAAGCATCACTTCTCCAACATTTGGGTGTTCAGTCTTTATTTGTGACACTTTAAGATCCAATTGTTGATCACTGATGCTGTTAAATTTTGATGTTGGGATATTATAGTCTTGCAATAACTTGTAGAAAGTTGGCTTCAGTAAAGTTTGGAAATGTGATGCCTTCCTTGGTAGCCATCCTAGAACACAGCACAGAATATGACATTGAGCATGTTTCTATAACAAAGATGGGTCATTCAAGAGAGAGAATTATAGACACTATAACGGAAATAAAATACCAAAGACATTATTATCTTGTAACATGTTGGTGTTGAATGTAATATGCCACCATGATCGGAATTAAAATCGAAATATTACACCACACACATTAAAAACAAACAGCTAGCTAGGTTACATGAGTATGAAAGTATACCGAGCAGTATGATGTCCCAGTGGAGGTGGCGTATGGCAAGCCGTTTGAGCATTTATTCCATATGGAATAAATGCTCAAACGGCTTGCCATAGTGGCGGGTGTGGCTGCTCAAGGTGTATTGCTGGTGGAAGCCTGAAAAGACATTTACAAAATATAAGTGACATTTTCTTTAGTGTGTTTTGACGTTAATATGTCTAGTGGTCAAAGGAAATGAAATAAATGTGCTATGCATGAAGTGTACTGATGCTATTAGCAAATCTCTACTGTGCTAACGTTAGCTAGTTCAGTTAAGTTAGCCTTAGTAAGAACCTAATGCGACGCGAGTTGGAAAACAATCTTACCGAGTGTTGTGGAGGCTCTATGGCGGATACTGTCGCTGTCGATGTACTGCTAAAATTCTGTATTGCCGCCAGAACGGCCCTTCCAATGTTTTCAGCTAAATCGGACATGTCGACATGATGGCAAGCAGCAAGGAGCATGGAGAAGGTGGGTGGGGGCGGGGGTAGGATAGTGCTGGCCAAAACATCTCGATCGCTCCTTCATTTTAAAAAATATTTTATGGAGCGCAAATCATGTTTATGTTTTGAATTTGTGTTTTGGCCTGTTGCGCCACCCACCGCTGTCTAACAGTCACGCAGTCAGTAGAGTCTCAGCATCCGAGTTGCCAGTTACGACTGAGCTACAATGGCTGACGGTGGGAACAAACCCAAACGACCTCATTATGAGTCTCAAAAACACCAAGACAAAACGCGAGGGAAAGCGAGGGTCTATATGGAAAATGCTTTTGAACGGTTGAGACGGTTAATAGCGGAAAAGAATTTAAAATTGGATGTCAAAGTGGCTACTCTTCTCCTTGACAGGTAAGCTTTAGCCAAAGTTGGCTAACTAGCGTGATAGCTAGACGGGGATGGACATTTCAAAAACACTCAACTGTTATTCATTGATCATACATTGTAGCCCATGTGCAGGTGGGTCATCGACCCGACTGATTTTAACAAACGTTAGCAACACGGCAAGCAACATTAGCAGTGTACCAGTACATAGCATTAGCAGCCGGCTCCTCCCGGCAGCAGAGAAGCCGGACTTGCTCAAACGGTCACGGCCACGGCAGCCGCCCGTGGGCAAACAAATCAGTCTCCAGCGTGCTGCTGTCCAGCCGCTGCTGACGTGTTTGCTTTGGTAACAGTGCAAACATTAGCACGATAATACGAAACTTTACATTTACTCTTCCACCTCTCACACTTCTCTTCCTCTGTCTGAGCCGGTCACCTGGCTCATCATCAGCCTCACTTGGTAGTGAATAGCTAGGGTCCGTATCAGGCTGAAACAAGTCAAAATAAACATGAAATGATAACGTTATCTAGCGTTAGCATACACGACTCGCAGCAGTATTTTGATTTTGAGTGCAGTAACCGTTTTGGCCACATTCTTACATACAGCACCTTTAATAAAGATCAGAACCCCTCCACCGCTAGCTTCTTGTCTATCCTTCCTGAAACACACGAAACCTGGTACTATCATATTTGTGGGCACACTGCTATGTAGCCAAGTTTCAGTAAGACAAAAATAGTCCAAGTTTGACTCCGTCAATAAAGAATTGCTCTGATCTGCTTTTGGTACAATACTTTGGATGTTAAGATGACCGCCAAGAATGCCTTTAGGTTTAGATTTTGAGTCCCATAACACTCTGGCGTGATTCACTGACACAGCCTCGATCTTCGGATCAAAAAGTTCGTGTTTATCTTTTAACAATCCACATGTTTTCTGTTCCAGCCTTGGCTGGTGTCTCCGACAGTTTATCATAGCCTAATAGGCACACCATAACATGCTCTGCAACCCCCGCTTTTGGCTACAGTTTACATGCATATGTTTCAGTACTTTGAGCATGCGTATGTTTCAGTATTTCTTAAGAAGCGTTTCAGTGCCCCCTACTGCCTAACAGTGAAAATATGGATTGCCAAAAACCTCTATGGTGGGGAGGCATTATGTCATTAATGATAGAAGATCAAGGCAATGGCAGGGATAGTGTAAAACGTCATCATTCAAGACAACCTGTCATCAGACGATGCACCTTCAAGCAGGTAGCCCTGTTGTGGTGGAGACGCAAATCCCTGTTGCGCCGGGGTGATACAGTGAGTCAAACCAAGCCAGCATATGTGTAAAGAAAAACAGTAACTGTCTCCCTTCTTATCTGCTCAGTGTCCATCTCTGTTAAGGCTGGCTAATGACACACTTCCATATGGCTTGCCTACTGTGTTTGTGTGCGTGCATGTTTGCTGGCCAGGTTTGAAAAGGATCTGTCATCTTCTACTGTCTCTGACAAAATAATCAGTCCAGTCAGCACAGCTGCTTATCTGCCGCCTCTCCTCCCCATGTCCGGATTAATCTGCCCAATGTACTGCACAGCTCAGTCTTGGCCTGCACTCTCCTCCACCACTCCATTTATTCTTGCTTTTTCTACCTATCAGTCTTTTGCACTGTTGCTGTTCTCTCTGTTCCTTCGTTCACTCTGATTATATCCCACTCCTTCTCTTGCCTGCTCTCTTGTCTCTAGTTTACCACCCATCTGCCTTATCATTGTCTCCCAGTTTCTTCTCCCTTTTCCCTCTGCTTCTTTCCCTCTCCTTCTCTGTGTCTGAGTCGCTGGAGATCTGCCTCTTCCTCTACCCTCCCTTCCCCTCTTCTCTCTATCCTCAGCCTTTCCATTGCTGTGTAACAGAGAGTGACATATTTGGCAATTCCTCTGCTCTCTCTTCTCATGAGGAATTACTGTCCTGACCCACTTCCACATGCATCGCTGCTACAACTCACTGCATGGACATAATATCGGAAAATATCATTTGAAAATTGTCTAGCTATCTCAAATACTTAAAGAGACTGCCCTGTTCTGACGTGTGTATGGCTTTTTAAAAAAAAAAAAATGTGATACACATTAGTTTTACTTTTTCAGTGTGGAAAACTGATAGGAGGTAATTTCTTTCTCTAGAGCAGTGCCTCCAAAAACAACTACAAGTCCAATCTTGGCACCTTTAACTTTGTTTGCAGCATACAGACATACAGCTACATTTAGCAATTATATTATTGATGTATAACTGTAAAAGGAAAATAGGAGGAGGGATCCCTATCCTGCTACAGAGCGATGTGTAGTAGATGCTGTGTGCCCAGAAAGAATCCATATGATGAACTGATACATAGAATGTAAACATATGTGACGCACAATTTGTAAAACAACAGAAAGGAAGAGGAAGAGAACAAAACAACAAAGGCAAGTAATTTAAGACTTTGTGTCATCTTAATTTATCATGTCCTCATACATAGGAGGACTATGAAAGAGGCTAATCAAAAATTAAAACCCAACCTAACTTTTTACACTGTTGCATCCACTGGCCATGCTTTCAGAAGTGAAAACAGTGTGTTGTGCAGTGTGTTGTGCACCTGCCTGGGGCAAACCACCTCAATGGCCCCTTTCAACAGGGAGGAGCAGTGGTTGTACTACGAGCACCCTCCAGATGTCTGAGCTCCTCACCCTATGTTTAAGGCTGCTTGCATCTGGATCTCATTCTTTTGGTCACTACCCAATACCCATAGCTGAAAGTTTGGGATGTAGATGGACCAGTAGACTGAAAGTTTTGCCTTCTGGCTCAACTCCCTCTTCACCATGATAGTTCAGCACAGCACCTGCCTCACTGCAGATGCCACAACATCTTACACTCCATTTCACCCTCACACGTGAACAAGTCCCCAAGATTCTTTGCCTGGGGCAGTAACTCTTTTCCTACACATTTTCTGGTAAAGAATCATGGACTCAGACTTGAGGTACTGATTCTCATCCCAACTGCTTCACACTCGGTGTCCCAGTGCATGCTGGCGGTAACTGTGTGATGAAGTTAACATAATCACATCATCTGCAAAAAGCTAAGATACAATACTGAGGTCCCCAAAGGGGAACCCTTCGTCTCCCCGGTTGTGCATGAGATCCTGTCTTAACCGTCCGGTCCCCCTTATAAAAAAAATCACACCTGTCCCCTTTGGGACGTTTTTCATCCTTGTTGGAAAAACAACCATAAAAATATTAAATATTAATATTTTTTTCTTTGTTTTTTTATGCTTAAATCTTTTAACCAACTCCTACCCAGATTATACATATCAAATATTCATTCATTTTGAGGATTTTTTTAAACCCTTTATATGCCATTTTCTTTACATGAGGTCACTGTTACTTTTATGAAAAAAACATGAATTATGAATTACTTTCTACATAAGAAATGTTGGATGGAATTTTTTTTCTTCTAATTATCACAGTCTGGGATATGTGAATGATTAATAACAACACCAATTTTGATGCATTATTATTTTTTTGTGCAGTTTAAATTTTTCAATAAACACCGACACCTTTTTTGTCCTTGTTGAAAAACAACCATAAAAATATCAATATTTTTTTCCACTTTTTTCGCTTAAATCTTTTAACCAACTCCTGCTCGGATTATACATAACAAATATTGATTGTGTGTATGAGAGAGAGAGAGAGAGAGAGAGAGAGAGAGAGAGAGAGAGAGAGAGAGATTGCAGCAACCTGCAGCTTATAATTTTTAGCTACACAATTACACACATGCAGATGCACACCCACACACACAAAATTTTTTTTTAGTATCCATACAGCCACAGCCCCCAGACATCCATATCAACACTAACCTAGCATTTATTTTAATTTTTTTTTTTTTTTTGCAACAATGGCTCCCACACTTCAATAATGAAAAAATAGGAGAAAAATACAGGCAATTTTACTGCTTATTATTTAGTGTGTGTTTGCTCTGCTGAGGAAGCAGGAGAAAAAGTATGATTCAGCTGGATTTTAGTAAAAACTTCCATTTTGACCCCCTAACTCTGGAATGCATGACTAATATCATCAAATTCATGTTTCTAAGTTGCCATGAGGATGTGATGAACAAATACGGAATTTATGGTTTTTACATTTGGCTATATTTTCACATAGGGATTTGACATTGTATATTTTGAGTCCATGTACACACACACACACACAAACTAATATTGCAATATATTTAGACAGACCACACTGTCACATCCTTATGAGCACAACAAGACCATTTTTTGATCTACTCTGCATTTGCCCTCCCTGTTAGGGGCCTATAGTGTTTCAAGGGGCCAAACCAGGAATTGTATTGAAAAGACAGCAGGGCCCCAGAAATGGAAATTGGTCCCATCTGGTTTTTCTTTCTTTTTTTTTTTTTTACCGAGATAGAAAAAAAAAGCATTTTTTTAATGTAAATTGAAGGGGAATAAAAAAATGCCGTTTTAATGGGTTTCAATGGGGATGGTTTTCGTCCGAGAGGGCGAGGTGTTGTAAAAGGTTGCCATTTGTGTATTTTAGGCACGATTTAGGAGCGGTTTTAAAATTTCAAAATATCACCAAAAATAAGGTTTATGACCAAATGTCATGCTATATGCATGAACTGAATAAATCCAAATGTCAGCACTCTCAAATATCATATATATCAGTCTTTTAATAATGCACAGCAGCATCGCAAATGGACGCATTTCAGCACTTGGCTTTCCTCAGCGTTAATGAACAAAGTGGGTGTAGCCCACATATTTAACAGCCAGGACCTTGCTGAATACCTCCAGCTGGCATGAATCAATTAATCAATCATCCAATCGATCCCAAAGATCCACAGAGCAAGATATAAAGAAGACAAGATAAAGAGTGGCCAATAGGTATTCGGAGCCTACAATACAATTAAAATAATCCAATGACCAACCTCAGTACATCAAAAACTATCTCAACAGTGACTGATCAAATAAAAATTTTGAACAGATCAAGTATAAATAGATATGTAAACATCCAGATACAAACAAAAATAATGACATGAAAAAAGTGTGATTCCTCCAAAGGTAAATACTATAAAATGGCTATATTGTATCTGGGATTGGGTCACTGACTGAGCCTATTTCTCAATTGGTTGATTTTCACATTAAATCTCTCGTAACTCATTTACCTTCTTATGTACGAGATACTTCTGATTTTTTTGAGGAAGTTAAAATCTATGAATGTAATCACTGACCCTGATTGGCTTTGTACTATGGATGTTGCGATCTTATATACAAATGTGCCCCATAAAGAGGGAATGGAGGCTCTGCATTATTACTTAGATTCAAGAGTATGTCAAATACATCCACTGAGTTACTGTTAAAGCTGTCTGAAGTTGTCCTCACGAAAAATTATTTCAGGTTTGAAAACACTTTCTATTTACAACGACAAGGTGTGTCTATGGGCAGTCCATTTAGTCCGAATTATGCAAACTTCACTGGGACATCAGAAGAACTAGAACTGTTTAGAGCATATCTTGATTCTAGAGTTCCTGCTATCTCTTTCACACTTGAGGCAAGCAGCGAAACAGTAGCCTTTTTGGATGTGAGAGTAAATAAATCTGAACTGTTACAGACGACTATCTTTCGAAAGAAGACTGATGGGAATAATTACTTGCATTTCTCGAGCTATCATCCTCATAGCCTAAAAAAGAGTTTGCCCTATAGTCAGTTGTTAAGAATAACAGGGTTGAAACTTGAATCAACAGGGTTGAAACTTGAATGATTAAGAAAGGAACAAGGAAGCGGAAGCGGCGTGGCATCCTCTGTCACTTCGGCTCTCAGTTTTAGCTTTTAAATTTAGTTTTTCAGCTATTTTGAAAGACCTGTGTTTTTTAAATTCTAACTGTTTAATGTGTGTACTTTGGCCGAATGGCCGATCGTGTATAGGGCCTACATGCTCGACGGATCTTGAATTTTTAGGGCGTCTATGCGGACAGTGACACAGCCACACCCAAACTACATTGGCGTTTCACTAACTTTCAGCAATACACGTCCTTCTTTCCGCCTATATCTGGATCTCGGACTATGATATCGCTCGCACGACAGTGAGAAACCCCCATAACTACATCGGCCAACCCTGATGCCTCTTTAACACCCTTCCTGCCGTTTACTGTACACTGGAGTGACTGCTGCTACCTGGTTTTGGGCATCAATTCACCTCAACTGGGCCCGCGCTGGTAAGTGCCGCTCTCTGCAGGACATAAAACTTATCTGATCTGTGACTACACACCGCCATGGACTCTTTTTGGAGTCCCTGCATGTAAGTTTACTTTCTGTGACTCAGTAAACTGCTAAAGCTGGTGGAAGTAGCCTCCCGACTAATACAAACAAACATATTTATTACGTCACCACACACTCCATTGGTGCCATAGTTGTTTTTTGTTTCCTAGGCAGCCCACTTGCTCCCCATGGCTCCACTCACCTCTCCACATGACTGTGCCAGCTGCCTCAACAAGTCCCAGAAAATCGCTGAGCTGGAGGGACGTATCTCCAACCTGTACTGGATCAGGGATGAAGAGGCTCACCTCGGCTCTGTGGTTTCCATAGGCGCCCACGGTCCTGGCAACTCATGCGAGCCCGCAGCCACAGCTGTGCCCCCTTCTCACCCTCTGCCGGAGAGGCATAGCTGTCAAGTCTCCCATTTTGGCCGGGAAACTACCGTATTTTACCCCTCTTTCCCGCCATCCTCCCGTATTAGTATTTTCCTGTAAATCTCCCGTTTTATAATATAATTAAAAAAAACAAAAAACATTTCTCTGCCTCTCCAAACTGAACTCTGTCACTAGCCTCGCGAGAACTGCCACCTGCAGTAGCCTGGTTGGCAGTTATCGCGAGGTTAGTTTCAATAGTGGGTCTGGTTGACAAGTGGTTATTTTAGATTTCCTGTACAACCAGGGACGGTTTTTGCTATGGGCAATGTGGGCGACCACCCAGGGCGTAATCTATGTGAGGGCGCACGAGCAAAGATGACAAAAAGCACATCCTGGTTCACTGACACCACGCGTACACAAAAACGCGTACAGAAAGCTAGAACGTAAATGGCGCTCATCTAAGCTTGAGGTTTTCCGATTAGCTTGGAGTGACAGCCTTCAGGATTACAAACGTATGCTCTCTCCTGCTAGAGCCTCTTATCTGTCAACTCTTATTAACACAAATAAAAATAACCCAAAATTCCTGTTCAACACTGTTGCAAACCTTACTCGCCAACCCTCTTCTGATATTAATTCTCCATTTACAGATGATAATTTCCTTGATTTCTTTAATGGAAAAATCTCCTGTATCAGAGATGAAATTAGCAGCCATCTACTTAATAAGTGTGTAAATCCATCCCCTAGCCCGGTTTTAAGAATCTTAGATGAGACTATGACTCTCACACTTTGAGACCATCTCTCTAGATGCGTTTTCTAAATTAGTACTCTCATCTAAACCTACAACTTGTTTATTTGACCCTCACCCGGCAAAACTAATTTAAAACTCCTTCTGATTCTAGGCACCCCACTACTCAAAATTATTAACAGGTCCCTCTCATCTGGCATTGTCCCCACTTCTTTCAAATCAGCTGTAATCAAACCACTACTCAAAAAAACTACTCTTGATCCTGACGTTCTGAACAACTTCAGACCAATCTCAAATCTTCCTTTCATCTCCAAAGTCCTTGAAAAAATAGTCTCCAGTCAACTTACCGATCACCTTTCACGCAATAGCCTCCTCGATCCTTTTCAATCTGGTTTCAAATCACTACATAGCACTGAGACTGCCCTCACAAAAGTAACCAACCCTTGCATCAGACTCCAATTCTTCTTCACTTCTCATTCTCCTGGATTTAAGTGCAGCTTTTGATGCGGTCGATCATAACATTCTGCTAGATTGTCTGTCCAATCACGTAGGCATCCATGGTACTGCACTTTCCTGGTTACAATCCTATCTGAGTGACAGAAAGCACTGTGTCTCATATAAAAACACTGGATCCATATCCTCCTTAGTGCAGTTTGGTGTACCACAGGGATCTGTCTTGGGTCCCTTACTTTTTTGTATATACTTACTGCCCCTTGGTGACATATTCCGTAGATTTGGCATTAACTACCATTGTTATGCCGATTACACGCAAAGTTACATTCCACTTACACCCAACAATCAATCCCAACTTATAAATCCACTCCATAGCCTCCTTGAACTCCTACATCCATTTTTTGCCTCTGCAACCACAACAGCTGCAGCCCCTCTGGCCAACCAGTACCCATCTGCTGCTTCAGGAGACCACTGTGCCCAACCCCCCTGGGATGCATGAGAAGTTCTTCCAGAGGTGGGAGATGTCAGATGTTCCCAGTTCACCCTTCACTACACATGTGGGTTTACCAGGTCTGTCAGACAGCCTACATCACCATCTGATCCAAGTCACCACCGAGTGATGATTAGTTGACAGCTCTACTTCTCTCTTCACCCAAGTGTCCAAGACACACAGCTACAGGTCTGATGATACAATCACAGAGATTATCCTGATCCAGCTACTACAAGATCAGGATTACAGAACCTAGCTTTGCAGTCTATGGATAGGTGACCATCAGTTGGTCAAAGTAAAACATTTCATTAACACAGATATGAAGATGTTGGGGTGTGTACATCAGTTTGGATATAAATCTGCATGTATTAATCCCATCATAGGCCAGAATTTCAGCTGGCTAGGTGTGGTTATGACCATCCCTTTGGTCTAATTTTCACTGTATTTGGTATTGTTGTTTTGTGACTTCTTTGTCTAAACACATAAATGAACAACTTTTTTTAAATTATCATGATGTGGATGATCTTAGTGTGAAAGAAGTACATACTATGACACATTTTTTCACTTATTGTTACTTTAGTCTTAATTTCACAAGTACATGCTTGAAAAGGCACAGACTGGCCAACTAGAAGTTTGGGGATTCCCCGTGGGCATGTCTTGTGGGGCGTTGGATGGACCCTGGTATTATACAGCAGCAGCAGCAGCAGCCAGCAGTAGGGCTGGTACAGTATGATATGCTTATCTCCCGATTCAACACTTTCTCAATACTTGGGTGCAGATTCTGTATGTTTGTGGTTTTTAAGTATTGCTATTCTACAAGTGTTGCTCATCAATATTATGATTCAATGTGGGTTTTTTTGTTTTGTTTTTGTTTACTTTTTTCACATTAGACCATAAGGAAAAGAAAACTTATGAGATAAAATTATGATACATATTTCCAAAAACAATGCACATCTCATGTCAGTTATTTCAGTAGCATCACACAGTGCATAGAAAAGTGGTAAATAAACTACTAACTATTGTCTAATTTTTACAATTATATTCCAGTGAAGGACTTTGTGATGTTGCTCTGACAGGTTCTATATTACATAAACTGTACTGGCTTATACTAATTGTATGTTGCATGTAAAAACAGAATGAATATAAAATATACTTTAGACTTACCGCTGGTGATGGCCAAATGAAGCTTCATAAAGCCTTTTTGTGTATTTTTTGAGCCTTTTGGATGGTGCTCTTGGTTTAAAGAGAAAGTCTCAAGGAATGGCAATTCAGTGTGCTTTCAACTTTTCGTTCAACAAAAAGCACCATCAAGTGGTCTCAGAAAATAAAGAAAATGTGTCATGAGGCTCCATTTGGCCATCACTACTTACCGTCTCATACTTGCTCAGCCTCCCCCTGGAGCCGCCTTGATTTGCTCAGCCTCCCCTCGTACTGTATTGTTGCTTGTTCTCTCTGTCTGTCTGTCTGTGTCTCTCTCTCTCTCTCTCTCTCTCTCTCTCTCTCTGTCTCTCTCTGTCTCTCTGTGTGTCTCTCTCTGTCACTCACTCTCTCTGTCTCTCTCTCTCTCTCTCTCTTTCTCTCTCATATTATTTCCCCATCCATACTAGATGGCGGTCTTGCTGTTTCTTGCTTTTGAGCTGTTCAAATGGGCCATATACAGACCAAAAGAGACAAGAATTAGCTAGCTAGCCACCTCACGGTTCCTATGCCTTTCCCTGCTGCTAGGAGACTATTTTTGGGAGGAGAGCAGGCTGAAGTTGTGGAAACAGACTCAGTAGCAGCTGTAGCAACCTCTCCAGTACCCTACAGCCCCTGGCAGATTTCATCCTCCTAATGCTGACTCCATGGCTACATCCTTGCCATCAGTCATTGTCTGCTTTCTTGTTTTGGGCTTGTTTTTCATTAAACGTCTATGCTGTTACATTACCTGTAAATTACCACAATAAATGTGGCAACTTCTTTCCACTTCTGGATTTGAATTATATCAATTTGGCCATTAGAAAAAATATTTAAAAAATTGTAAAAAAAACCAACCAAAAAAACCCCCAACTAATTAATTGTACAAATCTCAGCTACAGCAACAGGATTGGCGCAATCCATTATAGGAGGTTGGAGCCAGTTGCCATCACAACTAAAACTGAAAGAATCTACACTGTAAACTCCAATATGCTCGCTCAACTCAAATTTCTTTTAATTAAGTACAATGCAGTAACAGAAAAGTTTTCAGTACACTAGACACACAATAAATGTCACATGACTCTTGTCTGACAGGAATTTTATGCCAGTTTAAAGTTTTATTATACGTCAAATGAACATAAAAACACTGAGTACATATTTTACAACAGTTATTTTTAATTTATGGAAATATATTAAAAAAAAAAGTATATTGTGGCAAGGCAAACTCAGACTCAGACTTCAAAAAATTGTGACAACTGCCATGAAGCTAATAGGGAAACATGACAAATTCCAGTCTTTCCAGTCAGTAAATGACTACCCAACTAGGGTGGTGGGGAGGCCTACTGCTACGGATCCACTACCCAAGTCCCACTAACCCACTTATCTTAAGCGCTTTTTATTTGACCTCAGCACCACTTATGTTTGCAACTATATGTGTATGTATCCACACAAGCGGGAGGTCACTAACTGTGTATGCCTTAACTCATGGTGCAAAACATCTTTTACCACAACATTAACTGTATCAACTCATAACCATTTTTAAATACATAAACATTAATCACTGTGTAATGGGTAATGTGAGTGGTTAAAAACACATTTAAACAGTTTTCTTCGGCTTATGGCCTTAACCACATTGTGACACGGCATGCTGGACCCATTTAACCCCAACATGCCACAATGTGTTAAGTGCACAATGATAGTATTGTTCATTGGCCTTAAACAAGTAAGGAAAAATTGACTTTAAACTTTTAACTTTACAGGCTATGTGCAGGCTAAAGAGCAAAATGCTTTTGTTAACCTTGGGGCTTAATGAGATGCATTTTGCCCATTTCCAATTTTGCTAGCACAAAAACTGTAAAAAATTATAGCCCGTCGGTCACTCATATTAGAGGCCTCAACATCTCAAAGGTTATTTGAATTTCAATATCAACCAGTTCAGACTCCAGAAAGTCAGTGTTCCTGTCCAAAAGGAAGTCTGACACATAACCTCTCTTAAATGACGATTTATTTATTTATTTTTGCACCTCTGTGTTTGAAGAGATTAGACAAATAAGATAAAACATGTTAGAGACATCTTTGGACGGAGCCAGGTTAGCTCTCTTCATGTGTGCTAAGCTAAGCAAACTGGTTGCTACAAGTAGCAACATACTTCACAATCAATTTAAGAGTGGTATCAATCTTCTTGTCTAACTCTGCAAGGAAGTGAAGCAAGTATATCCCAAAATGTTGAACCCTTCATTTAAGCTCAATTTCTAAATAATGGACTATTCCATAAACTGTAGAGCTGAAAATATCCTTAGTTTGAATGCCAGGAGTTAGATCTCATGAGGACAGAATCAAAATAACCCCCCCCAACACACACACACACACACACACACAATGCAAACATACTACGCACACACAGCTGGTAGACGTGGCAGTGTAAAATGGAACGATGCCATAATCTGTGGATGCCACATTTCTCTGGGCACTGTGACATTGCAGAGCTGGCGGATCCAGGAGTTTCACACCCTGCTCTCACTGTCTGCTCTGTCATCCCACACTGCTACACTGGCAAGTGTTATACAAAGCAATTCATATGCTGCACACTCTCATCTCCCTGTTTCAGAACACAGGCAGAGGTGAGTAGATTGCAGTTCTCCCTCTGATGTTCTGAAGAATTTGTGCATCTACTAAATTTGTTTTAAAAGCTCAGTTGAAGTGAGGCCACAGACAGCAGTGCTCATTCTTATTGCAGGACAGTGTCATTGACACTCTCAAAGGAAACACTGAGAACCAGTTTGAGTGGTGAAAACAAAGTGGACAGATATCTGGAGAACCTAGTGCTGTTCAGTTAGTGGAATGGCAGCCTGTTCAGGTAAGTGGCACCCAGCAGGAGGAAAAAAGCTTTTAAATGAGCTTCAGCTTTCTTTTGGTTTTTCCAACTTGGATCAGCTTTCAAGTCGAATGGAAGAAGTCAAACACAGCTAAGCCAGTTAAGTTATTTGAAACAATAATCAAGTATTAATATTAAAAGCTGCTCTTTGTTCTACAGTGTCACTGTTTGCATGTGTGTGTGTGTCATTGGAGAGGGTTGCTCCTTTTGATGTTTCAAAACATTGTTATTGCACATGGTAGGCTTTAAAATGTGATAGCTGTAGATACATTTGAGATTTTTCACATCCCTTTATTTCAAGTATTTTGGCATTTTTTTTTAAAGAAACTCTTCTTTAAAATTACTTTTACACATTTTTTATTTTTTAGTTCTTATGCACGTTCCAACTATTTATGGAGACCTCACCCCTTACCCCAGATTTATTTAGAGAGGCGAGCTCTGCGCTGCATGTGATCAGATTTGTCATCCATTTTGCATCGTTGCCATAATATGAGCCTGGTCATCTTTTACACATTTGGTCTCCTCAGCTTTTAACAGACTTTTTAAAATTTTTTTATTGTGAAGTTTAACAAGACAAGTGACAACGTATAGTCGACAGAATCACAAACAAGCAAATGACAATAAAAAAAAACAAAACAGAAACAAGAACCAAAACGAACAACAACAAAAAAAGAAAGAAAGAAAGAAGAAGAAAAAAAAGAGGAAATAACAGCAACACAAGTGTTTGAGTGTGTGTTTGTGTTGTGTTGAGGAGTAATGAGCAGTAGTGGTAATAGTAATCATATTCATACACAATTAATAATAGACCTATAATAATAGTACTAGCAAAAACAATAACAATGATGAAATAATAATAATAATAATAATAGTTATGAAAGTGATACATTTAGTAATAGCTATACTGATAGAATTGATAAAAAATAATTCCACATATATATAAGCCATCACAAAGCCGATAACAATAATAACAATAAAAATATGGGGTAGAGGAAGGGTGGAAGAGGGAAAAGAGTAGGGCTATAGGAAATTGAATGTATTAAATTAAGTTAGATAGGTTTTATAAATTTAAGTTTGTGGGGTGGCGGGGGGGCAGTGCCAATCTGGCCGAGAGCTGAGGCGAAGGGAGAGCCCTGGGGTTAAGGAGACCCCGGGCCGCCACCAAACCCACAGAGCACAGCTGGGACCCGGGACACAGCCTGTGTATGGTATTAATATTAGTAATATCGATAATATTGAAAATAATAGGCAAATTATGGTTGGTTATAGGAATAATAATAACAATGGTAATAGAAACAGAAAAGGATGGAGAGCAGTGGAAACATAATGTAATATAGTATAACAGTATATATGCTATGTGACTAAGGTAAAAAAAAAAAAAAAGGGGGAATAAAATAATAATAATAATAATAAATAATAGTAATATAACTAATAATAATAATAATAATAATAATAATAATATTAACAAAATAAATAAATAAAAATGATAAAAATAGATTATTAGAAGAAAAGGAAAGAAACAGGAAGAGAAGAAAGCTTTTAACAGACTTTTAAATGTTATTACAATCCAAAACTTTTCAATGCTGGATGTTGTAAATAGACGATAGTAGATAGACATTGTAGATAGCAAGCATTTTTCCAGCAAAAGACAGATCAAAAAACAAGAGTTTTTTTTTGTGATTTTTAATATTTATTATTGTTATTATTGTTATTGTTGTTATTGATATTATTATTATTAATAATATTATTATTATACAAGGGATCAAATCAAAAATCATCATCACTTTCCTATCTAGCTCACAGATAAGCTCCAGTAGCATAGACACAATGTTTTTATTTCACAAGCATCAGCAGTCTTTCTGCAACAGCCGTCATTTCCAGCAAAACACAGCATTTTGTTGTTCTTCCTGTGATTTCCTGATGCCCCTGACCTTTGAGAGATGGTAAAACTACTCCCCCTGCTGTCTAAAGTAAAGACCTACAGCAGGACTGCTGAGGCAGGGATTCCTACTTTCAGGCAGGGGTGATTCTAGGATCAGGGGTTTAGGGGTGCTGAGCACCCAGAGAGCTGCCTGGCCAGGCAAGATAAATTTCACTGTTTTGTATATTTTAATGCAATTTCATTCCCACATTTGTGAAAGAAAAGCACAACACTTTTTGGGAAAGTCTGTAACTAAACCATCAAATCTGATGAAGGTTATTTAAATGCTGAGCCACAGCAAAAGAGGAATGGATTGGAATCATAAAAGAAACATATCGTAACCCTAATTTCTGGGGGAAGACAACTCATTTTGATACAACAGCTCCTCAACATACACAAAAACAGTATGTATGTTTCTGGAGTAAACCAGCCCCCTATAGAGAGTACCAAACATACTAATAAGAATGCTAATAAATAAAGTCCTCTCTCTGCTCCTGTATTTTTGTTGTTAAGATATTACATTTCAACCAAATACTGTATGGTTTTGACACTTTTCTACCTTGTTAAAAAAGGAAATACAGTAATAAAAATAAAAGAAATCTCTCAAATTTTAGGGGTGCTGGGATTCAAATTTAGGGGTGCTTACGTCTATGCTTTCAGGAGTTTATTTCTGTATTCATTTATATTTATACTTTTACTACCTGGTTACATAATACTACTACTGCTAATGATAAAATTATAATTATGCATGTCATTATAATTACACATGCTTTCTCAATGTCAAGGCTATCACAAGGCTCTCTCTCCCCCCCCCCCCCCCCCTCCTCTCTCTCTCTCTCTCTCTCTCTCTCTCTCTCTCTCTCTCCTCTCTCTCTCTCTCTCTCTCTCTCTCTCTCTCTCTCTCTCTCTCTCTCTCTCTCTCCCCATCCTCTACCCTGCAGGGGACAAGAAGCTCACAGGATGGTTTATGCTAGTGATCCTATGGATGGCTGTGGAGGGGTGTCCTCACATCTGTAAATGCTCCAGAAAATCCAGTCCTGAAAAGTCAGAGGTCAATTGTCATAAGAGAGGGCTTCGTGTCTTTCCCTCCATGCTGCCTTCTGATGCCTGGATCCTCAAACTAGGTGAATTCCCAGTAGTTAATCAAATTATCCTGGGATTATTCTGAGATTAAAACCACTTGATAATTTATCTGGCTTTTCCTGTAAGTAAACATAAACATAAGCAGGTAGTAAGTAAGTAAAGTTTATTTGTATAACAACACCTTTCACAGATAAAAAAAAAATCTGTGCTATACATTAAAAATAAATAAGCAATAGAGGCAATATCAAAATAAAAATAAATTAGCAGTGACAAAGCATAGAGCTGACAAGTTAAATCCAACCCGATCTCACTCAAAAGTCAGCGAGTACCAGTGCTTGGTCAGTGACTTCCAGTATCAGACACCAATGAATAAAGCCGTCCTTTCATCTTGACATGATATACAGCTGGGCGCGGGACATAAGGGGGAAGCACAGAAGGGCAATAACGTAAGTTTAAGGGTTAGGGTATGTGAAAGGGGTGGTGGATGGATCCAACAACCACTGAACACACCATCCAAGAGACCGGTGTTCACTTACTCTAAGATTGTAAAGCCAATCCCTGTTCTTTTTTCCTAAACCCAACCATGTGCATGTGCTCACCAAACATAACCACGTGTTTGTTGTCAAAGGAAAAAAAGGTCAATTCGTGATATTGTCCCAACATATTGCATTTATTTTGAGTGAGACTGTATGCAAATTGTACATTCCCTGTAAAAAAAACATAAGTGTATTTTGAAAACAAACAATGCATGCAACAGGCTGAAGTTGATACAGCGTCTAAGAACGTCAACAACCGATGCATAGCAATGGCTGAATGAAGCCTTATGAAGCATCTCCTTCATGTTTTGAGCCACCCACTAGATGGCACTCTTGGTTTAAAAAGAACCCAAAGAATGGCTTTTGTTGAATAAAAAGCACCATCTAGTGGGCTCAGAAAATAAAGAAAATGCTTCAAGAGGCTTCATGAGGCCATCACTACCAACACACCCAGGGTACCTTGCATGTCATATGTCAGTGTGAAAAGATGACCAGACAGCAATACGTCATGAAGTTCAAGTGAAATTGTGTCATTAAATCAGGGCAATGACAATTCAAATAAGGGCACATATGCAAACAAGGAATAAAACATATAAAAGGTAATACATTATGTGGATGATGTAACAAAAACCTGTCTTAATCAAAATGTTTTCAGCTGATGCATGAAGTTATCACAGGAAGCTAGGGATCGCAGGGATAAGGGGAGATTATTCCATTAATTGGGTGCAACATCTTGAAAAGTGCTGTCACTCAGGTTATACAGCGGTTATAAGTAGTGATGGCCTCATGAAGCCTCATGAAACATTTTTCTCTATTTTCTGGGCCCACTAGATGGCGCTCTTGGTTTAAAGAGAGAGGCTCAAAAAATAGCAATTCAGTGTGTTTTAAACCTTTTATTGAACAAAAAGCGCCATCTAGTGGGCTCAGAAAATAAAGACAATGCTTCATGAGGATCCATGAGGCAATCACAAAGTTACAAGGGACAGCTGGAAACCTTTGTTAAGATGACCTCAGTGGTCAACTAGACAAATACAGGAGGAGCAGTGACAATTACTAGCATATGTGACCAGGCAAGGCTTTAAAGTACGCACATCTATTTTAAAATGGATGCAGACTTTAATGGGAAGCCAGTGAAGAGCAGATAAAATTGACGTGATATGTGATCTCTTTTTATTTCTCTTGTTTTGTTTTTCTTGTTGTTTTTAAGCAGCGTGGGGCATAACTGCATTGGTATCCTACTCTCTTTCTGCTATCTAAAGGTGAAAATGGTATCACAGACCTGAAGGCTAATGCTCTGAGATCAATTCCAAAGATTGAGAGTATCAACTTGGAAAAAAATGCCATCAGGTCCCTCCACCCCCAGGCCTTCTCTGGTGCAGAGCAATTGATGCTCCTCAATCTCTACGGCAACCACATTACCAACCTTCCACCGAGGGGATTCCAGGTAAGGAGGAGAAATAGATTACTTGTAGGACTGATATCCTGTCATGGGTTGGTTGATTAGATGGTTGATATGCTCATAACCAAATTAAATTCTAAATGGTGGGATAATTTCTGGTGGTATTTTCATAAAGCCATGTGTCCACCAAAGCATTTTTTCCCACCTGAAAACACCAGGGACCTCATGTACAAAGACTTGTGTGGATTTCCTACTGAAACATGAGATATGCTTAAATCCAGAAAACGTAGTACGAACAAAAACATCCAGATGTGTGATCTGTGCCTATGCATGAATCCAAGCATATCTCCTTTGTACATCCCAATCAAAATTGAATTGAGCACACATGTTGGAGTACCTGACCCCTCCCTGTCCACTCCCCCATTTAAATATGCAAATCATATTTAAATCGACCCTGCACCTGAGATTTACCTCTCTGCACGATCAGAAAACTAAAACAAAAGAATGAGTAAGACGGGAAAAAAGAAAAACTTCACAGAATGCGAAGTGGAGATGCTACTCACTGAAATGGAGGTGCGCAAAAATGTAGTTTTTGGCACGCTGTCCTCCAGCATCAATACTAAACCCAAGAGGAGTGAGCGGGAGAGTGTGTGTGAGACCGTCAATGCTGTGGGGTCAAAAAAGCATAAACACGCAGAATTAAAAAAGAAGTGGTCCGACATTAAGGTGGATGTGAAGTGGAGGACGGCTGCCCACCTCCAAAGTGTGGCCTAAACAGGCGGGGGGACAGGAGAGGAGGAGCTCACCCTGTTTGAACAGAGAGAATCTCTTAAAAATTACTCATAAATTGACGTTTGTAGACTCTGGTCAGGTTTGGTAAGTTTACATGTCAAATGGTATGACCCTAGAAAAACATTAATAATTCATAAAAAAAAAATTAAAATGAATATTTACCTTAAAAATTATGTTAGAAATATTGAGACTAAGGCCATGTGCTTACACAGGTGTCCATGGTAATGCCTATCAAATCTGATTTTAAAATGAAATGTCAAATGGTGTAACCGGTTACACCATTTGACTCCTATTAAAAGCCTTTCTGTTATAGGCCAATTATGTCAAATATCAGCAGTTTATAATGGTAATTTGTTAGATATCAGTAGTTTATGATGCTAATTAAAGATGTATTATATAAAAAAACTACTTTTGAACTTGTACAGTACTTTAAAATACCTAAAAATCCAGTAATTCATTTTACGCTAACATTAAAATTTCTGTCTGTTAAATACAATTATTTACATTTCTGCTATTTCGTTACAATATATAATACATTTATAGAAAACTAAGTAATCAAACTAAATAAATAAAATGAATTTTCCCCATTAGATGCCCGTTTCTAACAAGGAAAAAGTGGCTTGTCATAGAGTGCTCATGCTAATGAATGCTAATGCTGCAGCAAGGGCCAATTACTATGGGGTGCCGTTTGTAAAGTGGCTCACGCTGAAAATAACATCAACATTTTGCCACATTTAGCTTCAAACAATGTTTAAAAAAGTGTTGTCACCCTTTACCACATTTACAGCAATATTTGTTAACTTAGAAATATATTAAATAGTTAAATCTAAATATTAAATGTGGCACCTAAATGTTAAATGTTAAATCTAAATATTACATCTAAATCTAAATCTAAATGTTAAATCTAAATCTAAATGTTAAATCTAAATATTAAATCTAAATCTAAATCTAAATGTTAAATCTAAATGCTAAATATAAATATAAATATAAATATAAATATAAATATAAATGTTAAATCTAAATTCTAAATCTGAATATAAATCTAAATGATAAATATAAATCTAAATGTTAAATCTAAATATTAAATATAAATATAAATGTTAAATCTAAATGGTAAATATAAATCTAAATGTTAAATGTTAAATCTAAATGTTCTGGGTGAAACTAAATATTTAGCAAATATGCAAATTCACACTGGCGGTTACCGGAAGTACCAAAATAAAAGCTCGAGATGGTCAGACTGTGTTTATAGAATTAAATAACGAATTAAAACCAACTTACCGGGGAAATGGACACTTGAACATACATAAGCATGATAATAACTACCTAAAATAACAAGAAACGTGTATGGAGAAATTTTATTTGATGTGTACTTTGAGTTGTTAGTGTCCCTTCAGAGGGAATCACCTTGTTGTTTACAAATACTTCCGGGTAGAAAACCAGCGGAGTTTAGCTACATATATATATGCACATCTCACATTTTTCACGTCACTATATCACCGTTTAGACTAATCTGGTGTTTGTAAAGTCTATAAACACTATGATTGAACAAACATTACTATCACGTTCTGAAATTAATAACATGGTTATGGTAGATTAGCGGGGCTAACAGCTAATGGTTAGCCCCGCTAATCTACCATAACCATGTTATTAATTCCGGTGACCAGCAGTGTGAATTTGCATATTAGCTAAATATTTAGTTTCACCCAGAACATTTAGATTTAACAGTTAGATTTATATTTAGCATTTAGATTTAACATTTACATTTAGATATATATTTCATATTTATATTTAATATTTATATTTATATTTATATTTATATTTAATATTTAGAATTAAGATTTAGGTGCCACATTTAATATTTAGATTTAACTATTTAATATATTTCTAAGTTAACAAATATTGCTGTAAATGTGGTAAAAGGTGATGTTAAAAAATTCACAACACTTTTTTAAACATTGTTTGAAGCTAAATGTGGCAAAAAGTTGATGTTATTTTCAGCATGAGACACTTTACAAATGTCACCCCATAAATTACATCCTTACGAGTTGTTGTTGTCAGGTGAAAAACATAAAACATGAGTTAAATTTTAAGATTAAATGATTGTTGTTAGCAAAGAATTTACAGTAGAAGAAATTGGTTAATTTTTGTAAGATGTTACTTTTTCTGAACTTTCTCTCTCATTAAATTTTTATAAACCGTATTCACAATTCAAGTTCACCCTTAAGAGTTGCTGTCAGGTGACGTTTTTCTTATCAGAACTTAAGATACAAAACATGAGTTAAATTTTTAAAATGAAACATGATTGTAAAAGTTTTTGGTTTTTTTTAGCAGTAGAAAAAATTAGCTCACTGCTGTCAGATGTTTTTTTTCTGAACTGAAATAACATTAAAAAAAATGTTCACTTAACTTTGTTGACTGTCATATTTGATTTTTCTTTGTCAATTTCTTCAACAATTTGTTTGACTGTTTGACTGTAGAAGGAACACGGTCAGGCAGTGTATCATATTTTTTATGAAAAATAAAACCCAGTGTCATTTGGTGTAGGCCTAACTGGCATTTTTTCATAAAAAATGTGATTATAATCAGGGAAATAAATGTGGAGTAAAATGTGGAATAAATGTAATCCACTTTTGCAACACTGCAAACAAATTTTGCATAATTTGTCAAGTGTTATTTAGAAAAAAAATGGTGTTTTTAGGAAATGTCCTGCTCAATATTGACAAAATGCATTCAAATTTAAAAATAATTTAATTTAAAAAATATCTTATTTCAATTTAATGCTTTTAAAATAAAGATTACAATTGGTTACACCATTTGACATTTTCAGGAGCAATCAGTCTTTCTTTTGATAAAAAAATGGTGCAAATATCATTTCAAATGACACAAAAACAACAAAAATACAGAATGTGCATTTTAACAAATCTGATGCATGCTTTTAAAACCGTTTTTTAAGATATTTCTGAATTGCTCATGCCAACCCTTATTTGTCACTGACCCAGTAAGCAAGACTGTTTAATTTGATGTAGGGGTGATTTAATGCTGTCATTGAGTTATTGTTGTGATAGTTTGCAGTTAGGTCATTGATTGGTCGGCTTCGCCAAAGCTAAGTGTGTAGTTTGCTAATACTGTTCACAAACAGATTCTTGCACACAACTAAACAATCTCTGCACTAATCCAGACTGTTTGCAACACAAAGCATATTCACATAGACTCATTAACAAATAGGTTTTCAACAGAGCTACACCCAAACAGGCATCTCAAAGGTCTTGCTTCTTTTCCTTTATCTTTGTCCTGACCACACAGTCAGACAAGGCCTCCCCCGATCTGAAGCCAGCTTTGATTCGGCCATCTTGTAGTTCCCTGTTGTCAGCCATTTTGTTTTGTAGACCAAACGGCTCTTTGATCACCATACCCACCATTGTCTTTCTCTTCTCTCTCTCTCTCTCTCTCTCTCTCTCTCTCTCTCTCTCTCACACACTCACACTCACACTCACACACACACACACACACACACACACACATACCAGGGTTCATTGCTAAGGTCTTTTTTCACTTGCCTGGTCGGGCAAGTTGGTCAGAGATCTACTTGCCCAAAGTCAGTTTTTACTTGCCCTATAAAAATTGTTTAATTTAAGCGGCTAACAAATAACAAAGACCGCAGTTATTTTTTATGTTATGTAAACTTTATTCACACTGTATTTATTAATTAAAACAACATATGTCACGTATTGTAGCTTAATTCTTACACAAAAATGACAGTGTCATTATCATGTGAGTGCAAGTGAAAACCAGAAACCAGAAACCTTTGTTTATTAGGGCTGTAGTCTCCCGCTTGATTGGTCGATTTATTGCCATTTTAATTTAATTTCATCAGGAGTGCGCCACTAGAGGCTGTCTGTGGACTGCAGCCAAGTGCTAAGTGCTAATGGGGTTGTTTTCAGTTATTAACTTTTACTATTTTTAGCAACTTGCCCGATCCGGCAAGTGAGTTGTTAGTTTACATGCCCAACCTTGAGTTTTACTTGCCTCGGGCAATCAGGCAACCGTTATTGTTGAGCCCTGTGTACACACCAAGCTTGTATATAGTCAGTTAGAATTTCTGTGTTTTGGTTTGCTTTGCTAGTTTGTGAATAAATATAATTTTTTGGAATCATACCTGCTGTCTGTTTAATGTTGCACAGGAGTGAATGAATAGTCAGCCTCTGCTGCGTCAAGAACTCCGAGATCCTTCAGGCGTTACTGTTAATTTTGGTTGTCATTAATTTAATCATTAATCAAAACTCCAAATGAATAGTTTAGTGTATTTTAAGAGACTGATATCTTTTAACCTGCTATCATTTTTCCCTTTACGGGAATGGTAGCCCCACGAGTTGATTTAATGTTAATTAAGTCACATTATTTAACATAACTATTAATTATTTAACAATAATTATTAATTATTTCCGATAGCCAATTGATCCCAACCTATTTGGTGCCTCCGTGTGAAGTCCGAATTTAAATCCCTATATATTTGGTGCCCTTTGGTGAGGCCTATATGTTGATCACTACATATTTGGTGCCACCGTGTGAGACCTAAAATTATGTTCCCAACATATTTGAGGCCTAATATGTTGATCCCAACACTTAGAACAAATGTGTTCATATGGGTCATACAATAGCTTGCTTACAGCCCTATAAGATAGAGGTTTATGCGTAAATGTTCATGCGTAAATGTTGTATGTATGGTATTATTTGGTTTGAAATAAATCTTTTGAATTTAAATTTAAACATGCCAGTATATCAAATCAATCGATCAATCAATCAATCAATTTTATTTATAAAGCCCAATATCACAAATCACAATTTGCCCCACAGGGCTTTACAGCATACGACATCCCTCTGTCCTTAGGACCCTTGCAAAGGTTGAAGGTGTGTTAATTGTTCATCAGTGTTAATTGTTCATGTGTCTCTGATGTGCACATCACTCTGAGGACTAATTGTTTTCACACTTATTTATTATATCAGTTTCCCAGCATCACCGCTAAGTGTCACCAAAGGATCAACAGCTGTAGAAACGTGCGTACGCCAGCCATGAAGTTGGCGTGAGGCACTGTACATGTCCACGGTCATTTCACTCTTGATACATCTTAACTTTGTTTTGGAAAAGGACGTACAAAACGTTTTTGTGCGTATGCACCTTTTGTACATGAGGCCCCAGGTGCTTTTCAGAAAATGCCCAGATGGGAGTGCTATCACTTTTATTGGATGCATAGTGATTTTTCAGGTGAGAAACTTTGGTTGTGTCTGAACGCCATCACAGGATACAGAATAACCATATATATAAAAATTTTGGCTCATGGTAGAGTTTTTGCTCTGAAGGCTGAAGCATATAAGCAGAGAGGATGAACGTGCTCATCTGCATTTTTACACCATTTTAGTTCATTGTTAGCGACTCTTGTACTTACTTACTTTTATTGTCTTTTATTAGGCAGCATTGTTTTTTGTTACTTATGGACTTTATATTTTGCATATTTTAAATATTTTCACTGATACTAAATACTCTGTTGTTTTAAAAAACTGGGCCCACTGCTACTGGTTTGTGAACAATAATAATTGTTACTGTACTTGAGACATTCTCTGGCACAAGAATTTCCATCAGAATAAATAAAGTTCCATTGAAGTGAATAAAATTGACTTGAAGTGGTCTATGTGACCAGCAGTATTCCCAGTTTCCCTTTCATTGTTGTTGATCATTGTCTTTGTGGTATTTGATGGTTGGGTAGGAAATGGCAGTAACGAGGGCTGCATTTTACTCAAAGTTAAATATTTCCAGCTCTCGGTGACCAGAGAAAAATGCCAAATATGCAGTGCTCAGTGCAAAATAGATGCTCAGTGCCTCCTCATGTTGCTGGGGCTTGTATCAGAGTGTAAATATAGGGCACTCTCACTGCAAAGAATTTAAACAAATACACAGGCCTCAGAAAAAAAGGGAAACATTTTGGTGGAGACAGGTAGAGTATAGTCAGTGCACTGTGGCCAGTTTTTGCCCCGAAAGAAAAGTCACAGATTTTTTTTCACAGTGACCAATCAATAAGTTGATGAGTACCCAGACTTTCAAGATTCTCTTTGGTTGCCAACAGCTGTAATGTACATCACTCACAATGCAATAATCTGAACAGAAAAAAAATGTTGTTCCTCCCATGTCTCCAGGACCTCCTGAACCTCCGCTTCTTAATGCTGGGACAGAACCAGATAAGCACCCTCAAACCTGAGATGTTTGCTGGAATGGGAAACTTGTCAGATTTAGACCTTCCTCTCAACGAGCTGACAACACTCCCCTCTAATGCCTTTAAGCCTCTGATTGCCCTAAAGGTTCTGGACCTTTCCCTGAATCGCATCCAGAGGATCTCTCCCAAGGCCTTCACTGGACTCAGACAGCTCATGTTCCTCAACTTAGACAATAACAGGTGATATTGCCTTTGGTGGATACTACTTTAAACCTGCCAATGCCAAACCTATTGCAATTAGCAATGCCACAGTTAGATTGATTTTTTGAGTGCAGATATGTTCAGTCAGAATCTTATTCCCAGGATACTGGGATGTTGACTAGATATAAATCACTAGATGCCACATTACTTCAACTCATGGGACAACTGTTTGCTATCTTGCCATTTGTATTGTGTACAATATTATGGGCAGCAACTTGACAGCTGTGCAGCACCTAATTGCTTTACCAGAAGGATCAAAGAGTCAGTTTTTCTCATCAGTGTAGAGCACTGTTTCTCAAATGGGGCTAAGTATACTCCTAGGGGCACTTTGTAGTAGTGCAGGGGATACATGATATACATACAGTATCTCACATAAGTGAGTACACCCCTCCCATTTTTGGAAATATTTTATTATATCTTTTCATGGGACAACACTATAGAAACACTATAGAAATGACACTGGATGTGCTTTAAATGTCTTCTGTGTGTGTGTAAACCTAGTGTTGAGCCCTGTCGAAGACAAATTTCTGTTGCCTTTTGGTTCCAGACGATAAAGTTTTCTATTGTATTCTTTGATATAACTAAAAGTCGTCGTCATCGTCGTCGTCCTCCGCTTATCCGGGTCCGGGTCGCGGGGGCAGCAGCCTCAGCAAAGAAGCCCAGACAGTCCTCTCCCCAGCCACTTCCGTCAGCTCTTCCGCGGGAACCCCGAGGCGTTCCCAGGCCAGCCGGGTGATGTAATCCCTCCAGCGTGTCCTGGGGCGGCCCCGAGGTCTCCTCCCGGTTGGACACGCCCAAAACACCTCCCTAGGGAGGCGTCTGGGTGGCATCCTTACTAGATGCCCGAACCACCTCAACTGGCTCCTCTCGATGTGGAAGAGCAGCGACTCTACTCTGAATCCCTCCCGGATGTCCGAGCTCCTCACCCTATCTCTAAGGCTGAGCCCAGCCACCCTGCGGAGGAAACTCATTTCGGCCACTTGCACTCGCGATCTTGTTCTTTCGGTCACTACCCAGAGCTCGTGACCATAGGTGAGGATTGGAACGTAGATCGACCGGTAAATCGAGAGCTTCGCTTTTTGTCTAAGCTCCCTCTTCACCACAACGGACCGGTTAAGCACCCGCATCACTGCTGATGCCACCCCAATCTGCCTGTCAATCTCCCGCTCCATCCTACCCTCACTTGTGAACAAGACCCCGAGATACTTAAACTCCTCCACCTGAGGAAGGACCTCCCCCCTGACCCGGAGAGGGCAATCCACCCTTTTCCGGCTGAGGACCATGGCCTCAGACTTGGAGGTGCTGATTCTCATCCCAGCCGCTTCACACTCGGCTGCGAACTGTCCCAGCAAGAGCTGGAGGTCACTGTTCGATGGAGCTAGGAGGACCACGTCATCTGCAAAAAGCAGGGACGAGACCCTCCCATCACTGAACCTGACACCCTCCACCACTCGGCTGCACCTAGAAATTCTGTCCATAAAAGTTATGAACAGAACCGGTGACAAAGGGCAGCCCTGGCGGAGTTCAACCCTCACCGGGAACAGGTTCGACTTATTGCCGGCCACGCGAACCAGACTCGTGCTCCTTCGGTACAGAGACTGGATGGCCCTTAGCAAGGGGCCACCAACCCCATACTCCCAGAGCACCCCCCACAGGATGCCCCTGGGGACATGGTCATAAGCGTTCTCCAAATCCACAAAACACATGTGGACTGGTTGGGCAAACTCCCATGCCCCCTCCAGCACCCTGGCGAAGGTAAAGAGCTGGTCCACGGTTCCGCGTCCGGGACGAAAACCACATTGCTCCTCCTCAATCCGAGGTTCAACTATCGACCAGACCCTCGTCTCCAGCACCCTGGAGTAGACCTTACCAGGTAGGCTGAGGAGTGTGATCCCCCTGTAGTTGGAACACACCCTCTGGTCCCCCTTCTTGAAGATGGGGACCACCACCCCGGTCTGCCACTCCAGAGGCACTGCCCCTGATGTCCACGCAATGTTGCAGAGGCATCCAGAGCCTTGAGATATCCAGGACTTACTCATCCACCCCCGGGGTTCCGCTGCCTCGGAGTTGTTTCACTACCTCGGCAACTTCTGCCCCAGAAATTGGACGACCCGCCCCCGATACCCCCGTCTCTGTTTCCTCACTGGAATACGTGCTGGTGGGATTGAGGAGCTCCTCAAAGTATTCCTTCCACCACCCAACAATGTCCTCAGTTGACGTCAGCAGCTCCCCGCCCCCACTGTAAACAGTGTGAGCTAGTTGCCGTCTTCCCCCCTGAGGCGCCGGACGGTTTGCCAGAACCTCTTTGGAGCCGGTCGATAGTCTTCCTCCATGGCCTCACCGAACTCCTCCCACGCCAGAGTTTTTGCCTCTGCGACTGCCGCCGCTGCGCTCCGCTTGGCCCGCCGGTACCCGCCAGCCCTGTAGGCCTCCTTCTTCAGCCTGACGGCAATTACCGCCATGACTGGCACCAGCAGCCTTGCGGCCACAGCTCGCAGCCGCCGCCTCGACAATGGCAGAGCGGAACAAGGCCAATTCAGACTCAATGTCCCCCTCTGCCCTCGGGACGCGGTCGAGCTCTCCCGGAGGTGGGAATTGAAGATCATCTGGATAGGTTCTTCCGCCAGGCATTCCCAGCAGACCCTCACTGTTCGTTTGGGCCTGCCAGGTCTGCGCGGCGTCTTCCCCCACCATCTGATCCAACTCACCACCAGGTGGTGATCAGTTGACAGCTTTGCTCCTCTCTTCACCCGAGTGTCCAGAACACATGGTCGCAGGTCAAATGATACGACTACAAAGTCAATCATTGACCTGCGACCTAGGCTGTCCTGGTACCATGTGCACCAATGGACAACCTTATGCTTGAACATGGTGTTAGTTATGGCCAAACTGCGACCCGCACAAAAGTCCAATAACTGAACACCACTCGGGTTCAGATCGGGCAGGCTGTTCCTCCCAATCACGCCCCTCCAGGTCCCGCTGTCATTGCCCACGTGAGCGTTGAAGTCCCCCAGCAGAACAATGGAGTCCCCAGTTGGGGCACTGTCCAGCACCCGTCCCAGGGACTCCAAAAAGGGCGGGTACTCTGAGCTGTTGTTCGTCACATAAACGCAGACAACAGTCAGGACCCATTCCCCGACCTGAAGGCGCAGGGAAGCAACCCTTTCGTCTACCGGGGTAAACCCCAACACACAGGCAGAGAGTCTGGGGGCTATCAGAAAGCCCAACCCGGCCCTCTGCCTCTCACCTGGAGCAACTCCAGCGAAGGAGAAGGTCCACCCCCTCTCAAGGACTTGGGTTCCAGAGCTGGAACTATGTGTCGAGGTGAGGCCGACTATATCTAACCGGTAGCGCTCAACCTCTTCCACCAGCTCCAGCTCCTTCCCCGCCAGAGAGGTGACATTCCATGTCCCAAGAGATAACTAAAAGTAGTCAGTGTAAAGTCTGTATAGTAGTATAGCTTTACCTTCCCCTGAAAATTACTCAAAACACAGCCATCAACATATAAACATTATTATCTAGCACTGCCTTAACCCTTTTGGGCATGGAATTCACCAGAGCTCACAGGTTGCTTCAGGAATCCTCTTCCACTCCTCCATGATGACATCATAGAGCAGATGGATGTGAAGACACCTTGCGCTACCCCACCTCAGCTTGAGGATGCCCCACAGGTGCACAGGTGAGTTTAGGGCTGGCTACATACTTGGCCAGTCCATCACCTTTACCTTCAACTTCCTCAGCAAGGCAGTTGTCATCTACTAGTTGTGTTTTGGGTCATCATCATGTTGGAAAACTGCACTGCAGCTCAGTTTGCAGGCCATCATGGTTTGGGGCTGCATGAGTGCTGCCGGCTCTGGGAGCTCAGTTCATTTAGGGAAACATGAATTCAGAGCAGAGCATGATCGCCCCTCTTCAGAAACTGGACTGCAAGTTTTCATTATCAAGTTTTCCAACATGATAATGACCCAGATCACACCTAGAAGATTACAACTGCCTTGCTGAGGAAGCTGAAGGTAGGGTAGCGCAAGGTGTCTGCTGGGGTGGCTCTGGTGGGGCTGGCTGCGGGGTTGCTGAAGGGGTCGCGGGGGGAAAACCCTTGCGCTGGCGACGCTCTCTCCTCCTCGCCGTTGCATTACGGCGGGGCAGCTTGTCATCCCTTTTCACTCTTGCAGTGGCAGCGAGTGGTAGATGATTGCTCAGCTGCACTTTCTCCTCCTCCAGCCTCTTCAGCTGCTGCGTCACCGTAGTGAGGGAGCCAAAGAGGCCGTCTGGTGAGATGGGTGCAGACAGAAGGTCCTCTCGGTCTCTTCTGGGGAGGGCGGTGAGGCCTAGCCAGACGTGGCATGAGCCGACGACAGACAGGGACATCAAGCGTCCTGCGGCAGTAGCAACTCCCTGAATCAGGTTGTTGATCTGACCGACGTCATGGCCGAGATACTCCATCATCACGCGCATCGGGCATCACGCGGGATCGAAGCCGGGGTTGCGTCACCCAGCACACCCAATTTGTTCGCTGCTGCGGCCAGCTGCGCGGCCAGCTGGAATATTTTAAAAATAATATATTTTAGGATGCAGGATGCATCTGTTGTATTTTATCAAAATATTCCAGCATGTCTTTATCCTGCGGCAGCAGTGGCAGAGGTTTCCTGTTCCCTGACCAACCAGCTGAGTGTGGGATAATGAGTGCAGCGAGAGCTTCTTTGAGCGGGGGCACACTGGGAAACGTATTCTCTGTTTTGCCCTGCACGCACAAGAAGGAAGCCATACCCAGAACCACTGCTTTGGTTTTCAGTGGCTCCTGCTTATATACCCGTCAATGAGAGTAAGGTAGGAACGTCCTATTGGCTAGCTACGTACATGCTAATTTTTTAGTGGGCCATCGCGGTCCGTGTACGTCGTGGCCATCCGTTTTCTGTTTTGAAATGACAAGATAAAAATAGAAAAATAACCCGTTTCCCGTTTTTGTGTTTTAAAATGAAAAACGAAAAACGGAAAACGGATCGTTATCCATTATCCATTATCCATTATCTGATTTAATTTGATGTGTTTATAAATCGAAATTGGGAATTAAAATCACGAGGGAAAACGGTTTCTGCACTGTGATAATGTGACACGGCTCCAAAATTCTCTCTGTGACTCGGAAGTTGTAGGTCTGTTTACCTGTACCGCATTACAACACCAGAAGAAGACGAGGGCACATGTGGTTGCTAACGTTAGAGGATGCCAATTTGCTAACGTTAGCTTCAGAAAGATGGACAGTACTACGGTTGTACTATAGACTATGGTTTGTACTCTATCGAGCAGTGGAGAAGATTGCAGAATTTTTTAGGTAAGTCATCAACTATGCTTAGCTTGTTTCTGCTATTCCATCCGTTTTTGTTGCCATCAAACTGTTTTCTGTTCAGATATTTGATTATTACTGTCAGTTTTCTCCGTTAGTCGTCTGTTTACTTTTCTGTTGGCAGATGGAAGATTTACAGATAGGTGCTGTTACTTTTAATTAGCTTAACTCTATTTTCTGTCTGTTTTTGTGTTCAGTGTTTAGTGGTTGTTTTAATTTAGAGACTTTTATTTTGAAATGCGGTCGTTGCGACAACGCTAACGGCAACAGAAAAGTAAACGGATGACTAACGGAGAAAACTGACAGTAATAATCAGATATCTGAACAGAAAACAGTTTGATGGCAACAAAAACGGATGGAATAGCAGAAACAAGCTAAGCATAGTGTCACGACTGAACTCAGACAGGAGAACCCAAATGCGAGACCAGGAGACAGATAGAAAGTTCACAAAACTATTTAATAATGGGCACAAAAAACACTGATGGGCTGATGGCAGTAGTTGGGGAATCCAGAAATCCACAGAGACAGGCAAGGGCAGGCGTGAGGCAGATAACCAGACTGGCAGGATCAAAACCAGGTTTCCAGACAGATAGGCAGAGGCACCAACTAGAGACAGGCAGAATTTGGTCAACGAGGCAGGCTGGGTCATTCACAGTAGGGCAGGTAATCAGGCTGAGGCACATGTGAGGATAAGGCGAAAACAGAGTTACCGTAACAGGCAGGGTCAAACACAGGAAGGCAGTCCAGAGGCAAAGGTACCGGCAGGGGAAAGGCAAGGCTCAGGAAACAGGCAGGCAGGATGATTCACAGACAGGCAGGCAGGAGGAACGCTGGTAAGTATCTCACAAACGGACAAATACGAACTGGCAAACACAGGAGGGAGCACATGGTATATATACACACAGGGAGAGGGAGACAATGAGACGCAGGTGAAACACATTAGGGCGGGGGAAGGTAATCACAAGAGCGGGAAAGGAGGGAACAGGAAGTAAAGACACCAGACATGACACAAGAGGGAGGATGACAAAATAAAACAGGAATTGACAGGACAAACACCAAAACACTACTGCCTGGGGGCTGTTGTGACAGTACCCCCCCCTCTAAGGCCAGCACCGGACGGCCCAGGGACCTCAGGATGTAGCCGGTGGAAGGCACGGATGAGGCCCGGATCCATGATGTAGGATGAGGGAACCCAGGAACGTTCTTCAGGCCCGTACCCCTCCCAGTCCACTAGGTACTGAAACCCACAGCCGCGGCGACGGGATGCCAGGAGCCTACGGACCGTGTAGACAGGGCCCCCCTCAACGAGTCGGGGGGGAGGTGGGGGTCGGGAAGCGGGAACCAGAGCACTCTCTCTGGCCGGCTTGATCTGGCTGACGTGGAATGACTGATGAACCCTCATAGACCTGGGGAGTTTCAGACGCACAGTCACAGGGTTAATAACTTTAGAGATGGGGAATGGCCCAACGAACCTGGGTGCCAGCTTCCGGTTTTCCACACGAAGGGGGAGATTACGGGTTGAGAGCCAAACACGTTGTCCACTCAGATATTCTGGGGCTGGGGTCCGGTGGCGATCAGCCGCCTTCTTATATCGCTCAGAGTTGTGCAGGAGAGTTTGCCGGGCCCGGTTCCATGTCCGCTTGCACCGACGCACTAGAGCCAGAGCTGAGGGCACGTTGACCTCCTTCTCCAGGGCAGGGAAGGTGGGAGGCTGGTAACCATAGACAATGTGAAAGGGAGAGAGACCAGAAGAGGAACAGGGCAGAGAATTGTGAGCATACTCAACCCAGGTGAGTTGGCGGCACCATGAGGAGGGGTTCTGGGTAGCCAGGCAACGGAGACTGGTTTCCAACTCCTGGTTAACCCGCTCTGTCTGCCCATTGGTCTGCGGGTGATATCCGGAGGAGAGACTGACTGAAGAGCCGATGAGCGAGCAGAAAGCACGCCAAAACTGTGCCACGAACTGAGGGCCCCTATCGGACACAATATCTCTGGGGAAACCATGCAGACGAAACACATGAAAAAGCAAGGCCTCGGCAGTCTCCTTGGCCGAAGGGAGCTTGGGCATGGCAATGAAGTGAACCATCTTAGAAAATCTATCCACCACTGTTAAGACAGTGGTGTTACCTTCCGATGCGGGCAGGCCCGTGACGAAGTCCACTGAGATGTCAGACCAGGGTCTCAGGGGCACAGGCAAGGGACGCAGTTGACCAGCCGGTGGTTTATGGGAGGACTTACAGGTGGCACAGACAGGGCACGCAGCAATGTAGTCGGCAAAGTCCTTCTCCATGGCGGGCCACCAGAATCGCTGCCGGGCCAGGAACAGAGTCCGTCGTACACCAGGGTGGCACGCAAGCTTAGACGTGTGGGCCCAATGGATGACCTGGGAGCGGAGAGGAACAGGGACAAACAGCCGGTTCGGCGGAACGCCGTCCGGGGGTTGACAGTTCTGGAGTGCTTTGGTTACCTGTTCCTCTATCCTCCATCTGAAAGCCCCAACAACACACGAGCTGGGGAGGATGGGTTCTGGGTCGGACTCAGGCCTCTCCGAGGGGAACACACGGGACAGAGCGTCAGGCTTGCCATTCTTGGAGCCGGGTCTATAGGACAGGGTAAAGTGAAAACGTGTGAAAAACAGGGCCCACCTGGCTTGCCGGGAGTTGAGCCTTTTGGCGGTTCGCAGGTACTCCAGGTTCTTATGGTCTGTCCAAACCAAGAACGGTTGCTCCGCCCCCTCCAACCAATGACGCCATTCCCCCAGAGCAACCTTGACGGCTAACAGCTCCCGGTTACCAATGTCGTAGTTGCGCTCTGCACTGGACAACTTTCTGGAGAGGAAAGCACAAGGGTGGAGCTTGTTATCTGTAGAGGAGCGCTGAGACAACACGGCCCCCACCCCAACATCAGAGGCATCCACCTCTACCACGAATTGGAGGGACGGATCAGGGATTGTGAGAATGGGTGCAGAGGTAAAGGCCTTCTTGAGTCGCAGGAATGCCTCTTCAGCCCCATCATTCCACCTGAATGGAAGCTTTGGAGAGGTGAGGTCATGCAAGGGAGCAGCAACAGAACTGAAATTGCGGATAAACTTGCGGTAGAAATTGGCGAATCCAAGGAAACGTTGCACCTCCTTACGGGAGGTGGGAGTAGGCCAATTCCTAACCGCACTGACCTTTTCCGGATCCATCTGGACGCTTCCCTCTGCAATGACGAAGCCCAGGAATGAGAAAAAGGCCTGATGAAACTCACACTTCTCAGCTTTCACGTAGAGCTGGTTCTGGAGGAGGCGATGAAGCACCTGATGGACATGCTGGACATGGGAGGACTCATCGGGGGAGAAGATGAGAATGTCATCCAAATAAACAAATACAAAGTCATTCAACATGTCCCGCAAAACATCGTTAACAAAGGCCTGGAACACGGCTGGAGCATTAGTCAGGCCAAAAGGCATCACCAGGTACTCATAGTGACCACTAGGAGTATTAAAGGCAGTCTTCCATTCATCCCCCTCCCTAATCCTCACAAGGTGATAGGCATTACGCAGGTCCAGTTTAGTGAAAACCTTAGCTCCATGAATAAGTTCAAATGCCGAGGACATAAGAGGAAGGGGGTACCTGTTACGGATGGTGATGTCATTGAGCCCCCGGTAGTCAATGCAGGGACGGAGTGACTTGTCCTTCTTGTCCACGAAGAAGAAACCCGCACCGGCGGGTGAAGAGGAGCGACGAATGAGTCCAGCGGCCAAGGATTCATCCACATACTTCTTCATGGCTGCTGTTTCAGGGCCGGACAGGGAATACAACCTCCCTTTCGGAGGACTTGTGCCTGGGCGGAGGTCAATGGCGCAATCGTATGGTCTGTGAGGAGGAAGAGCAGAAGCCCGAACCTTATTGAAAACTTGTTTTAGATCATGATAACATGAGGATACCTTATCGAGAGCTGGAAAAACGGTCTCTGCATCTGAGTGATTGGAGGTGCTGGTGGATGCAACAGTGACCTTGGAGATTTCTGGGCACGGAGGAGGAGTGACTCCAGCACCACAGGTAAGGGAGCACCTAGGGCCCCAGGCACGGATCTCACCCGTCTTCCAGTCCACGTGCGGGTTGTGATGGATGAGCCAGGGGTGACCTAAGATGAGTGGATGCATAGGAGACTGATACACATGAAAACTGATTCTTTCAGTGTGCTGATCAGGGAACCTGAGAGTGAGTGACTGGGTCCGATGGGTGACACGGCAGATGCGTCTACCATCCAGCGCGCAAGCTTCCAGAGGGCATCGTAGCCGGAACAGACGGAGGTTGAGCCTCTTGGCGAGAGTGAAGTCAATGAGGTTAGCGTCAGAGCCCGAGTCAACCAAGACAGACTGCTGGAGAGACACAGAGGAAGAACACAGAGACACTAGAGGTTGCAGACGAGAGGGATTAGAGACAGTTAATGTGCGGCTCACAAATGCCCTCCCTCTCATTGGTGAGCCCTGGCTTTTAACGGACATGTGGCAATGATATGTCCCAATTGGCCACAGTAGAGACAGCGACCCTCAGGCATGCGCCGTTGACGCTCCTCCGGAGAGAGCTTGGTGCGGGCAACCTGCATAGGTTCCTCTCCTGTAGAGCCAGTGGACACGGGGGAAGGAAGAGCAGGGAGAACTCTGTTGTTAGCTCCGAAGGGGGGCGCCGTTGATCTGGGTGGAGAGGGTTCTACTTGCCACTGAGCTATCTGGTCTGATATCTTGATGGCTGTTGTTATCGCCTCATCCAGGGAAAGCTGTTCCTGCCTCAGTGCAATCTCTCGGCCAATGGTGCGGTTGAGCCCACTCTGAAATGCAGTGAGCAGTGCCTGGTCATTCCATCCGGATTCCACTGCTAAGGAGCGGAACTCACTGGCAAACTCCCTCACTGAGCGCCTCCCCTGCCGTAGCCTCAAAAGTTGTTGACCAGCCTGCTGTCCTCGAATGGGGTGATCATAAACTCGCTTTAATTCAGCTTCAAGCAGGGCAAAAGTCCGAACAGCTGGAGATCCCTGCTCATATAAGGCATTAAAATAACTGAGAGGGGGCCCCTCCAAAAGGCTGGCCACATAAGCTATCTTGGCAGTCTCATGTTGGTAACGAACAGGCTGAGCATTGAATACAAGTTGGATCTGAGTGAAAAAATTACGACATGTATCAGGGTTACCAAAGTATTTTGCAGGTGGAGGAATATGGGGCTCTGCAGCAGAGTTGGCTGGAGGCACGGGAGCAGCAGCATCAGGTGGTGGAGCGGGCTGAGATAAATGAGCGCCGCTTAGTGCCGTCAGTTGGTTGGAGATCTGGGCCACATTATCAACTAGAGTCTTTAACATCTGTTCGTGGTTTCCCAAACGCTGACCCTGATTAATTACTGCCTCCTTAATTCTGTCCAGGTCTGCTGGGTTCATTGTTGGCCAGTTCGTACTGTCACGACTGAACTCAGACAGGAGAACCCAAATGCGAGACCAGGAGACAGATAGAAAGTTCACAAAACTATTTAATAATGGGCACAAAAAACACTGATGGGCTGATGGCAGTAGTTGGGGAATCCAGAAATCCACAGAGACAGGCAAGGGCAGGCGTGAGGCAGATAACCAGACTGGCAGGATCAAAACCAGGTTTCCAGACAGATAGGCAGAGGCACCAACTAGAGACAGGCAGAATTTGGTCAACGAGGCAGGCTGGGTCATTCACAGTAGGGCAGGTAATCAGGCTGAGGCACATGTGAGGATAAGGCGAAAACAGAGTTACCGTAACAGGCAGGGTCAAACACAGGAAGGCAGTCCAGAGGCAAAGGTACCGGCAGGGGAAAGGCAAGGCTCAGGAAACAGGCAGGCAGGATGATTCACAGACAGGCAGGCAGGAGGAACGCTGGTAAGTATCTCACAAACGGAAAAATACGAACTGGCAAACACAGGAGGGAGCACATGGTATATATACACACAGGGAGAGGGAGACAATGAGACGCAGGTGAAACACATTAGGGTGGGGGAAGGTAATCACAAGAGCGGGAAAGGAGGGAACAGGAAGTAAAGACACCAGCCATGACACAAGAGGGAGGATGACAAAATAAAACAGGAATTGACAGGACAAACACCAAAACACTACTGCCTGGGGGCTGTTGTGACACATAGTTGACGACTTACCTGAAAAATTCTGCAATCTTCTCCACTGCTCGATAGAGTACAACCCATAGTCTATAGTACAACCGTAGTACTGTCCATCTTTCTGAAGCTAACGTTAGCAAATTGGCGTCCTCTAACGTTAGCAACCACATGTGCCCTCGTCTTCTTCTGGTGTTGTAATGCAGTACAGGTAAACAGACCTACAACTTCCGGGTCATAGAGAGAATTTTGGAGCCGTGTCACATTATCACAGTGCAGAAACCGTTTTCCCTCGTGATTTTAATTCCCAATTTCGATTTATAAACACATCAAATTAAATCGGATAACTGATAATGGATAATGGAAAACGATCCGTTTTCCGTTTTTCATTATAAAACACAAAAACGGGAAACGATTCGTTTTCCATTTTTTGTTTTTCATTATAAAACACAAAAACGGGAAACGGGTTATTTTTCTATTTTTATCTTGTCATTTCAAAACAGAAAACGGATGGCCGTGACGTACACAGACCCATCGCATACACTCGATTGAATGAGATTGTACCCATAGAGTCCAGTAGAAGGCAAAGCCTGTGTCAGATATAACTGACATTAGTCCTCCTCATCCAGATCCACTGACTACATCTAGCTGCTTTATCTGACATTTCCTTCACTGTCTTCCTCAAACTCTGGAACTGGTGGAACTGGTGGAAAGGTCTGTGTGCCTATCCTTCACTGAGTCACAGATCCAATGCATAGTCATGTCTGTTCCAATGTCTGTTAACATGTAATCCACCTGTGAGTCATATTTTCCACCCCAGCTCTTGCTGACCCTTGGGGTATTTTCCCTATGTTGGCTGTAGCTAATTTTATATATTATATTATATTATATATTAAAGTTATAGTTATTATCATTATTATTATTATTGTTATCATTGTTATGCTTTCATTTTAGTTTTAAGTCTAAAACACTTTGCTGTTAGCACCGCAATCGCGATGTGCTTGTGTCGACCGCGATCATAAATCATAATAGCGGAGAATGAGAGGCTGTTGACAGAGTAGATTGAAATATTCCACATGTTGATCACATTTATTGAAAAGTAAAGTATTGGCTTGGCTGGCAGAGGTTTTATTGCACTGACTCACAGTAACAAATGTAGCTGTCGTTAACTAGAGTCATCTTTAAAGGGCCAGTGTGTAAAATGGGTTGAAAACCGTTGAAAACAGTGACATCAGTGGTCAAATTCTAGATTGCAGGGCTCACTCGCTCACCCCTCCCGTCGGGTAAATGATGGTGAATTTGAATATTCTACCCATTAATATGTTTATATAAGTGTATAATCGCTATAAAATCAAATTCATTTGGTTTTAGTCTTATAATTATGCTTTTATATATATATATATACATATATATAGCAAGGGCCTTGCTTTAGAGAGATTGCCATCTTGCGCCGCCATGTATGTACGGCAGACCGAGCGGACAATTCAGCCAGCCAGAGAACGTGTTTCGCGTGTATAAATAAACCAACAAAGACAGCGGGAGGAAGGAAGAAGGAGGAGGAAACAGCAGAGAGTGTTAGTAGTTCGTCAATAGAGAGTAGTGAAAAGTTTTTTTAGTTAGAAAGTTTGTGAATGGACCACACTTACCACGCAACAGGAGAGAACGAACCCAAACCGTCATCTGTGAGGAAAAGAAGACGTAACTTCACTCCTTGTGATGCACTCTCTGCGGCGTTTTTCCTCCTGATGATATATCTCCCCAACGATGGTAGCAGTGAATCCCATTCTGTGTAGCTAAATGGGGGCGGAGGATTCAGCCTTTCTCCTCGGTCGCTCAACACATGGAGTTTCTCATCTGTGTACTCCAGCTCAAACAGGTATGGCTCTGGATCTGTGTCCGCTACAAGAAACTCTTCAAAATTGCGTTCAAAGTCGTCCATTGCAGCTACTACAGTCCGGAGATGTTGCTAGGCTAAATAAACAGCTGAGCTCTGTTTACAGGATACGTCTGTCAGTCAGTGTGCAGGCTGGAGATTGGTGGAGCAGAGAGGGGAGGGGGTCCCCGCTCGGTACTGTAAACGATTGTGTGTGTATTAAGTACGTGTGTTACGCTAGAAAAGTCAGAGTTTGGGACGGAGTCTTTTACCCCCTGGAGTGTTACTGGAGTTTTTGGAGTGCTCAAATAAACGGGCCTTTTTCCTGAACGATACTCTGGTCTCCTGCTTGTGAGGGATTCACTGTTTTCAACGGTTTTCAACCCATTTTACACACTGGCCCTTTAAGTTATATTCCCTTCACCTGCACTGCGGTCCCACCGCTGCACAATGATGATACATGAAATCAAAACTTTAAAAAGTAACGCTTATTATGGTGTTGATTAAGCACCGTGCCAATCCCTGCCTGGGTGTTGATGAAGTCTCCTAGTTGGCTGGGGATAGATTGTTGTCAAACTATCGTTACAGCCCGTCCGAGTGCTTCATGCCAGGCTTGAATCAAACCCACCACTGGTGATGTACGCATCGTCTCATTTGAAGTTGCTCAATAAGAGTCCAGAATGTCATTGCATTCTTTTTCTCAAAAGACGCAGGTGTCAAAGCCATGCTTACAGGAAAGAGGCAGAGGAGAAAACCGCAAAATCACCTAGGCAATACGGGCGGGGCGTCAAGGCCATGAGCCATGTCCCTCGTGAAATTCCTGCCCTGGCAGTGAGAACATGTCATAATCTATTAAAGCTGTAGTTGATCATTTAAAAACAAATTTAACTTTTTGATGTATTTGCTGAAACTGTGACAAATGCCCTTCATGAAACAAATACTCCTGAAAATGAATGAAAATATATTCCTCTGCCCATTGTAGCGTGTCTAATGGCATTAATGCAGAAGAAAGAAAACAACCAGTCAGAGTTGAGAGGTCTCTAGCACAGTTGTTATCATGTCAATTGCTGCTCATGAACTGCAGTCAGACTGTCAAAGTATGCAGCTGGGATCAAACATGAATCAAGATTCTGTCACTGCATTACATTTTTCTCACCTCAGTGTATTCAGAAACATATTTTAGTGTACTGTTTAGCTGTAACATGAGAACTTTGTGACCCGTCCTTCATGTTGGAAACAGTTGAGCTAAAAAGAAAGCCCCACCCACTGTCCACATTAACTTTCTCATTTTACAGCTAAACAGTATGCTAAGATATGTTTCCAAACACATTTAAAGATACAATTTTAAAGTTTATAACAAAAAAAAAATAACTGTCATCTTATTTAAACTGTTTCTACACTCACACAAACATTCATTGAACAGATAATCTGTGAAAAAAAATTAGGTTCCTCCTTCAACCCCTTGTGTGTCTAATGGCATTTGCAAAAATTAACTGGGGCTCACAGAAAACAACCAGTCAGGGTCAAGGTGTATCCAATGCAGCTGTCAATCATGTATATCACTGCTAGGGAATTGTAGTCAAACTAGGCAGACAAACCATATATAAATCAAGATTGTATTACTCCATTGCCTATTTTAAATGCTGGGCCTAGTTCTAAAACAAGACAAAAGCTATTCAATATACAGTGACATCTATGTTTGTGGAAATAGTATTTTTAAGACAAGTATATCAATTTTATTGGAGATGATCACACCAACATAATGTACAACACTGTTAGCCACTATTTGGTTGATCTCTGCTGTATTGCCTTGTTGTCACTTAGCAGCATTACCTCTGCTAAGTGACAGCTACGGTAGCATGTTTTAGATATAGCAGGTCTATAACTAGCAGATAGCTTAATGTTGTTTTCCTACCTGTAGGAGGCAGAACAAGATATAATAACAGAGTTTGATATGTTTTCCGTGCTGAGGGAATACCCTTATCACTAACAATATTGCATTATGTGTTTATATTACCCAATAGATATTTACATATGCTTAAGATACAGTACTTTTACAGTATAGTATATTGATGTTATTCAAAGAATCCTGTCTCTCCAAATCCAGCCTGAAGAACATCCCTGCTGGAGTATTCAGGCCACTGCGATCTCTGGAGATGCTAGTTCTAGACAACAACCTCCTGTCCACACTGAGCTCATCAACTTTGGATGGCCTGGGCAACTTGCAGGTACAACAGTATTTTGGGTTCATACACAAATGAAGAATCAGATGAATATGTCAGATAGAATCAGTTTCATTTGAAAAACAATTGGGTCTGGTCCAAATATTGTGTAAAACCAGTTAATTTGTAAATTTGTGATGTATTTGTCTGCAAATTAGGACAATTACCTTAAAACTAGTGATGGTTGAACGAAGCCTCATGAAGCATTTTCATTATTTTTTTAGCCTACTAGATGGCGCTCTTGGTTTAAAGAGAAAGGCTCAACGAATGGCAATTCAGTGTGCTTTCAACCTTTTGTTGAACAAAAAGCACCATCTAGTGGGGTCATAAAATAAAGAAAATGATTCATTAGGCTTCATCTGGCCATCACTACTTAAAACTTCCGTTAAAAGCCTAGATCCAATTAAACGCTCAGTCCCTTTTACTATCCTGGTGTGGTTACACATTTTGACAAAAAATGCCAGTCTCAACTAGACGCCTGGTCTGGTTGCCAAGCAGTTCATTTTTTTTATAGAAGTTCTTTGGATGTAGAAAACAAGTTGGCTACCTATGTGCCCATTACTCAATTACCCTGAAAGTTATCCATATTTCTTTAGTCTGTAGGGTCCTCAGATCAAAAGAATCAAAAGGGCTTTTCGTAGAAGTTAATCCAAATTGTGACTATTGTTTTGACAGGATAAAGTAGTGTTGTGTCGGTATGCTAGGTGGCATAATCCTTGAGCGCCGTAACTCTCTCTGTGTGATGCACTGTTTGTTGGAGCTAGATCAAATGAATGATACATAATTGATAGAAGCTTAATTTTTACACTAGTAATATTCATACTAGTTTAAATAAACAATTTGATTGTATTTCCTGATCTTGCAGAGTAACAGTTTTGTGTGAAAGGAATTAAAGGCCTGCCCCATATAGGCGCCTGTCCCAAATATAGGCCTGTTGATTTTAGTGATTTCAAGTTTTATGGTAGTTGACCTTACCAGTAAACATTTTGATATTAATTTGCAAATAGGTGTTAATGTTTACTAAGACTGCATTGCACATAAATGTCTTATTGTGCTTTGGTCAACTGAATGCAACAAAAACAAATGTGCTGAATATTGAAGGAACTCTACCTGAGGAACAATGAGCTGAAGCACCTGCCACCTAATGTCTTCAGGAACTTGACCAAGCTTTCCCAGTTGGCTCTCAATGGAAACTACCTGAAGACAGTGGATGGAAACACATTTTCCCATATGCCCCGTATGTCACCAGCCTCAGTTTTTACAGTCCCACTTTCATGACTGCATAGTTTACTGATAATGGTTTAATTTTAATAACCATTTTTCTTTTCTGACTCCTGTCAGACCTGATGAAGCTTTACCTCCATGACAACCCATGGCACTGTGACTGTAACATCATCTCCTTGGTGCAATGGATGGAACAGACCAAGGCCAATCTGTCGCCCCGGGGTGCCCTGAGGTGCGTGAGTCCTCCGGAGCTCCTAAACAAGAGCCTCTCCAGCCTTCAAGCTGACAAGCTGCTGTGCCATGGCTAACACCAGAAAACCTGTATGAAGACCACCACAGCAAGGGCGCGGGCCCATGGAGATTCAGATGATACATTTTTACTTTTTTTAATGAGTTAGTATATTTAGAATGAACATACTTAAGTATTAGCCAGATACTCAGATGAAATGAAGGATGAAGGAAACTCCTTAATTGAGTAGCTGGATTCAGTCTTTTACTCTTGTGATTAAAAAAGATCAGAATGTGGTTTGCTAATAAATAACAAATACAGCAACTTCTCATCAACCTATTAATGTCAGTTCTTAAAAATAACTCCTGGTTAGGGTTTACGGCTTATTTCTGCTTTAAACTCTGTAATCTGTTAAAGTAATAACAGTAATCGAGAAAATAACCTTTGTGTTACCTCTAAATATCTGCTTCAATATTATTGCACACAGCTATAGCATTTTAGTGTTGCAGTGCCACAGTGTGGGACATAAAGCACAACAGAAATGTTGTGATAGACCAGTTTATTGTCGCCTGGACAGGCCTTTAAATCAATCAACTCAAGTTAGTTTCTAACACTGTCAGAGCAAATTGAAATAACTGTTTCTCAGCTGACAGTAATTTCTTATCATGATAGGCCTAATGAAATAAAAATAATAAGTACATTACTTTTTTTAAGTAGTACATTTCCTTCACTTGATGTGCTGGCCCATACATTCCAAACATTTGCCCCTCACTTTAGACCTCCTTGCCTGTTGGACAACCTGGGCCCTATTTTCCGATCTACTTTTGTCTAAATGAGTGATAGGATGTTCAATATGTGACATTTCTCCAGTACAAAGCTAGGGCGGACCTGCCTGCAGCTCGTGATCGAGCGCTATATTAAATAATAGGGCACTCAGACCGTGTCAAACGTCAAAATATGTCAAAATACGTCCACTAAAAGTGCATTTTTTAACATAGATAGGCTCCGATTGTTAACATAATTATCCAACAACATAGCAGAAAGAGAAATGAATGTCTGCCTTTACCTTTAGCTGGAATCGGACATATTTGTTGTGGCAAGTCAAAACACTTCCTCTGCCTGCTCCCTCTCTCTCTCCTCGTCCCTCTTCAATGAGCTTTGCGTACTCTGTGTTCAATTAAATACAGGCGGTCATCAAATTCAAATGGCTCATCCAGATCCAGTTGGTCAAAAACTACTCCAAACAGTCGTATTTGTAAGCTCGCTCCAGCAGAAACTTCCCGGAACAACTCAGGAGACCATCTACCATAAAACACCACAGGCTGTATAGTAAAACACCAAAGAAGAAGAAGAATCTCGCGAGACGTGAGATTTCAGAGCTAGACTTTCACTCTCTGATTGAGTGTTTTGACTTGCCACAACAAACATTTCCGAATTTTTACCAGATTTTGACCAACTGGATCTGGATGAGCCATTTGAATTTGATGAACACCTATATTTATTTGAACACGGATTACACGGATGTACATGGACACGGAGCTCATTGAAGAGGGACGAGGAGAGAGAGAGGGAGCAGGCAGAGAAAGTGTTTTGACTTGCCACAACAAATATGTCTGATTCCAGCTAAAGGTAAAGACAAACGTTCATTTATCCTTTCCATTATGTTGTTGGATAATTATACTAATAATCCGAGCCTATCTGTGTGAAAAAAAATGCACTTTTAGTGGACATATTTTGACATTGTTTGACGCTGTCCCAGTGCCCTATTATTTAATATAGTGCACGCTCATGGGCTGCAGACAGGTCAGCCCTAGTTTCGTACTGGAGAAATGTCAAATATTGAACATCCTACCACTCATTTCGACAAAAGTAGATCGGAAAATAGGGCCCAGGTTGAAAAAAACATTAGTTCCCCTTTAATAGACAAAGTCATGGAATCCATGTTCCTGCTAGCATTCTTCAGTTTTCTGCACCATTGAGTTCACTGCTCCTTTCTGTCCATCTCAAAACACTACCTTGTCAAACATTTTCTTCCCTTCATCTAACATCCTCATCTACAACCTTAAAAGCAACAAAACCAACCAGTCACTATCTCAAATGACTATCTCAACCCATTTATCTCTTTCGACTAGACTCGCACTTAAGACTGTAACTATGTACATTTACTCTGGTGACTGGGCTGCTGTCCCATATGAGCACTTATGTATGAACCCAAATGGTAAAGTGAGTGTTACTGTATGGTTCTGAAAAAAATGCACTCTTTAAATTCCCCAAACAGTAAAGCACAATTGCTCTTGTACTGTTACTGTCTCATTAATGAGGGAAGATTTGTTTTAATTAAACAAGGCACAAGGTGGGCAGGTAAACTGTCTCCTCTATCTCTTTACTCAAAACATATATCAGGAGGATTCATTTATTGTGTGTTAACAAGGGAAATGCCTTCCTCCCCCCACCCCTCTTATCAAATTGTTCCCTGGATAAAGCAGTAGAGTGCTCACTGGAAGGCCTGGGACCATTTTGGCTTGGTTAGACTTTTAAATGCACAACAGAGGAGAGAAAATAGCTGATACTTCCTCATACCAACAGGGATACAATTACAGATAGATAATTTCCCTCTTGTATGCTTCCGTCTACAAAATACATTTTGTGAGCTTAGAAGAGACTCAGTGTTTTGAAAAAACAGTTGAGTCAGATTTAGAGAATCCAGTGGAGAACGGCGTGTAAGAATGTATTTATGTATCATTTTTCTGACTCTCTAACATCCTACATTTGCCAAAATGTACATGTGCTTTGTGTGTGTCTACTGTGTTACTGCCCCACAAAGGCCCCATTGAGTGTTCCAGTTTAGCTGTTCCATTGAGCAGCTGGGGAGATATTTTTGGAAACAAAATATCCTTCGTCTTGACCCAGAAAAAGCAGCATTTAAGGCTCATTTTCATGTTTTTGGCATCAAATTAAACATGACATTTTCTCAAACCACTTTTAAAACTTTTATTAACTCATAAAGGCTGACTGAGCCTTTTCACTTTTTCCCAGGGCTTTATTTTAAATTAATTGAGTATGTTATATCACTGCCTGAAGTAATCCATTTATTTACCCTGAACAGCTCCACTGGTGCATGCAAGTCCTGCTTAAGGGCACCTTGAGCTGAGGTGACTAAGAAAAAGGGGAGAAGAATCGATGGTGCATGAGCTGTCCTGTGACAGTCTGCAGTATCTAAACCTGTCAGTACCTGCAGCACAGGAATACACAGGGCCAGTATTTTCTGGCTTTATCTTACTTTTTTCCCCAACCAGGACAGTACCGTTTACTGTAGGTCCTAATGGCCAATATGTGTGTCACCCTGCCTCCCAAGGTTAGCTAGGGAAGCTATAAACAGTTCTATAGACAACTGTTATTACACAATGGTGGAATGTGACAAAGTACATTTAATAAAAAATATTTATCAAAATATTTGTGTTTGGCCATGCCGAGCTAGTTTGCTGTTTCTGTTGGGAAACTGTTGACAAAAATGACAAAGTCTGTCAAAGGAAACGACGCGTCAAAATAAAAGCTCTGATTGATAATTTTGCTGTACTTCAAAATAAAGTGTTGATTACTTGCACATCACTTGGAGTCCACTCAGAATAGACCTTCAACCCACTTTTGGACTGCGATACACCAGTTGGGAACCACTGATCTAGGCCATGGCAAGCGGTTGATGTTGTAGGATACTCAACTTCCTGTTTTAGCAATGACTTGTTGAGGAAACCAGCAAACACAATCAGTTGTTAGTTGATATAAATTGTCATCACCACCAAGGCTTGAGAGGAAACAAATGTCACTAAGATAGGGCAGGAAAATACCACATTGTATCTGGCAGTTTCATCACAGTTTTAGCAAAGCTTTATGGTTAAAGCTGGGGTAGGCAGATTCATTGGCGTCATCGGGCAAACTGTCCATAATAACCTTTCAGCATATTGTAATTCAAGTGGTCTGAGATTAAAACTAAGACTCCAGCACCCCCTTGGCTGTGTTGGCTCGGTTTTCAGGCTTTAGAAAATCAAGCCTGTGGTGGGAGACTTTGGCCAATCAAATCTCATTTCAGAGAGAAGGCATTTCTGTTGGCTCTTCTACAAATGGCAATGTCCCTGCATGTCCATGCAGCAGTAAATACCTGATTCAATGACAGAAAACCGAGACAGATAATAGAGATAAAGTTGCTCTTCCAGCATTGACAACAGTTTCCTACACTGAAAAGCAACTAAAAAGAGGAAGATTTCTCATAACAAGAGTCTAAAAGAGAGCCTGACAGTTAAAAAGGTGTTTTTTAATGGTCATTTAGCTAAAATCCAAGCATGTTTGATGGACATAAAAATTTGGATTACCTGCAATTTCCTGATGATAAACTGAAGTTGCTGTAAATGGCCCCAAACACCTCAGAAACTCCCTATCTAAAGATATTGTTCCTCTAGATGCCTCCAGCAGTGCTGTAAGGAATCTAAGATGCAGAGAAACTAGTCCATGCATAAATTACCTCTAGGCTGCATTATTACAGTTCCTTATTATCAGGTTGCTCTAACAAGTCTCTAAAGGCTCTCCAACTGATCCAGAATGCTGCAGCATGTGTACTGATGGGAACTAGGACAGGAGATCATATTTCTCTTGTTTTGGCTTCTCTTGCTGGCTCCCTGTGTGAAGGATTTTTTCTTTATTGAAACCCTTATTCTCAGTATGCTCAAGGTAATGTAAGACAGCTAAGCTTAAAGTCATGGTCCTATTAGTAACAGGCCTCGAAGAGGCTTTGAGGTCAGGCTGCTCGACCCGTTGCCACACTAGCCCCGTTTACATGGGTAGTTTTCCTCAATCTGATTGAAATCGATCGGATTAAGTGAATCTGATTCGATCTGTATACATGAACTTTGAGTAAAGAGATCCACGTTCAATCCGCGTTTGCATGGCCCCAGCTGAATCCGATTGTATTGTTTTTTTTGACATGCGCAGAAGGTCACTCTGCCACTACCTGCAAATGTGTAAGAGAAGAAGAGGTGCACTTCCTGCTTCCTGTTTACCTCCAGAAAGATGGATCCACGTCGTGTTTTGTTGGGGACGCTTATTGTGTTGTGGTTACATTAATTTGAGGCTCTGAAGTCACAGCAGTTAATCGTCCTGAAGCGATATTTGGACAGGAGGAGAAGGAGAACTTACAATTTGTTACCCGGAATGATCAGCTGGCCCTTTCCTCCGCCAAAAACACGGAGCCAGTGGATGAAAGTTCGCAGCAAGCACTGGTGGGAGACTGTGGTCCTCACCGAGTTCACGGATCGAGAATGGCAGGCGCATTTTCGAATGACACGCAGTTCATTCGTGAAGTTGTCCACATTAATGGGGCGGTATATGGCCCCAGAGCCTGAAACTGTAAGGGCTCCAGTTCCAGTTAACATGCGAATTGCCATCGTCCTCTACAAATTAGGGAGCTGTGCGGAGTACAGGGTTGTTGCTAACCAATTTGGTGTCCATAAAAGCACCGTCAAGAAATTTGTTTATCTTTTCTGCAAGACCATGGTGGACGGACCGATTAGAGAGCTCATCCGTGTACCAACTGATCAAGAGGCAATTGAGATTGCTAGAAGGTAGGCTACATCACATATCACCTGTACAATTCAAATCATCTGTCACACCTGTAGCTATAGCCAGCTCACCCTCATGAAATAACATTACTGAGTCACCACTCATTACTACTACTACATATCTACACAAAACTGTTTCACTTCATGATTGCTATTGAGATGTGTAATTATTTTTTGGTATTGACTTCAATATTATTGTCTTACTACTGACAATTAGGCTACTACATGATGCCTCTTCAAATCCATGTACAACTGTTACTTAATATCTCTCTCACTATTGGCTTTTGGGAAATTACTTCATAATCAAATTCACTACTGATTTCATAGCTCATTCCTTCACATTTATCATTGAAATATTACACAATGCTTACATATTTACATTTGAACAAGCACCAGAGTAAATTGTTGATCTGTAGTGAAATCACCCAATACATTACTCATTACTATTCAAATCATTACAAATGCTACACATCTCAATTGCAATCATGTAGTGAAACAGTATTTTTTCGTATAGATATTTAGTAGTAGTAATGAGTAGTGATTCAGTGGTGTTTTATCATTTCACTGACAAGACTGTTAGATGCTTGATTTAAGGGTCACCTCATTTAATTTTCAACCAGCTTTGTATAGTTCCAGAATTGTTCTATGTGACTGTAACTGTACTGATTATGTATGATGAATGCAACATCCTATTGTTCTCTTTCCTAATAGGTTTGAGTCTGTGCATCACGTCCCTCAGATAATGGGACTTATCGATGGGTCCCATATCCCAGTGCTACCCCCCTCCGATGGCTACAAGGACTTCGTTAATCGAAAGGGATGGCCCAGCTATGTCTTGCAGGCTGTGGTCGATGACAAATGCTGGTAGGACATCTGTTATTATTCACAAAAGACAGAGCCTTTTTTTAAGCGGAATGCTTGGAACTACTTTCTTTAGCGGCGTAAAATCACTCTGCCCGGCGCCTCCCGGTGGTCCATTTAGCTTAAAAACAACTCTGTCTTGTAATATTAAATTATCTTTTCTTAGTGTGGGGACTTCCCAACCTACCAGTTGTCCACACAAGCGTTTCGGAGTCATTTGATGGCGTATTTGATTAGTTAAATAGATGGCTAGAGGCTGTACCATTCACTTCCATTCAAAGCGCTGTGCAGCCGGTCTGTCCCCCTCTGGGGTTCTCAAAACACCGGGTGCTGAAGAGAGAAGTCAATGCACCCCCTCACAATGCTGGGGGGGGGTAACGGCCATGGGGCCATTTTGAAGAGAGGGTGAACTATGCCTTTAAAGCACTTGTGAAATTTTCATGTTTTCCTCCAGTTTCTGGAGCATCAGCTGCAAAATGCCGGGAAGTGCGCATGATGCAAGAGTCCTGCAACAGTCAGACCTATACCAGAGGGATCACCTGCTGCCTAGGGTAAGGCCAGTTAAAAATTAAACACAACACAAAATGTGTATTAAATCATTAAAAAATAAATTAGTAATAATAAAAATAATAATTATTATTTCCTTTGCCCTTTTTTAGTGTGAGAGGAAAATTGAAGGAGTGGACATCCCTCTCCTAATTGTCGGTGACCCTGCATACCCCTTACTAGACTGGCTGATGAAGGGGTACCCAAACTCCCCTCGCATAACCCCAGAGGAGGAGTCCTTGAGTGTCTACCTCAGCTCAGCCAGGGTAGGTGTTGAGATGACTTTTGGAATGCTAAAGGCGAGGTGGAGGGTTCTTCTGAAGAGGAGCGACTTTCACTTTACCTTTACACCAAAGATGATTGCCACATGCTGTGCACTCCACAATTTTTGCCAGAAGGACAACGACAGCAACAGAAACTGGCTGGAGGAGGCTGCTGACCTTACAGCTGACTACCCTCAGCCCAACTACCCTCCGCCCAACCAGCCAGAGAATAACCAGGGCCATGGAAGCAGAGCAAGGGAGGCACTGAAGAAATATATGGCCACTCACTTCCCACTCCGTAAAGGGCAGCAGCGCTAATATGGGCTCTGTGTTTTTGGACTGTCCTCAACTAATATTTAGATTTTTCTTTTCTTCAGACAAGAAGTAGCGAAATACAGATGTTACCAGTTTTTCTTTTATTTTTTGCTAAATTCTGTTATCAAAGAAAATATGTTTCTGCTGATTCATGTATGGTTTGTCTTAGTTGTATCCCTGGTTGTATCTTAAGCCCATGTTCCAGGTTTTTGAAAAGAAAAAACATATTTTTGAGCTATAAATAAACATTTCTGTAGCAGAATCTGCATCAGTGGATTAACTTTACAGATTTGGGGTACAGAGGTTCAAGAGAACGAATCCTGATGTATCTTTGTTTATTGCTGTAGTACAAGACCAACAAATAATATTAAAGGTATTATCACCAAAAATTGAAATCCTTGTACTTCTGTAATACAACACCATGTTTTTGAGGTATTATCACACATACACAAAAAAAGTGTACATACAGTCATGTCAGGGGCCTGACAGTTGTGCTAAGGAAAGTGACAAGTGTCATTAAAGTGCAACCAACCACTTAGTGCAACCAAGAAGAGCAATAAACAAATGATATTTAGAACTAATACTTATGTAAAAACAACAAGAAATTGACACAACAGTAAACACTGGATAACAAGTGTCATTTGTAAACAAGTATTGGCTGTATTGCTACAAACAGATGTCTTTCCAGCTAGGTCTTGCATGCTGTATTCTGACTCTGGGCTCTGAGAATACTGAGCTGTATAGATGTAGCCTGGGTAGGGTTGAGGGGGCATCGGAGGATGGTAATGGAATGGTGGACCTGGCTGTGGAGGTGGACCTGGCTGTGGAGGTAGAACTGGCTGTGGAGGGAAGAGGGTTTTAAGACTATCAAATAACTGACCCACGAGATGCTCATTTGAGCGGGAGCTTTGTTCTATAAAGCGTTCGAGGAACAAGGCGTCCCTTTCTTGTTGTTTTTCTAGTTGTTCTTCTTCCCATGCACGTTGAGACTCCTGCATCTTCAGCATGAAGTCCTGTTGTTCAGTAGACCAGGTACGAAGAGCTTTGGCATAAGCAGATGACTGTTGTGGTTTGGATCCTAAGGAAATGGAAATATGACATTAGTAAGAATGAATTCATTCAGCTCCTTTCATTTTACATTCTAATTGTAGTTTCTCTCTGTCTCTGGTGCATTTAGACAAGACAAGACAAAACTCACTTACTGAATCATCAGACTAGGCTCATGCATCTGGGCTGTTTTACAACATTTACTCTCTAACATGGCTTACTCTTTGTGGTGGTCCGTGTCTTTGAGATAGACACGTCTTGGTCCAAGGTGCCTGCGGTCTCATTCTCGAGCTCTGTGGTGCCTGGGGTCTCACTCGATTGTTCTGTGGTGGGAGCCGTCTCATTTTCTTCCTCCAGAGATCCGCCTGGGCTTGGCTCTCCACCAAAATCCTCATCTGTGTGGTGAAAATAAAGACTTACTATTAGGGCTGCATAACATATTGTGTATGTAACTTCACAACAAAGTACACAGGCACAATTGCAGAACCTGCAATTTCATGATATCCAAAACACACACACACACACACACGCACACACACACACACACACACACACACACACACACACACACACACACACACACACACACACACATCTTTAATCAAAGATAGGTCTACATTTCATTATATCTGAATGGATTTTTTAAGCTATTAACCTGTATTAAACTTGATAGCATTATGAATGTAATGCAGAGGGATCAGCTAACATGTTACACATAATGTATGGATCTCAAACTGACATTTCATTTCATATACTTTATTGTCCCCTGCAGTTGCAGTACGAAAAAGAGCAGCATCATGTCACATGATAGCTTATTGTATTAACAACACATCTCTAACGCTTGGCTGGACTGCCTTCGCTAAAAAGGCTGGGTGGTTTTGTTGCATGTTTTATCTACTGACGTAGCTAAGTAGATATTATCATTCTAGTGTTATGATCTTTGCGGTGTGTGTGTGTATGTAAGAATTAACATTAGACTAGACACCACAGTCCCGTCACAACAAACCATCGTGTTTAGATGGTTAACGTTGAATGATGAATGAAGGACCTAAAACACATGCATGCACACAAACAAGCTAGCTAATGCTAGGACGTTATTCATTAATTCCTTCATTCATTCGTATCTTTTTGCAGACTCATGGTCCATTAAAAGAGTAACGTTACAACAAAAAACATAACGTTCAGCTAACATCAGGTAAGGATAACAAAGATTATACATTACATTAGACCCACCTATGCTGCTTTCCTCCGGGGCAGGAACAAACCCAATGTCCACACCATGGCTCTCCACATTAGCCATAGGCCTGTCTCCCATCACTTCGTCCATAAGACGAAAAAAAGGGAAACTTGAGGGGTCGGAACCGCTTTTTTGGTTCTGGACTTTAGCTTTGTAATACGCCGTTTTTAGCGCTTTCCAGCGTGTTTTAATTTGCTCGATAGTCCTGTTCACTCCTCCAGCCTCCAGCATTTCATGTACCTGTTTGAACAACTCCGTGTTTCGTGACTTTCTACCATCTAACCTCTCAATAATTTTCAGCTCTCGCAGGGTTTCTATCAAGAAGTTAGTCTCCTCCACCGTCCAGTTTTTCTGTTTGTTCGCCATGTTTGTTTTCGTTTGGGCGCGCTCTGCGTACGTCACTACGTGCCTCTTACGTACTACGGAGCGCCTGCACAGACCGAACAATCCTTTCTATCAACCCAATCCGCTCCACTCAGCTGTTTACATGGAGCATGGAGAGGATTATCAATCGGCGTAGACTACCTCTTACAATCCGACCGGAAATTCAATCAGATCCGGGTGAATCAGATTGGCTAAGGTGTTTACATGAGACATTTCGAATCTGATTGACCTTTCAATCTGATTGTAAATAGGATTTTTTGACCCATGTAAACTCAGCTAATGTTTCATCTGTGGTCTCCTAACTGTGACAGAGGGAACACAGCTGAACAGATAAGGGGTTGTTGTCTGGCTTTGTTGCTGTGGCGACTAAAGTTGGAGGGTTTTTTTAGAGTCAGTGACCAATAAAATCTTCACACACTCATTCATTGCACGATGAGTGTGTGGAGGCTCCTCTTCTGTGGAACCATCTTCCAGTTTTGGTCTGGCAGACAGCCTCCCCACATTGAACTTCCCTCTCAAAGCTTATAGTTAGGCCTGACTCAGGTTTGCCTTGGACCAGCCCCTGCTTAGGCTGATATAGGCCTAATCTGCCGGGGTACACACTAAGCTCATCTCCCTGTCTCTCTGTCTCCATTTACAAACATTCATGTCCCATCACATAATGTCACAAACTCAGCTTCTCTCCAGAAGCCTTTGTGCTCCTTTATTTCGAAGGTTCCCACCAATCGTGGTTGTGCCTGGATTGTGGGTTGTAGTTGCGCTGCTGCCGTGGTCCTACCTGATGCCTACTACTACTGCCATTATAATTAGTCATACTTCTACTATCATTATATATTATATGATTACTATTTTCACATACATATACTTTATATAAATATATGCAGAAAACAAATATACTGTCACATGCTACTACTATTATATATATATATATATATATATTTCTGTTATTATGTTAAAGTGGTCATGTTATTACTGTTGTTGCTATGTATCTCACTCTCTCTCCCTCTCTATGTATCATTTTGTCATATTTATTACCGTAATATTGTAATGTTGATCTTTTCTGTGCCCATGACAGCTATTGCAAATCAGTTCGTCTTTTCCTTTTTTTTTTTTTTTTTTTTTTTTATTGAAGATGGCAGCGTGAGAGAGGTGAGATGGCAGCGTGAGACCGCGAGACTACTGTGAGATTTTGAGATTCAACATGGCGGCGCCTAGCTGCTAGATCAGATATCAACAAACTAACGTTAGCCAAACAAATATAATTACCTAACGGGTGACAACTCCAGCCTGCACCATCAGCCAGAGTGGAGGACCTAGAAGAGTTTATCGATCTTTACTACTACGAGTGCGTCATGGAGGGCCCTGGCGACAACCCCAATAAGAGGAAGAAGACCGACTCCGCCACTGACACGCAGGACTTATTATCCTCCGAATTCAGCGTCTTGGAATCCATCAACAAGAAGCTAGAAGTGCTCGGTCTGCTTCACCAGGAGATTAAAGACCTGAAGGTAAGCTTGGAGTTCACTTACCAGCAGATTAGCGACCTGCAGCAAAACAACGCTGAACTCCGCTCCACCTTAGCGGCGGTCACGTCAGATGTAGATCTCCTCAAAAAGGAAAATAAACTCCTGAAGGAAACTGTCCTCGACGTGCAGTCCAGAAGTATGAGAGACAATTTAATCATTTCTGGCATCCCGGAGAGCACAACAGACAATCCAGAAGTCCTTTTAAAAAAGTTTATGGTGACGGCCCTCAAGATCCCGACGGAGACTGTCAACAACATCACCTTTCACCGCGTCCACAGGCTCGGACCCCGAGCAGGTCAGCGTCCTCGTCCCATCATCGCCAAATTCGAACATTATCAGCAGAAAATGCTCGTTAAAAGTAAAGGACGAGAGCTGAAAGGCACTTCGTTCGGTATGAACGATCAGTTCCCCAGGGAAATCAACGAGAGGCGGAAAGTGTTATATCCTATATTAAAAGAGCACAGGCAGAAGGGAAATAGGACCTCCCTTGTGGTAGACAAATTATACATAGATGGTCAACTGTTCCGCAACTCTACCACCACCCCATGGCTCTTCTAAGTGAGATAAGTGCCCCTAAAACCACAAAACAAAGTAGAACCATAGCTTAATTATATTATCAAAGGAATACAAAAAAAAAAAAAAAAAGATCAAAAGATGTGTGTATGCATGTATATATATTGGGGCTGCACTATTCTTGAAATAAATAAATAAATATAGGCATGTATATTTCATTCAAAATGGTATTCTTACACATTTCTCCTGCAACAGATAACTAAGCATTCCTGTGAATGCAATGCAATTAATCGTGCGGCCCGGGTATATATATATGTATATGTGTATATATATCTATATGTATGTATGTATATACGCAGATGTGTATGTATGTACATATGGATGTATGGTTACATATGTGTACATAATGAACATAACACTGACTTAGTAAAAAAGAAGAAGAAAAAAAAAAAAAATCTCACAGGGTGTAAATGTACACTTCACACCCCCCACCCAGTATTCTCCTTTTCCTTCTCAATTTTGTTTTCTTTTTTCCCTCCTTCATGTCCCCCCCCCTCCCCTCTCACTCATTCCCCCTCCCTCACCTCACACACAAATACACTCCATGTAACCCCTTTGTTTTTCAGGTTTGTGAATACCTCAACACGCAGGCGCTTCTGGTTGTTAACTGTGCTTATATATATTCTGATGCTCTGCTCCATAACTCTGCAATGCTTCACCATGACACATCGGTTGACTGTAATACATACACTTAACAATTACATCTACTCATGTAAAATCCACGCAGAGAGAAACTCACACAGAAACACACACATATTATTTTCCATACCCTCACACAGTATGATAAAACCCCCACTTTGTCAATGTCACACCTATACTTGGTTTCCTGAAATGTGCATGGCATCCGCTCACAGGCGAAGAAAATTAAAGTGATGGACTTTGTCACAAAATTGAAAACAGATATATTCCTCCTACAAGAAACCCACTTGCTAAAGTCAGAAGGAAAATCTCTTAAAGATCCAAATTTTAATCAAATATTTTCATCCTGCTATAACAACAGACAAAGAGGTGTCTCTATCATGGTCCACAAGAGACTACCATTCACTTTAAACAGCACGGTAACAGACCCAGAAGGCCGCTACATCATTATTCAGGCAACAATCTTTAACAAATTATATACAATCGTTAATCTGTACGCCCCTAATAATGATGATCCAGCCTTCTTTCACACAGTCTTCTCTCTACTATCTAACCTATCAGGCAGCTCGACAACTATAATTGGAGGAGACTTTAACACAGTCCTAAATGCTTCATTAGACCGATCTAGTAACTCAGTACATACAAAGCAATCACAATCGGCTAAGGTAATACAGGAATATATGGATGATTTTGGGCTTGGCGATGGCTGGAGACTCAAATACCCATCGAAGAGGGAATATACTTTCTTCTCTCCTGTGCATCGCTCATTTTCAAGAATTGACCTTTTTCTCTTAAATAATTCCATCTCACAAAAAATTACCACAAAAATACACCCTATCATTATCAGCGACCATGCACCAATATCACTCAATCTGCAAATAGAAACCATCCATAGACGGTCCCCAACATGGCGCTTTAATATCTCTTTACTTAAAGACCCAGACTTTGATAAAATGGTGAGACGGGAGTGGGCAAACTTTCTTGAAGATAATGACTCTCCAAATTTATCTCCATCTTTAATATGGGAGGCTGGAAAGGCAGTAATCAGAGGGAAAATTATATCATACTCCTCCTACAAAAAGAAACAGGAATTGCAAGCGGAAAAAAACATTGAGGAAAAAATTAAACAACTAACACAGGAATATGCGAACAATCCAAGTGATCAGGTATGGACCCAATTACAGTGTGCAAAATCACAATTGGACAATATTCTATCAAAGAAAACTGAATTTATTATACAGCAACTAAGATATAATAACTTTGAACACAGTAACAAATCAGGAAAATTTTTGGCAAACCAGCTCCAACGTAATAAAGAAAAATCTCTGATAACAACAATCCAGGGGCCGTCCGGAAATTACACACAATCCCCTCAGGAGATTAATCAGATTTTCTATTCTTTCTACCATAATCTATATTCAACAGTAAACAATCCAAACCCAGAAGATATTCAGGCTTTTCTCGACAACCTAAATTTACCTCAATTATCCACGGAACACAGAAATATTTTAGATGCCCCCCTGACTATTAATGACCTGCAGAGCGCATTAGACAAAATGCCAACAGGTAAGGCCCCAGGTCCAGATGGCTTTCCTGCTGAATTTATAAAACATTTCTGGACTATATTAGCACCACTTTTCATCAGGACAGTGACAGAGATCAAAAACAACGGGGGTATAAGACCTCACATGAATACAGCAGCAATCAAATTATTACTAAAGCCAGACAAAGACCCCACACTTCCTTCTAGCTACCGTCCTCTATCACTAATCAACAGTGATATCAAAATTATCTCAAAGGCACTTGCTTCTAGACTGGAGAAAATAATTGCAACAATAATTCATAATGATCAAACAGGCTTCATTAATGGCAGACACTCAAGTAATAACGTCAGAAGAGTTCTTAATTTGATAAGTAAAGCACAACGGGCTAATGCCAAAACAATTGTTCTGTCACTTGATGCAGAAAAAGCCTTCGACAAGGTCAACTGGTCCTTCCTATTTGCCACCCTGAGTGGATTTGGCTTTGGAGAGTCATTTATCAAGTGGGTATCAGCCTTATATAATTCCCCTATGGCCACAGTCACCACCAATGGGATCACATCTAAAAGCTTCACTTTGCAGAGAGGTACCAGACAAGGGTGCCCACTCTCGCCTCTACTGTTTGCAATATTCATCGAACCATTGGCTATGGCAATCCGTCAGAACAGCAAGATCAGAGGTATCCATTCCGCCAATTCAGAGCATAAAATTAATCTATATGCCGACGACATTTTACTTTACCTACAAGAACCGAAATCATCTTTACATGAAGTATTTAATCTCATAACAAATTTTTCTAAACTTTCGGACTACTCCATCAACTGGTCCAAATCGACAATACTGCCAATAACGGAGAACTCTTGGAATCCTGCAGACCAAAAATTTTCTCTCCCTGTGGGCAACATAAGATATCTTGGCATAAATATTTCATCCAAACTATCAGACTTGGTCCACCTGAACTTTAGCCCGCTTCTAGATAAGATCTGTGGTGACCTGAAGCGCTGGAATAATCTTCCCATCTCCCTCCTGGGTCGAATAGCCACAGTTAAAATGAAAATTCTACCCCAAATTAACTATTTTTTTTCCATGATTCCATTCACTCCCACATCGAAATGGTTCCTGTCATTAGATTCTGCAATTATAAAATTTTACTCAAAGAACAAAACAGCAAAAATTAGCCTAAGTACCCTTCAGAAAAACAAACTGGAAGGGGGTTTGGACGCTCCTAACTTTAAACATTACTATTTGGCTAACCAGCTACAATACCTACTGAAATGGTTATACCCTAATGAAGACTACAACTCCTGGCTCGAACTAGAACAGGCAGACTGTAACAATATAAAACTTTCTGACCTCCCATTTATCACCACTACACTCAAACGTCATAACTGCTTTAAGAACCCAATGATTGCTTCCACCTTGTCAGCCTGGTGGAAAACACTAGAAATCACAAACTCTCAGATAGAACCTTGCTTGCTCTCTCCAATCTGGCACAACCCGGACTTTGAAATCAACAAAAGACCTCTCCATTTTAGCACATGGGAGTTGAAGTGAGTAACTCATCTCCATCACCTTTTCCAAGACAATATACTTATGACATACACAAACTTATTTCAAACTTTTGAAATAAGTAATGGAAATTTTCTACAATATTTACAACTGATAAAAACAATCAAGAAGAGAATTCCAGCGCCTCAGGATACTTTGCAGCCACCAGAATTTGCCAAACATATTACAAAGCTTTCTCCGAGTAATAAGAAGAACCTTTCCAAGATTTATAAATTACTGTCAAAGACCAGCTCTATACATTTACCAATTTTAAAATGGGAAAAGGAGCTGGGTGCTTCACCCGACCCTGACTTCTGGACTCAGATATGCAAAAATACATTTAAGATGACAAGACACACTAATATACAGCTTATCCAATTTAAAGTACTCCACAGAACACACATCACCCAACAAAAGATGAATAGAATGGGCTTTAGTCAATCTGACACATGCACTCAGTGTACTCAGAACACTGCAGACACCTACTTTCATGCACTCTGGTTATGTTCACCCGTCCAGCACTTCTGGTCAACAGTCACTCAAAAACTCTCCTCCATTTTGGACTGCAGGATCCCATTATCTCCCAACCTGTGCTTAATTGGTGACCTGATGACAATTGACCTCCCAAACAGCCACTGCAACTCTCTTCTTGTAGCTCTCGCCATCGCCAAGAAAACAATCCTAGTCAATTGGAAAGATAAACAGACCCTCAACATCAACCATTGGCTGAATCTCCTTGCAGAACATATTTCGCTGGAGAAAATTTCTGCCGGCCACAGAAATCAATTAACATACTTTACAGAAAAATGGTCACCATTTATTCTCTCACTAAACATGTCTGTATAGTGCCACTCAGCCTGTGAGCATATGCCACCTGTACATATAAATATTACAAGTCTGTAAAGACTGTTGTGTCATATGTAACCTGTTTCTGTTTCTGTTAAAGATGTAACCCCTATTCCCTCTATCTCTCACACCACAATATACCACAGCGGTTCATCAGATTTCAAGGTCTTAAGCATGTGTTAGGCGCACCTTTTCCCCCTTGAATCCGGGCCTGCTCCCTGGCTCTGTGTGGGGTCGCGGGGTCGGGCGGTTTCCCCTGGGGGCGGTGCGTCTGGACTGCTCGTCCTGTGTGCCCGGAGGCGGCGGGGTCTCCCCGTGCTCCCTGGGCCGGGGGCGGCGTGGCCGGTCCCCCTTGGGGGGCTGTTTCCGCCCTGGGTGGTGCGGGGTGGGTGGTGCGGGGTGGGTGGGCTCCCCCCCCCCCCCCCCCCCCCCCCCCCTTCGCTCCGCTCCCGCCCTTCCCCCTCCCTTCCCCCTCCCTTCTCCCTCCCCCCTCTCCCCGTCCCTCCCTGCCCCTCTCTCCTGGCCTTGGGCGGGCTCGGGGTCCTCCCCCGGGCTGGGGGGCCTGGCGCGGGGGCTGGGTGCTGCCTGCGGGGGGTGCTCTGGTGCTGTGCAGTGTGGGCCTGCCCGTTGGTGTGCGGCCGGTGGTGGGGGGGCGGGTCAGATGGGCTGGGGGCCCGGCTCTGGGTCTGTGGTGGTCTGGGGGGATACTGGCGGGGTTGCGGGTTGGCCTGTGCTCCTGCGCTTCGGGGTTCGGGGGGGCTGGGTGGGGCTCGTCTTCTGTGCTCCCTGGCGGCGCGTCTCGTCCTTCTGCTGGGGGTCGATTTGCTGCGGGCGGTGTGACCCAGGTCGGGACCATTGCGGGGGCCTGGCGCTGCAGTTGCTTGGGGGGCGGGGCTGGGTGGGGGCCTGTTGGGTTTCCTTGGGGCCCGCCTGGCCCGCTATCCATGGGCGCTGGGGCCTCGCGGCACCGGGGTCTGGTTGGCGCCGCCTTGTGGCCCCTGTCATCCATCCCTCCAGCCTTCGGGCCGGGCCCACACTGGCCTGGCCTCCTAAACCACATTTTGTTCACTCTCCACACACTCCACAGTTTTTAACGCACCACATACACTCCCTCTTCGAGGCGCAGACCACAGATGGATTGGGGGGCTTCATGATGGGGCAGGCTATGGGACAGTGGTGTCCGGTAGCCCTCCATGCTGCCCCCCGGCCCATCCTTTTCTGTCCTCTAATTTTAAAGCACCACATACACCTACATTTTGGGGGACAAATGGGAACAGGTTCCAGGTGCCTTATGGCTGCACGGGCTGCAGGACAGCAGTGTGCTGTAGCCATCAGCCTTGGCCACACCTGTCTCCTATGTCCCTCAATTTTAATGCAGCACATCACACTTATGGGCACTCACATGCACATTCACGGTGTAGGGTTAATGATTCTCCGTCAGGGATCGGAGAATCATAGTAAGAGGGGGGGTGGTGGGTTAACACACACTTTTGATACGCTTGGCATGGCCTGTGGGGCCCGGCCCTCCTGGGTTGGGGGCTGGGGCCAGGGAGCCCGTTTACATCATGGTGGTGTTGCTGGGTTCCCGGTGTCTGGGGGGTCCCGTGGCCCTAGGGCGGGTGGGCCGGGTGGCGCCTGGGGACTCTGTGGGTTCCTACCGGGGTTCTGCCTCCTGACCGGCTGTGGTTTTTGGGCCCTCTGCGTCGGGCGGTGGGTGGGTGGGCCCTCCTGTCCCGCCTGTCTGGGGTGTGTCTCTGGCTCTCTGGGGGGGCCGGCCATTGTCGCCCCTGGTCCTGGGGCCTGCGGGGCGTCCTGCCGCCTCTGTGGCTCCCTGGTCGTGGGGTCTGGGCGCTCCTGTGGTCTTGGGGTGACGGGCCGCCCCCCTTCCCCCGCAGGGCCGGCCCTGGACCCTGGTGTTGGTTTTCATAAACACATTGGGAGGGTTCAAATACACGCATGCATGTTCGTTACTTCAGCCCCGTGACGCATCACAAAGAACTGATGGGATCACTTCAAAGGGGCCCACTTGCTTCTCAAACTTTCCACACTGCGCTCTCTCTTCTCTACAGGCGGGCTTTCCCCCTCCACCAAGACTCTCACATTTTTGGTGTTCAGTATAGACTTCTCTTTTGTTTCTGTTTCTCAGTACAGTATAGTAGACATGTATATGTTTATTTCTGATAATCTGCATGGAGCACAACCACCTCAAGGCCACAATACATCAGCTACACTGCCTGTTTATCCCTTTTTTTTTGTCTGTTTGTTTGTTTGTTTTCCCTCCTTCTCCTCCGCATGCACTGTCACTATGTAACTCAGGACTTGCACCTGCCCCCTCCCCCTTGCTTGTTCCTTACTTTCCCCTTGACACACCTTGGTGTATCACGGCCCTCTCTGGCTCATATTAGGAAGCTTTTCCAATAAAGGCTGATAGGCTAGTCTCCAGGGAGGGTGGGTGACGGTCACAACCACGCATTGTGGGTATAAAATACTTGACTGCAAGATTAACAGTGCATCAATCTTCACAAGAAGCTTGCACCCTTTTGTGGCGCTAAGCTATGAAGACCAATGCAGACAAGTAGGATAAAAAAAAAAAGTTCGTCTTTTCCTTATCCACTGTAAGGGTCCGATGATAGTGATGTTGTATGCTGTAAAGCCCTCTTAATGCAAAGTGTAATTTGTGATATTAACCTTTTTAAATAAAATTAAATCAAACTGAATTATTTGGCAAAGTGTTTCAGAGAGAAAATGTTGCCAATAGATTAACCTTCTGCTAGCCATGGCCAAAGGCTCATGGCTTCAGCTAATTCAAGTTTCAATCAAAATTCTGCAATTGCTTTTTATCATTTTAAAGGGTTTTACAGGTCTGCAAGTTTGCTAAGAAAACATAACAGTAATCGTATTGCAGCTATATAGCAGCATCAGGATCATAATTATGATTGGGATAATTGGAAAGAATCACTACTGTATGAGGATAAGATAAGATAAGATAAGGTAAGATAAGATAAGATAAGATAAGATCAAACAATCAACCAATAAATTTTATTAATAAAGCCCAATACCACAAATCACAATTTGCCTCAGAGGGCTTTACAGCATATGACATCCCTCTGTCCTTTGGACCCTCACAGCGGATAAGGAAAAACTCCTTAATAGGGAAAAATGGTAGAAACCTCGGGAAGAGCAACTGAGGAGGGATCCCTCTTCCAGGACGGACAGACGTGCAATAGTTGTCGTACAGAACAGATCAACATATTAAATTTACAGTGTTCCATATGACAAAATGATACATGAAGAGAGACAGAGACGGAGAGAAATGCAGGACAGACGGTAATGACAGTAGCTTACAACAATATTAATTTAAGTAGTAATATCATAATAATAATTACGGCAATTGTGGTACAATATATTGTAAGTATACATTCATATATATTAGTATATGTATGTGACAATAATAATCGTATGTGCATAATAACATTAGAAGCATGACTAATGATAACAGCAGCAGTAGGAGGCATGAGGCAGGACCACGGCAGCAGCACAACCATGTCACAAGATCCAGGCACAGCAGCGATATGAGGTAACCTGCCAGACAGTGGAGCACAAAGACTCCGGAGAAGAAGCCGACTTAGTGACATGAAGTAGAGTTGAGCGAGATGCAGTAACTAGACATGAATGTTAGCAAAGGAGAGAGAGAAGGAGAGAAAGTGCTCTGTGTATAATAGGAAGTCCCCCGGCAGACTAGGCCTAAGTCAGCCTAACTAGGGGCTGGTTCAAAAGAAGTCTGAACCAGCCCTAACTATAAGCTTTATCAAAGAGGAAAGTCTTAAGTCTAGTCTTGAATGTGGAGACGGTGTCTGCCTCCCGGACCAGAACAGAGAGATGATTCCACAGAGGAGGTGCTTGATAGCTGAAGGCTCTGGATCCAGTTCTGCTTTTAGAGACTTTAGGAACCACGAGTAACCCTGCATTCTCAGAGCGCAGAGTTCTGGTGGGATAATAGGGCACTATGGACTCTCTAAGATATGACGGAGCATGACTATTTAGAGCTTTGTAAGTTAGAAGAAGGATTTTAATTTCAAATCTGGATTTTACAGGGAGCCAGCGCAGAGAAGCTAAAACAGGAGAAATGTGATCTCGTTTCTTAATTCTTGTCAGTGCACATGCCGCTGCATTCTGGATTAGCTGGAAAGTTTTCAAAGATTTATTAGAGCTACCTGATAATAGGGAGTTACAGTAATCCAGCGAAGAGGTAATAAAAGTGTGGACCAATTTTTCTGTATCTTTTTGGGACAGTCTAGGCCTAATTTCTGTAATGTTAAGCAGATGGAAACACGCAGTCCATGAGGTTTGTTTTAAATGGGAGTAAAAAGACAAATCTTGATCAAATATTACTCTGAGGAATACCATCCAGAGAAACTATATCATCAGATAAAGAGTTTCTGAGTTGTTTGGGGCCAAGAACAATAACTTCAGCTGTATCTGAATTTGGAGCTCATCCAGGATTATATGTCTTTAAGGCATTTTTGAAGTTTAGTTAATTGATCCGTTTCTTCTGGCTTTATCGATAAATACAATTGTGTATCATCCACATAACAATAAAAATTTACAGAATAATTTCTAACGATGATTTCTATGTTACCTCAGGGAAGCATATATAAGGAGAACAGAACTGGTCCAAGCGCAGAACCTTGTGGAACTCCAAAACAAATTTTAGTATGTAAAGATGATTCATCGTGAACGTGAACGAACTAAAATCGATCATTTGTAATTTTTACTAGTGCTATCTCAGGGCTATGATGCACTCTAAGGTGGCGATCACACCTACAAGGAGCGCTAGAAATGAGATGCCGCAAAAAAAAAGTTTCCCTGTGATACGGCGCGTCTGACTGGTTTTCAAGCATTTTTTATGATGACCGTCTTTCTATTGTCTTTTTTGTAGGGGTGTCCCCGAATAAGAATTTTCATCGTCAAATCTGATTTGACAGATTTTTCCTTTAGCCGACTTATTGTCGAATCATGTTGTTTTCCCCCTCATTGATTAATGAGCTCGTTTGTGTCAGTTTCCGCTCCAGAGAAAAGAGCTAAAACACCCAAATAAACAAATTTAACTCTTCAGTTTGCATAATAGGATAATAATAATAAAGGTAAAGGGGTTATCATTGTATCTTTATCTTTATTCCTATCACTTCATCAAGGTATGATGCTCTAGAGTGCAGACGTGCTGCAGTCTCATCCATGTCTTTAACAGGAGTCGTTTCTGATTCATCAGAACTTGCCATTTCATTCACAAATAAACATCCAAAAACATCATCAAAAGGTTTAGAATCAGTTTTCCTTCTTTCTGACTTTAGATTACTTCATTAATCAACTCAGGTTCATACAAGTTCATCCACACGGACCGTGCATCACTGCTCCCAGTTGTTTGGCCACGTCGGAGAAAAAGTAGCTAAATAAAAAATCAGAGTCTATCAAGAAAACAATCAGCGGTGAAATTCATTTCAAGACACTTCGGGTAAATGAATAATCCCTCAAAAAAGTTTGATTTGAGAGCACATACCTTCTCCAAAGTGTTTATGCGCTCTGCCACTGTAAATCACCATGGGCCTTGATGCTGCTCTGAGGATCCTACAGCGCACTCACTCACCTCAGCTTATTTGCATCAAGCAACTGGGTGATTTATTCATGCGTAGTAATGATTATGCCTACTGATTTAAACGGGGACAGCCCTCCATTCCGAAACACCGCCGTTCCGAACCCCCTACCACTCTGAAACTGATTTTTATGTCCACTCGCACAATTCTGAAATTCGTTGTACTACAAAAGCTTGAAATGAACGTTCAACTCATTGTTTTTTATTGAAAATATGTCACTGTCTTCATTTATTATGTATAATTTCACTAGCAGCAAACACATTGAAAAAGAGATGCTTGTCAAGTCTTTTTACGCGTGCTGTCCGTGGTGCTGGAATCCCTGCTGCAGCCGCCGCTCCTGCTGACAGCAGACCGGGGGAGACAAAAGAAAAAGACATTTCTTTGCTCTGTGCTTTCAGAAAATAACCAGGGTTAGGGTAAGAAAGACTAGCTGTCTGTACAGCAGTCCCATTGTGTTTGCCAGGGCATATCAGGCTGTGTAATTATGCACAAAGATTGGTTTAATGCATTGGAGCAATTTCATACGATTTCGGACATTTAATGTGATAAACTAATTTCAATTCAACGTGGCGATTTGCTTAGAGGATTTAGCTGAAGTATAATGAGTGTTATATGTCATTAAGATGAAGTATTTGCTTGTTTTGTGGTTAATTATGCACATGATCTGTTTGACCCCATCATGTGGTCCCTTCGTCCCTGCAGACAGGGGCAAAAGGATCAATGTGCAGCCTCAGTTTCCTTTGCGTCTGTCTCGTTCATTCAAACTTTGTAAACATGGTTGGGATTTGTAGGGGACATATGTATGCTGCTCACTATAAAATGTGTTTACTATAAATAAATGCATCTCTGTGCAGAGAGGGAAATATTGAAATGTCATCCATTCATCCCCGCCCTCCCCATAAATAAAAAGACAGTGACATATTTTCAATAAAAAACAATGATTTGAACGTTCATTTCAAACTTTTGTAGTAGGCTACAGCTTATTTCAGAATTGTGCGAGTGCGGCCAGAGAGCGGGTGGCAGTGTTTGATGCAGGAAACTCAGAAAATATGGACTTGAAAATCAATTTCAGAGTGGGGGGGGGGGGGGGGGGGGGGGGGGCATTTTGTCTAGTTTCAATCTGCAATAGAGGATTTTAATTGTTGGGGATTTCAATATTCACATTTGCTGTGAGGAAAAGCCTCTGGTTAAAGATTTCATAAACATTACTGAGGCTTTTAATCTTACACAATTTGTATCTGGACCAAAACATCAGCGTGTTCACACTTTGGATCTAGTGTTTTGGCTTCTCTGCTTCAGTCAGATAAATCCATTCACTACCAGCCTTAGATCATTCACTGATTTGACATTTTCTTCCTGTTTCACCTACATCAGGGTGAGAAACAAATACAGTACATCTTTCTCAGCCCTGGAGCCTTACAGGATTTTAATTTAAGACTGCCTGATGTTTTCAATTCAATTTTTAGTCAGACATCTTTAGTGGGATGTCTCACTAAAAAAATTTAACAGTGCACCTACTGGATTTTGTGGCACCAGCAAAAACTTGGAACTGCTGCAAAAAGAGCCATAGACCCTGGATAAATAAGGAACTGGTAGCCCTCAGGAAGAGCTCTGGAAAACTGGAAGGCCAGTGGTGTCACTCAAGGTTTCATGTGTTTTATGAAGCGTGGAGTAACAGCCTAACCAACTATCAGTCCATAATGTCAGCTGTGAAAACCTCTTACTATTCTAATTTGATTGCAAACAATAAGCACGATTCCAGACTGCTTTTTGACATGGTCTGTAAACTCAGCATCAACAGGTCAACAACTCTGATTTGTCTGCACATGAATTTTTAGCATATTTTAATGACAGGGTGGATAACATCAGAATTAAAATACCCCAGTATCTTAATGATGACTTTGTGTTTGACACATCAACCTATACAACTCAAGGCTTTTCTGTCTTTGAGCCGACATCTTTGCCCAGTCTAACAAAGGTAGACATGGCAGCGTGGTGTACAACTTATTCTTTAGATCCTTTGCCATCTTGGATGGTCAAGGACCCATGGTCTACCCTAGGTCATTATGTTATGTGCATTTTAAACTTATCACTTTCCTACGGTGGCCCTGAAGTTCAAAACACAACAACATTTCACAAAACACAACATTTCACAATTCACAACGACATTTCAGAAAAAACAATGACATTTCACAAAACGCAACGACATTTCAGGTAACGGAAAAGGTAGGGCTGGTAGGGTCAACACCTCTTGTTTCTGATTGGGCAGAACCCGACAGTGTCCGTGCACAAGTTTTACTGTAAACCGAGTTGGAAAGACTGGAGGACGAGATGGCGTTAATAGAGGAATATTTTGAAAGAGGACATACATATAATGTCATTCATACATTAAAAATGCAGCACAAAGTGCTTCACAGAATTAAAAAAACAAACAAAAATAATACATATATATTGAAAACCCGCCCCTCCCACCGCCACATATAAACACATGAGGAAACACTGGAGCTAAAAACTAAAAGACTAAAAGACTAAAAGACTAAGGGCTCTAGTTTCACAGACCAGGTGCAGCAGAGGTGCAGCACACCTGCGCTTCCCCAACTGGGTGTGGCCAGGTGGATTTTGCACGTTTGGCATACCGTGTGCCCTGGCGCAGCTACTCCTCTATCCCACCTCTGTCCCTCCTACCGGCGCAAGTCGGAAAGAGGGAGGAGAGAAGGCGTGGAGCGGGTTTTACACACATCACACCAATCAAATGAGCCCCTCTCCTCGCCCTTAAAAATGCGCCGCGCGAAGGCGTAATGAGAGTTTACTCAATTCGCCATTGCAGAAGAGAGCAGCAGTATCAGACGGCCAAACTTCTTCCAGGAAGAAACTGATGTTTTGGTCCGGGAGGTCCAAGCTCGCAGTGTCTGAATATACGGAACTGCGAGCAGATCTCCACAGGTTGGTGATGCAAAGGTAGCCTGGGAGGAGGTCACCACAATTGTAAATCAATGTTGTGCTTCTCTTGTGCGCGCGCTCTCTCTTTCTCTCTCGCAGTCACACTCTGTTTCTTTTCTTTTGACTTTTCTAAGATGACAGATGCTGAACATATACTCCATATCTGATGCTGTGGCTGCTTGTGGTTGGCTGAGAGGGATGTGAACTCATTAGTTTGCAGCAGTGTTAATTAAATCAGGTTTGGTTTCCATTACGCGTGCCAAACGTGCCAAACCTTGCCAATCCCCTCTGATCTGACATCAGATGTGACAGGACAGTCGATATAGAGATACATTTACATGCTGATTGCAGAAAGTTGCATTGAATAGTGGTGTTTGTGGCTATTTATTGCATCGTTAATGTGCCTGATATTGTGGAAACCTGCCTGTGAGGTTTTGGTGACATGTACGCACTGTCTGCCGGTCAGCCAAACTTCGGCTTACACCGGCTACGCTAACATATTAGGATTAAAAGAGTAAAAGAAATCAGTTAAAAGCTAAATTAAAAAGGTGAGTCTTGAGCCTCCTTTTAAAAACCATCAACAGTTTCTGCAGTCCTGATGTTCTCCGGCAGGCTGTTCCATAAGTGAGGGCCATAATGGCTGAATGCAGCCTCCTCGTGGGTTTTTGTTCTAACTCTTGGAACAATTAAAAGGCCGGTGCCGGAGGACCTCAGGATCCGCGAGGGTTGATATGATAGGGTCAGATAAATAAGATGGCCCAAGACCGTTAAGACATTTAAAAACTAATAAAAGAACCTTAAAATCGATCCTGAAACACACGGGGAGCCAATGCAGCGATTTTAAAACTGGTGTAATGTGCGCCCGCCCTCTGGTCCTAGTCAGCACTCGTGCGGCTGAGTTTTGAAGTAAATGCAGGTTAGAGATGGTCTTTTTCGGAAGACCAGAGAGCAGGGCATTACAGTAATCTAAACGACAAGAGATAAAAGCATGCATCAGCACCTCTGTGTTAGCCTGAGAGAGAAACGGGCGGACTCTGGCTATATTCTTCAGATGATAAAAACCTATCTTTGTTACATTTTTTGTGTGTGGAATAAAACTAAGCTCAGAGTCAAAAATTATGCCCAGGTTCTTTACACATTGTGAAGGTTTAAAATCTTGTAGTTTTGGTCAATGTTTCTCTCTCTTGCCTCTAGGAACAAAACCTCTGACGTACATATTATTCCATGGGTCCAAATTATGTGTGGTACGTAGATGGATATGACAAATTGAAACCGTTTGGCTTTGGGATATCTGGCTGTATAGATGGGTTCTCCCGCAAAATAATGTGGTTCAAATGTGGGCCATCAAACAACAACCCAGAAGTGATAAAAAACAACTTCATAGACTGCATTAAAAATGTTGGCATGGTTCCCATGAGACTGCGCAAAGACTGTGGAACAGAGAATGGGGTAATGGCTGCTGTGCAGCGCACCCTTCGCCATGACCACAGCGATTACTACGCTGGTGCCAGAAGCCATATGTTTGGGTCTTCTATGAGTAGCCAGCGCATTGAGTCCTGGTGGTCAATATTCAGAAAACAGAGGTATGTATGTCTTCTTCTGGCTTCTATGACAGCAGTGTGTTTTTGTAAGAATGGACATCAGTTCTTTTGCTTAACAATGCCAGTTAGCCTCTTTAGATGATCAAATTGTAGTTGATCCACTCAGTGTTAATATAAATTGCCATAGTTATTTTTTTAAAATTTTACAAAAGTAACAGAAGTATTGTGTATTGTATATCAATATGAGCCAAACATAGTAATTAGGTGTACCTATAAAGTAGCCTTAAATGTGAATACTAAATTACACTACAAGCAGCCTACGTCATATTTGTGTATAGAATCATCTGTGTATAACAAAACATCCTGTTAATCCCTAGGTGTCAGTTCTGGATAGATCTGTTTGCTGATTTAAGAGACCAAGGACACTTCAATAGCACCCATGAGCACCAGTGTCTTCTATGGTTCTGTTTCATAACAGTTCTTCAGGCAGACCTGGATGAGTGTGTTCACCTCTGCAACAGGCACAGAATCAAGCCGACCAGACTTGCCTCTTGTCCTGGTGGAATTCCTGATGAGCTGTACTCTGTACCTCAGGTATATTGTTTGCATTTTGTAGTGAATAGAATTACTGTATAGATTATGGAAGCATTTTGCTGCCACACCAGAAAAAGAAAAAAAAAGATCAGTATCACGTTAGCTCAGACTCATTCTTACTTCAGTACAGCCCGATTTATTTTAACATCCTTGTTGTACGCATACTTATACAGTATTATCTTGCATGCCCAATAACAGCAGAATCTCATCAAGTCTCAACCCAAGCATGAAATAAAACTTTGTTAATTCGTTTTAAATGAGCCATATTCCTGTATTCAGTTCTCAGACATCATTTACACATTCAGGTTAGCAAGCACATAACATAAAAAGACTTGTCAAAACATTAAGTTATCATGAGATACTGATCTTTTTCTTTCTTTTTCTGGTGTGGCTGCAATACTAATCTGTAATATATATATTTTCATGTTTTCTCCATTGTTTGAAATCAATTACCTAAAGGCCTAGGTACTCTATGACACACAATGGTCCATAAACCAATTATATTGACCTTATATGGTTATCCTTAAGTGTTTTTCAGATTAACTATGCTGTGATACTGTCTTATAGGTTTGGATCACAAGACTGTGGCTTTGCCGTGGAAGAAGCATCAACACACATTTTTCAAGCTGGGCATCAAACAGAAGATCCATGTGGTGATCCACACATCTATAATTACCTTCAGCAGGCAATGCAGCCACAAGGACTTCAACATCCAGATTCCTGGCAGGCAGCATTACAGCTGTACATTACACTTAAGGGAATAGCTGGGCTATAAATGAAACAGTATCTTCACAGTGAGGCAGCCGTGAGCCCTCACAGAGTTGGCAGGACTTGGTATTGTGGACTCTAAAAGATATTACGTAAAGACTTTGCCTTGAGCATTGGAAAACTGTAATACATTTTTTTATTTTACATTTTTGACAAATAATTGTTATGACAGAGTTGATACATCTTGAGAAAACACTCTGAAACAGTGTTGTGTTTATTCAAGAATTTAGGTCCAACTGAAGTTGCCTTGATACTTAATGAACTTTTATTAAAATACAAATGACATGTAAACTGGAAAAGAGGCATGAAACAAAAGACCAAACAAAGCTTTTCCTCATACAACTGATTGGAACATGTGAATAACTTCAAGGCTAAGAAAAGTCAGGTAGTCAAAACAAAGCTAGACTTAGCTGAAGCTGTTCTACCTCCCACTTGATTTTTACTTTTCACAGACATCCAAATCCTGGTGAAGTTTGATGGTGTTTGCACATGTTTTAGCTGTGGGATACACAGACCCCTGTGAAAATGTGATGCATGGTTGGGGTGTCATTTCTGCGTGTGGTACTGTCTTCAGGCCTGTGATGAACATAAACAGCTTCTCCAGCGACACAGGTCCTTGCTCTGTTAAATAAAGAACTGTCTTTAAATATATTTACATTCATGTAATCAGAGTAGATCATTTATAATCAGAATAGCATTTAACTTCACAAACCTTCACAGTCCATTAGATAGTCTGCTCAGAAGCTGAGTGTCAAGTTTTCTGCAGTCTTCCTGTTGCTTCCTGTAGGACTGAGCTGTGGTTTAAAGAGTTGTTCAAGTTCTGCAGAAGTCAGCGTCTTGTCCTTAGGACACAGCACTGGAGCCAGTACAGTCAGATGTTGGCAAAGGGCATCCAAAAGGTGCAGGCTGGCCAGTCCATCTTTGAATCTCTTGAAGGGTACAGTCAATTGTTACAGGCTGTAAAACCTATATAGTTTTCAGGTAACAAGATTTTTAACATTTCTTTAAGAGGCTTTTCACTTTTTCAGGCCCTATAATATTTGAATACTATAAAAAGCAATAACATGAAGCTGTCTATGACTTATAAAGGCTGAGAAATCGCAAAATATGGAAGACTTTTTCCCCATAACACTTGGATAACAATTTTCAAATCATTGACTCAACTTAACTAGTACTTAATATTAATAATGCAGAGAGTGCAGGCTGTCCAGCTATGTGATTGACCAGGTCCCTTAAGAGAAAATGTGGGCAGGGTCTTCCATGAACAATGGATACAGCTATCACCTTCCCTGCCATGTCATACTCATCTTCCCTTATTGCTGGGGGAATGCACATGGTGGAGACCAAATTTAATTTTGTCACAAACTTACAGTACATCACATTGCAAAAACAATAAATTCTGTATTTCGAGAAATTAGAGTGTACTTAAATAACTCTATTTACAGTTCTCCCTTTATGAGGGGCACAAAAATGTTGCTTTAGAAATATGACCTGGGGAGTTTTCTTGTAGATAAACAAAATGAATGTTTATATTAAGAGTAGGGTGATCAAGCCTGTTTATTCTGGATTCACATCAATGGACTTTCACTCAGCTTCCTGACATCAAAGACGAAGCGGTGACCAACCACTGGGTCACTTCAGAGACAGAAGGCATGACCCGTCAGGCAGTTCCATGGCATCCTGGGCAGAACTGAACATGCTAGAACCCAACAGAAAGAACTTCATACCACAAAGCCTGCCTAATTCCTGTGTCCTGGACCAACAAGGTCAGGACTGAGGAAAGGCAGACTCCTGCATGCCCACACTGGGTGTGTGAAAATGACCGACATGGAGGGCCAAGATCATCCGAGCCAAGGTTGCCATGTGGGCTCAGGAACGCCCAAAAGCGCCCAAAGGCTCCAGGAGTTCGACTGAGGAGAAGAGATGGACAGCACCAAGAGCAGTTCACAAGGAGCAGCGCTGCCTTTTCCTCTTCCCCCTCCAGAGCATCTTCTTTCTGGTCTGCAACAACTCAGGTGAAACAACATAATTTTCCTGTGCTTGGGGTTTGATGTTCAGTTTAATCAGTATGGTAGGGAGCATTAGATAAAACTAGTTTTCAAGTTTTCAGATGTTTCCCTTTTTTGCTTCCCATGCCTCTCAGCTGTTGAATGGTGCTTTTCACAGGTCCATGTTAAAGTTTCCTCTGCTAATTATCTTACCATTGCTCACTGCTTCATCTGGTTCACTCTGGTCATTCATTCATTCATTATGCATCGCTGTATTCATTTCATTCCACTCATAGTTGAATTTACTCATTGTCTTGTCTGTTGTTAGTTGTTTTGCGTCTTGGTCTCCTGTGTCAGTAGTATTAGAATAAATGTTTGTCTGTAAAGGCGTTGTCTTGGTTTTCTGTAGGATTACATTCAGTCACTTTACAGGTGCAAAGATCCTGGCTTCTTGAGCTCTATTTGAATTGACAATTGATAATTAATAATTTCCCCAAAGTGCATGAAACATTCTTGTCTTATCAACAAGAGGTGTGGTTTTATTAGTCTGACTATGAAATTATATCGCTGGACGAATAATTAAAGTGGTTATGTTTAATAATCTTATTAACGTCACTTTTTCTTAATATTGAGCTAATCAAACCCTACAGTATTCATGGTGAAAAAGGTAGGCACCTGAATAAACCGTTTATAATCACATCAAAATTTACATATATGTAATGGTGGAGAATTTCGGCGAGCATTTATTTACTAAATGCTGCCACAAAATAAATTCTAAATTCTAAATTACGTAACATCAATATTTCCTACATAAGTGTTACTTTAAAACTCACAAATGTGTTGAATTTGAATTAATCTAAAAACTATTTGCAAAGCTGAACATTGTTCACATCCATTTTTACTGACTTTTCTTATTTCTTGCCTTTGTTGGTGCATTGGTACATCGTTGGAATAGTGTGTAACCACTGGAATAATGGTGTATCGCATCTCTTGCATACATGTGTGTGTTCCCATGTGTTCCCAGTCATGAAAGAACTGCTCTATAACCCTACTAGAGGTAAAAACTCCACAGGTTCACAAAGTTGCATTAAAATTGATAAAATAAGCAATACTTCAGAGTCTTACTCTTTCTCTTGACATACAAATTCTTAGCATACTCTGTCATATGACATATGAGAAATAAGCATGATTAAATCAAACTATGCAAGCAAGGGCTGGCCTGACAACAAACCTGTAACATTGTACACCAAGTACCAACTCTATGGGGGTCCTTCAAAAATGGGTCGTGACTGCAAGAGGCTCATACGCACATACGGCCCATACGCCTTGGTCCACCTGTGTCTATCCCTTCTTCAGAGAAGCCTGCATCATCAGTGAATCTCACAAGCAAGAGAAGGTTGAACGTCTGAACCCTCTGACAGCTCCATCCCAAACATTTGAGCGTATAGAAAACAAACAGTATGCATTAGGAGTATTATTAGATCTAAAAAAAGCTTTTGACACAGTTGACCATGACCTACTATTAATAAAACTACAGAAATATGGAATCAGAGGTCTAGCACTTTCCTGGATATCCAGCTACTTAAACAATAGAGATCAATATGTGCAAATCAATAACATTAAATCACAACTAAAGACAGTGAAGTGAGGGGTGCCTCAGGGCTCGGTGCTGTGACTATTGTTGTTCATTCTCTACATTAATAATATATGTGAGGTTTCAAAAACACTTCAATTCATTTTATTTGCAGATGACACTACCTTGCTTTGTTGTGGAGATAATTTGGAACAACTTTTGGACACAGTGGCAGACGAATTAAGGAAACTGAAGAGTTGGTTTGACTCAAATAAACTCACACTAAATCTAAGCAAAACCAAATTCATAATATTTGGAAATCGGACAAATAACTCACAAAAGAAAATTATGATAAATAACATAGAAATAGAGAAACTGAATGAAATAAAATTTCTTGGAGTCATCATTGACAGCAAATTATCTTGGAAGTCACATATACAGTACATTACAGCCGAAATAACAAAGTCAATCGCAATATTACATAAAGTCAAATATCTTCTAAACCAGTCATCACTATACACCTTGTACTGTTCCTTCATTCTCCCATACATTACTTACTGTGTGGAAGTGTGGGGGAACACATATAAAACAAACACGGAAACAATATTCAAACTTCAAAAAAGAGCAATAAGAATTTTAAATAAATGCACCTGCAGAGAACCATCAAACCCACTCTTCATCAAATTGAGGGCACTTAAATTCAAGGATTTGGTCAACTTCAAAACAATCCAAATCATGCATAAAGCAAATCAAAATCAGTTACCACAGGGCATCCAAAAGTTGTTTCAAATAAGAGAAAACAAATACAATCTCAGGGGGATATGCATTTTCAAAAAACAACCTGTATGTACCAACACAAAAACACACTGTATATCAGTCAAAGGAGTTCATCTGTGGAACAGCTGCAGCAAAGAAATGAAAACCTGCAAACAAATTTTTATAAACCATACTCTGAATGGATACAAGAGAGAAACGGAAACATAAATTTATAACAATGAGCAATGTGCCTTTTTTTCTGATACACTGTCTTTTCTTTTCTTCTGTTTTTGTTTTCCTACACATGCTCGGACTGATTTGATTATATAAACATAATAATAAAAGGGTAGGACTAGATAAGTTTTATTAATTTCATCCTACACCCTTTCGAACAAGGTATGATTAACTATGATGTTATAGAGTTGTCTCTTTGTTTATTTTTTTCTGCCTAAGCACATTGTATATTTTATTTATTTTGTTTTTTTTCTTTTTACCTGTTCGAATAAATAAATAAATAAAATAAAAATAAATAAAATAATAAAATAAAAGTGTTATATTGAATCTGCTGACAGTTTTGTGGTCTATGGCATATGCTAATTCCTCAATGATCTCGGCTGCAGATATACTTGTGTCCCTGTAACGATACCAAACAGAATTGAATAAAATTAAGCATATACAATAATTGTTCTTACAGACACTCAGGAACAATGATTTTAAACACCATCAGTGTTTTTGTATGTTTTATGAAATTTGTCATTAAAATGTTTTTCATAGGTGTAATCCCAGCTGACACAGGATGTTGTATTAACGTTGGTCCTTGGCTGGATATGGGTTGCAAAGTTAACCAACTAAAAGTTAACGTTGAGATAACGTCTAAAGCTGACGTCATTTCAACATAAAATAACAATGTCAAACTTACGTTGTTATTTAGTTGTTTTTAAGTTATGTTGGCAAGCAACCAATATCCAACGTCTAGTCAACCTCACCAGTTTACGTAAAAATATACGTTGAATTCTGACATTCAGTTGTAGGTCTTTTAACTAAAGCCCATCATTTTTTCAACGTTATATTGACAACATATAAACAACGTCAAAATGTAACTCCAAGCTGACGTTGTTATATAGTTGGTTTTAAGTTATGTTGGCAAGCAACCAACATCCAACGTCTAGTCAACCTCACCATTTTACGTAAAAGATACCTAGAATTTTGACATTCAGTTGTAGATCTTTTGACCAAAGCCCAACATTTTTTCAACGTTATATTAACAACATACAAACAACGTCAAAATCTAACTCCAAGCTAACGTTGTTATTTAGTTGGATTTAAGTTATGTTGGCAAGCAACCAATATCCAACGTCTAGTCAACCTATAGGCTACGTAGAATTCAGACAGTAGGCTATATTTACCTTGATTTTTCTTCAAGAGTTGTTGATGAAATTGAAAATTGCTCTTTGCTTTGGTGTCATTCCCATTCAAACCATCCATACAATCTCTCATAGAATTTTTTTAAACAGTGATATAAGAAGCTTTATTGTCATTGCAACAAGTGGCTACTACAAAATTTTGTTCTGGAACACCTCTTGTATTGTAGCAATTAAAATGGTAAATAAAATTACATATATTAAAAGGTAATAGCCTATAAATTAGCAGTAAGACTATATGCAGTTTAGAATAAGTATTACAGACTGTAATAGTCTGTACCAGGAGTGCAAGTAGGCTACACAAGATATGGTGGAAATGACTGTAATACTGTGTTACAGTTATATTTTTGATAATAAAAAAAAAAACATGTTGATGGCTGTCTCATATAATGTATTTTAATTATTTTACAGATACTTATTTCAGGAACATTTTTCAAATATGTCATTTCTGAACATTTTCATTGTTGAAGTTTGGGAGTTTGACAAAGAAAGTGGAATTTGTATAAAATGATGTTTAAAAAAATGCTCAAAGAAGATAAAAGTGAGAACAGTGACAAATATTGGGAGTTCCAATACAGGCTGACACTTATCCACCTTATTCAGATGCAGATGGGAAATGTGAAAAGTGTGGTAACTGAATCTGTGCAACATGTGATAATGGAGTACATATGGGAGGAGAGGAAAGCACTGAAGTTTAATTAAGAAAATCTAGAGCAGAGGTGAAGGAAGTAGTAGAGTAAAGTAGTAATTTATTTAATTATTATTATTATTATTTTTATTTATTCAATTTATTTTGAAAAACAAACTGTAACTGCCTCCCTTCCCGGTCTGCACACACCCTCCTCACTGGCTTATCTCTCGTCCCACATCCGGCTCGGTAGGTGGCGGTAATGCTCCCTGAAATAGGTAGTAAACTGTCATTAAACACATGAGAAGAAGAAGAAACTTGTGCGCGCATGATGCAGGCAAAGACGGTTAGAATACAAGGAGGTGGTGGACCCTACTGAATCTGCTCTGGTGAGTTATCCCCAAACAAGCTAACATGGTTGAAGTTAAAAAAAAAAAAAAAAAAAAAAAAGACAGATTCGGCCAGTGATGTTTTAATGCTGATATTTTTCAATTGTTAGGACGCTAGCTGTGGTTGTAAAAGCTGTGTTTAGGCTAGTGCAACTCAGTTTTACAGTTGCACTTTATTTTTTTAAATGTTAGATGATAATAATCCTATACATTTTTTGTGAAGTCACAAATCCGAGTCCTCACTACCTTAAGTGCGCACTGAAAAAAGTCTGTTAGCTTCGCAGCTAACGTTAGCAGCGTGCTAACTCATAGCAGGGTTGTTGCTGGCACTGTGTTTGGTGTTCACTGCTTTCAGTGTTTACAGCCATCAATACCTATAAACACAGGTTCACTATCACAATTATAATATTTGGATTCATACACGGACCAAAATGCTATGTTATCCTTAGCTTCAACATTGGTCACTGCAAATTCAAACTGAGCAGCTAACTCTTGCTAGTTTTGATTCTTCTGTGTTTTGTTACATGAATAGATTGAAACACAGTTAAACAGATTCACTTTGACCCCAAATTTAGTAAAAAATTATTAAGAGCAGATGGTTTTCCAGGCACTGCAAACGAAATGAAACATTAATAAATGGAAATGTGTGTCTATTGGAAACAATAGCTCAATACAAAAATATAGGAGTAACGTTATTGAAAAACTGCATGTTGTTAGTCAGATGATGCTGAATATTATGTTCGTTTAATTAAGCTGAAAAAAAAAAAAATCAAAGCCTGGTGATTGCCATAAACATAAAAAAACAGCACATACTTGCTTAAATTGAATTGTGAATTGACTGAAAAGTTACAAAGCATTCTTTTTAATTCTGATTGTATAGTAGGCTATATGTTTTCTTTTAATATTGTACTGTCATGACAGCGATGGTGTTGTCGGTTTACCTTCTACGTAGCATTATCAAAAGTGTGCATTAAAATGTGACATAGAATTTTATACATCACATTGTAATTTCTCCATCTATTATCAAAGTATTTATTAGTAATACAGTGAAAAATAGTAGAAATGTGAGTATTTGGTTAACATGTTAATTTACGGTCTGTGTCCCTAAATTCTCTCTCCATACATTAGGAGGGCATTTCAAGCATCAGACATCTGTGGACCGACGCAATAAAGATTTCCACTCTCCTGAGAGCAGAGAAAGAGGGTAGGTAGTGTTTGCCATGATGACACATTATTGGTTAATCGTATTTCCCACACATAGCTTGGGGGTTGTGCAATATAATTTTTATTCAGGACAAAAAATAACTATAGTGGTATAAATGTACTGGTTGATTTGATTACCTAATGATGATGTGCCGACTTGTGCTGCACTGACAACGCTAACCTATGGGGGCAAACATTTTAACTGCATTGGGCCTCTAAACACACTCAAAAACCATTTCAAGACCTGTGGCACATGACTTGGGTCCTTAGAGACTCGTAGTGTAGAAACAGTATAAACTTTGTGTTTTGCATGGAGTCACTCACCTCAGCTAACTCTAGTTACATCTGGAAAAGCAATTACTAGCCAATTGTTGAGCGTCTGTGGCTATAGTGGGCGAGCGAGCAGACACTTGACAATCGGCTAGTAATTGCTTTTTCTGAGTGTGTTTAGAGGCCCAATGTGGTTAAAACGTTTGCCCCCATAGGTTAGCGTTGTAGCTATCTCGAAGTGCTGGAGAACCACGGGAGGACTCTGGATTGGTTGTATCATTTTCAATCAGGTTTTTTCCTTCCCCCAACACTGGGTGACCCACAGGAAAATGATATAGGGGTCAATTGCTGGAGCTTTAAGCTACTGTTTGGAAGGTTTGTTTTAGTCTAGCTGCCATTTGTTTGCTTGGATATTTGAATTGTTTTTTACTTTCATTTGAATGTGTCTTCTCTTTAATTTTAATGTTAATTTTTATTTATTTAAAGAGAGATCAATTTTGTATATGCATGTTTGCACTTTATTTTATATATGGTGACAAGTTTTTTTGTTCTTTACATTTAATAAATGTTGGTTACCGATTTTTGTTTTTAAACTTTTTTCTAGACTTTTTAAATTTTGATGTCAAGCCAACGAGGACTCTTAAGCTCAATTTGATATATATATATATATATATATGTATATATATATATATATATATATATATATATATATTTATAAGTATATACTAAAACAATTGTATTCAACGTGACAGTCCAAACATCTGTAACCTCTGTAACACAGGAGGTTAATGTAATGTCAACGTTGGGATATGATGTAAATATGATTTTCATACACAACCATAATGCAATGGTCATCCAAAGTTAGAGTCTAACTAAAATCCAATGTGTATTTAGCGTTGGTGCTTGACGTCAAGCCAACGTTAGGGTTTGACATAGACCTAACTTTCAAATCAATATCATAATCCAACAGTAATCCAACGTTGGAGTACAACCAAAATCCAATGTCTATTTAACGTAAAAGGTTGACGTCAAGCCTACGTACAAAATCCATTGTCTATTTAACGTTCAGGGCTGACGTCCAGCCAACGTTAAGTTTTAACGTAAACCCAATTTTCATATCCATATCATAATCCAATGGTAATCCAACGTTGGAGTACAACGTTGTTCTAATGTTGCATCAACGTCAAGTGTCAGCTGGGATCTTGACCTCCGACACCACACAAAACTTCAGTTTCAAGATGACAGACAATAATAATAATAAAACTTACTCAGCTTTCTTTGCAGGGTCAGAGCTCATGGGTATAACATTGAAATCTTCACTCCCGTCTTCATCCTCAATAACAATAAGAGCATAAAGCTGGATGTATTTGCTGCAACAAACAAAATGTAATGAACACAATGTACCATAACACTTTTGTGTACATCTTTAATCTTGTATGGTGACAGCGACATTTCAGTGACTACCTTAAACTAAACATTACCTGTACAGTGTGTTCACAGTGGACTTCCCAGCATTCATGGTGGAAAGGGCTTCATCTGCAACAGTAATTATTAATCATTAGTATAGGGTATCTGCCTTGTGTAATAATAAGAAGAATCAAGATCCATGGCTCAAGTCAATACCTTGTAGCAGTGTCCTTTCTTTCAGAAGTGCCCTCCGTAGTGTAATCAGTGTCCGAAATGAATGAGATTAACAGTTTAGCATATATATGGAGAAAACAAATCACAATATTACATGCAGTTTAAATACTGCTTTAATTGTACATCACAGTAATACATTAAACTGAATAATTTATCAGTGGTACTAACATTTTGATTTTTTAAAACTAAAGTTTTACATGCATTACAAGAAAGAAAACCAGCACAACTTCCCTACCTCTCCCACTGCATCCTGATCTGATGTTCCAGCAGAGCTAGATGGAAGGATGAAAAGAAAGAATGCATTAATATTTACCATGAATGACATTAACAAGATTTTGTTAATCCACTCCAATAAATTAATTTAGATTCAAGTACCCCATTCATAATTTGCTTGTTTTGTGGAAAAGAGACATGTTCCATACATTGGCTTGTTTGGGATATTATTGCCTAGCTGTGTGGGTGCATAGACTGATTTGTGTTGTGCTCAAGGAGGAATATATAGAATACTAACTTTAATGCGCTCTATTATCTTGGTTCACATGGTTATTTTGTCTCCATTTCCCCATTGCTTAGAGCTAGTCAACATTTTGTTTTTCAATGGTTTATAATAAAATTGTGATTTGTGATATGTGATATTGGGCTTTATAAATAAAATTGATTGATTGATTGATTGAAAAGATGTCAAGAATGACTCATTACCTTATTGTATCTCTAGTGCTTTTTGGTGTACTTTGATGCTCAGGTTCCCAGGGCTGAAAAAACAAACCAAAAAAAAACAAAACAGTAAAATAACAGTAACCAGTGTAACAGTAACAGTGACCTTACTTCTCATTATTGATCTGTAGGTGTTGCATGTGATTTGCTTTAGGTATTCACACAGGGTCTGATTGTTAGTTGGGGTCAATCTGTTAGATTGATAGTCTGTAAATCCAATTGGAAGTTTTGTGCCTTTCTAAAGAAAGCCACTGCCATTCCCCCTTTGAGCCAACTGGCATGAACATGAACACACAAACATACACCTACCAGTGTGTCGGCAAGGTCAACCTCTGTCACTCTTTTCATATGGACTTCCTCATCTGTGTCCGATGTATCTTGTTGTTCACCTATGGCTAAGCAGCTGGTGAGTGACATTGTGATGGGTTTCCTATTTCAGCTTTATACTCTCTCAGAGTGAATGGCTTTAAAGTTCCAGGAATGTTATTGACTTCTGTCCTGTCTGGGTAAATGAGGACGTAGGGACCCTTCTCCAAATCAGTATTGAAGTCAGTCATCTTCTTGACTGCCAACAGATGTAGCCCAGCTGCATCAGTGTCTGGATCAATGAACAGTGGAAGAGTTTTCCCTCTGACAGGTGGCATTTTGAAGACACATGATTCCAATATTTGTCTGTACTAAGAAAATAAATCAGGTATAGTCAACTTGGTGCATAAAACCACTCAATAAGTATGAATGTAAGTATGTACAAGACACTATTACAGAAACTAGTTTAACAAATTATTTACATCAAACTACTTCTAACAAGCTGTCCAAATTTAAAAGGGCATTTTTCAAAGAAATCCTGCTTAACTTGATTGGGGTAACAAATGCTTCTTTTCTATGCCTTAAAAAACCCTTGATAAGTAACATGAAACAGACAGCAATACAGGCACACTATTCTCTTTTCTTCCACAATGATACATCATACAACTGACATAGTCTCAACAACAGATACAAATAACCAAGACGAACTGACATGACTGCATTCAATAACTCCTTAAACATCTTTTTGTCAATTAGCTTATCATGACCAAGACGTTTTAGAGTGAACCACATACATGATCTAATTTTCAGACACAAATTTGTCACTTTCATTGTCATTTGATTGTAAAGGTGAGACATCCAAATAGTAAAACTAATGCTCTTCACTAAAAATCTTCAACGGTTAACGTTACCATCTATAATGTCCAGTTAACCATCATTTTCAGCACCTCCCCCTCACCCCACATTACCTAAGGTTACCTGTATTTTTTTCTGTTCTTTCTTCTTCAAACGGTCTTCAGTGATGGCATTTTTGGGGCCGCATCCACCGCAGCTACAGTACACAAACAGAGAAAAGCTAGTTTTGACAGCCTAGCTGAATGTGGCCCAGGTTGTGTTTTTGTAATTTATGAGTGAGCCCAAACATCAATCGCGAGACAGGGCGCAGTTAAAAATTATAGATAGCACGTTAACCTCAGTTAAACATGATATTTTACCTGTTGAGCCTGCAACGTCCTCATCGTCCGTCCCCTTGGCCTCTTTAAATAATGCCAATGTCTTTCCACAAGACGTCATGAGAGTCGTCTCATGTGGTATACAACATAAGTGACCCCCGAGGGTTAACCGGGTCAGATAAATAACGTATACATAGCCCCGGGTGTCTGTAAAAAAAAAATAGATTTGTATTATGTTTTAGTAATGCAGAGCACTAATACACATATACATGTGGAGACATAAATAGCTAAAGTGCCTCCTCCACCATCAATCAATCAGTCAATCAATTTTATTTATAAAGCCCAATATCACAAATCACAATTTGCCTCACAGGGCTTTACAGCATACAACATCCCTCTGTCCTTTGGACCCTCACAGCGGATAAGGAAAAGTCCCTTAGATCGGTAAAATATGGTTGATGTTCAATATGTTTTCCAGCTATCAATGTTGATTGACTTCTCCTTTTTCAAAATCAAAAAAGAGAGCACCTGAAAAACCATACGGAAAATGCAGTTCATTTCCATGGTATGTTGATGAGAAGTATCTGTTTGAGATCATGTACTTCTACATGTAACAATAATGTTTATACTATTTGTTTGGGACAAAACAAGACATGTAGGCTGCATCTTGGGATCTTGGGATTTGTGGAATGGTGGTTGACATTTTATACCATTTTCTTACATTTTATAGACCAAACAAACAAATTGTTTTACTGTTTTTCCATTTTTTTCCTTTGTTTTTTTCTACTTTTGAGATTGATATGGATATCTGGAATAAAAACTTGTTCACAAAAAAGAGAACTCCAAGTCTCCTTCTTTATGTTGCCAGTACAGTAGTGTAATATTGTGTTTTCATGTGTTCCTGAAATATAGTACAATACATACATACATATTACGTTCATTTAATAGTTAAATAGTTACAATTAACCATAATGATGTAAGAGTAAGTATGACATTTGTTGTGTCCATAGTTTTCAGCTGTTTTGAATGGCATGATAGTAATCTGCATGTTGCAACTGTAGCCCAATAAATGAAAGTGCTCACCTTATTTAATCTTTGTTAAAAATTAATCCAACTAAAATTCATGTTTGCTGATTTTCTGCAATTGTTGTAGGTTTAACTTGTTGAGATCAATGTTATTCCAAAATGCAGCAAGAGGGTTACCGGTTCGATCCTGGGTGTGGGAGCCCTTCTGTACAGAGTTTACATGTTTTCCCCGTGTCAGTGTGGGTTCTCTCCGGGCACTCCAGCTTCCTCCGCCAGTCCAAAGACATGCAGTTTGGGGACTAGGTTAATTGATAACTTTAAATTGTCCATAGGTGTGAATGTGAGCGTGAATGGTTGCTTGTCTCTATGTGTCAGCCCTGCGATAGTCTGGCGACCTGTCCAGTGTGTACCCTGCCTCTCGCCTGATGTCAACTGGGATAGGATCCAGCCCCCCCCACGACCCCCAAGAGGATGAAGTGGTTAGAAGATGAATGAATGAAGCAATGAGGCTGTGCCCTATGGACACCAGACTGGACTTTTGTCTTTGTGTTTGGCTCATAAATGATGAAACATTTCTGCTCCCACACAAAGCATTAAATATTAAGTGAAAATAAGGAAGATTTAAAATAGGACTGCACATTTGGCCAGTGCACACTGTTACTACAGAGACAGAAGGACAAGTGTATGAAAACTTAACCTCACAACCAACCTCTGAACTATTATAGTATATTAGTATATTCAGACACAGGGCTGGGAGACAGTTGCCAAATAGCATTATAACCTTTGGTGTGTAAAACGCATCCACATACTGTAAGATTTATAGTATGGATGATGCGATGAGGCAGTCACAGACAAGGTATTGGTAGATGGAAACACACCTACACATATGGTAGCTGAAGATGCTGAACATGAACATCTGCTTCACTAGCAAGGACCACACCACAACGATATGCAGTTTAAAGATTTAATGAGGATGTCATTGTCAGAAAACGGTTATGAATGGGGTGGTGATGAATGGGGGAGTGCAGATTGGCAGGTGAATGAACGGGATGGTGGTGACGTCATCGGAGGGTCGGACTGGGTGGGTTGTAGATGTGGGCGGAGAGACTCAGTGTGGGGGTTCCGTCTCGAGTTCTGATGAGCCCGTGCTGTTAGGAAGCCCCCAAAAGAGTCTGATTAAGTGAGGCTTAGTCTGTCGTGTGCTAGACGGAGATCGTTGAGGTTATTGTGGATGTAAGTTTGGTATGCTTGAGAAGACCAGCGGCCGAGGACCTGGATAACTTGGTCTGAAATTCCTGATCTGGCAGCTGAGGAGGCAGCGCCTAAGCGGAACGAATGGCATGAGTAATGATCAGATGAAATTCCGGAGAGACGGAGGATGTTATGGAAGTGTTTCTGGAACCAGAAACGGGTGGCCATCCTCCCTGTTTCGGTGAGGAAGAGGGGATCTTGTGGTGAGGCGTGGGCGGAATACCGGGCATGGATGTATCTGGTCAGCGGCTCGTGCGGGCTGAGAAAGGAGTTGAGGCGGAAGATGTAGATGGGAACGGTTAATCCTAGCTGATCTGTTTTACTCCTGCGGAGTGTGAATATGAGCGAGTCTGAAGTGTGGTTGGTGATGTCGGATAAACTGGGATGACGGGAAGGATCGTAGACAGATGATGTTGGAGCGAATTCGGAGCACCTCAGGAATCCGAAGAAGGCAAGTAGAAACATTGATGCCAGTGTTAAGTCAACTATGGGAGAGATGTAACCGGAGCGCAGAGTGTGTATGCAGCGGCAGAGCAGATCGGAGGTGAGAGGGAGACGTCTGGTTGGCAGTGATGGTTCGTGCTTTCTTAAGCCTTTAATTAGCATGGTGACGTGAGCATGTGAGATTGATTGACAAGGGAGGCCGGTGGATAATTTATGGAATAAATTGATACCAGCCAGATATGTTTGAATGCTGGAGGCCCGGATCTTAGTTACGGTGTGACAGTGAGTGATGAAGTTACACAAGGACATGGCGTCCAGAGAGGGAAACGGTAGATGATAGGCGGCGTGGTAATTCTTGAAAGAATTCCAGCCGGTGAGGTAGGCAGATAGCGTGCTTGGTGCTAAACTGTTAAGTATGTTTTCTTGAGAGGTGCGAGTTAGATTAGCCAGATGAGGATTTAGCTGAATATGGTCGCTGAAAACGGTGGGATCGGTGTGGGATGAGCATCAGAGTCTGGAGCCAAGCGTCTGAATTTCTGGAAGGAGAAGCGGGAGAGAGAGTCAGCGATGGCATTGTGGTGACCGGGAATGTGAGATGCGGAGATGAGAGTGAGTCTGCGGGTGAATGGCATGATGGCTGGGGAACGAGAGCGGCCTTTATTGATTATATCTACTACTGCTGTGTTGTCAGAGTAAATATTGATGCATTTTTATGACCATTCGTGCCCCCAAATTAGAGTGGCGATGACCACAGGGTACAGCTCGTACAGAGCAGACGAGGGGGAGCGTGACTCTGTATCGAGGGACTCGAACTCGGAAGGCCAGGCGGCGGCAAACCACCTCCCGCCGTAATAACCGCCGAAACCTACGGAGGGAGCCGCGTCCGTGTAGAGTTGAATGTCCTCGGGATGGGTGATGAAGTCGTCGTAGAAGAACGAGATGCCGTTCCAGGATGACAGAAATTGCTGCCACATGCACATTTCTGTTTTACAAATGTCGTCCAGAACCACGTGGTCGTGGAGAGAGGGAATGGATGCGGCTTTGGTCAGCAGTTGAGAAAGAAAAGATTTGGCCTGTGGAATTATGCGGATGGCATAATTGAGGTGCCCAAGGAGAGCAAGCAGCTGGCGTTTGGTGCACCTGTCTGTCAGAAGATAATTAGATAAGAGCAGCGAATTGCGCTGCACTTTCTCCAAGGGCAGTGAAGCCTGGAATGAGATTGAGTCAAGAGTGATGCCCAGAAACTCGATGGATGTGCCAGGTCCTGAAGTTTTTTCTTCTGACAGAGGGACACCGAGGTCGGAAAATGCGGACGTGAGTGTAGTGAGACCGTGGCGAGGAGGTGAGGAAGGAGGAGTCACGACAAGAAAATCGTCTAGGAGATGAAGGACGTAGGGGAGCCTGTAATTGTTGGAGAGGATCCAGCATAGAGCCTCGGATAAAGAGTCAAAGATTTTGGGACTGCTCTTGCAGCCGAAAGTGAGACGCACTGAGAAGTAGTAGGCCCCCTTCCAGCAGACACCGAAATAACACCAGAAGTCAGGGTGAATGGACAAGACCTTGAATGCGCTAGTGATATCAGCCTTAGACAGCCATGCTCCGTGTCCCGCCAGACGAATCAGTGCCATGGCGTGGTCAATGGTGGCGTACTGCATGGAGAAATCCAAGCTAGAAATAAGGCTGTTGATGCTCGGGATGTCGGAGCCGTGTGGGGACGACAGGTCGATAATTAGCCTCTTCTTCCCTGAGTATTTGCGTGTGGCGACACCAATGGGACTGATACGTAATGTGGGGAAAGGAGGATGATCGAAGGGGCCTATCATAAATCCTTCAGTGACCTCTTTTGCTAGTAACGTGTCGACAGTGTCTGGCTCAGTGAGAGCGGATTGAAGATTGTGACATGTGTGGGAAGAATCAGGAAGCACCTCCATGCCAGGGTGAAAACCGTGAGTGAAGCCAGAGATGAGAAAATCGACAAACTGCTTATCAGGGTGATCACTGAGAGCAGCAGCGAGTGCACATACCTTTATGGGCGTGCCAAGATGACGTTCTAGTCATGCTGCTGTGTTGGTGGGATTGTGGGGGCAGGTGGTCCTGGCGTGAGCGCCCCCGCAGAAGAAGCATACATGCAGGAGACGGCAGCCGGACGAGTTGCAACCCAACTGGTTGAAATTGTTGCATACCATCCTGCCGCCCTGATAGAGGATTGGCCGTCCTCGCTTGTCGACACCCTTTGGCACCGGCACGTTGACAGTGGAATGTGCGTCCTTGGCTCTGGGGATAACAGGAGTGGGGGATGCAGTGGAAGACAGACGGTCGAAGATTGGGGCATTGCGCCAAGTGGTGGGGCGGGAGTGCGGTGGAGGAACGGTAATAGTGCATGCGTAGGCTGGGTGAGAAGGGGCGCCGCATAAGTCGCAGGAAAGAGAGGAACGAGCTGCGAAAATGCGGCAGTATATTTCTGAGTCGAGGGCCCCCCAGTATGAGAGGGGTAAGGAGAGACATGTCGGAAAGAGAGAGGAAGGCAGTGAAACACCCGCCGGAGGAGCCCCTTGTGCTGCAGGGCAGGGCTGCGATGCCAGCCGGAACAGGATAGTTGGAAGGAAGGGTAGAGGAAAGGGATGTGGGGATGGAGGATGTGTGTGCATGGGGTGAGAGTGGAGGCCTGCGAGACAGGGAGGAGAAGAAGGCAGATATAGCGCGTGACATATCTGCTTCAGAGGGAGCAGGCACAGGGGGTGATACGACCTGACCCCCGGCTGGGGGGATGAATGAGAGAGGCCGCTCCAGCTGGAGTGGTGGAGGCGCCGTGACGCCACCGACGGTGACGCTGGTGGGAGTAGGCCTCGGAGGGCGACCCGGAAGTGCGGCCGGCTTGGGAGAAGGAGCTGTGGCCTCGGGAGCCCGGGCGGTGGCTGAGTAGAGCTGGAGCATCCTGGATTTGTTGTCGCTGCGGTGGAAGGGGATGTTTTTTTGCCCTCAGGAAACGCTGTAGCCGGGCGATGGTCCAATCCCTGATGTCGGGCTCTTGTTGTGGACGTGGAGATGGCTGAGTAGAGCGTGACGGAGCGCCGTGGGATCGGCGAGGTCGACTAGACGCTGCGTTGCTTCGGGAAGGAGGACAAGACTGCCGCTGGCTCCCACGGTTGTGGACGCGGCGTCGATTTCCCCCCTCCAGGACCTGGCCCAGGAGAGGAGGCCTGAGATCCAGTAGGAGTCGGGGCGATCTCGTTGATGGAGCTCGACGGAGAACCATGGCGAGACCGCGGGATGTGGACCACGGAGCGCAGCCGGCTCCCCTGGGAGTTTCGGCTACCGGCAGACTGCTGGGGCAGGGTGAGAGGATCACCTGTCTCGAACGCGGACTCGTACAAGTCGTCAGAGTCGGACTCGGACGGGTTTACTTGCAGCACGTGATCCATCGGTGAGTAAACACGAAAAAAAAAAAACACACTTCTGCGAGATACGTAGTCACCAATGTTCGAGAGATCTGAGAGGCCTGTGGTAGAGCTGTGCTGGTATATATATGTTAGTCAGGTGATTAGAGGAGTGGTTGAGGCGTGGTCCTGCTCCTGAACCTAAGTTAAACAATTAACTCCATTAAATCAAGTTCCACCACAGTTATGGACGGCTCAGATGCTGGGTTAATCAAATCAGCTCAACCTGTTCACAACACACTGAGACCATACATTAATCTACCTTATCAAAGACAATATCCCCTCTAGCCGTATGCTGTTGAAGGTACCAGACAGATCAAAGCATTGATAGAAGCGGGAGTATTGGTTAAAACCAAGAGCCCCTGCAACACCCATCAGGAAGGTGAATTTAAAAGATTATCGTTTAGTACATGATATAAGATTAATTAATGCCATAGTGGATGCAGAGACACCATATGTCCCAGATCCACATACTTTGCTTTGAAACATACCACCTGGTACTCAGTGGTACTCTGTTATTGATTTGTCAGGCCTCTACCCTGAGACCTGTCCAACTTGGGTGTCCCACCTGAAAACTAAGCTCCTGCTGGTATAGCTCTTACGGTCACTGAGGCATGCAAACCCCCTGACCACAATAAGGTGGAAATCCCTCAGGGAGGAAAACTGAAAAAATAGAATAAATAAAAAAGAAAATAAAAATTCAGAAAAAAAATAAAATAAATAATAATAATAATAATAATATATATATATATATATATATATATATATATATATATATATATATATCTGTGTGTGTGTGTGTGCGTGTGTGTCTGTATCCTTCATCAAGGCACAACCAACATCTCAACTACACAGGCTAAATAAAGAGTGCTTCACTATGAGGTATATATTTTCAGAGGTAAAATAATACAAGACAACAGCTTTCATTAAAGGCTCAGTTACATACAGTCAGGGCTTCAAATCTGTACACGTTATTTTAAGAATCCTCACATCCCACTGACCACAAGTCTCTGTGTTGTGTGTGTTCAACACGTGTTTTGTGTTCACAGAATAAACCTTCAAATCAGACAAATACAATCTTAATCTCTAAAATTCTACAAAAATGCACAAACATCTTGTTGAGTCGACATCTAAACCAATCAGCTGTTAGATCAGGTGAGAGCCAGGCGGTGCAGTCGGTGAAGAGCAACTGCAGCGCCTGGCTCTGAAAACTGTAGCCACCTCGCTCTCGCGGTTTCATCGCTGTCCACTTTTGTAATACGTCAGAGCAAGTTGGGATGAAGTCAGACACAAAACTAACCAGCATGCGTTGTGCGCTGATTGCCGGTGATCGAATCTGCACAGGCCTGGCTCATCTCGAACGAACCTATTCACTCAAATCGGCCAAGCCGTCGCAGAGATACGGGCCTCCAAAGCTCAGAATAGAAACTCAGGTTTAAATGTAGTAGGTACATATTGGTCAGTTTGGAGTGGGAAACAGAGTAAAAAAAACGAAACAGACAGCTCTATGTGTATAACCTTAACATCAGTAGGGATTTACAGAAACAAAAAATGAAAGATATAGGATTGTACATGACAAAAATCACATGCAAACATGGTGCAATGGAGCTTGGCTGAATTTTCTGTACTAAAACCTCTCTAATATTGTTCTGCTTCACTTTATCAGAATCAACCTTTGCAGAGATAATGTTTACATATTGTACTATGATGTGATAGATGTTTAGAGCTGCTGCTGCATCATTCCAAAGGTCATCCTAAAAATGCTATTTTTTTAGGCAAACCTCAAAATATTTCATTTGTGCTGTGTGCCATCTTCATTTATTCTTCACATATAACACATATTCTGATATTTACACATCTTAACAAATCTCATAAGTGTCCCCCTTACCATGACACCAAAAGTATTCAAATAGACCTTGTGGTTGCAGAGATATCTTCATTTCATTATGGATATGCAATTTTCAAGCAGAGGCCTATAAAATAGGCTTAGGGTTTAAACCCGCCCACCATTCTGCATTTGGGTCCTTCCTGAGCTAATTTATGACAGTAAAGGTAAATGTGTTCACTCAGCGATACAGAAATCTTCACTGTGGCTAGGAGTATAAGAACTCCATGAGATAGGGTCACAGCTCTTCTCTGCAGGCTCGGACACTCTGAATGTTGAGCGGAGAGCAAAGTCAGGCCCATTCAGTAAGGAAGTCTTCAGTAATGAGAACAGTGGATGATTGATGAAACTTGATTATTTTTACTGGATCACCACAGATGCATCACTACATCCTGAAAATGATTCGACATGGATAGAATCAGCTTCGACTGATGACATGGAGTCGGATATTCTTAGTCAGGACATCAAATGAATCTTGTTCATGGGAACTACCAACACAAGTGTGTTCTGGTCATAAGAAAAGATGACAAGTGTGGGTGGTAATTACTGTCAGTAAAGGACTGAATTTTAATTGTCTGTGTTGCTTCAAATGTCACAGATTTACTAACTCAACAGTTAGACTTAGTTTTGCTTCTGCTCTAGCTGCTCCATGGTCACATACATATCCTCTCCTGTGTCTCCTCATCTTCCATCAACAAATATTTAATTTTGGACATGCTCTTTTAAAACCGGAGCTTTTGAGGGAAACTGGGAGAGGAATGATAATGAGGCAGGGAGGATTTCAGTTTCAAAGCTAACTATGAACCATATCAGCCTGTGTCAGCAGTTTCCAGTCCTTATCTTTAAATAGTTTTCTGAAGCAACAGTAAAGTAATTAACTCTATATGGACGTTATCCACAGTGGAGTCACGAAGAAGCGCAGGAGAAAAACAACTTCATGCTGCCTCTGTTGTTGGGCCATGGTACATGAACTGCTAACATCAACAAAAATACTAGTTGGCCTACACACAGACTTATACATCTAACATGAGGTCATCATAAAGAAGCTTTACACAGAATTCACCTCCTCTGCTGTATACCAAGCTCTCTGCAACAATGTTCCATTTTTGTTTGATGGCTGTCTTCAAAAAGGCATGTTGCACACTTGATATGCCTGCTCATGAGAAGAAAGCAGTTGTCCTGGGGGATCTCCTCTAAGACCTGGATCAGGGCATCAGTGAGCTGCTGGACAGTCAGTGGCAGTACTTGGTAGCGTCAGATGCACCAATACATAACGTCCCATAGGTGCCCAATTGGATTTAGGTTAGGGGAACGAGAGGGCCAGTCAATGGCACCAATGCCAACATCATTAAGGAACTATCACTCTTGCGAAGAGAACGGGGATGCCAATGCCCTGCCAATTCTGGTGTTCACTGGAGAATGCCAATAGAGCTACATGGTGCTGGGCTTTGAGCACAGGTCCCACTAGAGAGATGCCACCCTCATGGAGTCAACTTCCTTTATTAAAATTTCACAAATTTCGTGTTAATCAAAATGTATGTTCCTATCCTGTCGCCTATGACAGGATTTGGCATGGGTACTTCTCATTACCATAACTCCTAGACCGAAAATTTAAAAACTACGGGAAAGCCGAGAAATAGAGCTTTGCACCCATATACTAGTTATTACGGCGGACTTCCCCCGGGACTTGCGCAGTACCATCATCCAATCACAGACAAGATTCACCAGTGTGTCACACATTTGTAACATGAGCTTCTCAGTACTGTAACTCCTGAATGGTTGGCACAAGTTAAAATTTTCGAATGGTTTCTGAGAACGAAACGCCATGCTGCTTTGAGTTGAGTGAGAGGGAGCGAAAGGAGAAAGGAAAGGAATGATAGCAGACATTTTGGAGAGTTTTATTGAGTTTTGGAGAGCAATTTCTGACACATTTGAGCTTTAGTCCCACAAAAAACATGTCAAGGAAGTCAGCCAGAGTGAGCAAACTTCCCAGGAGGCTCATTGCTGACAACAATGACCATGAAGAGGAAGAGACTTCATGCGAACCAGGGTATGTATTTTTGTATGTACAGTGGATATTTCCTAAGCTCAAAATAGGATTCAACTTCATTGCAACATTATTCTTCACTATCATGTGTAATGCAATATTATTACTATCACATTTTAGTCTAATGCTGTTTTATTTTTTATCTGGGTTATTAGGGGCCGGGCAATTTTTGCTCAATTGACACCAAACTTGCTACAGAGCATCATCAGACTGTCCTACACAAACGATCCACACAGATTTTTGATTTATCAAAAATTGAGCCTACAGTGCATCAAAATGTTTGACGGTAAGCGGTACTGTAAACATATACTTGCAGATTCTTGCAAAATACATTTTCAATGTTCATTAAAAAAATATGACAAAATTTTGGAGTCATGGTTGATGATGTTTGGAAAATATCAGACATTTATCTCAAAAACTGATTTTTTTTTTTTTACAGCATTTTGAATTTCGCTCTCATGCCAACAATTGGAGTCAATGCAAAAATGGCATTTTTACACATCAGTTTTTCATTTATGGAGCCAATAAATCATTGTTAAAAACAAATTACCAACATCTCCATGCTGGCTAATAATAATAATAATAATACAGGTGGTCATTGGCATCCGGAACTAGAATGTGATGCAGGCACCACAAATTGAGAATGCACATGTACTGAGCCAGTAGACCAGGGCTATTCAATTGACAGCCTGTGGGCCAGAACCGGCCCATCAGTCAAGTCAGACAGGCCTGCGGCTCATCTATCCATACATATATAATGTAAAATATTGTGACTTTTTCCACAAAATTTAATGACACTTTTCTCAAAGTTTTCTGACTTTTTTCCCCTCACATTTTTACAACTTTTGTCATCAAAATTTTATGACTTTTTCCTCCATTTTCGGACCTTTTTCCACACTGTTTTATGACTTTATTCTTGATGTTTGGGTTAATTTTTATATTTTATGAAAAAAGTCAAGGAAAAAGTCACAATATTTTACAGAATGAGAGTAATAGATCAGTAATAGCTCTGGGGAATGTTCAAATATAGTTGAATAGTCCTGCAGTAGACATTTCTTAGTTTCTAATCACCAGATAACATTGCCCTACTATTTTACAGCGATGTCACAACTTCAATCGTAGTTCAGTAGTGAGAAAAATATTAAGATCAGACTATCCTTACTTGAACATCAAGGGACTGAAGTAAACTGCAAAGCACGTCGTTGCTACTGGCCCGCACTCTATAAAACTCCAACAGTGTTGAAGAATACTTATCAAGTCCCTCTAGGAAAGACTGGTGGAGATCTACAGAAACCAGGCACATGAGCTCTGCAGCAATCTGCAAAGAGATAAGAAACTCCTCATTAGTGTCATCCCTGAAACACAATGATGTTGAAAAGTTCTAAGTGAATACACAACAGGATTTACCCAAATAATTATGATCAAAGAGGCCCTATACTGAAACTGTCAGCAGTGTTATAACATTTACTAGAGTAGAACCAGTAAACTTAAGGTCACCTGGAATTTCAACATTGGTCCATGAAAAATGTTCTAAGGCAACAGAATTGTAACCCTGACAACTGTTTTGGCTTGGTTAACTCAAACACTGCATGACTCAGCCATTGTTACCTGTCTTTCTAAAAGCAGAGTCGGCCATCTGTCTGCAACTTCAGATACTGGAGGTTCATCATCCACAATCTCCTTCCTCCGCAAGGCAAAGTTGCTCCCCATCAATGCGTCAATGGTTTTCCAGTCCTTCTTCTTTTTCTTCACCTCCTCTCCTCAGAGTTTGTCTTTCATGTTCAAGGCTGCTCTGAGTCTGTCCTTGTGGAAGACCTGGAAGGAAGTTGATCTCAGACCGCTTTGCTTTCTTCATTTTCTTGGTTACATTGTCTGAATCTGACCTCCTCTTTCGATTGACTGTAAGCTCTGGGCAACCAGCTAAACGGTACTTCTGGCGAAGATCAACCATCTTCATCTGAAGAACCTGGGTCTCTCAAACAGGGATGTTTTTCAACCAGGGCTTTGGCAACATCCTCAATTTGTTTTGCCATTGGATATCCACTGAATTCAAACATGATAGTCCCTACTCTATCAGGTATGTTGCTCTTCATAGCAGGAGTCACTGCCAGCAGGGAACCATCCTTTGCATAAGCCTCATTCCTGTTCCTGAGCTTCAGTTCAACATCATAAGCAAAGGATGGTATGATAAATGGGTGAGGCCAGTGCTTGGTATGACTGGTTGATGGAGACACTAGTGATGAGCCACTGGCCGTCTGCTCTGAACCACTAGAGTCCAATGAGGATACAGATGGAGGTGAGCAGGGTTGATCCTTCAGAATTACCTTCAGGCTTGTTTTCTCTCTTGGTAGCTCAGATATGTCAGTCAAGTTGTAGAATTCATCGTCAAACTCTGGGTCACTAAACTGGACAACAATATTGCCAGCTAAGTTGAGCTTGCATTTTAGTAGAGTCTTACGTAACTCCACATTCTCTGGAAGACTATCAATCTGCACTCTCCGGATGTCATCAGCCGCAAGGATGACGCGAAGCAACATGTCGGCCACTTAAAAGAGAATCACAATTTTAAGAATGTCGTTTGGATAAATTCAGTTTGAATTCAGGGAATTACCTATTTTCAAAATCCAAAAATAAATGTGTTGACAAATCATTGGAAATAATAGCCATAGGAATTTATTACAGCTTTTCTCAATTGCTAAAGCACTAAACCCTATTGTCTGAACCAAATGCTCAGTTGCCTGAACCCACTGATTGAATCAGTCACTCTTTTGGCAAAACCATAAGCACTTTTCACCTGTTTAGACACAACTTGCCAACAAATTTTCATTGTGATGCACTTGTGTTGCATAATGCTGAGCACAGGTGGCAAAAGTCAAACACAATTAAAGCACAGGTGTCACCGGTTGAACACAACAACTCAAAATTGATCACACTTGTGGCTAATGATGTGAGGGAACATATATAAGCCAGTTCAGAGAGCACTGGTTAGGAGCATCCCTTCTATGTTGTTGTTTGGGACAATGTGAGTTTTCACAGAGCCCTCCAGGTTAGAGAGTGGTTCAATATGAACCAAGGTTTTATCAGTCTTTGCCTTCCACCGTACTCCCCTTTCCTGAACCCCACTGAAGAATTCTTCTCATCATGGCGGTGGAAGGTATATGAACGCCAACCTTACACCAGGGTAAATCTCCTGCAAGCCATGGAACTAGCCTGTGGTGACATAGGCATGCCAAGCCTGGATACGGCATGCCAGGGTTTTTTCCCCCCGTTGCCTGGCCAGACAAAATGTGGCCTGTGATGTGGATGAAGTCCTGTGGCCTGACCCAGTACGGAGAAATGATGCTGTGGCTGAGTAATGCACTTCTCATTTGTATATTTTTGTACTTTATTTTTAGGTAGGCTTACTGTATACAAGTGCTAATTGCACAAGATTTCTGTTTGTTTTTGTACTGTACAAGACTCCTTTAAGTCTGCACTGAAGAGACACTTTTTCAATGAGGCTTTTGGACATTAATGTGTTTATTTCTGTTTTCTGTTTGTTACTGTAAGCGCCTTGGGTTTTTTGAAAGGCGCTATATAAATTCAAGTTATTATTATTATTATTATTACGTGTAAATGCACAGGCTTTCTGTTTTTTGTACTTTTTTTTTTTTTTTTACTTTTTACAAGTGCTAAATGCACAGTTTTTTTTGTTTTGCAACATGCATTTAGCCTACAGTGAACAATAAACATTTATTTCTACAGCTTCATTACCTGAGCATTGTGTTTTCTATTTTTCTATGTAGTGTTCAGTGACTGCTCAGTAGTGTTTTTAATTTTGATTGACTCGGGGCACGATTTGACAACATAGTTCAGTTTTGAGCACAGATTAAACTGTTTTGAGGTGAAAGTTTGGTTTTGCAAGAAGTAGTCTGAGGTTTTGTGAATGTAGCTTGAAAATTGGGTTTTGTGTTCACAGTTTAGAGAAAAGGAGAGCAGCTTTCAAGAAATGTGTCTTAGCAATCGAGGAAAACTGTAATATGCACAGGGTTCCCACAGATATTTACCAATGCAATTTCAAAACTTCCATAATATCTTATTCCATTTTTATGAGGCAATAGTTTAAAATTGGTAGACCTTTTTTAGAAATCACAGGGCTCAATAATAAGGCTGTTACTTCAGTAGAATGAAAGATGAGATGAGAGGGAGAGGAAAAGAGAGGAATGGGTGAGTAGAGGAAGAGAAGAGAGGAGGAAGAGAAGGAAATAAGAGATGAGGAGAGGAAGAGAAGGAGATGAGGGGAGTAGAGGGAGAGAAGATGAGAGAAAGAGAAAAGATGAGGGGAGGGGAGGAGAGGAAGAGAAGGTAAGAGAAAGGAGAGGAAGAAAATATGAGGAGAAAAAGGAGAGGAACAGAAGGAGATGACAGGGGGAGAGGAAGACCAGATAAGGAGATGAGGGGAAGAGAGGAAGAGAAGATGCTGAGAGAAAGGAGAGGAAGAGAAGGAGATGAGAGGAGGAGAGGAAGAAAAGACGAGGAGAAAAAAAAAGAGGAACAGAAGGAGATGACAGGGGGAGAGGAAGACCAGATAAGGAGATGAGGGGAGGAGAGGAAGAGAAGATGATGAGAGAACGGAGAGGAAGAGAAGGAGATGAGGGGAGAAGAGACGATGAGGAGAGAAAGGAGGGGAAAAGGAGACGACTGGAGGAGAGGAAGACGAGGTAACAACATGAGGAGAGGAGAGGAAGAGAAGATAAGGAAAGGAGAGGAAGAGAGGAGATGAGAGGAGGAGGAGAGAAATGAGAGGAAGACAAGGAGATGAGGGGAGGAGAGGAAAAAAAGAGAAGAAGATGAGAAAGGAGAGGAAGAGAGGAGATGAGAGGAGGAGGAGAGAAATGAGAGGAAGAGAAGGAGATGAGGGGAGGAGAGGAAGAGAAGAGAAGGAGATGAGGGGAGGAAGAGAAGGAGATGAGGAGAGGAAGAGAAGGAGATGAGGGGAGGAGAGGAAGAAAAGATGAGGAGAAAGGAGATGAGGGGAGGAAGAAAAGGAGATGAGGGGAGGAGAGGAAGAGAAGGAGATGAAGGGAGGGGAGGAAGAAAAGACGAGAGAAAGGAAAGGAAGAGAAGGAGATGAGGGGAGGAGAGGAATAGAAGATGAGAGAAAGGAGAGGAAGAGAAGGAGATGAGGGGAGGAGAGGAAGAAAAGATGAGAGAAAGGAGAGGAAGAGAAGGCGATGAGGGGAGGAGAGGAAGAGAAGGAGATGAAGGGAGGGGAGGAAGAAAAGACGAGAGAAAGGAAAGGAAGAGAAGGAGATGAGGGGAGGAGAGGAATAGAAGATGAGAGAAAGGAGAGGAAGAGAAGGAGATGAGGGGAGGAGAGGAAGAAAAGATGAGAGAAAGGAGAGGAAGAGAAGGCGATGAGGGGAGGAGAGGAAGAGAAGGAGATGAAGGGAGGAGAGGAAGAGAAGAGAAGGAGATGAGGGGAGGAGAGGGAGAGAAGATGAGAGAAAGGAGAGGATGAGAAGGAGATGAGAGAAAGGAGAGGAAGAGAAGGAGATGAGGGGAGGAGAGGAATAGAAGATGAGAGAAAGGAGAGGAAGAGAAGGAGATGAGGGGAGGAGAGGAAGAAAAGACAAGGAGAAAATGGAGAGGAACAGAAGGAGATGACAGGGAGAAAGGAAGACCAGATAAGGAGATGACGGGAGGAGAGGAAGAGAAGATGATAAGAGAAAGGAGAGGAAGAGAAGGAGATGAGGGGAGAAGAGACGATGAGGAGAGAAAGGAGGGGAAAAGGAGACGACTGGAGGAGAGGAAGAAGAGGTAACAACATGAGGAGAGGAGAGGAAGAGAAGATAAGGAAAGGAGAGGAAGAGAGGAGATGAGGGGAGGAGGAGAGAAATGAGAGGAAGACAAGGATATGAGGGGAGGAGAGGAAGAGAAGATGAGAAGAGAAGCAGTCAAAAACAGTGTATATTCAAAACATTCTCTCAATTTTTATTGTTGCATAACTTTTCCAGGAAATATATCATGTGGGAAGCCTGTATGTAAAACCAGAATGATTGATTTAAACCAAATTCATCCCATTTCTGGCAGACTTGTTATGGAAGAAAAATGATTTATGCACTTAATAACTGATTTTTTTACAGTGGTTTCAAATCTGCCTTTCCATGCACAGAAGGCTGCTTCCTACACAACAGTGAATGCCTTACTCAATTTGTGAAGCCGCTGTTAGTTGCTACTTGCCAATTAGCTCAGAGCGATAGATGACCTTCTTAGGTTCCAAAGGTTGCGGGTTCAAGCCTCAACTGGTGCAGAATCCACATTCTAATGTAATCATCTTCCTGTGCTCCAGTTTTTTGCTTAGAATTGCCTGAGCCTGACTCATCGATGTTCAGCATCTACAAGTCTTCTGCCTGCTAGAAAATCTGCCTTCCCATGCTTGAAAATAAACCAAACTTTGAACAAAGATCCAGTGCCAATACTTCAGTGTGAAAACCTCTGAGGCTTCTCGCTTTGCACATAGCTCAACTAGTTACTAGTTGAGCTATGACTAGACTTAGACCATCCTCTTTGATAAAGCTTATAGTTAGGGCTGGCTCAGGCTTGCCTTGTACCAGCCCCTAGTTAGGCTGACTTAGGCCTAGTCTGCCAGGGGACCTCCTATAATACACCAAGCACCTTCTCTCCTTCTCTCTCTCTCTGTCTCTGTCTCTGTCTCTGTCTCTCTCTCTCTCTCTCTGTCTCCTTTGCTAACACTCATGTCCTGTTATTGCATCTCGCTAACTTGGCCGTATTGCATGTCACTAACTCGGCTTCTTCTCCGGAGCCTTTGTGCTCCACTGTGTTGCAGATTAACTTATATCGCAGCTGTGCCTGGATAGTGTGACGTGTGTGGTTGTGCTGCTGCCGTAGTCCTGCCAGATGCCTCCTGCTGCTGCTGTTATCATTAGTCATACTTCTACTGTTATTATACACGTGATTATTGGCACATATGTATACTATCATATATTAATATATACTTCCAACATATGGTACCACAATAGCAGTAATTATAATTATAATTATATTATTACTTTCATTAATGTTGTTGTAAGCTACTGTCATTACTGTCTGCCCTGCATCTCTCTCTGTCTCTGTCTCTATCTGTCTTATTGTGTCATACGGATTACTGTAAATTTATCATGTTGATCTGTTCTGTAGGACATCTGTTGCACGTCTGTCTGTCCTGGAAGAGGGATCCCTCCTCAGTTGCTCATTCTGAGGTTTCTACTATTTCTTTCCCCCAAGTTTGTTTTTTGGGGTGAGTTTTTCCATATCCGCTGTGAGGGTCCAAAGGACAGAGGGATGTCATATGCTGTAAAGCTCTGTGAGGCAAATTGTGATTTGTGATATTGGGCTTTTTAAATAAAATTGATTGATTGAAGAACAGATTCAGATCATTCACCCACTTCTGGTCACCTCTGGCCTGGGAGTCTGGTTGTTTGTGTCCTGAGATGGTTTTCAGACCTCTCCAGACTCCGCTGACGTCGCTCTGCTGCACCTGTTCTTCTATGCTCTTTTTATATCCTTCCTTTCCCCGTCTGATGTTTCTCCGTAGCTCCTTCTGCACGGCCTTCAGCTCCTCCTTGGTTCCAGAGTTTAAAGCTCTTCGCTTCTCCCTCAGAAGAGCTTTTATATCTGGAGTAATCCAGGGTTTGGTGTTGGAGAAGCAGCGTACAGTCCTGGTGGGTACGGTGCTTTCCACACAGAAGTTAATATAATCCGTACTGCACGATGTCAGACTGTCAATGTCCACCCCATAGGAATCACTGAGTACCTCCCACACAGTGGCCTCGAAGCAGTATTTTAGGGCCTCTTCGGCCTCCTCAGACCACTTCTTCACAGTGCGGGTGGTTGCTGGTTCCCTCTGCACCAGAAGTTTGTAGACAGGCAGAAGATGAGGCAGGCTGTGATCAGCTTTTCCCAGGGGGGCAGGGGAGATGAGTGGTATACCTCCTTGGTGTTGACATAAAATAAATCCAGTGTTATATTGTCTCTGGTGTGGCAGGAAATACTGGGTGAAGGTGGGCAGGGTGGTGGATGGACAGGCATGGTTGAAGTCCCCAGAGATCAGAAGGAGGGCCTGAGGATGCTGTGTCTGCAGCCTACTTGTAACAAAGTGGAGAATGTCACAAGCAGACTTGGCTTTAGCAGATAGGGGGACATACACTGCTGCCATAATGACGTGAGAAAACTCCCTGGGTAGATAATATGGTCTCATGCCAACAGCCAGCAGCTCAATGTCCTTGCAGCAATGCTATTTCTTGATAGTGATGTGCCCAGAGTTACACCATGTATCATTCACACACACAGCCAGCCCTGCATGCCAGCAACATGCTGGTGTTTACAGAGAAATGGCTGAATGCAGATGTACTGGACACGATCACCATGCTGGAAACACCAGCATGCTGCTCTACCGGTACTCCCTCTGATGGCGAGTCAGTGCCAACAGCTCGTCCATCTTGTTGGGGAGCGATCTTACGTTCCCCATGACGACGGATGGAAGGACAGGTTTGTACCATCTCCTCTGGTGTCGGCGCTGCACTCCGGCTTGACATCCCCGTTTCCTTTTCCGCGGGGAATATCGTGGCTCTCCTCGGGCCGCACCGCGGTGTGACGCAGTGCTAACAGCTTGTCCCGGGTGTAAACAATGGAGCCACGGCTGGGTGCCGGGTCCTGCACATGATCATGTCCGTGGAAAAATAGGAGAAAGACGGCTATAAATAGAGCAGTCTTCATCTCCATGGCATAACAGAACATAAGTGCTAGCTAGCTAACTGAAAAACTCCAAATAAGAAAGTTAAATGAAAAAGAAATTGAAAAAAGCTCAGTGGTGAGCAGGAGTTGCTGTAACAGGCATCCACACTGGGGGCACCATCTTGAAGAAAAAAAAAAAAAAAAAGAAAATCAACATGGCAGCGCGACCAATGCTTGCGGCAACCTCTGTGTGCACCAGCAAAGTACACACGGTGCAACAAGAAGTAAATTCTTCATTGCAACACAGTTTCTAACACATATTAGAAACTGCTGCAGAGATCTAAAGCTACAACCGAGAGAGCTCAGGATGTGTAGCATTTATTTGGGGCATTTTTTGCCTTTAATTGATAGGATAGTGAAGTGTGAAGAGGGGAGAGAGAGAGGGAGAGACATGCAGCAAAGGGCAACAGGCTGGAGTCGAGCCCGGGCCCTTGTACATGGGGCGCCGGCTCTACCACTAAGCCACCGACGCCCCTGTTTCTGTAGCACTTTACACAGATAAAATCAAGTGCTTTACAGCAAGAATAAAAAGCACTAAAATAGAGACAGAGATAACACAGAAAACAGATAAAGTGACAGAGGCCCAAAAACATCAACATCACTAAAAAACCTGTCTAAAAAGATAAGTTTTTAGTTCTCTCTTAAAACCTTCAGTGGACTTCATGCTACGCAGAGTCAGAGGTAGTGCATTCCAAAGGCGTGGAGCACTGGCCTGGAAAGAACAATCCCCTCGTGTTTTGAAATGGGTGCGGGGGACCATCATGAGTTTCTGATCAGATGACCTTAGTGAACGTGAGGGAGAGTAGGGTCTCAGTAGCTCAGTGATGTACGAGGGGGCTTGATGATGGACGGCTCTATCATCTCCAGTTCAGTTCTGGAAATCATGGACCTTAGTTTTGCGATATTCCACAGGTAATAAATGCAGTTCTTCACCAACTGTTTACAGTGGAGGTCCAAGGACATGTCCTTATCAAACACAACTCCTAGATTGCGTAAGCTAGGTTGGACAGAGAGGCCTAACAGACCTAAATGCTGCTTTATGAGGGGAATGGCACTGTCTGGGGCAATAATCAGTGTTTAAGTCTTGGCAGAGTTCAGTTGAAGAAGATTGTTATTTAGCTATTTTTTGATGGCAGTCAAGCAGGCAGTTAAATTATCCAATTTGTGCAGCTCGGTTTGCTTGAAAGAGCAGCAGAGCTGAACATCATCAGCATATAGATGATAAACGACATCGCTGAACTCTCTGATAATCTGGCCAAGAGGGGTCATGTAAAGCAAAAAGAGAATAGGGCCAAGAACTGATCCCTGTGGGACCCCACTGTCGTGTCAGATAAAAACTGATTGACATGGACCAAAAAACTCCTGTCAGTCAGATAGGACCTGAACCAATTCAAAACAGTACCAGAAATCCCTAAAGTGTCTCTGAGTCCATTTAGTAAGATTTTATGGTCCACTGTCAAATACCACGGTGAGATCTAACAGTACCAGGACTGTGTATTGACCAGAGTCTGCTGCCAGCCTGATTGGAAGGTGTCAGAGTTTGCATCAGTAAAGGCAGTTAGTTGTTTGGCTACTACCTTTTCCAGAATTTGAGCCAGAAAAGGGAGCTCTGAAATGGGCCTATGATTTTTCAAATCAACAAGATCCTAGTTTGGTTTCTAATTTAGGTTCCACTACCGCCTGTTTAAAGAAAGCTGGGACAACACTGGTTTAGAGAGATTGATTTAGAATCTCTACAATACAAGGGCCAGTAGAGCCAAAAGTTTTAAGAAACAGTGATGTTGGGAGTATATCCAGAGGGCTAGAGGACGGTGTCATGGTCGCAAGGAGAGCACTGATGTCTGACAGTGAGACCAAAGAAAACAAAGACCATTCACACTGGGGAGACTGAATGGTGCAAGGGTTTGAACCAGCTAGAGGAATATTAGCCCTGATGTCATAGACCTTGTTCACCATAAAGTTGGCAAAAACATTACAATCACTCTTAGAATAGACGGGGGCCGAGAAAACATCAGGGAATGTAATAGAGCTAATGGTATCAAACAGAAACTTAGGATTTCTCTTATTAAGAGAAATAAGTCGGGCAAAAAAGACAGCTCTTGCAGTTCTAGCATATTATTTAAAGCTAGTCTCAGATCCTTGAGGTACAGCCTGTGGACCTAAAGCTTCGAAGCTTCCCACAGCCTCTCTGCCTTGCAGCAGCTTCTCCTATGATTTTGAATCTATTCATTTATCCAAGGGCAGGGCTTCCAAAGAGAGGTGGATCTAGATTCTATTGGAGCTACTTTATCAAGAACAAAATAACATCGAAAATTAAAACACTGTACCAGTTAATTCACGTCATCATCATCATCATCATCACTGTTTGAAACGGGCTTGGCATCAAACAAGGAAATAAAGTTATCAACAACAGGCTGATTAATAAAACATCTCTTTCTCTGAAAAATACATGGCGGGTGCTCCTCAACATATGCTGCATCAAAGAAAACACAGCTACGATCACTGAGAAGAATATCCTCCATGTAGATTTTCAACATTCAAACCATGTGAGAAGACAAGGTCCAGTGTATGTCCTTTAATGTGTTTGGGACCAGAAACGTGTTGCACAAAGTTAAAAGATTCAGTGATATTTAAAAGCTCAAGACAGATCATCTAGGTGGATATTAAAATCACCTGTAATTAGTGCCTTATCCAGTTTGATAGTAGAAGATAAGAGTTCAGTGAAGTCAGATAAAAACCCACCAGCTAGGCCAGGAGGGCGGTAAATTAAAATACAATAAGTGAAGCGAGGCGTAGCAACAAACGAGTAATCCGAGGGACACAGTTCCTTTAGGTGGATAAATTCCCTGTGCCACTGCCTTTCAGACAGGAACAAAATGTCAAGATTTTTCTGGATGAGCAGGTCATTCAGAATGAAGGATTTGTTTGTGATGGAGCATGCATTGAACAAGGCCATCTTGGACCGTGAAGGCACCACAAAGTTACTGCCAGCTGACTGAGATCTGACAGCTGACAGACAGCTGACCCGCGGAGCGAAGACACGCCGTGGACAGAGGCTGCGGTGGACCTGGGTGTACCGGGAAAAAAGGCTGAGGGTCATTATCCTCCTCAAGTGCTTGCAAGGGGATGGGACGCAAGTAGCTTGTGAGACCTTCCTGGCCATGCCCGGTAAAGAGCCACCAGCTCCGCCTCAGCCACACCTGAACGCTGGCTCTGGATCCCTGTTTCCACAGTCCTCTCCGGAGTGGAGGTAGCAGCAGCCCTCCGAGTGACAGGTCAGCAAAGACAGAAGGAGGAGGTAAGAAATTGTGGCCCCAGTTTGCACTGAATTGCTCCATGGAGTTCCTGATTTTTAGCAGCATGGACAGGCTGGGAGCGCAGGTTGACAGGGCTTGTGAAAATGACAGGACAAAAATTAAGGTAAACAGGCGAGACGCCGAGGCAACGGCCGTGTCAGTCACGGGCGCCATCTTGCCAAGCCACCAAAAAGCACTTCTGACATGACCATGGTTTCGCCTGGAGCTGTCCCAACGGAGAGACGCGGGCAGCGTTGTGACAGGACGGGAAGCACGGAGCTTAGCTCTAGGCTAAGAGCTAACCCCATCAAACCAGCTGTTCCCAGCGGCCTTCTGGCGAACGTCCGCTGGCTGTGAAGATCTGCTCACCGAGGAGTGAGGGACTGCTGCGTCCTTGTGTTCACTGAGACATGAATGAATGGTAACAGATCAGACTCTGGTGTTGAGCTAACGGGACTAACGCTACATAGAGCAGACAGGGAGGTTGCATCATCTGGTAAGCTCCGTGGTGTCAGTCTGGCAATATACACAAACAATTCATGGTGCTGTGATGTGAAGAGGATCTCCCAGTTCTGCTCTCAGGATGTGAAGTTTCTGACTGTGAAATGTCGACCCTTTTCATCTTACTCTTGCTTTCTTATATGTTGCACAAATTGTTTTTAAATGTTTTGTTTCTTTTTGCTTAGGGTATGCAAAATGTCATTTCGTTTTTGTGCTGCGCATAAAAATAAACAAACAAATAAAGAAGTTCAATTCAGTTCATAACGTTTCATATGACAACACAGCATCCAGTTGCTAATAGCTAATGTTAGCCTACTCTAGCGTAGCCTCTGAAACATTAACGTTATCTTCCTTGTGCGTTTCCACTTACTAGTAACATTAACGCTACTATCTAACGTTAGCACTGTAACCTTATTCTAAAACTCAATCATCACTGACTCCGGCTGAGTTTTAAAACCCCGGGGCTGTGTTTGACTGTCTTGGTTGTAACGTTAAATTTGCTCTCCTCTTCCATAGGCTGACCAAACGTCCTCTTTTGCCCGGACATGTCCACTTTTCACGTCCTGTCCAGGGTGTCTGGGGGGTGTTTATAAATTGATGATAATGTCTGGTTTTCCTTGTGTGTGTGTGTGTGTGTGTGTGTGTGTGCGTGCGCGCGCGCGTGTGTGTGTGTGTCTGTGTGCGTAATCCCAGAGAGGCTGCCTTATCAGCAGATCTCCAACACTCACAACGAGGAAGCAGGAGACACCAGTGGCGCAGCATTATTCTAAGCTTCCAAGCGCAAGTGCAGCTTCACGGATGAACTGCAAAATTCCCAATTTACCGTCCCGACCCGGTCGGGATATAAGGGAGGCTGAGTGCACCATGTGCAAAGCTGGCACATATGATTCTGTGTCTAATAAAGGTGCCAGGGAGCTCAAAGTTGGATTTTCTAATACAGAAGAGGTATTATTTAGAACATTATTTCATATTATTTCTTTATTTATTTGTCCAGTAAGACTTGAAAAGATAGCTATTATTTTACAGGTAGATTTTTCTAATACAGAAGAGACATTATTTCCATCATTATTTCATTCCAGAGATTTTACATTTATTTTATACATGATTTTTGTACAAATGAATGATTATTATTTGAGGCATAATAAAAGCAAGTTGAGTAACCTCTGAGAAGACTATCTAAATTTCTGTCTTTGGGAAATATTATTTTGTAATATAACTGAATTTTCTATCCAAACTTTAAATATATTGAAATTATAAGGCATCTTTGAGTAAACTGCGAGCATAATTTAAGTAGGCCATCTCGTGGCTGGGGCGAGTGTCCTCTTTTTTGGAGATCAAAATATGGTCACCCTACTCTTCCGTGTATCTAATGTTACCTTGCCAACGACTAAGTCCATCATAGACGTAATGAGGACGTAATGGAGGAGGGGGGAGTAGGCCTTTGGAGGGTGGTGGAGTTGTGGATGTTCAATTTTTTTCTAAGTGCTGTGTGAAATGCAAGAAAGGTAAGGGTTCCTGTGACTAAAAATTACAAAAACAAAATGTGTCAGTTTATCATATTCACCTGTATTTACCCTTTTTCCATAACCAAAGACCACATCACTGGGAAGCTTAGAATCTGATTTATTAAAAATAAGGAGGAGGGAAAGGCTTGCAAAATCCAGGGAGTTGAGACTCAGGGCGTGGTGTCATTGCAGGGAGTCTCTAGGCTCCACTGAATCCCCCTGTCATTTTTGTACTTGTTTTTTTTTTTTGTACTAAGAAATTTGTGCTCTAAATAAAGGATCAGCGCTCAGTGAATAACCTCCTAAGCCCTATGATAAGCCATTATGGCAAGGCTTAACTATACAGTCTAGTGAGCAGTGATAACTAACATGTCTTTGGGGTCATCAGGTGGGAACCTCCTTTCACCAGTGTTTCGTCTACTTGGTCCCATGACACCTCACCTCCAGGAGGCTAGACAGTGATCTCTGGCATCCTAGAGACAATACCCTAATGCCAGATCTCACTGCTCCCCGCACCGACCGAACGCCCTCCTTTACCTTACCTATACTACCACAGAGGAGGTAGACCCAGGGAAGGAAGCTTTGTTAGGCTATAACACTCCCCTGCCGGGTTAGGCTGTACAGGGTACCTCCTCAAGACGAGCCCTCACAACAATTTCTATCTTACCTATACTACCACAGAGGAGGCAAACCCAAGGAGAGTAGCCTAATTAAGCCTATAATACTCCCCCGGCAGGGGAGTATTATAGCTTTACAGTCTACCTCCCCAAGATGAACCCAGGCACTGTTTAGGTAGAGACAGTGCCGATACTACTACCTTTCCTAGCACATTCACCATAGTCTATTTCACACGCTACATAACATAACTGCAATATAAGCTAAAGTTAAAATAGATCCTGAAACACACGGGGATCCAATGCAGCGATTTTAAAACTGGTGTAATGTGCGCCCACCCTCTGGTCCTTGTCAGCACTCGTGCGGCTGAGTTTTGAAGTAAATGCAGGTTAGAGATGGTCTTTTTGGGAAGACCAGAGAGCAGGGCATTACAGTAATCTAAACGACAAGAGATAAAAGCATGCATCAGCACCTCTGTGTTAGCCTGAGAGAGAAACGGGCGGACTCTGGCTATATTCTTAAGATGATAAAAACCTATCTTTGTTACATTTTTGATTTGTGATAAAACTAAGCTCAGAGTCACAAATGATGCCCAGGTTCTTTACACATTGTGAAGGTTTAAAATCTTGTAGTTTTGGTAAAAGTTTCTCTCCCTTCAGGACCTATATCTAAAACCTCTGTTTTGTCCTGGTTGAGCTGTAGGAAATTCACTGCCCTCCATGACTTGATATCTAAAATACAGTTAAAAAGGGCATCAATTGGCCCTAAGTCATCAGGAGACACGGCGATGTACAGTTGTGTGTCATCTGCGTAACTGTGGAAGTTGATGCCGTGCCTCCTGATGACATCCCCAAGGGGAAGCATATATAGATTAAAAAGAAGTGGACCTAAAATCGACCCTTGGGGCACCCCACACCTGATTTCAAGTGTTCTGGAGGAACAAGTATCCATACTTACAAAGAAACAACGATCTGTGAGATAAGAGCTGAACCAGTTAAAACAGTACCAGAGAGGCCTACCAGGTTTCTGAGTCTGTTTAATAAAATGTGGTGATCTACTGTATCAAAGGCAGCGCTTAGATCCAGTAGTACCAAGACTGTGAGTTTTTGTGAATCCGCATTTAACCTGATATCATTTAAGATCTTTAAAAGGGCTTACTTATACAGTAAAAATTGTTTTGTGTGATTGTTTACATAATTCAGTCGTAAAAAAAAAACACATTTGGTTTTATTTATAATACCCCATTTAGCCTAATATGTTTCATATTTCAAACTTACTCAACCTGTGTTTTTAATTTCACCCAGGTCCTCTAACTCCCCTCTCCCTCCCATCTATGCAAAATCAGTTGGGCTGCAATGTAATATAGAAGGTAGCACTATAGTCAACAGAATCATAAAGCCTAAACTCACTTGTTTTTGTTTACATACAGTTAGGTTTTTGTTTACTGTTTAGATGTCTGAAATGCACTCTAAATCCATATCAATAGCAATATATCACAAAAAAGCCATCTTCCTAATATTAACTTAATTGTACTAGTTCAAATTCCGAAACTATATCTTCATTTTTTTCACCTCCACTCATCACTCATGGAGTACAACAGCAAAAGGGGAGGCCATGTTACATTCCATTTAGTATGATAAAACACAGAAAACATACCTGACCGCAAGAGGTAAACACAAAATCCTCCATTAAATGTGACCATATAAACTAATGGCAATTACCCATATGAACAGTGACACAGCCTGAGTTTAATACTTAGCTCACTTCTTGATGTTTTAGCATGTTCTGCCAGAGAGAAAGAATAGAATAGAATAGAATAGAATAGACAATGAAAAACAGTTTGGCAACTTCAGAATTGCAGCAGCAAACATCATATATACATTCATTCATAAACAAAATAACAATAAAAAGAGATTAAAAGTGCAACTCGTGCAGACAGTTCAGTGCAATTCAGTTCAGTGCAATTCTCAGTTCAGTGCACGTCATTGGATATCAGGGGTGATGGCAGTAACAGCTCGTGGGTAGAAGCTGTTTCTCAGACATACGCCAAAGTCATATGCTTCAATGGGAAAGGAGCTGAAGAAAAAAAAAATGAAGAGCAGCAGTATGTGTCAAAAACAGCAGATAAATGTAGGCTGACCAAATGTCCTCTTTTGCCCGGACATGTCCACTTTTCATGTCCCGTCCGGGGCGTCTGGGTTTTTTTTATAAATTGATGATAATGTCCGGTTTTCCGTGTGTGTGTGTGTGTGAGTGCAGCATGGGCCGTATATCTCTGTCCGAACCCAAACCCAGCCCAACATTATTTAATTACTAAAGCACTGAGTTTGTGTCACACAGTTGTTATGGTAACAGGCTATTTAACAGGCCGGGCGTGCGTTGTGGGTGCTCAGCAGAGAGGGAGACCTCCGTGTTTGAGACGGGAGCGGGCGGCGGGAGGTCCGACGCTTCCAGCGAGGGGAGAGGGAGAAATATAACAAAATAAGACAAAATAGGAGACACCTGTCTCTCTCTTTCATTTTATTTTTAGCGTTTAATCAAGGCGGAGGCGGGCGGCGGGAGGTCCGAGACTTCTAGCGAGGGGAGAGGTAGAAACAAGCAGCCAATGTGTGTGTGTGTGATGTTCAAGTGTTGTCATGTAAATAACAGTGCCCAAGCAATAAACAGGACAGATAATAGGATTTTATTTATTTTTACACTACATCTTCATTGAAAGCTGACCGAATCCGACCCGAGCCCGAACAGGATTTATACATTTTTGACCAAACCCGGCCCGACCCATCGGGACCCATCGGGCTCAGATCGGATAGCCACACTCTAGTGTGTGTATGTGTCCCCTAAAGGGGCATATCTGAATTTCTGTCTTTGAGAGATATTATTTTGTAATATAACTGAATTTTCTATCGATACATATAAAATTTAAATATATCAAAATTATAAGGCATCTTTGAGTAAACTGCGAGTATCATTTAAGTATAGGCTATCTCATGGCCGGGCCGAGTGTCCTCTTTTTTGGAAATCAAAATATGGTCACCCTAGATAAATGGAGTGTCGACAACAAAAGTTTCATGGGGTCACAGTGCACTGGATTGATGCTTGAAACGAGAAAAGGCAACCATAGCCTGTAAAAGATTCAGGGGCCAACATGTACAATGCAGTTCCAACAGAATTATAGACCTTTTTTCCCTATATGGACTGAGCAACAATGAAGTGACTGCATGTGTGATAGACAATGGAGGTAACTTCATGAAGGCATTCAAGGAGTATCAGTGGCAGCAAGTAAACTCTGATATCAAGAGGGGGGCTCAAGGATGAAGGCAAAATTCCCTTTATAGACCTCCACAGAGTGCTCTCTGCCATCAGTGATGATGCCCAAGACAGTATGTGCCCTGCCTCTGCACTATAGATGGGCAGCCCATACAATGAATCTAATTGCAAACAATGGCTGTCATGTATAATCCAGAATGAAGAACTGCGTATTGTAGTGCTACAGACAAAGGCCAGCTCCAAAGACGCATCAGAGTGCCTGGAAGAGGTCAGTGGGTTAAACACAATCATGAATGCTAACCTATTTTGATGTGAGTTTTTTTTTTTTTTTTTTTTTTTAATGGTGGTGTTACAACCCAGTTGGAGTCTAGGGGTAAGGGAAGCAACATAAAACCAGACAATGAAAGTAAAGTGAGTAAGGCAAGCTGCCATTTATTCATACACGATTTAATTTACTGATAAAGGCCATGCTTTGGTTGAAAGGGGCACACAAAAAGAAAACACGCTTCACAGGCTCTGCAACACAACCCGGATAGCGGGCCTCAAAAAAGAGGCCTCAGCGGAGAAGTACATTTAAAGTAGCAAAGTCAGGGAAGGGCTGCGGGTGACGGAAAACCATAAAACAATTAAAACAAAACTCTAGCCTGTCACCAAAAAAAAAAACACCCCAGCTAACTAATGGTGGTGGAAGGCCACCCAGAATAACAAAACCAAAACCTCTCTGCCTGTCTGCTCTATGACATACCTGACAAACAAATAACACTCAACCATCACCCATAAACCTAGTGATCTATACAACAAACAAACTACGAGTGTATGCACAAGGATATGTGGCTAGGCTACGAAGCTAAATCCTAACGCCCTCTGATTCCCCAGATACACACAACAAGTAACAGGTCACAGCAACTGGAAACACAAAAAGAGCGAGGCGGACTGCTCAGATTTAATCACAGCTGCCATTGCCGTTGACTCCGTGCAGCTTTTAAAGGTTCGGACGAGAGGCCAGCGAAGCAGTGATTGGCCGGAACCGATGACGACAGCGAGGGGGCCAGCTAACCTGCAAGCGGGGGAACACTGAACAGCAGCAGAGGAGGGCGGGCTGGAGGCGTGGTTTGCCGGGGATTCCTTCCAGAAAAGCAGACAATTAGGCAAACACATAAATGATTGACAGGTGCTGGCCGAATAACTCCCACAATGACGTGCACAGCACATAAAACACAGAAAATAAATGTACTAGGGTCTGGAGACCAGAACAGGTGGCGATGGGGTAGGATGAGCCAGACGGGTAGGGGAAAGTTGAGCCAGTGGCTCATCTTACCCCATATCAACAACACATTCAATTTTCTAATTAAATTGGTAATATTTCACAACAACGACTTGTTATGTCAGGTTAAAGGAACTCTTAGCTTTCTTGCATTTCACACAGCACTTAGAAAAAATTTGAACATGCGCAACTCCACCTCCCTCCAAAGGCCTACTCCCCCCTCCTCCATTACGTCCTCATTACGTCTATGATGCACTTAGGCGTTGGCAAAGTAACATTAGATACACGGTAGAGGAGAGTGAGTGTAACGTTACAACCAAGACAGTCAAACGCAACCCCAGAGTTTTAAAACTCAACCGGAGTCAGTGATGACTGAGTTTTAGAATAAGGTTACGTTGCTAACGTTAAAACCTTTCAATAGCACTGTAGTTCCTTGATAATCTCTTACCTGGTTAACTATGGGTTAAATAATTCTAAAAACAAAAAAAAAACAAAAAAACATGCAACACCAGATCACTGGGGTACTACCAGTTCTTAAAGAGTTCTTAAACATTTGTCAACATTTTTCATGCAAAATGTGATAGGATGCTTAACAGAGAGAGTCATGGCTAATATTACAGGCCTCAGCTGAGTTACCTGTCGACAGAAGATGTGTCCTGTTTTACACAGGAGAAAGGGAGACAGGAGCTTTCTGTCTTTATTAAACAGAATTTAACTTACCCTCTTTCGTCTGCATTTACACATTTGACTATTTTTTTCACGCTACGTCCAAATAACAAATGCTCATTTCACAGTTCCCATTACACATGTACATGGAGGTATAATAATCCACAATTTACAAATATATGATTCTGCCATAAACCTATGCTGCTTGTCAGCGTCAAAAAATATATTTGTCCAGCTTCAAAAATATATTTTACCAGTGGCTTTGCCAATGTATTTAAGCCATGCACGTAGATGGCACTGGGGACGGGGGGACATGTGCTGCGATTAATAGTGTGTTCAGTTATACTCGTAAGTCGGAGTTTTGAGGTCAGAAAAGCATTGAAATCTAGCATCTATAAGCATAAACGTTGATTTTTGTTGATTATAGCGCCCCTTTGGTTGAAGCGGTATGACACCCACAGCCTGGTGTCGTAAAATTCCGACTGCAGGCTTCGGCTACATTCGTAAAATCTCGACTACAACCGGCAGTTACCGCATGCATTTGTTTGGGAGAGCGAGAGGAAAATCATAAATGCTCTAGTGTAGCTCTGAATTTCTTATAACTGAGGACAACTACCTGCTGTATATTTGTGTTCATGGTCACAGTCACAGATAATTTTGTGGCGTTTGTTGTAATGTTACTAGACAAAAGCAGTTCACATCAGCTAACGTTACATTTAGCTTAGTATAACTTCCATGTCGTCATATATTGAAGTGAAACAACGTCTAACAAGTTGCGGTATATTCTCTAAATAAAAACAAAAATTACATACCTGTCGATTAGGAAAAGGGCCAACTTGAGATCAGTTTTAAAACCTTTCAAATCTCTCAGCTCTCTCCACTTGGTGAATGCCCGACCGAGGTTTACACGCGTTTGGGCTTGAGCCCTATCACTGTCCCATTTAGCCTTCTTCTGTTCTTTTTCTTTTAGATGATGCTCCTTCTTTATCCGCCATGACATCGAAAGTACAACCAAGTTCTTATAAACACATCTGGTAAAGCTGTTATGTGTTCAGCAATGCCTGTTGCGTACCGCTTACTCAAAGAACACTCTCTGTAAACACGGCTCTTCTCCTTCTCTCAGTTTATTGGCGGATCATGAACAACTTCCAGGTGCATACCACCACCTACTGTACAAGAGTGTGCAATGTGTCCGAAATCATTCACTACTCCCTACTACATGTCATTTAGCCTGTTTCTTAAATCCCACTCATAAACATGGCTCCTTCTTCTTCTGTGGTTTAATGACTGCGGGCTGCTGCCCGCGTGCAGACTTACTTCCGCCTCCAGATGCCGTATTCTGGTTTGCTGACTTTCGCTGTGTTCGACCCGAGCCAGGCTACGCTGACTAGCCATATAGAGAAAGGCTTTTTTGTCGCTGTTGGGTTCAATTAAATTGTAGATCTTCAAAAGGGGGTGATACAAACTAGGGACAGTTTTATAAATGGTAAAAAGTTCTGCACAGCTGCTTTAACTGTCCATTTTTTTCTAATTCCATGTTCCATGTCCCAGTTTTTAAACTGGGAAGCGCTCAGTTCGGAGGTGTTCGGAGCTCCGAGTTCTGACTTCCAATGTAAACGCAACGCACCATAAGGCACGATTCTCGACCCCGGGGTCCTAAGAGGAGCTGGTAGCTATGCCTGTGCCTGTACTGGTAACCATAGTGATTGTATACAACTGTCTAATGACTGAGCTGGTGGTTTTTCTGCAACATGAGGCCAGAGAAGAAAGAAAAATAATCACAGCACTTTTTTCAAGAACCAAAAGATGTAAATATCCTATGCCTGTTGCCCGTTGACTTTCCTGGATGTGGCAAATATTTGTTTTGTCATGTTAAGTAGCTAGTCTGACAATAATAAGAAGGCATTTGGACTTACCTGAAGTAGACTAAATGTAAAATAACAGCATTCTAGGCTGTATATGAATATATTTAATATTGTTATTTTTATATATAATGTTATTTTAGTGAGCAGCAACTGCTAACTGAAATTTCATTTCACATTTCATCCTATGTAGGCTTTACTTATATTTATTTATGTGAATCTGTTGTTTAAGTGTTTATATTTCCGTTTTCATACACATTGTTATGTTTATAACCATTTACATGAAGGCACTAGTGTGAATCATTTCAATTTTATTTTATTATTAATTCTGACACATAGGTTCTTTGCTGTTTTGACAGAATACTGTTAAAGTTTCTATGCTGAGATTCTTCATCCTGCTGAGATCAGCAAATGTTTAAACAATACATATGCAGAAGGCATGAAGTTTTGGTGCGTGATTGACATACCAGACAAATAACAGTTTGATCATGTATGGCTAGTGTTGATCAAATAGGCCTTTGTTTACCAATGTTCATTCAGTCAGAAAACTCACGATTCTAATGTTTATTGCAGCTTCAGTATATATATTAGGGCTGTCAGCGTTAACGCGTTAATCGCGATTAGATTAATGCAATCCATAACGTGTTTATTTTTTTTAATCGCATTTTAATTTCGCAAGCCTTTTTGTCCCTTCTACTCACCCGTAGTCGGCTCCTCTAGCTGTAGTGTCATGCTTTGAAGCGGCTTCCTGCAGTAAACTTACCGCGGTGATGGAAAGAAAGAGTGCTACTGGACTTTTGAACAGCTTGTTTAACTTTAAAAAACTTCCAGACAGTTCAGTTGACAAGTCAAAAGTAAAATGCAACCTGTGTCAAACGGAGTTTACCTACCACCGGAGTACGTCGAGTTTGAGTTACCACTTCCACGCTAAACACCCAGGTGCAGCCGGCGCACCCCAGCCAAGCGAGCCTCAGCTCCGCCAAAGTACCATTTTGGAGTCTGGGATTTGCCGCAGACCTGTGGATGAAAGTACGTCGAAGAAGTTAACTAAAGCGATCGCTAAATGGGTGGCAACTGACTGCAGACCAGTCAACATCGTAGAAGACTCAGGTATTGTATTAAGTTGGTCTACATGGCACTTTTTTGAAAGAAAATACAAAAGGTCAAAAAGGAAATTCTTTCTTTGTGTTCATTTGACTCCCAATTAAGACACTCTGGTAAGAAATGCTTTACATTATGGGCTTAAAACTGCCTTGAAATGCAAAATAACAGAATTTTAAACATGCAATTCAAAACGTGATTAATCGCGATTAACTATGGAAATTCTGCGATTAAAAAAATTAATCGTTTGACAGCCCTTATATATATATATATATATACACACACGTATGTATATATATATATATATATATATATATATATATATATATATATTATTTTATTTTATTTATTTTTTTTTTTACACAAAATAACTAATTGATCTGCGCCCCTGATTTAAGCCTACTTATCTAACATTTTTCCTATAAACTCAGTTACAATACAACATTATCAACATAGAAGCTAGCAAAACATTGCAATGAGCAAGAAAACTTTCTCATAACACTGAACGTTGTATTTTCAATCACATTTTTTGTCAGACAACGCAAGTTGTGAGACTGATGATAAGTTAACGCACACTATTAACCTGTTGTACACAGGAGACAGGGAGACAGGAGATGTCAATTGTTGTCGATCAGTAGGCTGCTTTCTGTCTGAGGGGTGGAGGCCCTCTGCAGCCACACCACAACCAGCGCTCACCTCAGTGGACACTCCCCTTGTGGTACAACTAGAAAACTGCATTTTTAAGTCTACTTGGTAAAACCACTGTGATATTACTGATGAAGCAGAATTCGGGGCCTGGAGCTGGGCCTGATGGCTCCCGGCCTTGTCCTCAACTTCCCGATCAAACTTACTTTATTTTCTATTAAGTAATTCAAACTAAAATACTCAGAGGTCAAAGAATCACTGGAGACACATAGAATCAGGTGCAACTGAGTTTAATGTGCTCGCAGGCAACTACACATACAACTCAATGAGTCAAGCTCCGGAACAGGACTGAAGTTTTGCTTTCTGTGCATCCCCTTTTATGGTGAAGATTCTGTGGGGTCTCCACCTTCTTTTTCTTTAATCCTACCCACCTGAGCCCGAACATAATGGTGTCACGTTTTTTCCCTTTTTTGCCGCAGCCAATTTTAACTGTGTAATGCTTTTCCGAGCAGTCTGGGTCCGATTCATATTCCCAGGCCATATTAGGCCAAGCTGGAATTCCCCCAACTTTCCCACCAATATGTTTGAGCTCAGTCTCATGCTATTTTTTAAAAACAATGCACATTGAAACAATGCATATTGAATCCTAGGTACTTTCCAGTACAGTCCTTTAAGTGCCCACATGCTATACATAGCCCGATGAGTGTGTGTGTCATGGGAACACATGAAATAATAAACCAGTGTGTGACTGTAAGAGAACAGCCCATAGGAAAAATGTGTTGCTCATCTGTGGTTCAATCTCATCTCTTGAGATCAATTTGAGCTTCTCACAATCGTATCATTCTGTGATCATTTGTTTCTGAGTTACTTCTCCTAAGGGTCCCTTAGCTAAAAAGAGACAAGACATCACTAAGACAAAGGAGGTTGAGTTGAGATAACCATTTGAGCAATACTTGAGAAGTGGGATAAACAGAGGAGATGTCATAATTGTCTGCCCCTGATCTCAGTTATGTCTTGGTTATTTCTCCTTCAAAATAACCAAGACATAATTGAGATCTCTTGCTCCTAAGGGACTCTTAGGAGAAGTAACTCACCAAACAAATGATCACAGAATGATACAATCATGAGAAGCTCATGAAATTGATCTCAAGAGATGAGATTGAACCACAGATGAGCAACACATTTTTCCTATGGGAGAGTACATTGTTTTAACAGGTGTCTTTGAAAGTCAACTTGAAGGCAAAGCATAAACACTACATTGAATGAGTACATTGCACTACATTACATTAAAATGTAGCCTTTTTCACAGAAAATTAGTGTTGGCCTCATTAAGCCTCATGAAGCATTTTCTTTATTTTCTGAGTCCACTACATGGCGCTTTTTGTTCAACAAAAGGTTTAAAACACACTGAATTGCCTTTCTTTGAGCCTCTCTCTTAAAACCAAAAGCACCTATTGGGCTCAGAAAATAAAGAAAATGCTTCATGAGGCTTCATGAGGCCAATACATAAAATAACCTAACAATTGTGACAGTACATTTGTAGCTGTCACACTAATATTATATATGTCTTTCGGTGCCATTAGGGTTGCAGTAGGATGTGTTGATTATACTTGAGTCTGGAAATGTAGTCCTTGGGGACACATTTCTGTGATAAAATATCTTAAACTCAAGGTTCTCTCATGTGCTTTTTCTGGTGATGCTGATTTTTGGTTTCCCATGGCCTTCTGAAACTTGTTACTTGTTAAGGTGTCATCATGTGACTTAAGTACAGACCTTCATCAATACCTGAGCAAAGTTAAATACTTGGGTAAATACATTTACTGAAGAATTGCCATGGATACAGGCAAATCTCTCGGAAGAGCTTGTAACTGATTTTTCATTTTTCATTACTTTTTTTCTTGTGTAGTGGTCAGTGCAGCATTTTGTGAAACTTTTAAACTAAAACTATCTACAGAACACAATGAAAATGATGTCTGTTGGACAATAAAGCTTCCAGCTTTTATTCTCTCTGTGAATTTCACTGCTCAGTTATTTCCCAGCTCCTTCTTTCTTTGGTTTATACTGCCCATCTCCTGGGCTGCCTAACAACTTGCGTTCTTAGCTGTGTGGATCCAGAGAGCCCAGGAGGAACATGTTACTGTGGCTGAAAATATCAATAAAGTTTTATTGCTCTGAGAGGACAGGATGAGCAAAACAAATTGCATAATGAAGCTCGGGAATGCAAGAACACATAATGCAGCATTTAACTAACAGTTGCTTGGTTTGTTAGAAATCTGATGGAGGGAATGAAAGGGAAGATGGACATTTACTGCACTAATCTGTTAAATGTTGGCTAAAACTGTGAAAACCCCAGATCATCTCAATCTATTGCAATTTCGACAGCAGTGATGAGCATAGATATAACCATACTAATTACCTCAGAAGCAGTGTAGTTAAATGCTGCTGATGTTATTTCTCCTCCATGCAAACAACACGCATGCATGCAGTCCCACGAGGAATAACAAACACCTTATTATTCTGACAAAAAGAGGCAATTTCCACCCCCAGGGCACTTATTATACTAACTTGGCCCATATCGGGGCTCTACGAAGAGCTTATCCAGCAAAACAGTATAACCCTGCATTATGACTGCTGAGAGATGACCTACTGAATACAGCCACAGGTAATTTGAAATATCATGATATCAGAGGGTAGACATCTTGTTCTGATGATATATTGTATTGTGCCAGTGTCCAAACAAACAAACAAAAAAAAACAACAACATATGGACTGAACTCCATATGACCTTAGCCAATAGGTCACTTGATCTGAACATCAAATATAATGAGTACTTCTATGTTTATATATAATAATAATAAAAAAAAACAAAAAACACTGGAGGCAAAGGCACTGCATGTAATGTATGGATGTTCAGTATTCCAAATGATCATATCATATCCTTGATACACTTGAACCTAAGGTACAAAAGGACTCTTCTGCTGCTTTATATGGATTACTTTATTCCATTCTGTAATTTCTATTCTATTCTACTCTGTTCTGATCCAATGTAATTCTATTTTATTCTGTTCTATTCTGTTGTATTGTATTGTATTCTATTCTATTCTATTCTATTCCAGTCCAATCCATTCTATTCTAATCATTTTATCTAAGCCATTCTAGTGTTATGTAAGATAATCTCATGCAATGTATTCTATTCTATTAGTTTTGTTTCTTTTCTATGCTTTTCTATTTTATTCTATTCTAATCTAATTTTATTTTATCTAACCTATTCCAATTTTATGTAAACTAATATATTCTATTCTATTCTATTCTATTCAAATTTATTCTATCCTATTCTAATCTTATATAAACTATTCTCTTCTATTCTTTTCCATTCTGTTCTACTGCAATAACCCTGTCATGACATTACAGCACCCCCGAGGCTCGGCTGTTAACCGACAAATGGAAGAAGGTGCTGAACTCCAAAATATACATACAAGGTTGAGCTAATCTGACTCAACAATTATTTTAGATATATGTACTTTGTTACATTATTGTCCAATTTACATGTATTTCCGTTTTATGCTACTTCATAATGTTACCTGTACTGTACTGCGTCTCAGAGGGAAATGTTGTAGTTTTGAGTCTTAACATTGATCTGTCAGATTTTCTTATTTGATACTTAACAAATAAATATTTTGGCATACACAACATGCAGAGAGAAAGAGAGTAAAATATGTTTTGCTAAAAATGTAAATACCCAACAGTTTATGTAATTGCTTTAACATTTGAGTCATTTTTCATGCACAGACATAGTTGCTTTTACTAACCTAACTAAAGGGATTAAAGGCCCATCCCACGTTTGTTGAGTTCAGTGACTGAAGCAAATTGCGCTATGTCCCAGGCTACTAATTGAAGTTTGTTCAAAGTGATTACTGGATAAAATTACTGTGACCCATAGGGTACTGTTTAACCGCCCCCCTAAACCCAGGCTCCCCAAGACTGATTAAAATCTTTAGGTAAACACACAGTTTAGTGTAAGAAAAAATGCGAGTGAGAGACGTGGCTTCAAGTGCAATTGTACAAGATTTATTTTGAAAGATACTAAGAATTACTATAAAATGGCAGTTTTGTTGTTATAAAATGTAAAATGCAAACCCAGATACTCAAATCTCAGATGTAAAACAGCAACATTGTAATCTAAAGATGTAATGCTTGTTTCGGGAAACTGAAATGACAAAAAAAGAGAGAAATATTAATCTCCAAAAAGGTGGAATTAATGAAACAGGCTGTCTGTATGTGAACTAAATTGAGCATAGCTTTAGTTCTGGCAGGACACATTGCCAACTGGTGGAGCAGCATCAGATGATTCCTTTCTATGCACCCAATTGGCAAATCTCATTCAGGATGCCCTATTTAAACTGCTTTGGCCTGCCTACTGTTGCTGCTTCTCTGCAAGCTGCTTTGCAACCTGCCTTCACCCCAGCTCCTCCTTTTCAACTTGTGTCAGACTTATCAGTGTCATTTCTGTTGTCATTGTGGCTTGCTCTGTTCTCCTCCCAGGGAGTCTTTGCTGCTGCTCTCCCTGCCATAGGCTTTCCATGTCAGCGCATGGAAGGACAGGGAGTTTTGCTCTCTCTGCCTCAGGCTTTCCTAGTTTGCACATGGAAGGGTAGAGAGGTTTGCTCTCTCTGCCTCAGGCTTTCCTCGTCTTCACGTGGAAGGGTGGAGAAGTGTGCTCTCTCTGCTTTCCACCAAGGCACATGGATGAAGCTTTCTGCACAGTTCTAGAGGCACCAGAACAGAGCCATATCACCAAATGTAATACTGCAAATGGAAATAAAGTTTTCTTTAACTAAAGTGGCAAACTGATTTGTTTGCCCACGGGCGGCTGCCGTGGCAGGGCCGTGTTGCTGCATCCTTGATCTTCGGTTTTCCAGCAGACCGTTCGAGCAAGTCCGGTTTCTCTGCAGCTAACGCTGTTGCCAATATGCAGCGGTGGAGGAGCCGGCTGCTCATGCTATGTACCGGGACACTGCTAACGCTGCTGCCGGGATACAGCTTAGGAGGAGCCGGCTGCTAATGCTATGTACCGGGACACTGCTAATGCTGGTTAAAAAATCTCACAGGATAAGGGCACAGTAAAGACATCTACAGTAGTTGATTCCCCAAAGAATGGGTGAATGGTGCTTTACTTTTAAGGTTGCCGCTACAAGGAAGTGTGGGAAAGCATTTTATCTTTTCCATTTGCAAAGGACTGTCATATGTACCCAACGCTAAAGAAGAAAGACAGCACTGAAGCACTTTTCCTTAGCATTTACAGTTAGTTACAGTTACAGCTCTTATGATGATTGATGCTTTGGTACTTCTGGGTCATTGACTCCATTTGGAACCTTATTAAAAAAAAATAAAAGAAAAATAAATAAATAATTAACTGCAGCTGGAGAGTCTGGGGCATCTAGATGATGGTTCAAGAATGGCAGGTCTGAGGAGTGAGAGGACAGTTGTAGCCCGGGTGAAGTGAGCAGAGGCTGGAGGCAGGGACAGAAAGCCAGGGCAGGAAAGACAACCCATCAACTGAAAGTCCCCATAATTTTTAACAACTTGCCTTGTGTTATTATGCAGTCATTATTTTAACCATGACGGCAGTTACTTTATAGCTGGTTTCATAGCTGCAACAATGTTTAGGATTTTAAAATGACATTGACAAATCAAATCAGGAGTCAAAATGTTCCTAACTCAGCAAAAAGTTACAAGCTTTTCTTTTCGTAATATCTTTAGGTATCTGATGATGCAATTAGGCAATGTGTTCAACTATAGCCAACAACATCAGCTGCTGTGACTGACTTTCCGCAAGCCCTTTGGTGCTGTTCTCAAATATTCTTCTTTGGACAACAGCACTCTGAAATATGAAATTATCTCCTCATCAGATTGGTATAGTGGAGCTGCAGGTTTATGCAGAGTCCACAGGAAATCAAGGTTGTTTTGAGGACCTCAAATCCAAAAAAGCCTTTTTGGCTGGCCTGCTGGGCTCTAAAGCACAGGGAGCATTGGTCCGGTCTCGTTTTCAGAGTGCTGCTGAGAGGGATTCACCTTCCAAGTTCTATTTCAATTTGGAAAAAAAAAAGGACGAAGCAGTTTCATCCATGCACTGCGTTCAAATACAAAACAGCTGCTGACTCCAGCAGAGGGCTGTGGATTTTTATTTTCACCTGTACATCACGGAGTACATTGAAGACCAGGCAGCTTTTGACTACGTCTGTGATGGGTTGCCCAGTGTCTCAGAGGAGAGCAACAAAGAGCTGGAGGGTCCTCTGACAACTGCAGAGCTGTTTACGGCGTTACAAGGTATGCAGGGGGGAAAGGCCCCGGGAATTGATGGAGTCCCACCAGAGTTTTATAAGTAGTTCTGGCCTGAGGTAGGTGGTTAATTTTCTGAAGTTTGCACAGAGAGTTTCGAGGAGTCGTCTCTGCCTCAGAGCTGCAGGAGAGCAGTTTTGACCCTATTACAGAAAAAAAGTGATCTCCAAGATATTAAGAACTGGTGTCCAGTCTCGCTGTTGTGTGTGGACTACAAGATAGTGTCAAAAGCCCTGTCCAGTAGACTGAAAAAGGTGATGGACCAAGTAATTCATCTGACTCAGACCTATTGTGTGCCTGGCTGGTTTATTGTTGACAATGTGACATTAATTAGAGATATTTTGGATGTCTCTGGTTCATTGGGTTTGGATGTTGGTCTGGTTTCTTTGGACCAAGAAAAAGAATTTGACCGGGTTGAGCACCTTTACCTATGGAGAGTGCTAGAAAGGTTCGTCCTCAGCCCTGGGGTTATTGTTAAGATTAAGGTGCTGTGTGTTGAGAGTATAATAAAAATAAATGGTGTTCTGTGTAAACCTTTTAAAGTATTTCGGGGTGTGAGACAAGGCTGTTCTATGTCTGGTATGTTATATGCACTTTCCATTGAACCCATGTTACACAATGTTCACTCTTTTGTTTCTATCTTTTCCTGATTGTAACACTTCACTTGTTTTATCTGCATATGCGGATGACATTATTGTTATGGTAAAAAACCAACAAAATGTGGACTGTTTGGGAAATAATGTTGATGTTTTTGGTAGCATTTCAGCTGCTAGAGTGAACTGGACAAAAAGTGCGGCTTAAGCTGTAAGAAGTTGGTCTGCAGGACTGGTTAGCATGTATAGAACCCCCTGCTGGCCTCTTGCAAAAAGTACAGTCTGCCATGTTGAATTTTTTTTTGGGATCATTTACACTGGGTGCATCAAAGCGTACTTTACCTGCCTTACCTGAAAGGTGAAGGGGGGAACAGGTTAGTACACTTAGAGAGCAGAGCAGCAGCATTCAGGTTACAGTTCATACAACGATACCTCACAGAAAATGATGATGTGATCTGGAAGCCAGTAACAAACATTATTTTGACAAAAGTAGCAGGTCTAGGTTTAGATGCCTCACTGTTTTTAATGAATTGTAACTTGATTTGTTTGTGTAAACTGCCTTCTTTCTATAAGGGACTGTTTAAAGCCTGGACTTTGTTTGGGATAGGGAAAGACTGCAACCCGTGGCGGCGTCTAGTCCACAGGGCCAGGCTGGACATTCAGAAGGACAGTAGACCTGGCCTTACACAGAACTTGTGTTCAGTTGGGGCAGTTTAGCTGAAGCACATAGTGGAGGCTGCAGGTCCCGGTTTTCACAACACAGAAGCGGTGGCTGCTCTTCTTGGCATCAAGTCATGTCGTCACACCAGAGACATTTTAAATGCCTGGACCAAAATCCTAATGAGTGATGAACTGGACATGTTAAGGGACTACTTTAATGGAGCAGAGTTTCCTGATGGGGGGGACCCTTCTCCGGAGCTAGGTCTCAGAATAGACCAAACTGGACTGACAGGTACTGGTCACTTAGCATAGCTGTCAAGTCTCCCGTTTTGGCCGGGAAACTACTGTATTTTACCCCTCTTTCCCGCCGTCCTCCCTTATTAGTATTTTACCGTAAATCTCCTGTATTATTATATAATCAAAAAAAAAACAAAAACAAAACAACAACATTTGTCTGCCGACCGCCCAGGACGCAATCTATGTGAGGGCGCACGAGTGCCCTCTAAAGAAAAACAAAACAAAACTTGCCAGTTTTCTAGACTACCGCTCATATCCATGTCAAGTTAGTGGAGTGGGCGCTTCAAAACACAAATTGGACCTGCACAGCAACAGATACACTGTAGGATAATTACTGCCCAAAGCAACACAGCTGCATAGAATTATGCAATTATGGAGGAAACAGTGAATAAAGTGAAAATTCACCCAAACATTTAAACTACATTTGGCCCAAAAACTAGGGACATATACACACTGGTGCACAGTAACAGCCTTATTTCCAGTTACTGGACCTATTTCATCTCTAACTTATCAACAATGCCACCTGGAAGAAAAGTGTTCAAATTCACCTTTGTTTAAAGAAAATGTAAACAATATCTCCACTACTCCCAATACTACAATGGTATTGTAATGTCTTGTATGTTACTCACTTTAGGTTGAAACAGGATAAGATGCTGTAGAGCATCCTGTAATGGCCCAGGATTGTTGTTGACTGTGTTGTCAAACAATAGTGAGAGATCCCCAAAAGCCTCTGTGAAACGGCTTCTTGCATGCGCTCTCTCTTCTTCAGAGGCAAAGGATCAGTCCCAAAAGTTGACTGTGAATTTGTGCAGGGCTCTTGTGATTTTTTTCTGTATTAAACATGGTTTTATGAAACCCAGAACCTGACTGATCTGTTTATTAACTAAAATGTATTGACAATTTTAAATGACTATATAGCGTGAAACTTGCTGTGAGTCCTAACCTCACTGACCTGCACTTAGACACTCAGCTGGTTGCATCTCTGGCTGTGTAACCGACTTATTGTTCAAATTCAAATTTCTTAGCATCTTATCACTTACTGTTATATATTTAAAACACTATAGATCTTACTTCTGGCAGCTTGCATTGAATTGTATTTATACACGTCATACAAGGAATTCTTAAACAGGCCAACAACCTCACTATGACTGTACCAGACCTAGCCTTGTTTTGTGTGCTGTGTTTAGAGGACTCCCCTCAAAATGAAACATTAGAATGTAAATTGATGACATTCAGTTCCTCACAGGACAGTTTCAAAATGCCTTAATATGTGACTGAGTCAATTCAGTAAAAATGTCAAATTCCAATAAAATATTCACCCATTATTCATAACAATCTACACATCCTACAACACACTATTTCTTTACATTTGTAGGGGAAATACATGTTTTAGAATAATATGCACTTGTAATAATAAATTCAGGGGTACCACTCGCAATATTGCGAGAAAGTGCATAATCAAATTAATAACTTCGTAGATAATTTATTAATTTGTCAGCACGCTTATCAGTAATGAATCAATCTCAATATCTGGGTTATGATTTCTCTAGACAGTGATCTTTGTTCCTTTGTGTCCAGACATATATCACAGACAACGACTTAGCTAGAAATGAAGATTTATTCAACTAAATGGATAACACAGAGTACATGAATAGCAAATGATGATTATATAACACAACACAGATTAAACAAATATACATAAATGGAATGAAAAGTAACACTTGTTTGGGTTGTTTAGTTCGGCGATAGTGGGAGAATAGGCTAACACTGAGACGGCCTATGATAAACGGAACCGCAGTAATGCGCAAACCATTCAGTTAGACCCAATGAAACCTATTTCTATCGGGATAATTTAACCAAGCCTCCTGTTCAACCTCTCTCTTCACTGCATAGCGGTTAGCTCAGATTATGGAAGTTTTAGCCTACTTTTCTGCAGCGGTGGTCCCGGGAAATCTCTCAGTCTAGAAAAAAATGTCTATTGTGGTATGGACAGCATACAAACTGATTAAGTGCTAAATACTATGGTTCATTATGTTGGCACTTTGAAAAATAAGGGAAGCAGTGTGCTGTATTTTATTTTTCACTTTCACTAGTTTTTGTATTGTTTGCAATCATCTGTGTGAAACATTATTACGTCCATTGCCTATTTTGGGAAACAATTTTATGCGAATCTCCCTTGTGCTGTGGTTCCAACCTTAACAGCAGGCTGTATACTAATTAATAAGTAATTAGTAATAATAGTAATAAGTAATTTTGCAAGCAACTGCCAGTGTTCCACTGTTATTGCCTCTTTTGGGAAATACAGTTTAATTGCAATATCTCCTGTTTGTTTTGTTTTGTGTTTTCATCCTTGACACCAGACAGTCTGTAGACTTTGTGAAACTTACAGTGAGTTTCAGTCAATGTTCACTGCAAATATTTTTAATGTTTACATTTTTTTAATGTTTATACTCAATAGTAATTCTTTGACCTAACTTGTTCATGGGAAGTATTTCATATGATTACATGGCTTTCTTTTAGCATTAAGCAATTCTGTTGGGCCAACTTAATTTACATGGGTTGGATTAACTAGTGTAATTTTAGTTTGCCCAAACCTATTATACGAAGTAGTACTTAACCTGTATAAATAAGTTGTGCTACCCCGAATAACTTAAGTTTAACCAACCCAAGTAAATTCAGTTGGACCCAATCCTTCTAAATAAGTTGAATCAACCATAATAAATTAAGTTGACCCAACCCAAATACATTAAGATGGACCAACAGAATAGTTTAATGCTTAAAGAAAACCATTTAATTATGTGGAAATCCTTTCCATGATTTTTTTAAGTTCATCCAAAGAGTTATTTCTTTGAGTGCATTGTTAATTTGAATCATTGCATTGAAAAACTGAATCTGAATAGTATAATTTGAAATTGAATTTATTTCTATATATCTTCACATTCAGTTCTCACAATTCAAATTCAGTTCTCACAATTCAATTTCAATTTACTGTCACACACATCCAGGTAGTTTAAGGATGAAGGAAGAGCAATTGAGCGCAGATACACAGGACTCCTCTTCGGCCAATCAGTAGCACCTACGTTTTTGAGCACGTAGGAAGAAGCGCTCACTCGCCTTGGGCCTTCACGCATACTGGACCATGGATGCGGCTGGGACAAATATGGTAATTTGGCATTTTACCATTACCATATTTTAACGACCTTTTTAAACTGTTGTTAATGTTATAGCTATTTTGTAGGAACGTTTCCTTTCGTCAGCGAGCATAAACAAATCATGTTTACAATTACATTAGGCGACTAGGACGTTAGCATTGTTTCAGCTATCATTTTAGCGACGCAGCAACAAGCGCCGGAGCTAGTCTACAAACAGCAGTGCATACAGTAATACCACACCGAGTGAAAGTCAACGTTTCACTCGGTGCTATTCGATTATCTATCCAGATAATCCCAAATTAAATCTTTCCCTGACATTGCACACTTGCAAACACAGTAGTCATCCCATGTTTCAATGGTAGCCTACTAGCTCCAGTAACAACATCTTTGCCTAGTGTTTACTACTACTCGTGATTGATTGTCATTGACACCGTCAGGGTACCGCTTACTGACAGAGGGAGAGAGTAGTAAGCATGTCTGTGTTGCTGTGTTTGGCAGGTGCTTGTATATTTTATGGCCATAAACTCGATGCAATTACACCATAGCACTAGCACTAGTCATTTGAATGGAATGCATAGCTAATTCCGGTTGACTTGAAAACACAAAAATAGCACATTTACACTTCGCCTATTGTTTTAATATTTTGTTTTATATCGATATAGCTAGCCATTTACTTGAATAACTTTGTGCAATATATTTTCTATGGAAAACACCCTACTTTGTGATTTTTTATTTGGTAATATTTAATTAAGTTATTCATAATGTTGTATGGGTTATTAAGTTGATGTATTGTATAGCTCTTCCAACCTACTGCTCCATTTGTATACTTTTGACAGGGAGAAAACTCAGAACTTGTCAATTCAGAAAGACATCTCCTTAATTTGCTTGCAAATGCAACACCTTCCCCTGAACCTGTTGGGCCCAGTACCCAACACCTCTTACCTCTTACCAAAGGCAGTGAAGAAGTTGTTCATCTGCAAGCTGGTTTGGGACGCAGGTCCATGCTGATCCCAGAAAACTACACACATGATGAGGTGAGGCAACATTGACAAGAAAATCTTTTTTTTGTCATATAATATTTTCATATAGTTCACTATCAAAACCAATACTCTTTTATCAATATGATGGTATGATTCATATTACTCTTGAAGGTATGTTCAACCCTCAAAGATCTATATCCAAAACTGGAAAGTGTGTCTTGGGGCTCGCTGATTTACAAAGGAGCAGGTATATAGAACTTACCCATGGCCAATCTAATCTTGTTAAAAAATCATTTGGATTAATATCATGAGCGATGAGTACTGTCACATTTCAATAGAATTCACCTATTAAATAACTTTTCTTGTTAGGAGGATGGGGTTCTAGAAAACTATATATGGTGTCTCCTGAGGACAGTGGATATACTGGGCTAATGCTGAAGACTGCAAGTACAGGCGAAAAGAGTGTCCTATATATTGCTCCAATACAGGAGGAACTAGACACTCAACCACTGCCTCCTGACTCCAGGTCCTTCTCCAATATGCCAAAGGCAATGTGCCACTCCTGTCACACCAGCTATCCATTACAAATCCTAGTGCTGCATGTTGACTTTGACTTGACTTTGACTTTATTTTTAAAACAGGGACAGTACATACTGATGAACACACAAGAGTAAATATGCAAGATTGTAGCCAGTGGCTAATTTCCATCTTTCGTCCCTGCGGCAATTAATGCCAAACACATAAAAACAAGACAGCAACAAACAACAGGACAACAAGGCCATATACATCAATAAAACAATCATAATAGGAAGTACAGTAGGACTAAAAAAACAATAAACCACGTTACTAATGACAGACCAGCAATTAAGTGACCATAGAAAGTTGGATTTAAGTGTAAAAGTGCTTAAGTGCTAAAGTGCTTAAGTGATAAGATATACAAGACGAGAATTGCACATTGCCCGTTACAAAGTGCTAATTCACAAGTTTGTAAAGTGCTGGTGTAATTGCACATTGCCCTATTGCACTTATTGTGTTGAAACATGTAAGCCTTCAGATACTTATCCACAGGAGGTATGTACAGACCCATTGTATGGATAATGTTGGGAGATCACATTATATTAAAAATAGCTGTACTGTAAAACACAGAAATGACTGCCGCACACTCTTAAGCTTGCTATTAGCTATCTCTAATAGACAACATTTTGCTCCTCGGGTCCAACATTGTGAATGTTGCTTGCATAATACTCACTTCACTGACCGTCTTCATATAATAAAGAACTTGCTACTCTCCTTCATCAGATTAGTGATGAAGACCCGGATTACAGGCACCCCAAACCAGATATGGAAGACTTTGAGGTAAACTAAAATCAGAAGGTGAGATAATTGGTACCTTTTCAAGCATCAGTGCTATTTTGGTTGGGTTAAAAAGGTGTTTGGACAAAGTACAAGGGACATATTACACAGTTGCAGACATGACACAAGTCTGTACTCTAGATCATTTCTTTTTCATCACTGTTGACTACTGAAATTGTCAGTTGCCATTTTTGTGTAGAATCACCTTTCCCATAGGCCTAGAGGAAATTCTCTCTCAACACCTTGACCATCCATGCTAAAAGCAAACATTAAAATGTCAGTCTATCCCCATAAGAGTGACTATTCCCCTTGACATGTTGCACCATTAAGCTTAAATACAATGTCTTAAGAGAACAAAGAGGAGGCTCACCATTACAGTTGGATTTGGTCATAACTTGTATAGTGGCCAGTTCCACCTGATGCGATGTGGATTTTTAAGGTAGTTAAGCTATATTTGCAATGAGGCTGTGTTAATTGTGAACAGTTTATGCAAAAACATCTGTTGAAAGATGAATAACAACAGGTATATGCAATCAAGCAAAATGAATATTGGCATCACATGACAATTTTTTTTTTTTTCAATTTTGCCATTCCTCCTGACAGCCTACGGAGGAAGATGTGCTTTTTGTGTCCTCAAAGACAGAGGTATGTTGTGTTGTGTTGAGTGTTTATTTTTGAGGTATTATTGTCTCCACCTTTTATGTTAAACATTTAAGTGATTCCAGTTGCAGACCGTGTGCCCAATCTGTGGCCAGAATTTTCCTCCCAGTGAGCTGGAGGCATATGCAAGCGAGTGTGGAGAGAGGTGACAGAATCTTTTTGCACAATTTAGAAAATATGTCAAGATATTGTAGCATTTTAGTCAGGGATCCCTCCAAGCATCTGTTTTCCCACCAATGGATTAATGTATTGACCAGCTGAATTTAATACTTTTAAAGTGACTGAGCTGTTACCATAAAGTCTGACTGTGCTGTGTGTAATATACATTTACTTTGAACACTACTCAAGTTTTTTTGTTCTTTGGTTGTTACTGTTGCCATATGATTTTTATTGATAAGTTAGTTAGTCCTGACCATAACAAAATTACTCTCTCTCAAAAAGTCCACCTTTTAATTTTTATATGTGGCTTCTGTGCTGAGTTTATTGTACACCTTTTTACATTTAAGGTCAGAGGACATGGGTTTCACTCTCAACTTCATACTTGTATTTTGTCATTTCAGCAAAGCTGACTTCATTCCTTCAACTCCAAAACAAAAGATGAGCATTTCTAGGTTTGTATGCTTCTATAGTCTCCTTCAACAGTCATTATACCATGGTCTGGGTGAAAACTCAATTCTGACTGGCTGCAGGGTGTCCGTTAAAAGGTGTTATAGGACAGCTAAAAAGACGTTCCGGTCAAATTGCCTGATGACAGGTTCTCAATTATTGCGCTGGCTCAACTGCTAGTTTGTAACCATAGCAACGGAGACTCAGAGCAGAGGCAATCGATTACAACGGGCATCATGAGTGATTTTATCGTTTCATTTAACTTATTTGGTGAATTTGATCATTTTGATGACTGGGATGCAAAAGAAGAGAGGATAGAGAATGAAAACAAAAAGGGAGAAACGGCACAAGGAGTCGCGGGTCTTCACCAATCACAGCCTCCGGAGCACAGCTGTAGGTCGGCTCTCTCACACCGGCCTGGAAACTTATCAGATCATGACCGTCACGGGTCATGGGCGCTGACGGAGCCCAGTAAGCCTACTGGGCTCCGTCAGCGCAGGAGAGACGAGACTGGAGCAACATCTTGCCGTCTCCAAATGTCTCAACAAGCAGTGCTCAATCTGTCAATCTCCGTCCTTCGAATGCCACTATGATGGACAAACCCATATCACTTTCAAATTTCACTATTAATGATAATGTAGCATTTCATTTTAAATAGGAAACAATCGTTAATTTGTCAATGTGTTTATATGATTTAATCTCGACTACTAGACTATGTTTTATTTGTTGCAATTAAAAACAATTTTGACTACTATTTGGATGTTGATTATTTGAAACAAATTTTCTTGGGCCTATAAATGAACGCCAAAGAATCATGAAAGTAATATCTCAAGTTGTTTTTTGCACATCATCCTCTGACCACCAGAGTCTGTAACACACAAGCGTTAAGAAGTGCACTGGCTTTCTGAAATAATCATCTTCTGAATAATATCATGTAATGTTTAGCCATCATCTCACTTCCCTTCACTGATCAGAGTCGCTCTCTACGCTGCGGCCACAGCGGGTTTCCATGGCAACGCCTGTGAACTACAAAGATTAAATAGTCCGCTCAGCTGTGGCTTGTGAAAAACTCTTGATTTTAACTGTAAAACACATTAAAGCATAAATAATTGATTTAATATGCATTTCTTTGGTAAGTGACCATGGTATAAGCGGGATAATGCCCTTCGAGGTGTCCATTATCAGAAATGAATGGACGACGCAGAGGCATGAACCGTCCTCCTTTCACGCCTCCGCGTCGTCCATTCATTTCTGATAATGGACACCTCGTCGGGCATTATCCCTTACATAACCAAAGGCTCTCAAACTTTTGGAGCCAAGTACCTCTTATCATGTCAAAGAATCCAGGGATCACCTGTAAGCTATGACCCTACAGAAACAACAAAAAAGTCAATGACACAAATGTGCAAATACTCACACACAATAGAGAAAGCATAAGTCACATACACTTACATACACCACAGTTTGACAACCTCTGACCTAAAGGAATATACACAGACAAACACTTTCCAGAATCACACTGCCTAACAGGCATTTATTTCTCCCTCAGCCTTGATGACATTCTACAGGCCATCTCTGCTGCTGTTAACAGAGAGGAAGAATCTCCACTCACTGTATCAAGATCCCATGTGGTGGAGCGGGGCCTTGCTCAATGGAAGCGACAAAAGAACGCATCGTCTACCAGTCAGTTAAAAATCCGGTTCATAGGGGAGGCGGGCATTGATACAGGGGCATTACAGAAGGAGTTCCTCACAGGTACACATATTTGAACTAGAAAAGCACTCGGAGAACTCAGACCTCTGCCAAGCTGCTCGGATTTCCCGGCATTGTATTATTTTATCCACTTTGCTCCAACCGATCACCACCAAAATTTAATCATCTGTTCCTTTTCCCATTATCAACATTTCCTGAAAGTTTAATTGAAATCCGTTCATAACTTTTCGAGTTATTTTGCTAACAATCAAACAGACAAACACCGGCAAAATCCTAACCTCTTTGGCAGAGGTAAATATAACTTAAATTACATTTTTAAAAAAAGTTGCAATTTAAGTAGTTACATGAATGGAGTGATTCTTTGTGTTCAAAGAAATGGTTGCAGGGATTGAGCAGAAGCTGTTTGAGGGTGACCAGACTGGAAAATGTCCCAAATATTCCATGTTGGATCTTGATCAAGCAAACTTCAGGTATGCCATGTGTAGTGTAAGATTTTATGACTAATCAGGTAAAGGTCTTTACTCTGCATAGATTGATTAAGTTTAAGAGAAAATCATACAATGATCAGATAAACACTTTATTCCATACAAGCTGATTATGTCTAATGATTAAGTTGTGTGATATCTTATGTAACCATGTAAGGTGAATAACTGTTGTAACCACGCATGATTAAAACACATCATACCTTAAATAAAAAAACTTTAAACTTGAACATTAAGATTAAATAAAAAATATAGCTGGTTTGCTTTGGCTACTTTGGCCCCATAATAAATAGTAAATATATCAACACAAGAAATCTTTAAAATGTCTAACACTGAAATTAAAATAGCAGCAAGACTCCACACACTTGTGCTTTGGCTCCCTTATAAATAAAAAATAGATTAACACCACAAAACATTGTTGACATTTAACAAACAATGCAGCCTTTCCTTTTCAGTTATTTTTGTAGTGTCAGTGCCAGCCTGGTGCTGCTGTTTCTTGTGTGTCTGCATGCTGGCCTGGTGGATTGATAGTAAGTGCTGGAGAGGATCACTGGAATGGACTGCATCAATCGCGGAGTGCTGGGCTGGCCGGAAAAAGCTGGATGGGATTCAATGAAAAACTGGATCGGAGTTCTTGGATCAGCATTTTTCCATGCAGTCCGATCCGATGTTTTTTGCTAATATCGGCGGCCGATACCGATCTGAATATCGGATCGGGACATCTCTAATAAATGATTCACGCAAACCAAATTGTTTTAGTGTAGAAAATAAAAATACCCAATTACCCTATCAAATGCCTTTTCTGCGCCAAGTGATAAAATGGCTGTTGGTGGGTTTATGTGTGATAAGTAATGGATTAGGTTAATGAGTCTGTGTAGGTTATTTGATGAGTGTCTTCCTTTCATAAAGCCACTTTGGTCTGAGTGGATGGAGTGACTGTTTCAATTCGTAATGCTAGGGCTTTGCTGATGATTTTGATATCTGTGTTGATGAGACAGGGGGGGCGATAGCTTGAGGGGGAGGTGGGATCTTTGTCAGGTTTTAGTAAAAGAGTGATTGTAGCAGTGTTCATGTCTGTGGTAAATTTGGATTGTTGCTTTATTTCGGCTGGTAATGTAATAAATATGGGGGCTAAAATTTTCCAAAAGTGTTTATAGAATTCAGCAGGGAAGCCATCAGGTCCTGGTGATTTATTGTTGGGCATGAGTTTGAGTGCTTGCTGTAATAGTAAATGGTTGGTCCAGAGCAATAGCTTGGTCTATTGTGAGCTGAGGCAGATTAATATTGCGTAGGAAGGTGTCTATGTCTTTTTGGTTTTGTGTGTTTAAAAATCTTGAAAAGTCTTATATTCTGAGGTCTATGTACAAGCATCCCTGCTGAGCTCATAATCGTTGAAATTGGGGTTTTTTTCCCTTTGTTTCGTTGGATTTGGTTGGCCAGGTTTTTTCCAGATTTATTACTGTATGCAAAGTTTTTGTGTCTGAGTCTTTCTAGGAGGAAGTTAGTTTTTTTGTTCAAGTGTTCATGCAATTGTAGTTTGTATTTCCGTAAATCATTTTGTATTTGTACTGTGGAATTTGTTGCGTTGATGTTCTCTATTAATCTTTTGTTTCACGTATGTTTCCTGTTGGTTGTCTTTCTTTTTCTTGTGTGTGGAGTACGATATGATTTTTCCTCTCCGTACTGCTTTCCCTGTTTCCCAAAGTAGTGATGGTGTTATTTCCAGTGAATCATTTATTTCTAGGAAGGATGCCCACTCTCTTTTGAAAAGTCAGGGTCCTAAGTAAAGACGTATTAAATGTCCATCTGTTGAATGGTTTGTGAGAATGTATGATATTGCAGGCGAGGGAGACATGAGCATGACGATAGGGTGTATAAGTATGTCTGAGATTTGGGATATAATTGAGTTGCTGGTTAAAAAGAAGTCAAAGCGGGAATAGGAGTGATGAACAGGTGAAAAGAAAGAGAATTATCTTGCAGATGGATGTTTTAACCACCAACCATCGCTAAGACCAAAATCGCTCATGAACTGTTTGATTGTTTCTGTGGTTTGGCCCTTCTGTTTGGTGTTTGAATCATTTGATCTGTCTGGTGATGGGTTCATGACTGTTTTGAAATCTCCTCCAGTTATTATTGGTGATTCTGATAGATTGAGGAGAGCGGTAAAGAAGGTTTGAAAGAAGGATGGGTTGTCATTGTTTGGGCTGTAAATGGATGCAATAATTGGGCTGTTGTGTATTGTGATATTGATAATGATAAATCGTCTTTCAGGATCTGCAATGGGGTTGCTGTGGGTGAAAGAAATGTTGTGTATGAGTATTGCTACTCCTCTTTGTCTGGAGATGAAATGATGTGATTAAATTGTGGCGTTTTTATTTTATGACAGTTAGAATCAGATCTGTGGGTCTCTTGTAGAAGGCAAGTGTCTGCTTGTAATTTGTTTATGTTGTTGAGTACCTTGAGTCTTTTTGCCTGTGCACCAATCCTACAGATGTGAATTTATACTGATAACATGTGGGGGTCTGTTGTTGGAATGGCTTTTGTGTTTGGGGCATGAATGTGTGTTTGTGTGTGTGTGTGTGTGTGTGTGTGTGTGTGTGTGTGTGTGTGTGTGTGTGTGTGTGTGTGTGTGTGTGTGTGTGTGTGTGTGCGCGCGTGTGTGTAAGTAGATCTGTATAAGTGTCTGGTTGAGTGTGTTCCTGTAAGTGTGTGTGCGTGTCTGCGCATGTAGATGTGCCTGATGTAATGGGTGAGTATGTGCTCTGGATGAGGGGACTGAAGTAAAGACAAGAGAAAACAAGCAAACAAAAAAAAATGGAAAACACAAAAGAAAGAGACATAAAACACAAAGTCATAAACTGCTGCAGTGCTACAGAGCCCAGTGAAATCAGAGTGCTACAATCTATATACAAGTTGCCCTTATTGAGTTTTCATGTTGGATGGGATGGGTGGATGATTATGATGCAGGGTTAATGTAGCCAGGGGGTTGAGTTTTTAATCTCGGTATAGCTCTCCATCAATGTAAAGTATGTCGGCTGAAATGACTGCTTTCTCTCCTTCCTGAAAGTGTTGTTTTCGGAGTGGGAGTAATATTTTGCGTCTGTCCAGTATTTCTCGGGGGAACTGATAGTTGAGTCCATAGTCCGTGCCTTTAAGTTGCCTGCTGTGACTTTGTACATATAGTTTCTGTGTGAAGTGTTCGAATTTTTCCACAATGGGACAGGAGCGATTGTTTGCAGGGTTTCTGGGTCTGATGCAGTGTACACGGTGGAATGTGATGTCTTTTACAATGTCCAGGGAAATTTTGAGGTGAGTGGTCATGAAGTGCACTGTGTTAGCTGTTCAGGGTTTTCGTCCTGTGTGCGTTCTGGAATGCTGGAAAAACAAGATTGTCCCTCATGCTGTGTGACTGTAAATCCAGTATGGTTTCTCTCGTTGCCTTGTTTTGTTTTGCGACAGAGTTGCACTGAGTAGTGAGCCTGTTGACGGAGGTGTGGAGGAGTTTGTTTTCTTTGGTGAGTGTTTCTGTTTGGTGCTGGCTGAACTCAATGCTTTCATAGGGATGTTGAAATTCTTTGTGTAATATTTTGTTAGGGTTAGGGTTAGGGTTGTGATAATCCAGAGTATGAAGTGAAGAAAAGGGGTTATTTTGTGGAAAGAAGTGTCAGTTGTGTGTGGAGTCTAGCAGCTGGGCAGCGCCATCTTGGTTCACAGATCCTTGACTTCCTGACAGGCAGACCCCAGGTGTTGAGAGTGGGCAAATACACCTCTTCCATCCTCATCCTTAACATGAACCTCCTTGGTCTGTGTTTTAAGTCCCCCGCTATACTCCCAAACACACGACTATGTAACCACTTCAGACTCCAACTCCACCACAAAGTTTGCTGACGACAAAGCTGTGGTGGGCCTTGTCACAGATAACAATGAAAAGGCCTACCTGAAAGAAGTAGAGGACCTGATGGTGTCAGGACAACAACAACCTTAAGGAGAAAATAGTAGACTTTAATACCAAAACATGTAACTTGTAACTCAAAATTATGCCTCAGAAACACATGAATTGGTATAGCAGATGAAAGGGAGTGCTGGGACTCAGCCTATGCTATCAGAAACAAGTTTTATGTTAATTTTAATACCTCAAAGTAGTGATGGTCTCATGAAGCCTCATGAAGCATTTTATTTATTTTCTGAACCCACTAGATGGCGCTCTTGGTTTAAAGAGAGAGGCTCAATAATGACAATAAGTGTGTTTTAAACATTTGGTTGAATGTTCCAAGTTATACTAGTTTGTAGTGTTTGTGCACGAAACATTTTATTATTCAGCTATTGTTCACAAGTTAAAGTATATAATTCCCTAAATAAAGTTAATTAAGTTTCCAACAAAATACAGTAATGTTAAACTAAGAGACCCGCCTTGCCTCAAACACACCCACTCAACCTGGACGGATAAAACTGTTGAGCTTGGCGTATCTCACGCACTCTTTTTTGCTTTCATTTCTTTTGCTTTACTTTACTTGTGCTTTTTCCATTTTTCTCCCTTTTGCTTACTTTCATTTGCCGTAATTCCTTCAAGCTATACTCTTTATGCTTTAACCCATTACAGTCTTATTCTTGGTTCCCACGTAGCCCTTTCTTTTCTTACGATCAAAATTATTTCAAACTTTTAAGTTTTGCTTGCCATGTCTAGGATTGCCTTGTCTGTCCTGAGTTTTCCTTTGTTTTCTGTGCTGGAAGGGACAAAGCCAGCCAATTGCAACATTCTTTATACACATTAATAATAACTTTGATAATAATATCAAACGGCCAATGAGATTGTTTTCAACCTCATTATAAGCAAGTAGCCACAGCCAAATAGAGGAGCTACTAGTCGACCTGCAACTCCATCAAAGATTCATCGGAGATTCACCTGCCAAAGTTGTTCGCAAAGCAGTGGCTCCTTTGCCAAACCAAGAGACTTTCCGCAGCTTAAGATAACCGACGTTTGAGGACCACCTAAAGGACATCGCAATCATGCTCAACTGCCCTGCACCACTGTGTTCCAGTTGGCTTCGTTCCTCTGGGAAGCCATGTAGTGAAGCCAGGAGCCGCAAAGCAACAGTTCGGGGTCCCCTGAGAAATGTCAGCCTGAGTCAATCTCAGTCTTAATTTAGGTGTCATTAGGTAAATGGTTTTGCACATCCCTGCATCCCCAATTTATCTACAGTCACATACTGTACTCTCTCACTAACACCAAACTACATAGCTGCCAAAAGCGTTACCTCTTGCCTTAATCCATTTATACATACTGTTGATTTTGTGTCATTTCATGTCATCCTCATTTACTATTCATTTACTCAAGTGCTGAACATTTAGCCCTAAAATAATCTTCATTTATCGCCAAGTTGTTCTCTGTGGAAATTTCTTTTGAGCAGGAACTAAGATTAATTAATAGAGAATTCATAACCCAGGTATTGAGATTGATTCATGAGGTATTAATTTGATTGCAGTCACTTTCCTTCTAAGTGAAGGTGGTGCCCCAAATTTATGATGAGTGCAAACATTTTCTAAAAGTGCTGCTCCTACATATCGATATTGTTGTTGCTGTACATCTCTCTCTCTCTCTCTCTCTCCCTCTCTCTCCCTGTCTCAATGTATTATTCTGTCATATGGATTACTGTAATTTTATTATGTTGATCTGTTCTTCACACACAGTATCTATTGCATGCCTGTCTGTCTCGGAAGAGGGCCTCCTCCCTCCTTGAGGTTTCTATCATTTTTACCCCGTTAAAGCTAGCTGGCTAGTTATAAGATATAGCATACTCACTAGGGATTTTGAAGGCTGTAACAATTTCTGTCTGTTTTTTCCTTATGAAGCTAGAAATCTTGCAACAGTGACCCCGCAGAATCCCCAGTCTTTGCAAAATTTGATTCTGTGGTTTAAAAACTCTCTAAGATATGACACATTGCCTTTGGATGTGAGTCTTTTCAAAGTATTCCAGTATATGGTAGGCATTGGCTAATTATGATGCTTTCAAATGCATGAAAATGCATCACACTGGGCACTAATGTTGGCCAAATGAAGCCTCATGAAGCATTTTCTATATGCCCACAAGATAGAGCTTTTTGTTCAACAAAAGGTTGAAAGCAAGCTGACTTGCCATTCTTTGAGCCTTTCTTTTTAAACCAAAAGCACCCTCTAGGAGGCTAAAAAAAAAAAAAAAATGCTTCATGAGGCTTCATTTGGCCAACACTACTTAGCACCAACATGAAATGTTAATGTGAAGCATGCATTATTATTGCTGATGTGTTTACTGAGTTTAGGTAGTAATAATTAAAGGCCCCATTGGTTAACCTCAAATTTATAACTAGTCATGGGCATCTATATGACAACTGACACACACTTGTAATTCATTACAAGTCACATCTATGATGTTTTACTGTTGATATGTATCAAAAACATTATGTGTTTATGAAGGTAGTCATGCAGCATTATTATTCACTATGCAGGTCCATGTAATGCATTATTGATGTGGTCTTCATAGAAAGTGTTACCTAATACACAGTACTGCTTCTCTTTTATTCTGTACAACAAAAATCTGAATTCTTCTCGACAGTGATGTCAGAGTGTTTGTGACCTTTAGCAGATAAAAGAAAGGTCAGTGTGGTATTAAAAAAACATTATGCTCAATAAATAGTGGGTGTGCCACTCCATAAAAGTATACCAATACATCATAGGACTATGCAGACACACACAAACACAGTTTATCCACTGTATTTTAAAATGAAGTGTCATGTTTCTGACAGCCAGCACCCTATGAGAATATAATTTTGGTGGAAAACTGTAAAATCCCTGTATGTGAATGTGTTTTTCGTTTGTTTTGTTTTGTTTTTCTTCATTGGCCAAAAAATATAAAGTTCTAAGAACACTGAATAAAGCAATGTTAAAATGAGCTTAAAAAACACCAGGAGTAGTTTGTGTGTAATTGTATGTAGGAGTCCACATAGTAGGGTTGCATGTCTTGTCCACTCTGGATGGCCAAGAATACAAAATGGTCCCAGCCCCTGCACCCCACTGAATTTGCGTCTTTAAGAGTAACTAAACCCTGAACCACTTTTTTTCACTGGAAAACCAATATTAGTGTAAAAGCATTTGAACTGCACATATTGTGTGATGCGTAGTAACTGCCCTCTACAGGTGGAAAACTTAATATAATATAATTTTGCTATCTGCTAATCTGGTGCCAAGCAATTTACACAGAGGCAGCTTTCGTCACCACCACACATCTTCCCCCAGCAGTACGGAAGATCTTATCTTATCTTATAATCAGCACACTTTCAAGGAACAATTTCTCCTCATAGTATTAAAAATGTTCATAATTTGTCCAAAAAAGTTTTTTTTTTTGTTTTTTTTGTGCATTAGTCTGTAAATTCGAGGAACAATCAAGATGCTTTGTGATCATTTCAATTCCTGTCATGAAAATGAGGATTGACATAGCCTACTTCATATCCATGGGTGCAGATCTGATGACAAGATCACAATCAGTTGTGATTTTTTTTTTTGCAAATCATGCCCACAGAGCGCTTGAGATTGCCAGCATAATCCAAAATTTCATAGAGGCTCATCACCATCATCAAGTCATTCAAAAAGCACTACACGCTTACCTTTACTGTTTATTTCTCTTAAACGGGCAATATGTAATTTTCTGCCGCTAGGTCTCAAACCAAAACAATAACAGAAGACGGAGTTGGATGACGTCATGAAGTAGCGTGGGATCATGGGAGTTGTAGTTATATAACAGATACAGATCTCACGTTCCTCACTCCGTGTAACTGAAACCAACCGTGGCAGTTTTTATGGCAGAGCGAGCTTCAGCAGCAGAAAAATTCTCATGGACGAGATATATTACTGAAGTTATATTCACTTTATGTTTCACTTTATGCAAATAGGGTCCGTTGGCCGGTGTAGCAGCCCGAGCCGATCTGGTACCTACACCGGATCGTCAAACTCTGATCTAACTATCAGTAGTAACGTTACTTAGGCTGACTAAACGTCCTCTTTTGCCTGGACATGCCCACTTTTCACGTCCTGTCCGGGGTGTCCGGGTTTTTTTTTTTTATAAACTGATTATAATGTCCGGTTTTCCATGTGTTAAAGTCATGGCTCTCTTTTTTAGCGACTGTCTCGCTAACCTCAGTTATTTAGACTCTATTCAGAAATGCTACTTACTTTAGCTGAGCGATTAGCAATCTGCTAGTTATTTGAGCAAACTGCTAGTTACTTAGTTTTACAGTAAGCGATGGCTTCTCCCTCTCTGCTGCTCTCTCTTGCTCAGTGCGTCTTATGTTTAGCTATTCCTCTGCCTCTTTTATAAATGCAGTTCATTTACCGGCATCAGCTCAGCATTATAGAAACCTATCCTTAACATTAGATGTTGTGGTTAGCCAGCCTCTGGCAGCAGTGCGGGCAGCAGTGCTTGCAATAATATTTTGATAACATCAGCCAGATGTTTGCTTACCTGTCTAGTAGAACACATGCAAGGTTGGCGTCGAATTGTAGTCCTAGATTTTCACGAAGCTCTCTCCATCTTGGAAAGGCCACACCAATATTTATCCTGGATTTAGCTCTCTTCTTATCCCAAATTCTTCTGGGATCGCTTGTTTGACCCGTACTTTTCCGTTTTACCGGGTTGTTTACCAGGACAGCTTCGGTGTTGGAACGTGCAGCAACCATCAGTGCATAACCATGATCCATGATGAGTTAGCTTAGCCTAGCAACAGTAACGTTCATTCTCTGACGTCTCAGCTGGTCTGCTTCTTCTTCTTCTCCTTCATTTAATGTCTATGCTAACTGGAGTTACGCCGCCATTGGGACCTAATGACCTAATGTCCGTAACTGTTATTAATATTTCATATTTATCTGGGTTCGAAAAATTGTTGGAAACATTTCTGACAATCAAAGTACTCCTCCGAGAACCGTCACCTTATTGTGGTGGAGGAGTTTGAGTGCCCTAATGACCCTAGGAGCTATGCTGTCGGGGGCATTTTGCCCCTGGTAGGGTTTCAACCGTCCGGCGTCTCCGGAAGCAGCGTATTTGCATAAAGTGAAACATAAAGTGAATATAACTTCAGTAATATATCTCGTCCATGAGAATTTTTCTGCTGCTGAAGCTCGCTCTGCCATAAAAACTGCCACGGTTGGTTTCAGTTACACGGAGTGAGGAACGTGAGATCTGTATCTGTTATATAACTACAACTCCCATGATCCCACGCTACTTCATGACGTCATCCAACTCCGTCTTCTGGTATCGGCGGGCCAAGCAGAGAGCAGCGGCGGCGGTCGCAGAGGCAAAAACTCGGGCGTGGGAGGAGTTCGGTGAGGCCATGGAGGAAGACTATCGATCGGCTACAAAGAGGTTCTGGCAAACCGTCCGGCGCCTCAGGGGGGGAAGGCAGCAAGTTGCTCGCACTGTTTACAGAGGGGGCGGGGAGCTGCTGACGTCAACTGAGGACATTGTCGGGCGGTGGAAGGGATACTTTGAGGAGCTCCTCAATCCCACCAGCACGTATTCCAGTGAGGAAGCAGAGACGGGGGTATCCGGGGCGAGTCGTCCAATTTCTGGGGCAGAAGTTGCCATGGTAGTGAAAAAACTCAGAGGCAGCAGAGTCCCGGGGTGGATGAGATTCGTCCTGGATATCTCAAGGCTCTGGATGTTGTAGGGCTGTCCTGGCTGACACGTCCCTGCAACACTGCGTGGACATTGGGGGCAGTGCCTCTGGAGTGGCAGACCGGGGTGGTGGTCCCCATTTAGAAGAGGGGGGACCAGAGGGTGTGTTCCAACTACAGGGGGATCACACTCCTCAGCCTACCTGGTAAGGTCTACTCCAGGGTGCTGGAGAAGAGGGTCAGGTCGATAGTTGAACCTCAGATTGAGGAGGAGCAATATGGTTTTCGTCCTGGACGTGGAACCGTGGACCAGCTCTTTACCCTCACCAGGGTGCTGGAGGGGGCATGGGAGTTTGCCCAACCAGTCCACATGTGTTTTGTGGATTTGGAGAACGCTTACGACCGTGTCCCCAGGGGCATCCTGTGGGGGGTGCTCCGGGAGTATGCTAAGGGCCATCCAGTCCCTGTACCGAAGGAGCATGAGTCTGGTTCGCGTGGCCAGCAATAAGTCGGACCTGTTCCCGGTGAGGGTTGGTCTCTGCCAGGGCTGCCCTTTGTCACCGGTTCTGTTCATAACTTTTATGGACAGAATTTCTAGGCACAGCCGAGTGGTGGAGGGTGTCAGGTTCGGTGACGGGAGGATCTCGTCCCTGCTTTTTGCGGATGACGTGGTCCTCCTAGCCCCATCGAACAGTGACCTCCAGCTCTTGCTGGGACGGCTTACAGCCGAGTGTGAAGCGGCTGGGATGAGAATCAGCACCTCCAAGTCTGAGGCCATGGTCCTCAGCCGGAAAAGAGTGGATTGCCCACTCCGGGTCGAGGGGTCCTTCCTCAGGTGGAGGAGTTTAAGTATCTCGGGATCTTGTTCACAAGTGAGGGTAGGGTGGAGCGGGAGATTGACAGGCGGATTGGGGCAGCATCAGCAGTGATGCAGGCGCTTAACCGGTCCGTTGTGGTGAAGAGGGAGCTTAGCCAAAAAGCGAAGCTCTCGATTTACCAGTCGATCTACGTTCCAATCCTCACCTATGGTCACGAGCTCTGGGTAATGACCGAAAGAACGAGATCACGAGTACAAGCGGCCGAAATGAGTTTCCTCTGGCTGGGCTCAACCTTAGAGATAGGGTGAGGAGCTCGGACATCCGGGAGGGACTCGGAGTAGAGCCGCTGCTCCTCCACATCGAGAGGAGCCAGATGAGATGGTTCGGGCATCTGGTAAGGATGCCATCCGGACGCCTCCCATGAGAGGTGTTTCGGGCGTGTCCAACCGGGAGGAGACCTAGGGGCCGTCCCAGGACACGCTGGAGGGATTACATCACCCGGCTGGCCTGGGAACGCCTCGGGGTTCTTGCGGTCTCAGACATGTTATGTCCACTCACGTTACTTTTGCCGGATGCGAGAACACAACGCAGCAATTCAGCACGGAGCAGATTGTGAGGGTCGTGTTCAGAAACAAAATAAAACATCCGGTTAATTTTCAAAATAAAATACACAGTGTTCACGGCGGATCATATTTCCCTGCACTACACCTTGAAAACGTCTTAATGGGTGGAGGCAGACCTGCAGTCAACAGGTCAGAGATTTTCAGACATCATTTCACCCCCTTGACACCATGGACGAGGAGATGTTAATCATGGAGGTGCACCAAAATGTCTTACTACTACTCCTCTGGTTTTGTGGTTCTGTTTATAGAAACTACATATTCTTATTTCGCGCGATTATGCATGAATTTGCGAGATCTTGTGGGTCCTCGTGACTCCCGCTGTCCGGAGCTGCACCACTCTGCACAGCAAACGCAGCTGGTGGGTGTTGACAAACGGCAGAACACGCAGCAGATAACCAGTGCAGCTGTTCCGCAACGGACACGCATCCAGTGGCATTCCGGCCTCATCTCTCGCCTCTCACTAGCCTGGTTCCAGACCATAGACCCCGCCCACTCAACTGAGTAGGCTTGCATCTCTGGTCTGGCATACTGCAATGAATTTGCGATTTATTTTATTTATTTATTTGTAGTTTATTTGGCAGGGACAATGCAGTGCACATTATTACAAACATGACATGGCAAAGCCATAATAGAACTTGTAGATGTGATACATAAAAGGTTTATAGCCAAATGGCTAATTTGCAACCCCAGTCCCTGATCAGGCTACCTATTCTAACAAAACATCACATAAAATATATAAAAAATATACAGTTACATGCGATCTTAAAACATGCTTCCTATAGCATTAAACCTTGTGAATACGAGAAAAACAAAACAACATGTGTCTGTGTGTGTGGGCTATATGTGTTCTGTGTGCATGTGTGTGTGTTTTCTATTGCTTGTTATCATGATTACATTTTTAGTTTTTCTTCAGCCAGTCTTTCACTTTTCTGTTAAATGTTTTAGATTCAGTTTGTGTTTTTATTTCAGTTGATAAGTTGTTCCAAAATTAAGTCCCAATTACTGAAAAACTTGACTGGCCAAAACTGGTTTTGCGCCCCTCTGCCATTCACTGCTCCCCTGGTGTCACACCCTTCTTGTACTTATTTTTGTAACAAAAGGACATAGTACAGCAGGTGCTAAGTTGTTTGCACATTTAAAAATTAATTTAAGAAAAGAAAACTTCATAAAATTCCCGAAGCTTAAAAGGTTATATTTCTGTACTTATTTCATCCAAGCGATGGATGGACCAATGAACGCTGGGGGTGGGGGTGGGTCTAGCGATTAGCCAATCAACGCCACACTAATGGCGACCGCTGCAGATCCTACAGACCACATTAAAGATGCTATCGAGGTATTTCGCCACTACTCGCATTAAAGGCTAAGTTCGGTTTTTTGGCAACTGGGCCTTATTTTTAGGAATAAATACACTCGTAGACTCACCCAGACAATTTTGGTGGAGCTCGGAGCCGTTTTCAAGCAATTTAGATCCATCCGACAGCGTTTTCTCTCATGCCATAGAAGCGGACGGGGCCAGACATCGAAGCCCCTAAATTAGACATTATCTGCTGCGAAACTGGCTCATTTCACCTACATTTTATAAATGAATGGCCAGTGTTATCACCATGTCAGCTCAACTTCCTTGTTATGGTCATCCGGGGCTTTACAAGGATAGGTAACTTTTGGTGACGTCATAGACGTGCACCGCAGGAGTGCAGCTGAGTCCCGCCGGCGCTAGGCTAGGAGCTACACGGGTACAAACATGGTTCGTCATTGCGTTTTTCCACTTTGTCCAAACAAAATGACTAGTTGGACAAAGTTCACATTCCACAGGCTTCCTTTGAAAAACCCGGAGTTACTAAAGCTCTGGCTTGTTGTCCTGAAAATGGACCCGAATATTCCTATGGAAGAACTGAGGAGGGTCAGTCACCGGGTCTGCAGCGCTCACTTCACTCCAGAAGACTTCATTACGAAGACGACAAAGATAAAAGGCCAGGAAGCTCAGCGTCAGTGCCTCAGGAGGAATGCCATCCCGATTGTTTCAGAGGGCAAAACAGACGCAGCGGAGGTAATGCATTTCTTTTGAAGATGTAATAATATTGGTCGATAACCAGTGCACGTCGGCCAGCGTATAAAGCTCCTTGTATAAAATATATAGCTATCTTCACGACCTATGTCTGAGCAGGAGTAGCCTTCTAAAAATAGATTCCTGCAAAAGAATAGTGCACTGTAACGCAATATAATTTACTCTAGTCCATGCTAGTTTTTGAAAAACTAACTCGCAATGCATATGATATGGTTATTCTCTGCAGGCAATAAATTGTGACTCGAGCTGCAATCACCACGGGTCTGCATCGTTAGCGCACACTTACAAGTAGTCAGAGTGCTTTCTCCAAAACTAATTGTTAGTTGTTTCGACCGTTTTTAACAATCTAAAGTGTACAAATATGTAGAATAAAGTGCACTAAAGACGTGGGTACATTGGCACACTCATATGAGTAAGGTAAAAGTTGCTGTAGATGACGCTGTGTATAACACTTTTTTTTTCTTTAGGGAAGTGCCAGTGTTGAATGTCTTCTTGAATCAGAGCTTGAAGCACTCCCACAATCCACTCCAATAAAAAGCCAACACAGAGCAGATAAGGGGCCTACAGGATTGTCTGGATCTCATTTGGCCTCTGCACTTACTCTTGTGCTCACCAGTCCACCTCAGAAAACTACCAGCACAAAACGATCATTATCAGGGAAATACTTTGCTTTGGCTCCAACATGGTCCCACGCTGTGGTAAGTAGAGCTGAGTATATACTAGTATGTATATTAGTATGTATATTAGCAGAGAATGTATTTTGCCCCTTTCATATTTACAGTGACACTCTGTGTTATTTTATGTGCACCAGGACACTATCCCATCCACATCAACTCATACTTCCAGGACCAGAAACCCATCGATCTCTAGATCACCTATAATGCAAGTAAGTGGCCTTGTCTTGTATTTGTAAAGGCCAACATGTCTGCATAAAAAAAATTATCAACGCATTACTATGATAAAAGTTATTTCTTTACCATATGTGCATTTAGATAATAATTTCACAACTATGTTTGGTTTTTAGAGTGAAGCTGAAGATGAATTGGACCATGAAGTTGAAGACATTAGTATGAGTTTCAGGGACTTGAGTATGAACCCTGCTGACACCAGCTTCAAACCTTCAAGTTCAGGCTCTCCTTCGAGCACAGGGACTTCATCTGCTTCAGCAAGTTCTAATGGAGAAACTGCAAAAGGATGGTCAGAAAAAAAGTGGCTGGTGAACGAGTCCCACCTCCTCCAACTTTTCAAAACCTGTCCCGAATGCAAAAATATAATAACAGAGACAACAATAATCACCAGAGGCACCCAAATAAAAATTCAGTGGACCTGTGGGAAACACTCTGGTGACTGGCAATCATGTCCAGATCGAAGAGGCCTGGCTGAGAATAACCTACAAATCTGTGCTGCAACATTTTTCACTGGATCCACCTTTACTGACATTGCAGACTGGGCTAGTCTACTAAACGTTTCAATCCCACATAAATCCCAGTTCTACAAGGTTCAAAAGACCTATGTTATACCCACCATACAGTGTGCATACCAGGATAAAAGGGACAAAATCATATCACGGCTACTCAGAGAATCACTGTCTGGAAAGAAACACGAACTCTGTGGGGATGCCAGGTGTGATAGTCCAGGTAAATATTTGTCGCATCTACATCAGATATTCATCTCATACACCAGTCATAAAAATCATTGCCCCAGCCACCTACTTCGTAAATGAACTTATTTTTCTCCCCCCTAAGGTTACAGTGCAAAGTACTCCACATACTCCTTTCAAGATGATGCCACGAAGGAAATTCTCCATTTTGAGTTGGTCCAGGTAATACATTTTTACATAAAAAAGATGATACAGGGCTTTTTTCACTGAGACTAGGAAATGTAAAACTTTTGCATATCCCCTTTTCTCTAGGTTACTGAAGCAACAAGCTCTGTTGCTATGGAGGTGATGGGTTTTCAGAGGGGCCTCAAGGAGTTGCTGGATTGTGGGGTCGATGTGGCTGTGATGACTACGGACAGATCACCTTCCATCCGGAAGCTCCTAAGAGAAGAATTTCCAGAAATACGGCATGAGTTTGACCCCTGGCATGTTGTGAAGGGTAAGTTACTTCTGGAAATTCAGCAAATTTTGCTATAAAATACATAGCATAGAATTGCATCTTACGGTACATGTGTCTGTGTGTGTGTGTGTGTGTGTGTGTGTTTGTCCAGGTGTAAAGAAAAAAATTGTTGCTGCATCCAAAAGAAAGGACAGCAAAGAGCTCCTGCCTTGGCTGAAAGCCATCACCAATCACATGTATTGGTCCTGTGAATCCTCCAAAGGAGATCAAGAGGTACAAATAAATGTATCTATATTTTAAAAAAAGGAAGTATTCAAGGATAGGTTGAATTTTGATTGTGTCGACTGTTGATAACCCAATGACCAAATTTTTGTAAAATCTTTGCTATAATCTATTACATGCATACTGTACAGACAGATTTACACTTCTCCATTTGATTACATTTGAAGGCAAATTTTTCGCTTAGGGTAAATTTTCTATTTTTAAGTTATGCATCCAACGATGGACCTCATTGATACACCACATTAGCGGAGTACATCGATGGGAAGAAGATTGGGTCGAATACACTTGCTCTCATCCTCCCTTGAGTGATGAACAGCAAGAGAGGAAGAAGTGGATCGACCCAGCTTCTCCTGCTTTCAAATCTCTCAAGGACATTGTTACAGACAACAATCTCCTGCGGGATTTGAAGCAGATGTCCCTCTTCAAACACACTGGTAAGACCTTTTTTACTGAGTTGGAGTTTTAGTGTTACACAAGTCACACACACAAGTCATTATCTTTTGTGATTGTGATATGCCCCTGCAATTTGCCAGCGTAGGCTAGTCACTCTTAGACATTACCTTTATTCTAATTATGTTTTGCTCTTGTACCAAAACATGAACCCACCAAGTAATATTACTTTTACATGGTAATAGAAAATGTTGTAGTCAAATAAACACATATAATATATTTGTTTCTTTGTCATTCGTCAAAACAGGATCTCTGGAAGCATATCATTCCGTGGTGCTGAAATATGCTTCAAAAAAGATACACTTCCATTATGACTCCATGAGGCCACGGACACAGCTGGCAATCATGGACCACAATGAAAATGTTGGAAGACCCCAGGCCACCACAAAAGAAGGTAAAGTGAGATGACCAGAAAAAAAGGGATAAATTCACCTAATTCTGATATTATTCTCTCAACAAGTAAGACTAAACAAAGTAACTAATCAAGGTTGTTGTACAAAGCAGCACAGATGCCAGAGACACACCCAGGAAATCAAATCAAAGGGATAGATTACAGTGTGCTGTAATTTTTAGGGGCTGCACATTTACAAAGGCCTGCTTCTCTGTCTTTTCAAAAGAAGAAATTGTTCTGTTATAAACTTACTGCAATTTAGAACAAGTGTTTAAATAATAGTAAGAATGTAATACCCAGTTATATGGTGAGCTATAAAAAAAAGACTGTTTTAATTTTTTTCCCAGGACAAGTACGCTGGAGTTGTACCTTCTCCAAACAATCACACGAGTGGGTGACAAAGCCAATCTACGCTCAGACAGCGCAGACTTTCCGGCTCGATCTCATGGAGAGTGTTCTGCGAATGAGGGATAATCCCAGCGTGGTCTTCACAATGCCTCAGAGGGAGAAATCCTCAAAACGCAAAAGACTGCTGCAAAACATTGCTACAGTCCCAAGACCAGAAAAGAGCGTTTTGGTGGCCAGACGAACCAGTCGCTTTGGCTGGTCTTTTAGAGCTGCCCCATATTAGGGTTTTTTTGTGACAGTCATGATGTCTGATTTTTTTTTCCTATGCAAAAAAATAGAAAGGCCAGCAATACTCAAGTGTACATCTTACATACATTGTAATGTCTCACACGGCAGGCACGGGATCAATAACAGAAACACGTATTGATTTTTAGTCTTCCTCAGTGTGTGTTACAAACACTGACAAAATTTGCAACACATTTCTGTTGCTGATCCTGTGCCTGCCGTGTGAGACAAATAGAAGAACGAATGTAAGATACACACTTGAGTTCTGCTTGCCTTTCTGTATTTTTGACATTGCCTCTTGGGCCGTGCAATTCTAGTTTTTTTTTTCTTTTTGGTTGTTTATCTTGTTTTGGAAGTGTTTGAAAATGTTTTTTTCACATTTTTCTGTTGTGTGCTAAAATATGTTCTTTTTATTTTACACTTGTTATGTCTGGACTCTGTATTGAATAGTGGTCATAAATGAATTGTCAAAAAACAAAAGGCAATTATGCACAATAATATAAGTATTTGTGTGTTTACACATATGCATAGAAATAGATACAAAGTCAATAGCAAAAACAAAGCAAATGTAACAGCCTTCACACAAACTGTCCAAGAAAAATTGAGTATTTTGTCTTGCTAATCAGATGTTGTTGAAAATGTCCTGAGCCTCAGTGAATCCCACATAACTGCCCGTGGGAGAGGGGTATTTTCCTCTGATTGCAGAGACAATGCAGCTAGGAATTATCCTACTGTTCCCAGGTCCAAGGCGTTCCCCTGCAAGTGCTCATTCAACACTCCGGTATGCCACCAGTCTGCATTGCCTACAGGACAGAGACTTAGCACAAAGTAAACAGAAGTTAGAAAAGATATTCAGGAGTGATTATCAATGGATTTTCTTTTTTGAATAAACCACACTTAACTGAATTTCCTAAATGCCAAACTCATATCTATGAAAATGTTTCTACATTATTTTTTCTGTGTAATAGCCTGAGTCTGCTGTCTGCATTCCAGATCACACATAACTACAAAGTAAAGACATCATACCCAAGTTATTTATTTATAAAGCAAACACTCATAGAAAATATACCCTTTTTGCATTTGTATGGGCTACTTACTCTATCGAAAGTTGTCCGTTCGGTCCTGCTGGCTTCGGCTGCGTCTGCCAGTTGACTCTCGGGACATGAAAAAAAGTCTCTACCACAGCCCGGTTTGTCATGGCAGAAAAATCTTCCAGTGTAGTGAGACACGTATTTTGGGGGGCATCAATACATGTTTCCTCTGTTCTCAAGTCCCACTCTGAGCAGCAAAGGCTCTCCTCTTCTGTTGTCTGTGGCGTGTCCACAACAACACCACCAGTTAGCCCCCATTCGTGGACGTGCAGTGGTCGCTTGTTCTCTGGCCAGCTGTTCGGCTCTTTCCCTCTGCATCCTCCTTTCAAATAGCTCCTCGTCGGTGTGTTCTGGCTCAAAACGATACGGGCATCCATCATACTCAAAGTTGTCATCAGACGCTTCTACATCGGATAAATATTCCGTCATGTTGCACAAGAATAGCTGTGTAGCTGTATAGCCTAGCCTAGCGCCGGCAGGACTCAGCTGCGCTCCTGCGGCACACGTCTATGACGTCACCAAAAGTTACCCATCCTTGTAAAGCCCCGGATGACCATAACAAGGAAGTTGAGCTGACATGGTGATAACACTGGCCATTCATTTATAAAATGTAGGTGAAATGAGCGAGTTTCGCAGTAGATAATGTCTAATTTAGCGGCTTCGATGTCTGGCCCCGTCCGCTTCTATGGCATGAGAGAAAACGCCGTCGGATGGATCTAAATTGCTCGAAAACAGCTCCGAGCTCCACCAAAATTGTCTGGGTGAGTCTACGAGCGTATTTATTCCTAAAAATAAGGCCCAGGTGTCAAAAAACCGAACTTAGCCTTTAATGGAGGACCAAATTAAGAAAGCTGCTAAACTGGATTTAACGGAGATGCAGCTGGGCGTGCACGACGACGGAGACATTTTAAACGGGCAATGCTTGCTTGTTTTCGGCACCCCCGACGCGTGGATACTAATGACGTCAGATTCTGGGTGAGTCGTTGATCTCTACTGATTGGTTAGGGAAAAATCAAATTCCCTCCCCCTTGTAAATCGCTTTCAGTTGAGGCGATGTCAGACTGAAGGTTCTGGGAGCTTCAGTCTGACACTCAGGCTAGCCTCTCACAGATTCCCAATTCTCCTCGTCATCTTCCCTTTCTCCCAGTATATGGGACTACTGTATAGGCCTACATCAATGGATATGGATGATTATCAAAATATGAGCCCCTAACTGAGCTTGGTTAAACTAACTGATCATGTTTTTACAGAGCCAGAAATGCTAGTATTAGTACAGTTCTAAGAGCACAATAAATACTTACAAGTTACACAATTTATAAGTTACGTAAGTTATTTCTCCTTTGAGAGAAAGTGGAGTTGTTGGGTTTTTTTTAATAAAAGGTACCCACCCACAGTTGCATTGCAGCAGAGCAGGGAGGGAGGCCTAGTAGGGTAGAGATGGAATGTGGAGTTGGAAAATATATTTATAAAAACATTTGCTCCACAATTTTCATTTATTTTAGAATTGGGAATGTGGAGTCGGAAAATACATTTGTTCAATTTCAATCATTTAGGCTATTTAGTTTTTCAGAAATAGGTGGGGGCATGCCCCCCCGGGATCTGCACCCATGTTCATATCCATTGATTTAAAGATGTGTGCATACAGTATCATGTTATACATACTGTCATATAAATCTTTTGTTGTTTCTGAAAACAGTGGTTGGTGCTTTTTTTGGTTTAGTTTGGACAATACTGTAAATGCCAACATTTTAATCCACCAACCCTATGATAATTATACATCCTTTTAATCTCATTCTCGTTTTATTACAGTACATTTTGTATGTAAATATGTGACTGCAAGTAAAATAATAGTATAAGGAAAAACCTAGATTGAAGGGATATTGTTAATAATAAATGCCAATTGATAACTGTACTGTTAATGAGTTGTTACAACATTAAGTACTTTAAATATGTTACAAGCACAAGCCAATTTAAGCAAGACCATTTAAATTTGGGATATTTTGTAAATTGTATTGATTTATATTAATGTCAGACATGCATCATGTGAATAATTAACAATTTATGACCATTCTTTGGCTCACATAACTTGTGGATTGCCACAAGGTTTTATTTTGGGTCCTTTTGTTCGCGCTACATGCTTCGATTGGGTCACACAAAAACCTAACATGTCTTATCACTGTTGTGCTGCTGACACCCTGCTGTACATACCCATTATTCCAATTGAGTATATAATGGATCTCTTAACACCCTATGACCCAGAACCTGCTCTGAGATCATCTAGTCATCTACTTCTTGCTATTCCCAGGACAAATTTGTAACTACAGGGGATCAGGCTTTTGCTGTCAGGGCTTGCAAACTCTGGAATGCTCTTCCTGTTGAGATACGATCATCTACATCAGGGCTATTCTATTAAAAATTCAACTGTTTTCATTTTAAAATAAAGTGTTGATGGGCCCCATTTCAGTGTGAGTGTGAGTGTGTATATATATATAAAAGAAGTCTTCAAGGAAGAATTCCTGAGGACGTTAGGTATTATATTGTTGGAATATTAAAACATTGCACATTATAGCTTATAGTTGCTATAGACATGTTTTGAAGAAAAAAAAAAAATTTTTTTTGTTAAACTTTTGATAAAGAAACAAACTGGTTTCACCAAAGCTGCAAGTGGACCAGAAACTGAATGGCTTTATGATTCACAAGGTATGCAGATATAAGGTGTACAGTACATTAAGCCATCAAGCAATCTTCCCTCTCGGTAAGCTATTTAAAAATAATGTGAAGCAGTTTGTTTCTATCTCATACATATTTTTTTCTGTGTATTTTGATAGAACAGACAGCTGTGCGACCATTGGTGCTGCATCAGCATCTGCTGACCACAACATTACCAATGCCAGTGTGACTACAAAGGCCAGGGGAAACCAAATTGCACCAACACGCCAAATTTCTAATTAACCTTTCACAACAGCCACAGCTATCCAAACTCTGCAACACGGTGAGTGACCTCTGATATAATGACCAGAGCTAACCAGGCCTCTTCAACACAGCAAGCGTCCAGTGACATGATGACAAGAGCTAACCAGCCCCTGCAACAAAGTAAATGACCCAGTGAAATCATGACAAGAGCTAGCCACTCTCTGCAACACAGCATGCAACCAGTGATATCATGCAGTGCACTTTTGTATTGATTGAAAAGATAAGATATCACCTATGCTTATTTGACCTAGTTGTGTGAGGAGAACACATTGTCCAGGAAGTATTAGCTTCTCCCTGTCTTTATACTTTTCCCCCCTTTCAACACTTTCAAGGGGATCTGAACACCCAAACACTAAATTAGTGAATGAGGTGCCCCTCAATCTTGAATCCCAAAATGGCAGTAATGAGAGATTCAGGTTCAACATCAGTGTTCAGTACTTGAGGGTGGTCTGAAGAGCTTCGAGCAACTGCCCTGTATCCCACATGCAAGATGTGCATCAAATTTTCAGATGACTTGATAATGGATGAAGAGGCTGTTGACTTCAGTGGCCCTGGGAGAGAATTTTTATGGTTGCTTATGGAAGCTCTGGTACTGTCACCGATGTTTGAAGGAAGAGATGACAAGTTGGACTTGGCTCTGGGCAGTTCAGTTATATGCTTTATATTTTGGTTTCAATGGTTGTTTGTTTTGTTATTGCTACAATATCCCTTTTTCCCGGCCATACTCTTGTCCTAGGTTTTGTGCCACCCATTTTATCCTGTGTTTTGTCTTCAATGCCATGTTTGCTTCAGTTTTTAAGAGAGGATCAATATTTAATTGCTGGCCAGTTCACTGCTGCAAGTCTTGTCCATCGTGGTCCTTCTCCAGGATTCACTGATCCAACATTGTATTCTCATCTAGATGGTGGCAATTACCCAATAAAGCCTGTCTTAGAAGAAACTGCTGAAACATACTTCTATGAGAAGGTTAAAAAGGTAAATACATTGTAAATGTACACTCAGTTGCCAGCTTATTAGGTCAACCTTGTTGAAAATAACGTGATCTAATCTAACAGCTCTACAATAAATCCTGTGTTCATTAAGGTTATAATGTTCAGTTTGTTTTAGAGACATGTTGGTTCACCTGTATAATCAATGGAGAATGTAGTTTGTGCTGCTAATAACTGTAGCCTACTATGTTATTCTGACAGTTTTATTATTTTGTCCACTACATTTATTTTAATAAAGGAAATTTGAGAATGACAAAGATGGAGTGAGATTCAGTGGGGCTGAGCACAAATTTGTTGTTTAAACCGACACAAGGAGTGGGTTTTTTCCTAGCATGAAACTAGCTGGCAAGTGATTCAATATAGGAAACAATAACTTGATATATTGGCATCTATTAATTAGTCATCATTTAGCAAATATTGTCTACATGCAGCAGCATTACTCACCTTACACGGTTTGTTTGGAAGAAACTGTGCAAGGTTTTTTGCTTCTTTCTGGCTGGTTTGCTGAACATAGTTAACACAGTTTATCCTGTTGTTGACATCATTGGCAAGCTTAGATCATCTCTCCTCAGTCTGTATGGAGATTTCTGCAGAGGGGTGAGCTTACAGGAGAGCATTTGTCCATGGATGTATTAGTGTTTAAAAAGAAAACTTAACTCATCAGTTAAATTCATAGTGGGGCTGGTGAGGTTCATTGTGTTAAAAAGGATGATCTAAATACAGTTTTAGCAGGCTAAACTTTATAGTTGTTGGCATGCGTTAGCTTGCCAGTTAGCCCACGAGTTCTCAGAGCCTGCGCCGGACAGCTCTGTGGAGTGCTTCATTGTGTCTTCAACATGAGCCTGAGCGGCCAGAGGGTCCCTGTGATATGGAAGACGTCCTGCCTCATTCCACTGCCAAAGCCCAGCGGTCTATCGGACTACCGACCGGTGGCACTGACGTGACATATCACGGAACTGGATCCCCTCCAGTTCACCTATCAGCCCCAGATTGGAGTTGAGGTTGCCCTCATTTACCTGCTGAACCGCGTCCACCTGGACAAGCCGGGGAGCAATGTGAGGGTCACGTTCTTTGACTTCTTCAGTGCTTTCAATACCATCAGGCCTGCTCTACTGGGTGACAAGCTGACAGCGATGCTGGTGGATCCCCCCCTTGTGTCCTGGATTGTGGATTACCTCACTGGCTGACCACAGTACGTGTGCTTGCGGCACTGTGTGTCAGATACAGTGGTCAGCAACACCGGGGCCCCACAAGGGACTGTCCTCTCTCCTTTCCTCTTCACCCTTTACACCACGGACTTCAGCTACCAGACAGAGTCTCGCCATCTTCAGAAGTTTTCTGATGACTCTGTTGTCATTGGATGTATCAGCAAGGGTGAGGAGACTGAATACAGGGCTGTGGTGGATAACTTTGTCTCATGGTGTGAGCTGAACCACCTGCAGCTCAACACAACAAAGATAAAAGAGCTGGCGGTGGATCTGAGGAGAATGAGGACACCAGTGACCCCAGTTTCCATCCTGGGGCATAACGTGGACATCGTAGAACACTACAAGTATCTGGGTGTGTTCATCAACAATAAATTGGACTGGACTAAGAACACTGAAGTTCTTTACAAGAAGGGACAGAGCCGGCTCTATTTTCTGAGGAGGCTCTGCTCCTTTAACATCTGTCGGAGTATGCTGAGGATGTTTTATGAGTCTGTGGTGGCCAGTGCTATTCTGTTTGCGGTGGTGTGCTGGGGCAGCAGACTGAGAGTAGCCGATGCCAACAGACTCAATAAGCTGATCAGAAAGGCCGGTGACGTTGTGGGGGTGGAGCTGGACTCTTTGACAGCAGTGTCAGACAGGAGGATGCTGTCGAAGGTGCGGGCGATACTCACCCTCTCCACAACGCTCTGGTCGAACAGAGGAGCACCTTCAGCCAGAGACTGATTGCTCCTAACTGCACCACTGAGCGCCACAGGAAGTCATTCTTACCTGTGGCCATTAAACTGTACAACTCCTCCTCCTGTTAGTAATTTCTTCCAAAACTAAGGGATGTTTTTAGAGATGTCATTACACCAAAATGCCACTACATGATACATTATTCAAGACTTACAGCTATGTATGGCCCCTTGTGTGCGGTTTGGTGCAAGCGCTTAAAGGGAAAGCACCAATATTTCAAGAGTGTTGCAAGTAACTACAAAAATTTAGTAATGTAGCAAAAACCTTGGGTGACACACAACAAATGCAACAATGCTGGGAGCTTCCCCAAGACAATATTCTTGATGAACTTGAGATGGTGACAGGGACAAGGGGCAAACAGGTGCAGAAACTCTGTTTTCACTGCCCCCATTAGAGCTACAGAGATGTCTTGCTCATGTACATGGGACTAAAGATACATTGAAAAACATGCATGTTTCAGGGGTCATCATAAACAGTGTAAAATATGCAAGCAAAGATGTATTCATTGTTAATTACTTGCATTCAGAAAATATCCCTCTTTTTTTCTTAGTCAGTTCATTTTACACATTAACACACTGTGGCTTCTGTGTTGAAAATTTCTTGTCCTAGTGTGTTATGATTCCCATCTACATGCATACACAGTTGAAGTTAATCCACAATTATGTGTTATTAAACTAGGATAAGAAATGGACCTTCAGTCCCTGTGCGTGTACAACGTTGCTTATAAACTGTAAGTTACCCTCAGAAACATTTGAAACTTTTAGGGAATAGTGACTTAAAAATGGGAAAAGGAGAGAAAGCAACTGTTTAATAGAATGTATCATGCTGCATTTTACATTATCCTGAAAAAAACATTGTTAAAAGAGTTGATTAATGGATTGAATTGTGATGCTGTGATACCTTTTACATTATCACGCTGCATTTTACATTATCCTCAAAAAAACATTGTTGATACTTGATACATTGATACTTTTTACATTATCATGAAAAATGTACAATGATTTTAAAAATTCTGCATTGGTAGAAAATGTTTTTGTGATATTTTTTTCATGAATTCAATGTAATACTGCCACAATGGTATTTTACTTTTTTTACTTTATTTTTTTTAGTATTTCTCATGTTGTACTAAGAGCAAACATGCTATCACAAGGTACAAAGTGCTTGTTACTGGGGCAGTGCCCCCTAAAGGCCAAATCTGTATCATATTTAAGGGTAGGCTACATTTTAGTCCCATAGCATTTAGGTCCATTTTTGTCCCAGGGGTATATTTCTGTAGCCTGGGTCAAATGCCAAATGGGTCTGGACACAAAGTGTACATTTCCTCTATTCCCGAGGGGCGGTATCAACGACGGCTGTCACTGAAAGTGCCCCTTCATGCAACTGGAAAGACGGAAAACCAATCAGAGTAAATGAAACGTATGACGCCACTGTAAACAGACCAGCAAGCTGCAGTGGAGATGAGCTGTGATGATGTTGCGGATTTCCTCTTAACTGTGGACTCTGAGTTGCATGGCTGTGATTCCCAGCTTGGTTGCTTCCCTGACCTGCTCCTCCATGAGAGCAACTAGCGGAGAAGCAACAATAGCAACTGGGTTTTCACCGAGTCCCATCTTTTCCCAATCAACGGAGCCAGTTGGTAAATTAAACTTTTACCAAACCCCGTAGGAAGGATGGCAAACACATCCTTTTTTCCAATAAAGAATTTCAGTGCAGCTGTTTGCTCTGCTTTTGAAGAAAATATACATTCCAGTTTGTTCAACACATTAACCATCGCAGTTTCAAAATCAGTAGCCATGTTGGTTGTTTACGAAATGCATGCACTCCACTCCTTGTCCCTCCTATTCTGATGACGTGCCCACCCCAAAGTAATAAACGGTTGTGATTGGCCCGGTGATAGCCTCGCTCACCAGACCTTTCTCAAGAAAAGAAAGGTCTAGCTGCGCCGACTGTCACTTTAAGATTGGAGAAAAAAATGCCCCGGCTTTTTTTTTTATTTCTTTCAACCTATCACAGTCGTTCTTGGCGGTGCCACAGCAACGGTGCGCTTGAAAACTGCTACACAACCGGAGGTAGAAGGGCGGGACTTCAGCGGGTGGCTCGTTCCGCCCAATGAGAGGCTGATCTATGCAGCGAACTTCCACCCACTCAGACTAGCCTAGTAAGCTTTAACCGATGCCAGAATGCGCCTTAATGATTGCATGGCCAGACTGATCTGCGGAGCGAAATCGAATATGAGCTTGCGAGATTAGGATAGTTTCACCAGGCTAATGGAAAACAACTTAACATAACCAAATGAAAATAGCAAAGGTCAATCCCATCTACAAAAATGGAGAAAATTGTCACAAACAATTATTTTTCTAGCAATTAATCTAGTGATTTTTTTTTTTTGATTAATCAACTAATCTAACGACTAATTAATGACTAACTAATTTGACAATTATTATTATTCGATTATTTTTTCATTATTTGATTAACGAGGCAATTTAAACAATATGAATACCAAAACGTTTCTTATTAACATTAACATTTATTGAAACATAATATATAAAATTAAATTAATGTTAAATGTTAAACATCAAAACTATAAAGTGGCGCCTAGAGGGAAGTGTGTACCATTTCACAGAAGCCTACTCCTTCCGCAACAGCAAGGGGCCTCATGTCTTTGACAATCATTGGTAGAATGCTGTCTGTCAACACGGCAGCCATCTGTTGTGTGCAGGGAGTAGGGGTGTTCTTATGGAAAAAATCCTCCACACTTCTTTGCTGTCTCCTGAAAAGGTGACAAACCCCAAACACAAGGAATAATGAACTTACTTTAGTTTGTTCATGTACAGTCCACATCATTGCATGTTGATATGCTACTCATTCATCAGACATTTAATCAGAAAATAGGCTACTAGACCTAAACTTCAGAAAGGAGTGCTATTGATTAGATACTTATAAATGTATCCTACTCCTACTAACATTAAGCATCATCTGAATTTACTCAGACATTGGGCAAGTTGTGGTGTGTCATGGCAAATGACCCATACATTAATCTAATGATGTTTACCACTTGTTTTAACATACCAAGTAGCCGTTGCATGTTGACTTGAAACTTAAAATGGCAGCTAGAGTATATAATTCCATAACTGGAGTAAACGGCAACATGCCATGTTACAATTAGTAAGCATTTTTTACATAGTTACACACAAAAATATAACTTGTCCGCGACAGTGCAAGTGCAAGAAACATACCTGGTTGATAAACTGCAGATTTAAACTAGCCTACGCTAGTAAGAGTAGGATACATAAGTAGGCTAACCAAGCAACAGTCAAACGTTACATTAGACTAAGACTGAAACAAACACCCAACATGGGAAAGGGAAAAAGTTGACAGAACTTATGATGTTTTGCTGTCTTGATTCATGGCTCCAGGGTGTTGTCTTTTTAGATGCTCATTCATCGCCGTCGTGCTTATATGATATGCCAGCTGCGTTTTACACAATCGGCAAACCACGGTATCTGCTCCGCTGAATGTGAAGTGTTCCCAAAACGAAGTGTATGTTCACAGAAACGAAGAGCAGAACAAATGTAAAACAAAAATGTGTTTCAGTATTTGGAGTAAATTTGTGGAATGGGTTAGAGACAGAAATGAAAGTGTGTAATACACACATTAAAAAATGATTTAAACACAAGATGATTTACAAATATAAAACTGAAGTATGAACAACAAAGTGTACATGAAATGTGTTTGGGATATTTGGGCAGACAATATACCATAGACTTATTTCTGTAAGTTTCTTATGGTTCTGTATAGTTTAAAGGGAGCTGATAAAAAAACAATGAATCAAAAAAGGGTAGACATAATAAGCTAGTGCTTCAGCCTACACCTTTTCAGCCATAATGCCAAAAGGCATTAACTTAATGTTCATGTACTGTCCATCTACCAGTACATTTGTGTTTTATAAGTTGGAAAATGACCCAATTACACTAATTGATACTGTTATACTCATGTTATGTCATGTTTTGTGGCCTGTGCTGCAGAACTTCAAACCTTTGTAGCTCCAGTGCTATGCCCAAAAAGTTACAGTCCTGCTATTTATTTGATGTAATAACTTTTCATTTACATGTTGTGCAGCTGGGTGATAGTGAATTGCCATTCAGCATGAAAATACTGGGATATGAATTTTTGTCCATATCACCAAGTCCTACTTACTACTGATCATATGTCATGTGGTGTCCTACAGGACTCAGTCCTTGAACCTGTTTTGTTCAGTTTGTATCCATTACCCCTTGGCCATGTTCCCTATTTCACCTCTGTGTCCTACCACTGTTACTCTGATGACTCCCAGTTATATGTCTCATTTAGCCCTGAAAATTATACCACTCTGAATTCTCTGTACCACTGCCTTGCTTAGGGCTGGATAGCGTCCAACTTCCTGCAACTGAATACAGATAAGGATGTAGTCCTGGTTACTGGTCCTGATCATATTTCTAACAGTGTCACCCCACACCTTGGATCACTAATAATTAATACAAAACACCTAGCTGTCAAATTGGGAGTTGTTTTTGATCAATTTTATTAACACATTAACGGTACTGTTCTGTCCTGCTATTCACAAATCAGAAATATTGCCAAAGTCAAACTGGTGCTCAGCAAAAACATAGATAAACAACTCTAGGCAACCTTATTTTCTTCTGTTTAGATTATCTACTTGCTATAGTGATGTAACAGTTGCCTGGTGTAGAATGCAGCACAGCCTCTTAGAAATACTCGATCTGGGGAACACATTAGTCCAGTCCTGGAAGAATTACACCTGCTCCCTATTTAATACAGAATTCAATTAAAGATTTAATTGATTTCTTTTGAATCCCTACTTGGTCTAGCTACATGTGCATTCATGTCCATGCACAGATTTGAGCAAATATATAAGAAGTACTTCAATGGATAAATATCACTGCAGATGGTTTGGGAATTCAAATACAACGTGCAAATTATTTTCATCAAGCATGACACATCCATTTGACATCTCACCATGAAAAAAGTGCTTAAGCAGTCACAGTTCTGGCTGGCCAACATCATAGCTGCTAATACATTTTCTATGGAGCTCACTGGTGCATCCCCACACCCTACACTATCTGTCCTCATTTCAAAGATGACAGGAAAACATAGAGAGATTGAGGCGGAGAGACAGAAGGGTAGGTATTGCAAATATTTTGCAATATTTTAAATGTCTCACAGCTGGATGCAGATGTTGGAAAACATTCTCGTTAGCACTGATAAAGTTAATGAGTCTTTTATTTACATACACAACAGCTGATATTTAAGACAAATAGCCTATGCGTCTCGATTGGCCAGATCACAAATCTGATTGCTTTTTTTTCTCAGGCCACATGTAAACCAGGCTCAGCCCTCCTCCAGATTTTGAACAAGCATGCAAACACACACAAACACATAAAGATCATTCATACAAATCATTGCTCTCACACTCAGAGAGATAAGTCAGTGTTTTCATACACACAGCTTATTTTTACACTATGGCAGGACTAAAGATTACATGCATCTTGAAGAGACTGAAGCATAGGCTACAAACCTTTTCAACATCTTGCTGGTATGTGTGTGGTTTTTCTATCAATCAGACAAATGTAAACCTGGTATTCACTACAGTACCCCTGTTTTGATTTTCACCAACTCTTGATGATTCAGTGAATGAATGAACAGTGCAACAGTGCAAAGGATTTTTTTTGTGATACCAAAAGTAGCGCCACACTGAGGCTGACCTGCTTTGTCCTCCATTTTGTTTTTCCTGGACACATAAATTGCCAGCTTAGCCTCACCAGAAATAAAATTTAGGAGCTGCCACTTTTTTGATTCATTTTCCTCTACCCTGCACCATAAATAAACTTTGGAATAAAAAAATGTTTCGCTAAACAGAAAACATCTGTTAAAAGAGTGAAGAGCACTGCGAATCTCTTACATTCACTAAAAACATGAAAAACTGTCGCACGGAGGTGACAGAATGAGCACTGGTTTGACACAGCAGGATTAAGAACAGAAATAAAAGCATTTGATGGCACCATGTAAGATCCTCCACTGGAGGTCAGCTGTTCTTTTCTTGAGGGGAGGTTTGTATAAAACTCTCCACTGTGGACTCACTCCATCTCCACTTAGCCTGCCAATCCATGCAGTGGGCGCTCTCTCACACAGTCCCTTCCTGTTCATCACTTTGACACAGTTTTTGTAGAGGATTTTTCTGTCAACTGTGTACAAGCTGAACTTCTTGGGGTCTTTGAGGAGAGGTCCATCCAACTCTCCAAACTGGGGACATATGAAGCTCAGCGTAAGTTCAATCAGGAAGACCTTTCCGTGCTCATTCATTCACAGTTCTCCCTGTCTCACTCCCACTGCTTCCTCCAATCAGCTGCCACTGGGCGCACACTCTTTTGCTGTCCTATCGTAATTAGCCACGGCCTCCATCAGCCAATGAGGTTGTCACTACGAGATTTTAAATGGGTCCTCTCCTCTGCCGCTTTCAGCTGTCATTCTAGGCAGAATCGCCGCAGACAAGCTCACCTTACCCTTTTCCTGCAGTCATTGCTGATTGTACAGCCTCGTGCGTTTCCTCAGCAGCAGCGGAATCATCTCTCATTCATCAAGTCCTCCAGTTTAGGCTATTTCACCTGTTTATAAGTCATATTGTCAACGCACGTCTTCTGCCTCCGCTTCCTTCTTCAGTCTCGAGCTCAGTGCTGTGTACGGATTCAAGATGTGGACCAATCTACACCTAACATGATTTGTTTCTCCGTGACACATTGCATACGTGCACCCGGATTGCCACGCGCCGTCCCCCGTTACTCCGGCCAAGCTTCCACGCACACCTTGCTTCAGTCCCTGGACATGCTTCACCTCCGCCTCGCCACCGTCATTATCACCGCAGGCCTCCACATGCAGCGGCCGCCACACTCAGCCGACCGGTCAACTCAGCTGGCGTCCACCCCGAACCAGCGCTTCATTCTGTCTCCAGCCTCTCCAGCCCCGGAGCTCCTGAATCCCTCACGGCAAGAGAGCTGCCGGTTTAAGCCATCCGATCATCAGCCTCCCTCACTGTTAAGTGCGTGTCATATGATCAGCCTACTACTCCATTCAGTGCTGCAGACAATATTATCACTGCATCATTAATATGAAGTGATTTATTTATTCTCCCTTCACCCTCGTTTAAATGGGAAAACAGTTACCGCAATACTGCAATAGCGGCGGACCTCAATTTTCGGCTCACTGGGTTTCATCATAGTGAGCATATTAAGCAGGCACACCATGTCCTCCGTTTTCTCCGTTTTTTCCTTTTCGCTTTAAACTAAGCATTTTTTCCTCTGCATCTTCATTCATAAAATAAACTCACATGTGCATCATGCCGCTATCTTATCACACTTCCTGTATCATCTCAATCATAAGCCTTTCAGCGACTGTCCAGTGGGTTGTACGGGTTTTCAGGTGACCGAGAACATACTTCTAGCACAATCAATTAAAATTCGCCTCATTGCAGCACTCATATTTATTTGCATTCCCTTTCTTTCAGGAGCACAGCGTAGTTCACATGCGTGTCTACAGTATCCACGTGCTCCCACAACAGCTGTTTCATCAGGTGGCAATAAAATTAAAAAAAAAAAAAAAGTTCAACTTCATTCAACTTCATGGCCTTCCTCTACAATACCGCATCCTCAAAAAAAAAAAAACCTCTCTAAAACACTCTATCTGGACACTGTGCATTAGCCTATATTTGTTCCTATGTTTTGTTTTAATGATGTATTACTGATCTTTTCTTTCATGCTCTGCAGGCGTCCTTGGGCATCTTGAAAGGCGCCTCCAAATACAATGTATTATTCGTTATTGTTATTATCATTATTATTGTTGTTATCATTATTATTGTTGTTGTTGTTGTTGTTATCTTTATTATTATTATTATTATTATTATCATCATGTTTATATGGACAGTAATACAGAAGCAGCCACGTCTTGGGCTCCCTCCACCATGGTTGATTAACATGCACATTAAGAAAGGGTCAGTAAGTCTGCTCCTCCAGGGCTTTTATTTAGTGAGATTTACTTCATCTAGTACACAATGTTTTGAACCACCATTCTGACTCACACCGCGGCTATGATGGCCAGGGCTCAATCATCTTGTTCGCTATATTCTATTCTATTCTATCGCAAGCAGCTCCTTCCTGGCGGCACTCCAGGCGTTTTCTCAGCCCTCGTGCTATTTTTTAATTGTCATGTTTCCAGTCTGTGTGCAGTTCGGTTTATGCACATGATCAGTTCCGGTAATCACAGTTCCCAGTTGTAAATGGTCTAACTTATTTCAAGCTGCCCTTCACAATTATATTCATCTCGGATTCACCATTCACGATTTCATCCATGAATCGGGCCCGGAACATGCCTCAATACCGTCATGCAGAGCAGTAGCAGGGCAGCATCTAATCAGCCCGATTTTTCTTGTTTTCACGCACTTCAAGGACAGGTATAGCAGTTGTCAACTCATTTGAGCTCAGCAAGTAGCTGCGTGATCGCCCCCTCATGCACATGACATCTTTGTGCCATGTCGCTCTGTTCGTATTGAGTAATGATCCAGAGCATCATTCGTCGACTGCCTGTAGGGCAGGGCTATTCAATTACAAAATCAGTTGGGCCAGACTTTAAAACCAAGAAATTTAGCTGGGCCAGACTTTTTCAGTGGCCGGTAAGCAGCAGTTAATGACAAATTTTAAACCAACACAAATTAATGTCATGAAAAATAAAACAATGCTTATTCACTGCTTCCCTTTTAAATTTGGTCACATCTGACACAAGCATATCAAAAAGTGTCTAAAAATTTTTCCTGAAGACTATCTCGCCAGTTGTGTGTTCCTCTAACGGCAATAAGCCCAGCAATTCCTCTCGGAAGCATTTGCCGTCAAAAAACCGGACATATATGCACAGCTGTGCAGTGTCAGTTCTGTCTGTGGATTCATCGACTGCTATAGACATGACATCAGCTTTCTTCAGTTCTTCTAACAGTGTTTCAAACACATCTGTGGCTAAAATTTCAATCCTGCGAATGTTTGAAGTGTCTGACAGGGGTACGTTTTTAATAGCAGATGTCACACTTGTTTTAATTTTGTCGTCATTTATCACCTCATCCACGACGGCCAACATGCAGTCTTTCACGGTTTCCGAGTCTGTGAATGGCCTTTTTTTCTTTGCCAGGATCCAGGACACACGGAGGGAAGCTGCTGTAGCTCTCTCTTGGGCTGTGCATGACCGCACCATCGTAGTACAGCTCCGGTTGTAAGAAGCAATCAAACTCTGCACTTTTGCAGCCCTCTCCTGTGATCCCTCGGGAAAATTTGTACGGAAAGTCTGGTGTTTCTCAATGTGGTGCCTCCGAACATTATAATCTTTCGCACTCATGGCAAATTAAACACATTGGTTTGGCGCTTTGGTTTGGCGGCAAAATAAACAAGTACTTTTCAGTCCAGGCAGGGTTAAACCGACAGTTTTCATTATCAATTTTGCGTTTAAGGGTCGACAAAGACATGTTTTTACAGGTGGTACTATAGGACTACTACTTCGTTTACGTTTTCACAACAACACGCTGCATTCTGGGTTGAGTGTTGCTAGGCTACGGCAGAGTGTTGCATTCAGGGTCTGAACTACTGTAGGAATTTCTGTAGAAATATCTGTAGGCTCGCTGAGCACATTTTTCTCGGCTTTTCTCGGCTTTTCTCGGCTTTTCTGGTTGGGCCACTGGCTGGGCCACTCAAGGATTGCTTCTGGGCCGCATGTGGCCCGCGGGCCGCCATTTAAATAGCCCTGCTGTAGGGGGAAATGTAGCCGGTCAGCATACACTCGAAGATGCCCATGCAGTCTCTAATCCTCTAGTGACATTTGTCCATTTCAGCTGTAGGGCTTTTATCATAGGACCCACTACATCTATTTGGACAATAATCTTGATCCACTTATTGTTGAGTTAGATGCATCTAGCTTTGCACTTCCCAGTCAGTGTTGGTAATATCCATTAAGGCTGAGCAATACAGGAAGGTAGAAATGTATAGAAACGAATAGATCAATAAATAAATTCATCTCTAGAATAAAATAAAATTAAAATAAATAAATAAATAAATCAAAAATAATAAATAAATAAATAAAAAGTGATCTATATAATATACAAAGACAGAGATCAAGGACCAGGGCAAAATCTTTTTTTTTTTTTTTTTTTTTTCATGGGTAGCAAGTACCCACTGGTTTTGGGGGGAACTAAGTATGGCTCCATTCTAGCACCAATTCATAAATCAAAATTCTGCTCTCCAAATTCTTACTAACTCATGCAAATAGCTGGTGGTGGTCTTTCGTAGTTTCCTCTTTGGCTACCTTCAATCAAATCCCAGTTATGGTTTGTCCTTTTGCCCACCTTTACATTCGATGGAGCGACAGTCATGCATCAGCCATATGCCATTTCGTTTGCTTATCTTATTGCTATTGCTATTGCTATTGCATCATTGCTGACCTGAAATTCGCTTGTTGTGCAGTCCTATGTTCCTTGCACTCGTTAGGATGACTGTCACTTATCCCACGTTCTCTCAATACCCATGCTCTACACGTTCTCATGCCATTTGCAGTCATCGTGGCCCTCCAACTACATGCTGCATACACGAACACCCGCTCATCCGGTACTGCCCATCTATCATCTTATAATCCTCAATCATGCATCACCCATAAATATTCCAGTTTGGTGATATAATCACAAATTCTATCTCCCAATTCTCTATCTGCTTGTCCTGAGACATATTCTGCTGTATTCTTTTATTCAAGTTGGCCGTGATTAATTGCAATTTTATTCATTCATTTCCTTTAGCTGCCTGATCTCTTGCTCATTTACATGGTCTTCAGGACCTCAAGCAAATGCACAATCACGGTTTGTGGGACCTCATGCTGCATGCACTAACAACCTTGGTCTTCGGACCTCATGGATGCTCTATCATGTTCTGTGGGACCTCATGCTGCAGGCTCTTACACCCCTGGTCTTTGGGACCTCATACCAATGCCCCACTATGGTCTGTGGGATCTCATGCTTTATGCTCTGCCTCCCTCGGTCTTCAGACCTCATGCAAATGCCCCATCATGATCTGTGGACCCCATGCTGTATGCTCCAACACCCCTGGTCTTCGGGACCTCATGCAATGCCCCATGGTCTGTGACCTCTGGCACCACATGCCATATGACCTTATCCCCTGCCACTGCCATTTCACTCTAGCTTCATCTCAGTGGTTAGATCTATCCAAGCCTCCCTCTGCCACTTCCCTTCCATGCTCATCTCACATCCCCTGTTTTCTAGATAGCAGCTCCCCATTTGTTGTCATGCCATCCCAGCCTTCCCTCTGCTTATGACCTCGTCCCCTGCCACTGCCATTTCACCCTTGCTTCATCTCGGTGGTTAGATCTATCCAATCCTCCCTCTGCCACTTCCCTTCCATGCTCATCTCGTATCCCCTGTTCTCTAGATAGCATCTCCCCATTTGTTGTCCCAGTCTCATCCTGACCAAATGTTCTCATCAAGGTTAAATTACCCCATTCAGGAGTCATGCAGGCCTTCAAATCTGTCCTTTCACATTCACTGCCTCCTCATTTCAGTTTGTTCATTCTTCTTCTGCAATGCATTCCCTAGTAATCTTTATCTGCTTGTTTTGTTAGAAGCCTGTTGCCTCCCGGTAAGGTAAGGATTGCCTCACGTCATGCGGTTTGTCGTCCTTCTCACTCCTCACACCGTTTTGGGGGGTTCCCTAATTGGCTACGGATCCATCTCCCTCCTTACAGCTCACCATCTTGAAGGGGTCTAATCGCCAAAGACTTTTCACATTTTCACTTTCCATTCTCATGTGCATTTGTAATTAAATATTTTCTTTCCTAACCTAAACACGTCTCTCCTGATTGAAATGAAGCTCAGCGTAAGTTCAATCAGGAAGACCTTTCCGTGCTCATTCATTCACAGTTCTCCCTGTCTCACTCCCACTGCTTCCTCCAATCAGCTGCCACTGGGCGCACACTCTTTTGCTGTCCTATCGTAATTAGCCACGGCCTCCATCAGCCAATGAGGTTGTCACTACGAGATTTTAAATCTGTTCTCTCCTCTGCCACTTTAAGCTGTCATTCTAGGCAGAATCTGCGCCCCTCCTCCACCCCATTCACCTCCAGCCATCACATCCAAGGTCAAAGATAAACCCGAAGACTCATTCCTCTTCTCATCCGGATCATCAGCACCCTAATTGGCTATGGATCCATCACCCTCCTTACAGCTCACCATCTCGAAGGGGTCTAATCGCCAAAGACTTTTCACATTTTCACATTCCATTCTCATGTGCATAATTAAATATTTTCTTTCCTAACCTAAACATGTCTCTCCTGATTGAAATACAAACATCTGGGAACGGATTACCTTTGTCAGGTTCAGTCCCTTGGCCATAGTCCATGAGGAGGCTTCTCTCCCTCCCAGAGAGCCTCTGCCTCCAAAAACCCAGGACCTCCGGAGCGACCCTGGTGGACTGGATACCCAGCAGAGAAGCTACAGCCTTGTTTCCAAGGAAGACACCAAGATACTTTAGACCGTCTTTTCTCCAAGACAGATTTTGGGGAAGAAGTGGGAGACCATCACGCCATCCACCGACATCAAGGGCTTCGCTTTTTCTCCAGTTCACCCTCGCTGCAGACAGAGTGTTAAAAGAATTAGTTAAATTTGCTTAAAAAATCAACATCCTTTTGATTTTCTATCAGAACAATAACGTCATCCGCATGAGCAGATAAAACAATGTTTGCACTAAAACCAGGTTAAATCAGGCCATCAATGCTTGTGCAAATTTTACAGAGGAGATATTCTAGGGAGAGAGCATCCCAGACAGAGCCCTGCCGGATGCCTCTATGCACCTTGAAAGGACCACACAAACTGCCATTGAACTTCAGCATACCAGTGCTGAACCCAAACGTCTCCATGATTTTCCAGAGGAAGTTGTGTTCAACACAGTCAAATGCCTTTTCTTGGTCCAGTGAAATGAGACCAGTATTGATGCCCAGTGAGCTGAAAACCTCCAAAACATCTCTATGTAGACATTGTCTACCACAGACCTGCCAGGGACACAGGACGTCTCGTCCCAGTGGATGAACTGCTCCATATCTCTCCTCAGCTAAAGCCTCGGACAGAATTTTGAAATCTGTACATAGGAGGGACACAGGGTTCTTTATGTCCTGCAGATTGCCATGTGTGCTGTCTGCAATCTGTATGCATCCTTCTCCACACATCCATAAGGCCATGAGAATAGACAAGATGCTTCAGAGTATGTTGGGAGACTGGATGAAGCTCTGCATAGTAACGGTCTAAAAACTCGTACTCAGTAAAGTTAAAATCCCCACCGAAAAATAAAAAATCTTCCGAGCCACAGCATTTCAATCTTTTTTTTTTTTTTTTTTTCCAGAAAGCTCTTCTGCTCTGTACCTTTGGTTAGAGCATAAATATTGATAAAAAACAGAGTATGATGAAAACACCTCCCCATTACAACATGCTCGACCTCCAGGGATGATGGAGTAAAAGCTCTGGAGAACAGGAAGCCATGTTATTGTTCTTTGCATTCTTTTGCTTATTTAGGCCTATGTGTTTTTATCATTCAATAATGATTTTAAGAATTTATTGTAATTTATTTATTGTATTTAAAGATTAATTGTCTTTATTGTAGTATTTATTCAACAGCATTTTAAATATTGATTATCTAATATGAATTGTATAGCCTACCTGGTGTCGGAAAAGTGGCTGAATAAAATTGTTCTCTTCACATCTGACCTGTTTGATCCCATTTATATTGTGTTGTTGTAGATCAGACTAGTGCACCAGTGAAAGGTGATAAAATTAGTTCTACTATGACAACATTTAAATGCTGTTTACATGTAGCCTACGATGATCAATTAATACTCAATACATATTCATGTATGATGATCACAACACTTGAAATTGGGTCACTCTGCATCATGAGTACTTTGAACTTTTAATTTTCAGTAGGCCTACATTTTGCTGATGATACTTTTACTCAAGTCAGATTTGGTGTGCAGCACTTTTACTTGTGACTGAGTTTTTGTTCTTTGTTGTGATATTCCTGGGTACTTTGTCCACAACTGGACAAACATATCGAACAGACATACAAGCATCGCACGTCTCATCCTCATCCTCATTCTCCACTTTCTTTCTGGGATCTGCCTCCTCAGCTGGGCAGCCTCCTCCTCAGCCTGCAGGTACAGCAGTCCTGCTGCAATAACTGCGCCAAGATGTGTTCTCCGATCCGTTATTGATTTTTGATTTCCATCTCGCCAATGCTCACGATCACAATAACCACCAACTCTCCACAAACTTTTCTCCCTGCACTCAACTTTTGATTATAATCAGAAGCCAGCTGCGGGGAAAAGGTTTTAAAAGACATTTTATGAAAATATTTTGGCTATTTATGTTTTTGTATGTCAGCTATATGTTTAAACCTTAAAAACATATACATATTCATTTCTTACAATGTCTATGAAAAGACGCAGGGCTGGGCTGTGTTTATATTGTTTTATTCTAAATGCATACATCACAGTACAACAGCCAAGGTGAGCGGAGGTGGTGACATCAAGTTCGTTGCTGTTCCAAAAGTAGAAATGACTGTACTCCCGTCCTCCTGTTCCCCCGTTCTTGGGAAGTCCGGACTCTCGCGTGGACCTGCCAAGTCCGAACTTGCCGAGTCCACAAGTCCGAACTGCCGAATTTGAGTATTGAGAAACGGCTAATGTGTCTGGGCTGCCAGATTTGTCTGGGGTCCCATACTAACTGATGACATCATGCATTATGATTGGCTTTATGACAGTCACAAATCCTGATTGGTTGTAGCCATGGTTGTGGCTGGAAGTTTAAGGAAATGATTGCAATGTAGAGAGTTTGAGGAGAGAAATAAAAATAATAAATTGAAAGTTTTCTCTTCAGCTGTATTCTGAATGAAATATCAAAACATTAATCTGAAAAGCGGCAAGCTAGTTAAAGATGTCCTCCAAGTATCAGAAATACTTTATTGAATGGTGATGTTTCAACAAACCCTCATTGATTTATGGCCAAATTGTGTGAGGGGCCTCTGCACTTGTTTGGAACTGGTTGTGCCCGCTACTGACCGATCTTAATTTTTTTTTACATAGGCTACGTGGTTCAACATTAGAAATTAACACTCCCTGCAAGTTTTTGAGTATTAGTTTCTTGATATTTTTTTTAATACTGAAAAGGTAGGACTACAGCAATAAACAGTAACAGCAGTAAGACTGAAATTCACTTTACCATGAGTAAGGACCAAAAGAAAAAAAAATGTAGTGTTCAAATGATCAAAATTGACTGTTATTTAATAAAAGACGTCATTGTCATTTTAATTTTATGTAAGGGATAATGCCCAATGAGGTGTCCATTATCAGAAATGAATGGACTACGCGGAGGCGTGAACCCTCCGATGCGAAGCGGAGAAATGCATATTAAATCAATTATTTATGCTTTAATATGTTTTACAGTTAAAATCAAGAGTTTTTCACAAGCCACAGCTGAGCGGACTATTTAATCTTTGCAGTTCACAGGCGTTGCCATGGAAACCCGCTGTGGCCGCAGCGTAGAGAGCGTAGCGACTCTGATCAGTGAAGGGAAGTGAGATGACGGCTAAACGTTACGTGATATTATTCAGAGGATGATTATTTCAGAAAGCCAGTGCACTTCTTAACGCTTGTGTGTTACAGACTCTGGTGGTCAGAGGATGATGTGCAAAAAACAACTTGAGATATTACTTTCATGATTCATTGGTGTTCATTTATATGCCCAAGAAAATTTGTTTCAAATAATCAACATCCAAATAGTAGTCAAAATTGTTTTTAATTGCAACAAATAATTCATAAACATAGTCTAGTAGTCGAGATTAAATCATATAAACACATTGACAAATTAATGATTGTTTCCTATTTAAAATGAAATGCTACATTATCATTAATAGTGAAATTTGAAAGTGATATGGGTTTGTCCATCATAGTGACATTCGAAGGACGGAGATTGACAGATTGAGCACTGCTTGTTGAGACATTTGGAGACGACAAGATGTTGCTCCAGTCTTGTCTCTTCTGGGTCACCATCACGGGCATGATCTGACGAGTTTCCAGGCCGGTGTGAGAGAGCCGACCTACAGCTGTGCTCCGGAGGCTGTGATTGGTGAAGACCCGCGACTCCTTGTGCCGTTTCTCCCTTTTCTTTTCATTCTCTATCCTCTCTTCTTTTGCATCCCAGTCATCAAAATGATCAAATTCACCAAATAAGTTAAATGAAACGATAAAATCACTCATGATGCCCGTTGTAATCCATTGCCTCTGCTCTGAGTCTCCGTTGCTATGGTTACAAACTAGCAGTTGAGCCAGCGCAATAATTTAGAACCTGTCATCAGGCAATTTGACCGGAACGTCTTTTTAGCTGTCCTATAACACCTTTTAACGGACACCCTGCAGCCAGTCAGAATTGAGTTTTCACCCAGACCATGGTATAAATTAGATTATTGCAGTGTGTGAAAAAGTCTCAGGGCCACTCAGAGGGAGGAGTTGTACAGTTGTACAGTTTGATGGCCACAGGCAGGAATGATTTCCTGTGGCACCCAGTGGTACATTTTGGTGATATGAGTCTCCCATTGAAAGTACTCTTGTGCCTGACCAGCACGTGGTGGAGTGGGTGTGAGACATTGTCCAAGATAGTTCGTAGCTTAGACAGCATCTGACAGAAACAGCCTTTACTTCTGCAAAGTTATTTCCTAACAATGTAACAAATTAGCCATGAACACAGTGCCCACCTACAGGCCATTGAGCCGCACACCCAAACACACCCGCTCCAAGCAGAGGCAGAACAGAGGCTGCAGAGTTTCTGTTGAGGAGATGTCATGTCATGCTTTCTTCATTGTGACCAAAAAACTGCCCTTGTTTGGACTGCCAAAGGAGGAGCGAACAAACAAGAAGTGGTTGGAATTTATTTTTGATACAATTCCCCCACAATACAATCCAGACATATTATTGTGTACCCTCTATTTTCCTGAGGACTGTTTTACAAACTGGCAACAGTTTACAGCTGGATTTTCACAACGATTACTGCTGAAAGACGGAGGAGTTCCCTTTATTGGACAAATCTGGACATCACAGCTTGTAAGTATGCTTAATGAGTTGTGAATTTGTTGTGTAAAAACAAACGAGGGAGCTGCTATTAAGTATTGAAGTGTGGAGTAGGTGGCTGTAGGAACGTTAGGCTGTACACACAGTGCTTAGCTGTAGGCCTTGGATAAACCAAAGCTTTTATTTGAATGCTTTTGCTACTCGCCGTACAATAAATTAAACTCACAGCTGGGTGGTGTCAGTAAGATGAATTTAACAATTGAATTGTGGAGAATCTAACAGAGCGATTAGCTGACAGGATGGCAGCAATAAGATCTGGGGTCGAGTTTCATTGTGAATCAGCTTTTAAGTAGGACCTATTATGCTTTCTCCCCTTCCTTTGTGTTTTACACAGTATTATATCCATAGGTCTCGGCTAACTGGCTCACCATTGTTATTGTTTTGTAAAGTGACCTTGGGTTTCTTGAAAGGCACTGTATAAATTAAAGTTTGGGGTGGAAATGGACAAGGAACCACCTGAACCCTATTATGCCACAGTCACTGTCAGAGGGTGGGACATTACATTTGAGATTGATTCAGGGGCTACTGCATCCGTCATCAGTGAGGAAACTTACAGGAGAACATGGGGGTCTAACCTGCCTCCACTCAGACGATTAAAGCTCAGACTCAGGACTTACACAGGGCAGCCCATTCCTCACTTAGGAGTGATCTATGTGGACATTTCAGCAGAGGGTCAAAAGGCGAAAGCCAGGCTGGTGATAGCTAAAGGCAGCGGGCCCAGTCTTTTGGGCCGCGATTGGCTTCGCAAAATCCGACTCAATTGGTGTGAGATAAAGTATGCACGCACGACAGAGGACATTCTGAAGCGGTACAGTGACGTGTTCAGGGATGAACTGGGCACACTGAAGGGCATGACAGTAAAGCTCCATGTCAACCCTGAGGCCATGCCTAGGTTTTTCAAACCCAGGTCAGTACCCCATGCCATGAAAGGCAAAGTTGAGGAAGAGCTGGAGTGGTTGCAGAAGCCGGGCATCATCGGGCCCGTCCAGTTTTCAAGGTGGGCGGCGCCAATTGTTCCCATTTTGAAAGAACAAAACTGCAGAGATATGAGGTTGAGGAGACAACATCACTGCATAGAACAAACTGATCCAGGAAGCAACATGTGTTTTACTATGAAACTTTGATTTCATATAAATGATGTGGAAAAACTGTGATACATTGCTACGTTATACATATTGTAGATTACAAGCACAAGGTGAAGATGATTATAACATGCAGCTACATTTTAGTAGAATGGTTTCAGTAAACATGACAGCTAAGATATCTGAACGTACCAATTATTTCTATTCATTTGTTTTTGTATAATACAGAAATCTGTCATCTGTCTCAATCTGCTGTGGTAAAATTGATGAATTCACGGGTTAAAATTTTTGTGGTTTTAAGGGTAATGTGTTAGTAGCAGAATTTCTAGTCTTTGTTGCGAAGGTCTATCAGCTCATGTGTCTTCACTCAAATTGATAGCTCAGCTACAGATTGTTGTTTGCGGCAGCCGGCGGAGGTGAAATCAGATTAGGTACAGCTCTAAGTCTAAGTACCAATCACAACAGACTGAGTGAGCTGACCGATCAGAGCAGACTGGGCTGCTGGAGAGGCGGGACATAAGCCCAAACACAGCGTTTCAGACAGAGGTGCTGCAGCAATTGGCAGTATGAGACAAATAATTTGTTTTTTAAACATTAAAGCAAATAAATCTATTTCACAAAACCCCAATATTACATAGTATTAATATGACCCTGAAAATAAGCATACTAGGTCCACTTTAAAGGGCAAAATCTTTAACCTTTAAATAGCAAAAAGCTGCTCAAACAACAAATGTAAAGAAGCACAGTAAAAAAATATGATGTAAAAATATTTATAAATGTCAAGGTCAAGGTCTTTTGCCTAACCCCTGACCCTAACCCACACATCCATATCAACACTAACATAGCATTTATTTTATTTTCTTTGCAACAATGGCTTGCAAACCTCAATAATGGAAAAGTAGGAGAAAAATACCGGTGTTTTTACTGCTCATTGTTTAGTGTGCGTTTGCTCTACTGGGGAAGCAGGAGAAAATAGAAATACTTCTACTGTTAATATTCTCTCTCTCTCTCTCTCTCTCTCTCTCTCTCTCTCTCTCTCTCTCTCTCTCTCTCTCTCTCTCTCTCTCTCTCTCTCTCTCTCTCTCTCTCTCTCTCTCTCTCTCTCTCTCTCTCACGTGTCCTGTTACTGCATGTCACTAACTCGGTCGCACTCAACCTCTTCTCCAGAGTCTTTGTGCTCCACTACCTCACAGGTTAACTTCTACCACAGCACTGCTTGGATAGTGTGACGTGTGAGGTTGTGCTGCTGCTGATGTGTCAAATGCCTCCTGCTGATTTTGTTATCATTAGTCATTAGTCAACTCATCTTGAAGTGCCTGGGCTGTCACCTAACTACATGGTCATTAATTAGCATAACAATTGCTTCACTCTGACAAATACGTGTGTGTGTGTGTGTGTGTGTGTGTGTGTTCGTGTGTCTGTGTATGTGTGTGTGTGTGTGTCATACATATACTCTTATTATACACATTTGATTATTGTCACATATGTGAACCATTAGATATTAATATACACTTTCAACATATTGTACAACAATAGCCAGAATTATAATTATAATATTATTACTTTCATTAATGTTGTTGTAAGCTACTGTCATTACTGTCTGTCCTGCATCTCTCTCTGTCTCCCCTTCTGTCTCATTGGGTCCTAACAACAGAGGGATGTTGTATGCTGTAAAGCCCTGTGGGGCAAATTGTGATTTGTGATATTGATTGCTTGATTGATTGCTTGATTGATTGATTGACTGATTGATTGATGTCCTCGTCAGTTGTTTGGTTTTCAGAAACCATCAAAGTTCTATTCCCAAGTCATGGCTTCATTGTCAAAAATGACATTTTGTTCTATTTACATTGCTTGTTTTATCAACATTTCAACTCTTACGAATAGGCTAATTCTCACTGTCTATGTGAGCTGGACGCCGACAGCGAGAGGCAGAGGTCCCGTCTGTGGTAACTTCAGTTTTAAAAGAACCACTCGACAACGTCTTGTCCGTAGTTGCACTTTATATAAGGACGGCAAAATGAAAAGTACATACAGAGTTGAAGTGTCCTTCAAAATAAAATAGCACATACCAACCAGCTTATCTTTTACAACATCGACCCCTGGTGGGCGCATGGCTATTGTGCTCTTATTCTAATAAAGATTAACTTAATAATGTTCACATTACAACACCGCCCATTGCTGCTCGCAGCTTTAATCTATTCTTTAATCTTTAAGATTCTATCTGTCTGAGTAATCACTGTACTGCAATGTTCTTCTTGCTTAGTCAGATCTGCTGTATTAACTGGTGTGCTAATACTGTCAGCCAACACTGCCCTCTCTCAGGAACATCAGTGTCAGCAATCAGCATCTATTTCATGGCCTACATATAATGTCTCAGGCAGAATATGCACCAAACTGCTTCACTTATGGTTGGTCTGACATTTAAATTACACCCCCCGAGCAAAGGGTGACTCTATAAAATACCAAGGGTTATATAAAGGCCTGCCCAGATGGGATTAATTATAACAGAAGAGATCAAGTTTGTAAATTTTTGTCTTGCGCAGGAAAGCTTTTTTCAATGAAAGAAAAATATATGCTTTGTCAAGTGTAAGGTATAAATGTAAACCATTAATCCAAGTAAGAACATTAAATGAAATCAACGTCCTGCAGTGTTAAGATTTACAGACCAGACACAATCCTGACATATTGTCCTGCTTGTAACAGGTTTAAAACCACATTAATGTGGTGAGAAACAGTAGATTACAGCGGTAAAGTGCCAGTATTGTCATTTACGCCCTGCGAGTACACAAAAAGCTTTTTAAGTGGGCACATTTTTGAGTGTATGCCTATGGACCTGTCATAGTTGCGATGATTCCCAATTGTTGATGAACCTGTTTTGTTAAATGTTTTACACTATCATTTACTGTCATTGACAGTCTTTTAAGGTTGCTGCAATTAAATCTCTTCTAAAAAAGCCCACCCTGGATCCAGAGGTGTTTGCCAACTATAGACCCATATCCAATCTTCCCTTTCTTCCAAAACCCTTGAGAAAGTAGTCGCAGACCAGCTGTGTGATATTCTCCATGATAATAATTTATTTGAAGTCAGGATTTAGAGTGCATCATAGCACAGAGACAGCACTAGTAAAAATTACAAATGATCTTCTGATTGCTTCAGACAGATTTGACACAAATGACCATCAAATTTGAGAGGGACCCAGCTGCAGACATGATGGCGGACATGGGCGCCGCCATATATCCAATCTATACCGGAAGTCACAGTTGGTCTGTGTGTGTATTATTTGCCGAAGAAGAAGAGGAAGAAGACAACGGAGAAGACAAAGAGAAGAATGCAAACAATACACACATGACTAAGAGAAAGACCGGTAATTCCCTTTTGGGAACGAGTCTTTTTAATTATTAGAATTAGACAACTTTATTGTCATTGTACATTGTACAACGAAATTCTGTTCAGCACTTGGCACTAGCAGTACTAACATTAGCTAGTAGCTAGCACTAGCATAGAGTACCAAGCCGCTGCGTTTATACACACCGTCATCTTTTATATTTTAACACGCGTGTTATGTTCTCTAAGATGCAATTCTACGTAATGCATCGAATCATTAGGGGAATCTCAGCATGCACAAATTACTACCACCAGATGGTGGGTTTAGCTACATTTGTTGTGTAAAAACGAGGGTATGATTGGTATTAAGTTAACGTTAGCTGCTCAAGGTCTGTTGTGCTCCCTTTCATCAATGTCTGTGTAAACAGTGTTAATGTTGGTCAGAGACTATTACTGCCCTCGCTTGATGTGTTTGCAGCGGGGTTAATATGTGTTCCTCTGCTTTTTGGTGTGTTGTGGTGTAAAACATCTGTGCACACACTCACTGCACACAAGCCATTTTTTCCCCCAATTTGTGGTTCGCCTGGTCTCCTTGTGTATTAATGCTTGTATAACCTCAACCCTGTACTGCTCAATCAAGGAACATACAGCTTTTTTTTCCCGGAGATATTCTAAAAATAGTAACAAGAGTCGTCTCATGTGGTATATGACATGAGTGACCCCCGAGGGTTAACTGGGTCAGGTAAATAAGAGATAAGATAAGATAAATGACCAAAAATGAGAGCGCGATCCAGAGGCACCTGAAAAACCATACGGAAAATGCAGTTCATTTCCATGGTATGTTGATGAGAAGTATCTGTTTGAGATCATATACTTCTACATGTAACAGTAATGTTTAATGATATCTGTTTGGGACACAACAAGACATTTTAGCCTGCATCTTGGGATCTTGGGATTTGTGGAACAGTGGTTGACATTTTATACCATTTTCTTACATTTTATAGACCAAACAAATAAATTATTTTACTGTTTTTCCATTATTTTCTTTGTTTTTTTCTCTACTTTTGAGATTGATATGGATATCTGGAATAAAAACTTGTTCACAAAAAAGAGAACTCCAAGTCTCCTTCTTTATGTTGCCAATACAATAGTGTAATATTGTGTTTACATGTGTTCCTGAAATATAATAGAATACATCTGACAATATGACAATCTAATTATTACGTTCATTTAATAGTTAAATAGTTACAATAACCATACTGATGTAAGAGTAAGTATGACAGTTGTTGTGTCCATGGTTTTCAGCTGTTTTGAATGTCAAGATAGTAATCTGTGATAGTAATCATTTTTGTGATCTGGACAAGATGGCGCCAGGGTGCTCGGCTGGCCATCTGTCGCTCTGCTCTGTGTTAGTTGTATGCTTATTGAATTATCTGATCTGTAAAGAGGTATCATCTGTGCTCACCTATGATTGCCAAACTCTGCTTGAGATTGGAGGCTTGTTCGATCAGCTCAAATGTGACCCGTTGGTGAGCTCCCCTCCATGCCTCAAGGAAATCCCGGCGTTCCTGAGGCGTCCTCCCCTCTACCTTCCCACAAGAAATGCCACAGAAGACGTGGTAAATGCAGAGGTCTCCAGGTTAGGCTCGAGGCTCACCTGAGGTCTGTTCATGTGTCTGATCCCTGCAGTGATCTGCATTTTCCGGACGTCCCTCCTGCCCTGCACTGGTGAAGGACAAGAGACCGATCCGGATCCGGCCTGTGTTACCTGACGTTGGCGGCTCTGACAGCGTCAGCTGTTCGGTGGACCCCGATCAGCTGTTGCTGCCTTCTACCCGCTGGCGTGTTCGAACCGGAAGACACGGCGTGGACCGTCAGAACCTCCGCTCACTGAAGCGTGCTTCACCCTCACCTGACACTGTTGATCTTCATTTGGCTTTGCTCAATGTGAGATCCGTCATCAACAAAACTTTTTACTTAACAATTTCTTTACGTCACGCAAACTGGATTTTATGTTCCTAATGGAGACCTGGCTCCGTGAGGGTGAACTTATCTCTTTTTCGGAGCTCCTTCCCCCTGAATGTAGTTTCTTCAGCTCCCCTCGCACCACTGGCAAAGGTGGAGGACTGGCATCCATCCACCTTTCACTGCCAGCAGTCTCCAGCTGTCAGCTATTCCAGCTTCGAGCTCCAACTCATTGAGGTAAATTTCCCCATGACTGTTCTCTGTGTGGTGGTCTATCGCCCCCCGAAATTTAACAAAGACTTTATATGGGACTTTGCAGAATTTGTGTCGGGTGTGACTCTTAAATATGATCACTTTTTAATTGTCGGTGATTTTAATGTACATGTCTGCTGTGAGAGCCGACCTCTGGTCAGAGACTTTCTGAGTTTCATGGACTCTTTTAAACTCACGCAGTCTGTTTGGGGGCCGACGCATGAAAAAGGCCACATTCTTGACCTTGTGTTGTCATATGGATTGAATGTACAGATAACAGAAATCTGCCACACACCCTTATCTGACCATCTACCAGTCTTATTCTCCTTCTCTCTGCCTGCTCCCTCCACTACGGACTCCCGTTCGCCGTCTCCGTGTTTCTAATTCTTCAACTCCTCTGCAGTTTTCCACTGCTTTTAAAGACTCTCTCCTATATTCTCTGGATGACTTCGGCGCCCTCAGTGTGGATTTCCTTATAGCGATGTTTGACTCACTCTGTACTGAGATTCTAGACTCCATTGCGCCCCTGACTCTGAAGCGCATAAAGCCACAGTCTGAGCCTTGGCTAAATGAGTCCACTCGCGCGCTCAGACGCGCATGTAGGCTGGCGGAGAGAAAGTGGAAAAAGGACAAACTCCAGATTTCTCGGGATCCTCACTTGTTTCCACAAATGCTCACAAGCCTCATGTTCTTTTCAATGTATTTGACTCACTGGCGAATCCTTGTGATGCTGTCTGTATTAAGCCGTCTTCTTCTCTGTGCGAGGATTTTTTGCAGTTTTTTAATAATCAGATTTCTGCTCTTAGATCCCAGCTCCTTCAGTCTGCTCAGGACCCCTCAGTCCCACAGCAAGCTCAGCTGTTTTTCACCAGTTTGAGCTTGTTTCACTCTCTCAACTCACTGAAGTAGTTGAACACTTACGCCCTGCTAACTGCCCAACTGACAGCATTCCTTCCCGTTTGTTTAAGGAGGTTTTCAGGTCAGTTGAGTCTTTTATTTTAAAACTTATAAATATGTGTCTCATCTCTGGATGTGTTCCATCCTCCTTTAAACATGCCATGGTGCAGCCTCTTTTGAAAAAGAACAATTTGGATCCCTCTGTATTGGCTAATTTCAGGCCAATTTCCAAACTTCCTTTTATTTCCAAGGTTTTAGAGAAAGTCGTTTTTAATCAACTCCAAGACTTTTTAAAAGGGGCCAGTTTTTAATGATCTTTTGTTAAACCTTGATTCTGGTAACTGTGCCATTTTCATTCTTCTTGACCTAACAGTGGCGTTTGACTCAGTGGATCACACAATTCTCCTGTCACGCCTAGAACATTGTGTAGGTATAAAAGTCACCGTTTTAAGTTGGTTTAAATCGTACCTCTCGGACAGATCCTTTTCTGTTCATATGGGGCAGTTTTCCTCCTCAGTGGCCCCCCAGGGGTCAGTTCTGGGCCCCCTATTGTTCTCCCTTTATATGCTACCCCTGGGGTCGATATTTAGGAAGCATGGTATTCCCTTTCACTGCTTTGCTGATGACGTGCAGGTGTTTTTGCCGTTAAAATTCCCCTCCAAAGATTACCTTCAGGCCGTGCTAAACTGCATAAGTGATATTAAAACATGGATGGACTTAAACTTCTTAAAATTAAATGAAATCAAAACAGAGGTTGTCCTGTTCGGTCGCCCTGATTTGGTTCAGGTCCTTGCCACCTCCCTGGGCCCACTAGCACCTCAAATGAGATCCCACGCTAGGAATCTTGGTGTGATTATTGATGGTGTTTTTAAGCTAGACAAACAGGTCAGCTCAGTGGTCAAGTCTTTTTTCAGCTGAGGCTTCTAGCCAAAGTTAAACCTTATCTAAACCAGAAAGACCTCGAAAAAGTTATCCATGCTTTTATTACCTCTCATTTAGATTACTGCAACTCCCTGTACGTTGGCATTGAGCAATCAGAGCTTAACCGCCTGCAGCTTGTTCAGAATGCAGCAGCCCGCCTCCTAACTAGGACAAAGAAACGCGAGCACATAACTCCGGTGCTCTCTTCACTTCACTGGCTTTCAGTTGGGTACAGGATTGATTTTAAGATTCTTTTATTTGTTTTTAAGTCTCTGAATGGGCTGGCTCCGGAGTACCTTTCTGACCTTGTTGTGTAGCATCGGCCCTCCAGAGCTCTCAAATCAGCGAATCAGATGGTCTTGGATGTTCCTCGATCACTATTAAAAACTAGAGGAGATCGAGCCTTTGCAGTCATGGCTCCCACTTTGTGGAACGCATTACTGTTGACTGTGAAGACTACGAATAGCCTCTCCACTTTTAAATCACTGCTCAAGACTCACTTGTTCACCTTGGCCTTTGGCCTTTGGAGTACAGTCACCTCTATTTGGTCTTTTACCTTTGTTATATTTTACTGTGTAAATGTTCTTTTTTGTGTGTTGTTGTTCTTGCTTACTTAACTGTAAAGCACTTTGGTTGACCGTTGGCTGTTTTAAAGGTGCTATATAAATAAAGTTGACATTGACATTGACATGACATTGACATCTGCCCAATAAATGAAAGTGCTCACCTTATTCAAAGGTGTAATATGTAGTTTTTCCACATAAAAATTTCTAAAAACGACTAAACCAATATTATATATTTTGTTTTGTTGAGTACTTTGATTGTCAGAAATGTTTCCAACAATTTTTCAAACCCAGATAAATATGAAAAATTAATAACAGTTAAGGACCGTGTCATTAGGTCGCAATGGCGGCGTAACTCCAGTTACCATAGACATTAAATGAAGGAGAAGAAGGAGAAGCAGACCGGATGAGAAGTCAGAGAATGAACGTTACTGTTGTTAGGCTAAGCTAACTCGTCATGGATCATGCTTATGCATTGACGGTTGCTGCACCTTCTGACACTGAAGCTGTCCCGGTAAACAACCCGGTAAAACGGAAACATACGGGTCAACCAAGCGATCCCAGAAGAATCTGGGATAAGAAGAGAGCTAAATTCAGGATAAATATTGGTGTGGCCTTTCCGAGATGGAAAGAGCAAGAGTAAGCAAACATCTGGCTGATGTGATCAAAATATTAATAATTTACACCAGTGTATTGCAAGTACTGCTGCCCGCCGGGGCACCAGCGCTGCAGAGCGGTGTGGAGTGGAGGCTGGCTAACCACAACATCTAACGTTAACGATAGGTTTCTATAATGCTGAGCTGATGCCGGTAAATGAACTGCATTTATAAAAGAGGCAGAGGAATAGCTAAACATAATACGCACTGAGCAAGAGAGAGAGCAGAGAGGGAGAAGCCATCGCTAACTGTAAAACTAAGTAACTAGCAGTTTGCTAACCGCTCAGCTAAAGTAAGCAGCATTTCTGAATAGAGTGTAAATAACTGAGGTTAGCGAGACAGTCACTAAAAAAAGAGAGCCATGACTTTAACACACGGAAAACCAGACATTATAATCAGTTTATTAAAAAAAACCCGGACACCCCAGATGGGATGTGAAAAGTGGACATGTCCAGGCAAAAGAGGACGTTTGGTCAGCCTAAGTAACATTACTACTGATAGTTAGATCAGAGTTTGATGATCCGGTGTAGGTACCAGATCGGCTCGGGCATCTACACCGGCCGACGGACCCCATTTGCATAAAGTGAAGCATAAAGTGAATATAACTTCAGTAATATATCTTGTCCATGAGAATTTCTCTGCTGCTGAAGCTCGCTCTGCAAAAAAAAACTGCCACGGCCGGTTTCAGTTATATGGAGTGAGGAACGTATCTGTTATATAACTACAACTCCCATGATCCCACGCTACTTCGTGACGTCATCCAACTCCGTCTTCTGTTATTGTTTTGGTTTGAGACCCCTAGTGGCAGAAAATTACATATTGCACGTTTAGCAGTCGCGAGTTCGACTCCGGCTTGCAATACTTTGCTGCATGTCGTCCCCCCACTCTCTCTGTCTACCCATTTCACACTGTCCTGTATATTAAAGGCAAAAAAGCCCAAAAAAAATAATCTTAAAAAAAAAAAATTAATCCAACTAAAATTCATGTGTTTGCTGATTTTGTGCAATTTTTGTAGGTTTAACTTGTTGAGGTCAATGTTATTCCAAACAAAACATGATTGTATTTGAAATAATTGTATTACTATTATTATTATTATTAATATTATTATTATTTATTTTATTTTTTATATATATATATATATATATATATAATTGTTGGTTGCTTCAAAGTTTGTAAATATATTGCTTAAATAAATTATATAAAAAGACAGATTTAAAAACTGACTTATGGGGGGAAAAAAACAACAAAAAACTGACTTCTGGTATGTATGAAACTTCCGGTATGGACTTCCAGTATCGTAGACACGAAGAAGATTAACTTCCGGTATGGACTTCCGGTATGGATTGTATATATGGCGGCGCCCTTGTCCGCCATCTTGTCTGCAGCTGGGTACTCTTGTCAAATTCTGCTACAGAGAGCGAAACATTTAATTGGCCTTAAAGCTTCTGCACTAAGCTGGTTTAAATTGTATTTATCTGATTGATTTCAGTTCGTTCATGTTCCTGATTAATCATCTTTACATACTAAAGTTTGTTTTGGAGTTCAACACGGTTCTGTGCTCAGACCATTTCTGCTTACTTTATATATGCTTCCTTTAGGTAACATCATTGGAAAATACTCTGTAAATTTCCATTGTGATGCAGATGACACACAATTATATCTACTGATAAAACCAGTAGAAACGGATAAATTAATTAAACTTCAAAAGTGCCTTGAAGACATAAAAATCTGGATGAGCTCCAATTTCCTTATGTTAAATTCAGAAAAAACTGAAGTTATTGTTCTTGGCCCCAGACACATTAGAAACTCTTTATCTGATGATATAATTTCTCTGGATGGCATTGCTCTGGCCTCTAGCATTACTGTAAGAAACCTCAACAAACTTCACGGACTGTATTCTTTCATTTGCGTAATATTGTGAAAATTAGGCCTATCCTGTCCCAAAAATATGCAAGAAAATGGTTTATGCTTTTGTTACCTCTAAACTGGATTACTGTAATTTTCTGCCAGGGGACCTCCTATAATACACTGGCACCTTCTCTCCTCTCTCTCCCTGTCTCTCTCTCTCATGTCCTGTTACTGCATCTTGCTAACTCAGCCATACTGCATGTCACTAACTTGGCTTCTTCTCCGGAGCCTTTGTGCTCCACTGTCTTGCAGGTTAACTTATATCACAGCGGTGCCTGGATAGTGTGACGTGTGTGGTTGTGCTGCTGCCGTGGTCCTGCCAGATGCCTCCTGCTGCTGCTGTTATCATTAGTCATTTATCATTTAATCTCTCTCTCTCTCTCTCTCTCTCTCCATCATTCTGTCATATGGATTACTGTAATTTTATTATGTTGATCTGTTCTTCACACTCAGTATCTATTGCATGCCTGTCTGTCCTGGAAGAGGGCTTCCTCCCTCCTTGAGGTTTCTATCATTTTTTCCCCGTTAAAGCTAGCTGGCTAGTTATAAGATATAGCATACTCACTAGGGATTTTGAAGGCTGTAACAATTTCTGTCCACTTTTTTTTCCCTTACGAAGCTAGAAATCTTGCAACAGTGACCCCGCAGAATCCCCAGTCTTTGCAAAATTTGATTCTGTGGTCAAAAACTCTCTAAGATATGACACATTGCCTTTGGATGTGAGAGGATGCCAGACTTAAGTCTTTGAAAGTATTTTGCAAAGTCTTTTCAAAGTATTCTAGTATATTGTAGGCATTGGCTAATTATGATGCTTTCAAATGCATGAAAATGCATCACACTGAGCACTAATGTTGGCCTAATGAAGCCTCATGAAGCATTTTCTATATGCCCACAAGATAGAGCTTTTTGTTCAACAAAAGGTTGAAAGCAAGCTGACTTGCCATTCTTTGTTTGTCTTTGTTTGTTAGTTTAGTGTAGTGTGTGTGTGGTGTGTGTGTCTTTTGTTTGGCGTGTTAACCGGCATCATGCTGGTAGCTGACGCTGCTGTAACAGAGTTTGAGAGGCTGACTCGCCGTCATGCCATCAAACTGGTGCCGTCAGTGGCGTGTAGTGTGGAGGAGGCCGGGCTGGCTGTAGGTGAGGTTGTCGGCTATGACTCGGTGAAATCTGCCTCCAGAATGAACGGAGCCATTGTTCTTTTTCTTGATGCTACGGCTAAGGTTGGCAAGGTGGTGGAGACAGGTGTGGTCATTCAGGACACGTTTACTCCTGTTCTCCCCCTTGTTAACCCGGCCACTAAAATCATCATTTCAAACGCTCAACCTTTTATTAAAAATGACAGTCTGGCCAAAGAGTTGTCCCGGTATGGTCAGTTGGTCTCTCAGATTAAAATGGTCTCTCTGGGTTGCAAATCTCCTAAACTGAAACATGTTGTGTGTCACCGCAGACAGGTGTACATGATCCTTAAAGATAACACCCGTGATCTGAACCTGTCTTTTTCTTTCAATGTTGAGGGATTTAATTACATGATTTTTGTGACATCTGAGAGTATGAAGTGTTTTGGGTGTGGAGCGGAGGGTCATCTGATCCGTTCGTGTCCGGAGGGGGGCGGGGTGCAGCGGCCTGCTGCCGCCGCCTTCTCTCCTGCGGCCGCTGGGGAGAGGGCACCGCCGGCTGCCCGGGCTGAGGCTGCTGCTGACGCGGAGCCGGCGCGGGCCGCCCGGTCTGGGTCTGCTGTTGGCGGGGGGCTGCCGGAGGCTGCTCGGTCTGAGGCTGCTGTTGGCGGGGGGCCGCCGGAGGCTGTTCGGTCTGTGGCTGCTGTTGGCGAGGAACCGTCACGGTTTGCCCAGGCTGGGGCGGCCGCTGGCGGAGACCCGCCGCGGCCTGCCGGGGCCGAGGTGGCTGCAGACGGGGAGCTGCTGCGGGCTGCCCGGTCTGGAGCCTCTGTTGGCGGAGAGCTGTCGCTCTCTCGCTCGCTGGGGTTTCGGACCGGGGCTCGGGCTGGGGATGCTGGTGACCTCCAGCCTCCGCAGTTGCGAGAGGGTTTACACCCAGAGGTGAGGGAGTCGGGGGAAGCCCCTCTCTCTACATCAGAGGGGTGTGTGAATGATGAGAAGCAGAGCGGTGTGAATGAGGCTGGGATAGCCGATGACGGTGAAGTGAATGAAAAAATGATGAGAAATGATGACACAGCGTCAGTGTGTGAGTTTTTTGATGAGGACATGTTAACTGATGAGGAGGATCTTAAAATGTCACAAAAAAGAAAAAACACAGGGTCAGGAAGCCATCAGACCAAAGCTCTAAAAGTCCGAGTCAGAGCCAGTCAGGAGGGGGACAGCGATGTTCCCCTCTCTCAGGAGTCTCACTCTCTCTACTCTCCTGATGAGATTAAAAGGTTTTTAGAGAAAACTAAAGGACAGAGGCTCGTCACAGTTGAGGAGCACTTCCCTGATCTGAAACTTTTTATTAAGTCAACCAAACCCCTGACCAGGAGAAGTGGGACTGTTGATGTGCTGACAGATCAGGAGATATACAGACTGAGAAAGCACATAGTTAAAGTGAGAGCCCAAATCATCAGTAATGATGATGAATAATAAAATCTACTCCTTTCTGACAGTCATTGTTCTTTTAGTTTCTCTTTTATTCATGTGTGATTTTAATCTCAGCACTTTAAACCTGAATGGAGCCAGGGCTGATTTTAAAAGAGCTGCTCTTTTTAAGCTCATGGAGATAAAGAGGATCGATGTCATGTTTGTTCAGGAGACCCACAGCACTGTAGGTAATGAATGTGAATGGAGGCGGGCTTTTAATGGGGAGGTCATTTTAAGTCATAAGTCCAGTCTAAGTGGAGGGGTAGGTATTTTATTCTCTAGGAGTTTTTTATCTGTCTCTTTTAATTTGGATGAAATTATTCCAGGTGTTTTGATCAAAGTAACAGCTGTATTTGAACAAGTGAAGATGGTGTTTTTAAATGCCTATGCTCCAACCAATGGGTCGGAGAGGGTGGCGTTTTTAAACATTTTAAGCGACACTGTTAAAGGTTTAAATGATATTGATTTTATGTTTTTAGGAGGTGATTTTAACTGTACTGAAATACCTCTTTTAGACAGGAATCATGTGGAACCCCACTCTGCTTCCTCCAGCAGGATCGGACAGCTCATAGAGACTCACCAGCTGTCTGATGTTTGGAGGTATTTTAATAATAACCTGCGTCAGTACACCTGGAGTCACTCAAAAGACAACATTTTATCATTAGCTAGACTGGACCGCTTCTATGTTTTTAATCATCATGTAGGTATTTTTAAAAGATGTCACATTCAGCCTGTGGGTTTCAGCAATCACTCTTTAGTTTCATGTTCTGTTTTTATTAAAAACATTCGTTTAAGAAGCGCCTATTGGCATTTTAACAAAGCTCTTTTAAACAACCAGGCTTTTAGAACTGCTTTTAAATATTTTTGGGAGCGCCACAGAGGGAGTAGGCCGGCCTTTCCCAGCACTCAGCAGTGGTGGGATGTGGGGAAGACCCACATCAAACTACTGTGCCAGCAGTTCACTCGTAACGCCACGAGAGATTTAATCCGATCTTTGAGAAATCTGGAGTTTGAGGCGGAAGAACTGCAGTCTCTAGCAGAGGCCTCGGGAAATCGAGGGCATTTAGATTCCCTCAAACGCAAAAAGGCAGCCATAGCCAACCTGCTAGGCGTGTCAGCACAGGGGGCTCTGGTCAGGTGCAGGTTTCTGAATGTGGCACAGATGGACGCCCCGTCTCGATTTTTCTTTGGGCTGGAGCAGAAAAATGGACAAAGGAAGATCATTCACTGCTTACGTACGGGGAGTGGCTCTGACATCTCAGATTCGTCTGAGATTAGGAAGTTTGCTGCCGGTTTCTATAGAGACCTCTAGGAGTGAGTGTTCAAATAATCCAGATGTGCACAGCAGCTTCCTCGCAGGTCTCCCTCAGGTCAGCTCTGAAGATAATGCCGAGTTGGGGGCAGAGCTGACCCTGGAGGAGCTGTACGCAGCCATGATGAGCCTGCAGAGCGGCAGAGCTCCGGGGATGGACGGCCTTCCTGTTGACTTTTACAAGTCCTTCTGGTCCATTATAGGACCAGACTTGCTCGAGGTCATGAAAGACAGTCTTAAAAAAGGAAGACTTCCTCTGAGGTGCAGGAGGGCCGTCATCACCCTGCTGCCAAAGAAGGGAGACCTGCAACAAATAAAGAACTGGAGACCAGTGTCACTGCTGTGCACGGATTATAAAATCCTGTCCAAAGCTCTGGCCCTTAGACTGAGAGAGGTGATGGCGTCCATCATCCACCCTGACCAGACCTACTGTGTGCCTGGCAGGCTCATAAGTGACAACGTCACTTTGATTCGGGACGTTCTGGCTTTTTCCAGTGAATTGGGCTTAGAGACTGGTCTGATTTCAATAGACCAGGAAAAGGCTTTCAACCGGGTGGAACACCAGTACCTGTGGAGAACCTTAGCCGGGTTTGGGTTCCACCCTGGTTTCATAGCCAAAATCCGGGCTCTCTACACTGGCGTTGCGAGTGTTCTGAAGATTAATGGCGGGCTGAGTGCACCCTTTGACATTGAGAGGGGGGTCAGGCAGGGCTGCCCCCTCTCTGGTATGTTGTACTCTGTGGCCATCGAGTCTCTGCTGCACCAGTTGAGACAGAAGCTGACAGGTGTGTATTTCCCCAGATGTCCTGTGTCTTTTAAAATGTCGGTTTATGCTGATGATCTTATTGTGATTTTAAACTCACAGAAAGATATTGATATTTTGACTGACACTGTTATCTTATTTGGTTCTATCTCCTCTGCCAAGGTCAACTGGGGGAAGAGCGAGGCTGTGATGGTGGGGGAGAGGCTGGGGGGTCAGCTCAGTCTTCCTGCTGGACTCACCTGGAAGAAAGGGGGCCTCAAATATCTGGGGATCTTCCTGGGCGATGAGACCACAACAAAGAAAAACTGGGACAATGTTTTAGAAAGTGTAGAGGGCCGGTTAAAGAAGTGGAGGTGGCTTCTACCTAAAATGTCATACAGAGGGCGAGTTCTTATAGCCAATAATCTGGTCTCATCCACCCTGTGGCACAGGATGGCCTGCATGGACCCTCCAGCCTCTCTCCTTCCACAGGTACAACGGCTTTTAGTTGATTTTGTCTGGGACAGGTTGCACTGGGTCCCACAGAGTGTCCTTTTCTTACCTAAAGAGGAGGGGGGGCAGGGCCTGGTTCATTTAGCCAGCAGAGGGGCGGCTTTTAGGTTGCAGTTTATTCAGAGGGTTTTAACAGGACCAAAGGACACTCTGTGGAGAGCTTTATCCCAGTGCATCCTGAACCATTTTAACAGCCTGGGGATGGATTTTAACCTGTTTTTAATGGACAGCACACATTTTAACAGCTCCTCCCTGCCTGGGTTTTATCAGAGTGTTTTTAAAGTCTGGAGTCTGTTTAAAAAGCAAAGGCAGAAGTAAGCCGACTCTCTGCACTGGCTGCTGCAGGAGCCTGTGGTCCATGGGACAATCCTGGACCTTCCTGGCTGGGCAGGACCCTCTCTCGTCTCCCGGCTCCAGACTGCACGGGTCTCTACTCTGGGACAGGTGGTGGAGCTGGCTGGGCCCTAGTTGCAGGACCCTGCTGGCCTCGCTTCAAGACTGGGACTGAAATCCAGCAGGGTCACAAAGCAACTCCTGGACCACTGGAGGAGCAAACTAAGCAGGAATGAGCTCCTGATGCTGAACACACAGAACCCCACAACACACAGACAGGACCCCTTCCCCCTCATCCAGCTGACTGCAGATCTGCAGGACTCTGCAGGGCTTCTTCTAGACCCACGTCCTGGCGCTTCAATGCAGGACGCCTCAGGAAAAACCTTTTATCAAATGATGGTAAAAACACTGAACAGGAGGAAGCTGAGTGGGTGCTCTGACACCCCCTGGAGGAGTAAACTGGGTGTGGAGGGCTGGAGACCAGCCTGGAGGTCCCTGTACTCCTCCACTGACGAAAAGACATGGGGACTTACAGTGGAGGATCCTCCATGGAGCTGTGGCAGTGAACTCCTTCATCTCTGTGGTGAATGAGGCTGCAGAGGACAAATGCCTGTTCTGCAGAGAGAGAGACTGTGTTTCACTGTTTCACTGTCACCTTTGTTCCTGTTTTTACAAACTGTTTTTACTGCTTTTACTGAGGTTTTTACCAAACAGGTTTTTATCGCTGGTTTTAAGCACACGAGGCAGAAAAAGCAAAAGAGTCGGCTGCTGAATTTTGTGCTGGGCCAGGCCAAGGTGGCGGTGTATGTGAGTCGGAGGAGGAAGGTAGAGGAGGGGGAGACCATCTCTCCTGTCCCTGTGTGTGTGAGGCTCATCAGGTCCAGGATCTCCCTGGACTTCAGCTTCTACAGAGCCTCAGGAGATCTGGAACTCTTTCAGAGACATGTGGGGTTATCAGAGTGTGTTGTGTGACGCTTCAGAGGAAGACCTGAGCTTTGGGAGTGTGTTGGATATTTAAATGTGTGTATGTTATATGTATGTGTGTATGTGTTCATGCATGTATATACATGTACACATGTGTGTATGTATATTTATGTATGTGTGCAGGTGCACATGTGTGTATATGTGTATATATGTATATATATTTATTGGAGAAAAGGAAAGGATGAAAACCATAATTTTTTTTAAATAAGGAAGTGGTCATTTTGTAAGAGCAGCAAATAAAGTTGTTTTGAAAAATTCTCTCTCTCTCTCTCTCTCTCTCTCTCTCTCTCTCTCTCTCTCTCTCTCTCTCTCTCTCTCTCTCTCTCTCTCTCTTCTCTCTCTCTCTCTCCTCTCTCTCTCTCTCTCTCTCTCTCTCTCTCTCTCTCTCTCTCTCTCTCTCTCTCTCTCTCTCTCTCTCTCTCTCTCTCTCTCTCTCTCTCTCTCTCTCTCTCTCTCTCTCTCTCTCTCTCTCTCTCTCTCTCTCTCTCTCTCTCTCTCTCTCTCTCTCTCTCTCTCATAATATCCATTCAGTCAATCTCTACTATCAGGTAGCTCTAGTAAATCATTAAAAACTCTTCAGCTAATTCAGAATGCAGCAGCACGTGTACTAACAGGAACTAAGAAACGAGATCATATTTCTCCTGTTTTAGCTTCTCTGCACTGGCTCCCTGTAAAATCCAGAATTGAATTTAAAATCCTACTGTTAACTTATAAAGCTCTAAATGGTCAAGCTCCATCATATCTTAGAGAGCTCATAGTGCCTTATTATCCCACCACATCACTGTGTTCTGAGAATGCAGGGTTACTCGTGGTCCCTAAAGTCTCCAAAAGTAGATCAGGAGCCAGAGCCTTCAGCTATCAGGCTCCTCTCCTGTGGAATCATCTTCCTGTTGCAGTCCAGGAGGCAGACACCGTCTCCATCTCCATATTTAAGACCAGACTTTAGACTTTCCCTTTTGATAAAGCCTATAGTTAGGGCTGGCTCAGGCTTGTTTTGGACCAGCCCTTGGCATAGGCTGAGTCTGCTGGGGGACCACCTGTATTACACTGAGCCCCGGCTTAGCCTCTTGTTTTCTATCTGAAATGTTTTGATTTGTGATTTGCATGACTCAAGACTCACTTTCAGTTGTACAATTTATTTTCTAAAACAGCTATATTATACATGTTTATGTTGTAGTGCTTTTATAAAGTATCTCTGTCATATCTGTATTGTAACTCTTCAATCTATGTGCGCCAAAATCGTAAGTGAATTTCTTGTGAGTAAAAATGTACTCAGCAATAGACCTTATTGTGATTCTGATTTATGGGAAAGTGCTTTAGTATTGTTTACAATGTCCATCAGTCAGACACCTGACTTCCAGAAATCAAAGTCCAGGTGAGGGTATTACACCAAGAAGGATCACTCAGGTAGCCATGTAGCTTCTAAAATAGCATACAAAAACTTCTCTCAACATGTGTTTCAATATAGCAATAATTAATACTCCTGACTAATCGTGGTCAAAGGGGGTTCAATTCCTGTAGAGAAGAAATGGTAAAATAAAAACTTACAAAATCTTTCCTTTTCTTTTATGGCCCAAAAGTGGTTGTCTTTTCATCTGTTAAATATTCAATTCAATTTTCAATTTTCTTTTCAGTTTTCTTTAAAAAGCCCATTATAACAAACAAATCACAATTTGTCTCACAGGGCTGTACAACATATGACTTCCTTCTGACATCCCCTCCATCATCCCTGCCTGGTATGACGTAGTTATTCCTCCAAACTGGACTGAATCGAGAGAGAGCAGCTATTTCCTTTAAGTATTTTTGTGTGTCATACAACAATCATGTTTCTTACTATAGAGTTCAATGTTATCTTTTTATGATTTTTAAGATTAGCAGAGTCTTTGCCGGTAACTGAGGCTTTACGGAATTAGATTCCATATCTTTCCATGATGATGAGTTTATTGTAGAGTAATAAAATCTCATAGTTCTAACTTGAGTTGCCCAGTTATACCATAACAGGTTTGGTCATTTTATTAATTCTCTCTTCTAGTGTATAATTGGTCTGTGCAATTTCTTCTAACCTACTAGTGATTTGTATTCCCAAATAAGAAAAACTGCTTACAACCTTGATTAGGGGGATTTGCTCTCTCAGCTGCATTTAACAATATAATGGATGATTTGTGACTATTGATTTTGTAACCAGAGAAACTACCAAATCGTTTTATGAGATCCATGAGAGCTGGGATAGTGTGGTGGCCTAAACTGCCACTACCTGGTGTTAGTATTTCTTTGTGTTTTAACACCAATTTTGTTTCAGTTTAGAAAAATCACATTGCACACTTTTTGTTGAAATAAAATTGTATTTATGGCAATTGTTTTCTAATTTGGGTGCACGCAATTTAGTTAACAAGCTGTCACATGGTTTAATTTTATATATCATGATTTAATTTGTATTTGTGGTTTAATTTCAAAGTAATCCTTACCCTTGTTTGTCTTTTGTTTGTTTGAGCTCTCCTGGCAAAAGGCTGTCTGCTTCTTCAAGATGGCCTTTTAAGCCCTGCCCACAGGAATTGGGAGAGACCATCCAGGGGGAAGGAAGGAGAAGCTTGGACTTTTAATTCATCAAGTTTTTGTCTGTCTTCTTTTTGGTTAGTAAAGACAATTTAGTTTTTCCTGTAAATAGTTTTTTTTGATAATTTGAATTTTTGATCGTTTGAAGTCACCTTAGTTTCTCCCTTGTGTTTATGTTGGACTAGTCCTTTGTCTATTTAAACCCCCAGCATGTCTCACTCTGGTTAGGTCTGTTTGATTATGTTTGTTAGGTTGTAGCTTGAGTTCTTTTTTTTTTTTTTTCTGTAGCTTTCTCTGCAAGGCTGTTGCCGCAGCAGTCCGGGTTCGACTCCAGCCTCTGGCCCTTTGCTGCATGTCACCGCAATGCTACATGCTACATTCACCCATGCAAACACTGGTGGCCGTAGCCATGATGGAACAGCCATCGGGAGAAATTTGGGGTTAAGTATCTTGCCTGAGGACACTTTGACTGTGGAGGAGCTGGGTCTTGAACCACCAATCTTCTGTTTAGTGGACGACCCACTCTACCTCTGAGCCACAGCTGCCACAGAATTGAAGAGCAGGAAATAAGACAAGCGACAGGTGGCACTCTGACGGCTAAACTGTACATGTAACCACATACACACAATCCCTGTAGGAACATACAAATATATAAATATATATATATATATATATCCAGACCATGTACATTGAAATATGTCCTACTGCTATTCCGACTATCACCCTTAATTTGAATTTGTCATCCAAGCAGATGTGATTACTTTTTGGGGCAGCTCCCTGTGTTCTGATAACACTGCACAGATATTCACATGCCTTTGCTTTGGCCTTATATTTTTTAGCTTGAGGCCATGTACACCCAGACTCTCTAAACAAGAACACAGCCGATACAAAAAGCCCTGAAAACATCACTTCAAATGCAGCAGATGGTGCATAGTGATGCAACAGCAGCTGAGCTGAAGGTGCAAAGCAGTTCAGTGCAGAATATGAATACGCTACATCCTCACTGCCCTGACGATGAATCATATAATATAATAAAATATAATATAATATATATTAGATGAGTTCAGTTTAACATAGCTTCACACTTTAAAATACTAGGTAAAGTTAATAACCACTTTCAGGGTATGTGGGCTTTGGGTCTTTCTCTTGGCTTATGTTCTGATGGGGAGTGAATAATGACCCAAATACTGGTTCATATTGCTGACCTGCTGACATGTACATGTGTGACTGGTTTGTTTTAACCACCACTGGGTCATTTTCCCCTGCCGTTACTCTGCCCCATTTTCTTTGATACTCCCCTGCATTGGGTGGACTATGAAGGAATGAGAAGAACTGTGTGCTGAAGGTACATTTAAATTTGCCCCATTTAGTGATAAAATTAACGTTAAGCTTGCTTTGATATTGTTAACGTTTGTCTTATTTGACATTAGCAGTAAACTTCCACTTAATTAACCAAACTGTCCAATCTACTGTAAGTCAACTTACAAATGGTTGGTGATACATAGCTCAGTCTGTGACATTAACCCACACTTTACATTAACGTTATTTTAGCCGTTAATGTGAAACACTTGAGCAGTGGGATAAAAGATGTTGTGAACATCACCTTATGGTAACGTTATGCACGTAAGCATTCATAGATATTTGCGCCAGTGACACTGGTGCTATTTCAGCACTGGTACTAAAGCTCAATGTAACCACACAACTGACATAAATTTCAAGAGATGTTAAATGGTGCTTTCAGTGAGTTGCCACCATGCAGATACATCGGTGAGACGTGGGTCAAAATAACCCAGTGCTTTGGGTTTCATTGGTGACCCAGTGGTTTTATACTGGTTACTTTGACCCAGTACTGGGTTCCATGTTTGACCCAATATTATTAGTAGTGTTCTCTCCACAGAGATCAGATATTTCCGATTGCCATCATTTTTAGTCATTTCGGTGACAAGGAATGATTAAGTCACATGTCCATCATGATTGTGTCATGTAAATCTGTTTCCAATGCACACATTTTGCCGTCTTCAATACACCAACATTTATCGCCCATCTTAGCATAAAAACTTTTGTATGCTTATATTTTTTAAATTTTAAGCATATTCACATGTCAGCATGTTTTTTTATGTACAAGGTGAAAAATGCTCAGAAAAACAAGTAGGTGGAAAAGTACGTACTGACACACATGTCAGCTCACTTTCTCTCCCATGATCTTACCTGAAACTTCTCCTCATCTCTTTATTTTATGTGCAGTTTTAATCATATTTCCACTCTAGTTTCCCTTGTAGCTGCCCACCAGACCTGCAGACCACTAGCTTCTATGTTGGTTATGACCAAAGTCCTCTGTTTCCTCCTGCTAGTTGATTTGGATGTCAAGATTTACGCAACTGGCAAACATATTTGACATTAATTTAAAGACAAAAAAATACGCATTTATCTAGGGGTAGGGTGTGGCAAAAAAAAAAAAAATCAATTTCAGGCACGTGGAAAGTTTAATTGGACCTTGAATGTAAAACCCTACCTATGGATGAGGGAAAACTAGCCCCAGTTACTTCAGTAAAGCCAAATTGATGTTGTGTTTGATTACACTTTAATACTGGCACATCAACTCAGAACTGAAAATAAAACACAAAAAAACAAAAACAAACAACAAATTAATAAATATAAAGCCACAAGTGGCAATTATCAGGCTCAAAGCACATTACAAGCATTTGAATGCTTGTTTCTTTTTTAATTGACAGGAAGCAAACCATTTGATGCTGCATTTAGTGAGAATGTGTTTGCTTTACTCCATTTTAATTTATACACAAATACTATCATTGTGTGAAAAGTATCAAACATTATCCTGGAGAATGTAAAGATTCAGACCACCTACAGGATGGCAGGAGCAAAATTTGAACTCTTAACCTTTGCGTTATGACTCATCCACCTTATCACTCAACTACTGAGGAAACAGGTGATTGTTGTGGGTCACAGTAGGTTTTGGCAGAATGAATTATGAATTGAATGGAATTGTTTTAACTTGGGGCAGCCTCGAGCTCAGTGAGTTGAGTGTCCACCCTATGAAGGCTGAGTCCTTTGTAGAGTTCAATTTAGCTTGAGTTGAATATGTTGATTACTTGAGATTTGTTACAAGAGATTGGGAAATTTATTTTTGAAATAAATGAAGTAGCAGAGGATATAGCATGTCAACTTTTAAACCACAAGAGTTCCCAGCAGCTGGGCAGAAACAGGAGATCTACCCAGGTTCAGGAAGTATCCTGACAACCTTTCCAACCCTGCCCACCGGCTCCAAGGCCAGGAAGCCAAACCAGCCTCAGAAGCAGAAGGCAGAGAGAGAGGAAGGTCACAAAACTTACAATAATCACAACGATTTAAATGTTGGTAGGTTGAAAAATCATCACATATCTACCTGTTGGTTTCTGGTGTATTGTCAAAGACTGAAGTGAAAGTTGCCCAGGAAATGTGGTACTTGCCAGTGTGGATATTCAAACCTTCAACCTCTGCAGCAAATGACTTACTCCCTGCAGGGAGACACAATTTCTTATAGATAATATTAATGTCACGTGCAAAACTGGGGCACTTCTAACAGTCAAAGTGTTGGTGATAAAATTCTGGGGAAAAAAAACTGAGATTAAATACAAAATGTTGTGCATACAGTACAAATCACAATAAGGTAATGAATATCACTGTGAGCTAACGGCTAAACAGTAGTGAAGGCTGAATGAAGCCTCATGAAGCATTTTCTTTATTTTCTGAGCCCACTAGATGGCACTCTTGGTTTAAAGAGAGAGGCTCAAAGAATGACAATTCAGTGTGTTTTAAACCTTTTGTTGAATAAAAAGTGCCATCTAGTGGGCTCAGAAAATAAAGGAAAAGCTTCATGAGGCTTCATTTGGCCATCACTGCTGAACACTACTTGAAACGTGGTATCTAGTATCCAATTTTGGTTGCATTTGAATGAAGACTTTTGGAAATATAGATGTAAATTAATTTACCATATTCCTAAAAATATAGAGTGACGGACTTCTGAATTAAGTGTAGGTTGCAGTGTATGGAGTCAGAACGGTGACTTTAAAATTTGGCATCCAAAAAAAAAAAATTGGCATTGAAAACAAAGCCAGTAATGAAAAAGGAAACATTGGCATTGAAACATTTGTATTGAAAACAGTTGTATTGGCATTGAAACAAGTATTGGCACTGAAAAAAGAAACTAATTAAAATAATTAAAATCTGAAAATCTTATTATTTTATTTTATTGGGATTTTTTTGTATTTTTCAATGACAATCTTCAGATTTTTTCTTCATGCCACTTTTTTTTTCAGTGACAGATTTTTTTATAATGTCAGTTTCAACTTTCTGTCACTGCTTTGGCATGGAGAGGGAGGGGTCTGAGGGGAGGGGCAAGTAGAGCGTGGTTTGCATATAATTTGCATATCGGCATACTGAAGACGTACGTCTCTTTTCCGAACCCGCCATCCGCTCGGAAGCCTCTGGCATGGTGGCTTTACTAAAATGTCCTGTTCACCAGGAACTTCCAAACCGCAAGTAAGTCTGTTTTTTTCTCTGCTATTTACATGTTTATTCACATGCAACCTGGCCTGTTTGGTTAACTTTTAATGGCCGTCATGCTGTTTTTGTAGAGCACCGCTGGAACATGTCAGTTTCTAACATTAACGTTAGCCCTGTTGGCTAACTTAACCTGTGGTTAATGCAGGATCAAAAATAAACACCCGCCAAGCGCCGAACACGGCTAAAAGTCGGTTTTGGCAGAAAAATAAATTAACGTCATGTGTCACCGGCCTAGCGGTAAATATTTGTTGCTGCCAAGTAATAATACATCACAACAGCGGCTAACAGTAACATAGCCTGGAACGTTAACATTGACATGATAAACAGCAGGGCTTCGGCTGTGTAATTTAGCTACTGACATCCCCAGCACACGCACACACACCATACAGCCTCTCATCTTTAGTTAGTGTTAATTCTCCAGCCGTGTGATGTCTCTCTTCTTTTTCTTTAGGAGTTAGAGGCCAGTGTTATTGCTGCTGCACAAGGCCTCATAAACGTGCTAACGCAAAATATTCAGCAGCATCACATCCCAGCACAGCAGAATCCAGTGCAGTCACATGAGCAACAGAATCGACAAGCACAAACAACAAAACAAACAGTGCAGGAGGAGATGGCCAGGTGTTTAATTTATTTGTGATCATATGTTGGACTGATTTGATGGAAAATTATATTTCATAATGTTGATTTATACACTTCTGTCAACCTCCCACATGCAGGTCATTTCTTGGCTTCTTTACCAAAAGGAAAGGCAAAAACCGCTTTTCACCCTTACAAACCACTCCAGGGAAGCCGAAAGGCTGTAAGCCATTCAGTGTGTATATATATTTGGTGAATAAGGGCTATACCAGCACGCCTTCTGCAGCTGAAGAGCTGGAGTTGAGTCAAGCAGGGTTGGGGAAGAGGTCCCTCACTTTGACGGATGATATGAGCCATGCAATGGTATTGCAACCACTCTTTAAATTTAAGTTAATCATAATTTTGGCATTACAGTCCAACTGCATGCACACTATTAAACTTGTCAATTTAGTTATTGTGATGCTATTACTATACAAAACAATTTAAAGTATTATAAATACTTTCATTCGTTTTATTATACTGTCCTTTTTTAACCACCTTTTCCCATTTCTGTTATTGATTTCTCAGGTAAATAAAATTCTCATTGCAGAATATCCCAAAATGGAGGCGGTGGAAGGGTGGTTGTTCTACAAGGCTTCAGGTGCATACCATTTTCAAACACCTTTCCTTTGGATGGTGCAGGAACACCAATATTCAAAACTCTTTCTCTCACTTTCTGTATTTGCAGGTGGCCACTGTAGAAGAAAATTGCTTGCCATTCCTCCTGATGTAGACGGTTATACAGGTAGACTGATTCGCAGTGTTTCGGGTGCTGGGAAGACGACCATGTACATTGTTCCATTGCAGTAGGACCTTGATCTTACTCCACTGCCATCTGATGCCACTGAATTTCAAAAAATGCCTAAGGCTGCATGCCAAGTGTGCAAAGAAAACATGCCTCTACATATCCTAGCATTGCACATAAAATACCATCACATTGTTTTTCTATGGTAACGCTATTTCATAACACATAAAACATATCTCAATATCTTATATATAAACTATACTCCTAACGATGATAAATTTGGACTTTACGAAGCAAGAATTAAACCCTGTACTGTAATAATTCAGAACATCATGAAGTGCTCTGAGTTCCTCAGATGTTTTTTTATAGACAATTGAGATAATACACTGTTTGCAAAAAAGTGTCCGGAAATTTTTATTGTTTGTATGTATGTCGTAGCATTGATTATTTCTCCTCTTATGTATTCATGGATACAGCTTTTTGTTACTTTACAGGACTGGCAGAATGAGATCCAGGTTCTTTCTGTCACAAACTCACCACTTGCGCACCCTAACAAAGAGTCCAGAGATTGTGGCCAGGTAATGATTTTGAGCTGAGATCTTGAAAGATATGTAAAATTGCAGACAGAGACCTTGTGCAATTGATTTGAATATCTGTTGTCTACAGGATAGAAAGGAATGCCCTATATGTTGTGGCTGCTTTCCATCAGATGAAATTGTTCTGCATGCAAGCCTGTGTGGGGAAAGGTTTGCCATTCTATCATGTTATTATACATTTTATTTCCCCAACATATTGTCTTTGTTAAAGCTGTGTCTCCTTGTAATATATCTACTATGCACTATATCAGGGATTTGGGATTAATTTAAATATAATTTGCATCTCTGTTTTAGCCTTCATAATGCACAAGAAATGCTGTGATAATACAAGAGTGTAATGGCAAGGTCACTCAATGGGCATCTAGGTTGACACATAGGTCCAAAATAACATCAGTAGAATGCCTTTTTACCATTGTTTTTCAGGTGTGCTGAAACATAAACATTAATATATTTTACTGAATATTACATACAAATTGAATGTTTTAATGTGTTTTTGTTGATCCTTGTCAGTCTACAGGGCATGTTGAACTACAGTACAGACAGCTGTGTGCTACGCGAGGGAAGCGTATCTATGGCCGATATGTCTAGGTGATTTTTTTACCCCCATCTTTTTTCATCAGTCATTTGTTTTCCTACGGTGTCATTAAATTCAAAGTTAAGTAATTGATTTGTTTCTCTCTTTTTTTTTTTTTTTGCTGCTTTTTAATAGTGATGATGATGTCCTCCAGTGGCTTGCAAGCCAAGTAGATGCAAGCAAAGATTTTAAGATCTGCATCACCCGGGACAACATCGTCCAAAGAGGCCTAATTCAGTGGCAGAGACAGATGAAGGGCTCCCCTGTCAACAAACTCAATGTGACTTTCATTGAGAAGCTAGAATCGACACTGGAGCATTTAGCAAAGAATTTTTGACTGGTAATGTATCTTTTATGACAATCTCTCTCACCAAACACTACTGAAATCAGGTTCATAGGTACAATATTTTTTTTATTTACTGAACTGTGTTTTCTGTCATCATTTATTGTATTTAGAAATGATGCATGGCATTGAGAGGCGATTGTTTGAGGGCAGTGGCAAGAAGGGAAAGAGTCCTGTCTACTCTATGTGTGACCTAGAAAATGGTTTCTACAGGTTTGCATTGTTTCCTAGTTATCCTACATTAGTTTATGCGAGTAAAAGTAAAAAGTCACAATTACAATGTCTGCACTGTTTGTTGATGACATGCAGAACTGCAGGAGAAGTGTTTTCTGTCAGCCTAGCTCAGGGTGGCCCAGCACCATGCTACTTCAGAAATTGGTGTTACCAGTTTCTTGCAACAGGGGATTTTGATGCTCTGCAGCTGACCAAAGATGATGTGGATGATCTTGAATATGCTTTACTCATAGAAAGAGTGAGTACATCTGCTATGAACAACTGTGCAAGACTATTAAAGGCTTTTTCTTAGTGTACAGTATTTCATTGCTATAGTGTTAATAAGTTTGTTGTAATTTTAGGTGGAGGCAGCAACTGATCTGACACAGTTGACAGATGAAATCGTGAGTTGTGGTTACACTGGTTTGCTAAAGATGGACCGAAAGGAAAGTATCATAAGGTCCGTACTTATTTTCCAGAGTACAATTTTTATTTTTGTATAATTCATTTTGATGCACCCAGCATCAGTAGCCACTATAACAGAATAGTATTATTACTGTTTTTAGAAATGCAGCATTTGAACTTAAAATATAAATTTGTACACCCTTGTCTTAGTCTTAATTTAGTTGTGTGGAAAAAAAAAATGTATTTCCCTTTTTGTTTATGGGTCTTCTGCAAATCAAGACAAACTTTATTCCCTGTTCTCAATAGAGCCATTGTTCTGCATGCTACAATGCGTCTGACTCCTATGCTTCAGCAAATTAGAAATGGGATGAAGATCTGCAACCTTCTGGATGTGATTGGGAAGCATCAAACTCTCTGCTCAAACCTGTTTGTCCCCAAAGAGGACGATGACAGAGTAAGGATTCTGGGCATTAAATCATCCAGATTTGCTTTACTGCTATGACTTAATATGCTTAGAAACCCTACAGGATGTAGTAGTAGAGCTGCATGTCTTTATGATTTATACCATTATCTTTTTATGAATTTTTATTGCTTTGCTTAAACTTTTTTGTTTTTGAAGAATACAAAGTCATATGTAATGAGGACCTGTGGTCTTTTTCAAAGTTTCTATGTGTTCCTATATGTGTAGTCAACCCTCCTCCTTTCCCCCCCCTTTTTTTGTTTTTATCTTTCAGTTATTTCAGTGTATATCAAATAGAAATGAATGCAGTAGGGTTAGTTGAAATAGGCCTTTGGGATTAATTGTGCAAATTAGTAAATAGGGTTGGCTTCTTGCAGTGTTGAATTGTTACTCCATTGTAATAAAATACTCTGATTTGTTTTATCATGCAGGTCAGAATGAAGACCAGAAAATGTGTGAGCCTCTGACCCAAGAGGAGCTGCTAAGTGAGGGGCACTGGAATCAACAAAAACACGCAAGCCTGTCTGTCCCAACAGTAATGCAGTGGTTAACTGGACAAAGGCACAAGGCCCTTCTTCCATCAGAGAGGGCAGATTTTAAAATAAATCTAAGATTTGAACACCACTGTAATGAGAAAATGCCTGGTCACCACATTTGTTTCCCACTTGTAAGTGCCTGCACAAATACAATACCTATTCCTGTCGAACATATGAAAACATACACAGAGTTCAGAGATATAATGACAGTAGCAATCAGAATGGGTTGAGACTTCGGTCGTGTGTAGAGGTCATGTTTTGTGACCACTGATGTTTACTTGAAAGTCAGCCAGTATTGTGATTTTGTTTTTGGCATTTTTGTTAAATCTGTTCAGTGAGCTATTTATTGTTCTGAGAGAGTCTTAATAAAAAAAATACAGACAGCATAACCCTAACCATAAAAACAGCTCAATATTACGGTTTGGTTCTTTACACTTGATTCTCCCATTGCATTGTTTTTTTAGTTTGGGATCACTGCTAACAATTTATTTTATTAAAAAGGTCATTTGAGAACTCTGTATTTGCATTTTGTTCACAGCGCACTGACAAATGTACATGTAATATAGAACCTTGAAATGTGATGCTGTTCCTCATATTACAAGGTTACTTGTACTGTTGAAAAGTTGTAAAGTTGAAATTGTTCAGTCTTCCACATATGCATTAGTTTCAACATGTGTAAGGCAAATTCATGTCATTGAAGTGAAATCAACTTTGTGGGGGTTTGGATTTTTTACTAAATCGTCAGCAAAAATTAACTTGACAACAATAAATATGGATATAATGCGGTCTGTGGCCTTTATCATTTTTTTCATTGTGAATATTAACTGAAGTGTTTTACTTGAGTATGTATACAGTATTAAGCTGTAAAATGGAACTGATGTGCTGTTTTCCACTGAAAAGAAAAAAAAAAAACAGCATTTCACTTCAGAGCCCAACACAATACAGATGCACATTATGCAGCATCAAAGTGTTAAAATCCACATAGCTTTATTTTAAATTCTTCATTACCAAAATATCAAACATGACATATTGAGTTTGGTAGATGTGTTATGCAGTGTGATATAACTGTCTAATGGTATTTAAGACGCCAGTTTAAAATATCTGCATACACTAGATTTAAAGGTTTGGCCAATACAATTGTGGGAGGTTACATTTGGTTGTTTAAAACAAGTAACAGCAGAATAAAACAGTGGATCTCTTTTTACCATGACAGACTGAGTTGTTTATATACTGCATAGTAAAACCTATATCCTAAACAATCTCCACAATAGTTCTGCACAAATACCTATTCATGCAAGCAATTACAATTTCATTTGTCTAAGAATCAGAAACAATTTTTTTGAAATCACAAAACTGTTGAACATCTATTCTATATTGCAGACTGCATGTTATCCTGCCAAGTTTGAGTGAAATGTTACATAGTCAAGTGCAGCCTTGTAAATGTCTCTTCCATTGTCCTGGGAGGGAGTGATAGGATTGATGGCTGCCCTCAGTCCAGCCATAGCCTGTGGCCCCAGAGGGCACTGGATGGGTGGTAGAACTACTCCAACAGCAGCAGCAGCAGCAGCAGCAGGAGCATCTTCTCTCAAACTGTCAAGGTTGTCCAACAAGTGATCTTGCAAATCCTATAAATGGCAAGTAATTTTGTTATAACACTTGCCTTTTGTATACTTCACACATTTGATCTTCAAAGAATTCATTTTATTATTTATTTGTTGAGAGTACGAAAATACTGAATATACATTGTCGTTAAAAACATTTTTGACTTCTGATTTGATCTATTTTTGCATTATTTGTCACAATTGTTTCAGATCTTAAAATATATGACACAGTGGGTAAACCTGATTAAACGTAGCTTGGATTCAACATTTTTGAGGTCTACCTCTAGATTCTCTGGAGCAGCCACAGGATACTGGAGAAATCCAATGGTCCAAAGTTGATTGGGAGTCAGGTTTTGTTCCGTTTGCAGAGGATGGTTATCCCACCCGGCTGTAAAAGTGTCTAGGTCCATTTGGAGGCGTGGTACAAATATGTACTTGGCACAGAATAACTGCAGGCTGTTGGAGGGATCAAGTAGGCACTGCTCTTCAAGACCATGAAGTAGCTCATAATATACCCTTGTTACTGCCATCCACACGTCACGCCATAAGCGCTCCACTCTAAAGGATCAAAAATACAAAAAATATTAATATTAGAATCACAGCCAGGGACACTCAAAATGTAGGTCAGACTTGGTCTCTCCTCTCTGCCTGCTTGGTGAACTGACTGACGCAACTGTCTTGATACGGATGCACTGCTATCCATTTCCTAGGTAACCCGAGGTTGAGATCATCTATATTTTGTTTCATTACAGATAGACCCTCTGTAGAAAGTGTTGCATGTATTGTAACATAATAGATTGCTTCTCTATTTTTCTCTGCAAAATGTTGAATGGGTCGCCAAATATACCCGGGCTGGCCATTCATATACCTGGGTGGCCCGCCCAAGTAAAGTCTATATGTGGGAATCATTGACTTAAGTTAACTTAGGTAAGCATGGTGTCTTGATTTGAACAAAAATCTAAGACTCTTCACACATGTATAAAGTGGTGAACAATAACCTAATTTGGACACAGTGCATCTCTGTAGGCCTACGAAGGATAAATGCTTCCTGTGAGGATGTATCCTTCAGATTTGGTTTGGTACTGCAGTGTTCACTCTGTATTACTATTGTAAGTCTCCCCGGCTGGCTGTCAATAAGAATTGACTTTCTCCCAAGAATTTCTATGACAGAAATAAGTTTTAAATAAATAATTTCTGGTGAAGACTGTTTACAGCAAGTCTGTGAATTATCCAAATTTACTAGGACAGAGATGTTGGTATTACAGTCTTTGCAATGTAGTTCTTTAATGCTTTCGGCATCAAAAAACAAATCACATTCACCTCCATTGCATTTTGTGAGAACAAAAGTGTAAGTGACAGACTGACATTTCAGTAAATAAAAACACTGATGTGCGAAAAAACTGTTTTTCTCTGATTTGGGTTAGGGTTACTTAAAAGAAACACAACTTTGATATTACTTTTCCCAGATATGTAGCTTGCTCTGCCACAGCCACGAATAGTGAACATGTATTGAGCAATGCCGACATTTTCAACCCCTTGGTCTCCTCTAACTCTAAATTATGACATAAGAAACAGAGATAAAGTCAAATGTTTTCAGTCAATGAATTTTGACAAAAAGACAATCACGCTCTTGCTGTTTTCTTACCTTAATGGAAAGCCAAACTTTTCAACTGAGCTCATGAAGAAGCCAAGTGCTGTTGATGCCTTGTTATTATTCGCAGAACCCAGGTACATTATCTAGAGTACAGTAACAAAATACTTGCGTGAATGTGCCATACTAAATAGAATATGGTAATACTAGGCTCAGCCCCATTGCTTTGTTTTGAAAAAGTGTCAAATGTTTATCTTTCATGAATAACCATCAGTTTCAGCGAAGATAACAATACCATATCTGAAAGGAAAAATAAATTATCAGAAAGTGTATCAACCCTTAAAATTATAATAGCTCTACATACACAAATCATTAAGTTGGTCAATTCAGATTTTCATACAAGGTATTTCCGGTTTCATGTTAACTTACAATGAACCCATGTAACATTTAGCATCTTTTCACTACAGAATTGCATGTTTCTTTTCTCACTGTGCAGTTATACTGTAAAAAAAGAGTTATCTTCATGATTCTGCTTTAACCAAATTACAATAAAAAAATTAGGGTATTCAAAAAGGTTTAATCAGCAAAGATGGGCAGCATCCTCCGGTATATAGTCCACAATATTAAATGGATGGTTTACTAGGGGGATATACAAGACATCTACCATCACTTTATTAAATAATTTCTTAATTAATTAATTTCACACTGTCCAAAGAGGACTACACATTCACTGGAGACAACTGCAAAGACCTTAAAGAAAAACTGTCAGTATTCAAGATGATGTTCTTGAGATGGTCTCATAGAGTGAAGTCCAATTATTTGTAAAAGCTGCACTTTAGACGGGACATCCCCCTATAATATGATATGAGAAATGAAGCTAGCCTCAGTGTGTAAATGACTGTTTTTTTCCCTCCTTTATTTCATGTAACAGTTAAACCAATGTTGTACACATAACCATGTTTCATTATGTGTGGCACAACAGACTTTTCCTGAATGTATGACATCCTCATCCTGTTTTTTTAATGGTAAACTACTGCATTTACTGCCTAACGCTGAATTAAACAACCTTAAAGAACCATGCTAAAATGATCATGGCTTCTTTAGGAATGTTCTTAATTTACAGCATGCATGCTGATCCACACAGTGTGGAATGGATTAAGAGTCACTTAGCACCAATCATTAAATAGCTACCCATTCACATGTTGAAATTTTATAGAATGGGGCACAAACTAACTGTATGTGCAGCTTAATTAATAAACTGTATTACAAAAGTTTGTTTGTTGTAATACAGCTCCAGCAATCTATAGCCTATGTTGTAATTGCATACAACATCTACCAGCATCCCTCAAACATGAATAGAACTTATTTGTAAAAGCTCGAGCAAGACTCACTCTGCAAACTGTTTCAACATGTATGTATATAAATATATGAACATATTATAACAATGTTCTTGTAAAACAACACACACACACACACACCTGATAAGTTTGTGGTTTGTGTCCACGTGGACCAGTGAGTGGGGACCCTTGACAGAATATGTTCTTCTAGCAACACAGCCTAAATGTGCCATTCTCTCCAAGATCCCTGCAGAATCCACTCTGTGCATGGATGCTGAAACCTGCTCCCATCTGACTCGGTGTCCCATCGCTTGCAGTTCGCCCTTCATCATTCTGTAGCCTATGTGCGGCAGCCTCAATTTAACTGAGCGCACAAGATTGTCCAGATCTGTGATATTGCTGTATGATCCCGTAACTGATAGTCCATACTCATGCATCCGCCGATATACTGTCCTTTTGCAGACACCCAGGAGCTTAGTTACACAGGGGATGGGCAACTGCATGTCGATAAGGTTTTGGAGACATTCTTTAGAAATTGCAAGTTTTGGCTGTCCCCTACCACCCCTCAGAATCTCTACATAGGTGGCAGCTGGATAACTCTCCTCTTGTAAACGAAGAAGTCTTAATAAGTCAGATAAAGCACAAACAACATCTTGAGGCAGTTCTACTACATTGGCAAAAGAGCGTACAAGTCCCACTTCATGACTTAAAACAAAGTGTAAATAATCCAAATCCACAGGCTGACGTCGAAGAACTTCCTGAAGCCTTCTCAGCATTCTCTCCATGAACTGCCTCACAATCGAAGGTTCCTGTATTTAATATTTAAAAAAAAAACACTAATGTGATGACATCTTTATCAGCGCTCAAGTTGCCATGACAAGCTACTCTACCTTAGATCTGCCATACAGCTGTAGAAATGTTGAATTGCCGCACATTTAACTAAATATTAATTACATTTAAATCAAATAATTTAATGTTAGAAACCCCTCTTTCCACATATGAGCAAATGCAACACTTTAATTTTGATTCCAAATTGTTACAGAGAGGTAAGCAGAACTCAGTGCAATTCATGAAATAACAAAATATGTTATTTAAAGAAACTTGTCATTTCCTTGGATCATCAGAGCAATCAGAAACCTTAATATATAAAAGCTAATAGGCAAACATATTTTGATTAACTTACCGTCATCTGTTGGTATCGCGAATCTGCCATCTCTCTCAACTTCAACAACATCTCAACAACTCCCTTGAACTGAAGTAATATTCCGGGTTTGTGCTTGTCGATTCTGCTGCTCATGTGACTGCACTGGATTCTGCTGTGCTGGGGTGTGATGCTGCTGAATATTTTGCGTTAGCACGTTTATGAGGCCTTGTGCAGCAGCAATAACACTAGCCTCTAACTCCTAAAGAAAAAGAAGAGAGACATCACACGGCTGGAGAATTAACACTAACTAGCATTAACCACAGATTAGCTAGCCAACACCTATTAACTTAGTATTTCTTTCAACAACAGCTGTTCAAAGTTAACTTTAACTCGGCCAGGGTCTTTGTGAAAAACAGAACAGCAAAACATCACAGGGCTTGAGACTTAACATTAGCTACCATTTACCCAGGGTCCACATTTATTATTGGCAGCTCTATTTTGCGGAACGTGAAGTTAGCAACACCAGCGGCCATAGTCAAATGTATCCCTGGGGCCAGAGCGGGCGACATCGAATCAAATTTAAAACTGCTGGCTAAAGATAAACGTAGATTCAGTAAGATTGTTATTCACGTCGGCGGCAATGACACCCGGTTACGCCAATCGGAGGTCACTAAAATTAATGTTGCCTCGGTGTGTGAATATGCAAAAACGATGTCGGACTCCGTAGTTTTCTCTGGACCCCTCCCTAATCTGACCTCTGATGACATGTTTAGCCGCATGTCATCATTTAATCGCTGGCTGTCCAGGTGGTGTCCAGCAAACGATGTGGGTTTCGTTAATAATTGGCAAACTTTCTGGGGGAAACCTGGTCTCATTAGGAGAGACGGCATTCATCCCACTTTGGATGGAGCTGCTCTCATTTCTAGGAACCTGGAAAATTTTATTAGCAGATTAAATCCCTGACAACCCAGAGTTGAGACCAGGACAGAGAGCTGCAGTCCTATACGACTCTCTGAGCTTCTAGTTCACTTACCCAGCCATAGTTTTCATAGTTTTATACCAACGGTGTCTGTCCCTCGACCACCTAAATTATTTAAATCTAAAATTAAACAAAGAGGAGTTCTGCAAAACAACCTCATAGAAATTAAAACCTCTTCTGTGACAGAAAGACAAAACAGGAGAATTAAATGCGGACTGTTAAATATCAGGTCTCTTTCGTCTAAAGCAGTGTTAGTAAACGAATTAATATCAGATAATCATATTGATTTACTCAGTCTCACTGAAACCTGGCTGTGTCCTGATGAATATGTCAGTCTAAATGAATCCACTCCTCCCAGTCATAATAATACCCACATTCCTCGAGGCAGCGGCCGAGGAGGGGGAGTTGCAGCCATTTTTAACTCTAGTCTGTTAATCAGCCCTAAACCTAAACTAGATTATAATTCTTTTGAAAGCCTTGTTCTTAGTCTTATACATCCGACCTGGAAAACCTCGCAGCCACTTTTATTTGTTATAGTGTACCGTGCTCCTGGCCCGTATTCTGAATTTATATCTGAATTCTCAGAGTTTTTATCCAGTTTAGTTCTAAAATCAGATAAAGTTATTATTGTAAGCGACTTTAACATTCATGTCGACGTTGATAATGACTCCCTGGCTACCGCGTTTATCTCATTATTAGACTCCATTGGCTTCAGTCAGGGTGTACGTGAACCCACTCACTGTTTTAACCATACCCTCGATCTAGTTCTGACGTATGGAATTGAAATTGATAACCTAACAGTCTTTCCACAGAATCCCTCGCTATCGGATCATTATTTGATTACTTTTGATTTCTTTTAACTCGACTACACGCTACTTAGCAACAGTTACTATACCAGATGTTTATCAGATAGTGCTGTCGCAAAATTTAAGAAAATGATTACTCCGTCGTTAAATTCAATCCCAAGTCCTTTAGTAACAGAGGTTTCCCGTACCGATTTTAACCTCTCCCGAATTGATCAATTTGTTGATAGCGCCGTAAGCTTGCTGCGAACAACACTTGACTCTGTAGCTCCTCTTAAAAAGAAGTTAACAAAACAAAGAAAGTTCGCTCCTTGGTATAACTCTGAAACCCGTAAATTAAAGCAAATATCGCGAAAGTTTGAAAGGAATTGGCGATTAACCAAACTGGAAGAATCTCGTGTAATCTGGGCAGACAGTCTCAAAACTTATAAGAGGGGCCTCCGCAATGCCAGAGCAAACTATTACTCAGCTTTAATAGAAGAAAACAAAAATAACCCCAGGTTTCTTTTCAGCACTGTAGCCAGGCTGACTGAATCAAAGCTCTATTGAGCCTTGTATTCCTTTAACCCTTAGCAGTAATGATTTTATGAGCTTCTTTAATGACAAAATTCTAGCTATTAGAGGCAAAATTCATGACGACCTGTCCTCAGATAGTACCTATCTAACCTCAAACACAGCTGTAACACCTAATATTTATTTAGATTCCTTCTCCCCAATTTCTCTTCAAGAATTGACCGCAGTGATTTCATCATCTAAATCATCAACGTGTCTCTTAGACCCCATCCCGACTAGGCTACTCAAGGAGGTCTTACCTTTAGTTAACACCCATATATTAGACATGATCAATATATCCTTATTAACAGGCTATGTACCACAGTCTTTTAAGGTAGCTGTAATTAAACCTCTACTAAAAAAGCCCACCCTGGATCCAGAGGTGTTAGCCAACTATAGACCAATATCTAATCTTACCTTTATGTCAAAGATCCTTGAGAAAGTAGTCGCAGACCAGCTGTGTGATTTTCTCCAGGATAATAATTTATTTGAGGAATTACAGTCAGGATTTAGAGCGCATCATAGCACTGAGACAGCTCTAGTGAAAATTACAAATGACCTTCTGATTGCTTCAGACAAAGGACTCGTCTCTGTACTTGTTTTATTAGATCTTAGTGCAGCGTTTGACACTGTTGACCATGAAATTCTGTTACAGAGACTGGAACACTTAATTGGCCTAAAAGGTTCTGCACTAAGCTGGTTTAAATCTTATTTATCTGATCGTTCTCAATTTGTTGACGTTCATAATGAATCATCCGTACGTACTAAAGTTTGTTTTGGAGTTCCGCAAGGTTCTGTGCTTGGACCAATCCTATTTATTCTATATATGCTTCCTTTAGGTAACATCATTAGAAATCACTCTATAAATTTCCATTGTTATGCGGATGATACACAGTTGTATTTATCGATGAAGCCAGAAGAAAGGGATCAATTAACTAAACTTCATAATTGTCTTAAAGACATAAAAACCTGGATGAGCACCAATTTCCTGATGTTAAATTCAAACAAAACTGAAGTTATTGTTCTTGGCCCCAAACAACTCAGAGACTCTTTATCTGATGACATAGTTTCTCTCGATGGCATTGCTCTGGCCTCTACCACTACCGTAAGAAACCTCGGAGTAACATTTGATCAAGATCTGTCTTTCAATTCTCATTTAAAACAAACCTCACGGACTGCATTTTTTCATCTGCGTAATATTGCAAAAATTAGGCCTATCTTGACCCAAAAAGATGCAGAAAAATTGGTCCACGCTTTTGTTACCTCGAGGCTGGATTACTGTAACTCTCTACTATCAGGTAGCTCTAGTAAATCATTAAAAACTCTTCAGCTAATTCAGAATGCAGCAGCACGTGTACTAACAGGAACTAAGAAACGAGATCATATTTCTCCTGTTTTAGCTTCTCTGCACTGGCTCCCTGTAAAATCCAGAATTGAATTTAAAATCCTAGTGTTAACTTATAAAGCTCTAAATGGTCAAGCTCCATCATATCTTAGAGAGCTCATAGTGCCTTATTATCCCACCAGAACTCTGCGCTCTGAGAACGCAGGGTTACTCGTGGTCCCTAAAGTCTCCAAAAGTAGATCAGGAGCCAGAGCCTTCAGCTATCAGGCTCCTCTCCTGTGGAATCATCTTCCTGTTACGGTCCGGGAGGCAGACACCGTCTCCACATTTAAGGCTAGACTTAAGACTTTCCTCTTTGATAAAGCTTATAGTTAGGGCTGGCTCTGGCTTGCCTTTTACCAGCCCCTAGTTAGGCTGACTTAGGCCTAGTCTACCGGAGGACCACCTTTAATGCACCGGGCACCTTCTCTCTCTCTCGCTCTCGCTCTCTCTCTCTCTCTCCCTCTCTCTCTCATATCCTATTACTGTATATTTTTTACTCGGCCATTCTGGATGTCACTAACTCGGTTTCTTCTCCGGAGCCTTTGTGCTCCACTGTCTCTCAGGTTAACTCGTATTGCAGCGGTGCCTGGATAGTGTGACGTGTGTGGTTGTGTTGCTGCCGTGGTCCTGCCAGATGCCTGCTGCTGCTGCTGCTGCCATCATTAATCATTAGTCATACTTCTACTGCTATTATAGACATATGATATTATCATACATGTAGACTGCCTGATACTAATATATACTTTCAACATATTGTACCACAGTAGCCAGAACTATAACGACAGTATTATTACTTTCATGAATGTTGTTGTAAGCTACTGTCATTACCGAGGATGTCATACAGATTACTGTATTGTGTCATACAGATTACTGTTAATTTGTTATGCTGATCTGTTCTGTACGACATCTACTGCACGTCTGTCCGTCCTGGAAGAGGGATCCCTCCTCAGTTGCTCTTCCTGAGGTTTCTACCATTTTTTTCCCCCGGTAAAGGGGTTTTTTTGGGGAGTTTTTCCTTATCCGCTGTGAGGGTCTAAAGGACAGAGGGATGTCGTATGCTGTAAAGCTCTGTGAGGCAAATTGTATTTGTGATATTGGGCTTTATAAATAAAATTGATTGATTGAATTGATTGATTTAACTTCCTGGCTCATCTGCTAGTGGCAGGTAAACTGAGAAAAGCAGAGCTGGTAGTCACAGCTCAGTAAGTTAGCTGCTCAGACTCTCGTTGACCGCGCTGGAAACCGAGTCCGCTGGAACATTTTTATCGTCACCAGAAGCAATTTCGCGGCCCTTGTAAGAGTTATTGTGTACTACCTGCGTTGAAGCTGAGCTAGCGGCTCAAAGATGAGAGGCTGTATGGTGTGTGTGCGTGTGCTGGTGATGTCAGTAGCTAAATTACACAGCCGAAGCCCTGCTGTTTATCATCAATGTTAACGTTCCAGGCTATGTTACTGTTAGCCGCTGTTGTGATGTATTATTACTTGGCAGCAACAAGTATTTACCGCCAGGCCGGTGACACATGACTTTAATTTATTTTTCTGCCAAAACCGACTTTTAGCCGTGTTCGGCGCTTGGCGGGTGTTTATTTTTGATCCTGCATTAACCACAGGTTAAGTTAGCCAACAGGGCTAACGTTAATGTTAGAAACTGACATGTTCCAGCGGACCTCTACAAAAACAGCATGACGGCCGTTAAAAGTTAACCAAATAGGCCAGGTTGCATGTGAATAAACATGTAAATAGCAGAGAAAAAAACAGACTTACTTGCGGTTTGGAAGTTCCTGGTGAACAGGACATTTTAGTAAAGCCACCATGCCAGAGGCTTCCGAGTGGATGGCGGGTTCGGAAAAGAGACGTACGTCTTCAGTATGCCGATATGCAAATGATATGCAAACCACGCTCTACTTGCCCCCCCACCTCAGACCCCTCCCTCTCCATGCCAAAGCAGTGACAGAAAGTTAAAACTGAAAATCAGTGACACTGTAAAAAAACTGACATTGTAAAAAAATCTCACTGAAAAAAAAAGGCATGAAGAAAAAATCTGAAGATTGTCATTGAAAAATACAAAAAAATCCCAATAAAATAAAATAATAAGACTTTCAGATTTTAATTATTTTAATTAGTTTCTTTTTTCAGTGCCAATACTTGTTTCAATGCCAATACAACTGTTTTCAATACAAATGTTTCAATGCCAATGTTTCCTTTTTCAGTACTGGCCTTGTTTTCAATGCCAATTTTTTTTTTTGGATGCCAAATTTTAAAGTCACCGTTCTGGCTCCACAGCACTGGGGCAAACTTTTGTCACGATTCAGTGGATGTGCTGAAAAATTCAGCTCTGCAGCATGTAATGGTGATTCATTATTAATTTTTGAAGTTTGGAATGTAAAACATGTCTTGACATTTAGATTTATTATAACAAGCCACACCCTCTGTCAGCAGTCATTTCCAGATTTTATGTCAAGACTGAGACATGACCCTAGAGGGTGAAAACAGAATTTTGTAATAATCATTGTAGGTGATTATGAGATATACACTTTTCACACTGTACCCTTTAGCAGCAGAATATCCCAAGACTGCTCCCACTTGTGTGCATTAAGTTTGGTTACAATTTCTTTAGCCATTTTTGACTTTTGATTTTTTATGTAAAATTAAACTTATAGACAAATGCTTGAAAATGTATAACTTCGAAATTGATTACGTATGGAAATTCCTAAAATTGATTCTGCCGAAGTTTTGGGACCATAGGCTTAGGACAAGTTCGTGAAAGTAAGATTTAGAAATCATTGAGAAAACGGTGTGAACTGGCCGCCTGAGCTTGACTCAAGCTGGCTGATCGTGTCACCTGCAACTTTAGAACGTGAGGCATATCACCTGTTTAATACAGCCATTGGGGCTTGTAGTGAGATCCAGTAGTCAAGTTAAAATAACCGTAGACAGCGTGTTTACCTGCTGCAGCAGGTGCTCTGTCCCTGCCGAGCCCTCTATTTCTGTCCTCACGTGCTGGTGTCGGACGGTGGGTTGCTGCTGCTGCTCTCTATACGTGATAATGCTTCTCACACACACTCACATTTTCTTTGACTAATTGGCGCTGCTTACTTATATTATTGTGGCGTATTTAGTATGAATGCAGTCCATCTGATGCTCGTTTTGTTTCTGTTTTTCGCTATTTCATCACTACTACAAATGCAACTGTTGAGAGTATCTTACTGTCACAATTCTCATTCATATTTTAAGATACAACAATTTATATTCCGCCATAAAATAAGCCTGAAAAGCTGGAAATCAGAGCGGCATTACAGAGTTGTTGCACTGAGATGATACACTGTCTCATCTGGTTGCACTGGTGTGAACCGGCAGGTTTTAACAACATTGCAGAACGGTGCATTGCAAGTAGTTGCATGTTCCAACTCATCTCGTTGTGAATCTTTGGTCTAAACTGGGCTGTAGTGGCCATGGTTTTATAGAGAACATTCACATGTTTTTATTATTAATAATCCGGTGTCTGTATGATGACTGGATCCACTACAGCATGATGAAAACATAATGTGTGTGTGTGTGTGTGTGTGTTTGTGTGTGTGTGTGTGTGTGTGTGTGTGTCTCTCTCTCTCTCTTTCTCACTCTCTCTCTCTCACTCACACACACACACACACACACAGAGCCATACTGTGGTTGTTAATATTTACTAGCTGGAGCCGTGTGGAGCGGGTTAAAGCTAATCTAAAGGTCTTCCTTCTACACCGGAGATGCGCACTGAGAATAAAATGGAGATCCTGCTGAGACACATACAGTACACACTCAGACAAACACTCACAGGTACACACATGCACACAGAATTCATAATCCCAGTGGAAGTGAGGTGAGAGCAGTTAAATGGGTGTCATGTGGAGTTATTGGAACAGTAACCTTTCCTCCAGTCATTTATCCAGCTCAAAACCTCTTCCAGCCAGAGATTATGGTATGCTTTTTTAAAACTTATTGTAAATATTCACTGGTAGCAGTGTGTGAAGCAGACGTGTTTTTGATAGGATGCTTTAATTCCTTTTTTGTAGATTTTTTTTTTTAAAAACTTATTCTTTATTGACTTTTTCATATTCCCTTTTACATCAAGATGGGTTATTTCATCACAAAGTATATTAACATTTTACAAATAACCATATTGTTTATGACCCTTCAGCTTAATCATTTATATGTATATACAAGGGTAAATCAGAACAACTTAAAATATTAGATACTAAAAAGAAAGACAAAAGTAACCAAAACACAAATAGTACCAATGTATCAGTAAAAATAAATAAAATATGTAAATAAATAAAACTCATCATTGGTTATACATGGGTTCACATTGTATTGTCACATATATGACATATATAATACATATCTTTATCCAACAACATAGATGGAAAAAGGGATCAACCGAACATTTCATAATGAAGATAACTATCAGTTGCAGACCAACATTTCAAAAATCTTTGTGGCCTATAACAAAAATAACACTAATAATAATTGTGAAATAGCACACACACAGTAATGTCATCCAAAACAGTCCTCATACCATGGAAAATGTCATGTGCCAAGAAACCAGACCAGAACCCAGTTGCAGAGCCAGAAAAAATACAAAGTTTATTGAGAACAAGGAAACAGAAAATCACTTCGAGAGGGAAAAGAGGACTAATAACTAAAAGTAACCAAGCAACTCAAAAAACCCACAACGGGGAACTAAAAGTATCAAACGAACAGATAATTACTTCACAAGGAAGGGCAAACGGTAAGTAACTCAAAAAACACACGGCACAGGAACTCTAGAGAATCGAGGAATCAGGAATACGGCTCGAGGACGAGGATCACTTGTAAACGGGCTGGACGCAGGAATCGTCTGGCACCGGAGCATGGGAAAGTGGAGCTAAAATAGCTCGCTAATTATCAACGCCTCGTCCCTGAGCCGGCAGCCCTGCCCTCCTGCAAGCTGCACTGGCGGCTGGAGGGGACTCCAGGGGAGAGCCACACCTGTTGCCCTTCTCTATAGCAGGGAGCTGGGACTCGATGACGGTCTGCCAGAAGGCGGTTCCGTTCCGCCGTCCTCCCCAGCGCCGCCCTAGTCTCCCTCCAGACTCTCTGCACTCAACAACAACAGCAACATCGGATTCCTGGCTGGGGAACAATGGGGGTTGGTATCCATGGTTGACCATAGAAGGGGACATACCAGTGGCGGAGCTGATCAGGGTGTTATGAGCATATTCCACCCAAGGAAGGTGGGAAGCCCAGGAGGAGGGAAGGCGGGCAGCGATGCAGCGCAGTGCTGATTCCAAATCCTGATTTGCCAGCTCCGTCTGCCCGTTGGACTGGGGATGGTACCCGGACTTGAGGCTCGACACCGCCCCTAGCGCCCGGCAGAACGCCTTCCATACATGTGACGTGAACTGGGGACCTCTGTCCGACACAATATCTTGAGGAATCCCATGCAATCTGAAAACATGCGAGACGAGTAAATTGGCGGTCTCCAAGGCGGAGGGCAGCTTGGGGAGAGGGACAAAGTGAACCGCCTTGGAGAACCGATCTACAATAGTCAAAATTGTGTCGTTACCTTCAGAGGGCGGTAACCCAGTCACGAAGTCCACGGCAATATGGGACCAGGGGCGGTGAGGGATTGGCAGGGGCGCAGACGGAGCAGGCGGCGATGAAAGTCCGTTCGTCGGCCCCCATGGAGGGCCACCAGAAGCGTTGCTGGATAAGCGATAGGGTGCGTCGAATGCCAGGGTGGCAGGCCGCCTGTGACGCGTACCCCCAAGTGAGCACCGAGGACCGGACGTCGGGGGGAACGTAGAGTCGCCCAGGAGGACACCCATCCGGCACTGGCTGGTTCTGGAGGGCCTCCTCCACCTCCTTTTCCACCCACCACTGGACTGTCCCCACCACGCAGGACGCCGGGAGGATGGTCTCCCCAGACACCTCCTTTTCCTCTGAAGAGAACTGGCGAGACAGGGCGTCCGGCTTAATGTTCTTGGATCCAGGGCGGTATGTAAGGGTGAACCGGAATCTCCCCAGAAACAACGCCCACCTGGCTTGGCATGAGTTTAGGCAGCGGGCCGAGCGCAGGTAAGACAGGTTCTTGTGGTCAGTCCAAACTATGAACGGCTGGTCCGCCCCATCCAGCCAATGCCGCCATTCCTGGAAAGCCAGCACCACCGCCAGGAGCTTCCAGTTCCCCACGTCGTAGTTCCTCTCCGCAGGAGAGAGGCATCTCGAGAAGAATGCGCAGGGGTGGAGCTTGTTGTCCTTGAGGTTATGTTGGGAGAGCACGGCCCCGACCCCGGAATCCGAGGCATCAACCTCGACCACGTGCTGCCGCTCGATGAACAAGAATGGGAGCATGAGTGAACCGATTCTTGAGCTCCTGGAAAGCCAGGCTAGCTTCAGGTGACCAGACAAAACTCTGTTTGAGTGACGTTAGCTTGGTTAATGGTGCTGCGATTTGACTATACCCCCTTATGAACCTTCTATAAAAGTTGGCGAAGCCAAGAAAACGCTGGAGCTGTTTACGTGAGGTAGGAACCGGCCAGTCCCTCACAGCCTCCACTTTAGCAGGGTCAGCTCTTAGCCGTCCCTCCTCGATCACATAACCTAAGAAACTCGTGGAGGACACATGGAAATCACATTTCTCAGCTTTTATGTACAGTTTGTTTTCGTGCAACCTCTGTAACACATCCCTCACGTGAACAATGTGTTCTTCAAGAGAGCTGGAAAAAATGAGAATATCGTCTAAATAAACGAAAACAACTCGGTTAAGCAGATCTCTAAGTACATCATTCACCAAGCATTGAAACACAGCAGGAGCGTTAGTCAAGCCAAAAGGCATTACTAAATACTCAAAGTGACCCAAATGCGTGTTAAATGCTGTCTTCCACTCATTCCCCTCCCTGATCCGCACAAGATGGTATGCGTTTCTGAGATCTAACTTAAAGATGCGTGCGGAATGGAGAGGCCCGAAGGCCGAGTCAATCAGCGGGAGGGGGTACTTGTTTTTGACAGTGATTTCATTCAGACAGGAGTAATCAATACATGGACGGAGAGTCTTATCTTTCTTTTCCACAAAAAAAAAATCCCGCCCCTACCGACGAGGAAGAGGGCCGGATCAACCCCGCCGCGACCGACTCGGTTATGTACTTCTCCATCACCTCCTTTTCAGGCTTCGAGAGGTTGTACAACCGTTTGGTCGGGAGGGGTGATCCGGGTAACAAGTCTATTGCGCAGTCATAAGGTTGATGAGGAGGGAGAGTGCAGGCCGAGGTCTTACTGAAAACCTCTTGTAAGTCATGGTACTCGGCTGGAACATTGTGTAAGTCTATTACCTCAGCCTGCACAGGGGCGCTGTTGCTCCGGGAGGGCAGCGCCGACTGGAGACAGTGGGCGTGACAGTGCATACTCCACTTACGTATGGTGCCAGTAGTCCAGTCCACGTGGGGGTTGTGCCGCTTGAGCCAGGGGATCCCCAAAACGACAGGGTTGAGAGGAGAGTTAATGACATAGAGTTCCACATGCTCATGATGATTGCTGGAAAGTACTAATTTTACAGGATCAGTTCGATGTGTTACTACTTCGAGTAACTTGCCGTCAATGGCAAAAACCTCTTTGGGCGTGGCCAACTTATACACTGGCAAATTATGTTTCTGAGCAAAGTCTCTGTGGACAAAGTTATCATCTGCTCCTGAATCCACGAGAACCTCTACTGGGGGCGAGTGATGTGCAGTGTGAACAGTACCTTGGATCAGGATGCGGGACGAGGAGGAGGATGAGATCCGGCTCACCTGTGACCCTCCTTTCACTGGCGAGCCCTGCCTTTTGGCACCTCTGGACACTGGCTGATGAAGTGCCCTCCCTGGCCACAGTAGAGGCAGAGACGCTCCACCATGCGCCACTGGAGGTGTCAGGCGTGCTTGTCCCAGCTGCATGGGTTCATCTGCTGGAGGTGCCGGTCTCTCTGATGGCGGGTAGGAAGGAGACGGACCACGTGCTAGGAGTTGTACTGCCGGCTGCTGTCGTCTTCTCCGGGCCTCCTGTCTTTCCCTGGCCCTCTCTCTTATCCTGTTGTCTAGTCGTATAGCTAAATCAATGAGGCGATTAAGGGATCTGCATTCGTCTCTGGTTGCCAATTCATCCTGTTCACTGTTTAAACCTTTTCTGAAAATGGCTTGTAATTCTGTGTCCCCCCACCCGCTTTCTGCGGCTAAGATGCGGAAATCTAATGCGTATTGAGAGACTGAATGATTTCCTTGCTGCATATCTAGTAGGTGACCGACTGCTTGCCTCCCCCTTACGGGATGGTCGAACACTCTTTTCATTTCCTCTGTGAACTGATGATAATTTGATAACAAGTTAGCATGCTGTCCTGAAATAGCTAGAGCCCAAGCGGCAGCCTGACCAGTGAGCAGGCTCATTATGAAAGCAACTTTAGCATGGGGGGTTGAATATGTGTTGGGCTGTTGTGAGAAGACTAGGGTGCACTGGTGTAAAAACTGTGAGCATGTCCCTAAATCTCCACCATACCTGGCTGGAATAGGGATGAATGGTTCTCTGGGAAGAGTGGCGGAGCTGAAGGTTTGGTCAGGTTGCTGCAGCAGGCTTGCTGTGGAGCTGTGTTGTTCCCTCATGGCCGCCAGCTGGATCCCAAGCTGGGACACACTGGTTGACAGCTGCTGCAGATGATCCATCACCTGTTGTAGTGAGGACTCGTGCTGGTGGACCATTGCAGCCTGATTGGTGAGAGCTTGTTTTAGCGATTCGGACTCTGCTGGGTTCATACTGGCCAGACGATTTTGTCATGTGCCAAGAAACCAGACCAGAACCCAGTTGCAGAGCCAGAAAAAATACAAAGTTTATTGAGAACAAGGAAACAGAAAATCACCTCGAGAGGGAAAAAAGGACTAACAACTAAAAATAACCAAGCAACTCAAAAAACCCACAACGGGGAACTAAAAGTATCAAACGAACAGATAATTACTTCACAAGGAAGGGCAAACGGTAAGTAACTCAAAAAACACACGGCACAGGAACTCGTGACTGAAAAAACAACAATTACTTATCACTAGAGAAGCGAGGAATCAGAAGCACGGCTCGAGGACGAGGATCACTTGTAAACGGGCTGGACGCAGCAATCGTCTGGCACCGGAGCATGGGAGAGTGGAGCTAAAATAGCTCGCTAATTATCAATGTGAATCAGGTGCGCCTCGTCCCCGAGCCGGCAGCCCCGCCCTCCTGCACTGCTCCTGAGGGAAAGGGAGAAAAGAGTTAGGAGGATCACTGAGACCAAAAACCGAGATCATGTCAGAAAACTCATCCCTTTGCAACCAATTAATTAATTGTCTTTCAATTATCAATCCCATTTTCCCCCCACTACCTTCATTAATGGTATCCATCTTTCTATGAATAATTCCCTGTGTAATCTCAATCTATACATGATTTTTTTTCTTGTGTAAATATTTCTAAGAATTGTTAACCATTCAGCATGGGTGGGGGGATACTGTTTACGCCACCTTAGGGTAATCACTTTCTTTGCAGCTATTATTAGTATTTGTAAGAGATACATCCTTTTCCTGCTGTAAATTACATCTGGTTTCATCCCAATGGTCTTTGACCATTCTCCAGGAAAATCTTGGATTGATTTAATCCTAGTAAAAGGAATTACTGAAAGAGGTATATTAATATTATCACTTTTTTCCATATTGAGCCATCTTGTATTTATATCATCTGACAACCACACTGTCATTGCGCGTAATTGTGATGCTATCCAGTACTTTTTCAAATTATTCATTCCTAATCCCCCCCTTGGCTTTTGCTAATTGTAGTACTTTATATCTGACCCGAGGCTTCTTACCCTGCCATATAAATCGCGATATGAGACGGTCTATAAGAATAAACATAGATTTAGGAAGAGCAATTAGCAGAGTCTGAAAAAGAAAAAGAAATCTTGGAAGTAAATTCATTCTAGTAGTCTCCACCCTTTCTATTAATGTACTCCAGCGATTTATATCTTTTTTATTTTTTTCTTCTAATACACCAATACGTACAAGTTTAATTTAGAAGATATATTTATTCCCAGATACCTAATGCCTTCCCTAGGCCATTTAAATAACAATACATTTTTCAACTGGGGAGAAATCAGATTATTCATATGGAATGCTTCTGTTTTGGACACATTTATTTTATAACCTGAATAAAGTCCAAATGTCTTGCGACACTTCATTAAATTTGGAATACATTTAGCAGAAACAGATATATACATAATTATGTCATCAGCATATAACGACAACCTGTGCTCCTCCCCGTTCACTTCAATACCGCTTATATCTGAGCTTTTCATTATTAATTGCACGAGGGGTTCTGTACTGAATATTCAAATTATCAACAAATCCATCACGGTTGTTTTAACTGTCCAAGAGGCGTTTTCGTAGAGGACATTAAGATGTAGATGTGTATCAAATGTTGAGTCAAACTGACACAAGGTGTGAGAAGCATGGCCTGTCCTTTTTCAGCTGTCCATGGAACAAAACTTGAAGTCGTACAGGAGTTTAAATATCTAGGAATTATTACTGATTCACAGCTATGCTTCAAACAGCAAGTAAAAAAACTGTGAATACCATAAAATTCAATCTGTCAAACTTCAGATACATTCAAAATAACTTAACTATTGATTCTGCAAAATTATACCAAAGTGCGATGATCATGCCATATATGACCTACTGCATAACAACTTGCCACTGACATGCAAGTACACACTAAAGTCTGTAGAAATTGCATATAAGCAGGCTCTAAAAGTCCTAGACAAAAAGCCCAACTTGCACCACCATTGTAACATCTTGGAGAAACATGAATTGTTGAGTTGGGAAAATATAATAACATATGCAGATGCCACCTTAGTCTTCAAGATTCTCCATGGACTAGCTCCACTGCCATTAAAAGAATTTATGAAGACAAATACAAACAGGTCAACCAGAGCAGGGTCTAGAGGTGACTGTCTGGTCCCTTTCAGGAAAAGTGTTTTTGGGCAGTCAGTTTTTTCATATCGAGCATCTCACTCATGGAACACGACACCAAGTGACATATGTAACTTATCAACCCTTACATCTTTCACTAAGCATCTAAAAATGTGGTTATTGGACAATCAAAGCTGCAATCACAATGAATCCTAAAAGCCATTGGATATGCGGTATTGTCATGTGTACTGGATGTAAATGATATTTGTATTGTTCTTTGTGTATCTGTCTGGTTGTCGGGGATGTTGCTGGTGACAAGCTAGTTAAGTGACCTTGAATGCTTATATACATTTGTTATGTATGCAAATTCTGTAAAATAGCGCGCACATAATTTTACCTATGTATGCTAACCTGTGCAATAACACCTGCACACACACGTTTGTGTGTGCAAAATATGTGAAATAGGGCAACGTGCAACATGCAACAGCACTTCAACACTTTAGCACTTACAGCACTTTAGCAATCTAGCACTTTAACACTTGATAATCCAAATTCCTATGGAATTATGGAATCCTTTCAGCTTTGACCAAATGACATTGCCGGTCAGTGGGGGCCAATTTGCATGTTTCACACTCAAATAGGACGTTGTTGAAACTTGAGCATACAATGTGCAATCTGACCCAGACTTTTATTGCCCGATAGAGTTTTGGCCTCATGACATTCACGTGCCAAAATTGAGTAATGGCGCTCTTGCAGGTGCCCAGATCCACCTCAAATATGGTCAAAAAATCCTTACGACCTCAATTTTGCTTAGGTTTGTAACTCCACTGTACATGGTCCAATTCCCCCCAAACAGTAATTGGTAAAGGGATCTTCACTTGTATTCTGCCCTTGTGACCTCTTGGAAGACTGGAACATTTACATTGGTGCCACCTGCTACTCAGTGTAAACATTCACACCAGTAACACTAACAATTTGGCTTTCAGTATCTTGCCCAAGGATACTGATGAGTGAACTGCAGATCTTCCAATTAGTGGACAGCTTGCTCTACCTCCTGAGCCACAGCCACCAAACTTTACATTTCATAATACCCACCTGAAGACATCTGTATTTAGCTCTTGTTATAGCACCACCTACTGGCAGCAGGAAATTACATGTTTTATACTTTAATGTACTCCTCCTAGCAACATATAGATGAAGATTCTCAGTCATTCAGGTCATGGTAATCATAAGTGCTATACTGTAGGCAACTGGACTTGCTTGAGTTTCTTGAAGATGGCCCCCAACTGGGCCTTTATTAAATCCTCAAAAAGACCCAGAGTGGACAGAGAGGAAGGGACACAAAAATGAAACATCATCATTCCTTATGTTAAAGGACTATCTGAGAAACTCAGGAGGATCTTCAGCAAACACCACATCCCTGTGCACTTCAAACTCACTTGAGGTAGAAGCTTGTCCACCGCGGGGACGAAACACCCAGGCATAAGCAGAGTAATGTAGTATATGCAGTTCAGTGCAGCCAGGATTCTGAAGTTCAGAGTCATGAGTCATGTGTGACCTCAACGACTCTGTAGGGGTTCACACCCACAGTTAAAGCCTGCAACTCCGTACCAGTCATTTAGATCTGAAGAAGCTTCTTGGATGAGAGGCCAAACGACTTAAAAAAACTCAAGCACGTCCAGTTGCCTACGATAAAGCACTTATGATTGCTAAACAGTAATAAGCTCTACAAGATCTATTTACCAGTGCACTTACAGCCTTAACAAAATGCCCTGAATCAGAGATAGTTAGGCCCAGTATGGTTAAGTTCAGTTCAGTACACATTTTTTCTGTTTCCTCTGTGAAAATAGCCGTAATTATTATGATAATATTATTACTTAATGGTATTGTAAGCTACTGTCACTACATCTCTCTCTGTCTCTCTTTCTGTCTCATTGTGTCATACGGATTACTGTTAATTTATAATGTTGATCTGTTCTGTACGACATCTATTGCACGTCTGTCGTCCTGGCAGAGGGGAGTTTTTCCTTATCCGCTGTGAGGGTCCGAAGGATTACAATCACATTGTCTGGATTGAGAGCTACAATATTCACTCAGTTCTCACAGTAATATTGGGAGTATGTTCAAATGGTCTTGCATTCTTTGTTCAGTTTGTGATAACATTAATAGGTCATCTACATAAAAAAGACACTTAACTTACTTTCCCTCTAAGTCACGTCCTGGGGTGATAATTGGTCAGCATTTTATGTTGAAAAGTGTTGTGGATATATTGCTATTTTGATGGATCCCATGACACAGTTAGAATACCAGTTGGATGAAAAGAACATTTAATTAAGTCTTTTACTTTGCTTCCAATACCATTTTGAAGGAAATTAAAAACCTTGTTAATACACCATTACATTATACATCGATAAACACCATTCTGCCAAATTCAATCAAACACTTGAGGAAAACAAGCATACATTTTCCTTTTTATTTTTTATTTTGGTTTTGGTTTACATGTTTTGTGAGTATAGATAATTAATATTTGATCTGTTGTTCTCTGTTTGGGTATAAAGCCAATTTGAGACTTACTTATTATGTTATTTTTATTTAGTAGTCTTTAATTTATTATACTACAAAAATGGTCTCTCGCTCTCTGTTTCTCCTTCTCTCTTTCTACCCTCTTTTGGATTGTCTGTGATATAATGGTCATTGGTGCTATTTTCCCATGGAGGTGTATAAAAATATAACTATTATGCCAGCATTATATTACTGTTACTGTACTACGGTTACCTTCCCTGGGCTATGTACCTTACTAATGAACACAATCAGCAGAATTCATGAAATCAGTTCATTTATCAATGAATTATGTGTATGTGTTTACCCTAAAACTTCAATTAGTAACCTGGGCTATTATTAACTTAAATCACTGAGCTCAACAGGCTTTTATGTGGGACAGGCCTTCAAAAAACTTTTGCTCTGCAAAGATAATAAATACGATCAAACGGTTTATTTGAATCAGTGTGAATATTACTTGTTTGGAATAACATATCGATTATGTGTTGTGTTATAAAACTTGTTTCATGGCATCTGAGGCTAATGGTACCCGGCCTACCAACGCAACAATACTTTATTCTGTTAAAACAAAACTCACAATTTGGATTCATTTTTATAATTGAAAAAAAAAAAAAAATCAATAAAAAACTGATTGATTTTTTTGATTGGTGGATAACTTACTGAGTAATGGAGGAATGGACACATATTCTGACTTTATGACCGCCTCAAAAGGAGGAAGTCACCACAAAAGATGACCACTTTTTCATCATGCTGTTAAAAGTGAATGACATATAGGGCTCTATGCCTCTAGTTTCCCGGCGCTGTGCAGGGTGGCGCAGGGTGGCAAACCCAGCGCAGAGCTAGTTTCGAGCAGCGCAGCATTTGGTAGTTTGGCAGACCGAGGTGCGCTGAGATGGGTGTGGCGGCGCAGCAGGGGGAGGTGTCGACAGATCCAGGTTGGGGCAGTGACAGTTTTGTGCCAAAAGGTTTTGCCGATGGTGCGCTAAAAGCTCACCAGCTGAAACCAGGTCTACTGTCAGCGCAGGCGTAGCGCAGCTGGTGTAAGTGAAAGTTTGGCTGACCGGCGGACAGTGCGCACACGTCACCAAAACCTCACAGGGAGGTTTCCAGAATATCAGGCACATTAACAATGCAATAAATAGCCACAAACACCACTATTCAATGCAACTATCTGCAATCAGCACATAAATGTATCTCTATATCGACTGTCCCGTCACATCTGATGTCAGATCAAAGAGGATTGGCACCGTTTGGCACGTTTGGCACGCATAATGGAAACCCAACCTGATTTGATTAACACAGCTGCAAACTATTGAGTTCACATCCCTCTCAGCCAACCACAAGCAGCCACAGCGTCAGATAGGGAGTATATATTCAGCATCTGTCATCTTAGAAAAGTCAAAAGAATAGAATTCAGACTGCGCGCGCGCACAAGAGAAATGCAACATTGATTTACGATTGTGGTGACCTCCTCCCAGGCTGCCTTTGCATCATCAGCCTGTGGAGGCCTGCTCGCAGTTCCGTATATTCGGACACTGCGAGCTTGGACCTCCCGGACCAAAACATCAGTTTCCTCCTGGGAGAAGTTTGGCCATCTGAAGCTGCTGCTCTCTTCTGCCATGGCGAATTGAGTAAACTCTCATTACACCTTCACACTGCGCATTTAAGGGGGAGGAGAGGGGCTCATTTGATTGGTGTGATGTGTGTAAAACCCACTCCACACCTTCTCTCCTCCCTCTTTCCGACTTGCGCTGCACCTCTGCCTCGCCCGGTCTGCGAAACTAGAGGCCTTAGTCTTCTCTGGTGCTCATCTTTTCAGTAAAATGAAATCAACTGAGCTAACAATGTGTAGCATCTCCATATTGACAAAGGTTTAAGCATTTCTATTTGTATGTGTGATCTAAACAGCTTAATAATGTCAGATGTCAAACCGGTTTTATACATTAAAAAAGACCTTCTTTAAAGATGAACTGCGTGGCAACCAGAACAGGCATCTAATTGAGACAGGTGTACACATCACATTTAAAAAAATATTTTAAAAACCTGACCTGCTTTCCAGTGATGGTCAAGCTACATGGATATTGTAGTGAGCTAAAATACTTATACTAATAATATGTAGTAAGCTTAGTTAGTCAGACAGAGCAAAAGTAGTATGCTACATGAAAAGCTACTTACTGGTAGTTAAACCAACTTCACATAGTGATAATGATAATACTTAATTTGAGTGGAACCAATGTCATGCCAAGTGAATATTCTTGTCGTTACCTGCCAGTTTAGTTAATCCAAAAAAATAGATTGCTGGAATTCCATTTACTTTATATCCTTAACAAGGAAACATTTCCCAAACAATGCCTAAAATAATAATGTAGGCTGAGTACAATATAAACAAAGACAACTGGAAAGGTCAAGCCATACAGCACAACAAAAAATTCACTGTAATTTCAAAAAACAAAATCATTAATCTCACAAATAAATATTTCAAGCTGCTCTTGGAAGAAAATTGTTTGCCTCATTTTCCTCAAAAATATATCCTTGTGAAATATTTGGTTTGAACATTAACCAGTTACTTGTATGACATAAAAGCTTTTTTTGACAGAGAAAGGCAACATAAAACAGTTTTGGTTGTTTTTGTGTGTGTGTGTGTGTGTGTGTGTGTGTGCGCGCGCGCGCGTGCGTGCATGAGTGTGTGAGTGAGAGAGAGAGGGGGTACCGGCAACATGTGGGTTAGCACATCTCACAGGAGGTGTTTATTCACCCTACACAAGAGAAGTTTCTCAAAGTTTCCATCAGAAAGACGGTTTCTCTTTGGTATTGCCCTACACTAGCTACACGCACAAGCTGCACTAGAGGGGAATCCTGTGTTTTATTTCAGAAAAGATTTTTCTCATAGAAGGCAGCTTTTGGAATGCACTGATGGGGTTAGTTTCACCCAACTGCAAGTAAATGTCCACTTCATTCTGCTCTGTTGTTCTCAGTGATGGGAAGTATCCGGTTACCTCATCACGATCTTCACTCTGATCCTTACCTTCCGCTTGCATGTGATCAGGAGACTCAGTTTGTAATATGTTTACTTTTGATTTCAAGCTGGACACAACTTCAGCCTTCTTTTCAATGGGGATGTAGGTTAGTCTGAACATGGGGTGAGCTGCAAAGGCTATGAGTAACCTTGTGTCTTGGCAGCCCTACCATGGGCGCCCTGTCTCCGTGTTGGGCCAATTTTCTACTAGACCTTCCCATGGAGTGACCTGACACTCGGTGGCTGGGCTGGTTACAACCCCAGCATAGGTTGTCAGGTGCAGCAGGATTTGCTCCTGGATAGCCTGTGTTCATTTCTTGGGGGCCTGATTGCTGATAGGGTGCTGTTGCGGTGGCTGGGGTCCTGGAGGAAAGTTCGGTCCCCCTCTCCATCCTCCTCGGCCTGCTGGTCCTCCTCTTGGTCCGCCTCAACCCCGCCCCCTCGGGGGCTCTGGCTACCGTTGTTTCCACCTGCCTGTTGTGGATGATAGTAGTGGTAATGTTTGGCATTGGCGGGGTTATACCCCCTGGCCTTGGGGTCTGTGGGGGGCATTTGCTCAGCCATCTGAGGCACTGGCAGGGGTTGGGTGGCTTGTGGCATTGCCTGAATGGTCATGACAACAGGAGCCTGGATCTTTGTTTTCTCTTTTTCTTTTTTAGCTAGTTTGCTCAGCTCCCCCAACTGCAACTGCATCAGCCTAGTGGCCAACTGTTCCTTGTCCTCTTCCTGTTTTTTCCTCTCCTTCCTGTAGTGCTCTACATGATGGCCATATGTTCTGAGAACATAGGCCAGTCCATGTTAGGATGAAATGACCTAGGTATAGGCATACGTCATGTTTGCATTCAATTTATTGATTGATGGCCAGCACATCTGGATCTGGTGTGGGCACAGACCCAAAGTCTGGATGCTAATGGATTATGTGTTTTTTATAGGGAAGCCACAGATCAGTTACATAGGGGGCCCATATGAGACCATGAAGATCACGTACTTAGGGGGCCCCTGGCAGTTACATAGGGGGGCCCTGAGAAAAACATCACTCAGGTTAGAGGAATGTATAATGGTTCCAGATGTGGGTTCTGGCCAACTATATAAGTATCTATATGTATGTGTCAGACAGGGAGAGAGCTTGTACCTTCTCTGCAGCACTGCTGTTAAACCGTTAATTGAAGATCAACTTGTCGTCTATTGTGCATCTTTTACTAATTTGTCTTTGGACCAAAAGTTTTTTCCTATCAGTCCATCTTCATCAACCCAACGATGCCATCCAAGCGCCACTGTACCTCTTCTGGCATTGCCTTTTTAACCATCATCTTGATCAAACTTTGGGTGGTTCTGTTGGCGTTCCATGCTTCTCCCATCTCCTCCTTCCATCTTCGCTGGAAGGTATGCAGGAATCTGGAGGGACACTCGTCCTCAGACAAAAGTGTCTTCTTCCAGCTTGGTTGGGTCTCTCTTTTCGGGGTACTGCTTTCTCAGCTGCTGCCACACTCTGTTGCGGTGTGTTTCAAAGTCTTCATCATCATATGCGTTGCTAGTTACTGCCAGGCCCAACAGAGCTTTGTTGAATGTCTCCTGGGTGGTTTGTTTGCCTGCCACATATGTGAGTAGAGCCTTGATGTCCCCCAATATCAAGCGTATGCCAGCTCTGGTCTCTTCAAATGCCATTATCCACTTATCAGCTCCATCTGTGAGGACAGGCAGACGCTCCGCTAGACCTATCATGTCCATGGAAGGCCATGGCTCATATTGGGTTCATCCTGAGGCTCTCGTTACCAAGGGCACATGTAGTCTGCTGTGGGGGCTACGACGTCTGACGAGTCGCTGTCATCATCAGAAGGGATGGGCCGTCTGACTGTTTTCCCTCCTCTCAACAACATCCTGTGGGTCCCATCGCTATGGTAATCCCTCTCCCTCTTATGATCACGTGTCTTCTTATTGGGTTTCTTGGCCACTGGTTCTGTTTTGCTGGTCTCTAAAGTACCTTGAAGCTGCACTATGATGTGCTCTTTGGAGGCGCTTGCTGGGAGCTCACTTTCTTGTTGAGTGGTTCCGGAGTCGTTCAGGTACATCTCCAAGCGGTCCATGCCGTGACTCATCTGCTGTATCTTCTGCGCATGTCTGCTCAGTGCCTCGCCCCATTCTTGTAACAGCTCCTGATCCAGTGGCATTGTCTCTGACGATCGCGCAGGGACTGCCTTTGTCCTGTTGTTGTGTGGTTCTGTGGTTCCTCCTTTTTCCTGGTTTTGACTCTTCTGTCTCGGTTTGGGGTCCAGATTGACCCCCGTCCTCTGACCCAGATTCCCTTGAATGTAGCCCTCGTTTCACCTCCTCAGCACCTTCCCCTCTGTCTTCTTCAGAGCCTCCTTCACTGTCTGTTGACCATATGTCCACCTCCGTCCCCGCACCGGCACGAGGTGGAGTTTGCATTGTCAGTGTTCTGCGTATGGGAAGCATCTTCTTTCGTCTGCTCTTGACCTTCGTGTCCCTGGCCAAGGTCACTGTGAACCTTCCTTCCAGTTGGCCTTCCATTGTTGTTGCTGCTCTTGCCTCCCCTACTGAACGCAGATACTGTCTCTGATGGTGAGGTGTCTTGTGGGTATGGTGGTGCTGGTAGGGGTGGTGCTGTGGGTACCACATCTTTCGATGCCTGTGGTTCCTCTGGATGCTTGCTGCGTTCCATTTGCACCATTTGCTTCCTACCCCCTACTTGTCTAAACCACCCGAATACCTCCCTTTCTTTAGCCCTTTTGTTCTTTTTCTTATAACTCGCCCTAGTGTCTTTTGCCTTAATGTGTCTTAATTCTGACTCCACCTCGTCACAGCATGCCAGGTTGAAGGTTCCATCTTTAGGCCAACGATTTTTTCCTGATGTTCTTTTGTGCCATTTGTTCACACAGCATTGGATTCGGTTTCTCCAACTTGGGTGTTGTTTCATCACTATCTCCGTGGGTATCCAAGGTCATGGTCACCAAGGTCATGCTGTGTTGCACTAGATACAGTTGTCTCCAGCAATACATCAGCTATGTCCCAATGTTGTGTTATTAGTTGGTAATTATCACATCACATTTTAGGTTCTTTAGGAGAGGAATTTGTCAAATACCTCCAACCTGGGCGGCTCCCAGCACTGCACCACAGACGCACCCGGTTTAGGCAGAAAAAGGCTCTGCTTACCTTATCTGGTGGCCACCTGTACGTCTGAAGCTTCACAGCTGCCACTCATCAGGTCATCAGCCTCTGCCTACATGAGCTCCTGGGCCACAGTCAGTCAGCGCTGGATTATAGACTCAGCTACTCAGTTAATCACGTCTTCAGCTTCTCTTGCAATTATCTCCAGTTTGCTCTGTTCAGTTCAGTCTGTCGTATCAAGCCTGTTCCGAACCAGTTCTTGTCTTCTGTCCAGGGTCACCAGATTCAACCTCCGCCCTGACTCCAGCCAGCTTAACTCCAGCTCAGATCTGTTCACCCGTCTGCCCCGCTCCATCTGCCTTTCATCTTCCTCCCACATAAGGACTACTGTCATCGGTCTCTGCCTCTGCCTACAGAGTCCACCTACCCAGCCCTAACAAATGGGAGGATGACGTATGACTATAGTAGAATCTGCAAGTCATATGTTACCCTTCAAGCTTGCGTAGGCACACTGTCATCATCATTGTGAGCTAGCTTGTCCGCTTACCATGCACCAATTGTAGCATTATAGCCTCAGTAAGATCTATCTGTGTAGGTTCGTCTTTCTAGTCACTTAGCTAACTTAGTTATCTAGTCTAACATATTGCATTAGCTAACTGAGGTCTTCATTGTATTTTTTTGTTTCCTTCACCTTTAGTGTGTTGTTTATTTTCCCAATGGCGTTTGTGGTCTGTGTGCAGTCAACACAGTCACTCACACAAAATCCCACCAGCAGAAATAGCACGACACATTTACTGTCTCTTTCACTTGTTGTTTACAGTTACAGCTGAAAATGATAACAGAAATCAACTAGTTTTCCAATTTCAAATATCTCCACATTTATAGTCAACTGCCAGTGTTCCACCTGGATCTGACTGTGTGACTCTTTCGCTGCGAGGGTCCTAAGGACAGAAGGATGTTGTATGCTGTAAAACCCTCTGAGGCAAATTGTGATTTGTGATATTGGGCTCTATAAATAAAATTGAATTGAAACTTGAATTGAACGCTGTCTCACAGCAGTCTTCTTGGAAAAACCGAAAATATGCATTACGGCTGCAGTATCACTGTAGTTTAAGAAAACTGATGCCATTACTTACAGTGTTGTATAAAAAAAAGCAGTGTGTGTATATATGGACTTCAACCCTATTTATCTAGACCGTTATTTTCTGGTTAGTGAATGTGTGTAATTTGAATGGGGGTTTGAGTTGGTAACAGACATTATGTATAGTTCAAATGATTAGATGCTTCTTTTCGAGCTGTAGAACAAAGTCCAACTAACGTATAAATAAAAAACTAAAACTAAAGTATAAATTCTCCACTTACTGAAACTGCCAGGATTGTCAAACTCATCAAACTGCAAAATCATTTATCTCTCAGAACATATTAAATTTGTCATCAATTACAGTTTAACAAGCCTTGGTGTCAAAGTATTTTATTTTTGTCAGGTTGTATAACAGCATGTACATTACCATGAGGCCAGATACCAATATCTGCTGCCGTGGTCCTGCCAGATGCCTGCTGCTGCTGCTGCTGCTGCCATCATTAATCATTAGTCATACTTCTACTGCTATTATAGACATATGATATTATCATACATGTAGACTGCCTGATACTAATATATACTTTCAACATATTGTACCACAGTAGCCAGAACTATAACGACAGTATTATTACTTTCATGAATGTTGTTGTAAGCTACTGTCATTACCGAGGATGTCATACAGATTACTGTATTGTGTCATACAGATTACTGTTTATTTGTTATGCTGATCTGTTCTGTACGACATCTACTGCACGTCTGTCCGTCCTGGAAGAGGGATCCCTCCTCAGTTGCTCTTCCTGAGGTTTCTACCATTTTTTTCCCCTGGCTTTATAAATAAAATTGATTGATTGATTGATTGATATGGCATGTTCTGATGAGCAAACACCTAAATTTTGTTATGTTTCACTACTTACGTCTGTGTTTTTTGTCATCTGTCTGTAGCATCACATCTGGCCCATTAACCCAGTTTACTTTTACACAATCATATAGTTAGCTGAGGTAGAGAAGTGAAGGTGATGCTGTGGTCTGAGTCATCTCATGCACCAGCTGAGCTTGCATACTGCCATCACCATTTAGGTGGCCCATTTAAGCTGTCAAACTCATTTGCTTGTTCTGCGCTGCTCATGTTTATGCAACTCTCCGCTCATCACCACCACTCTGGCATCCACCTGTTTCTTGTGGCAGAATACATTTCCTTCTATCCGCTTTAAATGATAGTGGCAGGAAAAACATGGTAGAGGCTAAAATAGGAACAAAGTTCTTCTGAGAAAAAAAGCAAAAAACTTACAACTGGCACCAAAAAACTGATAATTTGGGTAAAACACATTTAAAACAGGATTAAAGAATATTTAGGGTTCAAGCCCCGAAGGGGCAGATCCCTACTGAGTTTTTGCCGGTTTATTAGGGTTCAGTCCCTAAAAGGGGCAGAATCTTACTGAGTTTGTGCCAATTTATTATTATTATTATTATTATTATTATTAGGGTTTAAGCCCCAAAGGGCTATCAACGCCATCTTACTGCAATGAACAAAGAGACACTAGGAAAAGTGACCGGAGCCTCAGGGCAGGACCCATGTGGTGAATCTGAAAGTTTACTTTGTATATTTATTTAGACAATGAAATATTTTTTCAGGGCAGTATGTTTGACAGACACAAAGATCAAACATGCTGCAGAGAGTGGAAAGCCATGTGTTGGAGTGTAAAGGCCCGGTGTGCCAACAGAAAATCTTTCTCATTTTGATTTAACAACTGGATATCCCCCATCATACCTTACGATCTGTTGGAGGGTGTTCTTCCGTTGGAACTTGCACAGTGTTTAGGCATTTTAATATCCAAAAAATGTCCCTCTTTTGACACTTTGAATAAGGTGATTCCCTACAAAGATGTAGATAAAGCAAAGAATGTTTGCATATAGTGCCACAAACATTTCTGAGCAAAAACAGAATAATGGCAATGTAGCTGAAAATTTGTCTCTCTCAAGATTGCTGCCTTTCATGATTGTGTTACGCTCCTGAAAAAGGGAGATTAAGATTCATGACCTCAGCAGATCTTTACTCTAATAAATACTTTATACTTAACAGCGGAGAGGGAACAGGACATGAGGACAGAGGACAGGAGGACTGACTCACAGTGACTGATAAACTAAACTTTACTCAGTATTGTCATTTCAGGAATATTATTTATATAGTAACGTTGCTGTTGTAAAAATTACTGTTGCTGCTCTGGAAACATTTAGTTATATTCAAAATATTCAGTTATCCTGTTCTGAATATATTCTTTTTAGATATTTATATATTTTCTAAAAAGCAATTCTTAAGAATGAAAAGGAACCGATAAGAAGTAGTCTATTATGAAAAGCAGTAGTATCAATAACATGTTAAAGATAGCCATCCCTAATTGACTGATTTCATTTGGTGCAATATCAGTTTTAGATACTTAATTTTCCTTTTGTCTTTCACAGTACATCACAGCAGGGCCCTGGTGCCCAGCACCTCTCCACTACAGCCAGATTCCAGGATGTAGGACCCCCCACAAAAAGGACCCTCCATAAACTGTCTCAGCGGGCACACAGTCTGTAGCATCTCAGAAGATGGTAGTGATCAGCACACAGCTGTACAGGGCTACTCTGACGGAGCAACCCAAGAAACAAAGGTATGTAACACAGTGTGCAACACTGTGTTTGAGATACAGTACCTGGAAATATTTTACAGTACTGAAATGATGTGTCCCAGGTTTCAAACCGAGTACAAAACCTCGAGTTGAGTTGGAGGAGAAAGAGAGAGAAACCTAAACAGAGCTAGTAGACCCTCATGACTCAAATGTAACCCTGGTGACTCTGCTATTACAGAGGAATCTGACCAAAAATGTATTTTTTTAGTTTAGTTTTACCCTCGGCAAAGGCTGTAAAAACAGAACCTGTCTGCAGTAATTTGTAAATCATTTTATTTTTATTACCAACATAATAACATCAGATAAAAAATATGAAATAGTTGTGGCAACACTTTAAATATAAACAAGAAAGGTGGATTCATGGAAGCACTTAATTTAGAAACACAAGGAAATTTAAATTCAATAATTTTCTGCAGATAACGTGATGAGTCTTCAGCCATAATCCCCGTCCTGTGGAAGAACACTCTGGAAACGCATATATTAAAATCGTACCAACCTATATTTGCCGCACTGTGCCTTGACTGTCACATAAAACGTGTTATTTTAGCATCACTGTGCCAATGCTCGTGTTACCAAAACAATTAGAAATAAAACACTCCTAACATATATCTCACAGATAACCTATATCTCACTGGTAAGCTATGACATATCGTAACGTGGTTTAGATTCCTAAATAAATATTCACCTCGTCGGTAGATACTCCTGAAAAACTAGAAAAACTCTGCTGTCTGCGCAAGGCTTTTTGTCCTACGAGGCCACCGTCACTTACCCGATGGGAGGGGTGAGTGAGCGCTGCAATCTAGAATTTGACCACTGATGTCACTGTTACTCACCATTTTTACACACTGAGGCTTGAAGACAAATGAAGAAAATTCACTGAGAAACTATCCTCCTTTTGTGAAAAACAAGGAATTATCTGCACACTGAATAGTTTTAAGCCCCGTAGGAGGTATCATTTATTCACACACACACACACACACACACACACACACACACACACACACACACACACACACACACACACACACACACACACACACACACACACACACATACACACACAGCCAGATACACACTTATTCTCATAATGGACAGTGAATAAAAGGACTCACATTGAGACTCTCTGGGACTTTTATGTTTTCGGTTTCACTTTATGTTCCTGTTTCTCCTGTTTCTGTTTTGACTAAAAATGAGACATTTTGACTAGAAATAAGACAAATATTCTTGGTATGATTTTGAATTTTTGCAGTGTGATGCAGTCTGACATTTTGAGACAGTCAATCTACCTGCACATTAATGCTATGAATGGACATATTGGAGCATTGATTAGAATGTGGGTTCCATCAATGCACCCTATCACACCAGGAAATCCTAAAATAAATTAAAATGACTAATCACTGTCTGAGGTTGCAGCACCATGTCATTAACTGAATATGATTTATAATCATACATTTTAACTGATTTCTACATCATTCACCTGCAATCCTGTGGAACTCCTCCTTGGTGACCCTCACAGGTTTATGTCCAGAGAACACAACAAAAGAGTTTAATAGACGTTTCAGAGCTAGGGACACTTTTCTCACGGCTCTGCAGACAGTGGCCTTACTGATATTTTCTGCATCTCCGATATTATACAGAAAACTCCCGTTTGCAAAAAAACCAAGAGCAACACAAAGAATCTGGGCAGATGAAAGTGCACGTCCACGGTTGGTGACGTTGGTTATGTCACAATGGATGAGGTTATGGATATAAATGATGGACTGTGATGTGAAACGGTAACATTCAAAAAGAAAATGTTCTGGAAATGATAATACGTCAATTCTGAGCCTGTGAATAATCTCCCGACGAATGCGTAACTCCCTCCTCAGTAACACTGCCTCTTCGTCCACAGGGTCCTCCAAGAACGGACATGCCATGGTCGAAAACAGTTAATTTTAGAACAAGAACACACTGGAGGATCCAACTTTACCTTGAGGACAGATGATCAAACTTGCTAAAACCCGCGCAACACTAAACAAATGAATGAATGAATCACACTGCATGTGTGGTGTATAAGGGAGAAAACCTGCTCCCGACCAGGTTAGGTTTACAGAGTCAGTTGCCATAGTAACTGACACCAAGCTTCAGTTACCTCTTTTTCTGAAACGGGCTGGAGTTACTCCTCTTTCTCTGGTTTAAGTTACCTCCCTTTCTGAAATGGAACACCCAGAGTTTCCCTCATTTCAGGGTTAACAGACTCAGATTTTTCACTAAACCTGCTTTGTGAAACGGACCCCTGAGCGGCTCCCTGAGTATTTATTGATAGGCTAAAGTGCTTGTCTGACACCCAGTTTATTTAATTAACTTTAATCAATAACTCCTAATAAAGTTCTCTTAGGCCTCAAGTTACGCTAAAGAAATGGCGCCCAACGTGGGGCCGGGCAGCCACTAATCGTGATTAGTGAGTAAGAATATAAAATTTTCATAACTTCTACTGCCTGTATTTTTTTTTTTCAACTGTTATAAATGAATTGATGTTTGCAAGCTTTGGGGAATAAGTGCTGAGTCGATGCAGATCATTGTGTTTCGTACTTTTGCTGTGTTTTGTTTCTCACTTACATTGAGGTATTGATTATGAATTGAATCATGGGTTACAAATAATCATATCTAAACAAGACTCACTTCATCAAAGGGCGGTGCCTCAAGATGTAGAGGCACCTAATATCCACACCCCCTCCCCTCCTCCAAATATTCACACTGCCATACACATACCAGCCCATTCAAGTCAAAGCTTACCAGTCCCTCCCTAACATTATTTGCCTCCATTCCAGCCTTCCATGAGGCAAACCGGACCCCGAATATAGTTTTTTCCATATGAACATCTCAATGCTTCACCACAATCCTTGGTTTGGGAGTATGAAAGAATAACTCATCAAAATGTGCCATACGGGGTTGCTCCAACAGAGGGCAGCAGAGAAACCCTATCTTCAGCCTCTGGTTCAATGTCTCAGTGTGAATTACCTGGGGCAATTGTGACCCCTGCAAGAGAATTGAGCAAAATGGCTGCACAGACTCAGGACACCTGGTGGAAAATTGTCAAGAAAATGGAGGACAAAGACAAAGAAATCAGAGTTACAAAAATGTATAAAAGAAAATCTTTCGAAGGAGCAATTCAAATTCTCAGTTGAATAAAGCGATTTACATTATTCGCACATTAAAGCAGCCTTATCGTCAACCACTGAAAGGATGGAAAAGGAACTGGATCAAATAGTAAAAGCAATTAAAACTGTGACCTCAGAGGAAGTGAAAAACTCAGAAGGTTCTCTTTTGTCAGAGATACGATTCATGGTTGAACAACTCCAAGTGGAACTGCTGCAAGAAGTTTGTGCTGTGAATAAAGCAGTCAAAGACAGTAATAAAACCTTATTGAAAGGGATTGGCTGCTGTGAGACACAGATAAACAGATTATCTACAAAAATGGAAGAAATGGAGACTAACATGAAGGATCATGGAAAATATGTTGGGACAAGATTGGATGTTCTAGAAAAGAAAATGGAGCCTGAATCTCGTTTCTCCTCAAGTTCTGTTTCACATCCTGAAGAATCTATAAACCACCTTCTGCAACCTCAATGCCCTCCACTCATATAAAGGGAGATCATATCAAGCTGCTATTTCCAACCTATGAAAAACCTACTGATGATCCTGACCCTCTTAATCACCTATCTAAATGTAGAGATTTTATAGCTCTACAACCATTATCTGACTCTGATCTCCTAGCAACCTTCAGAACCGTCCTTTATGGTACAGCTCAGGGGTCTCATTTATAAAGCTTGCTTACGCACAAAACGGGGCTTGAAAGTGGGGTACGCCACTTACGACGCAAAGGTTGTGATTTATAAAAATAAACTTGCCGGGAGAATGTGCGCACCTGTAAGCAAACTCTGAGTCATGCGTGCACACATTTTGGAGACACTGGAAAGTGGCGACGCAAAAGTGGAGCCAGATTTTTATTGATGTCTCACACAAATTTAATGTTATGCTATATCCACCTTAGATCCACGTTATCATTGAAATTAAATCCAGCAGCCTTATTTTGCGCTTGGAGTGAGTGATAATTGTTTCATAAAAACGTTGTAAAATCCAACTCAAATCCTGAATTGATATTCTTTCTAAATACGTATTTAATCCGCACTGCCTCTAACGCCTTATTGTCCACTCTGGGGGCGCAGGAGGGGGAGAGGACGGTGCGACTGCATGGAATATATTTATTTATTTAGCTAAATATTTCCAGTGCATTTATCATGTCTCGAAATACAGCCATTAAGCACAACCGTTACATTTCATCAGCCCTGCTTAGACATGTGCTGTTCATGTCAAAACCGGCATGAAGAAACGTGTTCGCCTATTACACTTTCATCTTTGAATTGTATTTCAAATTACACGTTGTATTTTGGGACAGGGATACCACTGGTTCATGCTGTAATTCAGGCCGGGTGTCTGATCAGACTAATTGCCATAAACATATAAATACTGCGGTGACCCTCGTGCGTAATTGCGCAAGATGGCACTGGCACATACTCCTTTTTGCCTCCACCTTTAATAAATGTGATTCTTTATGTCGCACATCAATGTCAAACATCCTCAAATTTAAAAGCAACACAATAACTACATGTTGGTAAAGGAGTAGAAATATTTGGTGTACCTATAGATCAGGCCCCCTTTTTTTTTTTTTTTGGTTCTGTCACTGTCCGTGCAGTCCCACAGACACAGCTGACAGCATCAGCAGCGTTGATGTGTTGCCACTTTTTTTTTTGCTGTTTTTTATTAGTGATCCCGCTGCTGTGGCCACCAAACAAAAAATCTTTCTTCAGTCCTCCACCTCCCGTTGAAGGGTCTCTAGCTCAGTCTCGGAGAAATTCCATTTTTTTGGTTCGTTTCTCACACCTGTCGCCGTGACTCACACAACGAGAGAACACTCGCATGCCGGCTCATTTATATGCAGATCACATTCATAAGGTGATTTGCATGACCATTTATGATTGAACTAGGGCGTGTAGAGGGCAGAATATGAGGCGGATCTGGGTGCGCACAACTCCAGGAGGTCTGTGATTTATAGAGAGAACATTGCGTGCAAGTGTGCGTGCGCACGGTTTTATAAATCAGATTATTTTTTGGCGCACGCCATTTTCAGCTTTTGGGTGCACGTCAACTTTTAGTATGAATCCTAAGCACTCTTTTATAAATGAGGCCCCAGGACTGGTGGGAGATGGCTAAATCCCAGCTAACCACATGGAAGGAGTTTGAATCAGCTTTTCAGTCCGCATATCTTGCTGATGACTATGAGGACCAATTAGCTGAACGAGTGAGAAGTAGGAAACAAGGCGGGGAGGGAAGCACAAGATTTTCTCTTCTCCTATACACACCCCCAGATGGGCGGGGCAGGAAGCCTGTTCCCATCTGTCCCCCAAGATGTAGGTGTGTGTAGTGCTTTAAAATTGGAGGACAGATAAGGATGGGTTGGGGGGCAGCATGGAGGGCTACAGGACACCACTGTCCCATAGCCTGCCCCATTGTGAAGCCCCCCAATCCATCAGTGGTCTGTACCTCGAAGAGTGAGTGTATGTGGAAAAACTGTGGAATGTGTAGTAAGTGAACTAAATGTGGTTTAAGAGGCCAGGCCAGTGTAGGCCCGGTCCGAAGGCTGGAGGAATGGATGAGAGGGGCTAGAAGGTGGTGCCAAACAGACCCCGGTGCAGCGAGGCCTCCAAAGTCCATGGACAGCGGGCCAGGCGGGCCCCAAGGAAACCCAACGGGCCCCCACCGAATCCCAGCCCAGGATGCACGGACGACGAGCCCCACCAGCCCCCTACGGAGCCCGGCGCGCAGGAGCACAGGCCAACCCACAACACCGCCAGTACCCCCCCAGACTGCCCCAGACCCAAAGCTGGACCCCCAGCCCATCTGACCCGCCCCCCACTGCCGGCCGCACACCAAGGGGCAGGCCCATCCTGCGCGGCACCAGAACACCCCCCTGTGGGCAGCACCCAGCCCCCACACCAGGCCCCCAGCAGTCCAGATGCACCCGCCCCCCAGGGCAAACCGCCCGGCCCCGCGATCCCACATAGAACCAGGGAGCAGGCCCAGATTCAAGGGGGAGAGGGTGCACCTAACACATGCTTAAGGCCTTGAATTCTGATGAACCGCTGTGGTATATTGTGGTGAGAGAGATAGAGGGATTAGGGGTCACATCATTGTAGGGTAATCAAGCCTGTTTATTCTGGATTCACACCAGTGGACTTTCACTCAGCTTCCTGACATCAACGACGAAGCGGTGACCAACCACTGGGTCACTTCAGAGACAGACTCAGCCACATGGTCTGAAAGGTGTTTCAAATGTAACTTTATTATTTAAAATGTGGGTGTCATGCAGGAAGAAGAAGAAGACTCGGCACCAGGTCCCCTAAGGTGCAGACGACTGTGTGTACTGTATGTTATTGTGATAACACCCTTCCCTGCAGTTGTCTTTTAAGAGGACAGACAGAAACGTGAATTCCAGGAGCCAACATGTTTTGATTGTAATTTCATGTTTCACTTTTCTTTCTATTTCAGTGCATATACATACACATGTACATATATCTATGATGTTATAACATGATCACCATGTAGCATACAGCAGTGTGCTCAGCACACTGCTGTATGATGCTGTATGAGCTGTATGAGAGACTGCCACTCGTGGATTGGACTGTTCAACCACGGCAGGGCCTGCAACCCAACAGACTAATCCCTGGCACATACTCCATTGTCTTACGAGACAGAAGGAAGCCAACAATAACATGATCACCATGTATAACATTTAAATCTAAATTAGTAGTGTTTGTTGACCACTTATTTATAAGTTGATAATATCCTGTTGCAGACAATGTGTGTTTGGTACCATTCAATAGCAGACAGCGCCACGTTGGTAAATATGGAAACATTAGAAATGTTTCAAGCTTCATTAATTATCTAGGAAGCAATTTAGGTAAATTAAACTTTAATTTTTTAGCAAAGGTACAGGAGGGGAGGGGTGAAAGGTCCCGCCAGTGACAGTGAACTGCTCCTACTGGACATCAGCCTGAGAAGACAGCTGGCAAGGCCAATCACAGCACAGTGCCTGCCAGTCTCAACCCCTTGGAACAACTAGATAAGTGAAAAGAAGGAGAGAGAAAAAGAGACAAAGAACTTGAAAGAGAACTTTTGAGGAGCCGGCGGACCATGCTGGGCTCCATCCAGCATGATGATGAGCTGATGTATTGTGGCCTTGAGGTGGTTGTGCTCCATGCAGATTATCAAAAATAAACATGTCTATAGTGTACTGAAAAACAAAAACAAAAGAGAAGTCTATACTGAACACCAAAAATGTGAGAGTCTTGGTGGAGGGGGAAAGCCCGACTGTAGAGAAGAGTTGCCAGCGCAGTGTGGTAGGTTTGAGAAGCAAGTGGGCCCCTTTGAAGTGAACCCATCGGTTCTTTGCGATGCGTCACGGGGCTTAAGTATTGGACATGCATGCATGTATTTGAACCCTCCCAATGTGTTTATGAAAACCATCACCAGGGTCCAGGGCCAGCCTCGCGGGGGAAGTTGGGTGGCCTGTCACCCCAAGACATCCTAGTTGACTTCACCAATTCCTTTGCCTATGCTATAAATGACTTCTTGACCCTGACCATATGTTTCTGGACCTTGGGCCCCTAACAGTAGTGCTTAAGACACCACAACGCACAATAAACTTGAGTTGTCAGAACCTGATCGTGTGAGAGGATGTCATTGTAGCTCGTAATTTCTTTTCTTTGTTCACAGATTCAGCATTCAAGATTCAGATTTGAAGTTCAAGATCCACATTTACAGTTTCACACTGCATGTTTGATACCAACCTTCTGTTCATTTTCCTTTTGAATTAAAGCTTCCATTTCTCTTCTCTTCTGGGCTTGTTTTATTTATTTTTTTAAGATATTTTGGGGGGCATTTTTAGCCTTTATTTGATAGGACAGACTTGTGTGAAAGGGGGAGAGAGAGAGGGAGTGACATGCAGCAAAGGGACACAGGCTGGAGTTGAGCCCAGGCCGCTGCGGCATCAGCCTTGTACATGGGGCGCCTGCTCTACCACAAAGCCACCGATGCCCCAAGGCTCGTTTTATTTTTGTTATATTAGTAAAATGGATGTCCCTGTGATAGCCAGCATTAGCTGGTATAGCATATTCAGCAGGTTCCTGGCTGTGAAAGTTAAATCTCTGCACTGCCTCTTCAGCTATAAGACTCTCTTCAGTGCCTAAATTTTTCCACTCAAACAGTGATTTAATAAATTTTTGCCATCCTGTGCCTGTAAAAGGAGTGATTGGTCCATCTTTCTGAATTATATGCATACAGCACTCCATTTCTTATGTAATCTTCTTCTAATGTAATGCTAGCAAACAAATAAAAAAATAGCAACAAAGATTAATTTAGTGGCAGGAGGATGGTCGTTTTTATGATGTTTCATCATTTTGACAGATAAATGACAGGTGAAGTTCCCAAGCAAGATAACAGACCTCAAATTTGTGAAATCAGATATGTTTATTTTGTATAAACCTCACAGTGAAAATATACATGTAATGTGTAAAGACCACGTTATGTATTGAAGACATAAAAGAGACTTATTAGGCTATATATGTATGGCTCTACATGCAGCACCATTTTTCCAAGTTTTTTTTTTCTTTTTTTCAAGCATCCCATTGGATGATAACTACAATCACGTCAGACGTAGCTGTCTGCTCTGTTTGCCGGAAAAAAGGTAACGTGATAAAGTTACCGATCTACAAAAATGTGCAAGAAGTACCGGTGGCAACAATTTTCTTTTGATTTATTGAAAACTTAAGAAGTTGTCAACAAAAATCTGGGTCCTCCCCCGACAGGGAGCCCTGAGAGAGACGAGTATCTCTTGGTCTTTGTGGACTACCTCACTAAGTGGGTGGAACTTTTCCCTCTCCGGGTCGTCAATGCTAAGACCATTGCTCGCATCTTCCGGAGAAAAATTCTCACCAGATGGGGTGTCCCAGATTTCATTTTATCTGACAGAGTTACACAATTGGTTTCCTCTGTCTTCAAGGAAGTCTGTGAGCAATGGACAGTAACCCCCAAGCTTGCCACTGCTTACCATCCCCAAACCAACCTGAGGGAAATTGTACATTGAAATGCATGATCGTGTCTTATGTGGAAGACAATCATAAGGACTGGGACAAATTTATACCGGAGTCCTGTTTCGCTCTGAATTCTGCAGTTCAGGAGACAACAGGTGTCTCACGAACAGGATGAGAAGAAGAATGTACAATTTTGGCAACACGAACTCCAGACATGTTGTGGCCTGCGGTGTCGCCAGCGGCTTCAGTGCATCTGCTCCCGCACCGAGTCGACAAGTACGGTGAGCATGTCTCATGTGATGGGTGCTGGTTCGCTCATTGAGGCTGTTGAGTGTCTGCTGTTTGGTCACACCGTAACGAATCCTTTGTGTGTGCATGCCATGCTGTGTTGGTGTTTGGAGTGCTTCTCCTTCTAAATTGGGGTTTAGTGTGTTGTGTCCGACGCAAAGGGGGGAGTGAAGATAGAAAAAAAGATAGAAAATAAACATTGATGTTTAAAGTCAAATAAGTAAAGAAATAAAAGTTTTGATAAATGAAAAGTTCAAATTGTACCACTTAACTTGAGGTCGAGGAAAAGATTCCTGTCTCTGTCATAGAATCATTTGACACTTATTGACATAAAAAAAATCCAAGTAAAATATTTATGACACAATTATAATGGTCTCATGGCAACAAATGTCTAAACCAAGAGTATGACAGTTTAATGTAATGTTACAACATAGTTAAATAGTTTATTTCAATGTGATAAATAGGCCTCTTAAGTCACGTTCATTAACAGTTAAGATGGTATAAGATGCTTATTAACATTAATAAGACTAGAATAAGTGTTTATTACAGCATAACTGACTGAGTTATTATTGCTTATATGAGCATTATTATATAACTTTGGTAACAGTTTATAAACCTATACTAAATATTAATAAGATGTCTATTTACATTAATCAAAATTTATAATGGTTAATTATAGAATAATAACCACATTTATTACTGGTTTATAATATACTATATGACCCTATAAGATGAAATTAATAAGGTTAATAAAGTTTTTTAACATTAATGACACTATAAGAAGTTAATATAAATGCCATTTTATGGTTAATAAATGCTTAATTATGCACTTATTCATAGTAAATAATAATCCTTTGCAGCTACCGGATCTAAAGTGGGAACAGTGTCATATAATGGTTACTAAACTATTAATATGCACTTATTAACAGCTCATAATGCATCTTTGCAGCTACTGGATCTAAAGTGGGAACAGTGTCGTATCAAGGTTAAATTAATATGCACTTATTAACAGCTCATAATGCATCTTTGCAGCTACTGGATCTAAAGTGGGAACAGTGTCATATAATGGTTACTAAACTATTAATAAGAACTTTTTAACAGCTCATAATGCATTTTTGCAGCTACTGGATCTAAAGTGGGAACATTGTCTTGTTGACATTCATAAACTCTTTATTATGCACTCACTGAAGTTAATAATTCTAATAATTATGCACCTAGTATGTCATTATTTTCTTTAGCAAAGGATCATGGGAATCTCATTTCCTCAAAATGGCATACAAAGAGAAACATGACTTATTTGAACTTAAAAATTTGAGCAGATTGATTCAGAGTTAGCTGCTTTATTCACTCGTGATGAGAATTCAGCCTACCAATGGTGGTGAAAAGACAACAGAGAGACATATTTCCTTTTCATATTGATTTTTAATGCAACCACTATTGTCAAAAACAGGAAAAAAGGATCGGAAAAGCTAATAGTTGAGTTCTTAAAAAAAGGACAGATCTGAGTTAATTTGGCTTTTTCAAAAGATTTGTTACTTCGATTAACTGTTCGTGAATACAATGTTCCACAGTTTTCTGAAAAGAAAAGACAAAAGTCTCAACATCGGCTAGGACAAAGGTGGCCAGGTCAGTGATGCCTTCAGGCCAGTTGCTTAGGTCAAACATGGTGGCAAGGTTGCCAAACCGTGTGGTGAGGTTGTCACAAAGGCCATTGATTAGTTTATCTTTCACTTTGTGGAAGTCATCATCATCCACTTTATTACCTGTTGAGTTTTACACCAGAGAACGTGTTTCCGGGAAAAGGTCCCACTTCATCCAGGAACTGCTTCAGATGCTGACCTGGGACTGTCTGAAATACAGAAAAAAAAACTTTCCCTGTCACGATTGATAAACATACACCGTAGCATATTAATTCCTCTCTAGAGAGTTTATTATGTTTACCTGCATGGCTACAAGACACCATCTGCAATGTCAGCCCATCCCTCTGAAAGAGAAGGCTCAGAATTAAACCCATAAACACATTTAATCTAACTTCCCTTGTTTTTAATCCACAGACTAGTACTGAATTACTCTCACAATGGTTTCACAAGAGTGATAATAAAACACACACTGAGCTAGACACAAACTTCAATTACCAAAATGTATGAAATGCTCATTTAACCTTACTGATGGAGAGGAATGAAGTCAGGCTATGGTGTTAGAAGATCAGCAGGAATTAGCATGAACATGACGCAGCCTATATCCATTAGCCTGCTCAACATAACACACGGCTCATCGATGCTCCTTACACATTCACTCTGCTCATCCTGCTTCAGATATTTACTGTCACTCTTGCATCTCAAAGTCACGTAGGAAAGCTAAATTGTAAATACACTTGTAAGGTGCACAGCTTGGATGACAGCACCAGTATGTCGAAACGTCTGTGTACTGGTGCTGCCATCCAGGCTGGTTTATTAAACTGAACTAAAAGGACATTTGAGAGTGCTGGCATTTTCCCTTTTTTGACTCTTGTATCTCAACCATATGCATCTTCACACACATTTCACTCGCTTTAACTCACAAAGAACGTCAATAGCGACGCACTTAGCTACTGAAGCTATTTCTAGCGGCAACCTCCACAAGCCACAACACACACACACACACACGCACACACACACACACACACACACACACTGTCTTTTAATGGTGGTCAAAGTCAATATCTACGAGTGTCACAGTTACACACTAAGGTTCTGCTAAAACATACTACTGTTATCTGTGTGTTTATTACACTCAGCTTACCTGTAGGAAATTAACAAACATGACTGGCTGCTAGTTCAAGTATGACCTTCATCTCTGTAGCTAAAGTTGCTAGCCTAATTATTGCTGACTGAATGAACTGTGTACACCTCCTCTGATTAAAGGGATAGTGCGGCCAGCACACCTAATGGCAGCCGGCACCCCAGACTAACATCCAAGAACACAAAATTGAATTCACAAAGTATCTCCATACTGCTCACCCATAGTGATCCAAGTGTGCTGCAGCCGCGACATAAAAAGTTGTTTAGAAAAACGTTATATGAACTCTGTTTTTAGCCTCACTATAGCCTGTAGCTCTGACTGCTTCTCTGTGCTCCACGCTCACGTGTGCGCGCTTAGGGTGATCAGTGATCACATCGCCAATTCCCAGTCTGAGCAGCAAAGACTTTCCTCATCTGTTAGCATTGCTTTGCATTTGAAACAACTACACCACCAGGTTTCCAGTACTCGACTCTGGTATTCTGCGGCTGGCTGAGGCTCATGAGCTGCGGCAGTTGCTTCGTCCAGTAGCCTGAGTTCCGCTTCCGTATACTCGGGCTCAAACAAATACGGCTCAACAAAGAAATGCTGTTCCTCCTCAATTTCAAAGTCTTCAGACGTATTGGGCTGTCCTTTGATACAAGACCATAGTGCGAATTATCTTTTAGCTCTGTGGTTAGTTACCGTTGTCTCTCCCTGCGGTGCACGTGTCACATGATGTAAACACGGGTGAGCAAAGCTCATGCTTTCGCTGGTCTCGCGCAGGTGCACACACGTGAACGCGGAGCACAGAGAAGCAGTCAGAGCTACAGGCTACAGTGAGGCTAAAAACAGAGTTCATATGACGTTTTTAGAAACAACTTTTTATGTACCGGGGGCAGCACACTTGGATCACTACGGATGCGCAGTATGGAGATACTTTGTGGATTCAATTTTGTGTTCTTGGACGTTAGTCTGGGCGCTGTCTGCCATTAGGTGTGCTAGCCGCTCCCCCCGCCAATCTCTGGAAGGGATGTGAAGGAAAAAAAAAACTAAAACTTCACCAGGGCCTCCATCAGCATATGGGTGAGTAGATAATGGCTGAATTTTCATTTTTGGGTGCACTATTTCTTTAACTGTAACGTTATCATCATTATCATAAACATCAAAATTTAGAACACACAGTCACATTTTATAACTTTGTAAGGCCATCATGTACATTATTAGCTGAGTTTCTAGTGTTAGCTATCTCAAAGAACTAGAAGTAGCTAAAAATCAAGAAGCTAATGTTAGCCTATAGCTTAAGGTTACTTTAACAAACTAAATTTCCACAGGGGCAGAAACAGATGAAACATAGTCTTCAGAGTCCTGACGCCAAGCGTCGCATCATACTCCAACTGGAGCAGCACTGGATGAGCTTGCATCAATTGTTTCAACTATCTCAGCATTGCTAGGTTCTGTGCTCTGATGAGGAGTGGTGAGCATAGCTGGCGAGTGGCATTCAATGTGACCTTCATGCAGCGAGTTGAATTCCATGTGTGTGCATGCGCACATATGTGGAGCCAGATCAGGTGCAGCAAAAGCCACTGTAATTTTCAATTTTATTTATAAAGTCCAATATCACAAATCACAATTTGCCTCACAGGGCTTTACAGCATACGACATCCCTCTGTCCTTAGGATAAGGAAAAACTCCCCCAAAAAAAACCCTTTAACAGGGGAAAAAACAGTAGAAACCTCAGGAAGAGCAACTGAGGAGGGATCCCTCTTCAAGGACGGACAGACGTGTAATAGATGTCATACAGAAAAGATCAGCATAATAAATTAACAGTAATCCGTATGACACAATGAGACAGAAAGAGACAGATAGAGACAGAGAAAGAGAGAGATGCAGGACAGATGGTAATGACCATAGCTTACAACAACATTAATGAAAGTAATAATATTATAATTATAGTTCTGGCTACTGTGGTACAATATGTTGAAAGTATATATTAATATCTGATAGTATACATATGTGACAATAATCATATGTGTATAATAACAGTAGAAGTATGACTAATGATAACAGCAGCAGCAGGAGGCATCTGGCAGGACCACGGCAGCAGCACAACCACACATGTCACACTATCCAGGCACCGCTGTGATATGAGTTAACCTGAGAGACAGTGGAGCACAAAGGCTCCGGAGAAGAAGCCGAGTTAGTGACATCCAGAATGGCCAAGTTAGCAAGATGCAGTAATAGGACGAGAGAGAGAGAGAGAGAGAGAGAGAGAGAGAGAGAGAGAGAGAGAGAAGGTGCCTGGTATTATAGGGGGTCCTCCTGCAGACTAGGCCTAAGTCAGCCTAACTAGGGGCTGGTACAAGTCAAGCCTGAGCCAGCCCTAACTATAAGCTTTATCAAAGAGGAAGGTCTTAAGTCTAGTCTTAAATGTGGAGACGGTGTCTGCCTCCCGGACCGCAGGAAGATGAACAGGAAGATGATTCCACAGGAGAGGAGCCTGATAGCTGAAGGCTCTGGCTCCTGATCTACTTTTGGAGACTTTAGGGACCACGAGTAACCCTGCGTTCTCAGAGCGCAGAGTTCTGGTGGGATAATAAGGCACTATGAGCTCTCTAAGATATGATGGAGCTTGACCATTTAGAGCTTTATAGGTTAACAGGTTACAGCCAGTGCAGAGAAGCTAAAACAGGAGAAATATGATCTTGTTTCTTAGTTCCTTAGTTCCTACACGTGTTGCTGCATTCTGAATTAGCTGGAGAGTTTTTAAGGACTTACTAGAGCTACCTGATAATAGAGCGTTACAGTAATCAAGCCAGATTAGATATTGGTCTATAGTTGGCTAACACCTCTGGATCCAGGGTGGGCTTATTTAGGAGAGGTTTAATTACAGCTACCTTAAGGGACTGTGGTACATAGCCTGTTAATAAGGATATATTGATCATATCTAATATATGAGTGTTAACTAAAGGTAAGACCTCCTTGAGTAGCCTAGTTGGGATGGGGTCTAGGGTCAATTCTTGAAGAGAAATTGGGGAGAAGCAATCTAAATATATATTAGGTCTTACAGCAGTGTTTGAGGTTAGATAGGTACTATCTGAGGACAGGGGGTCATGAATTTTGCCTCTAATAGTTAGAATTTTGTCATTAAAAGAGCTCATAAAATCATTACTGATAAGGGCTAAAGGAATACAAGGCTCAATAGAGCTTTGACTCTCAGTCAGCCTGGCTACAGTGCTGAAAAGAAACCTGGGGTTATTCTTATTTTCTTCTATTAATGCTGAGTAATAGTTTGCTCTGGCATTGCGGAGGCCCCTCTTATAGGTTTTGAGACTGTCTGCCCAGATTAAACAAAATTTAGTTCATCGCCGATTCCTTTCAAATTTCTGCAATATTTGTTTGAGAGTTATACCAAGGAACAAACTTTCTTCGCTTTTTTAACTTCTTTTTAAGAAGTTGAGGTATCCTCAACTGGCTCCTCTCGATGTGGAGGAGCAGCGGCTCTACTCTGAGTCCCTCCCGGATGTCCAAGCTCCTCACCCTATCTCTAAGGCTGAGCCCAGCCACCCTACGGAGGAAACCCATTTCAGCCGCTGATAAGATGTCCCTTATCAGTGTGTATTCTGACAATGTCACAAACATAACTACAACCAACACAACAAGTGCATCCCAGAAGGGGGAGCCACAACTTTTCATAGTACAGCACCTTATGGATTAGGGCACTAAAACATGACAGAATGCCAATATATTCACTTTATAAAAACAATTATATTAATTTCCTAAAAAGTATTCCTTTCATAAAACACAAGCAAATGAAATCTCCTCATTCATCCCATTGGGGATGTGAGTATCAAAGAACTGTATCCAATATGTCTCCCTTTGGAAAAGGATTCTGTTTCTATTACCACATCTGGCATCTTCACTATTTCAATGCTCATGTAATAAGGGCACTCTAACTGTGGTTCTGACTGTTGAAGTGCTGAAACAGATGATTTATCAGGGCCGTGCCTGACCAATTTGGCACCCTAGGCAAAATATTTGTTGGCGCCCCCCCGACTCACGGTTCGGTTCAAACCTTGGTTTTCAAAAACTAGTGAAGAAACATTTCTAAAACTTCCTGAAAAAATGTCTGGATTTTATTAATAATTAAATAAATGTTGCATTGCAATAAAGAACATGAACATTACTTAAGTTATATTAACTTACAGTTTACAATAAATAAATAAAAACTTGTTAATCTCTTAACAGTCTACATTCTCTAAATAATCTTATTTCTTCACTGGCAGTTTGTGTGGGAGGGAGATGCACTTGAGGCTGCATCACTTGGTGCTGAGGTGGATGAGGTGGCTGCAGTTACATTAGTAGGCCCAGGATCTGCAGAGGTGGGGCACAAATACTTCAGAAGTGCATCCAAAAAGAGGAGATACGTATATTTGACAAACTTACAATATATTAATCAAATAGCTGTTGATTGTGAAACCATCATGGCATAACCATAATAGCACCTATCATTACAGCCTGCCTTGATCTAATGACATTTTAAACACAGCAAACAGCCAAAATATAAAAAATGGAACTGTAACATCACAAATCTGAAAATTGGAAAACATAAATATACAGTATATGAATATCAGTGTTTCCCATACATTCCCTTATCTGTGGCGGTGCGCCACGAATAAATTATCTCCGCCACATTTAGATTTTTTTGCTTTTGGCGCTACCGGTTCGACCTGGCTCATAAACACATTATAATGGGACTCACTGTCTGTGAATGTAACTTGTCGTTACAATTTAGGTGCAATAGGTGGCGGTATGCATCGTAAAGACACACTTAACGCACCTGGTCCGCCAGAAGAAGAAGAAGAAGCAGACGAAGTAGAACGGATCCAAAAGTGGTCCAACAACTCTAACTCATCATGTTATATTAGCCTGTGTCTGTATTAACATAGCTGGAAGCTCAACATGTGCAGAGACATTAACTCACACTGTTAGTAGCAGGGCTCTCAAGTCTCACGCTTTGAGAGTGTGACACACGCATTTGAACCTTTTCACACTCTCACGCACCACACCTGGTATTTCTCACGCATAAAAAAATTATTATGATAACGTCCACCAAATTACATCGCTATAATTGCAGTGCAACGTGTTAGAAGACGCTGTGGCTACCGGAGAGATCAACAAGTGCTTACCACACTCCAGCCAATAAAAATAAGTAAGACACAGCTACCCACCAGCCAATCAAAGAATAACATACAGCTACCTATCAGCCAATCAGAAAATTGCATTGCTGTATCTGGGTAAGATACAGGTGATCTGACCGCAGCAAGAACAGGGTGCACAATCAAAACGGGGGTGCCTTATCACATGTGTACAGTTAGTCATGTCATTATTTGTTTTTGTAGCCTACTGAAGGAAATTACTTGTTGCACAAAAGGAAAACAATGAGAGCTTATCTTGGGGAATATCAACTTTTACCTAACATTTTGACTGCATATGAAGTTTAGCCGACAAAATTGATGTTAAGATGTAATTGGTGGCTTAGTGGTTAGAGCAAGCGTCTCATAAAGCTTTTCCCGCAGCGGTCCGGGTTTGACTCCGGCCTGTAGCACCTTGCTGCATGTCACTCCCTGTGTGTCTCTCCCCTTTTCACGCTTAACTGTCCTGTCAATTAAAGGCAAAATGCACCCCAAAATTAAAAAAGAATCCTTGTTAATTTCAGCAGCTATTTTAAACACATATAGATGGTCGATGACTTCTTTGAAATATGAATCATTTATAAACTATCATACCCAAGGCCTGCCACATCGGTGCCCCCCCATCACCGCCCAGCAAAAATCTCACTCTGAACTGAGACCAAAACTTGAGAGCCCTCTAGTAGTGTTTACTGCAGCGCGGGTCCCATAGCAGCTCGCCCCCGTTAATCAATTACAGCGGCTGCAACGAGAGCGGCACAACAACTCTCTCACGACAATTTTAGGAGGCTGTTCTATTTTTGTCGCGCTACGCTCCCCTACGTGACCCCCCCCCCCCCCCCCCCGCAGATAAAAACTACATGAAATAGTGTGCTAAACGAGCACAATGTGTTTTTAAATGAATAAACCATTATGAGAGGAGATATGTGATGATTTTTTCCCATGCATTTACCCATGTTTATCCGTGACATTGTGTAAATGTCCGTGGCGGACATTTGAAAGCAACTAGATGACAAACAGTACAGTAAACTTGTAGATAACTCAAACATGTGTAATAACTTAGGTGGAAAATGCTTTATGCAGCCTCTTGGCTCGACAAACAGTAAACAACCTCGCTGGCCCGGCTGTGAGGTTCTGCTTATTAGTAATTAAGTCTGACGTTGGATGTTCCTCCTTCACTCCTTCACACATATCAGTACTGAAAAATACTCTTCATGACGATGGCACCCAGCTGTCAGTTTGTCACTCAGCAGCATCACATTATAGAGGACTGCAGGTAGCGGGGGAGGAGGGAGAGAGGGAGGGGGGCACGGTTAGGGACTATGGCGAAATTGGTGCTGCCTGCCAGAGAGGCAGAAGGATGCCAGGCAGGCAGAAATTTAAATTAGAAATATTATTTCTAACGTATGGCTATATGTACTGTTGTGGTTTTGTAGTGTATTCTTGTCTAATTTTTTAATAGAATGGGGGAAAAAAAACACCTCACTCCCTGGCGCCCTCTGGCATGCTGGCGCCTCTAGCATTTCCCTAACCTGCCCTATGGGCGGCACGGCCCTGTGATTTATCATCACACTTATGAATAGAACACTTATGTTCACAGATCCTGTTTTTTAACTCTCTTTTTTTGTTTTCCCAACATAATACAAATTACATGACATTTTAACAGGTAAACCACAAATGTAGTGTTCCATGTGAATCTGCCTCTAATTTTCATGTCAACACCAGACTAAGGTGAGTGAACTGATTACACTTGAGCAGTGTGGACAATTACAATGAGGAATATTCCCACTGGGGATTTGAGACAGAAAATACGACGGCCTCAGTCGTACACTGCGCGTGTCAGCAGCGGGCAGCAGTATAGAACTGGGCTTTACTGACTTTTCTGAAGGCTATTTACTTGATTAGACTAAGGTTATTATTTTTTGTCGTTATTGTATAATTGTTTTCAGTTTACCAGTGAGATCACATCCTCAAAAATGTCTGAAAGAAAAGTAACCGAAAAGGTGTAATACTGAAGATTTCATTTGTTTACAAGTTATTTTGAACTTGGAAACCTGTTTTGTTGACCTTTTTGTAATAAATTATGGAGCCCAGCAGTGGCCGTGAGAGGAAAAAATATACATTGTGCGCACGTTTTAATTAATTTGAATCCTCATTCATTCATTCATTTAGTCATTCACTCTGCACTGCTTTGCATGGGGTTGTTGTCAGCAAAAGGCAATTAACGAGGATATTGAGAGTTTTAGAGGATATTCTGTGTGTAAAACTGTGTGTAATATCTTATGTTATTTGTGGTCTTGTGGTCTTGAATCCCGCTGGCTCTGCTGCGCCTTCCCAGTTCAATTACGCACGGCGCAGGTGCTTTGATCCGTGTAAAAAACCCATGAATGAAGCAGCAGTCCTGTCCTTGTGTCCTGTGCACTGATGTCTAACGTTTGTTGAGCCGTCATCACATTTAATTGGCACTGCACTGACAGCCGAAATACACCGGGTACCGGTGGTGCGGGTTTATTTATTTATTTTTTTAACTTCTTAATTTTTCTTAATTTCAACTGAGGTTGCAAAAATAATAAATTAATGGTAGCCTACTGCATGCTTTTGCACACTCGCAGAACCGGGGAGCTATTCCTCAAACAAATTGGTGAGGTGATCCTCTTTTTTCTTTTCTTTTCTCTCTTCTCTCTGTCCGAAACTGTCATTTCACCCCACGTGACCAGCTGACTTTGCTACCAGCTGATTGGCAGTTGAAATAGGCGACTTGCCTCATGATCTAAAATCAGCCACTGGCGACTGCATGAAAGGCATCTGTCAATAAGTCTCTTCAACGTCTTGAATAGAATGTTGTACAGTAGCCTAACTGTATGGATCTGGTCAATACACAGTATGTTAAGACTTAACTTGTAGACTGAATAATAAGAGATTATAATCACAACTTTACAGGATTTGACAAGTAGCCGAAGTTTTCACATATAGTATAAAGACCCCTCTGGGACAGTCTAGTCAAAAAAAAGAAAAAAAAAAGCAGCCTGACGCAGTTGTTTTTGCTATTTTGGGCAAGAGAATAAAAACAATTACTAAAGGGGATGCTGAGCAGTAAGATCCATTGTGTAATTAAAAGGGATAATGCACATTCAGCCACACACTACGCTAACAGGCAGGGTCCCCTCTGGTTTACACGTATTGAATGTTGTCGGCTCATGTTGGCTGCCGGAATGTGCGCAATGTGCCCTTCCCCCTCCAACACCAGTGATTTAGCATAACCATGCTCTAACCTTTTGTTTGCATACTGGGTTATTTGGAATGCGGGGAGAGAGAGAAGACATTTCTACACTGAGTCTTTTTAGGTTATATGGAGTTTTCGATGATTTTGTGATTTTTCGTTTCGTAGCTTTACTAACTTAATTATTCTGATATTGTAAAATAAACACATTTAATTTTTGAAGTGACGTGACAAGACGTTCTTGAATGTGTGTTGGAGCCAAGTGTCCCTGGCTTTCATGGATAAAAAGCCGACACACTAACATACACAGACTTCCGGGTTGAGTGGACGCTGGCGCGTCTTGCTGCCGCTACTCACCGGTAACTTTTAAGTGTTTTTACCGTTCTCCGACCACAAACTGTCCGTGCAACTCCTCTCTAGTGGGAATCTAAACCTCTACCTTCGCCTGATGTTCGTTATTCACGCTGCCTTCGCCCAGCGTGTTTCTGAGATCAGGCTAACTTCAGCCTACCTGCTTGGCTCACCACCTGGCTCCGCGTCTCATCCTCTCTGCCACACTCCACAATGTGGGTCAGCGGGGTCTATGTGTCGGCTATTCTGGTGTGGACTGTCTTGTCGCTCCTCCATCTTCCCGTGGAAGGACTCCTCCAGTACTCGGCGGCAGAGCTTCTCAGACTCCGCTCCCAGCAGTCTGGATCTCCACCGGCAGCTCTGCACCTCCATCCGGACATCATAGCTTTCATCCACAAACGAACGTGGGAGAGCCCCAAGATGCATGTGCCAGACGCAGAGAGGCATGCGTAAAACACCAATTTTGACCACTTATGCTGTTTAGTTGCTTTTTTAGTTAACTTTCGTTTCTTTTGGATTTTTGTGCATATTATAGAGCCATTTTGGTCCATGTTTGTAAGCCTTTTTTTCCTGGATAACATTTTCTAAATTTGCAACAGGCGTCGTCGGAGTGTGTGATTGAAAACCACCACGTCCTGCTTCCTGTTCAAGGCATCTCCTCCTTCGGATGCCGGGACTTTGTGTTTATTAATTAAGCTTTCACTGACTGTATCATATCTGTACACGTCTTAAAACATGAAAAATGCATGAACAGAAAGAAAGGAGTCACCTGTTGAGTAACGCACATTTCCTTATATGGAAAGCCTTGTCGGAATGGCGTTATGTCGGAACAGTGGTATGTCGGAATGGTTGCATTTTACATGGCGACCATCTGGCCTAACGTATTTGGGTATTAAGCTCACTCCACGGCTGGATGACATTATGACAAATAACTTCCTCCCCCTAATCCAGAAAGTAGACCTTATTTTAAAGAACTGGACCAAATTGGGGCTGTCCCTCCTGGGGAAAATTATATCTTAAAGATGATAATAGTCCCTAAAATTAATTACATAAGCTACATGTTACCATTATGCTTACCACACAATGTATTACTGAAATACAGTGAGGCTATATAAAACTTTTTGAGGGCTGGTAAAAAATCATATGTAAATTGGACAAAACTTTATGCCGCCATACAGGAAGGAGGCCTGGGCCTCCCCCATATAGCCTGGTATCATTATGCTTTCTGTCTCAAACAATTGTCTAAATTGTATATGGCAGCTGAGCAAGCTCCAGTCTGGGTGTCTATAGAGAAAGACCTCACAAACCCTCATCCTGTCCAGGCCTTTATTACTCAAACTGGTGGAGATCCCTCACAATGAGACAATCAGTCCTCACCTTCTCACAGGAGACGTGGAGAACCTCACACAAGATTATGGGCTGAAATCCCAATTTTACACATAAAACATCATTGTGGCATAATACAAACCTTAAATGATAGCTGCTGCGCATCAATGGTCGGGGCCGGGCAATTTTTGGCAAAATGTTGCATGAGCTGAGGCTTGAACTCACAATCTTAAACACCAAGAACTGTCCTCTATCTCACTGAGCTAATTGGCAAACAGAAATGTCACATGTAGCTTCACAAATTGACTAAGCCAGTCACCTGTGTGCAAGACAGCAGTTGTTAGTGTGTAAAGTCAGATTTCAAACGGCTGTCAAAAATTCAGTTATTAAGACAAAAATCTGAAAATACACAAATTGCATCTGGACAGCATGAAAATGTTGGTAATTTGTTTTTAACAATGATTTATTGGCTCCATAAGTGAAAAACTGATGTTTAAAAATGCCATTTTTGAATTGACTCCAATTGTTCGCATGAGAGCAAAATTCAAAATGCTGTAAAAAAAAAATCAGTTTTTGAGATAAATGTCTGATATTTTCCAAACATTATCTACCATGACTCCAAATTTTGTCATATTTTTTTAATGAACATTGAAAATGTGTTTAGCAAGAATTTGCAAGTATATGTTTACAATACAGTTTATAGTCAAACATTTTGATGCACTGTAGGCTCAATTTTCAATAAATCAAAAATCTGTGTTGATCGTTTGTGTAGGACAGTCTGAAGATGCTCTGTAGCAAGTTTAGTGTCAATTGAGCAAAAATTGTTGGAGGAGATGGGTTTAATAAGTTTTACAGTTTTAGAAAAAAACAGTGATGGACTTCATAATTTGCAATAGATTTAAATGTACAAAAGTTTCTTCAGTATTGGGGCTACATTTTGGTGAAAGTTGCAAATCCGTAGCACATATGGTTGATTTGTTGTGAATTTTCAAAATTTTGAACTTTAGAGGCTTGCTGTAGCGCCACCATCAGGACTATTGGCCTGTTTTTGCAGCTGAGGCAATCTGGCATGGGACTGGACCTTTGTGCAAAGTTTGGTCATTTTCACAAGTGGGAAGTAGGATTTCCACGGAAGAAAAAGAAAGAAGAAGAAGAAGAACATGCAGGATAACAATAGGGTCCTGGCAGCTTAGGCTGCCTGGCCCCTAAATATGTAAAATAAAGAAACAAACAAAAAAAAACAAAAAACATTTTACTGGTCTGGATGGGTGAAATCGGGAATAGTGTATATTGGGGACGTATTTAATGGTGACCAAATCATGTCCCAATTAAGGGAAAAGTATAAACTCCCAAGAAAGGATTTTTGGAAGTACTTGCAACTACGGAGTTGCATTTTTGCATGCCTTAGACATACGTGGAGCCGAAATACAGGATAGATTGGAACAGGATTGGTACTTAAAAAGAAAAACATCATGGGTTAAGGTTCATGAAAAGTGAGTAAATCTGTGTGTAGATTTGCACATAAAAGCCTACTCTACTAAAAACCTACTCCGAATTCAGGAACACCGCGGGAAACTGATTTGATCGTAAACACGTGTGTATGATCATGAATGCCAATCCATCGTAAAGTGACAGCGCGCTCCCGGTAATCAGCAATAAGCATAAATAATTTTTCCGAAGCGGAGATCGAAATAATTTTGGGTGAAGTGGACTTAAGAAAATACATTTTATTTTCTTCAGTTAGTAGTGGTGTGACAGGGACAGGCAAAGCGAAGGCCTATGAAAGACCTACCTACTTTTGTTTATACAGAATGCACCTTTTTTGGGGCAATGGGGGGCATGAGCAAGTAACAAAACGTGTAGCTCAGCATGATGTAAACAGTGACATGGGAGGGAAGCCACGGCTGGTCAGTCCTTCGGCAATACTCTCGTAAGTAGGCCCGTCCTTCACCGTCCCCGTCATCTGACGGTTAATGGCCTCTTCGTTTACGACGGAAAGGAGGGCATGCAATTCCTTGTCTCCCCAGTTGTTCATCTTTACAATGTCTGTCAGGTTTGTGTTTCCCTCTTGCTACCAGCTGCTCGCTAATTCCTGCTATCAGATGTTTCCTGTTTATCCACCGCCAGTGGGTCGCACGTGCGGCGTCATCAACAGCTCCTCCCACAAGTCTTCAACAGCCCCTTCTGTTGCGGAGGGTCGCCTTGGTCTTTTAAAACTACAAGGGTTCCGCCAATATGTCTACCCTACGAGACGGAAAATTGGGCACCTTGGATCAACTCGCCAAACCGGCTCTGTATGTCTAAACGCTCACAGCTTGCCAGCAAAACAGCCTAACGTTCGCAGAAAATCTGGCAGTGTAAAAGGGGCTTATGTTACAAGCTAAAAGATAGGCATGTTACAGCCTTGTAATTGAAGTTATTACTTTTGTATTTGGAAATACATTTGGCTGATTTACAACCTAGTTTTATAATTGAAATGAATTTGTTTATTTTGTTTATTAGGGGCCTATGATATTGCTAGGATTGTTTATATTATTGTTTCCGTTTTTCATGTATTCTGCAATATAAAGTATATAACTGGAGGATATATGGGTCAGGTGATTTCGTGGCGGTGCATGGAAACCTAAATGTTTGGTGATAAGAGGCGGTGGTTGTAAACAGTTTTTCGACCAAGTTGTTTAACTTTTTCGTTGCTATAAAAGACTGTTTTGTTTTCTTTTGGATGTCTTAGTAATAAGCAAACAGTTTGGAACGGATTTAAGTTGTAAAAATAAAAGTTATGATTGTTTAAACCGTGACGAGCAAAAGTTTATTTAAATGTGAGTGAAGCGGACCACCTCTTCAACACCATGGCTTTGGATCAGAAAAGCTGACACAATATAAATACTACCCTATCAAAATATCCATTTCAGAGAAAACCAGGTACAGCTTATATTGCTAATGATGCCATTTTATACATCGATGTGCAGCTGATCTGAGCCCTATTGTTCGAAACCTAGATAAGGGATTAAGCTGAGATATGTTGGTTATCCTGGCTTAATTTAGCATTGATTCGGTTGTTCGAAAGCAGAGGCACATATGTTGCCATGGAGATTTATTCTGTGCACTTAGCCTGGTCCCAACCAGGCTAAAAACCAAACTTAGTTTAGCCTGGTGCCTTATCTGTCCAGTCAGCTGTCACTGCGATCGGAAATCAATGTGTTTTACCGTCATTTCATGTTCTAATGTACGTATTTGCCTCATTTTTGAACAAAATACATTAAGCCTACAATAATAATAATAAAAAAAGTTAACATTTATAACATTCTTGTTGTTATAGCCTAATTATTCGTGTGATAATATGTTTGTCTGTATATCTAGGCCTATATTATAGACTATGTTTAATGTCCTTTATGTTGGAACCTGTATCAATGAGCTGTACTGGAAACAAATTCCACCAGCCTGGCTGTGTGGCCATTAAAAGAATCAGTCAATCAATCAGTCAATCAAAAAGCATCATCAGGTGTCTTCAATGAAGTCAGTGATGAGGGCAATATATAAAGTGTTTCTTCCTTCACAATGGCGTGTCCGTTTTTGAATGAGGTTGCACGACTAGAGGAAGAGGCATTAGGCCCGTTTCCACCGCAGGGACTTCGGGGTAGATTTACGGGGCCGGGGCCGTTGGTGCGTGTCTCCACCGCAGGAACCACCCCGGAAGGACAGAGTTCCGGAACTTTTACAGGGGCTAAAGAAGTCCCTGCTTCGGGGTAGGTACTCAGAACGGCCCTGAAAGACTCCTGGGTGGGGCTTGGGGGTTACTTGGTGCTGATTGGATTTACTCAAGGCAGGACGTGACATTAACAGAAAGCAACAAAATAGCCGGCATTTTTAAAACTCAGCAGACGAGGGTTAGCTCGTTCATAGCTTCCACCGCCATATAAACAAACTCAATAACCGGTCCGTGAAAAACATATTTTTTCCGGTGGATATCTTAGTTACAACATGATTGATCTAGCAAAGCAGTTTTGTGTTGCTATGTGTGGTATTTATTCAGTTTTGGGAAATCACGATGTCTAGAAAGCATCAGTAGCTGCAGCTGACAGGGACAGCTAACAGCAGCAGCAAAGCTAACATCAGGACGTCATTTGTTAAATGCCTCCTGTTGTCGGATACGACATGAAACTACTCCAGTTAGCTCAATCATGTTGTAACTAAGACATCCGCTGGAAAAAAAAAAAATTCACGGGCCACTTTGTGAGTTTAGTGAGTTATTACAGACACCGCTAACCGCTAACAGCGTCTCTACGCTGCTACGTTGCTCCGGTCAAAATGGTCGCGTAACGATTACATCACATCCAGAGCCTGGTAACTTCACAGGAACCTTCCTCCTACTCCGCTCTCTCAGTGGAGACACGGCAGTTGAGAGGACCGAGCGAGAGGACGTTCCTGTAGTAGTTCCTGCCCCCAAATAGTACCAGGAACTTCTTCAGTGGAAACGGGCCTATTTATTGTGCGCAGAGCATTTAGACGCGAGCGAGTGCTGCGGAACAGGTCAGACCCATTGCTCCACCATGACGACCACCTGTATGAGCTGTACCGCTTTTCAGGGGATGGAATCCGCTACCTGTGCAGACTGCTGGGTCCCCAAATCCAGCGCCGCACAGCAGGGAGTCGTGCAATGACCGTCATACTGATGGTTTTAGAACTGTTTTTTGTTTTTCCGTTCTTTAAATAGCTGCTTTTATAGCAGGGGGTTGTTAAAGTAGCTGCTTTGTTTGCAGTTTTTATTAAATAGCTGCATATAGCAGGATTTTATTTTATTTTTTTATTTTTACATAGCTATAAAGCGATTAAGATAAAAGCACTAAGCAGTGTGCTGCTGCTGCTCACTCACCCATTCTAAGACACACACTAATGTCGTCAGTCTACCACACAGGGTGCATATAATATTGGGAGTAATCTGGGGTTCAGCATCTTGCCAAAGGATACTTTGACAAACAGATATCCTCACCAATAAAAGGATCAATGGTTGGAATACACATATTTGGCATTAACACAATTTAGTGGTTATTAGGTTTCATAACTGTAAAATGAATATAAAATGAAAACAGGAAGACGAAACCACAATATTCTTTGACCTCATTTTATTTAAATGAAAAATACTGTAATCAGTCACTGTCTGCTCGGAGCTGGAGAGAGAAAGAGAGAAATAACACTGATTAATACATTGCATCACAGTCATGCTTACAGTGTGCATTAAAATCACTTACTTCTTTCTCTAGTTTCTTATTTCCAAGTCCAGTTTCCTTCCGTTTTTTTTTTTTATTTGTCTGTCAAGCTCCATGTCCTGCAGCTTTCTCTTTTCACACTGGAGCTTCACATCTGCCAGCCCTATCTGCTTCTGTAGATGGCTTGCATATAGCTGTCTGACAGTTTGTGAATTCTGTAAAACACATATCTATTAGCACAGCAATTGGCAATACTCACTATATTTCGAGGCAGGCTATCAGGCTGTTCAGCATCTGTGTCATGCTACAAATATATTTTCTATGAGCACCACATCGCTGACTTCTTAAACATTATGTAGTGTGTACAACTGTTAATTTGTGAATGGAACTTTAATTGTAATTATGACAGATTCATTTGTGCATCAAATGTATATTTTTAGATTACTTACGCATTCAGTCGGTCCGCAGTTGTCTGCCACGCATTTTCTCTCTGCTTAATAATTGCTGCTATTTCCCTTTTCAGTTATTATGTGCTTAACCTCCGTATAAGTGTCCATGATGACACACTGCTCACCGGGCGAGAAGTAAGCTGCACGTGTCCTCTCCATTGCTGCATCAGTGAAACTGTGATCGACCCATGTTGTCTATTTAAGAAAGCCGTGGACGTGCACTCATATGAATAAGTTACACGTGGTTTGACATAGCCGATCCTCCTCAGCCTAGCTTGGCCCTCGAACAAGCAATTAAGCCAGGATGGACTTAAGAGACTTTGTCCAGCCTGGCTTTTCCACATATCCTGGATTGGTTAATTCTACTTTCGAACAACAGGCCCCTGTTCTTCTTTTTTGTAAATATTGTATATTGTGTTTGTTTTGGAATAATCTGCATTTTTTGTGTCCATTGGGATCCTGTGCAGAATGTTTTGTATTGCATACTCCTTTTTTTTCTGAAATGGATATTTTGATAGGATTGTATTTATATGGATTGTGATGTTTGATCTCTGATGTGAGTTTTGCAATCAGCTGATTTATTCACTTCTCTGCTGTCAAACATGCAGGTGATTAGTGTCAAATGCAGACCAATTGTATACACCAGGTGAGCAGACTGCTCACAGAAGGCTTTATCAGCCACTCCTTTTGGTGTCTCATGTGTGTTAAGACTTGACAAAGGCCCTGTGCCGAAACGCTGTCCTAAATAAAATTCCTTTTTTACTTGGAGCTGAGGGTGCGGCGTTCCCTCTTTTATCAAGTTTTCTACTCCATTTCCAGCACCTTAACAAGACAATCTGCGGTGTGCGTTACTCTTCTCCTACATCTTGTTGTCATTATAAAATCTCAACCTTAGAAGAGGGGGATGGGATGGTGTGGGTGCAGGTTTAGCATTCAAACCCATGTCACTAAATGGTTTTGTGATGAACATTCAAATAAAATTGAAAAAAAAAGTATTGTCATATCCAGCATCTAATCTGACTATCTCGTTACACACAGTTTTAGATAGATGGAATGGAAGAAAAAGTGGGGATGGTTTTTTCACCCACTTCGGAGGTTCATATTTATATTGACAAGTCATGAAAAAGGGGCTTTTACCTGATATGTCATCTTTAAATTGAGACCTGCAGAATCTCAGGCCTTGGTGTCACATGGTAGAAAACCACTGACCTGGAATAACTACAGCCCTCCTGTGTCCCATGTCAGTTCATTCCACAAAGGTTGACTCATCGTCCTATATTCACAGTTTTGAAAACTGTTTGAACTCAACATGAGTCACAGTCCCCATTTCTGCTGCGCCTTTGCATAGAAAGGCATGCATCAGTGAGTTTCAGACCCATGCAGAGCAAAATAAAAATTGGCTGCCGTGCTGTGAAAAGTTGAAGAAGCAGAGTTTTACAGACAAACCTCAGATTCCAGACGGCTGAGCACAATGTGCCAGAGCCGCAGGACAAAAGCTCAATGTCATTTCACAGCTTAAAGAGGAGAGCTGGATGCTGGCAAGGATTTGGGGAAGAGAACAGAAACAGAGGGAGGTGAGGGGTGGAAGTATGGGAGGGGGGGGTAATCCAAATACATCACTGCCAGCCTGCACACATACACAAATCTACACACACAGCGAGGGGCCAAAAGGTCAGCAGTGTGTGCCTGGTTTAATTAGGATGAAATATATGGCAGTGATGTGGACAGCACCCAGGTGCATACTGGGAAGACAGGCTGTCACCAATCTGTCAGCACCTGTCTAACACAGCTGCACAGACACACAGACACACACAGACACACACACACACACACACACACACACACACACACACACACACACACACACACACACACACACACACACAGAGTCATATTAAAACTGTTCTGTTATCAAGCTTTTTCCCTGTCTTCATTCAAAAGTGTGGTATCAGTTTGAGAGCATTATTTATTGATTTCACGTTCAGATTTTGTAATACTGTCCCTCAAAACCATGCCCCCACAGTCAAATAGCCTCTGCTTGTGCTTGATCTACTCTGTGCCTGCTCAAACTGTGTGCTCACACTCAGGTACCATGTTGCTTGCACAGATTTCCTGCTCGAGCTTCAGCTTTTCTCCTTGCGCTCAAACTGCTTCTGTGCGCTCGTGGAATTTCTGCTCTCAGATTACTGCCGTGCTCTTGGGTTTTTTTTTTGTGTAACAACCCTGTCAAAATCCCTCAACCAATATATTATATATACACCAATATATGTATATATGTATATATATATATATATATATATGTATTTTTTTTTTTTTTTTTTTAAAGACAGGTCAAGCTGATTTTATGGAACAAGGTGGATATTTATTGATGAATTGGATAGTTTTTACAGAAGTTTTGTTCCTTATCTATTTTGTTTTATGTGATGTCTTTTCCCCCCCTCCTAATTACTGTATGTATGTTTAGTCTGAGTTTGTCTGCTTCTTGTTTATTTGTTTCTTGTATGTAAACACCAAGGACCATGCTGGAAATAAGTATTTTACTTTAGCATGTCATCCTTTGGATTACTGTCTTATCGTCTTCCAGAAATCAATCAATCAATCAATATATATATACATGTATATATATATATACATTATATGTACAGTACAGGCCAAAAGTATATACATGTATATATATTCTATGCGGCTATTATAGTAAAAAAAAAAAAAAAAATACAGGCCCACGTGTGTATTTAACAGTCCCTTTATCCCCTTGATGCCTATTATATGTGCTTTTGCTTTCAAGCTGATGCGAAATGAAGCGGAGATTGTTAATTTGTCTTTAGCACACAGAATTGATAGAAATTTAGATATGATGCAAATTAGCGACAACATAAATGGAACAAAATGGTAAAAAAATAAAAATAATAATAAAACACATTTTCCCATCCAGGTATGCAGATTTTATTGATGCCACACAATTATTTTCAATGTCCTGACAATAACACCAACTATTATAATCCAATGTGAAACAGAGCTCAAGCTTTTCACTCAGAACACTGGTGCTAGTGTAACACCCTCCCATGTGGGTGGGGCCTGGGTTCTTCTTTAAATAAGTGGCGCTACTACCTGAATCAATAAACTGTTTAATAAACCAGTACCAAATGTTTCTTAACTTAAATTGTGACTATTGGCGGTGCTTCCATTAATTGTGTGTGTGAAAGTAGTAGTATGAATGACTTCCTTTTTAAACCTTTCTTTCATAAATCTATTTATGTATTTATATAACCACAATGAATTGTCTAATTTAAATATCTATGATGCAACACATTTGCTTTAAATCCCATAATACCAAAAGGTAGGTGTAGAAAAGGCCCCAAAGTTACCGTTATTATGTTAATGTGTGACGTTCCTGTATAGTGATCTTGTGTGGTCCTGCTCATGTGGGAGCGTGCCCCCCCCTGCTGGGCAGAAGGCGTAACTGACAGTATTTTCAATTTGAGAAAAAAGTGTGTGCTCCGGTGAGTCGGCAGAGTGAGAGCGAGTTTACGGTCGAACAGCTGATTAACATCACGGCATGTGGTCTGTGCGTGGATGAAACGTGAGTATATGTGTGTATATGGATGTTTATATTGCGGGAGCCACAGACTGTTTGTATTGTAACCGTAACAGTAACTTAGCACTCGCCATATGTGTTCGCCTGCTTAAGCTAGTTGCAGCAGTTAGCTCACCTCCCTCCGTTCGAGTCTACGTCACTGCACGTGTCATGTTATCGTTATCGATCCTGATCGTTAGTGATGTTTACAATGAGTGTTATGTAAATATTACCATGTGATGTTGTTTACAGATGGGTTAATGTGCTTTATTCAGGTGAAGTGTGTTTAATGCATATGACAGTGGAAATTAGCAGCAAATGGAGACATTTATTTCAGTATTTCTTTATTTGTTTATAACATATTAATAGCTTTATACTTATTCTTTCTGTATTATCTCTTGCTGTAGAAAACCACATGACCTCATTGCCTGCAAGTTGGAGAATAAATCCACCAGAATTGAATCACCTGCCTCTTTATTGCCTACTCTGAAGACAGTGGCCGCAAGTAGTGATCTGGCCGTCACACACGGTGTGGACACAGTGATAGCTAAGAGAACTAGCCCTACATTTAGAGATCTCCACTACAGTAGGTATTTATTAACAGGATGCTAGAATAACACTCAGTGCCAGCGCAGGAGAATGTGAGGGACACAGGGTGCGAAGAACCACCACAGTCCAAGGCACAGCAGCGGAACAGGAAACCAGTCTCTAGTCGTTCACCGGAGGGTTTTCCTGATCTCTCAGCTACAAAGTCCCAACACCATTTCGATTTGAACTAGAAAGAACCTGTCACTCAAGTTATGTTACCGTTAGCAACACACAGTTAGGCTAACCGCTAGCCGCGATTAGCTACAATATTCGTTTGACACTACAATGGACAGTTATAGTTTATAAAACACCACAAGGAACATATAGTTACCTCTCCAATAAGTACATACATCCAATAGAATGACTGGCCATGAACACACAACTCACAGTACAGAAAGCAGCTTCCCTCAGCTGTGTCCTCCAGCATTCTGATGTTTTACCCATAGACTGTATGAAAATACCTTACATTTTACCTCATGCAACCGAACATCTTCGGTCTTAGTCCCGCCCCTCTAGCTCAGAATAGATTTAGGTTGGCTCAATATTAGGTACCTAATAACAATCCAAGAAAAGAATGAATGTATATGAATATGTATATATATATATATATATATATATATATATATATATATATATATGTATGTATGTATATATATTGTGGCCTTGGGAGCCAAAACGCATGCTAAAGTGCCCTCTTTGGAGCCAAAACGCGTGCTAATGTGCCTTCCTGGGTGGAAAAAATGCACTAAACTGCCCTCTTGGCTTGTTAAAACATGATGAACTGCCTTCTTGGGTGGTAAAAATGATGGCTTAAGTGCCGTCCTGGTTGCCAAAACATAACTGCTCTCTTGGATGGAAAAACACACTTGGGGGAGTACCCCCAGACCCTCCCAGGGATTTATTTCCTTCATACATCCATGTCTCTGTGGGTTCTTCACAGTTCAATGTTGAATCTACACAGTTCTTGTGGATGCTGATCCTAACTACAAACTAACCTGAGTAGTCTGTCTAGTTAGTCTGTTTTAAGGCTATATAATGTGCCATTTGTATAACATATAAACATGTCTAAAGTGCCCTTGAAAACACGCGGAACTTAGTGCCCTCTTCAGTGGCGAGAATGCGCTGTATGTGCCCTTTTTTTTCTTTTCGCCCCTGTCCTTCAAAAAGTCTGTGCACACCACTGTTTTTATGAACTGATTATCAATAGTTCACAATATCCACTGGGCTACACTAGGAAGAGCATTGTGATTTCCATTGGAGTCTTCATCACTGCTGCTCCTGTTGTCGACAAAAAGCTGAAACTCTACTCTCCTTTTTTTATGAGATTATCTATTTGGCCTTTTGCTATTGGACAGCATGAAGTGGGGAAAAAGAGACTGGGGGAATGACACAGGCCACAGGCTGGGATCGAGCCCGCGACTGCTGCGCCGCCTCTGTGCGTGGGGCCTGTGCATGCTACGTACAGAATACGCTCCTAACCAGGTGATGAAAACGGCAGTAATAGGGGCATGGGTAGCTTCATGCCGACACCACTATTACTGCCGTTTTCATCACCTGGTGTAGGAGTGTAGTCTTCATCATTATCCCCACTGTCACTGAGACACCTATCGTCACTTTAGAGTGGTGGAACACTGGTTTGAAGTCCACCTGGTCGCTTCCCATAGAACACTGATGCATTCATTTTGTTCTGTGTTGTGAAAAAACACAGAAATTGAATTTATATGCCAGCATGCTATTTTTATAATGTTTATAGAAATTAACTAGAATGGTATTTCCCAAAGAAAATGCATGTGAGTGCTGAAATCTATCTAAATACAGCATTATTTCTATGCTGCCATTACAGTGGAATGTAGCTGTTATGGCCAAATGTAGCCATTATGGCCAAATATGAATTTGCGTCAAAGAGAAATCTTCAAATAACGTAAAATATATTCGCCACATGAAGTCTATTCCAATATGTTGGCTGTAGAAGCAAACAATAAGCTGGTATGTATTTTTACCTTGGCATAACTTACCTCAATTTCTCCAAATTTTCAGCCTCCACAAGCAGCGGATGTTAGCTAAAGCGTTAGCTTCCATGAAGCGGATGTAGTTCTCACTCCGACCAGTCCTACAAGAAACCAGTGCTTGCAAAAGGTTTCCTAGGTACGTATTGAATATGCACAAACTGGCATTGGGGAAATACATACGCTATCTCGGCTGCAGTCTGAAGTGGTATGATGCAAATTTGCGACAATAGGCAAGTTGTAAAGAAAGCAAGGGAAGAACATTTAATAAAGCCCTGGAGGGTGGGAGTGGATGAACCTGGTTAAAGAGTACCCGGGTATCACCCTTTTCACCTGCGACCCACACCTGTTGCTTGTTGGCTCATTGCAGCCTGAGGATTGTCACTGTGTCAGGCACAGTAAGAAAAAAACTGTTGCATGCAATAGCAGAGGAACAGCAATCCTGGGCAGGCATCTGTTTAAATAAGCAATCCAAGTAAAAAATGAAAATAATAGTCATAATAAAAACAATCTAAAAAAAAACAAGCATAAAAATACAGAAACATGCAACAAAGAATAACAACACATGCAGAACAAACCCCTACACACTGATCCTGTCATATAATCAAGAAATCTTTCCCAGTTCAAATAATAACACCTGTCCTGTCCTTCTGTCCTGCTCGGACAGTTGAAGAAGGATAACCGTTTATGCCGTCCCTTTAGCAAGCAGGTTGTGCTAGTCTTTGATTGATGATGCTGGAGCTGACTTAATTGTTGAACGAGCACTCTCCTACCCAGCATAATAGTGGTCCGGACCCATTCAGTATAGATAGAGGGAAATGTTTCTTTCAGGGTGGATGTATCCCCAACAGAAATAAACGCATGTAAATGGGGACTTCCTAGCCGATAATTCTCTGGATACAATCATGAACTGACATCCAACCATCATGTGCTTTGGGGCAATTCCATAGGACATGAATTACTTTACCTTTGTCAGGGCACATCCAGTACCCAGGGTCACCTTTAATCTTAGCTCTGAGGTCCCTCTCTATGTAAAGGTCACTGAGCATTGCAATACCCTTGTGCATCGATTCTTTCCAATAAAAAGAGCATTTACGTAGACAGGGATTGCACCATATCCTTGCGGGCGTGTTTAGAAAGGGGTCAAATTTGAAAATCTTAGGGTGCATCCCAAGTCTCTTATTTTTATAGTGCTACTGCTAGCTCCTCGCTTGAACCGGAAGTCGTTCGAGGTCCGCCATCTTCTAGGCCATCCAAAGTCTCCTTTTAGTGCAGCGAGGAGCTAGCGCTAGGAGCTAGCAGCAAGATTTAAGCAGCTACGAGCTAGGATGGTCGAGAGCTTCCTAACAGGAAGTCTTTTTCAGCTTGAGGCCATGACGTCTAAATACCCCCTACATCTGGCTTATTTGAACGAGATGGCAGAGAAACAGCGTAAGTGCACCCGTTACATGCATTCTTTGCAATGAAACGCTGTAATTCACATGCCTACGTGACAACAAAGAGTAACGTTAATGATATTTCGTGCAAGACTGTCATGTGGCCCATAGGAAGAGTGATCAAGACTCATCCAAGCCCTGATGGACATGTCCGGTCAGCGGAAGTGAAGGTGAGGGATCGAGTTTACACCCGGCCAGTTACCAGGCTGGTTGTCCTCCCTGCACTTCCGTCCGGAGAAGATGAGGACAGTTCCACTCCTCCGACCTCATCTCGACCATAGACTTTGTTGCCTTTTTGTGGAGCAAATGTATTACATAATTTGGGGGCGGCTGTAGAAAAGGCCCCAAAGTTACCGTTATTATGTTAATGTGTGGCGTTCCTGTATAGTGATCTTGTGTGGTGTTGTCCTGCTCATGTGGGAGCGTGCCCCCCCCTGCTGGGCAGAAGGCGTAACTGACAGTATTTTCAATTTGAGAAAAAAGTGTGTGCTCCAGGTGCATCTTCAGGTGCTGCACGAGGTCAACGTGAGGTCACCCAAGGCGCCACCTACAGCCTCCGAAGCAGCGAGCCATGCTACAAGGTCCACAACAGAGGTGCTGTATTTAGACCGACCCCCAGAAGGTGGTAGAGTCCTGCTGAAAGTTGTCAAGGTCTGCATCCACTATGGCGGCCGAGCACTGCACACCCACGCCATATTGGACGACGGTTCTGAGAGAACGATGCTGCTGCCGGATGCAGCAGAGAAGTTAGGGGTGCAAGGAACCCTGGAGGACTTACCGCTACGTACCATCAGACAGGAGGTGCGAACACTCCGAGGAGCATCAGTGTCATTCTCCATTTCCTCCCCGGCGAAACCGAAGCTCAAGTTCAAGATAACAGGTGCATTCACCGCTGCTCGCATCGGATTGGCTGGTCATACCTACCCCATGAAGCAGCTCAGGAAGACCTATAGCCACCTCATCGGCCTTCCTATCCCAACCTTCACAGATGTGAAACCTACACTGCTCATTGGGAGTGATCATCCCCACCTCATCACCCCCATTGAACCCGTCAGGTTGGGACCTCGAGGTGGACCTGCTGCCATCCACACGAAGCTGGGCTGGGCACTGCAGGGTCCAGCTAGTGTAGTTCGCCACCGTGCCCAACCACAGCAGTGCCTCTTCACGGTGGTAGCCCCCCAGGTGAGCGAGCTGATGAAACATGTTGAGAGGTTGTGGCAGGTCGACACAATCCCCTTCAGGAGTGAGAAGCTTGTTACTCGTTCAAAGCAAGATCAGGAGGCCATCAGAATCCTCGAGACCAAGACCACCAGAGTAGAGGTTGACGGCATCCTCCGGTACGCCACCCCGCTCTTGCGCCGGAAGGACATGCCGCTCCTCCAAGCTCCCAAAGAAGCTGTCATGCCCACCTTGAGAGGCGTGGAACGGCGCCTGGCAAAAAACCCTGCACAGGCTGCAGCCTACAGAGTGGAGATGGAGAAGCTGATTAACGCCGGCTCTGTCATCAAGTGTGGTCCTGAAACACCAAGGACGTGAGGCATGGTACATCCCACACCATATGGTCAGCCACAATGGCAAGAATAGGCTGGTTTTCAACTGTTCTTACCAGTACCATGGACAGAGCCTCAATGATTACCTGTTGCCAGGACCGACATTAGGAGCATCACTGCTGGGAGTGCTGCTACGTTTTCGAGAACATGCCGTGGCCGTCAGTGGAGATATCAAGGGCATGTTCCATCAGGTTCGCCTGCTCCCAGAAGATCGTGCCCTCCTTCGCTTTGTCTGGCGTGACGTCGCACGGGAGGAACCTCCGGCGGTGTACGAGTGGCAGGTATTACCATTTGGAACGACGTGCAGTCCGTGCTGTGCCACATTCGCCTTACAACGTCACGTCACCGACAACAGCCAGCCGGACGAAGATGTGAGAATATCCATCGAGAGGTGCTTCTATGTGGATAATTGTCTCCAAAGTGTCCCCACCACTGCTGAGGCAAGGCACCTGGTGGACAAGCTACGAACCCTCTTGGCATCTGCTGGGTTTGAGCTACGGCAGTGGGCCAGCAATGACCCAGAGGTCATAAGTCACCTACCTGAAGAGAGTCGCTCGCCTAGTGTGGAGCTGTGGCTAGCCCAGGAGAAGACAGACACTCCAGAATCCACGCTGGGGCTGAGCTGGATGTTCCACACTGACGCCCTCGGTTACAAGCATCGCCATGTGGATTATGGTGCCCCCACCATGCACAACATATATAAGGTTCTCGCGAGTCAGTACGACCCTTTGGGGTTCATCCTGCCCTACACCACCCGGGCTAAGGTGCTGGTCCGGCACCTTTGGGACAAGCACCATGGCTGGGATGACCCACTGCTGCCCCAGGAGCTTCTCCAGCGGTGGAAGGCATGGGAAGAGGAACTGAGTGTTCTACCACAGGTCACCCTGCCCCGACCATACTTAGCCAAGGATGTGGACCTCCATGGTCTGCATAGAGAGATACACGTATTCTGCGATGCTTCTGAAGAAGCGTATGGCTCCGTCGCATACCTTCGGACCACCGACAGACACGGTGGAGTACATCTCTCCTTCCCGATGGCTCGCTCCCGGGTCGCTCCTAAGCGGCCCCACTCTATGCCCAGATTAGAACTTTGTGCTGCCCTTACTGGGGCACAGCTCACACAGGTTTTAAGACGAGAGCTCACCCTCAACCTCGACCAGATGATCCTGTGGTCCGACTCGACGACTGTGTTGACCTGGTTGAAATCGGAGTCATGCCGATTCAAGGTCTTTGTCGGCACCCGTGTGAGTGAGATTCAGGAGCTGACTGACGGTGATGTGTGGAGATATGTTGATTCGGTGAGGAACCCTGCTGATGATGTGACCAGGGGAAAGGGGCTGAGGGAGCTGGTTGAGCCCAACAGATGGAGTCAGGGACCCTCCTTTCTCCTGCAGAGCCCAGATTCGTGGCCTGAGGACCCCTCAGCTGACCAAGCCCAAGACTCATCAGAGCTGCGCAAGTCTGTCTTCTGTGGAATCAATGCAGTTGCATCGAGTCAGCCTTCATCGGACCTTAACCAGTACAACTCCTGGAGGGAGCTGCTAGAAGTGACAGCGCGGGAGTTGCACGGGGCGGCGGACTCTAAAGGCCACCTTACAGCTGAGGATTATCGCCGGGCTGAGCGGTTGATCCTCCAGAGAGCTCAACTAGATAGTTTCCCACAAGAACACAGCTTACTGACAGCAGGGAAGCCAGTCCCAAGAAGCAGCCGACTTCTCACTCTGTCTCCGGAGTTGAATGAAAGTGGAGAGCTCATCCGTGTGGGAGGACGTCTCCGTAGATCGGAGGACTTAGAGGCGACCGCTCTTCATCCAGTCATCCTAGACCCAAGCCATCCAACTACCAGGCTTCTCATTCAGGACTTTGACAACCGGCTCCATCACCCAGGTCCAGAACGGGTGTTTGCGGAGCTTCGGCGCTGTTTTTGGATCCTGCGAGGGCGGGAGGCGGTTCGCCGCCACCAGTACAGCTGCGCTGATTGTCGCCGCTGGAGAGCTAGACCAGCTGTACCAAAGATGGCGGACCTTCCAACAGCCCGTCTGCGTTTGTTCAAGCCTGCATTCTATTCAACTGGGATGGACTGCTTCGGGCCCTTTGAAGTCAAGGTGGGCCGGCGCCGGGAAAAGAGATGGGGGATCATCTTCAAGTGCCTTACTACCAGGGCCGTGCATCTTGACCTCCTGACCGCCATCGATACGGACGCCTTTTTGATGGCCCTTCGTCGTTTCATCGCCCGCAGAGGAACACCAGCAGAGCTGTTCTCAGATCAGGGGACAAATTTCAAAGGTGGAGAGAGAGAGCTCCGAGAGGCCTTCACTGAGATCTCTCCTGCCTTACAGGAGCACCTTGCACCACAGAAGATCGCCTTCCACTTTAACCCCCCAGCAGCCCCCCACTTCGGCGGGGTGTGGGAGAGGGAGATACGCTCCGTCAAGAGTGCTCTCTATGTCATCGTGGGTGCACAACCTGTCACAGAAGAAGTTCTCCGTACAGTACTTACTGAGGTGGAAGGGATACTCAACAGCAAGCCCCTGGGATATGTGTCCTCTGATGCCAGCGACCCAGACCCAGTGACTCCTAATGTTCTTCTGATGGGGCGGCCGGATGGATCATTACCTCAGGTCGTCTACCCAGAGAATGAGCTCATCAGTCGCCGCCGTTGGAAGCACTCCCAAGTTCTGGCTGACCACTTCTGGGCCCGTTTCACCCGGCTCTATGTGCCAAGTCTTCAAGCTCGCCAGAAGTGGCAGGCGTCACCCGCTGACATTGATCAAGATTGTGTGGTGATGATCGCTGATCCACAACTTCCCAGGGCCATGTGGCCCATAGGAAGAGTGATCAAGACTCATCCAAGCCCTGATGGACATGTCCGGTCAGCGGAAGTGAAGGTGAGGGATCGAGTTTACACCCGGCCAGTTACCAGGCTGGTTGTCCTCCCTGCACTTCCGTCCGGAGAAGATGAGGACAGTTCCACTCCTCCGACCTCATCTCGACCATAGACTTTGTTGCCTTTTTGTGGAGCAAATGTATTACATAATTTGGGGGCGGCTGTAGAAAAGGCCCCAAAGTTACCGTTATTATGTTAATGTGTGGCGTTCCTGTATAGTGATCTTGTGTGGTGTTGTCCTGCTCATGTGGGAGCGTGCCCCCCCCTGCTGGGCAGAAGGCGTAACTGACAGTATTTTCAATTTGAGAAAAAAGTGTGTGCTCCGGTGAGTCGGCAGAGTGAGAGCGAGTTTACGGTCGAACAGCTGATTAACATCACGGCATGTGGTCTGTGCGTGGATGAAACGTGAGTATATGTGTGTATATGGATGTTTATATTGCGGGAGCCACAGACTGTTTGTATTGTAACCGTAACAGTAACTTAGCACTCGCCATATGTGTTCGCCTGCTTAAGCTAGTTGCAGCAGTTAGCTCACCTCCCTCCGTTCGAGTCTACGTCACTGCACGTGTCATGTTATCGTTATCGATCCTGATCGTTAGTGATGTTTACAATGAGTGTTATGTAAATATTACCATGTGATGTTGTTTACAGATGGGTTAATGTGCTTTATTCAGGTGAAGTGTGTTTAATGCATATGACAGTGGAAATTAGCAGCAAATGGAGACATTTATTTCAGTATTTCTTTATTTGTTTATAACATATTAATAGCTTTATACTTATTCTTTCTGTATTATCTCTTGCTGTAGAAAACCACATGACCTCATTGCCTGCAAGTTGGAGAATAAATCCACCAGAATTGAATCACCTGCCTCTTTCTTGCCTACTCTGAAGACAGTGGCCGCAAGTAGTGATCTGGCCGTCACACACGGTGTGGACACAGTGATAGCTAAGAGAACTAGCCCTACATTTAGAGATCTCCACTACAGTAGGTATTTATTAACAGGATGCTAGAATAACACTCAGTGCCAGCGCAGGAGAATGTGAGGGACACAGGGTGCGAAGAACCACCACAGTCCAAGGCACAGCAGCGGAACAGGAAACCAGTCTCTAGTCGTTCACCGGAGGGTTTTCCTGATCTCTCAGCTACAAAGTCCCAACACCATTTCGATTTGAACTAGAAAGAACCTGTCACTCAAGTTATGTTACCGTTAGCAACACACAGTTAGGCTAACCGCTAGCCGCGATTAGCTACAATATTCGTTTGACACTACAATGGACAGTTATAGTTTATAAAACACCACAAGGAACATATAGTTACCTCTCCAATAAGTACATACATCCAATAGAATGACTGGCCATGAACACACAACTCACAGTACAGAAAGCAGCTTCCCTCAGCTGTGTCCTCCAGCATTCTGATGTTTTACCCATAGACTGTATGAAAATACCTTACATTTTACCTCATGCAACCGAACATCTTCGGTCTTAGTCCCGCCCCTCTAGCTCAGAATAGATTTAGGTTGGCTCAATATTAGGTACCTAATAACAATCCAAGAAAAGAATGAATGTATATGAATATGTATATATATATATATATATATATATATATATATATATATATATATATATGTATGTATGTATATATATTGTGGCCTTGGGAGCCAAAACGCATGCTAAAGTGCCCTCTTTGGAGCCAAAACGCGTGCTAATGTGCCTTCCTGGGTGGAAAAAATGCACTAAACTGCCCTCTTGGCTTGTTAAAACATGATGAACTGCCTTCTTGGGTGGTAAAAATGATGGCTTAAGTGCCGTCCTGGTTGCCAAAACATAACTGCTCTCTTGGATGGAAAAACACACTTGGGGGAGTACCCCCAGACCCTCCCAGGGATTTATTTCCTTCATACATCCATGTCTCTGTGGGTTCTTCACAGTTCAATGTTGAATCTACACAGTTCTTGTGGATGCTGATCCTAACTACAAACTAACCTGAGTAGTCTGTCTAGTTAGTCTGTTTTAAGGCTATATAATGTGCCATTTGTATAACATATAAACATGTCTAAAGTGCCCTTGAAAACACGCGGAACTTAGTGCCCTCTTCAGTGGCGAGAATGCGCTGTATGTGCCCTTTTTTTTCTTTTCGCCCCTGTCCTTCAAAAAGTCTGTGCACACCACTGTTTTTATGAACTGATTATCAATAGTTCACAATATCCACTGGGCTACACTAGGAAGAGCATTGTGATTTCCATTGGAGTCTTCATCACTGCTGCTCCTGTTGTCGACAAAAAGCTGAAACTCTACTCTCCTTTTTTTATGAGATTATCTATTTGGCCTTTTGCTATTGGACAGCATGAAGTGGGGAAAAAGAGACTGGGGGAATGACACAGGCCACAGGCTGGGATCGAGCCCGCGACTGCTGCGCCGCCTCTGTGCGTGGGGCCTGTGCATGCTACGTACAGAATACGCTCCTAACCAGGTGATGAAAACGGCAGTAATAGGGGCATGGGTAGCTTCATGCCGACACCACTATTACTGCCGTTTTCATCACCTGGTGTAGGAGTGTAGTCTTCATCATTATCCCCACTGTCACTGAGACACCTATCGTCACTTTAGAGTGGTGGAACACTGGTTTGAAGTCCACCTGGTCGCTTCCCATAGAACACTGATGCATTCATTTTGTTCTGTGTTGTGAAAAAACACAGAAATTGAATTTATATGCCAGCATGCTATTTTTATAATGTTTATAGAAATTAACTAGAATGGTATTTCCCAAAGAAAATGCATGTGAGTGCTGAAATCTATCTAAATACAGCATTATTTCTATGCTGCCATTACAGTGGAATGTAGCTGTTATGGCCAAATGTAGCCATTATGGCCAAATATGAATTTGCGTCAAAGAGAAATCTTCAAATAACGTAAAATATATTCGCCACATGAAGTCTATTCCAATATGTTGGCTGTAGAAGCAAACAATAAGCTGGTATGTATTTTTACCTTGGCATAACTTACCTCAATTTCTCCAAATTTTCAGCCTCCACAAGCAGCGGATGTTAGCTAAAGCGTTAGCTTCCATGAAGCGGATGTAGTTCTCACTCCGACCAGTCCTACAAGAAACCAGTGCTTGCAAAAGGTTTCCTAGGTACGTATTGAATATGCACAAACTGGCATTGGGGAAATACATACGCTATCTCGGCTGCAGTCTGAAGTGGTATGATGCAAATTTGCGACAATAGGCAAGTTGTAAAGAAAGCAAGGGAAGAACATTTAATAAAGCCCTGGAGGGTGGGAGTGGATGAACCTGGTTAAAGAGTACCCGGGTATCACCCTTTTCACCTGCGACCCACACCTGTTGCTTGTTGGCTCATTGCAGCCTGAGGATTGTCACTGTGTCAGGCACAGTAAGAAAAAAACTGTTGCATGCAATAGCAGAGGAACAGCAATCCTGGGCAGGCATCTGTTTAAATAAGCAATCCAAGTAAAAAATGAAAATAATAGTCATAATAAAAACAATCTAAAAAAAAACAAGCATAAAAATACAGAAACATGCAACAAAGAATAACAACACATGCAGAACAAACCCCTACACACTGATCCTGTCATATAATCAAGAAATCTTTCCCAGTTCAAATAATAACACCTGTCCTGTCCTTCTGTCCTGCTCGGACAGTTGAAGAAGGATAACCGTTTATGCCGTCCCTTTAGCAAGCAGGTTGTGCTAGTCTTTGATTGATGATGCTGGAGCTGACTTAATTGTTGAACGAGCACTCTCCTACCCAGCATAATAGTGGTCCGGACCCATTCAGTATAGATAGAGGGAAATGTTTCTTTCAGGGTGGATGTATCCCCAACAGAAATAAACGCATGTAAATGGGGACTTCCTAGCCGATAATTCTCTGGATACAATCATGAACTGACATCCAACCATCATGTGCTTTGGGGCAATTCCATAGGACATGAATTACTTTACCTTTGTCAGGGCACATCCAGTACCCAGGGTCACCTTTAATCTTAGCTCTGAGGTCCCTCTCTATGTAAAGGTCACTGAGCATTGCAATACCCTTGTGCATCGATTCTTTCCAATAAAAAGAGCATTTACGTAGACAGGGATTGCACCATATCCTTGCGGGCGTGTTTAGAAAGGGGTCAAATTTGAAAATCTTAGGGTGCATCCCAAGTCTCTTATTTTTATAGTGCTACTGCTAGCTCCTCGCTTGAACCGGAAGTCGTTCGAGGTCCGCCATCTTCTAGGCCATCCAAAGTCTCCTTTTAGTGCAGCGAGGAGCTAGCGCTAGGAGCTAGCAGCAAGATTTAAGCAGCTACGAGCTAGGATGGTCGAGAGCTTCCTAACAGGAAGTCTTTTTCAGCTTGAGGCCATGACGTCTAAATACCCCCTACATCTGGCTTATTTGAACGAGATGGCAGAGAAACAGCGTAAGTGCACCCGTTACATGCATTCTTTGCAATGAAACGCTGTAATTCACATGCCTACGTGACAACAAAGAGTAACGTTAATGATATTTCGTGCAAGACTGTCATGTTGTAATAAAGTTTATTTCATTCACAACCCGTTACGTTGTTCAGTGGACTGTCGGTGATGTGTGGCTGTTAAATGTGCAGCTGCTCATGTCCAGAACCACATGTGTTGATATAACACCAGGCGCGCACACACACACACACACACACACACACACACACACACACACACACACACACACACAAACATATTTGCCCATCATTAATTGTCCTGCATGTCATGTGAGTGGAATATGTTTAATAGCTTGTAGGTAATATTAATTAGCCTATTAATAATAATATTATTACTTTCACTAATATTGTAGTAAACTACTGTCTACGGCTTTGATCAGCGAATATAATGAGACTTGGGATGAATCCATAGTAACGCCAGGCTGGCTGCTTTATGGAGCCGATCCAGTGGTGCCGCCGTCATCAGGAATGAACGTCGCTTCACGTGACGCTTCAGAGTAAGGCCGTGTCATGTCTCTTAAACCGACAATGCTCACTCAGCGCTCCTAGTGCTAGCTCCTCACATTTGGGTGGGAGGGGCTAAACAGCTAACAAAGTCAGCTAGCAGTAGCACTAGCAGTAATTTAAGAGACTTGGGACGGACCCCAGGTTTTCTTCTAAACTTCCTTAACACATGACAATGCAGGATGAGATTGAGCACTTAGGGGTGGAGAGGCAGAAAGATAGCTAACCAGGGGAAGAGCAGAGCGAGCTTGTGCTTCCACACCAAACCACCAAACCCTTGGTTTTGGTGTATCACTGTGCCAAGTATTGTAGGCAAAAGCCCTCATTGTATGGAATCAGGTTTGGTATCCCCAAACCTCCCTGATCAACCCTGTTTTGAAGTTTTTTTAAGGTGCCCCTCAGCTCATTTATGATTCCAAAAAAAGAGGCCACACAGCTGATTGAGCAGGTGGAAATTTTTGACCAGGACTGTCATCAGCAGTGCCTGTAAAATTCAAACTTGGGGACCACGTTCATCTTTAATACATTAGTTTTTGCCCACAGGGAGAGATGCAAGGGTGCCCATCTTTCTATGTCTAGCTTAAATCTTTGAAATTAGGATTCTATATTTACATTTACAATGTCTGATTGGTTGAGTGGCAATAAGACTCCAAGATACCTAATACGCTGATCTTACCATCTAAAGTTACCTGGATGAAATAAGGTTTTGGGACAGTATGCTGTCAAGGCAAGAGCCTCACATTTCGTTGGTATCCTGAGAATCTAGAAAAATAATAACAAATGACAATGCAGGGATGGAAGTCTCTGGACTGTGAACAAATGTCAGCATATCATCTGCATAAAGCATTAACTTATGTAATGTGGGCCCGACATGTATACTAGGGAAGTTAGGATCTAAGCGAATGGCGGCAGGCAATGGTTCTAAAGCAAGAGCAAAAATGGCTATTGAGGCGTGTCCACCTAATGACTACCTCTACATAGCCTGAAGTATGGGGAAACCTATTAGTTCTTCTGGGGTCATTTTGGTGAAAGTAATGCAAAAGTAATGTCGTAAGTAACTTATAATTCTACACAGAGAGTAATGCTGTAAAGTAACATTACTTTCAAAGGAAGGTAACTTGTGATATTGTGGCAGGATAGCGCTACACTCCCCGCCGTGAGGGGCAGTGTGGCAGATGATTAGTGAGCAATCACCTATAAATAGACCCCATCGGACCCTTCCCCTTCCTTTCCGCTTCCTCTTCCTCCTTCACGGAGCCGACAGCTGTGTGTGGCCACGTCTCGCTGGTTAGTAGATTGGGTTTCAAAACAAAGCAGTGTGGTGTTACTGGGAGCTGGGCTGTCTCCCTTGGGCCTGTGTGCACGCGGTGCGCTTTCTGTGGCCATCGCTGGTGGAGTCTGGGCTGCGGGCTTCCTCCTCCTGCCGCTGTGTGACACCTCGATCCTGATCTCTGCGCGGCCGTCATTTGCCGCTGTGAGCCTCGCTGCTGTTTTGGTTCTTCCCTTCTGTGTATTTACTCCTTTGGTTTGGCTCTTTTTGGACTCCAATTGCCTTAATTCGACGCTCCGATTCGGCTCATATCTGACTCTTTCTGTTTCCATTAACGGCGGCCAAAGCCGTGGCAGTGCAGCCTGAACATGAGTTGCCAACGTGAGCCAGGAGAGGGCGTCCAGACCCTCTCATAGACGCGGAGCCGTCCCCTCTGGAGACTGGTTTTAATTAGAGTGGCAGACACTTAATTAACTACCTGAGTTTATTCCTATTCCATTTGTTATTCTTTTCGTTGAATTATTATTGATTGGGTTTCTAGGTTACATTTGATTTATTGTTTAGAAACCTTTTGCTCCTTATTTTGATAAATTGTGATTAAAATAGTTTCTTTTGGGTTTGGGGTGGTTGACATTTGGTTATGTTGTGTGTGAGGGTTGCCTTGATTTCATGTTTTTAATGGTGTTCTTTTCCTTTGACAGGTGCTGAGGGCCCAGAGCGGCAGCGGTTCCTCTGGTGGTGGTTTTACTTTTTCATGTTTTTCTGATTTGCTGTGTCACGGGTGCAGTGTAATTTTTTGGATCCCTCCCCTTTTTCGTTACAGCTGTAGTGGTAAGCCCCAGCCCTGTCCCATTTTCCTTTTGGTAACTCCTCATACCACTCCTTATGATTAGATTTATTATTATTATTATTTATTTAGTCTGTTGCTCATTTTAAAATAATTGTTTAATAAAGGTATTTTTATAATTGGAAATCACGCTCTTGTCCTGTGGGATCTTTCGAACTGTGCGCCTTTGTTTCAAATTGAAGATTGGTAATTTTTAAATCCTATTTATATCCTGGGGGGAAAGCCCCCGGGTGGCGTTGTCTGCAACTTTTCCACACCGCTCGCCTTGCCACAATATGTAATGTATTTTGTTTTGAGATTGACTTGCCCAACACTGTATATAAATACTACATCACTACTGACGTTAACTTAGAGCGCATAGCATCAGTGTTGTTGAGTTTTCCACTGTGTGAGAGCTTCAAGTTTACCATATCCCACAAGCTCTCTGGGCTCTTTCAGTCTAATAATTACATGACTAAACATCAAATGTTAAATTTCATAATCATATTAACGTAAACTAAATAATCGTCACTAATGAACCTTTACCTGTACTTTGTGCTAACATTCGTTGCTGTTAGCTGCTAAACAAGAGGCTATAGCCCTGCAGCGGCTCTCAGCTCCTGGTTTGGAGGGTGTGTGTGTAGCACAGCCAAAGACTTTGTGTGCTACTGGCTTGGCTGCTAACAAGAGTCTGTTGCTGCAGGGCAGCCCGTTCTTTCATCCTGAGGAGGTCTATGCTGTGCTACTATAGACCATGTGCGCTAAGGTTTTTTTTTCACTTGCCCAGTCAGGCAAGTTGGTCAGAGATCTACTTGCCTGAAGTCAGTTTTTACTTGCCCTATAAAAATTGGTTAATTTAAGCGGCTATCATTGTCAATCGTTCTCCGTCTATAATTCTGCACCCTACTTGAGCCATGCCCACCTCTATTTATTTTTCACCCCTCTCTCCAGTTCTGCTGTATTAACACTGTGGTCTACTTTACTTCAATGTTACTTAGCTCTCTTTCTACTCTACCGGCATCCACCTGTTGCACAAAATGCACACAGCAGTGTTTCCCCTAGGATGGAGTTGTAGCAGCGGAGGTGAAGCACACGCATGAAAAATAATTTTCACATGCATGAAACTTTTTTGTATGCTTGCAAAGCAGAGCCTGCTGGGATGTTTCTATGTATCTACTGGCACCAGAAGGGCTCTTTAGGACTAAGTACATACAGTACATGTGTGCACAGTAATGAGCAGGTGAAATGTCTGTCTAGCTTACATATGAGGTGTCTCTAGGTTTAGGAAAATACAATTTTATTGAATATCTAAACTAAAAAGTCACTTGACATGCTGCTGTTTTGTGCTATGACCTATTTAAGTGCTGGAAGTTGTTAATTACGTGACAACGCCTGAACGCAACACAAGCTCTGCATCAACAGTGCCGTGCTGCGCTGCTGTGCGAGCAGCGTGTTTGTCTGTGCATAATAGCAATCTGTTGATGGTTATTTACACGCTGTCCATAATAATAACTTTGTCAGCTGACAAACTGCACCGGGCTCAGGGTCAGGTTTGGTCAGGAAATTGTGGCCCGAGCCGCTCTAGCATGCTCACCTGTGTGTGTGGCGGATCGCCGTGCGTGATACAGAGAGCAGAGGAGATTGTTAATGCTTGACCATGTAGCAACAGAAATGACATGATGACATAACACCATAAATAGTATATTGTTATGTTATTATATGAAGCGTCCCTCTCCTCTCCTCTTATATGCTGTACCACTCTGTGCCTTCAGACCTGCACAGTGCAGCATGTAGAGAGGCTTCAGTGTTGATTGGCTTCACTTGTGCCATGTAACCAATCAATGGGGGCTGTGGGCAGGACATTGTTACACAGTGTGTGCCTGTGACTTCAGGCAGAGAGACCACTGCATCAGAGCACATTTTAAAATACATTTAATACTAATATCAATTAGTTATTAACTTTAACTATTAACTATTTTTAGCAACTTGCCTGATCGGGCAAGTGAGTTGTTAGTTTACATGCCTGACATTAAGTTTTACTTGCACCGGGCAATCAGGCAATCATTATTGTTGAGCCCTGCTTAGCTAATGTGGGAGTATTCTTGGATTTGGATTTGAATTTGTCTGTACATTTTTGCAGCATTACCAAAGGTGTTTTGGAGTAGGAGTATTGCTAAAAATTAGATAATTTCTCGCTTTTAGTGATGCACAAACTCTCATTCATGCTTTTGTCTCCAGTCATCTAGATTACTGTAACTTGTTATTTGCCGTACTGCCCGGAAAATCAATCACCTCCAACTTGTCAAAAATACTGCAGCTAGGGTTCTTACAAGAACTGGAAAATATTAAACATATTTTCCCTATTTTTGCCTCGCTGCACTGGTTACCTGTGGTGTTCAGAATTGATTTTTTAATTTTACTGCTTTTGGATCATTGAGTGGCCTTGCCCCATCATATGTCAAAGTCCTTACCCCCTGCTCACACTCTCAGGTCTGCAGACCAGCTGTTGTTAGCAATCCCCAGGGCAAGATTTGAGACAGAGGGTAGTAGGACATTTGCTGTAAGGTCTCCACAACTGTGGTACAACCTTTCATTGGAAATCAGACAAGCCACCTCAGTGACCTCTTTAAAAACTGTTGAAAACGAATTTGCTTATTCTCAAATTTTTATTCATTTTCTCTTTTTTCCATTTATAGTTACATTAAATTTACTCCAATGTTGTAATTACATTCTGTATTTTGTTTTGATGTCTGTAAAGCACTTTTTAAACTTGTTTTTTAAGTGCTGTATAAATAAAGTGCATTATTATTGTTGTTGTTATTATTGTTATTGTTATCTAAAAATAGAAACACATGATTCAAACAGTGATTTTAGTACTTATTTTAAAGCCTCAGTGTGTAAAAATGGTGAGCAACAGTGACATCAGCAGTCAAATTCTAGATTGCAGCACTCACTCGCTCATCCCTCCCGTCCACGAGTTTTTCAAGTTTTTCAGGAATATCTAGCTACGAGTTGAATTTTTATTTAGGAATCTAAACCACGTTACGATATGTTATAGCTTACCAGTGAGATATAGGTTATCTGTGAGATATATGTTAAGAGTGTTTTATTTCTAATTGTTTTGGTAACACGAGCATTAGCACAGTGATGCTAAAATAACACATTTTATGTGATAGTCACGGCATAGTGCGGCAAATATAGGCTGGTACGATTATAGTACATGCGTTTCCAGAGTGTTCTTCCACAGGACACAGGGAGAGGAGGGGGCGATGTATCAACATTTACCATGTAGAAGACCACGTTTCAGAATGTGACATGTTGTTGTTTTGATCAGAAACATGATATGAGCTATCAATTACGCTGTAGGCTAGACTAACCATTTAGCTGTAGCTCTGGGATAACGTTAGCCAAGGCTAGGATAACGTTAGCACATAAACATAGCCTACTAAAGAAGTGCACTTCACTATTACAACTTGGAAAATTCATTTGAAACACTTACAGCATTACATGAACTATGTGCACGTGAACAACAATGGGAAATGATTATACTAAATCTTTGTAAGTCTGTGCCAATGTAGCCCCAGATCGAGACGGGGCTAGTGCCAATGTAGCTAACAAAACTAGCTGTCTCCACCGTTTTAGATTCACAGTAACTTACACAGTAAGTAACGTCACTCGAACTTAGACAAGAATGAAAGTAGTTGTAAACATGAAGCCAAAATGATTTTATATATGAGATTGAATTACCTGTCTAGCAGAAAGCAGGCAACCTCCGCATCCCTTGTGAAATCCTTCTCCTTCAGGAGTTCTTTCCACCTGGAACAAGCATCGCCGATATTCACTCGCATTTTGTCCCGTCCTCGCTTATCTGATCTTTTTCTTTTATTTGGTGGCATTGTTTCCCTCTTATAGGGCAAAACATATGTGGTCCTCCATTTAAAATGCGATAGAATCATAAAAGTACAAAGCAGGTTCACGCAGAAGCGCCCCGGATTGATCTTCACCTTAACCGTCTCCAGTGATGGCAAGTTCTAGGTAAACGCGAAAGGCGAAGCACGTATATCTACGGTGGCCCTGAAAGGTCACAGCACTGCAACTTAAGAAAACACATGCAAAAAGACAAAACAAAAGCAAATTGAGAAAACATTTTCATCAATTTGACAACACGTGCACACCATTTAGAAAACACGCTGCAAAGACCACAACACAACACATTAGAAAAAGCAATGCAAAGACCACAACACAACACATTACAAAAACGCGCTGCAAAGACCACAACACAACACATTAGAAAAATGCGCTGCAAATAGACTACAACACAACGGAAGTGTTTCCAGGGGACACTTAAATGTGATGCACACTTCCGGACAGGCTTATTGTTGACACGGATTTCAAGTCACAGCTCAGTCACTGTCTCTTACCGTCAGTGGTGTTGGAAAATGAGATAAAAAGTAAGTGTTTTTTATTTATTTTAACATCGTGATCGCATGATTCAGCCTATTGCAGTGATCTGCTGCTAAACTATTGTTAGCCTTTTGCTTGTAATTAGCCTGCCAATTCTAATAACCTGATAAAATAAATACACACGGTTAATTCATTGTGATACCATAGACTGTATATAGTGTGAAACACACTGTTAGCTGGTTATAGTTATTTACTATATGTAGCAGGAGGCGATTTTTCTCTCTGCCACTATTGGGCCCTGTGCCAGCTTCTAGCCATCGTGATCATTGGGCGGCGCCACGCGCACCTTTATATCTAGGCACGTGGTCGCACCCATCCTTTCTTCCGCTCACTCACGTGGTGGCTGTGGCTCGGCGTGGCAACATTTTGTTTGGCGTGGCACTGACAGCCATTTTTGTTCACCGGACGGTGCGTTATTTAACGTGAAGGCTCCTTGGTGTGGCGTGCGCCCTGTGTTTGGTTCACCATCAAAGCACACCATCTCCTCTCTCAGTGTGGCTGACTGTTGGGGGGGCCAGGGAGGACGGGGTGGGACTCATATCCTCCGGTTGCCTGGAGTTTGCTGCGCCTGCGTTGTTCTGCAATTGTTTGGCCCGCCATTGACCATCACTGCCTGGGCCACGCTGCTGCTCTGGCTCTCTGGCTCTCTCATTCTGGCTTTCTTTCCTTTTGATTTAATTATTTTGATTTAGTTGCTTTGGAATTGGTTTATTTTACATTTTCATTTTTGACTTGTTTGGGCTCTTTGAGCTCCCTTTATTTTTGCTTTTTTACTTTCAGTTTGGTTGTTATTTTGGATTTTGTAATTTTGTTATGTTTGTTTTGTTCTGTTTTGGCCGTTCAGCGGCGAGCGGGCTAAGTTTGCTGTCCAGAGCGGCTGACCGCTGCCCGACCCGCTCTGTCTTAGAGGTCTAACTGTTTCACAGACTGTTCTAGGACTGACATTGGTCGCCCCCGCCTAGTGACCATGAGCCAAATATTTTAAGTCTGTATTTCACCTGTTTTGTTATCTATAATTTAGTTTAGTAGATTTACTTTTGCATTTTGGTTTCATTTGTTGTACTGAAGTTATGTTGTCCCGTGCTTGTTTTCCATTAGTTTATTGAATTAGTTGATTATGTGTATTTAAATTATGTAAATCTTTATTTAGTTTACCCCAGTTTTGTTAAGTTCTTGGGCATGTTTTACTAACTTTGTTTGTTCTCTTTTGTTGTCAGGTGCTGTGGGCTGACGGCAGCAGTTTAACCCCTGGTGGTGGTGCGTTCTCCACGATTCCCCCCTTCTTTTTTGGTTTTGGAGTGCATGTGAGTGTGTGCAGTGTCACTGGGTGATTCATTTGAGGACCCCCTTCCCCGATTTTGGTTGTCCCTGCCGCTTGGTAAGCCCCAGCCCTATCCTTATCCCCATTCCTGCCCAAGTACTCATTTTATTATTGAGCTGGTGTGTGACTTTAAGTATTTTCTTTTGAATGCTTTTGTTAATAAAATGTATTTGTTTTAATTGAAAACCGTCTCGCCCCGGTGGTATAAACAAACCTGTGTGACCTTGTCTATCTAGAAGTGTAGTTTAGGATTTCCTGGGGTGCAATTCCCCAGGTGGCGTTGTCGGACCTCCAAATCTTGATATCCCCCACCACACTACCGCTCGCCACATTCAGTTACTCAGAACTGTCACCAAGTAACGTTCAAGGTTGAAAATAAATTCGAAAGATGCAGTTTGACTGCAGGAATAATATTTTAAGGTGTATACCGTCCCATTCTATAAAGAAAGAACTGACAGCAGAAGACAATGTAACATGGTATCTAAATGTCTTTTTCAGATCAAAATGTATTGTCCCTTCCCTGGTAGCACCATGCGTCAGGAGGAGACCAGAGCACTGAACTACTGGCGAGACTATCTGCTCTACGTTGAAGGTACTAACTGTTATTATAATTATAAGAAATATGCAGAATCATCACTGCAACTATCAGTGAGATATAAAGTAAGTTCTTACAGCTGATAGCTAATGTCTACACTGATTCAAAAGTAGCCATAAGAGAATAAGTTTCAGAAATAGTTGTCTGCCAAATTCTGATCTTAAAAACAAAAGCCTAATTTCTTCTTTGTCTTGGTTCCCTCCCCCTCCCTCCTCCCCCTTCTCTCCTCTCTCTCAGAAAAAGAGACAAGCCTGTCGCTGGAAGACATCCTCATGTTTGGAACTGGGCTGAGGGAAGTTCCTTCTACGTCAATAAAGCCACAGCCACAAATAGCTTTCCAGAAGGGCTTGCGCTTTCCTGTGGCAAATGTGTGTGCCATGGATTTTGGCATACAAAACGTTTGGGCTACCTTAACTCCAGTGCCCCCCTTGACCATTATTTTGGTCATTTGAGTTGTATTTTCTGGATTCATTTTGGCTGTGATCATTCCCCAGCAGAGAGTAGAGATGGGTAGTTTTTATTGAAGTTTGGATTGTTGTGAAATTGTGACTAGAACAACTTTCTACGCTGTGATAATTTAAAAAAAAAAAAAAAAACATATCGAGTGTCCTTTGACCAAAATTTGATGCATTGACTTGACCACTTTTTTTTCAAAATCTCCCTGGAAACAAGTTTAATAAAGGGTATTCTCAATTCCATTTCCATGCTGTTATTATATGTCCACGCACGTACATTTTTTCATTGCTCTGATTTGTACATGTAAGTGGTTACACATGCATTCCATACGTGTACATGAAATAATAAAAAAAAAATAATATAAAAAAAGTCACATGCCTGCAAACAATGGCACTGAGTTTATTGCAGAGACTAAAAAGTGCCTATTTTTCCTTAAAGGTCATACATAAATGTGTTCTTAGGTCTGTGTTCTCCTTGCCCAACAACAACATAATCAGCTTTCCCATAACAATATTTATTGCAGATGACTGCAAAGTGCAAAACAAAAAAATGCTTGATACCGTTCGTACAGCATGAATATTCCTTGCATTTGGCTGATCAAGCTACCCAGTGGCAGAGGTAACAAAGGCAAGTATGCTGTAGGACCATGCAGGAATGGATGTTTCTAAAGTAAAGACATGTTTTGAAGTGATATATAATTTTGAACAGCAGCTGTCCAGTTGACTGGTGGAACCAGCCCACTCTGTCTCTCCAAGTCTGCAAAGTGAATCTGGAGATGGTCATCACCACACAGACGATGTTGAGCTGGCAGAATGCCATTAAACTGGTGAAGGGCTTCAGAAGTTTGGGAATCCACACTCCCTTCCACCAAATCTAAGGCCAATAAAAAATGAAAACACTGAATGAAATCATCACAAATTAAAATTATTTAAGCCTTGGTTTGGCCCCACTGTGATGTATCCTCTCCGGACAAACCTGCGTCGGGAGCGAAGTTGAACTCCAGATGGATCCAGTCTGGAAAGTGTATCATCTCTTTTTACAGTCAGGTGATGCTTTTGTTGCAATGTCTGCTACATAGCTCTGTAACCCAACAGTTGACCGGAGCCACTCAGTTCATGGGCAACAGTTGCTTGCACAGTGGCAATGGGAGTATAGTCTGTCCTCCTAGTTAGGCCTGCTTCCTTTAGCCTCCTCTTTAAAGTTCTCAGACTCAGAACAATGTTGTGTTTTTTTTTCAAGAAAATCCAGGATAACCTCATATGTGTGGCCCTCTGAGGAGTACTTATGGATGAACCCTGCCTCTGTGACTTCATCAGATACTGGTTCTGAAGGGAAAAGAGAACAGGGTCATTAGAAATGAAATTAGAGAAATCTAAAGAAAAAAATAATAATAAAGAAAAAATAATAATAAATTAAAAAACAGTGAAAATGTTCATTTCATAAAAGTGTAGACATTTAATATGCTCAATGTGTGAACAACTCCAGCAGGAACAACAAAAAGACAAACTTGAACTGGCATTTAATGCTCAAGTTGGACCAGGTGCATACAGGATATGCAGATCATGATTACCAAACTTTTACCAAATATATAACATACAACATACATACATGCAATGTATTTGTGTTTAATTCTGTATATCATGTGAAGTCACCTGGTTCAACTTATTGATGTATTTGAGCTCAATTACATGTATATATAATTGTAAAATAATTTTCTACGCTACCATGTCATGCACAAATAAGACATTAAAACTCAAGTGCTAGTGAAATACTTGACTTTTACCTGGGGAAAGGGGGAAAAGGAACAATATGAATGCTAAGTGTGGCTTAAAACATATCAGAAGTTTAAACCTAACGTTACACACTTTTACCCTGACTGCATTGGAATTCTAGAACAGCACTTATAAGAAACAGTCATGGGGACAGAGATATATTTCCTCTAACTGCATTTTAATATTAGGCCCAATCTTCCTTTATCTCCATAGGCAAGTTATCCAGTGTTAACCAGTGTTAGTAGCCTTCAATTTGCGATTAGTTACTTTAAAGATCGTCAGTTATGTTTCAAAGTCATTTTATTAGCCATGTCAGCAAAACCCACTGGTAGTATAACTTGCTTGTCCCAGCTAACAGCGTGTTTCACACTATATACTGTCTATGGTTTCACAATGAAAATCATACGTGTAGGATTCACCTTAAGCAGAAGATACGCTTCACTCCTGAACCAGACGCCAGCACAGCAGATCAAAGAGGGACATCAGACAGCCAAGATTGTCACCTAGCTGCTAAACACTTGGGGAGCAGCCAGGCGAAGAACAAAAGGGTCCCTCAGAAGGATGGAGACACTCCGTGCTGTGTGTGAAGGCAACATGTGGTATCCCAATATGCTTGCTATTGAAATGGGACAGGGAAATAAAATAAGACAAAGGACCACTAAATCCCAGTGATGGATCAACTGAACTGAACATACCTTCTGGACCACCCAAAGACACTGCCCCTAAGGACTGGACATCTCCCCTGATTCGCCAGGTGCCTCTGGTACACAAGTATTCACAAATAGCCTACATTAATCTCATGTAGCTACATAAGAGATGCATTGCACCAGATTACAGTTTAGCTGCTAGTATCTGCAGTCCATGAAGCTAACACAAAGCTTTCCCTCGAAAAAAAAACCCACACAGAAAAACTTGTCTAATTACGCTTTTAGTTGTCATCCAGCCACTCAATACATGTAACTGACATTGATGTATACACAGTAATTCAATAAGAGTTGTAAATGTACCTGTGTACGGATTATTTTAATATTTACCGTTCAAAAGCGAGCTCACTGTTGTCTGTCCCATAGAAGAACATGGCAGCGGAGGCTGTGTTTGGAACTATTGAGGCTTACATGAACCACGTGACCGCTCTGGCGGCGACATCGCCACTCTGTTCTTATCTATCGCTCTGCTTTCAGCCAAGTCTCTCTTGCTGAGCAGGAGTCAGGAGCCTGTTCTGCTCCTCTCCCCCACCGCAGTAAGCTCCAGTGCCAAGGTGAAGCTCAGGTCAGGACACAGACTCGTCACCTGCGCTGCATGGAGAGATTTATTCCCCAAACTGAGGACCCATCACCGAAAATGTGAACTCAACTTTGCTAACGCTGAGGTAAGTAATTACGGAAGCGCATTGCATTCACTGGATAAAAAAAAAATAGACACCTTATCTCGTAATTACGAGATCCTTATCTCGTAATTGAGATAAAAGTAAAATCTACTCATTTTTTGTCAATATAATTTTTCCAGTGTTGTCTATGAGAAATAATTAACTGCAATTCAAATGCATTTCGATTACCTCCATTTTCAGCTCATTACCTATAAGCCACAGAAATGTGAAGGGTTACTTCAATGTAGGGATGCACTGAAATGAAAATTTGTGGCCGAAGCCAAATAAAATGAAACGCTTGGCCGAATACCAATTACCGAATACCTTATACTAGGGATTCACCGAATATTTGGTAACCGAATATATTCGGCCATATATTGCAAAAAAACCCACACATTCGATATTCGGTGGAATAAGTGAAAAGCAAGCGTGTTTTGATAACACAATCAAACAGCATGCGGTGACAGACAGAGTAAAATGTCGGCAGTGTGGTGATATTTTACTCCGTCACCACACTTGCAATTGCGACTAAAAATAGTTTTGTGCCAGCAAAATAAATCATTCAGCATGCTGTGCGAGTACAGATTTCAACCAGCAGCAGAAACAAAAGGCGAATCCCGCCGGTTGTGGGTTAAACGGGGGTCACAGACACAGACAGGAATTTATTCCTGTCAAATACAGCAGCAGCTGATAAGGCTTACCGGCGACAGAGAAGTCCAGCTCCAATAATGACCTCTTCTTGGTGTCATGACTGCCCAAAAGTACCTGGACAGCTGAGCTGTGGTGGCACACAGATATGTGACGTGTCAGAAGAGAAATGAGCCATTCACATTTCTCTCTTTGTGGCAGGTAACAGTCCACAAGCCTCGCCGCACTTTAGGGACTGTTCTTTACTTATGAAGGGACTGTTCTTTAATTGTCAGAGGAGGAGGGTGGCTGATTGATTTTTATTGTATTTATTTATTTTATTTCGATCCCCCCTGTGTTAATCACTTATTGATGCTGTTTTTGAAGTCAGTCAATAAGTAATTTATTCCATTGAAATATCATTGATGTATTGTAGAAAAGTGATTTATCTTTTTATAAATGACAAAAGGCACATCTCCCTCATTTTTGCTGTGGTATCGTGATACTACTCAGAACTATGGTACTTCCGTAGGCATGCACCGAAATGAAAATTTGTGGCCGAAGCGGAATAAAATAAAATGCTTGGCCAAATACCGAGTACCAGATACCGTTGTTTAGTTTTCATTAGTTTTTGCAGATAAACCCCCTCCAGGTAAGTGTTGTCATGGTACCAAAATTGGGACCCAGGATACGATACCAATGAAAATATCATGGTTCTGAGTAGTATCATGATTAAACAACTACATTATCACTGAGAAAAATGACTTTTTGTAACAGCATACTCGGTTATCAGAGAACTGGGGTTATGTGCAGCGGGGCAGGCAAGCCATCGCCTGCCACCAAAAATATGTGTGTTATGCTACAAAGAGATCTATAATCCATAAAATAACATTAAACTAAGATAATGCAATGGTTATCATAATTTTAAAACAACTATTAACAAGGAAAATACTCACATTGATAGCTCTGCTTCCTTACGCTTCTTGCCGCCATCTTGCATTGACTGAATCATCCGGCCGGGTTCGGCTGGGCTCGGCGGATGATATGCAAAGGATTCAGGGATAGCACTCATTAGCAAGGATGGTCCTGGAAAATCTTAAAAGTGAGGGCCATACAGCCCTTATTCTTAACCCTCAACTCAACACTCTGAGAATTGGGACAGCACCAGCACTTCGCGGGAGCGTGGATTTTTGAAACTGAGGGTTAAGATTGAGGGTTAAGATAGGAATTGGGACTGGGCCTTGGTGTTGTAAACACCAGATAGAAAGGGTCATTGAATAGTCTGGGCCCTAAATATATTTCAAAAATGCTAAATGTTTATGACTGTTTTGGAACCAGCTCACTATGGATCAAATCATGATGGAACTCTGCCACATCCGTCCCCCAAAAGTTCTCGTCCCCCACAAGTTCTTTCGCCAAAAGAAAGCACAAAGACTTGATGATGATGAAAGTGATGGTGATAAGGGTAAGTCCTGGTGTTGCGAACATTAGATAGAAAAGAGGACATTACATCAGTTGTCAGGTCTTGATGTTGACATCGTCAGATATACAATTAAATTTAAAGTTTTACTTATTGCACTGAATGGTGTGGGCCCAAACATATTTCATATTTCAGCTCACTATGGATCACATCATGTGGTCAAAAGATATATCTATACTAACATCCACTGTCTTACAGATGGATGTCTGCCACATCCATCCCCGACAAGTTCTCGTGTTCAGCGCCGAAAGAAAGCACAAAGACATGATGATGATAATGATGATGATGATGATGATAAGAGTAAGTCCTGGTGTTGCAAAGTCCAACACAACCTCAAACTCTGAGATGCAAAACAAGATTTAAGCTAAAAGAAAACATGATTTTATGTGAAGCATCTGAGACCTGACAACAATTTAACTGTTTTGATGTATCCTTTGTCAGATGGGAACAAGCAACCCACAAACACAACAAGACAGAAGAGGGTAAAGAAAATTGCAGCTAAACGAAAGTACCATGCTGATGCTGATGCTGCTGATGATGATAATGATGATGATGATGGTGAGTCCAGGCAATATACACCTGTGATCTAAAATTGAATCTTTAACTCTTTCACTGAACTAATACATATTTCTCAAATGGAGAGAGGCAAAACGTCTCATCCAGAAGACCAACTGTTAAGAGACTTAAGAAGACTGCAAACAAAACACAACACAACGATGACGGTAAGATGAATTTCTGTAAGATAGATACATTCTCAGATGAAATTTGAAGTCACTAGGATTAATTGATTAATTAATTGATCGGACTAGGACATTAATCATGTTATGACATTAAATACAAAGATTAAAAGTCACACTTATGACATGAAAATGATATATTTCAGGTAAAAATGCAAAATTTGATTTGATTAAATTATGAATTTATGAGGAGATGAGACTTTTATAATTTATGATTAAAGAGGTTTAATTATATGATTTATATTTTGCTGTTTGTCTTTCCATGTATCCACTCTGGTTTGAAAACAAAGCTTCTGACAAGCAGAGGAGAGATTGCCACTCGCATAATAACTTCTCCCCTATATGGATCTACCATGAGCTTTGTTGAAATCAGCTGAGATTCTGTAGCTCTTTGATTTTGGTTTAGGCAACACAACTGCAGACTTCAATGACGACAATACTCAGTCTCTTATCTGAATGATGTTGAAAATGAACACTTACATTATCTTTCAGTCAGCCCCTGAACTTAAACTTAAAATGTTTCATCATTTGCATCATTGCATCAGCGCTTACCTGAGAGTCTACAACTCAACAGCAGTAGCTTGGAGGATTTTCAAAATAAAACAAAGCCTGGCATTAAACAAAACAGTTGACATGCTGTGGCCTATTAAACTTTTAAACAGGGCCGTGCCGCCCATAGGGCAGGTTAGGCAAATGCTAGAGGTGCCAGCATGCCAGAGGGCGCCAGGGAGTGAGGTGTTTTCGGGTTTTTTTCTTCCCCATTCTATTCAAAAAAATAGACAAGAATACACTACAAAACAACAACAGTACATATAGCCATACATCTTAAAATAGTAATGAAATAATATTTCTAATTTAAATTTCTGCCTGCCTGGCATCCTTCTGCCTCTCTGGCAGGCAGCACCAATTTCGTCACGGTCCCTAACCGCGCCCTCCTCCCCCACTACCTGCCGTCTTCTGTAATGTGATGCTGCTGAGTGACAAACTGACAGCCGGGTGCCATCGTCATGAAGAGGCTAAAGCCCTCTGGGGCGCAGTCATAGGGAGCAATTCAAAAACAAAGAAAAGAAGAGGAGGAGAAACGTGAATGAGACCGAGGTAATGATGTGATGTGATGAAAGAACATTTAAAATGGTAGAAACACAACGTAAGTTACAGTTACTGAAGCACTTGCAAGCTAACGTCAGCTCATTAGCCGCTAATGATTAGCGGTTAGGCTAACGTACAGTACTACTACATAACGTCAATGTTACTGCGACTTCGTTAGCCACTTGTTTTAGGAAAATTTTCAACATTCAGCTAGAGTTAATGTCATTTAATGTTGCTCCCATCTTAGAGAAAGTTGGAAAGAAAGACTCAAAGTGTTTGGGGGAATGAATAAGCAACATAATTGAATATATTGGCCTATCTTTTTTTTTAATGTTTAATATTTAGTGTGCTGCTGCACAAACCACTCACTTTTTACCAGCCAGGCATATATTCATATACTGTATATTTATGTTTTCCAATTTTCAGATTTGTGCAATTTGTGATGTTACAGTTGCATTTTTTATATTTTGGCTGTTTGCTGTGTTTAAAATGTCATTAGATCAAGGCAGGCTGTAATGATAGGTGCTATTATGGTTATGCCATGATGGTTTCACAATCAACAGCTATTTGATTAACATATTGTAAAAGCCCAGTTTTTCAAATATACGTATCTCCTCTTTTTGGATGCACTTCTGAAGTATTTGTGCCCCACCGCTGCAAATCCTGGGCCTACTAATGTAACTGCAGCCAGCTCATCCACCTCAGCACCAAGTGATGCAGCCTCAAGTGCATCTCCCTCCCACACAAACTGCCAGTGGAGAAATAAGATTATTTAGAGAAGACTATTAAGAGATTAACAAGTTCTTTTTTTATTTGTTGTGGACTGTAAGTTAATATAACTTAAATAATGTACATGTTCTTTATTGCAATGCAACATTTGGTTAATTATTAATAAAATCCAGACATTTTTTCAGGAAGTTTTTGAAATGTTTCTTTAGTAGTTTTTGAACACCTGATTTCAATAAGGTACAATGTTTGAAGCTGGCTGAGTGGTGTTTGATCACTGATAGTACTGTTTTGAAGCAGAGTGAGCGCTCTGTCATTTGGAGCTCCGCCTGGATCTTTTTTTAATGGAAAAAACACTGTAGAATGGTCATATTTTGAGCAATCTTCTTCAAACTTGAAACAAACGATCATTGCTAGTGTGCCTACAGCCCCACAGTGTCATTTACCTGCTCAGATGAAGCCACAGACAGTTATTTATCCTGAAAATGATTTTTTATTTTATTTTAGGCAAAATCTTCAACTTTTTACTGATTCAGAGGCCCATTACTCTGTCTCTGTATCACCTAGAGTGTTTCTAACACTTTCACAAGAAACTTCAGAGAGTTTTCTTTCATGCATGTAGTCAGAGTGGTTCAGATGCTACAGTCATTTTAATTTGGGTATGTCATTTTAGGCGTTTTCGCTAAAAAATGGGGGTGAAGTGCATGAGGTTAAAATAGTAAACCTACCCAACAGTTAACCCTGATTTTTAGATGTTTCAAAAGTGCGAACAAGGCGACACTGGTCTGCTGAGGATAGGACTGCAGGCAGCGAAGGATGGCACTGTTTGTTGCTCTCAGGAAAGTACCAGCAAAGAATGACTGCCTGCTCTGCATCGACAAAGAGTCTCCAGTGCTAAGCACCAGAACATGGAAGGACGTTAAATACTTTGTCCTTAACGAAATTGTTAAAGTGGAGAAAATGCTGGCATTTTAAAAGGAGTCTATTACTCATGTTTCTCTAGTGTTTAGAGATTTGATGCAGATCTGTTCTTTAAGATCCACTCTGCTGGCTACAAGCTCAAATTTTGTATTGAGTTGGCAGTCATAAGTACCATGTTTCTATTGTTTCTATGTGAACAATATACCAACAATTTGTTGAGTTTTTCATTGCAATTTTTTGCAATAAAATCAACAGTTATGTGCATGCTTACATTTGCTGTGTTTCTGTCTTTAACAAATAATCTTTAATTTTCCTTTCCATAAATATTCAGCAGTCAAATATCGAAAAGACACCCTGTTGAATTTTGCCTCCTTACATAATAAACTTATGAGTAATAAAAATGGCTATTCAGGATTGCAAAGTTTGTGTTTCTCAAAACCTAAAGGGGTGTATAGGGTAAGGGTGCCACCTACTGTCCCGAAATGCTATTTTTGTGTTGATAGGTCAAGTAGAAGTCCCGGTCCTCTCTTTGTCAGCCAATTTACTTGGACCTCACTAAGCAGCAAGTACAAGCATGTGTGTGTGTGTGTTTGTGTCAGTTGCTGTCAATCTCAGATCATTAGTAAATTATCAGTTTGATGTTAATATGCTTAATAACTGGGTCTTTATACTTACCGTCCTTCAGTCCTACCGTCGCTCTGAGGCGGTTCATGTATATCCTTGCTGTATGATTGAGTTAAACTCCTAACTTTGCATATTTTTATAGTCTTGAAAAATTCACATATTGTGTTGAAGTGCTTGAACTTTGAATTTGGTCTCCTTTTTTTTAAAGACCATTTAATGTTCATCAACAGGTTGTGGCACAGGGTGGCGCCACAAAGTGCACAAACGGTCAATTTCTGAGCACACTGGGCGCCAGTATAAATTGAGTCATTCCAGTTGAGGTCGCAGGCAAGACGATATGTACAATTCATAAAGATTTCACTGATGATTAGAAGTTTTAGTTGTGTGTTTTCAGCCTTAAAGAAATCCTGTTTTATGTTCCAGCTTGTTCTTCTTGTAGGGGTTCCCATCTGCGCTCCCTTGCAGATGGGATTGTGCTGATGCCAGAGGATTGCTACACCTTTGGCATCATGTCCACTCCAGGGACATGTGCTGACCAGCTCAGGACTGAGGTTGAACATGCTTTTCTTCCTCTGGTCTCTGATGCTGTCTGTGTCATGGCCCCTAGCAACAACCTGATGGCCAGCAAGACGCCTAAGCAAGGATAATGATACATGGTTCTAAACAGTTTTATGAAGGCTTATGAGAATTATATATTTTACACATAATTTCTATTATACCCATTATGGTTTTCTAATAAGAAAGTTGACATTGCCTTTTTAAAATGTGTTTTTCAAAAACTATGTTTCTTTTCTTGTTCCTTTTTTTTAAGGTGTGAAATATTTTCACCATGCTGACTGCTTCCCCCTGAACAACCGCAAGCTGTGGTGCCGTGATGGTTCAAGTAGAATATATTATTTTCATATCATAAATAGAAAATTAATCAACACAGTATGTTTGACACATAGACTGTATAAAATAATGGACGTAGTCACCGTGATGTCACACGTCCGTTTCTGCAGAGTGGATTTGAAGCTCAAAATACTCCGCTCTGGACGTCGCCATCTTGCCAGTGCCTGACTCCGCCCAACTCCCGGACAATCAAAAATGGGCAAAGAGGCGGGCTGAAGGAAGCTTGGTTGCTTAAACACGCCCACCTCGCTCGGCGCTGCTAAGTTAGCTGAGGCTAACAAGCTAGGCTAACAAGCTACGAGGCTAACAAGCTGCGCTACTTTGGCTAGCCCTGTGGCAGCTCCCTCACGAAACATGAGGTAAGTTGAGTTTAGCTTAAACTAGCGTTATAAACAAACCTTGTGATCTTAAAAAAAAAACCCGATTCAACTTTTTTTTTAAAATATATAATGCTTATTATTTATTACACTCATTTTACTTTCATATGCACAGTGTGGAGCACTGGTGACAGCTATGTCCGGCGTGGTGTCCAGAGAGCTGCAGAGACCTTGGGAAGCACCCTCAGCATGCTGGGCATCCATGTCTGCTGGTTTGGCTGGGGGGGACTGCAGAGAGGCCTTCTCTCCTTCTTTCCCCACTCCCTGCGAGGAAGAGCAGCACCAGATGTCCTCATCATCCACTGTGGCGGGGAAGGTCAGCAGTGTCAAGCTGGTCAGCATGATGAAGGAGGACCTGCACCAGCTTCACCTCCAGCATCCTGGCATTAAGATAATATTTTCTTCATTGGCCCAAAGGTGCAGGTGGGAGGCTGGTGGCAATCCAGCAAAGATTGATAAGGCCAGGAAATGTGTTTACAGTGTTATGGCTACATTTGTTCATAGTTTAAATGGTGCCATAATTGAGCACCCTCACATCAGTCATCTCACACCTAGGAGAAATTATATGTTTTTAAGTAAAATAGTTAATTGTCTTAAAGACCACCTCCAAACGCAGTGAACTGCTTACAGTTGGTAGTGTCACTGCTTTTGAATTTGGCCTGTAGGACACATTTTGTTAGGCCTGAACATAGCCCAGGCTGTCATGGCCAATGTTTAGTTTTTATATCCATCTATAACTTGTTTAAAATTTCAATAAATTCTATTTATATTTGCACTCCTTTTGTCTTTGTTAGTGACTGAATGTTGTATTTCACAATCAAATCTGACTGTCAATTGAAAGGGCAAACAAATCATACACTACAGATAAAACATAAAGCATTAATGTATAACATTGTCACTGACAAAAAATTAGGCAGTCCAATTCTGTGTGGGCCTGATTATTCTAACTCTGTACTTGAAGATAACTAGCACCTTACACCCAGCAGCAGAGCCTGAGAAGATTTTGGAGAGTAATCTTTGTTTGCTGCTCTGTTAGAAGTCTAGTTTTAACACAGAAGAATGTGACTGGATAAAGGGCTCAAAGTGAAAAACAAACAATTAGCTGGACACAACAGTTTTGAAGCCCCCAAGAAGGTATCGCTTGTTCGCTATGTTGCCAACTCTGAGAGGGTCTTCCTCAGGCAAAGGTATCGTGATGTTTTTATAGTGAGGCAAACAGAAAGATAATCAGCCAATTACGTGTTGTTGGTTTTTTTAGCCTCACTATATAAACCTCAATACCGAGCAATACCCACAGAACCTTCTCATATGTCACAATGTCACAAATAAATAATACCTCCTACGGGACTTAAAACTATTCAGTGTGCAGATAATTCCTTGTTTTTCACAAAAGGAGAATAGTTTCTCAGTGAATTTTCTTCATTTGTCTTAAAGAAATGTTCAAACAAAACCAGCACATAACATCAGCTTTTCTTTTCTTTTTTTTTTACATTCTGCTAAGATAAATGCAACCTTGGGTAAATGTTAAGACATAAATGAAAACATTAAGATGCCATTAATAACGATTATATTTTGTTAATGGTTTAAATCACCACTACATTTCCAGTCATCACAGGAAATTGATGAATGTCAGCTTTCAAAATTTTTTTGCTTTTACTCTAAAGTAAATTTTGTCTGATCCACTTTATATCACAAAAATTCTAACCATTACACAAACAGTTTAACAAAATTAAGTCAAAGCTTGCATTCATGAAATCATCACTATTAAAAGGTTACAAAAAGTACACATGAAATAAATGAAAAGATTTGTAACAGTAATTATAAAACCTATGAATTAGGACCCAGTGTCATAATTTGCAAAATCTTAATTTCTTGTGAAACAACCTCTTTACTGTGGAGTAAATATCACATTGGTCGAGGCGTTGTAACTTTCCTCAAGTGTCCTACAAGACAGAAAGATGACAGATTAAAAACACAGGTAGAAAACATTGACTACAGTCTGTCTTGGTTAAAAGCCCACTTACCACCAAAATGATCTTACTGCTGAGTAAGTGGCTGTCATTCATAAAATAGTTTTGTGTTTAAATTCTGTAGATATTCGACTTTATATTTGAATTTGATTTTAAATGTAACTGCACTATCAAAACAACTGGAGTATGAATGTACACTATGCAATTCATCCACATTAACATAATTGTTGCTATCAAAAGGAAACTGAACTGTTCTCAAAGCTCACTGCAATTGTGAGCTCATGCTATGTTCGGCTGTCTCATTATGAGAATATTTTTTCCATTGGTTCTTCACAGACTGTGTGTGGGGAAAAAGGTAGTAATTCTCACTTTGATAAAGGGTCTTTGCATAAAAGGCACTAAAATGTTAAAGTTGGTAAATACATGTCATGTTCCTTAATTGATAAAATCTTCATCTGGCCTTCTGCATCAGGGGAACACTAAACTGCACTGGTGTGTCAGTGTGTCATTTCACCTTATCAGTAATAGTACAGAGCAAGCTGTGCCCTAATCGAGTATTTAGTAATGTATGACAATTAGTAATATATGTAATGCATTTCATTGTATTATGGACAATAATTCACCATTTTAAACTAATAAGTTTCTTGACTCTTTGTGAGGTACTGTATGAAAAAAGGTGTCTTTATCCTGGAGTCAGATGTTTCTCAAAGTGTTCACTGCACAGACGGGAAGTCTTGTTTGGAGTCCAGTTCTGTCTTCTGGTGTTGAGTGTCCACTGGTCCAGTCTGTCTGGGTCACCTAGAGGAAAACTTTATACATTAATATATGTGTTAGCTACCTACTTTGCAGACACATTTACATGCAGACAATACAATTTAAATTACTTAAATGTTCAACAGATCATAATCAATTTAATTTAGCAAAACAAAAAGGTGGTGACTATCACAGTCCTCATATTCTGTCTGTGCATTATCTATTGTTGTGTAACTACAGGCCTATGTCATACTTTTATTTTCTTAATATTTTATGTGACAGTCAAATGTCACATTAGCTTTTTTTAAATTACGTTACACACCTTATTGTAATTTCACACAATTCGCCACTTTTTAATTTACATACACAAGTATAGCCTTAATGTTACGTTAACATTACACTGCTCATATGACAACGTTAACATTGCATCACGTTAGCTAACTAACGTGGTGGACCTTTATTTTCAAACCTCACACAGCCTCAGCCTTTTGTTCAAAATATCCTCTCCCTAAATGCCTAACGTTAAATCCTAACACTTCTCTGTCAGGCTCTGACTTTGATACATCCCCGGACTGACGTCTTGCTTGAAGGCTAAATGTTAGCTGGCTGGTTAGCTAGTTAAGGAGCTAAGCTTGTGTTGTATCGTATTGTCTGTGGCTCTGTGACTTGATGTGAATGTTGCTGCTGTGATACAGGTCGCACTTGAAAATGAGACCTCCGGTATCAACGTTATTTTACATGTATTAAATAAAGGCTTAATAATATAATAATAAGCTGACAGCTAGGTGGTGACCGCAGACACCGATACACGCTGCTGTCAAGCTAGGTGGTGACCGTAGTGACCGCAGACACTAATACCTGCTGCTAATTATAACTAACATATAAACACAATTAAAATAATACTAGAATTTCCGAATTTCACTTACCGAAAAATCTGGAGCACGGACTTCTTGGACGGTCTGTTGGTATAATTAATCGAACAGCAAGCCATATTACTCCAATATTTGCCTGAAAAAATATCCAGAAGGCACAGACACGGCTGAGAGGACAGGGTCAATGCCTTGAACATGGGCACGAACTGGCTGAGATGACGCCGAGCAGACGGCGAGTCTGAGCTCAGCTACGCACAGCAGAGCAGAGAGAGTTAGCATGCTAGTTAGCCACCCGTGTTGGTGCGACCTGTCACTCAAAGTGACTACGCCCTTAATTATGCGCAATTTCAAACCTTAATAACATTTAAACGGAGGAGTCAGAAAAAAATTCACCCCCCCCCCCCCCCCAGAGTTGTCATGAAAGGGGACATTAACTACATAGACCAAAACCATTTTTTGTACCAGGCTGTAAACATGTTTATTTCTGCTCTAAAGTTGGGCATTTTAACATGGGGGTCTATGGGAATTTGCTCCCTTCCGGAGCCAGCTTCAAGTGGACAGTCGGTGAACTGCAGTTTTTGGCACTTCCGCATTGGTCTCACTCGTCTCCACCGAAGGTTTGGGCTTGGTTTGACAGTAAAAGTGACATTTTTCAAAATAATATTTAATTTTTTTTGTCATTGTTTTGTGTTTGTAGGTGCACCAAACAGCACCTGAAGATACCAGCACCTAAGCCACAGGTGTTGCGCCTGGTGTCTCCCAAGCCTCTGCCAAAGGTGGTTCCACTGAGTGGACATCTTTACAGTCGGGCAGGAAGGTAAGAGACTGAACTTTGTAAATATGTTTCATGAAATAAAAATAAAGTGGTGAATTGATCCACTTTTTTTTTTTTTTTTTTTTTGCTTTTTGTCATTGCAGAGGAACCACTCTGAACATGAGCATGGCTCTGGTTGATCACAGAGACGAGTGGTTCATCAGGTGGTATGTGATCTTTAATTTAACCATGATATTTACGTACATAACAGTGATAGTTTGTGTGCTTTATCTAAGAACATGACAAGTGTTAGAAATAATCTACATGTCTGTCAGGTGGATGGAGCTCCAGTGGCCTTACGAGTGTTTCATTCCACTGAATGCGTGCTGCTGGCCCCTCGCGGTGGCACAGGAGAGCGACCCGATCACAGCTGCTTGCAGCTTTAATTATTATTATTAGGGCCCGAGCGACGACAAAGTCATCCAAGGACCCTTTTGAAATCACGCTGTTTATTATTATTATTATTATTACAACATTTGGTGTCCCAATTACGCCCCTTTCCCAAATTTGAAAATGGTTCTAACTTTCCACATTCGTCCGGCCACATCCGAAATTCGATATTTTTGGGTGGTCACATCTATCATACCCAGACACACAAAAAAGTCTCTTGATGTCAAGGTAAATTCCCAACAGGAAAATTATTTCGTTACAGCGATTTCCACAACTTAAGTTTGAACAAACTCCTCCCAGGGATTTTGTCCGATCGACTTCAAATTGACAGATCATCCAGAGACCATGATGATCAAAAGTTGTGCTCTGCATGTCTGTAGGTCAAAGGGCATGGCTGCTAGGGCGTGACAAATCTTGGCGACGTTTCAGTTTCTCGCCATCGAATTTCGAACGGCTATCACACCCACATACTTGATCATAGCAGCTTCAAACTTGCTGGACATGATGATGGCTCCGCACTGAATTCCCAAATATGTTAATATCCTATTTCACTCATAGCGCCCCCCGGTGGAAACAGGAAGTGACCAGTTTTTACTTTAACATGTACTGATGCCACAAACTTGACCCCATCAACTACATTCCAATTCTAATGCATGCAGAATAAGTTGGTGAAGCTACCTTATGAACACTGTGAAGCTACATCTAATGGTGTCCATGTGGCGGCGTGGCGACTATCGATCCCTCTCCACCAAATACGTTTTGCTTTTTGATGGCTTCAGCGACCTTATATCCTTATGAAAATTGATACACAGGTCAAGAATGGCGAGCTCTTGCATCTGATAGGGGCGACGCCCATGGTGGGGACAAAATGCCTCTATAGTGCCCCCTTGAAGTTTTCAAGAAACCCTACCCATAGGGTTTTTTTTGGAGATGAAAATTGGTACATATGTGTAAGTTGCCCAGATGCACAAAAAAGTCTCTGGCACCAATGGTCTACTCCAAACAAGAAGTTGGCCATTTTGATTTTGACTTGTCATTTTGGCACGATATCAACATGTTGTATTTTAACGAACTCATCCTAGGGATTCCATCCAATGGACTTCAGTTTTTTTTGCAGATCATCCAGAGACCATGCTGATCAAAAGTTGTGCTCTGCATGTCTGTAGGTCAAAGGGCGTGGCTGCTATGGCGCCGCCATTTTTGATCCATTGCCATGCATATTCAAGCAACTCTCTCTCCCACATAATTCCTCCAAACTGCTTCAAAATTTCTGTACATAAGAGCCCCGCCCTCATGGTGCCCCCCTGTGGAAACAGGAAATGTCATCTTTACACTGACAAACACCAACCTCCACCTCCTGACCTGATCAACTACATTTTGTGGCCACATGACAATCAAGTTGATGAATCCGGTCCGATTTGCTCGAAATTTCATATGTATGATGAGGGTCCACCCCTAAACGCACTGGCCACATCTGGTTACACTCATAGCGCCACATGGTGGATGAACGAAAACTTGCATTTTTTCGCTCTTGCCAGGTTTTTTTTCTCCCTTCTCACTTCACGCCACAGCCCCTGCATGCCTCAGGCCTGGGGGAGCGAGAGCCCGATTATAGCTGCTTGCAGCTTTAATTAATATTATTATTATTATTATCATCATTATTATTATTGTTGTTATCATTTGATATGAAATACAATCATATTTATCAGTTTGATACTAAATATAGTCAGTAAACCTGTCCAAATAATCAATTTATGAGCAATACAGCTGTATGTATACATTGAAGTGAAAAGGCATAATCAGCTAAAAATAGGTTAGCTGACATAGAAACGCATGGATTGGACCATGTGTTAAAAGGGGGGCTGTTGGATGACATAACTCAACACTGGTTCACCAAAGGGTTCAGGCGCAAAAGTTTTGTCAATCATATATGGTTTGTGCAACACATAACGCAGGGAAAACCAAAACAATCACACACGCCATTCACCCACCACCAGACAGACCATTCCAACATTTGAATACCAACTAAACTGAGCATAAATAATGGCTCACACTTTGTCAAATCTTCAATAACCCAAATCAGTAAATTTCTTGCCATTTGACCTCAGACAGCACCCTGCCAGTGGAGGTGTAACCTCTGTAAGCCTGTAACCAGGCCACTCCCCTCCACTGGCCTATGTGAGGATGACATGTTACAATATTGCAAAAACTTATCTTCCACTCTCTCTCAAATCTCTCAGCAGGTGAAATCAGCCCTTCCACCACCAGCTTCCACCATCACTCCATGATTTCCAACCTGGCGACTGGGTTGTGATAAAGGACCTAAGAAGGAAACACTGGCACTACAAACGCTGGCGAGGTCCATTCCAGGTGCTCCTGACAATGCATACTGCTGTGAAGATTGCTGAGAGAGCAACGTGGGTTCACGCCAGCCACTGCAGGAATGTCCCTGAGCCAACGGAGGAACTCAGCTGTTGACACGAGGACGGATAACGCAAGGATGGACGAGCACAACAGAGGACGACACGAGGGATAACTCTGTGAATTCAACATACACCAACTAGACCTGCAGGACTAACAACGCAAACCTTTTCCCACCAGACTACACCATGCACCACCTGATCCTGACCCTATCATGCGATGCTGATAGAGGCCTCCACCTACAAACCTGCCAAGACTGTCACTCTGACAGAAAGACAAAGTGCAACATTCAGCTGTATTGTTTCACCCTGGAATTTGGCAATCAGGTCAAATTCACACATATTATAAACGTTAACAATGCCGATCAAAATTCAGCCTCATTTCACATTCCTGATCCCCATCATTACCCCAGCTCAGACTCTGATGATAACATTGCGTAAGTAATGTTTTCCTTTTTTTGGATACATGTACATATTTTTTGTTTATCATTATTTTTTTATTATTATTATTTTTTATTTATCTCATTCTCATCAATATATATATTTTCCTTTCTTTTCTTTTTTTTGTTTTATTGATTAATTAATAATCAAAAGGGGGGAATTGTAATTGTAATTTCAATTTCTTTGTGTATTCTTTGTGTTTTCAAATACTTCAGATGTCTAGACCTCTTAACCTCCCACCGAGATACAAAATCCTGCAGGATACGCCAGGTGTGAAACACACCCCAGGGGGTCGGAGCCAATACTTGCGGCAGACGAAAGAGTGTGAAAACAATGGGTAGGGGTGCCGCTCTCTGACGCAGACAGAAGGGTGTGAAACACACCATAAGAGGTGGTCCTCAGGTATAAATGTTAAAGCTTCCCCATGCTCGGGGTCTTTCTTCATTCTGACCGCTCGTGTGCTGATTGACCTTTTCTTTGCAAAGAAAATAAAAATCTTGTCGGCTGGCAGAAGTCTCTATTTCATTATTCACCAGCAGCAGAGAATTTCCACAACGGATGCCACAACCAATGCCAGGACATCAAAAAAAAGCTCATGGTTAGGTTTATACAACAAAAGCAGGATGTTAGGGTAGAAGGATGTTAGTTCTAGAAAACAACATCATCGTTTGGCACTACATTCATACAGGAAGTGAACACCGGCCTCCTGGGTGAAATTCCTGGCTTTGTTGGACCCACCCACCACCCTTCCTGCTCACCCAAAGGGACTTAACAGCTTCTTACATTGAATTGTTACTTTTAGTGTTGCTGTCTACTATGGTATCATACTGCCACAACACATGCCATCTGGTCCCAAATGATAACACCATAAAAGGTTCTGTCTGACTGTGTTGCACACTGACGCCGCCTGGTGGCATATCATACTGCTGCAAAAGGAAGCTTTTGACATCACTGTCAGTCGCTGAAATCACTGACAGTGGCAGTATTTGATGACTTTAGAATGAGAATGGCCTGATATGTCATAGCAGCAGGTCACTCCTGTTCTCTTATTTTTGTGATTTCGCCAAGGAATATGCAAATTAGGACTGGGTAGCGTTACCTTTAAGCTATCAACTCGGTACTATATAGTATCAACGCGTCATCAGTCAAACAGTACCTGCATTCAATCCTTTTTGTGCTGCGAGTCTGATCCCGGACCATCCCATCTCCTTGCTGAATCCGCAGATTTTCTGTTTACAGACATCGCCAGATCTGCTCTCCTCCCAGTGAATGGTCAGATTGACGTCTTCCCAGTAAGCATGAGCCACGAAGCTGCAGCAGGAACTAACGTCCAAAACCAAGCTGTTGAGCAGTCCAAAGAAACTCATACCAACACAGATACAGCTTGACTCTGTCATGTATCCCATTGTTCCCCGGTGTGAAGCTCACTCTCAGCCATGGCTGCAGAAGCAGCTTCCATTTCTTTAGTCACCGGATATCAAAACCTAATTTCAATAAAATATGAATGCCTAACAGGGGCGGCACGATGGTGTGGTGGTTAGCACTGTTGCCCCACAGCTGACATGGTTCGATCTCGGGTGTGGGAGCCCTTCTGTGCAGAGTTTGCATGTTCTCCGTCAGCGTGGGTTCTCTCCAGGCACTCCGGCTTCCTCCCACAGTCCAAAGACATGCAGTTTGGGGACTAGATTAATTGATAACTCTAAATTGTCCGTAGCTGTGAATGTGAGCGTGAATGGTTGTCTGTCTCTATGTGTCAGCCCTGCGATCGTCTGGCGACCTGTCCAAGGTGTAAACTGCCTCTCACCCAAAGTCAGCTGGGATAGGCTCCAGCCCCCCTGCGACCCTCAAGAGGATGAAGTGGTTAGAAGATGGATGAATGCCGACGGCCAGCTTGGTTGTTTCAAGAGGATAAAGAGAGGTATTTTTTTGGTGCTGTAATCCTCAGTTGCAGTAAAAGGAGTGTAGTAATGCGCTCTTTCTCTCTCTCTCTTTCTGTCTCTCTCTCTCTCTCTCTCTCTCTCTCTCTCTCTCTCTCTCTCTCTCTATTTATCTATCTAGTGGTTATAGCAAATAAAAGTCTTGGCTAATAAATGAAGTCTTACGGAATACATGCCACACCGTTTACGTAGGGATATTGTATGAAATACTAAATTGTTATCGGTATCACTTTAAAAGTACTGGTATCATAATTTTTGAAATGATACCCTTAGTGCATATGTACACTGCTCAAAAAATTAAGTGAACACTTGATCTTACAACATCAAGTCAGTTCAAGTTCAGGGATTTCAATCTGTCCATTTAGGATGCACAAGTGATTGTGAATCTGTTTCACCTGCATGTGGTGTCCACTCATAATTGCTCTCTCCATATCCTTCCTGACTGATTCTTCTCCAGTTTTGTGTGCTAGTGTCCTTGTCACTACTGGTAGCATGAGGTGGTACCTGCAGCCTAATCAGGTTGCACACATAGTCCAGCTCCTCCAGCATGGCACATCCATATCTGATATGGAGACTCCATATCAGATATATACCCGTTGTACCTGGTGTGCTGATGTATTGCGGTAAGCGAGTTGTGTCATTTCCGGTATTTCTGACAGCGTCTCTGTGCTGCTCTATTGAATTCTACTAGCCTGCTTTCTGCTTTCTCACTTCAGTTGCTTTAACATCTACTTCAAGGCTTAACCCACACTAGTTCTGTTTAAGCACTTGTAGCTCTCCTCCTTTTTACGACTTCCCTGCTAATCTCTTAGCTGTTGTTTGCACGTTACTAGCCTTGGTAGCTACATTATCCCCTAACCCTAACCCATTAACAGTTAGTGATGGCATCTCCCTCTGCTCTTTCTTGCTTGGTGTGCCAAATGTTTAGCTATGCCTCTGCCTCCTTTAGCGACAGTGGTAATTGTAACAAGTGTAGCTTATTTGCTGCGTTGGAGGCGAGGCTTAGTGAATTAGAAGCGTGGCTTCGCACCGTGGAAAACCATTCAGTAGCTGCGGTAGTTAGCCAGTCCCCCGTAGCAGGTACGGAGCCACATAGCATAGCCTCCACTAGCGGTCCTCTGGTAACACCCATTCAGCCGGGAGGCTGGGTAACTGTTCGCCAGAGGCGTAGCTCCAAGCCGAAGTCCATGGCTCACCACCAGCCTGTTCACATTTCCAACCACTTTCCCCCACTCAGCGACACACCTGCTGAGGATAAAACTCTGGTTATTGGCAGCTCTATTCTGAGGAACGTGAAGTTGGCAATAACAGCGGCCATAGTCAAATGTATCCCTGGGGCCAGAGCGGACGACATTGAATCAAATTTAAAACTGCTGGCTAAAGCTAAATGTAGATTCAGTAAGATTGTTATTCATATGACACCTGGTTACGCCAATCGGAGGTCACTAAAACAATTGCCTTGGTGTGTGAATATGCAAAAAAGATGTCGGACTCCGTAGTTTTCTCTGGACCCCTCCCAAATCTGACCACTGATGACATGTTTAGCCACATGTCATCATTTAATCACTGGCTGTCCAGGTGGTGTCCAGCAAACAATGTGGTTTTCATTAATAATTGGCAAACTTTATGGGGAAAACCTGGTCTTATTAGGAGAGACGGCATTCATCCCACTTTGGATGGAGCTGCTCTCATTTCTAGGAACCTGGCAAATTTTATTAGTAATTCAAATCCCTGACAACCCAGAGTTGAGATCAGGACTCAGAGTCGCAGTCCTATACGCCTCTCTGAGCTTCTAGTGCAATTACCCACCCATAGTTTTCATAGTTTTATAGAAACGGTGTCTGTCCCCCGACCACCTAATTTATCTAAATCTAAAATTAAACAAAGAGGAGTTGTGCATAACAACCTCATAAAAATTAAAACCTCTTCTGTGACAGAAAGACAAAACAGGAGAATCAAATGCGGACTGTTAAATATCAGGTCTCTATCATCTAAAGCAGTGTTAGTAAACAAATTAATTTCAGATATTCATATTGATTTACTCAGTCTCACCAAAACCTGGCTGTGTCCAGATGAATATGTTAGTCTAAATTAATCCAGGGAGGAGGAAGGGGAGTTGCAGCCATTTTTAACTCTAGTCTGTTAATCAGCCCTAAACCTAAACTAGACTATAATTCATTTGAAAGCCTCATTCTTAATCTTTTACATCCGACCTGGAAAACCTCGCAGCCACTTTTATTTGTTATAGTGCACCGTGCTCCTGGCCCTGTGGCCCTGCATTTTTTCATCTGCATAATATTGCGAAAATTATGCCTATCTTGACCCAAAAAGATGCAGAAAAATCTCTGCACTGACTCCCTGTAAAATCCAGAATTGAATTTAAAATCCTACTGTTAAATTATAAAGCTCTAAATGGTCAAGGTCCATCATATCTTAGAGAGCTCATAGTGCCATATTATCCCACCAGAACTCTGTGATCGGAGAATGCAGGGTTACTCGTGGTCCCTAAAGTCTCCAAAAGTAGATCAGGAGCCAGAGCCTTCAGCTATCAGGCTCCTCTCCTGTGGAATCATCTTCCTGTTGCGGTCTGGGAGGCAGACACCGTCTCCACATTTAAGACTAGACTTAAGACTTTCCTCTTTGATAAAGCTTATAGTTAGGGCTGGCTCGGCTTGTACCAGCCCCTAGTTAGGCTGACTTAGGCCTAGTCTGCCGGAGGACCCCCGGGTGCCTTCTCTCCTTCTCTCTCTCTTACATCTTGCTAACTCGGCCATTCTGGATGTCACTAACTTGGCTTCTTCTCCGGAGACTTTGTGCCTGGATAGTGTGACGTGTGTGGCTGTGCTGCTGCCGTGGTCCTGCCAGATGCCTCCTGCTGCTGCTATCATTAGTCATACTTCTATTGTTATTATACACATATGATTATTGTCACACATGTATACTATCAGATATTAATATGTTATTCATTCATTCATCTTCTAACCTATGGGGTGCCGTTTGTAAAGTGGCTCACGCTGAAAATAACATCAACATTTTGCCACATTTAGCTTCAAACAATGTTTAAAAAAGTGTTGTGAATTTTTTAACGTCACCCTTTACCACATTTACAGCAATATTTGTTAACTTAGAGATATATTAAATAGTTAAATCTAAATATTAAATGTGGCACCTAAATGTCAAATCTAAATATTAAATCTAAATCGAAATGCTAAATATAAATATAAATGTTAAATCTAAATGCTAAATATAAATCTAAATGTTAAATGTTAAATCTAAATGTTCTGGGTGAAACTAAATATTTAGCTAATATGCAAATTCACACTGCCGGTTACCGGAAGTACCAAAATAAAAGCTCGAGATGGTCAGACTGTGTTTATAGAATCAAATAACGAATTAAAACCAACTTATTGGGGGAAATGGAAACTTGAATATACATAAGCGTGATAATAACTACCTAAAATAACAAGAAACGTGTATGGAGAAATTTTATTTGATGTGTACTTTGAGTTGTTAGTATCCCTTCGGAGGGAATCACCTTGTTGTTTACATATACTTCCGGGTAGAAAACCAGCGGAGTTTAGATATGCATATCTCACATTTTTCACGTCACTATATCACCGTTTAGACTAATCTGGTGTTTGTAAAGTCTATAAACACTATGATTGAACAAACATTACTATCACGTTCTGAAATTAATAACATGGTTATCGTAGATTAGCGGGGCTAACCGTTAGTCATTAGCCCCGTTAGCGGAGTCTGTAATGACTCCTTAACTCTAAACGGTCTGTGAAAAAAAGTATTTTTTTCCAGCGGATATGGCAAGCCGTTTGAGCATTTATTCCATATCCTTGATATCAGGTGTCAGTGTCGTTCACTAGTTCGATCATTGTCAGCACTAGCTGGACATCTGGTCACACTAGTTAGACATTTTGTCCAACTAGTTGAACAAAGAGTCTTACTAGTCACTCTTTTTCAGCAACTAGTGACACTTTTGTCAAACTAGTAACAACTTAAGCCTGACTAGTGAAGCCACAGAGCCATACTAGTGGCACCAAAATCCAAACTAGTCAACTTTTTGACAGACTTGTGGCCCACTGGGCTGAACTAGTAATGCTTAAAGTCTTACTAGTGAACTAGTGAGCTGCAAAAGCTCTGACTTGTTAACTAGTCGCAGCTATTCACCTCACTAGTTTGCTAGTAACCTCAAGTTTTTTACACTAGTTACACATGGAAGAGCCAACATCATCACTAGTGTGACTAGTGAGGATTTACACCTTACTAGTTAAACTAGAAAGAGTCTCATTGACCTTACTATTTAACTAGTGGGGCTTAAAATGTTTACTAGTTGAACTAGTGGAAGCTGAAATACTCACTAGTTATACTAGTAACACCTTATTGAGCTCACTAGTTCACTAGTGAGATCTAAAATGTTTACTAGTTGAACTAGTGACGCTGACATGCTTACTAGTTGAAGTGTATTTTGACTTTTCTAGTTAACTAGTGAGGCAAAACACGTTACTAGTTGTACTAGTGGAAGCCAAAATGTGCACTAGTCACACTAGTGACACCAAATGCTAATTAGGGGGCGGAATAGGATTATAAATGGATTCATCTTATTGGTTCCCCAACAAGAATATCACCCAGGAGAACTTAACCCTTTAAAGCCTGGGGAACTTTTAAGTGTAATTACCAGCTCCTTGGTAACTATAAATGCAGAGTAAAGCGAACTATCAGGGACAATGAAATAGAAACAGTGAAACCCCAGGCGTATGTCTTTGTTTCCTATTGTGAATGAGTATAAAAATAAAAAAGCAACTCTGCTTCTTTCCTTTCATGGTCACACAAGTATTTTATCAATAAAAATCCAAGGAACATTCAACCACAGTCTCAAATAAAAATAAATAAAAGCCCACTGGTAATTAAACATTCTTGATGAACTACTGCACTGCACACACACCCCCACACACACTGTCCTGCAGTGCTGGACATGAAACGAAATAAGGATTGCCACTAGTGTTACTAGTAACACTAGTTTACTAGTTGCAGTGGTGCTACTAGTAGAAATACACACAAGTAGTATTACTGCAACTGGTAAACTAGTGTCACTAGTGTATCTACTAGTGCCACTAGTGCCACTAGTAGCACTAGCGCTACTAGTGCACTAGTGACACTAGTGCACTAGTGACACTAGTGTTACTACTGCTACTGTTACTAGTGCACTAGTAGCGCTAGTAGTAACACTAGTAGTGTCACTAGTGCTACTAGTGCCACTAGTGGCACTAGTGTCACTAGTGTTACTAGTGCTACTAGTGTCACTAGTGGCACTAGTGTTACTAGTGACACTACTGACACTAGTGTTACTACTGCTACTGTTACTAGTGCACTAGTAGCGCTAGTGGCACTAGTGTCAGTAGTGTCACTTGTAACACTAGTGCCACTAGTAGCACTAGTAACACTAGTGACACTAGTGACACTAGTGGCACTAGTAACACTAGTGGCACTAGTGTCACTAGTGTTACTAGTGCTACTAGTGTCACTAGTGGCACTAGTGTTACTAGTGACACTACTGACACTAGTGTTACTACTGCTACTGTTACTAGTGCTACTAGTGTCACTAGTGGCACTAGTGTTACTAGTGACACTACTGACACTAGTGTTACTACTGCTACTGTTACTAGTGCACTATTAGCGCTAGTGTCACTACTAGTGTCACTAGTGGCACTAGTAGCACTAGTAACACTAGTAGTGTCACTAGTGCTACTAGTGGCACTAGTGTCAGTAGTGTCACTAGTAACACTAGTGACACTACTGACACTAGTAACACTAGTGACACTAGTGACACTAGTAGTGGCACTAGCGCTACTAGTGCACTAGTGCCACTAGTAGCACAACGACAAAAAGCGTGAAGAGGCGGGCAAAGAAGGTGACTCATTAGCCTTGCCCAGAGCCCTTGAAGAGAGAGTTGCGTCATCTCCAATGGGCCATTTTTTCACAGCAATGGCGGATCACGGAGCCTCTCAATAGTTCCCGGAAGTAAGCGGCACATGCTAGCAGCGCAATGGAGTTACAGCAGAAAAGACCGGCTGTGATGTACTTTTAACGGGTAAGATGTCCAAAGACTCAAATTTTACATTATCAGCACAACTTATCTAAATGAACATGTGCATTAAAGCTTGTTAGTGGATTATCCCCCATTAAATTAGTAGATTTATATAATGTTAAAAGATAACAGATTAGGCTAGGACACTGTACATACTGTACACACCATATAGGTAATGCTAATCATGAACAGCCTTTTAAATTGTCTTCTTCTAAACTATTTTATCTAACACTGGGAAGTTAGAGAGCTTTCAGTCCTGATTTTTTTGCGAGCCAGTATGAGTTGGATATTAGCTCAGTTAAATATGACATTGCTGCGTGATTGTTCAGTGGAGGAGGTTAAATGAAACAAAAACGTAATTTATGGTCTGTTTTTTAGGCTTTGTGATTCTGTTGAGTATACCCGTCTATGATATGTTACAGCTCAGCTGATATTACATTGATAGCGAAGTGAGAGGGAAGTTTGAGGACCTGAAAAACACAAGATAAGTAATTTTGATACCAGGCTAAATAGGGATTTTTTCTAAATAACTTACCAAATGTATGTATATATTACTGTGTTATACATATGATCATGCTAAACATATATTCTATTACAGTATTAAATATGTAATCTTGTATATTTGTAACCTGCTGTAGGAGCAGTGGACGGTGGAGGAGCAGTGATGCTGCAGGACCACTGTGTGAGAGAGGACGCTGCAGATAAGTGCTGAGTCAACCTTGGTGTTACTCAAAACTTAACAAGGTGTCTTTCAAATAGTTCAAGAGATAAGGAATCATACTTTATATGTATTATACTGCATTTTATAATAATTATATAACTAATTATATTGAATATATGATATACAGTTTTGGGCAAGTTACTTTTAAAATGTAATACATTGCATATTACCAGTTACCGTCATTATAATATTATAATATCAATAGGCATTATAAAATAGACGAGGGGTACGTAGTTTCATAGTGACTAATCAAAGCACAGCTCATTAACTTACAAATCCAGTAGTGGGCGATATTCTAATGAAGGCTCTCCTCCGGAGTGCAGATCTGACCGATTCATGCATACACATACAGTGGTTACAACTTTGTATTAAAATCCCCTGCTTATATAAATAATTAATAGTGTGATGACATTAAACAATTAAATAGCCACAATTATACAGACGACACTCAGATCTATGTCTCACTGACAGCAGGTGAATATGGACCAGTAGATTCACTCTGTCACTGCATCCAACAGGTCAGTGTGTGGATGCAAAATAACTTTTTCCAGCTAAATTCAGACAAGACTGAAATCATCGCATTTGGTCCACAGAAACAAAAAGAAAGTGTCAGCAGTCACCTCCAGTCTCTCTCTCTAAAACCTACAAATCAGGTTAGAAATCTCGGGGTAATAATGGACTCAGACTTGAACTTTAACAGCCACATCAAATCAATAACATCAGCAGCCTTTTACCATCTAAAAAACATTGCCAAAATCAAAGGTATAGTGTCTAAACCTGACTTGGAGAGACTTATCCATGCATTTGTCTCTAGTAGGTTAGACTACTGTAACGCCCTGCTCACTGGCCTCTCCAAACGGGCCGTAAGACAGCTGCAGTACATCCAGAATGCTGCTGCTCGGGTCCTGACCAGAACCAGGAAGTACGAGCACATTAGTCCTGTGCTCAGGTCTCTACACTGGCTTCCTGTGGCTCAGAGAATAGACTTTAAAGCAGCTCTGCTTGTGTACAAGTCTCTCCACGGCCTAGCACCAAAGTACATCTCTGACATGTTAGTGCCATATGAACCATCGCGGACTCTGAGGACCTCAGGGACCGGCCTCCTGCTGGTGACCAGAGTCAGGACTAAACATGGGGAATCAGGGTTCCAGTTTTATGCAGCTAAAATCTGGAACAGTCTTTCTGAAGATGTGAGACAGGCCTCTACTCTGACAATGTTCAAATCTAGGCTCAAAACAGCTCTATTTCACTGTGCATATGACTGAAAGGATCTTATCTGCACTCTTCTCTTTTTTATAATTATTATTTATGTTTTTATTTTGTATTGTGATTTTAATGCATTTTCTTCTTCTGTAAAGCACTTTGAATTACTTTGTGTACGAATTGTGCTCTACAAATAAACTTGCCTTGCCTTGCCTTGCCTTGCCATTACATAACCATGAGACAACTTCAAACAAATTCAATTAAAACTGATGCCACTTGTAATACTTGTACCTTATCTCACATGGCAACGTTAGACCCAGGCATATATACGTGTGCCTAACCATTTCTCCTCTTTATTTTTTTTCTCTTTCAGCACAACAGGGGGATGCAATGGAGCCTGAAGTCACCCCGCAATGAAACAACCCTCTTACCCTGAGTCTCAACTTCCTGGGTTTTGCAAGCCTTTCCTTGTTCCTTATTTTTAATAAACTAAACACTGAGCTTCCCAATAGTGTGGTCTTTGTTTGTGGAAATGTGCTAATGCAGCCTATTTGAGAATGATAACCTTACATATTTTTGTTGTTGTAGTCTGTAGTGAGTCTCAGGTTACTCCTGCTGACTTTAGCCAAAAAACAATTCTCTTATCTGTGTCAATGAAGAAATTGTGCATGCGTACCTCTCTCTCTCTAAACGATTGGAACATCCCCACACAGCACCATGGTGGAAACTGTACGATAGGACAACACAGAAGGAAGGGCACAGACAAACTGCTTGACATCCAAGTCACGTTTCTGAGTTTATTAGAAATTAATTTGTTGTAGTAAATAAGTACATAGTAAAAAGACAAAGATACATAAAATATATATGTCTATAAACTGTTGCTGCTGCTAGCCCAGTGACCCATTGTGCTGTCACTTGACAGTCATTGATAGTCACCTGTCGTCGGTCTCCTTCTGTCCCACTTAACACATGTAAACAATGCAGACAACAATATATGTTATATACACATTACACATAGTTATACTGTGTAATACATTTCTATCATGTAATTATGCTGTCATTAATATACTGGCCTGTATACATATATAAATACATATACTTATCTACACACCTTATATTTAAACTGTGCACTGTGTACATACTGTGTAATATTCCTGTGTGCAATATTTTGCCACTTCCTGTGGGATATCTATACATTTCTATATTTTTACAGTAAAAATACGACGCATCATGTGTATTACACTCATCCTGTGCTGCTATTAATCATGAGCATACAGTATCTGTTTTTAGTCAGTTAGTATCTGTTGTTTAGTATTCTCTATTATTTTCATTATGTCTAATTTGTATTAAATTCATTCTGCCGCAAATCTGCATGAAGTCTAGGGTTGAGTGAGTCAGCCAGTATTGGTTAGGCAGTTAGCCAGAGGGATGGGGTTCCATATTATAAGCAGCCACTAATCCTGTTGTGTGGTGGTGGAAAACTTTGTGGTTGCTTTTGGTTTTGACCTGTCTGTGGTGTGTTGAAGTAGTTCAGTGCTGAAATAAGGCATCCCTAGGTGGTAAAACTGTGAAATGGCTTCGATTGAAGATTTTGTTCAGGCTCCATGTGAGGATTTGCTTGACTCTTACAAAAGAGAGCAGCTCTTAAAAGTAGCTGACTTTTACAGTGTTGATGTTTCTAAGAAGATGAATAAAGAGGAGTTGTTGGCCACATTGAAGGCCCAATTGGTGGAGTTGAATATTTTGTCTTCTTTGGCGGAGGGTGCAAGTGCCCCGGTAAAAGTAACTAGTTTGTCAGATGTAGCTTCTGCTCGGGTCAGTGGGCCAGGTAAAATGTTGTCTCCTGTTTTGTCTGGGCTTGGGACTGGTTTGACATTTGAGCAACAGAAAGAGCTCCTTCTGCTACAACTCCAGCAGGAACAAAAGAATGTTCTGGAGGTAGAGAAGTTGAGACATGAGGCTCGTATTTGGGAAACTGAACTAGCCCATGCCCAGGCAACACAAAAGCTACAGTTGGAGCGTTATAAGTTGGATCTTATAAGTGAAGGCAAGCTTCAGGCAGAGCCAAAGATTGAGGAGTCAATTGCACGAGTTCCTCCCACTCCGTCATTTGATGTGGCTGTCAATTTACGGTTAGTTCCAAAGTTTAATGAGAGAGACCCTGATATTTTTTTTCGTGTTGTTTGAGTGTTTAGCTGAAGCGCGCAATTGGTCTGATGCTGAGCGTACTCTGCTGCTTCAGTGTGTGCTCACTGGCAAGGCCCAGGAGGCTTTTTCAGCCTTGAGTGCTACAGATAGCGGTAGCTATCAGTTGGTTAAAGCTGCTGTATTTAAGGCATTTGAGCTGGTACCAGAAGCTTATCGTCAGCAATTCAGAGCACTCAGGAAAGAGAAGCAGTCTTACACTGAATTTGCTCGTGAGTTAGCCACTCATTTCAACCGCTGGTGTGTTGCTTCTGAGGTAGAGACCTTGGAGGATTTGCAGGAATTGATTTTGCTTGAACAGTTTAAAAATACTCTGCCTGATCGTGTTGTTACTTACTTAAATTAACAAAAGGTGAGCAAGGTTTCAGATGCTGCTAAACTGGCTGATGAGTTTGTCTTGACCCATAAGAGTTTTTTCAGTGAGAGCCGTGGCTGTGGCGACCCTGGCGGCAGGGAGAGCATTGTGGGGCCTTTCACCAGCAAGGCTTTGTCAGAAGGTGCAGATAAGTTTGCAACTAAAACTGATCGTGGTTTACGGGGAAAACTGGACCCCAACCGTGTCTGTAACTACTGTTTTGGTAAGGGGCACTTGCGAAATGAGTGTCCGGTGTTGAAAAGAAGAGCCAAGCCTGGTTATGTACCTGCAAAACCCTCTGGGGCTGCGGTGGTTTTGCGTGCAGAAAAAAGAGGCCGTGCCATTGCTGCTGTGCAGGCACACACAAAACCCTCTTCCTCGGAGTTGGCGTTCAAGGTTCCTGTGGTGGAGCAAGAACAGGCAAAGTTTTCAGATAATGAGATTGATCCTGGTTATGCTGCATTTGTGTCAAATGGTTATGTGTCACTGGTTGGGAGCGATAAGAAAGTACCTGTAAAGATACTGAGGGACTCAGGGGCACTGGACTCATTTATTGTGGAATCTGTGTTGCCTTTCTCTCCAGAGACTGACACTGGGGCCAGTGTGGATCTCCGGGGAATGGGTTTGATTATTTTTTCAGCTCCTCAGCATAAACTGACTCTGTGTTTGGATCTTGTGCAAGGTGATGTGACCATGGGAGTGCGTCCTTCTTTGCCTATGGGGGGAGTACAGGTTATCTTAGGGAATGACCTGGCTGGCGATCGCTGTGTTGATCAATCAATCAATCAATCAATTTTATTTATAAAGCCCAATATCACAAATACAATTTGCCTCACAGGGCTTTACAGCATACGACATCCCTCTGTCCTTTAGACCCTCACATCAGATAAGGAAAAACTCCCCCAAAAAAAACCTTTAACAGGGAAAAAAAATGGTAGAAACCTCAGGAAGAACAACTGAGGAGGGATCCCTCTTCCAGGACGGACAGACGTGCAGTAGATGTAGTACAGAACAGATCAGCATAACAAATTAACAGTAATCTGTATGACACAATACAGTAATCTGTAAGACATCTTTGGTAATGACAGTAGCTTACAACAACATTCATGAAAGTAATAATACTGTTGTTACAGTTCTGGCTACTGTGGTACAATATGTTGAAAGTATATATTAGTATCAGGCAGTATACATGTATGATAATATCATATGTCTATAATAGCAGTAGAAGTATGACTAATGATTAATGATGGCAGCAGCAGCAGCAGGCATCTGGCAGGACCACGGCAGCAGCACAACCACACACGTCACAGTATCCAGGCACCGCTGCAATACGAGTTAACCTGAGAGATAGTGGAGCACAAAGGCTCCGGAAAAGAAATCGAGTTAGTGACATCCAGAATGGCCGAGTAAAAAAGATACAGTAATAGGATACGAGAGAGAGAGCGAGAGCGAGAGAGAGAGAAGGTGCCCGGTGTATTATAGGGGGGTCCTCCGGCAGACTAGGCCTAAGTCAGCCTAACTAGGGGCTGGTACAAGGCAAGCCCGAAGCCAGCCCTAACTATAAGCTTTATCGAAGAGGAAAGTCTTAAGTCTAGCCTTAAATGTGGAGACAGTGTCTGCCTCCCGGACCGTAGCAGGAAGATGATTCCACAGGAGAGGAGCCTGATAGCTGCAGGCTCTGGCTCCTGATCTACTTTTGGAGACTTTAGGGACCACGAGTAACCCTGCGTTCTCAGAGCGCAGAGTTCTGGTGGGATAATATGGCACTATGAGCTCTCTAAGATATGACGGAGCTTGACCATTTAGAGCTTTATAAGTTAACAGTAGGATTTTAAATTCAATTCTGGATTTTACAGGGAGCCAGTGCAGAGAAGCTAAAACAGGAGAAATATGATCTTGTTTCTTAGTTCCTGTCAGTACACGTGCTGCTGCATTCTGAATTAGCTGAAGAGTTTTTAATGATTTACTAGAGCTACCTGATAGTAGAGAGTTACAGTAATCCAGCCTTGAGGTAACAAAAGCGTGGACCAATTTTTCTGCATCTCTTTGGGTCAAGATAGGCCTAATTTTTGCAATATTACGCAGATGAAAAAATGCAGTCCGTGAGGTTTGTTTTAAATGAGAATTGAAAGACAGATCTTGATCAAATGTTACTCCGAGGTTTATTACGGTAGTGGTAGAGGCCAGAGCAATGCCATCAAGAGAAACTATGTCATCAGATAAAGAGTCTCTGAGTTGTTTGGGGCCAAGAACAATAACTTCAGTTTTGTTTGAATTTAACATCAGGAAATTGGTGCTCATCCAGGTTTTTATGTCTTTAAGACAATTATGAAGTTTAGTTAATTGATCCCTTTCTTCTGGCTTCATAGATAAATACAGCTGTGTATCATCCGCATAACAATGGAAATTTATAGAGTGATTTCTAATGATGTTACCTAAAGGAAGCATATATAGAATAAATAGGATTGGTCCAAGCACAGAACCTTGCGGAACTCCAAAACAAACTTTAGTACGTACGGATGATTTATTATGAACGTGAACAAATTGAAAACGATCAGATAAATAAGATTTAAACCAGCTTAGTGCAGAACCTTTTAGGCCAATTAAGTGTTCCAGTCTCTGTAACAGAATTTCATGGTCAACAGTGTCAAACGCTGCACTAAGATCTAATAAAACAAGTACAGAGACGAGTCCTTTGTCTGAAGCAATCAGAAGGTCATTTGTAATTTTAACTAGAGCTGTCTCAGTGCTATGATGCGCTCTAAATCCTGACTGTAATTCCTCAAATTATTATCCTGGAGAAAATCACACAGCTGGTCTGCGATTACTTTCTCAAGGATCTTTGACATAAAGGGAAGATTAGATATTGGTCTATAGTTGGCTAACACCTCTGGATCCAGGGTGGGCTTTTTTAGTAGAGGTTTAATTACAGCTACCTTAAAAGACTGTGGTACATAGCCTGTTAATAAGGATATATTGATCATATCTAATATATGGGTGTTAACTAAAGGTAAGACCTCTTTGAGTAGCCTTGTTGGGATGGGGTCTAAGAGACACGTTGATGATTTAGATGAAGAAATCACTGCGGTCAATTCTTGAAGAGAAATTGGGGAGAAGGAATCTAAATAAATATTAGGTGTTACAGCTGTGTTTGAGGTTAGATAGGTACTATGTGAGGACAGGAGGTCATGAATTTTGCCTCTAATAGCTAAGATTTTGTCATTAAAGAAGCTCATAAAATCATTACTGCTAAGGGCTAAAGGAATACAAGGCTCAATAGAGCTTTGACTCTCAGTCAGCCTGGCTACAGTGCTGAAAAGAAACCTGGGGTTATTTTTGTTTTCTTCTATTAAAGCTGAGTAATAGTTTGCTCTGGCATTGCGGAGGCCCCTCTTATAAGTTTTGAGACTGTCTGCCCAGATTACACGAGATTCTTCCAGTTTGGTTAATCGCCAATTCCTTTCAAACTTTCGCGATATTTGCTTTAATTTACGGGTTTGAGAGTTATACCAAGGAGCGAACTTTCTTTGTTTTGTTAACTTCTTTTTAAGAGGAGCTACAGAGTCAAGTGTTGTTCGCAGCGAGCTTACGGCGCTATCAACAAATTGATCAATTCGGGAGAGGTTAAAGTCAGTACGGGAAGCCTCTGTTACTGAAGGACTTGGGATTGAATTTAACGACGGAGTAATCATTTCCTTAAATTTTGCGACAGCACTATCTGATAAACATCTGGTATAGTAACTGTTGCTAAGTGGCGTGTAATCGAGTAAAAAGAAATCAAAAGTAATCAAATAATGATCCGATAGCGAGGGATTCTGTGGAAAGACTGTTAGGTTATCAATTTCAATTCCATACGTCAGAACTAGATCGAGGGTATGGTTAAAACAGTGAGTGGGTTCATGTACACCCTGACTGAAGCCAATGGAGTCTAATAATGTGATAAACGCGGTAGCCAGGGAGTCATTATCAACGTCGACATGAATGTTAAAGTTGCCTACAATAATAACTTTATCTGATTTAAGAACTAGACTGGATAAAAACTCTGAGAATTCAGATATAAATTCAGAATACGGGCCAGGAGCATGGTACACTATAACAAATAAAAGTGGCTGCGAGGTTTTCCAGGTCGGATGTAAAAGACTAAGAACAAGGCTTTCAAATGAATTATAGTCTAGTTTAGGTTTAGGGTTGATTAACAGACTAGAGTTAAAAATGGCTGCAACTCCCCCTCCTCGGCCGCTGCCTCGAGGAATGTGGGTATTATTATGACTGGGAGGAGTGGATTCATTTAGACTAACATATTCATCTTGACACAGCCAGGTTTCAGTGAGAAAATCAATATGATTATCTGATATTAATTTGTTTACTAACACTGCTTTAGACGAAAGAGACCTGATATTTAACAGTCCGCATTTAATTCTCCTGTTTTGTCTTTCTGTCACAGAAGAGGTTTTAATTTTTATGAGGTTGTTTTGCACAACTCCTCTTTGTTTAATTTTAGATTTAAATAATTTAGGTGGTCGTGGGACAGACACTGTTGGAATGAAACTATGAAAACTATGGCTGGGTAAGTGAACTAGAAGCTCAGAGAGGCGTATAGGACTGCAGCTCTCTGTCCTGGTCTCAACTCTGGGTTGTCAGGGATTTAATCTGCTAATAAAATTTTCCAGGTTCCTAGAAATGAGAGCAGCTCCATCCAAAGTGGGATGAATGCCGTCTCTCCTAATGAGACCAGGTTTTCCCCAGAAAGTTTGCCAGTTATTAACAAAACCCACATCGTTTGCTGGACACCACCTGGACAGCCAGCGATTAAATGATGACATGCGGCTAAACATGTCATCAGACGTCAGATTTGGGAGGGGTCCAGAGAAAACTACGGAGTCCGACATCGTTTTTGATGGTGAGTCACGTCTTTCTAATTCAGATAAGAAAGAAGAGGCTGTGTTTCCTGTACCCATTTTTCCTTGTGAAACAGCAAAAAGCTGACCCCTCCCTTCAGCCGCTGTACAGCCAAGTTCTTCTGGATGGTGAGGCAGAGAGTGCAGCTTGTGGCTACTTTCTCCAACATGGCTTGCTGGTGAGAAAATGGGTTCCTCAGGGGGACTGTTTTTTGGGAAATGACAAGTAGTTGTGCCCTCTTCGTTGCGTTTAACTGTCCTTCAGACTGCTCACGATGGTGCAACTGGCCACTTAGGTGTGAGAAAAACCTACGATCGAGTTACGTTTGAAAAGAGATATTTCAGCCTTTATTAAAACTTGCCACACGTGTCAGTTAACTGGAAAACCAAATCAGGCGATTAAACCAGCCCCTCTGTATCCCATTACAGTTGCTGCTTTGAGCATCTGATTGTTGACTGTGTTGTTCCCTTGCCACGTTCCAAAACTGGTAGTAACTTTTTGTTAACTGTCATGTGTCAGGCTACACGTTATCCTGCTGCCTATCCCCTTAGGAACATCACAACCAAGTCAGTTGTGAAAGCTCTGACACAATTCATGTCTATTTTTGGAATCCCAAAGGTTGTCCAGTCTGATCAGGGGTCTAATTTTTCATCAAAGTTGTTTGCGGAAGTGTTAAAACAGCTAAATATCAAACGTTCACAGTCCAGCGCCTATCATGCCCAGAGCCAGGGAGCTCTTGAAAGGTTCCATCAATCTTTGAAGTCTCTTCTCCGAGCGTATTGTACTGAGTTAGACAGAGATTTGGAGGAGGGTTTACCCTGGCTGATGTTAGCTGCCAGAGAGGTGTCCCAAGAGAGTTTGGGCTTCAGCCCCAATGACCTGGTTTTCGGTCATAAGGTTCGAGGCCTATTAGCATCCCTTCACAGTGACTGGCAGGCGAAGGAGGTTGGTTCCCCTTTCCAGGCCAAGTTCTCTGGCCCCTATACTGTGGCCCGAAAAGTGTCAGACCTTAATTATTTGATTTCAACCCCTGACCGGAAGAAGTCAGTGCAGTTGTGTCATATTAACTTGTTGAAACCTTATTTTGCTCGATCTGCTGTACCAGGTCCTGGGTGGTTGATTTCCTCTGTTGCTGCAGCGGCATCAGTTGTTCATTCACCCCCACCTTTGGATCAGGCGACAGAAGTTCAGGGAGAGTTGTGTACGCCAGATGATGGGATTTTGAGAGGACGTCTGAAAAACTCAGAATCTCTTGCCAACCTTGAGGTAATGCTGAAGCATTTACCTGAACCAAAGCGAACAGAGTTGGTGAATCTGATTAAAGGTTATCCCTGCCTGTTCAGCGATACTCCATCCCACACGCATCTTATTGAGCACGACATTGACGTAGGAGAGGCCTCGCCAGTCAGACAGCGTTTTTACCGTATGTCTCCAGACAAGCGTGAACAGTTAGAGGTAGAGGTCAGCTACATGTTAGAAAACAACATTGCTGAGCCTTGTGCATCCAGCTGGTCTTCCCCATGCTTACTCGTTAAAAAGTCAGATGGTAATTTAGACCTTGTACTGATCTGAGGAAAGTGAACAAAGTAACCAAGCCTGACTCTTTCCCACTCCCACGCATGGAGGATTGTGTGGATCAGGTTGGTTCTGCAAAGTTTGTTAGTAAGTTTGACTTACATAAAGGTTACTGGCAGGTGCCTTTGACCCCCTAGAGAGATTGCAGCATTTATCACACCTAGTGGCTTGTATTCCTACACTGTGATGCCATTTGGTTTGCGTAATGCTCCTGCCACCTTTCAGTGCCTCATGAACAAGGTTGTGTCTGGTTTGGTAGGCTGTGCTGTTTATTTGGATGATGTTGTGATTTACAGTGATTCTTGGGAAGATCATCTTGAGTGCATCAGAGCCTTGTTTGACCGTCTGGCCTGGGCATCTCTCACCATCAACCTGGCAAAATGTGAGTTTGCCAAGGCGACAGTCACCTATCTGGGCAAGGTAGTTGGGCAAGGGCAAGTGCGGCCTGTAAGGGCCAAGGTGTTAGCTGTTGATCCTAATTAGGACCCCCATTTTCAAGGGAGGGGGTGTGACAACCCTGTTCAGTTTGTCTGCCTGTGTCTCACTGTTCTCTCCCTTTCTTGCAGTTACTGAGAGCTGGCTGGTAGGCGGAGCTGGGAGGGAGTGCCTGCTGGTACCTGCTCTGGGTGGTTATCTGGGTTGGGCCTGCTGAGGTTATAAAAGACTGTTTTTTTTGGTCACACTCTCTCTCAGCTGGGCCTGCTGCAGCCTCTACAGCCTGATTTCCTTTGCTTGGTTTGTTGCACCTTACAACACACATTACACCATGTTTTCACTCATCCACACACTTCTAACATGTAAATATTGAGCATAAGACCTTTTGCTTGGCAAAAAAAGGGAACTCTAAATGTATATTTTTCCAAAATAAAACAGTAAAATTGCTTGATACTGAGTCAGTGAGTAGTCAGGATCGTCCTGAGAACAATTCTATCAACCACTGCCAGAAAGTTGAGTAAATATTGAGCATAAGCCTTTTTTCCATGTAACAAATGGATTTTTAAAGATGAATTTCTCTAAAATGATACAGTAAAAATGCTTGATAATTAGTCAGGAGAGGACAAATCTATCAACAACTGTCAGAAATTATGGACCAAAGCGATTTTACAGTAGAGTAAATATCAAGCTTAAGCATTTTTCTTAAAAAAACAAAAAAAAGTGATAAGTGATGAGTGATAAGTCGGGACAGTGCTGAGGACAAATCTATCAACCACTGTCAGAAATTATGGATCAAAGTGTCTTTACAGTAGTACAGTAAAAATGCTTGATGCTTGAAAGAGTAGTCAGGATGGTCCTTATGTCAACTGTATCAACCATTGTCAGAAATTATGGATCAAAGTGTGTTTACAGGAGAGTAAATGTTGAGTATAAGGCCCTTTCATAACCAAAAAAAGGGAACTTTAAACATGAATTTCTCTAAAATGATACAGTAAAAATGCTTGATACTGCATGGGTGAGTAGTCAGGGTATTCCTGAGGTCAACTGTAACAGCCATTGTCAGAACTTATGGGCCCAAGTCTCATGACTGTACAGTAAATATGGAGTATTAGACCTTTTATTCTGCGCAAAAAAGACAACTTTGAGGCTTAATTTCTCAAATAATGAGAGAGGGAGTAGTCAGGATGATCCCGGTTTCAACTGTACCAACCATTGTCAAAACATATGGGCCAAAGTGATGTTACTGTACAGTAAAAATGGAGTATTAGACTTTTTTCGGTGCAAAAAAAAAGAAAAGAGACAACTTTGAGGCTTAATGTCTCAAAAATGATACAGTAAAAATGTTTGATCATGAGTGAGGGAATAGTCAGGATGCTCCTGAAGTCAACTGTACGCCGCACCCCCTCCCTGTCCTTCTCTGAAGCAGGATGAGGTCGGCTTTACTCAAGTCCACACAAGTTGAAAGAGTTTCTGATCATATCATTGTAGGTTTGTTCCAGGCGGCAGAGGGTTTTTTGTTTTGTTTTTTTGACCCGGCTATGTGGGGCCGGCCTTTAACGCCCCCGGCCATTATATGATAATATTATATGATATATTAATTGAATACCGGCTATTATTTGAGGAAATACGGTATGCTATTATAAAATAACTAACTAAGCATGTCAGTGTCACTAGTTCAACTAGTAAACATTTTAGATCTCACTAGTTAACTAGTGAGCTCTAAAAAAAAGTTTTTTTGGGGGGGGAGTTTTTCCTTATCCACTGTGAGGGTCCAAAGGACTCTATGCACAGTGTTACCCAGGGCGACCTGAAGGCGCTGCAGGTAGGTAGATGGTTTTTCCCCAGAGTCCTGAAATGTGTTCATGAACCGCAGAAACAGTTCTTCCCCGTCTTCAACTGTGGCAAATGCAGAGTCTAACAACTGCAGATAGGCCGCAGGCAGCACTTCAGGACCAAGATGCCTGACAACATCAGAAGCTGGAACAAGGAGACTTTCAAGGATTTTACGAGTTTTCTCAAGGTCAGAGACAGAAACATCTTTCATCATCAAATCAACATGGGACCTCCACTTGTCGTAATCGACCTCACTGTGTGGTCGAGGGACCTTCCCAGAGAAGCCTCTCAATCTCAGGGTAGGGTGAGGGTGTGAAGGTCTGTCTTCGCTCCTCACAATATGCTCCACCACAATCTTTTGCACCTCAGGTGGGTTGAGCTCACTGGGACTCAGAGTCATGGGTATCTTTGAGTTAAAGGAGGGAGTTGATGTTCTCTGATTAATATCAGAGGGACCAAACTCAATGGGAGGGGAAGCACCACCCAACAGCTGTGATGGAACGACAATGTATGTTATGAAATAAAATGAAACAGTCTGTTCCAGGTGATCATTTGGCAATGAACTAGGCTCCTGGCTGGCTCGCCACTATTTATATGTAACCCTTTTAGAAGGAAAGGGAATGGAAAAATGGGGTAGTGTCTAGATTTAATGGCAAGTGAAGCAGAAGTTCTAAGATCGACTATGGAGCCCAGGATTGGTCAAACGATGACACAGGAACGAGTCAAATACAGGACTATCTTTAAGAAACAATGGTGCTTCCCTATTTATTACAGGATGGGAAGGATTGACAAAACACAGTAATTGCACAGAATATCACAACTCTTACCTGGGTAAGTATAGAAAATAAAAAAAATAAAATAAAGTTTGCAGCTGCTTGTTTTTTTTCTGAAGTTCAGTTCGCCTTTTTTCAGTCACTTTTTTCAGTCAACACCATAAAGGTTGTAAATCGCTTCCACCACACTGTTGTGTGGGTAGTGTGTGTGTGTGTGTGTATGTATAAAAGTGTAAAAGGAGTCAGGTTCTGCTACGTCGTATCTCTACATATCCTCTGGGGTCTGGCTCGCCATCAAACTTCGACTGGCTCAATGGGTCTATCAGAAAACCTGACCAATGCGTTTCTCTTCCCGAGCGGTTCCTCCAACTGCGCTCACACAGGTCCAGGTCATCCCGGGAGATTTTGCCGATGGCTCTTTTTCCGAGCTTTATCAGAGTCTTATCCACTTTTATTGTTTTACCGTCCTAACGTGAGTGTTGCATCCAATGTGTGGTTGCTCTCTCTCTTCCGGCAGCTTCAGAGGAAGTGAACCTGCCCCGATCGGATCAATGGGCGGGGCTTGCTTTCCGGTTGCTGACAAACCGGGACTCTAACCCAGCTCTTTCAAATTAAAGCTCTGTATAAATCATTTTATTATAATTCCATTTCTTCTTTCAGGTAAATATCTGTTTTTAATCATTAACCAACACTGTATTTAATGAATTGATTTTTTCACCACGAATTTACTGTTTTCAACCCAAACATCTTTGTTTTTTTTTTTGTTTTTTTTAACACACATCTATCTTTTAATGCTGATTTTTAACCTGGGTTACACCATGGTGAATGTTATGCTGCCTGTAACATCATCCAGCATGACCAGTTTGGCAGTGGGTCAGTGATGGTCTTGGGAGGCATATCCTTGGAGGGTTGCACAGACCCCCGTGTCAGAGCCAACGGTACCCTGACTGCTCTTAGGTACTGGGGTGGGAGTGATTGTCAGACCTTATGCTGGGCCCTGGGTTCCTACTGGTGCAGGACAATGCCTGGCCTCATGTGACCAGAGTGTGTAGGCAGTTGCTAGATGATGAAGGCACTGATGCCGCTGACTGGCCCTCTCGTTCCTCTGACCTAAATCCAATTAAGCACCTGTGGGACGTTATGCATTGGTGCATCCAACGCCACCAAGTACTGCCACAGACTGTCCAGGAGCTTACTGATGCCTGATCTACTATGTCTGGGATGAGATCCCCCAGGACACCACCCGTTGGCTTAGTCAGGAGTAAGCTAGACATTGTCATAAGTGCATACAGGCCCTTGGGGACCATACATTATACTGAGTCACATCATGTGATTATGTGATTTTAGATCCAGCCCTCAGCAGGTTGATGATTTCTATTTCCATTGACTGTTGTTTCGTCATTTTGTTCTTTTAACAAATTATTCAATGTACACCAGTAAAGATTTTAAACTTGAATAATTTGTTCATCAAGATCTTATGTGTGATTTAAGTGTTCCCTTAATTTTATTGAGCAATGTGTATCTTGGTTGAAAAAAACAACAACTTACCTTGTGCTTGTAATTATGCATGTCCTGCATAAGAACATATTTCAACACAATACATAAACTATTGCAAGTGGAACTGCACACTAATGAATATAAAGGCAAAAATCTTTGAATTTTAAAATACTTTATTTCATAAACAATATGTAAATTCAACATGGTTGGTCACATACACAGTAAGAATAGAAAATGCTTGGAACTAGAATAAGAGAAAACAAGAATTGGGCATTCCTATCTGCTCCTGGAGTAGCAGCTTAAGAAGTGAGCTCACTGTGTGAAGGTGATGGTGGTTAGAAAATTGTGCTACACATGGAAGAGGCAGGTTCAAGCCCTTGGCCTGCTCGTGTCTCTGTGAAAGACACTTTGACCTGCATATGGAAGGGAGCAACTTTCTCTCTGGGATCACTGTATGGTACCTCAATATTCTCAGAAAGCTCACATAGATCTCATGTATCATTTGCATCATCTGCTACAGTTGCTTTTATTCAAATCACAGAGAAAGACAGATCAATCCTCAGCACCTTTCTCATCTTCTGCTTTATTCACTACTCATTCTGTCTTATCATGGTCTGCTTACATTGGGAAAAAAAAATATTTAGTTTAAGGTAGTGCATGGAGGCAAGCCATCGGTATCTCATAAATAGACATAAATAAATACATTTCAATACTTAAAAGACATCATTATGGTCCATGGTGTAAATCAAGCTAGAAAAGATTCACATTGTCCCCCCATCTTTAAATAGGTCTGGATATATCTTTACATGTTGGAAGACCCTAACCTGTGTGGCTAGACTATCTTAATTGATCTCTAATATAAAGCCAAATATTGAGAATATTGTGCAAGACACTATTTGTGCAAAGAATGTGTGCTCCTCTACTATAAAAGCTTCGACAGGTGTCAGTTTTTAGTCAGAGTTTTAGAAAAGTTTCCCACAATAGAACGACACTAGGACAACACTAAGAAGGCATTTGCTGTATAGAATACTGGTTGCTGTAGATCATAATTCAATTAGAAATGCCTTTTGTTAAAGAATACACCAAAATGCACACATCACAAAAGCCATTCACATAATGTTAAAAAGAAAAACCTATGGGCCATGGACTGTGCTATCCAGGAGAAAATATAGAGAACTGGCTGCTCTGGCAGTTCCCCCAGAACATTTTCTTTTCTGTACAGTGTTATCTCGTCCATTCATCCCTTGTTTTGGACTCGTCTGTTTAGCTACAGTTTGTGAGACATTGAGGAGGAGGAGGAATGACTAAGGGTTGGTGAGCTGTGCTGTGCTGGACGGTGCTTCACCATGCTGTGCCTGAGACAAACAGTGCAAATGCTACTGTGTTCTTCGTCCCCTGGGCTACTTGCGCTGCTACTGTACAGTAAGTACCGTACCACTCCAGAGGAGATTGTGGATGTGTGCTAAAATGTGTTTTTGTTTGCGTGTGTGTGTGTGTGTTTGTGTGTGGTACAAACGTTGGCCAGGCAGTGATTAACTCGGGTCTTGCTACGACCAGTCAAACTGTAAACAGGACTGTCTTCAGTTTTTATAAACAGGTGAGCATAAAACATGTCCTTCTGTCTTAAGGGGACTAGTCAGAAAAGAAGCTTGACCCCCATGCAGTTCATTGTTTGACTTCACAGCAAAAAAAGAAAAAAAAAACTCTTCTTTAGTTTGAAATTTCTTCACTTTCTATTCTCAAATAAAACAGTGGCAATCTGCGAATCCAGAGGGTTTTTGTTTCTTTCCAGTTGCTGACATATCAGTCGTTATATGAGGTAATCAAGGAGTAGATCATACTGAAACACAAGAAGAACAAACAGGAATCAGGAAATGGAAAGCGAGTAAACACCTCTCTCATTGGACAGGTAGGCAAAAGTTGACAAAGTGAGTATTACATAATTCAAATAATCTAATGGCCTGCTTGAGGCTTTCAGATAAAACTTCTGAGCACTGTGTGTGTATGTGTGTGTGTGTGTGTGTGTGTGTGTGTGTGTGTGTGTGTGTGTGTGTGTGTGTGTGTGTGTTTTCAAACATTTCATTAATCCATAGCCAGTATTCCTGCTGATTCATCTCAGTACTGCTGTCTCAACTGCTTACAGATTTAATGGGAAGTCTGTTTGTGGCCTTAGAAGTTAGAGTCTCACAAGTGGACTTATTTATTTAGTTACTGACAGCAAACTTTTATCTGTGATGTCCCTTTACAGCTTTTCTGTCATGATCTGCATTATTCAGAGTAATGCTGCTTCTTCATCAAAATTTGCCCTGCATTACAACACAAGGGACTGCTGCATTGGTGGGAGTGTGGTGTAAAGTACCAGTGAAACAATGAAACCCGGGAAGTCTTAATTTGAGTAATATGTCCATGAGTTTGAAGGCATATCAGGCATCAAAACACAGTACAATGATTAATTCTGTTTTGATATGGGATTTTACAACTCAGAAAGTTTTCACAGCAGCAATTTAATCTTATCAAGGGAGACAGCAGAAATATGATGTTCACATTACAAAGTCATCCACCAGTTAAATACACGGGCCCATATTTGATTGGCCAATGTAGTGTCTTGCCAAATGACGTTGCACTGGCATCCCTGCTGTGTCATTGGACTGGACTCGGGCGATTGAGGGGCTGTGTTTCAAAGAGAGCTCAAGTTGGTGTGAATGCAGTTTTAGAATGTGTGCAGATCAACATGAGAACAGCAGGAAAAAATAGCAGCTTCCTCATTTAGTTTGATGAGACAGCTTCGTCCACAAAGAGGGCTCTGGCAAAATCATCCAGTGGCACGGTGTGCTGCAAGCCTACGTTCTAGTGCTTTAAAGGCTCTGAAACACCAAAAGGCCTTTTCCATCGTCACTTCTGGATTTTGTATACCCATTATCAATTATGTGCCATGACACGCAAAGCTGCACCAGAGATGGACCTTCTCCCCAGCAAGCATTTTTAAGTTTAAAAAACGTCTAATAGCCGTCTACATGAAGACCTGACGTCTAGGCTAAATCAAGGCTGAATTTGGGCTGTCAGTGAAAATCTGGTAGACGTCTAACCATAGCCAAAGTGTAGATGTCATCAATTATACGGCTATGTAGAGACCATGTCCAAAAAATGGAGATTAACACATTTTAATTACTGTTGACTCTCCATACGTTATTGAATATCATACCGCACACCATCTGCAATGGTGAAAATTACATTTAATCAATTTCAAAATTAAATCGGCTAGATTTGGGTTACATGTAGCTAGACTAAATTGGAGCTAAATATAGCCAATACGTTTAAATCATGACTATTGCTTGCTGGGTAGGTCCAAAAGTGGGGCTGCTCACCCTTGAGCAGGTAGCGGTGACATCTCGCAGAATGCAGCCAATCCCCGATCCCCATTTTCCCATTTCTCCCCCTCAATTAAACCATGTGTGTTGCAAGTCTCTACTCACCTCTGTCTGCAGGAGACCAGAGAGAAAGGCGTTTTTAAAAGTCTCTGTGTGTTCAGCTCTCAGTACTTTTGTAGCTTCTAACTGAATCTCTGTGGTTTGGAGTTTAGTTTCTCTCCTGTGTCCTATATTTACTTAAGAAATTTGCTTTATTTTACTGTTTCATGTTTGTTATCAGCTGTATTAGAAGTTGTGTGAAGTTGCTGCTTGGAAACTCAACATTTCCTTATTTTGCTGCTTCACAAAAAGTTTTTACATGACAAAATAATGGGGCACGTTTACAGTGAAGAATCAAGGAAATGTAGAAAATTAAATGTATTTATCACTGAATTAGTGGAACTTTGCGGCTTTTCTTCAATAAAGGCAATTCAAATGATGCTGCTGCTTTTAAATGCCATCACTCAAGACAAGCCATCATCAGTTAAAGACACACCTTTAAGCAGGTAGCCGTGTAATGATGGAATATAATAGCAAATCCCTGTTTGCTGGCAGCAGGTTAGTAGCAGGACTGCAACTGTGATAGCTTCCCAGAGCTGTAAAATCCTTACTCATCCTTACTCAGAGTGCACTGGTTTGACATCTGATAAGCCCCCAAAATCATATATCTACAGTTTAAAATTTCCTTCCTCGATAAGATTTCATGATGCAACACAACCCCATCAGCACCTTCCATTTGTTTTAAACAAAGTGTTGTCTTCTATGCACTCCTCTAGCATTTACCATTATTTTGTATTTGCACTTATTACAATCGTGGCAACTATAACATGTAGACAGAGAATCCAAAGCGCATTTACAGTACAAAACAATGGGAGGTGGCCTTCATGTACTTCAAATGCAGATGCTTTTCAAAGCTTTTTGTCAGAGCAGAGAACCTCCCAAAGTTAAGCAAAATCCAGCTTTTCAGAAAAAAAAAAATTAACCAACTAGATTGCTATATATACTATATGTGTGTGTGTGTGTGTGTGTGTGTGTTCTTCAGGTTTCTACATGATATAAAAATGTAAAAACAACAATCCTTCCTGGCATGATTGTGTTGTTTTTTCATTTTTGAAAAGACTGCAGCTGTGGAAAAGTTGCTACTAAATGCAAAAGAAAAAGCAAAAGCTGATGATCATGTAGTGCAATGAGCATGTAAAACGCAAGCTGTAAAGCACACATCTCTGCAAAGTGACAAAACAATTTCACCATCAGTAAACCATTGACAAAGATGGGATTCTGCCATACTATATGCTTTCTGACACAGCGATCTGTGACATTTACCTGAAAAAGAGAGAATGATAAAGAACTGCATGAAATAACAACCAACAGCCAAAATCACAGACTCAGGATTCAACACTTATTTCATGGTACTGTGACTTGACAAAAACAGATCAGCACCTTGCTGACAGGAACTAATGATTTCAAACATTTGCATTCATCCCAGAGGCCTGTTCGAGCTCCTTACACCTCAGTTAGTCTCTACTGGTGAGAAGACCGCAAATTCACTCTGTTTATCACAATTATCCACAGACAGAGAGAGAGAAAGGAGAGGATGTATGTAAGTATCTGATCATGAGTGAAAGGCTGGTTCCTCCTCTGGGACTTGACCTCCTCCCATTAAAGCTTCTGAGAAACGGCTTCATCATTAGTAGATGGACTTGTAGCTCTTTAAAAAACAGCTCCTTTACTTTCACAGCCTAATTAGATATAACAAAACACGATGCATACTAAAATATGAGTTGTTACATGAGATACTGCAGCAAAGAGGAATATACTGACGCTAAGAGAAAAAAATATATCACGGTTTTTAATTTGATAAATATTCATAATTATTTTTATGCTTTTGCACATGATCATATTTTTCATTTCTCATTTAATACAATTAGTGCTAGCTATTAGGTTCTCAAAAAAATAAATAATCATTAATTTTCAAAGCCTTTTGTAATATTTTTATGGTCATTCATACGCCATGGACGAGAAGAACATTAATAGGACCTCTGTTTTCTTGAATGATTTCCATCCAGCTGGGTTGTTTGTTGTTCTCAGTAGACCTGGAATTGTATTATTAATGTGTCCAAGTCCAATTAAGATCCAGGACCAGTAGAGTAAATATGATTGTGCAATAATACCATTTCACTATGTTCAAACAATTTCTAATAATTTACTTTAACTACAGGTTAACATTTAACTTACTGCTGATCATTGGTTAGTGCAGCTCTAAATTCCCAATCTGAAATTAACTATCAGAATTAGCCAACATGCTGATAATTGTTACATCAGCAGTACTGGCCAATACCAGCTTTTAAATGAACTACTGGAATTGGCATGTCATCGGCACTGGTCGATATTAGCTTTAAAATTAACTGTCAGAATCAGCCAACATACTGATAATATCCATAAGTCATCAGTATTGGCCAATATCAGCTTTAAATTGAACTACTGGAATTGGCACATCATTGGTAGCAATGACACAAAATGAATGAATATTACATACATTTTAAAGCATTGTATTTCATGACTCCCTCTGCTGATACACCATCACTGTAAGAGTATGCACGTATAATATCATGCTAATTGCACTACAGAAGAGACTTGATTTTCACTAAAATTAGGTAGGGAAAAAAGTAGATATATCAATATCAATATTGGTTATCGGCCAAATAAGTTGTTATGCATCAGCATATTGGATATCTGCCAAAAAATCCAATATCATGTATCCCTACCAAATAGCAGAAGTTATCATTATAGAATTGCATCAGTGTTTTGTTGCTTTCTGTAGCTTTTCATGATTTCTGTAGTATCTTCAAGAATTACATCAGTATGCTAACATGCCCACAATGATATTGCTTACATCTTGATGTTTGGCGGGCACAATGTTTACTATTTTAACCATCTTAGTTTAGCCTGTTAGCATGCTAATATGCTAATCATCACTAAACATAGAGTACAGCTGAGGCTAATGGGAATGTTTTCAGGTTTTTGGTCGAAAGTAAAGCAAATATAGGGAATGGGGATCACGGAGTATTCTGGGAGTGCTGTTGCCATCTTGGAAGGCTGATCCTTTGCTGCTGGTCTAAATATTTGTCATCTGTCAATTGTTTATCATCAGAAAATATAAGTAAGCACGATAAACAAATGCAAATTTTAAGAGGAGTTTTTGACAGAGGAAAGCAAGCAAAATATTCAACCCAGTCTCACTCCAGAGTCATCACAAACCGGTACTTGGACAGTGACTTCCAGCATCAGACACCGATGAAAAAAAGCCAACCTTTCACACTGGCGTGATACACAGCCGGTTGCAATAATTGTTTAACGGTGCCTGGCGGCATCAGGGGGAAATATGCCGGTGCAACAACGAACGGTAAGGCAGCAAAGTCAGAGCAGGGAAAGCAGGAGTGGTGGTGGGTGGGTTCATCTGAGGGGCCAGTGTTCCCTTCCTGTAAGATTGTAAAGCCAAACTGTTCTTTTTTTCTAAACCCAACCAAGTGCTGCTGTTAGCAAAATGCAACAGTGTGCGTTTGTTGTTAAACAAATGCAATCGTTGAGATATGATGTGCAAGGTGCATTGGCTGTTGACGTTATGAGATGCCGTGTCAACTTCGGCCTGTTACATGCATTGTCTGTTTTCAAATCACACTTCTGTTTTCATAGGAAATGTAAAGTTTGCATATACTCTACGTGTGCTATGTCAGTACAACACTGCAAATTGAAGTTTTTATCTTCAAAAACAAACATGAGGTTAAGTTTTGCTAACACACACCTAGTTGGGTTTAGGGAACAAAAGCAAGTCGTTGGATTCAGTAAAACAGAACAGGGTTTGGCTTCACAACCTTATGGGAGAGCAAACACTGGCCTCCCGGGTGAAAGTCAGTGGTTGTTGGACCCATCCACCACCCCTTCCACCACTTTAACTTTCACTGTTGTGATGCTAGACGCTGTTGAACAATAATGGTGACCGGCCATATGTCATACCGATGTGAAAGGACAGCTTTTTCGTTGGTGTCTGACTGACGGTTTTCAATGACTTCAGAGTGAGACCAGGTTGGAGGAAAAGTCAAAGGATCACCCAAGTCATTCCAATTCATCCTAAAGGGAGTGAGAAGGTGTACCATATTTTAAGGCAGTGCATCCAATAGATGTAGACTGATGATGATTTTTCAGCCTGGACAAAAGTGGCAGCCCGACAGAACCGCACGTCATTGCTAGTTGATCCAAGTACTGGAGGTCTTGACTCATTCAAATGGTGGTAATGATGCCATCTTTTGGCAAGTTTCTTGCCTCATAAATGTTAATCAGCTACAGCTGATAACATCTAAGCTGCCAGATGTGTTTGTTCTGTTTATTGGCCAATGTGATAGATGAACAACATGGACATCATAAAAAGAAAAAACTTGAGTTTGCACACAATGCCACTGTAAAAATGTTAATTTTCATCAGCCATCTTATCAACCTGGAAATGCCAACAGTGGTGTTAATTTCAAAACTGTATCTGCTCCATTGGCAAACACATACACTTCAATGAACATTGTGATACAAGCGAAAACAATTCATGAACATTGACATTTGCTTCTGATTCACTGAAAAATGCATCCATGGCCACATATTGGTCCACAGCACAGCAGCGATACCAGTGAAGAACACAATATTCCTAACAGATGAATTTTTTAACAAGGGGGCTTACCCCCTTTAATGTTAGAATGTGCACATTTTCCTGATGATTACTTCTATGTTCCCTAAATGAAGGCTTTATGTCATAATTCCCTGAATGCAAAATGACATTTTATATCAAGCGCTATCATTTAGTGACAGCTGTCACTATTTCATGTTCATTCAGCTTTTAACATCTGTCTAGTTAATGAGCCGAAATTGACCTTGTGTGTGTGTGTGTGCGTGTGTGTGTCTGTGTGTGTGCTTATGCCTTTGTGTGTCCGTAAATACAAAGCATGCCTGGGAAGATGGGAAGAACAAATACAATAGAATGATTAGACCTGTACACATAAAGCAAGGTAGCACGCAGGTAGCAGCATACAACATCATGCTATGGACCACAGGGTTTGTACGGAAAACCTGTATACATCTTGTAAGAGAAAAGTGCTTGTTACTGGAGTGCATCACATTTGACAAGGCCTCCCTGTGACACAAACAAGTTCAGGAGAGAAAAAAGGAAGAAAAAAAGGTAAGAGTTTGGAGGGGAAAGATCACATTCTGAGGAGAACTCCATTAGTCAGGCAGGGCTTCATTATCATTCAAAGGTCTGTGAGGGCATGCAAAATTTCACCATGTGTGATATTTAATGCCTGTGTTTGTGGTAGTGTGTGCAGTAAAATTTATTGTGAAGGTGTAAAAGGGGTCTTTAGGTTACAGATGCAGGCGAGTGGAGTGTGTGTGGTTTTTCTGGAGCTGTGAAGAAGGGTCATTGTCACAAAGCAAGAAAATAGAAGCAAGCCTTATGAAGCAGGTTTTAGGCCACTTCACCTCCAATTCAACCAGTTGTACATGGTATATAAATTGAACATTTTAATAGTGGCTCACTGTTTATACTGACCATCACCATCTATAAAAAGTACCTGTTGTTTTCGGCTATTGCACGTCATTAGAATCAAACATTTAGATCCATACACATGAATTATGAGAACCTAACTGACAACAACAGATGATTCTGATTTTCTTCAACCTGGGATTTTTTTGTCAAAATCTTCTATTAGTTATAATGGTTGGATAATATATTAAAATATATATTTATTTTAGTTTTAAAATTCAAATAGAAATTTCAAGAAAACCACCCTGTAGAACATGATGGAATTGAAAGGGAGTGGACCATTGCACTGCTTTGAAGAGAAGTACCTCACTGCTGCTGCTGCTGCTGCTGCTGCTGCCAGTGGTCTCTAATGCAGCATGAGCTAAAGCAGAACAGGATGGAGTACAATGGAGAAGCAAGATGGTGTAAATTCAAGATGAATCATGGTTTACAACCACAGACACCCATTTTAATATTTTGCTGAAGCCACAATGAGCCCCCCCCCCCCCCCCCCCCCCCCCCCCCCCCCTCAAAAAATTGAAATGCAAAGGAAAGAAAAGGACACATATTTTGAAGTAAATTAGCTAAAATAATGAAAACCACTATGGTCCTTTATTCACCGAAAGGTTTCTTGTTCATTAAACCTAAAACAGGTGACTTAACATTGTCCACTAATTGATGTAGGTACTGGTATGAATATGGATGAGATATGAATGAGCATATAGCATTAGCTCTTCTTCCCTAAGTTACACCACTATACCATGCCAGGAGGGAGCATACTATAATCTCATTGTCTATATGTACTGGAGATTTAATACTATGGCTGTCCGTGAGAAACAAACATGATTTGCGAAGGCCATCTATTAAATGTGACAATCGTGTCACATTACACAAAAAAAAGTCACCCTTAAGGTTCAGAGTGCCATGTGCCCTGCTTTCAGAAAACTCTGGACATGAAGCAACATGTTATTTTTCACTGAATTTAAAACTGTATTCCAAAAAGGCTGAACGCAAACTTAAAAGTACAATTAAGTACTGCTGCTGCTGAACATGGCAGGCAAAAGTTCGGCCACCCCTGGTCAAAATTTTGTATACTGTGAATAGTTAAGTAGAAGATGAACTGATCTCCAAAAGGCATGACATTAAAGATGACACATTTCCTCAGTAGTTTAAGCAAGATTACCTTTTTATTCAATCCTTTATAGTTTGAAAATAATAATAAAAAAAAGGTAAAGGGCCTAAATTAAAAGTTTGGGTTAATTGAAGCCATTCTTCCCTCTACCTGTGAAATGTTCCCTGTGCCACTGGCTGCAAGACAAGCCCAAAGCATGATTGATCCAGGTGTTCATTTTATGAAGTGCTGCTCCCTTTTTCTCCAAACATTTGCTCATTGCATCCAAAAAGTTCTATTTTAACTTGACATCACTCCACGGAATTTGTTTACAAAATGCATCAGGCTTGTGGTGATATTCCTTTGCAAACTTCTGACACTGAATTTTGTAGTGAGAACACAGGGAAGGTTTCTGAATAGTAGAACAGTGCACCACCACTTCAGAGTCTGATAAATCTCCCTGCAGGTCTTTGGCAATCAAACTGGGATTTCATTTGCCTTTTTACCAATCTTCTCTCTTAAAGTTTTTTGGTCTTCCAGACCTCAGCTTGACCTCCACAGTTCCTGTTAACTGCCATTTCTTAATTACATTATTAGCTGAGGAAACAGCTATCTTAAAATCCTTTGTTATCTTCTTATAGCCTTCTCTTCTTATAGCCTTTTCAGAGTGCTAGGCAGCACTTTAGAGGAGCCCATGGCTGCTGACTGTTGGGACAAGGTTTGAGGAGTCAGAGTATTTATAAAGCTTTGAAATTTGCATCCCCTGGCCTTTCCTAACGATGATTGTGAATAAGCCATGGCTCCAAAAGGCTAATTATGGTCTGAGACCCTGGTAAAAGTTGTCTGAGAGCTCAAATGTCTTGGGGCGCCCAAACTCTTGCATGGTCCTCCTTTTGATTTTTCACTCTAAAATTGTACAAAACAAAAATAGTACACTGATCTTGCTTAAAATATTGATGTCCATGATATCTTGAACTTCATGCCTTTTGGAGATCACTTTATCTTCTACTTACTTAAAGCAGCTGTGCGGAACTTTTCGTTTTCGTTGATTATAGCGCCCCTTTGGTTGAAGCGGTATGACACCCACAGCCTGGTGTCGTAAAATTCCGACTGCAGCCGGCAATTACCGCATGCATTTGTTTTGGAGAGCGAGAGGATTAACTAACGTCAGGTCAGTCCAAGTAATTAGAGGAAACAGCAAAATTACTCAGTCAATTCTCCTGTCGTGTTTCTGTTCTAATCTGTTGTGTATTTTGAGCTACTAAGGCTACCGTAGTAGTGTGAGCCTCAAGTTATTCTGGGTAATGTAGTAACCGTTGTTGTGCTACTGGCACAAACAAACATCAACAACAAATCATCTGCTGAGTCCGCATTATTATGTGAAAAGAATACTCCGACGATTTGGGAGTTATGCCCTTTCTCTATCATTTTCATATTGAGACAGTGGTTAGCATGGCACTTGTAGGGGGTCAGTACATCTTGCGCGGAGGGATACACCGGTGAGCAACAGATGCAGCTGGCTCTGGGACAGGTACGCTAGGTCACTCGGTAAAAGCAAACAAAGAGACGACACGGACGATATTACTCACCCGACTGAAAGCTGTCCATCAGCTCCTGCAGGCCTGGAGCGTTTTTTCCAGTTCATCTTAGGAACATGAAAAAAGTTTCAATTACGCCAGGATTAGTGATTGCTGCAAAGTTTTCATTCCTTGTGATGCACTCTCTGCGGCGGTTTTCCTCCTGATGATATATGTCCCCAACGATGGCAGCACCGAATCCCATTCTGTGCAGCAAAATTGGAGCGGAGGATTCAGCCTCTCTCATCTCTGCTCAGCATTCAACACATGGAGTTCCTCATCTGTGTACTCTGGCTCAAACAGGTATGGCTCTGGATCTGTGTCCGCTACAAGAAACTCTTCAAAATCGCGTTCAAAGTCGTCCATTGCAGCTACTAAAATCCGGAGATATCGCTAGACTAAATAAACAGCAAGCTACGTCTATGCCTGCTCACCGGTGTATGCCTGCTCACCGGTGTATCCATCCACGGATCACAGCGCTAAACGCTGAGACACAAAAAAGATATTAATCATGTTGTCTCAATATGAAAATGATAGAGAAAGGGCATAACTCCTAAATATTATTTTATGTGAAGATACACAGTGAAGACATAACATAATCCTAACACAGCAAAGCTGTTACCTGCAGCCTTCGCTTGCAAAGCTAACGCTACTAACGTTAGGTCAGTCCAAGTAATTCGTGGAAATATGCTAACATGCTAACGTTACACACAAGTTAGTAGTAAAGTAAGACCTGTTCATGAATGTTCTGGTGTAGCTCTGAAATTCTTCTAAACTGAGGACAACTGCTTGCTGTATATTTGTGTTCATGGTCACAGTCACAGATAATTTTAGATGATGCTCCTTCGTTATCTGACATGACATCAAAAGTACAACCAAGTCCTCACAGATACATCTCTGGTAAAACTGTTAGGTGTTATGTGTTCAGCAATGCCCGTTGCGTACTGCTTACTCGAAGAACACTGTAAACACGTCTCCTTCTTCTGTGGTTTAATCGCTGCGGGCCGCTGCGGGCGAGCAGAATCACTTCACCTCGGGTGCCGTATTCTGGTTTGCTGACTTCGGCTGTGTGTCCAACCCGAGCTAGGCTACGCTAAATAGTGTCTAAATATAGAGAAAGGCTTTTTTGTCGCTGTTGGGTTCAAATAAATATGCGGATCTTCATGGGGGGGTGATACAAACTAGGGACAGTTTTATTAATGGTAAAAAGTTCCACACAGCTGCTTTAACTATTCACAGTAAAAGACATTTTGATCATGGGTGACCAAACTTTTGCATGCGACTGTATATGAAGGGGTCATGGGTTAAAAAAGTAAAGACATCCAGTTGTTGATAATAGCAGTATTATATTAGCTTTAACTGAAAGAACAAGGTGCTTTTGCTAAGGAAATGAAATCAGGTATTTTGTAATCTTACAAGAAAACAATTCACATTATCTTGAAAAATGCCTAAAAAATCTAAGCATTAACAAGAAACAGCACCTCATCTCCCTGGCGTGTTGATTTTAGTAGGTAATGTTGGGTCAACTGGATGCTACTGTTGTCAAACCAACAAATAGACCAAAAAATAGGACCTTTTATTGTAAAAGAAAGACGAAACTCGCCACATTGCTCATGATGTTGCTTTTCTACCTGTGTGGTATTGCTGTGATAAACATGTTAACACTGTAAAAGTACCTTCTTCCTAATAGGACATAGCAGCAGCACATCATTTCTGTGCAAGGATAGGACTGGCTTTTATGTGTCAAATGTTTACTCACAGGATTATCACACACATACAACAACTCCATGTTAAAGTTGCAATCCTTTTTGGGTAAAGGAATAATTTGTCATCACAAATCCTCTTCTGTGCTAATGTTGACATGTCAAAAATCAGTAACTGACGTGGTTCCACACCAATCTCAAGAACTTCAAAACTAAAATCCATGTAGGCCCTGTCTTTGTAAATGGATATTTTTCACTACGTGTGAGCCTCTCATCCACACACAAACAGAGTTTTAGGTCACTAAAACGGACACTTTTCAATATGGCCTCTAAGGTAAAGACTTATCAAAACTCTGATATAATCTACTCAAATTACGCATGCCTACTGTTGTTTTGAGGAATGAGCCAACATTTGAAAAAATAATGGCAGACTACTGGTTTGCTAATGTTTTGTTAGCACTGCCTGGTCTGATTACAACTTTACACTTGAACTCACCACTTCACGAATGAGCTGAGACATCTACCCACCCAGTGTATTTGCTCCACCTCAGTGTCCGGGGTTTAAAATCCACTAAAACCGTCAGTTTTGGATCAGGACCGGTCGAACCAGCAGGTGGTGTGACACTTTCCAGAGTGGGATTGTTGTTGATGAGGAGTGAAAGGAAAACTTTTACACATCAGAGCATCACTCAAATGTTTGAGTGAGCTTCTTCATTCTTAAATTGAATAGGAATCAGCAGTGATGAGATTGCCAGTAGGTGTTTTTAAAAAGGTACAGCTATTCTGTACATTTCAGAGATAGACAGCTAATGCTTGGACCACAGGCGGGCTCTGATGCTGCTCAGCTCCAGAACATCTTGAGAAAAGGAGTCTTGTGGCTCACCTATTTTTGCGTGTGACACACATTTTCAGCAAAAAAATAGGCGAAAAATAAATAGGTGAGCCACATAAATAGTAAAAATGTTGTTTTGATACTCATATTGACATTGTATCATCTATTACTACACTTTCAATGTTTACATCAGACATGAAAAAACTATAAGTTTTGTTTCAACACTCCCTATCTCCATTTCAAAATTGAAGTCCCCTGACAGTGTTTCTATGGACAGAATCCCTTCATTTGTAAACACAAGGCTTTTTATTGTGAAATATTTGCAGGACCATGTTGTTTATAATGCAGTTGCTTGTATGGCTCCCTAAATATGTGGAGTACCTTTCAGTTATGAAAATACAGTAGTTGCAGCAGCAGGCAGCTCTGCAGTAGAGCTGCAGCAGCAATGTTGTCTGTGTGAACACTGCACACGTGAGCGCCTGGAGTCGTTTTAGGGTTCTAGTGTAGACAGAGATATTTTGTAAAATACCATTGTGTGGATGGAATTATTTTTCAAAATGGAGAGGAAAAATACCCGTTTACAAAAATATCTAGATATGTTTACACAGGGCCTTGGTCAGCAACCTTTACACAAATCAAGATCAACTATGGTGGCCAAATGAAAGACCATTAGAGTGTAGTTTTTTTTTTTAGTTTTTTTTAGTTTTTATTATTTTTTTAAAAAAATGTTATTTTGTCTCAATTAATTACTATAGAATGAAAGGTCAAAAAAAGTAAGGATTGTACCTTTAAGTGTTTCCATTGATAAGACCTATTAGAGGGATATATCCAGGTTCCACACACTGCAGCACCCACATGACACATGGAACAAGAATCCGGAGTCATTAATAACAGCATTATTAGACAAGGACAGGGACATTGTGTGAATTATTATCATGTAACAGCACAGCATTATAGCAAAAACATTAGTTAGTCAAATCATAAAATGTTTCACAGGCAAAAAAGAAACTGCATTTTCAAAAACACAATCATATGCAGAATAACGTACTTACGTATAAAAACAGACAAACAAACATCTTAACCAATGTATAGCAGTTTTACTCCTCTGCTATCCAATAAACATTCTGGTAGTGCTCCTCAGTGAAGAATAAAGAATCAAATTCTCCCAACATCACATGCATTAACATTAGTGGGCTTAATACTAACCTAGGTAACCTGACAGATCCACAAAAGGTGAATGAACTTGCATGTGATTGCCAGAGAAATTGTTACTTTATTCAGTGATCTGCACTGCATCAGAGCTGTGAAATAAACTATGTGATAAAAATAGATTGGGAAACATGATGTGATGTGAGAGTTCATTTTTTAAATTTCCTTATTTACATTTGAACCATTTCCCTTCACAACCTGGTCTAAGTCATGTTTTTTTAGCATTAGTTTGATAGTTTTTTACTGTAGCTCTTGTAATCAAATTGATGTAATCTCCCTAGATGTAAAATAATCCAATCCAATGATTGTCCCACACTGACTGCAACGTGCTCACCAGTAGAGATAGTAGAAAAAGGAGAGGACGAAGAAGGACAGCTTGCACCAGGCCTCCTTTAGGCAGAATTTGAGTGTGTCGCCATTCATCACGGAAGCTGGGTCGTAGAGCAGCTCCTTAGTGTCCGTCGGGGAATGGAAGTACCTACCACAGAGGGCAAAGACGACATCGCGGGTAGTTGACCCGTTCCAGACCCCCGGGGAGAGGGGGGACGCAGGGAGGTATGGAGGAAGGCGGGGAGAGAATGGAAGGAAATGGGGAAGGAGATAGTATGGAAAAAGATGGCATGATGAGTTAGGGGAGCACCATCATGCGGCAGACATGGGTGAAATAGATGAATCTGTGGAAAGTGACTGTTTGACTGTCCAGTTAAGCAACTGTAACTAGGCACAGCAGGCCTGCCATGCTTTGGATTTCTCCACATTCTTCAGTAGGGTGCATAGTAAAAGTGCAAGGAACTGATTAAATAAAATCTGTTGTAATGTTAGCTACAAATGTTAGCATGCTTATGACCTTTTGTAAAAAAACTAGCATTACTTTTAAATCTTAGTAGCACAGCTAAATATCTTTAACTGTAGGGCTACAGGTTATGTTAGAAAAAGCTTCGTCCGTGGCCGACAGATTCACTATGAGAGCCAGATTGCTAGTGTTTCAGGATTTAGGACAGGGGCAGGCAACCTATGGCTCCCGAGTCACATAAGGCTCTTTCGCCCCTCTCCAGTGGCTCCCTGTGGTTTTGGCAAAATTATATAGAAATTAATAACGGCTACTTTTAAAAATTTAATTTTTTATTGTCGTAAATGTGTAGCCATTACAGAATTAAAAAATGTTTTTACATTTCATCGTCATATGGCCTATCACCTTTTCCTTTGAATTTTGCTGAACCTCACTGGTGGTGGTTTATCTTGGATCTCTCTAGCTAAACTAAACATGGATTCCCAATTGAAAAAAAAAGTCTTAGCGGACAATAGATAATTTAACAGTGCGTGGACATATTTGTTTGCTTTCACTGCCAACCCAAAAAGTCTGAGTACCAAACAATCATAAATAGCCCACTGCGGAGTAGCCACCTCATGGTAAAACATATTAGTTAATGCTCATTGAGACCTTTGTTGATGGGTGATTTTAGACTGTTACCTTCATTATAAAGCCCAAATATTTTTTGCGGCTTCAGGCAGATTATTTTTTATATATATATATATATACATATATATATATATATATATATACATATATATATATTTTATTTTTTTTTTCTTATTTTTTTTTTTTTTCAGATTTATTTCCTTGTTTTATTTTGAAAAGCAAAGGTATACACGTATGTCCTGGCACAAAAAAATGTGCACCAATTAATGATTAGAGAAAAGTAAAATCAAACATTGAGTGAAGAAATTACTTCAAGGTATTACATCATAAGATCAAATCAGGAGTGAATGTATACTATTTTTTCTTCATTTATTCATTCAATCTTAAGGCTACTTAAATTAAATTTTGGTCAAATTGTGAGCAGAACTGAAAGAGTATATTGGTGTCAACTCTCACTTTTCTAATCATACCCAATTTATGCAATTCCAGCTGTTGACTGTTGAGGGACCCCAGTATGCAGAGATATTTAAATACACCATTTTGAAAATGTCAGTGTTCCTATTTCCTGCATAAACCTTTGGGGAAAAATCAAGTAGCTAGCTTTGAGTTTTTATCCAGCAGTCTTTACAGTTTGTTTTTTGTTTTTTCACAGATATCAACTGTCTGCTTGTGTATGTTTGCCTGGGTGGGCACCAAGGAAGAATGCAATATTTTCAGAAAGAAAGAAGGACGAAGCAGGCTTTGGAAATTGTAAGTTGATTTTTTTTTTTTTTTTTTTTGTCAATACAGGCAAAAAGTAGACATCAGTTACATCACAAAAGTAACTCTCGATAACAGGGGAAAAAAATAATGTTTCAATTTTCCCCAAGGATACTACATACTTTGACTAATGATGTCATGAGAACCGATACTCGCAATACCTTTCGACTCCATGATGAAAAAAACCCGGTGATACTCATTTATTTGAAAAACTGGAAGAACCGATACCAGTGTAAGAATCCGTGCTATGACTCTTCCGGAACTGATGGGGGCATTATACGCCATATAGTGTTACAGTCCATGCCTACATTCAGAGCAAGGGGGTGACGAGGAAGAGGAGAGAGCGGCTGCCTGCTAAAGCCCACATTCAGAACCAGTCACGGCCACACTTGAGGCCAGAAAATAGATCTGCTAGCAATATATGCAGTTTTAAACACCACTTTGTCTGTTTATTAATTGCTTTTAACTTGTTCCGAATTGCTTCTGAACCATCCGTGCTGTGTTTTGGTCCATGCTGGACGGAGCCTTGTACACCGGACATCTCCCTCTCTCCCCCAGCCCCTCCCCTGGGAGAAAGTCTGGAGGTCTCCCATGAGCCCAGCCAACACTCCATTAAATGTCATACACATCATCAAAAAATATCCCAAGTAAAATCAGTAGCATAATAAGCAGATATGTTCCATGTTATTTTGTTTAATTTCAACAACACAGAGAACAGCTTGAACAAGCTGCGTGTGAGCTAACGATCAGGGATTTCACTTGCAGCAGTACGTGACTGCGCAGCAGCTTGTTCAAGCTGTTCTCTGTGTTGTTGAAATTAAACAAAATAACATGGAACATATCTGCTTACTATGCTACTGATTTTAATTGGGATATTTTTTGATGAGCTGTATGACATTTAATGGAGTGTTGGCTATGTTTCGTCTACTTCCGAAACACAGCGGTTAGGGTGCACTTGATTTATTGTACTGGGATGTTTGGTTTTTCCACAACTGAACCACGGACGTCAAAAAACGCCATTTGCACCGGGACAGGACAAACAATAAATGAAACCAACGAAATTCCACACATTCTTGTGGTTGGCTCAGACGCTGTCAGCGTGATTTAAATAGTAAATATTTAAATAGTTTATTGAGTTTATTGCGGATGCTGTTCAATGTTTTTTACAACGAAAAATAGGAAAAGAGTAAAAGAAAAAAAGAAAAAATATAAGTAATATCAATCTGTTGATAGAAATGTTATTTTATATGCAAATATCATGCAAGTATTTCTTGTTTAAGTAGGACATGGGATCTTAGGATTTTTTATTTTTTTTATTTTTTTTTTTTACAGTGGTATTGACTTTGGTATCGAGAATCATGTAATTTTACTGGTATTGGCACCAACTACTGAATTTTTTGTATCGCAACAACCCTAACTTAGACCTAAACACAGAGTAACAAAAGGAGTGCTGATGTCCCACATGGGGCTAATTATTTCCATGTCTTCAACATCAAGCATCAGCAGGGGAGGATGAGTTCTTATTAGCCACATGTAGCTCTAGAGCAACCTGATCTCACAGAAATACGTGAAATGACCACAACCTCTTAACACCGCATTCCATGGTGGCAGCACGGGATGGGTTGAAATTACGTACCGGTACCATGGAAACAATGCCAATGTAAAGTCAATTAGGATCCTTTGTCGTGGTGAACACACGGATTCCCTGATTCAACAACATCCTGTATACATACAAAAACACAAAAGTGTTCTTCATATTAAAACGGCAAATATATTCCTCTGTTATAATGTCCCACCAATAATAATAATAATAATAATAATAAAAAAAATTTTTAAGATTTGGAAGTTGTAAATACTGAATTAAGAGTAAACTGTGGACTTTAAGGGGATGGTAAACACACTTGTGTAATCAGATTTTAAATATCTAATTTCTAAGTGGATGAAAATTAATTTACCCATATCTGACAGCACCCCCAGTTGTTGACTACACTCACATGATAGTTGAGGTCAAGAGCTCTCTATAACAGTTGCTCCCATGTCTGTACCCCATTTTGTTGCTGAAGCCTTCAAACATGCACTGAGGTCAAGGTTCAAAGCAGGAGCCATGTAGAATCCTCATACTGACATATGTCACTCTCCAAGTTGAGACCTTTCCAATGATGTATTTGGTTTAGCTATATGACAAAGTTTTGATTTTTTCATTTTGTGGACACAAGCCATGCCAGGTGTAGTTTCAGAGAGCACTTTGAAGGCCCAGTGTATAAAATGATTTTTGTTTGTTTCTTTGCTTTTTTTTCTTTTTTACTGTTGATAGTTACTAAAATAAGTCATCCTCGGACAATACAGTATTACTAAAAAGAAAATCAATAATAACAATAATTAAATAAACAAAAATAATATTAAAATTACATTGAAATTTTAAAATCTATTTACAGAGTGGAATGTTAGCCTAATAGATAACTTAGATACTATTTATTATTCTTTAGACACTTTGTTATTGCTTAGATACTATTTAGCCTATTATTGTATTTACTTTTAGCATGCTCTACTTTTATCTACTGTAGGCTATATGTTTTAATTTATTTAATAACAAATCTATTTTATGTTACGCCTACATCTTAATACTTTATGTCATTTATCATAGTTTAGTTCTTAACTCCAGTGTTTCCTCAGTGGGAGCCATCTGCACCGGGGGGCGAACGCTGGTTCTGTGGCGCTGGCTTTGGATCCGCTCTCCCCTGGTGGAGTGGAACGTGGCCCGTTTGCCAGGGGCAGCGGCCGCCTCCTGGTGCAGACGGCTCCATGTGATGGTGTTTCCTCTCTGTTTCTTCTGTACTCAGCCTTATTTTTTCTTCTTATATATTTATTTATTAGTGGCGTTTGGATTCGGTTACAGCAGACGGACGGCAATTTGAAATGGAATGAAGCCCACAGACGGCAGACAGTAGCTACAAAACAGTAGTTGAACGTGCCCCATCTGCCCACAGCACAATGCTTTCAAAGCCCTACGCTATCAAAAGCTGGCAAGATACATTTATTTTATTTTATGGCCTTGACATTAACCTGTCATATTGTTGCGTTTTTAAGGACACTTTCGTGTTTTTGTGTGTATACAGGAATGTTACATAGATATCATTGAGGAAAACGAGGTTAACGTGACGTTGTTGAATCAGGGAATCAGTGTGTCCACCACGACAATGGATCCTAATTGACTTTACATTGGCATTGTTTCCGTGGTACCGGCACATAATTTTAACTCATTACGTGCTGCCACCACAGAATGCGGTGTTAAGAAGTCGTGGTCATTTCACGTATTTCTTTGAGATCAGGTTGCTCTAGCGTTAGTTTTTTGGCACAGGGATGTTGTATGTAGCCACCAAGTGCATATTTACAGGGTTCATTACAGGTAATTAATTCATAACAAGTAGTTTTTAATCAGCTCACAGAGTTAATGTTAGTTAGCAAACCAGAACTGCTAAAAACCCTTTTAGACAACGAAACTGATGGTCACCTGCTAGAAATGAGACTTTGACTTTGCCACTGTTATCACTGTAAACTGCATGTGTGTACTAATATAGCTGACTGCTGGTTTTTAGTCATTTAGTCCACAGAGCCCATCACAGAGAATATACATTTTCCAATCATGTTTTGCAGGGTATGATGGGTAATGCAATTCAACCAGAAAGCTGCCATCATTATGCAGCCATAAAAGTGGCTAATGGATTGTGTGTGCATGTCCATACATACAGTATTGACATGCACATTCATATTTCTTATGGTCAGTTGACAAGTCATGCATGGATGAAATCTTTAATAATGCACCTTAAAATGAATCTTCATGTATTTGGAGTGTGACATAAGGGTTTTGTAACACTTGATGTAATTCCCATGTAGTTCAACAAAATATACATGCACACAGGACTGATGATGAGGTTAAGGAGGATAGCTAATAGTTTACTTCTAAAATTAGTAAATAAAATGCTGTTAACAATAACAAATAGCTTTTTGTCATAGACATATAGAGATGCTCAATGTGGACATATCACACACACACACACACACACACACACACACACACACACACACACACACACACACACACACAGAAGAGAGAAGGAGAGAGACTTTGAGAAGGATTCAGCTGACAAAGCATTTCAAGAAACTACGCTCTTAGAATTTCCCTCTGTACCCTCACACACATATTTTAAGAGTTTTTAGTCTGGCAAAAACATTCTTTTAATAAACAATGAAATATGCCCTATGAACGGACCAGTCAGTTACATAATTTCAAACACTGAGCCACTTTAAACACAGCTAGTGATGGTTTCCTCTCCTGTCTGACAGTCAGCGGAGCCATCAGGATTGCCCTGTACACCAGAGTGACCGCTGATGCAGGCCTTGCAGGACCCAAACTTGATTATTTAAAGGATATGATCACATTTATTTAACTATGTCTATACACACTGACATAACCATTGAAACAGCTTTTGCTTTCTGCCGACAGTGCCCGTCCGTGGCATAGACAGTACAGGCAAATGCTAAGGACACTGTCATCCATAGACGGTTCCACAAATGGGGTAGAAAATAAATCTAAATGTTCACCTTTCCCTAATTTTTACTAATACTATTACTACTACTATTATTTTGAAATTTTACATAAGGCCACAACAACATAACTACATAGCAAAGCCTACTTAACAATAGGAAGACCTGTTTTTCTGGGTTCCTGCCACTCCCCGGCCCCCTCCCCATCTCGTTACACTTTACCTGCTCTGCATGCAAGATGGGCAAGTTATCCAATGCCATAGGGATTCACATGATCGTTATAACATCAAAACGACAAAAACTCTCTGGTGCCCATTCAACTACCACTACACTACTGAGAAGACTGGATGTTGAGAGAAAGAACAATCAACAAATCTGTGTTAAAATCGGCAGGAGGAGAGCTTGTTGTCATTACCTTGAAGCAGCCAGTGGCCGCAACCAATAGCTCACAAAGATTGTATTGATTTACATTGTGAAGCATTCAAGCCCTATTCAGTAAAATTTGTATTTAGCAAAGGTAAATTATAATGTTCACATGACACAGTATGTTTACCTAATGTAATCTTGTAAAATATAGAACCCTGAGAAACTTGAATGAATACAGCTGTTTGAAGGAGAAGTGTGTTGATGTTTTCATAGCACTATAAAACAGATATTACAGAGGGAATTATGATGTATCATAAATAGTAAAAAAGTCTTTTTGTTTATTTTTTAAAGATGTTTTTCATGTAAAAGAAGGTAATGTTAAAGGTTGTTTTATGAATGTGTATTATTGAATTTCAATTCAAAGGTCATGGGTGCAGATCTGGTGACAAGTTTGGGGTGGGGGATCAGTCAGTTGTGATTTTTTTATTTATTTTTTTTTATTGCACGCGTGCAAATCATGCCCACAAAGCGCTTGAGATTGCCAGCATATTTCATGATATCATAGAGGCTCATCACCATCACCAAGTCATTCAAAAAGCATTACACAGAAAATCGTATGCTTACCTTTACTGTTTATTTCTCTTTAACAGCCTATAGTACAGCCAGCCATCACCCTCCTTTTCACTGCTTTGCTGTTAGTTAATGCTACTTCTAGTTTCAGGGTCTCAGGCATGTTATGTCCACTCACGTTCTCATCTCTCACCTCTCACAGATTCCCAATTCTCATCATCTTCCCTTTCTCCCAGTATATGGGACTACTTAAAGTACAACACATTCTAGAACATGCGCTTCAACTAGTAGCAGCAAAGTCTGGTAGCTCTGCAATTTACTAAGTTTTACTGATTTTTTATTATATTTTTCTCAACTGCTAATGGATACTCATGTGAAGAGAAGAGTTTATTCAAGAGAGGAGCTTTTTTCAGTCTGGAGGACACCATCCTATTCCAGCCGAGATGAAGAGGTGTTTTCGTGGTTGCCATGCTGGTGCAAAGGTGAAGGCTTGGAAGTGGAGATATAATCATCATCATCATCATCATAATCATCATGGGAAATGTCAACTCTCTCATGTCTCATGTGTTTTACGGAAACGTGATTGACTCAAAACATCTCAGACTCCAACGTGGATCTACTTAGCTTCACTCTTATATGATCAGGCAGAGACTCTAAAGCTAGTGGCAAGAAAAAAGGTGGGGGCCTGGCTTTATTTGTGAACCACAGATGGTGCAGTCCTGCATGTACACGAATTTCCTCCACTGCATAATACCACGGAGACCCGTTTGCCTCCTCCTCCACCGATGGGACTTGGATCTTTGTCACCACCGGACCCACCCGGGCGTCCTGCTCACACCACTCCTCATCGCTCACAGCCGAACTTCACTCCGGCTCCGCGGCGCTCTGCTGCTGCAGCTGCCGCCGCCTCTCTCACTAGTCCCGAGCAGGTGGCTCATCACATTGGGAGACGCAGCACAGCCGCTCCTGCCTCCCGCTACCATCCAGGAAACGAGCACCGCTCCGGACCTCCACCTTTCTCCTCTGCACGCCCGGGGACATCCACCGATGCTGTTCCTGACAGTCCGACCGTGCTTGTTGTCGGGTCATCTATGGTCCGACACGTGCACATCAAAGGGGGCCGCACCTCCTGTCACCCAGGTGCGCTCATTAAGGACATAAACAGCTCCGCCCTTCAACTTCTACGTCACCACCAGTCTGTATCAACTACTGTCCTGCATGTCGGCACCTGTGACCTCAAGCTTCAGCAGTCTGAGAAACTCAAAGATGACTTTGTCCGCCTCATAGACAGTATTACACACACAAACAATAAGTGCATCATTTCTGGACCACTTCCCCCGGCCTGTTTTGGGGACATTAAATTCAGCCGATTGAGGCAGCTGCACATCTGGCTGAAGGGTTACTGCTGCACCAGAAACACCCCCTACGTCGACAACTTCACCACCTTTCATAATAGAACAGATCTGTTTAAATACGATCGTCTCCACCCAAATCATGCAGGTTCACGTCTATTATGAATGAACATTGAGGTGACACTTCGCTCCTGCAAGGCACTCGGTGCATGAAGGTATGACAATCATAACACACCCTATCCTCCACTCTCAGTCTCTGCTCCCATCTACAACATTACTGTTCTCATTACAAATGGTCCTTATAGACACCGCCTGTCTACTTCCTGTGGGAACTACAGGTCAAAAAATTTAATAACTATCAAACCAAACCCCAAAATAAGTATAAATCCAAAATCAACAACAAATGCCTCTGATGAGTCCTACTCAACCCCCATGCCTTCAAATCAACATATGGCTTAGGACTGATACACTTAAACATAAGAAGTCTGTGCAACCTGGTTAAATTGGACCAACTAAAAATTCTTATTTCACAGACTGACCCTGACACCCTGGTCATTACAGAAACCTGGCTTAAAGACAACATCCATGACACAGAGGTTTCTATACAGGACTATAATTTACACAGAACAGAGTTGGAAGAAAAGGGGGTGGTGTGGCTGTATATGTCAAATCATGTTTATCTGTTACTGTTTTAAAAACTGTCAGTACACCTCATTCTTTTGAATTCATGGCTCTGAAAATCAACACACCCAGTAATAATTCCATTAATGTTGTAGCTGTATACAGACCACCTTCAGCTATCCCCAGTGCAATTACTGAAATAACCGACCTACTCTCTCAGTTCAACAATTCAGAAACACTGGTTTTAGGTGACTTCAACTTAAACTGGCTATCACCCGACTCAGATGGCTTAAAAGAGATGTGTGTCAACTTAAATCTGACGCAGCTTATTAATGAGCCAACCAGACCTAACCTGAAGGCCCCCTTAAAATCTAAGGTTTAATTTAATTTAAGATTTAATTCTGTATAACAGGAAGGATAAAATAACTGCATCTGGTGTTTTAAGCCTTGGTATTATTGACCACTGCCCTGTGGCCTGCATCAGAAATACTAAAACACAAAAATCACACTCTAAAATCATCATCAAAAGAAACTTTAAGCACTTTAATGAGGAAGCTTTTCTACGCAACCTTGCAAACAGTAATATACATCACACATCTGACTCATCAAATATTGATCTGGCTCTGGATTATTTCACAAACTGCTTTCTGTCAATCATTGATAATCATGCACCTTTCAAAAAACTCAGGGTTAAAAACAGACCAACCTCCTGGTTCACTACTGAACTATCGCAGTTGCTCAAGGCACGAGACAAAGCCTGGGCCTTAGCAAGGCTCACCGGTGAAGCTGCGCATTGGCTCACATTTAAACAATTACGAAATAAATGCACGTCGCCTTAAGAAAAGCAAAAGCCAATTACCACATAGAATTAATTTCCAGCTCTACTACAAACCCATCAAAATTTTGGAAAGCAGTAAATATAAAGAAAAACAAGTCAATAACTGTCCAGTAGACAAACCATCTGAGATCTGTGATGCTTTTAATGCACATTTTGCTGCTGCTGGAAATCAGTTTGACATGTTGTATTCTGGTCTTGCTTTTAATAGTCAGCCACCGTCCTCAAACCACATCTCTCTGTTTACACTGCAGCCTTTCACTTACCCCACTGTTAAAGACGCTCTTCAGAATATAGATTGCAGGAAATCAGCTGGTGAAGACAACATTGATCCTTATTTTTTAAAGCTCTGTGCTCCATTTATTGGAAAACACATCACATACCTGTTCAACCTCTCAGTTACTTCTGGAGTCATTCCTCAGGTCTGGAAATCTGCTCATGTAGTCCCGCTTCACAAGGGTGGTGATGAATCAAACCTTAACAACTATCGACCAATCTCCAAACTGCCCTGTCTTGTCAAGGTTTTGGAATCTCTTGTCAATAACCAGCTCAAATCATTCCTGTCACAAAACACTGTGTTATGTCCCACCCAATCTGGTCTCAGAGCTAAACATAGTACCATCACTGCAGTCACATCATTTACAAATGACATTACATGTGCTCTGGACAAAGGGAAATATTGTGCCGCCCTTTTTGTTGACCTATCAAAAGCATTTGATATAGTCGACCATGATTTGCTCCAACAAAGATTAAGAAATAATGGCTTCAACCTCAACTCCCTTAAATGGTTCAAAGATTATCTATCCGACAGACAGCAATGTGTAACATTAGGAAACAATCACTCTACATTTCTACCATTAACAAAGGGTGTGCCACAAGGTTCAATACTAGGTCCTGTCCTGTTTACCATTTATATCAACAACATTATATCCTCTATAACAAATTCTAATGCCCATCTTTACGCGGATGATACAGTTCTGTACTGCACCTCTAACACTGCACACCAGCCATTGAAATCCTCCAGCAAGCCTTCGACAAACTACAACATTCACTTTTCAATCTGAAATTATTTCTTAATGCAGACAAGACCAAATACATGATATTCTCAAGAACCAGAAATATTACAGATGACAGTTTACACATCACCACTTTTACAGGACACAGTATTGAAAGGGTTTCAGAATATAAGTATCTGGGCATCTGGTTGGATCAGAAACTAACATTTAAATTCCGTATTGACATATTGGCAAGTAAACTAAAACACAAAATCGGGTACTTAAATAGACACAAATTAAATTTTCCCTTACTTTGTAGGAAACAGATCATTGAGGCTGTATTCTTATCAGTTCTGGATTATGGTGATGTTATCTATAGACATGCTTCTGCATCCACACTCACTTCATTGGACTCAATTTATCACTCTGCACTCAGATTCATCACCGGTTCCAGTTACTCCACCCATCATTGTGTCTTATATGATAAGGTGGGATGGGCACCTTTATCTGTGCGAAGAGATATGCACTGGCTACTTTTCATTTATAAAGTTTTGAATGGTAACATGCCACCATACCTCAGCACTTTATTGAACTGGTCGCATAGTAATTACTCTACACGTTCAACTGATTGCTTAATGCTTGATGTTCCCCGCACTAACACTGAATTTGGTAAAACTGCTTTTAGTTCTTCTGCAGCATCTTCCTGGAACACCTTGCAACGTATACTTAAACTCAACACAATGGTTACTATAGGCCAGTTTAAAACTATGATTACTGACTACTGTACTTTAGAATGTAACTGTTTTTAAAGGTGTTCGGTCTGTTGTTATTTGCTCATTCTTTGTGATTTTTTTAATTGTTGTTTGTTGTGCTCTCGACATCATTGTAAGTGAGGGCTCGCCCTCAATGATTCCTCGAGATTTTAATAAAGGTTAAATATATTACTGTCAAGGAGATGTGTTGTCCAGATATTGAACTTTTGGCAGTTGGTATGAGGCCATATTATGTACCAAGAGAATTCAGTCGTATCATAACAGTACTTGTGTACATCCCAAACAAGGCAACTGCTGAAGTTCCATGTGAAGTTCTCCATGAACTTGTTGCTAAGATACAGACTAAACATCCTGAGGCACTATTGATAATATCAGGAGACTTCAACCATCTTTCCCTCTCCTCTCACCTGACTGGATTTACACAGTTTGTCAACTGTCCAACCAGAGAAAATAAAACCCTTGATCTGCTGTATGCCAATGTCAAAGAAGCTTACAGAGCCACTGCCATACCACCACTGGGCAGGTCAGATCACAACTTGGTTCTTCTGCAGACATGTTACAAACCCCGTGTGTGGAGGCTGCAACTAAACTCACAGTCAGGAAATGGATACCAGAGGCTACTGGGGCTTTAAGAGACTGCTTTGAATGCGGAGAATGAGGAGAACATCATGGACACTGATAGACAAGTTGACTGTTTACTGATTACATCAACTTTTGTAGAAACACAGTTAAACCTACAAAGACTGTACACTGTTTCCACAATAACACTCAACTCAACTTAACTTTATTTATATAGCCCTTTACAACAGCCAAGGCTGAAACATAGTGCTGTACATAAGCGCTGTACATAAATAGACAAAGCAACACAGGGACATAAAACAATTAACAGGAAATAAATACTAAAATACTGGTATACCTTGGATTTCCAGTGACATAAAGGCAATCCTCAATGAGAAGAAGGCAGCTTTAAGAGATGGTGACACAGCACAGCTCAAACAAGTGCAACATGAGTTGAAAGAAAAGACTTGATGAAGAAGACTTGAAGAGGGCACTAAGTTCCACGTGTTTTCGAGGGCACTTTAGACATGTTTATATGTTATACAAATGGCACATTATATAGCCTTAAAACAGACTAACTAGACAGACTACTCAAGTTAGTTTGTAGTTAGGATCAGCATCCACAAGAACTGTGTAGATTCAATATTGGACTGGAAGAACACACAGAGACATGGATGTATGAAGGAAATAAATCTCTGTGGGGCTCTGGGGGTCCTCCCCAGAACGTTTTCAATTAAGTAGATGCCATTTCCTGTATTCTAGTGCATTTTAACACCAAATTAGCACCAGATAATCCAAACTGGTTCTGTGAGATATAGTTCTGGCTCAATGTAGGGCCCAACATAAAAGTCATAGCAACAGTAATGTTTCATATCTTGGTCCTAATAGTCTTCTGGAGTTTAGTGTGTTTTTCCACCCAAGAGAGCAGTTGTGTTTTGGCAACCAGGAGGGCACTTAAGCGCGCGTTTTTTACCACCCAAGAGGGCAGTTTATCATGTTTTAACCAGCCAAGAGGGCAGATTAGTGTGTTTTTTCCACCCAGGAAGGCAGTTTAGTGTGTTTTTCCACCCAAGAAGGCAGTTTAGTGTGTTTTGCCAACCAGGAGGGCACTTTAGCACGCGTTTTGGCTCCCAACAGGACACTTTAGCGTGTGTTTTGGCTCCCAGGAGGGCACTTTAGTGTGCATTTTGGCTCCCAGGAGGGCACTTCAGTGCACGTTTTTCAATAATTGGGCCACCTCCACAACTTGTGTACAACACCAATGTGGCAGCCACCCCCCTCTTACACCTGTGTGTCCACCCTTGTCTGTCACAGAGATGGGGGTGAGGTTGGAGCTGGGAAGACTTTGCTCTGGGAAGGCTGCTGGCCCAGATGGTGTGTGTCCAAGGCTCCTCAAAGACTGTGCTGCCCAACTGTTTCAACCTCTCCACAAGATCTTCAACCTCAGTCTACAGTTGGGGCGGGTGCCGGCACTGTGGACGACTTCCTGTGTTGTGCCAAAATTTACATATATGAAATGGTGGAGAATTTTGGCGAGCATTTATTCAATAAATGCTGCCACAGAATAAATTAAAAATTATGTAACATCAATATTTCCTACACAGCTGAATTGCAGACTCCACTGCAGCTGTTAAATCAGTGCATGCACTGCTAGTCTTTAAGTCTTTGTCCTTAAAAATGCCCGAAAGGCTTCATTAAAAACCTTTTGTCTGCTGACGGACATATCTGTGTGCGATCCTCAAACTATTTTTATTATACCCGATGTACAACATGTCACTGAAAGCAAATTAGTAGCTACATATCTTCTTTTTTTGGTTGTGTGTGTGTCGCCTAGGAAACCAAATGTGTTAGGACCACCACTGAAACAGAACATTAAAATACCAGTTCTAATGTATTTCAAATCAAGATCAAACCGCTCATGGCTACCACGGATTGTTGATGTACATTGTTTTGATTAATTTAGCTTGTTTTACTGCAGCACTGGTTGTTTTTCACCAGAGAAGAGTTGATGAACATCAGGGAAACAACAGCAGATTATTTTCACCTCTTCAGTAGAATTATTGCACATTCTGGTTAAAGCAGTTATAAAGCCAAAGAGGAGGGAAAAGACTCAGCAACTGGCAGAGGAAAAACAGAGACTTTTCTTTATCTAATGAGGCAGGACAGTGGCTGGTGTAAGGATGTGACAGTAATTCTACAACACTGCTGTCTTGATCTAGATTTTTTTCTCATGAACTGTAAACCTTTCTACATCCCCTGTGAGTTTGCTTCATTCATTCTGCTTAGTGTTGACATTCCACTGTGTTTACATTTCATTGTAGGCCAACATGGAGGAGGCTCAACACATGATAATACCAGATACTGTGTGGACCAGACATACCCAGACTCCTTAGTTATTGTCCTTGGCAACTTTACCAAAAGGTAATTTCAGCCATGAAATACAGGTAGTTTATGAAATGCCTGACTAGAGAGGAAAACGATTTGCATCATTGTAATGCTACAATCAAAAGTGCCTATCACATTGTTTCCCACTCAGACCGTGTCATGGTGGTGTGGTTTACAGCTACGCTCACAAAGCTAAGGCTGCAAAAGGAAGACGCCATCAGGAGTGGGGACAAGGACACATTTAATTACACTAAGTACAGGTTTAGCAAGGCAGTGAGACAAGCTAAAAGACCAGGAGTGCAAACTCATCACAGGTGGAAAAGATGACAAAGATGCAAACCCTCTTCTGGGGTCTGAGGGCAAGACCAGCAAGATTTATTTATTTTTTAATCAGCTTTAAACTGTTGATTTCCTGTTAAGTTCAGCATGAGGATATAGGTGAAACTCCACCCTATAATGAATGTAATATTACTGCTACAAAAGTAATGTAAGGGACATGAAAGGGTAATGTAAAGGTTCACGGTATTAAAAGAAAACAAGGTAACAATTTAGATTACAGCCCGCAACGTAAAGTATAATTATGTGGAGTTCGGATGTAATTTTTTTGTACCAACAGTGTACCTGTACAGTACGTACATGTAGGTACAGGGGAACAGGATGTGAAGTTATGGAATAAAGGGGTAAGAATTCAGGAACTCATAAAGAACTTGTACTGTACTTATTTTTTAACTACGGAGTACCTATTTCATTATGACAGGGTACATACGACCTCTGAGCGATAATCTGGAATTTTGGGAGGAATTTAAAAAGAATTTATGATGTAGTTATTATTTAACTGCCAGGTACCTATTCTATTATTACAGGGTACAGTGTGACCATGGACGTTTTAGGGAAGATGGAATGATATGATTTCTGCAGCACTTCACAATCCAATGTGATTTTATTTATTTACTTCAGAATGACCTTACGTGAATGAGGACGATGCTTCATTTTTTAGGTAAACAATTATCTTTTATAGACATATGCACAACATCATTTATTTTATTTTTATTTTTTATCAAATATTTTTATTAATTTTCAGTTTTTCCAAAGGACAAATAAACAAAACATCTCTGTGGTGACCCTCCCTCCTACCCCCCAACTCCCTCTAGTCATGCAAACATTCAGATTGCGATCTAATAAATTGTGGAAGAAAAATACATAAATAAAAAATGAAATAAATCAATTCATTTTGGTAGATCTCGAACGTAATTTAACAAAATAAATAACATTAAATTATACTGTTCAGTTTTGTATATGTTTCAGACCACATTGCTACCGTAGTTTCATCAGCCCCGTGCATTCTGGCAACAGAAATTACCTTGACAATTATATCAAGGAACGTGTTCAGCCATTGTGAGCGTGTAAGTGTATGGGGTGGTTGCCAGCATTGGGCTAAAATCTTCTTAGCTGTAGTCAGTCCTGATAATGCTATTCTATCTCCCTCTGTGGAAAATAAAAGTCATTCAAAAGTATGGCTTTGGGAGTACATGGTAAGACTCTTTCTAGCACAGCTGACATTGTAGATGTCACCATCTCCCAGAAGCGGGTCACAGGCTCACAATACCAGTACATATGCAAAAATGATCCTACATGTCCTCCTTCAGTGCACAGATCACATAGTGGAGAAGAGATAATCTTCTTTGCGTATTGTTTCCTTGGGGTAAGGTAAGTTCTATGTATAAAGTTCATCTGAATTTTTTGGTGATCAGGATTCCTTGAACATTCAACAACTGAATGCCAAACTTTTTTCCATTGTATGAGGTCATCATTGACAGATACTTTCAGGTCTCTTAACCATATATTTTCAACATGGAGAGATGTATACGATGTCAATAAAAACCGAGAATACAATACAGATACCATACCCTTATGACCATTTTTGCTTAAGATAATATGCAAAGCATGAGAAGTGAGCTTTGTGTTCCATGGGACTCCATGAGCTCGCATGGAGGACCTCAGCTGCAGGTATAAAAAGAAAGAGAAGCCAGGCAAATTGAATGATTTATGTAAGTCATCAAAGGAACAATGGCCATTTTCATCAAAAATATCTTCTAAGACATGAATAGCTTTATCACCTCATGCAGGATAAGTGAATGGAGCTTTACCCACAAGTAGTGAATAGTTATTAAAAACTGGGGTATTCTGATGCCATTTCGAGTCATATTTTAGTATTTTTTCTGCAGCATGCCAGACAGTGAGGAGATGAGAAACTATAGGACCCAGTTTTTGTTTAGAATGTTTAGATGGTATTGCAGAATGGAATAGATCTTGTAGCCTGTGGGGAGAAGCCAGCCTTTCCTCCACAGGCCTCCAAGAAACTGATGCAGTAGGGTTTAACCAAACTGAGATAGGGTGAAGAATGTAGGACCAGAAATAAAATTTAAAATTTGGAACTGAAAGACCACCCTGACCTTTAAATCGTTGTAATGTGGACATTTTAATAAGAGGTCGTTTCCCCTTCCATATAAATTTAGATACTAATAAGTGAAGTTTTTCCCAATATTTGGGAGGAGGGGCTAACGGTAACATGGAAGACAAAAAATGAACCCTTGGCAAAATGTCCATCTTAATAATGGAGACACGGGCCTGCAATGAATGCGGGGAATGTGGCCATTGTAACATAAAGTGTGTTTAATTTTGAATTTAACGGTAACAATGATGATTTGGACCAGTTAATTTTATAACCAGACAAAGTTACTAAATGTGTCTAGAATGTGTGGAATAGAAGAGGTTGTCTTGTCTGTAAACAGTAATACATCATCAGCATAAAGCTATATAATGTTTAGTATCATTATTAGTAATAGGTGCGATAAGTAGATGTTGTCTTATTGATTGAGCCAGTGGCTCCAGCGATAGAGCAAATAATAGTGGGGAAAAAGGACATCCTTGACGGCAAGAACGTGAGACAGGAAATTGAGATGTTATGGCCTGTAGCAATTGCAGTGGAGAGGTTACTATACAGCAATTTTGTGAGTTTAATAAAATCTGAGTCAAAACCCAATCTTTCCAGGACCATCCATAAATAATCCCACTCTAGGTGGTCAAATGCTTTTTCAGCATCTAAGGACAATACAGTGCATGGTGACTCAAAATCTTGAGCTGCGTGGATGATGTGTAGCAGCGGGCGCATGTTGTCCGATGCTAATGGGGATTTGATAAAGCCTGTCTGGTCTATGTATAAGTTTGGTCATGTATGATTCCATCCTTGTGGCTAAAACTCTGGCATATATCTTTATTTCTGTGTTCAAAATGGACAGGGGTCTGTAGCTGCTGCACAATGTAGGATCTTTATTGGGTTTTGGCAAAACTGCTGAATTGGCATCATTGAAAAAAGAGCATTGTTCATTTGATGAATAAATCATATCCAAAAATAGCTGACCAAGTTCATCATTTGATGTAGAATTCATGCAGAATTCCGTCACAACCTGGTGATTTCTCTTTTTTCATGCCTGGGATGGCTTCAAATAAATCAGTAAGGGTGATGGGTCTACTAAGTTGACTGGCTTCATATTAATTAAGAGAGGGTAGTTTCAAATTATCAAGAAATTGTTTACATTTGGGCTTATCAAGGGGAATTTCTGAGGAATATAATGCAGCATAAAATGAGTGAAATTCTGCATTTATTTTTGGGGGATCTGTGTTATAATAGATTGTTGTGATTTAATAGTAGTTATGTTTGAAAATGTTCCTTTTTTTTGCAGTCTCATAGCCAGGAGATGACGAGGTCTGGCACTGTTAAAATAATAATTCTTCTTACTCTATGAATTTCAAATTCTGCTCTAGACCTCATTAGAAGATCTAGATCCTTTATGATTGAGTCAATAATCATCTTTCTTTCCTCTGAGAAACCCAAATGTAATTGTTAGAGTAAGAGTATACAGTTTAGATTTGAGTTGCATAATCATACCCATTCTGGACTTGTTTAAATGAGAAGAAAAAAGTATGGATGCATTTCTAATACATCTTTTACAGCGTTCTATAATATGTGTGGGTCTACAGGATTCTCGACATTGCCCATATTTTCAGATAAGAACATGGAGAGTTACCCTCTGAAATATGTACAAAAATCATTGTTTTTCAATAAAGTTGTATTGAAGCGCCATCTAGTGGCCTTAATCTGTGTATTCTTGAGAGTTATTTTGGCTGTAACTACACTGTGATCAGACAGCAAATTTGGAAGTATATTTACATCATGGACTTGCGAAAAAGCAGAAGGTGAAGCCAGCAGATACTCTTTTCTAGAGTGAGTTTTATGTCTGTTAGGACAGACAGTATATTGTCTGGGAGAAGGGTTACTAATACGAAATAAATCAACGAGACTGAAATCTGATACTAAGCCTTGAAATGCAGCAGAAGCTTAATTTTGGGAGTGCTGGTTCCCTCTATATGATCGATCCAGGTCAGGGTTTTAATGTGGCATTCATATCCGCTCCTATAACTGCAACATCCTGCATGTTGGATAAAAGTTCAGTAATGTATTTGAAAAATTCTGGATCAAATAAATTTGGAGCATAGATTGAAATAAAACATATTTTTTGTCCAGATATAGAAACTTTCAAATAGGCTATTCTGCTGTCTGTGCTGCCCAATTTTTCTAGAATTGATAAAGAGAGATTACGCTTAAGGATGACCAGCGAACCGTGTGATTTAGAATCAAATGAAGAGGAAGCAGCTGTATAGCATTTCCTGTTAGCAAATCATTTAACATCTGAAAATTGGAGCTTTCATTCCTGAATGAATGCCGCATCAATATGTTGTCTGTGAAAATAGTCTAAACACATTGTGCATTTAATTTGTCCATTCAGCCCATTAGCGTTTATACTTAGTACTTTAAAGGGCCAGTGTGTAATATTTGGCATGGTTTATTATCAAATCTGAATCTAAATCTGAATATTCTACCCATTAATATGTTTATATAAGTGTATAATCGCTATAAATAAAATTTGTTTGTTTTTCGTGGCCTTATAATTATGCTTTTATATACACACATATATATATATATATATATATATATATATATATACAGTATATATATATATATATATATATATATACATATATACACACATATATAGCAAGGGCCTTGCTTTAGAGAGGTTGCCGTCTTGCGCCGCCATGTATGTACGGCAGACCGAGCGGACAATCCAGCCAGCCAGAGAACGCGTTTCGCATGTATAAATAAACCAACGAAGACAGCGGAAGGAAGGAAGAACGAGGAGGAAACAGCAGAGAGTGTTAGAGAGTAGTGAAAAGTTTTTTTAGTTAGAAAGTTTGCGAATGGACCACACTTACCACGCAACAGGAGAGAATGAACCCGAACCGTCATCTGCGAGGAAAAGAAGATAAAACTTCACTGCTTGTGATGCACTCTCTGTGGCGCTTTTCCTCCTGATGATATATGTCCCCAACGATGGTAGCACCGAATCCCATTCTGTGCAGCAAAATGGGAGCAGCATCCAACACATGGAGTTCCTCATCTGTATACTCCGACTCAAACAGATATGGCTCTGGATCTGTGTCCACTACAAGAAACTCTTCAAAATCACGTTCAAAGTCGTCCATTGCAGCTACTAAAGTCCGGAGATATTGCTAGGCTAAATAAACAGCTGAGCTCTGTTTACAGGCTAAGCTGTCAGTCAGTGTGCGGGCTGGAGATTGGTGGAGCAGAGAGGGGAGGGGGTACCCGCTAGGTACTGTAAACGAGTATGTTTATATTAAGTGTGTGTTTGGGACGGAGTCTTTTACCCCCTGGAGTGTTACCAGAGTTTTTGGAGTGCTCAAATAAACGGGCCTTTTTCCCAAACGCTTCTCTGGTCTCCTGCTTGTGAGGGATTCATTACAATATCGTAACATGGTTTAGATTTCTAAATAAACATTCACCTCATCGCTAGATACCTAATCCTGAAAAACTTGTGTCTGAGCAAGGCTTTTTGTCCCTACGAGGCCACCGTCATTTACCCGACAGGAGGGGTGAGCGAGTGAGCCCTGCAATCTAGAATTTGACCACTGATGTCACTGTTTTCAACGGTTTTCAACCCATTTTAACACTGGCACTTTAATGGACGCCATGTCATCATTTCGAACTTAAAGGCTAAGTTCGTTTTTTGACACCTAGGCCTTATTTTTAGGAATAAATACGGTCGTAGACTCACCCAGACAATTTTGGTGGAGCTCGGAGCCGTTTTCGAGCAATTTAGATCCATCCGACGGCGTTTTCTCTCATGCCATAGAAGCGGACGGGGCCAGACATCGAAGCCCCTAAATTAGACATTATCTGCTGCGAAACTGGCTCATTTCACCTACATTTTATAAATGAATGGCCAGTGTTATCACTATGTCAGCTCAACTTCCTTGTTATGGTCATCCGGGGCTTTACAAGGATGGGTAACTTTTGATGACGTCATAGACGTGTGCCGCAGGAGCGCAGCTGAGTCCAGCCGGCGCTAGGCTAGGCTATACAGCTACACAGCTATTCTTGTGCAACGTGACGGAATATTTATCTGATGTAGAAGTGTCTGATGACGACTTTGAGTATGATAGATGCCCGTATCGTTTTGAGCCAGAATACACCGACGAGGAGCTATTTGAAAGGAGGATGCAGAGGGAAAGAGCCGAACAGCTGGCCAGAGAACACGCGACCACTGCACGTCCACGAATGGGGGCTAACTGGTGGTGTTGTTGTGGACACGCCACAGACAACAGAAGAGGAGAGCCTTTGCTGCTCAGAGTGGGACTTGAGACCAGAGGAAACACGTATTGATGCCGCCCAAAATACGTCTACACTGGAAGATTTTTCTGCCATGACAAACCGGGCTGTGGTAGAGACTTTTTTTCATGTCCCGAGAGTCAACTGGCAGACGCAGCCGAAGCCAGCAGGACCGAACGGACAACTTTCGATAGAGTAAGTAGCCCATACAAATGCAAAAAGGGTATATTTTCTATGAGTGTTTGCTTTATAAATAAATAACTTGGGTATGATGTCTTTACTTTGTAGTTATGTATGATCTGGAATGCAGACAGCAGACTCAGGCTATTACACAGAAAAAAACAATGTAGAAACACGGCTGACAGTTTCATAGATATGAGTTTAGCATTTAGGAAATTCACTTCAGTGTGGTTTCTGGAGCGGAGTGAGCGCTGGAGACCCGGTGACTGACCCTCCTCAGTTCTTCCATAGGAATATTCGGGTCCATTTTCAGGACAACAAGTCAGAGCTTTAGTAACTCCGGGTTTTTCAGAGGAAGCCTGTGGAATGTGAACTTTGTCCAACTAGTCTGGACAAAGTGGAAAAACGCAATGACAAACCATGTTGTACCCGTGTAGCTCCTAGCCTAGCGCCGGCTGGACTGTGCTCCTGCGGTGCGCGTCTTTGGCGTCATCAAAAGTTACTGACATGGTGATAACACTGGCCATTCATTTATAAATTGTAGGTGAAATGAGCGAGTTCCGCAGCAGTCTAATGTCTAATTTAGGGGCTTCGATGTCTGGCCCCGTCCGCTTCTATGGCATGAGAGAAAACGCCGTCGGATGGATCTAAATTGCTCGAAAACGGCTCCGAGCTCCACCAAAATTGTCTGGGTGCGTCTACGAGCGTATTTATTCCTAAAAATAAGGCCCAGGTGTCAAAAAACCGAACTTAGCCTTTAACAAAATTCATGTAAACCATAAAAGAGATCAACCTTTGACAAAGTATAAATTCCGGACCAAGTCCGGTTATTTCATGAAAGGAATCCCCCTTCCCAAATCCAGGGTCGCCACAACCCATTAAAACACACACAAAACATATCACACAAACATTAACCAACCCATGAAACCCATTACTTTCCCTCGCAAGACAAATGTCCCCTCCCATGTCCATAACCTGAAGGCTCCTTATATTCCACACAGCCTAAACCTATGGAGCAGTGACATGCCTCCCTGATAACGGTTTCTTCATAATAACCATACCCTAGGTGGAATCCATGAGCTAATAGGCAATGTGAAAATAATAATATTGGTTGAATAAAAATATTATTATCGAAATAGACAACGAGACCAAAACAAAAATATTTTTACATTGATAAATAAACATATCCTAAATAAACAAGCAGACCATTTGTGCATAGACCTGAGTACTTAGCCAAACCGGCACATTTATATGTCCTTTATTTAGACGTTTACCAACAGCCAGAGATTGCGACTGGGCGATTACAGACAGTCAAATGGAGCGCTAGGCTGAAACAGAGTTTGCAACAGAGTCTGGCAGACCATCCCGGGCAGAGCTGGTATCAGTAAGAGCCAGACGAACTTTCTTCACATAGAAATCCATGGCCTTTGTAGCATCTGTGAAAGTGAAGGTTTGATTCTGGAATGTGGTGAGTAACTTCACTGGGTGAGAGATGTTGTTCCTCAGGCCGGCCTCCTGGAGACGGGTCCTGACAGCCTTAAATTCCGCCTGCTGCCTTCATAGATCTGCCGAGATGTCAGGATAAATGCAAATTGTATGTCCTCAGAAGGTGAGCTTCCCTCCTCTCTCCCCAACCAGTCGTTGGATGGTAAGCCTGAGTTGGGTATAATGCGTTACAAAGTACAAAGTACAAAGTAACGCATTACAGTACTTAGGTTACTTGTTACTGCAAAAAGTAATCAAACTCGTTAGTTTGCTGTTTGAGTAATCGAATACTTAAGTACATTTTCAAACAAGACATCAATTACTTCCGTTTTACTTACTACTTTTAGAACGCTGGTCCTTCAGCTCCGAAACAGCAACGGCTGTCGTTTGGTTCAAATAACGGAGATAACGTTAAACCTATCGGTCTGAAAGAAGCCACAGAGCTTGTGGCTCGCTATGTGGTCGGAGAGATGCTGCTGTTGTCTACGGTGAAGTCTAAATAGGTGGAGTAGGACTCGCTGACTCAGGAATCAGGATTATGCCTGGTACACGCTACACGCAGGTACTCACCAATTATCCCCGGTCGTCTTTCACAGCGTGTGTGATGTCATCGGGTTATTCTTGTCCTATTTTTATCACTTTCACTATTATTTGAGTCAGAACTGTGTGTGTTCATGTGCCAGCCGACATGTTGTTGTAGTCACCTAAAAGTGTCAGCAGATGGCAGGAGCTACATTTGAAGCGCCATATGTAACTATGAAGCTACTGTATCTTCCACAGGAAGTTCTGACAAATGTTTCAGAATAAAAGCCTATTTAGAAAATGGAGGGATTCCCTCAGCCGAGGTTATAAGGGGCTTTTAATTTGAAACAAGTGTTGAGTTTGAAATGATGGTGCGATATGTTACTTTACAAAGACAATGGAGCGGATAAAAAGTAAATATATAAACACACAGAGGGATAATAATAATAATAAAGGGTTATAATAAATAACGGACCTCTATAATGTAGTAATGAGCCTCTGCAGTTGTGGTGAGTAAAAACCCCGCAGCTATTTGTTAATGTTATTACTTTATGTCAGACCGTGAGGATGTACCATTGTTTGCTAGCTTGATGGTTATGACAGTGACGTTAACGTTAACTCAGCGGGTTGACAAAGCACCTCTGCTGTTTCACACAGTCATTTTCCCCTTTTACTCTGTGTGGTAACATCCCTAGAGGAAATATTAAAAGTGTTGTTGTCATACAGTTGTCCACGGCAGCAGATCGTTCTGTGTTTCTACTGGTCAAAGTGACGGCTGTGATGGGAGAATTGGATCTCAGTGAAGGGCAAGTGGTCCATAACTTTAATTTTGGAGACAAAAAAATGTAGGCTTAGCGCCCTTTGGTCCATTGCCCAATAGGAAATGTAGAATACTCAAAAGTACGTCTCTCCATGGCGTTAGCCGCTGTCTCTAGGTCACTTACTTTAGTGTGGACTGTTTGAATGGCGGCATCAAGCTTCTCTAGTTTATCATTAATAGGTTTGAGATTCTTGTCAAATGCAGATGATATTTCTTGACATCATTCTTGACGCCCGTCTCTCACCATTATCCCGAACGCCGATTCATTTTGTCAATTGTAGGTCCACTTTCTCCGGTGCTTCGAAGATTCTAACGCAATGTCATAGAATTACAGTGAAAAGGTTACAAAAACGTCCGGAATATGTAGGCATATACTCTCAAATGTTGCCTTCTGTATTAAGATCCAGGGTTTTGAATTAATTCAAATTGTTTGAAAAGAAACAGCGCAACAGGAGTCAGCGTCCACGCTACATGTCACCGGAAACCGGAAACCCATGAAGCGCACACAATTCCGTCCTATGCACAACATAATGAAAAGAGCAGTATTTATTTGGGAACAAAAGTCCAGGGGCCTGTATCACGAAGCAGGATTAATGTCTTAGCGAGGTAACTTCAGGGTTAACCCTGGGTTTTCGGTCTCACGAAGCCGGTTCAGTTCTTATCAGGGTAGATCACCATGGTAACATACTCTGAACCGCTATCCTGCTCCGGAGCAGGGTAAGTTCAGGGTTGAATCTGATCCTATAAAAAGCACCACCCACTGGCCAATCCACTGTGCAGCCCAGTCATGACGGGAAGTTTAATTAATTTGATTGATTTTGATTTGAAAGTTTATTTTGAACATTAAAAAAGAAAAGAAAGCAACAAAAACAGACAATGAAAAGATTGTTCAAAATCCACCCCTTCATAAGAAAGACACTGATAATTTGCGGACACTTAATAGCACCATTGATTAGTGCCAACATTTTTTTTTTTTTGGAATAAATGATCCCTGTTAAAGATAATGGGCCTAATTGACAGCTTTGCTGCTGGAAATGTGGAAAGTAGCCTATCATGTCTACACTTCATGGTGTTTGAGCAATTTTCCTTTTTGTTTTTTAAAGAGGGAGACTAGGTATATTTTTGCGCAGCTGTTAATTTCAATCTCAATATCAGGATGATTTTATTGAGCCTATCACTTTGGTGCTGATATGATTTAATTGTGGCGTCAGCTTTAAGCTTTATTGTAGCATATATAACGTAATGACAAAGAAGACCAATTTATTGGATGCAATGATGTTAGACGATAATTGTAATACACGCAATTCATCTGTGCGGCATTGATTTCATGGGATTCAAGGGTGTGATCAGTGTCAGATGTACAGGTACAGGTACTGTAGCTACTTGAACCAGTGATGAGTAATTTAACCTACACATAATTTTATTTGCAACCTTGTTTTGTCTTGACTTTTCCCTCTCTCCTCCTCTATTTCTTATTTCCTGACCCATTTTTTATGTGATTTCATTGATGTTTTGACATCAATCTCTTTGATAAGCTTTTAGTGGCTTCTAACCTCTCCGGCACTTTTCTTTTTTTAATCTTGTAAATTTTATACTGTCTGTTTTTAACATTATGTGCAAATAAACTAATCTAAACTAAAACTAAACATCATTCATCCCGTTATGCGTTGCCCCGCATGTTTCCTCCTCCTGCAGCTGCCATGGTGTTGGCCTTTTCTGTAATGTTGCTTTTCTCATCCTCATATTTTAGTAGAATTAATCTCTGATCCTCACGAGAAATACTTTTTTTTCCTTACATACAGCACTCAGTGACGCTCAGTGACGCTCAGTGACGCTGCGCTTCTCTCATGATTGTGATTGGTCCACTGCGTGCGCGTTCACAGCTCTTGATAAAGCAACTCTAGGTTGAGTTACTGAGTTGATATCGAGCGTTGTGATACCGATTATCCTGATTGCCATTGTTAGGGTTAGTCAACCCAGGATAGGTCTGGGTAACCCAGGAAAGGTTGATCTCGCTTTGTGATACAGGCCCCAGGGGACACTGTTGGCCTAAAGATAAATACAAATAAAAGAAATACAAATATAGCTATAGCCTATATAAGATAAAACACAAGGTCCCCCCTTGTTACATGCACTTTCAGAGTAACGATGGAGTCTACGGGCTGTAATCTAAAGCAAAGTTACCTTCCCCCTTAATACACGTTTTTTCAGAGTAACTATGGGGTGTGCTTCTTTTAAGTTCAACATTGTTATAATGTATGCTGACTACAATATAAATGGTTGATTTTGTTCCCATTTATAGCTGTCTATGACAAAGTATATACAAATTTGCCCCACAGTAACTTGAATAAAACAAATGGATTACCCATCTTACCACCTTCCTAATGTTGGAACACAAAAGTCCTGAACATCAATTGAATTAACAAAGAACATGGAACACAAATTAAAAAAATAAACAATGAATGTAAACATTACAAATAATATGTTTATGAGAAAGTTAACAAATATCAAAATAACAACATTTAACTATTACCTAATATTACAAAACATATACAAACAGAACTATGTTACATTATACTCTCAATCAGTTATCAAACAAAAACCTTTTAAAAGAAAAACAGAATATGACTTAAGAACTATTCATCAACCACATTACATTCTAAACTTATGGTAACACTTTACAATGAGGCACACAAAATTAGAGTAGTTACTGAGGAACGAATGAGGAACTAATGAGTAGTTACTGAGGAACTAAGGTACAAAAAATTAGAGTAGTTACTGAGGAACTAATGAGGAATGAATGAGGAACTAATGATGAACTAACTATTAGTTAATGGTCAGTTCTTCAGTAACCCCGGATCAAATTTCAGAGGAGTAGTTACTGAGGAACTAATGAGGAACTAACTATTAGCTAATGGTTAGTTCTTCATTAACTCATGATCAAATTTAGTTAATCACGACTTAATGATTAGTGAACCAGTTACTTCATCAGTACAGAATCATTACTCAATAACCTGTCCATTAGTTAATCTTTTTATGTCCTAAAGTAAAATGACACATGAGTAGTCATTCTAGTGACTTTAGTAGTCTTTCATTACTTCATCATCATCTTTACAATTAGTTTCAAAAATCACAGACAGCAGGATTCTTGAGAAGAGTTTTATTCATTATTTTCAGACCACATACACATTAATATGACCATCCATGTTATTCTGTACAATGCTGCCTTAGTAGAAATGACCATTAACTAATAGATAGTTCCTCATTAGTTCCTCAGTAACTACTCCTCTTAAATTTGATGAGGGGTTACTGAAGAACTGACCATTAACTAATAGTTAGTTCCTCAGTAGTTCCTCAGTAAGTACTTTAATTTTGTGTACTTAATTCCTAAGTAACTAATCATTTTCTTGATCTCCACGCCCCTCTCAAAACCCGGACGGTCACCTTCCTGCACTCAGCCCCCTGGTATCCCAGCAAGCTGTGGAAGATGAGGACAGTTGGGCGTGCCCTTGAGAGGCACTATGTGGCCGTAGGCCTGACTGTCCACAAACAAGCTTACAGAGAACACCAGAAGGCTTACGCTAAATCCCTCAGGGCTGCACAGACACAATTCTACTCCAACATCATAAACAATAGCCCTGGAAACTTCAAGCAACTTTTCTCCACTGTAAACCATCTGCTCAAACCCCAAATTCCACAACACACAGTGGCCACAGAAAAGAGGTGCAATGATTTCGTCACCTTTTTCAGGTAGAAGGTGAACAACATCCGCTCTCACCTCTGTAGCTCCCCCGCCTCACATGTTTGGGTTGTGGAACCACGACCTGGGGTTACTAAACCTCTATGTTGCTTCTCCACCACTACACAGCAAGAGGTTGAAGATATCAAAAACAAAATGAAGCCAACCACCAGTGCCCTGGACCCTTTCCCCACAGCCCTGGTGAAATCCAACCTCCCTGTTCTTAGCCCCCTTATCACCAAGATCATCAACCACTCCCTCCAAGCTGGCCATGTCCCATCTCTCCTGAAAACTGCTGTCATCAGACCACTTCTCAAAAACCCCACCCTAGATTCTAACGTTCCTCTCAAACTACTGGCCTATTTTCAACCTTACTTTCATCTCCAAAGTATTAGAGAAAGCAGTTTCCGCTCAACTCCAGAACCATCTCAAACAAAACAATCTGTTCAAAAACTTCCAATCTGGTTTCTGCCCTGGCCATAATACGGAAACGGCTCTGGTAAGCGTCACCAACGACCCCCTGATGACATCAGACACTGGCTCTACATCCCTCCTCATCCTCCTGGACCTTACAGCGGCATTCGACACCATAGATCACAACATCCTCCTCCACCGTTTGCACTCCATCATTGGCATCTCTGACTCTGCTCACAACTGGTTCACTTCATACCTCACCAGCAGAACTGAGGACTTTGCAATTGGAAAGGCAAGAGCTCTCACCCATAATGTCACATGTGGTGTCCCCCAAGGTTCAGTGTTGGGTCCCACCCTGTTCACTCTCTACATGATTCCCCTAGGCCATATCATCAGTAGGCATGGTATCTCCTTCCACTGCTATGCCAATGACACGCAGCCATATCTCAGCACAAAACCCACTCCCTCTACACCCCTGCCACTATCCATACTGACTTCCTGCCTGGAGGAGATAGAGGTATGGATGAAGCTAAATTTCATACAGCTAAATAGTTCAAAGACAGAAGTTATCCAATGTGGCACACTGCACCAGGTCCAGTCATCCACCATCACCAGCATCACTTTGTCTGGCCAAAACACCCCCCTCTCCACATCCGTTATTAACCTGGGGATTAGAATGGACCTCCACCTCACCTTTGAGACTCATATCAAACACCTGTGCAAGACGTCCTTCTTTCACCTCCGGAACATTGCCAAACCCCCCCAGGTCCAACCTGTGGAACGCCCTCCCTGACCACCTCAGTGCACCACAGTCTGTGGATACTTTCAAGAAAGGTCTAAAAACTCACCTCTTCAACAAAGCTTTCCACTGACTTCTTTTTTGCTTTCCTTCCTTTTTCCAATCTGGTTTCCACGCTCTTCACGGCACTGAGATGGCTCTGGTCAGGGCTTCAAATGATTTGCTGCTTGCAGCAGACTTTGGACTGTACTCCATCTTAATTCTTCCTGATCATAGCTCAGCCTTTGATACTGTGCATTACAATGTTTTGATCAGCCGCCTGAGAAACAGTGTGGGCATCAGTGATGTGGTGCTGGACTGGTTTATTTCATGTCTGTCTAATAGGTCATTTTCTGTAATGCTGGGAGATGCTTCCTCAACCTGTGCTCCTCTCTTTTGTGATGTGCCCCAGGGGTCTATCTTGGGTTCTGTCTTGTTTACTATATACATGCTACCCCGGGGGCAAATCCTTCGTAGATTTGACATTGATTTTCACTGCTACACGGATGACACCCAACTGTATGTCCCTCTGATACCTGATACCACGGATGTATCAGGCATTTAATCCTGCCTGACTGAAATTAAAAATTGGATGTCCAAAACATTTCTACAGCTGAATGACTCCAAATCAGAAGTGATCATAATTACTCCTTCTTATCCTAGCACTGTTAATGTAAATAAGCTATTATTTTTGATGCTGAACTCACTTTTGATGCTCTGAAGTGACTAAAGTGATGCAGTCCTGCTTCGCACAACTGAGACATCTTACAAGAATTCATTCCTTTCTTCCACTGACTTAAAATCAATACAGCGTATTCCCGAATCTGCTGGTCCCCCGTGGTGGCTGTGGCCTGGTGTGTCAGGCCTTGTGCAGGTGTGGTGGAGCTGGCATGGCTGTGTTGTAGTGCTTGTTGGCGCGTCTGCCATTGAGGCGCACACTTCCCCTCGCAGCACACAGTGTGGCAGACTGTTGGTGGCGTGGGGCCGGGCTTGCCCCGCTGAGAGCCCTCCTGGATGTGGTTGTGTCTCCAGGTGCCCTAGAGTATCTCTCCTCTGGCCCTCCGTGAGGCTCGAAGTGGTTGAATTTACTGCCACTGTTTCCTGGACAGCGCTGCTGTTTTGGCTCTGCTCTTTTCTTGGTGGCCTGTTTGGATCTCCCTGACCCTGTCTTGGTCCTTGGGTTTGTGTATTATTAACTGACATCCTGTTCATGTGATTTATTTTGTATGTAAATTTGTTGAGTTTGCTATTATATGTTTAATGGTATTTTGGTTTCTTTTGTTCATTTTCTTATTTACTTCATTGTTGCATTTGTGTGTGTGTGTGTGTGTGTGTGTGTGTGTGGTTGAGCATGTATGTGTGTTTTAAGGCAGCTGTTTGTTCACTGTGAGGCCTGTTTTAATTCTCCCTCTCCTTGTGGACAGGTGCTGTGGGCCCAAGGCGGTGACCCAATTCCTGGTGGTGGGTTTTGCTCACAGATCCTCAGTTTTGTGTGTGTGTGCGGTGCCACGGGTGTTTTGATTTAGCTTCTCCTTCTCCTTGATTTTGGTTCTGGTCCACCGTGGTAAACCCCAGCTCTGTCTGCTCATCCATCCATCCCCCCTTTTTTTGGCCCAAGTGCAGTTATTTCGTGTAACAGCTAGATTTTATTGATTGTTGTTGAAACAAAATTTGTGGTATATTTTCTATAAACCGTCTCTTGCCCTGTGGTAATTTCGGACCATGTGTGACCTTTAACATTGTTAAAATTAACTATTTCCGGGGGCGCAATTCCCCAGGTGGCGTTGTCTGGCAACAAATCTTCTCCACTCGCCATATACATATATATATATATATATACACACACATATATATATGTATGTATATATATATATATATATATATATATATACACATACATATATACTTTACCTGAGGGGAAATTCAGTTTTTTCAGTCTGTTGTCAATTACACACACACATGCGCAAACAGGACCTATACATGCACTAAGTGCAGAAATGTCAGAGTGGGGCTGCTCATGACAGGCGCTCCAAGCGGTTGGGGGGCTCAGTGCCTTGCTCAAGGGCACCTCGGCAGTGCCCAGGAGGTGAACTGGCACCTCTCCAGCTACCAGTCCACGGTCGATATTTTGGCCCAGACGGGGACTTGAACAGGCGACTCTCCGGTTACCAACCCAAGTCCCTATGGACTGAGCTACTAACTAACAAAGCATTTCTTCTTTTATCTTTGAAGAAGGTATTGTCCAGTTTGGTACTAGATGCCATTTAGCTTCAAAATCAGTAACAACAAACCCGGGCAGCAGAAATGGCTGAATTAAGTGAATTCAACACCAAAGACAACTATTCATATTTCTTATTTTCTTGTGAGGGAGACTAAACTTCAAATAACCTTTTTTTCCCCTGATCCAGCTGAGATTGCAACTTTGAAAGCTGAAATCATCTTGTTGAAAGATGAATGCAGTTTTTTGGAGGGGGCCATTGACAAAGCAAAGTGTGCTGGTCTATCCTGTTCGTGAAATGCCAGGTTGTTCAGGTTTGTGTTTACTGGTTCATTATTATTAGTTGGTGTCTGAACAATTTCCTTTATATGAAGTTGCTTTCCAGCAAATTAATCAATGAAGGGAAAATATCACAGAGTTTTGGATTTGTATCATATTGTTACTAACAGGTTAGCTCTGTTCCACTGTGCTAGACTTGCAATTTAAGTTGAAAAAATGTATGCTGCAAAAAAAATGAAATTATAGAAGAAGAAGAAAAGCAGTAACTGCAGAATTAAGCTGAAAAGGTAGTATTTTTTGTTTTTGTTTCTGAAAAAAAGATGATGCAACAGACAACCAAAGGGCACCGGCTTCATTCTTCACCTCCAGCTCCTCAGCATCGAAGTCATCCTCAGAAGAAGAAAAGAGGAAGAAGAGGAAGACAAGCCAGAAAAGCAGAAAGAAAAGCAGCAAGAAAAAAAAAACCCACACAAACACAAAAAATAAAGAACTTAGTACATTTAGTTTGATAAAAAAAGGGCACACAAAAACAAGTACTATAAGTGTGCCTTCAATATTGAGTGCCCCAATTTGGATTTCATGTAAATAGTTGTTTTTGAAATACTCAGCTACACACACATATGTGTGTGTGTTTGTGTGTTTATGTGTGTGTGTGTGTTCTGACCCTCCATCAAGTAGGAAGGAAGGAAATGGGATCTGTAGATTAGTTGTAGTTCCAGCCATTTCACATGCACAGAAATTTCCAGCACAGCAACCACCAGCAAAGATGTAATAGGATAGCCAACCAGTAATGGCTAATTTACTGAAATCCAGTCCCACATACACTCATTAGATTTTATTATGTCTTTAAAGCAGCAATAATTGATCTTTTGACCACTTGGGCAGCAGAAACAAGCTGTAAACACAAACCTAACATTTTATCACCTTATGATGTCTATATGGCAAACTTGTTAGCAAACAGATGCCTATTTACATGTACATTTAGCTCTGTTTTGGTCACCACCAACCCCTCCAGGAAATATCTGGCCTTTTAGCTGGTAAATGCTCCACCATGTTCACAAGCTATTCAGTTGTTAGCAAACATTGTTATGGTTCAGTTTATTTGCTTTTGTATTAGTGGTGTGTATTTGTTGTTTTAATTATTATTATTTAAGTGTACTCATTTGAATTTTGAAAATAAGTTGTTACTTTCTAATTTTGAATAAATTTGGTCTGAGTAAAAACTGCTTTAATTGAATGTTCCCTCACAGAATTAGAGATGTTACGACCTTAGTACATTTATTTTCTGTGTTTAATGTGCTGTACACGTCATAGTGGGGGGTTATTCAGCCAGCACCTGTCAATCAAATATGTGCTTTAGTAATTAAATAATGTCAGGCTTGGTTCGGTTTCGGACAAAACAAAACAGAATGACTGTCGGGTTCGGACAGAAATATGCGGCCCGTGCTGCACTCTAACACACACACACACACACACACACACACACACACACACACACAGTGGACGTGTCCGGGCAAAAGAGGACGTTTGGTCAGCCTGATTGAAGATGTTCAAGGCTTTCCAACATTAGGAAGGTGGTAAGATGGATAATCCATTGTTTTTATTTAACTTAATGTGGGACAAATTTTTATATACTTGTAATAGACAGCTACAAATGGGAACAAAATTAACCATTTATATTGTAGTCAGCATACATTATTACAGTGTTGAACTTAAAAGGAGCACACCCCATAGTTACTCTCAAAGTACATTTATTAAGGGGGGAAGTAACCTTGCTTAAGATTACAACCTGCAGTTACTCTGTTACTCTGAAAGTACATGTAACAAGGGGGGAGGTAACTTTGCTTTAGATTACAGCCCGCAGACTCCATCGTTACTCTGAAAGTACATGTAACAAGGAGGGGCCTTGTGTTTTACCATATATAGGTTATAGCTATATTTGTATTTATTTTATTTGTATTTATCTCGTGGGATGAAAGGAGGCCATGCACAGAGCTGAAAAATATAAGCTTGCATCTTGAGAAGCTGTAATGCCGGTCGAACACAATTGCCAGGGAGAAGATATTAAGGGCTCTAGTTTCACAGACAAATGAGCCCCACTCCTCGCCCTTAAATGCGCAATGCGAAGGCGTAATGAGAGTTTACTCAATTTGCCATGTCAGAAGAGAGCAGCAGAGTCAGATGGCCAAACTTCTCCCAGGAGGAAACTGATGTTTTGGTCCGGGAGGTCCAAGCTCACAGTGTCCGAATATATGAAATGTGAGCAGACCTCAATTGGCTTCCACTTACACCGGCTGCGCTCCACCTGCGCTGACAGTAGACGTGGTTTCAGTTGGCGAGCTTTTAGTGCACCTTCTGTGAAGCCTTTTGGCACGAAACTGTCACTGCGCCAAGCTAGATCTGTCGACACCTCCACCTGCTGCGCCGCCACACCCATCAAAGCGCACCTCGGCCTGCCAAACTACCAAACTGAGCGCACCTCAGATTGCGCTGCTTGAAACTAGCTCTGCGTGGGGTTTGCCACCCTGCTCTGCGCCGGGAAACTAGAGCCCTTAATGTTTTTGTTTTAATGACTCCAAGATTGTCAACATGTGTTTAAACCGAAGCGCAGGTGAGTGACAAGTCATAAACAAGCATCGGCAATCAAGTTTGATGGTGAGGTGAACAACAGCTGAGACAATCTTCAGAGGCGACAGTGTCCCCCTGGACTTTTGTTGCCAAGTAAACACTCCTCTTTTCATTATGTCGTGCATATGTCTATAAAAAAAATTGTTCACCAAAAACATGAAGTATTGTCCTCATCCAAGTAAGGTCATTCTGAAATAAATAAATAAATGAAATCACATTGGATTGTTAAGTGCTGCAGAAATTATATCACTCCATCTTCCCTAAAACGTCCAGATCTAGTTACTCAGTTCTATGGTAACACTGTAGTCTGTAATAATACAACAGGTATCTGGTAAATTCTCTCTAAATTCCTCCCAAAATTATTATTGCTCGGAGGTCGTACGTACCCTGTAGTAATGAAATAGGTACTTGGTAGTACAGTACAAGTTCTTTGTAAGTTCCCGAATTCTTAGCCCTTTATTCCATATCTTCACATCTTGTTCCCCTGTATCTCCCTGTGTATCTCACCGGAAGTGACTTAACAGTATGTGAAGCCATCAGTGACCAAATATCAAAATAAATCATTCTTAGCATTAGCAGACTAATACATCACTTTAAATAAAATAAGTCCCAAATAATTATTTACAGAAGAAATCTGTCAATAAGGCCACTACAAACTTAAGGGAGTCCAGAACATCAAGCTCTATATCAGTCTTTAGGCAGAAGCAGGACAACTTCTTCAGCTGGCCTTAGAAAGGTTTTTGCATTACCTTGGTCGGTTGTCTTGACCTCGATCTTCCTTACATAACCATCCTTTCCAAGAAATGTTGCAGTGATCATGGCCATGGGCCAGCAGTTACGAGTGATCTGCTTGTCCCTAAGGAGAACTAAATCTCCAACTTGAGGGTTTCCGCATGGTACTGTCCACTTTTGTCTTCGTTGCAGAGAAAGTAAGTATTCTTGGCTCCAACGAGTCCAAAACTGGTTTGCAAGAGCCTGCACCTGTCTCCATTGTTTTGAGTGAAGGTCTTTGTCAGTGAAGTCTCCAGGAGGAGGTGGAGCTCCTAACCTCTGTGTGAGGAGCATTGACGGTGAGAGAATGCAAGGTTGTTGTGGGTCTGCTGACACAGGTAGGAGTGGACATGCGTTCATGATAGCTGTAACTGCCGCCATCAGTGTGCAAAGCACCTCGTGAGTTAAGCGAGTCTTTTGCTGCAAGAACATTGAATCGAGATTTTTTCCGGCAACACCAATCATGCTCTCCCATGAGCCCCCCATGTGGGAGGCATGTGGCGGGTTGAAGTTCCACATGTATCCCTGTCCACTGAGGTACCCTACACCATTTTGTCCATCCCTAGGTCCTTGCAAGCTCCAATAAAGTTGGTGCCACAGATTAAAGCTGCTTTGCAGGACCTCTGAGAGCAAAGAAGCGCCTGAGAGCGTTTACACAGCTGGAAGACCTGCTCATGGTGATGTCGTATGAGCAGTAGGGAGATGTGGCTGTCTTTAGGCAGGATTATTGGGTTCTTTTCTGCAGGTGTAAGGGGGGAATGCTTCAGTCGGCCTCCGACACAAATGAGTCCATCCACCAAGAATGGGCTGAGTTTCTGCAAGGGGCTGTTTTTGGGCACTACTTTGTTGGCCTGAAGGGCTGAAAGTTCCTTTGCAAAGGCCGCTTTTTGTGCTGCTTTCAGGATAACATCCTTCGCTTGGTCCATTTCATCCGTAGTGTGTGGTAAGTGACACTTATGCGATCCTCTGCATTTGCCGTTTTGGTTTGAAATTTTGTGGGACCTTGCCATGTGGATAAGGAATGCAACTCCTCTAACTAGGGAGATGAAGGTGAAAAAGTGATGAAAGTGGTCAGAGGTAAGTACGAGTTCTTCCAGGTAAGTAGTGCAGGTTCGTACCTCTGGGCGGATTTCTGAGTCAATGTCAGGTTCAATGAGCTCAAACTTCTCACTGGTACATGTTGTTTCTGCTGATGTTTGATGCAGAAACGAGGGTCCAGTGCACCAAGAACTTTGTCCGAGGTAGGATGGAGGTAAGGATCTTGACGCATGGTCTGCCGGGTTTTCTATGTACGTACATAATGCCATTGTTCCGGTTTGGAGGATTGGCGGATACATTGTACTCTATTGTGGACGTATATGTAGAAACGTTTCGTTTCATTACAGATGTACCCGAGGACCACTTTACTATCCGTATAGAATCTGACAGAATCCAACTTCAGATCTTACTCCTCTTGGATGAGATCCGCCATCTCCACGGCAAGAACAGCGGTGCAGAGCTCGAGCCTCGGGATGGTAGGCTCAGATTGGGGTGCCAGTTTGGCCTTGCTCATAATGAATCCCACTTCAACTTTTCCCTCCTCCTGAACTGCTTTCAGGTAACCCACGACTCCAATAGCCTTAGTTGAGGCATTCGAGAATACACACAATTCTGTGTGCACTGCCTTGCTGAGTGAGGTTGGTGTATATGTGTGTCGTACATGAAGCTGTTTTAGGTCTCGGAGAGAATCTCTCCAAGCTTCCCATTTCTTCAGCTTGTCTTCTGGGAAGGGTGCATCCCAGTCAGATGGTTCAGAGGTTAGTTCCCTGAGAAGGGCTCTGGATCGTGACAGGCGCCAGCAGTCCCAGGGGATCAAAAACAGTTGACAGTAGAGAGGACTCCACATTGAGTAAATGGTTTGACCGCGGTTGATGTCACGTAGGTGAATGTGTCTGACGTGATCTCCCAGTGTAAACCCAAGCTCCATTGTGTGGGTGCATTTTCTCCATCAAAATCTAGGTCCTTGATGACTGGAACACAATCTTCTGGCAGAAAGGCCTCAGTGACTGCTTGACAGTTCGACACAAACTTGTGCAAGCAGAGGTTCAATTCAGCGAGTGAGGCTTGTGTACCTCTGAGTAGGTCGATCACCTCTGCTTCAGATGGTAAAGACACCAAACCGTCATCCACATAAAAGTGTCTTTTGACAAATTTCACTGTGTCGGCACCATGCTTCTGGGCACCTTCTTCAATGGCTCTTCGCAGCCCATAGATGGCTACAGCAAGAGATGGCGCATTGCCAAAAACATAAACCTTCATCCGATACTCGATAACTGGCTTACTGAGGTCATTATCCTGGTGCCACAAAAATCGGAGGAAGTTGCGGTAGTTTTGCACCAAAAAGCAGTGGAATATCTGCTGGATGTCCGCCAGGATTGCAATTCTCTCTAGAAGTGCAGGAGAACACCAAGGAGGGAGTTATTGAGGTCAGGACCTGTGAGGAGCATGTCATTCAAGGAGACACCAGAGTGCTAGGCACTGGAATCAAAAACTACTTTGATCTGATTGGGCTTTTTGCGGGTGGTATACCCCAAATGACGGGATATACTAGCACTCTTCGTCTTGGCCCAGTGGCAGGCTACCTCTGCATGACCATTAGTGAAGATCTTCTCCATGAATGCCACATACTGGTCCTGCATCTCAGGTTTCCTCTTGAAGCTTCGTTGCAGGGATGCAAACCGCTTGACAACCTGCTCTTTGTTTTTTGGCAAGCGCTGGCGTGGTTCTTTGAATTGTAATGGGGCAACCCAATTGTTGGCATCATCCCTGTAGACATTTGTGTCCATGATCTTTAGAAAGAGGATGTCCTCCATAGATGGAGCAGGCTTATTGTCATGTTCAGTTCTGTTGAACACTGTCTGTCCCAGCAACCTCTCCGGTGATTTGCCAGGCATGTTAAAGCTCAGTTGCGTTTCCTTGACTTGCATAAAGCTTGGACATGGTTGAAAAATGGAATGGCGACCATTATCCAGCACATGGGTCTTGAATACTTTAACTGTTGGCTTATGTACGTTACCCAAGCACACCTCTCCTATCACTACCCAGCCCAGATCCAGACGTTGGGCAAAGGGAGCATCATGTGGTCCATTTACCTGTTGTCTGACCTTGTGTGCTCTGAGCACGTCTCGTCCGAGTAGCAGAAGTATTTCCGCCTCTGGGTCCAGTTCTGGAATGTGTCTGGCAATATGATGGAGATGAGGCTGGTGCAAAACTGAGCTGGGTGTCGGGATCTCAGCCCGATTGTTCGGGATCTCAGGACACTCAAGGAGCGGCGGAAGAGAGATGGACACTTTGCTATACAGCGACTCTGTCGGGAATCCTTCCGCTCTCTTGCCATATGTTTTGATGAGGCCAGAGCACGTTCTCAGATGATACGGAAACTGTTTGCTGTCCACTCTGAACAGCTCAAAGAACTCTGGTCTTGTCAAGGACCGATTGCTCTGGTCATTAAGAATTACATAGGCTTTAATGGCTTTGTTCTTAAGACCCCTGGGGTAGATCTTTGTGAGGCAGATCTTAGAGCATGAGCAACCCCATTGACCCTGACCACAAACTTCAGTGCAGCTTGTTGTAATATAGGTCCCATTATCTTCCCTCCCTGCCATCATCTTGTGGTGGTGGAGGAGCCTTGACAGGTTGAGATGATGGACCAGGATGCACGGCTGCATCATGATAGGTGCTGTCACATTCAGAGCACTTCATGGAAAACTTGCAGTCTTTGGCGAGGTGAGAGGTTGAAGAACAACACTTGAAACATATTCCTTTCTCTTTGAGGAAGGCCTTTCTGTCCTGGGGTTTGTTTCTGAATGTCCTGCATTTTTTAAGTGGATGTGGTTTGAGGTGTAGTGAGCAGTTATTGTTAGGGTTGTAGAAATGCCTGTTTTGTGTACTGTGATGGGTTTGTTGTTGTAATTCTTCACAGTGGATTTTTCTGGTTTTTCAAAGGGAGGGAAGCGACCATAGTTGTCTTCTTTGTACCATGACCCAGACAACACCCACTTCTCCTGAAGTCCATGGGAGCTTGTCCACAAATGGTATAATTCCACGGGAAGTATCTAGATACGACAGGCCTGTGAGATATCACTCCTCCTTGGCGCCTTGTATCTCCATGAGTAGGTCTCCAATTTCACGCAGTTTGGTGTGATCTTTGGCTGAAATCTTTGGAAAACTGTCTAACCGCTGAAACAGTGACTGTTCAATTATTTCAGGGGCAGCATAGCAATCGCGCAGTCTCTCCCACGCTTTGTCTAAGGCCAGGTTGGGATTGTTTACATACACTGCACATATGCATCTCACCTGTTCACCAGACTCTTTTCCTAGCCATTTGGTCATGAGGTCCAATTCTTGGGTTGCTGTGAGATGAACTTCTGCTGCATTGGTGAATGAGGACTGCCATGCACGGAAATTCTCTGGCTTATTGTCGAATTGGTACAGTCCTGACGTCACAAGATCTTGTTGTGCCAAATATTGTGCCAAGGAGTCTGGGAGAGCAGGTGTGCTAGCTGGAGGCATACCTTGGGGAGTATGGTACTGAGCATGTGCGTTCAGGAAGGGGTTTGCCCTTTTTACCTCAGACTTAAGCTCAAGTCTGGTTGGCTCAGGTAGGTTTTGTGCAGGTGGCTGTGTTTCATTACCTTTTCCAGACTTGGGCTTGTTGTTGGTAGGTTGTGATTCTGTTATGTTCACAGTTGGTTGCCATGTCTTTAAGCTGTCATGTGATCCTGCTGGGATTTTAACGGGTGGAACTGGTAAGAGTGGGGGAGGAGACTGATTCTGATTCACTGGTGCGTTGCAATCTAACCTTTTCTGATTCAGATTTTCCATTTTCCATTACACCATGTATTTCTGCAGCATCTTCCCACACTTGCGCCTCCACCATAGCTGCATCTGCTTCTCGATGTAGCGTTAGCACTTCTAGCTCTGTGTCTAGCCTTGTGGCTTCCAACTGATTTTGAGCATCTCTTGTTGTCCTTTCTGCTTCTCTAGCAGCCTTTTCCATTTTCAGTTTAGGCTCTTGGATAGATGCTCTCACCTTGGCAGCTTCTGCTTTAGCTCTGGCACGGGTCGCACTTGCTGCTGATGCTGATGTCTTGCTGCTCATAGCACTGAATGCAGATGACTTGCTGCTCGTTGCCATCTTGACCGCTTCAAAACATCAAATGCTGCTTTTTCACTGAAGTGTTCTCTTGCAGTGTGTCGAAACTCTGACTAAACACCAAGTTAAACCGTCGCCAATGAAGACAGAGTCGTAGTAAGGTTAACCATTTACCGTCACACCTCTTCATTGACATGTTTTTGAAAACTGTGAATAGACCATACAAAACATTTAGTGTCTGTTTTTAACTAAATATAACCTTGAACATTACTATAAACATAAATTCACATCACTGTATGCACTTCAAGTAGAAGTCAAAATGGCTACTAATATGTTTTTAGCTTTTAAATAAATGTACATAAAACTCTCTTTTTTAACCACTTATGAAATGTATTTTTAACAAAGCATCACTATTTATATTTTCTAACATCCTTAACATTAAATACGTGAACTTACAGCATTGCTCCCATGATGCTTTTAGGAGTTGGATTATATTCAGCTCATGCACACATGTGTTCCTTTCTCTGAACACAGGAAGTGAAAATTAAGCCCTGTAAGCCCTTAGGAACTATAGGCAGTCTTCTACAGATTTGCAATCAAGGTTTGCAGGCGATCTTGGTTTGAAGAGAGAGGCTCAAAGAATGGCAATTCAGTGTGTTTTAAACCTTTTGTTGAACAAACAGCGCCATCTAGTGGGCTCAGAAAAAGAAGAAAATGCTTCATGAGGCTTCATGAGGCCATCACTAGCTATAAGCAGTTCATGTTTGCGATGTACTCATGGATAACTATTACTGGATTGCTTTGATACTAAAGTAAACTTGAAAAACTGACAATTCTTGGGCAAGTTCCACATTTATAAGAAAGGTCTTTCTTCCATGACTTCTGAGCATATTTGTGGATGTTTATCTGTGATGGACAGCAAAGGTACTATTTTCGGCACAAAAAACTCCAGCACATTGCCCAACATGTAAAAATAATGACTTTAATGCTGCAGTATTTCGGTAACTAGACCTTTATCAGGTGTTCAGTTTTGCAAGTTAGACAGTGTGCAGTGTACAAGTTGTGTTCAGCTCGTCCCTCTCCTATGCACATTTTTAGAGATAGAATAGAGGTATTCCTTTGTTCTAAGACACACATTTCTGCAAACAGGAGTTAAGGTTTTTTTTTAAGTACCTTAACTATCTCCATGAGCTGTGTATCACAGCCACTACTGCTGCTTCTCCTGCTGACCATGTTGGTGAGTGCCCCATGCCCTTGTCCCTTTCACCTCATGCAGTACCCCCCTTAAAAGTCTCTGTCGGTATCTCACAGTTTGAAAACATCTGTTCTGGACAATTTACAGACCAAACTGTGATCAGTTTTCAGACCCTATGAAAACTGTGAACTTAGTATCGACAGCATTCTCGTTCTCTGGCTGGCTGGATTGTCCGCTCGGGCTGCCGTACATACATGGCGGCGCAAGCGACCTCTCTAAAGCAAGACCCTTGCTATATATATATATACCGTATATATATATATATAAGCATAATTATAAGGCTACGAAAACCAAACAAATTTTATTTTATAGCGATTATACACTTATATAAACATATTAATGGGTAGAATATTCAGATTCAGATTTGACAATGAACCATTCCAAATTTTACACACTGGCCCTTTAATTCTTATTTTTTTGGAGTGAAAAAAGGGAAACGAGGACCATAAAAGGGTTTGAGCACCCCAAGAAATTTGAGCTGTCAGACAACTTTTACCAGGGTGTCAGACCATAATTAGTTTGTTAGGGCTTTGGCTTGTTCACAGTCATCATTAGGAAAGGCCAGGGGATGGAAATTTCATAACTTTTTTAATACTGTGACACCTGAAAAAATGTCCCTACAATCAGCAGCCATGGGCTCCTCTAAACAGCTGCCTCACATTCTGAAAACAAAATTAACCGAGGCCCACAAAGCAGGAGAAGGCTATAAGAAGATAACAAAGGATTTTAAGCTAGCTGTTTCCTCTGTTCATAATGGAAATGGCAGTTAACAGGAACTGTGTGGGTCAAGTTGATGTCCCGAAGACCAAGAAAACTTTCAGAGAGAGCTGCTCATAGGATTGTCAGAAAGGCAAATCAAAACCCCCCTTTGACTGCAAAAGACCTGCAGGAAGATTTATCAGACTGGAATGGTGGTGCACTGTTCTACTGTACAAACCTTCATGCAAGAGTCATCAAAAGAAAACCTTTCCGATGTCCTCACCACAAAATTCAATGTCAGAAGTTTTGCAAAGGAATATCTAAGTAAGCCTGAAGTTTTGGGGAAAGTCCTGTGGACTGATGAAGTTATAAGTTATAAAACAGAACTTTTTGGATGCAATGAGGAAAGATATGTTTGGATAAAAAAAAGGGTGTGTTGCAGGCTGTGGCATGGGGAAGAATGGATTCAGTTATATTCTAGCAAATTCTGGAAGCAAACTTAACATCATCTGTAAAAAAGCTGAAGATGAAGAGAGAATGTATTCCTCAACAGGACATGATCCCAAACACACCTCAAAATCCACAAAGGACTCAAGAACAGATCCCCCCCCCCACACACACACACAAAACAATTGAAAGACTCAAACTAGTTACAAAAAGTGTTTAGAAGCTGTGATACTTGGAGGCGCTACTAAGTACTGACCATGCAGGGTGCCCAAACTTTTGCTTCAGGCTCTTATTTTTTCTTATTTTGAAATTGTAAAAGTTTGAAACAAAAAGTAATCTTGCGTAAAATATTAAAGAAATGTGACATCTTTAACTTCATGCCTTTTGGAGATCCGTCATCTTCTACTTGCTCACAGTAAATGAAATTTCGACCAGGGATACCCAAACTTTTGCATGCCACTGAAACTGCATAGCACTGCAGTTAAGTGGGAAAGCCCCAGGGCAACACATAACTCCAAAAGACACCACGATCTATCCTCTTGAGAAAGAGTCCTTACAGTGTAGGTTTTCCTGACAATAGAACATCCTTTAGTATTAGTATATATTGGGATGTTGTTCAGGCTTTGCTGTTAGCATTGTTTTCAATCTAGCCTCGAAAAGCAGCCTTCCCGGCAACACTACAAACACATTCACATACATACAAACACACACCCATCCATATATGTTGTTGTGATTACATACTATTCATTAACTCTGGATTTAAATTGTTCAAATTTAGTGTCTCTTTCTCTCTTTCACTTTCCTCTGAATCACATTGTCAATATTAGATCTCTCTCCTATCACTCACTCTTGCGTCACCATTCTGCCCCCTGCCTCTTTCTTCTTCATTTTCCACCCTACTCCATCTCCCTCTCTCTCTCTCTCTCTCTCTCTCTCTCTCTCTCTCTCTCTCTCTCTCTCTCGCTTCTTTTCCTTGTCTTCTCATCTCTCAGCTGTGCAGAAAGCTGCATCTGTAGCCAGTGGGCATTTGGCACAGTCTCCAATTAATGAGACAGCAAGATGTTTTTTCTATCTTTGGCTCTCCTCTCCTCTCAGTCTGTGACTTCAGCCAGCTGAGCACATGAGCTTAAACCAATCAGACTGCCAGCAGTGTACATCTTATCCGCACCAGCGGGAAGAACAGCAATAAAGACAAAAACAGCCAAAAGAGAAGCAGCAAAAGAAATGTGAAGATCACTGACTCGTGACCCATTTTTCAGACATTGCATATCAGAGACTCTACATGTGTTAAAACAGAAATTTAATTGCACTGAACCATGCCTTTTCTTCAAAACACTGGTTATTTACATCCTCAGAAATTAACACTTGACATCCGCTAGGTGCAATTAAACTCGCCAATTATGGGAGTTGTACATCAGGATGTGAAGACAAGTCAGTAGAAGACAACAACATTTGTTTTGAGAAGCTTTGAAAACTTTAGACATTTAACTTTATTTTCCCTAGGGGGATATTCCTTTTTTCTAGCAGTGTGCACATCAGACAACAGCATAATACAACAGCACACAGTAGCAACATGCAACAACAGGAGTACACACTCAGGCCTGTTCAGTGAGGCCTATTGTTTGAGGGCTTGTTTATGCTTGTTTTATGTTTATTAGATACAGACAAGGACCAAGATGGACAGTCTTCTGTCCATACTCTGCCTTCATTTCATCGGTATTTGTGCATATTTTCTAAAAGCTTAAGGATACGGATGAACAGAGCAGTACCACCGGAGATTGTGAAGGCAGCATAGCGTAGTTTGCGGTAGACACGTCTGTAGGAGACGACAAAGAAATTGAAATAATGGTGGAACCGAGCAAATTGGCAATATATAATTCATTCATCCAGTCCCAACTAAAAAATTCAAATTCAAACTCTTGCTCCCTATTGGGCGACACCGGCCGGATCCAGGTGGAGTCAGGTGGAATCCCCCCTGACGTCACAGAGACTTAAATTGCTGCCATGCACCAAGAGATGGTCATTGCTCAGGTTCATGCCTTCTAACTTATTTAATTTGTCAATATTTATAAATGTATAGGTAGGTCATTAATCCCTAATCCCAGGGTGGTGCCCCTGGATTATTAATTTACATTAATAATTTATCTTCTTAATCAATTACAATCAGTAATTAATAATCAATAACCAGTCTGCCTTTAGTAAACCCCAACGGCAGCGGGATGGCCTGATCAATGCTCTGGTACAACAATAGGAGGACATGGGGGGTGATGGAGAGTCCTTTTCAGCTAAAGTGACTCTTGTGCTCGTAAACATAGTCCAACTAGAAACACGTGTAGCGGTACAAAATAGCTCAGCCGCACTCGCAGAAAACACCGTCAAAGTTAGTGGATGTTTGTCGCGTTTGCGGCGACACATTCTCGCCAACTAAAAGAAACAAACACAATATTTTACAAGGCCATGACTCATCTGTCCGGCCGCACGATAGAGGGAATCACCTCGTTGTTCACAAATACTTCCGGGTAGAAAACCAGCAGAGTTTAGCTATATCTATATCTATATCTGTCTCACATTTTTCATGTCACTATATCACCATTTAGACTAATCTGATGTTTGTAAAGTCTATAAACACAATGATTGAACACACATTACTATTTCTGTGTGCACGTTTGTAATTAATAACATAGTTATCGTAGATTAGCTGGGCTAACCGTTAGCTGTTAGCCCTGTTAGCCCTGTTAGCCGTTAGCGGTGTCTGTAATAGGTAATAACTCATTAAACGGTCCGTGAAAAAAATATTTTTTCCAACGGATGTCTTAGTTACAACATGATTGAGCTAGCAAAGCAGTTTTGTGTTGCTATGTGTGGTATTTATTCAGTTTTGGGAAATCACAATGTCTAGAAAGCATCAGTGGCTGCAGCTGACAGGGACAGCTAACAGCAGCGGCAAAGCAAACATCAGGACGTCATCTGTTAAAAGCCTCCCGTTGTCGGATACGACATGAAACTACTCAAGTTAGCTCAATCATGTTGTAACTAAGACATCCGCTGGAAAAAAAAAACATTTCACGGATGGGCACACGTTTGATAAAACAGAGTTAAATCTCTCGGCATCCATTTTCAAGCTCTCTGTGTGTTTTTGTTTCCTTGCAGATGAGAAAAGGGGGAGTGCACATTTCCGGGAGGCCGTGTCCTTTTCAAAAATGCAAGAGGCGCTGCTTTGTTGCCGGTCGTTTTCGCCGGTGTATTAAACACACTTTAGAAAGGAGTGTCCCCAGACTATCAGAAGGCAGAGATCTCTGATTGTCTGGACACAATCTGGACAACAATGGATATCACGTTACTGGATATAACGTAACTAGGACTAAAAATTTACAGAAGCGCTACCGCTTAATGTAACGTTACAGCACTGTGGTGAGGTCAGCATGTCGACAGTGACTTCAGAGATGGTGAGAGACATGTTTCATTAAGATGCTCTGGTAAGAATTGTTCATATACCTCTATTTGACTTGACTATCTTTTATTGTTTAGGGCTAAAAAGTTTTAGTGAAAGGGAACTTCAGTTTGTGAAGGAATACTGCATGCTGCATGCTCTGGCCAAAAATAACAGAGTGACATACCGTTTGGTAATGGTAACTGAGTTACCGAATTTAAAAACGAACATGTTAGAGTATTAGTTACTGCCAAAACTAACGTTACTGTAATGCGTTAATAACGCGTCAGCGTCCCAGAAGCTGCACACCGCTCCACTTCGTCAGAGATATGCGCCAGGTCTATTTTTCAGCGACTACGCTTCCATTTCACATCAAGCTACGTAGCTCAGATCGCACCAAACCGGAAACGGAACGCACACAGCATCCGGTAAATTTCAAAATACAACATAGGCTAATGCACGGACTATGGATTGTAAACTCTCATTTTTTTTTTTAAATCATTAAGTAATGTTGATGTGAATAGCAAGACAATCTCAAGTTGAACTTGTTTTTTCTCTTTCTCCTTCTGAATGAAGTATTGTTTTGGTCTGGCTCACACAGTAGCGGCGCCAGGATTTTGAATGTGGGTGGGCCTCCAGAAAACTGGATGGGCCAGTTAAAATAAGCAAAAAACGGGTTCCCTTTTATCTCCGTTTCAGCGCTTTTCTGCGGCATTGAGGACAGCAGCGCCGGTGCACCGGTGTGGCTCCCTTGTGTCGCTGTCCTCAGCTCAGTGCTGAAGTGGACAATGACATACACCTATAACACATAAAACGCTAGCATAAGTTATCTCTCTACTTATATTATTTTTTACTCCAGAAAATGTGCAGACAGACACTAACGTTAACTTTACTTGTCTTGCTGGTGTGGGGGGTTAGTCATGGGAGGAGGAGGAGGACTTGATGGAGAGAGGGCGGCTGAGGTGGACGGTAAAGCAGCATTCGTAATGTTACTTGAAATGGACACAGGAGTTTCCTGCTCCTCGCAGTGTTTCTTAGTAAATTTAAATGTAAATAAGCTGCTTTGCTTCGCCATGTTGACTTTTCATCTTAGCTAGCTACTTCCTCTCTCCTGTGTTTACTGCTAAATTTCACTGCTTGCGCGGAACTAACTCATTCATTTCATTGGATCACATGCTGGTGACGATGCAGCCTGTTGGCAGGCTTAAGGGGCCACACACGTGGGGTAAGAAGCCATTTATTGGCTGAGAAGCCTTCACTCAAAGTTTTCCTCAGACTGCCTATTTGATGAATAGCTAAAATGAAAACTAAGTCTTCTGATTGGGTGGGCCTGGGTCAAAATGGGTGGGCTCAGGCCCACCCGGGCCCAATACTAGCACCGCGGCTGGGCTCACACCTTATCAATTGCATTTCATCGTGTGATCTCGCAGTTCCCATGTCAGCTTGCGGCTTCACTCCACCACAAAACGCTCCAGAAATGCGTCCAGTAGGCGAGGGTACACGTCGTCGGTCACTCCAGATCCACATCGCTGCGCTGCGTGCTGCTGACGGAGTATATGGAAATTGGGGCTTAGTCTGGTCATGAGGTCCATTAAACGGTGTGACAATGATCCCACAGTATAAGTCCCAAATCATTACTGTACAAGACGCCTTCTCATCCTGTCTATATTAGTAATTTTTCAGAACATGCCATTGATTTGAAGTTTAACAATAGCCTCCTAATAATGCTTACAATCAGTAGCCTGGTTCCAGACCATAGACCCCGCCCACTCAACTGAGTAGGCTTGCATCTCTGGTCTAGCATACTGCAATAAATTTGAAATTTATCTCGTCCAAGCGATTGATAGACCAATGAACGCCGGGGGTGGGGGTGGGTCTAGCGATTAGCCAATCAGCGCTACGCTAATGGTGACCGCCGCAGATCCTACAGACCACATTGACGATGCTATCGAGGTATTTCGCCACTACTCACGTTAATGGAGGACCAAATTAAGGAAGCTGCTAAACTGGATTTAATGGCGATGCAGCTGGGCGTGCACGACGACAGAGACATTTTAAATGGGCAATGCTCGCTTGTTTTCGGCACCCCCGAGGCATGGATACTAATGACGGCAGATTCTGGGTGAGTCGTTGATCTCTACTGATTGGTTAGGGAAAAAATCAAATTCCCTCCCCCTTGTAAATCGCCTTCAATGGAGGCGATGTCAGATTGAAGGTTCTGGGAGCTTCAGTCTGACACTCAGGCTATACAATCAGTTATTTCTCTATGAGTTCTTTGTGAAACCAAACAACAAAAATGTAAACAATTGCTGCAAGCAGTGCTGCTGCAGAAACTTTCCCCACGTGGGTCCTGATGGATGACAATCTCCAAAACTGCCAAATCAGCCAGTTACCTCTCAGTTATTAGAACTTGTTTACACCTCATGGTTTGTTTGCAAAAAGTCAGAATCAAAGCAAAACTAAAATGCAACAATGGATCATTTTTTTCCTCTGGTGCAACCAAATGAACTACAGTTGCGAAAGCACCTTTTAGCTAGTATTCTAGAAATGGGGTTTTGGCTTTGTAGTTCTTTCGGTTTGCCCACCCCAACAAATAAAAAAAAGTAATATACATATACATACGTATATATATGTATACATACATACATACATATATCAACTCAACTATAAATATCGAGTTCAGCTTAACAAGTAATAACATTGCATGATATATGTTGACAAAAAGTAAAGATGTTGGGTGTATGCACAATTGATATAAATTTCAATTTTGCAGATAGCACAAAGAGGACTGGCTCTGTCTCCATAGAAACAGTAGCTGATGATCATAGTACTGACATAGTAATGTAGCCCTCTGCTGTCTAAAACAGACAAAAAAAAAACGTTACAATGATGTGTGACGCCACACAAAGACGAAGAAAGCTTAAGCAGCGTCCCATGGCGACAATGACATATTGCAATCTAAATATAAATATTTAAAAAAAATAATAATAATAAATACATTGATAAATATAAATAAATCATATCCTTCTTTCTTAGGTAATTATTATGTGTTACAAGTTGGGTTAACCATAATTTAAACAACATTCAAAATAATGATTATTATAAAATGAATCTACTTTAAGGCAGATTTATCTTTCTGCATTGTTTACACCAACCTAGTGTTGTTTTTGGTGGCCTGTTTTAATTTTAGTTTTAGTCTAGTCTTTGTGTCAAACTGTCATTTTAGTTTTTATTAGTTTTAGTCACGTTCATACTCTTTTTTTGTCTAGTCAAGTTTCAGTCAACTAAAAGTCTGAGCATTTTAGTCTTATTTTAGTCAGAATAATCCATGACTATTTTCGTCTCATTTTAGTCGATGAAAACTGATGACATTTTAGTCTAGTTTTAGTCAATAAAAATTGTATTTTAGTCTCTTTTTAGTAATGCAATTCTATTATGACCACTCAATATAGTAAGTACCTAGTATAGTATAATCAAACCAAAATTTTCTGTTCTAAATTAGCTCCCAGTTAGGGCTAAATATATATTTATTTATACAACAGTTAGTTCCGACCAAGTAATTTGATTGGACGAGAGGCATTCCGTGAGTGCTGATATAGAGTATAACATCACTGGGACTTGTAACAGTAAAATCACTCCGCTCACAGGTGTTATAAATATAAATTCAGCCAACTGTCACACTCGCTACATTGACACAAACTGACACTACATTGACACAAACGTTACACCAAGAAGATGGGTATTTTCCCCAAAATTACAATTGAATTAAATTATGAGTGGTCATCAGGAGAGGACGAAGAAAAGCAAAGCCAGGACTCTTCTGTGCAGACCTCCAGGTGCGTTTGTGTAACATCAGCCGACCTCGACAAACTGGAGAGGAGCAAAAATGAAGCGAACATGGTCAAGAATTATCAATGATCATCTGATGAGGTGCTGATGCGGATGAGGGAGAGTGGAAGCTGAATCCGGCCATGCCAACATCCAGGTTTGCCAACATTTCATCAGCCGAACTGGACGAAGTTACACAGTTGCAGATCAATGTAAATACAAAGTAGCTTGTGAGTTCCTGGTATGTGTGTGTGTGTGTGTGTGTGCTGCGTTGCCTGGCAACAGACTGGGGGAACTGTTGTTAATTCGCGGAGCTACATAACATTCTTAAATAATTTATTTGAACACCTTTTGTGAACATTTCCTTACTCAGCATTGTTGTACAAGCTGTTGTTTAACTGTTGTATAAAAGCAATATCACATGAGAGCGAGTGATGTTATACTGTATATCGTCACGGCTGTAATCCCGCTGCGCAGTGCGACACACAGCCTAGGAAACAGAAATACTGCAAAATAATAATAATAACGCGACTAAACATTATAACGTTATTTCGTCTCGTCTCATTTTGGTCAACAAAAATGAAGAGACATTTTAGCAGAGGTTTTATTTTGTTAACCACATTTAGTCTCTTTTTTAGCTCACCTGGTAGAGCAGGTGCCCCATATACAAGGGCTGTGTCCTTTCCGCAGTGGGTGCAAGCTCGATTCCAACCAACGGCCCCTTGCTGCATGTCATCCCCCCACTCTCCCCCTCCATCACACTATAGCTGTCACATCAACTAAAGGTAAAAAGCCCCCAAAAAATCTTGAAGAGAACCTTATGTATATGGATAATTATTTTGTGGAATAATGTCATGGGAGCTTCCAAGGTGTTTGTTTGATAATCAGTTTTTTTTTAAGTTTCTTTTTTTGGGCTTTTTGCCTTTAATGTTCAGGATTCAGTGAAATGGGGGAGAGAGAGCAAGCGGAGGGTGACATGCAGCAAATGGTTGCAAGCTGGAGTCGAGCTCGAGTCACCCATATAAATTTACATAAAATTAATCTTGTTCTTGATCTTGACAGCATATCCTCTAATACGTAGGAGCCCAGCGCTGTTTACTGTGTAGTGGAGGTGCATGTGTAGGTATGTGTGTAGGTGTGTGTGTGTGTAGCTGCAGCTGTGGTGCTGCCCACAGTACTGACAGGAAGCAGAAGACCTAGACAGACAAACAAACAGAACACGTTACTTTGTATGGTTCCTGCTTGCTTTCAGTGGTTGTACATAGAACTTTTGACCGTCTCAGAGAGAGATTCAAGCCTCAAACAGCTCTCTCCCTGCTGATTTAGACAGATAACCAGAAGTTCAAGAACCTATTATCTTGCTGAGTCGAATGAGTATGTGCATATGTGGGAGCCTAGACGTTGCTAGCAGGCGGTTCTTGTGCATAATAATGAAATAGAATCCTGCTGGCATGCCACTGTACAGTTCTATGTTTTACAGTGGCCATAACTAGTTAGTTAAATTGAGCATTGCATTAGTTCAGGCAGGACACGATGTCAAACTCAGCTGATAGATTACATGATTCCTTTCTGTGCAACGAATCTCATTCAGAGTGCCCTATTTAAACTGCTATGACTGCCTAGTGTTGCTGCTTCCTCTGCAAGCCGCTTTGCAAGCTCCCACACATGAGTACAACCAGGCTGTCGGTGTATGCACTTCAGCTTACGCTGCTGCCTGTCATGTTGAGGGGCTGTCCACAATGAGGATCCACCATCCCGGCCTCCAGGAGTGTCACTTCAAAATAATATTAGTCTATGGCAGCAGTCGCAGCTTAGCAGGAAGACCTTTCTCACTACTTTTGGAACCTTAGAGTCCAACCGCCATCTGCAAATGTCTCCATCTGATCCCAGGGAAGCACCAAATTAGCAAACACCTCCAACAAATTCACTGCAGTTATAGTTACGGCCACTCCTGCAACCTATTGAGCCCGAGTCCTTGCCTCGGCAGCCAGCTCTGTGGTTCAGAACGATGATCCCATCTGTCAGCCTAATCTTCCATTCAGTCATTGCTCACCAAAATTAACTCCAAAATCAATGCCCCTGAATCCGGTTCAGCAGCCGCAGTTGGTCCATTTTTCCCATGCAGCCGGGCTGTCCTCTTCCACCACCCTGGGTGCATGCATGGCCGTCATCTGCGATGCTGACTGATGTCACTACACTGAGCTTTGATGGCATCACATTCCCGCATGGGAAGAGCAGTCCCCATCTCTATCAAGGTTCCACTCTTTGCTCCTGCAGCTGCTATTTCCAACATCATGAAAAGCCAAATCCTAGCAGGTAATGGTTGGGTGGCAGTAGCTCAGTCCATAGGGACCTGGGTATAGGAACTGGATTGGCTCCGGTACAAGTCTCCGTCCTGACCAATTATGGAGCATGGAATGGTAGCTGGAGAGATGCCAGTTCACCTCCTGGGCACTGCCAAGGTGCCCTTGAGCAAGGCACCAAACCCCCAACTGCTCGGGGCGCCTGTCCAGGGCAGCCCCCTTGCTTTGACATCTCTCCATTTAAAGCATGTGCAGTTTCTCTTTGTGCGTGTGTGTGTGTGTGTGTGTGTGTGTGTGTGTGTGTGTGTGTGTGTGTGTGTGTATTTCCGGCCTGTGTGTATGACAAAAAATTGGAGTGAAAAAATTGGATTTCCCCTTGGGGATTAATAAAGTATATACAAAAAAAGAAGGCAAGAAATGACTTGTTGACAGTCTTGTTTAAATCTCATGGTGCTCAGTGATAGGCTTATTGTGGACTGCGGAGATATGTCCATGATGCTAAAGGATAGTGGCCCCCAGCTCTCCTAAACTGACTTTAGTTAATTTAATATGGAGTCTGGTGTATCATTGCTGTTATCTGTTAGTGTGTCCGTTCCATAGAGCTGATCTGGGTACTTATCTAGCCATAATTTTTGATCTGGCAATGACCAACGGAGAAACACTATGAATATAAATGGTGCCACATTATGTTATGTCCATCCATAGACTGGACTGGTCAGTATTCAAACTTGTTCTATAATCTTAAATGTATCCATGTTTGCAGCTGTTGAAAAAAATAAATAGATATATAAATAAATACATAAATTAAATTAAATAAAGAAATAGAATGAAATAAATGTAAAGCTGTCAACATCCCTGAGTAAGAAAAGCTTTAAAAAGCATCATAACACTGTTTTATCAATTACGTAACAACTGGAGTGATACAAGGGTTCCTAGCTGGTTTGACATGGTTGACAAAGTGTTACTTGTTTGCAATAATTTATATTCTGCTTGAGGGAGCCCAAGGTAGTGATGTATGCCTGGAAAAGAAGCTAAGAAGGCTTCATGATAGGTCTATTTGACAAATCGCCCTTTTCAACAACTTGTATTAATCCTATAGGTGTAGCTACCCATATTATTCTGGGAAAGCGCCAAATTATTTTTTATGTGCTTCTCATCATGACAAGCTCAAAGCATCATAGTCTTATCCCTTGGCACTGTTTTCATCTGCTGGTAGACTGTTCAATACAAACCAAATCAGTGCATCTTTGCTCTCAACATACTTTTGCTGAATTGCTAAATTAGGCATTCTTCTTTCCAAAGAGAAAACATAAGGTTTAAGGTCATTTCTGCCCATCACCTTAGATATCAACCTGATGCAAGCAAAAATAAATAAATAAATAAAATTTAAATTGCATCAGAGAGGTGGTGAGAAAGCACAAGGCAGTAGCAATATCTTAAATTGCATGCACATTATTCCCCAGGGTTTCTTCTTTATATCCAGGCCTCTTAACCTCTCCAACTGTGCACTCCAATACCTATAATGCCATATTTATAGTATGCCAGAAAAAGATTGAGACTGTCACAATATATAGTATGTGAAATGCAGTATGCCAAGAATACCATGATATTCTGCTACATCCAGTTGTATTTTACAATATGCAAGTCAGCATGCTTTTCTGGCTTTCTGACCCACAATCCTTTGCACAGTGAAAGATTTGTCATATCAACTGAGCCACTGCAACAGTATGTACTTTTAAGGGCAGTTGCAATACATAATAAAAGTAAAAAGAAAAGTATGTCACTTGGAACACACCCAAATCTGTAGAGAAACTCCATGAGTGGTGTGTGCTTGGATGCAGGCTGCAGATCTGAGCTCTGGTCTCCTCTGTGCCACAAATGAAACAACATTCCATCCTTTTACAATGAAAAACTAGCAATTTCATTAGCCATTATGTTATACAGATGCAGCCCCTTTGGTTGGTTCTTTTTTTTTTCAACAACTACATTCACTGATGTAGGGAAAAAAGAATTCTGTAAGTATTTTGCCTGTCAGTATTTCCATCATATGTGCAATTAATATTAACTGTTTTGAATCCCTCAAAATGCAGCCATCTTCCATTAAGGGACTTGCTGCAGGTAAATTCCAAAAAATAAAAAGTGCTATTTGGATCCATCTACCAACAGCCTGCTAGAAAATCTACTGACCTCTTGCTAATGGCTTAGAGAGGAAACCACAAGGCAATGATACTTGTCTCTTTCACTCTTCCACTTGTGCAAAGCAATTACATATTTCAGGAATAGGTGCTCTGATTCTTCAGACTCAGACTCAGAAAACTTTATTGTCCATTCAATTTACATGAGAGTTACAAGTTCATAAATAAATAGCAGTATCAGTACTAATACACTGTACACACAGCCTGAAAAGGAGTGGGTTAAAAGCAATTATGAGCATTTATGTATTCAAAGTATGTGTGTGTGTGTGTGTGTGTGTGTGTGTTGTTAGACTTACTATTAACCAGGAATGTTTTTCACACAGCGTTTATGGGTTTCTTAGAGGTGATGACTTAACTACACACACTGAATCTTCTGATCCTATGCATAACCTCACTGTAGCTGATCTGATCTAATCATTAACCCTCACTGCTTCTGCATATTATCAAAACCCACAAAGCCTGATGGAGATAGGTCAGGAACAACATTTACTTTCTAAAACTAATAATGCTTTGTTCTCTGTCTGTTATTTGCAATCTAGTGGATATACACTTCTCAATGTAAACAATGTTGCTAACATTGCAGACACTCCTCTGCACGTATGTGTTAGCAAAAAGCAAGTATATAATGAGGCCTATTGTCATATATAGCTTGTCTTTTGATTTAGAAATGAAAATCCACAAACAAAGATCCATTCCAATCTTAAATGACAAGGCAATTTTCAACAAAATCTAATAAGTTCATTGTTCAGTCTGAGTAAAAGTGCAAAATTTGAAGAAATTCCCTCAAGGTATTCTTGAGATATCGAGTTCACAAGAATGGGACGTGCATACAGATGTAGGACTGGGGGACAAAAAGACAGACTTAAGCATTGTCAAAAAACAATTTTAACCTGAAGCTAACCCAGGAGGATACTTTTTAAGAGGCAAGGACATCTATCTAGTCTAGTCTAGGATCTCTCTCTCTCTCTCTATCTATCTCTCTCTCTCTCACACACACACACACAGAGGGTGCGATAGATTGGATAGTCACCTCCACGTGTTGTAGAAGAGCAGGGGGATGTTGAGGCCCACAGTCAGCCACTCTTGAGCACACAGGAACATGATGCAGAAGAGTCCATGGATGGAGTACTCAGGTAGCACCAACTACAAATAGATACAGAGGAGCAAAGAGACAGAAGCAGGTGAAAGATGATAATGAGTTAGAGACCAATGAAGTGAAGCGAAAGAACTTCAATGTCAACAAGCAGAGAGTCAGGCATCAAGACCAGAGCTTGTCTCTTCCTCCCTCTACTCCTGTCTTATATTGCTGGTGTTGTGTGTTTATAAATGCACTTAATGCTTAAAAGACCTTTGCTCTAATATAAGGATTGCATGGATGAACAAACACTCAATGAATTTAAACTAGGGTGATTGATTAGCAGATGCCACATTATCATTTCAATGCCCACAAGTGAAAAAAACAAAACAAAACAAAGACAAGAAACCCCGCTCAAGTATTATCATTAGCATTCAAATCCTTAGCCTAGCCTCTATTTAGCCACTGCAAATCTGTAAGCATTCCAAATGGCTAAATGTCTCCATCTAGATTATGGAGAGCTTAACTTCACAATCGGCAGCACACACTCAAGGCAGAGCTCCATCATTATCATAATAACTTGAGGCCTCCTTAGGCAAGGCCTCTGTTTTCCAAAAAGTTAAAGAATGTTAAAAGCAGCTTAGAGTTGTATAATGATCCATAACAAAAGTTGGAATTGCATACATTTGGCAAGCTAGGCTGCACAACTTCTTACATGAGTGGCCTCCATTTACAGCTAACACTTTGAAGAGAAAGCAACATAGTAAAAAAAAAAGCATGTTGATTTTATGCTGTGTTCACTACCGGATTTTTTTTTTTAACCCTTGCCCGTAGGCTGTGGCATACATTAATTGGTTTGTGGCCAATAGTACAACATTGAGCCATGCTCTACAGTTATGGTTATAGCTATGGTTATAGCTATGGTTATAGCTCGACTAGACCAAATAATTGGACTACTGTCCTGGTTCCAGTATACAAGCACAGGAAGGGGATCGATTTATTGACCGTATGTATTCCAAGTCCGCTACTATAGGTGGCGATATGCCCCCTTTTCAGCTTGTTAGTATTGGACCTTTTTCTGTTTACCTCTTACATTACAGACCAAACAAGCAACAAACAAGTTAGCTATGGTTAGCTAGCGGCAAACTGGTACCATGGCGCACAACTTTACAGCCCTGTGCATTTCATACATGCTGTATGCTTTACTTTTTCTTCTCTTCTTCTGTTACACCTTTAATGCTATTCAACTTCTGGATCAAAGTCCTGGGCGGACACTGTGAAGCATGCGCAGAGCACCTAAGCCAATTTGAATCTGATTTAGTGATGGCCTCATGAAGCCTCATGAGGCATTTTCTTTATCTTCTGAGCCCACTAGATTGCGCTCTTGGTTTAAAGAGAGAGGCTCGAAGAATGGCAGTTCAGTGTGTTTTAAACCTTTTGTTGAACTCAAAGCACCATCTGACTGACTGTATACATGCAAGAGTGATTTAACTCCCAGTTTGTCTGTGAAGATTCTGAGTAATCCAGGTCACGGGAGGATGTCAGTGGAGACTGTCTACCCTTCTTAGACTGTGCAGTATATGTTGAAGAGGACAGAAGCCGTAACATTGAGGTGTACAGAAAACCTACCCCAACTGGGCCTTTGCAAAAACCTCTAAAAGACCTAGAGCAGACAGAGGAAGGGACACAAAAATGTGACAACATTGTCATTCCTTATGTCACAGGAGTGTCTGAGAAACACCACATCCTGGTGCACTTCAAACCCAGTAACACACTGAGACAGAAACTTGTCCATCCCAAGGACAAAACACCTAGACAAACGCAGAGCAATGTAGTGTATGCAGCTCAGTGCAGCCAGGAATGCACAGATTTATACATTGGGGACAAAAAAAAAAACACTCCACAAGTGCATGGCACAGCACAGGAGAGCAAGCTCCTCAGGTCAAGACTCAGCTGTCCACTTACATCTACAGGAGAAGGGACACTCCTTTGAGGACAGCAATGTGCACATCTTGGCCAGGGAAGAAAGATGGTTTGAGAGGGGAGTAAAAGAAGCCATCTACGTCAAGCAGGAACGACCATCGCTAAACAGAGGGGGTGGCTTGCAACACCACTTATCACCCACCTACAATGCAGTCTTGGGATCCCTCCCCAGACGACTTCACACCCATTCACCCCTGGTCCCACCTGACCTTAACGACTCACATGGTGGCCAGATGGGCCAACAACTCACATTGTGACCTTAAAGAAACTAAGAGCTCACATGTGACCCTAACAACTCTGCAGGGGTTCACACCCACATAGGGTTTAAAGCCTGCAGCTCTGCACCAGTCATTTAGAACTGAAGAAGCTTCTTGGATGAGAGGCGAAATGTCTTTAAGAAACGCAAGCATCCATGTGATGTTTGGTATTGCCGGATTCAGGAAGCTTTCTGAAAATAACATCATTTTTCTTTTATTTATTGTGTATTTCAAACCAGAGCAGCCTAAACACACAACATCCAAAATCGCTATGAGTGGTGACAAGTCATATCATGCCGTTTTCGACGGGAAAAGTTGAACAATTACTCGCGACCTTATGGGCAGCTGTTAGCGGGGACAATCTTTTATAAAAGTAAGAGTCGGGGGCGTCGGAGGCTTAGTGGTAGAGCAGGCGCCCCATGTACAAGGCTGCTGCTGCAACAGCCTGGGTTCGACGCCAGCCTGTGGCCCCCTGCTGCATGTGTGTTGCTTGATCACTGACAGTACTGTTTTGAAGCGGAGTGAGCGCTCTGTCATTTGGAGCTCCGCCTGGATCTTAGCATGGAAAAAACACTGTAGAATGGTCATACTTTAAGCAATCTTCTCCACATTTGTAACAAATGTTCATTGATAGTGTGCCTACAGTCCCACAGTGTCATTTACCTGTTCAGACAAAGCCACAGACAGTTATTCATCCTGAAACACATTGTTTATTTTATTTTAGGCAAAATCTTCAATTTTTTACTAATTTCAGAGGCCCATTACTTTGTCTCTGTATCACCTAGAGTGTTTCTGACACTTTCACAAGAAACTTCAGAGAGTTTGCTTGCTGGCAAGGCCTCATGCATGCATGTAGACAGTGGTTGAGAAGCTACAGTCATTTTAATTTGGGTATGTCATTATAGGTGTTTTTGCTACAAAATGGGGGTGTACAAGTACTTCAGTACTTTCATTTTACTTTACACTTATACTCCTCTACATCTCAGAAAGAAATATAATACTGTTTTACCTTACTATATTTATTTGTATTGATGCCCTCATGAAGCCTCCTAAAGCATTTTCTTTCTTTCTGAGCCCACTAGATGGCGCTCTTGGTTTCACTGCGTTTAAAGCTTTTGTTGAGCAAAAAGCACAATCTAGTGGGCTCAGAAAGATGAAGAAAATGCTTCATGAGCCCATCACTATTTATTTGTCTGCTTAAGTAACCTTGAAGTCTCAGACTAATAACACAAAATATAGCCTAATCAGCAAATAAAATGATGTCTTGAGCTCCAGTTTTACCTGCTGCAACATTAATGCATCAATGAAATGGGCTCTTTAATGAGTAATTTTATTTTTGGTACTGGAAGTAGCCTTTATTTTGATGTTAACATTTCACTTTAACTAGGGTAACATTTTGAATGTGGGACTTTTACTTTTGACAGAGTACTTTTACACAGTACTATTGCTACTTTTACGTAAAAGGTCTGCGTAGACATCAGGGCCTTTTAATTTTACCATAAGGCCTACTCTTATTTTTTTAAATACAACCCTCATTCCAGAACAATTGGGATGCTGTGTAAAATGTAAGTAAAAACAGAATGCAATGATTTAATGTCATTAACCCAATTTTTTATTCAGATTAGAACATAAACAATATATCAGATGTTGAAACTGACACTTCTTACCATTTCATGAAATACTAATCAAAAACAGCTCGAGGAGCACTTTACAATTAGGTTAGAGGGAGAGTCTCCCAGAAGTAAAGCTGGGCAGAGGTTCACCAACCTGCAAAAAACTGACTTTGAATATCCCACTATCTACAGAACATACTGAATATCATCAAAAGATTTAGAGAATCTGGAGAAATCTGCATGCGCAAAGGAACAAAGCCAAAGGTCAATATTGGATGCACGATTTTTGGGCCCTCAGGCAACACTGCATTAAAAACAGGCATGATTCTGTACTGGAAATCACTGCATTGGTACAGGAACAATCCCAAAAATCATTGTTTGTGAACACAGTTTGCCATGCAATTCACAGTTAAAGCTTAATCACGCAAATAAGAAGCCATGTGTGAACACAGTCCAGAAACGTCACCATCACCTCTAGGCCAAAGCTCATTTAAAATGGTCTGAGACAAAATGTAAAACTGCTCTGTGGTCAGATGAATCAAATTTGAAGTTCTTTTAGGAAACCACAGACACCATGTCCTACTAAAGAGGAGAAGGACTGACCAGCTTGTTATCAGTGCACAGTTCGAAAGCCTGCATATCTGATAGTATGAGGTTGCAGTAGTGCCTATGGTGTGGGCAGCATACACATCTGGAAAGGCACTATCAATGCTGAAAGTACATGGAGGATTCAGATCAACATATGCTCCCATCCAGATGATGTCTCTTTCAGGGAAGGCCTTGCATATTTTAGGAAGACAATGCTAAACCACATACCACATCCATCACAACAGCATGGCTTTGCAGTAGAAGAGTCTGAGTGCTGAACTGGACTCATAAAGCGAAAAATCCGGCAAAGAAGAGCCAGTACTGTTCAGCAGCTAGAATCCTACATCAGACAAGAATGGAACAACATTCCTCTCACAAAACTCCAGCAACTGGTCTGCTCTCTTCCCAGACGTTTACAGACAGTTGTTAAAAGAAAAGGGTGTTACGACTGTTATTGTAATTTATGTAAGTTTGTGATTTTCTACACGTTTTCTCTCTGCGTGTTCCCTGTTTTATTTATGCAAATAGGTGTGTGTCACAGCCCACTGCCCATGATTGGCTGCAGCCGAGGGCATTCGGCTTTTAAAGGGCCAAGATGGCGGTTGCCTGCGGGCTAGCAGGCATTCCTCATCTCCCTCCTCTCCCAACCGGCCACACATTGTATTCTGTGAACCATCATTTTGTTATCGCCTGTTGAATAGTAGGGGTGGACTGCCAGTTTTGCGACTCACACTTTTCTTTTCTCTTTTTATTTAGTTAGGGAAGTAAGCTTTTTATTTGTTTCTTATTTTGATTAGGTTATTTACTTACTCCCTGGACAGGATCAATGAATGAATGAATGAATGAATGAATGAATGAATGAATGAATCAATCAATCAATCAATCAATCAATCAACCAACCAACATTTTTTTCTATAGCTCTTTACAAAACCCAAAAGTACCCAAAGTGCTTAACAACAGTGTCAGATAACATTAAAAAACCCAACAATACATAAAAGAAAAAAAAAAGAAAAATAATAATGTAAAGTGCGACAGTACTACAGGGTATTAAACGCCTTTCAACATAGATAAAATACAGAATAAATAAACCTAAAAAAAAAGGATAGCCGTAGTCAGAATTAAAAGCCATTCTAAAAAGGTAGCTCTTCAGCTTAGATTTTTAAAAGACCAAGATCAGTAGTGGTGCGAATATCAGGGGGGAGCTTGTTCCAAAGTCTTGGAGCAGCAACAGCAAAAGAGCGGTCACCCCATTTTTTGTATCACGACCTTGGGACTTCTAAAAGAAGCTGACCAGATGAACGCAGGGCCCTGCCACTATCGTGCATAGTTAAAATCTCTGACAGGTAGGGAGGAGCCAGGCCGTTAATGGCGTTAAAAACAAACAACATAAGTTTAAAATCTATCCTACAACAAACTGGAAGCCAGTGGAGTGACAACAGCACAGGAGTGATGTGTTTACGTCTGGGCGAGTTTGTTAAAAATCGGGCCACAGTGAAAAGCAACATCGAAATTGTCTCAAACCGCTCGAAAACGGCAGACGGTGCAGGAGGAGCACACACATCACCAGGAGAGATAGATATATTACTAATATTCTGCCTGAGAAATGACACTTTGTCAGTAAAAAAAGAAAACAAACTCTTCACATGTTGCCATGGAAGCATCAGGCAGGACAGTTGGGCATGGGTATATGACAGAGTCTATAGTGTTAAATAACACCCTTGGATGATGAGAGCTGTTAGCTAGATAGATAGAGGACAGATATTTAGACTTTGCCTCCTTCAGAGCTCTCTGATAAGCAGCAAAACTGTCCCTTAACAAGCCCAAGGAAACATGTAATCTGTCCTTCTTCCACCACCGTTCAGCCTGCGCACGGGTGGAATCATTCACCCAGGGATCTGCCTTGGGTTTAGTGCGTTTTTGCCGAAGAGGGGCAACTGAGTCCAGAATCGTGGAGCATGTGGAGTGGAAAGCAGAGAGCTTTGTTTGTTATTTTGGCTTTAGTCCACCCTGACGTTATTATTGAGCTACCTCAATTCTGTCATTTAATTATTGTAATAAATTCACATAATTGATCGTTCTACAGTTTTTGTCATTGTGGCTACTTGGGGCTTGGGGAAGATGGGATCTTTCATGTTGTGTCTCAGACACCCCTAGACTGGGTATAACAAGGGGATCCAACACAATGGTAAACACTTTTTATTAGATGTGTTGCTGCCATCAAAATCAACATGACTTTAGAATGAGCCATTTATACTTGCCCCATTCATGTGGAGCAGGTACTCATCAACAAAGGGTGCCATGTTGCACCACCATGTTTGTAGAATAGCAACACATTCTCACTTCGATCTCATCACATATCGACATTTGGTCATGAGCTTTCCACATTAATTTATGATATGGAAAGTACCCTGGGAGTGTTGGTTGTTGATGTACTGGGATGCCATTACAGCCTGTTAAATGCATTGTCTGTTTTCAAAATACACTTCTGTTTTCAAAGGAAATGTAGAGTTTGCATACAGTCTCTTTCAAAATAAATGCATAACGTCGGTACAACATTGCAAATTTAACAACAAATCCACATACTTAGGTTTAGCCAACATATGCATGTGGCTAGGTTTAGCCAGTACGTACATGGGTGGGGGTAAGAAAAAAAGGCCTCTCTGACTTCCGTCTTGCCCCCTGACACTGTTGGTCACTGTTATACAATAATGGCGACTGGCCACGTATCATGCCAACATGAAAGGATGGCTTTTTTTGTTGGTATCAGCTTCGGAGTGAGGTTGACAGTAGCTCAGAACGGACAAACCAAACACTGGCCCTAGATAGTATTTTGCGTGTTTCCACATTTTCACTTAAGGCACTGAAGTTAGCAGACCCTCCACAACAAGCAGCATCATAAAAACAGAGTTTTTTCTTTTTTTAAGTGAAACTGCTTTATTCTGTGTTATTATGGATTTGGTCCTGGTCCATTTTTTGGAGAGGAAGAGACCTCTCTGGACAATTCAGTTTCTGAAAAAACAAACAAACAAAACAAAATGTCCACAATATGTGGATCTTACCAGAGAATAAATGGGAGTACACATTACCAAATGCTGGTGGCCGGTTTGCACATGCCAATAATGTTTTGTAAGGTGCAACGACTTTATTCAGTGTTTTTACCAGTTTGAATCTCTCCTGGTCAGTTTGTTTTGGAGAGGAAAAGACCTCTAGTAATTCCTATCCCAATAAAACACTGAAGGGATTCTAACCTGGATAAGTGTCAGCTAGCTGCAATTTGCAACCCATTCCCTAGATCGTACACACTGCTCCTTTAAAGCAGTAATAACTGTTTTTGTTTTTTTGTTTTTTGCCATGTAGGGTGTTATAGCACAAAAGCCAAAGTGGGTCTATAGCACAAAAAGCTGTAAACACAGTATGTCCATAATTGTCCATAATGTCCACAATTTGTCAAGCAAAAAATCCACTGCAAATTACCAACTATAACACAGAGGTCATGTGACAGTATTACTCCTATCTATTATGTGAACCAGCATCTTGATGATTTGGTTCATCCTGGGGTTTTTTGTTTTTGCCACGCCACTTTCCTGTCTCTTTCCTGGTCGAACATTGTGGAGGCTGCTTTAGCAATTCTAAATGACAGTTTTGACAGCAATTTGGTTTTGGCGAGCAACGCTGGGCAGGACCTCGAACTCTCGCTGTTTCGGCCTCCATTTTACGTAGACAGTACAAATTTTTTGTAAGAGTCGAAATGTTGAGAAAACAAGAAATGTCAAGAGTATGCAATTTAAAATATTCATTTTTGGCTATCGGGGGACTTAATATAACAGTACGTTACAATATGTATTTAACAGTCATAATCACAAAAGTAGATAAGATAGATAAGATACAACTTTATCAATCCCACACTTGGGAAATTCACGTCACAGCAGCTCAAAGCACAGACAGAAAAAGGAGGGTGACAATGTTGCTTGAATAAAAGAAAACTAAAGATTAAAAAATTATAAAATATGTGTATAGAGTATATGTATACATATATATAAATATGTGTACATATATATATATACATATATATATACATATAGAAAAAGTAAGGCACTAAATTGAGTTATTGTACACACAAGACTAGCAACAGTATTATCACTAATAAAGGCTGTAGTACTATGTGTTAGATGCTGTTTAAAATGAAGATTCTGTTACTGCAATCTGTCCTTTAAAGATTGTGAGATGAGGACAAATTTTTGTTTTTTGGTATAAATTGTGTATGTACAGTGAAAATTGTGGCCTTCGTAGCCAGTTAAAGACAAAAGTTGGAGACGATTTTAGAACCCTCTCCACTCTAGCTCACAGCTGACAATTTCTCCACATTTGCTCATGGTACTTTCAGAGACACAGATTAAAAATGGTAAAAGATATGAAAAAGTTGAAAACATGAGTGAATAGATGAGACCTGTGGCAACATTAAAGAGTTGGAATGGAGTCTGTAGCGCAAAGTATGGAGAAGCTGTTTAGGCTCGAAAAAGGTCAGTGTTTGGTCCCTTTCTCCATTCCTTTCCTATGGGACAGCTTTCGAAGATCGTCAAGAGGTTTTGTGGCACGTCACCTTTAAGAGCCCATAAAATCCAAACCATTTGAGTAATGACAAAGTTATTTAGTGGATTTGTTCAGCAGGGTGTGAGCTGTCATGTGTGCGAGCTTAAAGCCGATACGATAAACAGTATAGGAGGAGATACTTTTTGAAAAAGAGCATTTTTGAGGCAAAATCTTACTTTGAAAGGGCAAATAGCTCACTTCCTCTTGGATTTAGTAGGTCTTGATGAAATAAACAAGCCAGCTTTGGTTTGATCTTTCTACGACAGTCCTATGGGCCGCAGCGGCCATTTTAGTGTGTCTAGATGGCACTAGAGAGCCCATTTTGGCACTGTAGGGGTTTTTGAGCATGTTTAGAGGGGCAAATTAGCCGTTCGTCCGAGGTTCCAAATCATCCCTCTGAAGAGTGAAATCTCAATCGATGATGAGATAAATGACACGTTACAAAGTGTGGTGGAACTGGATGTGTTTCATGAGTTCCCCTGGTAATACTAGTACCATGTTAGCTCATTCACCTTTGACCATGGTGAATCAGAATGCTTCTTTAAACGTTGGCACCTCTTTTTGTATTTTTACTTATTTTTTCTTTCTTTGTTCAGTTTTTCCACAAGTTCTTCTATTTGCTTCTTCAGCTTGTTTCTTTCTTTTCTGTGCTTGTTCCGTGCCACCTGACATTGCCTAAAAAAACACAATAAATTGGTCAACAACTCTGTGATGGCTACAGGCCATTTTCAGCCTGGCATCATTATTAAGTGAGGTCACATTATGTTTCACTGTACATACAGGTTGCTTTGGGTCTGGCAAGTTAGGCCCCCTCTCCCTCCTCCCCTCCCTCTTATTTTCTAACTCTTTCTAAAAATCAAACTGTCTAACAGTCATTTTCTAACACTGTCAGGTGCTCATTGCTCTAACCTTGAAGATCCTTGCTATGGGTATTGCTCTGGGTCCTGATCTGGGCTGTGTGGAGGAATGTTTAAGTTCCTCAGTGCTTCTCTCCTCTCCTTGCTTCTTTTGTAAGCTGCTCTCCACCTTTTAATTTGATTCCTTTCTTTTTCTCTGCCTCTTCATTCCCTCTCCGTCTCTGACATTCACTCTGCAGGTATTGCTCCCTTCTTTCAGAATTGGCCTTTAGGCGCGCCTAATACTTCCTCTGCCTTTCTGCTGCTGTTGCTGGTGCCATCTCATAGCCACAGCTTTAACATGGAACATGGATTACATTCAGCATGCATGTGGTAGAAGAATGTTGATCAAATATAATAATAATAAATTTAAATAATTGCATAACCTAACAACCAAGTGTTAAAATCACAAACCTGTGACAATCTCACAACCCCATTACCAGTGTTGGGCAGTAACACGTTATTAGTAAGGCGTTACAGTAACGCTGTTAGTTTTGGCAGTAACTAATACTCTAACGCATTAGTTTTTAAATTCAGTAACTCAGTTACCGTTACCAAACGGTGCGTTACTTATGGCGTTATTTTTGGCCAGGTTTTAAAACGGCGCGCAGCATGCAGTATTCCTTCACAACTAGTTCGGCCTATGGGGAGCTCATCCACACTGAGAGGTGTCACAGCCTACAGCCCCACAGGGAGCGCCGCCACAGAGACCAACCCAACCCAGATAGACCGGGGTAGACTCCACACATGGTGCAGAGCCTCCCAGTCCTCTGGACCTGAGGGATCTCCAGGACGACCTCCCCGCAGGCAGACCAGACACACCTCCCAATGTGGAGGCCCCCCATGAGGAAACACTGGAGCTAAAAACTAAAAGACTAAAAATGTAATAGGATAAGATAAAACAGGTATGAGGTAAAATAATGATAAAATGCATAAAAATTTGATTAAAAGGCTGGTGCCAGAGGACCTCAGGATCCGCGAGGGTTGATATGATAAAAGCAGGTCAGATAAATAAGATGGCCCAAGACCGTGAAGACATTTAAAAACTAATACAAAAAGACCTTAAAAACGATCCTGAAACACAGGGAGCCAGTGCAGCAATTTTAAAACCAGTGTAATGTGTACCTGCCCTCTGGTCTTCGTCATCACTCGTGCGGCTGAGTTTTGGAGTAATTGCAGGTTAGAGATGGTCTTTTGGGAAGACCAGAGAGCAGGGCATTACAGTAATCTAACCGACAAGAGATAAAAGCATCCATCAGCATATATTCTTAAAATGATAAAAACCTATTTTTGTTATATTTTTTTTTATGTGTGGAATAAAACTAAGCTCAGAGTCACAAATGATGCCCAGGTTCTTTACACATTGTGAAGGTTTAAAATCTTGTAGTTTTGTTAAAAGTTTCTCTCTCTTTCCTTAAGGACCAATGATTGAAACCTCTGTTTTGTCCTGGTTGAGCTGTAGGAAATTCACTGCCATCCATGACTTGATATCTAAAATACAGTTAAAAAGGGTATCAATTAGCCCTGTGTCATCAGGAGACACGGCGATGTACAGCTGTGTATCATCTGCGTAACTGTGGAAGCCGTGCCTCCTGATGACGTCCCCAAGGGGAAGCATGTATAGATTATAAAGGATTGGACCTAAAATTGACCCTTGGGGCACCCCACACCTAATTTCATGTGTTCTGGAGGAACATGTATCCATACTTAAAAAGAAACATCGATCTGTGAGATAAGAGCTGAACCAGTTAAAAACAGTACCAGAGAGGCCCACCGGGTTTCTGAGTCTGTTTAATAGAATGTGGTGACTATCAAAGGCAGTGCTTAGATCCAGTACTACTGATTGGTTATAATGTATATTAGGGAAAAATCAAGTTCCCTCCCCCTTGTAAATCGCCTTCAGTGGAGGCGATGTCAGACTGAAGGTTCTGGGAGCTTCAGTCTGACACTCAGGCTAGGATTTGAGTTGATCACATAATATTTCATAGCGAACTGTCAGTTTGGTTTTTCTCCACCTCCACTCTGCACTCCTGCAATTTCTTTTCAACTTTTTGACATTATAATTTCTCCACAGGGGTGTAGGTTTTGTTTTTATAGTTTTAGTTATACGTGGAGCCACTGAGTCAAGTGTTGACTTCAATTTAATGTTACAATTTCCCACAATAAAATCACAGGGTGCAGGTAAAATTTCAGCAGGAGTGCTCTGTAAAATCTCGATAAAATTTGCAGCCACTTCAGAAGTTAGGTAGCATTTCCTTACCGTTCTGACTGGGGACTCCTGATGGCTAAAACTGGTGATGTTAAAATACACACAGTGGTGGTCAGACACAGCCAGGTCAACAACAGAGGACACACCAGTGGACAGACCATAGGTTGCCTATGTGAGTAGGCTGTGTGACGTGTTGTTTAAAATCCATGCAGGTTAAAAGGGTTAAAAATTCTCTGGACATTGGATCAGAGGTATTATCAACATGTAAATTAAAATCACCAGTTATTAAAATTATGTTATAGGTGGTGTGTATGATTGTTACTAATTCGGATAATTCAGTGATAAAAGAGGTGGAATGGTGGAGTGGTCTGTAAACGGTGATGCAAAGAGGACCAGAGTGTCTCTGTGACTGCTAAAAACAAAGGCATGATACTCAAATGATGTGTAGCTGTTATCATTTGAGTTAAGTGTATTTTTCATGACTGAAGCAGTTCAACCTCCTCTTATACCCCCCTAGTGGAAAATAAAAACTTAAAATTTGGTGGGCAAACCTCGGTGAGAACAACTGGTGCGTCATTGCCAAGCCATGTCTCTGTTAAAAGAATACAGTCCAACTTGTTATCTAAAATCAGGTCATTTATGATAAAAGTTTTATTTAAGAGGAGACTGCGCGAATCAGGCCTTCATGGTCAAATAGCTGCTAGGAAACCACTGCTAAGGAGAGGCAACAAGCAGAAGAGATTTGTTTGGGCCAAAAAACACAAGGAATGGACATTAGACCAGTGGAAATCTGTGCTTTGGTCTAATGAGTCCAAATTTGAGATCTTTGGTTCCAACCGCCGTGTCTTTGTGAGACGCAGAAAAGGTGAACGGATGGATTCCACATGCCTGGTTCCCACTGTGAAGCATGGAGGAGGAGGTGTGATGGTGTGGGGGTGTTTTGCTGGTGACACTGTTGGGGATTTATTCAAAATTGAAGGCACACTGAACCAGCATGGCTACCACAGCATCCTGCAGTGACATGCCATCCCATCCAGTTTGCGTTTAGTTGGACAATCATTTATTTTTCAACAGGACAATGACCCCAAACACACCTCCAGGCTGTGTAAGGGCTATTTGACCAAGAAGGAGAGTGATGGAGTGCTGCGGCAGATGACCTGGCCTCCACAGTCACCGGACCTGAACCCAGTCGAGATGGTTTGGGGAGAGTTGGACCGCAGAGTGAAGGCAAAGGGGCCAACAAGTGCTAAACACCTCTGGGAACTCCTTCAAGACTGTTGGAAAACCATTTCAGGTGACTACCTCTTGAAGCTCATCGAGAGAATGGCAAGAGTGTGCAAAGCAGTAATCAGAGCAAAGGGTGGCTATTTTGAAGAAACTAGAATATAAAACATGTTTTCAGTTATTTCACCTTTTTTTGTTAAGTACATAACTCCACATGTGTTCATTCATAGTTTTGATGCCTTCAGTGAGAATCTACAATGTAAATAGTCATGAAAATAAAGAAAACGCATTGAATGAGAAGGTGTGTCCAAACTTTTGGCCTGTAGTGTAGTATTTCCATTGTCTTTTACATAGAAATATGACAGGGACCCTGAACCACAAATACTCCCCCCCTTCCAGAGACTTTCTCACAAACACACTGATACCAGCATGGTATGGCATTGAGAAGGACAAAGTGAAGCAGGAACTCAGGGCAGTCGATTATGTTGCCATTACTGTTGATGGGTGGAGCTCTGTCGCACAAGACCACTACCTCATGGTCACTGTACATTACATAATGGAGGCAGACCTCAGGGAGAAAGTGCTGCACACCCGGGCAGTTTACATCTCCCAGACAGGGCAAAAGCAGTAGCTGAGGAAATAGATGACATCCTTGAAGATTTCGGGATGAAGTCTAAAGTCATTGCAGTTACTGTTGACAACGCTGCAAACATGGATGTAGCCATGAAAAAAATGCAGGTAATGAAGATGCCATGCTTTGCACACACCCTGAATGTGGCAGCGCAAAAGCTGTACCGTGTGCAGGGAGTGGCCAACTGGTCGGGGGGGATCTGGGCCATTGTTGCGTGGCTTAGAAAATCAACCCTAGCGAAGCCTGTCCTCAAGGAGAAACAGAGACTCCTTGGTATGCGTACAGTATATTAGATTCACTCAGTGTTATTGTTTTTAAAATTCCACCACAAAGTATGACCACCATATGAGGTCAAACCCAAAAATGTCTTTGCAACATGTTTTATTTTATTTTCTTAAAGGCCTTCCAGAACATGCCATCCTGCTGGACGTCCGGACCAGGTGGAACAGCCTATTTCTGATGATAGAGCGCTTTCTGGGGCAGTATCCTGCAATCCAGGCAGCTTCAATGGACATTTGTCTAAAAAAGTCAATGGACAGAGACAGGTACACAGACTGATTTTAAATGAATCACAACAAAACCAATCATGAAAACTGAATTAAGACTTTTTCTGACACAAAACATGTATTCATGTGCTGCTTCTGATTCTCTTCTTCTAAGACTGGAGAGAGTGTCAGATGATGACATCAGAAAATGCGAAGACTTCATCGACACCATGAGGGTCCTTTACAAGTCCACTCTTGCGGTGTCTTCAGACAAAAGCTCGACTGCAGGGCAGATCCTCCCCATCCTCACAAAACTTAAAGACAAGTTTAAGGTGGAGAAGGATGACTCGCCCTTCAAGAAAGCCATCAAGCAAACTATCTGGACAGACCTCTCCCCACCTTACACAGTACGTAGTTCATTCAGAATCATTTTTAGTAATTCATCATTCATTTGTGTTTGTACTGCCATCTAATTATTCAAATGTCTAATGCCATAAAAATGTGTCATCCTGTTAGCATGAGAAAAATGAGGCCCTCCAGCAGTTTCTTGAGGAGGCCACAGCTCTGGATCCCAGGTTCAAAGCCACAATTCATGATGAGACTGTGTGGACCCGCTTGAAGGAAGCAGCTGTCACGCATGCACTGCTGACACACAAGGTTTGTTCATGATCATAAAGTAGACTTATATGATCTATTCTATACAATACATGTTGTTTTAATTTACTATTGTGTATGTGCTTCAATTAAAGGCTGGACATTCAACCCAGGAGGAGGGAAGAGAAGAGCTGCTGGAGCCACGGGAGGAGGAGGAAGAGGAGGAGGAAGAAGAGGGTGCAGCAGCTGCATGTGTAAGATATAGACTGTACTGTCTGATATTGTTCTATTGATTACAAAATAATACTCGATAAATCATGAAGCCCTTTTCAGTTTTTAGCTACCATCACAGAAGAGGAGCTGTTCTGCTACTGCTCTGGAGGAGCTCTTCGAAGATAAAGACCAGGCCCTTCTAGACCAAGAGAGGGTGGACTTCAGCAGCCCTACCATATTGGAAACGGTCAAGAAGGAGCTACAGGTGTACCGGAGCTTCCCGGGAGTGCTGAGCTCTATGGACCCGATCCAGTGGTGGTGGCAGAAGAGGGACCAGATGCTGGTGCTGGCCAATTTTGCCAGAAGGTATTTGTGTGTCCAGGCCTCCTCTACACCTTCAGAGTGGGTCTTCTCAACAGCGGGGGACACAGTGAGTGTGGAGCGGGCCCGGCTCTTGCCCGAGAAGGTGGACATGTTGATATTCCTAAAAAATAACTGCTAGTAGTTCTAGTTCCATGTTGTTCACTGTTGTTGTTTTTTTTTTTCAAAAAGTTGTGCAATACGTTTTTGTTTATTGAGGAAGAGAGAGGTCTTGCTTCACCTCCTAAACCCTGTTGCACTTGTTTATTGTGGTGTTGATCTGGTCCTAAATGTTGTTTTTATTTCGATTTAAATCTTTTTATTGAATTTTCAAAATAAATGCATGTGCAGACAAAAGTTAACGTGCAGCACTGTTCCTAAATGTTCTCAATAAAATGTTGAAACTGAGAAGTTTAGACTTTAAAAAGTACCGAAATTTGGTACCGTTTGGTACCGTACCGAATTCCAGATACCGGTACCGTATCGGTTCAGTTATGAACGGTACCCAACCCTGATCCTGATGTCTTAGTGCTCACTGAAACTTGGCTCAAAAATTCTGTTCCAGATTCTGGTATTTCCATCAATGGTTATAATATTTTTAGAATAGACAGAGTTGGTTGCGGTGGTGGTGTCGCCATTTTCACCAGGTCCCTTCTCTCTGCCTCCATTTTATGTGCCATAACCTGACCAAATTTTTCAGGATTTATTGCCCTGAAAATTCAACTCGGACCCCACAATACCATCATTGTGGCTGTAGTATATATAGACCCCCTTCCGCTGATACTGCTTCCTTTGATCAGCTTACAGAATTAATTTCCTTGCACTGTAATTCCAAGTCCATCATTTTAAGCGACTTGAATTCAGATTGGTCAGACTCTTCATCTAACCATGTAAAGCAGATTTCTGCTAGTTTAAATTTTTCCCAGTTGATCAATGAGCTAAATCCACAATTATTAACCTGATTTTTTCAAATCGACCTGATAGAATCTCCTCTGCTGGTGCTTTTGATCTGGGGATTAGTGATCATTATCCCATTGCCTGTGTCAGGTCATGTCACATAAAAAGAACCCCTCATAAAATAATTTTTAAAAGAAATTTTAGAAATTTCAATGAGCAAGCTTTCCTAAGTGATCTCTCTCATAGTGACATACATCGGACTTCTAATATTCCTGACATTGAATTGTCCTTAGATTATTTTACAAATACTTTTCTTTCAGCTGTCAATAAACAAGCTCCACTCAAAAAAGGTTAGGGTATAAAATAGATCCAGTCCTTGGTTCACTGCTGAGCTAGCAGATTTATTCATCGAACGTAACAAAGTCTGGTCTTTAGCGAGAAGCAGTAACGCCATGTGTGACTAGGCTGCTTTCAGACAATTGCGTAACAAATGTACTACTCTAGTTCGTAAAGCCAAGCCTGATTATTATATCAATTTGGTTTCCAGCTCCTGCTCAGATCCCAAGAAATTCTGGAAAGCAGTAAAAAGCATTAACAATTATTTTATTCCTGTCCCTACGCAGCTCAAATTTAATGATTGCATCCTTCAGGACCAGACTGAAATCTGTGATGCATTTAACCAACATTTTGGTGCTGCTGGCCACCTTTTTGATCGTGAGGCTATACATTCTTCTCCGGCTGTAACAACCCAATCTCTGGTTAATGAACCTTCCTTCTGCCCACATCCCTCTCATCATTCTCAATTCAACTTACAGCCTGTTGATCTAGATTTTGTACTGAGGTCCCTTCGTACAATTGATCCTAAGAAAGCAACTGGTACTGATAAGTTAGATCTTTACTTTCTCTGCCTTTCTGCTGATATGATCGCTACTCACATAATCCCCCATATATTCAGTCTCTCCATTTCATCATGTGTCATTCCCAGTATTTGGAAAGTATTTACTGTAGTCCTGCCAGGCCAAACTGCTGGAGTCCTCAATAAACCTTCAGCTTGAGACATTCTAATTCGATTTTAAATTCATATCAGTCTGGTTTTAGGCCACAGCACAGTACTCTCACTGCTACCACCTTAGTTGTGAGCAATATGGTAAATGCCCTAGATAAGAAAAACCATTGTGCCGCCATGTTTGTTGACCTCTCTAAAGCTTTCGACACAGTAGATCACACATTGCTCCTTGAAATTTGGCTCCATGGCTTGCACCTGGTTCAAAAACTATCTATCAGATTGGCAGCAGTCAGTTTTACTTGGTCCTATACAATCAAATCCCTTGAGTATTACTAAAGGCATGCCCAGGGTTCAATTTTGGGCCCTGTCCTTTTCACAATTTATGTTAACAATGTATTTTCATTTTTATCAAACTGTAATGCCCATTTGTACACAGATGATACAATTTTATACTGCGTTGCAAACTCCCCTGAATTAGCTATAAAAAACCTACAAGCTTCATTCAGCGCCCTTCAGGCAGCATTTATTGAACTTAAGCTTGTCCTGAATGCAGAAAAAAACAAATGGTTGCTGTTCTCCAAAGCTAGAAATACATGCCATAATCTTCATATCTCCACTATACATGGCTCTTATATTGAAAGAGTTTCTGTCTACAAATACCTTGTTATTTGGATCGATGATAAGTTTTCATTTAATTTCCATTCAACAATAACAGAAATAAATAAAATTTTCCCATGTCATGCATGAAAAGAATAGCTGACGTTGTTTTTATGTCTGTTTTAGATTATGGATCACTTTTGGAGATCCAAGGTGAGAGGACTGGCAACAAAACTCCACCTAATGGAGGCTTATGGCGCCCCAGATTCAAATGTCCAAAAACACATAATCAAACCACAAAATATCTCTATACTGTTCGTCCGGCTTGTGTGCGAGCCACCTCAGCCCGAACGGGATTTGCTGTGATATGCAACATTATTGATAGTATTAATTAATTAATTATTAAGCTATTCTAATTATTCATTCATTCATTCATCTTCTAGCCGCTTCACCCTCGTGAGGGTCGCGGGGGGGCTGGAGCCCATCCCAGCTGACATCGGGCGAGAGGCAGGGTACACCCTGGGCAGTTCGCCAGACTATCGCAGGGCTGACACATAGAGACAGACAACCATTCACACTCACATTCACACCTATGGACAATTTAGAGTAATCAATTAACCTAGTCCCCAAATCGCATGTCTTTGGACTGTGGGAGGAAGCCGGAGTACCCGGAGAGAACCCACGCTGACACGGGGAGAACATGCAAACTCCACACAGAAGAGGTAGATTAGGTAAACACATAATCTTTGGCTACCACAAGAGTTGGCACAGAACCAATGAGCCTGGCTTGCAACCCTACATGGTATTCAGCCAATCAGACTATGCAGTTGAAATAGCTTGCCATGCAAATCCCTGTGAACACCTCAATAACCCAAAAGTCTTGCTCCACAAAAGATTTCTGCAGCAGCTTTTAACCACTGTACTTAATATTATTCACAAAGAAAGCCACTTCAACACTCATGTATATTTAACAACGTACAGGGCGACACATTATGGTGCCATTCTGGACCACCTAGCCTTGAACATTACTGTATACACTGCCATAACAAGGCAGGGTGCAGGATGCATTATTCAGATGGCCACATGCCTCAGAAAAACACATTATCAGAGAATACCTCTTATACAGTGGGAGACGAGAAAACTGCTTCGAAGACATAACCTAAATATATCCATTTGCTTTCACACATACAGCGGGGAAGCTGTGCACAGACACACATCAGTGCAGGATGCAGGCAGTACATGGACACACACACACACACACACACACACACACACACACACACACACCTCTCTCCCCTCCTCACAAAGACAAAAAGCTCATTAAAAAACAAACAGTCTCACTGAGCTCTACATTCTCCCCTTTCTGTTCAAATTCCAAATGCATGTTGGCTGACAACACTTAGATGAAGATGCAAGGATGACACATCAACACAAAGAAGTGTATAAAACTTAAAGAGGCAACAGATAGCATCTTTTCCTAAATATATCCTTATGAAAATAATGTGGGTTACAGTGGCCACAGTAAAATCAGACTGTCAGCATTTACATAGGTTACTTGGTGGCTTTGCAATAAGCTTCTGCCACCAGTGCCAAAATTTCATGGAAAAAAATCTGCTTTACGGCAGGAAACACGTCATGTATTGCGAAATTGGTGGGTCAGCCAATCAGGGACTGGAGCGGATCCTTACGAGGAGTTGGGCATGAGATAGTTGAGTCAGGAGCACAATGGCAGACGGACAAAGTTTGTAGACAAGTGAAACACGGCCTAGCAAAAGAAAATGAGCTCCGCTGTCTGAGGAGGCAAAGAAGAGCAAAAAGGAGAGTGATAAAAGAAGAGGAAAAACAAGAGTAAACCTCAGTCAGGCGTCCAAGAGACCAAAGAGGCTTCAAAACCGATGTCCAGCTAACTTTCTTTCTAATGGATCAGTAAGTAACATGGCTAAATGTTGCCCACAGACTTCCACGGGCTGATGATGCAAAGGTAGCCTGGGAGGAGGTCACCACAACTGTAAATCAATGTTGCGTTTCTCTTGTGCGTGCGCTCTCTCTTTCTCTCTCGCAGTCTCACTCTGTTTCTTTTCTTTTGACTTTTTCTAAGATGACAGATGCTGAATATATACTCCCTATCTGATGCTGTGGCTGTTTGTGGTTGGCTGAGAGGGATGTGAAGTCATTAGTTTGCAGCTGTGTTAATCAAATCAGGTTGCGTTTCCATTACGCGTGCCAAATGGTGTCAATCCCCTTTGATCTGACATCAGATGTGACGGGACAGTCGATATAGAGATACATTTATGTGCCGATTGCAGATAGTTGCATTGAATAGTGTTTTTTTGTTTTTTTGGTGCATCGTTAATGTGCCTGACATTCTGGAAACCTGATTGTGAGGTTTTGGTGACAAGTGCGCACTGTCCGCCGGTCAGCCAAACTTCGGCTTACGCCGGCTGCGCTCCGCCTGCACTGACAGTAGACCTGGTTTAAACTGGCGAGCTTTTAGCGCACCTTCGGCGAAGCCTTTTGGCACGAAACTGTCATTACGCCAAGCTGGATCTGTCGACACCTCCACCTGCTGCGCCACCACACCCATCTCAGCGCACCTCGGTCTGCCAAACTACCAAACTGAGTGCGCCTCAGATTGCGCTGCTCAAAACTAGCTCTGTGCGGGGTTCGCCACCCTGCGCCACCCTGCACTGCGCCGGTTAACTACAGTCCTAAAATATTAAATCTAAATCTAAATGCTAAATCTAAATCTAAATCTAAATATTAAATCTAAATCTAAATGTTAAATCTAAATGCTAAATCTTAATCTAAATATTAAATCTAAATACTAAATCTAAATCTAAACATTACATCTAAATATTAAATCTAAATCTAAATCTAAATCTAAATGTTAAATGTATGGTAGGGTATACTCAGGTATACAGGGTATACCCACTTCTTTTTCTTACAGAGTGCCAAAATGATCACAGTAATTGAAACCTCTTCAGTCTGCTGGGGGTTAATGATAATCACGTGGGGACACTTGTTAGCCTGTTTCAATGTGTGTTCACTGAATGCTTGGGAGGAGTCTTGCCTTGCCCCTGCAGGATCCTTCCTTGGGAGGACCTGTCCTTCGTGTCAGCATGGGTTTTCTCTGGGTACTCTGGCTTCCTCCCACAGTCCAAAGACATGCAGGTTAGGTTAATTGGTGACTCTAAATTGTCCTTAGGTGTGGATGTGAGCATGAATGGTTGTTTGTCTCTATATGTCAGCCCTGCGATACTCTGGCCTGTCTGGGGTGTATCCCGCCTCTTGCCCAATGTCAGCTGGGATAGGCTCCAGCCACCAACTATCTGCCACAAAGTGGCACAAAGTGGCACACATCACAGTGCAGCTGTCACTGCTAGTTTCAGACTGATGCAGTTGTCATTTTTACAGCCAGTGACCACATTGTGTAAGTAGCAAATGGACTTGTGCCAGAGGTGTAGACTTTAGTCACATGACTTGGACGTGAGTCAGACTCCAGTCACACATTTCATGACTTTGGACTCAACTGGACAAAATCAAAAAAGGTTTTCGACTCAACTTGGACTTCAGCACCAATGACTTGTGACTTCACTCAGACTTGAGCATTTGATTAATATACTTGAAATCTTCCCTCAAGCCCACAGGGGAAAAGTATGTTTTAAAAGGTGTGACACAAATAAATTCATTTCCTGAATCGACTAACATTAACCCTATTCATACCCAGCGAGTCAAAACTAAATATTCCTGATCTTGTTTTATCTAATAAATTCAAATTTTAAAAAGCATTCATGATTTTTGTAAATTTGAAATATATTTTAAATCTGTTGTTAAAATGACATTACATTCAGTGAAGAGCACATAATGACTTGTTTAGGACTTGAAAGTTAAAGTTTAGGCCTTGGTTCTCGACTTGGAACTTGACAATCGTGCCTTAGAACTTCTTTTGGCACTTATCTGTCTTGACTTGGGACTTGAATGCAAATATCAGAGACTTACTTGTGACTTGTGAAACAATGACTTGCCATGGGCACACAGATGGGCCCATGTCAGAGGTAGCACCTTAAAATGAGTTGTGATCAGGTGCATTGTTGGTGTTTTGCTAATTTAGGCTGAAGAAAGAGATTGCACCAAACAGGGGTTGGTGAAGAAATACATCATTAATGAGGAAAATAATTCTAATATCTAAAATGTGGAAATAGCAGAGAGCACAGCTGCATAGCTGCTGTTAGACTCCAAATTAAGAGAGATGCTGTTGTGTGTATTTATGCACTGGGAGCAGTGTTACCTTTATTGATTCTTTAAGAAACTAAAAGTTTAGTTCTGTTCCCTCTGTCAAGTTTGTAACAACAGGTTTTTGTTGTCTTCATGTATTTTACGCAAGTTTTACGCATTACTGCTTTTACCCTCTATATAGCAGTGTGCAAAATGCAGGCACAGCTGGCTTGATTAGTTGAAGTTATGTTACAGCCAAAATACACCTACGTTTAATTAAACTAACTAAACTAACTAAATACAATCCCTGTGTGCCTACCCTTGCACCCAAATTGTAACCACTTAACAAGTAAAAGTGGTTGGACACACCCTAAATGCACTTGTACCACACACTTTAGAGCATGTGCTATTGATAATTTTAAAAGGGCTCCTTGTTAAACTAATGGTATCTTAAATGTTGCATAGACTTAGTATCCACTAGTTGTTTAATCCTGATGATTTTCTTTGTTCAAATCTAAGGTATCCACATCTCTGAAAAGAAATTTGAAATTTTATCTGTTTAAAATCCGTTTGACTTTTTCTTTTCATGTGTCCCGCAGCTGAAATGACCCCAGGGGTCATTAAGTGTTTTCACATCCTGCTATTAATGTTGTTATCTTTGTCAAGATATTTATCTCCTACAGGTGAACAGCCCTGTTGCCTCAGCTAAAAAGTGTCAGATTGACAATTAATATTGCGGTGAAAAGCCAGTTGTCTGTAGAAGTCTCAACAAAAAGCTTTATTCATACACCCCCATAAAAATTCCATAAACTAACAGTAAACAATCCTCACTAGTCTAGGGTTGGGAACGATTAACCGATACAACCGGATATCCGGTTTGACAAGCGAGAGATACGGCTGCGTCGGTAGCAGCCTCCTCAATCGATACGAATCAGCCATGAATCCTTAGATGAATCGATTGTAGAGTCACGGATTGGGTATCGTGAGACTATTAATCGGTTGACTGGCTTTAACAGTTTGCATCTCTAAAACAACATGAGAGCCGGCGGCATGCTCCGTAGCAGGCATTACTGACAACAATAATGGATGTAAACATCAGCGCCAGCTTGACCGGTGGAGATGAGGAACAGAAGCTAATGCTGGTTGAATAAACCAGGGAGCAGCCAAGCCGCAGCACAAACGAAAGGCGAATCCTGCCGGTTGTGAGTTGAATGGGGGGTGACAGACATAGACAGAAATACATATTCCTGTCAAATACGGCGGCCATAGTGCTCCGCGGTGCAAGATAACGGCTTACTGGTGACCGAGAAGCCCAGCTCCAGGTCCAAGAAGTCTTTGTCGGTGTCATGACCATAGACATATATACGTAGACGCCGCATCGAGCGCTGAGCTGTACATCAACGTCGCCGCTATATTGGATGTGGCAAGGCTGCTCTGTAAACTAAAACAAGTAAATGGACTTAATTTCTTAAAGCGTCTTTCTACAAAGAAATTTATGTTAATGCCTCTCGTTTGTTCATTCACACACGCACTAATATATTTGGGAAACAGTTAGGCACCAAAAACAATGTATTTGATTTCTCAGATGGCTAAGATAAGAACTTTATTGATCCCACACAGGAGTAATTCACGTTACATCAGCTATAGAGAACAAGGTAGTGCCAAAAAACACTACACATATTATCTATATCTATATATATATATATATATATATATATATATATATATATATAGAGAGAGAGAGAGAGAGAGAGAGAGAGAGAGAGAGAAAAAAAACAGTTCCAGTGCCAAAAAACTGCGGAGCTACATAACATACTTAAAGGGCCAATGTGTAATATTTGGCATGGTTTATTGTCAAATCTGAATCTGAATCTGAATATTCTACCCATTAATATGTTTATATAAGTTTATAATCGCTATAAAATAAAATTTGTTTGGTTTTCGTAGCCTTATATTTATGCTTTTATATATATATATAGCAAGGGCCTTGCTTTAGAGAGGTCGCCATCTTGCGCCACCATGTATGTACGGCAGACCGAGCGGACAATCCAGCCAGCCAGAGAACGCATTCCGCGTGTATAAATAAACCAACGAAGACAGCGCGAGGAAGGAAGAAGGAGGAGGAAACAGCAGAGAGTGTTAGTAGTTCGTCGATAGAGAGTAGTGAAAAGTTTTTTTAGTTATAAAGTTTGCGAATGGACCACACTTACCACGCAACAGGAGAGAATGAACCCAAACCGTCATCTGCGAGGAAAAGAAGACGCAACTTCACTCCTTGTGATGCACTCTCTGCGGCACTTTTCCTCCATGATATCAACTAACAACAGGAGATGTCAGATTCTGCCCCTACATCGCATGTTATTATTTTATTCTGCTTTATGTTTATATTGTACAGCGTTATGATAAACTTTATTCTAGACTCAAGTCCATATAAGATACATACAAAAACACAGACAATACAATAAAAACAACACAACAAGTAGGTTTAAAACACTTAAATTTTACTTAAAGTTCACTTCACTTAAAGTTTAAAACTTCTTCTCATTTTTATAATGATCCCATCCTACAAAATGATATTAATTCAGCAAGTCTTTTTTTGGCCCATGTTTACAAATAAATACATTTGACGTGATTTTGTCATTGTTTGTCTTTTTATTTTATTTTTGCCAGTGCCATACAGCAACAATGCTTGGGGATGTGATCTTTTACAAATTTGAAAATACTGTAAGAATGTCACTTTTATAGAATTGGCTTCTTTATTTTATAATGTATGATTAATGTCTACATCAACAAATGTTAACCGTAGAATTGTATCGAATCGTATCGTTCCTACACTGTATCGAATCGTTCTGTATTTAAAATATATCGTTTTGAATCGTATCGTAACCCGTGTATCTAGATAAGTATCGTTCTGTATTTAAAATATATCGTTTTGAATCGTATCGTAACCCGTGTATCTAGATAAGTATCGAATCGTCTATCACAGAGATTCCCAACCCTAGTATTTTCTTTACTGGACCTCCAATTTGTCATCAGTCAATCAGATGTCCATTGGATGCCATTGCATTGAGATCTAGACTGTTCCAAGTCCACTGGAAGCATTTCAGATGAGCATTGTAAAGCAATCCATCTGTCTTCAGATAATAAACACTATTCAGAATCTTGCCATAGCATTTCTTCTCCTGCTTCACTGAATTTGTTGGAGGACTTACAGACATACAAACTAGTTTTGCAGTATGCACGTAAAAACTGGAGCTAGTGACAACTGATATGACATTGGAATACTAATTTGAAATAATCCATAATAATAGTATTAATAATTATAGCTGCTGCGCAGCAATGGTCATGGCCAGGCGATTTTAGGCAAATTTAGGCAATTCTGAGCAACAAGAGGCAGATTAGAAAGACAACAAGAAAGTTTCCATTACAATGTACATTTTGCTTCAGTTGAGGCTTGGACTCACAACCTCTGACACCAAGGAGCATCTTCTACCTGACTGAGCTAATTAGCAAGTGACAACTCATCTCTGTGGCTTCACAAATTGACTAAGCCAGCCACCAGGATGACAGCAGCTGTCAGGGCAGATTTCAAACTGCTGTCATAAATTCAGTTATCAAGACAAAAATCTGAAAATACACATCTTGCATCTAGACAGCATGGAGATGTTGTTAATTTGTTTTTAACAATGATTGATTTACTCCATAAGCGAAAAACTGATATGTAAAGATACTCTATTCCTATTGACAGCAATGGTTCACTTGAGGACAGAATTGAAAATATTGTCAAAAATTCAGTTTTTGATATAAAATGTTACTTGCCAAACATCATCTACCAGGACTCCACAATTATGTATTTTTTTTCATGAACATTGAAAACCTATTTAGCAAGAATGTTTACAGTCAAACATCTTGATGCACTGTAGGCTCAATGTTTGATAAATCAAAAATCTGTGGAGGACAGTCTGAAGATGTTTGAAGAAGTTTGGTGTCAATTGAGCAAAATTGTGGGATGAGATCGGTCTAAGAAGTTTTATAGTTTTTGAAAAAAAACAGAGTGATGGACTTCATAATTGGCTAAAATGTAGTTGCAAAGCTGTAGCACATTCGTTTGATTTTGTTGTGAATTTTCAAAGTTTTGAACTTTAGACGCTTGCTATAGTGCCACCATCAGGACTATTGACTTGTGTTTGCAGCTGAGCAAATCCATAGTGCGAGCAGGAAAACAAGGGGGTCCTGGCAGGACTGCCTGCCTGGCCCCTAATAATAGTCCATAATTCATATGAAAAATGTAAACTTCACAGACACAAGCTGCAGTGCCAAAAACAGTACTGCTGCTTGAACAGAGCTGGAACTTAACACCATTCAGTACATGGACATTGGGGTTGAAGCAATACCAACAACTGAAAGCAACTGTGGATTGCAATTATTTAAATTTTCAAAGGTACATACTGGGCCCTTGGGCAAGCTACAGTTCTTTAATTGCACAGAGTTAAAAGGTACAAAAACCATGTAGTGGACCTCATGTGAGTCCTCCCCCCCCTTCGGGGTCAGCTGCAGATTCAGGACTGGATCCACCAAACTCCTTTCTGCTATTTGCAATTTGAGCAGAAAGCAGAGGGTCCTATTCGCAGTTCCAATCCAATGGTCTGACAAGAAACTAATAAGTCAATGTCCGCTTAGCTGTCAGGCCAGTTGTTATGAACAGCTGTGTTGTTATTTGCTCTGTTTTATCATTTTCTAACTGCATTGACCTGTGGGGAGAGACTGTGTTTATTGTTTACTTCCACAAACAAACTGGATGTATTTTTCAGTCCACCATCACCGAAACCCTGCCAGGTCAAGACCTGACCCTGCAATCCTCCTGAGAACTCTGTTTTTTATTTCACGGCTCAGTTAGTGCAACATGTTTGTTGCTGGGACAGAATGCAAACACACATGCTTAATGCAAATATTATACAACTACTCTGTGCACTGCTGCAGACCCTGCTGTGACTCTTTCACATTCAGTGAACATGTTCACGATACAGTAAATATGTATGTGTGTGTGTGTGTGTGTGTGTGTGTGTGTGTGTATTGGGACATTATGGAGCATATGTATTCAATTTCCATGCTAATGGGTAACAAACTATTTTCTTTCTTCAGTCGCAAACTGTATATGCATGTGTACATGTGTGTGCATGCTTGTGTGTGTGTTGACAGAGGGACCCATCTGGAAATGTGCTTGGCTGGGACTGGAGATCTGTTTCCCTGGCTATGGCGCCGGGGGCTGCTCTTACATCCATCTGATCCACCCAGCAGCAACACTGATGAGGCGTTATTCATGTTAGGATCTACGTTTTACCCCAGTCACTGCAAGCATACAGGCTGTGCACACAAACATATCCCACGTATTTTAAAAGCCTGCGATCATGTGACCAATGCGCTGATGGCAGTAAACAAGGAAGCAGTCCTGTGCACTTGTGAGGAGGCAGGTTGGGGTGGTGGATGGGTCACAAAAAAATCTGACTTTCACCCAGATCTGATACCATGAAAGACTTCATTACCACACCTAGGAACACTGTAGACCACACTGACAGAACTCATAGCACTGTGGCTGTTGGAATGCCGCATGTGTACATGAATAAATGAATATATCTTGACTATGTAACTGTGGCTAAAAAATGTCTCAACACTGCAAATGACAAATTCTGTAATTACCAGAAAGATCACTCAACACCTTTGTGACACAGTCAATTTTTCTGCTATTTTACAAGAGTTCAGAGAGTAGGATAACGCCTACAACCCAGATTCAGATCCCCCAAAACAAGAGAATTTTGAATTTGGTTGATCTTGATATTCAATATACTGCTGCACAGTATTGATTATTTTTCTCCGGTATCTTTTGCAATGCAGCATTCTCGAAAACACATTTTTATTTTAAAGACGCATTTCTTTATCCATGACTGCTCATAGAGGTTTGCTTCTGCTTGCCATACACAATGTTACTGCTGCATTGCTTTCTGATTTCCCTAACTACGAAGTGGGCCAAGGGTCATGATGAAAGCTTAATCATGCAACTTTAATATTACAGTTTAGTCACGCATTAAAAAAAAATAGTGGCATAAAAGGAATTTCCATTAACACATTGTTAATGTGTTAACTTTGACAGCCCTCCTAGCTTCCCCAACACTGGACCTTTGTGGTTATATGGGTTGGAAATAATCTATTAATAAACTAATTCATTAATGACAGTTAGGGCTGGGTGACATGGCTAAAATGTTATCATGATATAAAAAATAATATCAGTTGTTATTAATAATTATCTAAAACACTCAAAATCATTATTTATTTTATGTTTTAAGGCTGATTTATGCTCCTGAGTGAAGATACCAGACCATTAATTGTGTTTTTTTTTTTGTTTGTTTTTGTTTTGGTCAGAACATGATGTTTACTAGCCAGCAGAACATTCCACAAATCTGAGGTAGATTCAAAACAGTCATCAAAATACTTTTAATAAATAAAATAATCAACAGACAGAGAAATCTTAATTCTGGTCAGCAGTAGTGATGGCCAGATGAAGCCTCATGAAGCATTCTATTTTTTTCTGAGCCCACTAGATGGCGCTTTTTGTTCAACAAAAGATTTAAAACACACTGAATTGCCATTCTTTGAGCCTCTCTCTTTAAACCAAGAGTGCCATCTAGTGGGCTCAAAAATAAAGAAAATGCTTCATGAGGCCATCACTGACACCTAACATATTTAAGTTTAGTATTGAATATCAACCTTGTGTAAATAATTTTCAGAGGCTTTTTCTCTTGATGTAGTCATTAGGTACTCTGCAGGCAGTGGCACTCCTAGCACATTTGACTTTTGCATTCAGTAACATGTTGTACTGTATTGTAATAATCATGTAAATCAATAATTAATAAAAACGTAATTACAAATTAACTTGTTCACAAGAATAGAAAATAAGATGATATGACATTGTAAAATAGTAATAAAATGTACAAATTAACTTTCTAATTGAACTAGGGATGCACCAGTTTTGAAATTCTGGGCCAATACTGATACCAATGTTTAAAATAACAATTTAGCCAACGGCCGATACTAATGTTTTTATATTGGTGTTTCTTTCTTTTTCATTTTTTTTGTCATATATTCTCTATTATACATATTTTTTTGTGCCAGGTAAACACAGAAATCTACAATATAAAAAATAAATGATCAGTCATCCAAGTCATTGTCCTTAATTACACTACCTTACAAAGAGCACAAATTCAATAATACATATTTTTGACACAGCCTTTAACATAACGGGGTCTGCCTATTGGTCCGACAGCCCATTGGTCCGACCATATTAAACCCATTGTTCCGAAGTCCCGTTGTTCCGAAATCATCATGATGCCCTGTGGTTAAGATATGGTTAGGTTTAGGCACAAAAACCATTTGGTTAGGGTTAGGAAAAGATCATGGTGTGGGTTAAAATGAAAAAGAGAGTGGCAAACACATAAGCCGTGAGCTTGCTTCGCCTCAAGCCTTTCCCAGCTGACCCAGAGCCGGTCGTGCAGCCACCGGGAGCCGTTCAGCACTGCGGAGAGCAGACACAACCCGGACCCCAGAGTTAATAACAGGAGGTTATGGTGTTTCATTCTCTCCTCTCTATGACACTTGTATCTCGACCAGTACCCTACTTTAGTTGCGTTTGCTGATCCTCTATGGTACACAAATACAGTGTAGTCTAGTATAATCACATATCGGAACAATGGGACGTTGGACTAATGAGAGGTCGGAACAATGCTACGGCTCCTAACATAACATTGTGGTGGCAAAAGGCCTAGGAATGTGACTACATCCACTCCTTTCAGTAGTGTAGTGGTGGTTGAGTGGGCACCAGAGAGCTTTTGTCTTTTTGACATGACATAGGGTGTTTCGGGGTTCATGTGATGCCAGATTACTCACCCATCTCCCCAACAAAGTAGGTAAAGTGTAACGCGCAGGGGAGGGGAGAAAAAAAAAGGCCTTCCTATTATTTAGTAGGCTTTGCTATGTAGTTATGTTGTTGTGGCCTTCTGAAGTATTTCAAAATAATAGCAGTAATAGTATTAGTAAAGAATAGTAAAAGATTTAAAAAGAGAACGTTTTGATTCTTTTTTCCTCCCCCAGTTGTGGTGCCCCATATGGATGACTGTGCCCTTACCATACTGCCTATGCGACAATTCAGTTGTGGGTTTGTTGTGGTCAAAAACAGTCACACTAAAAATAACTCATGAGCATTTTGAATGTTGTAATGTTGTAACATTACCATGTGCATTAGATTTGAGTCTTGTCTTCTGCTGTTGCTGCTTCTTCTGGTCAATGTTGGGTGCCTCCCCACCCAATATGGAGGATTTATCTAACATTTCTTAAATCTCTATCGAGGAGAATTACAGGGAGATAATTATCATTATTGTTTTATCACCCAGCCCTGTTGATAGCTCATAAGGACATGCTGCTGCTTTGATTTCAACTCAGCTAACTGCAGCACCAGATGAAAAGCACATTTCAACCTGATGGTGAAGATATTGCATCCACATCATCTCCATCCTTCTCCTTTGATTTCATTAGTTACGTGGCTCAAGGTACATCCGCCCTCCCTCTAACCCTAACAAGTTCTTCATCTGAAGTCCTCTGAATTGCAGCTATTCATATTGCATCATCTTTCCATTTTCCATTTCCAAAATGTAGAAAGCCTCACACTAATGAGCCATGCCAAAGATAAAAATTCTACTTACAAGTGCAGTCAGTACTTGCTGGTAAAAGAAAAGAAAAAAATCATGCCTGTGATACAGTAGTTTTACATTTGGGGAAATACATTTTTTCACTGTTTTTCCTGAGAGATAGATGAGAAGATTGGTACCACAATCAGGTTAGGTAGACTACAGTTACAAGTATTTTATTGACCAAAAGAGAGAATTCTGAATTCTGAATTGTGATGCTGCTGTAGTGATGTTAGCTGAGCAGTTGAGATAGGAGAGAGCGACTCCATTCAAACAGCTCACGTGTGGGAAGTCTGATACAAACCAGTAAACAGCACCTTTCCTACTATCACTGCAATAGATGTGTATAGTTATCTGTAACCATGGTGACTATACACATGAAAAACAGCTGTAGCCTCAGAATCCATAAAAAGATTTGTTCATAAAAAATGAAAACAAATGGTTTATCTTAAATTCAGACAAAAACTACACTTTTATTGAACACTAACAAAGACCAAAAGACTAAAATTTGACTAAGAGCAATAAACATTTTGTCTTTATCTAAAACTGAAATTAAACCAACCTTTTCTGAGCAGATCCAACATGAACATCGAAAAACGTTTTTTTTAGTTCAAACCTGTTTCTGCTCATTATTTTGACTTGCTCTTTTTTTTCCCCCTCCATTTTCCCTGTGCTGAAGCAAATGGCTCCCAGGCCTCTTACAGCAAATCACCATCCAACATGGTACATGTGAACTCCTGACCACGCTCCTCTCAGAGCCTGACCTGAACCTGACAGAATGGCCTCAACTCGGCCCCAACCTCTCCAAGTCCAGTTAACGAGGCCACCTTCCATGGAGTGCACTCACTCGCAGCTGGAATAAGGCTGGAGAGCTTTTCAAATGTGACCTTTTAGGCAAGCAAGAGAGTAGAAGTGATGAGAACATAACAGGGGAAATGCAGTGTGTAGTATGTGCAGCTGAGCAAGCACACCAAATTCACAGCCTTCATTTCTCCATTCCTGGTTTGTCACCCACCTGGCTGTGCAGCTTACAGGGTAGCAGCAGGAATCGAAAGCACAGATTCCCACAGTGCAGGATGGTGTGAACTATGAGACGGAGATTTACTCCCACACTAAACTCTTTGATTTTTCTGACTGTTTCGCCCCGCGCGCGCACACACACACACACACACACACACACTCAGGCACTTGAATAGGCCATAACACAACACAGCAGCATGTCAAGGGGCCAAACCCAAGCAAAATACTGTCAAATACCGTGAAACCGATATGATTTAAAAAAAATAAATAAATAAATAAAATAAAAAAATTGTTATTGAATCAATCGGGATTGAAAGAACAGTACAGCTGGATGTCATCCGCGTTGCAGTGGTAGGATATTCCTGTGGATTTACTGATGAGGGAGGCCAGAGGGAGCATAGGGCGAAGAAAAATGAGGAGGACGAGGATGGAACCTTGAGGCATGCCACATAAAAGGGCTGAGGGGTCAGACTTAAAAGGGCCCACAGCCACAGAGAAGCTTCTCTGCCTAAGGTAGGAAGCGCTTCCAGATATGCCCACCCACTTTCTGAGTCTGTCCAGCAGGATGCCATGATCGACCGTATCAAACATCGTGCTGAGGTCTAATAGGACTAGGACAGAACATTAACCATTATCAGCCGACATCATGAGATCATTTGAGACTTTGTGGAGGGCAGTTTCAGTGGAGTGTTTTTTACGGAAGCCGGATTGAAATTTGTCTGCGAGGTTATGATTTGACAGATAGCTAGTGAGCTGGTTGGCCACAACGTTCTCTAAGATCTTAGAGACAAAGAGCAGCTTGGAGATGGGTCTGTAATTTTTTCGGAATGGAGGGGTCCAAATTCGGCTTTTTAAGGAGAGGCTGGACGACTGCCTGCTTAAAGTAGGAAGGGACAGAGCCAGAGACTAGGGATTTGTTGATGATGATGACTATACAAGGGCATAGAGAACTAATTACTTCCTTGAGCATAGAGGTAAGGAGGATGTCTAGGGAGCTTGAGGAGGTCTTCATAGTGCTCACTATGTCAAACAGATCAATCAGGGAGATGGGCAAAAAGCTACACAATGATGACTGGATGACTGGACTGATGTGAAAGGGGGAGGGAGTGATGCTTGCCCTAAAATCAACAACCTTATTTACAAAAAACTTCGTTTGAAAACACAGAAACAGAGGGAAGAGTGGGGCTGACGATAGTGTTGATGGTGTTAAATAACACTTTGGGATTGTGTTTGCTAGATGTAATGAGGTTGTTAAAATATGCAGCTCTAGCACTCTCAATGAAGTCCTTAAGATCACCTATCAGTCTCTAGGGTGAATACGGTGGACTTGGAGGTTGGTGGATTTCCATAGTCTCGGTTTTGTGTTGAAAACATGAACCAAACAGTCTACGTCATCATTACGGGACACCAAAACATTGCTATCGAAAATAGCAGTGAAACTTTCTACAGCTGAACTGTTAACAATGCGAGAGCATTTGGTTCGCTTCTCTGGTACAAAATTGTTATCGAATGATAGGTTAAACATAATGCATTTGTGATCGGTCACCAGAAACTTCTCGGTACACAATTCATTGACATTTAACCCAATCGTGAAAACAAGATCTAATGTGTTGTCCTTGCTGTGAGTGGGACCAGAGACTAGGGTTGTCACAATATTAAAAATTTCAAACTCGATATAGATACCCAGGAAAATAATCAATACTCGATACCATTTTTGATACAGCAGCAAAAAAATAAGAGGCATGACATTTTTTAATTAAAGATCAGAACAGTAACATCAATGATAACAACAAAAAAATCCCCCCAAAATAAATAACAACCAGAGACAAGATCTGTCCATTCAAATGTATGTATCTACAGCCCTGTTTATTTTCTATGCTTCTGGTGAATTGGCACCATATTTTCGTTGCTGATCAAATAGAGTTGGTAGTTCAGGCTCAGGATGCTCCTGTTTCTACCTCACTATGTGATCAGAGAACCAGGGGTTACGGGAGAAACCAAACGTTTTTTCAGCTTCAGTCTGTGACTTTACAGTTAACACAACTTTTCAGACACACATAATTGTGTTGTCCTATTAAACTAACATTGTCTATTAATGTTACAGACGGGCATGACTGATAAAGTTTTCTCCTTAGCTCCCACATTAACGTTAGAAGTTATATTTTAGTTTGATGCTGGCAACACCAGCTGCTCAGCTGCTAGTGAGGGAGGGGCTGTACCTGCCGTCTGCAGCGTGCTGTGTTCACTTCATTAAATATTTCCAAAGAGCACTTTTTCCTTTATCATTTTAACCAAAACTGGCTGCTCTGATCCTCCTGCAGCCGCGCTGGCCAAATTACAGCAACAGAAATGTGTGCATGCACGCACAGCGACGACAACAAGCTGGGTTGCAGCAAGGGCTCTGTGTCTGCCAGACGCTGCCTGCACAGTACGTGTCGGTCTGACCTGTTGCGCGCACCCGACAGGCGCTGAGGTGGCGTGCACTGTTTGTATCTGTACTTTTGTAAATTAGTATTGTATCCGGATACAGCGTTTGAGTATCGACACTTTTCAGAGTATCGATACTTTTGACAACCCTACTAGAGACATGTTGGGTGAAGTGAAATGATTCAGTAATGTTGAGAAACTCAACTGCAAAATTTGTCCGCGCTCTTGTTTACGTCAATGTTGAAATCTGTTATCATGAGAATTCTGTCCAAGTGGATGATGGATGCCAGAAAGTCAGCTAGGACCAAGGTGTTTCTTCCTGGGGGGCAGTAAATTGGAACACAGTAAAAGGGGTTTGTGTGGCCAATTTTATTCATGAGGACTTCAAAGGAAGAGTGAGATCCAGAGTTTAGCAAGCGAGAGGAAAAACAGTCTCGATAGACTAAGCCTCCTCCTCGGCCTGTGGATCAAAGGTGCAGGAATGAGCGCAATCTGGCAGACATAGTTCATTAAGAGAGGCAAATTCATTGGCTTTCTGCCAGGTTTCAGAGATGAGCATGCAGTCAATGCTTCTGGATACAAAGAAATCATTAAAAAAAAAGATCTGTTTGCTATGGAGCTGCCGTTTATTAATCCAAATCTGATGATGTCAGATCTGGCTCTGCCAAAGGTAGAGGCTCGAGGTAGAGATCTTTAAAACTGTCACACAAACAGGGAGGCCTATCAATCACGATAGTTTGAATGGGGAGACCAGTAGTAGAAGGAGTTGGTGACCGATGGTGCCTGTAGGGGGAGTTCTCAGGGAGTCGGCACCATAGAAGAAGGGGGAGGGCCTGGTGTGTGGGATGTAAATAATGGGATGTAAAATAAATATATAGACACTGACAGTCCGGAGTTCAATAGGAGATTAAAAAGATCACTGAAGACCCGTTGGTGTGTTCGGACCATTTGTAAGCTATATCAATTGTTCCGACATGTATATTCACTTGTTTGATGGAGGGGGGAGTGACAGAAACAGACCTTGAAGCTTCTGTAACAGGACGGCTACAGTAGCTCCAGGAAAGCAGTAAAAAACCTGATATTTCTTATTACAGAATCTCCATAGATGGCAGTGGTTGGAGGAAAAACTGGACGGGGAAGGAGTTTCTGGGTGTCCTGGCAAGGAGCGCCACTGCTGGATGCCGGCACGCAAGCAGCTTGATCCCAGGGCAGTGTGTCCCATAGCATCGCTGTAGCGGATAGCTTAGCTGCTCTCAGTGAGGAGATCTTCAGAAACTGTTCATGAGCTATGTCATACAGGGCGGTCAACAACAGATTTGCTCTTCAGTTCATCCGAGAGCTGACTGATAACATGTCTGAGGTCAGCAATCTTTTTGTTTGTTTCTACGAGTTGTAGATCATCTTTGTGGAGCTGGAGGCTACAGACAGTCCAGCTCCAGTGCAAACAAAGTTAAAAAGTAGATTTAAAAAACCATTGATGACCAGAAAAAGCAGTCGGGGTGCAGTAGTGTGTTTAAGAGATATTTAAAGCCACTAAAGCAACTTAAAATTGCGGGGTAAAACCAATTACACCACTAAAATGCTGCAAAGAGGGGGAGAAGCCAAGACTGACATTCTGTCAGTGCCGAACGGATACTCTGGTCTCATGTGCACAGACAGAACCCAGCTGTTGCTTTAGCACCTGCCCTTTTGGCTCTGACTGGTGGCCTTTTTGCATGACATTTTTTTTTTTTTTTTTTCGAATTTCATATTCTAATTTTAAGTTTGGCCCATGTCATCAATTCCCAATTAAAGGTGTTGCATTTGGATTTTAATGGGGTAGCAGTAGCTCACTCCATAGGGACTTGGCTTGGGAACCAGTGGGTCACCGGCTTAAGTCCGGAGCCAATATAGAGTGTGGACTGACAGCTGGAGAGGTGCCAGTTCACCTCCTGGGCACTGCCAAGGTGCCCTTGATCAAGGCACCAACTCCATCTGTTTGGGGCGCCTGTCCATGGGCAGCCCCCTCGCTCTGACATCTCTCCATTTAATGCATGTATAGGTCCTGTTTGTGCATTTCAGGCCTGTGTGTATATGACAACAGAGTGAAAAACTGAATTTCCCCTTGGGGATTCATTGAGTATATCTTCTTTGTAATTCTGTGAGACTGCAGGAGTCTCTGCCCCTCCTTCCTCAACTTTCCTTGTTGTCACATCCCCCATACTTCATGCATGCAAATCAAGCGCCCTGCAGAGCAGCATCACGTCTCACTGTAAGGAGGGCATTTGTCCTGAACCTCAGCATTGTTGTGAAATAAACAACAAGACAAACATCTCAATACTGCCAGACTAACTCACCACCATCACCACCATCAAAACAAGTAAGCTAGTCTGGTGTAAAATCCCACTGTCTCCCTCCAACTCTCAGCTTCAGGTTCACCAACTGCCCCTTTGCAAGAGGAGACACACACCAAATAACTTTTTACTTTTACAGTTTAAAGGAATCTGATGTGACTTGGTGTTGCAGGAACATTCTGTGCACAAAGTGCACAGGCAGATGGGGAGTGCTGAGATAATTACAAGAACTAGTGCGGTTTTCTCCCATACACATCTTTATTGTTCACAGATTCAAGGGCAGTGGACTGAATTAAAACATTAACTCGATCAAAGGTCATATTAAAAGATTCTGATGGGAAGGTAACAAGAACAGAAAATATAAAAACAAGCCCTACAATGAGGCATGAAGAAAGTAAACATGATTATAAGGCTGAGTTTAATGTACAGTAAGTAAACCAAACTTCTCTCCAAGAGATGCTTTTTCTTTTTAGCACTCTGTAGATTTCATATCTAATTGAAAACCTTTGATATAGAAATTGTCCTCAGAGTGTGTCTCTGTGTCAGACCAGTGTCATGACATTACCCCCATAAATCAATGCAGAAAAACGTTTTACATTTAACGATTTCAACTGAAAACGGTAAACTTAAGTTGCGTTTTGGCTGATCGTTGACAGGACGGCCATGTTTTGGGTGCCTGAAAACGCAACGTTTTGAAAACGGGTTCCAGAGTACATTTTTTGGAAACGGCACGTCTCTGTTGTCATGTAAACTTGCAATATGCAGTTCCTCTGAAAACGGAGACTTTTCACACATGTGCATTACGATTCCAATCACAAGGCATGCGCGAGAAAGTCGACCATCACAACAACAACGCCGAGCTCTGTTTGTGCTGCTCACCCTGTTGAATTTATAAACGCTTCTCCCAGGGGCGATTCTAGGATCAGAGGTTTAGGGGTGCTGAGCACCCAGAGAGCTGCCCGGCCAGGCAAGATAAATTTCACTGTTTTGTACATTTTAACGCAATTTCATTCCCACATTTGTGAAAGAAAAGCACAACACTTTTTGGGAAAGTCTGTGACTAAACCATCAAATTTGATAAAGGTTATTTAAATGCTGAGCCACAGCAAAAGAGGAATGGATTGGAATTATAAAAGAAACATATTGTGACCCTAATTTCTGGGGGAAGACAACTCATTTTGATACAGCAGCTCCTCAACATACACATAAACAGTATGTATGTTTCTGGAGTAAACCGGCCCCCTATAGTGAGTACCAAAAATACCAAAAATGGACCTTGGACTTATTTTTTGGACTTTTATTTGAAATGCAATGCACAACATGTAACATTAGCACATTAACAGTAACTGACTTTTTCAATGTTTGTCTCTGCCTTTTCCCTTCTTGTCTGTATTATATAATACAAATACATAAATAAAAATACACTTCAAAAAAGGAAAAGTGCTTGAAATCTACAAAAAAATAATAATAAAATAATACATGGTACAATGTGGGGCGGCACGGTGGTGGATAGTCATTATAATGAGTCAAGTACAGCCACAAAAATTCTGTTACCACATCGATCAAACCTATTTGCAATCTGCTGTGAAACACACAAAAAACTGAAAAAACTTGGAGCAATATTGGGAATGCTGCTGCTGAGAAATAAACTTGAAGACACTAAAGTTCTGAAACACTTCCAGCGGATGTTCAAACTACAACAGAGCAAGATCAAGCCATGGGGCAAAAGAAATGCAATGGAGCTGCATCCAGTGAAGTTGCCATGTAACGGTATGAAAAATTCATATCACGGTTATTGTGACCAAAATTGTACACAGTATAAATCATTATTATATTTATTTATTATACTAACATTATTGGGCAGCACGGTGGTGTGGTGGTTAGCACTGTCGCCTCACAGCAAGAGGGTTGGCGGTTTGATCCCGGGTGTGGGAGCCCTTCTGTGCGGAGTTTGCATGTTCTTTCCGTGTCAGCGTGGGTTCTCTCTCTCCCACAGTCCAAAGACATGCAGTTTGGGGATTAGGTTAATTGATAATGAGTTTGTTTACTTTATTTATCCCCGAGGGAAAATTCAATGTTTTCACTCTTGCTTGTCACACACACACACAGGTCCGAAAGACACACACATGCACAAACAGGACCTATACACAAACTACCACTACACAAAGTGGAGAGATGTCAGAGTGAGGGGGCTGCCCTTGGTGAGGCGCCCAAGCGGTTGGTGCCTTGCTCAAGGGCACCTCGGCAGTGCCCAGGAGATAAACTGGCACCTCTCCAGCCACCAGTCCACGCTCCATATCTTTGCAAATTAACATTGCCACCCATTGTCCTGGCATGTATACTACAGCGTTTCCTGTAGATTTTGCGGCTCAGTGTGAACAGGGATCATTTCAATAACGTCGTCATATAAACGCGTACGTTTTTTAAAACGCAAAGGACAGACTTTTCCGTTTTTAGAGAAACCGTTGTCGCCTAAACAGGGCCTTAATATATGTCCCCAGATGAACTAACACCCTTGTCTGCATGATTGTAAGGAGATTGAAATGAATAGCCCAAATAAGTAAAAGTAAAATATGTTACTGTATGTAACTTCATTTTTTGTATTAATAATTATGACTGGGGTTCCCTTTTTTTGGCTTGAGCACCAGCCCCACCAGCCATGTCTGTGCATGGCACTGCAGTATACAACATATGAAAGCACACCACTCTAGTTAGAGTGTAGAGTGTATCTCCAACATAAATTTTAGACATAATTGTGAATCTTTGGCTCAACAGTGTTCAGTGACTTTATGTCAGCCTCTTAAACAAACACACTTTCCAACTATACACAGCCTATTTAGAAACTGAAATTCATTCAGCTGCACCATGATCCTGCTCATCATAAATATTAACATATAATCTCCATTATTAAAGGAATGGTGATCAGTTAATGCAACAAATCACATTATGAGTGGTGGAGATAATTATCCATGCACAGACTACCTATTTTTTTTACAATTTAAATCCCAGATATAGTTTTTAAAATCATTTTCTTTTTATGATTTGAACTGAGATTACACATATATATGCAATAAACATTTCAGTGGAAAATATCTGTGTATGGAAATCAAAGTTGATTTGATGCTGTGTAATATTTTAATGTGTGGGCAAAAAATCAAAGAAATGACTGACAGCGCACAAAAGCAGTAAATGAAGATAGTCCCCGGTGACAAACTAATATCCAACCGGGATTCTGATTGTAGAAAAGCGTAAACCTCCACTAATTAATGCACTTTGATCCATGCTTTGATACGGACTGAATCAACGAGGAAATGAACAGCATGTCTGGCTCCAACAAAGGGAGGAGACAGAGAAACTCAGAGTTTGTTGAAGAAAATCTGTCAGGTTGAAGAAAATCTGCCAGGTTCACACCATAGTAACTGACTTATTGGTGAGAGTTACTTCTCTTTCTGAAAGTGAAAACACAGAGTTTCCCTAAGCTTGGGGTTAACTAGCTAAGAGTTTTCACTAAATCTGCTTTGGAATCAAGTGGGCCTTAAAAAGGCATTCAAGCTGCATTCAGTACATCACCATGCAAATGGTTTCTAGTGGGTAATATGAAAAACAGATCTGTAGTACACCTAAATATATATTTTAGTACAGAGAGTCAACAAGCTGACTGCAGATAAAAATCACAGATGTGCTAGAGCTCCCTCGATCAACCTCACCAGGTATACACCACACTCTTCTCCACTTTATTCATTTGGGTCTACTGCTTCCCTTTGGAGGAGGCTTGATGCTTGTTTTAGCTGCAGCAGCTTTTTTCTTTTCCTGCCTTAGATGAAGTGAGAACCAGTCACCAATTACTGTCTCAAATCCCTGCAGAACAGGCAACTGTAATTAAGCATGGAAAAAATAATTGTACATATTTTAGGACCTTTAAATGATTCATATTCCTCTGATATGCCATGGAGCAGGGACCCACATGAATCTTGTAGTTGTTCAAATAGAATTCAGATAAAACAAAGACATAATGAGAGGGCCTCTGTTAGACCTTTTATTCATTAATTTGACATTGTTCAGAATTGTTACACGTAAAATTGAGACAACACTGGCTGGCCACAAACACCAACTTATCTGTTTTAAAGGCCCTAGGATTTATAATTTCTTACTTAAACTATTCCAAGGAGTAGAATGGGATCCATGCACACAGCAATGCTGACCTGAGAGCTGTATCACTAAGCCAGTTCAACAGAGACACGTCCTCTTTGTCTGAGCTGGCTTGACAAACCCTAATCCTCAGCCAGACATAACAGGCACTACGAAGGTGGTTATCAACTGTCTCTGTTTACCCAGGCTTTCTGCATCAGGCTCTGTGTGCATTCTCAAACAATAAATCAAATGATGTGTTTGTTACGTCACTTGACTCACGTGCCGCCTACTTCTGCCTTTAAAGCAGTTGTGCGGAACTTTTTACCATGAATAAAACTGTCCCTAGTTTGTATCACCCCCCCTTGAAGATCCGCATATTTATTTGAACCCAACAGCGACAAAAAAGCCTTTCTCTATATGGCTATTTAGCGTAGCCTCGCTCGGGTCGGACACACAGCGGAACTCAGAAAACCAGAATACGGCACCTGAGGTGAAGTGATTCTGCTCGCCCGCAGCGGCCTGCAGCGATTAAACCACAGAAGAAGAAGGAGCCGTGTTTACAGTGTTCTTCGGGTAAGCAGTACACAACGGGCATTGCTGAACACATAACACCCAACAGTTTTACCAGAGATGTATCTATGAGGACTTGGTTGTACTCTTGATGTCATGGCGGATTACGAAGGAGCATCATGTAAAATTATCTGTGACTGTGACCATGAACACAAATATACAGCAGGCAGTTGTCCTCAGTTTATAAGAAATTCTGAGCTACACCAGAACATTTATGAACAGGTCTTACTTTACTACTAACTTGTGTGTAACGTTAGCATGTTAGCAGGTAACAGCTTTAAAATAAAAAAAAAATAAAAATAAAAAATAAAAAAGCAGGTAACAGCTTTGCTGTGTTAGGGTTATGTTATGTCTTCACTGTGTATCTTCACATAAAAGAATACTCCGACGATTTGGGAGTTATTCCCTCTCTCTATCATTTTCATATTTAGACAACATGATCGATATCTTTTTTTGTGTCTGTACGTCCAGTGGCTGGGTCTCAGCGTTTAGCATAATGTTTATAGGGGGTCAGTACGTTCTGCGCTGTGATCCGCGGAGGGATACACTGGTGAGCAGGCACAGACGTAGCTTGTAAACAAAACTCAGCTGTTTATTTAGCCTAGCAATATCTCCGGATTTTAGTAGCTACAATGGACGACTTTGAACGTGATTTTGAAGAGTTTCTTGTAGCAGACACAGATCCAGAGCCATTCCTGTTTGAGCCGTTTGAGCTGTAACCAGCACCTTTTGCATATTCAGTGAAAAGAGGAATTACCCCTCCAACTGCCAACTCTTTATTCCCATAATATAGGGTATATTTTCTTAGATAGCCATTTAACTGTCCAAATCAATGAAGCAGATGAAAGTGGTTGTCCATGGTCCATACATTCATAAGATTTAACTGAATCACCTCAAGTCACCTAAAAAAAATCATCACAATGGGTAAGGTCAAGTTCTAACACAGTTCTAAACCTACTTTTTACAAAAGTTTAATATACGTTTGTTTGTTTTTTTGTTTTGTTTTTAACGTATAATCATGAAATACATACTACAAGGGGTGTAAAGATTTACAAAATGTATGGGATGGTTGGACACGATACAGTGGTGTCAGTGCAGTATGTTTTTGATACAGCAAATATTAGAAATGCCAGACAAATTTCTTTGTTTTTAAAGATGTCTCTTTTTCTTTCTTTCTTTTTTTTTTTTTTTTAAAGAAAGTTATTTTAATTCATATATTTATTAGAATTACCATAATAAAGTAAGATATTTTTGGACTTGGAACATTGATGGAGCTATACTTGAGTAACCCATCTTCTGAGGTATTACCAGCATGTAAACAAAAACAGCTCCTTATGAATAATAAAAAGGCAGTATTGTGGTTAAAAGCAAATACAAACTACGAATGCACCAATGTTGACATTCTGCACTTGTATTAATGTTTAAAATTACAATTTGGCTGATAGCAAATATTGATGGTCTATATTGTTGTTTATTTAGTTTTTGTTGTAATTATTCCCTTTTTGTTCCAGGGAAACAAAGCAATCTTCATTATAAATAAATCAATTGTTTTAAAGTCATTCAGTCTTTCATTACATTACGGTAGAAACCTCAGGACTAGCAACTGAGGAGGGATCCCTCTTCCAGGACGGACAGACGTGCAATAGATGTTGTACAGAACAGATCAACATAATAAATTAACAGTAATCTGTATGACACAATGAGACAGAAAGAGAGACAGAGAGAGAGACAGAGAGAGAGAGAGAGAGAGAGATGCAGGACAGACGGTAATGACAGTAGCTTACAACAACATTCATGAAAGTAATAATATTATCGTTATAGTTCTGGCTACTGTGGTACAACTAACTGGAGTAGTTTCATGTCGTATCCGACAACGGAAGGCTTTTAACAGATGACGTTGTGTCAGCTGATGCTTTCTAGACATTGTGATTTCCCAAAACTGAATAAATACCACGCATAGCATCACAAAACTGCTTTGCTAGCTCAATCATATTGTAACTAAGATATCCGCTGGAAAAAATATTTTTCTCACGGACCGTGACTGGAGTTATTACAGACAGCGCTAACAGCTAACAGTTAGCCCAGCTAATCTACGATAACCATAGTAATTACAAAACGTCACATCCCGCCTTGAGTATATCCGATCAGCACCAAGTAATCCCCAAGCCCCAGCCAGGAGTTTCTCGGTACCTACTCCGAGGCAGGGACTTGTTTAGCCCCTGTAGAAGTTACGGAACTCTGTCCTTCGGGGTTGGTTCCTGCGGTGGAGACATGCACCAATGGCCCCGGCCCCGTAAAATTACCACAAAGTTCCTGTGGTGGAAACTGGCCTATGATGCACTGACTACTCTCAAGATGGAAGGACCATTTCACCCAGTATAACAAAAAGTGTTTCTGAAACTTTTTACAAGATTACATTTGAATGTATGATAAGAAGGCCTAATACTCATTTTTACTGACTAGAACTTGAACACATCATAATGTAACTCAATGCAACCTCTGTAAGCTGTTAGTTGCGGTCACCAGCATCATAGAGCTAATGTGAACTATCTCCTCCTGCTGATTTTAACATGTATTTGTAGTTCACAATGTAACATTTTCAGGGAAACAATAGATAGCACACTCTGCTGTGACTATAGTGAATTTACTGTGTCCTTTGGTCCCCAGGAAATAACTCTATTTGTCCCAAACATGTTACAAGCCAACCCATCACACAACAGTGAAATTGCAGAGCCTATGTACTTAAGAGCCATTCTTCTTGTACGTGCTCATTAATTTTAATTTGTGGATGAAGTCTGGAGCCTTGCTTTTAGCCTGTGCAAAACATATGTGACACAACAAAAACACATCAGCAACTGCTATCTTACTAATAATATTGCATTGAGCTACCTTAGCGTAGTGTAGCCTCCCAGTGTGTTTCACTGCAGTAGAATGTTCTGGTTTGGGGGTTTTGGAGTTTTACCTGTATATTTTATTGTCCAAATGTAATAGGATAGGTAAGAGTATCGTTAAGTATGTAATACTAACCAAACCAAAAGCCTGGTACTAAATGATTCAATATGAATATATGTATGTCATACCCCTACATACTACATAGATATTAGTGTAGCTGATCTTGTGCTTAATACAACAAAGGCATGTGACTTTGAAAATACTGCTGCTTACAATTGTTTAGATTTTATAACAATGTAAGGCAGCTGGACGGCACGTGTCGCGGTGGTATGAGACACCATTGGATGGCATCAGTTGTAAAGCTGCCGGTAACAACATAATAGAAGAAGTTGGAAAGTCCCTACAGGACAGGTAGGAGGGGTGGTGAATGGGTTCAACAAACTTCAGACTTTCACCCAGGGGGCCACTATTCACTCTCTATGTGAATATAGCCAAAACATGATGGGTTTTTTTCTTAAATTAACCATGTGCTTTTGTTGCACAAGGAAATAAATGTAAATGTGATGTGTTTATTTTGAAAAAGACTGTATGCTTCTAATGAGCAGAAACTGCACATATCCTGCGAAAACAGATGTGTATTTACAAAAAACACAGTGCATATAATAGGCATAAATTGACACAGCGGCCCTGAACATAAACAACGCAGGATAGCGCTTCATATTTAGACATGTACAACACTGACCAAGCAGCGATATGTGACAAGTTAGGATGAGAATGCGTTGATCTGACAAAAGAGCAGTTATATTCATTATATATTTCATTGATTGCTGAAAGCCGATTTCCTTTGAGCTGAGACATCAAAGGCTCCCCTTATTCATCTGAAATAAACTGAGCTCACTATAGTATTCCCTGCTGATGCCCTTTCACCCTGAGGGCAGGAATGATAGGCATGAAATTAGAAATGTCTTCTTTTTACATTTAAGTTGATGAAATCTTTCCACATGAGTTGGTAAGGACAGCTGCCCAAGGCCTCTGCATAGTCTTAAAGCCCATACATTCTGATGGAGTTTTGAGAGTGGCAATATGTGTAATATTGCCTTTAGCTGGGATAAAAAAAAGGTCACTGGGACACACTGCATATGGAGGAATAAATCCAGATTTATGTAATCATTGCATATGATTTTGAGATTTTCTTGGGAAAAGTGATGGTATTATCTAAAATAAGTCTAACTACAATTTCTTTCCACAGTCTCAGTTTTACATTTTAGGTGTCAGCAATCATTCTGTTAGAGAGCTACTTGAATCAAATCTGTGATGTCTCTTTTGTAATGTCAGGTTTCAGCTGAGTGTCACAGTGTGGATTGTCAAGTAGAATATCTTTCTGACTTTGACAAACACACAAACACAGTCACACAGTATCATGTCTTGTTGAAAGCATGACAGGGTCATAGTCTCTCAGAGAGATAAGTCAATTGTAGAAGGAAATACCTGAAATAAGTGTTTTTGAAAAAGATAACACAAAAAGGAACTGGAGCATCCATCACAGCAGGGTGGATCCTCCAGTCTCTGCAGGGTGTCCATTAAAGGGAAACTTCAGCCAACTCTGTGTCATCGCAGTGTGTGCAGATGGATGTTGTTCATCTTCCCCGTGTTGCTATGCAGAGCACAGAGCTCCCTGCATATCTGCCTGCAAAAGTCCGTCCACTGTCCCGTTTTGCATCATCACTATTATCGCTGGCAGATGAGTGGGGAGCTCAATGCGCTGGTGATGCAGGGGGAAGCTGAACACTGCTCATCTGCACACACTGTGATGACACAGAATGCATACGTTATCATATTTAGTTAACACAGCAGCAGGCTGTACTGATGTTCTCTCTTTTACCTCCTTGCTTTCAAATCACAACTTCCAAGGTCTGAAAGGGCAACTTTGCTATTTTTCAAACTGGAGCCCATTTTGTCATGTTTTTGTGTCCAAGTGACTACTGGCTGCAACAGTTTTTGAAATTGGTCCAGTATTTAGTAAGACCGCACAGCTGGCAGTTTGTTATTTCCATTGACAGGCTCAGATTGTAATTCTAAATGCCTGACAACATAATGGAAATGATCCCTACAGAGATAGACCTTTGTAGTTATAGAGTGAAATTCTTTGTGTTTAATCAGAAATCGCCAAAGCCACCAGACTCCATTTATATAACCAAAAATTTTACCAGTTCCCCAACAGGACGGATACAATGATGACGACTTTGGCAAATGGCTTCAGGACTAACGAGAGATGCATTTGCGGCAAGGTCCACAAGAACGAGCGCAGCCATCAAGGCAAGATGAAATGCTTGGAGAAGGAGAGTGCGACACAGCGCACAGGATTCAATTCAAACTTGTGAGAGGACGGAGGAGCCTGGCCAGGAGACATCCCACAGAGCCCAGAACCTCCAAGTGCCAGCCTCACAAGCTAGTCTTGGAACGGCACCACATACCCAGAAAGACAAAGGACCTCATCCTGAAGTACTGTGAAAGCTTCGGGCTCAGAGTCACCTCTGGGTGTGTTACATCTGACTGGCACCAACTTGAAAAGGGGATAGTAACTGGGTGCACCATCTCAGTTAGCCTCTTTTCCCTAGCCATGAGCATGGTAGTCAAGGCAGCTGAAAAGGAGTGTAGAGGCCCTCTGTCTAAATCCGGAATTAGGCAGCTTCCCATCAGAGCCTTTATGGATGACCTCACAGTCACCACAACATCTCTGCCTGGAGGGAGATGGATTCTTCAAGGACTAGAAAAGCTCATCTCCTAGGCAAGAATGAGCTTCAAACTAGCTAAACCCAGGGCCATGGTGCTGAAGAAGGGTAGTGTGACAGACAAGTGCCATTTCTTTCTGGCATGGCAATCCCATCTATCACTGAGAAACCAGTCAAGAGCAGAGGGAAGGTCTTTGACTGTATAGTCTCAGGGACACTGCCGCAGTCCAATCAACTTTCAAGGAGCTTGAGACGTGGCTCACAGCTGTTGACAAGTCTGGCTTACTCGGCAGGTTTGAGGCATGGATTTACTGGCATGGTGTCTTACCTCGCATTCTCTGGCCTCTGTTGGTTTACGAGGTGACCCTTTCAACAATGGAGTCCCTCTAAAGGAAGATCAGCAGTTAGCTGAGTCTCGGCTAAGACACAGGGCATTTGTGGGCACAGTGGCAACAGGTCGAGCAGGGTTGTTCGCTCTTCCTCAACCCAACTATGAGAAGGCACATGGCAAGGACAAACGCTAGCTAGTCCTGAAAGAAGTGTGAGCAGGGGTTGAGGAAGAACGAACAACGAGGATGGTGGGCATGCAGCAGCGGGGAGCATGGGCACAGTGGAAGGGAGCTCTGGAAGACAATTGCTGAGTCCATCTGCAACACTGTGGCCAAGGACAACAATAAGCAACAACATGCCAAGAACACCATCACCTTAGTCAGGACTGGGGAGCAGCCACCAACACTATCCAAGCCTATAACTAGCCTTCTTCTCCTGGACTGGGAGCAGCAGGTGAGACAATTCAAGTTCCCCTTGTGACTACATCACAACAAGCTCCCTAAGGCCAGATGTGTTCTCATCAGTTTCTTCGACGTAGGTGCTTCTTATTGAAATGACAGTTCCCTGAGAGGAGAAAATTTGAAAGGAACTGGCGATTAACCAAACTGGAAGAATCTCGTTTAATCTGGGCAGACAGTCTCAGAACGTATAAGAGGGGCCTCCGCAATGCCAGAGCAAACTATTACTCAGAATTAATAGAAGAAAATAAGAACAACCCCAGGTTTCTTTTCAGCAGCTCTATTGAGCCTTGTATTCCTTTAGCCCTTAGCAGTAATGATTTTATGAGCTTTTTTAATGACAAAATTCTAACTATTAGAGGCAAAATTCATGACCTCCTGTCCTCGGATAGTACCTATCTAACCTCAAACACAGCTGTAAGACCTAATATATATTTAGATTGCTTCTCCCCAATTTCTCTTCAAGAATTGACTGCAGTGATTTCTTCATCTAAATCATCAATATGTCTCTTAGACCCCATCCCAACTAGGCTACTCAAGGAGGTCTTACCTTTAGTTAACACTCATTTATTAGACATGATCAATATATCTTTATTATCAGGCTATGTACCACAGTCTTTTAAGGTAGCTGTAATTAAACCTCTCCTAAAAAAGCCCACCCTGGATCCAGAGGTGTTAGCCAACTATAGACCAATATCTAATCTTCCCTTTCTTTCAAAGATCCTTGAGAAATTAGTCGCAGACCAGCTGTGTGATTTTCTCCATGATAATAATTTATTTGAGGAATTACAGTCAGGATTTAGAGTGCATCATAGCACTGAGACAGCACTAGTTAAAATTACAAATGACCTTCTGATTGCTTCAGACAAAGGACTCGTCTCTGTACTTGTTTTATTAGATCTTAGTGCGGTGTTTGACACAATTGACCATCAAATTCTGCTACAGAGACTGGAACACTTAATTGGCCTAAAAGGTTCTGCACTAAGCTGGTTTAAATCTTATTTATCTGATCATTTTCAGTTTGTTCATGTTCATAATGAATCATCCATACATACTTAAGTTTGTTTTGGAGTTCTGCAAGGTTCTGTGCTCGGACCAATCCTATTTACTCTATATATGCTTCCTTTAGGTTACATCATTAGAAATCACTCTGTAAATTTCCATTGTTATGCGGATGATACACAGTTGTATTTATCGATGAAGCCAGAAGAAAGTAATCAATTAACTAAACTGCCTTAAAGGCATAAAAACCTGGATGAGCACCAATTTCCTTATGCTGAATTCAGACAAAACTGAATTGTTCTTGGCCCCAAACAACTCAGAGACTCTTTATCTGATGACATAGTTTCTCTAGATGGCATTGCTCTGGCCTCTACCACTACCGTAAGAAACCTCAGAGTAATATTTGATTAAGATTTGTCTTTTAATTCTCATTTAAAACAAACCTCACGGACTGCATATTTTCATCTGTGTAATAATGCGAAAATTAGGCCTATCCTGACCCGAAAAGATGCAGAAAAATTGGTCCACGCTTTTGTTACCTTTAGGCTGGATTACTGTAACTATGTACCTATTATCAGGTAGCTCTAGTAAGTCTTTAAAAACTCTCCAGCTAATTCAGAATGCAGCGGCACGTGTACTGACAGGAACTAAGAAACAAGACCATATTTTTCCTGTTTTAGCTTCTCTGCACTGGCTCCCGTTAAAATCCAGAATTTAAATATTTGAATTTAAAATTGTACTGTTAACTTATAAAGCTCTCAATGGTCAGGGTCTGTCATATCTTAGAGAGCTCATTGTGTCATATTATCCCACTAGAACACTGCGCTCTGAGAATGCGGGGTTACTCGTGGTCCCTAAAGTCTCCAAAAGTAGATCAGGAGCCAGAGCCTTCAGCTATCAGGCTCCTCTCCTGTGGAATCATCTTCCTGTTGCGGGCCGGGAGGCAGACACCGTCTCCACATTTAAGACTAGACTTAAGACTTTCCTCCTTGATAAAGCTTATAGTTAGGGCCGGCTCCGGCTTGCCTTGTACCAGCCCCTAGTTAGGCTGACTTAGGCCTAGTCTGCCGGGGGACCTCCTGTAATACACTGGGCACCTTCTCTCTCTCCCTCTCTCTCTCTCTCTCTCTCTCTCTCATGTCCTGTTACTGCATCTTGCTAACTCGACCATACTGCATGTCACTAACTTGGCTTCTTCTCCGGAGCCTTTGTGCTCCACTGTCTCGCAGGTTAACTCATATCACAGCGGTGCCTGGATAGTGTGACGTGTGTGGTTGTGCTGCTGCCGTGGTCCTGCCAGATGCCTCCTGCTGCTGCTGTTATCATTAGTCATACTTCTACTGTTATTATACACATATGATTATTGTCACATATGTATACTATCAGATATTTATATATACTTTCAACATATTGTACCACAATAACCAGAATTATAATTATAATATTATTATAATATCATTACTTTCATTAATGTTGTTGTAGGCTACTGTCATTACCGTCTGTCCTGCATCTCTCTCTGTCTCTCTTTCTGTCTCATTGTGTCATATGGATTACTGTTAATTTATTATGTTGATCTGTTCTGTACGACATCTATTGCACGTCTGTCCATCCTGGAAGAGGGATCCCTCCTGAATAGCTCTTTCTGAGGTTTCTAATGTTTTTTTATTTTTTTAGTAGCATAGCGAGCCTCCAGGTGGCTTTGGATAGGGAGGAACAATCAGTGGACCAATGCTGCTGGGACACAATCCAGGGTCTGATAAGCCCTGGCTGGGTCACCTGAGGGAGGGTATATGATATTCAAAGAACCGAAACACCCGAGGATCTCAGCAACATCACTGATGATGTGTCCTCATGCATCCAAGGATGTATCTTTCACACATAAGGTGTCTAGTACTGATATGTGCATTTGCAATTACTCAACTACATTCAGTGCGGTCACAGTATTAGTGAACATGTTGACAGCAACAATAGGGACCGGTGGGATAACACAGTGCATCTAAATGTACATGTACTTATACACAATAGTAGTTCTTGTTCCACCTAACTTTCTATTCTTCTTTTTTAAGGTTCACTTTGAGTGACGTTTTGGACATGTGGGATCTAGGTGACAATCCAGACAATGCATACAACATTACAGTTGTCCCTCAAAATGAAAAAAAAGATGCTGTCATTAGTGATTGTGATAACGATGATTCAGATATAGACTGTAAGGGAGAGACCTTTGGCCAGACTTTTAAATACACATTGTGAACTGAAGCAGACAGTTTATGACAGGAACAACTTCATCAGTGATTATGACCTCCCCTTCCAGAACATTCTCATTCCAAAGTCATCAGATAGTGCTGTTTTGTCAATGATAATGGTGTCAGACACCTGATGCCAAAAAACACCTTTCGTGGTAGTATGTTATGTGGCCTGGGAGGTCCTGGGAGGACCCCAAAACGGGGTCCAGGTTGAAAAATACCATGGTTACCCTATAAAGTGTATTATGAATGAAATGAATGCAAATTATAGAGGCCCCAGTGGACGATTCACTTAGTGTGAATTAAGGCAACATTTTGATCATGCAAGCCCTTATCTTAAAGCGATTGGACTTGAGTACTCACAGGTATTGTAGAGAGCATTGCTAGATAGTTAATCACTTAAAATTATTTAAAATATTTTCTTAAAAAACTGCATTTAATAAATTAATCTCTCTGCAGCACACATTTTTATTTTATCTATCACTTTAAAAAAGTTTTTTCAATGACAAGTAATATTTTATGGGGCTACTCTTGGGTACGTTGGGTATTGGCAACATTGTGCAAAAACAGAAATGGTATAATCAAATTTCTTTAAAAATGCAACATGAAATTCATGCAATATCATCCAACTGTCTTGATGGAATTAATTAATTTTTGCTCACTGAAAAATGTTACAAATCATTTTGTCACTGTATTGAGCAAATCAATGATTGAATGCATCAAAATTTTCTCCAACTCACTTATTACTAAGAGTCAAAGAAGAAACCTTGTTGTTACCCTGGACTCAGATTTAAATGGCCACAGCTACATCAAATAACGCCATCTGCCTACTACCATTCAAAAAGGAATTGCTAGAATCAAAGATTAATGTCAAAGCAAGACCTTGTAAGGCTCAACCACGTCTTCATTTCCAGTAGATTAGATTACTGCAATGGTCTGTTTGTAGGCCTTTCAAAACAAGCTGTTCGGCAACATCAGCTTATTCAGAATGCTGCTGCTAAGGTCTTGACTAAAACTAGGAAATATGACCACATTTCTGCTGTTCTAAAATCCTTACACTGACTACCTGTCTCTCAGAGAATTGATTCCAAAGTCTTGCTGCTTGTGTATAAATCACTCTGTGGCTTAGCGCCCAAATATAAGTCTGACATGCTTGTGACATATGAACCTTACAGGACTAGGAAGACATCTGGGACCTATTGAAGGTCCCAAGTATTAGCAGGTGGTGACGCAAGGTTTTGTTATCATGAAGCACAAACCTGGAATAACCTTCCAAATAATCTTAGACAAGCCCAGACTGAACACTTTTAAGTCAGAGCTGAAAACATTCCTTTTTTACACTGCTTATTCCACCCTGTAACGTCTGCTTATTTTTAAACTTATTTTTAAACTCTTTAATTTTTCCTTTTATATATATATTTTTATCTTTACTCTTCTATCCTGAATCTGTATCCTTTATGTTTCATATTTTATTGCTCTGAAAAGAACTTTGAATTGCCCCAATGTACGCAATGTGCTATACAGATAAAGGTGCCTTGACTTGCTTTTTCCAAATACATGCGGTATTTTGCAATATTTTAAGTAATTATTTTAAGTGTCTTTACCATAAGGATCTTGAAAGGATTTAATTGCCTCACCATTGTGTGAGGTAGGGTAGTATTTCATTTGGGAACTGGAGGGATTGTTTTTTTCTCCTTCAACATGGGAAGGAGTGGGATGGAGGGCTTAAACGCACCCAGTAGATAACAATAGTATACCAACAATAAATACATTTCATATGAATAAAAAAAATCTGTATATTAAATAAAGCCAACAATGGCGTTTTCAGAGTTCAAGCCAGCATGGACCTTTAGAATTTGAAAGCTGCAAAGGTTAAGACCTCTGACTGTATATGACACCCGCACTAAAGATTTACGTTCCTGTTGGCCCCTGTCTGTAAATTGCAGCAACATTTGGGGACATGCTTCAACAGCTTAATTAAAATATCCATTTAGTTTGGTGATGTTTGGACAAACTCTCATTGATTATGGTGGAATCTTACGCAAGATCAATGCATTTCTTTCACAATGGTAGAACCCCCGATTGAACTATTTAAAAATAATTTTACACATGTGGTTCAACACTGTTAAGAATCACATCCTGTGAGTTTTGTATTGAGTGGAGTATTCCTGATTTATAATCTGATATGTGTTACACAAGGTCCATTTTTTTACATTTTGTAGCTGTAGAGAATATTTGTAGTACTCATGCGGGCATATCATGCAAGTTTTGGATGACTCATCCTACGGATGTGGAGTAAGAACTATTCACTGGGTGCTGAGCCACACCCCTTTCGAAGTGCATTGGTCAGTATCTTCAAAATGCAATCAGATACCAACCAGTTTTGATGAGCTTTGTCCAAATTGGACCTAAAGTGTAGGAGATGTCCTGCAAGATTTGTAATGATTCGACAAAAAGTTTCTGGTTTATAGTCTAATTTGTGTTACTCCATGAACTTTGCATTTGTGGTGCCCCCTAGTGGTGATTTTAATTAAACCTCCAAATTCTGTCTGTCTTCCCCACGTGGAGGCCTCCGACTGACGTAACTGCTGACGTAACATCCCCCTGAGTCTGTGAAACAACAAATAGGCTACTAACAGGTACACTTGTGGATATAAACTTTTCTCCGTAACAATGGGACCACCGCTCCAACAGGGAAATCAGTTGGCAAAAGAAAGAAAAAGCAAACACTAAGAGAGAAGTCGATGCTGCAAGAGCCAAATATTCAGGTCAACATCAGCTCTGCTTTCGAGCAATGGCGAAGAGTGATGCCGCTTTATCCTGAGCTAAAAAGGGACGAGATGGTCACAGAGTGTGGGGGGCAGGTATTTTTACTTTGCTTCTAATGCGACATAGGCTATAACATTATATACGACAACACAGCATCCAGTTGCTAATGGCTAACGTTAGCCTACTGTAGCGTAGCCTCTGAAACATTAATGTTATCTTCCTTGTGCGTTTCCACTTACTAGTAACGTTAACGCTACTGTCTAACGTTAGCACTGTAGCCTTATTCTAAAACTCAGTCATCACTGACTCCGGTTGAGTTTTAAAACTTGTGTTGTGTTTGACTGTCTTGGTTGTAACGTTACACTAGCTCTCCTCTTCCGTGTATCTAACATTACCTTGCCAACGCCTACGTCTATCATAGATGTAATGAGGACGTATTGGAGGACGGGGGAGCAGGCCTTTGGAGGGAGGTGGAGTTGCAGGAGGTGGAGGATGGGACTTTGGAGGCAGTTGGGAGTTGTGGATGTTCAAATTTTTTTTAAGTGCTGTATGAAATGCAAGACAGGTAAGAGAAGCTTTAAGACCTTTCATGGTTTACAACACCTGCATTAAAGACATTAATAAGCTTGTGATGGTGTTTGGTAAGCTTTGTCCAGTGATGACTCATGAAAAATGTGGTACAAATCAACTTACCACTTACAAGATATCAAAAAATGTTTTATTCAAAATAATCAAAATGGCATTTATTTGTGTTGATCAATTTCAAAATACTTTTAAACAAGTTATTTCAACTTTATTATCTAACACATCCTGCATGATGATCAGAAAAAAAAAATAATTAAAGCTGCGAAGCAGCGTTGGGCGGGACCTCGGCCCCTCGCCGTCGTCCCCCAGCTCAGGTGGTCATTTTTCACAATACAGTGACATGATAAATAAAGTATGTTCTCAGCAAAATGGTGTCTGTCATACTGTTACAATTTAACTGTTCCGCATGTACTGTACAAAACTAGAATTTGTGAAGACAGTACTCCTGGTCTGCTATGTAATCATTATACTGCAAATATATCAATGTATAACTACAAACAAAATTTTAACCATCAACAGAACATTACCATGGAAAAATCATGAATTATAGAGGACAGTGACAGTAGGATCTGCAGCACAGATGTAGCTACAGATTTGATTCCTATTCTTAATGACGCAAAAAGTAACACCAGGGAATCTTGTATTTACAAGTTTTTGCTATCAGGCATTTATTTAGAGTCATTAGGAATGACACACACACACACACACACACACACACACATGTATCTGTCAGAGTGAAGCCATTATTATGCTAATTAATGACCATGTAGTTAGGTGACAGCCCAGGCACTTCAAGATGAGTTGACTAATAACTAATGATAACATAATCAGCAGGTGGCATTTGACACCACAGCAGCAGCACAACCTCACACGTCACACTATCCAAGCAGTGCTGTGTGGAAGTTAACCTGTGAGGTAGTGGAGCACAAAGACTCTGGAGAAGAGTTACTGACATGCAGTGAGAGAACGAGAGAGAGAGAGAGAGAGAGAGAGAGAGAGAGAGAGAGAGAGAGAATATTAAACGTACAATATGTAATTTTCTGCCACTAGGGGTCTCAAACCAAAACAATAACAGAAGATGGAGTTGGATGACGTCACGAAGTAGCGTGGGATCATGGGAGTTGTAGTTATATAACGGATACAGACGTTCCTCACTCCGTGTAAAGCCTGATTTATGGTCGTGCGTTGAATCGACGACGTCGCTACGTTGTAGGCTACGGGGCTACGCAGAGGGCTCGCCGTAGCCCCCGGCGTAGCCTGACGTGCACCTCCCCAAAAATGTAACTACGCGTCGAGGCGACGCAGACCCAGCGCAGACCGGCACGGCTGTGATTGGTTTGCTTGGTCGCAAAGCATTTCCGGTTCCGTATTTCCACCGCCATCCCCGCCGTCTTTAAACATCTTCTATTGCCATGTAGATGTTGTTAAGGCTCATTATATATATGCCATTATTCACAACGTTCAATACGGATACGGCCGGAGCCGTCTGTCCGTGCTCCGTGTTCATTTCTCTGTGACCGAAAAAGCCGGAAGCTAAACGAAGAATCAACTAGAGACGGCGATAACCACTCAGCAAAGGAACGAAGCCTCCTACCGCTCTGGCGGTGAATTGCACCGCGACGAAACGGAGTGACGGAGAAGTTCAAAGGGTTCACGACGGCGTCACGGCAACCACGTAGCGACGTCGTCGATTCAACGCACGACCATAAATCAGGCTTAACTGAAACCGACCGTTGCAGTTTTTATGGCAGAGCGAGCTTCAGCAGCAGAGAAATGCTCATGGACGAGATATATTACTGGAGTTATATCCACTTTATGTTTCACTTTATGCAAACGGGGTCCGTCGGCCGGTGTAGCAGCCCGAGCCGATCTGGGACCTAACGTTACACCGGATCATCAAACTCTGATCTAACTATCAGTAGTAACGTCACTCAGGCTGACCAAACGTCCTCTGTTCCCCGGACATGTCCACTTTTCACGTCCCGCCCGGGTGTTTTAATAAACTGATTATAATGTCCGGTTTTCTGTGTGTTAAAGTCATGGCTCTCTTTTTTAGCGACTGTCTCGCTAACCTCAGTTATTTACACTCTATTCAGAAATGCTACTTGCTTTAGCTGAGCGGTTAGCAATCTGCTAGTTATGTGAGCAAACTGCTAGTTACTTAGTTTTACAATTAGCGATGGCTTCTCCCTCTCTGCTGCTCTCTCTTGCTCAGTGTGTCTTATGTTTAGCTATTCCTCTGCCTCTTTTATAAATGCAGTTCATTTACCGGCATCAGCTCAGCATTATAGAAACCTATCGTTAACGTTAGATGTTGTGGTTAGCCAGCCTCCGCTCCACAGCGCTCCGCAGCGCTTGTTGCTCGGCAGGCAGCAGTGCTTCAATACACTGGTGGAAATTATTAATATTTTGATAACATCAGCCAGATGTTTGCTTACCTGTATAGTACACACGCGAGGTCGGCATCGAATTGTAGTCCTAGATGTTCAAGAAGCTCTCTCCATCTCGGAAAGGCCACACCAATATTTATCCTGGATTTAGCTCTCCTCTTCTTATCCCAGATTCTTCTGGGATCGCTTGGTTGACCCGTACGTTTCCGTTTTACCGGCTTGTTTACCGGGACAGCTTCGGTGTCAGAAGGTGCAGTAACCGTCAATGCATAACCATGATCCATGACGAGTTAGCTTAGCCTAGCAACAGTAACGTTCATTCTCTGACGTCTCAGCCGGTCTGCTTCTTCTTCTTCTCCTCATTTAATGTCTATGGTAACTGGAGTTACGCCGCCATTGCGACCTACTGACACGGTCCGTTACTGTTATTAATATTTCATATTTATCTGGTTTGAAAAATTGTTGGTAACATTTCTGATAATCAAAGTACTCAACTAAACATATAATATTGGTTTAGTCAAAACAGACACACACACACACACACACACACACACACACACACACACACACACACACACACACACATCTGTCAGAGTGAAGCCATTGTTATGCTAATTAATGACCATGTACTTAGGTGACAGCCCAGGCACTTCAAGATGAGTTGACTAATGACTAATGATAACAAAATCAGCAGGTGGCATTTGACACCACAGCAGCAATAGTTTACAGTGGATTTACATTTTAGGAAATTGATTAATTAATTTTGAGATATTCAAGTATACACAACAAAGTTGTAAACATTTGTGATCAAGGCTTAATATGAATTAGCTGTGAAACCTGTGTGTTGAGATATAGCATTGTCAGTAATGGAACTGTATTTTCACTCATAATGTTGATTTCATAAGGAAACATAAAAAAGTGTGATGATCAAACAACACATCCATATTCATTTGAAATATGTACTAGTTAATGTCAGTGGAGAAATTGAGCAGGACTACATGTATTCCAATTCTTCATGAGGTAAAACAGTTTCACCAGGACATCTTGTATTTACAGGTTTTTGGTATCAGGCATTTCTTTCAAAGTTTTTGGAATCAGCACCATGTGCTGGACAATTTAGTAAATGTTATACTTTCATGTGTGTGAGACCACACACATACACACACACACAGCTTTTGTTATGCTAATTAAGAACTGCATGTGGCTGACAGGCAGACAGCAGAATGGGTTGAAAATCTCCTGAACTAGTCCTTTTACATGCCAAACCGTGAGTCACAGTTTCAATCTGAAAGCATCACCAGATAGATAATTTTGTTCTGAACGCAGTGATATCCAGTTTGTATGTCTCCGGATTAACAAAAGGTGCCTTAGTCACAAGTTTACGACATGTTGTCACTTATCTTGTCTGACAGAGATCATCATGAGGAGTTGTGCTCTGCACCTTCTAACGCTCCTGAAATCCAAACCGTTCAAGTTAGGACAAAATCCTTTGCAAGTAATGTTCACCAGGGGTAGATCTGTAAGTTTTGCAAGTTTGAAGCAGTTATGATAAACGGTGTAGGAGCAAATAATTTTTGAGCGACAGAATTTGTGAAAAACGCCATCTTACATTCAAACAACAACACTGCGCTTCCTGTTGGAGTTAGGTCAGGGGTTGCTGCACGACATTTGTAGGCCTTTATGAGACGAACGACACAGTTTTGGTTTGGTCTTTCTAAGTGGTTCCTACCCGTCACACCGGGCATTTTTGTGTGCCTAGGTGGCACAATAAATCGTCAGGAGGTTCTGGAGCACATCACCTGTCTGAGGCCAGCAAATCCAAACCATTCAAATGGTTGCTGAGTGACGCACAATAATTGATAAGGACAGGTTGATGGGTAATGTGTGCGAGTTTGAAGCCGATACGATAAACGGTTTAGGACTAGTTGTGTCACAGTTCCTGTCTCTCATTCCCCTCCTGTCACCCTGCTGCAGTGATTTTCCACTCTCCCTCCCTCTGCTCCACTCTACCTGCCAGCCACGCCCACCTTATCAGCCCAACTCTGCTCACCTGCCTACACAGCTGCAGCTCATCATAATCAGCCCTGCATATAAGCCTCTCCAGCACTCTCACTCGTTGCCAGATTGTTCTTCAGCGTCATGCGAGACTCTCCAGCATTCATCTCCTGTCTGACCTCCCGCTGCCGACTCTGCCTGTTCCTGACCTGCTCTCCTCGTCTGCTTCGTCCCGGTAAACTTACCTGCCTTCTGTCCCTGACCTCGTGCTCTGCCTCAGCGTTTCTGGTATCTGACGGCTCGACTGGTAACGACTCCTCCACCTGGCCTCGTTTATCCTCCTGCCTGCTCCCCATCGGTGCCACTGCCTTCGCGGACTGCTCATCTGGCTTCGACCCCCCCCCCGCCTGCCTCCGACCACTCCTCTGCTCTCTCCCCATCGACACCTCAGCACGTGCAGCTAGCTCTTCAGGCCACGGAGCTTCGTCCTCATCGTCATCGGCTGAAGTAAGCTATTTCTCTTCCCCTCACACCAAGAGAGAACTGAACTGTTTGGAGCTGGGGGCTAAGGAGCTTCCCCTTGGTTCCACGGCCGACTCCGGCCGCGTCTCTTCCCCTCGTCTGAGCCCCAGAGCTTGTGTGAGGGCTTTCAGCCTGAAGAACAAACTTTATTCTGTGTTTATTCTACCTGCTCCATACCGTGTTTGCTGTGGTGAAAATAAAGGTCATTACCAACTGTTCCTGAGCGCCTGTGTACTGCATTTGGGTCCATACCACACCCTTTTCAAGTTGATTTTTTTAAGGAATTTCTTGTTTTTGAGGAAAACTCTTACTTCGAAGTGAAATACCTCACTTCCTGTTGGATTTAGGTCATGGGTGCGAGTGCGTGATTTGTAGGTCTTGATGAAAGGAACACGGCTGTTTTGGTTTGATCTTCCTACGACGTTCCTACTGGCTACAGCGGCCATTTTAGTGTGACAAACGCCTAGGTGGCGGTAGAGAGCCCATTTTGGCACTTTTTGAATGAATTTTTTCATTGCATAAAATTTTTCGCCAGTCCTGACATGCGTGCCAATTTTGGTGAGTTTTGAAGCATGTTTAGGAGGTCAAATTTCAAAGAAATAATAATAATAATAATAATAATAAACGCTACAAGAACAAGAGGGCCCTCGCCAGTTGCCGAGGTCCACAATAATAATAATAATAATAAACGCTACAAGAACAAGAGGGCCCTCGCCAGTTGCCGAGGTCCCTAAAAATCATTTCTAGTCTATGACCCACCCCTTTTTTTAGGGGCCAGGCAGGCAGTCCTGCCAGAACCCTCTTGTTTTCCTGCTCGTTCTGGTGGCACTACAGCAAGCCTCATAAGTTCAAAACTTTGAACTTATGGAGTCCATCACTCTGTTTTTTTTTTTTTTTTTTAAAAAACTTATTAAACCTATCTATCCCACACCAAACTTTCTACAGAGCATCTTCAGACTGTCCTCCACAAATTGTCCTCACAGATGTTTGATTTATCAAAAAATTAGCTTACAGTGTATCAAGATTTTTACAAAATTTCGGAGTCCTGGTAGATGTTTGGCAAATATCAGAATTTTATATCAAAAACTGAATTTTTGACAGCATTTGGCATTTTGCTCTCATGTGAACAACTGGAGTCAATGCAAGAATCGTATTTTTAAACTTATGGAGTAAATTGCAGCAATGGCTGGGGCTGGGCAATTTCGGACAAATTTAGGCAATTCTGAGCAACAAGAGGCAGAATAGGAAGACATCAAGAAAGTTGCTATTATAATGTATATTTTGCATTAGCTGCGGCTTGAACTCACAACCTCTGACACCAAGGAGCATCTTCTATCTGACTGAGCTAATTAGCATGCTTTGACAATGATTCTGTTGTACCAGCCATGCACAATGAACTCCCCCAACCCCCTGTTACTTGAGACTAGATTGAGCAGATCTGGGATCTTTAAGATCTGACTGGATGTGATATACTTGGAAGGATCAGTGGCCCAGGATCTGTATTAAGTCTCCTGAGATGCCATAACTGGTGGTTGTGGTAACAGATCTGATCCTGAAGGAGAGTCCAGGGTAATGGGCACGAGAAAGGCCAGACAAGGACCAAACTTGTTGGAAGTTCTGATGTTTCCAGAATTGGGTAGCCACTTGTCCAGAAGATGAGATGGGGGTAGAATCTACCAGTGTTAAGATCTAGAATTGCAAGAACTGCAAGGAGTTGGAAAAGGGTCTTAATGATTCAGCGGTCATTGCATTTTCAAGTAAAACACAAGAGTATGCTGGCTGGATTTAGTGGGTTTAAGTAACTTTAAAGAGTAACCCCCAAACCACTTTTTCAGTTAAAAACCAATATATATATATGAACATTTAGTAGTGTTGTTCACAGATTCAGGTCCAAATACTGACATTTGAGAGGAAAGTATTTCAATGCTACATATTGTTATAAATATGCAAAGTGACTGCCCACTACAGGTTGAAAGCAGGCTTTTGCAATTCAATTTTGATACTAGAGAATCTGGTGCCATGTGACATTATTAACCAACCACCCCCCTCCCTGCCCCATCTATAAAGCCATCATCTCCTGACTCTGCAGACTGTGGCCAGTAGTGGTCAGTCAGCCAGTCAGTTAACATAAAATTTCGATTAATAGCTCAGGCTTTTAGTTATTTAGCGGCATGTTGTTAGCGGCTTTTCTCAAAAAAAAAAAAAAAAAAGAAAGTCCTCTAATATTGCAAGGAGGAAGAGTAAAAGCAGGAAGAGTCACAGTGAGATGTTAAATAAAGAGCTGCAGACAACATCTCACCACCAACAGGTGAACTTCTTTCATCTGCTGTACTTTGTGGAGAAAAAAACACATGCAGCAAAATAATGGGGGACTTTAGCCGTGGATCAAGATGCTTCATTAAAACATCATCACTCAAGACTGTCATCAGTTGAAGACACACCTTCAAGTAGGTAACCCTGTTGTAATGGAGACAAAAATCCCTGCCATGCTTGGCCGACAGACAGGCCAAACCAAACCAAACACATGAGTGTAGAAAAAGAGTACTAGAGTCTTATGGCCACAGAAAGTAAGTACCATCTGGCAGTATAAGTACTGCCTGGCACTGTTTGGTGCAACGTGGTGGTATCAGTCTGTCTGTTACTGAATGTGCCCCGATGAGTGAGCAGCACATGGCGGAGAGGGTGAGAGTCATTGTTCATGATGCTCCACTGGATGCGCAGGGAAAGACACAATTGTTATAACGCTGATTTTTGCTCAAATAAATGATTTCCAGCTGGGAAGGCCTTCACAGAACAATGGTCCCAAAACCAGGTTATCTAATTTTACAACAATAACTACTCTGTTCCACCACATAAACATAACCACTATGTGCTCAAATCAAAAGCACAGCACGGTGACTCTCAATCATATGCATGGTCAGCTCATCAACATTAGTCACTGAGTCAGGACTCCTCAACTGTTTTCACGACCCCAAATATTTCAGCGCTGACATTTCAACAACTGCTCCACTGATTTATTCAACATTTTATAACTGTATCCAGTTGATAATGTATTGGTACTAGTACTAAAAACTAAAAACTAAAATTGGAATAGTACTTTTTCGTTTATTTTCTTTTCTTTTCTTCTCTTTTTTTGTATAATCTCTAAAGATTCAGTTTTTCAACTCAACTTTAGGGTGCATACCACCACCTACTGTACAAGTTAGTCCCTCTCATTCACTGCTGATTTAAATATATCTACATTGAATTGAAGAAGAAAATCACAACTTGCATCCACCTTTATCAAAATATTTATCCACCAGCAAAACCTAAAAGATAAATTTACAGTCAAAGTGCACCCTTCTGTATCTTCATGTGTGCAGCTCACGCATATTCAGGGATTTAATCCTACAAACAGAAGTAGTGTAGCCAGCTTCCCCTTGTGTCCTGTGTCCTGGCAAACTTCATAGAGATTTATTAAAGTATGCAGGATGAGCCCTCAGTGGCCCCACATCAAACAGTGCACTTTACACAGACTACATGAGTTGCATGCCCAGCTATACGTATGTATTGTGGATAAAATGCATGTACAGCATTTGTGTTTGTTTGTGCATGTCTGTACACAAGAGGAAAGATATTAGATGAAAAGAGGATGAGAGGAAAACTGAGTGAGTGAGAATGGGAGATGGATGTGACCCATATGATGGACACAGTGTATGACGTTGAGTCTGAGAGAGACAGAGGGGATGAACTGAGGGGGGGGGGGGGAGTAAACCTTTGTACTGAAACTTCAAAAGCAACATGGGAACCTCAGTGGAGCTGCAATTTCCAGGGTCTATTGCGTGATGCCATGGAGCCCAAAAAGACTTTTTTGCCATAGACTTCGGAAAGAGACATCTATAAATCAGTGTATGAATTTTTTTGAACATCATAAACCATGTGAAATGACACCTTTTCACTCGATTGATGATCATTTAATCAGTTCGGAACAATCATATTTGAGCCAGATAGGTCCGTGTACGTCGCGGTTTCTGTTTTGAAATGACAAGATAAAAATAGAAAAATAACCCGTTTTCCATTTTTCGTTTTTCATTATAAAACACAAAAACGGGATCGTTATCCATTATCCGTTATCCGATTTAATTTGATGTGTTTATAAATCGAAATTGGGAATTAAAATCACGAGGGAAAACGGCGTTAGCGTTGTCACGGCAACGACCGCATTTCAAAATAAAAGTCTCTAAATTAAAACGACCACTAAACACTGAACACAAAAACAGACAGAAAATAGAGTTAAGCTAATTAAAAGTGACAGCACCTATCTGTAAATCTTCCATCTGCCAACAGAAAAGTAAACAGATGACTAACGGAGAAAACTGACAGTAATAATCAGATATCTGAACAGAAAACAGTTTGATGGCAACAAAAACGGATGGAATAGCAGAAACAAGCTAAGCATAGTTGATGACTTTCTACTTTCTTCTATCAAGAAACTGCACTCAAAATTGAGACAGGCCTATAGTTCCCTGGGTCACTAGTGCTCCCTTTTTTTGTGAAGGGGAATAACCTTGGCCATCTTCAGGTCATTTGGGAACACACCCAAATCAATAGAAAGGTTAAAAATGTGTGAGATGCAGGGCACTATAAGGAATGCAGCATCTCTCAGAAAAAGAGGAGGTAATCCCATCAAGACCACTTGCCTTAGAACATTTAAGTTCAGAAAGTCTCTTTGCCATCACCTCCACTGTGACCCTTTTTTAAGAGAAGGAAATCTGGGGAAACTCCTAAGTTGGAATAAAAAGATTTGACTCGATCAATCCCAAATAAGCATGGAAGAGGGGGTAATTTAAGAACCATTTTTTTGGCTATAGATGTAAAATAGTTATTAAAATAATTGGCCACCTGATATTTATTAAAAACCAGCCCATTATTTATATTAAGCCTGATGTTAGTAGCTTTATTGTTGTTTGAATTACCAGACCCCAATTCATTAAAGGATTTCCATAGTTTCTTTGGGTTGTTCATATTGTCTGAGATTTTAACTTTGTAATGGTCCTTTTTAGACTTCCTAATAAGCCCCATGTGTTCCTTAAACAAGATAAAATCCTCCGGGACTTTTGGCCAATGATATTTTTTGAAGGGCTTTATCCCTGGCTTTAATAGATTCCTGAATGTCACTATCAAACCAAGGACTGGACCGCTGCTTAACCCTAACTTTCCTGAGGGGAGCAACAGAATTGACAGCCTGGAGGAACTTGGACTTAAAAACCTCTCACACTTTATCAGCACTCATGCAAGACAATACAGGAGACCAGTCCAAAGCAGTAATAAGCTCTTTAAAACCATCAGCAGAGTATTTCTTGAGGGACTTGGCTAAACAGGTTTATGAGAGTTAAAAGTAACTTTCCCTATTTTTCTAGTGCAGAAAATAATGTAATGATCACTGATACCATAAGCAATAGATCCACTCTGAGAAATTAAAGCATTGTCAGATACTAAAATAAGGTCAAAAATGCTCTCGGATAATTCACAGACTCTGGTCGGTTGATTAATCAGCTGTTTCAACCTAAAGGACGAGTACAAGCTCATCAGCGCTTTAACAGAGGGATGAGCTGCGTTTGACATGTTAGGGCCGTAATATACTTGTACAGACACGGCACGTTGTGTACGCAGCACTATGCAGCCAAAATGCACAATACTGGCGGTCACCACTTGGGGCAGACAACAGAAATATAACCTGGAAATCGTGAAGTACCTTATGAAAAGAGGAAGACTACATTGCAAGAAGAAGAGGAAAAAGAAGAAGAATAGCTGAAGAAGAGTAAAAAGAATTGAAGAAGAATTGACGAAGTAGAGAACATTAAACAAACATGGATGCCCTTGATGAGGAAGAGGAGACTATAATTTTACTTCTGTTGTGGCTACAAAGGGAAAAGAAGCGTTGCCATTGGAGGTGGTACGTGCGGCCCCTCAACCAAAGCCATCGATAGAACGGGGAATTTGTTTCCCTGGTTTTACCAATGCACTTAATTGACGAGGAGAAACAGAGTAAGGAGAGTATTTCCGCATGTCAGTCAGTGCTTTCAACGATCTACTATCACTGATTGAACCCCATATCCAACAGTGCCACACACACACCAAGCCAATAACACCGTCTGAGACACTTGCTGTCACCCTCCATTTCCTTGCCTCTGGAATGAGCTTCTGCCAGCTACAAAATGGGTTCTGCGACCGTCGGAAAGATTGTCCAAGAAGTCTGAAAGGCAATATGGACTGCTCTGAAGGATGTCTCTGTGGGATACCCAGGTGAGAAAAAAAGTTTCAGTCGCACACTCATAGACTTGATGCAAAAAAGGGATTTATTAAGCTACACAGTCTTCATCATGGGTATTTTGTTCTTTCTACTTAAAGTGATATTTAAATGTATTCAATTCAAGGGTGCTTTATTGGCATGAAATACAAAAGTATATATTGCCAAAGCAAGACAGAGTTAATTACAAAACAATAACATATGTAAAGATGGCATCAAAACATATACAATAGATCAATATTTAATCAACTTCTATGTGACAGTGTATCTTGTCTGAAAAATGACATGCTGACACACATTTAGCTGCAATAGTGGCACACTCCTTTAAGAATGTAGCAAAGTTTTTTCTTTTGATGTGAGGTTTACAAAGTCTTGATCTATGTTTTTGAATTTGGGGAAGTAAAATTTTCTTATTCCTGCATAGTTTGGGCAGTCCAAATGGAAGTGCAGCTCTGTCTCCACCTCTGAGCCACCACCCGAGAGCCGAGGTGGAGACAGAGCTCTCTCGTCTTGACTTGACTGTGTAGTCAGAACGTTGGTAGCTTAATAAATCCCTTTTCTGCATCAAGTCTATGAGTGTGCAATAAGATTTTGTGCCTTTGTCGCTGGTCAGCACCTCACCAACACTGGTGTACGCTCCTCCTCTGTCTTCGTACCCAGCTGATGAGCAATGGAGACAGATCCAGGAGGATTTCCTCGGCATGTGGCAGTTTCCGAATTGCGTGGGGGCGATAGACGGAAAGCACGTCCAAATCCGTGCCCCTGTCAACAGTGGAAGTGCCTTTTATAACTATAAAGTGTACTTCAGCTTCATCCTGATGGCAGTCTGTGATGCCTGTTACCGGTTCACCATTGTGGACACTGGTGCCTTTGGTAGAAACAGTGATGCTGGCGTGTTCTGCAGAAGTGGCTTTGTCTCGCAACTCCTTCAGGGCAAGCTGTCTTTGCCACCTCCAGCTGTTTAACCTGGGAGTGAGGTACTCTGCCCCCCTGTCTTTGTTGCTGATAAGGCTTTCCCTTTAAAAGTCAACTTGATGTGATCATATCCAGGTGAGTTTGTTTTCTATTCTGCTTAGTTTAATATGACCTGAAGACCACATCCTAATCACTGTTCATTATCTATTAACAGGCAGTCTCTCTGCTGAGCAGCGGACATATAACTACCGTCATTCCAGAGCCAGGAGGGTGGTTGAAAATGCCTTTGGCATTCTTGCTGCAAGGTGGAGGGTTTTTGGAGAAGCCATGGAGCGCGCCCTGGAGACAGCAGAGGATGTCAGTAAAGCATGTGTGGCCCTTCATAACTCTCTGTGCTCATCTTCCCAGGCTGAACAGGCAAGGTATGTCTAGGGATGTAACGATTACCGGTAAAATGATAAACCATGATAAAATTCCCCACAGTTAGTATTACCGTTTCAAATGTTAATTATCATTAAAATTGTGAGAAAAGGGGTGGAAGTGCTAAGTGGATCTTCAAGTAAAATCAGTAAAACAGGTGCTCTTTGTTGAGGGTGCAAAGCAGCTTCAAAAAATGTATCAAGTTGAATCCTTGCACATACCAAAAAAGGAAGCAGTCAGAGTTAAATGCAGGCCAAAGGCCCAATCCCAATTCCTATCTTAACCCTCAATCTTAACCCTCAGTCTCAAAAATCCACGCTCCTGCGAAGTGCTGGCGTTGTCCTGATTCTCAGTGTTGAGTCAAGAATAAGGGCTGTATGGCCCTCACTTTTAAGATTTTTCAGGACCACCCTTGGCAATAAGTGCTATCCCAGAATCCTTTGCGTATCATCCGCCGAGCTCAGCCGAACCTGGTCGAGTACAGATGATTCAGTCAATGCAAAATGGTGGCGACAAGCCTAAGGAAGCAGAGTTATCAATGTGAGTATTTTCCTTGTTAATAGTTGTTTTAAAATTATGATAACCATGGCATTGTCTTAGTTTAACGTCATTTTATGAACTATCGACCTCTTTGTAGCGTAACACACATATTTTTGGTCGCGGGCGACGGCTTGCCTGCCCCGCCACACGTAACCCCGGTTCTCTGATAACCGAGTATGCTGTCATTCAGTTACAAAAAGTAATTTTTCTCAGTGATAATGTTAAGTTGTTTTAATATACGTGAAATGTTTGCATCAACATTTTTGTAAGATGACCGGACGGTGTCATCTCCTGTAGCCATAGTCTGCAGCTGGTAACGTTACAGCTGCAGGTTAACATTAGTGATCGTATTATCTGCTGGCTTTCCGCTGAATAAGTTACGTTGGTTGTTGTGGTAGAGGTTATTTGGTTGAATATCAACTTATTAATGTAATTCATCATGGCAACTAACAGAATTTGCACACAGCTGTCAATTTTCTTTCTATGTTCTATGTGTTGTGTGTGTGTTATTGTGCGAGCTGTGAAATGAAATTGCCCTTTAGGGGATTAATAAAGTTGTCTTGCTGCCAGACTAAATAGATTTATTGTGAAACATAATCTCCTCTCCGACTGTCAATTTGGTTTCAGAAAAAATAGATCAACTTCACTCGCATTAATGGAGCTCATTGAGGAAATAACAAATTGTATCGATAAAAGAAAATTTGTAATAGGCATTTTTATTGATTTACAGAAAGCGTTTGACACCATAGACCATAAAATACTCATAAGAAAGCTAGAGAATTATGGAATAAGGGGCATTCCATTAGTATGGCTGAGAAGTTATTTGGGAGAGAGACAGCAATTTGTCCAGATAGGCAATCATGTTTCACCTCTTAGGGAAATACTAGGTAGGGTGCCCCAAGGATCGGTGTTAGGACCCATTTTATTTAATTTATACATTAACAACATCATCATGAGATTGGATACCTTGCAGATGCAAGGTATCCAATCTCATGAAGTTTGTGCTTTTTGCTGATGATACCAATATTTTATGTTCTGGGGAAAATTTACAGCAGCTTTTGAAGGATATCACACATGAAATGAATAAATTGAAAACTTGGTTTACCACAAATAAATTATATCTAAACTTGAACAAAACAAAACTCATGTTATTTGGTAAATGTAAACTGGTATTCCAGTGCAAATTATAATTGACGATGTTGTTTTTGAAAAAGTAGAACAAAACATGTTTCTGGGTGTGATAATTGATGAAAACATCTGTTGGAAACCTCATATTATGCATGTCTGCTCAAAGGTGGCAAAGAGTGTGGGTATCATGAGAAGAGCCGGACAGATCCTTAATAACAACTCTTTACTTTTGTTGTATCATGCTTTTGTTTTTCCATATTTGTCCTACTGCGTGGAGGTCTGGGGTAATACATATAAAACAAATTTGTCACCTTTAGTTATTTTGCAGAAAAGAGCCATTAGGTCAGTATACAACACAAAGTACAATGAGCACACAAACCATCTGTTTTTGAGGGCTTCCTCTCTCAAATTACCAGATCTGGTCAATCTCTCAACTGCACAAATAATTTACAGGGCAAAGAACCACTCCCTTCCATACAATTTACAAACCCTTTTTAGTGAAAGGGAAGGGTGTAAGAGATATGACCTGCGGGGGAAAAAAATTACAACAAAAAGAAGCAAGAACAACGCTTAAAACTATGTGCATCACAATTAAGGGAACATCTCTGTGGAATGGCTTGTCTGAAGAGGCAAGCAAAAATTTAAAGCAATTTAAAAGAAGGTTCAAAAAGGAAATTCTAGAATTGTATAGCAAGGAGGAGTTTGTAGAGTAGTGAAGGGAAATGGAAAGGGGGCACTGAGAGCGTTAAGTGTGTTGATTGTACTTTGTTAGTTTGTACTTGTGTGTTGTGTAAACTGGGGTTGGAACCTATAAGCTCTGCTTCTTCCATCCCCATTTCAAACCAGTGTATTGTTATGTCAATTGTTGTCTTGTTGAGTTTTATTTGAATTCTTATTGTGTCGTGTTGCATGTTGTGTCTGTATGTGTAATGTATGGTATGGTTTGAAATAAACTGCAAAACAAGATAGCCCTTAACACTTGGTTTTGAGGGCTAGTGAGATCGAGGGTTGATCTTGAAAAAGATTGAGGGTTAAGATAGGACTTGGGATTGGGCCAAAAACTTGAAAAACCAAGGGTTGATCATCAGGGTTGATGAATGCTCATTTGAGGAGCTGAAACGCTTTGGTCTCTGTTTTTAACTTTGTACCAGCCATGGTACAAAGGCTTTTAAACTTTTTTCTAAAACAGAGCTGCCTTGGTTTTTCAAGTTTTTGTCCTGCATTTAACTCTGACTGCTTCCTTTTTTGGTATGTGCAAGGATTCAACTTGATACATTTTTTGGATCATTAAAATCGTGTTTGATCATGGCACTTAAAAAAAATCATGGTGATACTGCTTATATTGCTCAATTTATTTTTATTTTATGTATTTATGTTATTATTTTAATGTTTCTTCCATCAGAAAGTATGTTCTGCTTGTTATTTTATTTGTGTTTTTCGAAATAAAACTTTGCCTATCCCAGCTGACATTGGGCCAGAGGCAGGGTACACCCTGGACAGGTCGCCAGACTATTGCAGGGCTGACACATAGACAACCATTCACGCTCACATTCACACCTACGGACAATTTAGAGTTATCAATTAACCTAGTCCCCAGTGTGCATGTCTTTGGACTGTGGGAGGAAGCTGGGGTGCCTGGAGAGAGCCTACGCTGACACGGGGAGAGCATGCAGACTCCGCACAGAGGGACTCCCACACCCAGGATTGAACCGCTAACCCTCTTGCTGTGAGGCGACAGTGCTAACCACCACACCACAATAATAATATCATGATAAATAAATATAATAATGATTTATACTGTGTATAATTTTGGTCACAATAACAGTGATATTAATTTTTCATACCGTTATATCTCTCGGTATGTCCCTGGCAACTTCACTGGATGCAGCTCCGTTGTATTTCTTTTGCCCCATGGCTTGATCTTGCTCCGTCACAATTTGAACATCTGCTGGAAGTGTTTCAGAAGTTAAGTGTCTTCAAGTTTATTTCTCAGCAGCAGCATTCCCAATATTGTTCCAAGTTTTTTCAGTTTTTTTTGTGTGTTTCACAGCAGATTGCAAATAGGTTTGATCGATGTGGTAACAGAACATTTGTGGCTGTACTTGACTCATTTTAATGACTATGCAACTGTCTTACCCTAACCTGAACTGTAGCATTCCTTCTCCTGCGTCACACAGAGTTGGGAGGAGAAGTGAAATAAACATGGAACAGTAGTTTTACTGTATGTAAGCTACATATAGACAATAGGGCTGCAACAATTAATCGATTAATCAATGACTAATTGACTATTGAATGAATCGCCCACTGAAGCTGGAATCAGAGAATTTGGACTTTTCTACTTAAAAGAAGACTCAAAATGATTAGTCGATTACCAATATTGTTGGCAATTAATTCTGTAGTCGATTTGTCATCAATTAATCGATTAATTGTTGCAGCTCTACATGTGAATGTAGTTTTTGTCCGTTTCCTTTTTGATTGACTGTGTGAGAGACTGAGTGAGAGTGTATGTGAGTGCAAATAAAACAATAGAAACAGTTGGTTTTGAAGAAATATTTCATGTATTACAATGTAAACAACAATGTAAACAATTACAATGCAGAATGTAAAAAATGTAAACAATGACATTACACACAACTAAACATTAAGGCACTTAACAATACTGTGCAAAGTTGTTTGTAGTGTGTAACAGTGTTTAGGAGTACATATACTGGTAGTGCAACGAGAACAATTCATTATTAAAACATTCAAAATTACAGTTCACAAACTTGCATGAGCTGTTTTATCTCCTTCATCAGTCTCTTTGCAGACTCTGATGGCAGGTCCTGTAAAAACACTGTAAAAACACAAAACAACATATCGGCGGAGGATTGAGGGGAGGGTACACACAATGTGGTGGGGCCTGGGGTGGTGGCACCCACAGAAGAGCTGGAACCAGCTGATGAAGGCTCTCCATTAAGTATCTATAAACACAGTGTCATATTGAAAATATTAAAATTCTTCTGCAGAGTACAGTAAATTTAGCTCTTTGAAGTCTCTCATCTGACCCCTCTGTCCCCTACTAATGTAAACTAAATATTGGACATATTTAGACATGTTTCAAATGAACTCAAATACATTTTTTTCATCAGTAGGCATATAGGCCTACACATTGGGCTACAGGTGGTAACTTTCATCCCAAAATATCCATGGTCGAAATATTTTGATTACCCCATCCCCTTGACATGCCTGCACAGGAGAGTTGAGCAGCTAAACAGACGTTTCAATACATGTTTTTTACTGCATCTCTATGTATGTGACAAATAAACATTCAATGTCAAACACATTAAACACTTACCGGGAAATTGGTGTCGGTGGTGCGATGGGTAATATAACATTGCAGCCAGCCAAGACATTTCACTGTCGCTGGGCAGGAAACATCATCTGCTGCATCTCCACTCTGCTTCACCTGCATTTTCCTCTTGGCACGCACATAGCGATCGCAGATCTGCTTCCATGTTTTTTTGACAGGTTTCTGCAGCGACCCCTAAAACCCCACCAATCTGTCGCCAACTTCTTTGACAGGCATGTCTGTTACTGTGTAGCGATTTTGAAACATCATAGAGATGTGGGTAGTTCTGCACCAGGTCTGTCAGCTTCTCTTCCAAAGCTTCCCCCATAGCCCTGGAAGCGATTTCGTCTGGGTCTGATCATCCGGTCGGGTCACTGTGTGCATTCACACCAGCGCCTCTAGCAGTTATATGAATTTTGCATCCCGCCATGATGCGGTCGCGTTTCCTTTTTTTGTAGCAAGTATATTATGGCGCTTAATGTTCATGTCCCCAATTAGAATGAGCTCCCTGCTCACTGAGTCTGTGTGATTAGAAAGCAGCAAATCCAAAGAAAAAGTTGACTGGTGCGGGGGCCTGTAGCAAGCCGCTAAAAGGATGGGCTTCGTTTTGGGTAAACAAATGTCAAATTATCTCCAAATCACCCATTAAATCATGTCTAACATTAAAAGCGATGTCCAAGCGCACAAACATGCATATCCCGCCCCCTTGTCGGTTTTGGTCTTTCCTAACAATGCAGTAGTTATAAATAGCAATTTCAGAGTCACTGACAGTAGAGTCCAGCCAACTTTCAGCCAACCATCATGTGGAGGGAGGTAGGCCTTCACCTTACTGAGGAGTCTTAATTGAAAGAAGCTCGTCTTGACAACTGAACTGATCTGTTTATCCAGTTTACAAACAGTATCAAATGTCATGCCAAGGTTCCTCACAGCAGGACAATAAACAGAGCAAGAGCAATTTTTGGGGGGGACCAACAAGTTGCAGTCAAATTTACTGTTGTAACACATATAAATGGAGCCGGCATGGTCAAATGTATATAATAATTATATTAAAAGTAATAATAATGTTTAGAACAGCACCCCTTACCAATACAGTAGCCCCTATATAAAGGGTTTTAATATGTTCAAGCTGCATTACCAAGAATGACAAATAAGTGGCAATGTACAACAAATATCACAAAGACTGAAAATCACAATGAAGATAGTTTCAGTTTGAATTTATTTTGTCATCATATATTGATGTGGTCATTCAATAAGTGTCACTCTCATTTATCTCTGCTACAATGAAATGCTGGTTAATATAGAAATATTACAGTTACAATTTACAAAAGATTGAAGTATGAAGAATGAAGTATTCTCTTCTCTAAACAGACTTAGACACCTGGTTGGACTCTCTGGCACTGCTTTCAAATGGTTCAACTCCTATCTCACAGATAGAAAATTTATGGTAAGTATGGATACATGGTCCTCAGGGGTCCTTGGGTGTGTCCCAAGACTCAATCCTAGCCCCCATGCTTTTTAATTTATACATGCTCCCACTTGGGAATGTCATCAGCAGACATGGCATCAATTTTCATAGTTACGCCGATGATACACAGCTATGAAAAGCCATGTCTCCTGATGACACAGAGCCAATTGATGCCGATTTTAACTGTATCTTAGATTTGAAATCCTGGATGGCAGAGAACTTTTTACAGCTCAACCAGGACAAAACTGAAGTTTTAGTTATCGGCCCAGAGGCTAAGAGAGAGAAACATCTGTCAAAATTAAATGCATTGTCATTAAATCCATCTGACCAAATAAGAAACCTGGGCTTCATTTTGGAATCTGAGCTTAGTTTTATCCCATATATTAAGCAAAAAAAAAAAAAAAAAAAAAAAACGGGAAACAGGTTTTTATCACCTCAAAAATATAGCCAGAGTTCACCCATTTCTCTCTCTGGCCAACACAGAGATGCTGATGCATGCTTTTATTTTCAGTCGTATTGATTACTGCAATGGCCTGCTTTCTGTCTTCCCAAAAACAGTATCTTACACCTCCAATTACTCCAGAATTCAGCTGCACATGTGCTGACTAGGACCAGAGGGCGGACTCACATTACACCGATTTTAGAATCACTACATTGGCTTCCTGTGTGTTTTAGGAGTGATTTTAAGGTTTTTTTAAATTGTTTGTAAATGTCTTAATGGTCTTGCCCCTTCTTATCTTTCTGACCTGCACCAGCCTTTTAGTCACCTAAGTTAGTACAAAAACCAACGGTAAAACAGCTTTTTAACATTATGCCCCACGTTTATGGAACACCCTGCCGGAAAATCTGAGGGACGCAGAGAATGTTGAAATTTTTAAAAACAGGCTCAAGACCCTCCTTTTTAATCTGTCTTTTAACTAATGTCCCTTTATCTTCCTAATTTTACTAATGTGGTATTACTTTTAGTCTATTAGATAACTTAGATACTATTTATTATTGTTTAGATACTATTTATTAACACTTAGATACTATTTATTATTGTATTTACTTTTAGCATGCTCTACTTTTATGTTATATGTTTTAATTTATTTAATAACAAATTTATTTTATGTTACATCTTGATATTATATGTTATTTAGTATAGATTAGTTCTTAACTCCAGTGTTTCCTCAGTGGGAGCCATGTGCACCGGGGGGGATGGGGGGTGCCGCTGGTTCTGGCTGCTGTGGCGCTGGCTTGGGGTCCGCTCTCCCCTGGTGGGGTGGAGGGTTCAGACCATCTCCTTTTGGCAGTGATGCCTGGGCTGGGATGCAGGTTCCTGTTGGCGACTGGGTTGCTGGGGGCGGCAATTAAAATGCAGCTAAAATCAGCATTGTGTGTTCAGTGTTATTAACAATCTCTGGAACCTCTGATTTAAAACCAGAATGGAGATATAAAGCCTGAAACAATAAAATTATTCGAATGACCTATAAAAATGTGAACTATTTTTACCTGTCACTTCAGACTTTTGACCATGTCAGACTACTTTTTTTTAAGTGATGTCAGTGGTCAGGGTGTTGACAGGATGTGGTCAGATACTCTCAAGTTAACTAGCAGGTGAGCTGTTCAGTATAAATGACCACGTGATTTCAGTGGTAAAAAACAGCTTTGTAGTACTAAACTAGAATTTACACAGTGCGGATGTATGCCTTGGCATTTATAAGAGTGAGATGGATTCACAGTCACAGTGACCTTTAATCTTCAACCACCAAATCTAATAAGTTCCAAGCGAACATTTGTGCCAAATTTGAAAAAAAATATTTTGTCAAAGGCATGAGATATAATGTTCACAAGAGTGTAGTCAGTTCATTGTTGAGTCCAACTGGACTGATTGAGATATGTGTTCACAAGAATGAGATGGACGGATGGACGGATGGACAGATGGACAGACAACCCAAAAGACATTACGCCTGCTTCCTAGTACAGGCCACTGGTGTGTTAGATTCACTGCAGAGAAGCACCTGCTGTCATATTGTCTTTTTTAATGTTTTAATGACTGTAACTCTGAAAGTGAAGATCTGTCTGATGCAAGTGATGATGATAACAACTAACTTTGTGCTTAGTGATGAATTCAAAGAAACATTTGAGCATGATTATGACAGTACTAGTATGTTGCAGTGACCCCAAGACAGCAACTGAGATTTGTCATTATGTAGTGTAAATAGGGTCTGTGATATATCTACTCTTGTAAAATGGTAATTCAGCCTTGCCATAACATCGACCTTAACAGACTTTATCATGTTCCGTTCTTGGTGACATTGTCAAAATGTGGTAATTCAGTTATTTATTCATTTTCTGTACCCGCTTATCCTGTTAAAAGTCGCAGTGGAGCTGAAGCCTATCTGACATTGGGCGAGAGCGGACAGGTCCCCAGACTATCACAGGGCTGACACATAGAGACAGTCAACCATTCACACTCACAATCAATTTAGAGTCATCACTTCACCTAACCTATATGTCTTTGGACTGTGGGAGGAAGCTGGAGGACCTGGAGTAAACTCACGCAGACACGGTGAGAACATGCAAACTTGAAAAGCAGGAACCTTCTTGCTGGGAGGTGACAATGCTAACCACTGCACCATCATGCTGCCCTAATTCAATGATATGTTTGCTATTAAGGTTATAATCAAAGGTGGTGTTGTACTCTCTGGAGTTGTTTCTGGTTGTTTTCTTACAATTAACACTCACAAGGTTAAGAATATTAGAAATCTAAATGCAATGCTTCAAAACAACCCTGTCACCAACCAGCTATGGCTGTGTCAAAAAAATATCAAAATGCTTTTTTAGTTTAGTTTGATAGTTTTTACCAAACATATCCTTTTCGTCTAAATCAACTTTCAAACCATTCTAAGCGCCACTGTAATGAACAGTTTTACTTCATTTGGAGAATGAAACAAAATCCGGTATATTCTGTATGACTCCAGCCATGAAAATCTAGGTTGTTCCCAGTGTAAGTCATGCAGCACTATTAATATTCATTTCCTGCTGAGCCTAACAGTGCTATTTTCTTGTCAAAGCGGAGCCTCCCATCCCCCCTCTCTTCTTCCACTCTTTCTATCCTCCTCCTGATTCTCTCTCTTAATCCCCACCACCCCCCTCCCCCGTTATCTCTCCCCTCCTCCCCATCGCTGTCTCCACATTTCTCTCCACCTCTCAGGTTTTCTTTCCTGCTTAACAGTGTGTGGGATCAAGGAGGCACTGTAGTTTGCATATAAACTCATTTTTCTGACTGATAGAATTTACACTGGTCCTGCATGAGGGATTGCATAGAGAAAATCGTGCACACACACACACACACACACACACACACACACACACACACACACACACACACACACACACACACACACACTGTCTTTCTTTTCTCAGTAGCAGCATTGTTGCTGTTTTGCTTTACCTAATTTCTGGCAGTTGCATCACTTTCCTTTCATCATCTGATGCACATGCATGTGTTTCTCTGTGTATTAAATGCTGTATGTATTCATTATAAATTATAGTAATTTTAAAGCTAAGCTGCAGATACTCTGGATATATGTGTTTTTCATTATCATATTTTTCTATTTGGAGAGAAAGGGTTTAGAGAGTGGAGATTATTGTGCTACTTTATTCAGCACTAATTGAATTTGTGTGAAGTTTTGTCACATTAATTTGTCCTCAACAATAAGCTTAAGCTGCTAAAGGCTGATTACAATATATAGGCTCTGAACAACCTTAAATACCACAGACTTACTTTACTGAAGAGGTGATGGTGACACAAATTTTTAATCATAACCTTCAGATTAGATTTTTCCTTTGATGAGAATTTGAAATGAGTTTGATTTTATTTAGGAAATTGACCTTAGCAAATATTACAGTATATAGCAAAGGCACGGAAAGGTGGGTGTTGTGGGTGCCCTTACTGGGAAGGGGTGGAACAACACAGCCTATAAGTGATTGGCTGTTTTACCATAACACATGGATTATCAAAACATTTGTTTTTTATTTTAAACAATGTCAATCAGGTCAGGTCAAGGTGCAAGGGTCAGTGTCAGCTCATGGAACAACTAAACTTTCTTTATAAGCCAAATGAGTGCACATTATTTGGAATGACCGAATCACCGGTCTAAGATCACCTGAGCAGTATGGAGCTATATACATGCCACATTTTTTTGTGCCCTCAAATTCATTGCTTCCAATGTAGATGTGCGGCAGGCGCACTTAAATGCTAGGGCGACGCCACTGCCCATTGGTCTGACAGCCCGTTATTCCAACAAGCCATTGGTCCGACATCCCATTGTTGCTACCATATTATTTGTATAGCACATTTCATATGACAAGCATAGCTCAAAGTGCACAAACAAAACATACATATAAAAACAAGCACATAACAGCAAGGAGATTGCACAGTACAAGAGCATGTAAAAAAGCCAACAAAAACACAAAACAATGGTAATGGTATACCTGGTTAAAACCACACACACACATCTAGTTAAAAGCTTGTGAAAAGAGATGTGTTTTTAACCTGCGTTTAAAAGTGGAAATTGATGTAATGAACCTGAGGTGTTGTGGTAAAGAATTCCAAAGCATTGGACCATAGTGACTGAAAGCACCATGAGCTGATCTAGAGTGTATTCTTGGGATAGTGAGAAGGCTTCTACTTCCAGATCGCAGGAGTCTGTCTGGTGTGTACTCAGCCAGCATGTCCTTGATATAAGGTGGAGCTACACCATTTATAGCTTTAAAAACAATGAGCAAAATCTTAAAATCAATTCTTTGCTTCACAGGAAGCCAGTGAAGAGAACTTAAGATGGGAGTGATGTGCTCATATTTTTTGGTCCTGGTTATTACTCTAGCTGCAGCATTCTGAACAAGTTGGAGCCTGTGAAGTGCTCGTTTTGTTATTCCTGCTAAAAGTGCATTACAATAGTCCATCCTGCTTGAGATAAAAGCATGCACCAACTTTTTGGCATCTGAGAGGGATATAAATGATCTAACTTTAGTGATATTTCTGAGATGATAGAATGCAGTTTTGGATATGGAGGAAATATGTTTCTGGAAATTAAGGTCAGAGTCTATAATAACACCTAGGTTCTTGGCATGCTCACTGGGTTTAACAGAAAGAGGAGTCAGTAGGGAACTAATCTGCTGCCTTAAAGCTTTTATATATTAAATATACGTATATATATTAAACCCATTGTTCTGAAGTCCCGTTGTTCCGAAATCATCATGATGCCCTGTGGTTAAGGTCTGGTTAGGTTTAGGCACAAAAACCATTTGGTTAGGGTCAGGAAAAGATCATGGTGTGGGTTAAAATGAAAAAGAGAGTGGCAAACACATAAGCTGTGAGCCTGCTTCGCCTCAAGCCTTTCCCAGCTGACCCAGAGCCGGTCGCAGCGCACCATCAAGGCAGAAATACGCCCGCCAGGAGCCGTTCAGCACCGCGGAGAGCTCCCCACAAAACCCGGACCCCAGAGTTAACAACAGGAGGTTATGGTGTTTCACTCTCTCCTCTCTATGACATTTGTATCTCGACCAGTATCCAACTTTTGTTGCATTTGCTGATCCTCTATGGTACACAAATACAGCATAGCCTAGTATAATCACATATCGGAACAACAGGATGTCGGACCAGTGGCGCAACAGCTACGCACAGAGATAAACAATCCAACTTTTGGAACACACCACATGTCACATGACGAGGAACAACCAATCAAAATCTGCAGATGTTTTTCCCTTTTCCGTAAATATCAGTCTGTGATAAATACCAAGAAGAAGTTGATCATGTCAGTGCAGGGCTGTCTGAGCTTTACATCTGTCTCATGGACAATATTTTTGGCCTAATACACACTTACAAAACAGCGCCCAGAAGAAGGCAAGTATAATGTATTTCTGGTATAGGCTATTATATGGTGCTGGTGATGTTCGCCTAGCAATCTTTGACGCAAACTGCCTCTGCAATCTGCCTCCGCACCCTTGCAAGCTGGCACAGAGTAGGCACAAGAGTGGCGAGTTGTGCAGTCTTGCACCCAAATGCGGCCGATGGCAGCCGGTGGCTGCTTGCTCCACTGCAATTCAACGGCTAACAACCGGAGCTGCTAACAGCCGCTGCTGTAACAAATAAACTCCATAAATCCATTCAGCAGCTCCACCATCCACAGTCAGACACACACAGCTGATTATTTACTGCTGAATTACAGCTCCCAACTCGCACCAACAGCAGACGCTGCTCCAGTGTGAGTGTTTTTGCTGGCTAGCTAAACATCCTGGTGCAGACCATTTACTGGAGTTTAGCAGCCTGTTGCTCATGTAGGATCTGAAGATAAAGCACGACCACTGGTGGCTTTCAATGTCCAATAGTCCACCACTAACATTTTTGTCATGTCCCGTCAACAAAAGTGAAATACAAATTTCGCTATTATCAAGATCCATTTTTAGCTTGTCATTGTCTGGTTGTTGCATAGAAAAAGGTTGCTGACAAAAAGATCTTTGTGATAGTTTTCGTCAACAAAATTAACATTGATGTAAACGTATTGACTTAGGACAGAAAAAGTCTGCTCAGAGAGGCAGGGTGTTTGGTGGGAAGGACAAATGGATGGGGTTGTTAAAAAATGTGTGGTTTTGTTGGTTGTGCTTGTTAGTTAGGATTACTGATGCAGCATGAGCACATCACTGGTAGTTCAGCAGGAAGTTCAAACCCTCATTTGGTGAAATATTTGTGTCATAAAGTTCAAAGCGCTACCTCCGAATGATACAAAACAACATGAGTTAAGTTAGCATTCAGATGTTAACCTAATAAAGCCTACTTTTATCACATTGTGCGACTGCTGTGTGTTCAGTCATTCATGTCTTCATCAAAACATGTTTATATTTGAGTGCAGTCAATTCCATCATAATTTCTTAAGCTCAGTTTTCTTGATGAGTTAACAAGGCTTTATGCCTGAAGAGCTGAGCTCTGCCAGACAAGATCCCAGGGGACTACACTTGAACATCCCAGCACACTGCAGTGAAAAGTGCCATCACACTCCTCTGTTACTCCACTGACTGACTGATTCTTATGGTCAGCTGCCTCTGGCATCAAATCCAGAAGATGCTCATAAGAACATGTAACACTTGTGGATCCTAAAACAAGGACATTGATGCATTAAACCAACTAGTGCTTTTGTGCCGTGCAGACAACTCGCTAGCAATTATTCAAAGCTTTAACAATCTTAGAGTGTGATGAGTATGACAAAATACTTAATGAAATGTGTTTTATATGCATGAGGTGCAAGAATTATTGGCATAAGCAGTATGCATGTTATGTCATGATAAGTGGAAACTGCCACAGTCACTCCTGGTTCTCCCCTCCAGGCATTTCCATATAGTGTGGTGTCTGGCGGCCTTTACAACATTGCTGTTTAACTGTGCAGCCCTTGGAAATAACTTCCTTTGTAGACAGAAAGTAGGAAAAGAAAGCACACGTAGGCCACAGGAGGTAAAATGTTCATCCTATTACCTACTGCAAATTTCACATCCATTTTTCCCACACAGGCGCATGCGAGGAAACCATGTGCAGAGAGAACAGAGAGGTCATACGAAGCAATGTCCGTTTCTGATGTCGGCGGCAGCTGATCACAGCTGGATCGCTGTCAGTCAGCTTTAATAGCTGAACAGACTTTCGATAGTGTGTTCCCACACACGTGTACTGTTCTAACACTGATAAAAGCCCACAGTTAACAGTGGCAGAGCAGCAGTGTTTTCTCTGTGTTTAACAAACACCTGCACATGATTAACAACCTGCTTTCTGTATTTCAACTGTGCATTGTGTCCTGCTCAGAGGCAGAGGAACCATTTTTTCCACCAGAATGCATTTGTATCATTGGTAGTGTGGTCTCAAGCCCCAGAGCCCTGTCGCTGGCACTGGAGGCATAAAAAACTGGAGTGATTACGACATATTCAGTGTGAGGACAAAAAGAAACCTTGATGAACAAGAGTGCACAGAAGAACTTTTGATCACGCAAAAGCATTTTCTTTTACGAACTGCTGACCTGCAGCATAATACACTGTGCAGCACAGTTGTGCGTATGCCAAAGGAAAGGACTGCCTAACAGCAAGGTAAAGTGGTAAAAACATTCTCAACAGACCGTCCCCTTAGACTGATATTGATTTGTTTTAGGTAGACCTTTGTATAAGTGGCTAAAAAATGTTTTGCTGCTGACCCCCATCCACAGCAGTACATTGCTGAGCTTCTGTGGTGGTACTCCTGCCTGCTTTACCAAAGACATGCCAACTGCCATTTTGTACGACATCTATTGCACGTCTATCCGTCCTGGAAGAGGGATCCCTCCTCAGTTGTTCTTCCTGAGGTTTCTACCATTTTTTTCCCCCCGTTAAAAGGTTTTTTGGGGAGTTTTTCCTTATCCGCTGTGAGGGTCCTAAGGACAGAGGGATGTTGTATGCTGTAAAGCCCTGTGAGGCAAATTGTGATTTGTGATACTGGGCTTTATAAATAAAATTGATTGATTGATTGATTGATTGATTGATTGATTGATTGATTGAACTGACATTTACTGTAGGTAATACTCTGACTATAGATTGGTACCTCATATAGCCCCACATCCCTAAACCCAAATTATCCCTCCAATTTACACTTACCAATTTACACTTAACACTAATAAAACATGTGAAGTCAAAACAACAGGAGTAACATAAAAAAGGTGGGGGGTAATAGTGAGGCTACCTTTTCCCAGCTGTGCATATTGCCATACCCACTTTTATTGCTTTTTATGTTTTTATTTGTATTTTCTCTTGTCCACTATCGCATTGTTGTGTTGTGTCAGCTCTAAACTACTACTGTAGTGCACCACTGTAAGGTAGCAATTCCATGGAGGTAGCAGGTCTACTTTACAGTCAATATAAATGGCATGCACTGCAGTCAATGGTTAGTTGTTGCTAGGGTAACCATCATCAGGCAATCCAGATACCCCCCCCCCCCCCCACACACACACACACACACACACACACACTCACACAAAGAAAAACTCACTCACTGGGATCTACAGTGCGTGCTTACACACACACACACACACACACGCACACACACACACACACACAGACACACACACAATGGCACTGAGACTGTGCTGCACCAATACACAGGCATGTGAGATCGGCACTCAAACACACACAGTGCCTGAGAGACGCAGAGATAACAGCTCAGCACAGCACCAGTCGATTTCTGACTCCTCTGTCATATCTTCTCTAATGTTCTAATGTGTGGTGACACACACAGAGCTGGCGAGACAGGTGGCAGTGGGGCGGGGGGAGGGGGTTGCAAGAAGAGTGGCAACTCAGAAGAGGCTCAGAAGTGAAGAGAACAGGGTGCAAAAATGGCTGGGGGTGGGGATGACTTACAAGAGGTCTTAATCAGGCATAACTGATGCAGAGCCATCTTGTATCTTTTATCTTGGAAACGGAGCTTTTAGAAATTAGAGATTCATACCAAACATTAAATAGCAATCCTTTGACATCTCTATAGAGAATGAAACAGGATGTCTATGCTGTAATGTACATGAGATGATTATTCCTTCTTATCTATAAAGTCCACACAAATATTTACTGGCCACTTTATTAATAATGTTGTATTGGGTTGCATTCAATTGTGCAGGTGGTACTTTAAAGCCTTATCACACACAGTAGTTTGAGTTTTCCGTTAAAAGTGAGTAAGGGACATGTTAAATTTAAATTTTAAGTCAAACTAATTTTACCAGTAGTATAATTACATTTTCAGTTGCTTGCTGGTAGTTCAGCTGCATTTTTATTTGCGTAATGGTTCAAATAGAATTCTAGTAGTTCAATTATTATCATCCATTTTTTCTGTAGTTAACTATAGGTTTGTAAGGATCTATTGATCTAGATAGATATATCGATTCAATGATCAACAATCCAATATTATTGATTCAAAGTGAAAACATTGATCTATAATATCATCTTTAGGATACACTTTTATTTTGAAATTCTGTGTCACCATCAAACAGCAGCAGGCAGTTGTCAAGCAGTCAAGAGAACAACAATATGGGTAGTGTTATTTACTCGGGAATAAATCAGGGTCCTATTTCAGAAAGGATTAGTGAAAACTCTGAGTATGTTCAACCTGAGATGAGGGAAACTCTGAGTTTTCCATTTCACAAAGCCAGCTCAGTGAAACCCTAAATCAGTTACTATGGCAACATACTCCCTGAAGTAAACCTGCTGGCTTGTAGGTTTGCTTCATGAGGCTGATCGTCCACTGAGTGTGTAGCAGGAAGGAGAGACATGCCATGTCTTTTTGTGAATAAGGCAAGGTTTGTCGGGTCGTAAGAAGAGTGACTCTGGCTCTGAAAATTCTTTTGCCTGTTTTTGCAGTTTCCCCTGTACATAAATCAGAAAGGATCATCACAGAGGAATTCCACAGATGATGATCTGATTGATGATGATTCACAATTTGATTGACATGATTTATGAATACTTTTCAAATATTCAGAAATTTCTGCAATGTAATAGGCTGCATATATGGGACTCCCCATCATAGTTCCATCTGAGAATAAAGGAGATAACATAAGTTGGAAGTCATTTCACAGCAATTCAGCAATTTAATTAACATCAGCCTAATACTGACGGAATGAAATAAGTATAAAACTCAAGTATAAATCAAAACATCATTTTTTCATTGCAGTTTTTTAAAAAAAGTAATCTTTGTTCTAAATAATATTTATATCCATTTAAAATAATATTTGTAATTATCATAAAATTCACTATAACTTAAGTCCATAATTCCATTCATAAAGCCCATCAATGAATTAAATTACTTACTAACTTAATCAAATAATTCCATAAATAAACCCAAATCATGACTTCTAATCATTTAATTTACACATAAAGTCTGAAATATAATTTCAGCTATCAATCCAGTAAGCCAAGTCAGCAAGCAAACTTCTAATAAACTCAGAGATCGACTACATATGTGTTCATTATGTGAATGAAATGGATTACCATATCTACACACAGCGTCCTTTCACAAATTAAACTACATGAATGCATGAATGAATGAATGAATGAATGAATCTCAGAGGATTTCTCCTTCTGCTTGCGTAACACCTCAGCCCGTGCGCTACATAGTTCTTAATTTGGGGTAAATCGTAGATTATTGTTACTTGCCCTTCTGTCAAACATATACACATATACTGTACGGTACATACCAATACCATCTTTGCAGTCATCTGAGCGCTGATGCAAACAACTTTTTCTTCGACCTGTTTCTGTGCAGGAGACAAACCAAGGAAGTTTACCTTTACAGCTGATATTAAGTAGATCAGAGCAAACCTGCATCTCTCTGTATATATACCCGCTGTTTTTGTGCAAGTTTATTTACTTTATTAATCCCCCTGAGGGGAAATTCAATGTTTTCACTCTTGTTTGCTGAATTACATAATTCTAAAATCATAGCAAAGAATGAAAAAGAAAATATAACAGTCTTTTAATTTATGGATTAACAGTGCAATCCCCTCATCAGGACTCTAGTTTCTGAGGTCAGCTGTCTGACTGATGAACACTGTATACAAAAGCAGAGCTGACATTCCTGCACTTTCCCATAAATAATAGGGGCTGTTTCATCTTGATACAATACTATATAAATTCTTTGGAAAGCAATACGATACTTGCAGATATCACAAAGTCTGCCACAGTACATTTTAATTCAATATGATTCAGGGGCTATTTAAGATAAAAACAACACAGGCAAGAAGAAGGCAAGAAACAATAAACTACCAGAAAACATTCAAAATCTGTTTGTGAAGCAATGTCCGAGTAAAAATCAGTTTAAATTAATGTACATGGGGGACTGTGAGGACCAAGGCAAAACCTTCAGCTTGCTCCTCTTGAGGGAAGGCCCTTTTTTGGGGGGGATTTTGAGGTGTTTAGGATCATTGTCCCATTGTAGAGGCTATCCTTTCTTCATCTTCAGCTTCTTTACAGAAGGTCTGATGTTTGCTTCCAGAATTTGCTGAAATTTAACTGAATCCATTCTTACCCCTACCTGTGAAATGTTCCCTGTGCCACTGGCTGCAACAAAACATGATTGATCCACCTGTTGCTGAATTTTGTGGTGAGGACACAGGAAAGGTTTTCTTCTGAGTCTAATAAATCTTCCTGCAGGTCTTTTGCAATCAAACAGGGGTTCTGCTTTGCCTTTCTAAGAATCTTACGAGCAGCTCTCTCAGAAAGTTTTCTTGGTCTTCGTGGGCATCAGTAATTTAATTCTTCAGAGTGCTATTACAGCTGTTTATATGAGCCTATGGCTGTTGGGATAAGATTTCAGGAGTCAGGGTATTTATAAAGCTTTAAAATTTGCATCTCCTGGTCCTTTCTGATGATGAATATGAACAAGCCATGGCCGTAACATGTTATTTATGGTCTGAGACCCTGGTAAAAGTTGTTTGAGAGCTCAAATGTCTTGGGGTGCCCAAACTTTCACTCTAAAATTGTACAAAACAAAAAGTAATACAGTATTCTTGCTAATCTTGAGCCCTTTCTGGATGAAATCTTTCATTTTAACCTAAACCATCATCTTTTTCATAAAGGCAGAAGGCAGACTTCCCCCAACAGCCATAAAACATAGAGTAACAGTGACATAATTTAACAAAGGAATAAAATTAAGCTCCGTAATAACTGTCAGGGTTCATAGACAAAACTATTGTTTTTTGCGAGTCACTCATTATTAGCTTAAATAGTGGAGTTTCCCTCTACTCATAGTTTAACAAATTACATGTTTTATTTATACTTTTTCTTACTTTTTTCTTAGAACAGCTTGGTTGAATATTAACGTGAATGCATGTTTTTCCAGCCAAACAATGCTGAAACAGAGCAGCTTATGTTGCTGTAGAGAGAAGTTAGCCGAGTGACATGCCCATCCAGGCCGTATGTTCTATTTTATTTAAAAAATGTCTTTATTTACATACATATGTGCTCTGTTTGTTGACCAATATTTTCTTCCAAATCCAAAATATTTCCATAATGCTGATTTTTTGATTTTTGATATATTACTCCAGATCGATGGATCATTACACCCCATTTTTTAATTAATAACTGACCTGTTAGCATGTGGGCCCCTATTTTTTGCAATAAGTAGTTTATACAACTTTTTCTACATTTTTACGTTTTAGTTAACTGAACTATATCTCTCCCTTGAATACTTTTGCTGTAGTTCAACTTCTTCTGGGCCAAAGTAATTGGTAGCTTGCATAGCTATGCTTTCAAAGTAGCTTCCTCAACAGTGGATGGAGGAATGACTAGAGAGAAGAGGAGGTAAGGGAAAAAAGAGGGAGGTAGAGAGATACTGAAATTGAGGAGGAGAGAGAGGAAAAGGGGCAAGACAGGTCCAAAAATAAACCCAGGAAGCGCTAATGAGTACACTCAGGTTTGCTCAGTTGCTGTGACAACGAGCTGGCTCATTGCTTCAAGCCACAAGACTGCATATCTAATGAATAACACACACACACACACACACACACACACACACACACACACACACACACACACACACACACACACACACACAGTTGAGAGTAAAGAATACAGTATATCCCCTCAAGCTATTGTCATCTGCATGGGTTTACAGGCATCCAAAACACAACACACTCTATTGAGAATCAAAATGGCACATGCCCATATGTCTGCATGTGTATGTGTTTCTGTCGTGAAAGCTTTAAATTAGGTATGCCAACATAAAGAAATGCAGCCAAAGCTTTTAACCAATTCTATCAGGACCACCGTGCTGTGACTGTGCCAGTTGGAGTGAGCTGAATAGTTTGAGCAGAGGAAAGAAGAGCGCTTGAGAAAGGAGGAAAAATCCCTCACAATGCAGCAGATTCTCCTGTGTCAGGACCTCAGGCATTCACACTGACAGGCACAGTGTGCAAAAGAGTCCAAATATAGCTCATAAATTGTGTGCATTAAGTTCATAAACTGTGAGAAGATGATGAACTTAAGCAGATGTATAAAAAATAATAGAAAAGGGATAGGATAAAAAGGATGTCCTCTTTTTCCACTTCTCTTTGCTTTCATTGAGTAATCAGATCATGCTGTTTGTCATTCATCTCATATATTTAACTAAGGTTAGACGATACATACATATATTTATATATATATTTATATGATCTATACATACATACATACTGGCTGAAGAAGCTAACTGCACTCCATGAGCCAGCATAGATGAACCAGCTGCTCAGGGATGAGACCCACCCAGAATGGCTGACACAGGGCAGGACAGTCCTGATCATGACAGACCCCCAGAAAGGAACCATCCCATCCAACTATAGACCAATAACCTGTCTCTCCACAACATAGAGGCTCCTGTCAGGCATCATAGCGGCTAAGATAACTAGGCATATGGGCCAATACATGAGCGAAGCACAGAAAGGAATTGCACTGTGAAGGTCCTAAGGACAGAGGGATGTCATATGCTGTAAAGCCCAGTGAGGCAAACTGTGATTTGTGATATTGGGCTTTATAAATATAATTGATTGAAATTGAATTGGCAGTAACACCAGAGGAGCCAAGCACCAGCTACTGGTCGACAGAGCAATTGCCTGAGACTGCAAGAGCAGGAAGACCAACCTGTGCACTGCCTGGATTGACTACAAGAAAGCCTACGACTCAATGCCACACACATGAACACTGGAATGTCTGGAACCATGGCCGATTCTAGGATCAGAGGTTTAGGGGTGCTGAGCACCCAGAGAGCTGCCCGGCCAGGCAAGATAAATTTCACTGTTTTGTACATTTTAACGCAATTTCATTCCCACATTTGTGAGAGAAAAACACATTTTGGGAAAGTCTGTGACTAAACCATCAAATTTGATAAAGGTTATTTAAATGCTGAGCCACAGCAAAAGAGGAATGGATTGGAATCATAAAAGAAACATATCGTAACCCTAATTTCTGGGGAAGACAACTCATTTTGATACAGCAGCTCCTCAACATACACACAAACAGTATGTATGTTTCTGGATTAAACCGGCCCCCTATAGTGAGTACCAAAAATACCAAAAGTGGACCTTGGGCTTATTTTTTGGACTTTTATTTGAAATGAAACGCACAACATGTAACATTAAAGCCACAGTGTGTAGGAATTTTCCCATCTAACGTTGAAATCACATATTGCATTCAAACAGATAGCGCACTCTAGCGCCTCACTGTTTCAAACACGTCTTGCAACAACGGTAACCGCTGTGTACCAAAAAGCTATGATAACACTGATGAAACCATGTCATCTGATACTACATGGAGTATTCATTCAGGCTCCTACACAGACACACGCGACGCGAGTTGACAAACCCCCTCCTCACCATGCTGGCTGTGTTTACAACGTAGGACTGTTGGGGCGGGTGTAAATTGAAACAGCTGATAGTGGCCAGCAGCACTACTGCCGCATAGCAAAGTCCCACTCTTTGAGCATAATGCAGGATCATGTATTATGCAGCATCACGGGAGACGGAATCCTCGTCGCCAAGAAAGTGCAAAAGGGAATCAAAAAGGCAGCGTGACCGGCGAATTAAAAAAAAACAAGGGTCAGCATTGGGGTTGCCTTTCCCAGGTGGAGAGAGCTGCTGAAGGAGAAAGGTAATACAATCACAGGCCAGCGCTAATGGCGGCTAATGGCTAATCGCGGCTAACAGCTAACACCGGCTAACGGCGGCGCAGTGATGGGAGGAGAGGGATGAGGCTGTTAGCGACTGGCCGCTAACACGGGCTAACAGCCAACAGCGGCGCTGGCCTGTGATTACATTACCATTCTCCCTCAGCAGCTCTCTCTACCTGGGAGAGGCTACCCCGATGTGGGCCTTTGTTCTGTGCTGTTAATTCGCCGGTCACGCTGCCTTTTCTATTCCCTTTTGCGCTTTCTTGGCGACAAGGATTCCGTCTCCCATGATGCTGCATATGCATGATCCTGCATTATGCTCAAAGAGTGGGACTTTGTTTCAAATTTGCCAGGGTAGTAGCGAAGCGCCTCTTGCTCCTCTCCTTCGGCTCCTCAGTCACGCAGTGCTGGCCTGGCTCTCAACGAAAACGCCGAAGGCGGTGCTGTATGTCCCTTGCTGGTGGATGTATTCTCAAGATGGCGAACCGTAATGGAACCCCACAGACGACTTACCCGCACAATGTACAAACAAATCCTAAATTTTCCTTTTACAAGAATAAGTCAGATTATTGGTGGAGGTAATAGTACACCAGTGATGACATATTTATGAATGCAGACATCAATTTTTGCCAATAAACAACTGAAAATGTTACACAATGTCCCTTTAACATATTAACAGTAATTGACTTTTTCAATGTTTGTCTCTGTCTTTTCCCTTCTTGTCACAGTAGGAGTTATAATGTTAATGGGCATCCAGTCAGTTAGCTAGTCAGTAGCACCTTGGCTTTAATATTAACACATGCACATGACACAACAGCTAGCTTCTCTTATTCCAATTCAAACAGAGGACAGTGGTATTGACCACCTGTAGTGTTTCCAAGATAGAAAAATCGTCAGCTAACTCCTACCTAACAACATAAACAGTGACCTACGATTAAATGCAGCAAAAATGAGGACTGGTAATGATAATAATGTGTTGGTATTGAGTGGTAGGATTTAAGAAATGTCCTATATATCCTGGTTTCAGCCAGGTACTTACACCACTACTGCATACCACCCACTCTGGAAGGCAGCGCATTGCTCTGTGCTGATAGAGCGCTCAGGTGGGAGGGATAGGGTGGATCAAATCATTTTTGAGGCAAGGGCGGGGGCACGTGACAGGACAGTTTCGGGTCTTTGGTCCAGATCATGGTCCAGGGGAGCTTTCACACCTGTAAATTTGGTTCGGATCAAATGGAAAAGTCCTAAAGTCCAGACCAAATGAGGTAGGTGTGAAAGCACCCTAAAAGCCTTCATAAAGAACTCAATGGAATGTGGAAGACGACCCTTGAGGCCACCTCAAGGGGATGTCATTCGGATTAGACAAGTGTGGCTGAATGGTATCAAAGAGAGGCAAGATGATCAGAACTAAGGGAGTTGTTCTAGCTTGTGTGGTAGCCTCGGCCACCAGTGTGTGAATGGGTGAATGTGACTCAATGTAAAAAGCGCTTTGAGTGGTCAGATGACTAGTAAGGCGAGAACCAGGAAGGGAGCAGGCAGGTCTTGGAGTTGGAGACAGAAGGCTGAGGTGATTACCAAGGCAGAGATGACAGAGGCAGGTCAGCAAGAGTGCTGGAATATCTTGCATGACGTCAAAGAACAATCTGGCAAAGAGTGTTTGTGCTGAAGAGGCTTATAACAGGCTGATGAGCTGCAGCCGTGGAGGCAGGTGAGAAGAGTTGTCTTGATGAGGGGGCACGGCTGGCTAGGTTTCAGGTGAATGGAAATTTACCAGGAGCAGGTGAGGGAGTGAAGCAGACTGAGACAAACTCAGCTGAATGGTCAGAACAAGGTCATCAATATGTATGCACTCTCAGTCATCAGATACCAAGCTTAGACCATAAGCTGGCCAAAGGAGGATAAAGAAGCCACAGATATCAAGACAAGAAAGCTCCTCCCCATGCATAAAGGGTTCCACCCAAAGTCCAGCACCCTGAGGCTATACACAAAGCAGAAAGAGTTGGATGGATGAAACATACAAAATCTAGGAGTACATCAAGAGGATGGCCCCAAAGGACGAGCTGCTAAGTGAATGCCTCAGAAAACAGAAGCCGGAGGAGGGCAAAGGAGTAGAGGAGCAAACAACATGGAGGGACAAGCCCCTACTGGTGCATACCACCGTCAGATAGAGGAAATGGCTGATATCAAGAAGACCTACCAGTGGCTGGAGAATGCTGGACTGACAGACAGCACAGAGGCACTGATCATCGCAGCACAAGAACAGGCCCTAAGCACAAGGGCCATAGAGGCCAGGGTCTACCACAGCAGATCAGACCCAAGGTGCAGGCTGTGCAAAGATGCCCTTGAGACGGTCCAGCACATAGTGGTGGGGTGTAAGATGCAGGCATTATCAGCATACATAGAGAGGCACAACCAAGTGGCTGGGGTTGTGTACAGGAACATCTGTACCCAGTATGGACTCAAAGTACCCAAATCTCGATGGTACACACCACAGAAGTTGGTTGAGAACAACTGGGCTAAGATCCTGTGGGACTTCAGCTTCCAGACTGACAAACAGCTGACAAACACTAGAAGAGGGCAGTAGTGGTAGATGTGGCAATACCAGCTGACAGCAACATCAGAAAGAAGGAACACAAAAAGGTGGAGAAGTATCAAGGGTTAAAAGAACAGCTGGAACAGATGTGGGGCAGTGACCCCCAAAATGGGAGAATGGCTCAGGCAGAAAGCTTGCTAGCATAATGTTAGCTTTCTGGCGATTAGCTGGGCCAAAGGGTTCTATGAGTTTGGCAGACTAGAATATCTTCCATTACTAAGTTGTATCTAAGGTTTGTCCTATTTACTGGAGTAGTGAATAGCATTTCCATTGCACAAGAACCTTATGAGGTGGCAATGATTGTTCCAGGTATTAGTCAAACACTCAGGTGCTATCAAGGAAAACAACTTATGGCTTGTGAAAAACTTTTGACTGCAAAAAGCAAAACAAAAATAATACTCCAATCTGCATATTCCAGTAATTTACTATTCACAGTAAACAAAAGTTTGACCAGGGGTGCCCAAACTTTTGCATGCCGCTGTACTGTGTGGTTAAGTTTAGGCACAAAAGCTACTTGGTTATGGTGAAGAAAAGGTCTATTTTGGTTTAAAGTACCTGCTTTTCATAACACCATTTTGGCTGAAAATGCAGCCTAAACTGCCAGGACCCTATTGTTCTGCTGCATGCTCTTCTCCTTCTTCTTCTTCTTCTTCTTCTTCCGAGGAAATCCTACTTCCCATGCACGAAAAATGACCAAACTTTGCACAAAGGTCCAGTCCCATGCCAGATTGCCACAGCTGCAAAAACAGGCCAACAGTCCTGATGGTGGCGCTACAGCAAGCCTCTAAAGTTCAAAATTTTGAAAATTCACAACAAATCAACCATATGTGCTACAGATTTGCAACTAGCCAAAATGTAGCCCCAATACTGAAGAAACTTTTGTACACTGAAACCTGTTGCAAATTATGAAGAACATCACCAGTTCAAAAACTGTAAAACTTTAACTTTAAACCTATCTTCTCCCACAATTTTTGCTCAATTGGCACAAAACTTGCTACAGAGCATCTTCAGACTGTCCTACACAAACGAGCCACACAGATTTATCAAAAATTGAGCCTACAGTGCATCAGAATGTTTGACTGTAAACGGTACTGTAAACATATACTTGCAAATTCTTGCTAAATACATTTTCAATGTTCATTAAAAAATATGACAAAATTTTGGAGTCATGGTAGATGATGTTTTGAAAATATCATAAATTTATCTCAAAAACGGATTATTTTTTTTTTACAGCATTTTGAATTTCGTTCTCATGCCAACAATTGGAGTCAATGCAAAAATGGCATTTTTAAATATCAGTTTTTCACTTATGGAGCCAATAAATCATTGTTAAAAACAAATTACCAACATCTCTATGCTGGCTAGATGCAATTTGTGTATTTTCGGATTTTTGTCTTAATAACTGAATTTTTGACAGCCGTTTGAAATCTGCCTTTACACACTAACAGCTGCTGTCTTGAAAACAGGTGACTGGCTTAGTCAATTTGTGAAGCTACATGTGACATTTCTATTTGCCAGATAGCTCAGTGAGATAGAAGATGGACCTCAGTCTCAGAAGTTGTGAGTTCAAGCCTCAGCTAAGGCACAACAGACATTCTAATGTGAAAGTCTTATGTTCAGGCATCATGCGATGTGGATTAGAGACTACTACGGTTAATATAATTATGATCCAGGCAGTTTCGTGGAGAGACAATTACTCTTTATCAACACTTTTCCCTGTTATCCCTTGTCTCTTTTCCCTGTTTTTTCTGCTTAGCCTAATTTTATTTTATTTGTGCAGTTTTGCTGCTGAAAGGTAATGTTTATTTCCTTTTAAAATGAAGCTGTAATGGTGCATTTACAATTTTACAAATAGGCCTATCTCTGCTATGAATCATTTCATTATTGATTAGCATTCCAGTTATTTTCTATATTAAATGTTTGTCTATAAAATCATGTAAAATTCATATTACCTTTCCCCAATTCCAATCTGGCATCCACAAACATCTCACTTTGTCTGTTCTCACTTTGTCTGACTAAAGGTCCAAAACCATGATAAAGCAAGATTTGAGGAGGATATCCTCAAATCTGCGAAGGTAACTCCAACACTGATGCCTGAAACAATCAATCCATCATGAAATAGTTGTGGATTAATTATGTGTTTGGCTTATTGATTTATTGACTAATCATTGCAGCTGTAGAATTCCTATAATAAGCTAGAAGAAGTTTTAAACATATATACCACAGAGTTGTCTCTTGCTAATTAGCTCAGTGAGATAGAGCATAGTCTCTTATGCTTAGAATGCCACCTTTTTTCTTCTTCCTACGAGTGTTGCTCAGAATTGCCTAGTTTTGCCTAAAATTGCCCGGCCCTGACCATTGCTGCGCAGCAGCTATAATTGTATTTGATTTTCTCCATCCAGCCTTATGATACAGTTTATTGATTTCCCCCAAGGGTAAGAAAATCTGTGATCTCTGGCTTTGGAAGATGTTTTTTCATTAAAAAATACATATATTGATTGGAATGCCTTTGAGTAAACATAAACTGGGTGGTACTATACTTCAAGCTGCTGCTCAGTGACATTGTGGTAGCACATTTGGAGCTACCTCCAGTGATCCCTCCACAGTAGGTCACAGCTGCAAGGACAGTACATCTGGATGTGCGTGCATGTGTGTGTGTGTGTGTGTGTGTGTGTGTGTGTGTGTGTGTGTGTGTGTGTGTGTGTGTGTGTGTGTGTGTGTGTGTGTGTGTGTGTGTGCATGTACCATGTGTTGCTTTGTCAGTGTTTGTGTGTTCATGCATGTGTGTATTTGTCTCTGTACAAGCACTGTAGGGAGAATGTCCTCCTCAGGGGCCAGTGGAGGGCCCGAGGGCTCAAGTTGACAACACTGATAACCAAGATCAGCTGTTCAACCAATGAACCCCCAGCATATAAAGACAGACAGACAGACAGACAGACAGACACACACACACACACACACAAGGAAACAGACAGCGTGGCTCTGAAGAACACAGCAAAAAATCTCTCAATGTCTGTCTCCCTTTTAATGTCAGTGCAACATGAGGCAAAATGAAAAACGAAGCAACACTGAGCAAATCAAAAATGCATTAAAAATGAAACTACACATGTAGAATACTAAAATGCCGTTTAAATCACACATAACTCAAAAATCAAATGCTAAAATGTCATTTCTAAAAAGTAATGAGGAAAATACTGCTAGGGGTTTGACTACAATATTTAGCAGATATAAATAAATGCAATTCAGGTTATATATGACAGATATATGGTTTACTCAGGGAAATCACCCACCTGCACTCACAGTCCCCCAAAACTGATTTTTTTTTTAACAAATTCTACAATCCTCTTATGGCTCATGCTTTAGACATTACTTTTTAAACAGTGTATCTTTTATCCAGTCCGTGGACTTTAAACATTGGCCTGACAAAACGTAAGATTTTAACCAGACCGCCCGAGCTGTGCAACATAGCCGCACCAACAAGTGCTAGCCTTGTTTTTAGCCAGGCTGCTAGCCACCACCAGCTGGAGCATATCCAGCCGAGGACTCCCCGGGTGTCAAGATGCTTCTTAACACCTCTTCCAAAGCCTGAAGCCTGATCTCCGCACTGGGCCCAAGTGTAGGGCCATGCCGGTAAGTCCCGCTGCTGATGTCCTGTTCTGTGCTGTGCTTTCTGTCTGTCACTTCTGCTAAGCAGTTTCATCGCTGTGGGCTCCAGTTGGAGCCCCTACGTGTAAGTGCCCGTGCCCTCCCTGCTAGCTGCCTCTACCCCCTACCTGCTACCCACATCATCAAGCCATCAGGCCTCCCCTTTTCTCTCTGTCCTCAGTTACTACATTCAACCCATGGCTGCACTCACCTCTCCACCCGGCTGTGTCAGCTGCACCCGCCTCACTGACAGGATCACTGAGCTGGAAAAACGTATGTCGTCACTACATCCGATCCGTGAAGCTGAGCTGCAAATGGATACCATCATCTTCGGCCCTGCACAACGCTGATGCTGCCTCTCCCCCAGCGTCCGATGTCACCACTCCCGGTCCAGCCGCAGCTGTCTCTTCCCCGAACACTAACCCAGACAACACCGTTAAGTCTTCTTCAAAATCCACTCTCCCATCACCCAGCCCAGTGAGTCCATTGTCAGCATCTCCGCGCCCCCTTTTTCCACCAACCACCCTGATAGTTGGTGACTCCATCACCAGAAAGATTCTTCAATGCGATGACGCACTGTTTCCCCGCAGCCACAGTCTCTGTTATCTTGGCAAAACTCCCCGGCCTGCTACACTCACTACCACCGTCTGTCCACAGAATTATTATCCATGTTGGTTGCGTGGATGCATCCCTCCGACAGTCAGAAATCCTCAAAGCTGAGTTCAACAATCTTTTTCAGTATCTCAACACCTGTGGAAAATCAGTATTTATCAGCGGGCTGCTCTCTCCTCTGGGCTGCGGAGTGGAAATCTTCAGCAGAATCCTTTCCCTCCACACCTGGCTCCTATCTGCCTGCAGGACACGCAATGTGGGCTTCATCGATAATTTTAATTTATTCTGCGGCCGACAGTCCCTTTTAAAAAGCGACGGTTTTCATCCCAATAAGCTGGGCGGCCAAATGTTAGCTGCCAATTTACAGCACGCCATGCAAAGCTACCCACGTGTCTGACTGATAGTGTTTACCCACACACCGTTACCTCCTTCTTGCTCTCTGGTGTCATCTCTGGGTACCTACTCCTGCCACAGGTCCCCCTACAGGCCCCAGCTGTCACTGTTTCCTCCTGTTGCTGCTCTGTCACCTTCCCCACCTGCTGCTGCTCTCCCCATTCAGTCTATCATCTCAGTCAGACCCCTCCGCCCCTATAACAGGTTCAACTCTGTGAACAAATGCAACCTCTCAACAAAAGACGTCAAACTGTCCAATCCCAACCTCCACCAACTCCCCCATTCCTCACAGCCAACACACAGCAGCATTTCCTCAAACTGGCACTGCTAAACACCCGTTCACTCAACAACAAAGCACTCATCTTAAACGAATTCATTACTGACAACAACCTAGACTTCATCTGCATCACGGAAACCTGGCACAAACATCTGGACTATGTTTCACTCAACCAAGCCACCCCCTCTGGATACACTTACATTGACCAGCCCCGTCTCACTGAAAGAGGCAGCGGTGTGGCCTCAGTCCATAAGAGAGACCTAAGAATCACCATCATATCCACTCCCTTCTTTCAGTCGTTCGAACACATTGCTTTTAAACTCCCCGGCCCTGCTCCCCTGGTCACTGCTGTTATTTACCGCCCTCCCAAGCCCAATCCATCTTTTCTCTCTGACTTCTCTGATTTTGTTACACAGCTCTCAGCCATCTCACCTTCTGTTCTTCTCCTCGGCGACTTCAACTACCATGCTGACAACGTTAACTGCAAACATGCCTCTGAATTTCTTGATCTACTGGACTGCCTCAATCTCACTCAACATGCCAACTTCCCCACTCACAATCATGGCCACACTTTGGACTTAGTCTGCCGGCCACCGGTCTCACCATCCAACAACTCTCCAGAATCAATCTCCACATCTCCAACCACTTGGCTATCATCATGGACATCCATCTCCCCACCCCCCTCCCCAAGGACAAATGCATAATATCATTCAGAAACCTCAAGTCCATCTCCCCTCAAGATTTCTCAGCTTCTCTTTCCAACACTCTATCTACCTTCCCTCCCCCGCTGTCTGATGACCCCAATGAGCTTGTCAGATATTACAACAACACTCTCTCCTCCTGTCTTGATCAACTGGCCCCCATCAAAACCAAATCTGTCTCATTCACACACTCAGCCCCCTGGTTCACTCCCGAACTTCGCTAAATGAAATCCAACAAACACCAGCTCGAAAGACTACATAAAAAGACCGGTTTAACAGTTCATAGCTCACAAATCAAATCCCGCCTCAACAGTAATGACCTCTTCGAACAATTTCAATCTGGATTCCGCAGACAACACAGCACCGAAACTGCCCTCCTTAAAGTCAGAAACGACCTCCTCCGCGCCTCAGACTCCGGCCTACTCTCCATCCTCATCCTCCTTGATCTCACCGCTGCCTTTGACACCATCAACCACTACATCCTACTCTCCCGCCTGCAATCCCTCCTCAACATCACTGACAATGTCCTCACCTGGCTACATTCCTATCTCACTGACAGAAAACAATTCATCTTCATCAACAACTGCTCCTCCTCAACTGCCCCCCTGTCCCAAGGCATCCCCCAGGGTTTGGTGCTTGGTCCTCTCCTCTTCATCTTCTACCTCCTCCCCCTTGGTCAAATCATCCGTCGTCATGGTCTCTGTTTTCACTGCTACGCTGACAATGTCCAGCTATACATCTCCTATACATGTCCACTAAATCCATCATCCATTTAACCCACTCCACCCGGTCAAACTGTCTCTGAAATTAAATCTTGGATGCAAGCAAACTTTCTCAGACTCATCTGTGACAAATCAGACATGATCCTAATTGGTCCAAATTCCCTCACCCAAACAGCCAAAGACTTCCACCTCACCATCGCCAACTCCACTCTGCCCCCCTCCACTCACTGCCGCAACCTTGGTATCATCTTCGACAGCAACCTCTCCTTCAACCAACACATCAAACAAGTCACTAAAACAGCCTTCTTTCACCTTAAAAACATTTCTCGCCTCCGCCCCTCACTCTCTTGCAATGCCACTGAAGCCCTGATCCATGCCTTCATTACATCCTGCCTTGACCATTGCAATAGCTTCCTTTATGGCACAACCTCCAAACTCCTCATTAAACTCCAATACATCCAAAACTCTGCCGCCCGCCTCCTCACTCACACCCACTCCCGCGACCACATCATCCCTGTCCTTCAGAACCTCCACTGGATCCCTGTCCCACAACGCATCCACTTCAAACTCCTGCTACTCACCCGTAAAGCCCTCCACAACCAGGCCCCCTCTTACCTCACAGACCTGCTCCACCCTTACACCCCTTGCTGCAGCCTCCGCTCTTCCAATGCCAATCTTCTCACCATCCCCAAGCACAGAACCTGGGGGGACAGAGCTTTCTTCGTTGCTGCCCCCACCCTCTGGAACTCCCTCCCAAAACACATCCATGACTGCAGTGACCTCCCATCATTCAAATCGCTACTCAAAACTCACCTGTTCCGTTCTGCTTTTAATGCTTAGCTACTTTTTTTTTTTTTTAAATTCATTTATTTATTTACTTGTTCTCACTCCCATTGCTATTCCTCTTTGTCTTCGATGTATTTTACTGTAAATTGTTTTTTGATGGGTTTTTAACCTACTCTGTAAAGTAACTTTGAGAACTTTGAAAAGCGCTTTATAAATAAAATGTATTATTATTATTATCATTATTATTATATATGAAGCCAAAACATGTTTGATACATTTAAATGTATCAGAAATGAGGTGGAAGCAAGGTGCTGTGTGCAAACAGTTTTGATTTTTTGTGGATGGATGCATTGTTGTTTTGTTGTTGTCACTTCATTTTAGGTACTTTCCTATTGTACTAGTGTTGCATGGTATACTGGTACTGTTTTCTGTTGTGTGAGCATTTTACTCGCATTTGCAACTAAATATAGTTTTGTGTGAGCAAAACAAATCATTCAGGAGCACGCTGTGCGAGTACAGATTTCAACCAGCAGCAGAAACGAAAGGCAAATCTTGCCGGTTGTGAGTTGAATGGGGTTCACAGATAGGAATACGGTGGAGCGCTATGGCCACGCAAGTTAACGGTTTACCAGCAACCGAGAAGCCCGGCTCCAGGTCCAATAATTCCTCTTTGTTGGTGTCATGACTGCCAAGAAGTGCCTGAACAGCCGAGCCGTGGCGGCACACAGGTATGTAACGTGTCAGAGGAGAAACAAGCCGTTCACATTTCTCTCTTTGTGGCAGGTAATGGTCCACAAACCTCACCGCACTTTAGGGACTGTTCTTTAACTTATCAGAGGAGGAGGGTGGCTGGTTGATTTTTATTTAATTTATTTATTTTATTTTGATCCCCCCTATGTTAATCACTTATTAATGCTGTTTTTGAAGTATGAATAAGTCAATAAGTAATTTATTCCATTGAAATACCATTGATGTATTATAGAAAAGAGATTTATCTTTTTATAAATGACAAAAGGCACATCTGCCTAATTTTTGCTGTGGTATCGTGATACTACTCAGAACCATAATACTTTAACTGATATCGTACCGTGGGTCCCAATTTTGGTACCGTGACAACACTACATTGTAGTACATAGTCTTCCACCATTAATAATTACATGCCAGTTACCGATCACATTCAGAACCTGAATGATACAAACAAGGTGTGTTTTGTCCCTCTCAGCTTACCTTCCTCAGTAAGTTGCAGATTCTTTCAATGTTCCGCAGTCTCTCCCTCTGTAAGGAGACAAACAAGGAAAAGATTAGATTTGAACTTTCTAGGATTCCTAGGATGAAACACAATGGAAGTGCAAGTTTTTCCTTGTACATGGACTGAAAGAAGATGGAAATACATTTCCAGTAAGCTGTTCATATTCCAAAATATATTCCAGAAGAAGCTACAGAGATGAAAACAACCCACCATACATGAATACATCTTGGACCTAATTTTAATGGTATGTCAGAGGTTTGGAGGGCAAGTCATGCGACTCAAGTCAGACTCAAATTCATGAATCTGATGACTGTAGACTTAACTTGACAAAATCAAAAAGTCTGGCACTCAACTCGGGACTTCATATCCAAAATGCAGACTTTGCCCAGACTTTTGATTAATGTGTGTTTCACTCAGCCAGTCAGTCTGGCTCACAGGTTAACAACATTCTTAACAACATTCATAACAGCATTCTAGTTGTAAACCATACAACTTAATATTAATAACTTAAAAAGTTTCGGGCCCTATTCTAAAGCGGACGGTGGAGGGCGCATAATCCATGTCGCAAGTGTCATTGCTATTTAGATGAAGGCGCAGTTGTCATTTTCACACCCTGCACCCTCAGTGTCTACTGGAACTAGCAAATGAACTTGCGCTTATCTGGGTGTGTTGGACTAAAAATGAGGAGTGGTCAGGCGCAGTCATGGCGCGTTGCTAGTTAGATGGCGTAAAAAGCAAATGCGCCAGTGACCAACAAAAACCTGGTCTAAAGTCAACGGCGCAGTATTTCGCTGTTAAACAAGTTAGTAATATGCGTCTCTAGGCGGGTGCACAACGCACGTGCACTCTGCTCAGACACACACGGAGCAGCCACACATGTGCAAAAGATAACAAATAAAAATATGATTACAATGTGAAAGGTTATTATTGTGCACATTAAAATATTTATCAACAGCACGTCTTAATAGTCAGTCATTAATCAGAATGATCTAATCGCAGTAATAACGATAATCATAACTTGTAATAATGACATATGAAATTGTGAAATTATCTGACCAATCAATCATTATTTTGATTGAAAACCAAAGCCCACACATTGCATTTATTTTAACATGTTATATTAGGCTACATTATATACTAGGCTACATTATATTGTATTATTATATTGTTATTTGAGTGTAGAGAGGACACACATGCAAATAAGAGGCAGAACACAGCTCTAGGAAACGTGAAAACAATTAACAAACATGGGTGGGGGAGAAAACGGTCCTAGCTGCAGGATCAGCACCTTGGGGAGCTCCGTGGCAGTCCTGACAGCTGTGCTCTGTTATGTGATGAAAACAGGTTTGAATAATATTCCACAGATATTTAGTAAGATCTTTCTTGCATTAGTGATCCCACGCCTGCTTTACCTCGGGGAGCTTGGGTGCCTTTCTGCTGTCCCCGTAGATCTGGTTCTGACGGGTCTTCACCTCCCGCACGAGGAGATCTGTCTCCTCAGCTGTAAAACGCTCACTCTTTCCAGTTGGTAGGTCCGCCATCTAACTAGCTCTCCGCCATGCGCTCCAATCGCGCCTCTTTTAAAGGGAATGAGAGGTGACACTCCGATTGGCTTATTGAACGATACGCCCAAAACACACCCAAGACTAATTCCCAGAGTAAGTCCAACCCTTTTAGACTCTCCGCCATGGCGCACAGTCTAAAAACGCGCTGTTTAACTAGCACGTCGGGCACGTCGTGTTTTAGTCCATCTAAATAGGGCTCTAAAACTTCACCTGAGCTTCCCTCAGCATATGTGTATATATTTTAATTTTTGGGTGCACTATCCCTTTAAATACTGCTGGGTGGCTTATTGTAACCTGTAATAATATAACCTAGCAACAAATTTATATTAATATACAAAAGTACTGTCACTAATAGGCCAACCTAAATCTTTAAAATAAAAGTAGTGCAATAAAAGTGTAATATTCGCATCTGAGACAGTGGAGTAGATTAATAATGTAGCATAGAATTGAAATACTATTAGGTGAAGTGCAAGCACCTCTAAACCTTTGTTAGCTTTTGTGTTTCTGTGAGGGAAGCGCCATCTCATGATGATACCTTGTAACTGAATAAATGGGCACGTTACAGTGGAATCTAGGCACATCCCCAGAAAGGTTGCAGGGGATCGTATTTGGCTGGAAGTTGGCCGGAAGTTGGCTGCATTTGTAACAAGTGGGCATAGCTTTATCACAGCTGTACAGGCTAAGCAAGACTGTTTAACTTGTTGAATGTGATTTAATACTGTTAACTGAGTTATTGTTGTGATTGTCTGCAATTAGGTCATTGGTTAGTTGGCTTCTCCTAAGCTAAGTGTTTAGTTTGTTTATGCTGTTCACAGACTTGCACGCAACTAAACATCCTCTGCACTAATCCAGAGCCTTTCCAACACATAACACTTTCACATAGACTCATTCACAAATAGGCTTTCAACAGAGCTACACCCAAACAGGCAACTCAAATTAGAATTTATGTGTTTTGGTTTTGCTTTGCTTACTTTATGAATAAATATATTTCTTTGGAATCATACCTGCTGTCTGTTTAATGTTGCTCAAGAGTGAATGAATAGTCAACCTCTGCTGCGTCAAGAACTCCGAAATCCTTCAGGCTTTACTAATAACTTTGGCTATTGTTATTAATTTAATTATTAATCAAAATTCCAAATTGATAGTTTAACATATTTTATGAGAGTGATATCTTTAACTGGCTATCATTTTTCCCTTTTTAGGAATGGTGCCCCATGAGGTGTGGTGGTTAGCACTGTCGCCTCATAGCAAGAGGGTTGCCGGTTCGATCCCAGGTATGGGAGCCCTTCTGTGCGGAGTCTGCATGTTCTCCCCGTGTCAGTGTGGGTTCTCTCCGGGCACTCCGGCTTCCTCCCACAGTCCAAAGACATGCAGTTTGGGGACTAGGTTAATTGATAACTCTATGTGTGTCAGCCCTGCAATAGTCTGGCAACCTATCCAGGGTGTTCCCTGCCTCTCGCCCCGTGTCAGCTGGGATAGGCTCCAGGCCCCCCCACGACCCCAAGAGGATGAAGTGGTTAGAAGATGGATGGATGATTGAATAATAATTCATTATTAATAATTATTAATTATTTCAGATAGCCAATTTGATACTTTAATTGGAGATCTATTACAAGGTCAGGCCCATGTTAAGGCTTAAGTCCCAACAAATGGTGCCGCCATGTAAAACATAGCACTGGTGCCTAGATCACAACAAATAGTATCACCCTTTTACAGCATCACCTGTATAATTTACAACATTAATGGTTTTTTCACTCTTTTGTCATGAACACACAGACAAAGACACACACATGCACAAACAGGACCTACACATGCACAAAGTGGAGAGATGTCAGAGTGAGGGGGCTGGTTTGGTCAGGCGCCCCGAGCAGTTGGGGGGTTCGGTGCCTTGCTCAAGGGCACCTCAGCAGTGCCCAGAAGGTGAACTGGCACCTCTCCGGCTACCAGTCCACGCTCCATATTTGAAGCAGACTTGAACAGGCGACCCTCCTGTTCCCAACCGCCCTTGTCAAGCCTGGTCCAGTTGATAAATTTCTCTAATCAGGTCATGTAACTTTGTATTGCTTTGGGTCTTGATTGTGAGTATCAGTATGTCTAAAGCCCAAGGGGATGGCTTGCTATCAGCTCTGATGATGGGGTGTGTCATAATCATTGAGAGAGAAAAATGTTTTTTGATGCAAGACGTGAAGCAGAATAACATGAAATGTTTTACTACTTTGTGTTGCTGCCAGTTTTCTTTCTTTAGGTCTGTTCACGTATAATGATTTCGATCAGGTCTAATTATCCTCTGGTCTGAAGTGATCAGGTCTGATAGTCCTCAAGCTTCTGAAAAAGTACTGTATATGTTGGACTTCTCCTTTTACAGTCTAGACCAGAGAAGACCTTTCTGGTCCATTTTTAGGTTTCATCAATCTTTGGAATGTCTCTGCATTAGTCGTGTTGTGTTGCAGCAAGAAAATGACTCATAAAGAATTTTGGAGGAGAGATTGTTAAGAGAGCTTCACTCCTCTGTTTCTCACTGTGATTATGGTTCAAGCCACAAAGTTGCAGAACCCTATTGAGTTTGTGCTTGTTCTTTCGGGTTCGAGCCCTGAAGGGGCCTTAACTCAGAAACGATTTGTCTAATCATCATCTAGCAGGCTCATACCTTTGCTCAATTAACCATGAGCTGAGTGAGCTAGAGATAGGCAACTGGGCACCAGTGGTGAAGATGATGTCCTCATGTCTCACATCAAATTTGATCCCAAGTGGCCTGATAAAAATAGTAAAATGAAAAGACTTTTTTAAGTTTTGACAGCCTTGTGAGACTGAGACATGCATTTCTATCAAAGAATTAGAAAGATCTGTCAAAAAACAGAAAGTAGGGCTTACACAAAATAGGTCATAACTGATCAATGATTAGTCCAGTTTTCATATATCTTGTTTGAAATCTTAAGTACATGTTGGGAAATAGGTGCATCAAAGCATTTTAAGTTGCAAATGCCAAGGATGTGTACCTAAAAACTATGTGGACAGAATTTCACTAATTTGGTGCACATGTTCTGGGAGCAAATATTAACCAGGATTTGAACTGTCATAATCACTGGATTGTTGGTGTGGCCTAGTCAGCATTATATGCTACATCAAACCTTTGCTCAATTTGCCATGAGCTGGAATGAGCTGCTTCCAATTATTCCAAATAGGCTTGATGATGACACTGTGATGACAGCAAAAAGATGAAAACCTTGACAGGCCACGCTTCTCATACCGTGAATCTGACTGACTTAAAACTGGGAACACATTTGCATTTCAATGTCTTCAACTAATGTATGTATTATAATAACGTATTTCTGTTTTATTTGCAGAATGTGAAAAACGTCTACGTTTTTAATTTTGACTGTATCAATTCCAAATATGGTAAACAACATTCCGGAAAAAAAAAAAAACCCTAAATAATTCTCTTAAAAATGTGCTGGACAAAGATTGGACAAAAAACATGGCTGCAGTAATTGGGAAAGGGCAGGGCTTATCAGGAAATTGGCCATACATTAACTAATGTACAAGCAATCTTGATTAAACTCAGTGGAGACATCCTGAACAAAATTAAACCAAGCTGATGTGACTTTGCTAAGCTTTGTGAAGCCTGAAATCCTCTTGCTGTTGCTTGTGGCTGTTGTGGCCTGGGTTTTGTATTGGACTAGTTTTGTTTTCTTTTTTCCTCTGTTCTGTTTTTCTCTCTCCCTGCAGTGTGTGTGTGTGTGTGTGTGTGTGTGTGTGTGTGTGGCAGCAGGCGGGCTGGCTTTCCACTCACTCTCTCCCTGAGATTTGGCAGATGAGACACACCAGGGGGGTATTCCAGGTAGGAAGTTCAACAAACTCTGAGTCTAATCCTGAATTCTGAGTTGACTTACCCTGAGATGGGAAACTCTGAGTATCCAGTTCCAGGACAGCTGATTTGAATTAGTTTAATCAACTCTGAGTAGGTACACCTTGAGTTAAGCACGTGCACAACCATGATAAAAAGCTATCATCAGTGGAGCCCCGATACCTCGACACACCATGGCAACCGGAGAGAAAAAACGATCAACTTATTTTACACCTGTGGAATTAGAAGTACTCATGAATGCCTACAGCGAAAATGAGCATATATTTTGTAAAAAAAAAAAAAAAAAGCAACACCGCTAAAGCTGCCAAGGAAAGAGAGGGCACATGGGAGAAAATGCTGCCCGAGTCAACGTGTAAGTTTGAATGCACTAATCCATTAATTTAACATTTAACCACACTTAATTAAAATCATAGCATACAGGTGAAAAAAGTGGTGGAGTGGTTTTGAATAAAATCTGATTTTCATGTAGGTGTAATCTCATAGGGGAAAAACGCACTTGGAAGCAGCTTAAAATGAAATATAAAAACATCACTTGAACAGATAAGGCATATTTTACTTGGCCATGATTGTACCTTTCTTTAGTTTTATTCATATTTGATTTATTAAACAAAGTAGCTCAAATAACCTGTCATTCAGTGGCTATTTCATTATGTACTGTAGGCCACGAGTAATTTAAGCCCCCACAAAAATACTGTTTCAACTTTTATGTCCTCTTGCCTAATATCCTGCTTAGTAACATTTGAGTTCTACTCAGCCCACAGAAAGAAGGCAGAGGCCCGCAAAACAGGTGGAGGGCTGCCACCACCACCTCTGACAGAGGCTGAGGAGCTGGCAACTTGGCCTCCACATTAGTGATGATATGTGCTGCATCGCATCTAATCTTGACAGTGCAGAGAATGACATGTTAGTTGCGGTATATTGCGACATAGCATCTGTCACTTGAAGATAAGGCTAGTAAATGTACCTGAACATTAATGCTGTGGAAGGACTTAATATTAACATAGTCTCCCTCATTTTCTGCTGGAGCAGTGAGTATTTGGGTGACCTTTATGCACCCTAAGACATTGGGAAGCCCTGCAAAATAATAGCTAATTACTGATCTCAGTCTGAGGTTGCAGCAGAATGTCTCTAACATAATGTTAAATATAATATAGAATGCAGAATATAATTTTAGAATATTGTCATTGACTTCAACTGATTTCTACATCAGTTACCTGCAATCCTGTGGAATTCCTTTTTTATGCTCCTAAGAGGTTTGTGCCCAGGGAACACCACCATTATGGGCAGCAGGTGTTTGAGAGCTAGTGGCACCTTTCTGACAGCTCTACACGCCGTGGCCTTTCTGATATGTTCTGCATCATCAATACCATATAAAAAACTACCATTCGTAAAAAAACGTAGTGTCTTGTACAACATTTGCTCTGATGAGAGCACATGTTCGTGGTGTGTCAGATTTGATATGTGTGGCAGGTAAATGATTGAGTCTAATTAAAAAACAGTACGGTTCAAACAGATAGGCCTATTCATTGGGGAATGACAGCACATCTAAACGGGGTCTAAAGATCCTTTCCCGGCGTAAGGTACTGCGAATTAATTCTGCTTCGATATCAATGGGATTTCCTACATACAGACAACCCATGTCTGTCCAACAGACAGCTCTTGAACTCAGGGTTTCTTACAGAAAGCCTGCCAGCGAGCAGGTTAGGTTCACAGAGTCAGTTGCCATAGTGATTGACTCAGAGTTTGACTTACCTGTCTTTCTGGAACTGAAAACCCAGAGGTTCTCACTAAAGGTTTTCACTAAACCTGCTTTCTGGAATACCCCCCTGGCTGCAATATCCACAATCAACCCTCCATATAAGCCTGGTCATGACTCCACTCCTGTGCCAAATAATCAACCTGTTTGGTAGAATATACGGCCCTTGTGAATTTTCCTACAGTTTTAAGTGAAGAGTTTCTTGCAGAGTGTTTTTTATAGCTGCTTATCAGTGTCAGCGTCAGCCACAAGAGCCTCCTTGTCCCTGCGTTTTTCACCTGCTTTCAGCTGGATTCAGCTCCTAATCAGAGGACTCCACCTGTGCCTTTTTGCCTGTTTGATTCACTAAAGTCTGTAAACTATGTAACTGGTGATTGCCTCAATTGGTCCAGAACACTACTCAGCCGTAACAGTTACAGAGTGCACAGAGTGCAGTACAGAGTGCGTTTACATGGACAATTCAAAGTCCTTGTAAGGCAAATTCTGCTATTTTCTCCTAAACACATTAATTAGGTCATAAAGTATTCCTCAAAATGCATTGAATTGTGGAGCTAGGCTCCACAAACTATGTTTCTAGGTTTCTGTGTTCTGGATTTAGTGGGCGGGCCTTAAATCATAGCCGCGTTGCGTAACGGAGCTATCCCTGCTACAAACACACCCCCTGTCGCTGTAGCAGTATTTAATAGAGGGAATAGCCTTGTTGTTTACAAATACTTCCGGGTAGAAAACCAGCAGAGTTTAGCTATACATATGTTTGTATGTATGTATCTCACATTTTTCACGTCACCATATCACCGTTTAGACTAATCTGATGTTTTTAAAGTCTATAAACACAATGTTTGAACAAACATTACTATTTCTGTGTGCACGTTTTGTAATTGATAACATGGTTATGATAGATTAGCTGGGCTAACCATTAGCTGTTAGCTGTTAGCGGTGTCTGTAATAACTCAGTAACTCAATAAACACTCCCTGAAAAAAATATTTTTTCCATCGGATGTCTTAGTTACAACATGACTGAGCTAGCAAAGCAGTTTTGTGTTGCTATGTGTGATATTTATTCAGTTTTGGGAAATCACGATGTCTAGAAAGCATCAGTGGCTGCAGTTGACAGGGACAGCTAACAGCAGCAGCAAAGCTAACATCAGGACGTCATGTGTTAAAAGCCTCCCATTGTCGGATACGACATGAAACTACTCCAGTTAGCTCAATCATGTTGTAACTAAGACATCCGCTGGAAAAAATATTTTCAGTCAGTGGAGCCGAACCGACACTCTCCCTCCCTGGATTACATCCTCCCGTTCCGCCTGCTGCAGGTGCTGGGTTACGTACGTCCTTGTACAGTACACAGAGGCAGCTTCCCTCCCGCGAGTGGCCGTGGACTGAATGGCTGAGACAAGAGGCTGCAGACATCCCCTCTGGACACGCCCCCAGCGTTTCACAGCAGAGAGAAGTGCTTGTTTTTCCATTATTCTGAGAGCTAATTTTATATATTTACTGATTTTTTTGTGATTATTGACACATATTCCTGTGATGTGACAAACTTATAACAGACATTTTTTGCTGCTTTACACAGACTTTAATTCCCTTTTCATTCGGAATGAAAGGTCATTCCTATTAAAAGTGATCTTGTAAACACCTAATTTGGAATGAAAATTGCCAATGCGATTGAAAATTCATTCCGATTTAAGGGGCTAGAATATTCCGTTTCTAATTCCGAATTAAAGAATTTCTCATACTTGTATACACTCATTACTCTTTAAGTTAATTCCGGTCTTTCTGGGCATGCTTGTTTCCCTGCCCTTCTGGCGCAATGACGAATGTAGTGTGCATAGCAACATGCTGAGATAGAGTAGCCGGACTCGTTGCACTAACCGGTTTCCATTCGCCACAGCACGGTCTTCTACCTCCCTTCTCCTCCTCAACAGACGAAGCATTAGCAGAACAAGGTTGTTGTCGTACTGCTGCTTCAAGAATATAAGCAAAACATGCCCAAAAAAGGCACTAAGAATGGCATCGTCAAGCATCTTGTTATCCAGAGCGAGGACTACAGTGTTTTCTCCCAGTAAACGTAAACACGGAACATCTGCCCCGCCCTCTATCCAATCACAAACCTTCCCTGCCCCAAACCTTGCGCGGACCCAAATAAAGACGATTAAACTGATCTTCCGTGTAAACCCTCATTCAGAATGAGCATTTCCTATGTAAGCTACCTGGAAAAACTTTTAATTCCGAATGATTTCATTCAGATTTATTTAATTCCGAATGAAAAGTCATCATGTAACCGCACCCAGTGGCTTTGATTTTGGGTAATTGAGCAACTTCATTCTGTTGTGTTTATGTTACCATATTTTAATATTTTGAGTGTTTTCAGCTCTTGTAATAAGCTGTAAAATGCTTCAATCAGCAACCACCACAATGCTGACTCTAACAGCCACCATTTCACTAACATCATCATCAAATATTAACTAATTCCTATAGAGACGCAATCTGGACTCGGTTCCCCATGCATAACTCTGGCTGCTTATAAATCATATATTGATCTGATGGTCACTCTTTTTGCGCTTGTCACAGTCAGTTTCACTTCATCTTTGTTTCTTATAAACTGGCTACAATCATCCACAACAGGGCCTCCACACAAATGATAAATAAAAGTACATAAAAAATATTTATGCTTATACAGCACAAAGCTTGTATGTCTAAAGCTGGACTGATATTTGTACCAACACATGAAAAACAGAATTAAAATGTATAAAATCTGCTGAAATAATTGGAGTTAATAACTGTGTTGCTAATGTTTTAGATACCTCATAGTATTCTGCTTATAGTAATTTACTTTTTCATGTACTGAAAACCACAAGCAGTATCTGCATCTGCTCTTGCCTTTTTAAGCCCTCTGTGATTTTTAACTTATCACTGCATTTCTTTAACATATATTTAATACTGAGTGTTACCAAAAAGCCTAAAATTTTGATTTTGTGTGAAAATGTCCCATCGAGATTAGGTTGTTTACACACTCTGATAAACAATTTCATGCATACTGTACAGCGGAGCAGAAATGCCAACATGCTGTGATTTACATTGGCAAGCTCCCTTATTTTAAACCCTTTGATAAGCAATATTCTGATGAAGTGAGAGAGCATACTTTGTTCCATGTTATTATATGTTTTAAAAGAAGTGTTTTAAAATGCTTATGTAGTGCACGTTTTAAAATAAATGACTAATACCTTACGCTGAGAGCAACTGACTTACAGCAGTATACAGAGCAAAAAAGTCTACATAGAGTGGGATGGAGGGAGGAGAAGGTGGGTCCAGACTTTCATTCAGGAGATGGCTGTTTGTGTCCAATGTGAAAGAAAAGTCACTGTTGGTTTAAAGTTTGGTTACATAATTTATGCACAGCTGTCGCGTGCTGTACTCACCCATGTGACGTATTTATGTTGCATTACATTGCATGACAAACCTAATTATTTTAATCTAGAAACATGATCTATTTTCTTAACCTAACCAAGTAGTTTTGTTGCCTAAACCTGTACCCGACCCTCACAACATTAATTAGGTGTTACAATGTGTTTCAGCTGTCCGGCACATAGGAACACCACTATATAATGGGTGCCCTGTGCCTCCCCATGAGCCTGGGAATAAGAACAGGTTGGAATTACAGTGTGTGCATATATATGTGTGTGTGTGTGTGTGTGTGTGTGTAGAGGGCAGCAAGAGCCCTTGTTTTCACAAACCTACACACACACACACACACAGACAGAGGTGCCTTCTTCCTCTCAATGACATGACTGGCAGGCATATTTCAAGCACACAGTAAATCGTGAAATATATTTTTTAGTCACTCAAGGACTTCATTTTGACTCTTAAATTTACAATCCTTTTTTATGTATTGAATGTTTTTCAGTTTTTCTTTTTTCCTTGTATATGATGGATCTAATGTTAGTCAACTAAGGGTTATAGTTGTTCATTTTTAAAAGATGAAGAAGAAAAACAAGCATGCATTTGCCTACCAAGATTTGCATAAATGTAACAGATGAATCACAACGTGCCTACCCAAAATATGTGTGGACCCCTCGGTATACAAGGCAGTACTCAAGAATCTCATCAGTGCCTCAGCACAGACCACGCCTCTGGTATTTCTCAGCCTTTTCATGCCCTTTCTTCCTGATGTTACTGTCTGCTTAGATTGCCACTTCTACTGTACCACAACTACCCTCTTCTGCTCCTCCAACCACCTCTATGTCAGCTGCTTGTCAGTATTGAGCTTAAAGTCCAAAGGATATTAGCCCTGTTGTTTTCAACCACCTTCAGTGGTGTGTTCCATCGGGACTTGGGGACTTCTAGTCCATACTTGGCACAGATGTTCCTGAACACTTTCCCAGCCACTTACTTGTGCCTCTCGATGTATGCTATCCCAACCTGCATCTTACATCCTGCTATGTGCTGGACTGCCTCAGGGGCCTCTTTGCACAGCCTGCACCAGGGGTCCTGTCCGCTATGGTAGCCACTGTTAGGATTTTTTGATGTCAGTCACTTCCTCTATCTGCTGATGGTACATCCAGTGGAGGGGTTTGATCACCAATGATATTTCTTCTGCCTCCTTATCATCTTCTGTCCTCTGCTGCCTGAGGCACTCTCTGAGCAGGTCATCCTGGGGAGACATCTTCCTGATGTATTCTTGGATGCTCCTTTTTCATCCTGAATTGTGGCTCTGACACTTGATAATCTACTCCCTCCTTCTTTGTGCTGTGCATCAAGTCTCAGGGGGCTGGACTCCATGCATTGTGAGGACACACACTCAGCCACTCTTGGAGATGGTCTGACTGGGGGGATTCAGGCCTATGCAGACCAGCAACAGGGACAGTGCATCACCATAGTATATGCCACACTTGATGGTGACTTGTGCAATGGCCTTGGAGTTGGTTTCCAGTGTTGTTTTCCACTGTCGCTTTGAGTTCTTGAAGAATTTTATCAGTGTGCTGTTAGTATTGTAGAGTGCAGGCACCCCAGTAACCATGTGTGAGGCATTAAGTCATAGGCTCTCTTGCAGTGAATCCAGGCAGTGCTCAGGTTGGCCTGCCTAATCTTAGGTGACTGCTCTGTCAACCAGTAGCTGGTGCTTCAACACTGTGGTGTTGTTTCCTATGCCCTATGCATTTAATCAGCTCAGCTGCTATGATGCCTGATAGGAGCTTCCATGTTGAAGAGAGGCAAGTTATTGGTAAACTGGTAGTTTAAAGGTCTTACACCCTTGAGGGGATGTTTCAGGATCAGTTTTGTCCAGCATTGAGTTAACCAGTATGGTTAAGTGCTGGCTGCTAGCAGCTGGCTGATTTGTGCTGCTAGGCAATTATGGAGAGCTGTAAGCTTCTTCAGCCAGCAGGTGTGGATCATGTCAGGAATTGGTGCTGTCACCTCTTCATGCCTGATACTCATTGTTGGATGTCTGCCTTGGTAATAGCAACTGGTTCTTCTTCTAGGTTGTTGCTTTGGTCTGCTCTTAGGTCCACCAGCCACATGGCACTGGTGTTGTGTGATGCCTTTTTGTCCCAGATGCCCTTCCAGTATTGCTCACTCACAGCTCTGGTTGGGTTTGTCCTTGTGTTGCTGTTCCCTTGCAGCTGAGAGTAAACCCTCAATAGACATTTGAAAAGCAGACTTTTTATCATCTTAGCCTTCACTACTCTAGTGTACATCTTCAGCCTAGCAGCCAGGGCAGTGAGTCTTTGGCAGTCTCTAAAGCCTTACTTACTGACATCTCTGTTTGTCCACAATCTCCTCGAGGATGCATGTATAATGACTGGTGGTAGGGTATCATCAAGTTGTTTAGCACTGCTCTGTACTACTTTGGTTAGCTCAGTATCTCCATGGAGTTCAGGAGTGCCCCCCCTCTGTTGGAGTCTTTCTACTTCCAATTGTGATAATAGTTTCTTCTTTTTGATGTTAGACCATTAGGCCACTAGCGGCTTCTTGGTCAGCGTGAATGGCAGAGTGCCCGTGGATGCTTCACCCTGAGGTGGTGAAGCAGATCTGGACATGGTTCAGGAAGGCGGAGGGGATCTGCTTGCCAGCCGAGGAGGGCTGGATTGCCCAAACCGACTGTGCAGACCATCCAGGCAGCAACAGCGGGATCCACCACTGTTACAAGGCAAAGTGGTTGGAGTTCCAATGCTGAAATGCTGTGCAGTTGGCTCACTTCTTTCCTTTTTGCAGGGTTTGATGGGTAGAGGGCTGTCACATGCTACTATTAAAGTGTACACAGAAGCCATCTTTCCCTGCCATGAGGGTTTTGAAAGCAGACTGGTCTTTGTCTAACCTTTTGTGAGGCAGTTCTTGCTTCCTCCCTGCAATGAGACCTGTTAATGGTACTCAAGGCCTTGGTAATGTATCCGGTCAAGTCTCTGGAGTGCTCCTCTTTGAAAGGGTTGTCATTTAAGACAGCTTTGCTGCTTGGGCGGACCTCAACTAAGAGACTATGTGAACTAATCACCCTATCGCTGTTACAGATACAGGCTGCTTCATGATGACTGTGGAGGGGCTACTGTCTGACCAAATCCCTCTTTTGTTCCCAAGAACTTAAGGAGTTTGTTCCAGACAAAAGTAATAAAGTTAAAAGCTTTTTGTCTTCTACCCCATGATGGGGACAGGGAGGCAAAATTGCATCTGCTCGGCCCAGTTCATGCATTGGTATGTATGTTGAACGCACAGCTCCTATGGTGTGGCTAGTAAGGCCCTATCGAAGAAATGCCTTTTGAGATGGCTTTGTGCTTGCATCTCGTATGCCTACAGGCAGGGACCCTCCCAAAGTGGTCCACGCACACTCTACACATAGTGCGACAGTGTCTGCAGCCTTTTTCAGCAGGGTGAGTGTCAAGGACATATGTACGGCAGTGTCATGATCTAAGCCCTGACCATTCATACAATTCTATCTTTGGACATGTCTGGCTTATTTTCACGGTCTGTGCTTACTGGAACAATACAAAACTGGTGAAAAGGTTTTGGTGTGTGTCAGCTGTGTTGCACCTGGCTCCCCTCAGAGCATGATACACCAACATGTTTCTATGTTCTTTAATGACCTGGGAAATGTGGTGTGCAAGATGTTTTTATTGCTTGTCTTTTGACTCCTGCAGGGCTGGCCATTAGTGATGGCCTCATGAAGCCTCATGAAGCATTCTCTTTATTTTCTGAGCCCATTAGATGGCGCTCCTGGTTTAAAGAAAGAGAGAGGCTTAAAGAATGGCAATTCAGTGTGTTTTAAACCTTTTGTTGAACAAAAAGCGCCATCTATTGGGCACATAAAATAAAGAAACTGCTTCATGAGGCTTCATGAGGCCATCACTAATTAGCACCTTATGAGGTCATGCTGACGGAAAAATGGCATGACAATGGGTCTCATGATCTTGTCACAGTATCTGCGCATTCAAACTGCCATAAATGAAATGCCCCTGTGTTCGTTGTCTGTAGCATATGACAGCCCTTATCATAACCACACCGCCACCAGGGGGCTTGTCTGTGAAGAGAACACTTCTCCAAAGTGCCATATGCCATCGAAGGTGAGAAGTTGCCCACCCAAGTTGACTGTTCAATGTATTGAGCCTGTTTTTATTTTATGTTACTGTATTTTATTATAATCACTATCATTCTAAATTTCTATTTCCCTTTTTAATCGACTGTTTTTATTGTTTTAATTTGTGTCTTGTTGCTTTTAATGTCTCTGTAAAGCACTTTGAATTACCTTGTCTTGAATTGTGCTATACAAATAAACTTGCCTTGCCTTGCCTTGCCAAGTCAGTTACGACAACAAACTGCTGTCTGGTCAAGACCCTGGTGAGGGTGATAAGCTTTACTGAGATGGTTTCTGGCTGTTTGCACAGAAATTCTTTAGTTGTACAAACCAATTACTGCATTAGCTGTTCAGGTGGCTGGTCTTAGATGATTTTGCAGGTGAAGATGCTGGATGTGGAGGGTGACACATTGAAAACTGGACAGTAATCTTTAATTCCACATTCAGCAACAAACACAAACATTTGAATTTAGAATGTGTGGCCCTGCAGGTCCCCTGTTTGGCCTTGATTCATGCTACAAAATATAGTCCTGCAGTGATTATAGCAGCCTGCACCTATACAGCAATGAAGCAGAGCGATAACAAATGACTGATAACCTCTTCCAATCACAAGGCACACATTTGCCCTCTGAGATTTGCATAAACGTAGCCAGCAGTAGGGCTGTCAGAACCAACTTCGCTATTTGAAAACTATTTGAATTATTGTAAAAAATAAGTATATTCGAAGTTGGAAACTAAGGTTCGAATATTTTGAAAAACAAACAAACAAACAAAACAGCGCTCTACCGTGCATTAAGAGATGTTTTTTTGGGGAAATACATGACTGTCAGAGAAGCCCCATTTACAAACAGACCCACAATCCATCTCCTCTCCTCTCCTCTCCTCTCCTTTCTCTCTTCTCAGCAGAGGGTGCCCTGTCAGCCCTGCGCTGACAGTGACAGGGCGCATCTCTTTGATCCGAAGTGACACAGCCCGTTTGCCCATGCTTCAGGGTCATCAACAGAGTAATTGCAAATAAATATTGTTTTAATGTGTAACTATTGAAATGTTCACAAGGGCTTTCATAAATTCCTACAATGTTGCGGCACCGCCTTTGCAGGTTAAAACTTAATGACAGCGACTTGAGGAGGAGCAACACATCAACGCTCACTTTTGCATGTGATGCAAAATAGTAAAATAACGTCATTATAACACAAAAAATATAAAAATGCGGTGGTAGGCCTAAGCTATAGCCTATACCAAGGAAACATTCAAATATTATTCAAATTTTTAAGATAAAAAACATTAAAAATTCAAATCTGATTTTGGGGGAAGATTGACAGCCCTAGCCAGCAGCAAAGCTAGTGCAGACCCCAAAGTATATGAGGCAGCATGCAAGGCTGTCTGCCATCCTACACTGTCTTCAGTGAGCAGCATAGCAGTGGCCGGACCCCTAGGTAGAGGGCACTGCCTGTGCTAATAGAACTAGGGTATACCATTGTTTTATCTCACACAGGCTCCACCCTCTGTGGACTCTATGGGTACAGTGGGTGGAGCCCAATGAATGTATGCCCTGTTGCGACATACAGTACTGTGCAAAATTTTAAGGCAGGTATTAAGAACTGCTATAAAGTAAAAATGCTTTTTAAAATATAACTTTTAATTGTTTATTTTATCGATTTACAAAATGCAAAGTGAGCAAATAGGAAAAGAAAAAAGAAAATATGCAGAGAAATATACTGTGCTGCCTTTCAACTTTTTGTTGTCTCAAATGTTACGAAGTACAAGGAGCAGCTATTTCAGCTGAAATAAAGTTTGACTTTGAAATGCATTGTACAGCAGCAGCATGACAGGCAAAAAAAGGGAATCAGTGATTGGGAGGAGGAACAAAGGAAAGGTATGGACAGGGGAAAAATTTGTATTCATAGTGGTAGATTACAAATTGCTGCAGTGTGTAGCCTACAGGAAGTCTTTGGTGCTTTTCAAAACACAGAGTTTCAACCCTCCCTCTGTCCTTTATTAGATCTCATCCACTGCATACACATATATCCAAATCCATATAAACTTACACACACACACACACATACGCACACACCACAATAGCCATGAAAAGCCTAGCCTGAGCCTGACAATCTCCACTGCTTCTGTGTGATTTTGGTTGAGACTGCAAATATCATCTTATCTTATCATCAAATATCGTCTTATCATCGACGGTGGGATCCTGGAGATGGGAGGATCTCAGGCGGGGTGGGGCCCGTGGAGTTGGAACAGCATTTAATTTCAGTCGCAGCTGGGCAACCAGTAAACGGTGGTCCGTGTTGCCAAAATCCGCCGGCTGGAAACGCCCCCACGGCGCACCCCGCACACGCTGGATCGATGTTATCACCAGGGACCTACACCAAATGGGCTTGTCGCCAGCTGAAGCCGAGCCCCTAGCACTGGATCGACCCCAATGGAGAAGATTGGTGAACCTGATTGGCTCTACGCATGGCGATGTCCCTGCCGCTGAGCAAGAGACCTGATGATGATGATGGGTTTGGCAACAGGTCAGTAGCCTACGTGCTCCGTTCTATTAAAATGGTGCGTTGGTTAAATGGCCCATTCGGTGGGTATTCAGATAACTGGGGCTTTACTGGTATAATGCCATAGCACCACCCAGCGGTGAAACCCGTGTACACGTTAGAGATGTTTGTTGACGTTTAGAGATTTTTGTACACGAACTCACCCCTAGTCTTGTCATGTCATTACAGACTACATTATTAAAGAGTGCCGGTGATCAGTACATGGGTGATGAGGCTTTTGTATCCTCAGGCTGCTTGAAAGCAACAGGTTAAGGAGACGGGCTCCTCTGTGTTTTTTTCCTCATCCCATTGACTGACACACCAGCGTGATGCTGTGCCCTTTAGCATGTTGAATATTTTTCCATTCACAGCCCCTTTAATGGTAAAACACCTCCAACTGTCCTGTTCTTAATGCATAACCCCCAATTTCCACCAGATGCGTGTTGGTTGCGTTCCGGCTCCGTCTCAGCTCCGGCACTCCGGAGGCCTCCGCAACAGATACGCAGCACTTCTATTTTTGCCGGACGCCGGAGCACAACGCAGCAATTCAGCACAGAGCAGATCGTGCAGGGCAGGAAGTCGTGCAGAGAAATACAATAAAACATCCGGTTAATTTTCAAAATAAGATACACAGTGTTCACAGCGCATCATATTTCCCTGCACTACACCTTGAAAACTACATAATGGGCAGAGGCAGGCCTGAAGTCAACAGGTCAGAGGTTTTTAGACGTCATTTCACCCCGTTGACACCGTGGACGAGGAGATATCCATCATGGCAGTGCACCGAGATGTCTTCCGGCGGAGCTGCACCGCTCCGCACAGCAAACGCAGCCGGTGGGTATTGACGGACGGCGGAGCACGCAGCGGATAACCAGCGCTGCCGTACCGCAACGGACACACATCCAGTGGAAATCCGGGGTAACTCTTTCCAGTGCTGTTGTAGCTGACCAGCACACCAGAAACAGGCAAGTGGTTCTTCCAGCTCTGGTGCATTAATTTGCGCTAATCATAGTACAGGGCTGTACAGTGCGACATATATGCCGCATGTGCGATGGAAAAAATGTTTGTGCGATGAAATTATTTGCCTAGTAGCACGCATGCGACAGACTTCTTTCGAGCTGCTTGTGTGTGTGTGTGTGATCTGGGGGTTTTTTCTCATTTTTTCACTAAACGACAAGAGCGTTCACTGCCGTGCATCGTCTGGCAGCCAAGTGAGTTGGTTCATTAGCGTAATGAACGGAGGGAAAGCTCTTGTCATCAAGAGTCTTTGTCTCTGTGGGGGAGGCGGGGCTATGGGCTACACACACACACACACACACACACACACAGTGCGATCTTCGTGAGGGGGAGACGAGGCCCAGAAGAGAAAGAGAGTTGAGCATAAGAGAAAGACATGGAACTTGTTCCTAAACCAAATGCCACGGCCCCTGTGTGGGAGTGTTTTGGATTTAAACGAAATGACAGAGGGGAGCCCAGTAATTTGGACGAGCCAGTGTGCCGAGTTTGTTTTAAAACCATCTCAACAAAAAGAGTGAATACTACCAACTTAACTGTACACCTGAGAGACAGACAGTCAGTATATTTACATGGACAGTTTAATTCCACTTTCATTCGGAATTAAAAGTGGTCATGTAAAAGTGGTCATGTAAAAGTGGTCATGTAAACTGTCATTACGATTGAAAAATGGTCATTCCGATTGAAAATTAAGTCTGATTAAAGGGGGTGGTTTATTCCGTTTGTCATTCCGAATGAAAGAATTTTGTGTGCATGTGAACGCTCATTTCTCTTCAAGTTCATTCCGGTCTTTCTGCACATGCTCAGTGCAATGCGTATACAGCAACATGCTGAGATAGAGCAGTCAGACTCGTTGCACTCACCGGTTTCCATACGCCAAAGCACGGTTTTCTATCTCTCTTCTTCGACCTTCAACCTCTCTCCTCCTCAACAGACGAAGCAGTAGCAGAACAAGGTTGTTGTCGTACTGCTGCTTCATGAATATAAGCAAAACAAGCCCAAAAAAGGCACTAAGAATGGCGTTGTCAAGCATCTTGTTATCTGGGGCAAGGACTACAGTGTTCTCTTCCGGTAAACATAAACACATAACATCCGCCCCGCCCCCTATCCAATCAGAAACCTTCCCTGCCCCAAACCTTGCGCAGACCCAAATAAAGGTGATTAAACTGATCTCCCGTGTAAACCCTCATTCGGAATGAATATTTCTCATGTAAGCTGTAGCACCAGTGCTATGGGCTAAAAAAGTTAATGTACAGCCCTGTAGTGACTCAAATGCCAGTCCACTTGTTGTGCTAACCTCAGCATTCATTTATTGTGTTTCTGTACTTATCCCTCCTTCGCATTTTGTCTTCAGGATTGTAGCTCACTGAAATCAAATGGATATAATGAATGGGAGAAAGCCATGCAAGTTCCGTATGCTTGACCAAGCAAGCAAGCTTGCAAGCTTACAGTTTCAAACTGTTAGTGAATTGTGAGCTGTCGAAACTTTTGATTAGTGTCCCTCAACAGAAATGACATATTTTCAACACAAAAAAGAATCGCTCAACATTCTGTTTTCACCTTGAGAATTCTCTAATGTCTCGGATAATGTCATATTTTATTGTGCAACGTGACTGAGTAATGTTATTGTCGTCACCATGAAGACAGTAGTTTTCAATCCACAGTGACTCCAACCTGCATTCAGAATCTCTGTGAGAGGAAAGCAATCAGTCAAACTACCTTCACCAGGCTAACTGACAGCAGACTGAACCAAATTATTTTTCATGTCAGCTCAGGAAGAAATCAACTGTGCTTGTGTTTTTTGATTCAATTTTATTTCCCAGCTCACCATAGCGAGTAAGGGGAATCTGCCACTCACAGACAGACTGGGAGCAGATCAATAAATATGGTTAATAAGGCAAACACATATACAAAATATATGAACAAAATTATACAGAATTTTGTGTAATTTTAAACAGCTGTGCAGATTACACTTCACTTAATGTCACAGAAATAGACTTGGACCTTAAAAAAAACGCAGTAGTCTGTTGCTCAGCAGAAATCAAACTGCAGCATCACTTCAGCAAAAGGTTTCAGTTGTCTCCATGGTAACCACACTCTTCAAAAGTGTCTCCCTACCATGATTCAGGCTTCATTGTCAGCACCAAAAGCATTTGAAGGAACAGGGGAAATATCAACTTGGGGAAAAACTTAGTTGAATTTTGTCTAAAAAATCACCATGTAGCCTATCTTCAAATGCATCATATCCCAAAAATCTGTACAACCTGAGCTAAAAGATTACATAAGTCAATAAACCATAATAAGTGACACAAATATTGAATCTTAATCACATTTTACAAAAAAAAAAAACCACAAGACATATTGATCCAAAAGATTTTTAAATGCAGAAACATAAATAAATAGTTAGGTCTGTTTTCAGTTTTTGAGTTAACTGGTAACTGAATTCCATGTTAGGAACCTTTTCTCCAACGATCTGGCAGGGGTGGCAGTGCAGGCAATCACACACAGGGATGTAATACACGTGTACGCACTAAAACACATCAACCAAATGAAGGAATACAAATTATCAAAGAGCTTTTGAAACATCAACAACAAGAGCCTCAGATCCTCCAGCAGCAGAAACTAATGATGAAAACTGAAACAGTCTACTGCAAAATTTGTGAGTGAGAGAGAAAGACTGACAGAAATTTCACCTTTGTGTTTATGTGTGTACGTATTTATGTGTGTGAAAGCTCCACACAATGTGAGGTTCCTCCCTGATGAGCAAGCTGACAGAAACTGCTAATTATACTGCCTGGTTTCATGAAAGAGAGACAGTCCCAGAAAGAGAGGAAGAAAGGAGTGCTGGATGGGAGACATTATGCAAGAGTTATTGGGAGACGGATCATATGGATCATTTCTCTAAGTGTGTGACTGTGGTTGTGTGTGTGTGTGTGTGTGTGTGTGTGTGTGTGTGTGTGTGTGTGAGAGAGAGAGTGAGAGAGAGATAAAAAGAGAGAGAGAGGGAGAGGGAGAGAGAGGAAGAATTATGGATGGTTACTGTATTCAAGATGAAGCCATCAAGCTGCTGGATTTAAAAAGTCAGTGAAATTTTTTGAAATTTTAAAATTTCATTACAAAACAAGAAGCAAGTTACTTCAAAGAAACATCATCATTTAACTGTAACTGTTAACACCAAGTCAACTGTAGTAAAGGTCCAAATTACATTAATTACTTATGTTGTACAATCAACTATAGAAAGAAAGACCTAATTTTGCCTCCTGCAAAATGGCCAAAACTACTACTACTACTACTAAAAAATACGCCCCTTTTATTTTCAGTGTACAACCCCACACTGGCAGCAACTACAAGCATGTTGGCACTCCTGGACACAGTGACACTTTACACCAGTGTCCTATTTCCAGCGTCGCCACCCCTGGAATGAAATCCATTTTTCCCCCACTCGCTCTCTGCTTGTACATACTGGGTCCCAAAGCAGCTCTTTTTCTCTGCTCCTATGGCAGCTCAACTCCTCTCCTCACCATGGATGTATAAAGAGAACTTCGCACACGCATCACACTGCATGGCAGTGGCACAGGTCTGTTTGGCCTTAAGGGACATTCCCTGCAGGTGTTTGTTTGCATACTGTGTGTTGTGTGAGTGCTTCTGTCTGCATCCTTGTATCTGCAGGGGTGGACAGGCGACAAAAAGAACCCAGGAATTAGCTGTCAAGTAGCCCCAGTCTGATACACCAAATTTGATATTTGTCGATCAATTAATAATCAATTTAAAAACAAAAACAAACACGAAAGCAATCAACAAAAAAGCAATCTGTTAACCCTCTGAAAATGGATGTCCCATTGGCAGCCACAGACAGTTGTTTTCATGATGGTCATTAAAATTGATCTAAAAGTAAAACGGTTTTTTTTTTTTTTTTTTTTTTTTTTTTAAAGTACAAGGGCTTGAGCATTCATGCCAAGACTTCCACCCTCCGTCAAGTTGTCCTCCTACAATGACATCATTTCATTATGGTACAAGTGGTCCCAAAGACAGCGAAAAAATGCAGTGACACCACAGAGAAGCGGGTTAATAGGAAAGTCTGTTGGGTTTTTTTATGATGATTTATGATTATCAATTAAACGAATGATTCATAATTGATATATTACTTGAAGCCTAATTTTAATTTTAATTTTTATACTGGTTTAAATAAACAATTCGATTGTATTTTCCAATTTCTGATGAGCAACAGTTTAGTGTGCAAGGAATCAAAGGCCTGTCCCATATAGACACCTGTCCCAACTTCACTTTCATTCATAAAACTGTCTTTTCATATGTAAACATTAATTTTCTGAGTTACACTGAATGTAAACATGCATTTTGTTTGTTTACAGAGAAACTACACGGGCATCTTTATTTTCTCATTTATCACATCCCTTCTTACAGTTAGCTGAACAATAAAAACTATATCCTGTGATGCCAATTATGTAAGAAAAATGCTCAACTTCAGCAAACACTGAAATGAAGAGACTCGGAGAACCACGGAGAAAAGTTACAGCCAACGGGGTTACTTTATTCGCAGAACGTAGCACACAACAGTATACTAGCCTACAATAGGAATCAGTTGGAAAACAGCCCTGAACAGTCACACTTCAACTTGCTTTTATGCTGGGCATCTGCTCGTTCATGCAAGTGTGTGTGTGTGTGTGTGTGTGTGTGCGCGGTTGTGTGTGTGTGTGTGTGTGTGTGTGTGTGTGTGTGTGTGTGTGTGTGTGTGTGTGTGTGTGTGTGTGTGTGTGTTTAGGTCATATTTTCTGGGAATCCAAAGTTCTTCTGATTTCCTGTTATTGTTCCTAACGGTGGCCTTCGTGCGCCGATATTTTCCTATCCTCTTTGTCTCTCTCCCAGAACTGGCATCAACAGCCATCCTTATTGCCAAACTGGACACATCTGTCCCACCTGTCAGGTCACCCTAACCCAGCACGTTCTACTTCGTTTGACCTCCCAAGGCTTGACTTACGCACGAACTACTCAAATTATCAAAACACCTTACATTATCTGCCTCTACATAGTGTTTTTAGGATGAGGTAGGAGTGACTCTGTTTTGTATGATTTGGTGGTATATCTAAAACACTACAGGGTTTTCACCAAATTCAGTCTTTTTTACCTGTGATTTCAAAGTGTTTTGTAAAATGCAAGGGCTTAAAGAACAACTTGAAAAAACAACATGTTTCGGCCATGCTCACTGGCCTTCATCAGGGCATAAAGCTGCAGGGTTCACAGGTGGCCTAAATGAGCCTAAATGAGACCCTACTCAGACATGGGTGGAGCCAATCAGCACTCCATTTTCCAGACTGCAGGCATATAAGCAAAACTCCCTTTACACAATGGCAAGGCAAGGCAAGTTTATTTGTAGAGCACAGTTCGTACACAAAGTAATTCAAAGTGCTTTACAGAAGAAGAAAATGCATTAAAATCACAATACAAAATAAAAACATAAATAATCATTATAAAATGAACTTTAAAAGAGAAGAGTGCAGATAAGATCCTTTCAGTCATATGCACAGTGAATAGAGCTGTTTTGAGCCTAGATTTGAACATTGTCAGAGTAGAGGCTTGTCTCACATCTTCAGAAAGAGTGTTCCAGATTTTAGCTGCATAAAACTGGAACCCTGATTCCCCATGTTTAGTCCTGACTCTGGGCACCAGCAGGAGGCCGGTCCCTGAGGTCCTCAGAGTCCGAGATGGTTCATATGGCACTAACATGTCAGAGATGTACTTTGGTGCCAGGCCGTGGAGAGACTTGTACACAAGCAGAGCTGCTTTAAAGTCTATTCTCTGAGCCACAGGAAGCCAGTGTAGAGACCTGAGCACAGGACTAATGTGCTCGTACTTCCTGGTTCTGGTCAGGACCCGAGCAGCAGCATTCTGGATGTACTGCAGCTGTCTTACGGCCCGTTTGGAGAGGCCAGTGAGCAGGCCGTTACAGTAGTCTAACCTACTAGAGACAAATGCATGGATAAGTCTCTCCAAGTCAGGTTTAGACACTATACCTTTGATTTTGGCGATATTTTTTAGATGGTAAAAGGCTGCTGATGTTATTGATTTGATGTGGCTGTTAAAGTTCAAGTCTGAGTCCATTATTACCCCGATATTTCTAACCTGATTTGTAGGTTTTAGAGAGAGAGACTGGAGGTGACTGCTGACACTTTCTCTTTGTTTCTGTGGACCAAATACAATGACTTCAGTCTTGTCTGAATTTAGCTGGAGAAAGTTGCATGCACTCATAAATAGAAACCTGCAGGCAAACAATGAGAATATAACATTAATGATTCCTTTACATAGGAATTCTTAATTTACAAAAATGGAGTAAGGTCAAGGTCCTCATTAATTCCTGGATGCACAGTAGCTTTCAATTTGTAAATCCATTCCGCCTCTTTTTGATTGACATGTTTCTGTCTGTCCCCTCTTCTATCTGCCTCAGGGAAATGGTAAATACCCATAGCCAACAAAGAGGGGGGGTCATTGCCATGATGTTCTTTGAAATGTAAGGTATTCAATCACAAAGGTGGTTTTACAATTGATGAAATGATGAATATGATATGTTTTATTTCTAACGTCAAAGGTTTTAGATTTTACAATATTATTACAATGAGGACAATAGCCACACCTGTAACAGCCCTTAAGTTCAGATTTGAGCCAGTTGTTAGGACGTACAGCTGGTAAATGACTATGAAACACTTTCTCAGGGGGTTCAGGGAAAATGTCCTTGAGAGTGTTATCACATTCAATTATGTTCCAATTTTTCTTGATTACATTTTTAATTTTGAAGGCTTCTGTGCTATATTTAGTTTTAAAAAAACACACCTTTAGGTGCCTCCATCACAGGTTTTCTTTGTAGCAAAGAGTCCCTATTAAGGGCTCCGGCTTTGTTATTTGCCTGTTTGACCATTTGTCTTTTGTAGCTTCCATCTCCTCACTTTTCTCTGTATAATCTGATGCCTGGTCACAAATGCGTGTCAAGCGCTGGAACTGGCCAAAGGGAATATTTTCTATAAGGGATTTTGTATGAAACAATATTGTATGGAGAATCCTTTTTCTATCTGATTGTTTCCTAAAGATTGTAGTATGTAGCTCTCCATCCGTAGTCTTAGAGATATTCAGATCCAGAAGATTAATGTCAGTTTTGCTGTAGTCAAGTGACAATTTTATATTAGAATTTGTGCAATTAAGATATTGATGGAATTGTAATAATTCATTTTCATCACCCAAGCATAGCAAAATGACATCATTAATACAGCGTGTCTTCCCCACCATATAATATGATGAGCAAAAACCTTATTCTCTGCATTGAATACAAAGTCTTCTTCCCATTTACCCATAAAAAGACCAGCATAACTAGGACTAAAACACGCGCCCAAAGCACAGCCTTTAGATTGTTTGAAAAGTTTGTTTTGGAAAATAAATATAGAATTATTCAGTGTCCACTCTGTTAATCTTAAAATGAACTCTGCAGGGGGATCATCCGCCTCTAGGCGTTTACTCAAGTAATGTTGCAGTGTTGTTTAATTGTCTGAGCGCTTCTGAATATATTTGTCCCTGTTGAATACCACTACACCAGAACCTTTGTCTGCTCTTCTAATTATAATGTCTTTATCTTTAGCTAGATCCCTGAGGGCATCCCTTTCCAATTTAGTCAAATTCTGTTTAACATTCCTACTTGGATTGCTATACAGTTTCTCAATATCATGGTTCATCTTCTTTACAAAAGTTTGTACGATATAGAATTTGGTACTGTGGGGCAAAATGTAGATTGTGGTTTGAATGGAGAAACAGGGGGATACATTTGAAAAGTTGGAGTCTGACCTGTATCATAAGTAGGTTTATATTCAGGTAGATGGATATTTTGATTATACCATAATCTCAGATGCAGTCTTCTGTAAAAACGGAAACAGTCAATTCTGGTGTCAAATTCATTAGAGGTATACGATGGTGCAAAAGACAGTCCTTTAGATAATACTTTTATAAATTCATTTGAGAGTGGTTTACCAGATATATTGATCACCGGTTCATGCTGTGTGTGTAGTAATTTCGAGCCTGTACTTGGTTTCCTCCTCCCCCTCCTTGCGGATTTCCTCTTCGGCCCTTTCTCCCTCTGTAGGGCATTTGCTCCCCTTGTGTTGGAACATAATTGAATGTGATAACACTCTCAAGGACATTTTCCCTGAACCCCCTGTTGTGACCTTTAAGAGGACACCTACTTTGAAAGACAGAATGTCTCATAGTCATTTACCAGCTGTACGTCCTAATAACTGGCTCAAATCTGAAGGTGTGGCCATTGTCCTCATTGTAATAATATTGTTAAATCTAAAACCTTTGAAGTTAGAAATAAAACATATCGTATTCATCATTCATCAATTGTAAAACCACCTTTGTCATTTACAAACTTGAATGTCAGGTATGCCGAATCTTTTACATTGGCCGTACTAAACGCAGGTTACAAGATGGACTTACAGAACATAAGTATGCGATCAGTATAGGTAACCTGGACTCCCCTATGGCTAAACATTTCAAAGAACATCATGGCAATGACCCCCCCTCTTTGTTGGCTATGGGTATTTACCATTTCCCTGAGGCAGATAGAAGAGGGGACAGACAGAAACATGTCAATCAAAAAGAGGCGGAATGGATTTTCAAATTGAAAGCTACTGTGCATCCAGGAATTAATGAGGACCTTGACCTTACTCCATTTTTGTAAATTAAGAATTCCTATCTAAAGGTTCCCTGCTTTGTATATCTGTTTGCATATATTTAGTGTCTTTTTTTTCTTATTTTGGTTGTCTCTTTTGTCTCTGTTTTATGTATATATTCTATTAATTTTCATATGTTACTTCTGCTTCTGAATGCAGTCTATGTATATATATTTTTTGTTCTCCTTATGGAATTTGACCTATGGATGGTTTATTGTGTTTTTTTCTAATTATATTTGTTATATTCTCATTGTTTGCCTACTGGCCCTATAATGCAGGTTTCTATTTATGAGTGCATTGTGTAAAGGGAGTTTTGCTGATATGCCTGCAGTCTGGAAAATGGAGTGCTGATTGGCTCCACCCATGTCTGAGTAGGGCCTCATTTAGGCCACCTGTGAACCCAGCAGCTTTATGCCCTGATGAAGGCCAGTGAGCATGGCCGAAACATGTTGGTGATTTTAATGTTCATCATGAACTAGCCATTTAATAAAGGCCTTCTAACTTTTGAACCAGAGAGGAATTGCCTTGGATTTTGTTTTTTTCAAGATGTACTACACTTCCTGACCAAAGAGCACCTTCCTGGATACCATGATACTGCAACCCACATGAGCACTTCATCTGCTGTTGTCTTCAAGGCTTAAAGAACAGCTCAACATTTAGAAAAATATGTTTTTTTCCCCCTCTTTTTTAGAGACTAAGATTGACTTAACACCAGACACAGTACTACATACATGACAGTAGGCCTACATAATCACTAAGACCATCCCACCACCACCACCGCAACAACAACACCAATCACAACAACAATAAACAAAACACAATACAATAGAGCCCTGCGCAGGACTGTTTTCTTCATCCCGCTCCTGCCCGCTCCCGCTGAATTTCTAACCATTACCACCCGCAACCGCAACGTGTGTATTACACTCCCACCCGCACCAGCAATGTGTATGTCCACTCCCGCCTGCTCCCGCAAAACTCTGAGAATTTATACCCGCACAATAATTGAGATGCATTGATTTTGTGTCTTCTCCCATCCCACAGGAGAAAACATGTCATTTTATAAGCTATTAATAAAGAGATTCATAGGGTTGTTTGTTTCATTTCCCTGGCCTGCATGTCCTTTGACACACTGGTCAGGAATAGCGCTCCTATTATGTTGTTTTCATTTAATTTTTAATGAAATAAAGGCTGTTTCATATTCTATTCTCCTCCTCTGTATTTTATTTATTTTTCTACCTTTATACTAATCACGCAGTGATTGAGGTTAAGGTCTCTTTTCTAAGAGAGACCTGAATAAGAAACATTAATGAGATAAAGATAAAGCCTATGCTCAATAACACTGGCATCATCACGCCTCTTTATGTAATTAACAAATAGCAACGAGAGTAGGCTGTGAGTGGCTCAAATAACACTAATAAATAACATAAAATAAACAAAGTTAACGAATTAAACAAATTAATTTAACAAATGAATCACTTGGCCATAATTTTGCTGTGGAAGAAGAGAACGTTGCTGACTGACTACGGTCCCAATCCAGTGCGTCTCTCTTCCAAGATGCGCCCACAGACACTAAAGGCCCGCTCCAAAGGCGCACTGGATGCGGGGATACTAAAGATGAAACGCGCCATCTTTGAGAGCGCTGGGAAGTAGAGGGCTCAGTGCACCTTGCTTGAGCTTCTTTTCCACATCATTTGTTAACTCCATCCTGTCGCTATAGGCTACATCCCGATCCCGCAGTGTTTTTTTAGCCGCCCGTTCCCGCCCGCAGCAAAGTTCAAACCATCCGCTCTGGCGAGATTTGGGTTGGGTCCCGTGGGACTCGGCGGGACCCAATCCTAATGCAGCCCTCTACAGTGCAGCGTGCGATGGAAAATGTTTGTGCGATGAATTTATTTGCTTAGTAGCATGTGTGCGACAGACTGCTTGCGAGACGCTTATGTGTGTGTGTGGTCTGCAGTGATGGGAATAACGGCGTAATAAAAAAACGGCGTTACTAACAGCGCTACTTTTTTCAGTAACACGTAATCAAAAAAGTTACTGTATCCCCTGTTGGTATGCCATTACTGTTAATCACAGTAAATGCGCCGTTACTCAGCTTTACTTTGAGTTCACTGAGGCGGCTTTCATCCAGGCAAGCTCCTTCTCAGCCTGTTTTCTTTGGTGAGGGCAGGTGAGGGGGAAGCGTAAGTGAAAATGATTGGCTTAGGGAGAGTAAAATTTCATCATAAACCAATCAGAGGCAGAGCAGGGCGGGTATCCAACAAGGGGCTCAGCCCTATGTTCCCACAGCCCAGTGGTCCCACAGCCCTATGTTAGCACATTTCTGAGAATTTTTTTTCACTGAAAATTAGGCCCTATGTTCCCACAGCCCTGTGTTTCAAATAGGCATCCTCCTTCCTTAACGTTTCCTCCATGAGCCTATGACGCCTCCATAGGGCTGGAAAGTGACTCCAAGCATCCCAGGAGCGCTCTCTATGCCAACCCGGCTTCCCAGAGGTATTGATGCACTGCAAACTATGGTTTGTGTCCAGTTGCTGCACTTCATTTGACTGATCTGACCAGAAGCTAGTCAATGCGAGGCCTCTGTGCTACTTAGTTTAGTTTGTTTATTTAAGAGGATGATGTGCACTTACATTAAATGTTTGCAATAAACAAAAGATGGAAGCACCAGATTTAGCTAAAAGCTACAAAAGGAAATGTGGGAACATAGAGCTGTGGGAACATAGAGCTGTGGGAACGGGGATGGTTTTAGGACCTAGGGGAGTCTATAAAGGTAGAGTCGAAGCAGCGCTCTCTCTCTCGCTCTCTCTCTCTCTCTACCGGTGTGTGCAGACACGGAAGTATGGTCAGACGCAGCAGACGGGACACCAACCAGTTGTCGTGTACCCTCCGGCCATCTGCATGTCGAGCAGTGTGAACCTTGAGTTGGGCTTGATTTACTGTGACATGGCCTGGGTGCTAGTTAAAACATCCTGAAATCAAGGAACAAAGTATCTGCTGGTCTGGGTGCTAATTAAAACGTGACATCAGAACAAACTGCTGGTCTGGGTGCTAGTTAAAAAGGGAACTGCCCATTGGTTCGACCTCCAATTGATTCGACTGGGCCGTAGGTCGCACTAACGGGACCTCCCATTGGTTCGACCTCCCACTCCGACTAGGTCGGACCAATAGGAAGTCGAACCAATGGGAGGTCCCGTTAGTTCGACCCGTCTTCGCCTGCACACCCTCTCCAGGCTTCTTCTGTTTTCTACTGCGCTGATTTTCTGTGTCAGATCGCGCACATCAGCAGACCCACATTAAAGCACCATGGGCAATGCATCAACAATCACTGCAGTTTTGTTTTGACTGTAGTAACACTTTTAATATTAAAGAAATTTACATACAGATATTGCATAAAATATGTTGCACAGGGTAAATGCAGCACATATTTGTGCATTCATACATGCTCGCTCTCACACACACACACACACACACACACAGTGTTGGGCAGTAGCGTCACTACAGTAGCGGACGTTGGTAGTTTAACTACATTTCTCAGTAGCTTGGTGGTAGCGTCGCTGTTTTCTGAATCAAGTAACTTCTCAGTAATTAAGCTCTTTTATTGATCACTTAGCGCGGTAGCGTCCACACGAGCTACATTTCCAAAATCATTTAAACGAGGCGGGGATTTCTGTTATGTTCTGAACGACCCCCACTCCGAAATTGACTTATAAGCGGCGACTTGGGGCTTGCTCTCTAAACGTTGCCTTTCTCTATACTTGTATTTCACAGATAAGAAACAATAAATTGTGGAGACAGTAAAGCCTCCAATAAACAGCATTTTAAGTCTTTTGTGTGATTTATCCTTCAGGGATTGCCTGGAATCAGCTAATCAGATAGCTGAGTTTGAAACACCATGGCGGCAGCCTCTGCGTACACCAGCCGGCGAAGTAAACACGGTGCAACAAGATGTAAATTCTTCAGTGCAATACCATCACTTTGAGAGCGAGTTTGCAAACACAGTGTGAAACAATGCACTGATCACGAAGAATATAGTGATGTTGCACATCAAATTAAACAGCAGAACCTGGGCTACAAGGCTGTAAAAACCCTTTTTACATGCCCCAAACACAGCTCAAACAACAACTAAATAAATAACAACAACAAATCAAGCTCCATACAGCACCAATATGCCGACCCACTCTGTATATTTCGGGCTCTAATTCGACGCCACGTTATGCAAAAAACACGTCCATTCATGTCAAATGAAAGTTGAGACTCCACTGTTTCCACACATATGCGCCAAAGCACTCTACCCTAAAGAATCACAGAGATAGAGGCCAAAGAACAACAGAAGTCCTTTCGCCAAACTATAATTGTAAAAGATCTCTTAGAATTGTTGTTTTGCCATGAAAAGCTCATTCTGCCAGTGAAACACGCTGCATCCGGACATGTTGTGCTGCATTCAAATGAATCCTGGCAAATTGGATGGGCTTTAGGACCTGGGGGGAAACATAACAAAGGCCACGACATCTCCCCCACAATGGCGTTCTGCTGACTCTGATTGGCTTACAGTGCTGCCAATCTCGTTTTGGTGGGTATAGCGTCATTCTATTGGCTCTAACGAATCGAACAAGGTGTCAGTCACTCAAATTGACCAATCCGTTGCGGAGATAGAGCCTCCAAAGCACAGAGGAGAAAATCTTTTCACATGTAGTAGGTGTGTGTTGGTTAGTTTGGAGTGGAAAATACATGAAAAAAACAAAACGGACAGGTTTATGTGTATATACTAAACACCAGTAGGGATTTACAAAAACAAAAAATGAAAGATATAGTTATGTACATGACAAAAATCACACGCAAACATGGTGCAATTTGGATAGCTTGCCTAAATTTTCTGTTCTAAAACCTCTCTAATATTCTTCTGCCTCACTTTATCAGAATCAGCCTTTGCAGAGATAATGTTTACATATTGTACTATGATGTGATAGAGGTTTAGAGCTGCTGCTGCATCATTCCAAAGGGATACTCATCCTGAAAATGTTTTTTTTTTTTTTACTGTGTGCTATCTTCATTTACTCTTCACATATAACACATATACTTATCTTAACAAATCTCACAAGTGTTCTCTTTACTATGACACCACAAGTATTCAAATAGACCTTGTGGTTGCAGAGATATACTCATTTTATTATGGATATGCAATTTTCGAGCAGAGGCCTATAAAATAGGCTTAGGGTTTAATTGTTGAATCTCTTCTCTATTACTCAGTTTGCAATATTTTAATCAGTCTCTCCTCCAACTTTCTCCCCCTTTTTCTTCTGTGAAAGTCAATAATCAAGAGAAGTTATACAGTCCAGAGCTGTTAAGTCAAAGTCACCTCCAAACTAACTGCTTGTGCTGTACTGTACAATCATGCATTATTGAGAGCCAGCTGTGTTAGTAAAAGCCAAAAAGACTCAAGGGAAAGGGATTTAGAGGGCTGGAACAAATCCTAAAACAACTTCACCAGGGGCAGCTCTTCCATGCTGGGCACTGCAAATGTACTTTTCTATCCATAACTTTTCCTGATTGCTGCTGTGGCAAGTTTGAGTTTGGATAATGAAGAAGAATATATTTGCTTGTTTCTTCACAATGAGAGGGGCTCTGGCCAAGACTAAACACTGTCAAAAGTGTTGGGAGTAACATGTTACAAAAGTAATGTGTTAGAGAAATATTAGGTTTTAGCAGTAATGAAGTAATAAAACATGTCACCAACGGGGTTGTTGGTAATATTACTTAATTTACAATTTCACATAACGCTTTACCACCCAAAATGTTTTCATTTTTCATTCGTCCACACTCATCCATACTGCTCCACTTCCACCACCAGAAAAAAATATCATCTGAAGGTTGTTGTCATGTCATCACCTTATTTATACAGTCTGTGGTCTCTACAGACTACATTATAGAAGGGTACCGGTGATTGGCACAGCTGGGTCATGTCATACTGTGCATTATCATGTACAGTGTGTTCCCATTAATGAAGCTCAGCGTAAGTTCAGTTAGGGAAGACCTTCTTTGTGCTCATCCATTCACAATTCTCCCTCCCACTACTTCCTCTAGTCAGCTGACTATGGGTGTTCACTCTTCTAGTTATCTAATAAAATTTCGCCATATCTATCAGCCAATTAGGATGCTACTACAAAATTTTAAATCAGCTTTCTCCTCTGCTGCCATCTGTCATTTTAGACAGAATTGTCATGCCCTCCTCCACCCCGTTCACCCCCATCCATCATATCCAAAGTGCAGGACAAGTTTAACAAAGGCTCATTCCTCTACTCATCCAGGTCATCAGCAGTTCTCTATCTTCTCCACATCTTCATCTAATCTCATCTTCACCACCTCTACCATTACCAGCGTCTACTAGGAATTCATCATCCTCGTTAGAAATATACCATTTCTACGGGGTCTAATTGCCAAAGACTTTTCACACTTTTTCAGTCCTGTATGAGTAAATTAAAAAAGAAAAAAAAAGAGGAGTCTCCCCTGACCGAAATATAATAACATACAACATATACCATTCAGATTTGCGTCCTAAGGCTCCCTGAAAGCAGCAGGGATAGCGAGCTGACCTCAGGTTTGTTTTCCCTGCCCCAATGATCAGCACGTCTGGCCTGGGTGATGTTAGAATATCAATCAATCAATCAATAAATTTTATTTATAAAGCCTAATATCACAAATCACAATTTGCCTCACAGGGCTTTACAGCATACAACATCCCTCTGTCCTTTGGACCCTCACAGCGGATAAGGAAAAACTCCCCTAAAAAAAAAACCTTTACCGGGGAAAAAGAACGGTAGAAACCTCAGGAAGAGCAACTGAGGAGGGATCCCTCTTCCAGGACGGATAGACGTGCAATAGATGTCATACAGAACAGATTAGCATAATAAAATGACAGTAATCTGTAGTAGCTTACAACAACATTCATGAAAGTAATAATATTATCGTAATAGTTCTGGCTGCTGTGGTACAACATGTTGAAAGTATATATTAGTATCTGGCAGTATACATGTGTGATGGATGTGTTTCCATTCACACCCTATGCAACTGCAGAGCAACACAGTCCTGTTCTTATGCATAACTTTTTACTAGCTCCTGCTGTAGCTGACCAGCACAAAAGGAACCGGCAGGTGTGTCTTCCAGCTCCGGTATATTCGTAGTAACTGACTTGCACACCATTCTGTTTGTTGTGTTAACCTCAACTTTTATTTATTGTGTTTCATATCAAAGGGCCACAAATATTCATCTATGTCTCATCATTTTTAGACTTTGACCCTCCCTGTATCCTAGGCTATTCATTTATTTTCAATGGTGTAGGCTATTTAATTGTTCTATATCATCATGCTATTTATAAGTAGGATTTTAATGCAAAGTGAAAACCACTGTATGTGAAAACATAAGTGGGTCAGACCTGCACAGCACTGGATTTGAAATGAACTGTAAACTGGAGCTTCGAGCTTTGATTACCTGCTGTGAAACAACATGCCCCTCATCCATTTGAAATGAACATTAGTTCTTCTGAGTTCATTTTGGTCAAAATAATAGAATAGTGTAATAAATAATTAATACTGTAAAGTGGCATTACTTTCAAATGAAGGTGACTAGTAGTATGCAATATATTACATTTTGAAAGTAACTTGCCCAACACTGACGGTCAAGGGTCTTGATGCACAACTTTAAAGTTTCAAGAGTCCATGCAAGCTTGATCCCTGGAATCGCCACTTACGGTATATTTTTGTTTTATTTATTCATCCTCTCTTTCTTCAGTGGAGCAACCAAAGTTTTAGATACATTACTGCCACATAAATGTGGATGTATTTTCCACTGCATAACTGCATTGTGGATAATACAATGCTCTGGAGTGCCCATCGTTCATTCGTCCCCTCAGCCCTCCAAGGGTTGTTCTCACCAAGGTCACTTCAGTTTTTCAGACAAATGGAACAACACTTACAATGGCAGCGGGGATTGCCCTCGTTTAGTTAAACAACTAAACGTGGCGAATGTCTGTGGGTGTGGTGCTCCTCTGCTTTCTCCTGGCTTCTGATTACCGTTAATCATTTAAACTTGCTTCTCATCAAGTTCATTAAGCTCCAGTATATCTTTCCCCACATTGTGCATAATTTCCTTGAGTGTTTTTTTTTTCTTCCTAGTCCTGTTCTGCTCTGCTTAAGGATCAATCTCAACAGTCTGCCTCTTCAACTGCCCGCCTGCTCTCACTCTGCAATTCCCTCTGTCACTCACCTACCACACTACTTCCTCCATGCATTGCCCCCCCCTCCCCAGCAATTACCCAACACCCTCTGCCTTCTGCCTCAGCCTACTGTAGCCTACTATCCCTAAGCCTCTCTACCTCCATTTCTCTTTCTCCAAACAATGAGCTTTTTATATTCAATGTGGGAAAAGTCAAAGTCACCATACATCAAGTATAATCAATATATTGGCCATCCCTGGTGTAAACCTGCAAAATACTATCACAAAGTGTATGGGAGCCTTAGAGCAGCTCCAGCACAGGGCAGACAATGCAACAACAACATAATAAAGTCGATGGCTGCCCTTTGAAAATCAGACATTCAAATTGCCAGTTGGAGACCCCAAGTTGACTGAGATTGCTTCAGTTCAAGCAGTCAATTTGTTTTTGTTTTTTTAGTCAGTGTGCTGTGCAGTGTACTTCTGGGGACATTCTGGTCCCCGGACTTTGCTGCAGAGTGACTTTGCTCTTGACTTTCACTACTCTGGTACAAACTAAAAAAAAATAATAACATCAGTTTCTCTCTTCTACTTAAAACTGGTGAATTTGCAGTTCACAGATACTTTATACAACACAGTCTCTGCCTTTTGTTTGATATCTGGTGTCAGCAGAAAATGCTGTCGCAAACTTCCAATTTGTTGTCAGCACAGTTAGCTTGTTTACTTTTTTACATCAATATCGCTGTCACACTAAACACCCTGCTGAGTCTGTATAAACTTTAATTTGAAAAAAAAGTATTGTTAAATATTTGTATTTAACAGCCAAATCTAATTTGACTAACATTATTCTGAGTCTGCTACATCCATAGTAAAGTCTAACAATGACATCTTTTTGTAGACTAACTGGGAAACTGACTGAACCCACAGTTCCCTTAAAAGATTTTAGGTTGAATCTTAACATTTGGTTTTTGATAAAGTAGTTGGTGAGCAGGCATGTGCACAGATGGACCCCAGGTGGTGCTCAAAACGTGCAATTTTGCCCTCTGTCTAGATAAGTGCCCCTTTTTGCAAGCTATTTCTATGTTAATATTTTAGTTTTTCAATTTGGCGCATGGCATCAATTCTCTATTAAATGAGTGTTGTAACACCTGACAGCCACATTTGAGTTTTAATTCTGCCAAACTGCAAGAACCCCTGCCCCTCCATGATGAACTTCCCTTGTCATATCACCACAGTTGAGCACGTTGATTGAGTGTCCTACAGATTAGCATCATGTCTCCCTGTGACCTGCCTTCATGGACAGCCAGGTAATGATAGTGTTTACCATCAGCCTCTGCATTGTTTGTTACTGTTGTGAGATTAAACTACATCTTAATACAGCTATCTTAACGTAGGCAATAACCCATCATCAAGCTTAACAACAAGTAAGCTAGTCTGCTGTAAAATCACACCGTCTCCCTCAAACCATCTCTCTTCACCAACTGCCCGATACGAGCGGAGATCTCCCAGGCTCCGGCTCTGATTATTTATTTAAATACATCTCAAATGCGATTTGTTGCTGCACATGCCTTGTGCTGGAGGCGTCTGTTCTCTGGGATTCTTTATGAATATTTAACGCCTATTTAGAGGATAATTCTAAGCATTAGTACATGACTATTTAATGAAATAACACTGGCTTTCTCATAGACACAAACTTTATTGTTCACAAATTCTTAGGTGGTGAATTTATAAAAACGTGAATTTAATTTTATTTCTGAACCAAGAGGAAGTAAAAAAAATTTAGCTGGATCATATGTTAAATAAAAGGGTTCTGATTGGAAAGTAACAACAAGAGAAAATACAAAATAAGCCTTGCATTTAAGGCCTGAAGAAAAGAACCATGTTTGTAAAAAGCTGAATTTGATGTAAATGAACCAAACTACCCCAAAAAAGAGATTCAGCAGACTGTTAACTTCATTTTGAAGAGCTTTGAGGTAGAAATCATCCTCAGTGTGTCTGTGTGTCAGAGCAACTTCTACTCTGTACATCCAGAACCATTTAAACCTCACTGCAGAACATAATACCTAATTTATACACAGTAAAACACCAGTGTTTAGAAGACAACATGAAATAAGACAGGAGAATAAATATCTGAAAGCAATACAGAATCCCTGAGAGTCTTACTGCATTATATTCTATTCTGGGTTTTTTTGTATTTGTCACCTGTCACCTGAATTGTATTTTCCTTCACATAAATAAATACATTTCCAACATGAATTGATGCAGAATAATTCAGCAGAATATAGGAAATGAAGTGTTTGAGGCTCGACATTTCCCCAGACTCCCCCCACTCCATATGTGTCCTTTGTAATGTTACAACAAAATGACACCCTTGTCTGCATCACTGTATGGGTAGTACGATAAATATGTAAGTAAGCAAAATGTTTGACTGTGTGTAACTTTATTTTTTAAATTAATAATTATAAGAGAGTTGTCTTTTTTTTTTTTTGCTTGAGCACCTGCCCCCCAAAAAATGTCTATGCAGGGGACTGTTGGTGAGCATCCCTGACTGGATGACAGGTAACCAACTGTCGATTGCATGTTTGTCTTTGGTTGTGGCTCTTGGCTTTTATTTTATTAACTTTATTTGAATTCAAGAATTGTCCCTAAAACATGATCATTTACACGCTGCTTTGGCCTGAAGTCCTGTTTAAGGAGTCTGCTTTTGAGCTGGGAGGAGCATGGGTGTACAAAACTAGTATGTTACTATCGTCTTTATTCAAAATGATTGGAGAAACAAGAAAGACAGAGCAGAGGAGGAGACAGAAAATCCTCTATGTCACTTAGGAAATTGACTTAAATCTTTTCCATATGTGCCAACAACTGCCATTAACATGAACAATAAGAGAATAATAGAATGAAAGAGTTTGTGATGAGTAAAAATGAGTCGGGAGAGCAAACCTACCGCATGGAGTGGATTGCCCTGATCGATCGGAACCTTGAAGTCAGCCTGAAGCTCATCAAAAGCTGTTATCTGTGAGGATGAGAGGAAAAGGAGTGAGAATTACATAATCAGTAAATATAGGGGCAATATAGAATGAAATATCTTATTCTGAAAACACAATATCATTTTTAAACGCCTCCTGTGTCTCCCAACCAGCAATGCAACACTCAGAATGCAAGCTGGGCTGCATGTAGTTACAATAAATTATCTCTAACATTACCTGTATGTTATAAACATTTATTACACGGCTCTATTAAATGCTGTATTCTGATTGGTCAGTCACAGCATTCAGCGGTCTGATATTACTGTATAATGACCGTTGCGGTCATTACACAGTTGCTATGCAGCCCAGCGTTGCTAGGGACACTGCCCTGCAACACTGCAGCTGTTAAACAACTTCCAAGGGAAAAAAGTGGATTTTAACATTTCTTTTAACTTATTTGGAGAGTAGCTACAAGGATCTTGAGGAATGGGATGCCGCTGAAGAAAAAGAAATGGAGATGGAAAGAAAAAAATCAAGCAAAAAACAGCACAAGGAGCTGACACCTGAAGAGTTTCAAGTGATAGAGGAGGAGAAAGATGACATAAATACAACAAAGACAACAAAATGGGCTACTGTACTATACTGTACTGTACTACTACTACTACACTGACGGACTTTCTCTGCCAAAAACACGGATTTGAATACACACTCAGCAGTCATGCTTAATGACATTTTATGCAAGTTTTATGCCTCGGTTCAGTCCACTAAGCCTGGGTGAGTACAAAACTTTCACCAAAAGTTCTCGAATCCGGTCGGTTTTAATGCACTTCGCGGAGGCAGACAACATTATTTATTTAACTGATAATTAGCGTGTAATAAGCAGGATAATGTATAATGAGCCGGTGAATACTGGGAAAATAACTCCCTTCAGGGGAACAGAACCCCTCCACTGCGCGTCATATTCACTGGCTCATTATACATTATCCCTTACTTAATACCATAGCACATTTAAAGGTTAGTGATATTTTGTTTGTTTGTTTTTCTACCACTGTAAACAAACCCTATGAGAAAACTACAACAGCCAGCAAAATGACCCCTAGGATCCCTTAGGACTACATTGTTGTCCAAGAACAAAGAAAAAAAACATCAGTGAGCCACATGGTTGGCATTTAATAAAGAAATATGTCACACGGATGACATGTTTCTTTTATTACAATGACAAAATATGGATTTGTCCAACGCTGAAAGTAGTCCTTATCAAAAACACAATTGACTTCACTTTAGTATGTTTACTAAAAACTATAGTGCCCACTGTTTTGGGGAAAACATCTCTATAAACAGCCATGCTGGCAGCTGTGCGAGGCTGCACTCATCACATTAACGATCTTAGTTTACCATGTAACCATGTACACATCTGCTAATTAGCACCAAGCTGTTACCTTCAAGGCTGAAAAATGATGCCAATACGCAAGTGCCAAAACTCCAGTTCCTCTAATGTCCACTTGAGGCTGGCTCAAAGAGCGAGTTAATCCCTCAAGACCCCCATGTTAACATGCCCAACTTTAAAGCAGAAATAAACATGTTGACAGCCTGGTACAAAAATCAAATGTCTATAGCTAACTTCAAAATTCATGACAGCTGTACGTGGGATTAATTTATACCTGGGTTATAAATTATCTGTTTACGTTTCATTAATGTTTAAATTTAAATATATTTAAGGGCAGGGCCACTTGAATGACAGGCTGTGTGTGAGGCAGCTGCACTCTGGGGGTCTTGGGGTGTCTTTTGTGTTTTGCTGACCTGAGCAGAATGAGCTTCCCATGAGGACAACAAGGAAGACCTAATCTATTTGTACAAATATGGTCACTTCTGGCTCCAAAAAGTCAAGAAGACAACAGCCAAAATGTGAGGCCCCAAAATGGCAGCCCACAAACCAATGGGTGACATCATGGTATAGCTACACCCATAATTTTGTACAGTTAATGATTAACACTAATTAATTACCACATTGTACAGTGAGTAAATCCATGGGGGAGGATTTTCACTCCTGCCCCATCCCAATCCCATGACAGGGTAAAAAGAAAAATCTTGTTCCATCCTAACTCCACAATAATAACTCCTGTCCCATCCCGTTCCCATGTTGTGTTTTTAAACCAAAAATAGTGTTTATTTATATTAACTGCATATTTATACATAAAAACTAAGCACAGGCAAATTAATTCTCATCACATTAAGTATGGTGTTAGCAAAGCAGCAGGGGGTCATGGTAGCTGTCATGCTGCACAGATAAAAATTAACCGATCAGCAAAAGAGTGATCTACCCACACTATAATGAAACAACACATAGTTATTGGTGGGCAAAATACAAGCAGCACCAACAAAGATACTGTTTGAACCCAGTCTGTATCATGACACAAGAAGACATGGGTGGATAACAGCTGTGAAGAGGAAGAAGTGAACACTGGGATTAGACGATCCTATTTATGATACACATTGATTTCAGGTAAGTAATGTCAGCTAACAAATTAATCATTATTAAGCTACATAAAAGTGATAATTTTATTAAAAGTGAAAATTTGAGATGTCTTATAAAGTTATTCATTGTGTCAAGTCAAGATGGTTGCAGACATGTTTACCAAGCTAAAGTGAGATTTATAACTCAAGTGTTATAAACAAGTGTTTTGTCTGTGAATCCTGCGAGTTATAATGAAGCCTATTTGTGTACTTGTGTACAGGGCTGGACTGGGACAAAAAGATGGCCCTGGCATTTTTGGCCACTGCGGCCCACTATGATTAGTGAAATGCCGTACGCACACACTATGCTGTTACCAAAATTAAAATAAATCTCAGTAGTACCCTACGTGCCCTGGAAGAGAGTACCAAGGCTAGAAAATCAATCAGTAGACAATCTCCCTCCCTACTTGAAAAAGTCTCTCGTTCATTCTGCTGATATTACTCCTTACCGGGCTGGCAGTGGCTACTCTGTTCTCCTCAATCTGTCCCTGGGCCATATCTTTCTGTCCCTTCTCCTCCCCCTCCTCTGAATCATCTCCACCAGCAGCCACATCTTCTCCTGAACTACTCTCTTGCAGGTTCACATTTATGTTTGGTGCATTTGGCTGCATCTGCCTGGAGATTCTTGTGCCTTTCCTCCCATAGCTTCTCCACACCTCCCTTGCGCTTTGGTGGTTTATCCATCAGCATACGTTAGTAGGCTACGCATTCCACCACTATGCATAAGGCCAACAGCTGGCTACTCAAACTCAGGAGAAGTCAGAAAATGAGTGAGGAGGGGGTGGGCCGAGGAGGAAGGGCTAAGAGATTTCATTGGGCTAGCCCAATGTCAGTGTAGTAAAGAAATGGGCCATTTTCCATGCTTTAAAGGCGGCGCGGCTGTTAAAAAATATGTACATAATTACATTAAGTAAATTATGATTTTGCCATCTCAAAATATGCCAACAGCCCACCGGGCATTGCCCGGTATGCCCTATGGCCAATCCAACCCTGCTTGTGTACAAGTATAGATGCTCACAACAGCATAGGCCAAGTGCATAGGCTACGATGTAGGTTCTGCATAGAGCTGATGTACAAGTATAAATCCGCGTTAGCTGTCCAGTAATTAATGTAATGGCTTGTTATAATCACTGTTAACATAAGTGAGATCCAGAATCTTAGCTGGCTACGTTGTGCATGCTAATGTTACATGCAGTTGAAGTGAGCCATTACATGAATTACTAGACAGCTTTCTGGCAACGTTAGCTGGTTAAACATGTCTGCAATTCACCTGCTGCACTGTCCGGCATAAACAGCTGTAAACATGGACATAGCAGGAGCTGTGTCTACATTGCTTTCACAAGTAGGCATCATTTACCCACACCATGGCTGAGTCAGCTCCTAATCCTTGTCAAAAGTAACATGATCTGCTTCAACTAAAGTGTTGGATCGAATCTGCCCAGAGGCACAAAATTTGCAAGCAAGAGACTCAGAAATCAGCACCTTTTCAATTGATGTCATTTATCCAATATCCATGCATTGTGTGCTATATGAAGAAGAAACTGAGGAGCCAGTGGCATACATGTTTGTACATGTGAATGTGTGAGTTAGTTCAGTATGGAGAATTAATATCAGTGAGATGGCAGAAGTTTGCACCAATCCTGGGTTATTTCCCTGGGCTCGCCCCCGCACTGACAGGCAGCTCTTTACATGTTATTTCCCTGTGGATCCCCACAGTGATCCTGGCTCATTGCCTCTCTCTGTTACAGTGAGTTAGTTTCCCCCGGGCTGTTTCTCACTGGCAAAGAGAGCAGATACACAAATACACACACACACACACACACACACACAATCATCATGGGTGCATAAATACAAGTATACAGTGAAGCACTGTAGGTGTTCATGCACAAAAACACACTCTTCCACAGAGACACACATATAAAAATGTTACAGAAATACTTCGCCTATAATTCCTTCTGTGCACCATGAGAAGAAACTTAAAGACTGGATGCTCTACATTGATATCAAGCTCATATAGTTTTTTTTCTTTTGCACAGTCAGTTCTATCACACATTGTAGCATTCTATTCAAAGTATTTGCTGAGATATGGAAACATGACAACATCACGGATTTAAACTGATGAAGTAAAGACAAACGAGTGGTCTGATGATAACAAGGGTTGTTCTGCCTCGTTTTTGGGGTCCAGATCAAAGTGGCTGCAGATTAAGCAAGGTAGCCTTGATACCCTTCTCCCTGGCCACATCCTAAAGCTTTTCCTGGGGCATCCTGAGGCATTTCTGGGCCAGAGGTGATACATGATACTTTAGTTTTCTACATCTGCTCCAGGTTCTTCTAAGAGTTAGACGTGCCCAGGGTTTATCCAGGAGGTATCCTAATCACATGTCTGAATCACCTCAACTTGCTCTTTTTGACAGTGGCTCTACTCCTAGATCCTCCTTGATGTCTACGGGCAAGATCAGCCGTCCTGTAAAGGAAACTTATTTCAGCTGCCTGTATCCTTGATATCATTATTTCAGTCACTACCTAAAGCCGCTGGACGTTGGTGAGCATCAGTGTGTTGACTGAAGGGTAAATCAAGAGCTTCACCTCCAAGTCTCTGCTCGAAAAGTATCCATCATCATGTGGAAGAGGTTTATGTATCCTGTGACACTGAGTGTTCACTTTCTGGGGCCAATCAGTGAAAAGCACTATAACAGCTAAAAATAGCTAACATTAATTGCCAGACACGCAACACAAAGGTATGTAAAGCATTATGATTAAGTGATAAATATACAACCTTAACCTACAGCTAGTACAGAACAACAGAGACATCTAGTGGCGATGGTCTCATGAAGTCTCATGAAGCATTGTCTTTATTTTCTGAGCCCACTAAATGACGCCCTTGGTTTGAAGAGAGAGGCCCAAAGAATGGCAATTCAGTGTGTTTTAAACATTTTGTTGAACAAAAAGCACCATCTAGTGGACTCAGAAAATAAAGAAAATGCTTCCTGAGGCCATCACTAGGTAATACAGTATCCTATTTTTGTGAAGAGGAAATTGTTGTATTACAACAAACGTGATGATGATAGCCTAAAAGGGTAAACTGTTATAAATTAATAAAAAATAATTCTGTGTGCAAATTACTGTAATTTCTTTCATGTTCATGGCTAGGAATGGGTATTGTTAAGATTTTATTGATACTACTACTTTTATTGATACTCCTTATTGACCTGGCACTTTATCGGTATTCCTAATGGTTGTTTTTCATTTCTAAATAATTGCTTTTTAGAGAATATATTAACTCAAAAAGAATAAATTCAGAACAGGATAACTGAACATTTTAAATAGAAAGAAATGTTGTTTCTAGAGCAGCAACAGCAATTTTTACAAGAGAAACGTCACTATATAAATAATATTCCTGACATGACAATACTGAGTGATGTTTAGAATTTGACAGTCAGTCCTCCTGTCCCTCTGTCCCCATGCCCTCTGTCCTCTGCCCTGCTCCCTCTCTGCTGATGTGATTCACTGTGGTGCAGGTAACATTAGTGCTGGTACAGAGAGGAGGGGCTCTTTGTCTCAGCCAGCAGCTAAGTTTAAAAGTATCTGCCCAAAAAGTGTCAAACTAAGTCTACACACAAACAGCTGTCATTTTAGTTGTAAGACATAAATTTAGTGACGGTGGATGAGAGATTGTGGACGGAGCATATTAAATATCACTGTCTACATGTTTATGCTTGCTGAACACATGGTTTAATTGCACTTACAGTAACAAGTGTAGTTGCCATCAACTCGAGTCATTTTTTAGTTATCTTCACTTTCACTTCCACCGTGGCCACTTTCCTTTGTCGTGTTGGTGCGTGTGTATGTGGAGCAGTTCAGCCCCGGCCGGCACAGAGCGCAGATGAAAGGCTGCAGGATGATAATGAATTAAACCAAAATGTGTAAACGTACCGATAAAAGAACCAGTACCATCAGAGCTTATCAGTAATCTTTTATAATTTAGCCCAAAGACTTATTTAGTACCGGGTTTCGGTACCCATCCCTATTCATGGCATATCCTATGTTGGCTCTGCTTCTGTGTGCGTACCTGTCCGTGTGTGTGGAGTGTGTGTGTTTAGAGTATGAATGAATGATATCCTTTAACCTTTATTATTTATTCACTACTTTTAAATGAGTTCGGTTTTATTCTGCGCATTAAATTTCGCTGTTTCGATTTACAGTGACAATAAAAGGAATTGAAATTGCTTGCCAATGTGGCACAGAAGATATTTATTTGTAATTGTCCACTTACTTATGTGTATTATTTTATATGCATGGGCTTTATTTTGCATGTTTACAGACATTCTCATTCAGTTACAAGCATTTCTATTATGAGTGCAAGAGGCAAGAGGTCATCTGTGTAGGTTATCCTTCTGAGACCCTGTGTCCTCTTTGGAGAACATCACATTTTGGGTTTACTTGGCCTTAAACTTCATTCTGCTTAAAGGGCCAGTGTGTAATATTTGGCATGGTTCATTGTTGTTGTGACTGTATGTCTATATTAATAAAACGAGGTACACAGTTGTTTGGGAGCATCGGTCATGCCGTCAGGTTTTTATTTCCCTTCCGCCCTGCACACACATACAGTCCGACTACTTCCTTATCTGCTTCCTGTCCCAGTGCATTTCAAAGTAAAGGTCCTGCTGTAGCAGTAGTATTTTTTTATATATATGTATATATATATATATATATATATATATATATATATATATATATATATATAGCAAGGGCCTTGCTTTAGAGAGGTCGCCATCTTGCGCTGCCATGTATGTAGGGCAGCCCGAGCGGACAATCCAGAGAACGTACTTCGTGTATAAATAAACCAACGAAGACAGAGGAAGGAAGGAAAAAGGAGGAGGAAACAGCAGAGAGTGTTAGTAGTTTGTCGATGGAGAGTAGTGAAACGTTTTTTTAGTTATAAAGTTTGCGAATGGACCACACTTACCACGCAACAGGAGAGAATGAACCCGAACCGTCATCTGCAAGGAAAAGAAGACCCAACTTCACTCCTCAGGGCTTGACGCTAACTTTTTTCCCAAGGAGCACATGTGCTCCTAAGTTGAAAAAGTAAGGAGCGCACAAAGAACTTTAGGGGCACAATGTAAATTGATCAAATAATGTGTTTTTCGTAATAAGCGTGATGCAAATAGACATTTACAAGCAAAATTATGTAATGAATTTGTATACAAAATGCACAGAAAGGTAAAATCATCAATCATCAAGTTTTGAAAAAGTATTGCAATTTAATTTTGTCTTTAATGTTATTATCTTATATATATTATCTTTGCAATATGATTATCTTATATAATGTTATTACTATTCTCCAGGTCCTCTGAAACTCTGCCGGCCTCTTTCACACAGAGCTTTTGCGGTGCCCACCACGGGGTAGGGCGCAGAGGACAGGATTTGGGGGAGTGCAGGCTCGTTCAGGAGCACAGCTCCATGGTGGCTGCTTCTGGGTCTACTTCAGGCTCTTCTTTGCTATTGGACGCGCGGCGCCGAGGTGTCATCACAGCGTGCAAACGCTGCGACATGCGCCCTCTCGTGCGCAGCTCAGATCGGCGGCAGAGCGGTGCGCTCTTGCGCCGTGGTAGCACATACACAATGAATGGGGTTTGTTGGCGGAGGTCTGCGCGTTGCGCGCTCTGTGCGAAAAGGGCTTTTTTTCCGCACTGCCCAGCAGCGGTACCATGGCGAACAGTCCCTAAAGGCCTCTACACATGATCAGCTGTAAACCCGCTTTGCGCTGGCTGTCCCATTGTTTGTCTATGGAGAGAGCAGCAATGCTTGACAAAGTGGCACTGCTACCCTTGGCGTCGCGCACCACTCTGATTTTCCGCCCAAGCGCTGCGCTCAGAGTTGAAATTATTTGAACTACGGGGAGAACGGAGCAGGCTTCCCCCCAGAGATCCGCCGCTTAACCCGGTCCATCTCCTCCACACTTTGACTTATTTCCACCCAGCCGACAGTGGGACTTATATTCATTGTGCCGACAGTGGCTTGGAAAACCGCCCATAACCGTGTCACACAGGGAAGAGGGAAGGCGGCTGGAGTTCCTCCAACCTTTGCGGTTAGATTATCATATTTTTTTATTGACAAAAATATAGGCTGCTTCGGCTGATTTTTCTTATGCACACGTGTGTCCCTAAATATTTTCTACAGTTCGCACACACCTATTTTTAGTCGCAAATACGAGTGAAATGCTCGCACTGTCGAGCCCTGCTCCTTGTGATGCACTCTCTGCAGCGCTTTTCCTCCTGATGATATATGTCCCCAACGATGGTAGCACCGAATCCCATTCTGTGCAGCAAAATGGGAGCGGAGGATTCAGCCTCTCTTCTCGCCCGCTCAGCTTCCAAGTTCCTCATCTGGCTCTGGGTCTGTGTCCGCTACAAGAAACTCTTCAAAATCACGTTCAAAGTTGGCCATTGCAGCTGCTATAGTCCAGAGATAGTGTTACGCTAGAAGAGTCAGAGTTTGGGACAGAGTCTTTGGAGTGCTCAAATAAACTGGCCTTTTTCCCGAACACTACTCTGGTCTCCTGCTCGTGAGGGATTCATTACAATATCGTAACAGGGTTTAGATTTCTAAATAAACATTCACCTCATCGCTAGATAGACCTACTCCTGAAAAACTCAAGGCTTTTTGTCCCTACGAGGCCACCGTCATTTACCCGACGGGAGGGGTGAGCAAGTGAACAACAGTAAAATGCTAAGGTTGCTGTTAATTAGAAATTACTCATTTGAAGACATTTGGAACTTATTATCAGCTTGTTGAAGGATGTTGGGACTTCATTATCTTCTCGTTTGAGGACATTAGAAATTTACTGTCGTCTCATTTGAGGACATTGGGAGTTCATTATCTTCTCGTTTGAGGACATTGGGACTTTATTATCATCTTGTTTGAGGACATTTGAACTTTATTATTGTTGACAAGGTTTTAGTTTTTTATACTCATCAGGTCCTACTAATTCCAAATAGCAAGGAGAAATTAAAAATGCATACCAAACAGTAGTTGGGGTCTCAGGAGGATAATTCATCATGGAGAATGCTTTGCACATGCTAAACACCTGGTGATATTTGCTCGTCCTCGTTCTCGTCCTCCAGGTCACTAAAAGTTTTGGGGTTTTTTTGTTTTTTCAAATTACTGAACTTACAAATACCTGGTGCAGTGCAGTGCCAATCCCCATCCTGAAGGGCCTGAGAGGGCAGCTCAGGTGTACCCATGGGGATCAAGCTGCAAATCCTTGCTCAACCACTGTATAAGTTGTAAAACCCAAAGTCAAAGCAACCAAAATGTTGGAAACAAACTTTTAATTGCACTAGCAGACTACAGTACGTTGATGGTTTAACCAAGACGGACTGTAGACTGTAATGGATATTTACACTGGACATATTGATAAATAATAATAATAACCTTTTATGTCGAGATTTGTTTACGTTTCTTATTCTGTCAAGGAATGACACCGCCTCCAAAAAAATCCATATCTAACTTTACTAGTGCAATGTTTTTATTACTAAAGAGGATGGTGGTTAAAACTACAGAAAACAGACTCATGTCTCAAAAAGCTGGTGTTATCCTGTAAGGGAAAATCCACCCTAAAACAAAATTCCTTCCCCTTGATCTCAGATTGTTCCGTTAGTCATGATTAGAAGCAGCATTTGCCCAAGAGCTGCAGACCAGAGGACCCGAAATTCAAATCTGTGACATGCTCAGAGGATGATTCCTGCTGAAGATCCACTGGCAATGTCTATGGGTTCTGTTTTTGCAAATCCAGCTCTATTTTGATGTGGAAGTTCACTTTAACAGACTGCTTTGAAGTCAAGGTTGGCTGGCAGTGACAGCAAACAAACTGGCACCCTCTGCTCCTCTCTTGGCATGCAGACTATTGCATAAACAGTGTGTTTTGATGCAGACTCTGGTTGCTAGATGACTGACACCTTGCTGGGTGTGTGTGTGTCTTTAAGGGAAAGAGAATGGAACAGAGAAATGGTTGCAGCCTAATTAATTGTGTATAAGAGTTTGGATGTAAATGTGTTCTTATTTTCATTGTCTTTCTATGACCAACCAAAAACATGCTTTTCCCTTTATGCAGCCCTCCAGGCATTCTTCTGGAAATAACAAGATTAAAAACAACAACAGCAATCAGAGGAACCACCACTCGAATGTGAAAGACTACAAGGTCTACATTAATTATTTAGAGTCTTGTCTTAATTATTCATTGGGATTTCGAAACCCATTCAAAATGGGTTAATTTTCTGAACAGCCGTTCCTCACCAACCTCTTAATGCGCAGTTTAGAACCCTCTGTCTAATATGCATGCAGCCAATTGAAATCTGGTGCTGGACTTAACTGACCTATGGCTAAGTCCCGCCCTCAAACGCGATGAAGCAATCACAGTGCGTATAGCCATTCCCATACACTCGGACATGCTCTGCTTTAATGTTCATTAAAATGCATTACAGAAAGTCAGTTTTGTTTGGTTTTATGAGCTTTTTTTGAAATTTGAATTTTAAAAATGGTCAAACGTTGTGCATGGGGTACATGCAACTCCGACACAAGGTATCCTGAGAGAGTGGGCGACGGGGTGTATTTTTTACCCTTTCCATCTCAACTGAGAAAAGTGTCTCCTTTGGATAAAGTTGTGTGGTAACGTTAGACCACAACATCAACTCAATGTGAATAAGATTAACAATGATGTCTACATCTGTTCAAGACAACATCGTGTTTGAGGCAACATATTGTCACTTTGCTGGAAAGAAATATAAAGTTATCTTTAACATCTCTAGCTAACGTTAGCTAAAGTTAGCCTAACATTAGCTCCTAGCTGCGTTGTTCATCATGTCACCTTGTTTGCTGGGAGTTCATTAGCGTATTTTGATCTAGTTTTGTACTTTGGTGATCGTACATCATTGTTAGCTGTTGTCCAAAGGGCTCTAGTTAAGCTAACGTTAACCTCTGGAGCTTAGCTTCATTAATTTATCTGTAATAATCTCAGAGATAACAAAGGTTGGCAAACGTTATGCTTAATGATTCAGTGTAAATACTGTAGCACCAAACTAACGGAGAGACACTCTTGGTAAAGATGGTCAAAAGGCCGTTATCCTTTTCTCATATTCTGAGCCAAAAACCTTAACTTCAGTGGCACTTTAACTTGTTGTCTTTGATGGTGACGGCAACCAGATGCGGTTCACAAGCGTACACTGTGACCTGTACATTTTGGCTTGTAATTTAAGCTTTTCATCGACCTTCTCAACAATAAAATGATTAATATAGATCCATCCAATGCTTAGTTTAGGCCCTTTTGCTTACTTCTCAATGAAATCTGATCATTATGTCCCCAAAAATCATCAGTTGCCCCCTGCGAAATGCCGTGTACTGTGACACCTGCCATAACGCCCCAGTCACTGAATGTTGATAGTTTGTCCGAGTGAGTGGAGGGGGGTGTGGCTTAGCCATAGGTCAATTCATGCAATCTGTCTTTTTCTCTGCATCTAAAAACAGACATGATGCAAAATTTACAACACGCTGCCCAATTTTAGTATTAAATTTGAATCTCATCTTTAGCAAGAGTAAAATGTAGTGCCTAGCTGACCAAGGATGGGAGAAAGATCTGGTGTGAGTAAGCCTGTTTGGTCTTTATTTATTGTGATTGCATAGTTCAGATGCCTTACAAACAAATCCATACACAAAACCTTTTGCTCAGGGAGATATTGTCCTCTTCATATATTGGTATCATCTTTTAAAAGTAGCAGGAAATCTCAGTTTCTGGGAACAGTTCACCATTTCCGTTGTTGCTCCTTTTTTGTTTTAAACCTGTAAAACAGCACTGAGCTTATTTGGCTTCTCTATCTCTGCATTTTAATATATTTTTATCCATCTAGGATTTGTAACAGCATTAAAATATACCCTCTTCTGCAGACGACTTAGAGGTCACTGGCTATTCATGTGCAAGGAGACGGCATGTGTTATAATCGCTAACATGCTCCCATCAGTGTTGGCCTGTATCTGTGCTAAACACCTTAGCAGGGGGAAACAGCTGGAGAAGGCAGTTTCCCTGATCCTAATAAACACTGCTGGCACAGTTAGCCCCTTCCTTCACTTTGACAAGATCAAATGAAACAAATCTCTTCCTTCCCAGAAAATTCTGTATGTGTGATTCCACTATCAGGACTTACTGCAAGCCACCAAATCCAGATGAGAAGCACCTGCGCAGCTACAGACATGGTTATTAGACAGGACATCAGCTGAGCATATTCAACACATAAGGCCCATCAGAAATTGTGCTGCAGTGACATCACTGCAAAACAATAGGTCTGTTTGTCCTATAATTAGTGGCAGGGGTTACATGATTACCATGGAAACATTGATTTCAACCTTACAGACTGTTAGTGAGACAAACTGGAGGTCACCAAAGGCAGTCAGTAAGCACACTGAAGGTTACGATATTGTAACCCTAGTTCAATTAGCACAAGTGAAGCCCTCTACTGGACTCTATGGGTAATAATCTCCTCTAATCACTAGCATACATTTACACAGTGAAATCTGCTTAAATGTAATCCACCAATCAGGACGTGCCTACCTGAAAACATGCAGAGATCACACTACATATAAGCCGCTTCTGGCTATCTTACACCCTCTTGAGAAGCGTGGGAGCGACAGGGCCCCTAAGTAGAGGGCTCTGTCTGTGCTAATAGAACTAGGAACTAGAACTTGTATAGGGTCTTACTGGCCACACTATCATCAAAGCACACAAATAGCTGACGGGGGATATGAGTCCCACATGCCAACACACAAACTGAGTGGAGCAGTTGCAATTTTGTCCCCCTGTCCCCATCAAGGGGTAGAAGACAAAAAATGATAACTACAAATTCCTCGAGTCCTTGGGAACAAAGGAAGAATTATGTCTGAAAGTAGCCCCACTGCAGTTATCATAAAGCAGCAAACACGTGGGGTGCATCAACAAGGTGATTAGTTCACACACTATTTTAGCCTAGGTCAACACAAGCAGCTTAACTGTCTCAAATTACAACGCCTTCAGAGAGAAGCGCTCCAGAGGCCCAAGCCATCACTAAGGCCTCTAGCACTAATGGAAGGTCCCATTTGGAGGAGGCACACATCACTGGGAATTGTCTTCTGACCCTCTGAAAGAACCATTTGACTAGAGGGTGAGCAAAAACTGGTCTGTCACCGAAACCCTCATGGCAGGAAGAGATGGCAGCTGCATATACTTTTATAGTGGCATGAGAGCCTGTTATCCATCAAACAGTTCAAAAAGGAAAGAATAGAGTCATGACAGGGGATCTAGCTTCCTTTCTTCTCACCAGTGTCCTGGAAGCTTGGTTCATGAGGGAGTTTCATTGCAATCATTCAGATCAGCCCTCCAAGACTGCAGCACCCGCTGGAGGCGCCATACCAGAGACACTGAGGAGCCATCCTCATTATTAATTATTTTTCAACTGCAGAGGCATCTATGTAGTGTTTATTAACTAAATGATATATACCTTGCTTTGTGTTGGTAATGGGCAGTTTAAACAGAATCAAGAAATAATCGGAGATGGTCAAGTCCATTTGATGATAAAAGCTATGACAAAATGCATGTTTTGTCTTGTTTGCTGATGAAACAGGACTTAAATATTAGTGGTGAGCCATTGAACCATATGAGAAGCATGAGATCAGAGCACCAACAGGTTGGTAAACACCAGTAAAAAGTAGACAAATAGAAAATTGATCATCTTTAATCAAGCCTGTCCTTGAAGAAATTCAAAATATGATAAGACCTGTACTGGGGTTTCTGTAAATTTGCCATTAGTCCCTTGTAACATCATCAGTAACAAAGCCTTTGAATGAGAATTTAACAAAAGGAGCGGAAACTGCATGTACATTTCAAACCAAACATTTTCAAGTATCTGTCATCATTTTAATGTAAAGGGCCAGTGAGGTTGCAGTTGAAATGAGAAGAAAAGGGAAAAGAAGGAATAATGCCAGTAAATAGATGCCAGGATGTTTTGCTAGCTTGCAAAACCCTCACCCTGGAGCAGCATTAGCCATTAGTGGGAGTTTTAAGTGGTAACGCCACAGTAAATAAGTGGACTGTCTTGAGAGAGTTTATGGTATGATTGCTGTTTGACTGGCAGGTAGGTGGCTCGGTTATCTAGGAGTGTAGCTGTGCTGATGTAAACAGTCTGAACGCAGAATTTTCTTTTGACAGCCGAAACCAACTCTGTGAGGACATGAGTTTAAACCTTCAGACTGATGTGCTGCAGATTTAGAAATAATTCAGGCTGGAATAAAGTTTTTTTCTGTTTATCAGTGAGACTGATAAGTCAATTGAATCTGGGTAGAAATAGTACACCTAGTTGTCTCAAATTATTTATTAATGGTCTCAAAATTTGAGCTTTTAACGTTGATGGTCAGTAAGTGTGTGCATGTGAATTAACCTTTAAACCCGTTAAAAACTGCTGGAGAAACACAAGTTTCTACGTGTGTAGAAATTGTTTGTTGTAGAAAGCAAAATGCCTAAATGAAATTTCATCACTTGATACAACCTGTCACCTTGATTTAATTTCTGTTACTGTAGTCACCTAATCTGGATTAGTTTAAAGAAAGAAAATGTTTGGATTTAAAGTAATGACTTAAAGTCAGCCAAAATGTAATAACTGTTAGTTGACTAAAACTAGGATAAAAAATTTCAAGCTGTCAGCTAAAACTAGACTGAAATTCTAAAGGATTAAAATGACTGACTAAAACCAATAAGCATTTTCCTCTAAAGACTAAAAAATAATAGTGAATGTGACAAATCCAACCGCACTTATACTTGTAGTCTAAGTGAAAACAATACAACCTTTACATTGCTAATCTTACCCTGCTGTCCTAACTAGAGTACACACACATACAAGGTTATGTTAATAGGTACTGATTTAATAGTCTTACTTACAATGAAACCAATATATACAAGTTTATTTACACCAACCTACCTATCATCAATGCTTCTATTCTTTAATCCTACGGTAAGTATTGGCTGTTGTGTGAAAGATGACTGAACAATCTGATTGTCTTCACATGGAAGAAAAATCAATGCAAATCCATTCTAAATCCATGAGTGCTTACAGGCTTCACTTATCAATTGTGATCATTTGATCTAAAAACTAAACATACTCACAAGGAAAAGCTCGGATAGTGATTTGTCTGATGTTGCAAGCAATGCATCAATGAAAGAGCTGATTAAAGGAAACAGTCTGGATTGGATCATCAAGCCTGGTCTTAATGGCATTAAAAATGTGATAAGGCTTATACTGGGGGTTTCTGTAAAATTGTCATCAGTCTCTCATGACATCATTTATGAGCTTATGATTAAGAATAAAAAAGGAGCAAAAACTATACACTTCTAAAACCAAACACGGGCAAATATCTGTCATTATTTGAATGTGAAGAAGCAGTGAGTTCAAAGTTGAAATAGTAACAAAGAAAACAGAGGAATAACAAGGATTGCTCAGATAATCCTACAGTGTATGCACTATGCAGTGGAACAATAGAAACAATGGAGTCAGAATGATGAATGAGGAGCCAGCAGGGGTTAATGAACATGTGGATCGATGCAAAGCCAGCTATACACTGAACGCCACCTCAATTATAGCCTCCAGTGTCTGGTGCCAGAAAGCCCTGTTGACTGTTTGCTTCATTGAGATGAAAATCAATTGTGCAATTGTCAACTATGCATTTCTGCCCCCGATGTCTTATGAGGACACTTTGAGCTCTGGCTACTCTCTAGTGTGTACAGTTCAGGGGAGTATAGTGGAAAATCATTTTTGGGGTCCCAGATCCCAACAAACCAAATGCTAGAGCATGTCATCCCATCTCTCCCCTCCCTTTCTTTCAGCTGTACTATGTAGCTGTGCTCCAATTTGTACACAAATGTGCACACACCTGACACACAGTTTGTATACAAGAATTTTTTGTAAGAACAAAACTAAAAGTATTTCTCTATATTTTCAATATGAACTCTTTAACCAGCATTTTTGACAATAAAACTCAGGACACAGCATCACCTGAGAAGTTCTGTCTGTGTTCTGAGTGATTTTGAGCTATTGAGCTTCAAAGTTTTTGCATTCCTAATATGAATATGTGGAACAAGCCTCTTACACAAAAATGACTGACACCCTAAAGTTATGCTAAATGTAAAATATCAAAATCCTGTCAGTTTTGAAAATGGGGTTTTAAGGGAGGGGTCAGATAGAAAACTCTAATCCTAAGAACTCACTTTCTGCTTGCAATTATAAGGTTCTGTCTTCAAAACATGAAAAGACACAATTATTTTCTAGGAATGAAAACAGTTTACGTATAATTTGTTTTGAAACATAAAATTAGTGTTGTAATAGTGTCTACATGTATAAGAATATATAAATAACACCCATTTGTACAATTAGCCCCTCCTAAATGACTAGGAGAACAAGTTTTCTTGTTAATTATTAAAATTAACATTTCAATACAAAATAAGGGCTAAAAATCATTTCCCTTTCTGAAAGTAAAGTACCAATAAAGTAAAATACAACATTTATTTTATGGTTATCATGTATGAAGTCTTGCCCAGTATTATGTGCGTTTGAGATCAGAGCTGCCACATGGTCAGAAACACAGCCTCAGATTGGTTGACAAAACAACATTAACTGTTTTCAACATGGAAAATGGATAAATAATCACTGAAGACATGCAGTGTCGGATATAACATTAGCAGCGCCCAGACAATCTACAGCAGGGCTCCAGACTGCGCCTAATTGGTCGCATTTTGCGACCTTTTTTGGAGGCCGTGCGACATAATTTTTTAACTAGGAGCACCAGCGCGACTTACAAATCCACTCCTCTCCCCCTTTTTCTTTCTTTTTTTTCTTCTTTTTTTAATTGCATTTCATGGAGGAGCGGAAGCAAGTGTCTGTGTGTGTGTGTGTGCGTGTGTGTGTGTGTGCCTGTCATTTGTGTCTGGATGCGCACTGCGAGGCGGTGGGGCGCCAGTAACCATAACAACGTGCAGCAGTTAGTAGCCTACCTACAGTGTGTACTGTACGCGGGGTTAGACAGAGAGGGGTCATAGAGCTGGTGTCGAGTAGAAAGTGCTGTATCGTTTTACCATAAAGTGACGCTATGAAACGAACTATAGATTCGTTTTTCACAAGAAAATATTATCCAGAAACTCCTGTCGGTCCTGTGCCAGTTTCCCAAACTTCCGACGATGATAGTTCAGAGGACGAGTCAGCAATGTCCTGCCCACAGTGCCCCATTGATATTATTTTGCACGACGGAGGCTTCATATAATAACATAATAATATACTATTTATGGTGTTATGTCATCGTGTCATTTCTGTCTCTACATGGTCACGCATTAACAGTTGTCCTCTGCTCTCTGTGTCGCACACAGCGGAGTTCCGCCACACACACAGGTGAGCACGCTAGAGTGCGGCTCAGGCCACATTTTCCTGACTAAACCTGACCTGAGCCCGGTGCAGTTTGTCAGCTGACAAAGTCATTGTTATGGACAATGTGTAAATAACAACAGACTGGTGTTACGAACAGACAAACACGCTGCTCGCACAGCAACGCAGCATGGCACTCGGTGCTGAGCTTGTGTTGTGTTGCGTTCAGGCGTTTGTAGCACTTAAGATACAATCAGATTAAATTTATAGGTAGAAGAAAATACCAAAATGTATGTGGTGGACTAGTATGTAAAGGAGGTTCGGCTCAGGAGCTATGGAGAATTAACAACGCACACAACGACTGAGTTGCAAAGAGAGTAAAGTGTATTGACAAAAGATATATATATATATACACAGAAACGTTAAAGTGCAGTAGTAATACTTGATACCCAAAATAATTAACCAAAATAAAGGCCTTTGGAAAAGAAACTATGTACAAAGGTTCAATGTGATAAAGCATAGAGTGCTATCAAAAATGGAGATTGTACTCCACGCAGCTTTGACTTAGCTGAGGTTAATCAACTCTTCAACACACAATCATTCAGGTACACACAACATTTCCCAATACCATAAGCAGAATTGTACGCAGTGGTTTATAAAGACTTTAGACCTTGATTCAAGTATAGTAGTATTGCAGAATTAATTACTGTTAACCCATAAATAACGGGACCAGACTAAAGCTAGTGCTACCACACCACCTGGGGATCAGCAAGGCTTGCGGCCTGTGTGTGTCTTAGCTGCTCAGTCATCTTTACTCTTCTGGGTAGCTCGCCATCCGTGTTGTCTTCATCTTTATCTTCCTCTTCATCATCATCATCAAGATTAAAAAGCCTGACCAGTGTTAAGTCCAAATCCAGCACACATCCTCTTCAGCAGCAGCAGCAGCAGCACAGCATCACATCATCCGAACAGGCAGGTAACAGCTTCTTCTTCAGTTGGAACGTGACATAAGAGTTTGTCCGGCTTCCTCTTCAGTCACTGTCTTCCCACTGTTGCAGTGAAGCTCCGGCTTTCTGCTTCAGTCCTCTCGTGTCCGTATATCTCTCTGTAGTTGTGGATGTGTGAGTAGCAACGTACCGTGAGTAGTGGACGGCTGCCTGGCTGGCGTGCTCTGTGAGCCAGGTGCGTTTTCTTCTGTCACCGGGGGAAAAGAGACGGCCCCTGAGTGACGTAAAGCGGCCTGATTGGCTCCGCCGGCTCAGCTGACCTGACCAGCTCCTGTGCTGGTGGGCCAACCATGACTTGCCAGGAGTTAACTTGTCACTGGCGTTACATCCTCCCCTCTTGAAGGATTGCACGTCCCGCTGCATCCTCCCTGTGGCTGAGAAGTTACAGGAGCATCCAAGCCAGCCCACATCGGCACAGAGGACATCACCACATCTGGACTGGGATCCACTAGAGAGCTGGTGACAGCATTGCTTAGGCCTTGAAACAATGACTGAATTACTGAAACAAGTGGATTTCCCAGGGTGGTGTATTGGAACCGCTCTGGTGGTTTCCTCTGTCTCGTGGGATATCTGACAGGTGGGTCAGGAGGCAACGGATTGCTTTCCGGCGGAGGTTCTTGAACATCATCACGTTGATTACTTTCAGTTAACACATCTGAACTTACATCCTGGTCAACAGCATGCACATCAGGTAAGTTTCTTTCAGGTGATACATCACAAACAGTGTTAGGCTCAGGTGAGTTGTCTTTGTTAGAACCAGGTTCCATATTAAGAGCATTGTCTTGTCCAGGTGAAGCAGTATCAGGAGATAGATTGGAATTAGCGTGTGAGAATGAAGCAGGTTCAGATTCAACACCAGCTCCAAGATCAACCTCATCGGGGATGTCAGCTGAGGTCGCTACAGCTGGGACAACCACGTCCCTTGTATCACTCTCAGAGGGATGAACAGAGAGTGGCAAGGGAGAGGAAGTCACTGCATGAGCTGGAGGATCTGCACACGTAGACTGCTGAACTGGATTCTTCTCGTACACTTTAATGAATGCAGATGGAGTGTTCTGCAGCTTTCGGGGAAGAGGAATATTATAGTCAGAATCAGAATTAACATCCTCTTGTACCTGTGTGTCACTGCTGGGACTTGACTGGCTACGGGTTTGTGGCCGTCGAGGCAGATTGACAGTGCCAGAAAGTTCAGGGTCACAGCTAGGCAAAAACCCACATGGAAGCAGCAGGTCTCTGTGTACTGTGCGTAAAGGTCCATCTCGGTGTTCAGGTTTTTACAGTATACACTGGAAGTTCTCCTGCCCGTTTCACAACAACATATATGTCTGACTCCCACTTATCCGCCAACTTGTGCTTTCCTCGCAGCCGAACATTTCTGACAAGCACCCGGTCATCCACATTGAGTGCAGATTCAGTGATCTGTTTGTCAAAGCGTGCCTTGTTCCGGCCTGCGCTCTTAGCAGAATTTCCACTGGCAAGTTGGTAACTCTCCTCCAGATGGCTCTTGAGATCTTTGACATATTGAGAATGTGAGGGCTGTGCAACATCAGAGGGAAGACCAAAAGCCAAATCTATTGGCAGACGAGGCTGTCGACCAAACATGAGCTCGTAGGGGCTAAAACCAGTAGTATCATTCTTGGTACAGTTATAAGCATGTACTAAAGGCTTAACAAAGTCCTTCCAATGACTTTTGTCCTTGTGACTTAAGGTTCCCAGCATCTGAAGCAGTGTTCGATTAAAACGTTCCACAGGATTTCCTCTTGGATGATATGGAGTGGTTCGGACTTTCCTTATGCCAGCGAGTTGACAGAGTTCCTTGATAGTTTTGGATTCAAAATCCGGCCCTTGGTCACTGTGAAGGCGTTCTGGGAAGCCATAATGGACGATGAAACTTTCCCATAATGCTTTGGCAACAGTGCGAGCCTTTTGATTGGGAGTCGGAATAGCCACAGCATACTTGGTGAAATGATCAGTTATTACCAATATGTCCTTTGTATTGCTGCGATCGGGTTCCAGAGACAAAAAATCCATACACACCAACTCTAATGGACGGCTGGTAAGTATGTTGACCAATGGAGCTGCTTTCTCGGGAGGGGTCTTTCGCTGAACACAGCGATTGCAGGTGTGGATTTTCTTTTCAACTGTAGCTGCCATTTTGGGCCAAAAAAATCGGGCTCGTACAAGATCAAGCACACGCTCCACTCCCATATGTCCCATGTCATCATGGAAACTTTGTAACACCAGGCCTCTCAGTTCTGCTGGTAACACCAATTGAAGAGTGGTACTTGAACCTTGTTGTCGTGATCTGTACAGATTGTCATTTTTCAGAACCAAGCGATTCCATTCCCGGAGCAACAGAGGAAGCTCAGGAAGTTCCGCTCGAACGGTAGGTGATGGACTCACTCCTGATTCCAATTGCTGAACAACTTCCCGGATACAGGGGTCCGCTCTTTGCTTTTCCTTTAACTCACTTTCTGTTAGATGAGGAATCACAGGGAACCCGCTCTCACCTCCCTCAAGGAGGGCACTTGGAATGGCTTCAGCATGACATGTAAGCGATTCAACCAAAGGTGAGTTGTGAGATCCACTTTCATCCACAGTCATAGTGTTACAAACAACATGCTTGTCACAAATGGCTTCAACTTCTGACTCAGACAGATGCTGTAAGGCAAACTGGCGGATTCGATCACTTTCTTTTTGGGAAGAATAGTCATTCAGCAGATCACCATGAGGACGTCGTGATAAAGCATCGGCATCTACATTCTGGCTGCCGGCTCGATACTGCAGCTTGAAAGTGAAAGTAGCAAGGTCAGATAGCCATCGATAGCTTATAGCATCCAGCTTGGCTGTAGTCAGAATGTAGGTGAGGGGGTTACTATCAGTGACCACTGTGAACTGAGCTCCATACAAGTAATCACTGAATTTATCCGTAACTGCCCATTTCAGAGCCAAAAACTCAAGCTTATGCGCTGGGTACTTTGATTCACTGCGGGTCAATCCTCGGCTCGCAAAAGCAATGGCTCATAGCTTTCCTTCCTGCTCCTGGTACAATGCAGCACCCAATCCGGTGGTGCTAGCATCGGTGTGGAGGGTGTAAGGCAGTTTAGGATTAGCAAATCCAAGAACAGGGGCTGTAGAAAGAGTTTCAATGAGAGTTTCAAAGGCTTGCTGACAAGCGGGGGTCCATCGAGATCCAAAGGGCTCCTTTGGGTTGTGGTACTGAGGAGACTGACCAGTTTTCTTCCCTCGGTTGTGAAGGGGTGGATATCCTGCAGTGAGGTCGTTCAGAGGCTTAACGAGCTGGGAGTAACCTTTAATAAACCTCCGATAATAACCAGAGAAACCAAGGAATGATCTCAATTCTTTGAGTGTTCTGGGTTGTGGCCAGGTCTTCAGTGCTTGGATTTTATCAGGATCCGTCTCAACACCGTCAGCAGATACAATATGGCCAAGATATCTTACTGAAGTTTGGAAGAATTTACATTTTTCCACGGACAACTTGAGACCATATTCCTTCAGACGCTGCAACACTTTAAGCAGGCGGGATTCATGTTCCTCCAGAGTGTCAGAAAAGATGATGATGTCATCTATGAACACTAGCACCTCTTTCAGATTGAAACCTCCCATACACTTCTCCATCAAGCGTTGAAATGTGCTAGGGGCGTTGGTAATGCCTTGGGCCATCCGGTTAAACTCCCAGAAGCCTAAAGGGCAGACAAAAGCAGTTTTTTCTTTATCCGATTCTTCCATTTCAATTTGATAATAACCAGACTTAAGGTCCAATACAGAAAACCATTTGGAACCAGCCAGAGCACGAAAAGCTTCTTCCATGTTTGGAAGGGCGTATGCATCTTTGATGGTCTGTATGTTAAGCTTTCTGTAGTCAATGCACAGGCGGACAGAGTTATCTTTCTTCCGAATGACAACAATCGGTGAAGAGAAGGGGGATTTGGACTCTCGGATAATCCCGGCCTCTGCCAGCTCTTGCAGGTGTTTGCGCACTGCATCCACATCATGCGGATGGATGGGTCTCGCCCGCTGTTTAAAGGGAGTCTGGTCATTCAGTTTGATATGATGTTTTACTTTATCAGTGTTCCCAAAATCCAGATCATGCTGTGCAAAGACTTCAGGCATAGCGTTGAGGAGTTTGGTTATCCTTTCTTTCCATTCAACGGATACAGGTGAGTCAGTGAAATCAAACTGAAAGCGTGGAGGTAGCGGGGATTCTGGGGGATTGGACAGGTTATTTTGAACAGAATCAGTCTGGGTTTTAATGATGCTCTGTACCACGCTCAATTCAGCCAACACAGTCTTCGGTGGAAGAATAATGTCGTGCCCAGTTTCATTGTGCACCACCACTGGAAGGCGACTGGAATACTTGGAAGACACAGTAATAAGACAACTTGTCACCAAAACACCACAAGGTAAGGAAAAGTCAGATGGGGGTTCCATGAGGGCCCATTTCTCTGCATGGGGACCTCTATTGTTCATAACACCCTGTAATACCACAGTACTAAAGGCTGGAATCACTTCAGGGCTGTGTCCATGCAGCTTTATCAGCCCCAAGTTTCCATCATGAGAATGCTGGTGCCTCAATGCCATGATCTTCAACACAGCCCGATAACCATGATGTACAGGGATAAAACTGGGGTTGCACTGGCAATACTCAGCATAAAGGAGATCAAGCGTGTTGGTGCCAATTAACACTTGGTCACCTGTGGTTCCACCGTGACTGGGGACCACTAAAGCAAGAGTGGGGACATCAAGCTCCGCCCCAAGTAGGGTGGTTAAAGGCTTAATTGGTTGATCTGCCAAAAACTGTGCATGATATGACAAAGGAATGGTTGTGACTTGAGACCCCGTGTCCAGTAGACAGGTTGTTGGGTTGCCGGAGATCTTAACCTGCACCGTACTCTTCGTTCCCACCAGTCTTTTTGAGGGTGCTGACAGGTGATTATTTGCTTTGGCTTGTTTCAACTGTACCCGCTTTGCAGTGGGACTCTGTTCCTCTTCACCAGCTCCTGAGTGTCGCTCCACAGGAGCTGATTCTAGTTTAAATCGCCAGAAGATGGAGGAGGTTTAAGTTGGCGACGCTTCTCTTGCAGCTGTGTTTTTTTGAATGCAACCAAAGAAGGGTTGGATGGTTGATCACAGTGAGACGAAATGTGGCCATCTTCTCCACAGTTAAAGCAATATCCAGGGCGAAGCTGAAAATTTGGCTTGCTGCTTGCTTTAAACTGCTTTCTGGAGTATCCTGGGCTCTTTCGAAAAGTGGCTGAATCAGTGGACCTGGCATGGCTCATTGGTGTATTTCTAGAGCCTGTACCAAAGTTGAAAGTTGATTCTGTATCTGCGTCACCATCTTCTTAAGCTGCTCAATTTCAGAGGACTGCTCAACCACTGCACAGGAGCAAGCACTGTGCACATGGGAGGCCGCATGTGACTTTGAAGCAAGAGATGTTGGTCTTACTGAACCCAAGTGATGTTTCATACGGGAAGCTTTAGCCACTTGCTTATCCTCTTCAACACGGAGCAACAAAAGCAACTCTGCAAAGGATGGAGGATTGTCCTTCTTTTGCTCCAACTGGAGATCACTGATCAAAGCGTTATCCCAACAGCCTCGACAAAATTGTTTCAAGAGATGGCGATTCAAGTCAGTGAAAGAAACACAACCTCGTTTTACAGCTGTGTTTAACACCACTTGAAGGCGGTGCAGATACTCAGAAGGCTTTTCTCCATTATTTTGCAATGTGCTCAGAAACTTGGCAAAACACTCATCTCCATCAGCCACTGTGCCATAAGCTGAGTTCAAAAGTTCAAGATATGCATTTGGTAGCGCTCGGGGCCCTAAATGCTTCACAATGTCGGCAGCAGGGGGCAGCAAACTATCAAAAATCTTGCGAGAGCGATCCAAATCAGACACAGAGGGATCAGTGAGAAACAAATCTACATTGGTTCGCCTCATAATCAGCTTCATTACTGGGCCGTAGAGATTTTCCAGAAAAAGCCCGGAGTCGAGAAGAACCATGAAGATGGGACACAACACTGTCGGTCTTGACAATGTCTTCTACTACCACTTTCTGAATTTCAGGGGGATTTAGCACTTCCTCACTTGACAGGAAGGGCTGACGCTTAATAGTGGCAGGAGGGGCAAGGTAAGAAACAAAAGCACTGGTCAGGCTGGGCGATGATTTTCCAATTGGGGACGAAACGGGAGATGCTTTAACAGGGCCTTTCTTCACTGTCTCTGTTGTAGTAAAGGGCACTTGATCATCGTGTGGGTCAGATTTCACTTCAGGCTCTTTTTCTGAGGTCAGGGAAGAAGAGACTTTGACTAGCTCCTCTTGTAATAACACTTCAAATGGCTTTGCACTTAGCTTAGCGATGGCCTGCAGCTCCTCCAGGTAGGTCTTGGTGGCGCTGCTGCATGCGAGGGGACTGTATATGCCGGCCAATGAGCATATCTTATAAGTGACCTCAGGTGTGGTAGGACTTATATAGTCTAACGGTAACAAAGGTGCAAGAGACTGCATTGCAGTTCCATGTGTAAACTCAACAATACCATGTCTTGGAAATTCAGCAGTATCAATACCAAAAACACGACTTACCGAACCAAATTGCTCAAGGTAAATTTCAATTTCTTTGTCTCTGTCAGTGTTAGTTAAACCAACTATTACTACCGAATCTGGGATTTTTATTGACTCTTCCAACACGATTTCCATGATTTAAGTTGTTGATTTATACCCCCAAAAAAATGTATGTTCATCAATTCTCAACACAGCTCCTGGCTAGCTCGCCAAAATTATGTAGCACTTAAGATACAATCAGATTAAATTTATAGGTAGAAGAAAATACCAAAATGTATGTGGTGGACTAGTATGTAAAGGAGGTTCGGCTCAGGAGCTATGGAGAATTAACAACGCACACAACGACTGAGTTGCAAAGAGAGTAAAGTGTATTGACAAAAGATATATATATATATACACAGAAACGTTAAAGTGCAGTAGTAATACTTGATACCCAAAATAATTAACCAAAATAAAGGCCTTTGGAAAAGAAACTATGTACAAAGGTTCAATGTGATAAAGCATAGAGTGCTATCAAAAATGGAGATTGTACTCCACGCAGCTTTGACTTAGCTGAGGTTAATCAACTCTTCAACACACAATCATTCAGGTACACACAACATTTCCCAATACCATAAGCAGAATTGTACGCAGTGGTTTATAAAGACTTTAGACCTTGATTCAAGTATAGTAGTATTGCAGAATTAATTACTGTTAACCCATAAATAACGGGACCAGACTAAAGCTAGTGCTACCACACCACCTGGGGATCAGCCAGGCTTGCGGCCTGTGTGTGTCTTAGCTGCTCAGTCATCTTTACTCTTCTGGGTAGCTTGCCATCCGTGTTGTCTTCATCTTTATCTTCCTCTTCATCATCATCATCAAGATTAAAAAGCCTGACCAGTGTTAAGTCCAAATCCAGCACACATCCTCTTCAGCAGCAGCAGCAGCAGCACAGCATCACATCATCCGAACAGGCAGGTAACAGCTTCTTCTTCAGTTGGAACGTGACATAAGAGTTTGTCCGGCTTCCTCTTCAGTCACTGTCTTCCCACTGTTGCAGTGAAGCTCAGGCTTTCTGCTTCAGTCCTCTCGTGTCCGTATATCTCTCTGTAGTCGTGGATGTGTGAGTAGCAACGTACCGTGAGTAGTGGACGGCTGCCTGGCTGGCGTGCTCTGTGAGCCAGGTGCGTTTTCTTCTGTCACCGGGGGAAAAGAGACGGCCCCTGAGTGACGTAAAGCGGCCTGATTGGCTCCGCCGGCTCAGCTGACCTGACCAGCTCCTGTGCTGGTGGGCCAACCATGACTTGCCAGGAGTTAACTTGTCACTGGCGTTACACGTTGTCACGTAAATAACAACTTCCAGCACTTAAATAGGTCATAGCACAAAACAGCAGCATGTCAAGTGACTTTTTACTTTTATTATGTTCAATAAAATTGTATTTTCCTAAATCTTGAGACACTTCATATGTAAGCTAGACAGACATTTCACCTGCTCATTACTGTGCACAAATGTACTGTATGTACCTAGTCCTAAAGAGCCCTTCTGGTGCCAGTATACATAGAAACATCCCAGCAGGCTGTGCTTTGCAAGCATACAAAAAAGTTTCACGCATGTGAAAATTATTTTTCATGCATGTGCTTCACCTCTGCTGCTACAACTCCATCCTAGGGGAAACACTGCTGTGTGCGTTTTGTGCAGCAGGTGGATGTGGTAGTCTACTGGTAGAGTAGAGAGAGAGCTAAGCAGCGTTGAAGTAGAGTAGAGTAGGGCAGAGAGATGGAAGCAAAATATATTAAACCCGGTGTTAATACAGCAGAACTGGAGAGAGGGGTGAAAAATAAATAGAGGTGGGCATGGCTCAGGTAGGGCGCAAAATTATAGAGATACAGTGTGAATAAAGATTACATAACATAAAAATAACTGCAGTCTTTGTTATTTGATAGCCACTTAAATTAAACAATTTTTATATGGCAAGTAAAAACTGACTTCGGGCAAGTGAAAAAAAACCTTAGCGTTGAACCCTGCAGGGCTGTCTGTGTTTATTGCTAAATTATCAGTAATGCAGTTAATCTCAACAAAATTATGATGTTGTGTCGATATAGATAGTGCTCCTAAATTTTGTGCTAGTGCTCCTAAAATTTTCAGTAAGGAGCGCTGGTGCTCCTAGTGGAAAAAGTTAGTCTGGAGCCCTGTACAGTGGAGACACACTAGAGTTCATTTGTAATTCTCCTTCTCAAAAGACAGTAGTTGCAATGTCTAAACAATTATACTTGTGAGATGAATGTAAAGTATATTGTAAAATAATTTCCACACAATCTCCCAGAGACGAACGTTAACGGAGCAGAGCAGTAATCAGCAACAAACAAGAACGGCTCACCGACACACACAACACAACTTGAACCAATTCTGTGGTGAAGAAATTAACTCTCTTCTCAGACTATTTCACCTCAAAAAGGCTGCACCCAGTCCCCGCACCATCTTGGCTTTTCTCGGAGCTAATGTGCAACAAAGGGGCTGCTCCCTACTGCTGGAGAATTACATGAACAACACAGGATGCTCTCTGCCTCCCCATCATTTTGCCATTCTCATACAGGCAGGAGGCTGTAAGGTGCTTTCAAATTAATTCATTAATGCAATGAACCTTTTCCAGCGCAATCACTGGACACTACGCCAGCATAAATGTCCCACAAAAGATTATGTGCAACTGCAGATTGATACAATCCAATCAGGCATTTTTAAAGTGAGATTTCAAAATGTCTAGATTGAAACGTAGCACTAAAGAAATAAAATTACTGCGAGCTTTTAATACATTGTGTAGATCTCCTGTCTCTTTTTTTTTTTTTTTTTTTTTTTTTTTTATAGTGCGCATGGGCCGCTGTGTATGCAGCCTGTTCTGGTCGCTTCTGCTTACTTTAACTTTGTTTTCAACTTTTTTCCTCTCTTCTTTATCTTATTTGTTCTGTTTTTACTTTAGTTATTTATTAAGCTACATCCTCTCTAATCATGCTTGTGTGGAGAGTTTTTGTTGTTTCGCTTGTGGTGGAATTGCTCCTTTTACTCTGCCACTCGACTGTCGCTCAGCAACACCTCATTGTTTACTCCAGGGATCAGCTGATGGAGCTGAAGCCGGCCGGCTTGGCTACAGTGATGGAGGATATCCCTGCTGAACTTTGGAGGAAAAGGATCACTATGGTGGCGGGAAGGAGCGAAACACTGGAGACTTATGGAGAGGAAGACATACAAGCCATGTCTCCCATCTATCATCGTGGGCAACGTGAGATCACTGGGGAATAAGATGGACGAGCTTACAGCACTTACCCGGAGTCATCAGGAATACCGGGAGTGTAGTCTGATGATTTTCTCAGAGTCTTGGCTACACATGGATGTTCCTGACCACAGTGTTTCCACCGTGGGTTTCCACACTGTCCGGGCTGACAGGGACTGCGCTAAGAGCGGTAAGCGTAAATGAGGTGGGCCTGCTGTTTATGTGAACAACAGGTGGTGCAATCCTGGTCACATTACAGTCAAAGACCGCATCTGCAGCCCGGATATTGAACTGTTAGCTATGGGCCTCCATCCTTACTATTTACCCCGTGAATTCTCACATGCTATTGTAGTGGCTGCGTATATTCCCCCATCTGCTAACCCGACGTCGGCATGTGACGTCATCCACTCCACAATAGCCGGACTACAGACTGCACACCCGAGTGCTCTCATTATAATCTCGGGTGACTTCAACCATGTCTCTATTAAAAAGACACTCTCGAAATTCACCCAGTATGTGACCTGTAAAACCAGAGAGGAGAAGAGCCTGGACCTGCTGTATGCTAATGCAGATCACAACTTGGTGCTTTTCACCCCCTGCTATGTGCCTCTAGTGAAGGGGCTGCCTGTGACCACAAAGACAGTGAGGACATGGTCAGAGGCAAGGCAAGGCAAGGCAAGGCAATTTTATTTGTATAGCACCATTCATACACAAGGCAATTCAATGTGTTTTACAAGAGAAAACATTAAAGGAACAATAGATCATTAAAAACAAAAGCTAAAAGCAAGACAATAAATAGTTAAAGACAGTGCAGAAAATGCATTTAAAAAGCAAACATAAAGCCAATGCAACAACAGACAAATATAAAAACAATAGCTACAGATTATCCTAACAATAAGTTACATATCTAGTTCACTGGTAAGCTGCAGTAAATAGTAATGTTTTAAGCCCTGATTTAAATGAGCTGACAGTTTCAGCTGACCTCAGATATTCTGGAAGTTTGTTCCACAGGCGGGGAGCATAGAAACTGAAGGCTGTTTGGGAACACTGAGTAAACCTGTTTCAGATGATCTGAGGGGTCTGGATGCTTCATAACATACAAGTAAATCAGAGATGTATTTAGGCCCGAGACCATTTACTGCTTTATAGACAAGTACCAAGATTTTAAAGTCTATCCTTTGATACACAGGAAGCCAGTGCAGTGACTTAAGCACTGGTGTAATGTGCTCCACTCTCTTGGTGTTGGTGAGGACTCTGGCAGCAGCGTTCTGGACGAGCTGCAGTTGTCTGATTGATTTTTTACTCAGGCCTGTGAAGACACCGTTACAATAGTCCAGCCTGCTGAAAATGAAAGCATGAACAAGTTTTTCTGTATCTGGTTTAGACAGAAATTCTTTTATTCTTGCTATGTTTTTAAGGTGGACACGTTTCAGTGTCATGGCATCAAAGTGAGCACTGACTATTGATCTTTGTTCTTTGGGGCCAAAAACAACTATCTCAGTTTTGTCTGTGTTTAGTTGTAGAAAATTCTTCCACGATCCATCAATGCACTTATTTAGCAGATGTAGGGGACTGTAGTCATCTGGTGACACTGTTATGTAAAGTTGTGTGTCATCTGCATAAGTATGGTAGAAGATGCTATGATATTCCATAATCTGAGCAATAATCTATTCATATAGATGTTGAACAGAAGAGGCCCAGGAATGGACCCTGGGGGGAACTCCACATGTAATTTTTGTTCGCACAGATTCATAATTGCCAAGTGACACAAAGAAATCCCTGTCTTGTAAATATTTAGCACAGTGCCAGAAAGTCCCACAAACTTTTCTAATCTGTTGAGCAGTATCTTATGGTCAACTGTGTCGAATGCAGCACTGAGGTCCAGTAATACCAGAACCAAAATCTTTGATGCATCACTGCTCAGATGAATGTCATTTAAAACTTTTACAAGTGCAGTCTCAGTGCTGTGATGTGCTTGAAATCCAGACTGAAAGGCATCAAAGGAATTGTTTTGCTCCAAGAAGGTGTTAAGTTGCTGAAAAACAACCTTTTCAATGATCTTTCCTAAAAATGGTAGGTTTGATATGGGCCTGTAGTTATTTATTACTGAGGCATCCAGATTAGGCTTTTTTAAGAGAGGTTTAATGACTGCAGTCTTCAGGGCCGTTGGGAAAAGGCTGACTGAAGAGAACAATTGACTGTCTGTAGTATATCTGATGCTATGCAGTTAAAAACATCTTTAACCTTCCGGTCCCTGTCTGTAGCTTGTAGGCAGACTGTCAAGGCAGCAGGTAGTGGACCTAAGGTTTCTAACTATGTCTGTCAAAGTAGCATAATTTAATGGGTGAAAAAGTGCCAAATTAACTGGAGTAATCTTATGAGGCACTGGTGAAATAGCCACTGTGTTGGAGTTACAGACTGTCTGTCTTATCTTTAAAACCTTGTCTGTGAAAAAAGAAGCAAAGTCATCGCATGCCTTGGTGGATAGCAGTTCATGAGGGACTGACGCTGATGGGTTTGTTAGTCTGTCAACTACAGTAAATAAAGTCCGTGCATTGTTATTTTTGTTGATAATCTCAAAGAAAAAGGACTGCCGCGCCCTTTTTAGCTCCAAGTTATAGATGTGCAGACTTTCTTGTCATAATGAACCTGGAGTTTAGTTTTTCACCACCTGCGTTCTGCTTTTCTACATTCTCTTTTTTGAGCTTTTACCCGTGTGGCATTCCTCCATGGTGTTTTTTTCTTACCAGAGACAACTTTGACCTTCATGGGGGCAATATTGTCCATAATATTCAAAGCTTTAGAGCTGAAACTATGAACCAGATCATTGACAGAGACTGAGGGCAGAGGTGGTGTGGGTGTAAAATCCTGGTTAAATAGTGTACAGGTATTTTTATGAATGTTAAAATCACCCACTATAACAACGCAGTCAAAATCAATGCAAACAACAGACAATAGATTCGAAAAGTCATCAACAAAGTGTGCACTATATTTTGGAGGCCTGTAGATGGTTACTAATACTGCTTGACAGGAGGATCTCAACTGCAGTGCAACATATTCAAAACACTCAAACTTCCCATATGACAACTGTTTGCTCTGGTAAACATCCTTAAATAAAGTGGCTACTCCACCTCCTTTCTTTCGTTCTCTAACTGAGCTGATAAAATGGAAGTTTGGGGGGGCTGATTCAATAAGTACTGCTGCACTATTGTTTTCATTTAACCAAGTTTCAGTTAAAAACATAAAATCAAAGTTTCTCTTGATAATAAAGTCATTAATTAATAGCCAGCCTAATTAATTGCCAGCCAGTGATCTGATATTTAATAAAGCTAAGTTTAGTGTACTAACATTGTCTGACCCAGTCTGTGGCTGACGCATAACTGGAGTCAGATTAGATAGAGTAGCTGTGCACTTTGGGTACACATTGTTTTTCCTGATGCTAGTCAAAACTGGAATGACAGACCTTGGAGATGACTCTGGCTGATACTTTTCAATTTCAAGATGTGTCTGTCTCATCTCTGACAGGCACCTGAGTGATGGCGACGTTGGGTCCTTGGTGGTTCTGGTGAAGGGCAGGAGGGGGGTTGTTGGATCCCTGACTGGGACAGGGACATCCTCTGAATGCCTTGGGTGATGTGGAGCAAAGGGTCAGGTGAAGGGGGAGAGATGCAGGCTGTCTGTCTCTGTGCCCCATACTTGTCCTTGGCTCTTATCTGTCCATTCTTGTTTTGGTATGGCATTCCAAGAGCATGACGTAGGTTGGCCCCGAGTAGTCTGCATCCAGTGATGTTCGGATGAATCCCATCACGCTGAAAGCGATCCTTACAGTTCCAAAAGATGTTAAAATTGTCAATAAACTTTATCCCATGAGTGAAGCATGCCGATGTCAGCCATGTATTCAGGGCAAGGAGTCTGGTAAAAGACTCGATTCCTTTCCCCAGGGTTGGAATGGGGCACTCAGTCACTCAGTTTCTCCAGGAGCAGGGAAAAGTCTTTTTTCAGGATCTCAGAGCCAGTTTTTCTTCGAAGAATGTCAAAAGACCCAGCATGGATGATGATCCTCATGTTTCTTGGGTGTGTAGAGAGGATCACTAGCAACAACTTGGTTAGCTCCCTGACAGACGTGTCAGACACTGTCAGATTTTCAGTCTTTGCCATTCTTACATGCTTGGTTATTGAGTCTCCGATCAGGATGGTGTCTGGCTGATCAGGTGTGGTGTTAACATAGTTTTTTCTGGCCCTGGGTCTAGCAGTGGTTTTAATACCAGAGGTGTGACTGGCCTGCATGGCTTCAGTGTAGTTGGCATTGTCACACATTTCATTTAGAGCTAGTGCATCGTACCTGTTCTGTAGAGAGAGTTCAAGTGGAGGGGTGAGCGTAGGGGCTCTCTTGACTGATTTCCTGCTGGATTTGCCTTTGCGTCTAACGACGTCAGCCCAAGTCCTGGCTGGAGTTGATGCTTTTGTTCAAGCACCAGTCCTGTGCCAGTAGGAAGGGTCGTTAGGGAAGGCTAGTTTGGGAGCCTCTGCAGCTGATCCAGTGGTGTTAGGACATATCCATGGGATTGTGTCAGCCAAGTCAGCGATGGTATGCTCCACATTTGTTGTATTTCCAAATATAAAAGTCTGTCCATCAGCACCTTGTATGTTAGCTGCCACAGAGTCAATGAATTGCTCACTCTCATGAATTTGCTGTAGCGTTTCAATCTTCTTTTGAAGCTGCCTTATCGTCTCGGTTAGTCGCTCACACTCTGTGCAGCTCACAGATTTTGCCATCTTGTCCTTGTCCTAACCACAGGTTTCCAGTCACAGACACAGCAAAAGGCTTGCACTGTGCCTCGGCCCTGATCACACAGTACTAAAGTGGTGAAAAAGTGGTGAAAATATGGCAGTAGTCGTCTGTATCTTTCAAAAATTAAAGTCCCAATGCTTTATAAGTATCCAGGATCTACTTTCTGTAGCTTTTAGCAGGAAAAAAACAAGTATATCCACAAAAGAATGAGGTCCTCCGGCACCGGCCTTTTAACCATACCAAAACCCAGAACAAAAACCCACGGTGAGGCAGCATTTAGCCACTATGGCCCCCACCTGTGGAACAGCCTGCCGGAGAGCTTCAGGACTGCAGAGACTGTTGATATTTTTGATTAAAGACACACCTTTTTAATCAGGCTTTTAACTAATATTTTAAACTCTTCTTATGTTCTTATCTGGTTCTATCCTATTTTATGTTGCTGCTTTTATCTTGCTTTTTAAGATGATATTAATCTTAATAATTTTCTGTTTTTATTTATCACTGGTACTGTATTTATTCTATTTTATTTATAATCTTATGCATTTTACTTTTGGTACTGTATTTATGTATGTATTTATTTATTCTGTTAGTCCTATTTTATGCATTTAGTCTTTAGCTTTCAACTCCAGTGTTTCCTCAGGGGGGGTCCTCCACACTGGGAGCTGTGTCAGGTCTGCTAGTGGGGGTGCTGTCCTTGGGTCCCTTCGGCCTGGCCAGCTGGGGGTTCCTCCCTTCGATGTGGGGGTCCATCTGTCTGTCAGAGTCGGGGGGCCTGGGTGCTGGTCCCCACGATGGCACGGCAAAGGTGGCGTTTCCTTGATCCTCAGTGCCATGCCATGTCTCCCTATTGTGTGTGTTGTGTGTGTGCGTGTGTGCCTGTGTGCGTGCGTGTGTGTGTGTGTGTGTGTGTGTCTAGTATGGAGGGTGGGAGGGAGGGACTTTCTTTGTAATTGTTTTTCTTTCTTTAATTGTGTTAATTGTTTTCAATTCTGTAAAGCACTTTGTGTTGCATGTCCGTGCAGGAAAAGCGCTCTACAAATAAAGTTGATTGATTGATTGATATCATGAAAACCCTGGAGAGACTCGTCCTGGAGCAGCTCAGGCCTATGGTCAGGCCGCACCTGGATCCCCTCCAATTCGCCTACCAGCCCCGGATTGGAGTTGAGGATGCCCTCATTTACCTGCTGAACCGTGTCTGTGCCCACTTGGACAAGCCGGGGAGCAATGTGAGGGTCACGTTCTTTGACTTCTTCAGTGCTTTCAATACCATCAGGCCTGCTCTACTGGGTGACAAGCTGACGGCGATGCTGGTGGATCCCCCCCTTGTGTCCTGGATTGTGGATTACCTCACTGGCTGACCACAGTAACACCGGGGCCCCACAAGGGACTGTCCTCTCTCCTTTCCTCTCCACCCTTTACACCACGGACTTCAGCTACCAGACAGAGTCTCGCCATCTTCAGAAGTTTTCTGATGACTCTGTTGTCATTGGATGTATCAGCAAGGGTGAGGAGACTGAATACAGGGCTGTGGTGGATAACTTTGTCTCATGGTGTGAGCTGAACCACCTGCAGCTCAACACAACAAAGATAAAAGAGCTGGTGGTGGATCTGAGGAGAACGAGGACACCAGTGACCCCAGTTTCCATCCTGGGGCATAACGTGGACATCGTAGAACACTACAAGTATCTGGGTTTGTTCATCAACAATCAATTGGACTGGACTAAGAACACTGAAGTCCTTTACAAGAAGGGACAGAGCCGGCTCTATTTTCTGAGGAGGCTCTGCTCCTTTAACATCTGTTGGAATATGCTGAGGATGTTTTATGAGTCTGTGGTGGCCAGTGCTATTCTGTTTGCGGTGGTGTGCTGGGGCAGCAGACTGAGAGTAGCCGATGCCAACAGACTCAATAAGCTGATCAGAAAGGCCAGTGACGTTGTGGGGGTGGAGCTGGACTCTTTGACAGCAGTGTCAGACAGGAGGATGCTGTCGAAGGTGCGGGCGATACTTCAGCATGGCTCTGACCCTCTCCACAATGCTCTGGTTGAACAGAGGAGCACCTTCAGCCAGAGACTGATTGCTCCTAAATGCACCACTGAGCGCCACAGGAAGTCATTCTTACCTGTGGCCATTAAACTGTACAACTCCTCCCTCTGATGATCGGACTCATTTGGCTGTTTATAAAACAAAACAAACAATATAACTACTCATTCTCATTTCATTTATAACGCTACAACCATTTCATTGTATACTGTATATATTTCAGATTGTCTACTTTACTATTTTATTATCTATTTTTATTTTTATTGTCTACTTCAATATTTTATTTTATTTTAATGTGTACTTTAATATTGTATTTATTTATTTCATGGTATATTTTAGTATTTTATTTATATCTTCATCTTTATCTCTTGTTTCCATTCATGCTGTATTTCTATTTCTACTTTGCACGGAGCATTGGAAGGAGGAGGAGGACTTAGAGAGGGTGTACCGTCAAAGGACATCCTATTAGGGCATGACAGAGTTGGAATGCAGGTGAGCCACATGAATAATGACTGGAATACCGCCGTCGTCGTTGTCTTGCCGTCCTCCGCTTATCCGGGTCCAGGTTGCGGGGGCAGCAGCCTCAGCAAAGAAGCTCAGACAGTCCTCTCCCCAGCCACTTTTGTCAGCTCTTCTGAGGGAACCCTGAGGTGTTCCCAGGCCAGCCGGGTGATGTAATCCCTCCAGCGTGTCCTGGGGCGGCCCCGAGGTCTCCTCCCGGTTGGACATGCCCAGAACACCTCCCAAGGGAGGCGTCCGGGAGGCATCCTTACCAGATGCCCGAACCACCTTAACTGGCTCCTCTCGATGCGAAGGAGCAGTGGCTCTACTCCAAGTCCCTCCTGGATGTCCGAGCTCCTCACCCTATCTCTAAGGCTGAGCCCGGCCACCCTGCGGAGGAAACTCATTTCGTCTGCTTGTACTTTTGATCTCGTTCTTTCGGTCACTACCCAGAGCTTGTGACCATAGGTGAGGGTTGGAACGTAGATTGACCTGTAAATCGAGAGCTTTACTTTCTGGCTAAGCTCCCTTTTCACCACAACGGACCGGTTAAGCACCTGCATCACTGCTGATGCCGCCCCAATCCGCCTGTCAATCTCCCGCTCCATCCTACCCTCACTCGTGAACAAGATCCCGAGATACTTAAACTCCTCCTCCTGAGGCAGGACCTCCCCCCAACCTGGAGAGGGCAATCCACCCTTTTTCGGCTGAGGACCATGGCCTCAGACTTGGAGGTCCTGATTCTCATCCCAGCCGCTTCACACTCGGCTGTGAACCGTCCCAGCAACAGCTGGAGGTCACTGTTCGATGGAGCTAGGAGGACCACGTCATCCACAAAAAGCAGGGATGAGATCCTCCCGTCACCGAACCTGACACCCTCCACCACTCGGCTGTGCCTAGAAATTCTGTCCATAAAAGTTATGAACAGAACCAGTGACAAAGGGCAGCCCTGGCCAACCCTGTCCAACCCTCACCGTGAACAGGTCCGACTTACTGCCGGCCACGCGAACCAGACTCGTACTCCTTCGGTACAGGGACTGGATGGCCCTTTGCAAAGGGCCACAAACCCCATACTCCCAGAGCACCCCCCACCGGATGCCCCAGGGGACACGGTCGTAAGCCTTCTCCAAATCCACAAAACACATGTGGACTGGTTGAGCGAACTCCCAGCCCCCTCCAGCACCCTGGTGAGGGTAAAGAGCTGGTCCACGGTTCCGCGTCCCTGACAAAAACCACATTGCTCCTCCTCAATCTAAGGTTCAACTATCAACCGGACCCTCTTCTCCAGCACCCTGGAGTAGACCTTACCGGGTAGGCTGAGGAGTGTGATCCCCCTGTAGTTGGAACCCTCTGGCCATGTCCAACGTAATTGTCATTTCATGTTGTACTCTTTTTCATTACACAGGAACAAATGACATCTATCCCCTGATGTGGTCCAAGTGGTGACGTGCATCGTGGTCTCTGATGCGCACCCCGGGGGCACCTGTGCTCCTCCTGTTGCTGTAAAGGTGACAGTGGCTCTGACCTTCTTCGCCACTGGGTCTTTTGTAGAAGCGAAAATCGGTGCCTGGATGTGGGCCCGAAGGCTCCCGAACTCGTCCTCTACTTCTCTTCAACTTGTTCTCTCTGCATCAGTTTAGTGTCTTAGGTTCGTCTGGCTGGTACTCACAGAAAACACTGGAGACCAATGGAATCTGGTGCAAACGAGTTCAGTGTGTTCACAGACTTCAACACATACAACTCAATGAGTCAAGCTCCGGAGCAGGACTGAAGACCCTCTGTCTGCGCTCTCCGTTTTATGCTGGTGGAGATTCGAGAGAATCTCCGCCCTTTTCCTTTCGTCTTTCCTACCCACTGGTGGCAGGCCTCTTTGCCTTTGTTCAGACATGCCCAGACATGTCTTAATGGTGTAATCTTTTTCTCCCGGCCTGGAAATCCCCAAACTCTCCCACCATTAGGTTTGACCTCAGGTTCACCTTATTTAAAAAAAAAAAAAAAAAAAAAACTACATAGACTTGAGTTTCTGCCCTTATGCAATATAAAGCCTTAGTGTGTGTGTGTCTATTATTACACTCCAGGCAGTACATGGTATGTTATGTGTGTGTGTTTTCAATATATGAATACATAACTTGTGTAAAAGTGTTTGCCATACATGAACACATAAAAACATTGTTACATGAACTTCAACCTTAATCAACTTATGCAGAATAAAACATTTGCCTGGTTAATGATTAAATCTTACACTGCACTTTCCAGCACACCGTGGCGGCGGGGATCAGTCGGAGAGCTGTCAGTTCGGCTGTACATGCAGTGACGGTTCTCAGTGTATCCGGACAACATTGATTTACAATTGTGGTGACCTCCTCCCAGGCTACCTTTGCATTATCAGCCCGTGGAGGTCTGCAGTGCATTTAAGGGCGAGAAGAGGGGCTCATGTGATTGGTGTGATGTGAATCAGCTGTGTAAAACCCACTCCACACCTTCTCTCCTCCCTCTTTCTGACTTGCGCAGGTAGGAGGGACGGAGGTGGGAAAGAGGAGTAGCTGCGCCAGCGCGCACGGTGTGCCAAACTTGCAAAATCCACCTGGCCACACCCAGTTGGCGAAGCGCAGGTGCGCTGCACTCCGCCTCATCTGGTCTGCGAAACTAGAGGCCAGTATGTTAAGGTACTCAGAATCAAGCTTGTGGCCTTCTCCCTCCACCATTATCCCTTCCTCCTATGAGGATATTCCTGTCCTCCCATGTATATGGTATTCAATAGACAAAATATTATCTTTAAAGCAACAGAGCTGCTTTGTCCAAAGCAATGGTAAGGATGGCAGGAGTTGTCTACCCTTAATCTAATTTGGTGTTATTTTGATAGTATTTTCATAATAACATTCCACTCATTGCTGAGTTGTGAAAATATGTGACACTGTAGTCCAATGTGGCAAGAAACAAACATTTAGACAGTCATACAGGTTCATAAAGATTTGAAACAACCAACTAGGTGAGCCACATTTATGTGGAAGAAAAGTAAAGTTGTTAAATCAACTTTCTGTTTTGAACATCCATCAGTACGCAGACTTAATGGTGTTACATTTATGTCACCAGTCACAAGCGTGATAAAAAAATGCTCATGGGCACATTATATTATTTCACACATGCAGATATTTACTGCTACTCACATGTTACAAGTCCCTGCACACCTATTCAACATTCATTCATTGTACAGGCTGAAGTGAACAAGAAACAAAACATAGAGAGAGGCAAAGAATGGCAACTGTGTGCTTGCAGCAAAGTGCTGAGGGGCACACACACTCTCACAGGTTCCCACTTTTCTTAGAGTTGAGTTCTGCTTGCTTGCATTAATCAACCTGACTTTTGACAAATTGGAGAGTAAACCAAGGGAGGCATTGGACCTCTTATGATTGGTCACTTTCAGTGCAGTCACACCTACACAGACCTCCTTATACCTTAATTGACAGCTATTGTTGTAGGAAAGCTGGAGGTGGTGCAGAAAGAAGAGGAAAGATGTTCGGTCTTTAATGACAAAGTATCCCAATATCTTGCCATATATGTTTCTATGTCCATCCTGGTATTGGTATATGTGCGATATTCGCAGCTACTTGTACAGCTCTCTGTTGTTAAATTGGTGTGGACATGTAACACAAGTCTTTATGGGGTGCCGTTTGTAAAGTGGCTCACGCCTAAAATAACTTCAACATTTTTCCACATTTAGCTTTAAACAATGTTTAAAAAAATGTTGTGAATTTTTTAACATCACCTTTTACCACATTTACAGCAATATTTGTTAACTTAGAAATATATTAAATAGTCAAATCTAAATATTAAATGTGGCACCTAAATGTTAAATCTAAATATTAAATCTAAATCTAAATGTTAAATCTAAATCTAAATCTAAATGTTAAATCTAAATATTAAATCTAAATCTAAATCTAAATGTTAAATCTAAATCTAAATCTAAATGTTAAATCTAAATATTAAATCTAAATCTAAATCTAAATGTTAAATCTAAATCTAAATGTTAAATCTAAATATTAAATCTAAATCTAAATGTTAAATCTAAATGCTAAATGTTAAATCCAAATGCTAAATTTAAATCTAAATGTTAAATCTAAATCTAAATGTTAAATCTAAATATTAAATCTAAATCTAAATGTTAAATCTAAATCTAAATGTTAAATCTAAATGTTAAATCTAAATCTAAATGTTAAATCTAAATATTAAATATATAAATCTAAATGTTAAATCTAAATCTAAATGCTCAATCTAAATGCTAAATCTAAATCTAAATGTTAAATCTAAATATTAAATCTAAATCTAAATGTTAAATCTAAATCTAAATGTTAAATCTAAATCTAAATGTTAAATCTAAATGCTAAATGTTAAATGTTAAATCTACATCTAAATGTTAAATTTTAAATCTAAATGTTCTGGGTGAAACTAAATATTAAGCTAATTTGCAAATTCACACCGCCAGTCACCGGAAGTACCAAAATAAAAGCTTGAGATGGTCAGACTGTGTTTATAGAATCAAATAACAAATTAAAACCAACTTATCGGGGGAAATGAACTTGAACATACATTAGCGTGATAATAACTACATAAAATAACAAAAAACATGTTTGGAGAAAGTTTATTAGACGTGTACTTTGAGTTGTTAGTGTCCCGGGTGAAAGTTAGTGGTTGTTGGAGTTAGTCCTGCTGCCTTTACCCCTGGCCCTGACACCACCAGGCACCATTAAACCAGCAACCAGCTGGATATCATGCCAATGTAAAAGGATGACTTTTTTCATTTCATTTCATCTGAAGCCAGAGGCCACTGCCCATGCGCCACTTTTCAACAACTTCAGAGTGAGACTGGGTTGATACATTGTCACTGTGCACCCACATGAGGGAAACTCCTCTGATGAATACAGTATAAAATATTACCTAACCATTACTAATAATGGCTAAGTCCCAAATTATCCCACAAGTCCATTGGAAAAAGTGCAGTTGATTGTCCCTTAGTCAAAGCTAGGTACTATCATGCATTGCTCAGACAGCTACAAAAATAAGCAAAATTAGAACACTACAAGATTAAAAAAGGTCATAGGTCATGTCTAAAATATTTATTTTTTGAAATTCTTTAGCATAGCAGATGTGCACACATGAAAAATGTTTAAGGCAGGTGCTTCTTGCAAGACTGCAAAGCTTAAGCCTGTTTCTTTTTCCTAAACGCAACCACATGCTTCTGTTGCCTAACCCCAACCATGTGCGTGTTGGCTAAACATAACCACGTGCATTTGTTGCTGAAGGAAAAAAAACATTGATTTGTAGCACTTACCAAAGTAGTGCATTTATTTTGAAAGAGACTGAATGCAGACTTTACATTTCTTGTAAAAACACAAGTGTGTTTTCTATTACAATGCATGTAATAGGCATACACTTGACACGGCGTCCCAGAATAACTAACACACCCAGGGTACCTTGCACCTCATATGTGGAGGTGGAAAGTGTACGACCAATTGTGATGAGATCGGACTGAGAATGTGTTGGTTTATATAGCATATTTAATGTTTAGTAAATTTTGAATAAGTAAATTATTTCAGACGCAGCTGGAAACAGTTGTAACAAGAACATTAAGTGGCATGTGGAATGTACTTCATCTTTATTTCATTTATGTTATTAAGGCATGAATAATCCAGCTGAGGACAGCATGAACTTTGAGCACTCTATCCACAAAACAAAGCTGTACTTGCTTAGAGTGGTCTTTTCTGCTGTCTTAAGTTAATTATTTCAGTCTTGTTCTCTTTATCTATTCCTGCCGTTGTATCCCTTGCTGTCAACCTTGTCTACTAGAAAAGCTTGTTCCATCTCAGGATGTTTCCCCTCACCCTACCAGGAAATTTCAGCCTCTCCAGACAGAACTTTGATTTTATTATTTATCACTCCTGTCTTCCTTTGATCTCTCCCATACTGGCGGCAGTAGCTCAGCCCATAGGGACTTGGGTTGGGAATCGGAGGGTCGCTGGTTCAAGTCCCCACGACCGCTCGGGGTGCCTGACCAAGGCATCTCTCCACTTTGTGCATGTATAGGTCCTGTTTCTGCGTGTGTGTATTTCGGACCTGTGTGTTAATGACAGCAGAGTGAAAAATTGAATTTCCTCTCGGGGTGATTAATAAAGTATATTAAATAAATAAAAATATTGCTGCCAACTCACAACTTTGCATCTGCCTTTTCCTTCCTTGTCATATATGATCATCATTTTGTATTCTGCCTCAGTCGTCTGTCAATCCAACCTGCCCAGGTCTGAACACCCACCCAGTAAGCAAAATTCCTAGTCTTTCTGACCTTCCCCTTCTTTCTTCTCCATCATCCTATCTGTCCTGCAGCCCCTGTCATTTTGCTCTCCTTCAGCACACACTGCCTCATCCCCTTTTCATTTATATTCCTGTGACTTTGTCCCTTTCCTCTGGGGCTTGACCAGTCCATCCCCAGCAGACCCCAACAGTAGATGTCTAAGGCGTTACAAATCACAGGAACAAGCTTAGGCCTGTGGCAAGCAAAGGAAAGCAGCACAAAGAATGCCTGGCTCTCAGTTTCAATCTTTCTTCTTCTGTCTGTATCTAATGCAAAATCAAATTTATGTCATCTCAAAATCTAATCCTCCACCGAGGCCGGGTCTACACAGGGGCAAGAGAGGGGAATGCCCCCTTAAACAAATGTCTTGAACAAGAAAAAGTCACAAAACAGAAAAGTTTTCTCATCTATCTCCACTCCACTCCGTGCTGTGTGCCGGGTGTGTGTGAGATCTACTGTCTGCAGTCGGCAGAGACCCTCTCCCCAGTAAACACCAAATCAATGTTTAGTATGCAAATGAGCCACAATGCAACGGCGTCAGGTTTCTCAGTCGCAGTGAGGCAGAATGCAGCAGTAAAGTGAAGCTCCGTTAAACTCGTCGTAGCGTCTTGTGTCGTGAGATACTTAATAGCCTATATAGTTAACAACAAAAAAACAAAAGTAAATATAGCAGTGTGAGCATAGAGTGTGAGCCTGTCAGTACGAACATTCCTTTAATCACACAAGCACAGTGGGAGATGAGTGCTTGCCGCATGTCACATACTGAGGACAAATGCCCTGTGTGTGCCAGACCCCTACATAAAGCCCCGCCCAGCCTCTAGTTCTGCACACTGTTTTTTGATAATCACAGTGATTTTTACAAAGCTTTTATCAACTTTTCACTCCTGCATCTTTCAGCAGCTCAAATGAGAGTGGAGTGAAGAGAAATCTGTTAAATTGCTAAAATTGCTAAAAACAAACAAACAAAAAACAACAAAAAAGATTAAAAAAAATCAAAAATAAAATAAAATGTTTGCTCTAGCCAATATCTGTTGTGTTTGTTAGTTCTGTTAGTTTGAGAAGTTTTTTTTTATCAGACTAGCTTTGGTAAATAGCCTACTGGCTATAATGAGGTTATTGTAATTATTAGGTTCAAATTTATTTCATATGCCTAGATGCCTAATTGCCATCCAATAAGATAAATCCTGAGAGACTGGGCGACGAGGTGTGACCCCAAAAAACATCAATTGCCTCCTGCGAAATGCACTGTGACACCTGCCATAGCGCCGGTCACTGAATGTTGATAGTTTGTCCGAGTGAGTGGAGGGGGGCGTGGCTTAGCCATAGGTCAATTCCATGTAGAAAACACTGTTATCAACAACATTAATGCATTTCCTCACAGTCTCTCTTGACTGCCTGACCCTTGCTGTAACTTAACTCTTTCCCTCCTGCACATAGCGACCAATGCTTCATCACCACAACACCACAGAGACAGTAACAGATGAGCGTTATGGTTGTTCACTGTTCACAATGATTATTCACATAGCACCTCTGTTAAATCCGTGAATGCACTGTACTTGTCAAAATCACAGTCTGATGCAGAGTCACACTCAGCAAGGAAGCATGGCCAAGCGTGATGCTAGCAGAGCTGCTCCCCTCCAAATCCACAGAGGGCAACACAGAGGATAAGTTCCCTCAGTATAAGAAAGGGAAATTAGACACCCCAAAAAATTGTCATCCATCATAATTCAATCCATGACCTAATTCTGAGTCGGGTACACCCGTAGCATATATATATATATATATATATATATACACATATATATATATATATATATATATATATATATATATATATATATATATATATATATATATATAACCTAAATGAGAGGGGGAGGTGAGGTGCTCCACTGTGTCTCAAGCAGGTGAGAGCAGCCTCTCTGCTGTACTTTTAGCACCAGGGAAAGCCCAGACTCCACTATGGTTACTCTCTGGGTGATGACATAGAAAGTTTTCTTGATATACTTCATGTTTTTGATAATTGAGACATTAAATTAAAACATGCTTGCAACCACTGCCTTTTGTGAATATGAATTACAGAATGGGCTAACTCTAGTGCTGAAGATTCTCCTGGTGCTACACTGCCCTTACAGTTGAGTTTTGACTCTTTCCTTCTGTCAACATCACATTATTAATAACCATTTAGATAATCCATTATTGACATTTGTAAACTGATACCAAATGGTCCCTAAGAATCAATTTTTTCCACTTCACTTCTACAACCACCATAATTCCCCTGCTGCATAGAACACTACATAATGCCACCAGGGAGGAAGGACTGTTAGATTTCATATCTGACCACGAGGCCCTGAGGTCTAACAGACTTACACTTCAGAAGGTCCAATTATTCTACATAATAATTAGCCACATGCTTCAGTTTGTTTGAGAACTGATGGAAGACTCAGTTCAGTTTGTCAACTTGTTACCTATAATAAGGTTCTATAGAAAAAGGATGTAATTTATTTAATTATATATACATTTATTGCAATAATAATGTAAAGCTGCAGTTTAGAAAGCTAGTATATATGATGCTTCATGAAAAAGTAGTATAATTAACATAAATAAAATTACTACAAACCAGAGCTTCCTGTAAGTCCTGGTGGTCTGGGGTACTGGATTAGTAGCCCACTTTGCCCAGTTGTTGCTTCACCTATACAAAACACGCTTTCATACCTCACCATGCCTTCCATGCACTGCCACAATATAGGCTAATGTCAACCCCAACTGGGAGTGTAAATGGTGCTCTGACATTCTGCCAGGATAACTTCTGCATCAGATCTGCACTGTGGAGCTCTCCTATCCATCAGAGAAAAAACAGAGGACTGTGTCACCTGCTCACAGCTTTAATGACACTTAGGGGGCACACTGGGGGCTGTGGTTACATGGGAGGAGAATCACTCAAGCAGAGTTGGACCATGATGGCACTGAGCCATAGACCACTCAGAAGGTCACAGTTCACTCTGTACGTTAATTAAAATGGCTTCGAAATCACTTACAGGAGGGCTCCCATGGGTGACTGTGGTGTTTTATTTTATCTGATGAAAAGAATGATTCTGCCAATAGACCTTTTTCACAGAAGATGTTTTGACTTTCCATAGTAGGAAAATCACAGGTGAAACTGATAACATTAACAATGGCTCAGTTCCAAGAAGGGTCCCAGTAAGCATGCACAATACCAGGACCTCCACTAAGTGGAGTGCAGTCATTGTAATGTTACTGAATACACCTGCACATTTCCTACAATGACAAGTCAAAATATCTGCTGTAAAAAAGGTCTATTGCTACATCTGGTTTAAAGTGTATTGTCAAGTACTCAGCAGTGAAAAAACTCTGACATACTGATCATCAGTAAACATTTAATATTCCTAATGGACAAATATGTCTTGTACTGGTAATATTGGGACCCCCTTGAAAACGAGATGATACATCTCAAGGGGTTGAGCCTAAGAAATAAATTTCAATATAATAACTTATAGCACCTAAGTGTCACCCACCATAAAGTGGTGGTCAGCGCAGCGCAACTGTCATTACCAGTTTCAGACTGACACAGTTGTCATTTTCACAGCTAACACCCACTCTGTACTTGCACTCATCTGTGTGCCTGTGAGCATCTAGGTCTTAAAATGACGTGTGGTCAGGCGCATTGTTGGCACATTGCTGTAAGGAGGCAGCAGAAAGTGATTGGGCCATTGACCAATAAAAACCTGGTCCAAAGTGAAACACAGTATTTTCCTGCTTTTTAAAGGGCGCATTATTAAGATATTATGACACGACTACTTAGGCAGGTTCACAACAGGCTTACTGCTTTAAACACAAACAGGTTTACAAGCATAGCTGTCAAGTCTCCCGTTTTGGCCGGGAAACTACCGTATTTTACCCCTCTTTCCCACCGTCCCCCCATATTAGTATTTTCCCGTAAAAAAAAAAAAACATTCCTCTGCCTCTCCAAACTGAACTCTGTCACTAGCCTCGCGAGAACTGCCACCTGCAGTAGCCTAGGTGGCAGTTGTTGCGAGGTTAGTGTCAACAGCGGGTCTGGTTGACAAGTGGATATTTTAGATTTCCTGTACACCCAGGGACGGGTTTTGCTATGGGCAATGTGGGCAATCGCCCAGGGCACAATCTATGTGAGGGTGCACAAGCGCCCTCCAAAAAAACAAAAAAAAAACAAAAACAAAACTCGCCAGTTTTCTAGACTACCGCTCATTTCCACGTCAAGTTAGTGTAGTGGACGCTGGGACGCCCCTATTATCACGTTTCACCCAGCAGCAGAAAGGAAAGGTGAATCCTGGCGGTTGTGGGTTGAACGAGGGTCACAGACAGGAATAAGGCGGAGGCTCATTGTGCTCTGCGGCGCAAGATAACGGCTTACCGGCGACAGAGAAGTCCAACTCCAGGTCCAGTAATTTCCTCTTTCCTTTGTTGTCATGACTACCCAGAAATACCTGGACAACCGAGCCGTGGCGGCACACAGGTATGTGACGTGTCAGAGGAGAAATGAGCCGTTCAAATTTCTCTCTTGTGGCAGTTAACAGCCCACAAACCTCACCGCACTTTAGGGACTGTTCTTTACTTATGAAGGGACTGTCAGGGGAAGAGGGTGGCTGGTTGATTTTTATTTAATTTTTTTATTTTATTTTGATCCCCCCTATGTTAATCACTTATTGAAGCTGTTTTTGAAGGTTGAATAAGTCAACAAGTAATTTATTCCACTGAAATATCAGTGATGTATTATAGAAAAGTAATTGATCTTTTTCTAAATGACAAAAGGCACATCTGCCTAATTTTTGCCATGGTATCGTGATACTACTCAGAACCGTGATACTTTCAATGGTATCATTCTGCGGCGGGCGCCGAAAAATTTCCCTTATTTTCAAATCCAAAACTTGACAGGTATGGTTACATGTGGGTGAAATAACATAAATTTAATAATTACTCTATTTATAATTACTCTCCTTTACCGTCATGCTTTCAATGTGTACAAAGCACTAGTCTCATATAGCCAGCTGGAAGCAGACGGGTTTTCCGCGCACTCATTTATTTGTAAAGGGCCACGACAATCTGGTCTCACAAGTTGTTGAAAACAGGAGTTTGGTCAGTGACTTCCAGCGTCAGACACTGACAAAAAAGCCATCCTTTCACATCGCATGATCGGTGGGGAACGTGGCAGGAAAACTATGAAAGTTAAGGTGGCAGAAGCCCAAGTAGGGTGGGACGTGTAGTGGATGGGTCCAACAACTACCAATTGTCACCCAGGAGGCCTGTGTTTGCTTCCCGTAAGATTGTAAAGCCAAACCCTGTCCTTTTTTGATGAGATCGGAGTTAGACTGTGTTAGCCATGATCAAAACATCTGCCGCCACAAATAGATTTTCTATTTACAAAGCAGGACCATTCATTAGGAGCACTATTGAAAGGTATGTACCATTAATTCAGTTATTCACTGCACCACACCCGCCAGACCATTACACACCACGAAGCGCAGAGCTTACTCTGGGCAAAGACATCAGGTGCACTCAAAGCGAAACTTTACTGTTTATTCTGCCAGGTCTACAAAATAATAATAATAGTAATAATACATTTTATTTGTAACGCACTTTACGTTATAAAATAATCTCAAAGAGCGAAAATACAATTCATAAAAACAATAATAAAATTCAACACAAGTACGCTTTTTTAAAAAGGTGGGTTTTCAAGCCACTGCGGTGCCCTCAGGTGCTCTGGTAGGGCATTCCACAGACGGGGAGCTGCAGAGCTGAAAGCCCAATCCCCCATGGTGTGGAGCTTGGTCCTGGGGGTTTTTAGATGTAGGTGCAGGAGGAGCGGAGGGAGCGTGATGATGTCTGAGTGAGAAGGTCTTTAAGGTAGGAGGGGGCAGTTCCATGGACACATTGGTGGGTGAGAAGGGAGACCTTGTATTCAATATGGAGTCAGTGGAGTGTTTTGAGGATGGGAGTGATGTGATTGAATTTTTGCACCCTCATCAGGACCCTCGCAGTGCTGTTCTGGATGTATTGGAGCTTTTGAATGCTCTTGCTAGGGATCCCGATGAGGAGTGCATTGCAATAGTCCAGCCTGCCTCCGTGATGGACGGAGTTTGGTGATGTTGTGGTAAAATGAGGTCTTACAGAGTTGCTGGATGTGGGAGTTGAAAGTGAGGTGAGGATCCATTTTTACGCCAAGATTGGTGACGACTGGAGATAGTGGAAAGTCTTGACCAGAGAAGGTGATGCTGGTGATGGTGGAGGTTCGGACCTGGTGGGGAGTGCCGATTAGGATGGCCTCAGTCTTGGAGCTGTTTAGCTGAAGAAAGTTGAGCTTCATCCACGCCTTTATCTCCTCCAGGCAGGTGGCGAGGGTGGCAGATGGCAGGGGTGCAGAGTGGCTCGGGTCGGCTTTCAGATAGAGTTGTGTGTCGTCTGCATAGCAGTGGTATAACAGCCCATGCCAATTGATGATGTGACCAAGTGGAAGCAGATATAGTGTGAAAAGGGTTGGTCCTAGCACCGAGCCCTGGGGAACACCGCAGGTGATGATGTGGGTGTCTGATTTAGCCTTTTCCAAGGCAACATGCTCAGTCCTCCCAGTGAGATAGGAGGAGAACCAGTTGTGGACGGAATTGGAGAGGCTGATGGTGTGAAGAGGGTGCAACAGGATGTTGTGGTCGACAGTGTCAAAAGCTGTGGAAAAGTCCAGGAGAATCAGAAGGGATGGGGAGCCGGCATCAGCCGTAAACAGCAGTTCGTTAGTCACCCTAACCAGTGCTATTTCTGTGCTGTGGCCATGCCAGAAACCAGACTGAAATGTTTCATAAAGACAGTTAATTTAATTAATTTTGAGATGGTTGTGGAGTTGAGCAGCCACTACTTTTTCCAGCACCTTTGAGACAAATGGAAGGTTTGAAATGGGTCTGTAATTAGCAAGGACATCTGGATCTAATGTGTGTTTTTTAAGCAGTGGGAAAGGCTTGTATGCTATTTACAGAGATAGCACTGGCGATCTGAACCGGTCAGTGGCGAAAAAAGCACTTTTAATGCGCAAACGTATACAGGATGCATTTGCCCCCTGCATGGCTCCCTCAATACTGAACCAATTTTAGAACGAGCTGTACCTATTAATCATGCGCACACATACACATCGGGAAATAGGGCCCAGGTTGAAAAATACAGAAGTTATCCTTTAAGTTTCCTGTCAACAGTTGTTAGCAGAAAGCACAAAGTTTATCTGCTGCCTCTGCGCCTTTGATTTATTCACTGTGAGCTCCACTTTATATATTAATGTTATTTGCAATAACATTAACAACATAACATTATTTGCAAGTTGCACTGGTGCTTCATGGTTGCAAGATGTGACTAAATAATAACAGTATGAAGACCTGCACACACAAAAACACACACTTTATCTGCTCATGCTATCATTAATCTCACTAAGTTAAACTGTTAGCGTGGCACAATCAAATGTGATGATGTGAGATGAAAACACACTAAGGTCTCTCTTTATATTAATAATATTTGCAAGTCACTGTGGAGCTGCATGGATGAAAAATGCAACTAAACACACTGCCCAAAAAAAAATTACGGGAACAGTTCATTGTCACAGTATACACAGAGTCAGTTATGCTGCAGTGATATCAATCTGTCAATTTCGGAAGCACAAGGGATTGTGAATCAGTTTCACCTGCTTTGGTGAAAATGAAAGTGACAACAGGTGCAATGGAGAGACAAAAAACAACCCCCAAAAGGCGAATGGTTTTACATGTGGTGGCCACAGACAGTTGCTCGCTCCTTCCCCCTTCTCTAGTTTTGTGTTCTGCTAGTGTCCTTGTCACGAATCTTAGGGCTGTAGTCAACCAAAGAAAATCTTGGTCAACTAAAGTCGCATATTATCTTCAACTAATCGATCTAGTCGTAGGATTTTTTCCCACGACTAGATCGAAAACTGCACGTTAGTTTTTACTTCTGCGGTGGTGTGTCTGTCACTCTGCAGTTACACCTTCAAAACACTAGTCTGCCGCGGAGGACTGTGTTAAGTGCTGTAACATTTAGTTCAAATCAAACTTTATTTATATAGTTAATTCAAAACACACATTAAACATGGCTTAATAGAGACAGTTTCAAACACAAGTATACTGGCTTGACTATAAATCGCAGAATTGACAGACAAACACTTGTCTTATCTGGACACATTTCCCCCACCAATACAACATGCTAACGTTATTAGCACAAGTCTACGGCGTTTTACATTGTATAAATTAGCCTAGCGTCTAGCGATCTTTTCCTCTTCTCATATAAAACCAGGGACAACAGCAACATGTAACAAAGGTAACGGCACACAGTTTGGCTCCATTACAACTCACAACATTCACCGACAAAACAACTGTCTTATACTAAACACGTTTTCCAAGTAAATACAACATGCTAACGTTATTAGCTCCAGCCTTTGGCATTTTATATGGTAAACATTAGCCTAGTGATGAGGAGAGATTTTCTCTGCTCATATGAAGCCAGGATAAATCCTTAAGTATAAATCCCTTAAGGATAGATCACACAAAAGACTTAAAATGCTATTTTAGTGGAGGCTTTACTGTCTTCACAATTTATTGTTTCTTATCTGGGAAATACAAGTAAACATAAGCTTCGTTTCCACTGAGGGAAATGGTTTCAGCTTACAGAGATAGACAGGAGGTCTGCGTCACACTGAGCATGAGGGTGGGCGAGTCCAACTTTCTGTCAACATTTTCACAGGTAACTTAGCCTGTCCCCCCGCCACAGGAAATAGTGGATTAATCCTGGAAAACTGTTGATGTAGCACTTTTCTCATTATGAAAGTAACACAGCAATTATTCGACTAATGAGAATGTGGTCGGACGAGAGTATAGCGACTAAATAATTGACTAGTCGACAGGAGACTACAGCCCTAATCACGATTACACTAATTTAATTTTAATTTCTATTTATGCACTTATTTTAACTTATTTCATATCTATTTTAATACCACTTTATTATTGTTGATGAGGGGAAGTGTGGTTGCTGTTGTTGCGTTGTTGTTTTTTTAAATTAAATTCTCCTTCTGGGATGAATAAAGTGTTTTCTATCTATGTATCTGTCTACTACTGGTAGTATGAGGCGAAACCTGCAGCCCTATCAGGTCGCACAGGTAGTACAGCTCCTCCAGGATGGCACATTCATACATGCGGCCACAAGAAAGTTTGCTTTGTCTCCCATGCCGTCTCAAGAGCATGTAGGAGATACTAGGAGACTGGCTGACAGACAGACGAGGAGAGCTGGACAGGGCCGTAGAAGGGAATCAACCCAGCAGCAGGACCGACATCTGCTCCTTTGTGTGTGGAGGACACAAAGAGCCCTACAAAATGATCTCCAGCAGGCTACTGGTGTGTATGTTTCTGACCAAACTGTCAGAAACAGACTCTATGAGGGTGGCATGAGGGCCCCATGTACTCTGGTGGGACCACAGCAAGTGATGGCCTCATAAAGCCACATTAAGCATTTTCTTTATTTTCTGAGCCCACTAGATGGTGCTTTTTGTTCAACAAAAGGTTTAAAACGCACTGAATTGCCATTCTTTGAGCCTCTCTCTTTAATCCATCTAGTGGGCTCAGAACATAAAGAAAATGCTTCATAAGGCTTCATGAGGCCATCACTGCTCACAGCCCAGCACTGTGCAGCCCGATTGGCATTCGCCAGAGGTCACCATAATTGGCAGATCCGCCATTGGCGCCCTGTTCTCTTCACAGATGATAGCAGGTTCACACTGAGCACATGTGACAAGAGTGAAAGAGTCTGGAGACGCCGTGGTGAACGTTACACTGCCTGTAACAACATCCAGCATGACCAGTTGGGCGGTGGGTCAGTAATGGTCTGGGGAGGCATGTCCTTTGAGGGTTGCACAGACCTCTATGTCCTAGCCAAATGTACCCTGACTGATGATAGGTACCGGGATTAAATCCTCAGAGTGATTGTCAGACCTCACGCTGGTGCAGCCCTGGGTTCTTCCTGGTGCAGGACAATGCCCGGCCTCATGTGGCCAGAGATATCGGCAGTTCCTGGATGACAAAGACATTGATACCATTGGCTTTCTTGTTCCCCTGACCTAAATACAATTGAGCACCTAAGGGACGTTATGTATCCGTGCATCTGACACTGCCAGGTACTGCCACAGATTGTCCAGGAGCTCACTGATGCCCTAAACCAGGTCTGGGAGGAGATCCCCCAGGACACCATCCGCCAGCTCATCAGGAGCATGCCCAAGACATTGTCGGGAGAGCATACAGGCACGCAGGGCCAATACACAATAATGTGTCACATTATGAATTGCTGTGATAAAATTCACAAAAGTTAGATCAGCCTGTGATTTCAATTTTTTACTCTGATTTTCGGTGCGATTTTGAACCCAGCCCTTAGTGTATTGATTATTTTGATTTCCAATGACCCTTAATTTTTTTATCAGTGAGGTATGGTTAGCGTTCTGAAGCCCTGCAGATGAGAAGAGCCAGAGGAGAGAGCGAGCGAACAGTAACACCAAGGTGAGGCTCATGCTGGTGGCTTATAAATGTGACCATTTATACTCGATGTTCATGATACAGTCATTTTATACATTGTACATGGAACAACCCGCAATCATCCAGTATATTTGATGAGCCAGTCCTCACTACATTACTAATGGAATAACATACATTATTTTTTTTCTTTATTTCTCATTATTACAGAACTACTGTATACCTCCATCATTGCTACTATTGTCAGTTATTTCATCTATTTGTTTATTATTGTTTTTATGTCTTATTTAATACAACTACCCTCTAAATGAGTATATGGGTTTTTTTGTATGTATGTATTATTATTATTATTTTTTTTATTATGTCCTTATTTCCTTCAGCTGTTATCTACATGATTATTTATTTATTAATCCTTTATTCATTTAATATTTTTAAAATACTGCTGTTCTTCTCCAACATCATCATGCTACTAGAAAAGAAAGGAAATAACCTCAGGGTATGGGATAGCATTTTTTCTTAAACGCATCAGGATGGTGCCTTTGCAAGTGTTGCAGGTTTTTCTTGCTCAGCTGTTTTACACATATACACATAAAAACATAGACATGCCATATTTTAGGCTTTCTCCATTTGCCCAATGGATGTGTTTACAATTCAGCCTATGATTTTCATAAATAATGTAATAATAAATAATATGTGTTTATTCTTGTTTTTGTAATTTTCTCATTGTTTTTTACAGGCACTCTCTTCTTCTTTTTCAGTTGGTGCTCCTCCATCAGAAGTAAAAGCTTCCTGACTCATTTCCACCATCAAAGAGGATTAAATCCGAGGTGTGGAGATATTTTTTGAGAAATCGCAGAAATACTGCAAGGAATTAATGATGGTTTGATTATCACTAGCCTGTTGGTGGCAGTTTTTTTTTCTTCTCACATTTCACAAGCTGTGACCAGATACTTGCTAATTGGTCTCTTGCTCATTAACTTACAGTAGTGGATGTGATGGACAGTCCATGAGAATATTATGTAGGGCTATCCAACGATCCTGGATGGGTTTTTTGCTTTCTAGAATACCTGTTGATAAACTATGAAAAACATTCTCATAGGTGAAGGTGATATATTGTGTATTTCGTTTTTAAACACAAAACGAATATATGTATATATGTATCTAATATATATGGGGCATTCTACCCAATGTGTGCAAAGTTAAGCTTGAAATATTTTAAAATTTTGTATGTTTTATTTCCAAAACTTTGTACCTATATATACTGTACCATATGTAAAGGTCACATATCTAGTAAAATGACTGTAAATTTTTATATTGTATTTTCAGACTGTTTTGGAATGTTTTTCCTCTCTCAAAATTTGTCACTACCGAAACATATAGTATTATATTATACAAAAAAATATCAGCCTGTTATGCTTGTTCTTTCCCTTGTCTAAAGATTTGGGTTTTTTTTACAAATTTTTCCTGAAGGTTTTCACAATTAAATCTATAAAAAATAATATTTTAACAAATGTCGAAGTTCAAATTATAGAATTCTTCAAAATCTAAATGCAATCTTTCTTTATAAAATGCATAACGCTGATCAGATTGATTTCAGAGTGAATAATTGATGAAACAGAAAATAAATGTAACCGATCAGCATCATAATACTTTAGCTGATAACTCAATATACTTTATTTTTTACAAAACACCCAGTGTTTCGGTAGTGACCATTATTCTGTCTTTAAGGTTGCATCACATTTACTCAAATGTATGCCTTATGGTGGGAATATTACAAAGACACGTGTTTTGTGGTCAATAAAACAATTTAATTTTTGAGAGAGCAGAGTAGAGTAGAGCGGAGCAGAATAGAGCAGAGCATAGTAGAGTGGAGAAGAGTATAGTAGAGTAGAGCAGAGCATAGTGGAGTGGAGAAAAGTATGGTAGAGTAGAGCACAGTATAGAAGGGTAGATCAGAGTAGAGCAAAGTAGAGCAGAGTATAAAAGAGTAGAGTAGAGCAGAATAGAGCAAAGTAGAGCAGAGTATAGTAGAGTTGAGCAGAGCAGAGCAAAGTAGAGCAGAGCATAGTAGAGTACAGCAGAGTACAGCAAAGTAGAGCAGAGCAGAGCAGAGCAAAGTAGAGCAGATTATAGTAGAGTAGAGCAGAGTAGAGCAAAGTAGAGCAGAGTATAGTAGAGCAAAGTAGAGCAGAGTAGAGCAGAGTAGAGCAAAGTAGAGTAGAGCAGAGCAGAGCAAAGTAGAGCAGATTATAGTAGAGTAGAGTAGAGCAGAGTACAGCAAAGTAGGGCAGAGTATAGTAGAGTAGAGCAGAGCAAAGTAGAGCAGAGTATAGTAGAGTAGAGTAGAGCAAAGTAGAGCAGAGCAAAGTAGAGCAGATTATAGTAGAGTAGAGCAGAACAGAGCAAAGTAGAGCAGATTATAGTAGAGTAGAGCAGAGTATAGTAGAGTATAGCAGAGTATGGTAGATTAGAGCAGAGTAGAGCAAAGTAGAGCAGAGCAGAGTAGACCAGAGTATAGAGTAGAGTAGATTATAGAGTAGAGTAGAGCAGAGTAGAGTAGAGTAGAGCAGAGCAGAATAGAGTAGAGCAGATCAGAGCTTAGTCAAGTAGAGCAGAGAAGAGTAGAGTAAAGCAGAGTAGAGCAAAGTAGGGCAGAGTAGTACAGAACAGAGCAGAATAGAGCAGAGCAGAGTAGAACAAAGTAGAGCAGAGTAGAACAGAGCAGAGGAAAGAAGAACAGAACAGAGCAGAGTAGAAAAGAGTACATTATAGAGAAGCCCAGGGTAGAGTAGAGTAGAGTAGAGCAGAGCAGAGCAGAGCAGAGCAAAGCAGAGTATAGAGTATAGCAGAGCATAGTAGAGCAGAGCAGAGCAGGATAAAGTAGAGCAGAGTAGACCAGAGTGGAGTAGAGTAGACCAGAATAGAGTGGAGTAGAGCAGTGCAGAGTAGAGTAGAGCAGAGCAGTGCAAAGTAGAGCAGAGTAGAACAGAGCAGAGTAGAGCAGAGTAGAACAGAGCAGAGCAGAGGAGAGCAGAGCAGAATATAGTAGAGGAGAGCAGAGCAGAGTAGAGTGGATTAGAGCAGAGTAGAGTAGAGTAGAGTAGAGCAGAGCAGAGTAGAGTAGAGTAGAGCAGAATAGAGTGGAGTAGAGCAGAGTAGAGTAGAGTAGAGCAGAGTATAGTAGAGCAGAGCAGAGTAGTGCAAAGTAGAGCAGAGTAGAGTGGAGCAGAGTATAAGTAGAGTAGAGCAGAGTAGAGCAAAGTAGAACCAGAGAAGAACAGAGTAGAGCAAAGTAGAGCAGAATAGAGTAGAGTAGAGCAGAGAGCAAAGTAGAGTATAGTAGAGCAAATTATAGTAGGGTAGACATGGGTAGATTAGAGCAGAGCAGAGAGGAGCAGAGAAGAGCAAGACTTTGGACCACAAAATTATGGGGTTTAACTACTGACCATTCCATTTTGTCACTACCAAAATGATCATGTCACTACCGAAACTTTACCATAGGTTTCAGTAGTGACATTCCTAGCTATTTTTCAGGATAACTAAAGAATGCTAGCAGTCACATGGCTAACAAGCACGTTTGAAGAGTTGTTCACACAGAAAAACATAATAATTTGCACAGTAACATGCAGCAAAGGGCCACAGGCTGGAGTCGAACCTGGGCCGCTGGCAACAGCCTTGTAGCCTACATGGGGTGCCTGCTCTACCACTAAGCCACCGACGCCCCTCAATTTTATCATCTTTGTTGTTTTTTTGTTAAGGGACAGCACTTTGCACAAAATCAGTAAGAATGCCCCATATATATATATATATATATATATATATATATATATATACATATATATATATATACATATATATATTTATATATATATATATATATATATATATATATATATATATATATATATATATAGGGATTAGCAGAATGTGGTGAGGTTTTTTTTTGTCTGTTTAGTTGTCATCTAATTTCTATTTTATTTCAATTAAAATTTTGAGTAGAATCTGAGTTTCTGCTCTGTTTTGAAGCCCTTGTAATCTCAGTTTGGCATAATAAGTATCTCTTTAGAACATTAAAGTTCCACTAGTCAATATTTCTGTATGACATTGGCTATTTATACCCTGTCTCATAAAAAAAATTCGTTCTCTAAAGTATAAGATATTGACAGGATTTTTTTTTTGTTCTGTTTTATATTTCTTCCCTGGCAACCATCAGTGGCCATGACACAAAACATGTCACATGGAACATCGTTGTGTGCATGTGCCACACTGGCATTAAACATGTAGCTTCTGTGTAAGTAACTATAATATTTAAAACAATTTAAAGTTATACAGCAGTCTTAGGTAGTGGTTCAAACTGACATTTGCACTACATGAAAAAAACAGAATTACCACTCCGTGGATGTATGCCTCCATGAACCCATTAAGTTTATATCCATGTCTGTAAAAACATGGATGCTTCAGACACATCCTCCCGACAAGACAGAAGATCGACACAATTAGCACAGTTTCAAGATGGACACCCAAAATGATTGTCACTGTGACGACCCCTCTGCTCCACTAGGTGTGCCTGTTTTCCTGGCTGTTCTCTTGTTACAGGATGAGGGTTGAGACAGAGGGTTGTCGTCACATTAATTTACTTTACATGGAGCTAAAATGATCAACTAAATTATGTTAAATGTTAGTTGAATATGATAACGTGTCTCTATGAGTTGTAAGAAACCATAATTTTTTTTTTTTGAAAGGAGTAGATGTTTACTGTAAGCTAGTGCAGAGCTCTATTAAATTTGGCAATATGCTAATGTAGCAGGGCAAGCTAATTGCTAAAGCAAGCTAATTGCTAAGGCTTTTAAGGAGAAAAACTGACAATGACCAAAAAAGAAGGGAGAAAAGTAGTTGAAAGAGCATATAATGAGGGCTTGGAATAAGGTGGATTTTTTCCTTATAAGTATCTTACTGAAAAGCCTCATGTAAATGAGTGAATGGAAGAGAAATCAGTCAATTTCCCTACTTCTAAACCCTTAGAAGTTTACCTTTATTTATCAGAAGCTGAAAATGGGTGGAGTAGTTGATAAAGAGCAAATTCACTTGTCAGTGTATGGTTTGATTGATTATGGCCAATTAATGACATAAGTTTATCTGTGCTGTGAGTCATTTATCATTCTCTGACCTCTGTGACTCAGGCGCTCATGTTACCTGCTGACAGGCCTGCTCATCTGTTTGAGTCAGAGCAGTTCATTACTCATTGTCTTCCATTGTCTGTTCTATGTGGCCTGTTTCATAGCCTCCGTCTCTTTATGTTCATTTACACTGACTCACTTTATTTATAGCCTGATTTTACCCTGGGTGGTTTGACTCAGCACACTTGCTCTTTTTTAGCAATGCACTGCTGCTCAGGGCATCAAAAACTAACCTTTTGGTCAAGTGGCCATTGTGGCAGCAGGATTTAGTGTTTTCATCTGTTCTTTGAAACCACATGAGTTCTTGATATTCCAAGTGGGAAAAAGGACTGACTGAGGAATGGGTACCTGCTGCAGTGGCTGATAGAAGTGAAAGAGTTACAGCCCTCTACAGTTACACAAATGCCCACTTCAGCCTCTTAATAATTCTGAGTCCTCGCTGTATGGAGCCTCAGCTTATTATGCTGCATGTCTGTGCATGTCTGTCTGTCACCATGAACGGAAATCAGTGGAGGAGACATCTTCAGTGTTTCTGCTGTCTTAAGCAGAATACAAAATAAAGCCTGGTGCGATGAGGATTATTGCTGAAGCTACAGAATGATGTGTTCCATTGTGATCCTTCCACCAGTGCTGAATGTACATCACAGAAAGAACTGAAGGAGGTGGTGGTTTCTGTCCCTCTGTAATAAATCACGACACAGTGATGGCTTTCCTTATCAGTGTAGTCACTAGTTCCATAAAGCTGCTGTATATTTAGTCTGTTTTTATTTTTTTTCTTACATAACAATTTGGTTTAAACTGTACTACCATCTGTAATCTGACTGTCCTGGTCTTTTTATTTCTGCTCTGTGAGCAGACACATGGCCCACTGTCTGACAGACAGGCAGACCCACTATTAGTTGTAATTGCCAGAGGATCAGTCATCCCAAGTGCATCAGGTCTGTTTCTGTTTCCATGCAAAAGGCAGATTCTGGGCATTAGGCTGGAAGACCTGACCCAAATCTGTCTTTACATAAGGCCCTGCATGATGGAGATGTTGCTCAGGGAGCAAATAATTAGATTATTCAAATATAATAATGCAGTCAGTCATATCGGCACTGGTGTATTGCTGAGCTCAGGCTTGATTAAAGGCAGAGGGAGCAGAGCAGGGAGTTTTTTTTTTTTTTTGGGGGGGGGGGTGTAACACTACAAGATTTTCTAATTGATTTGAAAGGAAGGTCGTTTAATTGATCGAGGATGCTGCATGGGGCTGCAAGCCCCTTTGCATATCAAATTGGGTCAGCATGAATATGTTAAGTAGCCACATAAGAAGAAAGACTGATAACATAGAGACAGTGGTGAAAATGATGGATGCATGTATGAATGATGGAGCAGGAGCTGAAGATACAGGTGCGCACCTTCCTGCTGAAGGAGATATCTAACAAAAAAGGATCACGCAATGTGTTCTAGGAACGAAAACATACATTTGAAATGAATGAATGCTCAGCGCTGCGGGGTATATGTGGCACTATTACACACCCATATCACACCTGCACGTCCAGTAAGCACACATCTCCGATGATCAGATCCATCCGCTGCTTATCAAACACAAGAAAAAGACTACATATACCCATTCTGCGGTACTTACGTGCCATATTGCAAAGAAGATCAGGGACACACAGAGGACCAGAGACAGCATGTAGCAGAAGGCAGCAAAAGTGAACATAATTGAAACGCAAAATGGTGGATATTTTCCCAAAGAAGCACGATCCCGCTGACAAACATGTAAAAGAATTAAAGGGGGGAAGGGGGGGAGTCAGGAAGAACAAAGTTCTCACGGTGCCATGAGAAGCCGATGTGGTAACGGCACCATGACTTCGCCCCTTACAATGTTTGCAACAAATTGTTGCAGAAACCCTCTCCAGATGATCAGCTCTGTGTCCACCCAGCAGCGCTGATGCGACTCTGAAGTCAAAGCTGGTCTCAAATCAGTGCACTTGGCATGATCAACGATCAGTGTCCACTGCGTTGGTGAGATAATCATGTAGCCTAACCACAGAACATCAGCATTCTCCCCACAGATGACTGGAAATTAATAATAGCCTATGAGAAGGCTGCACTCAAAAGCATCCGAGAGAGGTGGATTTGCAGGGAATCCATTCATTCGCGACAGAAGGAGCCGTGCTGGAGCCGATCTGTGCTCTGTGCCACTTTATGCACAAGGCGTAAAAAAACAGTGTTTCCTCTCCCGGACAAACTAACCTATCGGTAGCAGCGGACAGAGAGCGCAGGAAAACGCGTGAACAGGTGGATTTAAAAAAGCAGCACCCGGTGTGCTCGTGCGTGTAGATGGTGTGTGCGCGTGTTCTACAGGGACTTGCTATCAAAGTTGACTGTGTTCTCAGTTTAGCTTGGATCATTTTGATGCCAAATAATTTAAAGCATTTGGGAGCTGTGTATGCTTCTTAGATGACTGATGCTTCTGTTAGAAAGACAAACCACTCTTTCCTCTTTTATGACTGCTGAGTCTGTAACCAGTCATGTACCAGGAGATTTGCTGTGTTTACCTGTGCAAAATAATTACACTGAACACTTAGAGTTCATGCCTCAGAAGGAAAGGAGACAGTCCAGAATTACTGAAAAATTGTTGTAGCACAAAACGATACTCTTCAAAAGACAAGTATCCTTAGGGAAATAATATTTACATGTGAAGAAAATTAACTTAAAAAAAATATACATAGGCCTACCGTTTCACTGATGACACAAAAAAAAAAAAAAAAAAAAAAAAATCGGAACAATCTGCATAGACTGAGACATAGTAGGGTATAGGCTACAATTTAAACTGTGAGACTGGCGCCACTGTCTGACGCTTGTGGAAATTGCAAGTGCCACATAGCAATGATTCAGAATTTACATAGAGGCATAATGCTGTGTCTAGAAACCTGGTAAGCATGTATGCCTTCTCTGCAAAATAAAAACATCCCCACTGAGTGTGAGCTCCTTGTCAGTGAAGACAGTCTATTAGCCCATTAGCCCACTGTCTAAAGGTAGGCTGTGTAATGCCCCGATCACAACTAGAAAGCATTCTGCAGATTGCAAAAAGTGAGGCAGCATGCCTTTTTTTTAAAAAACTGAATGCCACCAGTAAAAACAAAAAACAAAACAAAATGCTTGCTGCACCTCTTTATTGTTGCCAGGCAACCAGGCCATCACCTCCTTACCCTAATCTCTCTGTGTGACTAATCTACCGTTTATGTATTTATTTAACAATAATCAGTATCTCCAGTTCCTCAAATGGACAGGCAGAGGGTACTTGCTTGAGGGTGAGAGGCTTTCAGTTTGTTGGGCAGAGTGAAACAGATCTGTGTGGATAGGCCTACATGAGACCCTAAAAAATGGGTGGATCACGGGGAGTACCACCAGTTGCTCCAGGAGCTTCGCCTCCATTATGTCCGTTTCCAGGCATATTTTCAGGTGACTTGGAGGCAGTTTGACAGTGTGCTGTCTATCATCGGACCGCCTCTTAAATCAACTGATTGGACAATGGGAAAAAAGTAGAGATGATGTAGGACGCTTTGCTGCACTGGAATGCACAAACAAGAGGTGCGTAGCAACGCAAAAACAGCAAGAAAAAAGCTTCATTCTCATTAAAAAAAAAATACAAAGGGCTGCTAAAACGTTTCCTGTGTAATTGGGCCCTAGGCCTGCAGTAGATCTACAGCAACCTTTTTTAGATAGTACAATTTATAATTATGTATTAAATACTGTTAATTTTTAGCAAGTGGCAATGGTAAGCCTATGTGTTGTTCAATGCAAGTATAATGTCAATGAAATTGAAATGAATTTAATCTGGCACTGCCTCCCCTAACAATCTATCCAACCATTATCCTTAGGCCCCTGATCACACAGAAAGCATTTTGCAAGTTGTAAAAGACCAGGCACACTGCACTGCCTTTTTTTTTAAGTGAATGCCACTAGTAAAAAGCTTGCTGCTCCTTTCGGATTGTTGCCAGGCAACCATCCCATCACCTTCTTATCCATTGGTTCCCAACAGCTCCAGCCACGGGGTTCATATTTCTCCTTAGTCCTTAGTTCAAGGTCCACACGGTTGAATATATTCAGTGTCATACTTGTGGTTGGCCATGTCATCAAGCTACTTTATTGTCTCTGTCATGTAGCCTAGCTGTCCATTTGTAACTCACTCTACAGCAGGAAACTGCACTTCAATATAAAAGCTCTGTGCCAGAATTTCACTGAACTGAATAACGTGTGTTTGACACAGTTGCAAGTCATTTGAAGTCCATTCAGAATGGGCCTACGACCCACTTTTGGATTGCTAGTTGGGAACCACTGCCCTAACCTTCCCTTGTAATTAATCTACTGTTTGTTTGTTTTTTATTATTATTATTCATTTCCTAGAAATTACTATCTAGTTCCTAAAACAGACAGGCAGAGGCGACTTGCTGTACTCTGGTTGAGGTTGAGGGAACTGCCCATTGGTTCGACCTCCCATTGGTCCGACCTCCCATTGATTCGACTGGGCCGTAGGTCGAACTAACGGGACCTCCCATAAGTCCGACTAGGTCAGACCAACAGGAAGTCGAACCAGTGGGAGGTTAGTTCGACCCGTCTTTGCCTGCACACCCTCTCCAGGCTTCTTCTGTTTTCTACTGCGCTGATTTTCTGTGTCAGATCGCGCACTACAACCATCAGCAAACCCGCATTAAAGCACCATGGGCAATGCATCAACAATCACTGCAGTTTTGTTTTGACTGTAGTAACACTTTTAATATTAAAGAAATTTACATACAGATATTGCATACAATATGTTGCAGAGGGTAAATGCAGCACATATTTGTGCATTCATACATGCTCGCTCACACACACACACACACACACACACACACACACACACACACACACACACACACACACACACACACACACACACACACACACAGTGTTGGGCAGTAGCGTCACTACAGTAGCGGACGTTGGTAGTTTAACTACATTTCTCAGTAGCTTGGTGGTAGCGACGCTGTTTTCTGAATCAAGTAACTTCTCAGTAGTTAAGCTCTTTTATTGATCACTTAGCGCAGTAGCGTCCACACGAGCTACATTTCCAAAATCATTTCAACGAGGCGGGGATTTCTGTTATGTTCTGAACGACCCCCACTCCGAAATTGATTTTCAAGTCAGCTGTCAGCAGGAGCGGGGATTTCAGCACCATGGACAGCGCGCGTACAAAGACTTGACAAGCGTCTCCTTTAAATGTGTTTGCTGCTGGTGAAATTATACATAATAAATGAAGACAGTGACATATTTTCAATAAAAAACAATGAGTTGAATGTTCATTTCAAGCTTTTGTAGTACAACGATTTTTAGAATTGTGCAAGTGTGGCCGGAGAGCGGGCGGCAGTGTTTGATGCAGGAAACTGATATGGACTTGAAAATCAATTTCGGAGTGGGGGTCGTTCAGAACATAACAGAAATCCCCGCCTCGTTGAAATGATTTTGGAAATGTAGCTCCTGTGGACGCTACCACGCTAAGTGATCAATAAAAGAGCTTAACTACTGAGAAGTTACTTGATTCAGAAAACAGCGACGCTACCACCAAGCTACTGAGAAATGTAGTTAAACTACCAACGTCCGCTACTGAGTTCTGAGGCTTATCTGACTTTTTATTATTTTAAAAACCAATCTTGCTGTCGGGAATTAGGCTATGCGTCACTACAGTACTATAAACTCTCAATAGATCAGATTGCTGGTTGCTTATTATATGTAACAGCCTGTAGATACGGTGCATGCCTTTCACTCCCGCGGCCGAATGGAGGTGAACAGTCAGAACGGACAGTCGGACTTATGGGACCTCCCATTAGTACGAACAGATCAGACAGGTCGAACCAATGGGAGGTCGAACCAATGACATGGACCCAAGGGTGAGAGGCTGTCAGCAAACAGTTTGTTGGGTAGGCCTACAGGGGAACAGAGATCTGTGTGGGTACATGAGAACCTAAAAAAGAGGGTGGATCACAGGGAGAGCCACCAGTTGCTCCAGGAGCTTCACCTCCATGATGGCCATTTCAAGTACTGCGCCTATGCTTCCCACACGATGGGTCTCATTCATGAAACGTGAGCAGAAAGAAAGAAAATATTTTAGTAGCTCCAATCTTTTCGTAGCTACTGACAAAATCCACTCTTGCTGCTGTAGACTATATGTTATCCGTATCATTTGTTAAATAAATGTTAAATAGCTCTACATTCCGACAGCCATCACTGATTTAGAGTTTATTACGCGCAAAACATCTCTGGTTTCCCATTCCCACTTCATTCAAAACCCCACAACTGAATCTTCTGTTTGTTTGGTGACCGCTGTATTTTTGTGTGCCAATCAATCAATCAATCAATCAATTTTATTTATAAAGCCCAATATCACAAATCAAAATTTGCCTCAGAGGGCTTTACAGCATACAATATCCCTCTGTCCTTTGGACCCTCACAGCAGATAAGGAAAAACTCCCCCAAAAAAACCCTTTAACGGGGAAAAAAATCGGTAGAAACCTCAGGAAGAGCAACTGAGGAGGGATCCCTCTTCCAGGACGGACAGACGTGCAGTAGATGTCATACAGAACAGATCAACACAATAAATTAACAGTAATCCGTATGACACAATGAGACAGAAAGAGAGAGAGACAGAGAGAGATGCAGGACAGACGGTAATGGCAGTAGCTTATAACAACATTAATGAAAGTAATAATAATATAATTAATAATAATATATTAATATCTGATAGTATACATGTGTGACAATAATCATATGTGTATAATAACAGTAGAAGTATGGCTAATGATGCAGCAGCAGCAGGAGGCATCTGGCAGGACCACGGCAGCAGCACAACCACACACGTCACACCATCCAGGCACCGCTGCAATACGAGTTAACCTGAGAGACAGTGGAGCACAAAGGCTCCGGAGAAGAAGCCGAGTTAGTGACATCCAGAATGGCCGAGTTAGCAAGATGCAGCAATAGGATGTGAGAGAGGGAGAGATAGATAGAGAGAGAGAGAGAGAGAGAAGGTGCCCGCTGTATTATAGGGGGTCCTCTATGGTGTAAGATAACTTTCAAAAAGATGTGTGCATAATTTTAACCATTCGTTTTCGTAATAAAATTGTTCAAAATTCTGCTGTCATATACGTGAGTCTGTGAAATTGTTCAGGTTAGGATTGTTTTTATGTGAGTATAAATATAAAAGCTGTGAGTGCAAAGTCTTGTGAGTACAACTCTAATTTCTATGACTACGAAGTCCTCACTGTGAACACGAATTCAGGTTTGTGGGTACGAGTAGAAAAGTGTTGAAATTATGTCACTGAGGTCACAGGCAGGTCACAGGGAAAAGTAATCGAACCACGATTCCTTCAAACACACATGCCCCAAAGGCAAAGATGGCTGACCACAGCGGACCGGGTGGAGCTGCCATTTCCGGTGAAACATCACAGGTAAAGTCATTCATGTGCTTATGAAGTATTTTTATATCATAAAAGTGTACTATTTTAAATAATATACAGTTCTTGGCTTTACAGACTTAATGTTACTGCTTTTACTTGCAAGCTAACGACATGCCGAAGTTAGTGCTAGCATTGCTGGCATTAGAAGTTGGCTTGTGCTAATTAATTAGCACTGACCTGCAACATATGAAATAATTAATTTGAGACATAATGTTGATCAAAATACGACTTTTATCGATTTATAAATTACGTCATTTAGCGTATAAATCTGTCTGTCGTATAAGTCCGGTCTCTTTTCCTCTTTTTTGCTAACCCTCCTCCCGGCCATGTGCATTTGTTTACAACGAAGCCGGCGAGAAAGCAATCCTTGCAGCGGTGGATAACGTTATTTATCATATACGATGTTACGATGTGTATATTTGTGTTGTGTTATCTGTCATAAACAAGAGATCACGGGTTACGGGGCGCGTTTGTGTCGCAAAATGCGTCTCTTATCAGCAACAGTGTGTTATACTTAACAACAGACCGTAGAATGCAGGGATTGACAGAATTCAATAGAGCCGTGTAATAATTAAAAGTTATTGTTTTATCTTGCAAGCAAATTATTGGCATATTCTTTTGTTAAAAATATTTAAGTTTTGCAAATAAGTATTTTGAATGTCTGTCCAGCCTAATGTTACATTATATGGAATTGGTAGAGTACTGGATGTTGTTAAACGGATAAGTTAACATTGGCATTTAATGTATCAAACTTGTATTTTGTTTTTTACAGGGACCAGTGGCTACTCAATTATTGGAACATCTGAAATCAAGGATTACCTATGTGTTGAGTCAACACCCCTTGAATTTGGACTATTTCCAGTACATTGTAAATCAAGAAGCATTATTCTGATGGCTGCCTCCACTACTTTAAACATCACAGCTGAAATTGTGGAGTGTCTTTTATCCCTGCAAAGTAAGATCCACGCAGCTGTTTCCCAAGAGAGTCCCTGCCCTGTGCTTTTATTAGAGCTGGAGGACGAGGCCAACCAAAGTTCATTTTTTCTGAGGAGCTTCTGTCCCGGCTCATCGACTTCCCCTTACCAGTATCTTGCATCGCAAATCTGTTGGGTGTCAGCCAGAGCACAATCTTCCGGCGTATGCGTGAACTTGGGTTGTCCACAAGATCTACATACAGCAGCTTATCTGATAGTGAATTGGATGATGCTGTGCAGTCCATAAAAAGCAGGATCCCAAATGCAGGATACAGAATGGTTAAAGGCTGTCTGCAAACAGATGGTCATAGAGTTCAATGGGATCACATCAAGGAGTCCATGCACAGAGTCGATGCTCCAGGAGTTTTGGAAAGGATGACACAGCTGGGGTGCATAGTAAGGAGGACATACTTTGTGCAGGGGCCTTTGTCCTTAGTCCATGTGGACACAAACCATAAGCTTATACGGTAAGGCATTTATTTATGTATTTATTTATTAGAAGGGAGGTGACTGCTCATTGTCATTTCATCTTTTGTTTTCAAGGTACAACATTGTCATATGTGGAGCAATAGATGGGTATTCGAGAAAGGTTTGTCACCTTTTATTACAGTGCTTTATTATCTCTGTACATGTTTGTGTTCATGTATTCACTGTTCATAAACTGCATATGTGTAACCCACACGATTCACAAACATTAAAAATGAATTTTCAAAACTTTTCATAACGTTTATCATATTTTACTCCATCACTTTAAGTAGATTGGCCCAGATGGCAATCATAGGGAGCAAAACTGATTCACTTTACACGGTCACCACTGCTCACTGGTCTTCTGGTGCGACTTCCTGGCTATACACCTAAAGATCACCAAAAAAGGAAAAAGGGTTTGAGGTGTAAAAAAAGGTTGGAGAGCTTTGAAGGGCCAGATGGCTCCCAAACTTCTTCCGCCTCAACTTCAACTTGTACACTGGATAAACTGTATATCTTAGATTCAGCAGGCTGGAACTCAAGATACACTGGAGACATGAGGAATCAGGTGCAACTGAGTTAAATGTGTTCACAAGCAAACAAACACATCAACTCTGCATCAAATCCCGGGACAAGACTGAAGATTCGCTACAGAACACTCTCTTTTATGGGATTCGGCTGAATCTCCACCTCTTTTCCTTATGCCTTCCTATTGCGGACAATTTGTATTGGTAGAAAACATTTCCTTTTTTGTCCAATTCTGCCTTAAGCGTGACCTAATTGTAGCAACCAATCTGGCCTTTGTCCAAGGCTGACCTCAGGGCCCTGGAAAGCCCCGGACTTTTCACCAATAGATCCGGGCCGCATCACACCTTCTTTTTTTAAAACCATGTGAACTCTGGTGAGATTTCGTCTTTCTTTAATATGATCCCCTGTGCTGCATGCAATACAGACCTTAGTGTGTGTGTGTGTGTGTGTCTATTTGCTACATTTTCAGGTGGTGCATAATGTCTTATGTGTGTGTGCTTTAAACCATACAAGGTGTGAGGTGTTTCAATCATGTGTGTGTGGTTACAACAGTCATTCGCTTAACATGGTTACATAAGACATCACACAACTTAATCATTAGATGCACAGAATAAAGTATTTATCTAATCATTGTAGAGTTTTTCTTATGCTCAATCAATCTATGCAGAGTAAAAACCTTTACTTGATTAATCATAAAATCTTACACTACATTCCCCCCTTTGGGGCTACAAAGTCCCATATATATATGCTTCAAAATCAGAGGGGGAGAAAAAATAGATATATTCCCTCCTCTGGGACTCATAAGTCCCATACTACTTAATTAGCATTCCACACGCAAAGCAAACATTAACTCCAGTAGGCATTCTTCTACCTAGTATATCTTGTCATTACACACAAATCAAATGGAGAGAAAAAATATATATTTCCTCCTCTGGGACTGAAAAGTCCCATACTATGATTACTACAGATTAATGTGTTGCACACAAAATAATTCCAGTCACAGACCTTAGAATCACAGTATCAATTTGAGAGTGCCAGTGTTGAATATAGTAGCATTGTGAGTATCAGTGTTGGGCATAATACCATTTGAGTGTAGCAGTGTTAGACATAGCACCATGGGAAAGTGTCAGTGTTCATGCATTATTACAATTAGCCACTCATATCATTATGGGGTTGTCCCCCAGGCGCATTGGCTGCTGAGCTCGTCATTTGCAGGCGCTGGTAGGACGCCACCTGCTCCTTTAACACCTCATTCTCCTGTTGCAGGGCCCGGAGCGTACCCTGCTCTCGCAACTGGGTGCTACTGGTCATCATCAGTTCCAGCTGGAGGTTGGATTTTTCCTTCGCCAGCTTCTTTCTAATTTTCTCCAACCTCATCACCTGCCTGCGCAGATGGCGTGTCTCCTTCTCCATCCAGAGCCTGTGTTCCATTGCCAGCTTCTTATTTTCTCCTTTCCTGATTTGGTAGGTGCGGAACCGGGCTCTGCAGAGTTTTTTCCGCTCTTGTGGGGGGAAATTACGTATGAGGCGCCGATGAAGGGCTGTGGGAACAATGTGGAGCAGATCACCTAGTTTTATCTCTGCCTCCATCCTGTGCTTGGTTATTGGCTCTCCATCAGCAGGCAGTTGACTGAGGCGATATTCCACCTCCTTCAGGTCCACTCCGTACTCTGAGTGTAGGTTATCTTGTGCTGCCAGGGACATGGCATGCACTGGCAATTGGCCAGGGGGAACGGGGTCTGGGCTGGTAGGTGAATAGGAGAACTCGTCAGGGCACTCAGAGCACTCCTCGTCATCCTCTGATGATGAAGTCAGGTTAGGAGAGTGCAGCGGCAGCAGATTACTGCCGGAGCAGTCTTCCATGTCTCCCTGCTGCAGCAGCTGCAGTGTAACCGGTGAGTTGGGCCGTACCCTGAGCTCTGTGTATGTCGGGCCTGCGTTGGCCTCTCCAGAGGGGTTCTCTTGCCAACTGGGACCCGCCTGGTCCCAGTCGCTCTGGTCAGTGCTGTCAGGGAACATGTTAGGTACTTCTTTGCGGGATGGGCATGGTGTTCCTGTGGCTTCTTCCCATATTGCTTGTGCCACCTCCTCGGCTGGGGTGTTTGGGTTTGTGAGCAGCCGTTGCTGCTGGTATGGATATGGGGTTCTCCAGTTCTCAGCCATGCTCTGCACCTATCTTAAGTTGCAAAGGACATTTTTACTACAGTTCATTCTCTAAGGTTCTGTTTTCCTTAATTCCTTAACTTTTCCTGCTTAAGGCATGCAAGTGAGTTAACTAACTAACTAACTATAAGCGTTGGTCTGGTGACAGCAGTTTTACATCATGTCCTCATATACTCTCTCGGCCTGCTCATACGTCTGCTCCTCTCATGTCCTCATATACTCTCTCGGCCTGCTCATACACCTGCTCATACAGGGGAGGTTTTTCTATCATATTTCCGAATTGTATTCCATACTGATTGTCGCCATTTTGGCCTAGGATCTGGTTTTGGTACTCAGGACTTTTTTCCTGAGAAACATTCATGTATTCTAGTTCTGTGTCTTCAGTGGGTCTCGGTCTTGATCTACTACCACAAACTGTCCTGTGATGCTCGTCATGGTTCTTTTAATTACAAGTCGCACTAGAGGGAGAACACAACAAGTTACCACAAGAAGAGTCAGTACGATGAGACCCAGCAGCACTCCTGCCATGTGCAAAAGCTTCATTGGGGACAATGTAGATAGCCAATCCCAAATTGAGGAAACCTTAGTGTTCCAACTGGAATGCTGCACATGTTGGTCTCTTAATGACCTCATGTTTTGTAAGGCTTGAGTCAAATTTCCTCCCTCCCCTGTGTGCATGGGGATGACAGTACAACAGTCTTCTCCTATCACATCACAAACCCCCTGGTCTTGGGCTAGCATTGTCTCAATGATGAACCTATTGCACCGTCATGATAGATGTAGCATGCAACTGCTCACCTACCCCTTGCAGGGCCTCTGTTGTCCAATTAATGAATCTTTGCTGATTGTAGGTCAAGTTGGTTAGGTCAAGGGTCAAAATCCAGGTGGTACTATTATAACTGCTTCCCATAACCCATGAATAATTTCCCCCATTGAGCACTTGGTGACATTGGATTTTAGCTTCTCTAGTTGTATTGCATACCTTTTGGACCCCTGTGAGCTGCATCTCACCTGCTGTTGAGGACACACTCCCTATGATGTCTTTATATCTGCATTGGATCAGCTGCTCTGCTTCCTGGGAGTTATTACTCTCGGTGGCATTGTTTAACCAGTGTTCTATATTGTTGCCTTGTGCCACACAGAATGGAAATACAAGGCTTGGTGCCAGATGCACTGCCGGAGGCACATGGAACTCCTGTTGAATTTGGTCTGAAGCATCTTTGGTTTTGAGAGTTTCTGGACAAATGGCGGTTGTGTTAGCCCATTTCTCTCTTCCTGCCGCCATCCACATGGTGCATGCGGCAAAACATGTAGTGTGGTTCCAGCAATTGTCTATGTCTGGGAGAGGCCTAATCTTAGGTAGGCCCCTCCTTCTGTGGCATGCTATACATGTACTGTTGGTTACCTGTCTAGCTGAGTATTCTAGCCATTGGTAGAATTTGTTGGATTTCCATGTGGTTGTTCTTATTAACTCTACTTTGTGCATTAGTACATCTCTTGGTTTTCTTTGGGAAACCGGATCCAATTGGAGCCACTGACGGGCTACTTTTGTGGATATGGTGAGCCCTGTGGTTGTGTGGGTGCATCCTCTTTTGTTACACATAACTTCTGCTGTCACCATCCCCTCTGTGTTACAGCGCTGTCCTAAAGACCGGCCATGCAACCTAACATTTCCTGTGCCCTCCACCAGTACGTGGTTATCAGCATGCGATTTGTAGTAGGTTAGTTGTATGATCTTCCTGTAAGGTATCCTGCCCTGTTTTGCTGCCATGGTCCCTAGAGCCACTGCACACTCACCTAACTGTGCCTGGTCTCGACTGCCTAATTCTGCCCCTTCACTCTGTCTCACCCCTGCCAGCATAAACAGTATGGTTAGTATTATTAGTATTCCCACTTTAATTCCTCCCCTCATATTGCCTGTGTCTTTACCCTTTCCCTGTGTTGGTTCATTATGGGGCTGTTCCCTGGGCTGTCCCTCCTCTGGGGTCTGAATCCCTTGAGTCTGTATCTGATCTTTCTGAGCTGCCTTCTTCTCCCTGCTCTCTCTCTGCCTCTGCTCTCTCTCCTGTCTCTGTTCTCTCTGCGCTTGAGCCCTCATCATCGTTCATCGTCAACCACTGCGGATGGGGTGCTTCACCCTCTCTGGTAGCGACCCACTGCTGTCACTCTGGACCCTGCGGCGCGCCAAGCATTCCGACCTCCTGGCCCCCTGTTCCTGTGAGGAGGCATCGCCTTCCCCTTCTGCTTCCCTCGGGGCGGCTTCGCCTTCCCCTTGTGGATCAGTTCTCTGTCTGTCTCTAGGTCAAGATATTGGTCTCTCTGGGTTGTTAGCTCTGCAGCAGTGGTTAAGATGAAACCAAGCGTCCTTACCTTCGACCTTCAAGGCAGTTGGCGTAGCTAATAAGACCCTGTATGGACCTTCTCTGCGTGGCTGGTCCCACTTTCTTTTGAACACCTTGATGTACACCCACTCTCCAGGAAGTATGCGCTGAAGGTCCTCTGGGATCTCAACCCGTCTGTTCTCAGTGGCAACTTTCACCTGCTGGAACACAGCCCTGTGGATGCGAGTCAGACTTCGTAAGTCATCAAACATTTCACCCTGCAACTGTTCCAGTGACGGCCCTTCGTGAGGGCCTCTCAAGTACGGCAGTGGCATGGGCCGGCCCGTAAGCATTTCATGCGGTGTTAGATGCGTGACTCTGCTGGCTTGTGAGCGCATAGACATTAGTGCAAGCGGCAAAGCATCCACCCAGTTAAGCTTATCTCCACTATCTGCTACTATCTTGGCCTTCAAGATACCGTTTGCTCTTTCTACCGCTACCTGTGACTGAGGATGATAGACGCAACCAAACTTTTGTTTAATTCCCAATTGTTTTAGTGTCTCTTGTATGACATTGGACACAAAATGGCTGCCGTTGTCTGATGATATGGTATCTGGCATCCCAAATCTTGGGAAGACTTCCTGACACAGAAATTTTGCAACTGTTCGGTGATCTGATTTTGCGGTGGCTTTTGCTTCCACCCATCTGCTGTATCTGCATATGATTACCAAGATGTATCTCATTCCTCTTGCTCGTGACTGTGGTCCCATGTCTATGTAATCTAGCATGAGGTGTCTGAAGGGACCGTCTGGAGGTGGTATATGTGCTATTGGAGCTGTAAAAACTTTCCTGATGTTATACCTCGCGCAAGTTTCGCATTCATTTAGTACTCTATCTTCTGTGGCTGCCATGAATGGTGACCACCATACTGTTTGCAATTTCCTTATTATCTCCCCCCTTGCGCAATGGTCATTACCATGCACCAAAAGTATTGCATGTCTTAGCAATAAAGTTGGCAGTACAAAATGACCATGAGCGTCGCACCAGAGACCATTTGCTGGGCCTGGTTCTGCTGTTCTGATGGCTCCGCGCTTTACCCAAAGGTGTTTCTCAGCGTCATCTACTCTGTTTTGAGCTAGAATGAGAGAGGGCATGGTGGTGAGAGTTTCACAGTCCTGTATGGTGAGTATGGGTGCCATGACTTCACTTATGGCCGCCCGTTTGGCAGCTTCATCAGCGAAATTGTTTCCCTTGGCAATCAATGAATCAGTTTTTTGGTGGGCTGGGCATTTGATTACTGCTAAGGCCGTGGGGAGAAGCATGGCCTCTAGCAGTTCACGGATAGCGTCTCCATGGGTTACAGGAGTGCCATCAGCTCTGCAATATCCTCTCTGCCTCCATATGTTAGCATGAACATGGCACACACCATAGGCATATGCAGAGTCTGTGTATACATTTAGTGTCTGTCCCTCTGCTATTTTACATGCTGCTGTTAGAGCTTTTATCTCGGCGAGTTGAGCTGAGCAGGGCTGAGCAAGTTTGCATGATTGTAATGTCACAAAAGTTTGGTCGTCATTGTTAAGTTGGACAACCGCATAGCCGGCATGGGTGCCGGTGGCGTCGCAGAAACATGACCCATCAACAAACAACGTGAGGTCGGCTGGAATTGGTTGATTATGCAAATCTTCCCTGGCGCACATAAATTTGTCAGTGTCCTGGATGCAGTCATGTGGTGTACCGTCTGTTGGTAGTATCAGTTTTGTGGCTGGATTGATGGTGTTGCAACGTTGGATGTTAAGTTCAGGGGCTGATAGAATTACCTCATAGCCCGTGCGTCTGGCCTGTGTCAGAATGAACCGTGGACTTGTCAGCAGCGCGTGGAGTTATATATATAGTTATATATATATATAATTTCACTGGGTGTCCCATGGTCAGCGATGATGATTTCTGAAATGCAAACACAGCTGCAGCTAACCCCTGATAGCAGGGTGGTAGCCCAGTTTCAATGTTATCAAGTTTGGTGCTGTAATAGGCTAAAGGTTGTTTACCTGTAGGTGTGTCCTGCATCAACACAGCACATGCAAAACCTGATTTCTCAGCCACATACAAATGAAAAGGTTTAGCATAGTTAGGGGTCCCCAATGCTAGAGCAGACTGCATGTCTGCCTTTAGAGCCTGGAACGCCCCCTCTGCTTCCTCTGTCCATTCTAACTGAGCTGTGCTATTAGTTTGTCCTGCTGCCCTTATCAGAGCCCTGAGTGGAGCAGTATTAATAGCATAGTCACAAATCCACGGCCTGCTGTAGCCTGTCATGCCCAGAAAAGATAGCATTTGACCCACCGTCTGCGGCTGAAGGGCCTTGATTATTGTCTCTAACTGAGACGGTGCAATATGTCTTTTGTCACCACACAGCTGTCTGCCCAAATATTCTACAGATTGTTGGCAGAACTGTAATTTATTTTTGCTGACTTTATGTCCTCCTTTTGCTAAGGCAGTGAGCACAGCAATGGAGTCTTTTTCACATTGCTCTTTTGTAGGACTACAAATGAGCAGATCATCAAGGTACTGCAAAACTGTGCTTGGTACGTTCAAACTTGCGAGATCTTGCGTTAACAAGTGGTTAAAGATGGAGGGGGACTGTGACATTCCCTGCGGGAGCCTTTGATAGGTAAATTGTTGATTATCGTACGTAAAGGCAAACAGGTATTGAGAATCTGGATGTACTGGTACACTGAAGAAGGCCGACATAAATCAATAACTGTGTACACCATTGAGTGTCCGGCAGTATGTTTGAGAGCAGCGTGTGAGGGTCTGGAACAAGTGGTATTTCCCTATTACCGCGTTCACTGCTCTTAAATCGTGGACTAGACGGTAGTCTGTTGAATTTGGTTTCTTAATGGGAAAAATGGGTGTGTTGCAGGGTGTGTTTTAACCAACACTCCTGCTTCCAGCAACCCCTTGATTGTTGGCCTGATACGGTCAATCGCATGCTGTTTGAGAGGATACTGTTTTTAACATTTGGCTTTAAGTTAATGTGAACTGGTTGAGCTGATTTTATCAGTCCTACATCAGTTTTATGAGCTGTCCATAATTGAGGTGGAACTTGGTTTAGCATATTCTCATGTTCTGCAGTAAGTACCATTTGTGTGGGTGTGCTTTCAACCATTACTTTATGTGCTATTGCGTCATCAAGTGTGCTGCATGAGATTCTGATGAATTGCTTATCCTTTGAGACATGAATGAACTGGTTGTGTGTGGGCACCCACTCTTGCACCTGCAGGGCATGCCTGACCATGGGACCAAGATGATGAGACTCATAACCTTCAGCCACTAACAGAGTTACGTGCGGCGTGGAATTTGATACCTGAAACTACCCAGACAATTCTTCCGGAAGGCGGACCGCCGTTGCCACGCCCTCCGACCCCAAAAACATGTCCTCACATTTAACTGTGTGCAGTTTTTTATTAAGCACTGTGTCCCAGCATTCTTGGTAATCTACATCACTTTGATCTTTGACATACATGAGCGTGCAGTGCAGGGGCACTGTGGGGGTGTGTGCTGCATGATAGTGAAGCCGAATCCACCTCTCCCAGTTCTCCCATTCTTGTCTGAGATAGGTCTGTGATGGCACTAGCTGGAGCCAGTAGACAAGTGCCTGTTGTGTTTTAGGCGAGTTTAGGGGAAGCTGTGACATCATGTTTTGTGGGGGGTCGTCAGGGAAATCCAAATACAGTCCATCTAGGGTGCACATGATTTTTGCTTTTAGTGGACACAGAATGTCTCTCCCCAATAGATTTACTGGGGTGTGTGCTGAATATAGGGGTGCACATATGGTTTTTCCTGCAATGAGCATTGGAACAGGTTCCGTTAAAGGTATGACTTGTGATTTCCCAGAGAAGTCTATTGTTTTTTATTGATGACGTGGAGAGGGGGAACCTGGAACCTTCTTTTCCAATGAGTATGTAGCCCCTGTGTCAACCATAAAAGGATACTCACGCTCATGGATGACGACAGGTATGATGGATTCATCCTGTGACTGCAGTGATATGGCTGGTGACATTAGTTCCCCCTCAGGCTCCTCTGGGCACCCCTACCAGGGCTGCCCTGGCACGGTGTTGGGCCAGTTTTGTGCTGGACCCTCCCATGGGTTAGTAGGACATTGGCTCCGTATGTGGCCTGGTTGACCACACCCCCAGCACAGATTGTCAGGTGGAGCTGGATTAGCTCCTTGGTAACGTGAGCCCATGTCTGGTGGGCCCGGTTGCTGATTGGGTGCGGCCTGCTGGTATGCTTGCTGATTTCCTGGTGTATAATTTCGACCTCGGGACCCACCTCTACCTCGGCCCCTTGGGGGCCGATTGCCGCCTCCTCTTGGTGCTGGCTGTTGATAATAATAGTAATGGTGTGTAGTATTAGCAGAACTGCCATTTGTTGTCGTGTTTGAGTCTGTTGAGGTTGGCTGCAATAGTGGTTGGGGCTGATTAGTTTGGGGAGGTGTTTGGTTTGTAGTTATCACAGGAGCTTGTACTTTATTCTTTTCTTTCTCCTTTTTTACCATTTTGCTTAACTCTCCCAGTTGCAATTGCGTCAATTTGTTGGCCAGCTTGTTTTCCTCGTCTGTTTTCTTTTTGTCTTTTCTATACAGCTCCACATGATGGGTGATGTGTTCTGAGAATAGCGGCCAATCCATCTTCATCAGCCCCACCACGCCCTCCAGGTGTCACTGCACCTCTTCTTGCATGGCTTTTTTAACCATTACCTTATACGGACTCTGAGTTGTTTTATTAGTGTTCCATACTTCTCCAGTTTCCTCTTTCCATCTTTTCTAGAAGCTGTGTAGGAATTTTGAGGGACACTCATTCTCTGACAGGGTTTCTACCTCCAGTTTGGATGGATCTCTTTTTGCTGGGTAGTGTACCCTCAGTTGTTTCCACACACTGGCACGCCATCGTCCAAAACTGACACCATCGTGTGTATTGTTGCCAATAGCTGCCCCTGCTTGGGCATCTGTAAATATTTCTAAGGTGATCTGTTTTCCTGCTACATAGGTGAGTAGCGCCTTGATGTCTCCTAAGGCCAGCTGTATGCCAGCTGTGATCTCTTCCAGGGACATTATCCACTTATCAGCCCCATCTGTGAGTGCTGGCAGGCGCACTGCCAGACCTATCATGTCCATAAAGGGCCAAGGCTAATACTGTGTTCTCCCGCCTGGCTGTGTTATGAGGGGACACATGAGGGTGTCTTCATCCGATGAGCCCAGTAAGTGGGAGGTGAGTCTTTTCCCATTTCTTAGCTCCATGCCTCGTTGGTTTCCATTGTGGGTGTCCAGTGTCTGCGCTGTTCGTGGTCTGTCGGTTTCCATGACGCCCTGCAGTGTCAGCGTGATGTGCTCTGTTGCAGGCTTATTAGCTTGGAGCTCCTTTTGTCTGTGTTGAGAAGCTCCGCTCTCTTTTAGTTGTCCGTCTAATGCCTCCACCTCCCTGAACATACGCTGTATCGTGCTTTCCACTCTGTTAACGGTTTCGTCCAGTCGCTGGAGTGTGTCCAGCTCTCGGGGGTGGGTAGGTGGTGCCTCTACTAGAGCATTCTCCTGGAGGTCAGGGTCACCTCTACTGGGTGGTTTGTTCCCTATCTGCCGGTCTAGCCAGGGTGGGGGGTCAATGATGACTCCCCTCCGATCCTCTTCCTCCTGGAGTCTCCATTCTTCCTCTTGGCGTCTATCATTTTGTCTTTCAGCCATTCGTGCCAGCCTGGTTCCTCCCCCTCACTTAGGAACTGGTCTCGTGGTTCCAGCTTCTCTTTTTTGTGTGATTCTTTTATGTGAAGTTTGGGTTTTGTTCGGGGAAGGCTTGAGTAGCCAGCAGGGTGGGCAGGCTTCTTCATGAGGAGGTCCGAGCAGCTTGCATGAAGAGACTTGCATGCATTCTCCTTGATCAACCTGTGTCTGCCCCTCCCCCTCCGTGTCAGAGGTGGGGCCCGTCTTCTGGGGGAGGCATCCTCTGCTTCAGTGTATTCAGTTGCCTCCATGTCAGTTGATTGTCGGGTGTCTGCTCTCCTTTCACCTTATAGGTCTGCTAGGCATAGTTCACTGAAATCTTCCTCATCATCGTCACCTGAAGATCCATCAGTGCTTTCTGCCTCTGAGAGTGGCAGAGCCTCTTCCAGCTGTACCTTTCTTCTCGGCCTCTGTTGTTTCTTTTTGTTTCTCTGTTTATCATTCTGGGTTAAAGTTACAGTGAAGTTACCCTGCACTTGACCCTCCATTTCCATTGTTTTTGCTGCATGTAGTGGATATTGTCCTGTTATGGGTTGTGTAGGTTTTGTGGATATGGGGGAGGTGATGGTGAGGGCATGGGTGGTGCTGTGGGTGTCATTATCTCCTGATCCTGATGTTCTTTTTCTTTTTCTCCCAGCTGCACCATCTGCTTTCTTTCTCCTGCGTGTCTAAACCAGTCCAGCACCTCTCTCTCCTCAGCACGTTTATTCTTTTTCTTGTAACTGGCCTTAGTGTCTCTGGCTTCAATATATCTCAGCTCTGACTCCACTTCATCACAGCATGCTGGATTAAAGGTACCCTCCATAGGCCAGCGATTTTTCCCTGATGTTCTTTTGTGCCATTTACTGACACAACGTCGTATTCGTTTCACTCGATTCGGGTGTTGCCGCATTACTGCCTCCACTGGGGTTAACACCCTCCTCTCCATCTTTGTCTGCTGGGCTCCCATGAAGCCTTGTTTGGCTTCACTGGCTCTTGGAATCTCTGGTTGTTCGTCTGTCTCTGTGGTGCGTATCAATACTATAATTTTTCCCACTGTGATAGCGGATTTGTATTTCTTTTCCCCATGTGGATTATTCTCTAATTTGTGTGATCCGTCTCCTTGAGGAATTTGATTTAAGCACCCAAACTTTCCTGTCTCCCACTCAACTTTTCTGGGCACGACAACAATCTGCAGCCGTGGGTTATATATCACTCCGTCCGCTTGACCTTGTATTCTTATCTGTTGTAAAGGGAGTCTGGCTACAGGAGCGTTTTTATAATTGTCACACAAAACCTGTAGTAATGGATTTAGTGAGTAGGGAACCCACAATTTACGCAAAATCGCTTCCCATGGGGCGCTCGGATATGTTTCTTTTACTTTTTTCAGGTTAGTGAATTTAGTGATTTGCCAAAGTTTCTGGTTGATTTCTTGCTCGCTCTGCCCGTATTCCACCCCCTCGTTATCAAAGTATGTTCTCTCTAACCAGAAGTGTGTGCGTATTCCTTGATATTCTACAGGACCGTCTGTGAGGCAGTGTTCTTCCTCTATAATCTCATCCTCACTGTCTTGCTCTATGTCCATTTAATTTTAGATGTTCTGTGTCTCTCTGCATCTGAATTCACCTCCTCTTACAGTCAGCTCGATTTATGTCTTTGTCTTATCGGTCCGGTTTTTCTCTCACTCTCTCCTCTCTGTGCCTGTGAAAGTCGGTAGTTAATCAAGGTGTCAGAGCACACCAGTCTTGTCTCTTTTTCTCTCCTCTTTGTTGAGGCTCTTCTTTGAGTCAGGCAGTCTTGTGTGTCCCCAGTCTTTTTACATTTTCTCGCTTTTTTTTCTTTATTGTATGTACAACAGCTGTTTTATGTTATTTCGTTTCAATTCAAATAAACACAAGAAGTTTGTGCTCTAGAAAAGGATCAACACTCAGTGAATACCCTCCTAAGCCCTATGATAAGCCATTATGGCAGGCCTTAAATACAGACCAATGAGCAGTGATAACTAACATGTCTTTGGGGTCATCGGGTGGGAACCTCCTTTCACCAGTGTTTCGTCTAGTTGGTCCCACGACACCCCCAGGAGGCTAGACAGTGATCTCTGGCGTCCCAGAGACACTCCCCTAATACCAGGTCTCACTGCTCTCCACACCACAATAACCTCCTTAACCTTACTTACACATGGCTTTCTCAGCCCAAACAGCACTGCCACCTTCAACCAAACCCAGGCTCCGTACATGCAAGCTCCAGGCAGAAGCAATGCTGATACTACCTTTCCTAGCACATTTACCATACTCTATTTCACACGCTACATAGCATAACTACAGTGTAAGCTAAAGTTAAAGGAGATAAATAGACTCACAAGATCAGCAAAAACACTCACCTTGCTGCATGGCCTCAAACAAAATGGATTCAAATAGGCCATTCCCACACTTAAATAACCTTCCTCTTCCTCCTTACTTACACATGGCTTTCACAGCCCAAACAGCACTGCCACCTTCAACCAAACCCAGGCTCCGTACATGCGAGCTCCAAGCAGAAGTAGAGCTGATACTACCTTTCCTAGCACAATCACCATACTCTAATTCACACGCTACATAGCATAACTACAATATAAGCTAAAGCTAAAGGAGATAAATGAACTCACAAGATCAGCAAACACACTCACCTTGCAGCATGGTCTCAAACAAAAGGGATTCAAATAGGCCACTCCCACACTTAAATAACCTTCCTCTTCCTGGATTTCCTCCTGAGAGGAAGTGGATCTCTCCACCAGATCTCAAGGAGTTACGTGCCCTGCTTAGTAGTTCCCCCTGCTGGCCCCCAACTGACATTATTTCTTCTGTAGTAGATGAGCTGGCTGATTCTTATGGCTTCATCTGACATTTCCTTCACTGTCTTCTTCAAACTCTGTCCCCGCACTCCGAGTTCCCCCAGGAGCGAGACAGCTGATCTTGCTATGAATCCCCTACACCCCACTTCCACTGGACAAACCCTCGTCTTCCATCCTCGCAGCTCAGCTTCTGCTCCTAAATCTGCATATCTAATCTTTTTTCTTTCATAGGCTTCTTCCACTGAGTCTTCCCAAGGAACTGTCAGCTCAATAAAATAAACTATCCATTGACTCAGTGACCACAACACTATGTCCGGCCTTTGCTTGGTACAAACTATTTCCTGGGGAACAACAAGCTTTCCCCCTAAATCTACTTGCATTTCCCAATCACAAGCACCTACTAGGCGGCCACACCCCTGCCTCCTTACTAACTTATCCCCTCTGTATTTCTCTCCCTCACGGACAAACTGAATTGATAAACTCCTATCCTTAACACCTTCTGAATTCACCTGTCTTCGTTTCCCTTCGATGCCTGCAGCTAAACATTTCAACACCTGGTTATGTCGCCATGTATATCGGCCTTGTGACAAGCTAACCTTATAGCCTGACAAAATATGCTTTAAGGTTGCGGTACCTAAACACAATACTTGACAATAATTGATACTTCTCTCTACTTTTACAAAGACATTACATACCACATTTAGTTATATTACAATTTTACACCATGATCGATCTGCTTGACTTATTCTTTTTTTTTTTTTTTTTCACTTTTCTTTCTGGATCCGTTTTAGCCGTTTTAAGTATTCTGTCCAAGCAGACCCACTCCCCCGGAACACAATTCCTGTCCCCATGCGTGACCAAAAGGAATGTGACAAGATGAAGTGGTGGTATCACAGAAATACCATCTCCTTGGCCTCTTTTAAGTACTTTAAATACTTTCACTTACTATGCTTGTTATCAGACACACAACACATGCACATTCACACTTTCCGCTCCAAGATCACAGTTACTGCACCAAACTCAACCGTCTCCAGTGATGTTAGTTATGTTTCAATGATTTTTTTTTACTCAATTAGCACATTATAACTAGGTTCTTTAAGGGGAGAGTAATATCAAATACCTTTGACCTGGGCGGCTCCAGCACTGCACCCCAGACACACGTAGAGAGAAAAAAGGCTCTCCTTACCTTTTTAATCGGTGCCTTGGTATGTCTGGCGTGCAGCCCAGTGCCCCGGCCTCCGGCTTGGGGAGGAGAAGATAATGAGAAGAAAGGGAGGAGTGTAAAGAGAGGTCAAGAGTAGCAAGAGGATGAGGAAGGCAGGTGGGAGGAGGCAAAGGAGGAGAGGAGCAGGGGATAAACATTTTAAAACATTGTATATTCAGAACTTTACAAACCATTTTGTCAATTCTAATCAATTTCCATGCCTGTCATGACTTTAGAAACCCTGTATCCAGAGAGTACATATGCTAACCCAGAAATTTAGGGACATCGTGCAGATGTAATATGTCAGAAAGCTTATTTCAATTACTATTTATTTTTTTTAATTTTATCCTTATGATTGTGGTTATTGACTTTCGATTCCTGTTCCTGCTTTTACCACTGTTGCTATGACTCCTGAATTTTCCCCTGGGGATCAATGAAGATTATTTATCTTATGTGTTGTAGGCCTTAATATTTTGCCTCCACAGATTCAAACACTATTTGTCTTTCTATACAGATTTTCCATCTGGAACCAGCAACAAATAACCGCTCAAACACTGCTCATTCATTTTTTCTGAAGGCAGTGGAAAACTATGGCTGGCCTTACAGGTAAACAATGATATAAACTTGGGCTATTGTTTCCATTCCCTAATTGCTAATTTCAGTAATGTTCGATGGAATATTTTGGTGTGAAGAATATGACTGAACATCTCTCCCATGTATTTTCAAGGGTCAGGGGCAATGCAGGCATTGAAAATGTCGCAATTGCTGAAACCATGTTCACTGTTAAAGGCACTGGAAGAGGGAGCTTCGTAGCTGGGCAGAGTGTACATAATCAGAGGTCACAATAATAATTCACATAATTTACAGTATATCAACAGTAAGAAAATGGGAGATTATTGTTGGAAAGTATTTTCAGTCAGACAATTTAAATTATTAATTTTCAGTTTAATAAGTTCTGTTTCTGATGTAGAATAGAGCGCTTGTGGCGAGATGTCTGGACCACCGTGATGCACCTTTACTATTAAGTTCTTCACAGTCTCGAGGAAGATGGCCTGTTGCATTTGGCAGATGTTGTTCATCTGTTTTGTGCCCACTATGTTTTCCTTCCACGTCTGGCAGAGGCCCTTCACACCTTCACAGAAGGCTGGGACAACCATCCTTTACGGTCTTAAGGTGGACTCTCCCCAAACCAGCTCTGGGTTATGGGTCACATGAAGGACCCTCATTACCCGAACGAAGATTTGCAGGTTTGTTACAGCTCAAACTCGAAGCGCTGTGTTACAAGTTTTGAACCTGAATATGTGGAGGCTAAGGTTTACATAAAAACAATCAGATTTTTATTTTATTTTAATTTGAATGGTGTTAAAGGGCCAGTGTGTAAAATGGGTTGAAAACAGTGACATCAGTGGTCAAATTCTAGATTGCAGGGCTCACTTGCTCACCCCTCCCGTCGGGTAAATGGCGGTGGCCTCGTAGGGACAAAAAGCCTTGCGCAGACATAAGTTTTTCAGGAGTAGGTCTATCTAGCGGCGAGGTTAATGTTTATTTAGAAATCTAAACCCTGTTACGATATTGTAATGAATCCCTCACGAGCAGGAGACCAGAGTAGCGTTCGGGAAAAAGGCCCGTTTATTTGAGCACTCCAAAAACTCCGGTAACACTCCAGGGGGTAAAAGACTCCGTCCCAAACTCTTCTAGCGTAACACACGTACTTAATACACACATACTCATTTACAGTACTCAGCGGGGACCCCCTCCCCTCTCTGCTCCACCAATCTCCAGCCCGCACACTGACTGACAGCATAGCATGTAAACAGAGCTCAGCTGTTTATTTAGCCTAGCAATATCTCCAGACTGTAGTAGCTGCAATGGACGACTTTGATATACGATACTGAAGAGTTTCTTGTAGCGGACACAGACCCAGAGCCATACCTGTTTGAGCCGGAGCATACAGATGAGGAACTCCATGTGTTGCAAGCTGAGCAGGCGAGGAGAGAGGCTGAATCCTCCGCTCCCATTTACTGCACAGAATGGGATTCGGTGCTACCATCGTTGGGGACATATATCATCAGGAGGAAAAACACCGCAGAGAGTGCATCACAAGGAGTGAAGTTGTGTCTTCTTTTCCTTGCAGATGACGGTTCGGGTTCATTCTCTCCTGTTGCGTGGTAAGTGTGGTCCATTCACAAACTTTCTAACTAAAAAAACTTTTCACTACTCTCTATCGACGAACTATTAACACTCTCTGCTGTTTCCTCCTCCTTCTTCCTTCCTTCCGCTGTCTTTGTTGGTTTATTTATACACGCGAAACGCGTTCTCTGGCTGGCTGGATTGTCCGCTCGGTCTGCAGTACATACATGGCGGCGCAAGATGGCGATCTCTCTAAAGCAAGGCCCTTGCTATATATATATATATATATATATATATATATATATATATATACATATATATATATATATATATATATATAAGCATAATTATAAGACTACAAAAACCAAACGAATTTTATTTTATGGCAATTATACACTTATATAAACATATTAATGGGTAGAATATTCAAATTCAGATTCAGATTTGATTATAAACCATGTCAAATATTACACACTGGCCCTTTAATATCTTCAATAGTGTGAAAGGAGTAGGTTAAAATGCAGGAGCAAGTCGTTGAATAATGATATTTAAGTATGTGTGTGTGTGTGTGTGTGTGTGTGTGTGTGCGCGCGATATTTTATCGAAGTGATCAAATAGAACAAGTACACAAAGCAAAATTTATGATAGATGTACTACATGTTCTGATTGCTTAAACATTATACACATTTTATTCTCTGGTTAAATGTTTTCTGTTGTCACTGCATTATGCCTGTGTAGGTCAGCGTGTTGTTTGGTATGTTTTTTGAAATATTTCTAAATCATTGGCCTCATAGCTTAATTGCTTAATAAGTCATATTTTGGCTAAATTGTTATATCTACCTAGTTCTACTCTCATAACACTGCTGATTCACCGCGCATTATCGTGCTAAAAACCTTAAAATATGACTTAGGCAGTTATTCTATGAGGCTAACAAATGCTGTTCCATACAAATTAATAAAATCTTTTTTTCCAGAACATGGAGCTATTTGGAACTGACTGGGAAATGTTTGATGCTGTGCATGAGGAACCATATTGAGTTCAAGTCCAGGAAATTGAGTGCCCTCTGACTCCGTACATTATGGAAACTGTACAGTCCATGATAAATCCCTTGGCATCATCTGAATCACTTGGCAGAGACATTTACATAACAATGGTTCAGTGTATTGAAAGTCTAAGGGCAACACAAGAAATGCCCAAGATGTAACCTTGCAAAAGATTTAATGGTATGAAGTTATGGTATGGTATGAAGAAACATTTGCAGACAGTCTACTTGTTTGGAAAAAAAGGGGTGCTCTGACATCCGTTCAATTTCACACGGGACAGGATTCTTGATGATGACAGTGTTGTACTCCCTCATTCAAGTCCAGTGTTCCCAAACCAACTTTGGAGTAAACCATCAAACAGAAAAGCAATGGTTTTGTAACAGTAAAAATAAAGTTGACTGAAACAGAAGTGTAAAAATGACAAAAGAATTAAACGATTTGACATGTTGCAGTTTCTTGGTGGTTTTCCTTTAGACAGTAATTACACCCTGTCAAAAGTTTGCCTGTGGCATATGGCTAGTGTCAAAATGTTTTTGAACTCACTGTATGTTTTCAGGTGAGCTGAAGGGAATGTGACTGTGTGACTGCAGGCGCTTACAGCTGGAAAACAAACAGGGTGTCTTGTGTTGCAGTCATGGTGGAATTTCATATGTATGAGAAAGTCCTTCTTTTCACTTGGCAGAATAGGCTTGTGCCATCCACTGCATGATGCGTCCTACAGTCAAGCCTTCTGGAGTAACGCTGTTGTTGCTGTGGCCCTCTTGTTCTTAATGAAGAGATTAACACAATGTTAGTCTGAATTGAAAATGCATTTTAGTTTTCAAGTTGATAAAATCCCTTACATAAACACAATATACACAAATCATATTGACCTTTTGAGTATAAGAACATTTGATAAATCAAAGCAGAAACTACAAAGAAATTTCAACAAAAGCTGCATTTGTTGTGACTGGATGACAGCCATTATGTTGTGGCAATTGTTCAGACACCTCCAGTTATTGTCAATATAACTATGCAAGTCATCCATCTGTGAGCCCTCCATGTCTAGTTTTATAAAACTCTGTTATCCTAGAGGTCACAATATTACATTTCATCAATTACATTCATTTTAAACAGTGACATCAAGTTTCCAAAAATGTTTAGATTTCATGGGTTGTATCGTTTGAGTCAATTAACCATTTGTGCATTTCAGTCTGCATTCAACATTGTAATTCTTGTTCAATTGAGAGGCCGTTTACACGTACACAGTGATTTTGATAAACAAAGACATCTTCCTTCGTTTGTGCCCTTCATTTACACGCAAACGGAGATTTCTGAAAACAAGTCTTTCTAAAAACTCCGGCCAGAGTGGAGATCTTGGAAAACTCTGGTTGCGCGTTTGCATGTAAACTGAGATAAACAGAGATAAACGGGAGTTATAGGCAGCCAACGTCACAGTATGCACCGGAACTTGCGCCTGTGTCAAAAGTGCAACCTATGTTGCTATGGCGACAATGGATACATTGGATGGCTTGAGCTTCTCGTTACACTGCCACCTACAGGTTTGGCATGCTCTTGTGTATATATACATGGGTAAGTGTAAACGAAGATCTTTTTGAAAACGGAGACGATGAAATGTCCGTTTATGAAAATAGCCAGCAACGTGTAAACGGCCTCTAAAAGACAATCATGCTCAATTAAAAGCTGTCTAAAATGTAAGAATATACCGTATCATCTTCCCCTGGAACAAACAGTGGCAGACAGAGGTCTTGATGGGTCTTCATGATCTTTGGTAGATCATACAGCTGCAGGCCTTTTCTGAGCTGGTCGAGCATCGATATGGCTCTCATGGTGGAGTGAAGTACAACAGTTCTAATAGACAAAATGTTTCATCTGGAGAATCTACTTTAGTGGTAAACCTGTTACATATAGAGGAAAAAAAGACAAAACTACTTTTTTTAAAAAAGGGTTACATGGTGACATGTAAAGAAGCTTCACAACACAGCTTTGCATTAAACCAATGCCATGTTACTTGTAATCCATGTTTTACACATGACCGAACAAGTAGCCTAATTCAAGTAAAAAAAAACCTGTACAATATGTAGCAAGTACATGTAGTAATGCTCAATAAGAAGAGTATGAATTTATTCATTTTATAAGGTGGTAACTGGACTAGATCAGAAAATGCTAAGGTTCGGCTCTGGGAGGTGCGTGTGGCAGTATAAAGACAACACAGACAAGTATTTATGGTTTAGTGGCCAGTGCCTTATTATTAACAGTGAAAAAAAAGGTGAATTCAAACAGTAGCCCCACAATATTTACAATCTGCAGATATGACTTTGTTCAAGCTTGATTTGAAATTATTAGAGAAGTTTGAAGAGGAAAAAGTGCATTTTGTTTTAACCATTCGTTCTGACCACAAATAAACAGTTCAATTTACAGTTTCACAATAGCAACAGCAAAAGAAATGCAACAGTCCTAGTCCAGGAAAACACCTGGAGTACCCGTACTCCACCCAATCACCTCACTGGTGATAAATCACAGTCCGCAGTAGAGATTGGTAGATTGATTAATTGTCCACAGTTCATTCAGAATATTCATTGGTATTATAATTGTCTATGGGCGCGCAAAACAGAGTTCATAAGCAGATTGCGAATGAGGGGAGAAAGAAAAGGAGAGGGGACTGGCTGCAGCAGCCCCTACCGAACCACAGGAGTGCTGTTGCTGTGTGATGATGGTGTTCGAGGCTCCTTGGGCTTAGCTCGCCATCGGGTGGTGGCACCAAGCACACCTGGCCAATTATGCTCCTAGACAGTCACACAGCGAGCACCAAGCATCAGCACGCGGTTGGTATCAAACTACTGTTGCAGCCGTCCCTGCAGCCCGTCTGCCAACCGAGCAGGACACACAATTGAAGAGGACTACAGGAACGCGATTGTCTAACAGGCTCGCAAGGTGCTCAGCGTGCGTTTGCATGTAACTATGTGACTCAAGGGTGTGTTTAAGGACACGGGAGAATGTAGGAAATAAATATTTGTAACATTTATCCACCATAAGCGCATTTTCTATGTGGGTTACAAATACACCCTTGCCTTAATGAAAACCAGAAATGTCACGAACATACCTTATCATGCTGTCTCTTTTTTCCATAGACACGATTCCAGTGTATCCGCAGGTCACAATATTGTCAACCAGGTCACTGATGTTGTCATTATCGGCGCTGTTTATCTGAAAACAGAGTAGGTGTCAAGTGAAATTAAGTTGCATTGTATCATTGTTCTCTACAGGCAACAACCAAAAAAATAATTGTGCAAGCTGTATCATAATCAGGTTAATGCAATTACCAACTTTTACTAAATTGTATTCACCCTCTCAATAAGCTGCGACAGTTCAAAATCTGTTACATCACTGGCAGATACTTGTATGCTGTCAGAGTCACCGGAGCAGAGATATCTGAAGCACCACTCGCGCATGAAGTTAGGGCAAGGTCCTTGTCCTTGTGCCAGACTAGCTGCCATGACTTCTCCTGCACGCCTAACCAAAACAAAACAACACAGCATATAAACTGCCTGAATATATGTACAATGATATAAAACAGGGTTAAGTAGTATTGCAATTAATATGCTAAAAGAAATCACATAAGAGGAATTTCACTACACACCTGAAGTAGTTAGAGTCCAAACTGTTAAGACAATAAACAGGATTCTTCCCTTTCTTATCTGACCGGAAATTCAAAAGGTCTCTTCTGTCTCTTTCTTTTTTCTCCATTGCATTTGAGCCCTCTGATTTGACAAAAACGGACAAACAGGAAGGAAAGGAATTATCCGCACATCAGTCCAATAAAAAGTCTTGGAGCTATATCCAATTCCTTACCTTTTTGTTCTCAATTATCTTTTATCCTGCACCTGGCCTTGTAAGAATTTGATGTGCACAATTTTTCTCTCATTGTGAAATTAAATATAGACAAACATTTGTACCTGTGAGGAATTCTCTGCTAAGGGCACCAGTATCGATGCCTGCCTCACCAAAAAATGTGACCTTAAGTCTACATTTGGGCAAGGTCTTCTGCCGGTGCCACTGTTGCATGCCTCTGCTGAAGAGGTCAGTTTGTAACACAAAGATGGAAAATGTGTTTGTTTCATTAACTTGATAAGTGATCCAATTCAGGATTTCCTCAGAACTGGAATTAAAAACAAAAGACAAAAACTGAACATTAAAATAGACACCAACATGTCTTTTCTGAATGCTTTATTTACTTAATTACTTCTTGTTCACTATTGAGCATTTGAATAAAAACTAAAATTAGACTCTCTGTTTAATTTCATAGCTGTTTGCTACAATTATTTGTAGTGCTTTTTAGGGTGTGGCATGGTACAGCAATTGCCATACCTCCTACACTGGTGAAATTCTAAGGGGTGAGGGGAGGCCTCAATGCAAGTCAAGATAAGAGCAAAATATGTCACAAACAAACTGTTTTGGATTATCACATTTCTATGTGATCACATTCCAATACTTGACAAAGCTTTTCAACAAGAAAAAGATGATTGATACTGCAGTAGCTCTTTAAAGTGTATATTATCCAGATAACACAATTTGCCACCATAATTACCTAATGTACAATATTACCTTTGAAAGGTAGTGATTTGACTGACTGGTACTGATCCACTTGATTCATGGCCATCATCATCTGAAGGTCTGCAAACATAAAGAAAACCACTTGTCCTAAATTATCTTGAAATAAACACATGCATACATATACAATTTTGCAAGACAATCTCCTTATATGTAATTTGTCAAATGAACATAGGTATACATTTAAAAAGTTACACTGAAATCATTAATATTACCGTAATCCACATGTGGCTGCATGGATCTCAATGATGTCAACTTGAAATGCATTTTTGCACACAGGACACTCTGCTGTCTAAAAACAGAATTCACAAGGCATGTGAATAAAGTCTGACATTGTTCCAGAGATTAATATCTTAATTCACCAGGGAGGCACAAACAATTTCACCTTGTCCGTCTGGTTGCAAATGGAATCTGGGAATTCATCTACATATTCTTCGTTGCAGCTTTCCTTGGGGAGAAACACAATAATAATACTTAAGTGTTTAGAACACAATACAGAATAACATCTCATTTTTCAATATAAACAGCTGTGAAATAAAGCCTAAAAGACTAAGCTTTGACATACCTCTTCAGCAGAATAGCACAAATCTACAAGTTCTGTCTTGCATTTCTTGATGTGTACTGGAAGAATCTGAAGTGGAACCATTTTCTTGCAGGTTGTACATTGGGCTTTGGGCATGTCCTCAAAACTCCTTTGCTACGGGTGGTAATGGAATTGTATCAAGTTCTTCTTTTAAAGGAGAAATGTACAATGTGTATTTTCCATTCCCGCTCACTGCTTTTAGCTGCTGGTCAGTGTATCCATGTAGATCTGGAGGAACAACAACCAATCTCTGCCGCCCACCCCCACCTAAAATTGAAAAATTATAGATACTAAACAAACCTGAATACACGGTAATTACTCATATAGAGACTATTTTGAAACACCATAATCCAGTGTATACACCTACATACCTATGGACTTGTGCAGCATCCAGCCACCACAGATATTTGCCAGTCTTGGATATACACTCACAAGCAAATCTGAAAACGTAAGAGATAAAAGCATGGTTAAAGCTTTATTGCAATGACTTATATTTCTGAACTACTGTGTATTTCATCACACAAATATTTATTAAATCATGCATGAAGATGAATTCTAAGATGGGTGTTTTTCTTTTTAGACATGACTTGACACAAGGCAGTAAATGAATGGTAGCATACCTCTGAATGTGTCATGTTTTCAGATATGGTTAGTGAACGTTTTCCAAGGCCAGCCAGCATGAGTGGCAGTTCCTCTTCTCCTTTTGGTGTTTTTTTCATATTGTTTTTCAAGAAGAAAAAAGCTCACCAAAAAACTCCTCCTAGATTCTTTAGTCCTACATGTTGCAAAACGCCTTTTGCCTCTTGCCTCCTTTTGAAGAAATCCTGGAAAAGATTCTCATCTTTTATATTCCATCAACAAAAAACAATCTAACTCAGAAGACATCTACATTCTCAGTAATTATGTTAGCTTATGTAAAGTTAAATTTATGTAATTTGTTTTATGCAATAGTTTACATGGTGATGGTCTGAAGCTCCAGAAAATTTTCTGGGGGAAATAATAAAATTTAAAACATCTGCAGCTGTTTCCCTGCTTTAGCTTAAATCAGAATCAGAGACCTAGTTTGTCCAAATGTGCCTGGACTGGTAGTGCAGTTACTGCAGACAAATGAACCATGTGAACACATCTTTTTGAAAGTTATCCATAGTCCTCCGGCAGACTAGGCCTAAGTCAGCCTAACTAGGGGCTGGTACAGGCCAAGCCTGAGCCAGCCCTAACTATAAGCTTTATCAAAGAGGAAAGTCTTAAGTCTAGTCTTAAATGTGGAGACGGTGTCTGCCTCCCGGACCGCAACAGGAAGATGATTCCACAGGAGAGGAGCCTGATAGCTGAAGGCTCTGGCTCCTGATCTACTTTTGGAGACTTTAGGGACCACAAGTAACCCTGCATTCTCAGAGCGCAGAGTTCTGGTGGGATAATATGGCACTATGAGCTCTCTAAGATATGACGGAGCTTGACCATTTAGAGCTTTATAAGTTAACAGTAGGATTTTAAATTCAATTCTGGATTTTACAGGGAGCCAGTGCAGAGAAGCTAAAACAGGAGAAATATGATCTCATTTCTTAGTTCCTGTTAGTACACGTGCTGCTGCATTCTGAATTAGCTGGAGAGTTTTTAAGGACTTACTAGAGCTACCTGATAAAAGAGAGTTACAGCAATCCAGCCTTGAGGTAACAAAAGCGTGGACCAATTTTTCTGCATCTTTCCAGGTCAGGATAGGCCTAATTTTCGCAATATTACGCAGATGAAAAAATGCAGTCTGTGAGGTTTGTTTTAAATGAGAATTGAAAGACAGATCTTGATCAAATGTTACTCCGAGGTTTCTTACGGTAGTGGTAGAGGCCAGAGCAATGCCATCGAGAGAAACTATGTCATCAGATAAAGAGTCTCTGAGTTGTTTGGGGCCAAGAACAATAACTTCAGTTTTGTTTGAATTTAACATCAGGAAATTGGTGCTCATCCAGGTTTTTATGTCTTTAAGACAATTATGAAGTTTAGTTAATTGATCCCTTTCTTCTGGCTTCATCGATAAATACAACTGAGGTTTGTGTGTGCTTATGTGTTTTTTTGCCTCCAGTTTCATATCAAACCATTTACGCTTCACCTCTGACATGGTTCTTTGTACTACAGGGACAACATTAACAGCATCTGTTACCTCCCTCCAGGCCTTCGCTTTGCCTGTCTCTGTCACACAACTACTAACTAAAGAAAATAAAATGTTTTTTCTTAGGTCCACTTCACCCAAAATTATTTCGATCTCCACTGGATGCACCTACACCTCCTTATATGGTGGTCATTGGCTATTCATGGGCGGGGATTTATGCTAATTGCTGATTACCGGTAGCGTGCTGTCACTTTACGATGGATTGGCATTCATGATCATACACATGTGTTTACGATCAAATCTGAGTTTCCTGCGGCGTTCCTGAATTCTGAAGAGTAGGTTTTTAGTAGCGTAGGCTTTTATGTGCAAATCTACATACAGATTTACTCACTTGTCATGAATGAGACCCATTGTTTTCTATTGAGATTGTAGTAACTGTGCTTTGTAAAGGTGTATGGACTCTTTTACTGTTAGTAAAAAATATGATGTTTTTTTGGCTTAGCTGGAGGTAAAAACAATACTCCTGAGTAGTGATGGCCTCATGAAGCATTTTCTTTATTTTCTGAGCCCACTAGATGGGGCTTTTTGTTCAACAAAAGGTTTAAAACACAGTGAATTGCCATTCTTTGAGCCTCTCTCTTTAAACCAAGAGCGCCATCTAGTGGGCTCGGAAAATGAAGAAAATGCTTCATGTGGCTTCACTTGGCCATCACTAGTATTTATTGATCGAAAGAAAGCATTTGATACTATAGATCATACCATCTTAATTTCTAAATTATACACATATGGGGTTAGATGAGTAGCTATAAACTGCTTAAGAAGTTATTTAGATAACAGTCAAGAATATGTACAGTTTGCTGGTGGTACATTGGAGTTATTAAAAGATTAAGGGCCGGATCTACAGTTCAGGACACGTAATGCTGACGTGCTGACGTATTGCGGTAAGCAAGTTGTGTCATTTCCGGTGTTTCTGTGGCAGCGTCTCTGTACTCTCTGTGCTCTGGTGAATCCTACTAGCCTGCTTTCTGCTTTCTCACTTCAGTTGCTTAAAACGTCTACTCCAAGTCTTAATCCACACTAGTTCTGTTGAAGCACTCATAGCTCTCCTCCTTTCTACGACTTTCTCGCTAATCTCTTAGCTGTTGTTTGCACGTTACTAGCCTTGGTAGCTACATTAGCTTTACTGCTAGCGATGGCTTCTCCCTCTGCTCTCTCTTGCCCGGTGTGCCACATGTTCAGTTATGCCTCTGCCTCCTTTAGTGACAGTGGTAATTGTAACAAGTGTAGCTTATTTGCTGCGTTGGAGGCGAGGCTTAGTGAATTAGAAGCGCGGCTCCGCACCATGGAAAACCACTCTGCAGCTGCGGTAGTTAGCCAGTCCCCTGTAGCCGGTGCGGAGCCACATAGCATAGCCTTAGCTCCTGCTAGCGGTCCTCCGGTAACTCCCGTTCAGCCGGGACGTTGGATAAGTGTGCGCCAGAAGCGTAGCTCCAAGCCGAAGCCCACGGCTCACCACCAGCCTGTTCACGTCTCCAACCGCTTTTCCCCACTCAGCGACACACCCGCTGACGATAAAACTCTGGTTATTGGCAGCTCTATTTTGCGGAACGTGAAGTTAGCAACACCAGCGGCCATAGTCAAATGTATCCCTGGGGCCAGAGCGGGCGACATCGAATCAAATTTGAAACTGCTGGCTAAAGATAAACGTAGATTCAGTAAGATTGTTATTCACGTCGGCGGCAATGACACCCGGTTACGCCAATCGGAGGTCACTAAAATTAATGTTGCCTCGGTGTGTGAATATGCAAAAACGATGTCGGACTCCGTAGTTTTCTCTGGACCCCTCCCTAATCTGACCTCTGATGACATGTTTAGCCGCATGTCATCATTTAATTGCTGGCTGTCCAGGTGGTGTCCAGCAAACGATGTGGGTTTCGTTAATAATTGGCAAACTTTCTGGGGGAAACCTGGTCTCATTAGGAGAGACGGCATTCATCCCACTTTGGATGGAGCTGCTCTCATTTCTAGGAACCTGGAAAATTTTATTAGCAGATTAAATCCCTGACAACCCAGAGTTGAGACCAGGACAGAGAGCTGCAGTCCTATACGCCTCTCTGAGCTTCTAGTTCACTTACCCAGCCATAGTTTTCATAGTTTTATACCAACGGTGTCTGTCCCTCGACCACCTAAATTATTTAAATCTAAAATTAAACAAAGAGGAGTTGTGCAAAACAACCTCATAGAAATTAAAACCTCTTCTGTGACAGAAAGACAAAACAGGAGAATTAAATGCGGACTGTTAAATATCAGGTCTCTTTCGTCTAAAGCAGTGTTAGTAAACGAATTAATATCAGATAATCATATTGATTTACTCAGTCTCACTGAAACCTGGCTGTGTCCTGATGAATATGTCAGTCTAAATGAATCCACTCCTCCCAGTCATAATAATACCCACATTCCTCGAGGCAGCGGCCGAGGAGGGGGAGTTGCAGCCATTTTTAACTCTAGTCTGTTAATCAGCGCCAAACCTAAAATAGATTATAATTCTTTTGAAAGCCTTGTTCTTAGTCTTTTACATCCGACCTGGAAAACCTCACAGCCACTTTTATTTATTATTGTGTACCGTGCTCCTGGCCCGTATTCTGAATTTATATCTGAATTCTCAGAGTTTTTATCCAGTTTAGTTCTAAAATCAGATAAAGTTATTATTGTAGGCGACTTTAACATTCATGTCGACGTTGATAATGACTCCCTGGCTACCGCGTTTATCTCATTATTAGACTCCATTGGCTTCAGTCAGGGTGTACGTGAACCCACTCACTGTTTTAACCATACCCTCGATCTAGTTCTGACGTATGGAATTGAAATTGATAACCTAACAGTCTTTCCACAGAATCCCTCGCTATCGGATCATTATTTGATTACTTTTGATTTCTTTTTACTCGACTACACGCCACTTAGCAACAGTTACTATACCAGATGTTTATCAGATAGTGCTGTCGCAAAATTTAAGAAAATGATTACTCCGTCGTTAAATTCAATCCCAAGTCCTTTAGTAACAGAGGTTTCCCGTACCGATTTTAACCTCTCCCGAATTGATCAATTTGTTGATAGCGCCGTAAGCTCGCTGCGAACAACACTTGACTCTGTAGCTCCTCTTAAAAAGAAGTTAACAAAACAAAGAAAGTTCGCTCCTTGGTATAACTCTGAAACCCGTAAATTAAAGCAAATATCGCGAAAGTTTGAAAGGAATTGGCGATTAACCAAACTGGAAGAATCTCGTGTAATCTGGGCAGACAGTCTCAAAACTTATAAGAGGGGCCTCCGCAATGCCAGAGCAAACTATTACTCAGCTTTAATAGAAGAAAACAAAAATAACCCCAGGTTTCTTTTCAGCACTGTAGCCAGGCTGACTGAGAGTCAAAGCTCTATTGAGCCTTGTATTCCTTTAACCCTTAGCAGTAATGATTTTATGAGCTTCTTTAATGACAAAATTCTAGCTATTAGAGGCAAAATTCATGACGACCTGTCCTCAGATAGTACCTATCTAACCTCAAACACAGCTGTAACACCTAATATTTATTTAGATTCCTTCTCCCCAATTTCTCTTCAAGAATTGACCGCAGTGATTTCATCATCTAAATCATCAACATGTCTCTTAGACCCCATCCCAACTAGGCTACTCAAGGAGGTCTTACCTTTAGTTAACACCCATATATTAGACATGATCAATATATCCTTATTAACAGGCTATGTACCACAGTCTTTTAAGGTAGCTGTAATTAAACCTCTACTAAAAAAGCCCACCCTGGATCCAGAGGTGTTAGCCAACTATAGACCAATATCTAATCTTACCTTTATGTCAAAGATCCTTGAGAAAGTAGTCGCAGACCAGCTGTGTGATTTTCTCCAGGATAATAATTTATTTGAGGAATTACAGTCAGGATTTAGAGCGCATCATAGCACTGAGACAGCTCTAGTGAAAATTACAAATGACCTTCTGATTGCTTCAGACAAAGGACTCGTCTCTGTACTTGTTTTATTAGATCTTAGTGCAGCGTTTGACACTGTTGACCATGAAATTCTGTTACAGAGACTGGAACACTTAATTGGCCTAAAAGGTTCTGCACTAAGCTGGTTTAAATCTTATTTATCTGATCGTTTTCAATTTGTTGACGTTCATAATGAATCATCCGTACGTACTAAAGTTTGTTTTGGAGTTCCGCAAGGTTCTGTGCTTGGACCAATCCTATTTATTCTATATATGCTTCCTTTAGGTAACATCATTAGAAATCACTCTATAAATTTCCATTGTTATGCGGATGATACACAGTTGTATTTATCGATGAAGCCAGAAGAAAGGGATCAATTAACTAAACTTCATAATTGTCTTAAAGACATAAAAACCTGGATGAGCACCAATTTCCTGATGTTAAATTCAAACAAAACTGAAGTTATTGTTCTTGGCCCCAAACAACTCAGAGACTCTTTATCTGATGACATAGTTTCTCTCGATGGCATTGCTCTGGCCTCTACCACTACCGTAAGAAACCTCGGAGTAACATTTGATCAAGATCTGTCTTTCAATTCTCATTTAAAACAAACCTCACGGACTGCATTTTTTCATCTGCGTAATATTGCAAAAATTAGGCCTATCTTGACCCAAAAAGATGCAGAAAAATTGGTCCACGCTTTTGTTACCTCGAGGCTGGATTACTGTAACTCTCTACTATCAGGTAGCTCTAGTAAATCATTAAAAACTCTTCAGCTAATTCAGAATGCAGCAGCACGTGTACTAACAGGAACTAAGAAACGAGATCATATTTCTCCTGTTTTAGCTTCTCTGCACTGGCTCCCTGTAAAATCCAGAATTGAATTTAAAATCCTACTGTTAACTTATAAAGCTCTAAATGGTCAGGCTCCGTCATATCTTAGAGAGCTCATAGTGCCTTATTATCCCACCAGAACTCTGCGCTCTGAGAACGCAGGGTTACTTGTGGTCCCTAAAGTCTCCAAAAGTAGATCAGGAGCCAGAGCCTTCAGCTATCAGGCTCCTCTCCTGTGGAATCATCTTCCTGTTACGGTCCGGGAGGCAGACACCGTCTCCACATTTAAGGCTAGACTTAAGACTTTCCATTTTGATAAAGCTTATAGTTAGGGCTGGCTCAGGCTTGCCTTGTACCAGCCCCTAGTTAGGCTGACTTAGGCCTAGTCAACCGGAGGACCACCTTTAATGCACCGGGCACCTTCTCTCTCTCTCTCTCTCTCTCTCTCGTATCCTATTACTGTATCTATTTTACTCGGCCATTCTGGATGTCACTAACTCGGTTTCTTCTCCGGAGCCTTTGTGCTCCACTGTCTCTCAGGTTAACTCGTATTGCAGCGGTGCCTGGATAGTGTGACGTGTGTGGTTGTGCTGCTGCCGTGGTCCTGCCAGATGCCTGCTGCTGCTGCTGCTGCTGCCATCATTAATCATTAGTCATACTTCTACTGCTATTATAGACATATGATATTATCATACATGTATACTGCCTGATACTAATATATACTTTCAACATATTGTACCACAGTAGCCAGAACTATAACGACAGTATTATTACTTTCATGAATGTTGTTGTAAGCTACTGTCATTACCGAGGATGTCATACAGATTACTGTATTGTGTCATACAGATTACTGTTAATTTGTTATGCTGATCTGTTCTGTACGACATCTACTGCACGTCTGTCCGTCCTGGAAGAGGGATCCCTCCTCAGTTGCTCTTCCTGAGGTTTCTACCATTTTTTTCCCCCGGTAAAGGGGTTTTTTGGGGAGTTTTTCCTTATCCGCTGTGAGGGTCTAAAGGACAGAGGGATGTCGTATGCTGTAAAGCCCTGTGAGGCAAATTGTATTTGTGATATTGGGCTTTATAAATAAAATTGATTGATTGATTGATCTACTAAAGGTTTGCATGTATAAAAATGTGTGCAAACTCATGGCACACGCAAAAAAAAAGTACAAAGTGATTTACTAACAGTGTGCACTAAGGGTTGCGTCATTCAAACGTGCAAAATAGCGTCTGCATCCAGTTAGTACGTTTGCTGCAATGAACATGCAATATGGGGCTTTTACACGCAATTGTGCGTGTGCTGGGAGAAGAAAATGTAAATATGTAAGGGATAATGTATAATGAGCCGGTGAATACTGGGAAAATAACTCCCCTCAGGGGAATAGAATTCTTTTCAAAGTGATTTATCAAACCTGAAAGCAATTTTGCAAATAGAAACTTCGTCTATATTTAACACGTGTCAAAGGGAGGTGCAAACGGTTTGTATGCGTAATTGCGCACACATGGCTGCGGTTATTGTTGCAAGAAGGAGACATCGAAACGATGAAAGAAGATGCAGAGAACCCATTTTTCACCCTTGTGTGAACATTTTTGTAATGAATGAGGAAACAATTAAAACATATCGCCTATCCAGCATTGTCATTTTGGAACTGTCCTGGGTCAATACACAATTCTCTTATTCTGAGAAACAGTTTTCTGTTTTCCAAGTTGTGAAATGGCGAGTTTGGAGATGGCTGGCTTGTAGGTGAGTCAATTTGTAAAATCCTTTATAAAATAATTAGATTAAAAACAAGAGTGTGTTTCATATTGATTCATATGTTTTTTAAGGTGATAGTGCATACCCCCTACACCCCTTCCTCCTGACACCTGTTCTCAACCCAACCACTGCCAGAGAGATAAGGTACAACGAGACCCATATCCGCACACGGAATATTGTGGAGCGCACTTTTGGAATCCTGAAGAGCAGGTTCCGTTGTTTGGATCGCACTGGAGAAGCAATGCTGTACAGGCCAGAAAAAGTCACAAAATATATTAGGCTATAGCTTTAACATTTATCGTGGTAAAAAAACAAAACTAAACAGTTCTTCATCGTATAGCCTATTTTACACAAAATGAATATTCATAGCCAATATAAGAAAACTTAAACGTGACAGCTGAGTGTATTATTTGTGTGTCCTTTTACACACGTGGAACTTGCCCGCCGTGTGCACTTCTCTTCCCCTGGCTGTTGGTCACAGATTTCTTCCCATACAGCGTTCCTTTGTGAGACAGTCAGGTTTCTTTGCTGTACCTCATTTAAGTGTTTATTGGCCTCATCTACCAACACCTCTAATTTCATAGGGTCGAATTTCACTTTGCGCTTTCTCTCCAAACTCGCCATACTGCAAACCATAAAACACGCAAAACCCTCATTTAAATAGGGTGTCTCCAACACGTTTGCACCTGTTGTCATTTATGCAATCACTCTTAGTAAATCACCCGCAAACCGCGGTTCAGCCCCACATGCAAAATTCTAGATTGCGCAGGCAAATTAGTACATGCAAATTGGGATCTTAGTAGATCCGGCCCTAAATGTGGAGTCCCACAACGCTCTGTTTTGAGGCCTGAAGTTTTGATATTATATATCAATGACATATGTGAAACGTCAAATTAGTTACCCTAGATGTGAATAAAACTAAATTTATGTTTTTTCTTATATGTTAGATCTCATTGAAATGAGAATTCTGTTCTGTTCACTTATTCAGCCACACTCAAGTTATTGTGTGGAGATGTGGGACAACACGAGTAATATGAAGCCACTGGTTACATTACAGAAAAGAGCAGTAAGAGTCATTCATAAAGCAGATCCAAGAGAACACACCAACTGACAACAAGACTGTTAATCGAGGACTATTGAAACTTAAAGACTTAGTCGAGTTATGGACACAGGTTATTATATATAGAGCAGAATGTAGAGTGTTACCAGAACATTTACAAAAGTTGTTTGTTATGTATTTAAGAGGACGGTGAGCACAGCAGAAAATTTCAATTTAAGCACTGGTTTGCACGGACTACATTTAAACAGATGTGTATTTCAGTGGCAGGCGTTAAACTGCTGAATTCCTTAGAGAATGATTAAAAGGGATGTCTAACTAATTTTCAGTTTAACAAAATGTATAAAGAAAAAATAATTGTACTATATGAAGTTGACATGTAGGGGGCATTGTGTATGGCTTCCGATTCTTCTGTTTAATCATTTGTTTCCTTCAGAAATTACTGAGTATTGGTTATTAACTGTAATTGACAGACCATCTAGGCCTATTTCTTTTTCTTATTTGTGTTTTGAGAGAGGGGCAGGTAAAATAAGATTGTTTTCTTCTCCCTGCTCCTTTTCGATCATGCAATGAGAATTAATTTTTTTTTTTTTTTGATTGTGTTGGGATTCACAGGACCACAGATGATTTGTCATTTGTTTAAATCTAAACTGGACATGTGAGGGCTTTTTTTCTCTGCATGCTCTTTGTTCTTCAGACAAAGACAGCTATTTGACACTCATCTCCACAGGGGGTCACCTCACACAAACTCTAAGGTAAGTCCTGCATTCTCTCAGAGTCTTTCTCTTTCCTGCTGGACCTGGAACAGCCCAGATGCTCAGACCCTTGCTCCTTGCCCTGAGCCATCAAAGGTGGGGCAATTGATCACAGACTCTCTAAACCTGAATTAGAGAAGTTAGATTTGTAAGCACAAGGTTTGCAGCTAGCTTTCTAGCCACAAGGAGAACCAAGTGAGTTAGCACCAGCGTCTAACTCTGCAAAGACCCTGAGCACCTTTGAGTTTCACCTTTGGAACAAAGGACACAACAAAGACTGCATTTGGAACCACAGCTCTTTCCCGCCTTCCTCTGCCAGCTAACAAAGCAGCACACCACCAAAGCGACTCTTTCTTCCATCCATTCAAGGATCGGTAACGTAACAACTGGGCATAGTTTATCGCAGCTTTACAGGCTATGCAAGACTATTTAACTTGTTGTATGTGAGTAAATGCTGTCATTTATTATTTATTGTCATTATTAGTTATTGTTGTGATTGTCTGCAGTTATGTCATTGGTTAGTTGGCTTTGCCAAAGCTAAGTGTTTAGTTGCTAATAAATAAAATAGAAATTAAATTTAAAAAATCTCAGTGTTTGCAGATGAACTATGTTTGGCTTCCCCTGGTGACATAGGTCCAGGCACTGGCAGCAGCACAGGAGAAGCCAGACACTGTTCATTTGCACAAACTGTGGTGACACACAGCTGATTGAAAATCTGCAAAGTTTCCCTTTATATTCATTGTCTTAAAGAAGCGGGGCCTCGGCGTTTCTGTCTTCTTCTGGAGAAAGGGTTTTCTCCAAACTCTGCAGATGTTAAGGAACAGCTGGGCTGCTCAGTGTTCCTCTGGTTCTCGGTGGAGTGTTCAAACACAAAGACAAAGGCGGCCTTTCCTCGTCCAGCGAGTCAAGTAAGGAGACCTAGGTTGACTGAATTCAAACATGATCCCTACAGTAACTTGTGCGCAGAAAGCTGGGGCTACCTTCCAGCAGCTCGTCAGACGGGGATTGCAGGGGGCGACGGTGCACAGCACATATTAAGGTCTCTGCGACGTCAGGGGGGATTCCGCCTAACTCCGCCTGTGGGGAGCAAGAATTTGAATTTTGGGAGTGAATTACACCTAGGTGTAATTTACTGGACCACTGAAGGTCTGGCGCACTTCTATTGTTTACAGACACACTGGTCTGTGAAGTTCTCTCTATTTAAACTTTTTGATACTGTCCAGCAACATTTTTGCCACACATTCATGCACTCCCTGTCTAAGATCAGAGAATCAGTACTTTCAAGCAATGGCGGATAGGCCATTGGGACGTTCGGGACGAATACTAATGGGCTGGTCACCAAGTGGGCTGGTGTGGGCCGGTGGGGCTGGCCCGGTGGTCAAAGAAAGAAGGGGAAAAAAAAGACTAGTGAATGTCAAGCTAGTTGCTAGCTGTCAGTACTGCAATGAGTGTCCCTCCCATGTTGTTTGTTTGCTGTGAGATGTTCAGAGGGAACATAGGTGTCAATCTTAATTTTTGACGCTTAACGCCAGGGCCACAACGCCCGCGTAGCGCTGCGGAAGCACCGCGAATAGCCTCGAAGCGCCTCGAAGTGAAGGCAGTTTCCTTTCAGCGCCCATGTTTACCGACTGTGTCATCCACACTGGCCGCGCCGTGCCGGGAAGCTCCACGGCAGGATCACGATTTGCAGCGATCAGTTCGGCGTCTGGTCTATTTTCTACGCGAGCCGCGAGTCAAGCCAGGCAGGAAGTCAAACAAAGTGACAACAACAGATACCACGTTTACAAACTGGTATTTCAACTGTATATACAGACCAAACTACACAACGCTGGTAACATACACTCCTTGTCTGTGTGTGAGTGTGTGTGTGTGTGTGTGTGTGTGTCTGTGTAGCCTCTGTGTGTGTATGCAGCCTCTGTGTGTGTGTGTATGTAGCCTACCAGCCTACTGTGGACATACATTCACGAATAATACTCATTACTAAGAAGTGCACATACATGTACAGTTGTTAGGAAAACAGGGCGTTATAATTTTATGAGGTTATGTACTTACCCATGATGGAAAAAAAGCCCCAAATGTGACGGAGACAACAGCTGGGAGCAGACCGGCGTGGAGAAATGCACGTCTGGTGTAAACGGAAATGCTCCGGCGCGCGTGAGAATTTCAGTGCGCTGCAATTCGCAGCAATTTTGCGGGCGGTGTGGCCCTGATGTAAGGAGGAGATAAGAGCGGCCTCTTCCAATACGAAAGAGGCGTTTGTTTTTCTTGAAATCTGATTGGCTCAGCCGCAGTTATCAGTCATTACTTATGGCAGACCAGGCTAGTCTGACTGTTAGTGCCAGCTACTGAGAAAGGAGAAAGAAATATGGATAAAGCTGGTAAAAAATATAAAGGGTGGCTTGGCAAAACTCAAATAAAAAACCTTAAATCTTTACAAGAGGAGGCAGCAAAGTGGTTCAAAATAACCAAACTGTGTGGCCGCGGCATTGGTCGACGAGATGAGGCTACTGGTGTTGCTAAGGACGGAGATGGAGCTGGAGCCGACAGTGCCATAGCAGGTGCATTAACGTTAGCTAACGTTCGTGAGTGTGTAATGTGCAAGGTTGGCTTTGGCAAATTGCAAATTTCTTCTAGGTGTCCGGTTCAAGAGGCCAACTACGTAGCCTACTACAGTAGGTATTGCATTAAGTCAGTTTAAAACTGTACTAAAAGAAAATATGTGCTTGCCTTTTCCTGTGCATGCACACAGTCAACGTTAGGTGGTGCTCCCAGTCCCAAGTACAATGAAGCTGAGGGACAAACTTCAGTCGTGATGAGGAGGAGGATGAGACCAGAAATATGACAGGTGCAATGTGAAGGCATAGCCTACTTTGCATTACATTTTAGCCAGAGGAAAACCTTTTTAGTAGTATTAAGTGGGATTTTTTTGTTGTAGTAATAAGTTGACTAAAAATTGACTATAGGGCCTATTGCCCAATTTATACCTCCTTAGTTCATAGCTGTGAGCCATGGAGATTTAAATTGGGCTCATGTAATACAAGAGCAGGGCTGGGCAGGGCAGGGCAGACAGTTATATTGTGCATAAAATTAGATGCATTAGGATAGAGTCATATGCTCATATTTTATGTTAAAAAATAAGCACATAGCCATTTGTGGCCAATACATCATTGCATTTAGAGCATAGGATTACAGGTAGAAACATGTGAGCCAGTGTATGGGCCAGTGTGTGTGCCGGTGCGCCTGAATGTCCCGGGCTTAATTTGTGTCCCAGTCTACCCCTGCTTTCAAGCATATGTTATGCTCACATGGCATGCGACTGACCACCTTGTTCAGTGGTTCCATTGATGCTGCCTGCCCATGGTACACCATAATTACCAAGTCCCTGCAATAGGCATCTGCTAAAAATTTGCTGAACTGGGGGTGTTAGTGACTCAGTGGATAGAGCAAGCGCCCCATGTACAAGGCTGTTACCGCAGCGGCCCAGATTCAACTCCAGCCTGTGGCCCTTTGCTGCATGTCATTCTCTCTCTCTCTTTACATAGGCAATACTTTCTTTGTTTGTTTGGAAAGGGGCCAAGGCCATAATGTGCTCAATTCCCAGTAGACCTAAACATTTCAAATGGTGTTGCATAGCAACTAATAATTTTTTTTTACTGTTTTCTAATGATTATTTATTTAAGGAAGATATATTATTAGATATATTAATATTTTTGAGGAAAGCAAATATATAACACTGAATACATAAAGTACTGCAGAGTATATCTCTCTGCATGTGTTCTTGTCCATATCTTACTATGGTCCCCTGCCCTGCAGTATTTGAAGTAATTGCAGTAATAAGACTCCCCTGACTTCATATTAACACTTGGCTAATTGGCAGATATCAAAGACAGATAGTAGGGTGAATATGGTTAAAGTGGGACAATGGGCAAACTGGGACAGTTAAGCTTATCTTTACACGTGTATACTTATATTACTAAAAAATCATCATTGAGCTCATCATAGGTAAGTATAAGATTAAAAAACATTGGTTCTGTGTCAATGAAATCACTTCTGGGGGTGTGGCTCACCATATTCAACTCCCTTTGCAGTGAACCAAGATGGTAAGTAAAATGACATAGCGTTTTGAGATGAAAGATGTTAGTGTTCTAAAAATAAGAAAACTGGTGGATAGTTTGTAATTGTGATATATTTTGTTAAGGGGTGTAATGGTGATTCGTAATTTTCAAAAATCACATCCATGTGAATCTTTCTCCTTTTTTTAAAATGCCATTTTGTTGCTGTACCACTTTAACAATATGCTTTTGTTAAAGTGGGACAGTGTGTTATTGGCAAACTGGGACAACCGTTCAAGTCATAATAAAGGTGGAAATAAGTTTCCTTTTTATTCATCCCTCGTAAATTTAGCTATCTAGCTAGCTAGATATATCAACAAATTTACTTACATTGCACAAATTAAGGTAGCTTGTAATGAAAATAATAATCGTGATGCCACCCCACACGTTTTGCATACTCCTATTTAAATTTATCTAAAACAAAAACTATAGTAGCTAGAACATTCATTTTGTTGTGGGTGAAAGCTAAGACTTATGTCTTTCACATTATTATGTTGCACACTTGGGCCTTGTTCAGACTGCCAGCCAAAATCCGATTTTTAGCCAATCTAGATTGGAACCAGATGGCTCTTATGAGGTCTGAACAGTCATAAATGACATGAAATCTGATTTTTGCAAACCAGATCAAAACCACCTTTGGGAGGTAGTTTCAAATCGCATTTGGACAGATGCGTCTGAGTTTGAACAGCTCCTTATATGACTTCACACAATACACGCTAGATGATGCCTCCGCTCTGACGTCGTTGCTACAGCAACCTGTCAGATTGGTCATAATGTGGCCCAGTCTGAACAGAGCCAAATCTGATTTGGACACTTGCTAAAAACAGTGTGGACAGTCAGCAGTCAAAAATCGGATTTGAGAAGGAATCAGATTTGAATCAGATTCGCCTGCAGTCTGAACGCAGCCTAAGAGTACCAGTAATGATATTAATGATGTTGCCAATATATGGTGTCCCACTTTACCAATAGCGCCTGAAAATTTTGGTTGTGGGTCAGTGTGTTTTTGGTGAAGGGTCATCCATCCTGTGTTTAATGTTTCTTTGTTTTTTCTTCTACATAGTATAGTAGAGATCACAAGCTATTTAGAATGGTATGATATGATGGGCTTAGACATTTGGTTCATAACTAGAAATTATGTTGAAAGTAAATTTTCTGTGTCTCCTACAACAAGTGTCCAACAGCAACACAGCTGTGCTCCACATACTCTCATGCAGTCCTTTAAGATTTATTTCATTTTCAGGCTGCTTTTGTGGATTTCCTGGGGCATGTGTATTAATTATACTTGTTACCTAGAGAAGCAGGAAGGAGATATACATTTCTTTACCGTTTCAAAACCAAAATCAAATCCTGAAAAGTGTACAGTAGGGTTAGCTAGTTAGCTAGCTACTGAAGGTATAGACTAGCTACTGAATGTAAATACATGCTGCTTTTGCTTTTTAAAGATTATAACCATGAAAAAAAGACCTACCTTGCTCCACAGGAGCCAGTGAAGGGAAACAGGGGAACTTAAACCAGCTGTGTGACATCTTGTGACATCAGTTAGGGCGGCAGTAGCTCAGTCCACCGGGACCTGGATTGGGAACCGGAGGGTCGCCGATTCAAGTCCCCATCCGGGCCAAAAATATGTAGCGTGGACTGGTAGCTGAAGAGGTGCTAGTTCACCTCCTGGGCACTGCTGAGGTGCCCCTGAGCAAGGAACCCCAACCGCTCAGAGCGGCTGTCATGGGCAGCCCACTCTGACATCTCTCCACTTAGTGCATGTATAGGTCCAGTTTGTGCATGTGTGTGTTCGGACCTGTGTGTAATTTACAACAGAGTGTAAAATTGAATTTCCCCTCGGGGATCAATAAAGTATATAAAATAAAATAAAAATAAAAAAATTAAATTAAATTAAAAAATCTCAGTGTTTGCAGATGAACTGTGTTTGGCTTCCCCTGGTGGCATAGGTCCAGGCACTGGCAGCAGCACAGGAGAAGCCAAACACTGTTCATTTACACAAACTGTGGTGACACACTGCTGATTGAAAATCTGCAAAGTTTCCCTTTATATTAATTGTCTTCTATCTCGATTGATGTGATGTGGTGGTTCATTTCAACCATGTTAGGCTTCAGCTTCTAACTATCTTCATCTTTTTAACCTGTTTTTGCTGCTAAGTGAGTTTGACAGCCTGGATATATCCTTGAAACACATATTGTAGATCCCTCTGTCTCCTTCCCTCTGAAATCGCTTTTTTGTTTTCACAAAAATGTGAAAATATTTCTCCAGGGAGTGCAGTTAGTTAAAGTATGGGCCACATACCAGCTCGAACAGCTTGACAGACCATCAGAAAGGGTCAAGGCTTAGTGAAGGGTCAATTGCAGTTTTTACAAAATCCATAATTACAGTAATTTGTTGCAAAACACCAGCAGTGTGCAGCAACTGCTGCTCTGCTGCAATAAATTGTCTTTTAACGTTCTGTCTACACTATTACACATGCAGAATAGCTATATACTTTTTTTTTTTTTTTTTTTTACTAAGGATCAAAATATTGTTAAGATCTAACCAAAACATTCTCTACAGCATTCCCACACCATCCCATATGTCTATATGAGGTTTAGTAAATCATATATAAACCAGTGTTAATTGGAACAAAAATGCTTCTTAGTTTTAGAGGTTACAGTCTTGTTCTCATTGTAGTTTTAACATTCATGACATTTAGGTAACTTTTAGTCATTACTTTTAGTCAAGGTGTCTTTTTTTTAGTGTCAACCTATAATTGGGCTAAAACAGGCATCAAAACTTAGAAACAGGGTGACAAGTTGTATAAAAAAAAATCATTTAGACCTATTTTTGCTGCAGCTTATGACAAATAAATCATTTCTACACACTTTTAAACTGTCATTTCTCTAGCAGTTTTTGACAGGTTTAAAGGGTGATTTGCGAGCACACACTTACTGATCATGATTCAAATCTTACTATTTATGGTCTGAAAAAACTTTGTCACCACAAATAACTAATCTGAGAAAATTTGTACCCACATTCATTGTAAACTCTGACTTATCTATCTCAGTATTAAGAAGCAGAAAAATAACTTCATTAAAGACTGAATTCTTTCTCAATCTGCAACATACACCATGGAGGTTTTAAATCTATTTCCTCTCACAGAGTTGGTGATTAAAAATAAACTTTCATTTCTGTCAGAGAAAACTGATCTGTGTTCAGACAGTTTACTTACAGCACAGCAACACTTACAGATAACTTGAGCCTCCTACCTGCCTTTCAAACAGCATCAACCCATAAACATTCTCGAGACAGTCGTGACCTGAGTGGAGTCCTGCAGGGAACAGATCTGCTGCCATTTAGCAGCTAACAAGTGGAGCTAATTGCTAACAGCCACAGTTGTAAGTAACAAACTCCACAATTCCGTTCAACACTTCCACCATACACAGTCTGACATGCACCGGTGATTATTTACTGCTGGATTATAGCTCACAACTTGCGCCAATAGCTGATGCTGCTCTGGTGTGAGTGTTTGCAGGTAAGCGAAATATCCAGGTGCTAACTATTTACTGGAGTTTACAGCCAACCAGTTTTTTTAGTTTTTGTCAACAAAATGATCACTGATATAAACAAGATCAGTCCAGTTGTTCATGACATTGGGCTACTGCTGAGGGGTGTAGCACCATATTCTGGGCTCTACGCGTGAGCAGTCTCTGTGGGCCCCCCACCCTTCCTCTCTTGATCCATGTCTCTCTTACGTACCTTTTGAATGTATTTATTTATTTATCTATTTATTTATTCATTTGTTTATTTATTTATTTTTATACAGTGAATTTCTTTCTTTGTTTTATTTTGACCCTGATTTACCATTCTTTGGAAAAGACATGACAGCAGTGTGGTGATAGTAGTAGTAGTATGTCGATGCTCTAGGTGTCTTGTGACATATCCATTCCTTTTATTATGTGAGGGTATTGTGGGCTTATGGGAATGATGTGGGGATGGGTTGGTCAATGACAGCCATGTATGTGTGTTTCATGTTGTGATTGTGTCCATTGTAATGAAGTGTGTTGTTTGTTTTGTGTAGGAGCACAAGTCACTCACTCCGCTCATTTGGAGACAAATCTTAGTGCGGACAAAACCATTTTGCAGCTTTAAGGGTTGAAAGAGGCTTCAGAGAGCTTCCATTATTTTTTCAGATATAGTTCAGTCTTTCAACAGTAACTCAAGCAAGTGTGGATGTTGGGACACAAAAAACTGTACTAATGTGTTGATTTTTAAAGGTAGGCCTACAAGTAAATGCAGCAATATGACAAGTTCATATATTCTATATTCATGTGGGAGTGGATAGCAGCCTAAGTCAAAAACTGTATTAAAGGCCTGCTGGTGCATGCTTGTATCCAAGTGCCCCACAGTCACAAGTATCCTTTTTGACCCCAATTGGGGTCAAACCCAACAGCATGGCAGGGTTGCCTAGAACCATATTGTATAACTATATCACAAGGAACTGGAGCCATCCGACCAGCAGATGGTGCAATTTCCCTTTTTAGAACTGAAGTGGAAAAGCGCTCAAGTCATCTGCAATGCAGTTTCATCTGTGACACAAGTCTTAGGTACTCAGATTTTTTTCTCTGTTTCTGATAAACGACAGTTTCACAACTAAACTACTTAGACTGAACTGGTCCTTTTGTAAGGACAATGTCACATAACAAAAAAGGTACTGTCAATCCTCTCCAGGCTTGAAGTTGAAAGTGTGAATGTTCATTCAGCATTCAGAAAATGTACAGAAAATGTACTTTCAAGTTGATTCAATATAAAACATTTGAAACCATAGAGGCTTTTAAGGGGGAGTTAAGGTAGCAAAGATGGACAGTGGTTTACATAAATAATGATCCAAACAAAGCCTATGATGAATTCCTGTCTACTTTTACCACCTATATGACAAATACTGTCCCATACAAACACTAAGGATGAATCAATATGAAGACAAGCCCTGAATTACAAGGGGATTAGAAAATGCTAGTTTAAAGAAAAATATTTTGTACAAGCATTTCCTCAAATCAAGAACTAAGGAAGCGAAAATTAAATACAAGAAATATAAAAATATATTGGCAAACATAATGAGGCTAAACAAAAAGGATTATTTCAGCAAACAATTAGAACAGCACTGAAATTATACACAGAATACATGGAAGGTGCTTAACAACATCAAAAAGGGCAGAGGGAAATGAGAATATCCAAATCATTTCAATGAAAATAATGAATCAATAATAACAAAAACAAAGGAGACTCCCAACAAAGTCAGTGATTATTTTGTGAATGTACGCTATAATTTAGCAAAAGAAATTGTGATCCCCAGAATGAAAAAAAAACGTTATTAAAATAAAATCTGACGCCATTTTCTTGAAGAGAATTGATGAAAAGGAGTTAGTTGATGTGGTTAACAAGTTTAAGAACAAGAAATATTACAATAACAATACTGACATGACATTAATTAAGAACTAATAATAACAACAATAATAATAATAATAATAATGAATCGGTTTTATATAGCGCTTTTCTAAATACTCAAAGACGCTTTACAAGAGAATAAGCCCAGAAACAGGCACTCAAAACAAAACACTCAAACAAAGGACACTCAAGCAAAACACAGAAAGAGCGCGTGGGGGATGACGGGGGAGGATTTTTAGGTGCAGTAGGTGATCCTGAAGAGATGGGATTTAAGCTGACTCTTGAATGAGGGGAGTGTGTCAGAGTTCCGGATGGCCAGAGGCAGGGAGTTCCAGAGGGTAGGGGCGGCGATGGTGAATGCTCTGTCCCCCAGGGTGCGGTACTTGGTCTTGGTGATGGGGTTGAGAAGGACTAGACTAGAAGAACTATAAGAACTAGTCCATACCCATTGAGTGCACAGTTGCCATACACATGCACATACAGTTTCACATGGTATGTGTTTGGGATACAGGTCATAGGATATTGCACATTAAATAGTCAACTGAACCCATTAAGAAGAGCAATGTATTCAGACAGAGTTTTTGTGAATTGGATAGTACGATTGCTTTATTGAAAGTACTGTACAGTAGTACCATTGCCAATGGTGGGATAGTTAAAACTGTACATTAGTAGTTGAGGTAGCACATTGAAAGGCACATTGTTAAAATGTTTATATGTTGTATTGACTTAAAAGTGGGGTGCACTAGTTGGTCAGGGTACCTTCAGGCAGTTCGTTTTTTCTTGTTAAACCAAAAACAGAAAAACGGAAATACCATGGTTTTGGTCCGGGTATCATCGGATAATTTGTAATTCATTCGTAATTCAAAAACCAAAAACGGTAAATCTGTTATTTCATTCAAAACAAAAAACAAAAGTACCCAAGAAAAATGTTTTTGGTGTCAGAATCAAATAACGAAAAACGAATCAAACCCGGCCTGTTTTTGAATCCGTGTATGGTTTGTTCTATTTTTATGAATAAAAAGTTCCTCAGAGCAATGGCAGACCGCTTTTCAAAATGCGCAAAACATCAGGTGTAAGTGGAAATAAAAGATACATGGGAAAGTTGTATAGGATATTTATAAGTTTTATAGGCAATCTTATCTTCCTGTCTTTTATTTTGAAGTTACTTCTGCCTCTGATGTCACTGCAGTTCTACTTTTTGACCAAAACAATACATGACAAAATGAATCTGCAAAAAACCAAAGTCGGGTTTTTCCATTTTTATTTCCAAAACAGAAAAACGCTGTTTTTTTGTTTAGCCTATCTGTATTTGTGTTTTTTGGTTTTTGTTTCAAAACAGAAAAAACGGAAAAACAGATTTAATTTTTTGTTTTGTTTTATTTTGTTTTGAAACAGAATAATGAAAGAATGAACCATACACGGATTATTCACGGATTACCATGGGTATCTCTGTTTTTCTGTTTTTGGTTTAACAAGAAAAACGAACTGCCTGAAGGTGCCCTGACCGTAGTTCACATGGGAAAAGTGCAGTTAGCCCTTGTTGCAGCAGTGGAGGTTGGAATCTGGGCTTCGGTCTTTACTGCATGTCTTCCTTGCTCTCTCTCTCCCATCCTTCCTGTAATGCTTCACTGTCTTCTCAAATATAGGCAAAAACTTTCCTTCTTGAACTATAGACCAATTTCTCTCCTTCCACAGATCTCAAAAATACTGGAAAACCTTTTGTCCAAAGACTCGATCAACTTACTGAGTGAGCATCAAAAACGGTTTGATCATTAGATCAAACCGATCCACAACAATGGAAGTGATGGAGCGGATATGAGCAAATATCCACAGCAATAGATCATAAAGAATATATGGTAGGAGTTTTCATAGATCTGAATAAAGCATTTGACACAATTGACCACAGACTACTACTGAGCAAACTGGAAAGATATGGGATTGGAGGAGTAGCTCACAAATGGCTGATTAACTACCTCAAAAACAGGTATCAATATGTACAAATACACAATGATAAGTCTGACGTGTTGAGGGTTACATGTAGAGCTCAACAAGGGTCAGTGTTGGGTCCAAAATTATTTATATTGTACATAAATTATATTTGTAATGTGTCCAAGTTGTTTAATTTTGTTATGTTTGCCGATGATATAAATTTGTTTGTTCTGGTAAAAACTTTGAGCAGCTTCTGGATATAGTGGAATCAGGACTGGATATTTTAAAACGATGGTTCAACATTAACAAGATATCACTGGATGTAAATAAAATTAAACATATAATATTTGGAAAACAAAAACACAACAACCAAGTACAAGCTATGATAGATAATTCTGAAATAGAAAGAGTATATGAGAACAATTTTTTGGAGTTGTCATAGATCACAAATTATGCTGGATTACAAATATTGTATCATTCTTTCATACTATATTACTTACTGTGTGGAGGTTTGGAGGAAAACATACAAAACAATCACAAATCCGATTTATTTGCTTCAGAGTAGAGCCATCAGAATCATACAGAGTTTATTATTGCGAACTAACAAATAAATTATTCATAAACTAGTCCATACCCATTGAGTGCACAGTTGCCCACATACAGTTTCACATGCTGTGTGTTTGGGATACAGGTCATGGGAAATTGCAGATTAAATAGTCAACTGAACCCATTAAGAAGAGCAATGTATTCAGACAGTTTTTGAAAAAACATGGGACAGACAGAATGACACACTGACAGTTTCCGTGATTATGTGCAGCACACCATACCATGACTTAGTCAGGCCAAAAACAAAAAAAAACATTCAGCCACAGGGGGAGCCACAGCGATTGGTCGCATTTTAGCCATTTTTAAGCATTTTTCTGTTGATATAGCGCCACCCAGTTGCCAATTAGAATTAAATGTCTCCAGTCACCTTGAGGCGTCCTGTTCTACATATCTACCGAGTTTAGTAAAAATCGATATGGCGGTTAGGCCTAGATAAGAAATTAGCTCCCTAGCGCCCCATTTTGTTTGATCAGGTCAATAATGGAGGGGTCCCCTCAGATTATGTGTGGTCATATGCCTACAAAGTTGCATGGTGATGGGTGAAACCCTTGAGATGTTATACACCTTTATGTCAAACAATACATCTTAGTCGGGGACTCCATGGTCAGATCCGTCGCCCTCCAGAATTCCATCACATACTCCTTCCCCGGTGCAAAAATCCTGGACCTGTCTGAGCACATCCCGGCCATTGTCGACAGACACCCCTCTGCTCACACGGTTTTGCTGCACTGCGGGGTGAACGACATGCGTCTGAGGCAATCATCTAAACCCCGCAGTGATTACGAGCAGCTGGCTGAATTAATTGAGTCACTGGGGAAGGCTTGCATCTTCTCTGGCCTCATCCCGTCCCTCAGACTGGTGTCAGAGAATTTTAGCAGACTCTACAGTGCCAATCAGTGGTTGTCGGACTTCTGTTCAACATGTGGTTATGGCTTCATCAACAACTTCAACATCTTCTGGAAAAAACCTCACCTATTCTGGCTGGACAATTTCCATCTCAACACCAAAGGTAAAAAGAAACGTGCATCCCACCTCTCTGCACATCTCTCCGGCCACACAGACTGACGCTACAAGACCATATCCACACCCACCTTGCAACCCTCACATATTTCAGTAATAACACACTACAGACCACCACACATCCATCGCCCCATCACATCGTACCGCCTGTCCCGTGACAACCTGGTCCATGTGAACATTCTCAGCAGAGACTATCATCCAACCAGCTCACTGACAACCCTGAATATGGCACTTTTTAACGTTCGTTCTTTATCCAATAAGTCTTTTATCATTAATGATCTGATTTTAGATAACAAATTAGACTGTTTGTTTTTAACTGAAACATGGCTCGGCACTGACGCTCCAGCAGTTCTCACTGAGGCTTCCCCACCCAACTTTAGTTTTTCATTTTTTATCATTTGGTGGGACTGCTGCAATCATATCCAACTCCATAAAAACAAAGGACATTCATTTTAATCATTACAACTCATTTGAACATCATGCCTTTGTTTTTAGCAGTCCTCCTATTTGATGCATTACTATTTACAGACCACCCAAACACAATTCCTCCTTTATCAGTGAATTTTCTGAACTTTTATCAACGGTACATTTCACACATGACAGGGTTTTAATAACTGGTGATTTTAACTTACACGTTGATAACTTGGATTCAGATTCAACAACAGCTGAATTTTTAAATATTTTAAATTGTATGGATTTTAAGCAGCACGTCACACAGCCAACTCACAACAGAGGACACACCCTGGACCTGGTCATAACCTATGGCCTGTCCACTGGTGTGTCCTCTGTTGTTGACTTGGCTGTGTCCGACCACTACTGTGTGTTTTTTAATCTCACCGGTTTTAATTCCAGTTTTAGCCACCAGGAGGCCTCAGTGAAAACAGTGAGGAAACGTTGTCTTGCCTCTGAAGCGGCTGCAAATTTTATTGAGATTTTAAAAAGCACTCCTGCTGAGATTTTACCTGCACCATGTGATTTTATTGTAAATGATTTTAATAACAAACTTAAGTCATCACTGGATGCAGTTGCTCCATTTTTAACAAAAACTGTAAAAGCAAAGAAGATATGTCCATGGAAAAATGAGAATACAAGAATGTTAAAACGAAAATGCAGGAGTGCAGAGAGAAGGTGGAGAAAAACAAAATTGACAGTTCATTTTGAAATATACTAGGACATACTCAAAAACTACAATAACACAATCAAACTGGCAAGAAGAACCTATTTTTCAAACCTCATAATAAACAATAAAGACAAACCCAGGTTCCTATTCTCCACCTTCGATCTTTTAACCAATACTGATTTTAATAAGTCCTCCATGGCTCCATCTGGAGCCCTCTGTGAGGACTTTGCAGACCACTTCAGAGGTAAGATTGATAACATCAGATCCAGTCTTTTACCCTGCCAGAATGTGGTTTTTAACACACCTGGATCAGTGCTTTTACCTGAGGAGACACTGGAGAGTTTTGCCCTGGTTGATGCGAGGACACTTGGTCGAGTTTTCTCCCAGGTAAACAACAACCTGCCTTTTAGACCCAATTTCCACATCACTTTTAAAGACATTTTATGAATTCTTTGAGGAACAGATTTTAAACATAGTAAATTGCTCTCTTCAGACGGGTGTCTTCCCCACTGCCTATAAAACGGCGGTGGTGAAGCCCCTTCTGAAGAAGAGCAATTTAGACTACAGCATTTTTAATAACTACAGACCTGTATCCAACTTACCGTTTTTAAGTAAAATTTTAGAAAAACTGTTTTTTATCCGAGTAAATTATTTCTTAAAGAGAAACAGTATTTTAGAGAAGTTTCAATCTGGTTTTAGGATGAACCACAGTACCGAGACAGCTCTTGTAAAAATATTAAATGACATCAGGTGCAATTTAGATAATCATAAACTCACAGTCTTGGTTCTGCTGGATCTTAGCGCTGCCTTCGATACAGTAGACCATCACATTTTACTAAATCGGCTGAAGCACCTGGTTGGCCTCTCTGGTGCTGTTTTTAACTGGTTCAACTCCTATCTCACAGATCGATCTTTCTTTGTAAGAATGGATACATGGTCCTCCAGAATACATGAAATCAGGTGTGGGGTCCCCCAAGGGTCAATTTTAGGTCCACTTCTTTTTAATCTATACATGCTTCCCCTGGGGGATGTCATCAGCAGACACGGCATCAGTTTCCATAGCTACGCTGATGATACACAGCTGTACATCCCCGTGTCTCCTGATGACTCAGGGCCACTTGATGCCCTTTTTAACTGCATTTTAGATATTAAGTCATGGATGGCAGAGAATTTCCTACAGCTCAACCAGGACAAAACTGAGGTTTTAGTTATCGGTCCTGAAGGCCAGAGAGAGAAACTTTTACCAAAACTACAGGATTTTAAACCTTCACAATCTGTAAAGAACCTGGGCGTTATTTTTGACTCTGAGCTCACTTTTATTCAACACATAAAGAACATTACTAAGATTGGTTTTTACCATCTTAAGAACATAGCCAGGGTCCGCCCGTTTCTCTCTCAGGCCAGTACGGAGGTGCTAATGCATGCTTTTATCTCTAGTCGGTTAGATTACTGTAATGCCCTGCTCTCTGGTCTTCCCAAAAAGAGTATTAATAATCTACAATTACTACAGAACTCAGCCGCTCGCGTGCTGACGAGGACCAGAGGGCGGGAGCACATTACACCTGTTTTAAAATCGCTGCATTGGCTCCCCGTCCGTTTCAGGATTGATTTTAAGGTTCTTTTACTGGTTTTTAAATGTATTAACGGCCTTGGGCCCTCTTATCTATCTGACCTGCTTTTACCATATCAGCCCTCGCGGACCCTGAGGTCCTCTGGCACTGGCCTTTTTATTGTTCCACGAGTTAAAACCAAAACCCACGGTGAGGCAGCATTTAGCCATTACGGCCCCCGTTTGTGGAACAGCCTGCCGGAGAACCTCAGGGCCGCAGAGACTGTTGATATTTTTAAAAGGAGGCTCAAGACCCACCTTTTTAGTTTAGCTTTTAATTGACCTTTTTAGTTTAGCTTTTAATTGACCTTGTTAGTTTAGCTTTTAATTGACCTACTTAATTTATTTCCTTATAGCTATTTATTTCCTTTATTAATATTTAATCCTCAATGTTTCTAATGATTTTTATTACCTTTAAATTTTCTTAAACCTTCTCTCTTCTCTTTTTACAATTTTTAGACTGATGCATATCTTAGTTTTTAGCTCCAGTGTTTCCTCATGGGGGCCCTCCACAGCGGTAGTTATGCCTGCTCTCCATGGGGGGACGCTGTCCTGGGGACCCCTCAGTGTGCACCCCGGCCCAGGTGGGGGTCCCTGGGGCGGTGCTCCCTGTGGCTGAGAGCTGTGGCGCCTCTTGTTGCGGACGGCCCCCTCACGTTGTCCTCACCTGGACCCTCGGTGTCGAGCCATATCACCATTTTATCTTTGTGTGTGTATGTGTGTGTGTGTGTGTGTGTGTGTGTGTGTGTGCGTGTTTGCGTGTGTGTGCACTTGTGCTTGCGTGTATGTGTGTTTGTTTGGACGGGGGTGGGAAGGATGAGTTTTCATTATTATCTATATATTTTGTTTTGTTTTATTTCATCTTGTTTGTTTTGTAAAGCACTTTGTGTTACACTTTATGTATGAAAAGTGCTATATAAATAAATAAAGTTTGAAGTTTGATGTGATGAGCCACATCCTCCCCAATATTCATTGCCTTATAGGGCTCAAAAGAGCACATGACTTTGCAAAGCATTGTGTGTAACAGCACCGTTTTTACGGCAAATTGTTTTTCTATACATTACGTTGAGCCAGGAGAGAGACATGAAGCAAGAGATTTATATGGACCGGGCAAAGGAAAAGTGTGTCGGACGGTACCAAGACAAGCTGGACCCTGTTCCAAAGGCCCAGTACCTTGACAAAATCCAGAAAATAGGTGGAGTGGATCTGTATGAGTACGGAGACTGGACTCGGGATTTAAAAGCCCTGCTGCCGTTGACTGAAGCTGAGCTTGTCCTCTATCTATATATATAAATTATTATACCAGCAACGAATTTAGGAATGCCAAATTTTTAAGGGCTCATGGGCAAGCAAACTTTGGGTGGGTGCAGGACCTCTGAATTTTACGCCTTAAAGAGAAGACCGTCGTCATTTCAGAGGTATGTAAACTTTACAAGCCTCACTGTATCCCACCTCCGTGTGGTGCTGCCTGTCTGCTTGCTCAGGTTTTGACTAACATATCTTGGTGTCTGCTGGACCAATATATTTCAAACAACAAATATTTTGAAGCCTGAAATCCACTCTGCATTTATGTAGTAAATATGTATGGGCTTCTCCGCTATTTATTTCAGAATTAGGGCATTTTCACACCATAAATCTCTAACTCTCCATCGTCATACATGGGTGGGCACAACATGGAGTTTATCTTTATGTTGAACTTTCACTTCTTAACCATAATTTAGGACAAGTTTACTCCTGTGGAGCCAACTGAGAAACAATGTTTTTAGTGACATCAAGATGTGTACCTACTTTTTTTTACCTTTTTAAAAAAAAAACGGGATTAAAAGTCCTGACTGCACAGCTGTGTTAGATTTGTCCCTAGTGCTATTTCATATTGTTTTTGCTATCAAAATATATTACATTATATAGCCCACCGATCTTCTTCCCGTAGCGATCGTGAGACCGATTGTGGCAGTTAATGACATAGCAAGTCTGCACCATTTTCAAACGATAGTTACTTTTAAAATGCTAAAACAACAACAACAGAACACAAGCGTAGCGTCATGAAACGTAAACAACTTTCCAATTCCCTGCAAAACCCACAATGCATTGTCCACTTCTGCTATGTCACCCTTTTGAGCCCTGTAGAGCCCACACAAAAAGCAAATTAAAAACACTACACTGAGTCACACACAGTTCAACCCTTATCTCTGATGTAGCTAGAAATGGCGACAGTCATCATACTTGGTCTAGGTCATCACATTTCCCCTTGTCATAAAAATCAACGCCATTTCTGGCCACTTTTCAACCTCCATAGAATTTTCATATTTTTTTTCTTACTTTTTTTTCCAAGTCATTAATACTGTGATTTATTAATGGCACAATGTTACCTCTGCTGCAATCTGGCTAAGCTCCTCTCTGCTGGTGCTGGTGGTGCTGGTGGCTGTTCTACGCCTCTTTGCTCCAGAGCCACTGCTTTGCTCAGGGCATGATATTGTGGAAAAGCTGCTAAAAGAACTGAAATTCTTCAGTTCCTCCAGTAAGAACACAAAGGCTGTTGCTGCTCTGACAGTTGTGTCGTCAAAGTCACCTGAGTCACAAATGGTTTTAAAACACTGGACGAGGTCCTTTCTGTGCTCAAAAACTGTATTGACTGTATTGACTGAAGTTCCATCTGAAACTGCTGGTTACGGGCAGTCTGCGGTTCACAACTTCAGTAAGAACAGCCGTCCGCTTAGGTGACTGGTGAAAAATGCTGGTTAGCGAAAAAAACCTCTCACCTTGAAAATGTGACGGCTGGCCTGTTGCATTATCAGATTGAGCTGATGTGCATAGCAGTGGATGAAATGGGCATTTGGGTACACATACTGAATTCTCTTCTGAACACCTGATATGCCACCCCTCTTAACGCTGGCTCCATCATATGCCTCGCAGATGAGTTTGTTTTTCTGGCCCTCAGGAAGGATGGAGTAAAAGTATCTTGTAATGGTGTAGCAATGGACAAACTTGTAGCTGACTGCAGAGGAATAAACTCAAAAAATCTTTCCTGTATGTTGTTTTCAGCATCAATGTAGCACAGCACAAGCACAAGTTTGTTCAGTGTGGAAACATCCGTTGTCTTAGGCTGACCAAATGTCCTCTTTTGCCCGGACATGTCCACTTTTCACGTCATGTCCAGGGCGTCCAGGGGGTGTTTATAAATTGATGATAATGTCCGGTTTTCCTTGTGTGTCTGTGTGTTAGAGTGCGGCACAGGCTGCATATTTCTGTCCGAACCCGACAGTCATTCTGTTTTGTTATGTCTGAAACCAAACCGAGCTCGACATTATTTAATGACTAAAGCACTGAGTTTGTGTCACACAGTTGTTATGGTTACAGGCTATTTAACAGGCCGGGCGTGCGCTGTGGGTGCTCTGCGGAGACGGGAACTAGAGGGCTGCAAATATTGCGGGAGCGGGCGGTTTGGACTTTGCTGCGGGCGGGAATGGATGTCTAAAAAAACCACTGCGGGATCTTGGTGCACATGCATAAGCGTTTCCACTCTGTATTTATTCATAAATGGACAAATATGCCTTGAACCAGCTTTCATACCAATTTGCCGCTTGGTCCACCTGTGTGTCTGTCTATAAGCTCCATCTGTCATGAGACAAACATGAAAGAAGACGTGCAGTTTATTGTGTTTCACCGGCAACGAGCTGTCATTACGCACGACAATTACACACGGCTGCGTGCTCTTTATAACTCACTGTGAACCTATGTTGCATAATAAAGATTGGCCCCCCTTGTGATTTTTAACCGCCCCCTCAGTAACTTCATCCTGGCGCCAGGCCTGCCTTAATAATTGTGTGATTAGTATATAAAGGTAAAAAAATAAATAAATACAATATGAAACAGCCTTTATTTCATTAAAAACTACATGAAAACAACGAAATAGGAGCGCTATTCCTGACCAGTGCGTCAAAAGACATGCAGGCCAGGGAAACGAAACAAACAAACAAACAACCCGCCCACAACAAACAACGTGTAATACACACGTTGCGGTTGCGGGCGGTAATAGTCAGAAATTCAGCAGGAGCGGGTTGAAGAAAACAGGCCCGTGCAGGGCTCTAACGGAGACCTCCGTGTTTGAGACGGGAGTGGGCAGCGGAAGGTCAGAGGCTTCCAGCGAGGGGAGAGGGAGAAATATAACAACGTAAGATAAAATAGGAAAAACTTGTCTCCCTCTTTTATTTTATTTTCATCGTTTAATCAAGGCGGAGGCGGGCGGTGGAAGGTCTGAGGCTTCCAGCATGGGGAGAGGTAGAAACAAACAACCAATGTCTTTGTGTGTTGTGTTCAGGTGTTGTCACGTAAAAATAACAGTGCCCAAGCAGTAAACAGGACAGACAATAGGATTTTATTTATTTTTAAACTACATATTCACTGAAAGCTGACCGAATCCGACCTGAGCCCGAATACAATTTATACATTTTTGACCGAACCCGGCCCGACTCGTCGGGTAGGCCTAGGCCTACCATCGGGACCCGTCGGGCTCGGATCAGATAGCCACATAGTGTGTATGTGTCCCCTATCTATAGGGGCCTATCTGAATTTCTGTCTTTGAGAGATATTATTGTATAATATAACTGAATTTTCTATTCATACATATAAACTTTAAATATATTAAAATTATAAGACATCTTTGAGTAAACTGCGAGTATCATTTAAATATAGGCTATCTCATGGCCGGGCAAGTGTCCTCTTTTTTGGAAATCAAAATATGGTCACCCTTCGTTGTCTCATCTGCCTGGATAGCCAAAAAATCACTGCTCTGTATTTCTTTAATGATGTGCTCCCGCAAAACAGACAACATACAGTCCAAGAGCTCATTCTGAACTGTTTTCAAAGTTCCTTTAAAAACAGTGGCATTTTCAAGGTGCTCTTTTATTCCAGGGTTATCTGACTCCTCACTTTCATCATGGCCACGCAAAGCAAACTCAAATGTTCCACAAAACTTAACACAATCTATTATTCGTGACAAAATGTGTCATTTTTTTCTCACCTCTTCATTGTGCTTTCTAATGCCAATCCTGTAACCTTCATCTAACTTCTCTGCAATATAAGTCCACCCAAAAACTGAAGCTCCACTATGTTATCCATATGACTAGCACTAGCTTCATGGCGTTTGCATTTGTAAGAGAGGTGTTTCAAGTCATTTACCCCCACCTGTATCCACAAATCCTCGGTGCCAGCGCTTTGAAAACAGGGAAAGCAAAAGAATCTGTTTTGAACGGGGCCTCCAGTCAGCCAACTCTGCTTTGCATAACAGGCCCAGGAGAAGTTCCGTGTGTATGCTCGACCTTGGTCAAATGTCTCCTGCCGAATATTCAAATCTGGCTGGGGAGCACCAAGCTCCTTCACCCTCTTTTTCTCTTGCACTAAACGCCTTGAGAAAGGGTGTTGTAAATCACCGCGTTACAGTTGTTGTCCAAGTTCAACTCCATTCTCTCTCTGAGCTTGCCTTGCGGCTACACACACAGCTAGCAAACACTCAGCTAGCTTACAGGTGGCTAACACGCAACCGCAGCATCGACAGCAATTTCCAACTTCCTCCAGTTTCTTCTGTGGTTGAAATTGAGGGCTCACCCCAGGCCATGAGCCAACAGGGGCTGACGTAAGCTCTCAGAATGTGCCCCAAATACCGGCTATTCAAGTGATTTAAAATCTTGTCTTGTGGGACAAACAAGACGAAAATGTTTCAAGCTACTTGCTAGAGTCCTGGGTAGTCCTTTTTACGGAAGCACTATATAGCCTGACAAAAACACACTTTGGAATCAATAATGAATCTATGGAAGGCATTTAATGAGTAATAATTGTAACCCATATTATCCTAGATAATAGGATGGCTACGTGTTCTTTATGGGATCCCTGATGTTTTTAGATAAATAACCCCAACTATGAACTTGTGTGCAACCAACTTGTATTTTAAAATAACTGAGGCAGACAATACCACATGAGTTTTATAGATACTTTAGTTAGGACAATGAGTTAGGGAATAGAAATTTGTTTTATGGAATCAGGTTTAGGGAAAAAGGAATAGAATAAAAGGACAACTGTTTTTATCAAACAATGAAATAAAATGCAACACAAATAAATTGCCCTATCATAGAGGCAAACCCTGTCATTTGTGACTTTTAACTAACAACACTGTTTGGGTCAATAAATCATGTAACCTTCAAATTAGAAAATATGTACCCTCAATCAAGTAAAACCCAATCAAGCAGATACAATCATGAATTCAATACCTTCAGATCATGAATTATTTAAACTTAGAAATGTAAACCTTCAACTGTGTTCACCTTTAAATGATCAAATATCAATAATGAATTGAGTACCTTAAATCAAATATCCAAATACCTTAACTTAATAACCTAAGCCGGCATCTAAATGAAAACATAGCAAACAAACCCCACCCTACGTTGCAGGCCTGTTCCGTTGTAGTCCACAAGATGGCGTCTGTGGTAAAGGGAAAAGCTTACTCACAGTCAGACGATCTCCTTGTTATAAAGTTCCAAGCTCCACACAAATCCGCCGAACGAGCACAAAGTTGTCCAAATTAATCCACAGTCTCCGTGCAGAAGAAAAAGTAGTCCTGGTAACCCTCTCTGATCACGAAGTCCACGTTCCTCCACTCAAACAGCTGCTGGCTGGGTTAGCAACACACTGTACTGCAGGCGCAGCTAGCTTAGCGAGCTAACTACTACTCTTCACTGCAGAACGACACTGCCCAGGCTTGTTGACTGATGTGGCCGTTCCACAGACTTCTCTCACAGTCACACCAGGGATATTTCACCCCTGATAACTATAAGAATGTCTCGAATCATCTGTCACGCTCCGTTCTCAACGTTCTTTCATTCATTCAACTATCGCTCGCTCGTCTCTCCTTGCGTACATGGAACTGCATACCCCACTGCTCTCTCGCTTCCGATCACATGACCCATTCTCTCACTGCTCATTCGCTCTCCCTTGACTACAGGTATCGCGGTACATCCCGCTACAAAATAAATCCCAGAAATTAATAAAATAAAACCCACAGAAAAGTACAGTACTTTAAGTAAATAAACGCTTTTAAAGGTGAATGGTAAAAAAAAAAGGTAGACTCAGGTAAACAATATACTGTATTCAAACTTAACCATTTCTCTTCACAATGCAATATCAGTACCCATCACAAAATAAGAACTTCTTTTACCAATCCCAAAATAATAAAACCATTACATTTCAAATAATGATCTTTTCATCAACCCAAAATAATAAACAGGGTTACCGGGCTACAGGGTCCCCCTTCTAAATGTCTGATGTCCCCATCAGACTCAATGAACTTTGAAAAACCTAAAGGCATAGATTAGCGTGTAAGCAAGCTTACTTTAGTTCTTCCCAATCTTAATCACAACTCCGCTATGTACAATTGTAAGGGGTTCCTCACTGACTTTACCCGGTTTATCATAGGTAAGTCTCATAACTGGCTTAAGTGATCTTTTAGGTCTAGTCTGTCTAGGAGGGACTCCTGTTTTAGCACTACTAGACTGCCTTCTATCACCTGGATCACTGGAGAATGGTTCAGGATCTGATTCAGTGTCTGGTATCGAATGATGTGTATGTTCCCTAAGAGGAGGGGGCTCTGCCTCAGAGGAACTGGAACTCCCTGACTCCGAAGGACTGTCACTTGCTTCCATCCGAACTTCATTTTGGCTGTGACTCGTTGAAAGCGCCCTCTTCTTTCTGGACCAGATCTCTTCCAGGTAAGTGTGGTAGGACCTACGCTGGGGGTACTCCAGTTCAGACTCAGCAGATTCACATTCTTGTTGCACTGGGTGATCAGAGATTTTGCTCTTACTCCGAAGTTGTGTTCGAGTTCTAGGCCTGGAGGGCAAATCTTCATCCTTGTGCAACTCAGGCATCCGCACCAGCTCTCCAATAGGCAATAGATGGTCTCGGTGCAGGGTTTTCGACTTACCCTTCCCGTCCTCAGGCTTCAACTTGTAAACGGGTAGGTTTGGCATTTTCTCTGTCACTAAATAGGGAATATCACACCATCGGTTCTGGAGCTTGTGTTTCCCAGTAAAGGCCAGATTTTTGAGCAACACTCGATCACCAGGCTCTAGATTTCGACATCTGACTCTCTTGTCATAGGCTTTCTTGTTGCGCATGTGTAACTTGTTCGAGGCTTCTTCGGCCAGCTGATAGGCCTTCTGCAAGTCTTACTTTAGCTTGGTGACATAGGACGAGTGTTGACGCTCAACTTTGTCTCCAGGCTGGGTGCCAAAGCACATATCAACGGGAAGGCTGGCTTCTCGCCCGAACTTAAGAAAGTACGGGGAGTATCCCGTGGCGTCGCTTGTGGTGCTGTTGTACGCATGCACCAGGTGCACAACATGTTGAGTCCACTGTCTTTTCTTCTCCTGGTTCAATGTGCCCAGCATGGACAACAAGGTCCGATTGAAGCGTTCTGGCTGGGGATCACCCTGGGGGTGATAAGGGGTCGTGCGGGACTTCCTTATGCCCATTATCTTCAGGAGTTCTTTGATCAATTGAGACTCAAAGTCCCGGCCCTGGTCAGAATGGATACGAGAAGGGAATCCGTAATGGACAAAGTACTTTTCGACGAGGACCTTGGCGACTGTAAGGGCCTTTTGATTCTTGGTAGGGAAGGCTTGGGCATACCTTGTGAAATAGTCGGTTATGACCAACACATTACTTATTCCTTTTGAGTCTGGCTCCATGGAGAGGAAGTCGATACACACGAGGTCTAGAGGCCCATCGCTGACGATCTGATGTAGGGGAGCAGCTTTGTGTGCAGGAGCTTTCCTCAGGATGCACTCTCCACAGTTTCTGACACACTCAATCTTTGGCCAGTAGAACCGATTTCTTATCATGTCAGTAGTCCTCTCGGCTCCCAAGTGACCGAGGTCATCATGAAGGGACCTTAGCACTACTGTTCTGAACTCAGATGGCAGGACAAGCTGAAGACTTTGTTCTCCAGACTGGCTTCGGCTCAAACGGTGTAGTAAGTCATCTTCCATGACAAACTTTCCCATCTGCCTCTTCATGGCTGAGATCTCAGGATTAGACTCCACATTGTCTGGCCACTTCCCTCGCTTCACGGCATGGATGGTTGGTCCAATCACAGGATCTTGACTTTGAGCCAGGATTAGGTCTTGTCTGGACAACTGGCCCAGTGTGTTCAGCTGCACCCGTGCAGGGAAGGCATACACATCTGGCACACACTCAGGTGATGCTCCAAGCTGCTCTACATATCTTGGAGAGGCTTGAGGGGATCCAAGGACACCGACCTGCTGGCATATAGACTTGACGCCAGATTGGGATATATTTTCCCAGCCTTCTCTGGGTTCCAGCCTTGACAGCAGATCTGCATCTATGTTGTTCTTTCCCGGTCTGTATATGATATCGAAGTTGTACACTGAGAGATCTGACAGCCACCGATGTCCATGGGCATTCAGCTTAGCCGTGGTGAGCACATAGGTCAGTGGGTTATTGTCGGTTCGGACCGTGAAGCGAGCTCCATACAGGTAATCGTGGAACTTCTCCACAATGGCCCACTTGAGGGAAAGGAACTCGAGCTGATGTATGGGGTAGTTCCTTTCCGAAGACGACAGTTTTCGGCTGGCAAAAGCCACTGGCCTGAGTCCTTCCGGGTGCTCTTGATAAAGAACTGCGCCAAGTCCCGCCAGACTGGCGTCTACGTGCAGCACATATGGCTTGCTTGGTTTGGCAAAGGCCAAAACTGGAGCTTTAGTGAGACGATGCTTGATGCTTTCAAATGCGTCAGTACACGCTTGATCCCACCTCTCTCCGAATGGTTCGCGCTCATCCAGGTAGACTTGATCAGTTGTCCCCTTCTTTGGCTTCCTCCCCTTCTGCAAGGGAGTGTACCCTTTTGTTAGTTCAGTCAGGGGACGGACCACGGCTGAGTAGTTGTGGATGAACCGGCGGTAATACCCACAGAATCCCAGGAACGATTGTAGTGTCTTTAGGTTGGTGGGTCTGGGCCAGGTGGTAACGGCCTCAACCTTGCTGGGGTCCGTGGCAACACCATCTACTGACACAATATGACCCACGTACTTGACTTTGGTCTGACAGAAACGGCATTTGTCGAGGGAAATCTTGAGTCCAACTTCCCTGAGCCGGTCCAGGACTTTCAGGAGTCTTGCTTCATGTTCTTCTAGTGTCTTCCCGAAAATGATCAGATCATCCAGGTATACTAGGACTTGGAGGAGGTTCATATCTCCGACTGCCTTTTCCATCAATCTTTGGAACGTTGCAGGTGCTCCGGTGATCCCTTGCGGCATTCTCTCAAACTCATAAAAGCCCAGAGGACAGATGAAGGCCGTTTTTTCTCTGTCCTCCTCCTTCATGGCAATCTGGTAGTAGCCGCTCCTTAAGTCTAAGACGGAGAACCACTTGCTTCCTGTTAGGCAGTCCAGAGCCTCGTCTATCCGTGGAGTGGTGTACTGATCGGGTATCGTGCGACTATTGAGTGTACGGTAGTCTATGCACATCCTTATTGTTCCATCTTTTTTTCTGACCACCACTATCGGGGAAGCGTATGGACTTCTGGATTCTTTAATGATGCCGGCAGCCAACAGCTTCTGAATATGGTTCCGCACATCGTCAATATCTGCAGGAGCGAGGCGCCTAGAGCGCTCACGGAAGGGTCGCTCATCTGCCAGGCGAATGGTGTGCTCTACACCTTTTGCTAGCCCCACATCTAGTTCGTCAAAGGAGAATACATCGGCTCTCTCAGACAGTTTCTGTCGCAGTCTTTCTTTCCACTCTTCGGGAGCAGGTGAGTCCCCGAAGTCTAACAGACTGAGGTCAAACACTTAAGAGGCTGGCTGTTGCTCCGACAGATTGTGAACGACATCAGTGGGACACAGGCAGCCGACAATGGACCCCACAGGTATGGTGGTGTCTTTGAGGGTTTCATTCTGGATAAGTACAGTGAACCTGTTTACATCTACTGCATGGCTCGGAATGACCATGGGCTGCAAAAACACACCAGCAGGAAGGGGGTTTTGGGAGAAAACTTTGACCATGAGGATTTCATCTGGTAGTGGCTCAGTGTCTTCCACTTGGCAAATAGCTTGGTAACTGCATCCAGCAGGTATTATCAAGGGACCAGGGCCCTGCCACTTTACATATCCGACTTCATCGTTGCCTTCTTCCTGTAGCGGTTTTGAGGACTCTTTGCAGGTGTTTTGAACGGCCATAGTTCGAGCCACAGGCGACCCTGGCATGTCTTCACACAACTGGGCTAGTCGTTTGGGAAGGCTGGCCTTAATATTGGTCCCCAGGATCACAGGTGTCTTGTCGGGACCTGCGGGATCAGGGCAAATCAACGCCAGGACTGACATGATGGTCGGAGCTCCGACCACTTTCTTCGGGAACTCGATTTCGACCACTACATAGCCAAGGTAGGGGTAGCTAGAGTCACTTAGGCCCCAAATATCCAACCTTCTCACGGGGTGTATCGGGACATCGGACAGATACTGTTTGTACCAGGATTCGAAGATTATACTGACACGTGAGCCACTGTGCTTCACACAGGTGGCCATTGACTTTTAGCGGCTCCATGGACGGGGGCCCTATCAAGCCTTCTGGTAGGTCTGTTGTCTTGTGGAAATCCAGTGTACTCTTCCGGACTTCAGCCCCAGCACTGGCGGTCTGGGAGCCAGTAGTTTTAGCTTTCTGTAGGGCTCCAATGAACTTCTGGATCACTTTGCTTGGATTCTCAGCATTAGTGCACTTTGAGGCAATGTGCCCGTTCTCTCCACACCGGTAACAGATGTAGTCAGCTGTGTCAGTTGATCTTCTGGTTAAGGTGTTGGGTGCAGGACGGGTATTGGGTATGGGAAGGTTGCTGCCAACAGTCATCACTGCTGATGAGGCTGCAGCTGCAGTGAACGTTTTGGAGTTCATTTTCTGTGTTAACTGTTTCACTTGTTTCCTGAGGGCAATTACTTCAGGGTCTTGACTAGTCTCCGTGTCTTTTACTGGGGCAACTTCATTTCTTTAATTTCAGCTCTTAGTGTTTGTATTTCTGACTTGCTCTCAGCTTGTGGTTTGGCGTAGACTGAACGCACAGACTGGTTTAGCTTAGCTTTAGAGGCTTCGTACTCCTCTTCTGTGCGGATGTCGCGCAGCAGTTGCAGGAATGTAGGAGGGTTGTCTTTTTTCTCCCTCAGCCGCAGCAGGTTTAACATCAAGTCAGCATCTACTGCCCCTTTAAGTAGTTGCTCAACTCTCGCTCTGTCCATACTACTTGCGGGAAGACCACCTCGTTGCACGACTTTAGACAGACAGCGCTCCAATCTTCTTAAGAACTCTGACAGTTTCTCTCCCGGGTGTTGTCGCTGCAGACGGAAAGAGAAATATAAGTCGTCTCCTGATTCAGCCAGTCCAAATGCACTCTCTAGTGCTTCCAAGCATTTCTCTGGGGTGACATCCGGGTCAGATAATCGCACAGCTTTCACTACTTCCAGTGCCTGCCCCTTTAAGCTCTCCATTATCCTCCTGCGTTTCTCTTTTGGTGGGCAATCACTCTCCTCCACCATCAAGTAGGCCTGCTCCATCCAGTGGTCGAACTGCTCTTCCCAGCTGGAGTAGGTACAGTACCGGAGAAAACACGCAGGCGCCGGTATCCTCCACTCTCAGGAGGTGGCTTCCCTGTTTTGTCTAGCAGGTCGCCAACGGCACGGAGTATGGACTCCACAGAAGAGTGGGCTGGCTCTGGCCCTACACACAAAGCCTGCACATCCTCCATGGACTTTCCCTCAGCTGCAAGCAGAGACGTCAATTTAGTACTAAAATCATCGCCAGTTGCTACTGGGCTCTCTGTTACGGTGTAGATTGGCCAGGCTTTTGCTCCTTCCTTTGGAATAACTTCAGGGGGAATAGACTGTGCGTCTGTCACTTTTCCTCGGTATTCACAGAGCACCATGAGTTCATTTCCAGCATCGCTGAACATTCTGCCCCTCACGTGGACAACTCCAAGGCACTTTATAGTCTGCAGGACATCTTCAACTTCGGCTATTTGTGTATCTTCAGGGACAACAGTCAGGAGTGTTTGAGCGTCATCGAGCCCCTCTCCTCGACACCTGTTCTTTAATTTGTTTGAGAACATCTTGTGTTTTGCACTGACTGCCATTTTAAATTAGCTTGGCTGCTAGTTTGTGTTACTTTTTAGAGACTTGTTTTTAACTGTTTATAGGGAATGAAATATCAAACATAGGGAATCAAACATCCCAATCCCAGCGGTGCCTCCATTTATGTAACCCTTATTATCCTAGATAATAGGATGGCTACGAGTTCTTTATGGGATCCCTGATGTTTTTAGATAAATTACCCCAACTATGAACTTGTGTGCAACCAACTTGTATTTTAAAATAACTGAGGCAGACAATACCACATGAGTTTTATAGATACTTTAGTTAGGACAATGAGTTAGGGAATAGAAATTTGTTTTATGGAATCAAGTTTAGGGAAAAAGGAATAGAATTAAAGGACAACTGTTTTTATCAAACAATGAAATAAAATGCAACACAAATAAATTGCCCTATCATAGAGGCAAACCCTGTCATTTGTGACTTTTAACTAACAACACTGTTTGGGTCAATAAATCATGTAACCTTCAAATTAGAAAATATGTACCCTCAATCAAGTAAAACCCAATCAAGCAGATACAATCATGAATTCAATACCTTCAGATCATGAATTATTTAAACTTAGAAATGTAAACCTTCAACTGTGTTCACCTTTAAATGATCAAATATCAATAATGAATTGAGTACCTTAAATCAAATATCCAAATACCTTAACTTAATAACCTAAGCCGGCATCTAAATGAAAACATAGCAAACAAACCCCACCCTACGTTGCAGGCCTGTTCCGTTGTAGTCCACAAGATGGCGTCTGTGGTAAAGGGAAAAGCTTACTCACAGTCAGACGATCTCCTTGTTATAAAGTTCCAAGCTCCACACAAATCCGCCGAACGAGCACAAAGTTGTCCAAATTAATCCACAGTCTCCGTGCAGAAGAAAAAGTAGTCCTGGTAACCCTCTCTGATCACGAAGTCCACGTTCCTCCACTCAAACAGCTGCTGGCTGGGTTAGCAACACACTGTACTGCAGGCGCAGCTAGCTTAGCGAGCTAACTACTACTCTTCACTGCAGAACGACACTGCCCAGGCTTGTTGACTGATGTGGCCGTTCCACAGACTTCTCTCACAGTCACACCAGGGATATTTCACCCCTGATAACTATAAGAATGTCTCGAATCATCTGTCACGATCCGTTCTCAACGTTCTTTCATTCATTCAACTATCGCTCGCTCGTCTCTCCTTGCGTACATGGAACTGCATACCCCACTGCTCTCTCGCTTCCGATCACATGACCCATTCTCTCACTGCTCATTCGCTCTCCCTTGACTACAGGTATCGCGGTACATCCCGCTACAAAATAAATCCCAGAAATTAATAAAATAAAACCCACAGAAAAGTACAGTACTTTAAGTAAATAAACGCTTTTAAAGGTGAATGGTAAAAAAAAAAAAAAAGGTAGACTCAGGTAAACAATATACTGTATTCAAACTTAACCATTTCTCTTCACAATGCAATATACCAGTACCCATCACAAAATAAGAACTTCTTTTACCAATCCCAAAATAATAAAACCATTACATTTCAAATAATGATCTTTTCATCAACCCAAAATAATAAACAGGGTTACCGGGCTACATAATGATTATTTCAAAGCTATTTCACTGTTATATAATTAAATTATTGTTTTTTAAGGAATCATTTTAAAACGTCTGAGAGTGTAATGCCCAGTTTGACCAGGTGGGGGTGGCGCTCCTATGAATATTATGATAGAGCCGCTGCTGCTGAAGTGCTCACAGAAGCCACTGGCAGCTGAGGCTGTCTTAGATGTGCTTTTTGACATTTCTTCTAGGCTGTTAAATACCCGCTCAGACTTCCCCAGAACAGCTCTGATAGCGGAATTCCACACAGTCCATCTTGTGGGGCATAATGGTTTCAGAGTGGTCAGAAGTGTATTTTCAGAGTATGAAGTAGCAATGATTTGGATCATGCTCTTAAACTTTCCTGACTAACCAAAGAGGATGCCTAACTGGTGGACTCAAGAAAGGCAGTCCCAGATCAGTGGGGAGGCGGAGCACCCAGCTTGTGTTATTCGATTCACACAGTGTGCACCGCAGTGCACAAAGAGGGCTAAATGCTGCTGCATCTTCGGTATCACCTGTGCATGTGTATTCCCCTGCCATGGTTGAGGCACCATCATAAGTCTATCCATGTAAGCCAGACATGGACAGACTAAGCCCTAAAAACACATCAGCTACCACATTTGCAATGCCCTTGCCTGTTGCCTCAGACACCTTATATAGCCCAACAAACCCTGTTGAACAAGGTATGGAAATGTGGTTGGTATGGCTTTGTGCTGTCACTAAGTTCTGAGCAGTAGTCTGCTGTGCCCTGGCTGTCCCTTGTGACATAATTTGAAGTCACAGGCTCACTCCTTTTCTCAGTCCCTTTGTATCAAATAAGTGATTATCTCACAACCCAGCTATTCAGCTTGCTACATCAGACTATGGCCAACAGGAACCTAATAGTGATTTGGGAACAATCAATATGTTTACATGCACAGTTAAATGGTGCTACGGTTAAAACTTGACCAGACCATTTAATTGGGCTACTGTCTTTGTCTTAGTTCACAAGCACGGGAGGGGAATTGATTTATTGACCAAAGTCTGTCTTGCTTCGCTACAGTCGGTGGCAATACGCCCCCTTTCAGCCTGTTAGTACTGAACCTTTTTCTGGCTGACCTATTGCATCACAGACCAAACCACTGAAAAACAAGTTAGCTACGGTTAGCTAGTGCCAAACTGGTACCATGGTGGACAACTTTACAGCTCTGTACATTTTGTCTGTCCAAAAATGCACAGCTCTGGATGTAGCTTTAACTATGTTGTTACCAGCTTCTTCTGTTATGCATTTCATGCAGTTCAACTTCTGGGTCAAACTCTGCAGCAGAAACTGTGGAGTTCCGCCTAGGCCAGTCTGAGTCTGCCTGATTGTATACATGCAGTAATTAAATGCAGTAAGGAGTGCAGTAAGTAACTCCAAATCACATTATCTGGGTGTGTTACTCTGAGGAATTTGATTAAGTATGATTTCAGTCTGACTAACATGTTAACATGTATTTTAAAAGGTTGTAATTGGACTAACACAATAAATTAATTTTCTCTAATGTTATGTAAATGTACTGACTGATAGTAGATAGCTAGCTAGTCTTGTTGTTAAACATACTATTAATAAGTATTTAGAGCCAATAGAAATGAAAAAACAAAACAAAAAAAACCCACCCATCCATCAATACAAGAACAAACAAAGAAAGCCAAACCAGTCAAAGGGAATCCAAAGAAAGGAAAAAGCCTGTTTCATTACAATTTGTCAGCTTCCATATTTGCCCCAAAAGTTAAAAATGGTTGCCAGGTGCCAAAGATGCATGATCTTTTAACGAAACAAAGGATTTTCTCCAATTGTAAATAATACATAACATCCTAACTCCAATGTCCATATGTTGGAGGTTAAGAGTCCTTCCATTTACAGAGGATGAGCCTTCTGGCCAGGAGAAAACAAAAAGAAACAATATCCGCTTGGGCTCTACTTCAGTTAACATGTAGGGGAGTTACTCCAAATATTGCCTTGGAGATAGATGAGACACCCAGCTGTCCAAACATTGTTGAAAAGGTTTTAAATATTAAATCCCAGAGATGAAATTGTTTCGGACATGACCAGAACATGTGACATAAAGTGACGTGACGTCACACATAGGCTGAATATCACTGCTAATCTTAGCCAGCTGAGCTCAGGCACAGTGGAGTCGGTGTATAGTCTTAAATTCAACAACAATGAGTCTCAGACAAATAGAGGATGAATAGATTTTTTGAATAACTTTGTGCCACACCCCATTCAAAATCTGCTCTCCAGTATCCCCCTCTAAACTCTGCTTTAAAGTGTCCAAAGCTGCAAGGATATGAACATTGAGTACTTCATACATTTGATTTGTGGACTTTTTTTTTTTTTTTTTTTTTAATCTATGTTACATTCAAGAACAGAATCTCAAAGGAATGGGCAAGGGCAGGAAGCGAAACACTTAAAATGAGAGGCCACAAAGCTTTGGAACTTAAATATCTGTAAAAGTGAACTCAGAAAGTCAGCTGACTAGCTGGTCAAAAAAGGCATATGTGGCATCACTATAGAGATGAAGCAGTGAGGTGATGCCATTGTTTGACCATGTGTCAAATGATGCATCTAGACAGAATAAACATTGGTCTATTTTCCAGTGGTGAAGGGTCAGTAAGTTTGAAATGGCATCTGAACTCATGAAAAGTCTTCATAGCATACTTTACAGTTGGATTTGATATGATGCTAGGGGGCAACATAGCACGTAATACTGATAGAGGAGTAAACTGTGTGGATGGTCTATCATTTATTACCCAGCCAGCAGTATTGTCTTTTCTTAACCAGTATAGTGTGTTACATTCTGAAATAACAGGGGTTGTAAATCCAGGCAGGTCACAATTCACTATTGCCAAATAATGCATCCACCTATTAGGTTCCTTTTCAGTCACTTGAGGATCAAACAATACTATCAGATGATATTTTACGCTGTAAACCCTCAACCATCCATGACACAAAATTTTAATGTAAAGTCTGCACAAATTGTCAAAATGACATCAAAACTTTATGTTTACTTGACACAAGAGCTCACCCATTGCAAGCTTGACATTTTTTATGTTAAGTTAACAATTTCTGAGTTTTGAGTTAATTTGCCTTAAAATTTATAAAGCTAATTGGTTTAAGGCCAAAAAACAACGTTATCATTGTGCACTTAACATATTGTGGCATGTTGGGGCTAAATCTGTGGTGTTTCCCAGCATACCATGAGACAATGGCCTCTAGTTTCCCAACACGGCAGAGGGTGGCGCAGGGTGGCAACCCCGCGCAGAGCTAGTTTCGAGCAGCGCAAGATGGGTGTGGCAGCGCAGCAAGCTGGTGTCGACAGATCCGGCTTGGCGCCGTGACAGTTTTGTGCCAAAAGGCTTCGCCGAAGATGCGAATGTAGATGCATAAATGTATCTCTATATCAACTGTCCGGTCACATCTGATGTCAGATCAAAGGGGATTGGCACCGTTTGGCATGTTTGGCACGCGTAATGAAAACCCAACCTGAATTGATTAACACAGCTGCAAACTGTTGAGTTCACATCCCTCTCAGCCAACCACAAACAGCCACAGCATCAGATAGGGAGTATATATTCAGCATCTGTCATCTTAGAAAAGTCAAAAGAAAAGAAACAGAGTGAGACTGCGAGAGAGAAAGAGAGAGCGTGCGCACAAGAGAAACGCTGTCAAAAATTATAAGTTATGTTCGGTGTCTTAAGGGTTTACATGCTTCATGTGACTGCCTATACAAATGTTAAAATGTTCTTGCGTGATCGTGATCTACAAAGATGGAGTACATTATTGCGTGGAGGAAGAGAAGGACTTAGGCAGAGAGAGTGTACCGTCAAAGGACATCCTATTTGGGCATGACAGAGCTGGAATGCAGGTGGGATAATGAATGAATGAATAATGACTGGAATACCGCCGTGTCCAATGTAATTGTCATTTCATGTCGTACTATTTTTCATTACACAGGAACAAATTACATCTACCCCGCAAGGTGGTCCAAGTGGTGACGCACATCGTGGCCCCTGATGCACACCCTGGTGGCACCTGTGCTCTCCCTGTTGCTGTAAAGGTGACAGTGGCTCTGACCTTCTTCGCCACCGGGTCTTTCCAGCACACCGTGGCCACAGTGGTGGGGATCAGTCAGAGAGCTGTCAGTTCGGCTATACATGCAGTGACGTCTAGTCTAGTCCGACATGCAAATGAACACATCATTTTTCCATCCACATCTGAGAGCCAGCTGGAAACGAAGTGAGGTTTCTTGTTGAAATGTGGATTCCCTGGGGTACTGGGAGCAATCGACTGCACACATGTACAGTTGCGCACCCAGATACCCAAGCCATCACTTATGTGAACCATAAGGGAGTACACTTCATTAATATCCAGGTGATTTGTGACTCGAATTGCCATGTGTATGCTAATTTTCCTGGGTCCGCTCATGACTCATTCATCCTGGCGAATTCTGTCATCCCTACAGTCTTTCAGGAGGACCCCCCCCCCCTCTAGATGGGTGGCTGCTAGGTGACAACAGCTATCCACTGAAAACATGTCTGATAACGCCATACATTACACCCACAACAAGAAGGCAGCATGGTTTTAACAGTGTTTTCAGTTGTGCTCAGTCACTCATCGAACGCACTTTGGGCCAGATCAAAATGCGTTTCGGATGTGTGGACCGTTCAGGTGGGTCATTAACATACAGCCCCCTGAAAGTCAATGCATTCTTCGTGGCATGTTGGGTTATACACAACATAGATACACGCCATGGATGCCACTTTGACGTCACGGAGGAGACATTACAGGACTTAGGACAGAGAGAGGCCGAACTGCATGTGCCGAATCAGGAGGAAGAGCATCAGGGCGCACGGGAGAGGAGAGGCTGCACAGCTCTGTCCTTAAATGTGAATATTTCCCTGTACATCCATTTACACATTTATGGTGTAAATTTACTCAATCACATTAAATATAGGCTACAACAAGTGTAGAAAGTTTCTTTTTTTCCGGACAATGAGTTTTTAAGGAGATGTAGTTTACCTTGACATGTTTCAACTGTCACTGCACTCTACTTCAGAAGCGTCATCTGACGTGTGTCATGACATGTCTTTCTCAACTGGTAGGATCCCGGAGGACCCCGGTGTTCTTTGGAGGAGAGAGTCCCAGGTGTGTGACAGCATGAAAGCCCCCTCATCCCGGTTGATGGTGTCCCTGGCCCGCCTGCTGATCTCTATGGCCTCCTTGATCCAACGTTTGAACTTGTTGTTTTCTGATCCGATGATTTTTGTGTTGTCCCAGTCCATGACATAATTATTTCTTTTGCAGTGGTCTGACATGGCTGATTTTAGGTTCACCTGCTCTGCTTTTTCTTTTTGTGATCTTGTGAGACTTTTCATAAAGTCCTCCACAGTGTTGCTGTACTCCTCCTCACTGCCTCCCCTAATACACCCCACAATGGCAGGGCCATCCGAAAACATACATGCTGTTGAAGAAGGTGTTGAACTCGTTGGCTCTCTCTCTGTATCCCTCTGCTGCTCCGTCTTTGGACTGCTTGCAGTTGGTGATGATTTTCATGCCTTTCCACACCTTTCTCATGTTGTTCTGTTGCAACCTGCTCTCCAGCTTCCTCCTGAATGCCTCCTTGCACTGTGCCCTCTGCATCTCCTCCTGATCCCTCCTCCTAAAGGCCCTCTTCTTCTTGTTCACTCACTCACGTTACCCATTACACAGTGATGTATTTAACAATGGTTCTCAGGGGATACAGTTAATGTTGTGGTAAAAGATGTTTTGCACCATGAATTAAGCCATATACACAGTTACTGATGTCCTGCCTGTGTGGATATTAGAGTACCAAACATAAAGTTATACTGAGGTGAACTTCCTGGTCCAAAAATGATTTCTTTGCTTTATTTTAGTAATCAAGAAACCTCTGCAGGCCACAATGTATTTTATATATGTTTCAATTAAACTTAAAAAGAGTAAATGTTGACAAATGTGTGCTCAATGTATTTAAGCAGCTCTCTGCTCTCTCTGTCGAGAGAAGAAGAGGCATGTGCTTTAGAGTAAAGACTGTTGTGTTGGTGATAATGTGAGCTGCTGTCCCGTTACTGCAGTAGATCACTGCTACTGCAGCACACAAACACAATTCCAAAAAACAGGGCTCCTTCTAACAACCAAAACGTTTTGCTTCTTCTGCTACTTGACTGGCAGTCATTAACCACACCGAGTTTCACTCTGCCCCCTGCTGGCAAGTGCAATTACAACTACTTAAACAAAAGAACTAGAAATAAGTGCCTACTACTGAATGAAATGTCAGCTGAAAATAGGGAATGCACTACATTAAAGCGAACATTTTTTTCAGGTGCAACATTAATATTTAAATCATCCCATAACCAGAAACCATTGATGAGCAGAACCATCTGGAAACATGGACAATTATAAAGCATGAGCCAACACTGTGAGAAGAAGAAAAATAAACATATAGGATTTGATGTGATCTCATTTGAGTTGTACTACATATACTGTCCATGTGACCAATAAATAATGATGGTGATGATGATGATGATGATGATGATGAAATACCACAAAAATACCAATGTAGGCACTGGGGAAATATTTCTACTGCAGATGAAACCATTAAAACAGCTTTGCACTCTGCTCACAAAAATTAGCATATCTCAAAAACTAAAAAAATCGAACAAACTTTGGCAAATTGGCAATTGACAAACTCTGACTACTTTTATCAATTATTATGGTGTAACCTTATAGCTTGTAGGTTGTACAGATGCATGTGCATGTTTTGAGGATATGAAGCATTTCAAAATATTCCAAGAAATCACAGCAACAAGCAAAAACACAGACATATGCACTGGCAGACTGTTCCTGTCAGTTAAAATGGTGTACAGTGAAAATTACCTGTTTCCTTATTTTTTTCTTTTGGGGACACACTGAAGCTCCCTCAAGGACCCCCAGGGGTCCCCATACCCCTGGTTGATAGCCACTGTGATACTTGCACCAGATGGGTGTTTCCATTGTGTCTATGTGTACTGCATCAGTCCCTATTAGATAAACCACAAATAAATACATATCTTTATTTGTTGAGATTAGCAGTTAATGCATACTGTTTTAGCCATTTTGGCTTTAAACTTCAGTATAACCATGCTTAAACACACATGGAAAAAGAAGAGTTCACTCACAAATACTGAGGGATTAATAAAAAAATCAGACCATAGGCTACATAAGGACATGATACTGAGTGTAAAAAAAACCCATTAAGACCGTAAACGTTGATAAACCACAGATTGCATATTATTTCTCATCACTGATGAAGCCCACACAGTTTTAGTAGGCTACATTGCACCGTTTTCATGCAGTATTTCGCTGCATAAGTCATTTCAGTGTTCGCTCGTTTCCGCTGGGCGCGTTCCCGCGAGGTGAATACAAATCTGACCGTGCGTGCACGACACAACACCGAGTACTGTTTTTTGACCTCCAGCCTTTAACCACGTGCATGTCAGTCTCTTGAAATGGGGTGGACTGTGGGTTATTTGCGCCTTCACAGCAAGGCTCGCCGTTCGGTGTGCACGTGTATAAACTCACAGGGGAGTTGTGGGACATATTTTATGAATTTATTTGAAGGCTACTAATTTAACGTTTGAAGCCAGTGCAGGAGTCAGAAGAAAGGGACAAGAACAGGTAGGTACCTGGATGGAGAATCGTGAATTATTAATGTGCTGTAGGAAAGGCACAGATGAATACATCGGTATTTGCTTTAGCCTTTAAACTATGCACTGAAAGGTGTGTTAACCGAAGCTTCAAAGCCTATAAAAAGACCTTTTCAAATCTGCGGAGGAATAGCTTTTTCATACAGAAAATTTAATGTAACATGTTGTACAAAGTTTTAATGCTACTTATTTTGAAGAGAAATTTTGATAGGTCTACTCCTTTCACCATTTACTAAGTCCACCGAGTATGGAGGTAGATTTCTGCCAATATAACTTGTACAAACAGATAAACAATCCATGTGTAAATGTGTAATCTACAAATATAAAACGCCTTCCACAAATACAAAAAAATATGTAAAGAAAAAAATTTGTAACCTCAGATAACTTTTTTTTCCAAATATCAAACAGATCTGTGAATACACAAATAAGGAGATAGATTTGTGCCCATATTATCTGTGCAACCAGGTTAACAATCCATGTATTAATTTGTAATTTGTAAATGTCAAACAGATCTGTAAATACACACATAAGGAGATAGATTTGACTCAGTATTTATAAGAACAGATTTACCATCTGTGTGTTAATGTGTAATATGTAAATATAAAAGAAGAAAAGAAGAACAGATCTGCAAATACACAAATTACAAAATTACAAAAAAAAAAGTCTCATTGAAACCTTAAGTGTATTATTGAGATTCACAAATATAACTGGATTCATAAATAGGCCTATCAGTTTGAAAGTTGTAAATCTTAGAAAGATATTCACTTCAATTAAATGTAGTCAGAGGTTTAATTTGTAGAATTTGTCTGTGTGTGTGTAACTGTGTTTAATACTTGCTAAATGGTTTTCTGAGTTTACAATTTTTTTTGGAGTTGTTGAAGGTGTTTTATAATTACAGATTACACATTAACACAGAGATTGTTGATCTGTTCACACAAATAATATTGATAATATTTTCATACCCATGCATGTTAAAAATTGCCAACAGCCTATTAAGTCGTAGTGATACATGCTGTAAACAGCATGACATATAATGACTCCTTGTAGATTTTATGGCCACTTTTATAATTCTTCATATAGATTTTGTATGTGCTGAGCTAATGATTATGTTTGATTAATTTGTTGATTATTTGTAAGATTAACAGATTTTTTTTTTAAATAGTTGTATGATAGATGATAGAAAGTAGTAAAATGACCATCACAGTTTCCCAGAGCTGAAGGTAACAAAACACAAAAATATTCAGCTTTCTGTAATATCAAACAGAAAAGCTGCAGCATAATTGGTGCATGTGCTTGAGAAATTACTTTATAAGTCAATTATTAAAGTTGTTGATTCATTTTGTTGTCAGTTGAAAAATTAATTCGTCAACAAATCATTTCAGACTTAATACATTTTTAAATATGTTTATTAATCATATATTTCTTATTGTGCTTATGTCTTACACACATGGGGACAGGAGATCACTTTTTAATAAAGCTGAGAATCAAACTGAATATAGTCACCATAGAGATTGTAAAGAAACACATGACGTTCTGTATAATGTGGTTGTAAAGTAGAGACAAAGTGTTAAGTCATGTTTGAGCACCATATGCTCACAGTGACTTTTCCAGGGCTATGATGTCAGCTCTTGTGCTTTCTCTGATCATTTGCTTTTATTTCAGAGACTTGCAGAAAACAACTGATCTGATTATTGAGCCTGTGGCTCTTTTAGTCTTAGTCTTTTTGTCCATGTCCACAGTCTGGAGTGTGGCCTAACAAGCACAGTCTTGTCCATCCATCACCTGTGTTGGTCTCAGGACTACAATGAACATTCAGTCTGCTATCAACAAAGAGGTATTCATCCCTCGTGATGAGCGGATGTTGGTGGCAGTGGAGGTGCGGAGGAGGAAAAAGAAAAGGATGTCTTTCCTGCCTACTGGAGCCAAAGGAGACTATGCCACATTCATCTGTGTTTCAGGTTAAATCTGGCTTTTAGACTTTCTTTACTTAGTTAAAATAGCTGAGCATGCATAGTCTGTAAATAGGGGCTCGAGCCCAAAGGGCTGAATCCCTATTGATTTTGCTTTAACTGCTTTTCTTTTTTTTTTCTCCAGAAATGTTTTTTTGATGACATATGACATTTTCACCTATGATTGGAATTTGTGTGCAAATGCTGCTCAAGAAATAGGATGCCAGTTTGCCAGATGGGGGCACTATGATTAAGGCCCAAAAATTCAGTTTTAAGTCTGATTGACTTGAAATTTGACACAATTCTCTATGGAAAACACACAAGAATCATTACGGTGCTGTGGTAAAATTTTACGCAATTTTTAATTTTTTGAAAAACGCATGTTTGACATTTACTCCTAAACTGTAGGTTCAATTTGTACCACATTTTCCATTGATCATTATTGGACCAAGCTTATCAAAAGTTCTCATAAGCCTGTTGCGTTTCGAGGATATTGACCACTTGAGCCAGTGAACACAAAACTTTAGGAAATAGCCACACAACTACCTTAAACATACCGTCAAAGTTTTATTCGAATCAAATGCTCAGGAGTGCTACAAATGTGGAAATGGGCGCAGTATATCACAGGTCAGACTATAAATCAGATATTATTTGTCTAATCATTCTAAAACTTACAGGATATGTGTTTCACAATAATGATAATAATCGTTTTAAAATTGCAAAAATAGGGGGCACCACCAGTTCAAGTGTATTGGCCTGGCGCTTGCTGCTATATTTTTTGTCTGCAGTTTACTATGTAGTGCTAAAATTAAAGGTCCTTGGATTAGCAACAGAAGCTGTGAGTGGCCAGTTGTCTGTCTCATCACAGAAAGAGTGAAACGTAAGCCAAAGATCAATGATTTTAATGAGTAATAGTTCATTTACATGCTCAGAAAGAGAGACTAGTGAAATAGAATGATTGATTTCCATGGATAAATTTCATTTTATAATTTTTCTTAACAGTTCTTTTTTAAGAATGATCAAATGCATAAAAATAAATTATGATCAAACAATTTATGTTGAGAGCAGTTCCATCAATACTGAGCCAAAATAGAGAAAATATAATAATGAATATGACTGACTGTCAAGGACCTATAGCAGCGGAATTCTGTTACACTAAAGAGCCACAAAAATATCTTGGGGTGGAGGTTGGTGTGGAGGTTGTGTGTTGGTGTGTGCCAACAGGACAGACAGTCATGGTGATGGTTAAAAGAATGTTGATCTTATAACCATGACCATGATCACCTCCTAACTTTAAGCAGGTGCTTTTAGTCACCTGAACTTAATCACATCATAACTATAAGGTTTGAAGTTTTGAAAATGGTCATATTAATATTTGTAATTAGTTTTTGAAGGCTCTGACAAATGATGTCAACCTGCGTTAGATCAGAAAACACTCATATGGGTAAATTCTTTTTAAAATACTAATGACTTTTTTGGCACTTTGACTTTAATTTTTGTCATGACAGAGGAGTTACAGACAGGGAAAAATGGGACAGAGAGGGGTTTGACATGCCACAAAAGGCCTCTGGTTCTGGCCACTGAGCATCATTTTAGTCAGTCACATTCCCACTCTAACCATTCTTTCTAGCATAACTTTTTCAAACTAAACCTGTTTTTGTGTTGGTTTAATAGTTAGTGTGGCTCCCAACAGATGCATTGTTAAATAGTGCAGTACAGCATTCATTGTTTAGGAGACTACAGGGTTGGCAGAGATGCAGGAGCCAAGCTGTCAGTGGACATGGAAGATAAAGACCTGCAGAAAATATACTATACTAATTCCACTGACTCTGTGAAAACCATCTTATCCATCGGAAGCCAAAAAAAAGAACATTATAGTTGTAACATCTACAACAAATAAAAGAATGTAATACTGAGTTAGTAAGACTTGTTAGGATGCATTGTAAATCTTCTTCCGTGTAAAACCAAATGCACCACAGGATCCTCACCTATTATTTAAAATTTGTGCCCAACCATGTGTGTAGTGTATTTAACAAAAAAGAAAACTAAAGAGAAGAAAAATAATGTTTTCCCAACATCATTCAATATTCCATATTCCATTTCATTACAGTATTCTTGAAATGGGTGTTTGAAGTGAACATTTTATTTCTAGTCCAGGCAGTGATATTCATGCATATACACACACACACACACACACACACACACACATATATGTATATATATATATATATATATATATATGACAGTGTTTCCCCTAGGTTGAGAATTTATTTGTGGTGGTGGGCCGGGCGGTGGAGGGGGACGTCGTGGTGTTTGATAAGTGCATTCAAAATAATGTAGTCAAACTGGTTTATGAACCATGTGTTATTTATTGCACATAGATACAACTTAAGCCTGCTGCAGACTTGCTTTAACACAAACAGAACCCAAAAGAAAAAAGAAAAAAAAAAAAAAAGAAAAAAAAAAGCTATTTAAAGCTATTTGCAAAGCTGACAGTTTTTGTCAGTGTATTTATCTCTGTTTTGAAAAAAAGATCTCCAATGCCTTTCTGTACGGAAAGGATTGGGGGTCAGGTCCATTTATGCTGATGCGCGAACCGGAGCGATAACAAATAGGAGCGCTGTTGTTGTGAACTGGGAAGCTAATGCTAGCGGCGGATGCTAGCCACCACGGCTAACACCTTCTTCCCTGCTCGTTAACGCTCGAGGCTCCCGCTGTCAGTGACTGCCGGCTATCAGTCCCCAGCTCCTTGGACTGTTTCTTGATTTTGCTTTTCTGACAACTGCTGCTGTACATTAGCGGCTGCGGCTGCTGCTGCTGCTGTCAGGGGCAGGAGGCTGCACAATAGGCTTAGCCCGAGAGGAGGGACCCAGGTTGAATATTTTGTTTAACGTTACAAACCGCAACGAACAACACTTTGGACCCTACCTTTAAGATGTCGTTGCTGTTAAACACAACAGTGCGTCATTTCAGACATTTAATGATTTCAATTTAGGGGATGAAAATATACTAAAGTTACTTAACTTACCTCAGAGACACTTGAAGCAAGCAGGGCTGTGCAACGCTGCAGGTGGTGTCGAGCTAATGAGCGCTTAACAAGGTGGGTCGGGCTGGCGGAATACATGATGGTGTGTGCGTGTGTGCGCCTGACCACCCAGTGAGAGACAGACAGGTGGACTGAGTTTTCCCTACGCTGTGCCAGTAATTATGACTGCGCGGTTTGTTTTGGTTGTTTTTTTTTGTTTTTTTTTAAATTCATCTTCTTGGGCGGGTGTCAATCTACTTGGGCGGGCCGCCCGAGTAAAGTCTATGTAGGGGAAACACTATATATGTATATACTAGGGCTGTAGTCTCCTGGTCGACTAGTCGATTATTTGGTCTCTATGCACTCATCCGACCAAATTCTCATTAGTCGAATAATTGCCGTGTTACTTTCATAAGGAGAAAAGTGCTACATCAACAGCTTTCCAGAATTAATCTATTATTTCTTGCAGCTAAATTACCTGTGTTTGTTGACAGAAAGCTGGACTCGCCCACCCTCGCACTCAGCGTCGTGGTGACGCAGACCTCCTGTCTGTTTCTGTAAGCTGATACCATTCCCCTCAGTGGAAAGAAGCTTGTATTAACTTGTATTTCACAGATAAGAAACAATAAATTGTGAAGACAGTAAAGCCTCCACTAAAATAGCATTTTCAGTCGTGTGTTTGATCTGTCCTTCAGGGATTTATACTTCGGGATTTATCCTGGCTTCATATGAGCAGAGGAAATGTCCGCTCGTCGCTAGGCTAATATATAGCTACAATGTAAAATGCCATAGGCTGGCGCTAATAACGTTAGCATGTTGTATTTGCTTGGAAAACGTGATTATTATAAGACAGTTCTTTTGTCGGTGAATGTTGTGAGTTGTAATGGAGCCAAACTGTGTGCTGTTACCTTTGTTACATGCTGCTGTTGTCCCTGGATTTATATGAGAAGAGGAAAAGATTGCTAGACGCTAGCCTAATTTATACAGTGTAAAACGCCATAGACTTGTGCTAATAACGTTAGCATGTTGTATTGGTGGGGAAAATGTGTCCAGATAAAGACAAGTGTTTGTCTGTCAGTTCTGCGATTTATAGTCAAGCCAATTTGCGTACTTGTGTTTGAAATTATCTCTATTAAGCCATGTTTAATGTGTGTTTTGAATCAACTATATAAATAAAGTTTGATTTGAAATAAACTTTACAGCACTTAACACAGTCTTCCACCGCCGACTAGTGTTTTGGAGGTGTAACTGCAGAGTGTCACAGACACACCACCGCAGAAGTAAAAATAAAATGCTGATTTTTTTCCCCCCACAACTAATCGATTAGTTGAAGATTATGTGAGACTTTAGTCGACCAAGATTTTCTTTGGTTGACTACAGCCCTAGTATATACATACATACCAAGAGCTGAGATGGAAACATACTGGGCATATGGGAAAGAGAAGCATCACACAACACCAATGCCCAATGGCTAGTGGACCGAAGAGCTGGCCACAGCAACCTCCCTGAACAAGAACCAGTAACCATCTCAAAGGCAGACACCCAGGAAAGACAGCACCAGGTGGACAGCACCAGGCCCTGATATGATCCATACATACTGGCTGAAGAAGCTAATTGCACTCTGTGAATGCCTAGCAGCACAGATGTACCAGCTGCTAAGGGATGGGAGCCACCCAGAATGGTTGACACAGGGCAGGACAGTCGTGATCATGAAAGACCCCCAGAACAGAACCAATTCATCCAACTATAGTCCGATAACCTGTCTCCCGACAACATGGAAGCGCCTGTCAGGCATCAAAGCAGCTATGATAACTCGGCATATGGGCCAATACATGAGCGAGGCACAGAAAGGAATTGGCAGTAACACCAGAGGATTCAAGCACCAGCTACTGGTTGACAGAGCAATCGCCCGAGACTGCAAGAGCAGGAGGACCAACCTGTGCACTGCCTGGATTGACTACAAGAAAGGCTATGACTCAGTGCCACACATGGATACTTGAATATCTGGAACTATACAAGATCAACAGAACACTAACAGCCTTCATTAAGAACTCCAAGGGAATGTGGAAGACGACCCTAGAGGCCAACTCAAAGCCGACTGCCCAAGTCAACATCAAATGCGCTATATACCAAGGGGATGCACTGTCACCACTGCTGTTCTGCGTAGGCCGAAATCCCCTCAATCCCCGCAATGGCTACCATTTCAGAAGTGGGGTAATAATCAGTCACCTGCTCTACATGGATGACATCAAGCTGTACGCCAAGAATGAGCAAGAATTCGACTCACTGATTCACACCACCAGGATGTACAGCAAGGACATGGGATGCCATTCGGATTACACAAGTGTGGCTGGATGGTATCAAAGAGAAGCAAAATGATCAGAACTGAGAAGGTGACCTACCGGAGGGCAATATCGGAGATATCCAGGACAATTATAAGTACCTTGGGATCCTGCAGACTAATGGAAATCATGAGGAGGCTACAAGGAAATCGACCACAACCAAATACCTCAAGAGAGCAAAGCAAGTCCTGAGATGTCAGCTGAATGGTCAGAACAAGGTCCAAGCCGTCAACATGTATGCACTGCCTGTCATCAGATACCCAGCTGGAATCATAAGCTGGCCAAGGGAGAAGATAGAAGCCACAGATATCGAAACAAGAAACTCCTCACCATGCATGGAGAGTTCCACCCCACATTCAGCATCCCGAGGAGAAACAGCCCCATACCATGATGCCTCTTCCTCCAAACTACACTGTGGTTGTGGTATTTTCATGGTCACATGACTTGTTGTGCTGTTGCCCAAAAGCTTGTTTTAAGTTTGTTACACATCATTTGGAAGAGCCTTTGGATTAATTTAAGATTAAAAAATAATCCAATGAGACATACAGTATATAAAGTAAGCAGTGTGCTAAAAATAATAAAGGCTTTTTTGAACAGATAAGTTTTAAGAAGTGATTTAAAAGATGTCACTGATTCAGCAGACTATGCTGCTCCCTAGATTCCTTTAGCTACCTCAAAAAGCAGAGCGTTTATTGCCAAATCTAACTGTACAACCATTAACTATTAATAGTCTGTTACTTGAAAAAAGTTTCTCTGCCAGAAATGTTTAACCAGTCAAGGCCACAAAAGTTAAACTCAAGATCAGGGCAACTGTGGCTCAGAGGTAGAGCAAGTCCACTAAATGGAAGATGGGTGAATGTGACATGTAGCGTAAAAAGCGCTTTGCATGGTTGACTACAAAGACACCATACAAGTGCAGTCCATTTACCATTTCTCAGTGTGGCATTTCTAGTGTCTTTTGAGCAGCTATTATGTAAACCTGTTCCATTATAAAGTATTACTGAAGGCTTGTAATGGGAATATTGTATTTTGTATACAATCTGTTTACCTAGTGACCAACAAAAGGCCACATCAGCTCCTTATTACAAAAGTGAAGCGGTTTGGTGGCTCCTCCTCCTTCACTAGGAGGTCCCAGTGGATGGTAGAGCAGCTCCGACAGGTCAATGGCATCAACCCCAACAAGGTCAGCAGCATTCACGTGTTGTTCTTACCAGTAGTGGCCATTAACATATCCGTTATAAGAAGTTATACATGTTAAGTTGCTTGCAAGTTTTGTCCTCTTGACTGTGTTGCGCTCTTCCAGGACAGCCCAGAGTTTGACCTGGTCTTTGACAATGCTGCGGACCAGTGGGTAGCCAGCTCATCAGCAGACAAGTGTATCTTTGTCCAGATCCTGTACCATGCCTGCCAGACCTACTGGGAAGGGAAAGCAGGGAGTCTGGGCAAGGCTGGCCATCGGGGAAGAGCCAGTCAGAGTGCTCAACGTGAACCTGGTCCCAGTGACTCCTCACCAGGCTCTACATCCAAAACCCTGCAGGCCCGGCGGAAGAGCTACGTTCCCCCCAGACACACAGAGTTTGTGAACTGCCAATCCAAACTCACAGGAGGTGGTGTCAAGTGATTATTGAGGTTTATGGTGCTGTGAAAATTATTTAGTTCATATGTGAATAACCCCAGTCTTGTGTTGTCCTTGTTCTTTCAGATGCCTGCACCATGAATCTGGTCATCTACCGCTGCAAAGCCTTCTTGAATCGCTTGAAGAATATTATGGTTGCAAACCAAAGTCGATCAGCTGCTCGAGGTAAGGCACTGATTAAATGGACGCTAAAGTCACGCATTTACTGAAGTTATCCGTTATGGACAGTACCACTCAGCCTGTGAAAACATTTCTATCTCAGCCTTTGCTGCCTTGATTTATTCTGTCTCTCATAATGCCCCCAACAAGTGATGTGTGATCTCATCAAGTATTAAGTCTGGAGCTGCTCCATAGACAATGGTGACTGATTTTGTGGACCCAAGGAATGTGTTCTTTATTTACCCAAATGAGCTTTGTTCTGTTGTAGTGTTCTCAGCTATACTTAACAAAAATGCAAATTTGAGTTGTAGCACTCTAGTTTTTGGATTAATGAGAGAATTGTTCATGTTTACTGATTATTGTGGACTCTCTTAGACCATAGGAATAACATGTATGAATTTTGATTTTTTTTTGTTGTTGTGCAAGGAATAAAAAGTCAGCACGTTAGCTCTTAACATCCTGTTTGTAGTTGTGGAAAACAAACTCTGACGAAAATGTGATTTATGATTTTTTTTATTCACTCAGTACAGTTGTCTTTTTCAAAGCTTGAGGGCAGAACTTTGTCCCCTTCTGGCAGTGAGAACAATTGCACAAACACTGTTGATGACTGTTGAGTGCTCTCAAGCATTTTTATGCCTCCATGCCAGTGATAGCCATGGCCAAATGCATTGTGTTTTCAGGTTGTCCGTCTTCACCTCCATTCATCCCATCCTTGTGAACTCAAAATCTCAAGGTAATTAAAATTTGGCACAAATGTCCACTTGGATTTTTTGGTGGTCAAAGGTCAAGGTCACTCTGACCTTGTCTGTCTCATTCTCATGAATGTGATATCTCAAGAATGCCTTGAGAGAATTTATAAAAATTTGGTAGAACCATTCATTTGGACTCAGGGATGAACCGATAAGATTTTGGTGGTCTAGGTCAAAGGTCAAGTCTGTGTGACCTCATCTGATTTCATTCTTGTGATGTGATATTCAAAAAACACTGTGAGGGAATTTCTTCAAATTTGGCATAAATGTTCAGTTAGACAAAGGGTTGGGACTCGTTGGATTTTAACGATTCCGATTCCTTACTGATTCCTTCTTAATGGTCCGATTCCTTACCGATTCCTTCTTAACGGTCCGATTCCTTACCGATTCCTCTTACCGATTCCTACATTATATTCATTATACTTGCTATACTTAAATAAGTATAATAAACACAAATGCAATCATACAAATACAAAAACTTTATTCTAATTGTTGCACAGTACAATTAGATGAAAATACACATTTGTGTGTGGTGTGTAGGCTATTTCAGATTTAGAGCTTATATCATCTCCCTGAGAATATATAACAACAAAAAGTGATTCTCTGATTTCTACACCTGAACAGAACACACACACATTGGCTGTTTTTTTCTACCACTCCCCTCACTGGAAGCATCGGACCTCCTGCCGCCCGCCTCCACCTTGATTAAACGCTGAAAATTAAATAAAACAGGGAGATAGGTTTTTCCTGTTTTATCTTTTTTTGTTATATTTCTCCCTCTCGCCTCGCTGGAAGCCTCGGACCTACCGCCGCCCGCTCCTGTCTCAAACACGGAGGTCTCCCGCCTGTTAAATAGCCTGTAACCATAACAACTGTGTGACACAAATTCAGTGCTTTAGTAATTAAATAATGTCGGGCTCGGTCGGGTTCGGACAGAAATATGCGGCCCGTGGCGCACTCTAATGGAAATGCACATGATGTTTTTTTTTTTTTTTTTTTTTTTTTTTTTTTACAATCTAGGAACCGTTTGCAGGAACCGTTACTCCAAATGTGATGGAACCGGTTACGGAACCAGAACTGTGGACCCGGTTCCAAAAAAGAACTGGATCTGGATCCCAACCCTAGTTAGACACAATAATGAACTGATTTGATTTCCATGGTCAAAGGTCAGGGTAGCTGTGACCTTACAACCACCTCATTCTTGTGACCACAATGTCTCAAGAACAACACAAGGTAATTTCTTTAGATTTAAAACAAGCGTCCAATTGCACTGAAGAAAAAAGTGATAAGAATTTTCTGGTCAAAGGTCAGTGTGACCTCACAAAATACATTTTTGGCCATAAGTCAAGAATTCATATGTTAATTATAATAAAGCACGAGGACGACAGCACCCCTTTTGATCAGATTTGTTATAGCAGAGGAGAGCTCTAGCGGGACATCAACTGGCGCAGGAATCCTGACATCTGCTACTGACTGGGACATGAGAGTTGACCTCAGGAGACAGCTCAAGTTTCCAGAGATCACTACCTCAACTCTCAGACCAGACATAGTTCTGTGGTCCAGAGCAACAAAGACGATGTTGCTTCTTGAACTGACTGTGCCATGGGAGGAGAGGATAGAGGAGGCCCATGAGAGGAAGCTTGGGAAGTACCAACCACTCACCCAACTGTGCCAACAGGCAGGATGGCGGGCGCGGAACTTGCCAGTGGAAGTAGGCTGCCGAGGATTTTCTGGGCAGTCACTGTGGAGTGCCCTGTCCAGACTTGGAATAAGAGGTCCCAATAGGAGACACCTAGTGGCGAACATCACAAATAGAGCAGAGACAGTATCGAGATGGCTGTGGCTGAAGCGCTGTGAGCGATGGAAAAACCCACCGGGTAGGAAGGGAACATAACAGAGCACTGGCTGTGGAGCCCAAGGGCAGTGCCCCAGGATGCTGGGGTTAGCTGTCAAGCCCTTGCAGCACTTGCAGCACAGCCATGAGGCAGGAAAGCAAGCAATCAACTGGCCAGCAGCGTAAGCAAGGAAGGATTGGGATCGATTTGACCGGGAAGTGGACGAGGTGTTGGAGCACATTCTTGCAGGGGAGCTGAACCGAAAAATGAAGGCGATGGCAAGTATTGTCTGGAACATTGGTGCTGAATGTTTGGGAGTAAAACAGATGAGACCTTACCAACAAAGACCTGTGAAGCCGATGGAGAATTGCAGGACAAAGGAGATTAAACAAGGAAGGCTTTCAGGCAAGCTGAAGAAGATGAAAAAACAGCTTTGAAGGAAATCTGGGACAACCTGAGAGAGCGTATAAAAACCTTATGCCGAGCAGAGTACTGCAGGAGAGACCGAAGACGGCAGGCAAAGCAGAGGCAGCAGTTCACCAAGAACCCGTTTGCCTACCTGTCTAAGCTCCTGGGGGACAAAATATCTGGTCAACTTCAGACTTCAAGAGAAGAGGTAGAGAAGTACCTCTCAAGCACACACAGTGATCCAGGAACGGGCACTGAACTTGAGATCAGAGAGACCTTGATGAAATGAAAACCGACTACCAAGTTTGCTGACCAAGAACCCTCATGGAAAGAGGTCAATGACTTCCTCAAAAGGGCAAGGGCTGGCTCGGCACCAGGACCCAATGGGATTCCATATTAAGTGTACAAACAATGTGAGTGGCTGAGAAGGAGACTCTGGAAGCTGCTGAAGGTGGTGTGGAGGGGGAATCTCCTTCCCGATGAGTGGCTCATCGCAAAGGAGTGTTTTATCCCCAAAGAGGAGAACTCATCGAGCATAACCCAGTTTCGTGCCATCTCCCTTCTGAATGTGGAGGGCAAGATATTCTTTGGAATATTGGCGAGCAGACTCACCACCTTTCTGCTGAGCAACAAGTACATCGACACCTCAGTACAGAAAGGGGGAGTCCCAGGAGTTCCAGGGTGTGTTGAGCATACAAGCATCATCTCAAAGATAATTCTTGCAAGATCTTGCAGTCCTGTGGCTCGATATATCCAATGCATATGCCAACAAGGGTGACGTGCTGACGTATTGCGGTAAGCGAGTTGTGTCATTTCGTTTCTGTACTGCTCTAGCAAATTCTACTAGCCTGCTTTCTGCTTTCTCACTTCACTTGCTTTAACATCTACTTCAAGTCTTAACCCACACTAGTTCTGTTTAAGCACTTATAGCTCTCCTCCTTTTTACGACTTCCCTGCTAATCTCTTAGCTGTTGTTTGTACGTTACTAGCCTTGGTAGCTACATTAGCTTAACAGTTAGCGATGGCTTCTCCTTCTGCTCTTTCTTGCTTGGTGTGCCAAATGTTTAGCTATGCCTCTGCCTCCTTTAGCGACAGTGGTAATTGTAACAAGTGTAGCTTATTTGCTGCGTTGGAGGCGAGGCTGAGTGAATTAGAAGCACGGCTCCGCACCATGGAAAATCATTCAGTAGCTGTGGTAGTTAGCCAGTCCCCTGTAGCCGGTATGGAGTCACATAGCATAGCCTCCGCTAGCGGCCCTCCGATAACACCCGTTCAGCCAGGAGGCTGGGTAACTGTTCGTGAGAGGCGCAGCTCCAAGCCAAAGCCCACGGCTCACCACCAGCCTGTTCACGTTTCCAACCACTTTTCCCTACCCAGCGACACACCTGCTGAGGATAAAACTCTGGTTATTGGCAGCTCTATTCTGAGGAACGTGAAGTCAGCAACACCAGCGGCCATAGTCAAATGTATCCCTGGGGCCAGACCGGGCGACATTGAATCAAATTGAAAACTGCTGGCTAAAGCTAAACGTAGATTCAGTAAGATTGTTATTCATGTCGGCGGCAATGACACCCAATTACGCCAATTGGAGATCACTAAAATTAATACTGACTCGGTGTGTGAATATGCAAAAACGATGTCGGACTCCGTAGTTTTCTCTGTACCCCTCCCAAATCTGACGTCTGATGACATGTTTTGCTGTATGTCATCATTTAATCGCTGGCTGTCCAGGTGGTGTCCAGCAAGCAATGTGGGTTTTGTTAATAATTGGAAAACTTTCTGGGGAAAACCTGGTCTCATTAGGAGAGATGGCATTCATCCCACTTTGGATGGAGCTGCTCTCATTTCTAGGAACCTGGCAAATTTTATTAGTAATTCAAATCCCTGACAACCCAAAGTTGAGATCAAAGACAAAGTTGAGATCAGGACTCAGAGTCTTAGTCCTATACGCCTCTCTGAGCTTCTAGTGCAATTATCCACCCATAGTTTTCATAGTTTTATACAAACGGTGTCTGTCCCCCGACTACCTAAATTATTTAAATCTAAAATTAAACAAAGAGTTGTGCATAACAACCTCATAAAAATTAAAACCTCTTCTGTGACAGAAAGACAAAACAGGAGAATTAAATGCGGACTGTTAAATATCAGGTCTCTATCGTCTAAAGCAGTGTTAGTAAAGAAATTAATATTAGATAATAACATTGATTTACTCAGTCTCATTGAAACCTGGCTGTGTCAAGATGAATATGTTAGTCTAAATGAATCCACTCCTCCCAGTCATAATAATACCCACATTCCTTGAGGCAGCGGCCGAGGAAGGGGAGTTGCAGCCATTTTAACTTTAGTCTGTTAATCAGCCCTAAACCTAAACTAGATTATAATTCATTTGAAAGCCATGTTCTTAGTCTTTTACATCTGACCTGGAAAACCTCGCAGCCACTATTATTTGTCATAGTGTACCGTGCTCCTGGCCCATATCCTGAATTTGTTTCTGAATTCTCAGAGTTTTTATCCAGTTTAGTTCTTAAATAAGATGAAGTTATTATTGTAGGCGACTTTAACATTCATGTCGACGTTGATAATGACTCCCTGGCTACCACGTTTATCACATTATGAGACTCCATTGGCTTCAGTCAGGGTGTACATGAACCCACTCACTGTTTTAACCATACCCTCGATCTAGTTCTGACATATGGAGTTGAAATTGACAACCTAACATTCTTTCCACAGAATCCCTCGCTATCAGATCATTATTTGATTACTTTTTATTTCTTTTCACTTGATTACACACCACTCAGCAACAGTTACTATACTAGATGTTTATCAGATAGGGCTGTCGCAGAATTTCAGGAAATGATTACTCCATCATTAAATTCAATACCATGTCCTTCAGTAACAGAGGTTTCCTGTACCGACTTTAACCTCTCCTGAATTGATCGTCTTGTCGATAGCACTGTAGGCTCGCTTCAAACAACACTCGACTCTGTAGCTCCTCTTAAAAAGAAGTTAACGAAGCAAAGAAAGTTCGCTCCTAGGTATAACTCTCAAACCCGTAAGTTAAAACAAATATTGCGAAAATTTGAAAGGAATTGGCGATTAACCAAAATGGAAGAATCTCATTTAGTCTGGGTAGACAGTCTCAAAACGTATAAGAGGGGCCTCCGCAATGCCAGAGCAAACTATTACTCAGCATTAATAGAAGAAAACAAGAATAACCCCAGGTTTCTTTTCAGCACTGTAGCCAGGCTGACTGAGAGTCAAAGCTCTATTGAGCCTTGTATTCCTTTAGCCCTTAGCAGTAATGATTTTATTGGCTTTTTTAATGACAAAATTCTAACTATTAGAGGCAAAATTCATGACCCCCTGTCCTCAGATAGTACCTATCTAACCTCAAACACAGCTGTAAGACCTAATATATATTTAGATTGCTTCTCCCCAATTTCTCTTCAAAAATTGACCACAGTGATTTCTTCATCTAAATCATCAACGTGTCTCTTAGACCCCATCCCAACTAGGCTACTTAAGAAGGTCTTACCTTTAGTTAACACTCATATATTAGATATGATCAATATCTCCTTAATAACAGGTTATGTACCACAGTCTTTTAAGGTAGCTGTAATTAAACCTCTCCTAAAAAAGCCCACCCTGGATCCAGAGGTGTTAGCCAACTATAGACCAATATCTAATCTTCCCTTTGTTTCAAATATCCTTGAGAAAGTAGTTGCAGACCAGCTGTGTGAATTTCTCCATGATAATAATTTATTTGAGGAATTTCAGTCAGGATTTAGAGTGCATCATAGCACTGAAACAGCACTTGTTAAAATTACAAATGACCCAATGATTACTTCAGACAAAGGACTTGTCTCTGCACTTGTTTTATTAGATCTTAGTGCATTTGACACTATTGACCATCACATTCTGCTACAGAGACTGGAACACTTAATTGGCCTAAAAGGTTCTGTACTAAGCTGGTTTAAATCTTATTTATCTGATCGTTTTCAGTTTGTTCACGTTCATAATGAATCATCCTTACGTACTAAAGTTTGTTTTGGAGTTCCACAAAGTTCTGTGCTCAGACCAATCCTATTTCCTCTATACATGCTTCCTTTAGGTAACATCATTAGAAATCAATCTGTAAATTTCCATTGTTATGTGGATGATACACAGTTGTATTGATCGATGAAGCCAGAAGAAAGTAATCAGTTAACTAAACTTAATAGTTGCCTTAAAGACATAAAACCCTGGATGAGCACCAATTTCCTGATGTTAAATTCAGACAAAATTGAAGTGATTGTTCTTGGCCCCAAGCAACCCAGAGACTCTTTATCTGATAACATAGTTTCTCTAGATGGCATTGCTCTGGCCTCTAGCACTACCGTAAGAAACCTCGGAGTAACATTTGATCAAGATTTGTCTTTTAATTCTCATTTATAACAAACCTCGCAGACTGCATTTTTTCATCTGCGTAGTATCGCAAAAATTAGGCCTATCCTGACCCGAAAAGATGCAGAAAAATTGGTCCACACTTTTGTTACCTCAAGGCTGGATTACTGTAACTCTCTATTATCAGGTAGCTCTAGTAAGTCCTTAAAAACTCTCCAGCTAATTCAGAATGCAGCAGCATGTGTACTAACAGGAACTAAGAAATGAAATCATATTTCTCCTGTTTTAGCTTCTCTGCACTGGCTCCCTGTAAAATCCAGAATTGAATTTAAAATCCTACTGTTAACTTAAAAAGCTCTAAATGGTCAAGCTCCGTCATATCCTAGAGAGCTCATAGTGCTATATTTTCCCACCAGAACACTGCACTCTGAAATGTAGGGTTACTCGTGGTCCCTAAAGTCTCCAAAAGTAGATCAGGAGCCAGAGCCTGCAACTATCAGGCTCCTCTCCTGTGGAATCATCTTACTTTCACAGTCCAGGAGGCAGACACCGTCTCCACATTTAAGACTAGACTTAAGACTTTCCTCTTTGACAAAGCTTATAGTTAGGGCTGGCTCAGGCTTGCCTTGTACCAGCCCCTAGTTAAGCTGACTTAGGCCTAGTCTGCTGGAGGACCCCCTATAATACACTGGGCACCTTCTGTCCTTCTCTCTCTCTCTCTCTCTCTCTCTCTCTCTCTCTCTCTCTCTCTCTATCTCTCTCAGTCTCTCTCTGTCTCTCGTGTCCTATTACTGCATCTTGCTAACTCGGCCATTCTGGATGTCACTAACTCGGCTTCTTCTCTGGAGCCTTTGTGCTCCACTGTCTCTCAGGTTAACTCGTATTGCAGCGGTGCCTGGATAGTGTGACGTGTGTGGTTGTGCTGCTGCCGTAGTCCTGCCAGATGCCTCCTGCTGCTGCTGTTATCATTAGTCATACTTCTACTGTTATTATACACATATGATTATTGTCAAATATGTATACTATCCGATATTAATATATACTTTCAACATATTGTACCACAGTAACCAGAACTATAATTATAATATGATTATTTTCATAATATTGTGCAGTCCTTCCAGAAAAATGCAGAGGTTTTTTGTGATTGTTGCGGGCAAAAATCCTTGATTATGCAGCACGTTTTCTTAAAAAATGTGATGGAATATGCAGAATATTTATGCAATTTTATGCGATGAAATTGCAGAAACTTGCAAAAACTGCAGATTGATGAAAAAGAGAAAAAAAAAGAAGTAATTCCTCCAACACCCTGTTCTCACTAGGCTACTAGCTTAAAGGGCCAGTGTGTAATATTTGGCATGGTTTATTATCAAATCTGAATCTGAATATTCTACCCATTAATATGTTTATATAAGTGTATAATCGCTATAAAATAAAATTTGTTTGGTTTTCGTAGTCTTATAATTATACGTACGGCAGACCAAGCGGACAATTCATCCAGCCAGAGAACGCGTTTTGCGTGTATAAATAAACCAACAAAGACAGCGGGAGGAAGGAAGAAGGAGGAGGAAACAGCAGAGACTGTTAGTAGTTCGTCGATAGAGAGTAGTGAAAAGTTTTTTTCGTTATAAAGTTTGCGAATGGACCACACTTACCACGCAACAGGAGAGAATGAACCCGAACCGTCATCTGCAAGGAAAAGAAGACGCAACTTCATTCCTTGTGATGCACTCTCTGCGGCGCTTTCCCTCCTGATGATATATTTCCCCAACAATGGTAGCTCTGAATCCCATTCTGTGCAGCAAAATGGGAGCGGAGGATTCAGCCTCTTTCCTCGCCCGCTCAGTTTCATTACAATATCATAACATGGTTTAGATTTCAAAATAAACATTCACCTCGTCGCTAGATAGACCTACTCCTGAAAAACTCATGTCTGCGCAAGCCCTTTTGTCCCTACGAGGCCACCGTCATTTACCCGATGGGAGGGGTGAGCGAGTGAGCCCTGCAATCTAGAATTTGACCACTGATGTCACTGTTTTCAACGGTTTTAAACCCATTTTACACACTGGCCCTTTAATGTAAAGAGTCATTTCTAATTACTTCGTATGATAAGCAAGCATAATCACAGAAAGTGCAGGGAATATTTAAGTTCTCATCTTGTTTTATTTCAGACCTTAATAAACACATGGTTCAAACTTACAAAACATTGCTGAGTCAAACAAGTTCTGTAGCTTTACAAAAGGAATATGCTACAACTTCTGTAAAAATGAATAAATAAAATATATATTATGTCATGAAGGCTATGGAGAGAGATCCGTTTTTGCGCACCCGCTGGTTAAGCGCTTTTTGAAAGGAGTCAGAAGACAGAGACCTGTCACGAGCTCTTCTGCCCCGCAGTGGGATTTACCCATGGTGTTACGCGCTCTGGGAGAACCTCCCTTCGAGCCTCTGTCACAAATCTCTCTCAAACTACTGTCATTAAAGACAGCACTTCTCTTAGCCCTGACTTCGGCTCAGAGAGTGATTGATTGATGTGCGCTTTCAGTCCCCCCATCTTGTCTCGTTATCAGAGATGACGGGAGCGCAGCTACCTTGAGGCCGAATCCCACATTCATGCATAAAATCATAACCACCTCTTTTAGATCGAGAGTTATTTCACTGGAAGGTTTCTTCCCTTCTCCCCACAGGAGTGAGAGAGAAGAAACATCACACCGACTCTGCCCAGTGCGCGCTCGGTCTCATTACGTGACGCCTCAGACAGACACAACAGTATTCACAAGGAAAACCCCTCCAATTAATATTTCAACTTTCTGCTCAGATATATGTGACCTTTTTGCAATGAAAATGCGGGGATTATGGCAGGGGGTACTGATTGGATTATGAAATCATGCAAGCCCCACATAGGCGATTTATGCGGCAAAAGTGCGGCATCTTTGAAAAAATGCGGCCCCTGCATAAATATGCGGACTTTGGCTGATTATGTGTTGAATAAAGCGATAGCATAATCGCCTTTTTCTGGAGGGACTCGTTGTTGTAAGCTACTGTCTTTACCGTCTGTCCTGCATCTCTCTCTGTCTTTGTCTCTCTCTCTCTTTCTTTCTGTCTCATTGTGTCATACGGATTACTGTTAATTTATTATGCTGATCTGTTCTGTACGACATCTATTGCACGTCTGTCTGTCCTGGAAGAGGGATCCCTCCTCAGTTGCTCTTTCTGAGGTTTCTACGTTTTTTTCCCCCCATTAAAGGATTTTTGGGGGGGGAATTTTTCCTTATCCGCTGTGAGGGTCCTAAGGACAGAGGGATGTCGTATGCTGTAAAGCCCTGTGAGGCAAATTGTGATTTGTGATATTGGGCTTTATAAATAAAATTGATTGATTGATTGATTGATTGATTGATATGGAACTGTCCCTCACAAGCTGGTGGATCTCACATTACAGGCGTACCACGTCCCAGGGAAGGTCCAGCACCTCCTGCAGTATGTCAACCGTTTCAGGATGCGATTCACCTGTGGAGACTTCACCACCAGCTGGCAGTGGTTGGAAAAAGGCATCGTAACTGGATGCACCATCCCACTCATCTTGTTTGCAGCTGCAATGAACCTCTTGGTCAAGACAGTGGAAAGGCCTAGAAGAGGTGCAGTTCTGGCAAGTGGCATTCAGCAGGCTCCAGTTAAGGCATTCATGGATGACCTGACCATAATGGCAAGATCATTGCCAGAAGGTCAGTGGATCCTAGAAGATCTATGTAAGATCATTGCAGGTGCCAGGATGGAGTTAAAGCCAGCAAAGTCAAGGAGCATTGTGCTGAGAAAAGGACGCATCCAGGACCAATTTCGCTTCAGGATTGGAGAAGACCTCATCCCCACTGTCAGTGAGAAACCCATTAAGAGCTTGGGACAATGGTTTAGAGCAGAACTGAATGACCAAGAGAGTGTGAAGGAGATGCTTGGGCAGGCGGAAGCTTGGCTGCGAGCCTTGGATAGGAGTGAGCTACCTGGAAGATTCAAACTCTGGGGCTATCAGCATGGTGTGCTCCCAAGACTTCTTTGGCCACTGCTCATGTATGAAGTGCCGTTAACATCAGTGGAAGCCTTGGAAAGGAGGATCAACACCTTCCTTAGCAGATGGCTGTCAGTCCCCAAGAGCCTCTCTTCAATCGGCCTATACAGCTCTGGAAGCAAGCTACAGCTGCCATTAACATCTGTGGTTGAGGAGTTTAAGGTGGCCAAAGCCCGGCAGGTGATGATGCTACGCGACAGCAGTTACCATTGGTCCGCCAAGCAGATATCACCATCCGCACAGGACGGAAAGGAGGAGCAGCCATGAAAAACCAGGGGAGGTGGACATGTTGGGGTGGTGTCCAAGGAAGACCATTGGGGTGGAGGGATATGTGGGGCTTTGAGGAGAAGAGGATCAAATTCCTCCTGTGGTCCACATACAATGTCCTACCAATGACACCAGTGAACCTCCATCGTTGGGGGCTGGCTGAGAGCCAGGCTGTCAGGCTAGCCTGGCTGATGGCAAGTTCAGATGGAGGCACGACCAGATACTTGCTGAGCTGGGCACAGGCCTGGAGGAGGAGAGAAGGAAGACCCACAACAGCATGAGGATGACAGCACCCCGTTTGATCAGATTTGTTAAAGCAGGGGAGAGCTCTAGCCGCACATCAGCTGGCACAGGAATCCTGACATCTGCTACTGACTGGGACATGAGAGTTGACCTCAGGAGACAGCTCAAGTTTCCGAAGAGATCACTACCTCAACTCTCAGACCAGACATAGTTCTGTGGTCCAGAGCAACAAAGAAGGTGGTGCTTCTTGAACTGACTGTGCCATGGGAAGAGAGGATAGAGGAGGCCCATGACAGGAAGCTTGGGAAGTACCAACCACTCACCCAACTGTGCCAACAGGTGGGATGGCGGGCGTGGAACTTGCCAGTGGAAGTAGGCTGCCAAAGATTTTCTGGGCAGTCACTGTGGAGTGCCCTGTCCAGACTTGGAATAAGAGGTCCCAACAGGAGACGCCTAGTGGCGAACATCACAAATAGAGCAGAGACAGCATCGAGATGGCTGTGGCTGAAGCGCTGTGAGCGATGGAAAAACCCACCGGGTAGGGAGGGAACATAACAGAGTACTGGCTGTGGAGCCCAAGGGGCTGAGGGGGCTGTCCCAGGACGCTGGATGCGCTCTGGAAGTGTTGTGGGCTTATTGGTGAAACACTGTTGAAGGAGGGTACCCACCTGATGACCCAAAGAAAGCAACTTGGGCCCACACCACAAAGCTCAGTAGGTTGGACTTGTAAAGCGCGAGTGTTGGCCATCACCTCAAATAGGCAACTGGGACTTCACCCAGCCAATGAGGTGAGAGCAATGACATTTTTTATCCAAAAGGTCAAAGGTCAACTTCACTGTGACATCATAATATTCTGCATAAAACATTTTTCTGGCCGTTATTCATTGTCTCATCTGAGACATTTGGTCAGATACTGAATTGATAACACTCATCTTGGGTGTCCACCTTGAAACTGTGCTGATTTTATGTATCTGTGCTGGTTGGGGGGACAATGTGTGTTAAGCATCCATGTTTTCACAGTAATGGTTACTGGGAGAGAAACTTGACTGGTGCACAGAGACATATAATAGTGGTGTGGTATTTCTAGTTTTGTTTTAATCCTTTCTCTAAATGCTGAGTTTTTTTGTGAATCCTTAGAAACCAGTTATTATTATTATTAGTAGTAGTAGTAGTAGCAGAAGTACTACTAGTAGTAGTAGTAGTATTGTATTCATTTATTATTATTATTATTTTTATGCAAATAAATCACATTTTTAGGGGATAAGAGGGCCTTAAAATGTTTGTCTGTGCTATCAAAAGACAAACAGTGTGGCCGTGGTGAGGTGTAAAATTTCCATGTATCACCATGAAACAGGAAGTGTGATGATCAGTTTTACATGAAATTTATATGGCTTGATCTCCACATGATTTCCAGCCAACATAACATATAATTACTGTGGGCGCAGGAAGTGGTACAAAATTTCTCCAGCACCCACACTCAGGAAGCACCATTTCCAACTTTCACCAAGATGCACCGCTATATTGACTGGAATCCAATCAGTACCCCCTGCCATATGCTAAGGTGCAAGTTTCCATTCATTGCTGCTTGCAACTTGAATTAGGGGTTCAGTCCTAAAGGGCTGAAACCCAATTGTTTTTGTGTGAATTTATTACTTTTTGTAATGTTTTTGCAAATTTCCCTGACATGGTACATTGTCGAAACATAACATTTTCATTAATGATTGGAAGTGCTGCCTTGCAAGTCAGCCCAATGGGGCCACTGTAATCATGGCCCAAAAATGCAATTTTTGAAAAGCCATGCCCTTCACAATTTTAGTCTGACTGACTTGAAATTTGACAAGTCCAGCTCAGAGTCACTGAGGTCCGCCTGGATAGAAAAACACATTTCTCCTCCTAAACTGTAGGTCCAATTTGTACCACATTTGCTGTGGATCGTTACTGGACCAAGCTTATCAGAAGTTATCTAAGGTTTGTTGCTAAGCTTTAGACAATGAGAATGCATTTTAAGGATACTGGCCAATGAACCCATATTTTACAACTTCTAAACCATTTGTGTGATTGCAACTGAATGAGTTAAAAAGTTGCGTGGCTAAGAACATAAATAGACCTAAAGCTGCTTTCACACAGCTGCGCAGTAACCGCCTACCTGCAAGTGCATTCCGCCAAATGGTAAAGCGTTTCTAAAAGCTGCTGCTGCCAAAGTCCAAAGCTTAGTGCCAGGCAGGTGATCAGTGAATACTGGCAGAAGTGCAAGCTAGCTTGTAGCCATGTACTGTAGCAAGGCAACAGAAATCATTTAAATTACCAAAGATTCCTACATATTTGGACAATTTACCAGTCATCTGATGTGGTGGAAATTCTATCGCAGGCCCAATTTTTCTTCATATAAGTTTGTCCATATAAGTTCTTAACACAATAACTCTGGGTATTCGGACACAAACATTATCAGCTCCTCCATCTTGTCTCCTCTCTGTTTCTGCGATCCCTGCTATTTGATTGGCTAAAGCCAGATGGCAACTGCAAGTTCAACAAGATGAATTCAGTGCTGCAGACCTAAATCTGTGTACATGCACACAGGTGACAACCGCCTCATACCCCAACCGTCTCATTCAGAACTGCTTCTCCTCTGCTGCCCTCCTTGCGTTACAATGACTGGAGGTGATGAGGTTCCCGTTGGTGTAAGAGCCCCCTTAACTCCATAACTGTTCGGCCAATCATCATGAAACTTGCACAAGATGTGCAGTGTGCAATATGATTTTTGACATCTTCCTAAAGTACAATACTCATTGCTAACAAATTGTCTGTAAATCATTACTGGACCATGTTTGTAAAACATTTCACAAAAGCTTATTGATATATCATTGCCTTTTTAAGATACTGGCCAATGAGCTGTAAAAGGGGCGTGGCTTAACACATCAATCGACCTAACTCCACAAGCATTGCACCAATCATTAGCCATGTGTCTTAAATTATTTTGAAATATATTTTCTATTGCTTGGATTGCTACATCTATCACCAATGCCTTCTTCTGTTGTTTGTCAATCAACACTATGTCCAATTGGTTAGCCATCAACAGTTTGTCAGTCTGGATCTGAAGAGCCACAGGATCTTAGCTCAGTTACTGTCAACCATTTCTTCCATTCTGACCTTGGGACTTCCAGCCCATACTCAGTGCAGATGTTCCAGTACATTATGCCAGCCACTTGTTTATGACATTCCATGTAAGCTGTTCCTGCCTACATCTTACATCATGCTATTATATGATCAACATTCTCAGGAGCATCTTAGCAAAGCCTGCACCTGGGGTCCTGTCTGGTGTGGCAGACCCCTGCTTCTATTGATCTTGTACTAAGTGCCTGGTCTTGTGCTGCCATGATTAGTGCTTTCAGGGTTCATACAAATTTTAACCAACAAATTTCCATGACTTTTCCATGACTTGGTAGCAAGTTTCCATGACAATACATGACCTCTAAAACATCAATGTATGCATGAAATATAGGAATAAAACTATGTAAACAAATGATCACAGTGGAAATGTCAAAAAATAGATCTAATGACTATTATGGTTTTATACAAAATAAATATTTGTTTAAACTAACACTGATATACAAGTTTACATAAGGTAAGGTATATGTTATTGTGTTCGGGAATAATTTCACGAGGCATACATGTTTCGGAGGTAACAGGGTCTGAAAAATGAATAAGCAAACGAAGGTACCCAATAATACTTTAATAATAAAACATAAAGAGGAAACTTTTTAAAGCAGCTCATCATGGAGGCGAAAACAAAACAACCTTTACACAGTTTCCTGCTCTATATGATCAGTAATATGTCAGCTCTGTGATGGAATAAATACTTTGTACTCTGCTTAAGAAAAAAGGGAGTCGAGGGACATTCCTGCATCTTTCTGCTTCTTCCGATAAAGTGCAAAACGCTTAAAAGGGAACAAAGCCGCACAAAAGGCTCCGTCTATTTACAGGTTTGGACAGAAGCAGAGATAATTTCCTACGATCCGGTTAAAGTCTAAAAGGAGAACGTTTCTGAGTTCTGGATTTCAGAGGCGTGTTGCAACGAGGGCAGGATTTTATGGAAGAGTGTTAGGCCACTATAAAAAAATAATTTTTTTTGAGCTCTGACTTTTTTTTAACAAACTTTACATTGAAGTGAAAGCTTCACATCAACATACAAGCTATAGCCTCCTCCCACAGAAACAATCCATACATCATTCATTTTTTCATTTCTGCCAGCTTCTCATCAATTTGCTTTTCAATCTTCAGCAAAGAAGCTTTCTTTTCTTTTGCAGTACGTCGGAAACTGTTGGACTTGGCGATGAATGTCAGTTTGCTTGTGGTCTCTGCTTTCTCAGCATATTCATCAGCTGACTTTTCTAGGGCACAAATATCAGGCTCAATTGTAGCCCTCCTCTTTTTCAAATAATGGAGTTCATCACTGAGGGCCTCCCGCTTCAGATCAACAGTTTGCTTTTCTGTGACTCTTTTCTGTTCATCCACGTAGGCATGATACTTCTGTCGAGCACCTGCTGCTGACATGAGCAGCTCTTTTGTGATGTTAACGTTTGTTACACCCCCAACAGATCGGACATGGTCGACAATGAGTCTCTGCGCCACCAAAGACAGTTCTTTCTGATTCTCCACAATCAATTCTTTTTGATTGAAAATCCTCTTTCCACACTGGCCTGTCCATGAGACAGGACCAGTACAAGCTTCATCAGATCCCACACTCTGCAAAAAGATGGCTTTGTCCCCACTGTCTGGTAGAGAAGGCTGTCAACTCTATCTGTGATGGGATCAAACTCCCTGAAAGCAGTGTGACAACGAGCCATATCAAAAACCTCCCTAAACTCTCTGAGGGTATCATCACACACTGCATCATCTGTGTGTTTACATTCAGCAAGTATGTGTAACATTCTTGTCATTTGTTTCACATACTGTTCCTTGGATTTAGCCATGCGTCTTGGGTCGAGGCACTGCATGTTTCTCACTAATGTGTGCTGCAGTGGAGCCTTTTTCAGCAGCTTCTCAAGGAGGGTGATCAAAAGCCTCTTGCAGACCAATCTCTCAGGATGGTGTCAGCTGCAAATCCAATGTCAATTTGTGAAGCATCCTTATGTAGACTGTTGTCCTGGAAAGGCACCTCCAGAAGTTTGAGTGTGGATGTTGCCTCTTGCAGGTGCTTGTCCACCACAAATCGGCCCATGAGCCCTACAAACGATTCAAATAAACAGAATGTTTGGTTTGAATGAATGATTAAAATATTTATTTTGATCATGTAAAATAAAGTGAACAATTAAAGAAAACAATGTAAGCAAGTAGCTGCACTTTGCAGACTTTTGTTTACATGTCTGAAAAGAAGTGGGCTGAAGCTAAACTCATATAGTTCCACCCCTTCTCCATAACTCTTGACTCTTAAGTAGCAAATTATAGGCCTAAATCATAACACAGCAATACATGCACTTTCATTTGTGTTAAACATATGATGTGTGCTACTTGTATTGTCTGCATGTAATTACCATTTATCTCATTCTAGCTTTTAGTTATCATTAATAATAGCGTAGACCAGGGGTCGGCAACTAGGTTTGCCTCAGGCCAAATTTTTCTCTGACCAACTGAATGGTGGGCCAAAATCACATCTTCATCAGGCAATACCTGTTTTTTCCTAATTACAAAACTTCTTTGATCGTATCATAATTTAATAAAGTTGTGTATTCAAAATCAATTGAATTTGCTACAGACTGTTATTTCTATGCCGCATAACCGCGGTAACACCCGCGCGCCTGGTGTAGCTTGTACAACTGACAAGTGGAGCTTTCCAAACGTGTATTACGCATGTGGTGAAAAGTGCGCGTGTAGCTCCGTGTGCGCACTTGACGTTGTGCCTCGCCTGTCCTGACAGTGCTGGGTGATGTGTGTGTGAGCGTGTGTGTGAGCGCACGCCACAGCGTAACACACACACACACACACACACACAGTCAGAGCACAGGACAGGAGAGGCAGGTAGGCTACGCCAAGTGCACGCAGTCCTGGCGGCGGCGTGTGTGTGTTGTGGGCTGGTCTGGGCCCACAATGCCAGGTCCGCTTTTTTGTCCCAGTCCTGCCCTGCTGCGTTATGAAACAGACAGTAACCTGGCGATAATAAGGCTGCTGTCTTAGATGATGCCTTGAGAAAGGTAGCTTACATCTTACAATGTAACGAGCATCATAAAGGCAATTTCAGGTGTTGGTGATGGATAGGATAGGAACATTAACTGTATTAAGACGCACACATTTTGGTAATGCACAATCATGCAACAGGTTGTAAGTTTAAACATGTTATGTTTCAAGTCATAATTCTGCACTAGGCTACCACACATTGATTCAATTTCAAAGTGTTGTGTGTTTCTAACCATAAATAGTGTAATGTAACAAATCAAAAGCACAGCAAATACATAATATACATAATAAATATGTTTAATCTTACCTTTGATCAGTTTATTCATATCCTCGCAGAGGAAGGGCAGCATAGGTTTGTCCGTCTGATACAAGATGAGAAAGGGGTCGATTTCTCTTGCAATGCTGTTAAACGTTGCCACCTTCACGGTGAAAAGAGGGTCAGCACATCAGTTCTTCACATCCTCGAATGACTTCACCTTTGGATTGGGAAGCTTGCGGCCAGAGCCGCAATCCTCTCTCTGAAACGTTGACATTCGTGCTTGCAAAATTTAAGCATGGTTGTGTTACATCCAGTTGCTTTCACAAAATCTTCGTGTTGGGCTGGGCTATCATGAAACAGCCAGTATAGACTTGAGAGTCCGTGTTCAACTTCCCATCCAGTGGATTTGCATCCATCTCTGAATGCGTTGTGCAGTATATGCAAACCGCACGAGCCGATGTTGATAAGCGTCTTTCCCGCATCAGTCTCCACTTGCTTCTGTAGTATTTCGAACACTTTCCAGTTTACGTTCGGCCGGTCCATAGAGATTTGGACCAGATTCCGAGTTCCGTTCTCCGAAAGCAAGTTGTTCAGTGTCTCAACAATGTCTGCAGCTGTTGCATGACCCAGAAATTCCGAGCCGATGTACGTCGTTTTCACCTCGGGCCCATCCCACACTCTCACATGCATGTCTACCTGTTTAGACTGCAAGTAGTGATTCAGGCTTTTGTCAAATAACATGACATATCTTTGCTTTGACACTCGATGTAAAGTGAGTCCTTTAAAGTAGGGCGCCAGTCCAAATGTACACATATTAGAGATATCAAACGTCTTATTGCATACGACACATTTAGCCTTGCCTTTGTCTTCGTCTTCTCCAGCCATGATTTATACTTCTCTGAGTGCAGCCAAACGTTGTTGAATGAGCACCTTCCTGGCATCTTTGTGAGCTAAACTGTTGAAGCATGTTGTCACTCGATCCGATCTGCACCTTGCTAAGTTACGCCGCGCACATCACGCGTGACCTGACGAAAACAGAGGCTGGTCAGATCAATGCGCGAGACTTTTCAATACGAAATATTTATTGATCAATTTTAAAAATCAACCTTACAGACTGTTATTACTAAATGTTATCATTAAGTGAGAAAAAAATCCATGACTTTTCCAAAACTTTTGGGGTGAACTTATGATTCCAAAACTTTTCCAGGCCTGGAAAATGACATTTTCAAATTCCATGACTTTTCCAGGTTTTTTCAAAACGTACGAACCCTGTGCTGTCTTTCAGTCCAGCCTTTTCCAGCCACTGCTAGGATTTCTTGATGTCGCCCACTTCTTCAATCTGTCTGTGGTACATGCCATGGAGGGGCTTGTCCTTCTATGATGGTTCAGCCTCCATTTCTGCATTCTCTGGTTTCTGCTGCCTGAGGTATTCACATTGCAACTCATCTTTGAGGGGCATTTTCCTGGTGTATTTCCGGAACTTTGTTGTTTTGTCTTGGACAGTGGCTCAGGGTGCTGGACTTGGGATGAAATCCTCCATGCATTGTGAGAAGCTTCCTTGTCTTGATATCAGAGGCCTTAATCTCCTCTTCTGGCCAGCTTATTATACCAGTGGGGTATCTAATGACTGGCAGGGTGCAGGTGTTCATGGCTCTGACCTTTCCGTTCAGCTGACTTGTTAGGACCTGTCTTACCCTTTGGAGGTATTTGGCTAGGTATTGGCTTCCTTGTGACCTCCTCATGTTTCCCATTTCCCTGTGGGACCCCAAGGTATTTGTAGCTGTCTTCAACATCTGCAGTGCTGTCTTCTTTTAGTTCAACCCTCTCTTCTCTCTCTTTGACAACATTTGACAACACTTTTCCAATCCAAATGACATTCTGAAGTAATTATCCTGGTGAGTTGGATCAGTGAGTCGATGTCGCGCTCATTCCTGGCATACAGCTTGATGTCATCCATGTACAGGAGGTGACTGATGGTTGCTCCACTCCGTAACCGGCATCTGTAGCCACTACTGTTCAGGCCTATGCAGAACAGTAGTGGGGACAGTGCATCACCTTGGTATACTGTATGCTTGATGGTAACCTGCGCAGATAGCTTTGAATTGGCGTCCAGAGTCATTTTCCACAGTTTCACTGAGTTCTTGATGAAGGTTCTTAGTGTCCTATTGATGTTGTACATTTCCAAGCATTTCAGTATCCATGTGGGTGGCATTGAGTCGTAGGTCGATGTTGGAACACTGGGCTAGGCTGACAAAGATCTTTCTTTGTCAGCCTAGATGTTGGGTTTCAAAATATCCATACAGCCCACATCTTTAGCATGTAGCCCCTGTAGAGGCATATGATGGTTTGTCCCTTAACTGACCCCGATCAAGAAAGAGAGAGACACTCAGTCTGTCTCAAAAAGGACGGCACATGAAAGACTAATTTAAATCAGGACATTAACGGACTTCCCCCGTTACCCTGAGGCGCTAAGTTTTCTCACCAGCTCTGCTAAAAACAATGCCGCCCTTTTGGTGACCGCATCCTGTCGCCTGCATGTGACCTCGGGCAAAGACAAGGGTTCCCTGACGATAAACTGAAATGTATGTGCATTTCTGTATTGCCGGTAATTGCTGTGACTTCACATGACATGGTTAAGTCTTTGATATGAATGAGTTCTTTGTTAAGACCAATGTCCGGCCTGGGGCATGATGGAATGTAATCTCAACTCCCTAATATGTAGCCATATTGCCACCTCGTGGCGGAGTTAGGAAGAGTCACCGTAAAGGAGTCCATTTTATATACATGTATATATATATATATATATATATATATATATTAATGAAGATATAATTAGGTATCAATCAACTTGTTGCATGATTTTGTTCCCTCATCTTCTTTGTCATTGTACGTTGTCATTGAATTAATCAAAGTGTGTGTATTTGACGTAGGCTAGCTGATATTATGGTATACTAAGTGTATTGTGATTTAACATTAATCTGTGTGTTTAATAGGACATTAAGAAATAATGTGGTCATAGTGGGAAGAGTATACACTGCTTGCGCGTAACATATTAAAGTATCCGACCTCGTATCAGGAAAGAATTAAAGTTTTTTTCTCTGATTAAGATTCTAAAGAGATGAAGAGGAAAATCTCCTCCTCTAGATCAGGAAACGCTGCCCACATTTCTGATCTAGTAAAATACGGGAGCGCGGCCGGCACTCTCTCTCTTTGCCTCTTTTTCACATGTTTCAGTTTTAACATGTTTATGCTCACAAGCAAAGTTATTTTGAACTTTGAAATTTTATTGATCCAGTTTTTCCAGCTTCGGTGTTCTCAACATTTTTACACGTATAGTAGATTTGACATCAATATCGAATGGCCAGCGATATTGATTTCACATTACGATAAACGAGTAATCAGAAGAAGCAGATCGGTCCCTGTCAACTACTCTCCGCTCCAGATTCTTCGGAACCGACTGTTCACCACTTGCCGTAGTGGTCTGCCATACAGTCCAAAGGCCTCCAGCAGCGTGGACCGACTACCGGGTCGTACCCGCCGGACATCACGACTTCGCCTGCTCCCTCGGCTGTGACACGGCCTCTTATTCTGCTGGGAAAGTTTGGAGCAGTTCGCAACAGTTCAGGGACCCCCGACTGAGAGATCCACTGGGACCACCAGCTGCAGAAAAGTAGGCCCAAAAATTCCATAATCTGAGCTAATTGCTATGCGGAGGAGAGAGAGGCTGGACAGGAGGCTTGGTTGATTATCCCGATGGGAATAGGTTGCATTAGGTCGAATTGAATAGTTTGTGCATTACTGCGGTTCCGTTTATCATAGGCCGTCTCAGTATTAGTATCAGTATTCTCCCACTATCCCCGAACTAAACCCAAACAAGTGTTACTTTTCATTCCATTCATATATAGTTGTTTAATCTGTGTTGTGTTATATAATCATCATTTGCTATTCATCTACTCTGTGTTATCCATTTAGTTGAATAAATCTTCATTTTTAGCGAAGTCGATGTCTGTGATATATGTCTGGACACAAAGGAACAAAGATCACTGTCTAGAGAAATCATAACCCAGATATTGAGATTGATTCATTACTGATAAGCGTGCTGACAAATTAATAAATTATCTACGAAGTTATTAATTTGATTATGCGCTTTCTCGCAATATTGCGAGTGGTGCCCCTGAATTTATTATTACGAGTGCATATTATTCTAAAACATGTATTTCCCCTACACCCCTCTCATTGGGGTAACTTGTATAGTAGCATTCCAAAAGTTCCATATTCTCTGGTCCATCTATGTATTGATCCAGTAGCCCAATTCTCATCAGGTTTCCCTGGTTCCCCAATGCCTGACATGGGCCTTGTTTAGTGAGCTGCTACTCAGCCTGTGTAGACAGCTGTATTGATTGAAATCTTTTCCGTTTGGAATTGTTGTAATAATTTTAAAAAAAAAAAAGGTGGTAAAAGCTCATGATGTGGTAATAAGCACATAATGTAAGGAAACGTGAATGTATGAAAGTGCATAATGTAATAATTGTTTTTTGCATAATTTAGTTAGTCATTGCATTATGAAAAAAATGTTTATTTATAAATAAATAAACTTTGCAAACTATAAACTATGCAAAAAAAAGGTGAATGATGTAATAAATTCAGAGCATAGTATAATAATAATTTGTTTGGTCCAATTCTACTCCTTATTTAATTGCATTTAAATTATTACAGTATGTGCAGCCTGGAGGGAATTATGTGTTTGGTTGTTCGGTTGTGTGTGCGTGCGTGTGTGTATGTGTGCACGCTTGCGTGTGTGTGTGTTTGTGTATCTATCTATAAATAATCACTCAGGTCTGTTACACCTTCTAAACCAACTCCATTCCAACTCATTAAGTAAGTAAGAAAGTAAATTTTATTTCTATAGCACTTTTCACAGATAAAATCACAAGGTGCTTTACAGCAAGAATAAAAGGCAACAAAATACAGACAGAGACAACACAGAAAACACACAATGGCACAGAAAACAGATAAAGTGACAGAGGCCCCAAAACATCAACATCAGTAAAAAGCCTGTCTAAAAAGATAAGTTTTAAGTTCTCTCTTGAAACCTTCAGTGGACTTCATGCTACGCAGAGTCAGAGGTAGTGCATTCCAAAGGCGTGGAGCACTGGCCTGGAAAGAGCAATCTCCTCGTGTTTTGAAATGGGTACGCGGGACCATCAGGAGTTTCTGATCCGATGACCTTAGTGAACGTGAGGGAGAGTAGGGCCTCAGTAGCTCATTGATGTACGAGGGGGCTTGATCATGGAGTGCTCTAAAGGTAAGTACCAAGATCTTCAAATTCATACATTCATCTTCTAACTGCTTCATCCTGTTGAGGGTTGCGGGGGGGTTGGAGCCTATCCCAGCTGACATTGGGCGAGAGGCAGGGTACTCCCTGGACAGGTCGCAAGACTATTGCAGGGCTGACACATAGACAGACAACCATTCACGCTCACATTCACACCTACGGACAATTTAGAGTTATCAATTAACCTAGTCCCCAAATCCCAAGTCCCCATGTCTTTGGACTGTGGGAGGAAGCGGTAGTGCCCACGCTGACACGGGGAGAACATGCAAACTCCGCACAGACCACACACACACCTGGGATCGAACCGGACTCTTGCTGTGAAGCGACAGTGCTAACCACCACACCACCGTGCTGCCCAAGATCTGAAAATGGATTCTAAAATTAACTGGTACCCAATGTAGGGAATATAGAATCAGGGTGATATCATCATTTTTCTTAGACCCAGTTAAAAGCCTTGCTGCTGCATTTTGCACAGTGTGAAGGTGATTTACAGCCTTTTTGTTAAAACACATAAAAAGTGCATTACAATAATCAATATGAGATGAAACAAAGGCATGAATAATCATCTCCATTTCAGTTCTTGAAATCATGGACCTCAGTTTTGCGATATTCCACAGGTGATAAAAGCAGTTCTTCACCAACTGTTTACAGTGGTGGTCCAAGAACACAGGATTAGCACAAGATTTACTCTTCTTTTTTTGAAATTCATGGTCAGTAGACCACATTTACGTGAAATTCTACTCCTCATTCTTAAGTCAAATAAGCAGAAACTATGAGCTATTTTGGATTATCACAGACTGCTATATGTCAGTTATTAGCCAGGATATCCCCAGGTCAAGAACTCAAGAATATAATTGGGGTTTTTTCTCTTGCATTAGTTTCAGCTTCTCAAAACTTTTTGTTTTTAATTTACAATTCAGAAACAGTCCCAGCGAAACAGAGGATCTTTCCAGTTTATTGCCCACTTGCTTACATGTGTTAGCCTGGAAGGGGATAATGCGTTAACTCGTGTGTGTGTGTGTGTGTGTGTGTGTGTGTGTGTGTGTGTTTCTCTGTATGGGTGTGTGTATCAGTCTGTCTGCAGCTAATCTCACAAACTACTGGACTTATCAGTTGGAAAAACCTGTTATATTGACTGGTTTTTCCAACTGATTACTGACTCCTTGCTCCTCTTAACTGTAGGAGCTGTAAGCTTTCCAGAAATTGGCTTGGCAGGTAATGGACAACCCTTACCTTATGTTGCAGGCCACAAGACAAGAAATGTTTAGTCTAATTTTGAACCAGAGAATCAGCAGATTGATTCCATACCTGATAATCTATGATCCACTACAGTTAGGCATATTGTGAGATGATTTAGTCCCCATTTTTGTTATCTTCACCATCATCTTGACTGTAAGGGAGCTGTGGGGGACATATCCAGTAAGCTCAAGTCTCCGCAGGTAGCCTGCAACCCGGTCTTGTTCCATCCGTCACATGGCGTCATACCACACTGGGAGCATTTCAGAAGCTGAATGTTTCGTCTGCCAGATGTTGTAGACTTGCAGATTTTGTTGGTTTGGTCATTTTTCCTTGATATTCTACCATCAATAAGTAAGCTGGCTGTGGTGTTAAATTATTTCCTTTTTTAAGTCTGTTTTAATTTTGTTTATAGTTATTTCCTACCTTGTTGTGCTGTAGCCTACAGAAAAAGTTAATATCGTTGAAAGTCTTGTCATGAATGACATGGATTAAATTCCTGCTGTGTTTTAGTTGTCAAAAAAAAACAACCTGAAAAACTTGATCTGTTCTGTGCAATGCTCTGCAGCTCCATCAAAAATAGACGAGCCTCTATTTTTATTAGCTTCTGGGACACCTCTGGGACGTGTGTCTGCTGGAATCACAAAAATTGTCTCGAGCAGCCGTGATCAGCCTGGGTGGCCATCTGGCGGAGATCTGCACTCTACTGAGTGCACTTTTCTAGTAACATCATGAGTTGCCGTAGATCCATGTGAAGGACAACTGAAAAACACAGCTGCATGGCCTCCTAGCTGTTGATGGGGGAGAGCCTCCCTCGTTTAGGATGCTCAGAATTCCTAGCTATACCCCTAAATGATTTTTTAGCAGAGAGGAGATATTAGCTGCCTAAACATCTCCAATTTATTGAAAACTCTGCAAAGAAAAAGATCAGTGGAGTTAGAGATCATTACCAGCACCTTTCCTCACTAAACAGGAAGACTGCTTTCGCCTTTGCCTGCTTTTTTCAGGAACATTTAGTTTCCTCCCTACATTCACTGTATACCTCCATGACACCTCGGGTCATATCATCCTAGGCTCGTGTCTCTCTGGGTCGTTTTCTCCTCTGTCTTTTGACTATTGTCCTCACTGTGCTGCACCTCTCTGCCACAGCATAAAGGCCTCTCTGTGATGTGGCGGTCAGATGAGAGGAGACTTTGTTTATTTCGGGGAGGATACAATAGCTTGTCTTTAGAGAGCCAGGGGCTCTGAGACTGACAGGGAGCACGGCGCACCATTGAACCCACTGACAAGGGCAGTGTAATGAGTGGGAGACATGCCAGACTGCAGCGACGCGCCAAGTTACAGTTCAGCAGCACCTCATGCTTAACCTCATTTGACCTGTGACATGTGGTATGACTGATAATGATAGTTACAGTAAGAGGCTTCAGTGAATCACATCTTGAGATGTCAGGGTTCTTGCTCACAGGCACTTCAGCAGGGTAATACTAGCTGACACAGAGGCACACAAACACACACACACACACACACACACACACACACACACACACACACACACACACACAGTCAATGTTTTTTTTAGTTTCTTTGTTGTCCTTGGCTAAATAACACGTAATAGGTATAATAGGAACTCTGACTTATGAGAGGCCCTTTGAGACATAATTCATACTTGGTTTCACATGTAACATCATACTCTCATACATACACCACTATATTCTTACACAAACACTACTATACTCTCTTACATGCAAAATCATACTCTTATACTGTACATACACCACTATACTCTTACACAAACACTACTATACACTCTTACATGCACAATCATACTCTTAGTAGCTCAGCCCCCACCCTCTGGAACTCCCTCCCTATATCCATCCGTGCTTGCCCTGACCTCAACAGCTTCAACTCCGTCCTCAAGACCCACCTCTTCGCCTTTAACACCTAATTGCCCCAATTTTTAATTTTACCTCATCCTAATTTTCTATTGTTTTTATAATGTATTTCAGTATTCTTGTGCTTTTTAATGTTCTTATATCTTGTTTTTAATCTCATTGTAAAGTGTCTTTGAGTTTTTAAAAGCGCTATATAAATAGAATTTATTATTATTATTATTATTATACATACACAACTATACTCTTACACAAACACTACTATACTCTTACATGCACAATCATACTCTCATACATACACCACTATACTCTTACATGTATAAGAGTGTATGTATAAGAGTATGATTGTGCATGTAAGAGGGTATAGTAGTGTTTGTGTGAGAGTATAGTGGTGTATGTATGAGAGTATGATTGTGCATGTAAGAGGGTATAGTAGTGTTTGTGTGAGAGTATAGTGGTGTATGTATAAGAGTATGATTGTTCATGTAAGAGGGTATAGTAGTGTTTGTGTGAGAGTATAGTGGTGTATGTATGAGAGTATGATTGTGCATGTAAGAGGGTATGCAGTAGTAGTGTTTGTGTGAGAGTATAGTGGTGTATGTATGAGAGTATGATTGTGCATGTAAGAGGCTATAGTAGTGTTTGTGTAAGAGTATAGTAATGTTTGTGTGAGAGTATAGTGGTGTATGTATGAGAGTATGATTGTGCATGTAAGAGAGTATAGTAGTGTTTGTGTAAGAGTATAGTGGTGTATGTATGAGAGTATGATTGTGCATGTAAGAGGGTATAGTAGTGTTTGTGTAAGAGTATAGTGGTGTATGTATGAGAGTATGATGTTATATGTGAAACCAAGTATGAATTATGTCTCAAAGGGCCTCTCATACTGACTAGTGGCAGTCAGCTGGACAGTGTGTGTCAAGTTACTATGATTGTTATACATTTACTGTGATATTTACAGACATAGTACTGCATCTCCATTGCATTTGTGTAACATATGGAAACTTTTCCTCCTGTCATACTGTAACCTGTAATCATCTGGGCCCAATTTTAAACAATGTAATATGGCTCAGAATCATCAAGATTTGGAATCCCCATGTTTTGCTGTTCAGCTAATCCACCTTATTTCTCTGCTGTTTTTTAAGCAACGCTGGTCTGAATCACCCTGATCCATCAACAGACTTTCAAAGATTACCAAATCTGGTTAACCAGAGCTTTAAATAGCACTATTACATATCACAATATAGGCAGTCTGTCAACAAACACAATGCAATTATTAGGTTCTGCCAAAGAGAAGGATTCAGAGATCTTCCAGACTGTAGGGAAAAAAAGGATTTTGTCCACATAGATAAAATAAAAGTTGTCAATATCAAACAAAGAGTATTTAAACAGGCAACAGATAGGATTCAGGGTTTGTTTTTTTTAGCTTGGCGCACCTAGCGTCAGTGACGTTGCTTGCACTGTCGCAAAGACCAAATTTACCGTGGGGATCAGAGATAATAATAATAAAATGTAGGCTGTAAAGCCACCAGTATACCTCTATGTATATGTAGAATGAGAAGGTGTGTGGACACTCTACTAAATAAATGAGTAAAGAGACCGAGCAACAATTATCACATTTATCTGAAGAAAAAAACAAAGTAATGCAAATAATTATAGCAGAATGCACAGTACCAGTACAAACAACTCACAGTAAATTATACCAATATGTACAGTATCAGTTCAAACAACAGTAGACATGTAAGGGATAATGTATAGTGAGCCAGTGACTGTTGAAAAATAACTCCCGCCAGGGGAATGGAACCCCAACGCAAAGCGGAGTTATTTTTCAACAGTCACCGGCTCACTATTCTCACACACACACTATTTGCAATGCTGGCCAGCTAGGAATGAACTAGCAGCCAGTACAGTACAGTCCTCTCTCGGCTAGCTAACATTTAGCCGTTACTTACTGATCCATTAGAAAGAAAGCTAGCTGGACATCGGTGTTGAAGCCTCTTTGGTCACAGAGCTCCCTCCATCTCTTGAACGCCTGACTGAGGTTTAGTCTTGTTTTTCCTCTTCTTTTATCACTCTCCTTTTTGTGCATCCTTGCCTCCTCAGACAGATTAGCTCGTTTTCTTTTGGGAGGCCGTTTTTCACTTATCTCCAAACTTTGTCCGTCTGCCATTGTGCTCCTGACTCAACTATCTCATGCCCCGGCCAGTTCCCCATAAGGACCAGCTCCAGTCCCTGATCGGCTGACCGACCAGTTTGGCAATACATGGCGCATTTCCTGCCGTAAATCAGATTTTTTCCGCGAAAATTCGTCCCCGGTGGCAGAAGCTTATTGCAAAGTCACTAAGTAACCTATGTAAACGCTGATAGTCTGATTTTACTGTGTATGCTACCCTGTGCAACCCACATTATTTTCATAATGATATATATAGGCAAAAATGCTGTCTGTTGCTTCTTTAATAGATAGCCTAAAGTCTACTTTATCTTCTTTATCACACTAACTGTTCAACAAATCATGTGCGAAATATAAATAAATTTGTATTAATTTAAAAGTTTTATTACATTTTGTTCCTGAAATCTTCCCTGAATCCAGCCCTCATCCCTATTTTTTGGATTAAAGGTATCTTGAACCAACTAAAAGTTTGGAACAACACCTACTGATAATTTCCTAAAGTGTGTTGCTCATCTGTGGTTCAATCTATCTCTTGAGATCAATTTGAGCTTCTCATAATCATATCATTCTGTGATCATTTGTTTCTGAGTTACTTCTCCTAAGGGTCCCTTAGGAGCAAGAGATAAGCTAAAAAGAGACAAGACATCACTAAGACAAAGGAGGTTGAGGTTGCAACTGCCAAATAATACCACAACAAGAGATCCATGAAATACTTGAAGGAAATGGCCACTTTAGAATGAAAATGCAGACAGTACTTACTGACCCTCATGCAAGAAGTCCAGTGTAGTTTTTTAATCCACAAAACTTGTTCGGGGTATCAGAGGATAACAGCTAGCTAGAATAACAGCTACACTTGAAGTGCATGGAGACTCGAGAACTAGTACCACCACTAGCCATCAGCTTGTCTCGCGCCAGTTGCCATGTAAACACAGCAGCCCACATGGCAGGCTAACTGACAACAGTGAGAAATGATGCTTTAAAGTGGAGTAAATTGCATCTTTTCAAGTCAATTTTGCATGCCGCGGCTTCAGGGCACTTGGATTACGACGGACGAGCCGCTCTGACGTTTTTGAAATGCATTAGGAGAGTTTTATTACATTTTCAAAATGTGGGTTCCATGCACTTAGAGTGTAGCTGTTATTCCGGTTAGCCGTTATCCTCCGATACCCCGAATGAGTTTTGTGGTTTAAAAACTACACTGGAATTCTTGTCAGCATGAGGGTCAGTAAGTATGGTTTGCATTTTCATTCTAAAGTGGCCATTTACTTTAAACAATTCTACAGCAGATGGAAGCCAGTACGACAGGTCAGTGGAGGGGTGTCATCATCACCATCAAAAGAACCAGTATCCTCCACAGAAGAGATGGCTGGAGGCCAAGAAAAAGACAGCACGGAGAGAAGTTAGCCAACTAGCAGAGCCTCAAAAAGGGAACATGGAGAATAAAGGGATACAAAGGAAATACAACAAGCTCTCCATTCCTAAGGCACTCGAAACTGACAAAATAAGACTAACAGCTCTGGCCACCCGGCTGAAGATATACACCAAAGAAGTAGATGCCAGGAGAATAAACAGGATAAAAAGTAACCAGTTACTTTACTGCGTTACTCCCTGAGTAAGTAAGTTATGGACCACTTGCCCTTCACTGAGATCCAATTCTCCCATCACAGCCGTCACTTTGACCAGTAGAAACACACAACCATCTGCTGCCATAGACAACTGTACGACGACAACACCCCAGCATTTTTAATATTTCCTCTAGGGATGTTACCACACAGAGTAAAAGGGGAAAATGACTGTGTGAAACAGCAGAGGCACTTTGTCAACCCGGTGAGTTAACGTTAACGTTACTGTCATTGGTATCAAGCTAGCAAAAAATGTTACATCCTCGCGGTCAGACATAAAGTAATAACATTAACAAATAGCGGCGGGGCTTTTACTCACCACAACTGCAGAGGCTCCCAGCTTCATTTGAAACAGACTACATTATAGACGGTCCGTTATTTATTAATCCCTCTGTGTTTTTATATGTTTACTTTTTATCCACTCCCGTTGTCTTTGTAAAGTTAACATATCACGTTGTCATTTCAAACTCAACACTTCCTAAATTTCTTTCAAATTAAAAGCCCCTTATAACCGGCCAGAGAATTCCCTCCATTTTATAAATAGGCTTTTATTCTGAAACATTTGTATGAACTTGTTGTGGCGGGTACGGTAGCTTGAATGTTTACGTACGGTGCTTCAAATGTAGCTCCTGCCATCTGCTGATGCTTTTAGGTGACTACAACAACATTTCTGGTGGGACATGAACAGACACAGTGACACAGTGATGATAGTAAAAGTAATAAAAATAGGACAAGAATAACCTGGAGTAACTGAAGTAACTGATGGCTTGTTTGAAAATGTACTCAAGTATTTGATTACTCAAACAGCAAACTAACCCGTTAGGTTACTCGTTACTGCACTCATTACTTTGTAATGCGTTATACCCAACTCTGTTCTCCACTGAACCAGCCAAGGTGTTCTCTCCATGGCAGGGAAATAACAGCAGGTCAGACCCACCAAGAGCTGAGATGGAAAAATACTGGAAGGGCACATGGGACAGAGAAGCATCACACAGTGCAGATGCCCAATGGCTAGTGGACCTAAGAGTAGTGATGGCCGAATGAAGCCTTATGAAGCATTTTGTGTATTTTCTGAGCCCACTAGATGGCGCTTTTTGTTCAACAAAAGGTTTAAAATACACTGAATTGCCATTCTTTGAGCCTCTCTCTTTAAACCAAAGAAAATAAACAAAATGCTTCATGAGGCTTCATGAGGCCATCACTACCTAAGAGCTGGTCACAGAACTCTCCCTGAACAGGAATCAGTAACCCCCTCAATGGCAGACATCCAGGAAAAAGTGTCAAAGATGAAGAGCTAGACAGCACCAGGCCCTGATATGATCCATACTTACTGGCTGAAGAAGCTAACTGCACTCCATGAACACCTAGCAGCATTCATGGCTAGGGTTGGGCAATGTGTTAAAAATTTCCAACCGGCCACCGTCAGCCCATCAACCGGCGGTCGCCGATATATTCGGCAGTTGTGTGTGGCGGAGAAAAAAAAAAAAAGAGGGGGGATGTTGCATTCATGTGATGTCGGAAAGAATCAAAAAATGACTTTCAGAATGGGATAATTCACATGAACGCCACCTCATGTCAGAAAAACAACTCGGCAACATAGTTAAAGCATTTTCCACCTAAGTTATTACATATATTTGAGTTATCTACAAGTTTACTGTACTGTTTGTCATCTACTCGCTTTCAAATGTCTGCCACGGACATTTACACAGTGTCACGGATAAACATGGGTAAATGCATAAAAAAAAATCATCACATATCTCCTCTGATAATGGTTTATTCATTTAAAACACAGTGCTCGTTTAGCACACTATTTCATGTAGTTTTTATCTGCTGGAGGGTCGCGTAGGGGAGTGTAGCGCGACAAAAATAGAAGAGCATCCTAAAATAGAGAGTTGTCGCGCTGCTCCTGTTGCCGGTGGAGCCGCTGTAATTGATAACAGGGGGGCGAGCTGCTACTGGACTCGCGCTGCAGACGTGTCGCGCTGCTCCCTTTGCCGGTGGACCCCAGCCGTAACTTTCAGCTCCGCCATCACTGACGTGTTTTGTGAAAGACTCATCAGAAATCAGTGTGAAGTTGCAGGTTCCAATACGCACACACTTTGAATTGTGCTCTACATAGTAATTATGGTCTATATGTACCGAGTTGAATTCTGTGGAGACAGACCATTAATTTAGCAAAATAAAATGACAAAAATCGCCCAAAAAATCACCAAAAATGAAACCAACCGTGATGGACTTGGCCGATGGGCGATTGGCGATATATTCGTCCAATCACCCAAACCTGCGGATGGCCCAGGTGCTAAGGGATAGGACACATCCAGAAGGGCGTGGTCTCATCCAACTACAGACAGATAACCTGCACAACATCTGCGCTATATACCAAGGGGATGCACTGTCACCACTGCTGTTCTGCGAAGGCCGAAATCCCCTCAGTCAGATCACCAAGGAGACTGGCAATGGCTACCATTTCAGAGGTGGGGTAATAATCAGTCACCTGCTCTACATGGATGACATCAAGCTGTACACCAAGAATGAGCAAGAAATTGACTCACTGATTCACACCACCAGGATGTACAAAAAGGATATAGGGATGTCATTTGGATTAGACAGGTGTGGCTGGATGGTATCAAAGAGAGGTAAGATGATCAGAACTGAGGGAGCTGATCTACCAGAGGGCAATATAGGAGATATCCAGGACAGTTACAAGTACCTTGGGATCCTGCAGACTAATGGAAATCATGAGAGGGCCACAACGTAGTCGACCACAACCAAATATCTCCAGAGAGTAAGGCAGGTCTTGAGTAGTCAGCTGAATGGTCAGAACAAGGTCCAAGCCGTCAACATGTATGCACTGCCGGTCATCAGATACCCAGCTGGGATCATAAGCTGGCCAAGGGAGAAGATAGAAGCCACAGATATCGAGACAAGAAACTCCTCACCATGCATGGAGAGTTCCACCAAAATCCAGCACCCTGAGTCTATACACTAAGCGGAAAGAGGGATTACTATTATTTCAATCATTAGTCACTAAATCCTCTACAACAAATTCCTGCAAATGTTTCACAATTAAAGCTTTTTACAAAATAACGGTATTCTCTCAACTGAAATGACAAGGGGCTTTTAATTTCACACGGATACAGTTTTCAACTTTCATTCTTTCTGTCTTGTCTTGTCATGATATCGTCATGTTTTCTTGTCTGTATTGCTTTGTGAATACAACGGCAATTCCAAGTTTGGATGCTGTGTAAAATGTATATAAAAACAATGATTTTTATTGTTCAGAATGACAAATTTTACTGTTTGTGTAAATATACACTCATTCTGAATTTTGAATTGTGTAACATGTTCCAAAAACATTGACATAGTTGTATGTTTGCCACTTTGTTACATCAGTTCTTTTTTTTTTTTTACCAACACTGGTGTTTGGAAACTGAGAACACTAATTTTTGAAGTTTTAAAAGTGAAATTATTTCCTATTCATGCTTGATATATGACTAAAGTTGCTTAACAGTCCAGGGTCTCTTCCTAAAGATCTGTTGTATTTTGTGCTTTATAATGTTCCACACATGTTTAATAGGAGACAGGTGTGGACTGGCAGGCAGGTCAGTCTAGTACTCCATTATTTTATTACGAAGCCACGCTGTTGGGACACGTGCAGAATGTGTCTCTTTGCCCTGTTGGAATAAGTGGGGATGACCCTGAATAAGATTCATCTAGAGGACAGCATATGCTGTTCCAAAACCTTTTTTGTACCTTTCAGCATTTATGATGCCTTCACAGATGTGCAAGTTACCCATGATGCCATTGGCACTAACCCACATCCATACCATCGCAGATGCTGGCTTTGAACTTTGAGCTAGTAACAATCTGGACGGTCCTTTTCCTCTTTAGCCTGGAGGACATGACGTCAATAATGGACTTGTCAGACCACAGCACACTTTTCTACTTTGTGTCAGTCCATCTCAGCTGAGCTCAGGCTCAGAGAAGTCAATGGTGTTTCTGGATGTTGTTGATATCCGGCTATTACTTTGCATGGTAGAGCCTTAACTGTTTTGTAAATGCAGCGATAAACTGTGTTTACTGACAATGGTTTTCCAACGTGTTCCTGAGCCCATGTAATAATAATCATGTCAGTTTTTAATGCAGTGCAGTCTGAGAAGTCAAAGGGCACAGCTATTCTATATTGGTTTTCATCCTTGACCCTTATGTGCAGAGGTTTGGGGTTGCAATTGTGTGCTGTGAAATGCTTATTTCAGTAGATATCTCTGCGGAACAATACACAGACTAAATTGATGTAACATCAAAATTGTATATTGTTACATTTTTGACAGGGGACAGGGGATTTTGACATGGTTGTTTCACAAAAAAATCCAAGAGCTGGGCAGAAACCCGAGAGCAGAAATTCCACGAGCGCACAGAAGCAGCTTAAGCACAAGGAGAAGAGCTGAAGCTGGAGCAGGAAATCTGTGCAAGTAACATTGTATCTGAGTGCAAGGATACAGTTTTAGCAGAAACAGAGTAGATCTAAGTGCAAGCAGAGACTATTTGAGTGTGAGGGCGGGGTTTTGAGGGAAAAAAAATCTGAACATGAAATCAATAAATAATGCTCTCAAATTGATATACCACTCTTTTGAATAAAGATAGGAAAAAAGCTCCATATCCCAAAGCAACTAGCAAGGAGTGAGGACTGCACTGGTGCCGACTTAACTGACCATGTGCAATACAAAGCTGTGTTTGTCATGGAAGACGCTCTGTACAAAAAAAGTTCCACTCAACTACCCTGAGAAATATTAACTGTTCAAACTAAGATAGACATTTAATATTGTCATACAGATGTTAACATCTTAAGTGCTACGGTAGTCGTGTTTATTTTTTTAGTTAAGTGTAACAGAAATTGTTGCAAAAACTGAGCAGCTTGTAAATATTAGTGAAAAACAAGAAAAAAGTAAAAGACGAGAAATGTCACCAGTGAATTTCAGGAATACGCTGTTTTTCCTTTGATGTATTATTTATTTATTTGTTTATTTATTTATCTAATTCCGTATTTATCAATTTATTAAATATTTTAATGGCAAAAGGATAATATATGCCACCACACTTATGGTAAACAGCAGCACAAATCAAATGTGATACAAATGCATACGGAAAAAACATAAAATTTCATTCATTCATTTTATTTTTCTTTATATTTCTCTTTTGCCTTTTTCTTTTGTGTATATAAACAGGGCAGCGAGTCACAGGGAGCACTATGGGTAATGTAGTCCACAGGGTGAACGTGGCTCTGGGGGAACGTGGAGACAGACTGACTCATGCTGAGGACAAGACTGTGGAGCTGTTACACAGAGCCCAGCAGTTTGCAGACACTGCTCACAAGGTGAAATATACATACGGCTATTTCTACAAGACAGACAGACACACACACACACACACACACACACACAAGTATGTATATATATACATATATATATGTATGTGCTTAGTAAAGATTATAAGGTTCAGCTTATGTATTTGTATAATTTCATTTTTTTTTTCCCCTCTTTGCAACAACTGTATTTGCGTTTTGTTTCCCCTGCAGCTGGCCCTGAAGTATTCAAAGTAGAGTCTGTTGGAGGATGAATGGAATTCTTCAGGTTGCTTAAGATGAATCCTGTAACATAAATACTAACACTGTCTGATGCAGTCTGGACTGAGCAGATGCAGCTCAGCCCCCACACTCCTGTATTACTGAGTGCAGCAGAGACAACTAAATATTCTTCAAATAATCTTTGCTCTTCTTGCTTAAGACTAGTGATGGCCTCATGAAGCCTTATGAAGCATTTTGTTTATTTTCTGAGTCCACTAGATGGCGCTTTTTCTTCAACAAAAGGTTTAAAGCACACTGAATTGCCATTCTTTGAGCCTCTCTCTTTAAACCAAGAGCACCATCTAGTGGGCTCAGAAAATAAAGAAAATGCTCATTCGGCCATCACTACTTTCGACACCTCTGTCCCATGGTCTGAGGATCATGTAGCCTACACAGTGTTGACTTTGATGTTTTGACTGAGATCAGACAAACCTCCTGTCCTTTCTGAGAAAAAGAAGGCTGGACTTGTAGATTTAAGCTGCAATTATTTAACATTGTATTTTATGTGCCATTCTAAACACCCCTGACATGTATTTCCTGTGAGAGACATTGAATTGTTTTACCTATCACTTAGTTCATTGTTTCAGAAGATGAATACATAACCTAGAATCTGTGTGACAGGTAGTACTGCTCAGGGTGAATGTTTTGGTTTTTTTGTATTTTTTAATGTGCCTGCACATGGTTTGGAGTTTAATGGATTTGACTGCACTAAATGTTTGATTTGATGTTGCTCACCGCTTGTGTCATTCATTTATCATCATCATGCTGTGTTCCAAATATGTGTGTGTGTGTGTGTGTGTGTGTGTATCTGTCTGTCTGTCTGTCTGTCTGTCCACAAGTTTAGTGTCATGTTGTCAAAACTGTGTGATATCTCTGGTGTCCTCATCAAACTGTCACTTTATATTTAGTCTGTTGTGTTGTCTGTTCAGTGTGTGTCATTGTGTGCTTTAAGTTTGTGTCTTAGTCTTTGTGTTGAATTAAGGTGGGTCAGGTGTCTCAGATAAGTTGAAGGATTTTTCATAAAGGGATGTTCCACAGTGAGCATTGTGAATGACGCTAGTCAGTGTAGAAAAGTCGGGGTGACTTCAGAAGGTTGAAATGTTGACTTCAGTTGAAGCCCTTCATGTATGCATCACCTCTTATAGTAATTTGGTGTAGTGGTGATTTTAACAGTGGGTGGAGTGTTTGTTCTTTTAATAAATGTAATCAAATTTGGAGTACTTTTAAACATTATGGGTCGTGGTGGCCTCATGAAGCCTCATGAAGCATAGCTTTATTTTCTGAGCCCACTAGGCTCAAGAATGGCAATTCAGTGTGTTTTATACCTTTTGTTGAACAAAAGGCACCATCTAGTAGGCTCAGAAAATAAAGTAAATGCTTCATGAGGCTTCATGAGGCCATCACTACTTATGGGAACAGAGAGAAATTATTTCAACTAAGCTTTTCTTTTATACTTTGTTTACTGCTTTTGGCTATGGTTTAATGTGTGTCTGATGTAATAACTTAGTGATGATATTTCCTCTCTTTGAACGCATTAAATAAATTTGGACCTGTACACCGAGCTGTGTTGTTTTTTGGGTTTTTTTTACATTCAGTGGATCAGCTGTTTAGCTTTTATCAACCAGATGGCACTCACAGAGCAAAGGAGACCCAACTTATTAATTTATTTGTTTGGATCCCTATCAGCCACTATCAAGGTAGCAATGCTTCTTCCTGGGTCTGAACAAGCAAACATTACATCACAACAAACCAACAAACAAAACAAAAACTGAAATTGTCAGAAAAAAGTACTACTACTACTAAAACCGCATGTAATAATCCATCCATCCATCTTCTAACCACTTCATCCTCTTGAGGGTCGTGGGGGGGCTGGAGCTTATCCCAGCTGACATTGGGCGAGAGGCAGGGTACACCCTGGACAGGTCGCCAGATTATCGCAGGGCTGACATATAGAGACAAACAACCATTCACGCTCACACCTATGGATAATTTAGCGTTATCAATTAACCTACTCCCCAATCTGCATGTCTTTGGACTGTGGGAGGAAGCCAGAGTGCCCGGAGAGAACCCACGCTGACATGGGGAGAACATGCAAACTCCGCACAGAAGGGCTCCCACACCCGGGATCGAATCGGAAACCCTCTTGCTGTGAGGCAACAGTGCTAACCACCACACCACCGTGCCACCCATAATATAATAATAATAATAATAATAATAATAATAATAATGATAACTTTATTTATCTAGCACAATTCATGCATAGAAAGCAACACAAAGTGCTGGACATAAAAGATATTTAAAACATTCATGAGAGAAAAAAAGATAAAAAACATAATAATAATAATAATGTCTTTTATTTCTGAAACCCAGAACAATCAAGATCTTAGGGACCTAGCAGGCACATATATCTTGACCATGTCAGATGGAGAAGATTGAACAAGGCCATTCAGTGATTTAAAAACCAATAAAAGATGTTGAAAATGAATTCTGTGGCAGGCAGGTAACCAGTGTAATGATTTAAAGATTAGAGTGATGCATATGATTATATGATTAGGCTATGTAATGTGTATGACTGAAAGAATGAATAGACCAGGAAAGTTTCACATTAAGGTTGATACAGTCAGATATTATGTAACAAATCCTATCTCTCTGAAATAGATTTGTGAATGTGAAATTGAAACTAAATTGAAATTGAAACTAAATAGATGTTATTAAGCCAATAAATGTCAGATTCTGACACATAAACATAGAAGTTGCCAGCTGACAAAGGAACACACAGGACTAGCCCTAGAATCAGATTAAACAGGAAATGGCGTAGTGCATTTTTCAGATATATTTATATATATGAGACCTCAGCTGGACATGGAAACAAGAAGAGGTTTTCAAGGTTCATTTCATAGTTTTCCATAATATGCTTTTAGAGTATACAGCTGGAGACTACTAATTATTATCATGTGCCATTATTTCAAATATTGTATTTGAGATGCCATCTGAGTGTCTCCAGTATGACACTCTGGGGCCTAAAGATGAAGTTTATTTTATCATCATAGCAGGTGAATTAAGCCTTGCATACTTCTTGCAGCTTGGTAGCAATGTAATGTGGAGAAAGAAAAAGGTAATTGTAATTGACCCTTTGCTAAGCCCCGCCTCTTTGTAATAGTCGGTCAAGTTGTTGGAGCTAGCATGCAGCCCACAGTGTTACTAAATGCACTTTCTGAAGAAATATTATCACCATTTTGGAAAAATGAAAAGAGAAGCAGACAGGAAGGTCCACAATATATGTTTGAATGCCAAATTCACTCAGAAGCAAAAACAGGTTTTAAAGATAGTTAGAAGCTAAATACTAAGGGTTCTTTTACACCTGGCACTGATATTAATAAAGTTCTTAAGACACCAACAGATGATCTTTGTGAAGACTTTGCAGACCACTTCAGAACTAAAATCAAGGACATCAGATCCAGCCTGTTATCCAAGAAAGTTCTGTCTGTTACCACACCTGGACTGTTGTCCTTGCCTGAGGAAACACTGGAGAGTTTTGCCCTGGTTGATGCAAGGACACTTGGCCGAGTTTTCTCTCAAGTAAACCCAACAAGCTGCCTTTTAGATCCAATTCCCACATCACTTTTAAAGACGTTTTATGGTTTCTTTGAGGAGCAGTTTTTAAACATCATGAATTGTTCTCTTCAGATGGGTGTCTTCCCCACCGCCTTTAAAACGGCAGTGGTGAAGCCCCTTCTGAAGAAGAGCAACTTAGACCCCAACGTTCTTAATAATTACCGGCCTGTATCCAACTTACCGTTTTTAAGTAAAATTTTAGAGAAACTGGTTTTTAACCAAGTTAATGACTTTTTAAACAGAAATACCATTTTAGAGAGGCATCAGTCTGGTTTTAGGAGGAACCACAGTACCGAGACAGCCCTTCTAAAGATTTTAAACGACATGAGGTGGAATTTAGATAAGCTATACATTGCCGTGTCTCCTGATGACACAGGGCCAATTGATGCCCTTTTTAACTGCATTGTAGACATCAAGTCATGGATGGCAGAGAATTTCCTACAGCTCAACCAGGACAAAACTGAGGTTTTAGTTATAGGTCCTGAAGGCCAGAGAGAGAAACTTTTACCAAAACTACAGGATCTTAAACCAACCCAATCAGTAAAAAATTTGGGCGTGACTTTTGACTCTGAGCTGAATTTTATCCCACATATCAAAAATATAACGAAAATAGGTTTTTATCACCTTAAGCACATAGCCAGAGTCCGCCCGTTTCTCTCTCAGGCCAGTACGGAGGTGCTAATGCATGCTTTTATTTCCTGTCACTTAGATTACTGTAATGCCCTGCTCTCTGGTCTTCCCAAAAAGAGTATTTTAATTCTCCAATCATAACAAAACTCAGCCGCACGCGTGCTGACGAGGACCAGAGGGCGGGAGCACATTACACCGGTTTTAGAGTCACTGCATTGGCTCCCCGTCCGCTTCAGGATCGATTTTAAGATTCTCTTACTGGTTTTTAAATGTCTTAACGGCCTTGCGCCCTCTTATTTATCTGATCTGCTTTTACCATATCAACCCTCGCGGACCCTGAGGTCCTCCGGCACTGGCCTTTTAACCATACCAAAACCCAGAACAAAAACCCATGGTGAGGCAGCATTTCCACCTTCCACCTGTGGAACAGCCTGCCGGAGAGCCTCAGGACTGCAGAGACTGTTGATATTTTTAAAAGAAGAAGACACACCTTTTTAATCAGGCTTTTATGTTCTTATCTGGTTCTATCCTATTTTATGCTGCTGCTTTTATCTTGCTTTTTAAGATGATATTAATCTTAATAATTTTCTGTTTTTATTTATTTATCACTGGTACTGTATCTATTCGATTTTATTTATAATCTTATGTATTTTATTTTTGGTACTGTATTTATTTTATTTTATTTATTCTTTTAGTCCTATTTTATGCTTTTAACTCCAGTGTTTCCTCAGGGGGGTCCTCCACACTGGGAGCTGTGTCAGGTCTACTAGTGGGGGTGCTGACCTTGGGTCCCTTAGGCCCGGCCGGCTGGGGGTTCCTCCCTTTGATGTGGGGGTCCACCCGTCTGTCGGGGGGCCTGGGTGCTGGTCCCCCCGATGGCACGGCCTGCGGCTCCTCAGTGTGGACAACTCCAAAGGTGGCGTTTCCTTGATCCTCAGTGCCATGCCACGTCTCCCTATTGTGTGTGCTTGTGTGTGTGTGTGTGTGTGTGTGTGTGTGTGTGTGTGTGTGTGTGTGTGTGTGTGTGTGTGTTTGTGTGTGTGGGTAGTATGGAGGGTGGGAGAGAGGGGCTTTCTTTGTAATTGTTTTTCTTTCTTTAATTGTGTTAATTGCTTTTAATTCTGTAAAGCACTTTGTGTTGCATGTCCGTGCAGGAAAAGCGCTCTACAAATAAAGTTGATTGATTGATTCATTCATTTGGTCACACCAGAGGGAAAAACTGATCCATTGTAGCATTTTAGTTTTGGTTTGGTTTCTGTTCACACTGACTTTTTGCAAACAAACCAAGAGAGGTAAAGATGAAGTTCTACCAACAGTTAACTGGTTGATTGGACAGTTTTGGTGTTTGTCATCCTGCATCATCAGTGCATCATCAGGATCCAGATTCTGGTGACTGACAGAGGTTTCTGCAGCAGCACTTTGATGCTTTTAAGTGTTCATATTTCTGATCTTTGGTTTCACAAAGTGCTCATAGAGAAATGACTGATTGTTAACATTATAGGGAGGCTCAAATTAGACTGCAAATTAATGGCATGTTCTGAATAATGACTAATATAGAGACAGGATGAAAAGAAAGCGTTTTGTGCAGTAATGACTTGGGGCTTAAAAGGGATAGTTCAGGTTTTTGGACATGAAGTTGTGTGAAACGCTGACCATCTGTAGCTCTGATGTGACGGTGTCACTACTGTCAACAAGCCTCCTGCTCTGAGAAATGGCCTGTAGCTTACCTGAGAAAAAGTAGTTCTTAAGATATAAGGGGGACACGTAACCAAAAGGTTTTAAGCTACAAAAAAGTATGCATGTGTTTTGTTAGACTATTTCAATAATTTTAAAACATCCTCGCATTACGTCAGACCTTGCTATCAATTGGGACTATTTTCTGGCCAGTATCACTCCGCCATGCAGGCCCACAAGACAGCACGCCAACAGAAATCAATTAGACAGTTAATCACCACGCCGTGCAGGTGCGCAGGATAGCAATGGCTAAAGAAAACTTCATCAGCTGTTTCCAACACAGAACCAGTAGGCTATTATTAGTGAGGAAAAAGATGTACTAGCCCTATAAATACCTACTACTACAGCGCGAACACCGGCTCAGGCTCACGACAAGCACCCACGACAAGCACCCACGGCGTACGCCCGTCCTGTTAAGTACCCTGTAATCGTAACAACTGTGTGACACAAACTCAGTGCTTTAGTACTAAATAATGTTGGGCTCGGTTCGGATGCGGACAGAAATATGCGGCCCGTGCCGCACTCACACACAAACACACGGAAAACCGGACATTATCATCAGTTTATAAAAAAAACCCGGACGCCCCGTCGGGACGTGAAAAGTGGACATGTCCGGGCAAAAGAGGACGTTTGGTCAGCCTAACTAATATTCTAGTCCATTGGCGATTTTACTTGTTAGCATAGCCAATGTAGTTAGCAAGCTAACTCGCTAACCCTGCATTTACAAGGTTTTTGTTCACTGTTACTGAGGATTTTGTTTAATTGTACTAACATACATTTGAAAAAACTAGCTTAGCTCTGAAGAAACACAAACGGTTTAAAAAAAAAAAAAAAGCACAGGAAATGCAGACTGATGTCAGAGGGCTGTGATTGATTGACTGCAAATGTTGGTCCTGGAATGCGATGTGGGAGCAGGGCAGCAGTAGCTCAGCCCATAGGGACTTGGGTTGGGAACCGGAGGGTCGCGTATTCGAGTCCCTGTCCGGACCAAATATGGAGCGTGGCTGGAGAGGTGCCAGTTCACCTCCTGGGCACTGCAGAGGTGCCCTTGAGCAAACCACCGAACCTCAAGACACCGAACCTCCCCCAACCGCTCGGGACGCCTGACCAAGGCAGCCCAGCCCCCTCATTCTGACTCTCTAAACTAGGTTCTGTTTGTGCATGTGTGTGTCTTTCGGACTTGTGTGTTAATGACAATAAAGAGAGAAAAAATTGAATTAATTAAAGTATATAAATAAAAAAATAAAAAAATAAATACTTGGCAAAATCACGTTGTGCAGTGGAAACCAGGGGTAAGGGGCTGAGTTGCCAGGAGGCTGTTGGGACACCAGGGAAGCATCAAGCCACCTCCAGAAGTTCTCTGATGATACAGCCATTGTTAGATGTGTGTCACCTAAACAATAAACTGGACTGGTCCACGAATATTGATGTCCTGTACAAGAAGGGCCAAAGTCGTCTCCACCTGCTGAGGAGAATGGGGTCCTTTGGAATGTGCATGACACTGCTAAGGACTTTCTATGACACTGTGGTAGCCTCTGTCATCCTCTAGGCAGTTGTCTGCTGGAGCTGTGTAAACACGGAGGGAAAAGACTGAACAAGCTGGTCAGAAGGACCGGCTCAGTCCTGGAGTGTCTCCTGGAGACCATTGAGGAGGTGGGCGAGAGGAGGATGCTGATATCCATCATGGACAACACCTCTCACCCCCTGCATGCAACTGTCCATGCACTGAGCAGCTCATTCAGGCACCCACAGTGCAAGGAGCGCTACCGCAGGTCATTCATCCCATCAGCTGTCAGACTCTTTAACAGCAACATTTGATGTAATGTAGCACTGTCATGTCTGCTGTATAACACTGTATAAATCATCACTGCTGAGACTCTGTGCAATTGACATACTCTGTGCAATATTCCACATCTATAAATATATTGTGTATATATTGTAGTTTTGTGTGTACAGTTCATTCACTTTAGTGCCCTACTTTTTTTATATATATTTTCTATCTATTTTTAATCCAGGACGATATCTATCTATCTATCTATATCTATATCTATATATATATATATATATGTATGTATATATATATATGTACTGTATACGCCAATAGCTTTTAATCACATCAGCAATGCAAACATCTCTGCTTTTGACTAATTCTCAGAAAACTTTGACCACACAGTATTAAATTACGTATTGTAATTTAATACTGTGTGGTCAAAGTTTTCTTAAAAATGTTAAATGTGTAAGCAACTGTGTTGAGTTGCCTCTTAGGGAAATGCTCTGAGTGAAAAATTCCCTCTGGTAATGCAATGTATCTGTCTAAGGCTTTTATTGTGAAGCATAAGGGCGGAAAAAGGGAAGCTGTATTACCCTGCATTTGAAAATGTGCGGAGCAATACAGAGTTTTTCACTGTAGCTGAGGGTTGTGAGGATGAGTTGTGCCTCTACTCAGGAACCAATACATATGTAATAAAATACTGACACAGAAGCTCTGTAATCTGAACCAAAATGGTTTTACATTACTGTAAAATGCTATTTACAGTGTCGATGGCAGCGCACTGCAGTTCCACTTCTTTGTTCTTACCTTTCACAATAAAAGCTGTAGACATAATACACTGGGTGTTTCAAAGTCAAGGAAGGATCCTCAAACTGCGGAATTTCAAGGAGGCCACGGTATTGAACCCTGATTTGCTGCAGGAGAAGGCAGTGCCTCTTCAATGAATTTTGTGCCAGCAGAGTTTGGCAGAATTTGGATAAATGTGTAATTTATCTGGATTAATGTCTCTAGTGTGAAAAAAATATTGACAGAAACCTTATAGTTTACACTTTCCAATGTGTCCAATATGTTAAATGTTTAGTTTTGTGCTGGCATTGTTGCACTTACAGTTGTAGCCATTTACTTCCATCTCTCTGGCAATATCCTTGTAAATGGCCCAGTTACAATGGAAGATGTTCAGTTTCTTTGGATTGAATCTTCCGCCCAAATTGAGATGTAGCATCTTGTTTCACATGTACTTCAGCCACATAATGCTATTGCAGTGCCTCCCTCCATTTTTTTCAAGCGTTAGTGTGTTGTCATAACATCCACCACATCCTGTATAGATGACATACATTATTATTGGCAGCCTTGTTGTCAGGGACACATCAGTAGGCATTAGCATTTACACTACAAAAAAATGTCCTCCCACACATTCCAGGTCACGTCAACGGGTGATTTGAGTAATCGCATCAAGATGTGTCTTGGTGGTCGTTTTAACTTATGTTTAGAACTGTCCACTTATGATCGGATCCCTGGAGTGGCATGTTAACACCAGGTATAAACAGGCTATAAGTTGTTCAAATTGCAGCTCAAGCTTGTTATTATTCGAGTAAACCACATCAAAGCTATATTTCCTTCAAATTAATCCAGTTTCACTGACATCCACTGACGACAATGCGCAAGAGCAAATCATTATCAGCATGCGTCATCAATCTATGCTGCTGTTGTGGTAAGAGAAAAAAGAAAACAAACATGAATTGTGCCCTTGCTAAAGTGGCAGTTATGTGTGTCCAAAAAGTGTGAAGGAGGAGCTTGAAGTGTATTTGTTAACATTTACTAGCATTTAGCATAGTAACACTGATCAGTGCGTGGTTTAATGCTGCATTGCATCTATTGGTTGATTAGTAGATGTAGGTCTTAACAGTAGTCACATGGTCATCCCAAATTTCTGACACTGTCAGAATTTTATCACAGGCTGTCTTTGATCGCAAGACCATGAGAGCAACCATCCTTGAACCTCTCTCACTTTGCAACGCAGGATCACCGTTTTAGAGCCATGACAAAAAATATCACCATGTTTCTATCACGTTGGTCATCTGTTGTATGGGACAGCCCAAAATCGCATAGTGTATATTGGGCTTAGCAGCTTCTTGGACCAAATGGCAACTGAAGCTATTTAGGTGATAGAAATCTGCTTTTGTCAGTGAGATATGCTCATACTGAGAATGTGCTGAGTGGAAACAAGGTATTTAAAGCACAACATCAGAACTATATTGCCCTTTACATTAATCCAGATTTCACAGGTTTCTCTCATAGAACTTGGATTCTAAGAGGTTCTGGGCAGACATGACAGCTAGATATTGTAATAGTGAAAATGACTAATACCACATATTCAGATAAGCTCAAACTGAGAATCTGCTGCGTGGGCATTAGTTCTTACAAAAAAATGAAATCAAACTGTGTTGTCCCTCATACTGATTCACTTTTACATGTTTCAGATAAGACACTGGTTTTTAAGAGATTCTGGGAAGAAATTACAGCTTGAGGTATTACAGTGATTAGAGTCACCTTTTTTCTGCTGTCTTGATGTTAGTTTTTACAAAAAAATTAAATCAAATTGTGTTTTCCTTTTAGAAATTATTATGTATAAATGATTGTATGTTTTCAATTATTATAAGAGAGAAAAGAGAAATTCCCCACTCAACCATACCTTGTATGGATTGAGGTTAAAGCTTCTGGTTATTTATCAAGAATAAATGTAGCTTTTGGACATTATCATACTTGACAGCCTTTTCGGTTATTAATGTGGTTAATTCTCTCAAAAGCCCACTAGACAGCAGTATTGGAGCACAAATGGCAACCTGTTTCATTTTGAGCAGATAGAGCAAAGAACAGGCCATTTATTATGATTTAAACTGGTAAGATCTGTTTCTTTTTAAGTGCAGCTAAGGGGAATATTTTAAAATAATGCTGGTGGGATTTATAGTTTACATTGTGACTATTATGTTAAAAAAATAACAAAAAAACCTTACAACTTTGGTCCTTTAACAGACTGTTAGAATCATCATTTTCCTGAAAGAGACTCAAATGTAGGCTTATTGAGACTGGATGAAAACATAGGTAGGCCTATGGTTTGTTGTTAGAATAGAATAGAATAGAATAGAATAGAATGGAATAGAATAGAATAGAATAGAAAGCCTTTATTGTCATTGCACATTAACAAGGATGCTACCTATACAACGAAATTCCGGGGGATACCTCTAAGGTGCAGACATACAGGTAGTAATTGCGTTTACATAACAATAGACCCAATAATGGGTCTGTGTGTGTGAGAGTAAGCGTGTGTTTGTGTGTATGTGTGTGTGTGTAGAGTGGTAAAAGTGGTAAAGGTGTCAACTGGAAACCATCCAGATCCCAGTTTGCTGGTTACCATCCTGGGAAAATCCAGCGTTTTGACAACCCAGCCAGATTAACTGCCAGATCCAGGGTCATTAACTATGATCACAAGTTTACCACATCCTCTCTTCCTTCTGTCACATCTATGGAGCCACCCCAGCTCTATCTTACTCTCACCCTGGTGAAGATGAGATGAGAAACAGATGTGTGAGTCGTAAATTCAGGATGAATTCCTGAGTAAAGTTTATCTTGTTAACCAACTTGAAATGTCTCTTGAAAGTAAAACTATACATTTTATCCATGTTCTTACATTGTAACTTGTGTGTTAGTTGAATGATTTTTTTACCACTCTTGTAGGTCATAGTATGAGTGAGTTAGAATTTCATGTGTTTAATCCCTCATTTAACATGGAGTCATATTGCCATCTTGTGACAATAGTTAAGAAGGATTCCTGTACGCCCACTCAACCTGGTTGGATAAAACTGGTAAGTTTTGCTTGACACATCCAGGATTGTCTTCTCTGTCCTGAGTTTTCTTTCTTATTGTCTGTGCCTTCAGTAACATTATACCTGAAGTGACAAAGCCAGCCGATTACAACTTTTTTTTATACACATTAATAGTAACTTGGCCCACAAGATTGTTTTCAACCTTATTATAAGTGAGTAGCCACAGCTAAATAGATGAGCTACTGCTACAACCTGCAACTCCATCAAAGATTCATCGGATCCAGCAGCTGCCAGCCGTGTCCGCAAAGCAGTGGTCCTTTTGCCAAACCAAGAGACTTTCCGCAGCCTAAAATCACCGATGTATGAGGACCACCTACAGGACACCGCCATCAGGCTCCACCGCTCCTCATCACTGTGTTCCAGTTTGCATCGTCCTGCTGGGAGGTCGTGAGTTCCGGGTCCCCGAGAAACATCTGGCTGAACCAACGCTTCTAAAAGTAGGCAAACCCCCGTCATTTCATGTCATCCTCATTTACTATTAATTTACTCAGTTGTTGAACATTTAGCCCTAAATAAATCTTCATTTATCGCCAGGTCTGTGGATATTTCTTTTGAGCAGAAACTAAGATCACTTTACAGAGAATTCATAACGCAGCTATTGAGATTGATTCATGATTGATAAGTGTACTGATGAATTAATAATTGGTTTCCGGAGTTATTTATTTCATTACTCGCTTCCCTCCATCGGAGGGTGGTTCCCCTAAATTTATTACGAGTACAAACATTTTCTAAAGGTGTTGCTCCTACGCACTTCAAGCTCACTCAAAGTTGTTCCATGCTGTTCATCATGTTGCATTGCCAAAGTATCACCCTTACCCAGATAGACTGGTCCAAATCTGGCATATTTTTTGTTATTTGATATTAGATGTTCAAATCCCCACTTCAACCACCTGTTGTGATTTAACCTTTTAAACCCTAAACCTAATTTATAGACCTCTGCTCAAAAATTGCATACCCATAATGAAATGAGTATATCTCTGCAACCACAAGGTCTATTTGAATACTTTTGGTCTTGTTGGGATTCACAGGACCACAGATGATTTATCATTTGGTAAAATCATCACTGGACAATTTAAAGGCTTTTTCCTCTGCATGCTCTTTGTCTTCAAACAAAGAGAGCTAAAACTTGATTGGACAAGACCTTTTACAGTGACATGTGACTCTGTGATGTCACAGGCATCTGTACAAGATCTGCTCCCTTCCACAGAACTTTTCTCTTCTTCTTGCTCCAGGAGCTTCAACAGGTCACACCGCTCTCCGGCTGGGCTTGGAACAGCCCAGAGGCCCAAACCCCTGCTCCATAGCCCAAACCACTAAAGGGTGGGCAACTGATCACAGACTCTGTTGCAAACACAAGGTTTGCAACTAGCTTTCCAGCAACAAGGAACTAAGTGAGTTAGCACCCAGCATCTAACTCTGCGAAACCCTGAGCGACCAGCTTCCTTGGAGTTTCACCTTTTGAACAAAGGATACAACAAAGACTGCAGCTGAAACCACACCTTCCCAGCCTTCTTCTGCCGGCTAACAGCAGAACACCACCAAGTGACTCTTTCCTCCATCCATTCAAGGATCAGTAATGTAACAGCTGGGCATAGCTTATCACAGCTTTACAGACTAAGCAAGACTGGTTAACTTGTTGTATGTGCTTTGATGCTGTTCACTGAGTGAAACTGGCTCCCTTTTTGGTTCATTATTATTATCATTATTGCTCTGTACAGAACCTTTGCTTGTTTCCGCCGGAAGCCATGTTGTTTGGGGAATGTTTAAGTGGCGCACATTTGTGTTGTCAGTCAGAGGCTTCGATTCATGGACCAGCATGCATGCATGCACTCCAATAGAGGGACTTAAACGCCGCCGAGTTTAATTAGCACCCTTGGTCGGCAGAGTGAGGTATGTTTGTGTTTGTTTGTTTTGTCGTTTTGTTGTTTAAACTGTACAAGCATGGGTTAAGCTGTCACTCATGCATATGTTTGTATTTAAGAAGATTGTATGGAGTGTTTTAATCATGGTTAATTGTCAGTCTCTATAGAAAATATATATTTAAATCGTATTACAGTTTTTCTCCATTGGTTTGGCTCATTTCTTGAAACAGAAATTACATTCTCAAAACTGTAAGATCATTTGGCAAAACAGTCTTACAGTTCAGCACAACACCATAGCTCACTTGCAAAAGCTCATATCTCTCCAAAAACTGTTCACTCATGCTTCAAAACTAAATTCATTTCCCATATAAATAGTCAGTGCCACCAAAATGCAAAGATCCTGTCTCAATTGCTTTGGCCCGTTTCTTGAAACAGACTGGACGTTCTCAACACTCTTGGTGCTTTTGCCAAAATAACCTGGATGGTTCAGCACAAGACCATGGTTCACCTGCAAAAGCTCATATCTTTCCCAAAACTGTTCACTCATGCTTCAAAACTAAATTCCTTTCTCATATAAATAGTCAGTGCCCCCAAAATGCATCGTCCCTTTGGCATTGTGTAAGCACTGCAAGCCAAAATGGTTAGATGTTTTGTCACTATGGCAGAGGACCATTGAAATATCCCTCATGTCCACCTCCAGTCTTAGCCCAGTCCTTCATTGACAGTGGTTACTGTGCTAGTTTTTTTTGTCTAGCTAACAGAATACAATTGTGTATAAACTGAACAAAAATAAAATAAAATAGGATTTTACGGTAAGAGTAGCCTCCAAGGTTTGACATCACACATTGTACTCATACTGCCAAGGAAAATGTAACCATTTGTATTCACACACATAAAATAACTTCAATACATCAGAGTAAAAATAAAATGTAAACAGCATATACTGTAATGTAAACATAAACAGTGCTGTAAATAAAGCTGGAGTTTCACAACTACAGTTACACTTCTTCACTGGTCGCTGTCCTCACCCTCCCTCTCCTGGCCACCGTCCTCACCCTCCTGGCCATCCACACGCTGCTGTCTGTCTGGCCACAGATTCTCGTCCACATCACAGCGTATATTCTCCCTTGCAATGCAACGAAGGAAGAAACGATGTGCATATCGCAACCATCCCCTACACTGATCTCCTGTAATATCTTCACACGTAGCATCCATTGCATGGAGCAGGGACCTCTGATTTTGAGCCTGATGCTCATACACTCTCCACCTCCAAGCGGAGAAAAACTCCTCAATAGGATTGAGGAAAGGAGAGTCAGGTGGTAGGAACACCATGACCATCCTTGGATGAGTAGTGAACCAGGCCCTGATGAGAGGGCCACGGTGGAAATTCACATTGTCCCACACAATGACATAGTTTGGTAGGTGAGGCCCTACCAGACCTCTCTCATTTTCAGGGATCAAATCAGAATAAAGACGGTCCAAGAAGATGAGGAGCTTCTGTGTATTGTATGGGCCAAGACTGGGGATGTGAGTGGCCACACCATTCTCAGAAATGGCAGCACACACAGTTATATTGCCCCCACTCTAGCCTGGGACATCCACCGTGGCCCCTCTTTCATTAGTCAAGTTCTAGTTTCACCTGACTGTCAATTACGTAATCAATTTATCAAATGTTCCAAGAGATTCATACATGGTATTCATGGTATTATGTTCTTGACTAATTTTGACAATTGAACAGACTATTGTGCATGTGATAACTTATACAATGAAATGATGCTGACATGTTTTGGAGAGAACAACCATTAGACTGAGAATCAACAATCAGTTTAGATCAAAAGATGCAGAAAAATTGGTCCACGCTTTTGTTACCTCGAGGCTGGATTACTGTAACTCTCTACTATCAGGTAGCTCTAGTAAATCATTAAAAACTCTTCAGCTAATTCAGAATGCAGCAGCACGTGTACTAACAGGAACTAAGAAACGAGATCATATTTCTCCTGTTTTAGCTTCTCTGCACTGGCTCCCTGTAAAATCCAGAATTGAATTTAAAATCCTACTGTTAACTTATAAAGCTCTAAATGGTCAAGCTCCATCATATCTTAGAGAGCTCATAGTGCCTTATTATCCCACCAGAACTCTGCGCTCTGAGAACGCAGGGTTACTCGTGGTCCCTAAAGTCTCCAAAAGTAGATCAGGAGCCAGAGCCTTCAGCTATCAGGCTCCTCTCCTGTGGAATCATCTTCCTGTTACGGTCCGGGAGGCAGACACCGTCTCCACATTTAAGGCTAGACTTAAGACTTTCCTCTTTGATAAAGCTTATAGTTAGGGCTGGCTCAGGCTTGCCTTGTACCAGCCCCTAGTTAGGCTGACTTAGGCCTAGTCAACCGGAGGACCACCTTTAATGCACCGGGCACCTTCTCTCTCTCTCTCTCTCTCTCTCGCTCTCGCTCTCTCTCTCTCCCTCTCTCTCTCGTATCCTATTACTGTATCTATTTTACTCGGCCATTCTGGATGTCACTAACTCAGTTTCTTCTCCGGAGCCTTTGTACTCCACTGTCTCTCAGGTTAACTCGTATTGCAGCGGTGCCTGGATAGTGTGATGTGTGTGGTTGTGCTGCTGCCGTGGTCCTGCCAGATGCCTCCTGCTGCTGCTGCTGCTGTCATCATTAATCATTAGTCATACTTCTACTGCTATTATAGACATATGATATTATCATACATGTATACTGCCTGATACTAATATATACTTTCAACATATTGTACCACAGTAGCCAGAACTATAACGACAGTATTATTACTTTCATGAATGTTGTTGTAAGCTACTGTCATTACCGAGGATGTCATACCGATTACTGTATTGTGTCATACAGATTACTGTTAATTTGTTATGCTGATCTGTTCTGTACAACATCTACTGCACGTCTGTCCGTCCTGGAAGAGGGATCCCTCCTCAGTTGCTCTTCCTGAGGTTTCTACCATTTTTTTCCCCCGGTAAAGGGGTTTTTTTGGGGAGTTTTTCCTTAGCCGCTGTGAGGGTCTAAAGGACAGAGGGATGTCGTATGCTGTAAAGCCCTGTGAGGCAAATTGTATTTGTGATATTGGGCTTTATAAATAAAATTGATTGATTGATTGATCAACAAGATCTATTCACTTGGAAATTGTGCTAAATGTAGGCTAATTGTGCTAACTGTAGGCTACCTGTACTTAATCATTTGCAAAGATGTACTTAGACATTGATACATGTACTAAGACATTTGCAATTTGAAATAATGAATGAGAAATTCAATTCTGCTGTGAACAATTGCCAAGTGGTTTGGAGGTTTGTCCATGTTATTTTGAGAATGTAATTTCTGTTTCAAGAAATGAGCCAAACCAATGGAGGAAAAACTGTAATTTGTATAGTGGGAAACAGAGTAATATGAACGGAAACAAGTGTTTTTATGGATTGTAACGGAATGTATTTTTTTTGCTTGTTTTAGTTTCACGGTGCCCAATAAATAAAAGGACGTTTGCACCCGTCGAGATTCGTCTGCTTGTTCGTTTGGGCCAGGGGCCGCTACACTGAGTATTGTTGTGATAGACTGCAGTTAGGTCATTGATTAGTTGGCTTCGCCAAAGTGTTTAGTTTGCTAATACTGTTCGCAAACAGATTCTTGCATACAACTAAACAATCTCTGTACTAATCCAGACCGGTTGCAACACATATCACATTGACATAGACTCAGTAACAAAGGCTTTCAACAGAGCTACACCCAAACAGGCATTTCAAAGTTCCCGCTTCTTTTCCTTTGTCTTTGTCCTGACCACACGGTCAGACAGACACCTCCCCCTGAAGTAGTGTTAATTTTGTTAACGAAAACTTAACGAAAATATTTTCGTCAATGCACATTTTTCACAGGACGAAAACTAGACTAGACGAGACTAAAACCCCCATTAGTAAACAATAACTGGGACTAAATCAGTATGCATTTTCGTGGACTAATAAAGACGAGACGAAAATGTAGTTAAAGACTGGGCTAAAATCTATGGACATTTTAGTTCACGAACAAAGATGAGACGAAAATTATATTATTATATGATATGATTTTGTCAAATCCTGTCTCCTCCGCCTCCTTCTCCTCCTCGGCTCTTCTGCCACTCACACACAGTGACACACCTCCTTTCAAATCTGCAGTGGGCACATGGGACAGACAGGAAGTGGATTCACGGTGAAAGGTTAAACGGAAAACATTAATGGCCATGCTTTGCACGGGGCCCAGGAGAAAGAGAAGACATGATATATGGACACATTGTCGCTACATTGAAGTGGAGAAAAAAACCTTATGCTTGATTTTAGTCGAAGGGAAGGAATGTGGGCACAAGGTAGCTGGAAAAAACACAACAAACCTGAAGAGACACGTCGCAGTTCACCACAAAGACATCGTGGTAAGTTAGCAAAAAGTTTGGTGGTGGTTGTTTATAACGTAACATTAAACCAATGGCTGTAATGTTCCAACAATAACGTTAAACCGATCGCAAACTAATGCTGGCTAACTTACTAGCTTTGTATCATGTAGCGATAGTAGCCACTTGTTGATATAATTGTGTGTGGCTGGCTAACTTACGTTAGCTTCTTAGCATGTAGCGACCGTAGCCACTTGCTGATAGAATTGTGTTAAGTTGAATTTATGCTAGCTTAGATACGTTATACTGGTCGGGCAACTATGGTTTCAGTTGGATTGCAGAGTTTTGTGATATCAAAATGGGGTCCCAAGCTAAAAAAGGTTGGGAACCACTGCTCTAGGAGTTTGCATCCCAATGTATTTATTTGGTGACATAAAATGCTGTTCTGTTTGTTCTCACGTTACCATCAAAAGGACATTTGATTTGAATTGGCATAAGTATGAGTTTGAAATGGATTGTTAAATGTAGTTTTTACAGATACTCAGTTTTTGTTAAGTACAAAAAAATAATAGGCCTATATGCTTTACTTATACACTTGGATTTCCTGTTATCCTGTGCATCTGTCCTGACATTGTATTAATTCCTGTTCCAGATTGAAGATACACCTACAACAACCAACCAACCACCCAGAAACAATGATAGGCCAGCTATACAAGCTTCCTTAATTGCCCACACCAAATACAAAGCTGACTCTCAGGACCAACGTTCCAAAGAGGACGCCATAGCACTGTGGATAGGCCGGACAGGCCTCCCTTCACGGACTGTGGAAAATGAGGATTTTGTCAAGATGATTGAGAAGATTGATAAAAGACTCGCTGTGCCAAAAAAAAAAAAAAAAAATTAAAAACATTGTGGACAAAATATACCTGGCAAAAAAGGACAAATTCAAACAAAGACTGTCCATGGCACGCAAAATAAGCTTTGGCTTAGATATTTGGACCAAAAAGGGTCTCACAGCTTCATATCTTGCAATCAGTGCTTGTTATTTTAACTCAAATGACAATAAGGCAGAACACATACTCCTGAGCCTAAAGCAAATGGCTCACCCACACACTACTCATGCTATCGCGACTCTTGTGGAGGAGTGCACAGCAGAATGGGGAATCCCAAAAGAAAAAATCCTCACTATCATCACAGATAATGGGAGCAACATGGTTGCTGCTTTCCGTCGCAACAATGAAGAGGACAACGAATCCAGCTTTGAGGAGGACAGTCTCCAGGATAGTGATGAAGAGGGAAGAGACCTTGATGTTGATGAAAGCATTGAAAGGTCAGTATGTGTGCATGATGTTTGCAGGGATTAGTTCAACTTCTCAGTCACTACAACTTATTTCAGTTTATTTAAGCCTGATATAAAATGTGATAAATACAAAAATCTATGGCCATATTGTGTTAGAGCTGTTCCTAGTAAAATACTGGTGCAGCAGTAGGTAGATAAGATGTGACTGTTTTGTATTATAAAATGTCATCTGCAATCAGACATTTTAGTATTGTGTGTGGTGATAAGTATGTGCTAATGCTTACGAAAAGACTCTGTGTTCCACTTTCTTTTCATTAGGTACGGAACATGGGAGAGGACACCCTGCGTGGTCCATACCCTTCAGCTTGTCGTCAACATGATCCAGAAGGAGCCTGCAATCAAGAAACTGCTGGACAAACTCAGGCACCTGGTGAGGCTGTTCCGCAAATCGTCCGTTGCCATAGAGTGGTTACTGGGAAAGTGTGGACTCACCCTCACCAGTGACTGTCCAACCAGATGGTCCAGTACTTATTTGATGATGTCTCGTACTCTTGAAGTGAAGGACCATGTTGCATCGGTAGCTGAGAGCATGAACTGGGACAGCCTGCAACCCTGTGAGTGGCAGAAGCGGTTACTGGGAAAGTTTGGACTCACCCTCACCAGTGACTGTCCAACCAGATGGTCCAGTACTTATTTGATGATGTCTCATGCTCTTGAAGTGAAGGACCATGTTGCATCGGTAGCTGAGAGCATGAACTGGGACAGCCTGCAACCCTGTGAGTGGCAGAAGCTGGCAATCCTCAAGGACTTCCATTTGCAGAACACACAAAGGTACTTGAAAGCGACACCAATTCCCTATCCCTCATTGTGCCTGCGTTGTTGGACTTGAGAGGTCACCTGTCTGAGTTCTCCCGATGCCAGAGCTACAAGGATGCAGCTACACTGGCACAGAAGATGAGTGCAAATATGGAGCTACGCTTTGGCCTTTTCCTTGATGTCACAGATGACAGGTTCTCTCCTCTCGCTGCAGCTGCATGTTTTGTTGACCCCAGGGTATCAGCAGCTGTCCTTGTTCAAAATGAGGATGAGGGAATTCAGGATCTTCTGAAAAAAGCTGAAGACTACATCACTCGCAGTGTGACACCAAGAATCCGTGAGGAGGAGGAGACTGATGAAGAGGAAAACGGGCAGACAGAGACCACAGAGACAGCCCCTTTGCCAAAGTGGCCTAGATTTAGATTTGTCAGTCCCAGTCGTCCAGCAAGGCCCAGGACCCCCAGGGCCTCTATCAGGCAGGAGATTCAGAAATACAAAGACATGCTGCCTTTGGCCTTGGACCTTCTGGCAATGCCAGCATCACAAGCCTTTGCCGAGCGCGTCTTCAGTGTAACTGGTGACCTCTCAACTGGCCGCCGCAACAGAGCAAGAACCACATTGGAAAGACGTGCTTTTCTCAAGCTAAACAATGTCTAAATATACTGTGTGTGATGGCTACCAGAGACTATTGCTATAATTTTTCAGGTTCCTTTAACAACACCAAATCACTGAAACTAGACTGACTGATTCAACTGTATTTTGTATGCTGCTGAGAAAAGAAAGTTAACTGTTCACTGTTTAAAAGTTAGAGCAGCATTATACTAATGTCAGCAACTTTTACATGTTGCAACTTCAAGTGGAGAGACAGTGAATGTGAGACAGACAGACTAACAGACAGACAAAGAGACAGACAGACTATCAGACAGATAGACAGACTATCAAACAGACAGACTATCAGACAGACAGACTAACAGACAGACAAAGAGACAGACAGACAGAGAGACTAACAGACAGAGAGAGAGACTAACAGACAGACAGAGAGTGAGTGTTGAGCTCTGATGAAGTAGAGCTCTGGCTCCAACTTGAGTTGGGTTTTTGAATTCATTTGAACGTTTGACTTGGATTGAACACATATAGGTCTTGCCATTTTCATCTGGATGGGAAAAATCCCAAGAAAAAAACTAAAGAGTGCAGTCCTTTGCCAACATACTGCACAGTATTACAGTATTTGTACAGTAGCCTATTTGTTGGCATGAGTTTTTGTTGAGTTTTTGTAGCTTAATTGTTAAAACATGTACAACTGTGATTCAGAATTCATTCCTGTTCAGTTCATTTGCAAGTTAAAAAAATACAGTTTTCCTACAGTAGTTCTAGCAAGCTCTGCCTTGTTTCACCTTAAATACTGTACTTGTATATACCATGTGAACTAGCTTGCTAGAAAGCACTTTTGTTGTATCCATTGGAGTTATTTTTATTTTCATAACACTGACCTCAGATCCATTTCTTTTATTATTCTATGTGATCTAGCTTTAAAGAGACAGCACTTATCTTATGTTATGTTAAGTTCATGAGGCACTTTATTTTATTTGTTTTTCCTTTCTCAGATGTATTTTATTTATTTTAATGCAAGCACTGGTGTCTGTGTCTTTGAACCATAACAATGTTCAGAATAAATATGCAAATTTTATCAGTTTTTCATCAAAAAGATGAGAGAAAATGTTATGTGAAATAATTTTAGATCAGATGGAAATGTTCAATATTATCTGCTGACAAAAAAAGTAAAAGGGTAAAATGATTGTCCTGGCTAAAACTAGACTAAAATGTTGACAGTTTTTGTTGACTAAAACTAGACGAATAAAATTATGTTTTCTTGGACTAAAATAAAGACTAAAATGCTCGACTTATAGTCGACTAAAACTTGACTAAATAAAAATGGGATGAAGTTGACTAAAAGTGATAAAAAAACTAACAAGCGCGACTGAAACTGGACTAAAACTGAGACTAAATTTAAAAATGGCTGATAAAATTAACACTACCCTGAAGCCAGCCTTGATTTGGCCATTTTCTCTGTTGTCAGCCATTTTGTTTAAACGGCTACTTGATCACCACACCTGCCTTTGTCTTTCTCTTCTTTCTCTCTCTCTCTCTCACACACACACACACGCACACACACACACACATATACACACCAAGCTTGTATATAGTTAGTTAGAATTTGTGTGTTTTGGTTTGCTTTGCTAATTTGTGAATAAATATATTGGAATCATACCTGCTGTCTGTTTAATGTTGCACAAGAGTGAATGGAATAGTCAACCTCTGCTGCGTCAAGAACTCCGAAATCCTTCAAGCGTTATTGTTAATTTTGATTGTTGTCATTAATTTAATTCCAAAACTCCAAATTAATAGTTTAGCCTATTTTATGAGACTGATATCTTTAACTGGCTATCGTTTTCCCTTTACGGGAATAGTGCCCCACGAGGTGATTTAATGTTAATTAAGTCAAATTATTTAACATAATTATTAATCATTAATTATTTCCGATAGCCAATTAAACCCCAACATATTTGGTACCTCTGTGTGAAGCCTAGTGTGTTGACCCCAACATTTATGGTGCCGCTGTGTGAGGAAAATATATGTTGATTTCCAACAGTCTCATAGTAAAGACAACACGTGAGATTTGTTAAGATGTGTAAATATCAGTATATGTGCTACATGTGAAGAATAAATGAAGATGGCACACAGCACAAATGAAAAATTTTCAGGTTCACCTAAAAAAAAAAAAAAAGAAGCATTTTCAGGATGAGTATCCCTTTGGAATGATAAACCTCTATCAAATCATAGTACAATATGTGAACATTATTCAGGTTGATTCTGATACAGTGAAGCAGAAGAAAATTATAGAGGTTTTAGTGCAGAAAATTCAGACGAGCTCTCCAAAATTGCATCATGTTTGCATGTGATTTTTGTCATGTTCAAAACTATATCTTTCATTTATTGTTTTTGTAAATCCCTAATGGTGTTTAGCATATACATATACAACTGTCCGTTTCGATTGACACCTCGTTAGATTCGTTAGAGCCAATAGAATGACACTATACCCACTAAAACGAGACTGACAGCACTGTAAGCCAGTCAGAGTCAGCAGAACGCTGTTGTGGGGGAGATGCCGGCTGCCATACTGTTATGCTTCCCCCCCTGGTCCTAGAGCCCGTCATGTTCGCCCAGATTCATTTGAGTGCAGCACAACATGTTGGTCTACCAGGCAACTACTAACTGCTGTGGTCTGTGGGAAGGCAGGGCTAGATATCCATCCATATCCAGATATTACTATGACAGATGTTGTTCTAGATAATGCCTTCAAAAAGTTTACCTATTACAAGGTGTGTAATCTTTCCGAATATGTTAATCTCACAACTTCAACTTGCAGGATGTGTTTACTGTGGGCTTTCTCAATGTGCCAAAATCACTATACTTATAATTTTACAATTTTACACTTCCTGCGTAAATAATCCAATTAATTATATTTCCAGATGTAGTTTTAAGAACTATATTCTAATTTTGAAAAGCAGAGGTAGTCATATTTGTGTCCAATGAATAATTGGAGAAAAGTCAAAACAATCACTGAAATTACTACAAGGTATTAAATCGTAAAATCAAATCAGGAGTAAACATTTTTCCTTTATTAATTTTAATCTAGGCTACTTCAATCAAATATTGGTCAAATTGTGTGCAGAACCGAAATACTGTAAAGAGTATATGGCTGTCAACACTCAGTTTACCAGTCATATCCAATTTATGCTATTTTGTTTAGGGACCCCAGTATGCTGAAGTATTTAACTTCACCATTTTGAAAAAGGCTATGTAGGCCTACTTTTTTTCCCTAGCCAAAATTTAGCATGATTGGACCAGTGGATGCCCTAGGTCTTCTTGTTTAACATGATACCTGTGTCTTCATTGTAACTAAAAACCGAGCCTGTTACAGAAGGTTTTATTTGCCAAAAGGTTATGTGCCTCACTTCTCACCATCAGCTTCACCTGCCATACCGGGTGCTTCTCTACATTTTTTTGGTCATTGTCTCTGTGCTCCTTCAATTTTCTTGTCCTCTCTGTACCCTGGCTTTTATTTCAGGAGCTCCTGATTTTTGGTGAAGTATTTTGACTTAGCTGGTCAGGCTGCAGTCCGCCTCACACGTTTACATTTAGCACTTGTGTTATCTGCACATCTGACCCCCTCTGCCAGATGGTCGGCACCATTTCACAATACCTGCGGAGGGTGGGAGAATGAGATGGCACTTTGACATGTGTTGTACACATTTTTATGATTTTAGGATTACAAAGCATTTACTTATAATGTAAACTAGTCCATACCCATTGAGTGCACAATTGCCCACGTACAGTTTCACATGGTGTGTGTTTGGGATACAGGTCATAGGAAATTGCAGATTAAAAAGTCAACTGAACCCATTAAGAAGAGAAATGTATTCAGACAGAGATCTTGTGAATTTGAAAGTACGATTGCTTTATTGAAAGTACAGTAGTACCATTGCCAATGGTGGGATAGTTAGTGGGCTAAAACTGTACATTAGTAGTTGAGGTAGCACGTTGAAAGGCAGATAGTTAAAGTGTTAATATGTTGTATTGACTTAAAAGTGGGGCGCACTGGAAGTTAACATGGGAAAGGTGCGGCCAGCCCTTGTTGCAGCAGTGGAGGTTGGAATCCGGCCTTCGTTCTTTACCGCATGTCTTCCTTGCTCTCTCTCCTATCCTTCCTGACATGTTTCACTGTCCTGTCAAATATAGGCAAAAAATGCCCCCCATCCCCCAAAAAATCTTTAACTTTAAAGCATACCATACCATGACATAGTCATACCAAAAATTAGAAAAAAACAACAACATTCGGCCACAGGGGGAGCCACAGCAATCGGTCGTATCTTAGCCATTTTTAAGCATTTTTCTGTTGATATAGCGCCACCGAGTTGCCAATTAGAATTAAATTTCTCCAGTCACCTTGATGTGTCCTGTTCTACATATCTACCAAGTTTAGTAAAAATCTATTTGGCGGTTAGGCCTAGATAAGAAATTAGCTCTTTAATGCCCCCTTTTTTTTTGATCAGGTAAATAATGGAGGGGTCCCCTCAGGTTATGTGTGGTCATATGCCATGTGGTCAAAGTTGCGTGGTGAGCGGTGAAACCCTTGAGATGTTAAAGGGACACAGGCAAGAATGTGAAAGTGCCAGGCATGGAGCCATAGCACAAGTTAATACTGGAGTTCTTCTTAGTAGTTGTGCAGATAACATACTGTTCATATGTTTTAAATGTCTTATGTACCTGGCAGTGTTTAAAATCCCCTATAATGAGCTCTGGCATGTCAGGTGAAAGGGTGTTCAGGCAGTTGGTCACCTCCAAGATTGACTGAGTAGCTGGAGATGTTCACCTGCAGATGAATGTAGATAAAGGTGAAGAAAAGCTGATGAAATGCCCTCAGCAAATGGAAGTGTTCAAGCAATATGGATAACAGTTCAAGGACAATGGCAGTGTCACAGTATGGGCTCTAGTTTCGCAGACCGGGCGCAGTGGAGGCACAGCGCACCTGCGCTTCACCAGCTGGGTGTGGCCAGGCGGATTTTGTAAGTTTGGCACACCGTGAGCGCTGGCGCAGCTACTTCTCTTTTCCACCGTCGTCCCTCCTACCGGCACAAGTTGGAAAGAGGGAGCCAATCCCCTTTGATCTGACATCAGATGTGACGGGACAGTCAATATAAAGATACATTTATGTGCTGATTGCAGATAGTTGCATTGAATAGTGGTGTTTGTGGCTATTCATTGCATTGTTAATGTGCTCTACCTCTGAGCCACAGCTGCCCCGAAAGCCACTTACATGAAAGTCCGTATTGTGATTTGTGTCTTCCAGCCCCGTCTTGGTAGGCATGTATCTCTGAAGTTACACTTACATTTGTTGTGAGCCTCCGGTACATAAATCTTATTGTGAATGGACTGTGCATTTGAAAAAGCTTATAGTCAGGGCTGGCTCAGGCTTGCCTTGTACCAGCCCCTAGTTAGGCTGACTTAGGCCTAGTCTGCCGGAGGACCCCCCTATAATACACCGGGCACCTTCTCTCTCTCTCTCTCTCTCTCTCTCTCTCTCTCTCTCTCATTACTCATTACTCATTACTGCATCTTGCTAACTCGGCCATTCTGGATGTCACTAACTTGGCTTCTTCTCCGGAGCCTTTGTGCTCCATTGTCTCTCAGGTTAACTCTTATTGCAGCGGTGCCTGGATGGTGTGACGTGTGTGGTTGTGCTGCTGCCAGATGCCTCCTGCTGCTGCTGTTATCATTAGTCATACTTCTACTGTTATTATACACATATGATTATTGTCATACATGTATACTATCAGATATTAATATATTATTATTAATCATAATATTATTAATGATGCAACTCAAGTGCGCAATCCTGATCAGCTGATCAGCCACATGCTCTCCTCAGCTGATAGGGCGAGCTATTTAAACCCCCTGTGCTTACCTGATCATTCCTTGCTACTCTGCTGCTGCATGCTGCATGGTGCTTCTGCTGCTCTTCCGCTCTGCTGCTGTTTCTGCTGCTGATCCTGCTGTGTTCTGCTGCTCTCGCTGCTGCTGCCGCCGTTGCTGTGTGCTGCTTATGAAGATTCTCATCTGGACGTTACTGGGGCCTCTGATCCTTGCCATCATGTCCTCTGTCTCATCCGAGTCAGGAAGCGAAGGCGGGTTGTTGGACAGCTGGAAATCCCAGACAAAGGAAGCGCCTTTGTTCACAAGCAACTGAGCGACTGGCCCACAATCCAGATCCTCAAAAGGCTCTCTACGACGGCGGCCTCTCTGCTCCATGCGGCCTCAGTCACAAAGAACTGCTCGAGTTTCTTGTAGAGCACGTCCCCTGTGCGATTGAAGATCAAGAGCCAGAGGGCCCGCCATGGAAAGCAAGAAGGGGAAAGCCCCTGCCAAAAAACGCGCGGCGAAGTCCACCTACACTCCCCAGAAGAAGGGGAAATTGTCTTCCACTCAGGCGTTTGTTCAGCCGAATGATGAACTGTTGTCGGCTCTGTCTGATATTAAATCCTCCTTAATCAGCATGAATATTCGTCTTGTTGTGCTTGAATCCACCGCAGGAGGCTCCAGTTCCACTTTCCCTCCGGGCGGGGAACCCTCAACGTCGTTGGCCAAGCCCCTGTCCTTGCCCCGGAGGACTCTGGGAACTGCAGTTCCTGCGCCAACTACGGGTGTGCCATTCCTGTCCCCAGTTGGGGCTATTCCTGATGCTCTCAGGAACCAGATTATCGCAGGTATACAGCTCAGTCCTGATTTTTTTTCTTTTATTGCCATGTTTGCATTTTAATCTGATTGCTCTATGCTTGCTTGTTTTATTAGGGCAGGACGTTAATCTGGTCAAGATTTTGATTTGTGCTTCTGACACATCAGATAAACGGATGGTGGACTGTGGCGACTTCTCTGTCTTTTTAAAGGATAATGACCCCAGACTGTCAAAATCACTGACACTAGCCAAGTTCAATGTGGCTTTTGATGTCTTTAGAGACAGTATTTGTGAAGTCTTTCCTGAACGCAGACAAGAGCTGGACACGTACCTTGCTATTATCTCTGATTTGGCTATGTCATACGGAGGGACTCTCTTCTACGAGTACCACAAGATTTTTTCTTCTAGATCCGCTATGTACATCCAGAAATTTAATCAACGGATGTGACTGGTCAGTTGTAGATCTAGCTTTAATAAGTAGACACTTCACCGGACATCAAGCCTTATCATGCTCTGCGGATCATTTAGCCACAGCCCCACTCTTTGTCCAAAGACTGCATTTCAGGCCAATACTCCTCGGCTCCAAGCTACAGGTCCTGCCGCACACAAAACTCAGGTGCCTTATTTACCTGGCAATAATACTCCTATATGTATCAATTTTAACTGTAAATATTTGCATATTTGCAGGTGGTGCGCGGACAGCCACCCGAGATCTGTGTGCCCAAGACGGGTGCGTCCTGCAAAATCAGAGAAATAAATTCTGCCCAAGGTCATCCCTCCACGCTTGTGAATGTCCCGGCTCTCTCTAAGGCTCTCAGAAATCATCCTATCAGATCTTTTGTCAATAATCTAACAACTGGACTTGTTCAGGGGTTTTTAGCTGGCCTTTGTTGACTTCCTAAGATCCAGATTCCTGTAGATGAGCTGCTCGAGAAGGAGATTAAGAAAGGGTTCATGGTCCAAACCATTTTCCAAACCTCCTTTTAGTCCATTCAGGGTCAGCCCCATAGGTGTAGCTACTCGCAAATACTCGCAAATACTCGGGGGAAAAAACATCTGATCATAGATTTGTCTGCTCCTCATAATGGTACTGTTCCAAGTATTATAGCCTTATTCCTCTCACTCACTATGCTACGGTTGACAACGCAATTCAAATGATCAAATCTGCAGGGCAAGGTGCTTGGCTGGGGAAAGCTGACATTACTGATGCTTTTAAAGTGATGCCGCTCCATCCTTCCCAGTGGCATCTTTTTGGCGTCAAGTGGCGCTCCAAGTTTTATTTCCCAGTTAAATTAACCTTTGGATGCCGAAGAAGCCCTCGCATATTTCACACAATCGGAGGCTTTATGCTGGATTTTGTACAACATCTATAAATTACCATCAATCAATTCAATCAATCAATTTTATTTATAAAGCCCAATATCACAAATCACAATTTGTCTCACAGGGCTTTACAGCATACGACATCCATCTGTCCTTTGGACCCTCACAGCGGATAAAGAAAAACTCCCCCCAAAAAAACCTGTAACCTGTTTCCGTCTTCACCCCCAGCTCGTTGCATATCAACTGTCAGAAATGTTTTTTCTTCTCTCAGAGTGCCCCTATCCTAAGAAAAAACCGTCAGTCCCAGTACACGCATCGAGTTTTTAGGTATCATGTTAGACAGCGTACTAATGCAAGCCTCTCTCCCTGAAGAGAAATTGTGTCACATTAGGGATATTTTAAAATCATTCTCCTCAGCTGCTTCAGTTTCAAAAAGGGACACTTCTCTCTCTGTTGGGCCATCTTAATTTTGCTATGAGAATTATCCGTTCGTGTCCCGATTGCTTGACCAGTCAAAAACTGTTAAAAATCTTCAGGATATGATAATATTAGATCAAGAGTGCCTGTCTGACTTTCGTTTTGGTCCTTTTTAGATCAGTGGAACGGCATTTCTTTTTTTAATAATAACACATCAGAAACTTCCACTTCGATTGAGTTCTTCACAGATGCCACTCCTTCTGTCAGTTTTGGGGGGTTCTTCAAGGGGGAATGGTTTTTATGCTTGGCCTGAGGAAATGCTCAAATTACCGTCAGACTGCAAATCAACGGCATTATTTGAACTGTACCCAATTGTTGTGGCTTCCTTATTGTGGGGCAGCAAATGGTCTCGGAAACAGATTGTAGTCTTGTGTGATAATGAAGCTACTGTTAACATGATTAACAAAGGGCGCTCTAAGACACCCACAATTAATCGCCTTCTCAGACAACTCACCTGGACATGTGTGACAGGTAATTTTTTAATGCGCGCTGTCTATATTCCTGGTCATGACAACAGTGTAGCTGATGCTCTCTCTCGTTTTAAATTTCAAAAATTCAAAACCCTGTGTCCAAACGCCAAGCCCAGTGGCCTGTCCTGCCCTCCGTTCTCTCAAGTCATTCTAGATTAGGATGTGAAGGCCCTCTGCCCTCTCTGCTAAATGGTGCTGCCAAATACATAGGAAAGGTCTATCAAAGAACTCATTAAAAACGTATGATTCTGCCTGGTGGTTTTGCTCTTCTGTCTGTGCTCGTTTTGCTTGCCCACCCTTGCCAGTCAATATTCCCTTCGTTTGCGCATTTATAGTCCACTCTTTCGAGTCCCGTAAGTTGCAGCCTTTCTCCATTAAAGCCATGATAGCCGGCATTCAGTTTCATCTTCGTTGTCAAGATCCTTCAGTCTGCAGCCTGTTAACGCATCCCAGCATTCATCTCCTTGGTGCACAGACTGATTTCAAAGTTAAGATCCGGGCTGTTCACTCCTGGTGTTAAAAACATGTTGGAAGCTATTCTTTTGATGGAGTTTTATGGTTTCATGAGGTGTGGGGAGTTCACCACTCGGTCTCTTTCTTTCAACCCTCTGCACGACCTCTGTTTTTCTGATTTAATATTAGAATCTGATCATTTCACTGTTTATTTAAAACATTCTAAGACAGATGGGATGAATAAAGGAACGCCTGTGGTGATTGCAAAAATTAGTTCTGCTTTCTGTCCTTTCACCTCCATGCTGAGCTACCTGAAAACCCGACCCACTCCTGCTCCGAGTGACCCACATTTCACCATTGATGGCAGCAAGCCCATGTCCAGATCTTGGTTTTCCGAAAGGCTGCGTGAACTCTGCTTGAGTTGTGGGTTGTCTTCAGCGGTGTACACTGCTCACTCCCTCCAAATTGGGGCAGCTACAACTGCAGCGCTGCTTGTGCCCACACCCTCCCTTAAAGAGTAACTAAACCTAAAACCATTTTTTTTCAGCTGATAATCATTGTCTCTGGTAGTGAAGTAATGTTACTGACTGATCCCGCTCAAAATCTTGACAGTTTAGTGCAAACTGTTGAAAATCTACATTTTATTTTAACAATATGGTGTGGAGTGCCCTCTATAGCTTGAAACCTGGTTACTACATTTGAATTTACATTACATTACATTGGAGGCGAATGACTCTTTTTCCGAGGCAAATGACGTCACTAACCGTCCACGCTAAAGCCTGCCCTCCTCCCTTTACTCCTCCCCTTACTATAAAACCATTCTGTCCACAGTTATCAAACTAATAGCGAGTAGGTTGGATCAGAGCAGAGAGAGAAGTATAGCAGAGACAACAGCTAGTAATTTGTTGAATTGTATTGTTAGCATAGTGTATTTTAGTGTAGGTTTACAGTTAGTAGTGTGTTTATAGTATTTAGGTTAGTTGGTCAAGGAGAGGCGCCGAGGCTTGGGAGTATATTGTAGCGTCCGCCAGGACGTGTAGAATGATGACGTGGTTATTTGGCAACCCACGGTTTATTGCTTCACAGTGCAGGTTACTGTTGGCCGTAACCACGCCAAAAACAACGAGACAAGAACTTAGCCGTAACGTTAGCTCACAAAACATGTAGGCTACTCCTGCTCTCCTCCAGCTCGCACACACACACACACACACACACACACACACACACACAAGCACGCGCACTCACACAGCCCTCACTCCCGTCCCACTCGCACCCCTACCCATACTCATTCAATCCAAAACATGCCATTAACTCACAGAACATTAACAGTACAACAGAACATTCACTGCAGGGTCGCTACACTATGTGCAGGGCGGCAAGGGAGGGATGTGGAGGGCCGCTACACTATACCGCTGCACCGTGACAGAGAGCCGAGCGTCGGGGGTATATGTGCGGGGTGCGAGGGAGGGAGGGGTGGATGGATGAGGTGGGCTGCTGCGCGGTGAGCCCAGGCTCCCAAGCCACCATCGGCACAGTGAAAAGCCCTCTCTCCTCTCCCCGCACCGAGGGACAATGTTCACTCCGCCCGCTTCCTCAGCCGCTTCCTCAGCCGCTTGTCTGCCCCCCCTCCCCCTCTCCCTCCCTCAGCTCCACCTATCTTTTTTGAATTTTTTTAAATCAAGCTGTGGGCGGAGTAATGCCCAGAGTCTCTGGGCTGATGGTCTTCGGCTGCTTACGTCAGATATATTTGTTTCAACAAAAATGAAATTCTGCAGGCTCAAAAAATCATGAGTGCTCATGCCCTCTAATCCGGCTTCAATAAATGTTCAGCTGCACATTACGTTTTTTTCTGGTGGATTGCTGGGAAGGGGGTTTGCTGCTAACTATCCTCTAAACTGACAGGGCTGATTCTATGGTAGATGCTCCACCATTCTCATAATTGGGCAGCTTCAGGCTCTGCATCTCAAGCTGTGGGGGGTCTTGCAGTTTTGGGGGTCTGCTATTCATTCCATGTAATGTCTGTCATGCAAATCATTTTCAGGGAATGAATAAATTGAGATAGAGCCTGACACCAATCTTGCTTCAGCCATGCTAAAACGATTCATGCTCTGCTTCAGTATGCAAATATTTATGCTCAATAAAATGTTCAATCAGAGTTGTCTGACTGAACTTTCATTAATGTTGTTGTAAGCTACTGTCATTACTGTCTGTCCTGCATCTCTCTCTGTCTCTGTCTCTTTCTGTCTCATTGTGTCATACGGATTACTGTTAATTTATTGTGTTGATCTGTTCTGTACAACATCTATTGCACGTCTGTCCATCCTGGAAGAGGGATCCCTCCTCAGTTGCTCTTCCTGAGGTTTCTACCGTTTTTTGGGGGGATTTTTTCCTTATCTGCTGTGAGGGTCCTAAGGACAGAGGGATGTCGTATGCTGTAAAGCCCTGTGAGACAAATTGTGATTTGTGATATTGGGCTTTATAAATAAAATTGATTGATTGAATTGATTGAAAAAAGGCTCAGTGGGTGCAGTGGGGGCTCGATTCTGTGGCCCAGCCTGTATTTCCTCTTCTCCTCCTCCCTCTCTTCCTCCAGTGCTTGCTAGATAATATACAACTTGCTGCAGAATTTAAACTACTCCTTTGTAGCGACTGCAGAATGTGCATAAAAATGTCAATTGATGCCAGTGAAGGACAAGAAGTAATTCATGGCAGTAGGATATGCCGTTGGCAGCCTCACTGCCACTGCAAGCATATCAGCTTAAAAGTATCCAGAGTGCAGCAAACGAGAGGCCTTTTTTTATCTGAAGTGAGGGTCCAAGAAGAGAGGGTGTTATGTGCTAGAGAAATTGTGATTTGTCATATTGAGCTATATAACTAACTTGACTTCCCAATATATTTATGTTGGTGAATATACAGAAATATTCCACAGCAAGGAACCAAAATATTGTTTGGTGCCACAAATTAAAAGTGAGATTTTTGTTCACAATGGAGAAAATGATCCTTCCACACTCCCTCTGCAAACTGCCCTGAGGACATGACAAGCACTGGACCTATCACTGGCTGTGGCTCCATCTCTGTGGAACGATGCACATGATGACAAATTCCTTCATCCCTCATCATGTGCATGCAGCTAATCGGTGTAACACACAGGAATGGGCACGTCTTGGTGCTTGGCTAAGGGGCTAGGCTGCCTGATTGAATCATTCAGGAGTGGCCTGTTATCAGACTGCTGTCAGGCCGCTCAACATTCTCTTCTGGACAGGGTCTCCACTTACTTGCATTCAGAGGCAGCAGCAGCATGTGTGATGATGGAGGAATATTAATCCCATTTGTCACAAGATGAGCGAGTTACTTCCATTTAGATCCTCCATATGTTGATGTCTGGCAGAGAAGTGCGCATTTGATAATTCTTTGGTTGAAAAAGGCTAGTAAAGCTCTTTCAGTAGTACCAAATAATGTTAATATTTCCTGAAAGTGCTAATACCTAAAAAAAAAAAAATGCACTTAATCTGATCAAAGAAGTTATAAAACCTAATTATATAATGACTTGTCCAATAATGCAGTCATGCCCTCGCTGATACTGTACAGAAATAATATGAAACCTTTTTACATTTTGTTGATTTCTTAACCCATTTAGATGCAGCATTTGCATGTTTAAATATTCATTTGAATCATTTGACCTGTCATGTTATGTCAAGGTCAACATTCTGTTCTGTGAGTTATTGTAACCAAATAAACATATGAAACAGGTAGGGATGGTTGAGTTTGGCGTCTTTACTCAATGTTGCATATTTATAGACTTAAATCTGTTCCTGTCTTTACCAGATATCTAAAAAATAATAACTGTGGTATAGACTATGCACCAGCGGGTGGCATAACTGGATGGATTGCAGAGGCCTACCTACAATTATTGTTTTTTTTTTAAATCAGCAAAATCATCTTGGCAGGGACCTGTGGTATGTCCCTGTGCTTACAGTTAGGCGTTGTGCTCACAGCTGATACAGCAGGGTAAATGTCTACTTTAGTTTGTTCTGGGTGGTTTTTGCAGAGGGAATGAAGGATTTCTTGTGATTTTTTTAGGGTCAGAGGGACTTTGTAATGTCTGCCTGGTGGAGGTAACTGGAAGGAGTAGTAGAAGGGGAAAGAAGGGTCCCCAGTGATCAGGGTGGCTTTCCTGATCACTGAAGGTTATACAGTTCAGAGTTAAAGGATATAACAGTGCCATTTTGAATTTCTCTCAGCAGGCTGCTCCTGAAAGGCTTATCTGATTAGTCAGTGCTGTGATTTTACAATGTTCAAAATGATTTCTCTGAAAACATATTTCAAGTATTTTGGTAGCAGTGTTTTGAACTGATCAACCCCACGTGGGACAAACAGTCATGCAATCTGTGTTTTTGATAGCTTGGGTGTCCTGTCTGGGAGCAAAGTTTAATTTACATGTAAGATTGTTATGTTATGGGTTTAGAGATTGTTTCTGAGACTGAAGTTTGAAGTTTAAGAAGATGACTGTGCAGCTTTGGATTTACATTTAGAGTTTTGGGAAATGGAGCATCATTAAAAAAAACTGTCTTAGCATGCAAGAAAAAGTAATCCAACAAAGTTTTGTGTCTTTCTATGAGATCTATTGAAAGGGGGTGTGAAAATGAGAAAGACATATAAAAACATGTGAACACATTTGCAAGAGATGTCTCTTGCTCAGCTGTGAGAAGTCTCTGCCTACCTCCAACAGATGGCCACCTCTCAAACTGACCTTTGGAAAATGAAGCATAATTTCAAGACATGAGTCTTAGCAATTAAATATTAGCAATAAAATATATGATGTATGATTTTATATTTGTTTCTCTCCCCCCTTTGTACTGCAGCTGCTGCACAGCAATTTACCTATAGGAATAAATACAGTTTTATTTTGTCACAAGGCTTCCATTCTGCCAGACATCCAAAAGAAATTTGTCTCAGACTGACAGACAGTGCATCCATCAGTATTCCAGTTTGAGTCTCACCTACTGGTTTTTAATTTTGCCAGTGTTTTCTGAAATGTTGTTTTGTAAATTGTTGTTTTGAGAAATGCTGAAGTGTTCCACAGCTGAGGGTCCCAGACAACAAAAGTTCACTCACCCTCAGTGACAAGTCTCAGGCAGTGGTGAGGCTTGTGGGGAATAGGTTTCAAAAACAAGCAATCTTAATATCAATTATATAACTCACAGGGAGCCAGTAAAGAGCAGCAAGGATCAGTGTGATGTCCTCACTTTTCATATTGTGAGTTAAAATTCTGGCAGCAACTCTTGTATGAGTTGCAGTCAGGGGCGATTCTAGAGGTTTCAGAGGTTTAGGGGTGCTGAGCACCCAGAGAGCTGCCCAGCCAGGCAAGATAAATTTCACTCTTTTGTACATTGTAACGCAATTTCATTCCCACATTTGTGAAAGAAAAGCACAACACTTTTTGGGAAAGTCTGTGACTAAACCACCAAATCTGATAAAGGTTATTTGAATGCTGAGCCACAGCAAAAGAGGAATGGATTGGAATTATAAAAGAAACATATCATTAGCCTAATTTCTGGGGGAGGATAACTCATTTTGATACAGCAGCTCCTCAACATACACATAAACAGTATGTATGTTTCTGGAGTAAACCAGCCCCCTATAGAGAGTACCAAACATACTAATAAGAATACTAATGAATAAAGTCCTCTCTCTGCTCCTCTCTCTCTTTGTACTGTCAACCAAAAGGCAAATAACCAAACAATGCATTTTAAATCTAATAAGAGACATAAACTGATACACTGATCCAATTTACAACATCATTCTAGATAGATAGACCATTTGATCTTACACTCTTACCTGAACCTGGCTCTTTATTTTTTTTTAAAAACAATGTTATATCCATGATGAGGCTGTCTGTCTGTCTGTACACACACGTGTGCGCGCGCACACACAGACACACACACACACGCACACACACACACACACACACACACACACAATAGGAGTTATAATGTTAATGGGCATCCAGTCAGTTAGCTAGTCAGTAGCACCTTGGCTTTAATATTAACACATGCACATGACACAACAGCTAGCTTCTCTTATTCCAATTCGAACAGAGGACAGTGGTACTGACCACCTGTAACGTTTCCTAGCTGGACAAAACATCAGCTAACTCCTACCTAACAATATAAACAGTGACCTACGATTAAATGCAGCAAAAATGAGGACTGGTAATGATAATAATGTGTTGGTATTGAGTGGTAGAAGTTAAGAAATGTGCCACATATCACCCACTCTGGAAGGCAGTGCATTGCTCTGTGCAGATAGAGCGCTCAGAGCCCGAGTCAAAGGTGGGAGGGATGGGGTGGGTCAAACTATTTTTGAGGCAAGGGAGGATGCTGCTGTATGTTTGTTGTTTCAACCAAGTACTGTATGGTTATGACACTTTGCTAGCTTGTTAAAAAAGGACATAGAGTAATTAAAAAAAAAAAAATCTCAAATCAAATTTTAGGGGTGCTGGGATTCAATTTAAGGGTGCTTCAGCACCCCCAAAAATGGGCTATGTGGCGTACGCCACTTACCACGCAAAGGTTGTGATTTATAAAAATAAACTTGCGGGAGAATGTGCGCACCTGTAAACAAACTCTGAGTCATGCGTGCACACATTTTGGAAGACACTGGGAAGTGGCGACGCAGACGGCGAGGTGGAGAAGTGGAGTCAGATTTTTATTGATGTCTCACACAAATTTAACGTCACGCTATATCCACCTTAGATCCACGTTATCATTGAAATTAAATCCAGCAGCCTTATTTTGCGCTTGGAGTGAGTGGTAATTGTTTCATAAAAACGTTGTAAAATCCAACTCAAATCCTGAATTGAAATTATTTCTGCCTCTAACATCTCATTGTCCACTCTGGGGGCGCAGGAGGGGGAGAGGATGGCGCGACTCCATGGAATATATTTATTTATTTACCTAATATTTCCAGTGCATTTATCATTTCTCGAAATGCAGTGTGACGGCCCCTCCTTTTTACTCTGGAGGTGTGTGGGCTTGCTGGTTGGTCTGCTTTGTCTTTCAGGAGGGACCGACATCAGCTGATGCGCCGCACCTGGGTCCAGTGAAGCGGTTATATTCTGATCCCAGCTGGCTCTCTTTCTCTCATTCGATCCATGCCGTACATGAGGGCCCCGCGGCGCGGCCGTGCCTTTTCTGTTTTGGCACGCTCACACACACACACACACATGCATCCACACACGCTTACACTACTGATTACTGACACTGATTCTCACGTATTTCTTAAGTTTATGTTAATAAACGCATTGATTAGTTTGACCCTCGTCTTCCCTCCCGTTTTTTTTTTTGTTGCAGCCTAAGAGCCGGGTTGTAACAAGTGGGGGCTTGTCCGGGATCTGGGGCCTCATTTATAAAAGAGTGCTTAGGATTCATACTAAAAGTTGACGTGCGCCCAAAAGCTGAAAATGGCGTGCGCCAAAAAATAATCTGATTTATAAAACCGTGCGCATGCACACTTGCACGCAATGTTCTCTTTATAAATCACAGACCTCCTGGAGTTGTGCGCACCCAGATCCGCCTCATATTCCGCCCGCTACACGCCCTAATTCAACCATAAATGGTCATGCAAATCACCTTATGAATGCGATCTGCATATAAATGAGCCGGCATACGAGTGTTCTCTCGTGTGAGTCACGGCGACAGGTGTGAGAAATGAACCAAAAAAACGGAATTTCTCCGAGACTGAGTTAGAGACCCTTCAACGGGAGGTGGAGGACTGAAGAAAGATTTTATCTGGTGGCCACAGCAGCGGGATCACTAATAAAAGGAAGCGAAAAAAGTGGCAACACATCAATGCTGCTGATACTGTCAGCTGTGTCTGTGGGACTGCACGGACAGTGACAGAACCAAAAAAAAAAGTGGCCTGATCTATAGGTACATCAAATATTTCTACTCCTTTACCAACATGTAGTTATTGTGTTGCTTTTAAATTTGAGGATGTTTGACATTGATGTGCGACATAAAGAATCACATTTATTAAAGGTGGAGCCAAAAAGGAGTATGTGCCAGTGCCATCTTGCGCAATTACGCACGAGAGTCACCGCAGTATTTATATGTTTATGGCAATTAGTCTGATCAGACACCCGGCCTGAATTACAGCATGAACCAGTGGTATCCCTGTCCCAAAATACAACTTGTAATTTGAAATACAATTCAAAGATGAAAGTGTAATAGGCGAACACGTTTCTTCATGCCGGTTTTGACATGAACAGCACATGTCTAAGCAGGGCTGATGAAATGTAACGGTTGTGCTTAATGGCTGTATTTCGAGACATGATAAATGCACTGGAAATATTTAGCTAAATAAATAAATATATTCCATGCAGTCGCACCGTCCTCTCCCCCTCCTGCGCTCACAGAATGGACAATGAAACGTTAGAGGCAGTGCGGATTAAATACGTATTTAGAAAGAATTTCAATTCAGGATTTGAGTTGGATTTTACAACGTTTTTATGAAACAATTACCACTCACTCCAAGCGCAAAATAAGGCTGCTGGATTTAATTTCAATGATAACGTGGATCTAAGGTGGATATAGCGTAACATTAAATTTGTGTGAGACATCAATAAAAATCTGACCCCACTTTTGCGTCGCCACTTCCCAGTGTCTCCAAAATGTGTGCACGCATGACTCAGAGTTTGCTTACAGGTGCGCACATTCTCCCGGCAAGTTTATTTTTATAAATCACAACCTTTGCATGGTAAGTGGCGTACGCCACTTTCAAGCCCCGTTTTGTGTGTAAGCAAGCTTTATAAATGAGGCCTCATGTCGCGCCCTTATATATTCATGGTTCAGAGGCCTCGCCCTGTGAGGTCGCAAGATGGAGAGGAGTAATATTGCAAAGAAGAGAAAGGGTGGAGGTAAATAAATACCTGCTTTTTGGAAGTTTAAAAACTGCCATTAAAGGAGCTCATAAAAACGTTGTCTGAAAGAAGATCAAGAAGGCAGTCAACAGCGTCGCCATTGACAAACCGAATCCGGCTGAGGTTTGAATAACATTCTCAATAAGTAGCCTATAATCTAATGATGATAATAAAAAATAATATTTTATTCATCCATAGCTTAATAGCCAATGCCTGGTAGTTGATCAAGTCACAATTCTTTCTTTCTTTCTTTCTTTTAGGTGAAGAAAAAGTGGTCAGCCAACATGCAGACTGGAGGAGGCCAACCAGACCCCAGCCTGACCCTGACAGGGACCGAGGAAAGAATCTCCTCACTAATCGGGTCAGAATCTATCTCTGGCATAAGTGGTGGTGGTGGAGACACAGGTGCACTTCCGCCTGACATGAGATTTGATCTTACCCTACACTCATGTCCAAATTGATAAATGCCAAAGTGGGTGTGGAAATGAGCATACACCACTACTCTGGCGTACACTCGTTTGATAAATGAGGGCCATTGTATTTAACACAGGATGTGGGTTTTCGTAGTTAGTAAACTTTTAGAAAAGAGCTATTTACCGTCGCTCTGACATCAAACAATGGAGACAGGTAATAAAATACTGCGGTTATCCCACAACAAACAGCCAAATTGCATAGAATAATACACTAGGACTAGGCCTAATAATAGCAAGAATGTTTTATTTAAACTGGTGCATGTAGATTGCTTTTGTTTAGCCAGGGCAGAACTATTCGACGGTGTAACAGTCACTACCATCGTTGCCCCGGGGTGTAGCAGTAATGCTGGCTGTCAAGCGTTTCCAGTGGGATAGAGGGAATTGTGGGTGTAGCCTGCTCTGTATGTATGGAGCCACGTCAAACCCACCAATAGAAGCTCTTCTCTCATCCATCAGTGTAGGCCCCGCCCATTAATTGCAGTTGAACTTGCAAGCAAAACTTAAACTCACAGGCAAAGAGGACTGATCTGCAAGCAAAACTTTTTAACTTGCAAGCAAAAGTTTTTAACCCGCAAGCAAAGAGGACTGATCTGCAAGCAAAACTTTTTAACTTGCAAGCAAAGTAGAAGAGTACGTGGCAGAGTTATTAGCAAAATGATTATACATTTTTACTTACAAACTTGATTTTTACATCTGTAAGCTTGGTGATCTTTACCGGGCCAAAGCTCAGCCAAGCAGTGTTTGTTGTGCACTCGATCTCGGGGGGAGAGTGCCATTCACACGCTGTTTAGGGCTGCCAGCGGCGAAGATAGTCAGCGGGGAACAGGGAGAGGTTCCTGAATCCGACAGGGACACGGGGAGGATAGCGGGACCACAGGAATGCTTCTGTCTGCTCTCCAGCTGGGTGAAGAGGCTCTCTTGCAGCCTGAGGAGTCGCCTCACTGTGCTGGACTGGCAGTTCCCCCACCACAGTTACTCCCAGTGGCCATCCCGCGCCAAAGCTCAGACCCCGGGGGAGGGTCTCAAACCCTGGGAAAGATAAGTAGCTTTTTAACCATCATTTGTCTGTGCGTTTAAGTGTTTTCTTGTGTGTGTTATTGTTAGTGGTTTTAACTAGAGCAGCATTTCACTCTTAAGGAGAGCCGAGCGACCCACAGTCACAGAAAGTAGTCGCAGACCAGCTGTGTGATTTTCTCCATGATAATAATTTATTTGAGGAATTACAGTCAGGATTTAGAGTGCATCATAGCACTGAGACAGCACTAGTTAAAATTACAAATGACCTTCTGATTGCTTCAGACAAAGGACTCGTCTCTGTACTTGTTTTATTAGATCTTAGTGCGGCAGAGACTGGAACACTTAACTGGCCTAAAAGGTTCTGCACTAAGCTGGTTTAAATCTTATTTATCTGATCGTTTTCAGTTTGTTGACGTTCATAATGAATCATCCTTACGTACTAAAGTGTGTTTTGGAGTTCCGCAAGGTTCTGTGCTCGGACCAATCCTATTTACTCTATATATGCTTCCTTTAGGCAACATCATTAGAAATCACTCTATAAATTTCCATTGTTATGCGGATGATACACAGTTGTATTTATCGATGAAGCCAGAAGAAAGAAATCAATTAACTAAACTTCATAACTGCCTTAAAGAAATAAAAACCTGGATGAGCACCAACCTCCTGATATTAAATTCAGACAAAACTGAAGTTATTGTTCTTGGCCCCAAACAACTCAGAGACTCTTCATCTGATGACATAGTTTCTCTAGATGGCATTGCTATGGCCTCTACCACTATGGTAAGAAACCTTGGAGTAACATTTGATCAAGATCTGTCTTTCAATTCTCATTTAAAACAAACCTCACGGACTGCATTTTTTCATCTGCGTAATATTGCGAAAATTAGGCCTATCCTGTCTCAAACGTGACAGAGTGTGACTTCTTCCACTGTGTCCAATATTCTCATGGATGTGTCTGATAATGAGCTGTGTCACATGGCTGTTCTTTGGCAAGATGACAGGGTGTTTGGATTCTGATGGCAAAGCAGACTTGCTTAATCTACCACCGACTCTCATCAGTCCATCCTGCAGAATTGGTGACAGCCTATGGAGATGGCTGCTTGTTTTCACTGTGTTTCCTTTCCTTAAAGCAGTCATCTCATCTGAAAAGTTTGTTTCCTGACAGAAGTGAATGATTGCAACTTCAGCTTCTTGCAGATCTTGCACAGAGAGAGCTTGTTTGTCCTGTTTGTCATTTTTATTCCCAGGTAAATCCTTTTTCTTTGCAATTGCCAATTTTAGTGTAGCTTTGACACAAAGAATCCAGGCCACAGCTCTTTAAAGGCGGTGCCAGTCAGAATATCATGAGAGCATCCTATTGACAGTGTTTCCACTCTCTTCCACAACAGCAACGTTTGATACAAGCACCTTCACCTCTTGAGAGTCAAATCTGAATCTGGTGTCTTAGGCCATTCAGATTCGGGTAGCTGAAGAAACTCTGGGCCTGAAATCCAGGTCCCAGACTTTAAGAAGCTGGGCACAGAAACACCTCGTGAAGCACAGTCAGCAGAATTCAGGCTGCTGTTCACATACCTCCACTGAGAAACACTGAAAGCAGATCTAATAGTTGCGACTCGATTGGCGACAAAGGTGTTAAATCTAGAAGTCTCATTCCATATGTATTTTAGCACTGATGTGTTGTCGGTCCAGAAGACTGATGGCACAAGAGGGACTTCAAGCTCTTCTTGTAACATCTGATCCATTCTTACTGCTACAGTAGCTGCTGTGAGCTCCATTCTTGGGATAGTTATAGGCTTTAGAGGAGCCACTCTAGCTTTGCCAATAACAGAAGCACAGTGAACTTGCTGGTACTTATTTGACATCCTCAAGTAGGAGACGGTGCCATAGCCACTTTCGCTCGCATCAGCAAAATGATGAAGCTGTGCTGAGTCAATTTGTCCTAAACCATCAGGTTTGAGGCATCTCCTAACCTTGTAGTCTTCCAGCAAGCTCAAGTTTCTCAACCAGGTAGACCATTTTTGATGGAGACTTTCAGGAATCATCTCATCCCATCCAAGCTTCAAGCAGCAGAGCTCCTGCAAGATCTGTTTAACAGAAAGGATGACCGGAGCCAGCATTCCAAGCGGGTCATAAATGGAACTAACCATCGATAAGATCCCACGCCGGGTAAGTGGCTTGTCTTGGAGCTGGATTTTGAATTTAAAGGAGTCTGTCTCAATGCACCATTGTACACCTAGTGCTCTTTCGACAGGCAAGATGTCTTGGTCAAAATCCAGGTCTCTGACCTCCTTGGCTCGGTCCTCGTCGGCTATGGAGAGAATTAACGCTCTGCTATTGCTGATCCACTTGTTCAACCTAAAGCCTCCTCTGGCGCAAAAAGTGATCAGGCTTTGAGCCAGGGTCAGTGCTTCGTCCTCACTCTCTACAGACTTGAGACAATCGTCTACATAGAAGTTTCTGAGCACTGTAGAGATGGTTTCTGAGTTGAATTCTGCCAAGTTGTCTGTTGCACACTGCCGCAGAGCAAAGTTTGCACAACTTGGAGAAGATGTAGCTCCAAATATGCTCCAAATAACCATTTTGTACTCCTCAAGCTCTTTGCTTCAATCTCCGTCGGGCCACCAGAGAAACCTTAGAAGGTCAGAGTCTTCCTCTGGGACTCTGACCTGATGAAACATCCCCTCAATATCAGCCATGAAGGCAACAGGTCAGGACCTTGCAGCAGATGGTCGTTCAGACAGGTACCCTGATAGCTAGCACCACAATCGAATACCACCCTAAGCTTGTGTTTTTTTGGGTGGTACACTCCATGGTGTGCTATGTACCAAATCTCCCTGCTCTGGCTTGTTTTAGCTTTGTCTTCAGGAGTTAATTTAACAGCAAAGCTTTTGTCCAGAATGTTCACCATGAACATTTTGTACTCTTCACAGAACTTGCTGTTCTTTGCAAACTTCCTCTTGAGTGTCCTCTATTCAGCGACACAGCGATTGTTTGGAAATTCAGTGTCTCTTTTCCTTAACGGCAGTCCAATACTATAATGTCCATTTACCAACTTGATGGACTTTGAGACGCTTTCCATGAACATTCTGTCATCCTGTGACATTTCAAGGCGCTCTTCATGCCGACGCTCTGGGAAGTCTTGTTTGATTTGCTGCTGCATCAATTCGTCTAGCTTGACAACAGAAATCCTGTAAGCCATAACAATCTGTTTTCCAGCCTTTAAGACACTGGTCTTTCGAAAAGGACCGTTTACAGTCCATCCCAATGCAGTTTTAACAGCATATGGTCCATCTTCCTTGCTGCTTATGACTTTCCATGGCTCCAATGCCTTTGGAACATTGCTGCCAATCAGCAGACCAATATCTGCATCAATTTGAGGGATCTTAACCTCCTTCAGATATGGTCATTGTTCCAGCTCCTTTTCTGTAGGAATATTTTCCTTTTTTACAGGGGTTTCCTTCTGCATGTAAGTATCAGGGAGACCAATGTATTCATTGCTGTCCAAGCTACATATCTCCAGATCAGATGCAGTAGCTGTCTTCACAACTTGCTCTTTGTTCATTGTGCGTAGAAGTATCTCAGTTGCCCTTCCAGTCAGTTGTGGCTGTCTGAGAAGTGCCTTGGTACAAAAACAATCAGTGCTGCCTGGATCTAGGAAGGCATATGTCGTGATTGTTTTGTTATTTCTTTTGTTTTTTACTTTCACAGGGACAATAGCCAGGACAGATTCAGATTCACCGGCCCCCGTAGCACTCGATCCATGTTCTTTATTCTTTATTTCCACCAGACCACTTGTGATAGACTTTTCTTTATTGTCTTTGAGTGTTGTTATTGCTTCACTGTTGGTGATATGCAAAGTGGTGAGGTGCTTGAGTAAACACACTTGACAAGTTAGTCTTTGAGAACATCCTTTGCTCATGTGCCCTACCTCTAGACATCCAAAGCACACCCCTTTCTTCTTCAGGAACTCCAGCTTTTCTTTGTGGGCTTTCTTATTAGGTTGGGAGCAGGAGTTAAGTTTGTGAAACCCATTGCAAAATAAACAAAGCTTGCCAGATCTTTCAGTAGCAGATGGGCCAAGGGGAACGATGCCCCCTGCTGTGGGCTCTGTGACTGGTGTCACACTGGTGACAAAACCACTCTTGCTCCTATTCTCCCTGCCAGATCTGGGCAGTTGTTGCACAGAAGAGCTTCCTCTTGTGGTTGGGGTAATGTCCTTTAAACTGCCAAATACTGGGTGAGACACTATTTGAGCCTGCTTATCCACAAACTGCACCAAATCTGCAAATCTAGCTCTTCTTCCACTCTGGTCTTGTAGCTCCCAAGCTTTGAATCTCCATTTTTCTTTTAGTTTGTAAAGAAGCTTTGAGATAATGGCTTTCATGTTGGCTGGATGATCCAATTACTCCAAATAGTCCACTGTATTCATGGCATTGAGGCAGCTATTCAGAAATAATGAGAAGCACTTCAAAGCTTCAGCATCTTCCACTTTTATAGCTGGCCAGCTAAATGCCCTATCCAGGTAGACTGTTGCAACTGTAGTCATCTCCAAAGTGCTTTTTCAGCAGTCTTTTTGCCTCCACATATCCTCTACCTGATGGCATATACTGGCAGCTGCGTACCAGCTTCTGTGGTTGGCCAACTGTAAACTGCTCTAAAAAGTGATGTCTGTCTTTGGGGTTGTCCGTTCGCTCCTCAATTCCATGTTCAAAAGCTCTCATGAAAAATTGATATTCCAGTGGATCACCTCTGAAAACTGGTATAGTGAGCTAAGGTAACGATGACATATTTTGTTGTTTTACAAGAGCTTCTGTTATTTTGTTTTGTTTTTCCATGATCTATGACAAATTGTTTATGTTATTGTTTTCTTGTCTGGGCACGGTGTCAGGCCTTTCCTTGGCAAGTGTGTGCTGCTGCACAACAGACTTCCTGTGTAATTGCATGTCTTGTCTCAGTAAGTACTGCATGTCAGGATCCCTGCCAGGTGGTAAGGAGCATTGCATGCCATGAGCTCTGACATGTGGTTCTTCTGTTGTTTTCGGTCTCACCACCTGTGGCTGTTGCACTTGTTCAGGTAAGTATTCATGAGCATGTGGGGTTTGAACAGCTCCTTTTCTGAGGTAAGCATTTATCCCATCCGGTCCATCAGATGCTTCAGAGCCCTGTTTGGATCCCATGGCCTCCAGTACATTGATTTTTGCCATTGCTGCTGCCAGCTCTGTTTTCAGTTCCAGTTGTTCTTGCCTTTTTTTTAATTTTTCTTGTTGTGCCTCAAGCTCATGTTTTTTAGTCAGGGCCACAACCCGCTCCATGATAGCAGCCTTTTCAGCTTCTGCCTTTATGCGAGCATATGATGTTGATGATGTGCTTGATGCACGAGACTTGGATTTGACTTGGTTTTGGGGCAATTGAAACACTGTCACTAGGTCCGATGTCATCAGAGTTTACAACACTGAGTTGCTTGTCAGCAACAATGGAGGGTGAAATTATTTGATGTCCATTTTCAACACTTGGTTGTCTAATTTCACACAACCATATTTGCACATCCTGTCCAAAAGCAGTACATTTGTCCATTTTTTGTTTAAGCCACTGAGTTTGCTTTTCAAATTCATTCTCAGGCAGCAAAACCTTCAGTGATTTCTGACATTCACATGCTTCATCACAAAGTCTGTTCATTTCATCCAAGTGACCTCTTATTTTAGTTGCATTTTCATTTGATTGTATGAGCTCTTTCATTGTTTCCATTAGCATTTTGGTTTGCATTTTGAGTTTCTTGCTTTTTGAGTGTTTGCCAAAAACAACTCCAAACCTTTTGCAGTGTGTTTAATAACCCTTTTTTCCTTTTCAGGTTCCATCAAATTTTCATTTTCCATTCCAGTATGTGGCTCAACATCACCCTCTTGTGGCTGAGTATTAGAAAGACTCTTAGCCATGACATCTTCATCCATTTTCCATTTGTTCAAACGTCACAAGGACACACATGAAATCTTCTTATTCCACGTTTAATCATTCGTGATTTGTTTGATTGCCACAAGTGTTTGTTTGAGTGCACACTCCATTTAAGTTGTAACATTATACCATTCAATGATGTACTGCCGGAACATTCCCGTTTTGAATGACGTCATGCTGCGTAGGCGTGTCCACGAGCTTCATTCATTCATAATTCCATTTGACAGGTAGCGTAGTAACGGCAGATAAACATTTGAAGATGCTCCGTACATAAACGTATTCCACAATTGCAAATTGGAGTTGAGCTGTTGTGTGTCCCGCTTGACTCCACTACAAGCTGCTGATGTTCCTCATTCAGTTAAGTTTTAGACGATAAAAGCGCGATCTTTTCTTATAAAGATGCTCTTGGCTCTCGGCTTACATGCATCCAAGTCCGACGCGCTCCAGCGCTGTCAAATGTTTTAAAGTGACCATGAAATCCAAAACACTTCTCTCCTCTGGTTCAAGACGTTTATTTCCAAAAAAAAAAACAACTTAGGGGTTTCTTACTGCATCATGGAGTGACAGACAGATCATATCGGTTCATTTCTTTCTTTTCCATCCATTCAAACAAAACATAAAACAACACTTAGCAGCGGTCAGCGGAGGTGAGAAATTGCATCAATTATGCGTAGCAGCGAATAATCAAAATTAGCAACAATTCACAATTTCATAATTGTTATCAATTCAACTCATAATTCAAACCAGAATATTTCATGTTCATATCATAACATATATCATAACCAACCAGACAAATAATAATAGCAAACTAGAAAAAATAAAATATTCATCAAAACATAAATCAAGCATTTGGCTCCAACACTAGGGTTCATTCAGGATCTCATCTACTCGTGGAGCTGTTCCTGCTTAATTCTGTGAAATAAAGATTGATTATTGTTTGACTTACCTTTGTGGTTCCCTCCTTCTGTCTTTACACTTCACTCTCCCATGCAGGTGCCTACTTCTTGTATCAAAAAAGGTTTATTACAGTAACTTAAACTGCTGAACTAGCACCCATGCACGCTAAAGGCCTTTGCACAATGAGTCCATTTTTTTCGTCCAAAAAGTTGCTGGTCTAACAATAAATAAGAATAAATAATCATCTGGAAAAAAAATCATTACGCACAGAAACCTTGCACATTCATTTTGATGAATTTTATTGCTTTAAGTGGTGTGCAATACGTGACAAAATGAAAAGACACATTCCCTCTGTTGCCTTTCTTCTCTGGAGTTACCTATATGGCTGTTCGACTCCCTTCCTGTGTCTTGCATTTAGCACAGCTGCTGCAATAATGGGCGGAGCTGTCCTCCCTGTCTGTCTTCACATTCTGTGTGCGGTCCATATTCTCCTTCTCTTCATCATCATCTAGCTGAATATTACTACCTCACCTCTTGAAAGTGAGCTATTTGAGTTATGAAATGATTCAACACGACCTGTGTCCCACTGCCACATTATCTTCATTGATACTGGTCAAACAGGCTTCTAACAGATAAGAAAAATGCTCCCCCGCGGGGCTGGCCCTGGACCCTGGTGATGGTTTTCATAAACACATTGGGAGGGTTCAAATACACGCATTCATGTTCGATACTTCAGCCCCGTGACGCATCGCAAAGAACCGATGGGTTCACTTCAAAGGGGCCCACTTGCTTCTCAAACCTACCACACTGCGCTCTCTCTTCTCTACAGTCGGGCTTTCCCCCTCCACCAAGACTCTCACATTTTTGGTGTTCAGTATAGACTTCTCTTTTGTTTTTGTTTTTCAGTACAGTATAGTAGACATGTATATGTTTATTTTTGATAATCTGCATGGAGCACAACCACCTCAAGGCCACAATACATCAGCTACACTGCCTGTTTATCCCGTTTTTTTGTTTGTTTGTTTTTCCTCCTTCTTCTCCGCATGCACTGTCACTGTATAACTCAGGACTTAAGCACCTGCCCCCTCCCCCTTGCTTGTTCCTTACTTTCCCCTTGACACACCTTGGTGTATCACGGCCCTCTCTGGCTCATATTAGGAAGTTTTTCCAATAAAGGCTGATAGGCTAGTCTCCAGGGAGGGTGGGTGACGGTCACAACCACACATTATGGGTATAAAATACTTGACTGCAAGATTAACATTGAGTGCATCAATCTTCACAAGAAGCTTGCACCCTTTTGTGGCGCTAAGCTATGAAGACCAGTGCAGACAAGTAGGGAAAAAAAAAGATAAGAAAAATGCTGTAAATCGAACTTCCACATCTATTTTAGGGGTCGGTGCATTCAGAGCCACACATGAAAAAGAATACCACCAATTTTTGTACCTGCATCATGACATAGAGGTACAAGTTGTCCAGGATGACAGCTTTGATGATGTTAATAGCAATGCGTGTCTTCAGGAGATCCAGACGGACAGACATGCAATAGATGTCGTACAGAACAGATTAACACAATAAATTTACAGTAATCCATATGACACAGTTACACAAAAAGAGAGGGAGAGACAGAGAGAGATGTATGGCAGACATTAATGACAACAGCTACAATAACACTGACTCTAGTTATGTAACAGGCTCACGGGCACTCGAGAGTAGGAACATAAGTGTGGCAGCCGACTAGTAGCTAACGCTAGCGTTAGCTCCTGGGAGCATTAGCAGTTAGCACTAGTCAGCTGCTTTGTGTTTGTATTTTCCATCATTGCAGTTCAGTGCCAGTTTGTGTCTTACATATAAGTTTTCCAACATCAGTTCTGTCAATGTACAGACTGTAAATCAGTTCTTGTCAAACAACAGGCACCTGTAGCAGCAGCATATCCACGTTTCATTGCTGTGTGTGTGTGTGTGTGTTTGTGTGTGAGTGTGTGTGTGTGTGTGTGTGTGCTGTAATTAATCACAGGTGCATGCGATTACCAATTTAATGTATTGCGCACTCAATATAAGCTCACGGGTAGCCGCACATATGTGCAACATTGTGACAGGATGGCACTGTCTGAGAGGACATCAAGCGGACTGAAGTTTGTCCTTATGAAATGATTAACATGAAACAAATGGCTAAACGGCAACGCCTTTGGTTCAGTTGATTGAGCACAACAATATCAATTCAATCAATCAATCAATCAATCAAGTTTATTTATAAAGCCCAATATCACAATTCACAATTTGCCTCACAGGGCTTTACAGCATACGACATCCCTCTGTCCTTTGGACCCTCACAGCGGATAAGGAAAAACTCCCCCCCAAAAAATCCTTTAACGGGGAAAAAAACGGTAGAAACCTCAGGAAGAGCAACTGAGGAGGGATCCCTCTTCCAGGACGGACAGACGTGCAATAGATGTCGTACAGAACAGATCAACATGATAAATTAACAATATGCTGTAATGCAGTCATGATCTCGTCTACAATGAACAAAGCAGAGGCGATGCACTTGATTGCCTATAAAGCTGGTGCCGCCCACGTGATTAGTTCTATTTCATTCTTTCTGACCACCAGAGACGGTATGAAATACCTTGGATAAGCATGCGCACATTGAGACATAATACCAACAAAGTCATGTGACCTGGGTGATGCAAGTGACCTGATAAAGGCACCCAGCGATCATCTCCTTTTCATCTTCTCGCCATAGCGCATAGGTTTTTTTTGTATTAGCTTGACGCCCACGCCAGTAGCCTCGAAACCATATCTTACCGGTTGGAGCTACGAATTCGTACTCCAGAGGCTGCGTAGCTGGTGCTCATCCCCTCTGTACATATCCGACCACAGCTCGAACTGTAGGTAAGTAGCTTGTTTTTCATCGCTGGTGGGTGAGCTTCATCCCTGCTAAGCACCTCCGCTCAGCCCGGGTTGATTACTGCATTTGCTAGCCAGAGCTTTCCTGCTACTAACTGCCCTCGTGAGGTGCTTTCGCCTCTCTGATGGCTGTTTCTGGGGTTAGCAACACTACCTACGGTACTGTAAGAAAAATAAAATAAGAGGTTTGTTGACTACGGCTGAACTGGTTTGTAAGCTGAGTGTTTTTTGCTCTGTTACTACATCGTTGGCTTATTTGTAGCTGAGTGTTTCTCACTCTGTTGCTACATCATTAGCTTATTTGTAGCTGAGTGTTTCTCACTCTGTTGCTACATCGTTAGCTTATTTGTAGCCGAGTGTTTCTCGCTCTGTTGCTACATCTCCAGCTTTACAGCACTACAGGTGCTGGTTTGATGGAATTCATAGCCGAGTGTTTTCTTGCTCTGCTGCAACGTCGCTGGTGCTTTTACTGTGACAGGGTGCTGGGTTGGCTGGAGCTGGGTGTTTCTCACTCTGCTGCTACACTGCTCGCCTTTCGGCATCACTTGCTGGTTTTTGTTGGATTGTACTTGAGTGTTCCTGCTCAACTACCATACTGACAGCCTCTGTGACTATGTTGTCTGTTTGTATCTCCTGCATGGCTCCTCTCAGCCCAGAGGATGGCCATGACAGATGCCCTTCATGCCTTGGCACTGAACACCTCAGGCAGGCTCTGACTGAAAATGCTTGCATTAATTGCACCTGCATGCCATTAGCAGAGAGGACTGCGAGGTTGGTTAAATTTGATAGTAGCTTTGCTGAGGCTGGGTTATCCCCTTCTGGGACACCTGCATACAGCCCTCCTCCCGGCCCCAAGCACCGTGGACACCTACAGGATGATGCCTCCGTTGCTAAGAAGAGACGGAGGGGCGCTGAACCTTTGGACCTTAAAGTGGACACTTTGGCCTCCGAGTTTGCCCGGATTAAGGCCCTCCTTCTTAATCTGCAGCCTGGTGGTCCCTCAGCTACTGTTTGCTCCGCTGCTTCAGAGCCACCACTCAGAAAGCCACCACAGAGCTACGATGACAGTGATAGCCTAGCTTCTTCACCCCATGTTGCTAGCCAGCAAGACGAGGACACACTATCTATTGCAGCCTCTGGAAATCTCTTTACTGATGATGAACTGGAGGGGGGGTCCCCCCTTCCCTCGGTGACAGACTCTCATGGGTCAGGCGCAGATTCGTTGAGGGATGCTGAGGCCAGTCTTTCTACAGTTAAACAGGCCATCCAATTGGCCATCTCACGGCTCGGGTTGGATGCTGCCCCTCTAGAGGCTGCTCCCTCTAATGCCTTTTTCAAACATGCCCCTCAACCATCTTCCCTCAAGGTTCCACCCTCTGAGCCATACGTCAGTGAACTTCAGAGGTGTTGGCCGGACCCCAAGGCCTTCCCTCACCTGCCGAGTGTCTGCAGGGCTTTGGCTGCCATGAGGGAATGGCGCCCAATATGGTCTAGATCAGATGCCTGCAATTGATGCTTCCATCGCTTCTCTGATAGTGTCTCCTGATGAAGTCCATAGACCTGATGCCTGCTGTCCACGCCCACAGTGTAGGATCACTGATGACCTCCTTACCAAGAGCTATAATATAGCTGCTCGGATGGGGCGTATTGGTAACTCCCTTTCCCACCTGGTTCTGGCTCTATCACAGACTCTCCAGACTATTGGAGCAGATGCCCAGGCACAGGGCCTCAGTGATGCTTCACTCCAGGCATTTGCTTTCATGACTAGAGAGCTTGGGAGACTGATGTAGAAAGACACTCCACACGCTACCTGTCATTCCAGGCCTGATGTTTGGACCTGCAGCCCAACAGGCTTTAGAGCGCAGTGTGCAGGTGAACAAAGTTAAGCAACAGTTTGCTGACATACGCCAGGCACCATTGCCTAGACCAAGGCACACTAGCGCTCCCCGCTCTGTAGCCAATGTAGCCTCTGTAGCCAATGCTGCCCCTCGTTCTAGCAGGGCCGTTTCCATAGGGCCCCTCAGCAGCCTGCCTTTTGGATGCCTTAGGATAGGGCACCCAGATACGGACCACCTGCCGACCGACATCCCAAGCCACCCAAAGGTGGCGGGAGTCGGACCTGACTACCTAGACCTGGGCACCAGCTGTTTCTCCCCACAACACCTAAGCCGGTAGGAGGCCCTGACTTCAGACTCTTGGGTGTTGTTAACTCTTTCCAAGGGATACAGTGTTCAGTTCAGGCGTCGACCCCCCAAGTTCAACAGGGTCAGAATGACCGTTGTCAAGGACCCCCTAAGGTCTCTGGCTCTCTGGCCAATTCACCTCCTCGGCACTGCCGAGGTGCCCTTGAGCAAGGCACCGAACCCTCCAACCGCTCGGGGCGCCTGACCAAGGGAAGCCCCCTCAGTCTAACATCTCTCCACTTTGTGCATGTATAGGTCCTGTTTGTGCATGTGTGTGTCTTTCAGACCTGTGTGTAATTGACAAGCAAGAGTGAAAACATTGAATTTTTGAAATTAATAAAGTAAATAAACTTAAACTTAAAGCGGGAGATTTCAGTGCTTCTGGAGAAAGGCGCCATCGTGTGTGTGAAAAGCTCAGATCGAACAAGAGGGTTCTATTCAACTTATTTTCTTGTTCCGAAGAAGGACGGTGGCTTTCGCCCCATCCTCGATCTCAGACAGTTAAACCAGTTCATAAAGGTTCTTCATTTCTCAGAGGGAGACTGGTTTACAAGCGTCGATCTGAAGGATGCTTATTTTCATGTGCCAGTAGCACCCTACCACAGGCAGTTCCTTCGTTTTTGCCTTCAAGGGACAAGCATACCAGTTCCGTGTTCTCCCCTTTGGGCTCTCAATCGGCCCTCGGATCTTTACCAGACGCATTGCGGCAGCACTTTCGCCTCTGCAAAGCAAGGGCATTTGTATTCTCCCTTACTTGGACGACTGGCTCATATGCTCCGCAACCCGCGAGCAGGCCATCCGCGACACAACGTGTCTTTTGACCCATGTGACCCAGTTGGGTCTTACTGTTAATTGCGCAAAGAGCTGTTTAGTTCCCAGTCAGCGAGTTGTGTTCATCTGGGTCGTCCTTGACTCGGTAATGATGCGGGCCTCTCCCTCCCCACAGAGGGTGGACATCCTCAACCTTGCAATGCATTTGCCAGGTGTGCAGAACACAGCTGCAGACATGCTTTCTCGCCAAAGGCCCACTCCGGGGGAGTGGAGGCTGAATCCCACGGTGGTTCAGATGGTATAGGAGAGGTTCAGCAGAGCGGATGTCGACCTATTTGCCTCAGAGACGTCAACGCACTGCCCGCTGTGGTTTTCCCTCTCGGAACCGACCAGCCCATTGGGGCAGGATGCCCTGGCACACTCCTGGCCAGACCACCTCCTGTATGCCTCTCCTCCGATCCCACTACTCATGCTGACACTAACAGGATAGACAGGTGCAATCACACAGTGTTGCTGGTGGCTCTCTACTGGCCTGGGAGGATATGGTTTCCTCTTATCCGTCGGCTTCTCAACGGAGTGCCTTGGCCTCTCCCACTGAAGCAGGGTCTCCTGTCACAGTTGGGGGGGAGCATTTGGCATCCTCACCTGGAGCGCCTCCAGTTGCATGTCTGGCCCCTGAAGGGCCGGACGCGTTACTGAATTTTTGTGATCAGGCTGTTGTCCAGACCATAATCGGTGCTCGTGCATCCTTGAGGAGGCTGCTGTATGCCAACAGATGGAAACTCTTCTCTGGTTGGTGTGGCAGTCAGAATGTGGACCCAGAGCATTGCTCTGTACCTGTACTGCTCAAATACCTACAGACATTGCTGGATAAAGGGCTCTTTGCCTCTACTATAAAGGTGTATGTTTCTGCTTTTGTAACAGATAGAAAAATATATGCAATGTACCCTTTACATTTTTGGTCCTGATTTGTGTTTTGTTATGTGTATGAGCTAATTTCACCAAAATCCCTTCATTGTTTTAATGTTTCTAGTTTTTAGTATTAGGAATAAAGCATTAGTTGTCCTATTGCGCCCTCTGCTGATTGCGAGGACGCATTGCAGCACCTGTGCCCTCTCGTCAGTCTGTACTGAGTTTGACTGCGAGACGTACGTATTTAATGTGGCTCATGCATAAAGTGAAAATATGAAGATTTAATGTTGATTTAAGTGCATGGAACTCCGGTTATTTTTTGTGTCAGTTAGAGAGATAAGCCACGCTATGTTTTTTTGTTACATATTTTGCCTGTGAAGTGATTTCAGAGAGTTTGAGAGAGCTAGCTAAAACACTTGTCTGTTGTGTGTGGGCTGTCGTTCACCATGTAATCTTCCTGCCAGATACACGGTTAAGCTTGTCTTTTCCTCATGTTGGACGTTGTTGTGGTGAAGAAAGAGCCCATTTTGACAGCGTTTTGCACTCTTTACACTCAAAACAGGTATGTTTATATGAACTGTATTCCCATTACCGTGTTCTGTAAATGTGTTATTCATTTCTGATTTATTGTATTGTAAGATGGCGTAATAGGACTTTTTTTCATAGAGCCACAGGCGCTTCAGGACTGTTTTTTTTTTTAACAGATTTTTAACAGTTTTGTTTGATTGGTTGACACACACACCGTGATGATTTATGTATCCTTAGGGGTGTCACTGTAGGCTAAGCCTAATTTATAGCCTATTCAGTGTGAACAGATGAGATTCAGTTTCAGATACAAGGCAATGTTTGTAATTCATTTTAATTTTTATTGTATTTTCCTTTATTAAAAACAAACTATTTTAAGTTACAGTTAAATATATGTGAGTCTGCACTGAGCTTGACTGCGAGAGGCGTGTTGTGGTGAAGAAAGAGCCCATGTTGACAGCGTTTTGCTCTCTTTACACTTAAAACAGGAATAAACTTGAGTTCACCAGACTTAGCAGTGTGTCCAAACTCTCACTGTGCACCAGAACACAACGCAGCATAGCTGTGATCTGCAGACCGTCCTGGCTACACTATCTCTGCTCAACATGCCTTTGTGGATGGTCGATCTGTGGGGTCACATGCTCTGGTGGGCAGGTTTCTTAAAGGTGCTCTCCGATTGCGGTCTCCACATGCTGTTGCAGGCTCCTTCGTGGGATTTGCCTGTTGTCTTGGAAGCCTTGTGTTCTCCATTTGCGCCCTTGGAACACGCTGACCTCAGGTGGCTGTCTTGCAAGACTGCCTTTCTTCTTGCTGTTTCATCTGCAAAGCGGTGGTGAGCTTCATGCCCTGTCCGTCGCCAGTGACTGTTTGCGGTGGAATTCTGATGCATTGGGGGTCACTATGTAGCCCAACCCCTCTTTCCTCCCTAAGAGGCTTTCTGCTTTTCATGTTAACCAGCGTATCAGTTTGGTGGCTTTTGCCCCAGAGTCTGGGGTGGAGGAACTACCTCCTAATGCCACCTTTCTTTGTCCTGTTCGTGCTCTGAAACAGTACATAGAGGTTTCTGCTGGTTTTTGTAAGTCTGATGCTCTGTTTGTCTGTCATGGAGGGCATAGGAAGGGCTGTGCCTTGTCTGAACAGAGGCTCTCATATTGGGTTGTTGATACCATATCTCTGCATACAGGCTCAGGGGCCTTCAGATCCCCCCTAGCGAAATGTCATTCGACCAGGAGTGTCTGCGCGTCGTGGGCTGCTTTGAAGGGCATTCCACTGAATGACATCTGTGCTGCAGCTGTGTGGGCTTCTTGCTGTACCTTTGCCTGCTTCTACAGTGTTAATGTGGCCGTTCCCCATCCTGTGGCGACAGCTGTCTTGTCTGTTCCTTCGGTCTGCAACTGAATCTCGGTGAGTGCGGATTCCTCATGACTTTGTTGGTATAGGTCATCCAGGTATTTCATACTGTCTCTGGCGGTCAGGAAAAATGAAATAGAAGTTACAGATGTAACAAAGGTTCTGTGAATTCTGGATGACCACCAAAGTTCACTGTCACTCGGAATCTTGACGAGAAGATTCTGTAGGAGATGATCACTGGGTGCCTGCCCCCTTTATCAGGTTGCTTGCGTCACCCAGGTCACATGACTTTGTTGGTATTATGTCTCGATCTGCAGATGCGTGTGACGCTTATCCAGGTATTTCATACCATCTCTGGCGGTCATCCAGAATTCATAGAACCTTAGTTACATGTGTAACTCTCGTTTTCAGCCAGCCTCATTAGACTTCAATTTGATCAAAATGTCAAGTATCTGTCAGATATTCAGTATATATAGTGGTAGGGTACAGCCTGTAGCCTCGTCAGAAATAAAATATCCTCAGTTAGTAAGCTCCATTAAATAAATGAATGACTGACTGAATAAATGCATGAATGAATAAATAAATAACTAGATAAACATATATATTCACAATATTCAATATTCATTATTATGTTTCACAAAGTTAATTTTCAACTAATTATGTAATTTGCACAAGGAGTCTAGATGTGAATTATACTGCAACTGTCCATTTAAAAAGCATAATTTTGGCCTATAAAGCTAAAACTGTTACGGAGCGCATCACTTAGATACAGCTTACAAGTGGTTCAGACTGCCCTTCTTAAGATATACCTTACAGGCGATATCTTCACTAAGGAGACTCTGGGAAACAGCCCGTAAGCTTAAGGGAGACCTTAACGATGCACGGAGCGCTACGAAGGCAAGGGAAACAGGGCCCAGTTCAGTTCAACAGCAGGCAACAGTGCCATGGAGGAGAAGGCAGAGGACGTAGTCCAGGAGGCAGAAAGTCTGGAACCAGGTCAGTACACAGTCCGAAAAGACAACCTAGGAGGGAACAGGCAGAAAACAGGTCAGGGGAGTATTGAGGGCCAGCATGTACTCAAAGGACGCACACACAATGGCAAGTGTGGCGACATAGTGAAAATCTCTGGACTACAGGAAACCACAAGTAAGCTGACTGGAACACTCACACTATAGCCTTGTTGTCGACAGATGAAAACGCCAAGAAGCCACAAGCAAACAGGAACCAAGAAACAGGTCTCATGGTCAGGGACAGAAGGCTGGGGTGTTCACTAGGAATCAGACAAAGCAGGAAGGTCAGAGCCAGGGAGGGTCGATAATGTGAAATCAGTTGGGAATAAAGTGCTGGAGAGTCTCGCATGAGTGTCGAAGAACAATCTGGCACTGAGTGACAAGAGGCTGGGGTATATGTACTGGCCGAGAGAAATAAGGAACAGGTAAACTCAATTGTCTTGATGAGATTGAGTGTGGTGGACAGACAGGAGCGAGAAAAGTATAGACAGGTGATTGGTTGGCAGGTAGGAGTGGCAGAGAGGCGGGGTGAGTGGAAAATTACTGACTGAGGGCTGAATTACTGTTGATGCATAGAAGAGCAGTGACCCAATATCTGCATTACAAGTAGAAATGGGGGAAATGGTTCTATAAATTAGGAGGGTCAAGCTATGTTGACATACTGGGTTAACCTACAAGGGCAGAGTAGTTCACACCCTACAAAAGCCATTCTTCAAGATTGTTGGGAGCACAATAAGTCCAAATGTCACAGTTTTGGTTGGGTAAGAAATGCCAGGCACAAAATTTAGGCCTGTGTCATATAAAACTAAGCCCCGTGTGCTCCATTATCAGATACATCTCTGTGGAGATTCATTATGCCATCTGTATCTACAGATCTAAACTCGTATCTATGAGTTTGCAACAGAAATGAAAAGAAAAACCTAAAAAAGTGCGACAAACTTCGGTAAATGACTCACTAACAATGGTAATACCATAGACTGTATAAAAATAATGGACGTAGTCACCGTGACGTCACCCATCCGTTTCTGAGGAGCAGGTTTGAAGCTCAAAATACTCGGTTATGGATGTCGCCATCTTGGCAGTGCCTGACTCCACCCAACTCCCAGACAATCAAAAATAGGCAAAGAGGCGGGCTGAAGGAAGCCTGGTTGCTTACACACCAGACACTGACTGGTTTTCTGGCCCCCTCAGACCCCCCCAATAAAGCAAAACTGCACATTTCAGAGTGGCCTTTTATTGTGGCCAGCCTAAGGCACACCTGTGCAATAATCATGCTGTCGAATCAGCATCTTGATATGCCACACCTGTGAGGTGGGATGGATTATCTCGGCAAAGGAGAAGTGCTCACTAACACAGATTTAGACAGATTTGTGAACACTATTTGAGGGAAATGGTCTTTTGTGTGTATAGAAAATGTTTTAGATCTTTGAGTTCAGCTCATGAAAAATGGGAGCAAAAACAAAAGTGTTGCGTTTATATTTTTGTTCAGTGTATTTATGTTTCTTTCTAAAGTTACTGAAAGTACTGGTTCTGAAACTGACAGACCATCTATTTCTTCTGATCCTTTGTGTTTTGCGTAAGGGGCAGGTCATGGAATATGTATGAGAGTTGTTTTGATTGTGACTTTGATTTTTGTGCATGAACATGAGGAGAACAACTTTTTTTCAAAAAAAAAAAAAATTGTTCGCTCTGACAATTGTGTTTGTCAGCCCAAGGTTGTTGTTTTTTTCAAAAGTATATTGTTTATGCTTGTAAATTATTTTATGTTGTTTTATTATTCTGTGGTTATAGGCCATTGTGATTCCAAACTCATCAAATACCACCACTTTGTCAGTTATTTTATGATATGCCTCCATGCGGCTTCAGTTTGTAACACGACCAGACGGAACATTGTGTGGCGTTATGGTACACCGGTACACTGGTTGGCAAAATGGCATTTGTCATGGCAGTTTGATCCATGGATGGGCGGCATCGGTTAATAACACAGCTGGATAGCACCTGTTGTAGCAGTATGATCCGCCGCTGGAAGGTGTCACTTTGAAACACTGCCGGTAACGACGCAATATAAAGAGCTGGGTGGTGGTGGTGATGGATGGGTCCAACAAACCCTGGACTTTCCCCTGCGAAGCCATCCTCTCTTCATCTTCAGCTTTTTTACAGATGGTGTGATGTTTGCTTCCAGAATTTGCTGGAATTCAACTGGATCCATTCTTACTCCTACCTGTGAAATGTTCCCTGTTCTACAGGTTGCAACACGTGCCCAAAGCATGATCAATCCACCCCAGTGTTTAACAGTTGGAGAGGTGTCCTCTTCATGAAATTCAGCACCCTTTTTTCTCCAAACATACCTTTGCACATTACGTCCAAAAAGCTCTATTTTGACTTCATGAAATCCACAGTACTTGTTTCCAAAAAGCATCAGGCTTGTTTAGATGTTACTTTGTAAACTTCTGATGCTGTATTTTATGGTGAGGACACAGGTAAGATTTTCTTCTGATGACTCAATCAGGGTACCTTCAGGCAGTTCGTTTTTTCGTTTTAAACCAAAAACGAAAAAATGGAAATACCATCGTTTTCTCGTTTTTTCCTTTTTGGTTTAAAACAAAAAAATGAGAAAACGGAGCCGTTTTTCCGTTTTTCTTGTCAGAATCAAAAAACAAAAAACGACAAAACCAAATTCAAATAACAGCCGGATTTTGTTTTTTTGCAGATTCATTTTTTCATTTATTGTTTTGGACAAAAAGTAGAATTGCGGTGACATCAGAGGCGGAAGTAACTTCAACATAAAAGACAGGAAAATAAGATTGCCAATAAAACTTAGAAATATCCTAGAAAACTTTCCCGTGTATCTTTTATTTCCACTTACACCTGATGTTTTGCGCATTTTGAAAAGCTGCCTGCCATTGATGTGAGGATCTTTTTATTCATAAAAATTGAAATAAAATGTTATGATAGCAAACATTATGGCTACAGTAAAACTTGTTGTTCAACCATAACGTTGCTGTTCAGAGACTAATGAGGGAAATCGCCATGCATATTGTTCCCATGAAGGACGTATAGGGATTCCCTCAAAGGCTGTGTTTTAATATTGATTCGCCGAATTGTTTGCAATAAAGTGCAATAAAGTAATCGGGGATATAATAAATTATTGTGTGTGCCGCGTTGTTACTGTTAACACGGGGTTTCTCCATAACGTATCGTTGCTTCAGTGAAGTGTCAAGCTGATGTTTGTCCTTTTTACCAGCAGATGGCAGTAGGCCAATTCAAATCATGTGCAGCATATATTTACTTGTATTATTTTATACTGTTGTATCACATAGGCCTATGCACTGTTGGCAAAGATGGGCAGCATTTTAATTACATGTATTTAAAATGTTTTATCACCTACTATGATAATAAAAATGTCATAGAAAAATACATCCTGTGCCTTTTTTCAAAATCTGATTAATTGAATTCAAATAAACACAAGAAGTTTGTGCTCTAAAAAAGGATCAACACTGAGTGAATACTCTCCTAAACCCTATGATACGCTATTATGGCAAGGCTTAACTATACAGACCAATGAGCAGTGATAACTAACATGTCTTTGGGGTCATCGGGTGGGAACCTCCTTTCACCGGTGTTTCGTCTAGTTGGTCCCACGACACCTCCAGGAGGCTAGACAGTGATCTCTGGCGTCCCAGAGACACTCCCCTAATGCCAGGTCTCACTGCTCTCCACACCAACACAACAACCTTCTTAACCTTACTTACACATGGCTTTCTCAGCCCAAACAGCACTGCCACCTTCAACCAAACCCAGGCTCCGTACAAGCAAGCTCCAGGTAGAAGCTGTGCTGATACTACCTTTCCTAGCACATTCACCATACTCTAATTCACACACTACATAACATAACTACAGTGTAAGCTAAAGTTAAAGGAGATAAATGAACTCACAGGATCAGCAAACACATGGCCTGCTGCATGGCCTCAAAATGGCCACCAAATGGATTCAACTAGGCCACACCCACACTTAAATAACCTTCCTCTTCCTCCTTACTAACACATGGCTTTCACAGCCTTAATTCACACTCTAATTCACACACTACATAACATAAGCTAAAGTTAGAGGAGATAAATAAACTCACAGGATCAGCAAACACACTCACCCTGCTGCATGGCCTCAAACAAAATGGATTCAACTAGGCCGCTCCCACACTTAAAGAACCTTCCTTACACATGGAAGGTTACTACAGACTACTACAAACTACAGCTAAAGGAGATACATGAACTCACAGGATCAGCAAACACACTCACCTTGCAGCATGGTCTCAAGCAAAAGGGATTCAAATAGGCCAAATAAAATAATCAATGATTAATTGATTATTTTTAAAATATATATACAGTATAAGTTAGTGGCAGCCCTAACTGTATGCAACACATCTGATTCATATTATTTTAACCTGTTAGTGTTTCACATTTGAATGTGATGAGGAACCTTTAATGATCATATGAAGGCCAGTGAAGGAGCTGCTATGTTACGTTCTAATAACCTTTCCTATTTTAACTTAAACTTTTTTATGTCAACCTCCCAGTGAGGTGCAGTTTCCTCATTGCTGCCCTGTGCATTGAGGCCCTCCAGACTGGACCGCTATGGACGGAGTGTAGGGTGGTCCTCCTTACTGCTGGGCCTGACCTGTACTGGGATAACATAGCCTTGCAACAGTGAGCCTTGACAAATATCCACTTCATGAAAATTGGGATTAAAAAGTACAACTATGTTATCATTTATGACCTGGATGTGATTGCAAGTCCATAAAACTAAGCAACTGTGTTGATGTCTGTGTTGTATTTGTTTAAATAGTCCTATAGAATGATGCTAGCAGCAATGTCACAAATGTCATACTCAACAGTGGATCCAATATTAATTATTTTGGAATTAACATTGTTTTTATAAATCAATTTGTTTCGGAGCTGTCTAGCAGTTGAAATGACGAAAACAACTTGAAACTGCCATGAAGATGAAGACTTGAAATTGTTAATAATAACTGATCTATAACTTTTCATGAATCTTGCAGATGTGATGACAACTCCAGTGGTGGCTACCTGCTGCCGGAGCATGGTGGGGTGCAGGGCCTGCGTGGCAGAATGGGTGATCAATTCACCCACCTGTCCTAAGTGCAGGGACCCATCATTTGGAGAAAAAAACTTTATCCTGACGGGGAATCGATTTTGAATCGAATCGTGGCCCCAAGAATCAAAATCGAATGGAATCGTGAGGTACCCAAAGAGTCATCATGGCTTAGGCAGGATGAAGATGAGGCCTCCACACAGTATGTGCTGCTCCTGAGAATCACAGGTCTAAACCTCCCGACGGACACGTGCCCGGCAACGCTGAGCACAGTGAGAGTCTCCTGACCGTTTCATTTTTAATTCCAGCCAGGACAAAACAGAAGATTTTTTTCTTGCGTTCATTGAAAAGTAAAGATATGTTAAAGATTTGTTATCAAACTGCTTGTGGTCCCCACTTCCTGCATGTTGTGGTCAACACAAGCCAGGCCTTAATATTAGTAACTTTAACTGGTACACACTACATTTTGAACCTGTCATTACTGTGCCACTTCAATGTTATTCAGTTTGGATCATCAGATTATATTCAAAGTATAAATAAACTGAGGAGCGTAAGGGTGACAATGCTGCTAGCATCATTCTATAGGACTATTTAAACAAATACAACACAGACATCAATACAGTTGCTTGGTTTTTATGGACTTGCGATCACATCCAGGTCATAAATGATAACATAGTTGTACTTTTTAATCCCAGTTTTCATGAATTGGATATTTGTCAAGGCTCACTGTTGCAAGACTATGTTATTCCAGTACAGGTCAGGCCCAACAGTAAGGGGGACCACCCTACACTCCGTCCATAGCGGTCCAGTCTGGAGGGCCTCAATGCACAGGGCAGCAATGAGGAAACTGCACCTCATTGGGAGGTTGACATAAAAAAGTTTAAATTAAAATAGGAAAGGTTATTAGAACGTAACATAGCAGCTCCTTCACTTGCCTTCATATGATCATTAAAGGTTCCTCATCACATTCAAATGTTCAATAGTAGCTAAGGTGTTTGTATTCATGCATTTATTAGTTGATTTGTGAGGGACATCGCAAGAAACACTAACAGGTTAAAATAATATGAATCAGATGTGTTGCATACAGTTAGGGCTGCCACTAACTTATATATATTTTAAAAATAATCGATTAATCATTGATTATTTTATTAGATTAATCAGATTTTGAAAAAAGGCACAGGATGTATTTTTCTATGACATTTTTATTATCATAGTAGGTGATAAAACATTTTAAATACATGTAATTAAAATGCTGCCCATCTCTGCCAACAGTGCATAGGCCTATGTGATCCAACAGTATAAAATAATACAAGTAAATATATGCTGCACATGATTTGAATTGGCCTACTGCCATCTGCTGGTAAAAAGGACAAGGATCAGCTTGACGTTTCACTGACGCAACGATGCGGAGAAACCCCGTGTTAACAGTAACAACGCGGCACACACAATATTTTATTATATCCTCGATTACTTTATTGCACTTTATTGCAAACAATTCGGCGAATGAATATTAAAACACAGCCTTTGAGGGAATCCCTATACATCCTTAACAATATGCATGGCGACGTTATGGTTGAACAACAAGTTTTACTGTAGCCATAACATTTGCTATCACAACATTTTATTTCTATTTTTATGAATAAAAAGATCCTCACATCAATGGCAGGCAGCTTTTCAAAATGCGCAAAACATCAGGTGTAAGTGGAAATAAAAGATATACGGGAAAGTTTTCTAGGATATTTTTAAGTTTTATTGGCAATCTTATTTTCCTGTCTTTTATTTTGAAGTTACTTCTGCCTCTGATGTCACCGCAGTTCTACTTTTTGTCCAAAACAATAAATGAAAAAATGAATCTGCAAAAAAACAAAATCTGGCTGTTATTTGAATTTGGTTTTGTCGTTTTTTGTTTTTTGATTCTGACAAGAAAAACGGAAAAACGGCTCTGTTTTCTCATTTTTTTGTTTTAAACCAAAAAGGAGAAAACGATGGTATTTCCATTTTTGGTTTAAAACGAAAAAAGGAACTGCCTGAAGGTACCCTGATCTGACTCTTCCATGAATATGTCATAGGTCATATTTGTGCAGGTGTCGCTACACACTCTTCTCTCTTTTGCAGTCAAACGGGGGTTATGATTTGCTTTCTAACAATCTTACAAGCAGCTTTCTCTAAAGGTTTATGTTAGCCTTCCAGACTTCAACTCGACCTCCACAGTTCCTGTTAACTGCCATTACACAATTACAGAATGAACTGAGGAAAGAATGACCTGAAAACGCTTTGCTATCCTCTGATAGCCTTCTTCTGCTTTGTGGGCATTAGTTATTTTAGTTTTCAGAGTGCTTGGCAGTCGTTCAGAGGAGCCCAAATGCTGCTGATTGCTGGGACAAGGTTTCATGAGTCAGAATATTTATAAAGCTTTTAAATTTGCATCACCTGGCTTTTCCTAACGATGACTGTGAACAAGCAAGCGCCCTTACAAGCTAACTATGGTCTGAGACTCTGGTAAAAGTTGTCTGTGAGGTCAAATATTTTGGGGTGCCCAAACTTCTGCATGATGCTCTTTCCTTTTCTCACTCTAAAATTGTAAAACACAAAAATAGTACTCTAATTTTGCTTAAAATGATATCAAGCATGTTCAATCTTAGTTCGTCTTTGACTCACATAACTATTCAGTTAACAGAATTTTGAGGGGTGCCCAAACTTTTATAGACCATAGGCAGCCACAGCAGCTAGAGCTGAGGTGGTTGGGAATTGCAGTATTTACATTTAATGATGATACCAGGTTTTCAATAAGCACTTTTCTAAACCTTAAAAAATAAGGACAATATTATCAACCACTGATGCTCCCCTTTGTAATACTGATGTAAAATTATAATATACAAGATTTATCCTACCAGAATCTCACAAAAATTCTAGAAAGGTTTCTCTGTGATTGCTAACATATTCATAAACTGCAATCTACCAGGACAGAATCAATATCACTGATAACATCTTCCATATTTCCAATTCTAACAGTTAATAATTTTTTTCTAACTCTTCCGTTTAAATGTTATTAAGGTTTGAAATTGCGCATAATTAAGGGCGTGGTCACTTTGAGTGACAGCAGGCACCATCACAGGTGGCTAACTAGCATGCTAACTAGGTGCTGGCAGTGGCGGAGCTGTGCGGAGCTGAGCTCAGACTCCGCCGTCTGCTCAGCGTCATCTCAGCCAATTCATGCCCATGTTCAAGGCATTGACCCTGTCCTCTCAGCCGTGTTTGTGCCTTTTGGATATTTTTTTCAGGCAAATATTGGAGTAATATGGCTTGCTGTTCAATTAATTAGAAAAACAGGCTGTGCAAGAAGTCTGTGCTCCAGGTTTTTCGGTAAGTGAAATTCAGAAATTCTAGTATTATTTTATTTATGTTTATATGTTAGCACTAATTAGCGGGTATCGGTGTCTGTGGTCACCGCGGTCACCATCTACCTTGTCAGCAGCGTGTATCAGTGTCTGCGGTCACCACCTTGCTTGTCAGCTTATTATTATATTATTAAGCCTTTATTTAGGACATGTAAAATCATGTTGATACCGGAGGTCTCATTTTCAAGTGCGACCTGTATGCAACAACATCCACATCATGTTACAGAGCCACAGACAATACGATACAACACAAGCTTAGCTCGTTAACTAGCTAAACCAGCCAGCTAACATTTAGCCTTTGAGCAAGACGCCAGTCAGGGTATGTATCGAAGTCAGAGCCTGACAGAGAAGTGTTAGGATTTAGGCATTTAGGGAGATAATATTTTGAACAAAAGGCTGTGTGAGGTTTGAAAATAAAGGTCCACCACGTTAGTTAGCTAAAGTGATGCAATTAACGTTGTCATATGAGCAGTGTAACATTAACGTAACATTAAGGCTATACTTGTGTATGTAAATAAAAAAGTGGCGAACTGTGTGAAATTACAATAAGGTGTGTAACGTAATCAAAAAAAGCTAAGGTGACATTTGACTGTCATATATAAAGTATTAAGATTAGTGCATGATATAGGCCTGTAGTTACACAACAATAGATAATGCACGGACAGAATATGAGGACTGTGATAGCCACCACCTTTTTGTTTTGCTTAAATAAATTGATTATGATCTGTTGAACACTGAAGTAATTTAAGTTGTATTGTTTGCATGTAAAGGTGTCTGTGAAGTAGGTAGCTAGCACATATATTACTTACTATTACTATTCGTCTGTGTATTCTCCTGTATTCTGGTGGAGAATTGGAGTCTTAAATGGGCCTCTCGCACGTAATCATGGGCTTGGGGGCGTTGGCTGTTGCCGGGCGACACCAGTGTTCAGGGCTGAAAGAAAAGAAGAGAAGAGAAAAGTTAACCGTGTTGACATAAGAATACAGTAACAGGACTTAAAGTGAAAAATTTTCCTGAGCCTGAATTTTACATGCGTGAAACTTTTTTGTATGCTTACATAGCACAGTCTGCTGGGATGTTTCTATGTATCTACTGGTACCAGAAGGGCTCTTTAGGACTAAGTACATACAGTAGGCTACATGTGTGCACGGTAATGAGCAGGTGAAATGTCTGTCTAGCTTACATATGAGGTGTCTCAAGATTTAGGAAAATACAATTTTATTGAATATAATAAAAGTAAAAAGTCACTTGACATGCTGCTGTTTTGTGCTAAGATCTACGTAAGTGCTGACAACACCTGAACGCAACACAAGCGCCGCACCAAATGAGTACCGCGCTGCGCTGCTGTGCAAGCAGCGTGTTTGTCTGTGCGTAACAGCAGTCTGTTGATGGTTATTTTCACACTGTCCATAACAATAACTTTGTCAGCTGACAAACTGCACCAGGCTTGGGTCAGGTTTAGTCAGGAAAACGCAGCCGAGCCACTCTAGCGTGCTCGCCTGTGTGTATGGCGGAACTCCGCCGTGCGCGATACAGAGAGCAGAGCAGAATTGTTAAGGCGTGACCATGTAGAGACAGAAATGACACAATGACATAACATGATAAATAGTAGGGGAGACCGGGGCATATTGTCACACTTTTTACACTCATATATATATATCTTGGAATCAAAACATCATATAAAAAAAAAATATGTACCAGATGAAAGACCAAAGTCTCAGGTATATATTTTGTATTCATGTCATTTTCATATCTTGTGTCAGTGCAGAGTTATAAGCAATCTAATGGAGATTGTCACCATGTGACAAGTTGCCCCACCAATGGGTAAGTTGTCACACTATGTGGGGTAAGATGTCACACTGGATTTTGCAACCAATAAAATAAGGACAAAATTATTGTTGTTATTTTTTTTAATTCAAAGTGAATAAATGACAATAATTCACTTTTATTACTCATGAAATAACATGAAACATGAAATAACATGAAATATTATGCAACATGCATTACGAAACTGACACTTAAACTGGTCCTGGAACAAAAGAAAATCTCACTAGTCAGACTCCTCATCTGAGTTCCAGTTTTGGCATAGCTTATGTAGATTGAATTGCCTGCCATGCATCTTATGAAATAACATGAAATAAAATGAAATATTATGAAACATGCATTATGAAACTGTCATTTAAACTGGTCCTGGGACAAAACAAAACCTCAAACAAAACCTCAGCTCACTAGTCAGACTCCTCATCTGAGTTGCAGTTTTGGCATAGGCATAATTGCCAGGGGTGCATTCTTCATGTGCCCATCCTTTGCATATCATGCACTGCACCCATGTTTCTACTGGGCGGCTGTTTCCAAATGGCTCTATGCAGACCAGGCACAGGGACTCATCTTCTTCCAATGAGGAGTCATCTGGAGTTTTTCTTTTTGTATCTGCCCTCTGTTTCTTCCCTGTGCTTTGCTTCTTTGGCATTTTAGATTTGGTTGCCTTGCCTTTCTTTTTGAACAGTCTTTTCTTCCCTTTTGCCTGCCTTTCAGCTTCAAGTGCCTCCTTCACAGGTGTGTCAGTGAGAATAGAAGTTTTTCTCTTCTTTTTCTGCTGGGTAACTTTTTTTCTTGGACCAGCTTTTGGGTAAGGCCTAATATCCTCTGGAGTAAATGTGTTGGTGGAGGAGGCTGGGTTACTAGGGCCTGGAATAGCTTCTTGGTTGGTGCCTGGGTCCCCAGATAGCAAAATACAGTGATTCAACATTGAATTTTGGTGAAATTGGTTATTTTTGGTTTAAGTTGATAAATCTATGTTTATTCAATATTTAATTAGAGCTACCACTTCAACATTTGAAAAAATGTTGTTGAATCAGCATTGTATAGATGCTGGGTTTTCAATGTTGAAATGTCAACATTAAATAGACATGGTTTCAATGTATGACATGCTGTGGCTGTGCACCTGTGCCCCCGCCCACGAGACTTGCTCACTCCTGAGACCAAACCAGTTCAAACCAGTCAACAGTTGGCAGCGGTCGGCAGCTTTTAGCGGCTTTTACTACCTTCGAGTGACAAAAGAAGACAAATTGGTAAGTCCTAATGAGAACATAATGTATTTTCACCTGGAAATTCCAGCATGTCAACTTTGTGAATTATTACCGTGAGGTTGTAGCTTATTAGCGTCGTTAGCATTAGCTAGCGCTAGCATTCTAGATAATGCTAGCTAACGCTAGTGTGTCCATGTGCTACGCTGAGGGTTCAGGGTTTCCCCCAGTGTATTAGGGCCACCAGGCTTTACTTGCCCCCTGCCAGGCTAAGGAGCTGTTTACTATATAGTGCACTACATGGGGAACGACTGAACGAGATTTCGGACACTAACTGAAATTTTCTGAACATCGTTGCGTCAGACGCGCCGAGCATCATGTAAACAAACCGGCGCTTCGAGGATGACCGAACTGTATGGTGGGCGCTTCGAGGATGACCGAACTGTATGGTGGTTGTACTTTTTGTCAACAAATTGTTGAAATGTCAATGGTGTGGACGTTTGGTTTTGTCAGCTACAGTTGTGTGTCAGCATTGGAAGCTGTAATAGCCCACGATAGTGCACGAGCTACAAGCTACCTGGCTCGTGCGGGCTAAATGGCTATTGTTAGCTCGTGAGCTAACGTTACCGACTAGCATGCTATTCGTTTCTTTTCTCTTTGCGGTTGTTGTTCTTCTTCTCCTCTGGCAAAAGACGACCGCATTGCATTGTGGTATACAGGAGTATGTAGGGTACATCGTTTGTTCACTCACATTTGCTGTGCATTGTGGGTATTTTATAGTCCACTATATAGTGAATGAAATTAACAGCGGAGAATTCGAACAACACTACAAAATGGCGAACACACTATATAGTGCACTATATCCGTGATAGGGTGCGATTTCGAACCCTAATCGGCTCCGTTGCCGTGCCGGAGCGGAGACGCAACCAACACGCATCTGGTGGAAATTGGGGGTAAGCCAGCCGCTGTAGCTTGCCTGTTAGCTGTTAGCACAGAGCTCAGAGCTTCTGTGAGCCCACATGCTTTCACCACATGTGAAAATGATCCAGCGTTTGGTTCCCGTTTACACACGTTTGTTTTTTTACTTGGCATAGTTGTCCAAACAGTAGATCAGTGGGTGTCATGTGTTCCCATGGCAACTAACCGGAAGCAGACGCAGACAAATCTCTGAGAGAAAAATGCCTAAATAACGCCTACTTCAGACAGTTGTCTTTCGGGTTTAGTGCAAACTGTTCATATTATTATCATTATTATTATTAATTAATTAATTTATTAATTTATTTTTGTGGTTGGTTGACAGCATTTCAAGAGAATAGCTGGTGTTAAAATATGTTACATAAAATGTCTTATAATAATACATGATTATGGTAATATTTTACAATTTTCAGTTAACTTTAAACATTAGGCAAGGCTTTATGGAACCATTCTACTACTCCATTAATGAATCTGTTACTGATATGTAGGGCCTTGCCATGGGGATTTATATATTTTGAGGGGATATATAATGATATATGCATATAAAAAACACACTTGGGCACTGGTGGGCCACCACTGGGCCACTGGGGTCACCCTACCACCGGGCCTAACAAGTTTTCTGGGGGAAACCCTGCGGGTTAGTGTTATCTCATAGCGCGGTGAATGTGCAGGTCACAACTCCTCCACCACAGCGTTTGGGAGTTGTTGGATTGTGTATTTGCTGAGTTTGATGAGGGAAACCAAAAAACACCAGCCACCATAGAAGTGGCTGAGCAGCTAGCGGCTCCGCTACGCTCACCTGGAAACATCTAATGCTTTGATTTCCTCTATTTTCAGGGTTGTGATAACACTACAAGTCGAGAGGATTCACAGCAATACAGAAGGCCAAGTAATAATTGCAATCACAGTAGCACCACCTCTCTTTTCTCAAGATGACCTCTTATTGGGCTAAAAGACGTAGAGTCAGCAAAATTGTAAGGAGCATAGAGAAAGATATTCTTGAGGAATATGAGGAAACTCTTGATAATCAAAGGGAGAATGAGCACCCATGTGGGAATAGGGAACCACCCTTCAGAATCTCACACATTTCCCAACAAGATGCACCACCAGCTTCCAATGTACACATGGAAAGGGATCATGTGGATAGTAGTGTAGCTGAGAATAGTGAAGTTGAATCAGATCACGTACAAATGGAAAATGATCATACAGATGGTAGTGAACCTGACAATGATGAAGTTAACTCAGATTCTGATTCTGACCGTGATGATGAGCATCCACCTAGTCAGGATCTGCTCATAAGGAGTTTAAGATATTGGGCAACATCCTACTCAATCAGTGTGGTTGCTCTGTCCGCTCTGCTGTCCGTCTTAAGACTATTTCACCCTAGACTCCCAAAAGATGGAAGAACCCTGCTTGGAACACAATCTCATGTTGAAACCACTAAAATGCAAGGTGGCGAGTACTATCATTTTGGATTGATGCAAGGAATACTTTCACAATTGAAATGTTTAAATTTACCAGTGAACCTCAGAACTCTTACTTTACAGGTCAACATAGATGGTCTCCCCCTCTTTAAGAGTTCAAGACTTCAGTTCTGGCCTATACTTGCAATTCTAAGATGTGATTACACTAAGTCCCCTTTTATTGTTGGTATCTTTTGTGGTTTAAGCAAGCCAAAGTGTATTGTTGAGTATCTACAGCAATTTGTTAGTGACCTTAAAAATGTACTGGCTAATGGCATTGTTCATAATGGTAAACGATTTAATGTACTGGTTTCCTCATTTGTGTGTGATGCTCCAGCCAAAGCCTTCGTCAAAAATATAAAGTCACATAATGGATACTCAGGATGTGACAAGTGTCATCAAGAGGGTGTATGGAGGAACAAAATGACATATCCTGATACAAATGTCAGGCTCAGGACAGATGCAAGTTATTGTGAGATGACTGATGAGGAACATCACTTGAAACAAACACTCAGTCCTTTAACAGGGATAGTAAATATGGTTTCTTCATTCGCAATTGATTACATGCACCTATGTTGTCTTGGGGTGATGAGAAAACTGTTGAATATTTGGTCAAAGGGCAAACTAGCCACTCGGCTTCCTTCACAAGCTGTTAACAGTATATCAAATAAACTGCTAGGGTTACATTCCCACACCCCGTGTGAATTCAATCGCAAGCCAAGAGGTTTGAATGAGCTAGATCGTTGGAAGGCCACTGAGCTCCGGTCCTTCATGTTGTACTGGGGTCCTGTAGTGCTGAAGGATTGCCTTCCCAGTGAGTTTTATGACAACTTCATGTTGTTTTCAGTGGCCATGTATTTGTTGTTGTCTCCTGGAATTTCTGGTGATATGGTTGAATTTGCACATAGATTGATGATTTCCTTTGTGGAACACTTTGGACAGTTGTATGGCAGGGATGAGATTGTGTACAATGTACACCAGCTTATTCACTTAGCCGATGAATACAAACAATTTGGACCTTTGGATAATGTTTCAGGATTCCCCTTTGAGAATTATCTTGGACAAGTAAAGCATCTTTTACGCAAGCCACACCAACCTCTACAACAGGTGGTCAAAAGATTGTCAGAAATGCCACATGTCGAGGTTCCGTTACCATCAGATGAACCAGTCTTACAGAAAATCCATACTGATGGTCCACTTCCTCAATATTTCAGTGTTTCTCTACAGTACACAAAGGTCTCCTGTAGTCGTTTTACCTTGTCCAGAAAGCAGGGGGATAATTGTATTGAGTTGGGAGATGGAATTGCAGTAGTCCAGAATGTAGTCCAGGAAGAAAATGAGGTCTATGTGATATACAAAAGGTTCAGACACCAAGAATCATATTACACTTATCCCTGTGAGTCCTCATGCATAGGTACATACAAGGTTAAGGAGTTATGTGATGATATTGGGGTTGGGAAACTGAGTTGTATCAAACGTAAATGTGTTCTGTATCCAGAATCAGAGGGAAATGGCCTCATCGCTATTCCAATTGCTCATATGCAGTAGCCTACCGCTCATATTGCTGGGCATGTTAATGGCATTTTATGATTTTTATTATTTATATGTAAATGTAATTACAATCTGAATATTAGATTACATTTATTGTACACAGGATGGAAAGTGAGGTGGTGCTGTGGGCCGTTGTACTATTTCCAAACGGCGGAACTGCAACAGTTCTTGCCAGCTGGTTCAATCCTAAGGAAGGAACATTGTTATGGCCCCCAAAAAACATAAATTATATGAAGGCCCTCAAAGAAAACATGCCACCCCATGAAGGATGGACCACATATGAGGATGTCAGGCTCTTAATTAATTGTGGTAGGTAGTCACTGCATCACCATTATCTGATATGAATTGAAATTTATCTGAATTAAAATCTGATTGCCATTTTCAAAACCTTTTCTTAATTAGTAATCATACTTCTTAAAAATGTAATACTGTATGTTCTACTTATTCTTTTGCAGACTCATTAGAAAAGGCCAAACAGTATGAAGAAAAGTATGTGAATACTGGATGTCCAACCACTGATTTGGAATCGGAGGAGGAAGCAGAGGAACGTCGGAAAAGAAGAACAAGGTACAGTGGAATTCCTCAGCCAAATGTGTTTGGTGCATTCAGGGTTTCCCCCAGTGTATTATAAGCCTGGCGGGCCGCCAGGCTTTACCTGCCCTTCCGCCAGGCTAAGCATTGTTTATTTTTTTAATAAACTTTTCGCACTCCATCAACACATGATCAGGTGTCTTTTTCATCACCTGGCAACGTCACAACTTCGTTTAGCATAGTCGCGCATAACTGGATATGTCACGGACGTCATGCTCATCAAACCGCTGCTTCACCAGCTGACCGAGAGGTCTGCACCGAGCCGACCGCGTTGCCGTTAACGAGAACAGAGCCGCAGCTTCACAAGGCTTAGCCAGTCGCTATAGCATGGCTGCTAGTTGTTAGCACAGAGCTCAGAGCTTCTGTGAGCTAAGATGCTTTCACCACACTTGAAAATGATCTATCATTTGATTTTTCAGCTCGTAAGGCTCGCGTTTGTTTTCGCTCAGGTCCAAACAGTAGATCAGTGAGTGTCACGTTGTCATGGCAACTGACCGGAAAAAGACGCGTGTCTCAGAGAGAGAGAGAGAGAGCCTAAATAAGGCTACACCAGACAGTTGTCCTTAAGTTTTTAGTGCAAACAGTTGTCATTATTATAATTAAAATACACACACACACACAGTTACACAGAGACAGTTACACAGAGTGAGAGGGAGACACACACACAGTTACACAGCGTGAGAGGGAGGTGCACACACAGTTACACAGAGTGAGAGGGAGGTGCACACACACAGTTACACAGAGACAGTTACACAGAGTGAGACGGAGATACACACACAGAGTTACACAGAGACAGTTACACAGAGTGAGAGGGAGATACACACACACAGTTACACAGCGAGTTGGATGTTTCTCCTGTGATAGACTAGTCATGTCTATGTGTACTTGTACATTAAGCTAACTCATTCTGCAAAAACAAGCAATAGGCTCATGACCTGTGAACTTTGTCTCTCAAGGCTTGCTCAACTTAATTGAATTATTCTTACAATTGTTTCAATTGCTGGGAATGTTAAATATTTAAATTTTATTTTCAAGGCCAAATCCTGTGTATTTGGAGTTGGATGGAGAGCCAGAAACAATAAACGTGAAGAGAAAATTTGCAAAGCCACCAGCTGTTCGTTTTCCAGGTACAGGGATAACACTGTCAGTTATGGCACTAACTGCTACGCCTACTGTACTCATTTCTCGTGTTTAATTTCACTTATTTGTTAATACAGTGCCAGAATCCAGCAAGTGCCCCTCAGATGCAAGCAGTGGTATGTCATTACTTATTAAAATGGTAGAGACAGAATTTTGCATGTAAGCTTTAATTTAAAAGCATTTAGTTCCTGTGTCAGTGCATACAAGTAGTGTTGGGCAAGTTACCTTAAATTAGTAACTTAGTTACAGTTACTAGTTACTTCTTTCAAAAGTAACTCAGTTACATTAAGTTACTCGTAACTTTCAAAGTAACTAGTTACTTGGGAAAGTAACTTGACTGGATGGCCAAGGAGACTGCCAGAAATCTGGCTTTCTTACATATATTCTACAAGCACGATGCGCCACCTAGTGACCTGAACCTGCTATAGCAGTGTAGTAGTGTAAGTGCAAACAAATTAAATATTTTTATTGTTTCCAACTGTTTCCAACCATCTACAAATGCAAACACATTATTTTGGGGTTGATGCGGCATCGTGTTCAACAAAACAACTGTAAAATTTGGTCATTGTACCCAGTATCACAACATAGATTGGTTGAATTAAAAACATTTAACAGTTAAATCAGTAGGGAGGAGCGGGGTAGAAATGCAATGCGATGGACTCAGAATCCATGTAAGTCTGACATGTATAAATCTGTCAACATGTAACCACATGATGTCTGACCTCACAGAGCTGCAAAAACCATGAGGATACATCTTACTTTGACCAAGTTACATGCAAGAACCTGTTTACAGTGACCACTAGTAAATTCACTCCAGCGGCGGGGTTGACCAGCTCTGGTCAGAACAGATCGCTGCTGCAGCCTGTTGTCCTTTTACTCACCGTGACAGAGAGCAGTGACTCGCTACACTTACAGGTAAACCCGACTTTCTCCTCTCCTGAAAAACTCTGACGTGAAACTTTACGATGCGTTAGAGGACCAATTCATAGGTTTAATCATAACTGACACAAATGGCAGACGCAACTGATCGGACCCAAAAACAAAATCACTGCTGGAGTGCATTTACTATCCGTCACTGAAAACAGGTTCTTAGGTCATACATGATGTAGTTACATGTTGACAGATGGATACCACCGCGGCACGACCGTGAAGTAACGAGTAACAAGTTATGGTTTTTGACAAAGTAATTAGTTACAGCACTCGTTACCGCAAAAAGTAATGCAGTTATTGTAACGCGTTACTCCCAACACTGCATATAAGCATTCCAGTCATGTGATACGTGTTCAAAAGTTACAGCATCCACCATTCATGCCTTGTATTCCCTTCTTTTAGCCTCTGCAGGAAGCTACGCAAAGGATCTGTCATTTCCCCAGGCTAATAATAGTAAGTGAACCACATCACACTACTATGTTGGGATGGGCATTAAAGCTTGTTTCCTATGTAAATGTAATTTGTCCAAGTTACAACATTCATAGTTCCTGTTTTGTGTTCTTTCATTTTAGGCTTTTGTGGAAGCTATTTGGCAGAGTTAAGCCTGATTTATGGTCGTGCGTTGAATCGACGACGTCGCTACGTTGTAGGGTACGGGGCTACGCAGAGGGCTCGCCGTAGCCCCCGGCGTAGCCTGACGTGCACCTCCCCAAAAATGTAACTACGCGTCGAGGCGACGCAGACCCAGCGCAGACCGGCACGGCTGTGATTGGTTTGCTTGGTAGCAACGCATTTCCGGTTCCGTATTTCCACCGCCATCCCCGCCGTCTTTAAACATCTTTTATTGCCATGTTGATGTTGTTAAGGCTCATTATATATATGCCATTATGTTCAACGTTCATACACGTACAACGTTCAATACGGATACGGCCGGAGCCGTCTGTCCGTGCTCCGTGTTCATTTCTCTGTGACCGAAAAAGCCGGAAGCTAAACGAAGAATCAACTAGAGACGACGATAACCACTCAGCAAAGGAACGAAGCCTCCTACTGCTCTGGCGGTGAATTGCACCGCGACGAAACGGAGTGACGGAGAAGTTCGAAGGGTTCACGACGGCGTCACGGCAACCACGTAGTGACGTCGTCGACTCAACGCACGACCATAAATCAAGCTTTAGAGTCCATGGACATCTGTAATAATGGTAAGTAGACTAATAGGCTATATGTATGTGATTCTCTCAGCTACTCATATTTTCTCCAGTTCATTAGGAGGCAGTGGTGCCTCAATGGGAGATTACTGGTCCTGACGTACTGGAGACCATGCACTGACTGGAAATGTTAATTAGATGGGTGGGAGTGTTAAGTGCATATAGCTTATTCAGTGTCTCACTGTTTTGCTAGAACCTGTAGCCTTATTTTGTTGATTCTGTCTGTATTTCTCTAGGAATGCCAATGTATAACTCAAGCCCCTACCACACTGTGCCATCACAGCAAGCAAGGAATGGTATGTATTACTTAACTTAAATGGTTTTTGTTTTTTGTGCAAAATTCTGCAATTCATGGGGCGTCGGTGGCTTAGAGGATAGAGCAGGCGCCCCATGTACAAGGCTGTTGCCACAGTGGCCCGGGTTCGACTCCAGCCTCTGGCCCTTTGCTGCATGTCCTTCCCTCTCTCTCCCCCCTTCACGCTTAAGCTGTCCTATCAATTAAAGACTAAAACACCCAAAAAATATCTTTAAAAAAAAAAAAAAAAAAAGCTGCAATTCATGTTCATGTCCACAAATAATGATGTGTGTCCTTTCTTTTAGATTTCAGTGTCAGCTATGCACATGGCTCCAGATCAGCTGAGTTCAGGTCATCTGGCCTAGGTAAAGATACCTATATTCCCATTGTAACTGAGTACACTTGTCACAAGTCAGCTACTAATAGTCAAGTCAAAGTGTTCCTGTTCCCGATTTCCCAATATCACCAAATTTTATGTCTCAAAGGACTGGACATAAAATAATGAGATGATTGCTATCTTCTTTCACCCCTGTTCAACTGCAATGCAATTACACATCTAGCAGTCATAAAATACACAATGACCTAATGTAAATGCTGATGCTATGTTGTTGTGATGTGGTCTCGTATTTTAAAGGTTCAGCTCCAGAAACACCACGTCGAAGATTCCACGGAGGGGAGTCCAGCCAAGTGTTGAAAGGCAAGTATCATTTTCTGATCAACCTCTTACCCTTTATTTATCAATGTACTGTTGTGTTTATGTTTTATATTGTAACTTTTGCTTGCTGCCTTTTTGGCCAAAGCTCCCTTATAAAGAGATTCCAATCTCAACAAGACTCACCTGATTAAAATCGTACAGAAATGGCCGTTTCCCTGTCTCCTCTGCCGACTTTACCTGAGTGAGAGCGCGACTTTACACGAGTAAAGAAAACAAATTTGATTGGACGTTATGTTTGAGGCGGGACACTGAGTGTTTCGAAGGAATTTGATTAGATGTTGTCCAGCTCGTGGCTCGCTCGGTAGCAGTTCGATTGGCTGATTTACACAAAAGTAGAATTTTGTAAAAACTTTGCTTTACATCATCTGATAGGTGAGTGATTACACTAATGTTTAGACCCATAGCGGAATAAAATCATTTTTCCATTTCTGTACGACTTTAAATAAAATAAAATAAACCTTATTGATGCCCTCTGAATTGAGAAACACATCTCTTGTGACTTTCCCAGGTTTTTTTGTGTAATTTGTCATGGTGTTTAGGCCTAAAATGTGAAGCACTTAATGGTTACAAGAAGTAAGGAGTGCAAATACTCAGCGAGTTGCTTAGTATAATTCTAAATGATAGAAAGTTGAATCTGCCCTTGAAATTTAATGTAAAATCAATTGTTTTTATTTCAGACATTGCTGCCAATAAAAACACCACGATGCTTACAGAGCTACTCATGGAGGTGAAGCAAATGTCACGGGACATCCAGTTTTTAAAGACTGAAATCACAGACCTTAGATCCACCTTGAATAGTCGTGGGGCTGAACCTGACTCACAGAGAGAAGAGAATTTCCCCATCGTGCTGCCGCTCACCAATAAAGAGCAGTTTGACGAGGCTGAAGCTGCACTTAAAGAGGAAACAGTCCGTCGAAAGATGGTGAATAATTTTTACACTAAACTTTTTCTCTATAATCTGTCGAGGCTTCAATCTTTTCTGCAGGCATAGGTATCCTGTGGATCTTTAAAAAGTTTTATAAAGACCTTCAATTTATTGTTTGAAATCAAAGGGCTTGTAATGTCTGTAGGAGTTGAGGGATTAAATCTGTTTCTCACTTGGTTGTGTGTTTGCCAGAACAATATTTTGAAAATGGCCGATCTAAATGCTCAGAACGATACGGGATAATATTTCTTAGTTAGTTAATAATTGTCTATTTTTTTAGCCAATGATTGTCAATTTGTTTGATGGCATTGTTTGTTGTTTGGTTTTGACACAGTAATGGTCTTATTTTTTCTTTAGATGAAATAAAAAGGGCTTAAAATTCATTAAATTTGTAATTAAAAAATGAGCTGATACCTTGTCCATTTGACATGGTACACTTTACACTTGCACACCAACCATTTCTCCATTATCTGTTCAGATTACCCGCCTGGCATTAGTCGAAGGGACCAACTCAGACATGATGATCCGGCGAATGCTATCCTCTACCATGACAAACAGTCTAGCCTGCCTCTTCAACTGGGCGGGAAAAGGACAGAAGAGGGCCTTCAAAGACACGCTACTGCAGGACTGCATGTTTGGTGAGCCTACATCTCAACAAACTAGATTTACTACTTTGCAATGGATTTGGCAAATACTGAAGTTAATTTATATGTATTTTTAATTTGATTAGCATATTTAATCAAGATTGGATGCATTTTCTTCACCATGAAACATAATCTACATAGATAAATGAGTCATTCCATGGTGAGGAAGATGCATCCATCCTTAAGGCTGAGTCTAGTACAGTAAAAACTACACTGCCCCTCTGTCTCTCTCTCTCTGTCTCTCTCTCTCTCTCTGTCTCTCTCTCTCTCTCTCTCTCAAATAGATAGATAGATAGATAGATAGATAGATAGATAGATAGATAGATAGATAGATAGATAGATAGATAGACACACACCTTTATAACAAGTCTTTTTTTTTGTAGCGGCTGTTCGTCAATTTGACCGCAAGTTGCTGGAATTCCCATACAGCGAGACTGTGAAGAAGTGGCTACGCTATGCACCAGAGAGGAGTGGCGGAGTACCAAGGAAAGAAAAGAATTAGTTGTTTTCCTGTCTGTTTTGTTCATGTTGAACTGGATCCTATAGTTCCAGGATTACCTGTTGAGCTGCAGTGAAAGTATAGTAACACAAAGAGGGACTATAAAAACTGTTACCTTGAAAAATATTTGGCTTATTTAGCCCATGTCAATTTTTATTTTGCCACTGGACTATTGCTTTTATCTGTTTTGTTTGCCATTTCTCACAAATGTCTCACAATTTCAGAGAGCCCAGTATTTGTAGCTGTTTGTTGAGGCAGCAAAATGACGTTCAAATTAGTACTAAATAAATAGTAATAAATAGAATGGTCTCTTCTTTTTGTTCATAGAGAATGCATTAAAGTAGCGGTTCTCAACCTGACGTTCAGCACGCCAAATGTGGCCACAGAGAGGTGACAGTTGCAAGTGTGGGGTCCCCCAAAAAATGTCCTGATATAAAAAGGTTGAGAACCACTGCCGTAAATCATACTTAAGGGCCCATTTCAGCACATTTCAGCCTTCATCTGTATGTTTTTAATATACCTCATTCATGCCAAAACACTTTACTTTTTTGGTTGTTGTTAGTTCTGTAGGGGTTGCTCTAAACTTGTCTACCAGTGAAATCAAGCTCATTAATTCTAATAACTGCCATATGTTTGAACGGCATTCATGTCACTGGTACACAGGTTTTGAGCAACCAGAACTATATAACACCCAAAAGAGTAAAGTGATTATTTTGGCCTTGCATGAAGCATATTTAAACCTACAGATGAAGGCTGAAAAGTGCTGTAATGGTCCTTTAATAATAACATTGTTGCAATGTAGAATCAATGTAATTTCAATGCATTTATAAATGAATCAATATTGATTCTATGTTCAGATTAATTGACAATTCTACATTGTTTCAATATTGAAAATGATGTAGTTGAATAAATATTGAATCAATGTTTAGACTGATTGAAAATTCAACATTATTTCAATGTTGATCATAACGAGCGCATTCAATGTTACTTTCAATGTCTGACATCAATGTTGATTCAATTTTAAGCCATGACCATATCTCAATGTTGATTCAATGGATTTTTGCTTTCTGGGTCTGGAGTAGCTGGGCCAGTGCTGGGTTCAGGAATGGCTGGGTTGGTGCTGGGGCCTGGAATGGCTGGGTTGGTGCTGGATGGGTCAGTGCTGGGGCCTGGAATGGCTGGGTTGGTGCTGAATGGATCAGTGTTGGGGCCTGGAGAAGATGGTTCAGTTTCGTAGCCTGGAATGGCTGGGTTAGTGCTTGGGCTTGGTAGAGCTGGGTCCTGGTAGGGGCGATCTGAGACGTAAGATGTCAGTGACCCCACCTGCTTGAAGCCACGCCTGGCTACCAATCGGTCTGGTTTCTGTACCGTTGTCACTCCAGTTTCATCCATGTTCCAGATATCTCCTGGTCCCAGGGAATGTCTGGTTAACACTTTCTCCAGATTGTCAAAAAAAGACTTCACATTCTCCTTGTTAAAGGCACTAGCTCTGGCAAGGCTAGTTGCCTCTGGTTTTCTAAGAGAAAGTGAGGGGTGCCGCTTTAGGAAGCCTGTAAACCATTCGGCGCTGGCTTTTTCTTTGTCTGACCAAGCCTCTGGAAATTTCAGGCCCTTTGCCACTGCAAATTCATATGCCAGCTTTCTCACCTCTGATGGAGACAAACCAAAATATATGTCAGAGGATCTCTTGATATAGTTCTCAAGCTGCAGTTCCATCTCTGTGCTGAAAACCTGCCGTGGTGATTTGTACCCAACCACTGTAGTTGGGATAGCTGTCTGACCCTGAATTTCAGCTGGTGTGAATGTTTTACAGTACCGCACCAAAGTACGGTAGTTGACATTAAAGTCCTTCGCCGTACTCCTGATGGACTTGTGACCTAGGGTCACCTGCCTGACTGCCCTCAGCATCACGTCAGGTGCTGCACTGCCATGCTCTGTTTTTCTTTTATAACTCCTGACCATCTTCTCACTTTCTCCTCTCTTTTAAACCACTCTTTTTCTGTAAAAATAAAGTAAAATTTTCATTAGGATGTGTTGATTTAAATTATTTTTGAAAGTTATTATTCTGGGGCAAGTTGTCACATGTGACAACTTACCCCCAAAGGACTGTGACAAGTTGCCCCAAACGGCCATGTTTGCTAATGCTAGCTCTATCTTAAAGTTAGGTTAAATTGGAACAATGACTGAGGTATGACTAGATGCCTTAATATCTACTTTAACAAGTCCACATGTATAACTGCTAGGATTTTTATCTGAACGAAGCTTATTTAAAAAAATATAGAGTTAATATTTTTTACTTTGGGTGGTGGAAAATGGTTAATTGGTGCTCATCTCAACTTACAATGTGTTGTCCTCTTCTCACTCAGTCCATGTGACCTGCCCATGCATAGGAAGAAAACTAGTATTCCACTTTTTAGTTGCGCCCTCTGGTGGAGAAGATAATTGCAGTGTGACAACTTACCCGTGTGACAACTAGCCCCGGTCTCCCCTATATTGTTCTGTTATTATATGAAGCGTCCGTCACGCAAAGTAATATAACTTTAGTTTATGAAGAGGTAAGACAGAGCCCTCTCCTCTCCTCTTATTTACTCGCAAGTGTGTGAATTGACCTGGATAACAGTTAAATCAGCAGCAGCGGTCATATTTCAGCAGCGGCAGTGCACCGCTGCTAGTTGCATATAGGGGAAACACTGCACGGCATGCTGTTTACTCTCAGTATCCAATAGCTGGCAGTCAAGCTAACACAAGCTAATCATTCAAATGCAGTTCAATTGTCCATTTCTGTTGCACATTCACCCACACTCATTTGGATATCAGGCTATAACGGACACCTAAACAACATGTGGAACAGAAATGCAACACCAGCAACTGTTTTTAGACCCTCACCACTCAGCTCTTATTGGCCAGCTGAGTTGGAGAACACTATACTATTGGTGGAACTACCCATGTGCTTCGCTGAAAATCAGAAGATGATTCGCTAAATGCTAATTTCTGCCAAGTTGTTGCCAAAAATAAAAAATAAAAAAAATACTAGAAATGTCCGTCAAGCTGGAAATGCAGTAATACTTGCTAAAAGGACAAGTGAAAATAACTTGAGCAATATCATGAGCTCACACACACACGCTCTCACATGATTTCATGTACACGCTCACACACAACATGCACACGCGCACTACAGCGCTGTACTTGCCTTCAGCTGGAAAATCATGGGCATAGGGGCACTGGCTGTTGCTGGGCGAAACCAGTGGTTGGAACTGAGCGGAAACTGAGAATAGAAGAGTTAACCATGTTGACATATGAATCAGTAACACTTGGCAAAAGGACAAGTGAAAATGACTTAGATATACAGTATAAACATCACTCCCTCTCGTGATATTGCTTAAAGGGGCAAAAAGCGAAATCTTGCTGTTGTGCACTGCCTGTAGACCAAAACAAAGTGTGTCATGAGCCACTCCTCCCTCTACCTCTGCTCTCCACCCCTCACACTTGCGTCATCTAGCAGTTCGGTCTCTGCTGTGTTTAACTATTCCACTGCCTACTTCAATGATGATGGTACCTGTAATAAATGTAATATATTTGCTGAGATGGAGGCAAGGCTCAGTGACTAGAGGAGCTGGTAGAAGCGCTCCATAGCTGTTAAGTTACTCCAGTAGCCGGTGGCAGCCGACTCGGCTAGAGCCATCGCTGGATCACGGCTAGTGCTAACACCGGGAGCTAACGCTAACGTTCCTCCTCTTCTCCGTGAGTGAGCGCGATGTTTTAGCCTTTACCCTGTCCGCTCAAGCTCCAAACACTAACCCATCCCAGTGTTTCCTCCACAGCCTCCACTTCACCTAGCTTCCCTCACCTGCCCGAGAAACCCGCTGCTTCTTCCCACTTTAACCTGAATAACAAACCAGGGCTCAGTGCTCCGGTTGGATCCAAACAGAGAGCCGGGGCTAGTTGGGAAGCTAGCGGAGGCTAACCGGCTGTGCTTCCCTCAGGTCATGTTGCGGCTAACGCCTCGCCAGCCGCTCCCAGTTAGCTCCGGATTGTTATTCAGGTTAAAGTGGGAGAGGCAGTGGATCTGTGGGGCAGCTGAGTGAAGTGGAGCCTGAGGAGGAAGCAGTTTCGTTCCGCTCTGTGCCATTTCATTTCGAAAATATGCGCTGCCATTGCTCACTGGCTGTAGCCTTTTATAGGGAGGGAGGGCCAAGGGCTCCGAGAGGGAGGGGGTGGGTGGGGATTCACATGAACATACATGAACGCACAGCCGGACCAGCTTGTAAACAATGGGTGGGAGATCAACACAGAAAGAGGGTGCGTGAGGTCATGCTATACTCCAGATGAAATTACACCTGTGGTTCTTCACATAGCAATTTTTTCCAATTTTTTTCATACCAATTCCTTCAATCTAGAAATAATGAATTTCACTTATTGCTCCTTTAAGTTCAGTTCATAACATTATGACAACACAGCATCCAGTTGCAAATGGCTAATGTTAGCCTACTGTAGCATTGCCTCTGAAACATTAACGCTATCTTGTGCGTTTCCACCTACTAGTAACATTAACGCTACTATCTAACATTAGCACTGTAGCCTTATTCTAAAACTCATCAGTCATCACTGACTCCGGTTGAGCTTTAAAACTCTAGGGTTGCGTATGACTGTCTTGGTTATAACGTTACACTCGTTCTCCTCTTCCGTGTATCTAACGTTACCTTGCAAACGCCAACATCTATCATAGACGTAATGAGGACATAATGGAGGCCGTTGGAGGGAGGTGGAGTTGCAGGAGGAGGGAATTGGGACTTTGGAGGGATGCGGGAGTTGTGGATGTTCATTGCTGTGCTGTGTGAAATGCAAGAAAAGTAAGAGTTGCTTTAAAAAGAAAGAAAAAAAAACATGGCCACCATCAATCAAAAAACTTTGCAGAGGCTGGGCTAAGCAGGAAAGTGGCCATAATTTATTGATCTGTCCAATCATGATAAATCTAGGCAGAAAAGAGTCACACTTAAGTTTTTTGAAGTCAGCTGAGCATAAATTATTTAGCTTTGAGAATGACATTGATCCAGATGTAAATTTTTACAAAGATTGGAACTCTGGGTCCGAATACTACACAGAAAATCAGTTTAATGAACTCAGTCCGGATGGATTTTCAATTATAGGGGAGATCCGGGTCGATTGTAGCAGGGGGACAGTTGTAGCACGGGCCCTTATTCATGTTACACGTGTCTCTGGAATGTGAAAGTTGGAACACGCGATCGTCTTCCGGTGACAACATCCGGTATGGAGAATCACTCCATTCTGACTTGTTTTCCCGGAGTTATCAGCGAAATACTCATTTTCAAATCCATAAGTAAAATATCGACACCGAAGGTGTTTTTCCATTTTGTCAAATAGTTTCTTTATACAACACAGCAAACATATGTCATCTGTTAGACCCATCTGTAGACTTAACATGAGCAATTCATTCATTTAGCAAGCTTGCTTAGTTTTTCTGTTATCCTGCCTAAAATGCAGGGAGACAGGGGAGGGACGGTTGTAGCACAGGGCCTTAACTTGTTGATTATTCATGTTTTTTGACATTATGCTTACAGGGAATACCCAGGATCAGAGTGAGGAAGACAGCCAGGGCTCAGATAGACCCAGACCTGTATGATAGAGCCTGGCAGGCTGTGTTGGAGGGCCAGTCTATTAGGGGTGCAGCCAGATACTATAATTTGTGCAATGTTTCCCTCCTCCGTTATATTAGAAGGAGAAAACAGAATGACGGCAAAGTACCTTCCCTTTGTTACAGACCACACAACAACGTGTTCAGTGCAGAGTAGGAAGCTAGACTGATCAAATATCTTGTAGGCCTACAAGCTGCAGATATTTTCTTTGGAGTCAGTCCTAAAGAGGTGAGGCCATATAAGAATAAGAATCAGTTTGTCTGTTAGGCCTATTTATTCAGATGAGCCTACATGGCTATGAACAAAATTAATACAATAACAATAAACAAAGTTCATGGTAATAAAAAGCAATACATTAGTTACAGTTCATGGTTAATATACATTCAATAAATAAAGTTAAAAATTTAAATTCATGATATAAATAGATCTAACAGGCTAATTGAGTTCATGGTTAAAAAAAATGAGTTAAAAAACAATGTTACAGTTCATGATTTACATAAATACAATTCTAAAATGTTTAAAAAATAGGGTTAGGGTTAGGGTCCATAAGTAGGACCATATAAATATAGTTAATGTGTGGTTAAAAATGTGATTAAAAATCATCATGTGCTCTGCATCATCTTCAGGTCCATCACATTGAACAAACGTTTGACAACAGGTGACGAATGCGAACGTACCTGTTTGCTGAAAGGCTACTTTTTAGTTGACAGTCCCTTTGCCTGATGTTAATGGGCATCCTAGTATAAGTTTAAACAGCAATAAAAGTAAAACTGAGAAGTATATGCCAGAAAAATGTGTTAACTTAACTTTTTTTGCCTTTTTCGATGACTGCTACAAATGACCCGCTCCAACGCTACAATTGTCCCTCATGTGCGGGGCGAATGTATCACTGCGCACCTTCCACTTTCAGCCTGATCACGCTCGAGATATTAATCCGCGGAACTTCGCTGCTGTTTGTATTGACGGAGGACACATCTAGGTTGCTTGCATACAAATATTGGCAAGCTGAGTTGTTATTTTTTATGTAGAATGGTGGAAAAACTAGAAAAAAAAAAAGTGCTACAATCAACCTGGATCTCCCCTACACTTTAATAGTCGAAGCCTCTATGCAAATTTTGCTCAAATCAAAGAAAATGTGCAATCATTAAAACACAGTTTTCAAGTCATTGCCATCAGTGAAACTGATTTGGCTGGCAAATGAAAAGGGCTCCAATTTCATATTAGAGGGATACAGTCATTTTAGTGTAAACCGCAAAACTAAAAGGGGTGGTGGAGTGGCTTTCTTTGTACGGAAAGATTTTCAGTGTAGAGTGGTTGACAGTACAGTTGTGGATGATATCATGAAGAGTCTGACAATTGAAATTCATTCCCCTAATCTGAAAAATATTATTGTGAGTTGCATATATAGGACACCTGGCTCTTGTATTGATTCCTTTGTTAATTCCATGGTTTACATTTTAGGTAAGGTATGTGATAAGAAACAAGTTTTTGTTTGTGGTGATTTCAATATTGATTTAATGAAATGGAATGAACATAAAATGACAACAGAATTTTGTAACACAATATTCAGTTTAGGTATCTGGCCCCTAATTGACAAACCGAGTCGAATAACTAAAGACAGTGCAACACTTATAGACAATATTTTTACGAATACTCATCACCAAGTAACATGTGGTTTGCTCATAAGTGATGTCAGTGATCACCTTCCTGTTTTTGCAGTTGTGCATAATTTAATTGCTAAATGTCTAGTTGATAAAAATAAACTTCCCTGCAAATTAAGGAGATTGAAAACACCAGAAAGAACTGAAGTCTTAAAGATGGATCTTAGGAACTATAACTGGGATGAGGTTTATGTTGATGATCCAGATCTAGCATAATGCATTTTTGTCTGTATTCTTAAAATTATATAATAAGCATTGTCCTATAAACATGTGTAGGGTGAAAGATCAATATGAAGGTAAACCATGGATTACAAAAGGTCTGCAAAAGGCATGTAATAAGAAAAATCAACTGTACAAAAAGTTTTTACAGCAGAGAACTAGTGATAGTGAGGAAAAATATAAGCACTATAAGAACAAACTAACTACCATTATTAGGACTCAAAAAAAGTAATACTATAGCAAAATGTTGGAGGACATCAAAAATAATATACAAAAAACTTGGAAGGTAATCAATTATATCATTCAGAATAAAAATAATAATTCAGAACTTCCTTTTTATAAATAAAGTTAATAATAAAGTGGATGATTTAAAAAATATTGTTGACGAGTTCAATAACTACTTTGTAGATGTTGGAGCTTCTTTGGTAAAACAGATTACTGTATCTGATGACAACAAAAATATGTTTAATAATTTGATCAACACCAATGTTAGTTCTATGTTTCTAAGTGGGGTACATGAAACTGATGTTATTGAAATTGTAAGAAAATTAAAAAATAAGAGATCACTTGACATTCATTCTATTGATACAGTAATTATTAAAGATGTTATTGATTATATTGTCAGACCCTTGACCTATGTTTGTAATCTGTCTTTCCAAAAAGGAATCTTTCCTAATAACATGAAGTTAGCAAAGGTGGTCCCAATTTATAAAAATGGAGATAAACACTGTATGGAAAATTACAGACCAATATCACTTTTGCCACAATTTTCTAAAATTTTAGAGAAATTGTTTGTGAAACAATTAAATTTGTTCATTCATAAAAATAAATTATTAAGTGAAAATCAATATGGATTCAGAGAAAGTAGAACTACTGCATTTGCAGTAATGCAAATGGTAGAAGAAATATCAAATGCAAATGAAAATGGTGAGTGTTCTATTGGTCTGTACATTGATCTGCAGAAGGCTTTTGATACCATAGATCACAGACAGTTACTGAAGAAATTAGAGATGTATGGAATATGAGGGCTTGTTCATTCTTGGCTGGAAAGTTATTTAGGTAATAGACACCAGTGTGTACAAATTAATGATACTAGGTCAGCACTTAGAAAGATTACATGTGGTGTACCACAAGGATCAGTGATTGGTCCAATATTGTTCATTCTTTATATCAATGACATATGTAATGTAACTGATTTTTTTACATATGTAATATTTGCAGATGATACCAATTTGTTTTGCTCTGGTAAGAATTTAAAGGAACTTCTGTGTTGTGTAGAAATGGAGCTGGAAAATTTAAAGACTTGGTTTGATGTTAATAAATTATCTTTAAATATTAAGAAAACAAAATGTATGGTTTTTGGGAATCTAAATGAAAGTGATTGTAATGTTAAATTAAAAATCTGTAATGTTGACATTGAAAAAGTTTCTGAGACTAAATTCCTTGGGGTTGTCATTGATCAAAAGCTAACACGGAAACAACACATTGAATACATTAAAGGGAAAATCTCAAAATCACTTGCAATCCTGTATAAATCCAGAAATGTATTGAATTCCAAGGCCTTGCATTTGATTTACTACTCATTGATTGTTCCCTATATATCTTACTGTGTGGAATTGTGGGGATCCACCTTTAAAACCACCATAAATTCAATAATAAAACTGCAAAAACGAGCTATACGTATCATTAATAAGGCTGATTATTATGCTCACACGGAGACACTCTTTCTAAATTCTCATGTTATGAAATTTTATGATTTGTTTTATTATAAAATAATGCAAATTATGTTCAGAGCAAAATCAAAAACGCTCCCTGACTCAATACAGAGGTTATTTTCAATTCAGGAGAGTCCGTATAATCTCAGAGGTGTTTGCAAATTTACTGTACAAAAAGCAAAAAAAGGTATGAAAAGGAGATGTGTCTCCATTATTGGAGTTAAATTCTGGAATGACGCCAACATAAATTTAAAAACATGTCATTCTTTTTTGGTTTTAAGAAAATGGTTTGTAAAGCTATTTTTGAAGCTTATAAGTATGATTAATTTGCTGTTGCTGTTTCTTTGCTTTTCTGGAGGTTGGTAGCCTAAAAAGCTCACAATATAGGATAGGCCTTTATAAGCAGTCTGCTTCTGCCTATGCCTTTTCAGTCATTATTCAACACATGATTTTGATTTTGTGATTTTGTGTGATATGTCAATACTGTGTACAATATTTGGTGTTGTCATGACTTAATAAACTACTACTAAAAGTGTTCAGTACCTGTTGCAGCACGTGTACCAACCGCTCTTTGAGCTCAATCCATAGGTGGCACCAAATAACATAAAACTGTACCTAAAAACCCAGTGGACAGAATTTCATTAACTTTGGTGCACATGGTCTGGGTCTTAATCAAGATCTCAAGTGTCATAATGATTGGTGCATCTGGGTGTGGCTTTTTTAGCATTATATGCTACATTATGTCTTTGCCCGATTTGCTGTGAGCTGGAATGGGCTAGAGAAATGTAACTTTGCGGCATGTCTGGAAATGATGTCTGAATGCTTCACATCACACACAAGAATAAGGACCACTTTAACAACAACAACATACGACAGGTGTGGCAGGGAGTCCAGCACCTCACCCACTACAAGTCCGGCAACATCATGATGGCTGAGGGAGATGCTGTGCTTGTGGAGGAGCTATACCACTTCTTTGCTCACCTCGAAGTGAAGGGACCCGAGGCAGTTGCAGCTCTGCAGCAGCTCCAGCCTCATGGTGCAGGAGCACCAGGTGAGGGCCACACTGAGGTCAGTGAACCCCGGGAAGGCCACCGGACCAGATGGAGTGACGGGGAAGTTCCTCAGAAAGTGTACAGACCAGCTCGCCGGGGTCTTCAGTAAGATCTTCAATGCATCACTGTCCCTGTCCATCATCCCACCATGCCTGAATTCGGCCACAATCGTCCTGCTGCCCAAAAAGACCATCAGCAGCCTCAATGACTACCGATCAGTTGCTCTGACACCTGTTATAATGAAGTGTTTTGAGAAACTGGTTAGACATCACATCCTGTCCTGCCTCCTTCCCACTTTTGATCCACTTCAATTTGCATACACAGCTAAGAGATCGACAGAGGACTCCATTGTCACAGTGCTTCACACCAGAATCTCCCACCTGGAACAGTAGTGGTGCTATGCTAGGCTGCTCTTCATCAACTTTAGCTCTGCCTTTAACACAATACTCCCGGACAGATTGACAGTAAAGTTACTGGACATTGTACTTCCTTTCACCACCTGCTGCTGGATCAGAAACTTTCCTTCTGACCGTGTACAGAGAGTCAGAGTGGGTCCCCATCTCTCTGCAGCCCTCAGCCTCAAAAAAGGCTCGCCACCCTCTTTCCTCCCTGAAGGACCTCTACAGTCTCTACAGACCTCTACTGCCTTGAATATAACGCGTCAAGGTTGTAACATGCACGTTTTCTCTTGATTGGTCAATGCGGGCATGATGTCATCACATCAGCATGTGACGAGAACCGTAATACATGTGCCCAGGAAATTTCAAGTCTTCTCATCCATGCTGCAGGGAGATATCCACGGAGAAGCTGGTTTTCCACAAAGTAAATAAAAATTCACTCCCACAGTATTTTTTGACGACAGAAAGCTACTGGAAACAATGAGAAGCAGCCGTGTACATTTGGTGTAAGGAGGAACAAACAGTTAACAAATCATCTGCTGAGTCCGCATTATGTGAAAAGAATACTCCGACGATTTGGGAGTTATGCCCTTTCTCTATCATTTTCATATTGAGACAGTGGTTAGCATGGCACTGTCAGTACATCTTGTGCAGAGGGATACACCGGTGAGCAACAGCTGCAGCTGGCTCTGGGACAGGTACGCTAGGTCACTCGGTAAAAGCAAACAAAGAGACAACACGGACGATATTACTCACCTGACTGAAAGCTGTCCATCAGCTCCTGCATGCCTGGGGCGTTTTTCCAGTTCATTTTTTTTTTTTTTTTCTACTTGTCTGCATTGGTCTTCATAGCTTAGCGCCACAAAAGGGTGCGAGCTTCTTGTGAAGATTGATGCACTGTTAATCTTGCAGTCAAGTATTTTATACCCATAATGCGTGGTTGTGACCGTCACCCACCCTCCCTGGAGACTAGCCTATCAGCCTTTATTGGAAAAACTTCCTAATATGAGCCAGAGAGGGCCGTGATACACCAAGATGTGTCAAGGGGAAAGTAAGGAACAAGCAAGGGGGAGGGGGCAGGTGCTTAAGTCCTGAGTTACATAGTGACAGTGCATGCGGAGGAGAAGGAGGGAAAACAAACAAACAAACAAAAAGGGATAAACAGGCAGTGTAGCTGATGTATTGTGGCCTTGAGGTGGTTGTGCTCCATGCAGATTATCAGAAATAAACATATACATGTCTACTATACCGTACCGAGAAACAGGAACAAAAGAGAAGTCTATACTGAACACCAAAAATGTGAGAGTCTTGGTGGAGGGGGAAAGCCCGACTGTAGAGAAAAGAGAGCGCAGTGTGGAAGGTTTGAGAAGCAAGTGGGCCCCTTTGAAGTGATCCCATCGGTTCTTTGTGATGCGTCACGGGGCTGAGGTATCGAACATGCATGCGTGTATTTAAACCCTCCCAATGTGTTAATGAAAACCAACACCAGGGTCCAGGGCCGGCCCTGCGGGGGAAGGGGGGCGGCCCGCCACCCCAAGACCACAGGAGCGCCCAGACCCCATGACCAGGGAGCCACAGAGGCGGCGGGACACCCCTCAGGCCCCAGGACCCGGGGCGGCAATGGCCGGCCCCCCCAGAGAGCCAGAGACACACCCCAGACAGGCGGGGCGGAGCGAAGGGGGGGGGGCCCACCCACTCCGCACCACCCGGGGTGGAAACAGCCCCCCAAGGGGGACCGGCCACGCCGCCCCCGGCCCAGGGAGCACAAGGAGACCCCGCCGCCTCCGGGCTCACAGGACGAGCAGTCCAGACGCACCCGCCCCCAGGGGAAACCGCCCGACCCCGCGACCCCACACAGAGCCAGGGAGCAGGCCCGGATTCAAGGGGGAGAAGGTGCACCTAACACATGCTTAAGACCTTGAAGTCTGATGAACCGCTGTGGTATATTGTGGTGTGAGAGATAGAGGGAATAGGGGTTACATCATTAATAGAAACAGAAACAGGTTACATATGACACAACAGTCTTTATAGACTTGTAATATTTATATATACAGGTGGCATATGATCACAGGCTGAGTGGCACTATACAGACATGTTTAGTGAGAGAATAAATGGTGACCATTTTTCTGTAAAGTATGTTAATTGATTTTTGTGGCCGGCAGAAATTTTCTCCAGCGAAATATGTTCTACAAGGAGATTCAGCCAATGGTTGATGTTGAGGGTCTGTTTATCTTTCCAATTGACTAGGATTGTTTTCTTGGCGATGGCGAGAGCTACAAGAAGAAAGTTGCAGTGGCTGTTTGGGAGGTCAATTGTCATCAGGTCACCAATTAAGCACAGGTTGGGAGATAACGGGATCCTGCAGTCCAAAATGGAGGAGAGTTTTTGAGTGACTGTTGACCAGAAGTGCTGGATGGGTGAACATAACCAGAGTGCATGAAAGTAGGTGTCTGCAGTGTTCTGAGTACACTGAGTGCATGTGTCAGATTGACTAAAGCCCATTCTATTCATCTTTTGTTGGGTGATGTGTGTTCTGTGGAGTACTTTAAATTGGATAAGTTGTATATTGGTGTGTCTTGTCATCTTAAATGTATTTTTGCATATCTGAGTCCAGAAGTCAGGGTCCGGTGAAACACCCAGCTCCTTTTCCCATTTTAAAATTGGTAAATGTATAGAGCTGGTCTTTGACAGTAATTTATAAATCTTGGAAAGGTTCTTCTTATTACTCGGAGAAAGCTTTGTAATATGTTTGGCAAATTCTGGTGGCTGCAAAGTGTCCTGAGGCGCTGGAATTCTCTTCTTGATTGTTTTTATCAGTTGTAAATATTGTAGAAAATTTCCATTTCTTATTTCAAAAGTTTGAAATAAGTTTGTGTATGTCATAAGTATATTGTCTTGGAAAAGGTGATGGAGATGAGTTACTCCCTTCAACTCCCATGTGCTAAAATGGAGAGGTCTGTTGATTGTTGATTTCAAAGTCCGGGTTGTGCCAGATTGGAGAGAGCAAGCAAGGTTCTATCTGAGAGTTTGTGATTTCTAGTGTAGCACCAGGCTGACAAGGTGGAAGCAATCATTGGGTTCTTAAAACAGTTATGACGCTTGAGTGTAGTGGTGATAAACGGGAGGTCAGAGTCAAAGTTTTATATTGTTGCAGTCCGCCTGTTCGAGCCAGGAGTTGTAGTCTTCGTTAGGATATAACCATTTCAATAGGTATTGTAGCTGGTTAGCCAAATAGTAATGTTTAAAGTTAGGAGCGTCCAAACCCCCTTCCAGTTTGTTTTTCTGAAGGGTGCTTAGGCTAATTTTTGCTGTTTTGTTCTTTGAGTAAAATTTTATAATTGCAGAATCTAATGACAGGAACCATTTCGATGTGGGAGTGAATGGAATCATGGAAAAAAAAAAGTTAATTTGGGGTAGAATTTTCATTTTAACTGTTGCTATTCGACCCAGGAGGGAGATGGGAAGATTATTCCAGCGCTTCAGGTCAGCACAGATCTTATCTAGCAGCGGGCTAAAGTTCAGGTGGACCAAGTCTGATAGTTTAGATGAAATATTTATGCCAAGATATCTTATGTTGCCCACAGGGAGAGAAAATTTTTGGTCTGCAGGATTCCAAGAGCTCTCCATTATTGGCAGTATTGTCGATTTGGACCAGTTGATGGAGTAGTCCGAGAGTTTCGAAAAATTTGTTATGAGATTAAATACTTCATGAAAAGACGATTTCGGTTCTTGTAGGTAAAGTAAAATGTCGTCGGCATATAGATTAATTTTATGCTCTGAATTGGCGGAATGGATACCTATGATCTTGCTGTTCTGACGGATTGCCATGGCCAATGGTTCGATGAATACTGCAAACAGTAGAGGCGAGAGTGGGCACCCTTGTCTGGTACCTCTCTGCAAAGTGAAGCTTTTAGATGTGATCCCATTGGTGGTGACTGTGGCCTTAGGGGAATTATATAAGGCTGATACCCACTGGATAAATGACTCAAGCCTAATCCACTCAGGGTGGCAAATAGGAAGGACCAGTTGACCTTGTCGAAGGCTTTTTCTGCATCAAGTGACAGAACAATTGCTTTGGTATTAACCCATTGTGCTTTACTTATCAAATTAAGAACTCTTCTGACGTTATTACTTGAGTGTCTGCCATTAATGAAGCCCGTTTGATCATTATGAATTATTGTTGCAATTATTTTCTCCAGTCTAGAAGCAAGTGCCTTTGAGATAATTTTGATATCACTGTTGATTAGTGATAGAGGACGGTAGCTAGAAGGAAGTGTGGGGTCTTTGTCTGGCTTTAGTAATAATTTGATTGCTGCTGTATTCATGTGAGGTCTTATACCTCCGTTCTTTTTGATCTCTGTCACTGCCCTGATGAAAAGTGGTGCTAATATTGTCCAGAAATGTTTTATAAATTCAGCAGAAAAGCCATCTGGACCCGGGGCCTTACCTGTTGGCATTTTGTCTAATGCGCTCTGCAGGTCATTAATAGTCAGGGGGGCATCTAAATATTTCTGTGTTCCATGGATAATTGAGGTAAATTTAGGTTGTCGAGAAAAGCCTGAATATCTTCTGGGTTTGGATTGTTTACTGTTGAATATAGGTTATGGTAGAAAGAACAGAAAATCTGATTGATCCCCTGAGGGGATTGTGTGTAATTTCCGGACGGCTCCTGGATTGCTGTTATCAGAGATTTTTCTTTATTACGTTGGAGCTGATTTGCCAAAAAATTTCCTGATTTGTTATTGTGTTCAAAGTTATTATATCTTAGTTGCTGTATAATAAATTCAGTTTTCTTTGATAGAATATTGTCCAATTGTGATTTTGTACACGGTAATTGGGTCCATACCTGATCACTTGGATTGTTCGCATATTCCTGTGTTAGTTGTTTAATTTTTTCCTCAATGTTTTTTTTCCGCTTGTAATTCCTGTTTCTTTTTGTAGGAGGAGTATGATATAATTTTTCCTCTAATTACTGCCTTTCCAGCCTCCCATATTAAAGATGGAGATAAATTTGGAGAGTCATTATCTTCAAGAAAGTTTGCCCACTCCCGTCTCACCATTTTATCAAAGTCTGGGTCTTTAAGTAAAGAGATATTAAAGCGCCATGTTGGGGACCGTCTATGGATGGTTTCTATTTGCAAATTGAGTGATATTGGTGCATGGTCGCTGATAATGATCGGGTGTATTTTTGTGGTAATTTTTTGTGAGATAGAGTTATTTAAGAGAAAAAAGTCAATTCTTGAAAATGAGCGATGCACAGGAGAGAAGAAAGTATATTCCCTCCTCGATGGGTATTTGAGTCTCCAGCCATCGCCAAGCCCAAAATCATCCATATATTCCTGTATTACCTTAGCCGATTGTGATTGCTTTGTGTGTACTGAGTTACTAGATCGGTCTAATGAAGCATTTAGGACTGTGTTAAAGTCTCCTCCAATTGTAGTTGTCGAGCTGTCTGATAGGTTAGATAGTAGAGAGAAGACTGTGTGAAAGAAGGCTGGATCATCATTATTAGGGGCATACAGATTAACGATTGTATATAATTTGTTAAAGATTGCTGCCTGAATAATGATGTAGCGGCCTTCTGGGTCTGTTACCGTGCTGTTTAAAGTGAATGGTAGTCTCTTGTGGACCATGATAGAGACACCTCTTTGTCTGTTGTTATAGCAGGATGAAAAAAATTGATTAAAATTTGGATCTTTAAGAGATTTTTCTTCTGACTTTAGCAAGTGGGTTTCTTGTAGGTGGAAAATATCTGTTTTCAATTTTGTGACAAAGTCCATCACTTTAATTTTCTTTGCCTGTGAGCGGATGCCATGCACATTCCAGGAAACCAAGTTTAGGGTCGACATTGACAAAGTGGGGGTTTTATCATACTGTGTGAAGGTATGGAAAATAATCTGGGGGGGGGGGGGGGGGCATGAAGAAGGGAAAAAAAAAATTGAGAAGGAAAGGGAGAATACTGGGTGGGGGTGTGTGAAGTGTACATTCACACCCTGTGAGATTTTTTTTGTTTTTCTTTTTACTACTCTACTAAAAAAGCCCACCCTGGATCCAGAGGTGTTAGCCAACTATAGACCAATATCTAATCTTACCTTTATGTCAAAGATCCTTGAGAAAGTAGTCGCAGACCAGCTGTGTGATTTTCTCCAGGATAATAATTTATTTGAGGAATTACAGTCAGGATTTAGAGCGCATCATAGCACTGAGACAGCTCTAGTGAAAATTACAAATGACCTTCTGATTGCTTCAGACAAAGGACTCGTCTCTGTACTTGTTTTATTAGATCTTAGTGCAGCGTTTGACACTGTTGACCATGAAATTCTGTTACAGAGACTGGAACACTTAATTGGCCTAAAAGGTTCTGCACTAAGCTGGTTTAAATCTTATTTATCTGATCGTTTTCAATTTGTTGACGTTCATAATGAATCATCCGTACGTACTAAAGTTTGTTTTGGAGTTCCGCAAGGTTCTGTGCTTGGACCAATCCTATTTATTTTATATATGCTTCCTTTAGGTAACATCATTAGAAATCACTATAAATTTCCATTGTTATGCGGATGATACACAGTTGTATTTATCGATGAAGCCAGAAGAAAGGGATCAATTAACTAAACTTCATAATTGTCTTAAAGACATAAAAACCTCGATGAGCACCAATTTCCTGATGTTAAATTCAAACAAAACTGAAGTTATTGTTCTTGGCCCCAAACAACTCAGAGACTCTTTATCTGATGACATAGTTTCTCTCGATGGCATTGCTCTGGCCTCTACCACTACCGTAAGAAACCTCGGAGTAACATTTGATCAAGATCTGTCTTTCAATTCTCATTTAAAACAAACCTCACGGACTGCATTTTTTCATCTGCGTAATATTGCAAAAATTAGGCCTATCTTGACCCAAAAAGATGCAGAAAAATTGGTCCACGCTTTTGTTACCTCGAGGCTGGATTACTGTAACTCTCTACTATCAGGTAGCTCTAGTAAATCATTAAAAACTCTTCAGCTAATTCAGAATGCAGCAGCACGTGTACTAACAGGAACTAAGAAACGAGATCATATTTCTCCTGTTTTAGCTTCTCTGCACTGGCTCCCTGTAAAATCCAGAATTGAATTTAAAATCCTACTGTTAACTTATAAAGCTCTAAATGGTCAAGCTCCATCATATCTTAGAGAGCTCATAGTGCCTTATTATCCCACCAGAACTCTGCGCTCTGAGAACGCAGGGTTACTCGTGGTCCCTAAAGTCTTCAAAAGTAGATCAGGAGCCAGAGCCTTCAGCTATCAGGCTCCTCTCCTGTGGAATCATCTTCCTGTTACAGTCCGGGACGCAGACACCGTCTCCACATTTAAGGCTAGACTTAAGACTTTCCTCTTTGATAAAGCTTATAGTTAGGGCTGGCTCGGGCTTGCCTTGTACCAGCCCCTAGTTAGGCTGACTTAGGCCTAGTCAACCGGAGGACCACCTTTAATGCACCGGGCACCTTCTCTCGCTCTCTCTCTCTCCCTCTCTCTCTCGTATCCTATTACTGTATCTATTTTACTTGGCCATTCTGGATGTCACTAACTCGGTTTCTTCTCCGGAGCCTTTGTGCTCCACTGTCTCTCAGGTTAACTCGTATTGCAGTGGTGCCTGGATAGTGTGACGTGTGTGGTTGTGCTGCTGCCGTGGTCCTGCCAGATGCCTGCTGCTGCTGCTGCTGCTGCTGCTGCCATCATTAATCATTAGTCATACTTCTACTGCTATTATAGACATATGATATTATCATACATGTAGACTGCCTGATACTAATATATACTTTCAACATATTGTACCACAGTAGCCAGAACTATAACGACAGTATTATTACTTTCATGAATGTTGTTGTAAGCTACTGTCATTACCGAGGATGTCATACAGATTACTGTATTGTGTCATACAGATTACTGTTAATTTGTTATGCTGATCTGTTCTGTACGACACCTACTGCACGTCTGTCCGTCCTGGAAGAGGGATCCCTCCTCAGTTGCTCTTCCTGAGGTTTCTACCATTTTTTTCCCCCGGTAAAGGGTTTTTTTTGGGGAGTTTTTCCTTATCCGCTGTGAGGGTCTAAAGGACAGAGGGATGTCGTATGCTGTAAAGCCCTGTGAGGCAAATTGTATTTGTGATATTGGGCTTTATAAATAAAATTGAAATTGAATTGACTAAGTCAGTGTTATGTTCATTATGTACACATATATAACCATACATCCATATGTACATACATACACATCTGCATATATACATACATACACAAAGATATATACATACATATACACATATACATATATATGTACCCGGGAATACCATTTTGAATGAAATATACATGCCTATATTTATTTATTTCAAGAAGAGTGCAGCCCCAATATATATACATGCATACACACATCTTTTGATCTTTTTTTTATATTCCTTTGATAATATAATGAAGCTATGGTTCTACTTTGTTTTGTGGTTTTAGGGGCACTTATCTCACTTAGAAGAGCCATGGGGTGGTGGTAGAGTTTCGGAACTGCTGCCCATCTATGTATAATTTGTCTACCACAAGAGAGGTCCTATTTCCCTTCTGCCTGTGCTCTTTTAATATAGGATATAACACTTTCTGCCTCTCGTTGATTTCCCTGGGGAACTGATCGTTCATACTGAACGAAGTGCCTTTCAGCTCTCGTCCTTTACTTTTAACGAGCATTTTCTGCTGATAATGTTCGAATTTGGCGACGATCGAACGAGGACGCTGACCTGCTCGGGGTCCGAGCCTGTGGATGCGGTGAAAGGTGATGTTGTTGACAGTCTCCGTCGGGATCTTGAGGGCCGTCACCATGGACTTCTGGGTTGTCTGTTGTGCTCTCCGGGATGCCAGAAATGACTAAATTGTCTCTCATACTTCTGGACTGCACGTCGAGGACAGTTTCCTTCAGGAGTTTATTTTCCTTTTTGAGGAGATCTACATCTGACGTGACCGCCGCTAAGGTGGAGCGGAGTTCAGCGTTGTTTTGCTGCAGGTCGCTAATCTGCTGGTAAGTGAACTCCAAGCTTACCTTCAGGTCTTTTATCTCCTGGTGAAGCAGACCGAGCACTTCTAGCTTCTTGTTGATGGATTCCAAGACACTAAATTCGGAGGATAATAAGTCTTGCGTTTCGGTGGCTGAGTCGGTCTTCTTCCTCTTATTGGGGTTGTCGGCAGGGCCCTCCATGACGCACTCATAGTAGTAATGATCGATAAACTCTTCTAGGTCCTCCACTCTGGCTGATGGTGCAGGCTGGAGTTGTCACCCGTTAGGTAATTATATTTGTTTGGCTAGTTTGTTGACATCTGATCTAGCAGCTAGGCGCCGCCTTGTTGAATCTGAAAATCTCACAGTGGTCTTGCGGTCTCACGCTGTCATCTCACCCTCTGTGCCAGTTCATTTTAGCAACATGAAAAAAAGTTTCAATCATGGCAGGATTAGTGATTGCTGCAAAGTTTTCATTCCTTGTGATGCACTCTCTGCGGCAATTTTCCTCCTGATGATATATCCCCCCAACGATGGTAACACCGAATCCCATTCTGTGCAGCAAAATGGGAGCGGAGGATTCAGCCTCTCTCCTCGCCTGCTCAGCATCAAACACTTGAAGTTCCTCATCTGTGTACCCCGGCTCAAACAGGTATGGCTCTGGATCTGTGTCCGCTCCAAGAAAATCTTCAAAATCGCGTTCAAAGTCGTCCATTGCAGCTACTATAGTCCGGAGGTATTGCTAGGCTAAATAAATAGCTGAGTTTTGTTTACAAGCTACGTCTGTGCCTGCTCACCGGTGTATCCCTCCGCGGATCACAGCGCAGGACATACTGACCCGCTATAAGCACAATGCTAACCGCTGAGACCCAGCCACTGGACATACAGACACAAAAAAGATATTGATCATGTTGTCTCAATATGAAAATGATAAAGGGCATAACTCCCAAATCGTCGGAGTATTCTTTTATGTGAAGATACACAGTGAAGACATAACATAATCCTAACACAGCAAAGCTGTTACCTGCAGCCTTCGCTTGCAAAGCTAACGCTACTAACGTTAGGTCAGTCCAAGTAATTAGTGGAAACATGCTAATGTTACACACAAGTTAGTAGTAAAGTAAGACCTGTTCATAAATGTTCTGGTCTGAATTTCATGTAAACTGAGGACAACTGCCTGCTGTATATTTGTGTTCATGGTCACAGTCACAGATAATTTTACATGATGCTTCTTCGTAATCCGCCATGACATCAAAAGTACAACCAAGTCCTTATAGATACATCTCTGGTAAAACTGTTAGGTGTTATGTGTTCAGCAATGCCCGTTGCGTACTGCTTACTCAAAGAACACTGTAAACACGGCTCCTTCTTCTTCTGTGGTTTAATCGCTGCAGGCCGCTGAGGGCGAGCAGAAACACTTCGCCTCGGGTGCTGTATTCTGCTTTGCTGACTTCCGCTGTGTGTCCAACCCGAGCTAGGCTACGCTAAATAGCCATATAGAGAAAGGCTTTTTTGTCGCTGTTGGGTTCAAATAAATATGCAGATCTTCAAGGGGGGGTGATACAAACTAGGGACAGTTTTATTAATGGTAAAAAGTTCCGCACAACTGCTTTAAGTCAAGAGTTTTTGCAATAAAACTTTAGGCTACAAATAGACTGTTTTTCTACAGCATAGACTGTAATAAATAAGTGATTTGGGGTGTTGCTACATATTTGACCCTGCAGGGGTCAGTGCAGGTATGAATGGGACTTTTTCAAAACTCATGCACCATATTTGCCAATATTCTGTGTTCAGTCAGCTGTCATTCAATTATATTCTAAATCAAACTAGAGTTGTATAACATTTTTACAACTCCATCAGTCAAAGTCGCTGACTTTGTAGGCATAATCAATGCATTTTCCTATCAAGGAATTCACACTAACACTCCAACTGGTACATCCGGTAAGTTTTAGTAATATACAATATTTTTGATACATTCTTATCACGTTCTTGGTATGAAAGAAACATTAAACAGTTGCCTGAATGAAATATAATGGATTTGACCTGAAAACTATGAGTTTAATGCTACTTTTTAGCAGTGTTACGATTGTAACTCCTGCTGTTACAATTAAGACTCAAACACGTTTCAGTTGTAATATTGGACAGAGTCCGCTTTCAGTTTTATTACTCAAGACCTGTTTTATCAATTGAAAAACTTTGGTTGATTTATAATAGCAGACATGTGTTGGTGCTTTGCCTCAAAATATTACATATGTAGGTAAAACGATCTCTGAGTAATAGAGTGAAAAGTGAAAAACGTTACAATTGTGGCTCTCTCCTACTCACTGTCTCAAGAGGGCACGCAGCATCCTGAGAGACTGCATGCACCCAGGACACCCCCACTCAAGGATAACTTTTATAACAGGGCAATAGCACTAATCAGTACAAACCTCATCTGATTAGCTGCCTTTTTTTTTTCAACAATGGGTCATGTGCAATGAACAATAATGTATTATCACCAACAATAATCTATTTATCACCTGCACTTTATAAAACACTTAACTGTATATTTTGTATTTTTCTACTCTTCATATATTTTATTTTATCTTGTTTTTTATATGCCTTATTCTGCACCAAAGTGGATAGCATCCCAATTTCGTTGTGCTGTGCTACACAAGTATGACTGCACAATGAAAATAAAGATTTATCTTATCTTATCTTATCTTATCTTATCAAATTTGATCCAAATCGACCTGATAATGGTGCTATCATTGACAGCCAAAAAGTGACATTTTTAAAAGGCTATGCCCCTAACATGGTGAGTCTGTATGGCCTGAAATTTAACACACATATAATGTCAATGTCCTCTCCAAAATGAATTTTAAAAAAGCCTCTTTGATTTCTAAGGCCACATGATGGGTTCTTTGTCAATCTGCATAAAGTGAAAAATTGTAATACAGTATGAATAGTCTTTATTGGATTTTGACTTTATCATCACCAAACTGTATTTACAGCCTTGTGGAACTGACACATAATTATGGTGTCCAAAAAAATAACCGCCATCAATCAAAAGTATTTGAAAAAGGGTGCAGCTTAAAAGGAAAGTGATCGTATCACAAGTTGTCTTGAAGCAATCCTGATTAAATTAAGTGGAGACATCCAGCACTAAGGGCCCTATTTAGATGGTCTAAAACGCAAAGCGCCAGGCGTGCAGCGCATGGGCGTGTCCCAGTCACTTACTAGTTAGACAGCGCGTTTTCAGACTGTGCGCCATGGCGGAGACTTTAAAGGGGTTGGACTTACTCTGTGAATTAGTCATGGGTGTGTTTAGGCGTATTATTCAATAAGCCAATCAGAGTGTCACCTCTCATTCCCTTTAAATGAGGCGCGATCGGAGCGCACGGCGGAGAGATAGTTAGATGGCCGACTTACCAACTGGAAAGAGTGAGCGTTTTACAGCTGAGGAGACGATAAATGTATCTCTATATCGACTGTCCCGTCACATCTGATGTAAGATCAAAGGGGATTGGCACCGTTTGGCACGTTTGGCACGCGTAATGGAAACCCAACCTGATTTGATTAACACAGCTGAGTTCATATCCCTCTCAGTCAGCCACAAACAGCCACAGCATCAGATAGGGAGTATATATTCAGCATCTGTCATCTTAGAAAAGTTAAAAGAAAAGAAACAGAGTGAGATTGCGAGAGAGAAAGAGAGAGAGCGCGCGCACGAGAGAAACGCTGTCAACAAATGAATGTAAATTATTCAGTTTATTTTATTTTAACCCAGGAGGTTAGAGAGCCCAGCTCCCTTTCCAGCATCCTGAGCAGTTCGGTCCGTGTACGTCGTGGCCATCCGTTTTTTGTTTTGAAATGACAAGATAAAAATAGAAAAATAACCCGTTTCCCGTTTTTGTGTTTTAAAATGAAAAACAAAAAACGGAAAACGAATCCTTTCCCGTTTTTGTGTTTTATAATGAAAAACGAAAAACGGAAAACGGATCGTTATCCATTATCCATTATCCGTTATCCGATTTAATTTGATGTGTTTATAAATCGAAATTGGGAATTAAAATCACTAGGGGAAACGGTTTCTGCACTGTGATAATGTGACACGGCTCCAAAATTCTCTCTGTGACCCGGAAGTTGTAGGTCTGTTTACCTGAACCGCATTACAACACCAGAAGAAGACGAGGGCACATGTGGTTGCTAACGTTAGAGGGCGCCAATTTGCTAACGTTAGCTTCAGAAAGATGGACAGTACTACAGTTGTACTATAGACTATGGGTTGTACTCTATCGAGCAGTGGAGAAGATTGCAGAATTTTTCAGGTAAGTCATCAACTATGCTTAGCTTGTTTCTGCTATTCCATCCGTTTTTGTTGCCATCAAACTGTTTTCTGTTCAGATATCTGATTATTACTGTCAGTTTTCTCCGTTAGTCGTCTGTTTACTTTTCTGTTGGCAGATGGAAGATTTACAGATAGGTGTTGTTACTTTTAATTAGCTTAACTCTATTTTCTGTCTGTTTTTGTGTTCAGTGTTTAATTTAGAGACATTTATTTTGAAATGCGGTCGTTGCTGTGACAACGCTAACGCCAACAGAAAAGTAAACGGACGACTAACGGAGAAAACTGACAGTAATAATCATATCTGAACAGAAAACAGTTTGATGGCAACAAAAACGGATGGAATAGCAGAAACAAGCTAAGCATAGTTGACGACTTACCTGAAAAATTCTGCAATCTTCTCCACTGCTCGATAGAGTACAACCCATAGTCTATAGTACAACCGTAGTACTGTCCATCTTTCTGAAGCTAACATTAGCAAATTGGCGCCCTCTAACGTTAGCAACCACATGTGCCCTCGTCTTCTTCTGGTGTTGTAATGCGGTTCAGGTAAACAGACCTACAACTTCCGGGTCACAGAGAGAATTTTGGAGCCGTGTCACATTATCACAGTGCAGAAACCGTTTCCCCTCGTGATTTTAATTCCCAATTTCGATTTATAAACACATCAAATTAAATCGGATAACGGATAATGGATAATGGATAACGATCCGTTTTCCTTTTTTCGTTTTTCATTATAAAACACAAAAACGGGAAACGGGTTATTTTTCTATTTTTATCTTGTCATTTCAAAACACAAAACTGATGGCCGCAACTTACACGGACCGAGTTCCGTATATTCGGACACTGTGAGCAGACCTCCCGGGTTATGATGATCATTATTACTGTGATTAGATCATTCTGATTAATGACTGACCATTAAGACGTGTTTCTGATAAATATTTTAATGTGCACAATAATAACCTTTCACATTGTAATCATATTTTTATTTGTTATCTTTATACATATGTGTGGCTGCAGAGTGCACGCGCGTTGTGCACCCGCCTAGAGACGGATATTACTAACTTGTTTAACAGCGAATTACTGCGACTTGACTTTAGACCAGGTTTTTGTCGGTCACTGGTGCATTTGCTTTTTGCGTCATCTAACTAGCAACGCGCCATGAGTGCGCCTGACCACTCCTCATTTTTAGACCAACACACCCAGAGAAACGCAAGTTCATTTGCTAGTTAGATAACGAGGGCACAGGGCGTGAAAATGACAACTGCGCCTGCATCTAAATAGCAATGACACTTGAGACATGGACTATGCGCCCTCCGCCGTCCGCTTTAGACCATCTAAATAGGGCCCTAAGTCCTGAATGTACCCACCAAGTTTTGTTCACATCTGATAAAGGGGAAGCAAAAGGCAATTACTGAAGTGCTGCATACAATGTATTGGTGGAACAAGTGTCTGATTGGTCTCACTTCTTTAAGAGGGATTTATACATCTATGTCGAATCAACTCCTACAAAATCTCCCTTGGAAGGTCACACTCACCTGTCACTCATGATCCTGTCCTGCCCACTGGCGTGAGGTAGTTACAACAGACCCAAGTGCACACTATTATGATAGGCCCTAGTGCACGCTATTGTACATATTGTCTCATCACATCAACACTGGACAACATCAACATATATAATACCAGTAATCACTGCATCTGTATATTACAAAAAATACCTAGGTATAAATACGTTTATACATAGAATAAGTATATAATGTTGTTATAGATGTTGCTGACTTTTTTACAGAAACAACATGCAAAGCTCATGCAATCATCATCTTAGAAATATTTCAAATATACAATCCATTTTAATGTTTAGTAATGTCTGGATTACTGCAACAGCCTGTTTTCCTGCCTGAATCAAAAATCTATGATTTCCCAGTATGTTTTAGAAAAGATTTTACTGATTACTTTTAAGGCTCTTCATAGTCTCTCCTCCAGCTATATCTCTGACCTCTTAGTGCCGTATACATGCCAGGACGTACTTTGAGGTCCTTTGGCAGAGGTCTTCTGTCTGTTCCGGAGGTCCTGCTGAAAACTAAAGGGGACAGAGCATTTGCTAAGGGCCGCGGGGCTCTGCCAATGGAGTGAGCAATCTCTTTTAAGTCCCTTCTTCAAATCGGAGAGCCTTTCCTGATTTGACTTGAGTTTTAAGTTAGTTTAAACTGTCTTTTATTTCCTCAGTTTTTATACACCAAAATGTTTTTATTAGTTCTTTAAAAAGTTGTTTTAATGACTTGTCTGTTTTAACTGTTGACATGTAAAGCACCTTGTAAAATAACTGGATGATATTCCTGCCTTGAACAGGCCGTGTAAATGGCTTCACTGTCAGTGGATCTTGATGAGGTCAGCTGCAACACTGTGAATGTCTTCTAGGATATACTATCTAAAAATGTGTGTCACACAAGTGTGAAGTTCTTTTAAAAATACCAGCTTAAGTTTCAACTGCTAAAAAATACGACAGACCCACCAGTTGCAGTTCAGGCAATTTATTTACACGGTTTTAAAACAGGATGATAGAAAAACAAACATTATTTTAAAAAGATAATGTGCAAAGATATTTTCAAATTGCCAAAAAGTCCTTGAAATGTCTATTTTAATGACAGGGGCTCAATAAATACTTAAGGAGTGGGGTACTCAAGGCTCAATGAGACGCGAAGGAAGAGTGGGGGGGGGGGGCTCCTGAAGCTGACGGCTCCTCGTGGCTCCACTCACGCCGCTCCTTCCAGGCTCCTCCACACGCCGCCGCTATAGGAAGGAGATAATTGCTCTCAATCAGGTGGCGCACAACTCGCAGTACACACGCATGCCCACAGAGTAATAACTTGGTTCACATCCCTTTACTTATCTCAATGGTGTGCGTTGAACCAAGTCTCTGTTCTCTGCGTCTGGCTCGTCCCGCTGCGGCCCGTCTGTTTCCTCGCCTCAGCTGCACCTCCCGGCTGGCATCTCCTCGCTAACCCACGAGTGATCTCTGTCGTACGGTCTCCGCGTCCCGCTGCAATCTCTTTTCTGTGGAGTATACCTCTCCACGTTCGTTGCTCTCTTCCTCCTCTTTATCTTCTCCCCGTCCTCTCCTTTACCTGCTACTCCCCCTGCGTAGAACAAAGCACTCAGTCCAGTTCGCCAATCCTGAGCCGAGGGGGGTGTGTCCCGCAATCACCTCAGCTGTTCTGAATTAGTTCATTACTTGATCAGTAAAAGTTCAGTTCGCTCAGTCCCACAGTCAAACACCATATAATAAAAACTAGTATTACCCCATATATAAAAACATGCACCACAACAAATTAAAAATGCATATAATAAAACACAATAAAATAGGACATGCAAAATCAAAATACAAGATCAAGTAGTGAATGCTTGAATTCTGTCTCACTCTGACATGTGCACAGTTAATTAACCTCATATTCAATGTATTATCACATCCTCTCTCCTGATGGCAGGGTTTTACCCTGTCTTGCAGTATGGTCATTCTGAACAGTACTGTTGTCCTCCATTGTGTTCAAATAACGCATTACAGAATTGTGTTTGGCACAGCATCTTTGCTTTAACCTTAACTATACTTTATTTGCCATAAATGCAGTCCACCCTCACCTTAACTGTACTTTAGCGAGGTGCAGATATTTCAGAGATAGAATAGAATGCTCTTTATTGTCATTATACAATGTACAATGAGATTGGAGAGCTTCTCCTTTTCAGTGTTATAAGTATATATGTACGTACAAACAACAAGAATCAAATATCAAAAATCAAAATATCAAATGTAGTGCAAAGTAAGTAAAAAATACAAAAATATAGTGCAAAATATATACTAAATATATACAGAAAATACAAGAAATGATATGAGTGGAAGATTTAAATATGAACAAGTCAGTATTTTATATTGCACAGTGTATTTCACATGAGATGTAAACAGTCATTCAAGACAGTCAAACATTGCACAGTGATTTAGTGCATGTAAACAGTATATTGCACATGTTATGTTTGTAGGTGAGAGTTCAGGGTGGTGATGGCTCTCGGGAAGAAACTTTTTTTCAGTCTGTTTGTCCTGGCTCTGATGCACCTGTAGCGCCTGCCAGAGGGCAGCAGGTCAAACAGTTCAGAGCCAGGATGTGAGCTGTCCCTGATGATCTTTTTGGCTCTACTGAGGCAGCGGGTGGTGTATATGTCCATCAGGGAGGGGAGAGGACAACCAACAATCCTCTGTGCTGCGTTGATTGTCCTCTGAAGCCTCACCCTGTCTGCCTCAGTACAGCTTCCGTACCAGGTGGACACACAGTAGGTCAGCAGGCTCTCTATCGATGAGCGGTAGAAGGCCAGCAGCAGCTTCCTGTCCAGGTTGTTCCTCCTGAGGACTCTTAGGAAATGCAGCCGCTGCTGAGCCTTCTTTATGATGGCTGAAATATTGTGTGTCCAGGAGAGGTCGTCGGAGATCAGGACTCCCAGGAACCTAAATGTGTGGACCCTCTCCACACACTCGCCGTTGATGTAAAGGGGTGGCGGGTCGGTTTTGTTCCTTCTGAAGTCCATAATGATCTCCTTTGTTTTGGTGGTGTTCAGAGCCAGGTTATTGTTTGAACACCAGTCTGTTAGTCTGTGGACCTCCTCTCTGTAAGCTGCCTCGTCTCCCTTTGAGATCAGTCCGACCACTGTGGTGTCGTCAGCGAACTTGACGATGATGTTGTTCCTGTGGGTCGAACTACAGTCGTAGGTGTAGAGACAGTACAGGAGGGGGCTCAGCACGCAGCCCTGTGGTGAGCCGGTGCTCAGTGTGCGATAAACTGGACATCAAAACGCACTGTTGAGTAAAGGGAAAAAAATGTGATGTCATTATAGGATTGAACTATTTTGATGTATCAGTGATACATCATATGATAAATCTTGTGTAAGAATGTATGGATGAGATAAATAATGGGACTTGCTAGAGTTATTCCCTTAAATAATTATTTTGCTTTCAGTGCAGACATGTGTGACACAGTCTGCACAGTGATGAACCTCTGTTGGGTTTCTCATATTTGTCAGGGTAGAAGTTATCAGCAGAGGGCAGTAGTGCATCACTGAGTACTAAAGCAAGTTAAATATAAACTGTGCTACTTTGGCCTTGATGCAGCTGCCTCTCCCTGTCTGTTGTCACCACACTGTAGCCTCACTCAATGTCCCGCCCACAGCACAACACATCTGATTGGTTAGACATTGCAAGTAATACCCTATCAACACTGACGACTGCTGTGCTACAGACAGCTAAGATGAAAGCAGACTATAGCTGCTCCTCTTAGCCAGCAGAGCTGGGTGTTGAACATAAGGCGGCAGATATTACTGAATTTGTTAAATATCACAATTGTCTACGCTGAAGCAAAAACACCCAGTGCTGCTGCTGGTAATGTTGTACTGTCGTAATAACTTTTACTGGATGGATGAATCATCAGTTGAATGAGTACAATAACTGCAATGAGAGGAGGAGGGAATGAGATGGCGTCTGTGAAAGATGTGACAAGTTTATCATAGTTCATAAAAATTGACAATACAGACATTTAATACACCTGACGTAAATATTGCGGACCTGCTGATGTGCATTCAGTCCATTGGACTGTTTATATCAATCAGCCATCACTGTGAGAGAGACTTAAGTCTGAAGTCTAGTTCATATACTTTACAGTAACACTGGGCTTCATGATCAAAGAAAGTTTTTGTATCACATCAAAACTCAAGTTTCCTCTTCTGCCCCAGGCAGCTGCTGCCACAAGTAGTTGGGGATTCTTCTTGTGCCCCAACACTAGCTCCACCCTATCAACTCACTCTTGTCCTTCCAATTAATTCTTACCCATGACCAGTCTCATCTCCTGCGACATGGCAGGACAGGGCCAGTCGTGATGGATGTGACATTAACGGGAAATGAAGCCGGGGTGATGCGGCGCCCCAGTCCAATAGTGGCATTTGTCACTGCCCTGGTCATGCAGATTGGTCCAGTCTTGCCCACTGACTAAGATTAATGATGACGTTGGCCCTGTCTTTGTCTCCTTGTGCGGCTTCCCCGAACACAGCTTAGTCTTCAGACATGACCTGTCTCATATTAACCCCACACAGATTGGAGAAACAATATGCATCCTGACATGAAAATATTGGCTCCTTTCAAATTGCTTTTTTCATATAAACCATGGGTGAATGGTGAAGGGGGGATGTTAGTGTTTTTGTAAATTCATTGAGAAATATCTGATTTTATTCTGTCAGTTATTGCTGAATAACATTTTTAGAATGAAAACATAGAAAGCCAAAAAAAAAAGGGACAGGGGGGATGGGGTAACAACAATGAACACTTAGTCCCAAATCAAAGCTTGATTAAAGGTGTTTTATGAAGCAGCTGGTGGGTATTTGAACTGGTGTAAAGTGTACTGGGAGGACCACATCGTGGTTTGTAATAAAGAAATGGAATAACCTTAAGCAACATGCACCACTACACAGAAAATGGCTTTTCCCTGACAGATGAGGCAGTCGAAGCAGGCTCAGATGGATGGGGGATTGGGCTGGTTGTATAAGACTTCAGGGATGCAGCACATTCCCCTGGTCATCCATCATTCGCTGACACATCCACTTATAGCCGCACCACACATACATAGAGATGTGATCCTCTGTTTGATCAGCAATCTGGTGATTCCTACAAAACACAGCCTGGTCTCTCCCTGCATCTGTCTGGATTATCTGTGTGTATGTATGATTTGCATAACCTTCAAGTTAACATTTTACAAAAACAGTCAAAAACATAATTTATAGTTGCTTTTAATATTCATTCATATACTTTTTTTTAACTCATTTATTAACATATGTACATTATAGTTAAAAGTTTATTTAACCTATCTTTGTTCAGCTTTTTGTTCTTCTTTTTAGCTGTATTATTATTGCTATATTCCCCAGGATTGTTCTTAGAACTGTGTGTAACCCTGAGAGCAAATATGTACACATACTTTGGTGATAAAGTTGATTTTGATTTAACACAGTTAGGGATAAGGGAATAGCTAGTTCTGATTAGCATTTTGATAGCATTTGAGAGATGGTAATTTTATCTACAACATTGCCTAATATAATTGTACATGCAAGAAGTGCTACCACTTTAGAGATCTGATCTCAGAGGCTACATGGTGTCAGGGACCCCAGATGAGTTGAACAAACTATGAAATGACTGTGCATCACTGTTTATTTAACTTATACTAATTAAGTTTACTGTTTTAGATTTGTGCATTTTTCATGAAATAGAAACGACACTAAGCAAAAATTGAAGTTTTACAATTGCTGGGACCACTAGACTCCATAGAGGACTTGCTACACTTCTCCCCAGCATTTCTTGCTTGTCTGCATGCTTACAGAAGAACATAATTTGATCTACATGTGGGCTGCTCAAGCAGACACAAAAAAAAAACCTCTAAATAGTAGGACACCAGACAATTTGGCACCAAGCAGACACAAAGTTTGCAAGCACTTTGTTCAAGCAACAAAGTGAACGCAGTGAGCTGGAACCACAATTCTTCTAAGCCAGGTTCATCCACATTGGGCAATCACCAACGAATCGCCCACCAACCTGGGTATTTATAAAACCGTGACTCTTTGTTCACGGTTTGGCCTTTCATCCGCATGTAACTGCAGTTTTGGGCCCCTGTAACTAGAGTTATTTGTAACAGGAGTCCAGGGTGAACTTTTTTGAAAAGTCCGGTGTCAGCAGTCATGTGTGGACAGGATAACTGGAGTTATTTTGTCTCGTTTCCATTGTATGACGTCACAGTGTGCGAAGTAAGCAGAAAACAGCTGTGTTATTACCCGATCCAGTGTGTGCGAGGATGGACCTAAACAAAACACTGCTGCTATTTAGCAGCATATCAGCACTTTGTGGCTGCATCATACAATTAATGCTACTCAACCACGTCCAGCAACAGAGGCACAAGAGTGTGCTATTACGGAGACTGCTCTTGCTGCATAATAGTACGCTTGTTGTTGTTTTTCCGGTAATGACGTTTTACTGCCTTCTGATTGGCTACAATGGCCTAACAGTTAGGAGTTATATCGCCACCTACTGCTTTGGCATGTGTATTACATTGCTTGATAGTGGAATTTGCGGTGTCATGTGGACGGAGGTATTTTTATTACACCGCTTGTATGGACGCAGATTTTTTTTTAAAACTGGAGGCCAAAAAAGTTCGGTTTTAAAAATACCCGTGCTTGTGTGGACTAGGCCTGAGTTGACTTACCCTGAGATGGGAAACTCTGAGTATCTGGTTCCAGAACAGCTGATTTGAATTATTTCAATCAACTCTGAGTATACACCTTGAGTTAAGTGCATGAACAACCACAATAAAAAGCTATCAGCAGTGGAGCCTCGATACCTCGATTCACCATGGCAACCAGAGAGAAAAAGCCATCAACTTTTTTTACACCTGTGGAATTGGAGGTGCTCATGAATGCCTACAGCGAATATGAGCATATATTTCATAAAAAAAGTAACACCGCTAAAGCTGCCAAGGAGAGAGAGGCAGCATGTGAAATTAAACATGCAGAATCCTTTTTGATGGGATGTTGGTGGCTTGGTGGATAGAGCAGGTGTCCCTGTCAATTTTGCGCCCCCAAAAAATATTAAAAAATAATCCTCTTTCTGGAACTGAGAACTCAGAGTTTCCCTCATTTCAGGGTTAACATACTCAGAGTTTTCACTAAACCCACTTTCTGGAATACCCCCAGACTACAAAGACTGTTTACTTTTGTCAGTGTATGTCTAAAATGTACTGATTTGATATGTTTTAGTAAGGTTATTGGGTAGTTGGCTTTGCCAAAACTAAGTGCTTCACACAGACAAAGTCTTGCATGCATCTAATCATCAATTTCACTAACACGGCACCTTTATAAAACTTCAATCACACTCAGACATCCTCAGACTTTGTCTGTCTGTCTGTCTCTGTCTCTCTGTCTGTCTGTCTCTCTCTCACACCCACATGCACACGCACTTGTATATAGTTACAAGGTAGGATATAGTTACAAGGTAGGATCTGTGTGTTTATTTTACTTTCTTTATTGTGAATAAATACCTTTGGAATCATACTTGCCATGTGTTTATAATTGCAAATTGTTATTTCTCAATTTTTCAGAAATGGTGCCCCACAAGGTGATTTAATGCAGAGTAAATTATATTATTTAACGTAATTAAAAATACTAGTAATTAATAATTCACCCATTTACATTTTAAGACTTAAAGTTATACATATATCAAAGGGCAAAATGGCAAACCGTCTGTCTTTGAGGGGTTGCTACAGTCTATGAGTCACTCCTCACTCCTCCACAGTTTCACCTTATCTAAATATGGTCTCTTCTGGCCCCAAAAAGCCAAGATGATGAAGGCTGAAATGCCAAACTCAACGTCACAGTAACTACATCCATCATTTTATTCAGCCTGTAGAAGTGTACCACTCTTGTAACTGAGGGTTAAACCTGAAGTTACCTCACTAACCCCAAATCCTGCTTCACAGTACAGGCCTTCGGTTGGCTAGCTAATAAAGTCCCTCACTGCCACCTTCTATATCTTCTGTAAGGTTCTGCATCTTTGGATGTTACATCAGCTCACAATACTGTAGGTTGGATGACACCTCCATCATTGCTTGAGAGCACCTGTTTCGCTTGCATTGGCAGTGTGCAGTTTCAGGGTTCAGGAAGGAACGTGGACATAGAAAGGACTACAGAATTTGGCTGCTTTATGGCATACGTCATATCCCCCTCCTCTCTTTAGAATAGCGTAACTCAGTCAAAGAGCATGGATACCAAGAGGCGAAGCTCAATAGAACGGCCCATAGCAACAGACTCGCCCATGGTTTCGTCCTACCGCTGCCATTTTGGACTGTCAGCAGACCGCAGCAGACCCGCTTGCATACAAAAACACACAGACAAACTGAAGTATATCGCTATTAATTATGCTTACAATGCTACTCACCTCGTGATAGCTTGGTAACAGCTGCGTTTTCACGTTTTTGTAAAACAAAATATAGACTTTAAAAAAAAAAAAAACGAAGAAAAATGGCCTAGATGGCATCTCTACATATTACATCCACTTATGAGAAGATTAACTTAATTACTCCTTCAAAATCACCCCATAAGCCAATCTACAAAATCAAAAAAAAAAAAAAATCTATATTTTAACTAGAAACACATTAATGGCGACGTCACATAGTCAGGAATAAAGATTTATTTACAGTTTGTGTGTAAGTATGTGTGTAAGTGTGAGTGTGAGTGTGTAAGTAAGGAGGAAATCCAGGAAGAGGAAGGTTATTTAAGTGTGGGAGTGGCCTATTTGAATCCATTTTGTTTGAGGCCATGCTGCAAGGTGAGTGTGTTTGCTGATCCTGTAAGTTTATTTATCTCCTTTAACTTTAGCTTATATTGTAGTTATGCTATGTAGCGTGTGAAATAGAGTATGGTAAATGTTCTAGGAAAGGTAGTATCAGCATTGCTTCTACCTGGAGCTTGCATGTACGGAGCCTGATAATAATAATAATATATAGGCTATTTTAATATGATATATTTTAATGCTAAAGCAGTAATCAGTTCTGATATAAATGGTCCAAGAGGCCATATATAAATATATATATATATATAGATATAGATATACACACACACATATATATATATGTTTGTGTTACCTCCAAAACTTACACCTCAGGAGTTCTTACCTGTCAGGATCCTACGGCGGGAGGCCAGGTGCGAGGTGTTCCACTGATAGTTGTTGCAGTTAATTGCACTACACTGGTTTCTTTTACTTTTTTTCTCCTCTCTCCTTGACATCTTGAATGTTGTCTGGGCGCAACAGTCTAAGCTCAACAGTCCAAGATGGCAGCAGCGCCACAGCAGCGCCCCTGGTGGCTGTTGTCAGAAATTCATTCGCCTCTTGGTATCCATGCTCTTTGGCTCAGTGCCGTAGAATATAACTGAATCGAGGTGAACACAGTTAGACGTGGTTGTCACAACTGAAGCGACAAAGAAAAAGAAGGTGAAGTGTTGTCTGAGGAGGCAAAGAAAAGAAAACGGGAGAGCGATAAAACAAAAGCTTGAACAAGGATTAATATTGGGTTGGGTACCTTCTGGCAGTTTGTTTTTTCGTTTTAAACCAAAAACGAAAAAACGGAAATACAATGGTTTTCCCGTTTTTTCCATTTTGGTTTTAAAATGAAAAAACGAAAAAACTGAGCCGTTTTTCCGTTTTTGTAGTCAGAATCAATAAACTAAAAATGACAAAACCAAATTCAAATAAGAGCCCGATTTTGGTTTTTTTGCAGATTCTTTTTTTCAAACAAGTAGAACTGCGGTGACATCAGAGGCGGAAGTAACTTCAAAATAAAAGACAGGAAGATAAGATTGCCTATAAAACTTATAAATATCCTATAAAACTTCTCCATGTATCTTTTATTTCCACTTACACCTGAAGTTTTGCGCATTTTGAAAAGCTGCCTGCCATTAATGTGAGGAACTTTTTATTTCGCTCAGTGTAATAACTACGTCGGCTTTACTAAATATTAGATATATTCAGTAGATCTATTTTTTTACGACCGTAAACAAACCTTAATTACTGTTCCAAAAACGCCGTTTCTAGCATATTAGCTAAAATATTGAAAATTAGCTGACATCTTTACTTTTTCTAAACATAGTTCATCTAGATGCAGTGTAATAACTAGTTTGGCTTTACTAAATATTATATATACTGGGTAGATATATCTTTTACAACCCTATTTAGAACCGTACTTTGCAAATCAGAAGAACTACAACTATGTTGGGACTGCATGGCACGGTCCCAGGGAATTGTAGTTTTTAAAAAATATAAGCGTTTTTCCTAGATTTGGAAGTTGTAAATACTGAATTGAGAGTACACTGTGGACTTTAAGGGGATGGTAAACACACTTGTGTAATCAGATTTTAAATATCTAATTTCTAAATGGGTGAAAATTAATTTTTATCAATTTTATTAATTTTTATTTTATTATCTTTTGTCAGTATGGAGAAGCTGCTTTGACAGCAGCACTGCCTAGTGTTGAAATTAAGTGAGATAACATAGTTTGTCTTCCAACTTTTTCATGGGGCTGTACTGAAAACATTTAAAGAGGGGACTGATGATGCTGTCCGCAAACATGCTGGGGATCACCTTAAGCATGCTCCATCCAGAAAAACATATTAAACATACACAAGATAACATTAAACATACACAATATTAAACATAGACAAAATAAGTTGAATTTGTGATTTGTGAGAGATTTGAATTTGTGAGAGACAACAATAAAGTCTATTTTGAATGAAATACGTTGGACTTTTTCATGGGAAAATAGGGACAAGGGGGACATACACAACGCATTAAATATACACATTACAATACACCCAAGATAATGGTATTTGTATGTTCTCACAATGGAAGACAACAATTGAAGTGTATTTTGAATGCTGTACTGAATATTTTCATTGGAAAACAAGGTTGTAAATGGACCATAATTTGGCCAATATTTTAAATATCTTTGTACATAAAAATTACGTTCAAATTTGGTCCATATCCATATCCATATCCAACCATTTTTGGACCATATTTTAACCTTGTACAGACCTCCCTATAGCCGTCAAAACTAGACGTCCAGAAGATGTCCAAAAAAGAAGTCGTCAAAACTTTCATTCTGCACCCCATGGAAACGTCATTTCTATGTCGGACCATGATGTCTAAAAGACGTTGTCACAACGTTGGCTTGCTCAGTGGGAACAGTTTGTTGGTAGCACCGCAAGCACAATGTGTTTGTGTCAACCGCGATCGTAAATCATAATAGCTGTGAATGAGAGACTGCGGGCAGAGCAGATTGAAATATGGCTTTCTACATGCTGATCACATGTATTGATGAGGTACTGGCTTGGCTGGCAGAGGTTTTATCGCACTTACTTATAGTAACAAGTATAGTTGTCGTCAACTATCTTAAAGCTATATTCCCTTAATCTGCACCGCGGCCTCTCTGCTGTTGTCTGACTTCACTTTGTTAAGTTTGTGTATGTGTGTGTGTGTGTGTGTGTGTGTGTGTGTGTGTGTGTGTGTGTGTGTGTGTGTGTGTGTGCACGTGCGCTGTGAGGAGGAGGTCAGCCCTGACATGCAGAGAGCAACTCATTTCTGAGTTTTGAAAATGAGTAAATAAATAAAGCAATCAGCCTAATCATGTATACATGTACAAAATGCTATAAGGCTACTTTACCTGTTCTAAAGACATGATGAACGGCCAGCTTCAGGAAGTTCACCGGCATCTTGGCTTGTCAACAAATGCACGCACAGAAAGAACTTTGCGACAGTTGTAACATACAATACCGTTTTTAATCTGTAGGGGGTTCCCCATGAGGTAAAAAGCGCAATCCTCCATTGTGTTGCTTCAAAGTGATAGTTCGACATTTTGGCAAATTCGCCTATTGCCGTAATCCCTAACGTTATAGTCATTTGGGTGGGTACATTACCTTAAATTATCAGTGCCTGTTGTTCTGAGATCGATGGGGCAGAGGTGCCTGCTGCTCAGTGCACAAAATGAAGGTTAACGGTACAGCCCCCTCTCTCCCTCAAAACTAATCAAATATACCCTCAAATGACTCCAAAATGCTCTTGTGGACAACTTGTAGCTTACACATTCACCATGCTATGAAATAATAATGTAATATTACGAGACAGAGTTGCTTTGAAGCCAAATGCACAGCCAGAACTACATTCCAGACATACAGTACTTGCTGGGCGGAGTGATTTCAAACAGCGCATGTTTAGTGCAGTTACTCCCATCATCAAAACAAGTTTGTTGAGAAGAAGCCAGAATATCTCTCAGTCTCAGAGAGACTGAGGCTGCCGAGCAACCAGGGGCTGAGGGGAGACCCAGAGCCGGCATGGATTGGTGGTGTAAATGTGGGGCTTACTGGCCACTTTATTAGGTGCACCTGTGCAATCTAATACAATGCAATACAACAGCTCTGCCCCACATTCTGCATTTACAAAGCTTTTACATTTTCAGTTTTTGTTGACATTGTCAGAAAGGTGATCATTCTACTTTATTATTGAGGTCGTTGTGGGTGGTGCTGGTGTACTGGAGTGCAATATATTGAAGTGTTCCTAATATTTTGGCCCCCTCAATTAGACAAAATTAGGAGGCCACCCCAAAAAGGAGGTCAGCTCGTAATGTGTGTGCATCCAGCCGTGCAGTGTGCACTGCGCATCCTAGGAGCTAGGATGGAAGGCCTAATAATGTTGCAAAACAGACATACGCTTCAGGAGCAGAAAGAAAGAAAAAGGAAGAAAGAGGAAGAGGAGAAAAAACGACTAATAAAGGTATGTTTGCATGTCTTGGTAATGTAACATTTGGTGTCAAGGAGATCTTGAAAAATTTCCTCAAATTAGGAAAGTCCCTAATTGTTGATATTTTGCTCCAACTATGTTAGCCGATAATAGCATATTAGCTAGCTAACATTACTTCAAAACTGGAGAAATTTCTCTCTTAAAGAAGCAACAGATAGGATTCGGGGTTTTGTTAGGTTGGCGCCACCTAGCGTCAGCAGTGTTGCTGGCACTGTCGCAAAGACCAAATTGACTGTGGGGATCAGAGATAATCAATAAAATGTAGGCTGTAAAGCCACCAGTATACCTCTATGTATATGTAGAATGAGAAGGTGTGTGGACACTCTACTAAATAAATGAGTAAAGAGACCGAGCAACAATTATCAGATTTATCTGAAGAAAAAACAAATAGGCTAGTAATGCAAATAATTATACCAGAATGCGCAGTACCAGTACAAACAACTCACAGTAAATTATACCAATATGTACAGCATCAGTACAAACAACAGTAGATACGTAAGGAATAATGTGTTGTGAGCTGGTGACTGTTGAAAACTAACTCCCGACAGGGGAATGGAACCCAGACGCACAGCGGAGTTATTTTCCAACGGTCACCGGCTCACTGCAAATTATCCCGCTTAGAACATGGCTTACTACTAAAAGATTCAAACGTTACAACTGGCATCAATATTATTAAACTGCTGGCAGAGTGTGTTGACAGAGGAGATGCGTTCACCAGACAAACAGGAGCGGAGGAGAGGATTTTACTCCACTTCTCCCGGTCGGAGAGGCTGGGTGCCCAGTAACTGCTGATGCTGCGGCGGCGGCCCAGCAGCAGGGGGGGTATTCACTGTCCGAGGGCTGCCATAGAATGGCAACCAGGATGTCAGCCGACCAACACTCACTACCCGGACCCTGGTTGCGGCGATTTGCGATGCTGGCCAGCTAGGAATGAACTAGCAGCCAGTACAGTACAGTCCTCTCTTGGCTAGTTAACATTTAGCCATGTTACTTGCTGATCCATTAGAAAGAAAGCTAGCTGGACATCAGTTCTGAAGCCTCTTCGGTCACAAAGCTCCCTCCATCTCTTGAACGCCTGACTGAGGTTTACTCTTGTTTTTCCTCTTTTTTATCACTCTCCCTGTGCATCCTTGCATCCTCAGACAGATTAGCTTGTTTTCTTTTGGGAGGCCATTTTTCACTTATCTTCAAACTTTGTCCGTCTCCCATTGTGCTCCTGATTCAACTATCTCATGCCCTGGCCAGTTCCCCATAAGGACCAGCTCCAGTCCCTGATCGGCTGACCGACCACTTTGGAAATACATGACGCATTTCCTGCCGTAAAGCAGATTTTTTCGGCGAAAATTTGTCCCCGGTGGCAGAAGCTTATTGCAAAGATTGCAAAGCCATTAAGTAACCTATGTAAATGCTGATAGTCTGATTTTATTGTGTATACTACCCTGTGCAGCCTACATAATTTCAATAATGATATATATAGGCAAAAATGCTGTCAGTTGCTTCTTTAACTGGTAGGTTAGATAGCTTACTATTCAAGCTAACGTTTTTGTGTTTGTGTAATAGCCTACTTTGAATAAGTTGATTCTCAATATACAACTAACGTTAATTACAAACGTGATGACATTTAATAGCAATATGTTTTTTATCAATGAATTAACTTCATGAACTTATAGCTTGAGATATGCTGTTTGCAATTGTTGCATTGTTCCGAAGTCCAGTTGTTCCGAAATCATCATAATGCCCTTGGTTATGATTAGGAAAAGATCATGGTGTGGGTTAAAATGAAAAAGAAAGTGGCAAACATAAGCCGTGAGCGTGCTTCGCCTCAAGCCTTTCCCAGCTGACCGAGAGCCGGTCGTGGCACACCATCAAGGCAGAAATACACCCGCCAGGAGCCGTTCAGCACCGCGGAAAGCTCCCCACACAACCCGGACCCCAGAGTTAATAACCGGAGGTTATGGTGTTTCACTCTCTCCTTGCTATGACACTTGTATCTCAACCAGTAGCCTACTTTTGTTGTCTTTGCTGATCCTCTATGGTACACAAATACAGTATAGCCTAGTATAATCACACATTGGAACAACAGAACGTTGGAACAATGAGAGGTCGGAACAATGAGAGGTCGGAACAATGCTACGGCACCGTAGCTTACCTGGTAAGTTAACAACAAAACAGCCATTGTAATTGCTCAGTGTACTGCAGAACATTCTGAGATGAATAATTTTTAATATAAAATATAACCATATGAAAAGGGACATGTTTTAGACAAATGCATATTATTTCAAAACTTCTCAAGCAATCTTCAGTTGTTCCACTGGCAGATTGTTTTCTTATTACAAGCTATAGCTGTACTATTTTATTTAGCTTTTGTTGTTGTTTTTCATCTTAGGTCCATCTCCATCCTTTGCTCCATCCACCGTGCCCACTGTCCCCTCTGTTTTGCAGTTTATTTAAAACAAAAAATAATAAAGCAGATTGTGTTTACAGTAAATGATTGGTTTATTTTGTTACTTTTAGTTGGCCTAGATGACATTCGGTATCCCACTTAGTACTATATCGCTTTGAATATTAAGTGTAAATCAACCCCAGGCTGCTCTTGTAGCTGAATTTGCTACCATTTCAGATTAAAAACCATAGATGGGTAAAACATGCCAGGCTGCTCTTTGATGTTTTATGTACTGATTCTCTGTTTGGCCAGTAGGGGGAGTTGCTGAGTTTGCCAATATGAATTGAAAGATTTTTCTGCAAGTTTGCAAATCTGTTGTCTGCGGTAATGCTTTAGATTACAGCCCGCAATTTACACTTTAACTATCAGGTAGTTACGGTGTAATCTGTTGTGCTAACGGTGTACCAGTGTAGTACGTACCAATACATATATGTAGGTACAGGGGAACAAGATATTAAGTTATGGAATAAGGGGCTAACAATTTGTGAATTTACAGAGGATTTATATTATAGTTATTTTTAACTACCTTGGCTACTACTACTACTACTAATTTGGCCCCATCCCCACCATCGTTGCCACGGTGTACCGTCCCCCTAAACCAAATAAGGAGTTTTTAAATGACTTTGCTCAATTCCTGACACATCTTTCCACACTCTCTCCAAAGATACTACTCCTGGGAGACTTCAATATCCACATGGACAATTCCAGCAACGCTCTCACCAGAAATTTTACATCTTGCATTGACAGTTTTGGTCTCCATCAACTCATCAACTTCCCAATACACTTAAAAGGACATACTCTCGATTTAATATGCTGTTCTGGTCTCTCTCCTGTCCACTGTAAGGCAGTTCCCCTCCCCTTTTCCGATCACATGTTAGTTTCCTTCAACACCAACCTTGCACTTTCCAAAATCAATCTCCCACGCACTATTTCTTTCCGTAATATTAAGGACATTAATTTGGACATTCTCTCTTCTGGCAATAGCTCCCTTCCCAACACAGACAGCTTTTCCACCCCTGATGAACTGGTACACCATTACAACAACAGTCTTCATAATCTCCTGGACTATCTTGCCCCACTTAAAACCAGATCTGTCACTTTCACCCGCTCCTCACCATGGTTCACTCCCACTCTCAGACAACTTAAATCCAAAGGACGCCAACTGGAACGCCTCTACAATAAGACTGGTCTCACTGTGCACAAGGAAATATATCACAACCACATTCTCCACTACAAGGACTGCATCTCACAGGCTAAATCCACCTATTTTTAAGTTCTTTTTAAGTTTTTGAGACCACTGGTCTGATCAAAAAATCCAAATCATCAACCTGCCAATTAGACCCCCTTCTAACTGCTCTTGTTAAAGCCACTGTTCCCTCTTTGGCCCCTCTCATGACGCACATAATCCACTCTTCCCTCACCACTGGAATTGTTCCCTCACCCCTCAAAACAGCTGCTGTCACCCCAATACTCAAGAAACCTGGCGCAGATCCCAATAACCTCAGTAACCTCCGTTCCATCTCCAATCTTCCATTTCTCTCAAAGATACTAGAAAAAACTGTTGCCTCTCAGCTCCACTCCCACCTTTCCCACAATAATCTTTTTGATCATTTCCAGTCCGGTTTCCGCCTTCTCCACAGTACTGAAACAGCACTACTCAAAATCACCAACGATCTCCTCCTGGCAGCTGATTCCGGTCTCCTATCCATCCTCATCCTGCTTGACCTGAGTGCGGCCTTCGACACCATCTCACACACCACCCTCCTGGACAGACTCCTCTCTATTGGCATCACACACACACACCCCTCAACTGGTTCAAATCCTACCTCTCTGGCCGCACTCAGTTCATCCAACTCAAATCATTCACATCACATCCACTCCCAGTCACCACAGGCGTGCCCCAGGGCTCTGTCCTGGGGCCCCTCCTATTTATCATTTACCTACTCCCCCTTGGCTACATCTTCCGTAAACATCACATCCACTTCCACTGCTACGCGGATGACACCCAGCTCCATATTTCCACCAAACCCGACTCCACCCTCCCACCTTCCTCCCTCACTGACTGCCTCCTTGAAATAAAATCCTGGTTTTCATCCAACTTCCTCAAATTAAAACAAAACAGAAATTCTACTGTGGCACTAAAACCACCCTATCCAAATCCCCCAGTTTCACATTATCTATTGACAACTCTAACATTTCTCCTTCCCCACAGGTCAAGAGTCTGGGTGTCATCCTCGACAGCACACTTTCTGACACTACTCATATCAACCACATAACCCGGTCAGCTTACTTCTATCTCTGCAACATCAACCGCCTCCGCCCCTCTCTCACACCTCACACAGCTGCCATTCTGGTCCACAGTCTCGTCACCTCCCGGCTTGACTACTGCAACTCCCTCCTGTTCGGCCTTCCACAAAAAACTCTCCATAAACTACAACTGGTACAGAATTCAGCAGCTCGCATTATCACAAGGACCCCATCCACTCACCACATCACACCGGTCCTGCAGCAGCTCCACTGGCTCCCTATCACACACCGTATCCAATACAAGATTTCACCTTCAAGGCCATTCACAAACTGTACTGAAATAGTTCCCCGTAGTAACATTTAGTTACAGGGTAAGTACATGTATGTGGGCTATAATACTAAATGTAAATTGTACATTGTATATCATATAAAAAACAAAATATTGCATCCTTAACTTAGAGCCTTTACTTAACATACTTCTTATTTCAAAATAAGTAAACTGATAGCATTTAATTCTTTATTTCTTAGTTTTTCTTGCATTGCTTCATTGTGTCCTTCTTTTTCATCTTCCTTTCCACTCCTGATTAAGATGACAGGGTTAAGGTTGAGATGAGGGGAAAGAAGCTAGTGCACCTTGTCCATATGTTGAACCTATAGAGGAAAAACTGTTAGTTTCAGTCTCTTAACCATAATATATAGCCTGAGATATCTGGATTTCTGACAGCCATGTCTCCCAGTTGGTGAGAAGCCATCAAACTGTTGGCCACACAGCCACAAAGCCATCATCACTGGCACTCACTAGATGTGAAAAAATACAATATTAATGGTCTACGTAAGGCTATACAAGAAATACTGTATAGTTAACTAAAATCAGCACCTAGTTTTTAGTTTGTCAACAGACCATTACAAATATGTAGCACATTAACAATGGAAAAGTGGCAGTTAATTTACAATTATTCTTGTTCCAATTGTGGAACAAGCTTGCGACAGCAGTAGTCATCTAGCAATAAGCCATGAAGCCAGAAGCAAGATTGACATTCCCTTTTATTTTATTTTACTGACAAAACCTACATGCAGCATAGGACATGTTTGATATGCTGCTAATTGGCAGCAAAACAATTATAAGTGTATATAAGTTCAAAGGAGAAAAGTTTAGCCAGCACAGTAACAACACTAAAGTTAGCTTCTTATTTGTAGCTTCCGATTCTCAGTTAAGTGAAAGTTCTGGGAAACATTATTAACGGTTCATTCTCCTGTTTTGTACCACTTACACTTATTAAAGAGTGTTACACAAACACAATTTCGGAATGGTGAAACCTTTATTTTACTTATGAAAACAGAAAAAGGGCCATTTCACTTATATTTCTCCATCAACCACATTAGCCCAGGTCCAGATCAAATAACACTATGCTTATTATACTTAGACATATTTTTACCTTTTGAAATACGATCACACAATATCTCTTTAGAATACATTGTCAAATCTGTTTAATGTGGTCTGGGTGGGAAAAAAGCAGTGAAATCACCTTTTTTTCAGTTTTCCCCAAAAGAATAAAGGTTTCACAATTTTTAAACTGTGTTTTAGTGAGTCATAGTAAGTGTCCTTAGTAATTTAGTCTAGATTTGACAAGTGGTTTTTGATTCATAGCCTAATTATCAGTGAAACCACCCTTTTTTCATAAGCAAAATAAAGGTTTCAAAATTCTTAAACTGTGTTTAACAGCATTAAGACCTTTGCTACGATGTATAACACTAACACTTTAATAAGTATAAGTGGTGCAAAAATGGAGAATCCGCCGCTAAATATCATTATTTATGTTCCCCTAAACTTTTCCTTTCATCCTGAATCGGATGCGACGAGTCGCAAGCTAACTTCAGCGGTGGAGTGCACGACAGGACAGTAATGTTAGAAGATTAGGTCACTGAAAGTTGCTATGTGAATAAAATCACCTCAACATGTTTCTGCATCTGTAAGACACATACCCGCATGCATTATATTCTATTGCATTGAATGTAATGACACTTTAAATTCTATTAGAGCAATCATAAGTGTCAGGTTGTAAAAGCTGCAGGGTAACGTTAACGCTTAACTGAACGCACAGCGTGGAAGCTTGGAAGTGAACGTTCGGTAGCTAGTAAATGATTAGAGAGCTAACACTCCAACAACACCTTTCATTTGTTCAGTTAACGTTACATTTGACTTGAGCCACAAACCAGACTGTTTTGTGCCAGTAAATATATTCAAGTTATTACCCACCGAATGTTTGTTGTAAAGTAGGTTAACAGCAGTGCCATCTACATCTCTCTGGTTAGCAGGAAACAGGTTAGGTACGTTGCCTCATTTCACCAGCGTACGCCAAAGTGTGGGCGAGCGGAGAGCTTCTTCTATTTCCTTATACACAACATCTCGTCTTCGTCTGGCCTGGGAACGCCTTGGGGTCCCCCAGGAGGAGCTGGAAAGCGTTGCCGGGGAGACGGCTGTCTGGGGTGCTTTGCTTGGCCTGCTGTCCCTGCGACCCGGCCTTGGATAAGCGAATGAAGATGGATGGATGGATGGATGGATGGATGGATGGACAGACAGCACTGTCGCCCCCTGCTCTCATTTGATATTAATAAAGCGTACCCATTGACGCTGATGTGAAAGGTTATAGGTCACAAGTTTAATTAAAAAACAACAACATAGTACTACATCCATGAGTACTCTTGCCTGATTATTATTATTCCTTATTGGCATTGCTTTTATCGTTTTTCCTAACCAAATCTGTGTCACTTATTTTTTGTAATACTTTATTTTATTGTCATCATGGCATTTCATACATTTAACCCATGTTGTAAAGCCTATGTAATGATGACAAAACATTTTTGACATACATAAATAACGTGTGTAGGTGTGTCACCCAGTGATACATCGTACAATAAATTATACAATAAATTAAAATAAATAAATAAATAATGACAATATTTGCAGTACAGATTTAAATTATACAATGTTGTAATAACTCTCAATTAATAGAAGAACGTCCTTCTTCCACCTTCTTCCTTAGAAGAGGAAGAAGGGGGGGTGAAATGACAACAGGTGCTAATGTGTTGGAGACACCCTATTTAAATGAGGGTTTTGCTTGTTTTATGGTTTGCAGCATGGTGAGTTTGGAGAAAAAGCGCAAAGTAAAATTCAACCCAGAGGTGTTGGTAGATGAGGCCAATAAACACTTAAATGAGCTACAGGAAAGAAACCTGACTGTCTAACAAAGGAAAGCTATATCACTAGGACCGCCAGGATTACAGCGCCCCTCCAAGCGCCGCAAAGGCCAGACTGTCATATGTAACTTCATTGTTTATGCTGCCCGTGTGCTCAGATGCACACAAAAATGCATTTTTGAGTAATTTCTGAGAAGTTATGATAATAACTAAAAAACCTAGGATAATAAAAAATATTACAAACTATAGAATAGGACTGACAACCTCTCCAATGTCTATTTGTCGGCTTTTTATAATGCCTTTTTTTTTGCTGCTGTGCTGCTGCTGCGCCGTGTCGCCAGTTATAAGTGGCTTTGCTTAACACACACACACACACACACACACACACACACACACACATTGAACTCGCGATTGAATGAATGAATGAACATTGGAAGCGGTTCAGCCTCAGTCCCGCCAGCTGGCGCAGTCACTGTTAAGATTAGGCTACATTAGTTTTTTATTATTAACAAAATGTTTTTTTATTGACCGTATGAATGGTTTTCTTTTCAAATAAATATTTGGAAACGAAAATGTATGCTTTGGTGTACTTTTACAGAGTTTTGCAATGCCCCCTTAGTTTAAGTTTTGTGTGGCATAGAAAATCTGCAAAAACAACAGAAATACTGGTTCAACCAACCAGTATTTTTGTGGAGAGATCCGTCTGCCAACGGCAAGTGGAGTCATGAAGTCAAGTCAAGTAATGCTGGTCAGGTGAGCGACAGCTGAGATGGTCTTCAGACGCCAACAGTATCCATGACAACATACTGTCCCCTGGACCTTTGTCCCAAAGTAAACGCACAGATGTACCCTGTAGTTGTATAGGCTAACCGCTGAAAATATAAAGGAACAATGTAGATTGACTGTTTTTTTGTAATTAGGTCATTTTGAAATAAAATCACATCTGATTTATTACTTGCTGCATTAGTCATCACTCCATCTTCCCTTCGATTTTTCAGTTTTGTTGTCGCACTGTACCCTGTAATAATAGGGTTAGGGTTAGTACCCTGTAATTTAAAAAACCTATTGTATAAGTTCTCTGTAATTTCCCCCCAAAAGTCCATATTATTGATCTAAATAGGTCGCACATACCCTGTTATAACAGAATAGGTACCCAGTAGTTAAAAATACCTATTGTATAAGTTCTCTGTAAATTCCCCCCAAACGTCCATATTATTGACCAGTAGGTCGTACATACCCTGTTATAATAGAATAGGTACCCTGTAATTAAAAATACCTATTGTATAAGTTCTCTGTAAATTCCCCCCTAACGTCCATATTATTGATCAATATAGGTCGCACATACCCTGTCATAATAGAATAGGTACCCAGTAGTTAAAAATAGCTACTGTATAAGGTCTCTGTAAATTCCCCCCAAACGTCCATATTATTGATCAATATAGGTCACACATACCCTGTTATAATAGAATAGGTACCCAGTAGTCAAAAATACCTATAATATAAATTCTCTGTAAATTCACGAATTGCTTGCTCCATATTCCATAACTTAACATCTTGTTCCCCTGTACCTACATATATGTATTGGTACGTACTACACTGGTACAGATTACACCGTAACTATTGGGTAGTTACGGTGTAATCTGTTGTACTAACATTTGTAAATTGCGGGCTGTAATCTAAAGCATTACCTTGTCTGCTTCCATGGCCTTAATCACTGCGGATTACAGTCTAACTACAACAATAAATTCTCACATCTATTTTTTCAAGTGTATCCATAATGATAGAGTAGAGCATGAAATAAGTTATAGTAGGTGTGTGAATGATCAATAATCAGTATTACTGGTAGTATTAGAGGGCCCCAAAATCAAATTTTGCTTGGGGCCCCATGGAGGCTTGGGCCGGCCCAGTATGCTTTACTCACAAGTGTGTGAATTGACATGGATATGAAGCGTCCGTAGCGCCACATAATATAATGGTAGATCCTAAAGAGCTAAGACGAAAAAAAAAAAAAAATCAGCAGCAGCGGTCATATTTCAGCAGCAGTGGTGCGCCGCTGCTCTTTTTCTTTGAATACCTGCGGGCTACAAACCTCCTCCAACCTCTGGACATCATATAACACCCCTTGTGGGAAGGCATTCATGTGATTGGCTGTAAAGGAGTAAGACATCTGATTGGCTGCCGACAATCCCCTCTGAGAAAAAATGCATCTGTGAATCAAGTCAGGTCAAGGGAGTCTTGAAACTCACACACAAAAATGCAGGGAAGATTACAAATTAAAAGCACTTTGTAATTGCAGGTTCGACAGTTCATATATCAATGTAAAAACCTCCAAATATGTATTTGATGAAAATTGCAAATACTTTTACATACGTACCAGTGGCGATTGCTCTAAGACTGCAAGGGAAGCTCAGCTTCCCCTAAAATGTCAAAAAAATAAGTGGTCAAATATGTACTGTTGTGTTTACATTTCATTGACTAAATATGCGCTAGAACGCGTTCAACTTTTGCTCAGAATCAGCTACTTATCACAGGTCACTGACGCGACTTTCTTCTCATTCATTCCCATAGCGTCACAGTGCATTAAAGAGTGTAGAAGCTCAGCGTCCAAAGACTTCAATAGAGTACCGAAGTCACGCCCCTTCCGGTAGAGCTGAAAATGAAATCTAAATATGTTGTTAATGAATTTAAAACATCAATTTTAAGGTGAAGAAAGTCATACTATGTGGTAAAACTGTTGAGATATAAGCGTTTTAATTAGAAAGACTCAAGAGTACACAGGAGGAGGTCGCATATGTGACATCATAGCTTTCGCCAGGCTTTGTGCCAGGTTACAGTCACTCCAAGCTGCTGGAAGCGAGTGAAAGCTATGACACACGCGACTGCCTCCTGTGTAGTTTTTCTCATTACTTTTTTTTCCAAAAGCTTATATCTCAACAGTTTTATCACAAAGTATGACTTTCTTGACCTGACAATTTATATTTTAAATTCAATAACGACATATTTGGATTTCATGTCACAACTCAAACGGGACCAAAAGATAACATTGCTCTCCTCATTCACTGCCATTCATATTTTTTCCAATCTAAGGTCCCATGAGCTTCAACGGAAGGGGCGTGACTTCGGCACTCTATGGGGAAGCATAGAGTGGATTGTTCCACTGCAGCGAAACTACACAGTCATTGGATAAATGCTCGGTTTTGTCCCGCCCATCGGACGCTCAGCGTCTCTGGGGGTCTATGGGGCAGTGGGCTGGCCTCGGCTGGCCTGGACGCTGGGCTTCTGCATGATGATTGGATGATCTGTCTGAGGCTGAATCCCTTTTTGATTGACAGCGAAATGAGCAAATCAGCGATCTTGAAATATAATCCACCACCGGAGCGATTTTCAAGTTTCATTCTGTTGTTCCGAGTTGATGTGGAGACTTTTCCAATCCTCTTAGTGACTTTTTCCTTTGTTAACAACAACTAGCGACAAATCTAGCATGTTTTTCTGGTGTTACTGGAGACTGTACTCGTGTTTGGAGACTCTGACTTCTGTCGCTCTACAGTTACTGTCCCCAACGAGCAGCGGGTGCTACTGTGAGCCCCTCCACCGTCCCAAAGCACTCACAGGCGGTCACACTAGCCTCGCGCAGCAGCCCCAACTAGTGAGCGAGCTAGCAAGCTGCACATAATGGCAGACAATTTGAATATTGTCGACCGATTTTGGCGAAGCCATTTGATAGTCTTCCTTACGAGGAGAAACTTAGAGTTAAACAGCAGGGCAGATCAACACCACAGATTGATTTGGTGCAAAGGGTGGGGAAAAGTAACAGTTCTTTTCACCCATCTGAAAATCTTTGAGGTGTGTTTTGCTGTGGTTCTATGGCATGAGTGTGGTGGAAAAACAGCTTAAATTAAATGTTCCTTTTATAAGTTACTGCCTCGCTACAATATGACAACTTTTATGATATAAACTTAAAGTGAGCTTCCCATTTGAAAGACCAGCAGCCGCCACTGATACGTACATTTGTGAATTTCAATTGCACATACCGTATTTAAAACAAGAAATATTTGTATATATGTATATATATATGTATATATATATATATGTATATATATATATATATATATATATATATATATATATATATATATATATATATATATATGTATATATATATATATGTGTGTGTGTAAATCCCCAAATACATTTGTGAATCCTTTTTTGTGCATTTATTCATTTTGAGACTGTTGTAGCTCCATAGTATGCTGTTTGCAAATAGTGGGCATGCGCCTGCCAATGTAGAATGATTCTGTAAAAATAAAATCAGCCGACATTAAACCTGTAGGTTCAATGTCAGATTCACGCCACCACACTCAAAAACAGAGGTATGAGACAAGAACATTTCTGTACCTATAGGTACATTTTTTAAGAATGTTCTCTCAAAAGTACAATATTGGTCTTTAAGAGGCCAGAAGTGTACCTTTAGACGATCAGAAAGGGTTCAAAGTGATGTAAAGTACAAATTTGTACCATTTCAACCCTAAGGGTACCTTCAGCATTGAAAAATGTGTGTAGCTCATAGACAATAACTATTATCAGTAGTACTTCTAATAGTAGTATAATTATAGTTTAGGCATTTAGAGTCATTATTATTATTATTATTATTAATAATAATAATAATAATGATGATGATGATGATGAAATAAATAAAAAAATTTGTTTATTCATTTATTAATTAATTATTAGAATCTTTTATTTTATTAACGTTTATTCATCATTTTTAACATGATCTTGTTTTATTATCATATTTATCCTTCAAGATTTTACTTATTGTTGTGTATTTTGCTTCTATTATCTTTAATTATGGATTCAAGCACACTTTTACACCATCCTGGCACTATCAACTATTTAAGAGGTTTCCTGCTTTGTGAAGCACTGGCTGTATATTTGTATGAAAGGTGCTATATGAATAAAGTTGAGTTAAACGGAGTTCTTCTAAAGTCAATAAACACACAGCAACATAAAATGCGCCAAGCAATATAGTTCCCCAAAACAGCAAAATGGTTGCCAAGCAACAGTGGCGCATTAATACCACAGGCTAAAGGCCAAAGACGCTGCTGGCTCAGACCCCAGTGCTGAGGTCAAAGGACGGGAAGTTAAGCATGGCGCTCAGGGGTCTGTCAACAGAGGAACTGTTGGTGGTGGAAGGAGGTATTGACGTTTCAGAGGAGGAGGCTTAAAAATTTAGAGGTAAGTTAAGTGTGATTTTGATTTTTACAGCATTAATTTTAACCAATGAGCTAAATTTAGCAAATATCTGAACAGCTATCTTTAACATGGGTAATAGCTAGCTGTTAGCTACGTTTTATCCAGTATTACAGTGACTAACCGGTGGTAGCTATACAAAAACGTCTCTCTGCACTGCTAATATGTAAATATAGTTATCAAAAATATCATTAGTAAGCTTAAGTTATTGCATCAGCCATTAGCCACATCACTGTGAAGTTTTTGTTAGCAAGGACTCCCGTTTTCCCGCTCAAAGTGATATGAAACAAAGAAAAGAACAAATTTGTAACGTTACCATTTCAGCTTCATGGCCCTGCAGCACCGTAAACTGTCATGGAGAGATAAGCTAACTAGCCTATGATGTTTAAGAGTTTCCAACAATTTTTCAAACCTAGATAAATATGAAATATTAAAAACAGTAACGGGCTGTGTCATTATGGCGCATGTCAATGGCGACATAACTCCAGTTACCACAGACATTAAATGAAGGAGAAGAAGAAGAAGCAGACCGGATGTGACGTCAGAGACTGAGCGCTATCGTTGCTAGGCTAAGCTAACTCGTCATGGATCATGGTTATACATTAACGGTTGCTGCACCTTCTGACACCGAAGCTGTCCCGGTAAACAACCTGGTAAAACGGAAACGTACGGGTCAACCAAGCGATCCCAGAAGAATTTGGGATAAGAAGAGAGCTAACTTAAATCCAGGATAAATATTGGTGTGGCCTTTCTGAGATGGAGAGAGCTTCGTGAACATTTAGGACTACAATTCACCACCGACCTTGCGGGTGTTCTACTAGACAGGTAAACAAAGATCTGGCTGATGTTATGGAAATATTAATCATTTCCACCAGTGTATTGTAAGCAATGCTGCCCGCCGGGGCTCCAGCGCTCCAGCCAGCGGCCTCCACTGCTGAGCGGTATGGAGCAGGGGCTGGCTAACCACAACATCTAACGATAGGTTTCTATCATGTTGAGCTGATGTAAATGAACTGCATTTATAAAAGAGGCATAGGAAGGAGGGATAGCTAAACATAAGACACACTGAGCAAGAGAGAGCAGCAGAGAGGGAGAAGCCATCGCTACTGTAAAGCTAAGTAACTAGCAGTTTGCTCAAATAACTAGCAGATTGCTAACCGCTCAGCTAAAGTAAGTAGCATTTCTGAATAGAGTATAAATAATTGAGGAGACAGTCGCTAAAAAAGAGAGCTATGGCTTTTTCAGCAGAACTAGTGTCAGCTCAAATGATGAATCCAGCACAATTGACGTGGTGTAGATGCAAAGAGATGCTTGTGATGCTCATTTTCACCAGTGTATTGCAAGCACTGCTACCTGCCGGTGTGACGGATTAACTGCTGTTGGATCAACTGGTGAGAGAGACAGATGTGGTGTGGGCGTGGCCTGTGCGGACCCGTTGCGTCTGTCCCGTGCAAATAACCAGGAAATACATGTCATGATCGTTTTGCCGTCCTAACGCACATGTTTGCCGGTTTTGTTTGAATCATGACTACAGGAACTGTTCGCTGGACATCAGTCACGTTCCCGACAAAACCATGTGGAAACAAACCATCGCCACTACATTACTAAATGAAACTAATGCCCGAGTGGAACTGCTGAATGTCATGTCCCTGTCATCTTTCCCACTGATGCCATCTACAGTCACAGTGAGAGCACAGCCACCAGCCAGTATATATAGGCCATGTAGATATAGAAAGATACAGGTAAAGATAGAGTTCGTGATTGCAGCCATGACCAAATTAAGGCATACGGTAGTCAAAATGCTATACAACATAAGTGTCATCAACCCATTCAGATCACAACGTGGCCAAATTACGTCACTAACACAGTGGCCAAACATGAAATGCATGCACTGTGTCACACAGCCAAACTCACCCATCACCATGAAAGAAGCAAATGCAACAATGATCTTTAGGAATCAGCTTTATTAGCCAAGAATGAATACACATTCAAGGAATGTCACAAATGCTGTGTACAGAATAATCAATTCTACACATAAAGCCCAATATCACAAATCGCAGTTTGCCTCAGAGCTTCACAGCATCCCTCTGTCCTTCGGACCCTCACAGCTGATCAGGAGAAAACGCAAAAAAAAAACAAAAAAAAAACACATTAACAAAAAATACACAAAAAAACAAAACAAAAAAACGCAGTGCCGAGTCATGTGGCGCAAGCAGTGCAAAGCCAGTCCTGCTCTGGTGAGGGCTGTCCAACACACTGTGAGTGGTACCACAGACAGCAGGTGGTGCATTCAATCTAAAAAAAAAAAAAAAAAAAGAGAGAAGAGAGACCTCAGAAAATATCCAAGCAGTGTGTCAGGTAATCATTCATCCCAGGAGGCTGTACAATTCAACAGTCAATGAGAAATCATGATAATGCTCAGAATTGCATGGCAATGTCTGTCAGATACTGGATTTAAATCTTAGCTGTGGTCGTCTGTGTTCCCATGTTCCCTCAGCTGCTCTGGTGACCGCTGAAGTGCAAGACATGCAGGTTAAGTAAAGTAAACTACACATTATCAATAGCTGTGTGTGACTGAGTATTCACCCAGTGACCGTAAGGTAACCCATCCAAGGTGCATCCAAGGTGTCCAAGCGACATTGGCCGGGACAAGAATTTATCTCCTTACCCACTCGTCCATCTCAGCCCCAGAGCTTTCCTCCCCACAGGCCCGACACAGCTGGGATAGGTCATCTACAACACAGGCATACATATAGTCCAGTTGCCATTACAGACACAAACAAGTAAACCTGGAAAAGTCCTTTGTACCTGTATTTGCTAGCAGAGCCTTAGCCATGTCCATCCTCAGCATGGCCACACCCTCCTGGTCCACTGCATAGGTAATCTGCTGGCCCAGCAAAATCTGCTCTGCAAGCTAAAAGTCTCATGAGTACAATTTGAATGACACTTCAATGACAGGCACAGAGACCACTGAGTCATTACCTTGCACACAAACACCCCACATGATGTTGTGTCCTGCTGTCTGGGATGGGCCAATGTAGCGCATGTCCACCTCCCAATAGCAGGACACCTCTGGCGAACCAGTGCCCTACACAGAACACAGATTGACCAGTCTGGAAATTGTAACATAAGCCCAGGTAGGAGGATGCTAAATTTAAGACCACTTGAATCGTGTTAAGGGCCCTCAAAAGGACAAGCCTATGCCAGTCTAGTGAAACAGTACAGTCATAAGGGACATGAAATTCGCCTGCTGCTCCCCCAGGGTTAAGCAAAATGCATGAATACATACATGTCCAATGCACACATTACAGCTGATTCACCTTGTTACATGTCTACACCTCTCAATCTGTTGCTGAGTGGCCCCAAACGGATCAATGTATAAGGACCTCATCTCCTTCAGGTACAAGATCTGTGGAAATGCAAAACAAAAATGAGAAACCCCTCAAACAGAAGTGTCATTGTTGTGTCCACATCTGTTAACATTCAGGTAAACTCACAATGAGTGTCCAGTGTCCTCCATGACAGACTGCTCCTGCAGCCACATCACGATCCAGAGCCAGCTACAACAGAAATCAAATATGCCACACATATCCGACTGAGAAAAACTCACTGGATTGCAAAGGCATAACAAATCAATCCTACTCACCCGTTTCAAGCCTCTCTGTTTGCCCTGCCACACTGCGGTCATTGCGTAGCTGTCAATGACAACAGCGCCACTCTTCCTCCCAACCATTGTGAGATATGCATTGACGGCCTATGACAACAAATATGTGATTAATCTGTACAGACGCACATCAGTCAAATAATTGCTCTGTGAAGTGGGCTACCTGACTCTCCAATTCCTTTCCTGGAGCCAGGTACAGGAGATCCTCCACATATAATTTATATGGCCCCAGCCTTGACCATAGTGTGGTCCGTCGCCCTCCTGCCCATACGTCTCTGATTACTGTAACACACAAAAGGAAAATTGTTATGGCAGCAATTCATGACCTTCATAATGTGGGGTGTACTCTGTCAGTGTACTTACAAATATCTGCACTGAGTGGAGGTCCTTGGGCGTCACAGCTGGTGGGTTGACTGGCTGGGGGTGTGACTGATGTGTGACCTGACTCATTACTCCCAGCCAGAGGAGTAGGACCAGTCAGTTTCCTGATTTTGGCAGGGATCCTCTCTTCTGGCTGGAAGTAATGAGTCAAGTGGTCAATGTTCACTCTTGACTGTGTCCCCCTCTCTGACACCAGGTAAGCAGTTTTCTCCTCCAGCTGTAAGATTTTGTAGGGTCCCACCATGCTGGCCTCCAGTTTGTCCCCTTTTCTCATGGCCTGCCTTGCATTCTTCTTAAGCACAAGGTCCCCCACTTTGAAATTGTCAGCTTGACCTCTGTCCTCCTTCCTCTTGCATACCTTTTTCTGTTTGGCCTCGATGTTGGCCCTTACCTCCTTGTAGGTAGGGACCTGGTCTCTGAGTCCCTGGCAGATCTCCTCCGTCTCAATGAGGCTGCAGACCTTCTCTTCTGTCACCTGCCAGGGAGGAATCAGTGACATTTTAGGGGACACAGATGACCCAAATTCAAACTCCAAACAGTAGAACAATAGCAGCCTTAGGTCATATTCATCTGGGACCTCTGAGGGATACCTGGCCTCCCTCCCAAACATCAAGTGGTATGGGCTGTATTGTGTTGTGTTGTCAGCTGCTTTTTGGTCCTGAGGGCAAACATTGTTGCCTGTAGATACTGGTCCCAACGGTTTGGGTGCTCAGCCACCAGTTTGTTCAGGGACCTTAAAAATGCAGAATTCAGGTACATGCATGAGGAGGCAGAAGATACTTTGGGTTGTCGTGTATGATGCAGCAACCCATGTCCAGATGGTGCCATTAAAGTTTACCTGTTCAGACTGGAACAGGATATAAGTGCTAGGCTATTAAGGACTCAAGTTACAGTTCTGACAACAAAACTATACCTCTGTATCGTGCCATTCAGCTTTTCCACAAGGCCATTGGTCTGTGGATGATAAGGGGAGCACAGGCTCCTCTTGATGCCCAGCCTCTCACACAGACCATAGTTGATCTTGAAATGACCATTCAAATGAACATGAGCTGAGCCAGCACAGCAAAAGTTACATGTTGGTGATCCACATTGCATGATCACTATACCTTGTTGGGAAATTCTGAGCCTTGGTTTGTTAGCAGCCTTTTGAGTGCGCCAAATTTGTAAAAGAAATCCAGAATACAATTTGTCACCTCGGCTGCTGTTTTTGCTTTTTAGTGGGTATGCCTCTGCCCATTTGGTGAAATAATCAACCATGACACATATGTACTGGTTGCCACCATCTGTTACATTGAGCTTACCCACCAAGTCCATTCCAACCAGCTCGAGAGGCTCAGTTACCTGGGGAGGATGAAACAATGATGAGTATTGCAGTATCACTACTGATATGATTGACAGATTTGACTGCATGTCATATGTAATTTACCTCTATTGGATTGTACTCCCGCTTTTCCTTGATGGTAGCCCTCCTGGCCTGGCACTGGGGACACTGAGCAATCTAAACAGACAAAGATTGTAACATTGGGACAGGAATTTGTTTAAATGACTGTTCATGATTTAGACTGACATGGTTGGCCTCTGCACATACACATACAGTATCACAATATAAGGCATAAACACATGACTACCTTACACTCCTCTGTTCTACTTTTGGACCTGAATGTGTATTCCACCTCAATTTTATGACAATACCAACTCACCCATTTGCGAATGTCATCCTCCATGCCAGGCCAATGGCACTGTGGGTTTTTTCCACCCCACAGTGCCCACCCAAGTCACTGGCGTGAAACTCCAAAAAGAGGTTGCTTGCTTCCTCAGCAGTGGAGACCACTTTGGCGAGGTGCTCTGCCTTGTTTTGCTTTCACCGACAGATGTAGTAGAGGTCTCCATCTGGTGTTTAAATGTCATCATATTAGACTACTTGCAGTTTCGTCATAGCAGTTAATTTTTGTGTTCTCAGGTCCATGTGACATGCATCCTTACCCTTTATCCTGAAGGTGTCAGCTCTCCTCCTGATGATATATCTGTCTCAGCTGGTTGACCCCACAGGATACCGATTATGGAGTTTCAACTCCAGCACATCTTTCATGATTTGTGGGTCCATGTTTCTGTCCCTACCTTTCCTACTCCTCCCTCACTACTCCTCCTCCTCCTCCTCCTACTACTACTACTACTCCTACTCCTACTACTCCTACTACTACTCCTACTACTCCTACTACTACCTACCACCTACTCTTCACTACTCCTACCTACCCTCACTGACACAACACACTGGCACACAACACACACAAACCTACAATCCCACACTCTTTCAACACAAAGCACACTTCACTGTCACAATCACCACTCACAATCACTACTTACTCGTACTTGCACACTGTCTTTTTCTCTTTCTGCACACTGTTCCAACTCCTCATGAACAAACCCACAAAGTTGTGACCAGTTGACCATCCTTATAAAGACTACCCCCTTGTGATTGGAGTTATCACTTGAGTATGATCACCCACACCTGTGTGTGATTATCCCATTGACTTTTGTTATTTATTTATTTATTTATTCATTCATTTATTTATTTATTTCATTCTTGTTGCATATTGGGTTATCATGTCTGCACTGAATGGTGATGACTATCGTTGTGATAACTGAGTGGATTGTCTGTGGCCGCTATTATACAGCTTACACATGTTGTATCACCAGTTAATCTGAGTGGATCACAATTTGCCACGACTCAAAGCAATCACCGCGCTGCGCTCGTGGTGAATGTGAATGACTCAGACTTTCATTTCCAGACTGCACATTGACTTGACATCAGATGTTACAAACTACAGGACAGACAACTGAGCATTTTCTACAGGATTCATTGACATTTGCAGTGATCTGTATCTTAGTGTTGCGGTGTTCATGAACTGGGACTGACGTCAGTGACCGTGTTAATGCCTGCTGTTCACAATATTGCAAACGGCGTTTGCAGAGTTTTCCTGTCATGGAACTACATGTGCGCCATATCATTATTTATCTGATGTCAAGTGTTTCTGGAGACTGATGATGCTTTTATACAGCCTGTGAGTGGCACACACACAGAGTCTGGGGTGTTAGATGCCATACTGGAGTGTTGGCACGCACAGAGTGGTAACGTGTGTCGCGCTCAGATTAACTTGTGATACACACAGGTAGGGGGATAGACATGATTAGGGACATGACATGACGTTGGTATTGCTGACAGTATATCATGTGGCTACAATGTGACTCCTCGCTTTGCTGGTGTTTTGGATGCATTTCGATTTTCTTATTTTGAAGTGTTCATGGATGTGTGTGCACAGGACGACTGTGGATCGTGCTCGCTTGGCTTCGTATTCTCTGTGGATGTCCAGCGGTGTTTGAAAAGGCACCATCACACATCTGATTGAGTAACAGGATGACTGGCTGTACACATGAATGAATGCGATCGACAGGTTAGGAGATCTATGTTTTTTTCCTCGTTTTTCCACTGTGGGTTTCTCATAGGCCACGCCCACAACACATCTGTCTCACCAGTTGATCCAACACCAGTTAATCCGTCACACCGGGGCTCCAGTGCTCTGGCCAGCAGCCTATGCTGCAGAGTGGTGTGAAGCGCTGCATCTATTATATAACTACAACACCCATGATCCCACGCTACTTCGTGACGTCATCAAACTCCGTCTTCTGTTATTGTTTTGGTTTGAGACCCCTAGCGGCAGAAAATTACATATTGTACATTTAAACAAAAAAGAGATTAAGATACAGATCGTGACAGACAGGCAGACCAAGGGTGGATCAGTGCTCTCAGGAGTGATGAATACAAGGTAAAATGTAAAGATTTAACCACTAACACAATTGATGTGAATTAACATATAATAAAGGTTATTGGCTGCTCCATCATCCATGAAAGCTGTTGGATATAGGGGTTTTATTTATGTATTTTCAGTCTAGTTATCATGCCTTGTATGTCCACAGTTTCTGTGCTTCTGTCTCTTTAATAGCCTTTTTATTTACATTACATATTTATATTTCAGACAATGATGTGGATGGAGAGACAGTAGACTGCGGACTCACAGAGAACATGATTGCATATCTCTTTGACAAGTCTTTCAAGAAGCAGCTGAAGTTCAGAGACTTCACAAACCGCTACAAGGAAGTCATCGTTACTTTACAAGCTGTCAACCCAGAACAAAATACATCGGAAACTCCTGTGTCCCCAGCAAACCAGAGGTATTATGTATTAAATGTGTCAATTTGCATCTGCATTAAAGTGCTTGCAAAATGGCAGAGATAATGTTGTTCTCCTGTTGTTTTGCAGTTCAGAACCTACTTGCCACAGACTGCCTGTCGTCATTTCCGTTCCACAATTCCCACAAGATGTCCAGAGCCGCTTAGATGCCAAAGAGCCAGTCCACAAGGAACAAAAGTACCGCAACAAAATAATTGGGACTCTCTATGAAATGCTGTCACAGTACACAATGTAAGGGTTCCTTTCCAAATATTACAAAATAATATCAATAATGCCATAACAGCATAAAATCATACATCACATGTTCTCAGGCCTAAATTTTAATTTTTATAATTTCTCATCAAATAAATTATTAATTCATGACTACAGTCATTTTGGCTTCTGGCTATTTTTTTTTTAATTTTTTTTTTTTATAATTTATTTTGAAAATTCAACTTCAGCCACTGTCATTAGGCTGTAATATACTACATAATCACAATAGTTTCTTAGAGGAATCTAAGAACAAAAATGTCCCCAAGTTCAGAAATCGTGGATATCATAATGGCTACAAAAGTGAGAAAAGATGAGCTTGCTCATTTAAAATTGCTGATTCAAGAATTCCTTGATAAGACTACTGAAGTCTTTGGAGATGTTTTAACACCAAAGTGTCACTACTTGATTCACTATCCTAGACTGATATTGATGTATGGTCCTCTTTGCCATTTGTGGTGTATGAGGTATGAAAGCAAGCATCAATATTTCAAAAATATAGCCAGCAAATGCAGGAACTTTGTAAACATAACTGCGACTCTCAGCAACTGTCATCAAATGAAACAATGCTGGGAGTTTTCTTCAGATAGGTTCCTAGGTGACTTTGAAAATGCGCTCAGCAAAAGCATTTGTGTGCCATTTTTATCTCTGCCAAGTGATTTACAGAATGCTCTGCAATTAAACAAATGTTTTAAAGATGTGCAGTTTCAGGATAAAGTGCTCCACCGTGTGTCTGCTATATCTGTCAGTGGTGTCAAATATGCCCTTGAGGATGTTTTTGTAGTAGGCCATGTACACACTGAAGCCATCCCTTTGTTCTTGAAAGTCAAGTACATTCTGAACATTGACACTTTTTGGGTGTTGTGTGGGAAACTGTTATTTCCTTGCTCTTATGACAGTCATTTCCATGCTTACCAAGTGACAGTTGACAGTGACTGGATTTTGCTCAATCCAGGAAATGAGATAGACTATCAAGCTCTAGACACATATTTAGTTGATGATAGATTGTTTGTTCCTTGAGGTATTCTGTGTAAATATGTTGATGTGATGTTTAAGACTTTGACATGTATTTATTTTATGTGACAATATATATTCACAATGAAATTTTTATCATCTTTTAATGAAAATAAACAGTCACAAAGCAAATATTGTGGACAATTGAGGTACATTTTTGTCTCTTTAAAGTCCAGAATAGGTTGTCGCTGGGGGGGTACCCTTATAAGTACCCTTTTCAATGGGAACATTTCTGTACTATAGTTTAAAGGTACATTTATGTCTTGCAGGGTACATAATTGTACTTTAACTGGTATAACTTGATAAAGTACAGAAATGGACCAGGACTGAAGGGTAGAGAAATGTCTTTCAAAAAGGTACACCCCCAGCGACAAGCATTTGTACCCTTTTAGGTACACGCTGGTACCTCTATTTTTGAGTGTGTATGCAGGTCATCAACCCGCCGCTTTGGAATGATCAGCCTCACATGTAACTGAATAGAAATAATGATGAATAACGTAAAAATTGTTTCTTACTGACAGACAGACTCTCTCTGACTGTGGCTGTCTCCATTATAAAAGTTAAAAGGGGAAATAACAGATTATGAAAAGAGAAATCTCTCTAATACATTAAGAAATGTGTCTGTCTTTTGTTGTTTACTTGAATATTAAGCACCTCTTCCCAATTCTAAGTCCGCTACTACTACATATAATTAATAGCTCTCTTATTACTGGAACAGTACCTGCATCTTTTAAAACAGGCATAATCAAGCCACCACTCAAGAAACATAACCTGGACCCCGGTGTGATCAATAACAAAAGACCATTTACAAATCAAATCTCTCTTTCAAAAATCCTAGAAAAAGCAGTAGCCCAACAACTCACTGATCACCTCTCCTTCAATAATCTATACGACCCTCATGAATCTGGTTTCACAAAATTCCATAGCACGGAAACACTAACAAAAGTGGTCAGCAATTTATTACTCGCCTCCGATTCCAACTCAGCTTCAACATTGTTGTTGCTAGACCTCAGTGCAGCGTTTGACACAACTAATCACCAAATCCTACTTCACCATCTAGAAAACTACATAGGACTCACCGACTTTGCTCTCCTAGTTAAAATCCTACCTTACCGACAGATCTCACTTGTGGTGTACCACAAGGATCTGTGCTTGGTCCCATTCTCTTAACTGTTTACATGCTACCCCTTGGATCATTAATCAATAAATACAAGTTAGGTTCCTACTTTTACGCAGATAAAAATCAGCTCTACATATCCATCAAGCCTGACACCTCTCATCAACTGACTAATCTAGAACAATGTACACAAGAAATCAAACAATGGTTGTCATCAAATTTCTTTTAAATACTGAAAAAACTGAAATGTTAATGGTCAAAAGCACATAAGAAATAAATTCTGCAATCTCACCTTAAACATAGCTGGTTCTATCATTTCACAGAGCCCCAGTGTTAGAAGTCTTGGTATTTTATTTGATCTAAATCTCACCTTTGAAGACCATATCAACAATATAACAAAAACATCATATTTTCACCTCCGCAATATTGCCAAGATTCGTCCCATTCTCTCCATGACTGATGCTGGTTCACGCTTTTGTCTCATCCCAATTAGATTATTGCAATACACTTCTCTCCGGCTTACCAAATTCAACCATTAGCAAACTACAACTCATTCAGAATACTGCTGCCAGGAAATTAACCAGAACCAGAAACTTTGACCATATCACCGCTGTTCTCATTTCATTCAGTGGCTCCCTGTACACAATAGATCGGACTTCAAGATTCTGCTTTTAACTTATAAAATATTACACAGACTTGCACCATCCTATTTATCATCTCTACTCACTCCACGTTAATCAACCAGGCATCCACAATCCCATAATGCCGGTCTTCCTATCCATCCCCAGAATCAATAAATCATCAGCAGGTGGTAGAGCCTATATATGTAAAAATTTCTGTTTATTTTTTTCTACATAGTCATTTCACTTGTTTATACTTTGTTATTTGTTGTATTCTGTAATGCTATTTGAAATTTGCTTATGTGTTTTTATGTACAGCCCACTGAGGCATTTTTTTTGATTTTGGGCTATAATAAACTTTGACTTGACTTGACTGAAAGTTATAGTTGGTAATCCTGTTCAGAAACACTTGTTATATTGGGTGAAATGGCCCTTCCACCCTGAGAGTAGTCAATACATAATGTGTTCAGAAAAAGGAATGAAAAAAATCAGACCTCTGTGGCAGCTGCAGGCCTGTAAAAATCTCTACCATTCAGTGCGAATGGAAAGAACCAATCAGATGCCTTCATGTCTCGTCCTGTCCGAGCGTCTCTCCCTCCCGCGATATTTTTTTCTGTAGGATGGTAGGGGACGGTACCGCCTTTTCTGCCTCTGATTGGCTAGAAGGGCTCTCCTCCGATTGGTTATTGGATTTGGCCGTGAAACGTCATCTCACGTTCATGGTATGCTGTCATCTAGTCTGTTTTGATCGTCTTTACCACCAAAAGAAGTAAACGAAGTCAATCCAACAGTGTGATAAGTGCGTGCCATCAGATTTATATTAATGGAAAGCACATTGCTGAATTTAAGATTGACACCTAAAGTGTATGTCCACATCTTAACATATGTTCTCATAGGCACAAAAAGTATCCAGGGACGAGGAAACGGTAAACTAAGCAATTTTTTTGAAGTTTTGAAGTCGGTGTTACTGTTGTGTATTGTCACATGTCTTTCCTCCAGAGCGTGCTGCCGAATCAAATAACCAATCGGAGGAGAGCCCTTCTAGCCAATTAGAGGCAGAAAAGGCAGTACCTTCCCCTGCCATCCTGCGAAAAAAACCTTCCACTTTAACCCAAAGCAAGTGCTCATGATAACCAGATGAGCACATAACGTCAACTAGGGAAAATAAAATGAAAACACCACAGTTGTAGCCTATTAGCTAACATGAGCTAAACTAGCTATCAGCTAAAGAAATAATGTTAGCTGGTGGGGACATGTGCTATATACACCCAGTCGTGCCTCGCCACTCACCAGGAACCTCTTTTAACGGTCACAGAAGAAACAACATAGCTATTTTCTGCCAATTTATTCCAGTTAGCTTACCTGAAAGTAACTGCGATGAGATGCTGGGCTCTAGTTTCCTAGCGCAGTGCAGAGTGGTACAGGGTGGCGAACACTGCGCAGAGCTAGTTTCAAGCAGCGCAACCCGAGGCATGCTCAGTTTGGTAGTTTGGCAGACCGAGGTGCGCTGAGATGGGTGTGGCGGCGCAGCAGGGGGAGGTGTCGACAGATCCAGTTTGGCGCAGTGACAGTTTCGTGCCAAAAGGCTTCGCCGAAGGTGCGCTAAAAGCTCGCCAGCTGAAACCAGATCTACTGTCAGCGCAGGCGGAGCACAGCCGGTGTAAGCCGAAGTTTGGCTGACCGGCGGACAGTGCGCACACGTCACCAAAACCTCACAGGCAGGTTTCCAGAATATCAGGCACATTAACAATGCAATAAATACCCACAAACACCACTATTCAATGCAACTATCTGCAATTAGCACATAAATGTATCTCTATATCGACTGTCCCGTCACATCTGATGTCAGATCAAAGGAGATTGGCACCGTTTAGCACGCGTAATGGAAACCCAGCCTGATTTGATTAACACAGCTGCAAACTGAGTTCACATCCCTCTCAGCCAACCACAAACAGCCACAGCATCAGATAGGGAGTATATATTCAGCATCTGTCATCTTGTCAAAAGAAAAGAAACAGAGTGAGACTGTGAGAGAGAAAGAGAGAACGCGCCTGTGCGCACGAGAGAAACGCAACATTGATATACAATTGTGGTGACCTCCTCCCAGGCTACCTTTGCATCATCAGCCCGTGGAGGTCTGCTTGCAGTTTCATACATTCGGACACTGCGAGCTTGGACCTCCCGGACCAAAACATCAGTTTCCTCCTGGGAGAAGTTTGGCAGTCTGGCGCTGCTGCTCTCTTCTGCCATGGCAAATTGAGTAAGCTCTCATTACGCCTTCATGCGGCGCATTTAAGGGCGAGGAGAGGGGCTCATTTGATTGGTGTGATGTGTGTAAAACCCACTCCACGCCTTCTCTCCTCCCTCTTTCCGACTTGCGCAGGTAGGAGAGACAGTAGGAGGTGGACGGAGTTCTTATGGATCTGGGCAACCTCAGCCTCAGACTGAGGGGTTGATGATGTTTTCAATCTCCAAGGGGCCAGAGGCAGTCAATGGTGCGAAGCAGAACAGACTGAGCAACCATACCTTGCAGCACCAGCAGAAATAGACCTGGACTGATGGCCGTGGTAGTTCAATACCCAAGGCCACTTGAAATGTGTATTCAAGTTTATTTCTTTATTTCTTTCTTTATTCTGAGTCCCTGGTAACTTAGCCTGAGTTCCAGTGTTACTGCCTGCCTGTCTGCTTGCTTACAGGTTTGACACACCTTGCTGTGCCTCATTTCATTATCCACCAGCTCCCCTCTATCTCTGCCTCCACCAGCCAGATTCTGCCCTACATCCATTACCATTCCCTGTAACCAGTCAATAACCTTCTTTTATTCATTCCTCAACCTGAGTCTTCATTTGGATCCCCTCTGTTGATCATCACAAAGTAAAAGCAACTGTTTATTTACATCCCCAGCTGCCCATGTAAATCAATGAAGTTGTCCTGGCTGCTCAGGGTTTGTCTGAGGTGACTACTGCCAACCAGGGACTCTTTGACCTGGTCAGTATGACAACATTCATACTGACTGTAGAAGGGTCCAAGGTTGTTTGGGGTATCATTGCCTGTCTGGTTTGCAGAGGTCAGTCTTCTCCTTGAGTACAACATCTTAAAAAGGAAGAGGTCATTTGGCCGTCACACATTAATGACAAACATAATGTTTAGCTTTGATTGGATTTGTGGTGTAGTGGTCATTCCTTGTATGGCATGGGAGGGTGTGCTTGAAGGGAAATGGAGACAGAAGAGGGACTTGGTTGATACTCACTGTACCAGATGAGCGCACCTTGCTTATGTCATACATATCCTCAATTACACCTTGAGGATGCTTTTTGCAATGCTGTCTGAATAATTACTGTTTCAACTGAAAAACAAACCAACAAATAGACTATATTTGGCTTTCATGAAGTTTTATGCCTTTATTTGCTGTGCTTTACTGCACTTTTAGACCTGTAATATTATTTCTTATTCAGATAGGGGTTTATTGAAGATCTCACACCTGCAGCATGCTGTCAAAGTTTGGTTGAATGCAGACGCTGCACTACTTTCTCGCTTCAGAATATGTCACTCTTTTTCAAGTGCTGAGCAAATGACAGTCCCAGAGTCGCAGGCCTTACCGAATTGATAAATGCCATTGGAGAACTGGCATGCGAAGAAATGGTACATTTGTTCTTGCTACCAATTCCTACTTTTCACAGTGTTATACACAAAAAAATGCCATTGATAATTGAGGACTGACACATGTTTTATGTTGTATTGTTGTTCTCAGCTCACAGGGGGCGTTCTAAGAGCTAGAAAATGTGGCAAGATGTTGTAGTGTTGTTGTCAGGCACTTCATAGAAATTCTCCAGTATTTGCTTGATGTCAGGCACACTGGATTAAAATGTATTTGCTGTTTGTTTCATGTGGAGGTTTTCAAGGCAGATTCATATTGTAGATGGGCACTTCCTAGTTTCTTTGTCGATGAGCACTTCCTAGTTTCCAATAAATCTTTTTTTCACAAAACTGTATGATGAATTCTGGGTAATTTGGATATGATGACAGTAATCAAAATGGAATGGCATTTATTTACTGGTAGCAAGACAGACAGCTGATATTTCTATAGTAATATTTGGCTCAAGAGTGGAGGCTCTGTGTGCCCTGTACTTTACAGTACTGACAGTGCAATGGAGTCCATGGTTATGTTAACAGCACTTACGAGCAAACAACTTGCGCTGCCACAAATCCATGAAGTGTTTTCATGAACCAACACATGAAATTAGGAACACATCTTTGTTACATCACCAAGATAGATTGAGGTCTTTTAAAAAGGAACATATTATGTTATTGACAACAATGTCAAAAACGACTGAATGGTCAGGGTTATACCATGCAAAGTTCTACTCGGCTCTTACTTCCTCTGCCTCAGACAGAAAGGGGTCACTTCAAAATGATAATACTCAGGTGAAGGATCATGCCTAGGGCCATGTCCCTGTCATACATGTCTGCTGCTACTGTGGCATCTGGTAGAAGATCTGTTGTTATTTTCCTCAGTGTGAAGAAATACGATACGATGCAATGCGATACGATGCAACTTCATTGTCAGTTTACACTGAAATTCACTTTGCCTGCAAAAGCCTAAATAAGGTGGTAGCTGGTTGGAGGGAAATGAACAGACTATTGCTAATAACAAGCTCAGCTTCTTGCTGTTGGCTATATTGAATGTTATTCCCACCAAATTCAATATGTGTGTTAAAATGTGTGTTTTTGTTGAAAAAGTAGAAATGTAGAGAGATAGAAAGTACCCACCCATCTTTGAAGAGATTCCATCTCCAGTCAAGCTGATAGGCAACCCGTGTGGTTTGTTAACATGATGTAACTAAAGTTCCTTTCTCACTGCACAAAACTAACCTGCTAACATTTGGCTTTGTAATGCAGCATTTAAACCCAGATCAAATGACTCTGCAATAGTCATGGGTATTTATCACCTTCCGCTCTGATCAGCATTGATAGAAACACAACGCCCGAGTGAGAACGTTAATTTTAGCCCCTTAACTGGTGAGATGCAATGTTGCGCTGTCACAAGACACCATCCGTCTTTGCCTAAGCAGCGCTCAAACTTTGCTCCATAACAGTCTGCGCCGTTTGAAAAAGAGACTGAGAAAGCAAGATATAAAATAAGGTAACCACTGTTAAGTTTTCTTTTCTCTATGCTGCTGTCTCATAGTTCTGCCTACTGTTTACCTCGTCTTTGACACACCAAAAACAACCCCACACAGAAAGGCATACTTGTCTGCCATGTACACATGTCTACCGGCAATGGGAAAGGAGTCTATAGCCTATTTTTTAGCAGGTTTACCTATGTTTTAAAAACCTGCAAACGTGCTAATTTTTGTGGAAACAAGGTATAAGGTACACATTTAACAGATTTAGTGTGCACAGAGAGTGATGTGCTGCTAGCACAATTCATATGAGGCATGCATTTCCTATAAAAAGGTTTTTTTTTGCTTTGTTAAAAAATTGTGAAAAAGGTAAAAAACAACAACAACAACAACAACAACAAACAAACAAGGGAAGACTGCTGCTCTGGCTGTGTGAAACAGCACATCTCCCCCTGGGATGTCCAACCTGTTCATGATGTGAGTTGAAGAGCTAAACAAGGGGTGCTTGGGGGTAGGGGGTTCTTAGTGTTCTTGACCCCTGTGGTCAGTGGATCAATCTCTTGCTCCTCAACCAACATTCCCAGGGGACTTCCCATGATACACTGTGCTTTCTCTCTCTCCATTTGCGCACATTCATGTCCCATTAATGCATATCATTAACTGGGCTTCTTTGTTGGCTTCTTTCTGAGGTTTCTACCATTTGTTTCCCCATTAAAAGTAGGAGGTATCTGAGAACCGCAGGATGTCCTCTCATGCAAATTGTGATTTGTGATATTGGGCTTTAAATAAAATTGAGCTAAATTGAACTCCCCTCTGCAGCTGATTTGGCACCACTGTTTGCAGTGCAGGGCCCAGGAGGAGGGGGATGATACCTTCTCCAACAGAGTTTGAGTCAAGGTAAACTGTGATGCTTGCCCAGGGGAACAGGCTTAATGTGGCTGAGAAGTCGAGCAGAGAGCTTCCTCTTCATCCTCAGGGGATATGAATGTTGATTAAACATGTGCTCAACCTTGGATATTGAGTAATTGGACATGGAGCAAATGTCAAGCGTTTGTTAATCTCAGCGTTGTGTGGGGGTTTATAGTCTGTGATCAATGGAGGGAGCCGGGCTGAGAGCTGATGTGGCATGCCTGGGAAGTTGATGGTTGAAGGACCTGACAAACACCTTTACTTTTAAAAGGCAAACATCTGCTGTTGGTTGTTAAAAAATAAATAATAGTATCATTAAACTCTATGAATAAGGGCCTGTGTCTATGTAGCATTACTTTGGATGAAAAGCAGTGGCATGGCACTGGGGAGTGCTTCATCCTTGTGCTTTATAAAACCAAAGCACTCCCAACATTTAGTGAAATTTTGTTAGCAACTATTCTTCAATGAAAACAACTCTACTGATACCACAGGTAGGAGGGGTACAACCAGAACAGCCACAGTGATGAAGAGCTGCAGACAACAGGCTATTACTGCACATCTGCAAATAGCTCACCTCCAACAAGTAAACTTCTTGTACCTGCCCTGCTGTGTAATGGGAAAACACTTGCAGCAAAGTAGTGAGGGACTTGTTGATCATACCACTGCTTTTAAACGTCATCAATAAAGACAAGCCGTCGTCAGACACACCTTCAAGCAGATAGCCTGTTGTAATGCAAAAAGATGCAGAAATATTGGTCCACGCCTTTGTTACCTCTAGGCTAGATTACTGTAATTCCCTATTATCAGGTAGCTCTACTAAGTCCTTAAAAACTCTCCAGCTGATCCAGAACGCAGCGGCACATGTACTGACAGGAACTAAGAAACGAGATCACATTACTCCTGTTTTAGCTTCTCTGCACTAGCTCCCTGTAAAATCCAGAATTGAATTTAAAATGATCCTAATTTAAAAAGCTGTAACTGTCAGGCAGGTTACCTTGTATCACAGCTTTGCCTGGAATATGTGACATGGTTGTGCTGCTCCCGTGGTCCTGCCTGATGCCTCCGACTGCTGCTGTTATCATTAGTCATACTTCTAAAGTTATTATACACATATGATTATTGTCATATACATATACTATCGTCGTTGCTGTCTATCCTGCATCTCTCTCTGCCTCTGTCTCTCTCCCTATCTCCCTTTCTGTCTCATTGTGTCATACGGATGACTGTTAATTTATCATGTTGATCTGTTCTGTACGACATCTATTGCACGTATGTCCAACCATTTTTTTCCTGCTAAAAGGTTTTTTTGCCTGGAAGTTTTTCCTTATCTGCTGTGAGGGTCCAAAAGACAGAGGGATGTCGCATACTGTAAAGCCCTCTGAGGCAAATTATGATTTTTTTTTTTTATATTGGGCTTCATAAAATTGATTGATGAGCCTGAGACTAATTAGCTGGAAAACACAACGGAACCATATCACGAAGCCTTACTTAATCCAAATTCGAAGCTGGTACCAATAGCACAGACAATACACATTTTTTTCACACGTTTTTCTCAGGTTTTGTACAGGCACTCTTCAAAAAAGAGGCCAAAACAATGTATATTTGTAAGAGTCTGTGATGACATTAAGGGGTTAAAACTGCTCTGGAAGTGTGGGGTGTCACTGACTACAAGACCCATAAGCCATCGGGCCAGTTGCTGGCCATTGACTGAATGTAGGGCCACAGGAACTAGGGCACACTCTTCCTTCAACACAGTTCCTTGCTGCCTATTAAAACCTAGACTGACAGTATGGAGGCTCCTGGTGGCTCAAGTGGGGTGTCAGTCAAAAGGTCAGGAGCTTCCCACCATTTTGATAGCAAGGTAATAAATTAAATGTTTGAAGTGATGCAACAGCAGTCTGTGGATAATTATGGATTTAATAATGTGGTTGGACAAAATAGTTTACTGGATTTAGATCATCTGGACCATTGGGAGTGTATGTACCTTATTCTTACATAAAATATTGGATAGCTACAAACTTTTACAACTAAATGAGGACAAAACTGAGGTTCTCTTATAGTTGGTCCCAAGTCTCTGAGGCACCAGATCCTTCCATTTTTAACTCCTCCGTCATTAAAACCATGCAAGCATGCCAGAAACCTAAAAGTGCTATCTTTGATACAGATCTTAATTTTCAGAAACACATAGCTTTTATCTCCAAGACAGCCTTTTATCATCTCAGAAATATCTAAAATAAGATACTTTTTTATCACTATCAGATTCTGAAAAAAAAATAGTTCATGTCTTTATCTCCAGCAGGATTGACTACTGCAATGCACTTTTTCCTGGACTGACAAGGCAGGCTTTAAATAAACTCCAGCTTATTCAAAATGCTGCAGCCACAGTTTTAACTAAAACCAAGAAGTATGAACACATCATTCCTATTTTAACCTCTCTCCGCTGGCTGCCTTTAAAACAAATAATTGATTTTAAAGGGACATTGTGTAACATTTTCAGTTGTTTATTGGCAAAAATTGATATCTGCATTCATAAATATGTCATCACTGGTGTACTATTACCTCCACCAATAATCTGACTTATTCTCGTAAAAGGAAAATTTAGGATTTGTTTGTACATTGTGCGGGTAAGTCGTCTGGGGGTTCCATTACGGTTCGCCATCTTGAGAATACACCCGCCAGCAAGGGACATACAGCACCGCCTTCGGCGTTTTCGTTGAGAGCCAGGCCAGCACTGCGTGACTGAGGAGCCGAAGGAGAGGAGCAAGAGGCGCTTCGCTACTACCCTGGCAAATTTGAAACAAAGTCCCACTCTTTGAGCATAATGCAGGATCGTGCATATGCAGCATCATGGGAGACGGAATCGCCAAGAAAGCGCAAAAGGGAATAGAAAAGGCAGCGTGACAGGCGAATTTAAAAAAACGAAGGCCCACATCGGGTTAGCCTTTCCCAGGTAGAGAGAGCTGCTGAGCGAGGATGGTAATGCAATCACAGGCCGGTGCTGCTGTTGGCTGTTAGCCGGTGTTAGCGGCCAGTCGCTAACAGCCTCATCCCTCTCCTCCCATCACTGCGTCGCTGTTAGCCGGTGTTAGCCGTTAGCCGCGATTAGCGGTTAGCCGCCGTTAGCGCTGGCCTGTGATTGTATTACCTTTCTCCTTCAGCAGCTCTCTCCACCTGGGAAAGGCAACCCCAATGCTGACCCTTGTTTTTTTAATTCGCCGGTCATGCTGCCTTTTTGATTCCCTTTTGCACTTTCTTGGCGACGAGGATTCCGTCTCCCGTGATGCTGCATAATACATGATCCTGCATTATGCTCAAAGAGTGGGACTTTGTTATGCGGCAGTAGTGCTGCTGGCCACTAACAGCTGTTTCAATTTACACCCGCCCCAACAGTCCTACGTTGTAAACACAGCCAGCATGGTGAGGAGGGGGTTTGTCAACTCGCGTCACGTGTGTCTGTGTAGGAGCCTGAATGAATACTCCATATAGTATCGGATGACATGGTTTCATCAGTGTTATCATAGCTTTTTGGTCCACAGCGGCTACCGTTGTTGCAATACACAGTGAGGCGCTAGAGTGCGCCATCTGTTTGAATGCAATATGTGATTTCAACGTTAGATGGGAAAATTCCTACACACTGTGGCTTAAAAGTACTTCTTACTGTTTTTAAAGCTATAAATGGTTCAGCTCCTTCCTATGTTGTTGACATGCTTGCTGAATACACACCGGGTACAACTCATCACAGATCATCAGACAAAGGTCTTCTCATCATACCAAGAATCAATACTAGATCAGCTCACGGTGCTTTCAGTGACTATAGTCCTACTCTCTGGAATAATCTACCACAAGATCTTAGATCTGCTACAACTGTGTCCTCCTTTGAAACCAGACTCAAAACATATATCTTTTTACACAAGCATATGACTAGGTTTTAATTAAGTGGTTGTTTGATGGCACCTTACTTTGAATTGTTTTTAATATTATTATTCTCATTTTTTTATGTTAGTATTTCTAGTACCTTTTTATTCGATTCCTTTTTATTGATTGTGCAACCTTCTAATCTTATGTGTTTTATTTTGCTTTTATATATGCTACTTATTAAGTATGTCATGTTATGTTTTTATTGTGTATGATGCTGTCTAATTTTATTTCTGTTTAAGCACATTGGGTCTGCGCCAGTCGTATGAAATGTGCTACATAAATAAATTTGACTTTAACGAATGGAAATGCATTTGTATAGTGCCTTTGTAGTCATCCGACCACTCAAAGCGCTTTTCACACTACGAGTCATATTCACTCATTCACACACTGGTGGCTACTCAGTTTTTTAACACACTCACTGATGGAACAGCAATTGGGGTTCAGTATCTTGCTCAAGGATAATTCGACATGCAGACTGGAGGAGTTAGGGATCGAACCACTGATCTTTCGATTGGTGGACGACCTGCTCTACCTCTGAGCCACAGGCACCCGTGTATGAAGCCTGCGCGAGTCGTGTTTTTCTTGACATATAATCTGTCTATTTAATTACAATAATGCTTTATAGGTGAATTTTAACTGTTTGTTTGTTTGTTGTTTGTCTAACAGAAGCGTTTAATGAACCTTGAACCACAAGGAGCAAAGCTTTTGTATGATAGGTCGTATGAGTAAACCCCTTAAACACAGTAAATACAGCAGTTGTTTATATATCAAAAATCGTCAAATAAAACCTTACAAGGAGTTGCAGATGAGCTATCAGATTAGGCTGACAGTGCAGTCACTTAGTTAATGAATATGAATATGTTTGGGTAATTGAGTTACATGGTAACAGATTACAACATTTAGGCACAGGCACATTTTAAGGCAGTTACACTGATCATTTAATTTGTGTGTAAGGCACAGGTGAGTGGGGTGTTGATTGCTATGAATAAAACTATTCATCAGAAAATTCTACATCATATACAAACTGGTAACAGACAAGGGCTTTTTTTCTACTACCCAGCCTTTGAAGAGCTGGGACCAGACTCAACAAAAAATGTTCCTTCTTGCCAATATTTTGTTGAGTACATTAAGTCTTCCCTTCCATGTCTTGCTCCCCGTTCAACTGCTGGTGTTTTTTGCACAAATTATGAAATCAAGGGCATATTAAAATCATATTCATTAAAAAAAAAGCTTTAATAAAAGGTAAGGTCAGGTAATCTGTGATCCAGGAGATAAAGGAAGGCACAGATGTAAGAGGTGAAGTGGCTGCCACATTGGAGTTGTACACAAGTTGTGAAGGTGGAGGTGATGGTGGAGGAGGAGGAGGAGGAGGAGGAGGAGCAGCAGCAGCAGTATTAGAAGTGGGAGTGGCTGCTGTATTTAATCTATTGAAGAACTGATTGAGTTCATCAGCTCTTTCTCCATCACCCACCACTGGCTGTCTTTTCTTGTTATTGTAACCAGAGATGGTGTTGACTCCTCTCCACATTTCACGGATGTTGCTGTGTTGTAGATTCCTCTCCAGTTTCTTTTTGTATTCCAATTTTGCCATCTTAACTCTCCTCTTCAACTCATGTTGCACTTGTTTGAGCCATGCTTTGTGACCATCTTTAAAAGCTGCCTTCTTGTCATTGAGGATTGCCTTTATGTCACTGGTAATCCAAGATTTGTTATTGTGGAAACAGCATACAGTCTTTGTAGGTATGACTGTGTCTCTACAGAAGTTGATGTAATCAGTAAAACAGCCAACCTATCAATGTCCATGATGTTCTCTATGGAGCTCCATTAGGGTGAAAAGTTTTGTACATGAAAAAATAAAATATGAAACTGAAAATTCATGTGTTGATCTTGAATTTTGAAAAATACAACAATGTATTCAAATAAAAATAAGTGTATGAAACGTTTTTTCAGGTTAAATATAATTTTGATTCACTTTCGTAATTCTTTTGAATCAATAATTTATTTTCACTTTTCACTGCCATATATATTTTAACCTTTGAGGTCTTATTTTTTCAGTTGCATGTTTTATCTTTTCAGATTCAGATCTTATTTTTTACAGTTTCAAATCTTATTTTTTCACTTTCAAATCTGTTTTTTGAGTTTCAGACTTTTGACCCTGATGTGGCGTGGGGGGCGTGGCATCAACTGAGAGGGGTGTGGAATCATGAGTGACAGTGCCTTCAGGGAACGTAGGAACTAAAAAAAATTCTGACTCAACATTTCAATACAGCATATTCATGTGATTAGCAGTTGTAGAGGCAGATAATGTATCATGTCATACTAAAGATAGACAGTTACACAAGGTTTAGAAAGTAGCTGGTCAAATATCAAATTTGGCAGCAAAAGGACCCATAAAAGGTGTTTTGATAATTTGAGTAGTTCGTGCGTAAGTCAAGCTGTGGTAGGTCAAACGAAGTAGAACGTGCTGGGTTAGGGTGACCTGACAGGTGGAACAGATGTGTCCAGTTTGGCAACAAGGATGGCTGTTGATGCCAGTTCTGGGAGAGAGACAAAGAGGACAGGAAAATATTGGCGCACGAAGGCCACCGTTAGGAACAATAACAGGAAATCAGAAGAACTTTGGATTCCCAGAAAATATGACCTAAACACACACACACACACACACACACACACAACCGCACACACACACACCCACACTCGCATGAACGAGTAGACGCCCAGCATAAAAGCAAGTTGAAGTGTTACTGTTCGGGGCTGTTTCAACTGATTCGTTGTGTAAACCAGTGTATCTGTTATATGCTGATGTTTTGCGATTAAAGTAACCCCGTTGGCTGTAACTTTTCTCCATGGTTCTCTGAGTCTCTTCATTTCAGTGTTTGCTGAAGTTGAGCATTTTTCTTACACAGTGTAAAAATTGATGCCAGTGACAAACTTCCATTTAGAAATCTGTTTTAGACAGTGCCAGATTTTGCAGTTCAGCAGCCACATTTTAAGTGCTGATATGTCTGATTTCCACGTAGCACTGTGAACACAGCGTGGTGTCCGTTTTGCTTGCGATGGGTCGGGTCAATCTGCTGGAGCCCATACATCCAGTACACAGGTAAGAAATGTTAACGAAGTTTTGGGAAATCTTAACAAACATTAAGGGGTCATTTTTGTGACAACGTACATTTTTTTGTTGTGACGTCTTTGAAAGAGGAAGTTCCGTTTTTTACAACCTGAACCTTATTTCTGGCATTAAATATGGTTGTTTACTCACCCAGATAAATTTGGTGTCATTTGGAGTCCTTTGGAAGATATTTAGATCCATGAGAGCCGCATACATCCATATAGTGGGAATGATCGAGGCACCGACAATGAGGCTCTAAATAACACATTATCTGCCGCGAAACTCGTTCATTTCACCAATATGTTTTTATGAATCGCTAGAGTTGCTTGTCATCATCATCTGGGTCATTCTTACTGACCTACTAACCTCTGACCTGGATGATGTCATCTAGGTGCGCGCACCGCCGAACACCCGCAGCACGGCTTTGTTTACAACTGGAATTTGCTACTTACTTTTTGAAACATGGCTGAATATTTGTCAGATTTTGAGGTGGTGGACGACAACTTTGAATATGATGAACGTCCTTACCGTTTTGAGCCAGAGTATACGGATGAGGAGCTCTTTGAAAGGAGGATGTGGAGGCAGAGAGAGGAACAAACCACTGCACGTCCGAGAATAGATGCTAAGTGGTGTTCTTGTGGACAATGTTCGACCATGCCAACAGAGGAGGAATGCTTTTGTTGCTCCAAGTGGGATTTGAGGCCAGGAGATAATGTTACACGTCTGGCTGTCTCCAGAAATGACTGTCTCACAACAGAGGATTTCACCTCTATGATCAACCGTGCTGTTGCAGAGACTTTTTTTCGTGTCCCGAAAGTAAACTGGAAGACCCAGCCAAAGCCTGCAGGACCGAATGGGCAACTTTCGACAAAGTAAGTAGCCTACACAGCTGCATGAATTGTTTATTTTCCTTGAATTTGTTTGCTTGATAAGTAAATAACTATGAGAATTTACATTTCTTTAGTTTCTTCACATCGCTTCACTGCACAAAAAACAGAGGCACTAATTATGCAAAACGTGAATTTATTATTACATAGTGCTCAGTGACAAAAAGTGAGAAACAGAAAGGTGAACATTTTGGTGGTAAAGAGGATTGTCCTTATGAATTGCCTCTGGTTTTTTTGCAGAGGTTAGTAGGTCAGTATGAATGACCCGGATGATGATGACAAGCAAGTCTAGCGATTCATAAAAACATATTGGTGAAATGAGTTTCGCGGCAGATGATGTGTTATTTAGAGCCTTATTGTCGGTGCCCCGATCATTCCCACTATATGGATGTACGCGGCTCTCGCAGATCTAAATATCTTCCGAATGACTCTAAATGACACCAAACTTATCTGGGTGAGTAAACAACCGTATTTAATGCCAGAAATAAGGTCCAGGTTGTAAAAAACGGAACTTCCCCTTTAAGTGGCGAATTTGTCAGAGCTGGAAAGTGTGATTGTCCACAACTCCATCGTCACGGTCCTGTTGATGCTTCCTCATCCCGTAAACGTGTCCTCTGGATGAAACCTTAGAGCTTGGGGAAAAGGAAACAATTCTAAAACACCTCCCTACTCACCTGACCTGGCTCCAGGTGATTTTTGTGGCACCAGGTGAGTAGGGAGGTGTTTTAGGATTGTTTCCTTTTCCCCAAGCTCAAAGGTTTCTTCCAAGGTACACGTCTGGATGTGGAAGCATCAACAGGGCTGTCACAATGGAGCTGTGGAAATGATGTTACACAAAAACGACCCCTTAATATTTGTTATGATTTCCCAAAACTTAGTTAACATTTCTCACCTGTGTGCTGGATGTATGGGCTCCAGCAGATTGACCCGACCGACCGGACACCATTATCTCAAGCAGGAAGCCAAGTGGTCACTACGCTGTGTTCACAGTGCTATGTGGAAATTGGACATATCAGCACTTAAAATGTGGCTGCTGAACTGCAAAATCAAATCATAATTTATCACTCTTATACCACAATTGGTGCTCAGTACTGTCTAAAACAGATTTCTAAATGGAAGTTTGTCACTGGCATCAATTTTTACAGTGCCAATCACATGAATATGGTTTATATAAGTGTTGAGTCAGAATTTTTTTAGTTCCTGTATATGTTCCCTGAAGGCACTGTCAGTCATGATTCCACACCCCTCTCAGTTGATGCCATGCCCCCCACGCCACATCAGGGTCAAAAGTCTGAAACTCAAAAAACAGATTTGAAACTGGAAAAAAAAAAGATTTGAAAGTGAAAAAAAGATTTGAAAGTGAAAAAATAAGATTTGAAACTGTAAAAAAAAATAAGATCTGAATCTGAAAAAATAAGACCGCAAATGTTCAAATATATATGGCAGTGAAATGTGAAAATAAATCATTGATTCAAAAGAATTACCAAAGTGAATCAAAATTATATTTAACCTGAAAAAACGTTTCATACACTTATTTTTATTTTGAATACATTGTTGTATTTTTCAAAATTTAAGATCAACACATGAATTTTCAGTTTCATATTTTATTTTTTCCAAGTACAAAACTTTTAACCCTAATGTAGCTCCATAATTCTCCTCTGTTTCCAGCAGCACATCAATCTGTGCATTCAAAGCAGTCTTTTAGAACCTCAGCCTCTGGTGTCCATTTCCTGACTGTGAGTTTAGTTGCGGGATGCCTCCACACACAGGGTTTGTAACATGCAGGGCTCAACAATAACGTCTGCCCGATTGCCCGGGGCAAGTAAAACTCAAGGTCGGGCATGTAAATTAACAACTCACTTGCCCGATTGGGCAAGTTGCTAAAAATAGTAAAAGTTAATAACTAATTGATAAAATAAATGTATTTTAAAACGTGCTCCTTCGGCTCTGATGCAGCGGTCTCTCCCAAGAGTACCTTGCTGCAGTCAAGATGGCCGACAAGGCGTCGCCATACATCCAATCCATGCCGGAAGTCACAACCGGAAGTTGGTTAATCGCAGCTCGATCCCGGAAATATGACAGGGCTAAAACAAAAATAAAAGCTTAAAAAACACGTACGTTTACACATAACATAATTTTATGCATTTGTGCAGTTACATGTTTATCGTAACAGTATAAGTGACTAGTTAATTGTCTCGCCACGACTTTATAGGCTACTGTAAAACTCAGAAGTTAGTTAAAAGCCTACAATAATATCACTAAGTTATAATGCTAACGTTTCATGGATTTAACTTTAATATCAACGTTATGAATACAAATGTAAATATTATGTTTGTGTGGTGGCGGCCACACACACACACACACACACACACACACACACACACACAAATTCACAATAGGACTGAAGAATAACTAAAGTTAAATAAACTGAATTCTCAGATTAAATAGAGAATTAATAAAAAATGAGAATTTACACAACCAAATAAACAGCACTTTCAGATTAGGCTGCAGTTGCAACATGCACACATGGTCACAACAAATGTCATACTTACTTTCACATTAGCATATGGTTAATATTAATTTATGTTAACAGTAAAAAAGAAGGCACTGTAAATCATTGGTGGTACAGTGTAAGGGTTGTATTGCCCAGACATTATGCATTAATCATATGATCCTTCCTTTATCTCCTGAATCACAGATTACCTGACAGGAAGCGCACAGTATGTCAGGTTGGGGAACGGTGCTTCTGGTACATTAATGAGCAGCTCGGGGGCTCCACAGGAGACTGTCCTGGCTCCATTCCTGTTCATATATATATGTATATGTATATATATATATATATATATATATATATATATATATATATATATATTTATAATTGTTGGTCCATACCGGAAGTTTCATACATACCGGAAGTCCATACCAGAAGTCAGTTTTTTGGTAGTTTTTTCCCCCAGAAGTCGGTTTCAAAGTCTTTTTTACATTATTTATTTTAGCAATACATTTACAAACTTTGAAGCAACCAACAATTCTAAATATATATATATATATATAAAATAAATAATAATATTAATAATAATAATACAATTATTTCAAATGCAATCATGTTTTGTTTGGAATAACATTGACCTCAACAAGTTAAACCTACAAAAATAGCAGAAAATCAGCAAACACATGAATTTTAGTTGGAATAATTTTTAACAAAGCTTAAATAAGGTGAGCACTTTCATTTATTGGGCTACAGTTGCAACATGCAGATTACTATCAGGTCATTCAAAACAGCTGAAAACCATGGACAACAAATGCCATACTTACTCTTACATCAGTATGGTTAATTGTAACTATTTAACTATTAAATGAACATAATAATTAGATTGTCATATTGTCAGATGTATTCTATTTCAGGAACACATGAAAACACAATATTACACTATTGTACTGGCAACATAAAGAAGGAGACTTGGAGTTCTGTTTTTTGTGAGCAAGTTTTTATTTCAGATATCCATATCAATCTCAAAAGTAGAAAAAAAACAAAGAAAAAAAATGGAAAAACAGTAAAATAATTTATTTGTTTGGTCTATAAAATGTAAGAAAATGGTATAAAATGTCAACCACTGTTCCACAAATCCCAAGATCCCAAGGTGCAGCCTAAAATGTCTTGTTGTGTCCCAAACAAATATCATTAAACATTACTGTTACATGTAGAAGTATATGATCTCAAACAGACATTTCTCATCAACATACCATGGAAATGAACTGCATTTTCCGTATGGTTTTTCAGGTGCCTCTGGATCGCGCTCTCATTTTTTATTTTAAATTTGGGGTAGAGAGGATACCCAAACTCGGATGGTGAAAGGGTTATGTGCCCCAGACTGGCTTCGTCACTCAAAATAGAGGGGTGCATCAGAAAAAAGGAGAAGTCAATCAACATTGATAGCTGGAAAACATACTGAACATCAACCATATTTTACCGATCTAAGGGACTTTTCCTTATCCGCTGTGAGGGTCCAAAGGACAGAGGGATGTCGTATGCTGTAAAGCCCTGTGAGGCAAATTGTGATTTGTGATATTGGGCTTTGTAAATAAAATTGATTGATGGTGGAGGAGGCACTGCAGCTATTTATGTATCCACATGTGTATGTGTATTAGTGCTCTGCATTACTAAAACATAATACAAATGTATTTTTTGCAGACACCCAGGGCTATGTATACGTTATTTATCTGACCTGGTTAACCCTCGGGGGCCACTCATGAGACGACTCTCGTTACTATTTTTAGAATATCTCCGGAAAAAAGGCTGTATATAACTTGATTGAGCAGTACAGGGTTGAGGTTATACAAGCATTAATACACAAGGAGACCAGGCGAACCAAAAATTGGGGAAAAAATGGCTTGTGTGCAGTGAGTGTGTGCACAGATGTTTTACACCACAACACACCAAAAAGCAGAGGAACACATATTAACCCCGCTGCAAACTACACATCTAAATTAACCAACACATCAAGCGAGGGCAGTAATAGTCTCTGACCAACATCAACACTGTTTACTCACAGACATTGATGAAAGGGAGCACAACAGACCTTGAGCAGCTAACGTTAAGTTAATACCAATCATGCCCTCGTTTTTACACAACAAAGGTAGCTAAACCCACCATCTGGTGGTAGTAATTTGTGCATGCTGAGATTCCCCACATAGACGTCCCCCTAATGATTCGATACGTTATGTAGAATTGCATCTTAGAGAACATAACACACGTGTTAAAATATATTGAAGATGACGGCACGTATAAACACAGCGGCTTGGTACTCTATGCTAGTGCTAGCTACTAGTTAGTACTGGTAGTATACTAAGTGCCGAACAGAATTTCGTTGTACAATGTACAATGACAATAACGTTCTAGTAATTAAAAGACTCGTTCCCTTACTGTTCTTTCTCTTAGTCGTACATGTATTGTTTGCATTCTTCTCTTCATCTTCTCCGTTGTCTTCTTCCTCTTCTTCTTTGGCGAATAATACACACACAGACCAACTTCCGGTATGGACTTCGGTATGGATTGGATATATGGCGGCGCCCATGTCCGCCATCATGTCTGCAGGTGGGTCCCTCTCGTCTCTCTGCCTGAAGTCACAGGCACATGCTGTGTAACAATGTCCTGCCCACAGCCCCCATTGATATTATTTTGCGCGACGGACGCTTCATATAATAACATAACAATATACTATTTATGGTGTTATGTCATCGTGTCATTTCTGTCTCTACATGGTCACGCCTTAACAATTCTGGTCTGCTCTCTGTATTGTACACAGTGAAGTTCCGCCACACACACAGGTGAGCACGCTAGAGCGGCTCGGGACGCATTTTCCTGACCAAACCTGACCCCGAGCCCAGTTCAGTTTGTCAGCTGACAAAGTTATTGAAATAGACAGTGTGTAAATAACCATGAACAGACTGCTGTTACGCACAGCAGCGCAGCACGGCACTCGTCATGTAAATAACATCTTCCAGCACTTAAATATGTCATCGCACAAAACAGCAGCATGTCAAGTGACTTTTTACTTTTCTTGAGACACCTCATATGTAAGTTAGACAGACATTTCACCTGCTCATTACTGTGCACACATGCACTGTATGTGCTTAGTCCTAAAGAGCCCTTTTGGTAGCCTACCAGTAGATAGTCAGAAACATCCCAGCAGGCTGTGCTTTGCAAGCATACAAAAAAGTTTCATGCGTGTGAAAATTATTTTTCATGTGCGTGCTTTACCTCCGCTGCTACAACTCCATCCTAGGGGAAACACTGCTGTGTGCGTTTTGTGCAACAGGTGGATGTGGTAGTCTACTGGTAGAGTAGAGAGAGAGCTTAAGTAGCGTTGAAGTAGAGTAGAGCAGGGCAGAGAGATGGAAGCAAAATATATTAAACCCGGTGTTAATACAGCAGAACTGGAGCGAGGGGTGAAAAATAAATAGAGGTGGGCATGAGCGCAAAATTATAGATGGAGAATGATTTGACAAACTTTTTATATTTATTGTCATATTTGTGTAGGAATTAAGTTACAATACATGTTGTTTTAAATAATGAATACAATGTGAATAAATATTACATAACATAAAAATAATTGCAGTCTTTGTTAATTGATAGCCGCTTAAATTAAACAATTTTTATCGGGCAAGTAAAAACTGACTTCGGGCAAGTAGATCTCTGACCAACTTGAACATGTCTGCAGAAGAACCAAGTTGTGATCTGACCTGCCCAGTGGTGGTATGGCAGTGGCTCTGTAAGCTTTGACATTGGCATACAGCAGATCAAGGGTTTTATTTTCTCTGGTTGGACAGTTGACAAACTGTGTAAATCCAGTCAGGTGAGAGGAGAGGGAAAGATGGTTGAAGTCTCCTGATATTATCAATAGTGCCTACAGTTGCCTTGGGTGGGATGTACACAAGTATTGTTATGATATGACTGAATTCTCTTGGTACATAATATGACCTCATACTAACTGCCAAAAGTCACATCAGTCACATCATATCACATCTTCTCCTTGATAGTAATATGTGCAGAAAGCAAGGCCCCCACCTTTTTTCTTTCCACTAGCTTTAGAGTGTCTGTCCGATCGTATGAGAGTGAAGCTAGGTAGATCCACGTTGGAGTCTGAGATGTTTTGATTCAACCACGTTTCCGTAAAACACATGAGACTGCACTCACGGTATACTTTCTGAGTCTTCACCAATATCTCCAGTTTATCACTCTTGTTGGGCAGAGAGTTGACATTTCCCATGATGACTGATGACAGAAAGGGCTTCTATCTCCACTTCCAAGCCTTCACCTTTGCACCAGCACGGCAACCACGAAAACACCTCTTCATCTCGGCTGGAATAGGATGGTGTCCTCCAGACTTGCTCCGTTTCACCGAAAAAAGCTCCTCTCTTGAATAAACTCTTCTCTTCACAGAAGTATTCATTAGCAATTGAGAAAAATATAATAAAAAATCAATAAAACTAAGTAAATTGCAGAGCTACCAGACTTTGCTGCTATACTAGTTGAAGCACATGTTCTAGAATATCTGTGAGTGTGTGTATGTTTTTGGCCTCCTGTTCCTTCTCGGCTAGTGTAGTCTTTCACCCTGACCAGAGGGCTTGAAGCAGAGGAGGAAGTATTTAAATCCTTCACTCCAGTAAAAGTAACTAATAGAACCCTGTAAAAATACTCTACTTACAAGTCAACCGTCTACTGGACTTTATGGGTAATACTACTGCAACTGGATAAAACTCATTCACCAGGTCAGATTTGCATTAATGTAGCCAGCCAATCAGGACATGTCTACCTGAATACTGGCAGACCAAACAGTATAATTAGGGGCTGTCCCTCGGTCTCTCCTTTTTCTTTTCACTGACAGTGACTATCCCATTGAACAGCTTTCGCAACAGATGGAATCACAGCTTCAAGAACCATATTATATTAAAAATTAAAGATAGTGGTGGTAATATACAAACAACTTCCTCTTTCAGAAGTAACAGAAGATAAAAAGTAATCAGTTAACTCAGTAAATAACGGAGACAGTGCTGTCTGCTACTATAAAAATGACAAAAATGTAAATTGTCCAGGAAGTCATTGATTTAAAAGTGAGATTTATAAGGAAATTTATACCTCATTTATGCAAGACCTTTAAATATAGCTTGTGAAAACAGACAATACATGGGACTCTGCAATTATCCCATTAATATAAAGAAGGTAAAGAACCAGTAGATTGTGCTTTATATCACCCAATATCCTTATTAAATGTAATTCATAAATAACCTTCTTGCAAATAAATTTAAAACCATCATTTCTAATATTATAAATCCTGACCAATCAGATTCTGTGTCCAGCAGAACACTGGGAGAGGATGTCAGAAGAACCTTGAATACAATAGAAAAAGACGAAACAACAGCTGTTTATTCTAAGATTAGATATACAAAATGCAGTTGATATGGTCTCCTGGGCATTTTTACTTGAGGCGTATTAAACACTCAAATTCAGCAACAATTTAATTGATTGGTGAAACCTGATGTAGGAATTTGAGTAATTTAGGAATTGATGGAGACCCTCTTACCCTTCCAATTTTCATTTTGGCAATAGAGCCCTTCACACAGAAAATAAGACATAATTCTACAATCCAAAGTGTGGCACTAGGACAAGAAGAGCACAAACTAGCAGCACATGCAGATGGCATGATTCTCTACCTAACTAACACATCACAATTGCTGGGAGTAGTCATGAAGGAGATAAAATGGTTAAGTACAATCTCAGATCACAAACTAAATATGAGTAAATCAGAAGCAGTGGCCATTTGGCAGCTAATATATCACACTATCTAAACATAACCTAAAATGGGTCCAAAATAAAGTGAAATATTTAATGGTGACCATCTGTCAGGATTTTAATAAGCTTGATGGGCAAACAAAAAAATGGATAGAAATTCCCGTAATAATAACAGAAAAAATTAAGATTGTTGAAAAATGTATTTTTATATCAAAACCTGCCAATTCACTTAACAAATTTATTTGGGGAGAAAGATGAGAGAGGTGGCAATGGACAGGGAATTCAAACCAGTTATGAATAACATCACTTTTAAAATCCAGGCAAATAATAGTTTGACTAATCAGATAATTATGGATAAAAGAACACTTATCAAAATTGTTTAACCTAACAAAATACCAAAATAGAGGCCAGCTGGTAAAACAAATGTGAATAAATAAAACAGTGATGAAGATATACTCTTTAATATCTTACATAATGAAAATATTTAGAGCTAACAGAAAACCATATTCAGTCATTTTTATCAAATTTTGGAAGAATAATCTACAAGTCAGGAAATCAAAGCAATCACCAGCTAGGGGAAGGAATTAAAGTTAAGTCTATCTTCAGTAATATGGAAATTCATAACTAATAATACATGGAAAACTACAAGTCCATTAATTTGAAGAGAATATTCATGGAAAATTCAGCTGAGTTTTGTGAAAACACCTGTTGTCCAAGCAAAAGACTCTAGGAAGATAACACCACGACATATTCTTTTCTTGTGTGGTTGTGCAGCCATATTGGACAGAAATAAGGGAAGCTATAGATAGCATTTTTCAATGCTTTTTGGGCCCAAGCAAGTATTACTTAGCAGAACACCACAGTTACCTCTCTCAACACACTGGTAAGTATCTAATTTTAAGAGTAGCCACCCTTAAACAGAAACTGGTCAAAACCAGAGGTGCCACAACTAAGCAAATGGAAGGATACAATTAGAATAGAACAGAATAGAATAGAATAGAAAGAACATTATTTATACCAAATGGAAATTCAGCTGTCCAGCAGCTCATAAAAGACAAAAAACAAAATAAAATACATTAAAATAAGAGCATAAATACAGAGATTGAATTACAATAAAACTGTCCATTACACTAGTCCAGCTGTGAAAATTTGTTAGTGTTTGTGTGTGTGACTGGTCTTATTGCCATGGGGACGAAGGATCTTCTGAAACACTCTGTTCTGCAACGCAGTGAGATGAGCCGACTGCTGCTGCTGCTCCTCTGTCGCTCCAGGAGGCTGTGGAGAGGGTGTCTGCTATTGTCCATTACAGCTTTCAGTTTGTTCAATGTGCCTCTCTCCACCACAGTTCTTAGTGGGTCCAATCTCCTGCTGAGCATGTCCAAATGCTAATGAGTTAAAGTGAATGAGATCTATAAAAGAGAGATGATAAACCTAAGAATTAGGACTTATTATTTTATTGTCAATTATTATTATTATTACTGGATTGGTTAGGTTCATTTTGTCTTCTTTTTAAAATCGTTCGATATTTTCTTATCTTCATTTTATCTGAATGATAACAATATTCATTCATTCTCTAACCGCTTCATCCTTGTGAGGGTCGCAGGGGGAGCCTATCCCAGCTGACATCGGGCGAGAGGCAGGGTACACCCTGGACAGTTCGCCAGACCATTGCAGGGCTGACACATAGAGACAGATAACCATTCACACTCACATTCACACCTACGGACAATTTAGAGTAATCAATTAACCTAGTCCCCAAATCGCATGTCTTTGGACTGTGGGAGGATGCCGGAGTACCCGGAGAGAACATGCAAACTCCACACAGAAGGGCTCCCACACCCGGGATCGAACCGGCAACCCTCTTGCTGTGAGGCGACGGTGCTAACCACCACACCACCGTGCCGCCATAATTAACAATAATTAGATATTATTTGTTTTTGGTTGTTTGTTTTGTTTTATTTTGTTATTTGCAATGTTGGGATAGTGGGGTGGGGTGGATGAGAGGGACATACAGTAGCTATTGTAAAGACTGACTATGTATGTACACATATATAATATTAGTAACAATAAAAATAATCCACATAATAGACAAAAAAACAGGGACATAAGCTTAGACTTAAACAATACCATTTTTAAAGCTATATAGGTTTTGTCACAGCCCTAGTTTCTTAGGTTATGTTTTTTTATTTCATTCATTTATGTTTATTTCATTTATGTCCTTTTTTTTTTACTTTGAAACTCATATCAGTTCTTGTTTCAGATCACCTTACTTCCTGCCCCTGTGTGTTTTCCCTCCCTTTTGATGACTTTACCTGTGTGTGATTGTCTGTCCTGCCCTGATTAGCCTCACCTGTGTCTTGTTATCCTTCCCCTTTACTTTTTTCTAGGATTTAGCCTGTTGATTGAGTCTGTCTCTGCCTCGTCCCTATTGGATTTGTTTGCCTCCACTGATTGTTCTTTAATGCACTGAACCTGGTAAAGACAATGTTACTTTACCCAAACTGTCTCCAGAGCTGTGAGTTTGAGTCCACTCTCACCAGGGGTATTCCATCAACGTAGCTGAGAATATCCAGACTAAGTTGTAATCTTGAAGTTTGACTAAACGCCAACCCCCAATCTAGCTCCAACCCATTCCATCAAGTGAAATCAGCTGGCTCCAACTGACACTAATTCAAGCCTTACCTGTTAAGCCTCAAGTCATGCATATGCCCAGGGAAAATAAAAAGCCCACACTAGTCCAGTGCTGAAAATGTTGCAAAATGTCAAAAAGCAAAGGAAAGGAGCAAGCGGAGGCTTTTTCTATAGCGGAGCAAACGCTTCTTATGGAAGTGTATGAGGACTATGAGGACATAATTAAGAAAAAGGCAATACTGCAGCAATTAATAAAGCGATATGGCGGGAGGTGGCGTGGCGCTATATTGCCAACAAGCTTAATGCCCAAGTGACAAAGACCCCCTGTCAGTAGAAGCATTTACCTCGGACCAGGCTGTGGTAACTAACACATCTAACGGTTTTCTGTAGAATTTGTAATTTCATAAGATATCTTATGATAAGATAGCCTTAACAAGTCTAGAAGACACCTCCTTTAACATATGTAAAAAACAATGTTAATAACCTCAGTCTTTTCATCCAAAGAACCTGCAGCAACACTCATGCATATGTTTTTAGCACCAGTAGGAATGGTTCGGAATGAGAAATGAAAAGCTCTTTTTCTCTACTTCCACTTTCAGAATTTCACACACCTCACATTTCCATTATGTGTAATGTTTCTTTGCTGTGTGTTCTCAATGTGAACCCTGGGTTTGCTTTATTTCTCCCAGTCCAATCTAATGAGCATCATCTCTGTCTAGGGATGCTGGCTGAGGCTCTCAAGTCGCCTTTGTGTGGTTGGACAGGTGTCTAACTGAATGATGAATGACCCTGTTTCTCCCCACATAATTGGCTCCTCGCTGTTTGGCCTTAGACTGGCTACATGTCTACCGGGCAGCCACCTTCATCTGTCAATCACCAACCTGCTGCTGCCTGGCTGGACCTCTGATAGCTATGCTAATACACAATCCTCACACCCCATTGGCTGAACCTGCGCTGGTCCAAGCTAATCCATTAAAGCTGTGACAGTAATAATCTCCCCCCAAACACAGGGTTCCCAGTGTGCTAAACGTTATTTGACCGTTCCTGTCACGTTGGTGCTGCCAGGCACACCAGTGCAGTGATGGATGAGCCTGGCCCTGGCTTGCTCATTCATCACCTGCTGACTCGTGTTTGTGTGCTCTTTCAATAATTTAATGGTGTCTTTGATTTTTGATTAGTTTCATTTAAGACTTGTCCTCCCACTTTCATATCACTGTTTGAACCGTGAAGTCGTTTTTTTGGGGGAAAGCCATTTCTTTACTCATTCATACAAAGATAAAACTCATTCAGCTGATGAATGTTATTTTTGATAGTAATAGAGGTTTAAGTGATGAAATATCAGTGACTGGGATCAAAAGTTCTGACAGGGTAAAATGCCAAGTGGACTGACTGATGTGTTTATGTTTGGGAGTAATTGCACTGGCTCTCTGTCAAAGCTGTAATCAGCATCAAATGGCCTAACCTAACAAGACCAAATATACAGGCTGTGCACTCTGGAGCACACCCTTTAACTCACCTGGTTTATTTTGCTTTCTCTTTCAGCAGCTTTGGAGAAACAATAACACTTCTCCCTTCATAGATTTCACAGGTAGTTTCCCTAGCTGTAAAGGAACCTTATTACCTATTCGAAATACAAGTTAAAAGCCTGGCAGACCCCATAGGGAGTAGTGTGCTTGTTGCATGATATTTTACTTTAAAGATCTAAAGGGTAATGGTTGACATTGACATTTGATGACACAAATTAGACTGAATTGGACACAATAATGATAACTCTCATCCCTTAAGTATTTTGATTGTGTCTGTTTGTCAAGCTGAATGAACTAAAGCTGACTTCAAGCTCAGTGCAAGGTTGTCAGCACAAAAAGAGGACCAGGAGAGCCTTCCTAAGTGAGCTGGCCTGACCCTTCAGTCAAGTGGATCACACTGTGAGTAACGAGTGGAGAGATGGCTAGATATAGCAACTGGTTGCAGTTGAGGATCGGTTCGAATTTGTCCAGTCAATGGGATCATACACAAGACACATATAATGTGGACCTGCTGATACAAACCAGCTGTGAAAGCCCGCACCCGCCCATTAAGCTCAGTACAAGAACCAACCCATTACCCATCATTATGTCTAAATCAACACTGCACCCCCCAGCACCTATTAATAAATGTCCCACAACCTGACCCCCACCCGTGATTAAACCTACGCAGGCTACAGTCAGTCATATTAAGCTGGGTTCTCCATAGCAGATGAAAAGTCTCTTTTACTGGCTGCACATATAACCTCAAAAGGATCCTCATTGGGTGTCTTGAAATCTATGTAGGTTGCCACCTCAGACAGCAAAGTTTCATGGCTTGAGTCCTCCACGTTGGTGACAAATGTGATGACAAAGTCAAAGGTTCAGCTTACGTCACTGACTTACAAATTAAGGAAATTAGGAATTGCGGCTTGATAATAGTGATTTATATGTCAAAATATTAATACTGTATTTTTTCATTTATTTTATTCTGAAATTGTTTTTTTTCCTTCCCGACTACATGTAGTTCTATTTTACCCGTGCCTGTACCCATTAATTTATATATATGTGTATATATATATATATATATATATATATGTATATATATATATATGTGTGTGTGTGTGTGTGTGTGTGTGTGTAAGTATTTTACCATTTCAGTTACAGTTTCCAGACTTGGAGATGATAAAAGAGCTCTGTTGATGATGAACCTGAGTAGGTCTTCTTTTTTCCATACAAAAATTTGAGCATGAATTTATTAGGTAATTGATGAAGAACTGGACCAGTATTCGATAATGGCAAAGTTATCAATGAGATGTTATCAATTCCCATAGCTTGTGATGTCAGCTGCTCAAAAAGGAGCAGGTAATCACAATTGCCAAGCAGGAAGAAGTGGATGTGGAAACTCTTGGTTTACAAAATGAAAGCACAGATAGAGAAAAGGTGAAAGCTCTGCATAAAAAAGGAATTGGCCTAATTAAAGTTGAGAACATTGAGGCAATAAGATGGGTGAGACAGTTTTTCATATGAGGCAGGTGTGCACTTTGCCATATTGTGACAAATATTCATTCATCCATTCATCCAACAGGAAAAAGAAAAATGGCCTCTTTACAGGTTGTCTTAGTAGGGAAAACTCAGAAAGCCACTGCAAAAAGATGAACTGGTCTCAAAAAGGCATAAAATGAAATTCAATTTCAATTCAATTTTATTTTTAAAGCCAAATATCACAAATCACAATTTGCCTCACAGGGCTTTACAGCATACAACATCTCTCTGTCCTTAGGACCCTCGCAGCGGATAAGGAAAATATGTCACTGGGTTTTATTTCAAAACTCGCAGCATAGTTGGAAAAATATTTTTGATGGTATGGCTTATTATGCCAGCCTCCCAAAGTGCAGACAGTGATAATTTCAAAAAAAAGTGGAACAGGATGCAAAACACCATCTGACTTTGGTTTGCTAAACAAGGGTGTATTTATTTATTTTTTTAAAGATATTTTTGGGGCATTTTGACTTTAATGGACAGGACAGGTAAGCGTGAACAGGGGAGAGAGAGGGAGGATGACATGCGGCAAAGGGCCAGAGGATGGATTCAAACCTGGGCAGCTGTGGCAATAGCATTGTACATGGGGCGCCTGCTTTACCCACTAAGTCACCGATGCCACTTTTGTTGAAAATAACTTCTGCTGGATAAAGGATACCATTTATGAAAATACTGACTATTTTGCTTTATAAATATTTTTGAGTTAAGGAAGCTGCAAATTGTGTTCCTAAATATGCTGATTGTGTTTTGTTTTTGTTGTGAATAATACTCCTAATGGGAGGGGCAACTGGTATAAAGGAGGCTGCTCTGGCCATGGTGAGTCAGTCTTGTCATGGTTACAGAGGAGGTAATAACTGCTTGACCTCCAGACTTGGTGCTGGAATCTGTTCTTTTGAAAGGTATTTTAGATATTAAAGAACTCTCTTTTTTGACATCTTGAGGGCTTTTTTTGTCCTTTTTTTTTCTTGTCAATTTTGTATCCTTTTCCACTTTTTTTTTTGTAAATATCACTGTCTGCACTTTGGGAGGCTGGCATAATAAACCATACCATCAAAAATGTTTTTTTCAACTATCCCTGTGCTTTTGAGAGGTTTTGAAATAAAACAACAAAACAACAACAAAGCAACATATTGAAGAAATGTTCCTTTAACTTCATGCCCTTTTGAGACCAGCTCATCTTCTACTTTACTATTCACAGTCAAGAATATTTTGGCCATGGGAGCCCAAACTTTTGCATGCCACTGTCCATGTTTGTTTACAAACACACACAATTAATGCTTTTTTTATGTTTGTGAAAAAAAAAAGAACAACAAGATTGTCTCATTTGTGGCCATTAAAGCCACAGTGTGTAGGAATTTCTCCCATCTAACGTTGAAATCACATATTGTATTCAAACAGATAGCGCACTCTAGCGCCTCACTGTTACAAACACGTATTGCAACAACGGTAGCCGCTGTGTACCAAAAAGCTATGATAACACTGATGAAACCATGTCATCCGATACTACATGGAGTATTCATTCAGGCTGCTACACAGACACACGCGACGCAAGTTGACAAACCCCCTCCTCACCATGCTGGCTGTGTTTACAACGTAAGACTGTTGGGGCGGGTGTAAATTGAAACAGCTGATAGTGGCCAGCAGCACTACTGCCGCATAACAAAGTCCCACTCTTTGAGCATAATGCAGGATCATGTATTATGCAGCATCACGGGAGACGGAATCCTTGTCGCCAAGAAAGTGCAAAAGGGAATCAAAAAGGCAGCGTGACCGGCGAATTAAAAATACAAGGGTCAGCATTGGGGTTGCCTTTCCCAGGTGGAGAGAGCTGCTGAAGGAGAAAGGTAATACAATCACAGGCCAGCGCTTACGGCTAATCGCGGCTAACGGCTAACACCGGTTAACGGCGGCGCAGTGATGCGAGGAGAGGGATGAGGCTGTTAGCGACTGGCCGCTAACACGGGCTAACAGCCAACAGCGGCGCTGGCCTGTGATTGCATTACCATCCTCGCTCAGCAGCTCTCTCTACCTGGGAAAGGCTACCCCGATGTGGGCCTTCGTTCTGTTCTGTCTTGGTGACAAGGATTCCGTCTCCCATGATGCTGCATATGCATAATCCTGCATTATGCTCAAAGAGTGGGACTTAGTTTCAAATTTGCCAGGGTAGTAGCGAAGCGCTGCTTGCTCCTCTCCTTCGGCTCCTCAGTCTCGCAGTGCTGGCCTGGCTCTCAACGAAAACGCCGAAGGCGGTGCTGTGTGTCCCTTGCTGGTGGATGTATTCTCAAGATGGCGAACCGTAATGGAACCCCACAGACGACTTACCCGCACAATGTACAAACAAATCCTAAATTTTCCTTTTACGAGAATAAGTCAGATTATTGGTGGAGGTAATAGTACACCAGTGATGACATATTTATGAATGCAGATATCAATTTTTGCCAATAAACAACTGAAAATGTTACACAATGTCCCTTTAACATTGCACTTGTGATAGATTGAAGGTTTTTTTTAAATTTTTTTGATGGTCCATTCTGTGAGTAAATAAGCTCATTAAGCCTTTAAACTGTTATTTAAAATGTCATTAAAACAGACAGTGACACAGAAAATTCATTAATCATAGTTCATGGCTATAGAGGTAAAAATGTCCTATAAAAAAATGTGAAGTCATGTAGAAAAAAGAAGTGCAAATGGTTAAAAATGTAAAAAGTCCTGCAAGAGGGTTTAAGATGCTGAAAAACAGTTCATTTGGAATTCAAAAACATCTAAAAAGGTGTAAATATACCTACCTGTAATGAGTTAATCCATGATCGACTTGTTGATCCTTTGAGATTAAAAATCTGTTATTGATTAGTTACGTCTGCGAGGTCCGACAGGGGGAGCTCTCGCCACGATGCTTCATTCTCGATCCTGCTGCCAGAGAGGGAGTTTCGTGTCGGAGAGTCTTTATTAATATCTCCCCTTTTCAGGTAAAACAATGAGTATTAATCCTCCTGAACCTTGAGATATGTTTGCTGACACATATTGCTGATGTTCTCTTAGCAAGTTTCAGTGTTTGAGCAAGTTTGAGTGACATTATTTATACCGTTTGACTGTTGATTGAGACACAGAGAGCAGGCAGCTAATTTCCGTTTCTGCAGTAGCTAGCACAGGAAGGCACGTGATTAGCACCGCTACAGCACATATTGTGCGCTGTTTGATTGTGCTTGACTTGATTTAGAGCATTAAGGTTAGTGTGTGGATAGTTTTTTTAATATGTTTGTGTGTTTTGAAGATAGTATGCTCATTGTTCAAGTGTGTAACTGTGATAAGGAGCACATAGAAAACACACTACTGCAGATGTTTTATAGAATTTTTTTTTTTATCATTATTTTTATTTGCAATACAGTAGAGTTTGATGGTGTCAGCTTATGTTTATTTGATTATAGATTCATTTCATAAATCGTTACCTTGTGTTTTTTTCCTGTTGAAAAGAAAGAGAAGTGTTGTTATATATATTGTTCACTTACCTGTAAAAGAAACCTGGAAGAAAATAAGATTAGAAAATTAAGTTTGAAATCATTGTGAAGATGTAAAGGAAATGGATAATTTTGTTGTAATATGTTGCATCTAAAGAAATTTTGTAACTTTATAAACAATTTTTGAAAAACAATACATTCTCGATCCTGCTGCCAGAGAGGGAGCTTCGTGTCGGAGAGTCTTTATTAATATCTCCCCTTTTCAGGGTGTAACATTTTGGAGGCACCGCTGGGATGAAGGTGACTAGGGCCAGCTGTCCCCGATAGACGTCCCAGATCATCCTTCAGCCCCTCACATCTACAGCCTGGTTGGGCGAGAACGCGTGGTGGTCCAACTGCATGGAGAAGACCTGCAAGCAATCTGAAGAGAAGGTCCTGCATCACACTGCCATTGTCCACGGGTTCCCAATAGACGTCCCAAGTCATCCTCCAGCTTCTCACATCTACAGCCTGGGTGGATGAGAAGGTGTGGTGGCCCAACAACTACGTGGAGAGACGAGACTTGCATGCCATCTGAGGTTAACCACTGGTGCCAGGAGAGCTGCGCCGTCTGTTCTACAAGGAGAAGGTTCTGCATCACACTGCCATTGTCCACAGTTCAGAGACTGAGATGGAGTCGTCACAGCTCGAGGACTTGAAGCTAGAAGTTTGTGGTGCTCTGTATACATTGACACGAGATGACTTGATTGAAGTTTGTGATTTCCTAACTATTGTTGGTTTAAGGTTTGAAAAGGTATCCGGCAAAAGCCGCTCCTCCCTCATCTTGCATATCATAAGCTATCTAGAGAGAGAACAGTTAAGTGATATTGAGGATGGGGGTATGGCAGAGCTACTGATGTTAAAAGATAAAATTGTCGAGTTGCAACAGGCAGCCGAAAATAATGCAGTAGAACAAGTAGCTTCAGAACCAAAACAGACAAATGTAGTACAAGAAGGGGTTGTTCAGCCATCAGAATCAGAGCAATTAAAAAAAGAAATAGAAAAACTTCAAGCAGCATTAGCGCTATCACTACAAGAGGAACTAAAACAAACCAGTGGGGCTAAGAATCCAGTTAATGGGGATGCTAATAGTGCTAAACAGGAAGATATTACTGCTCAACAGAACCCCCAGCCTCGTCTCTCACTACAGTGGAGCAGAGAATTCAAAATATCAGGCCAAATTGGTGAGCCAGGCCAAAAAGACAAACTTAGTTTCTCAAGTCTTGCACACCAAATTGAGCAGGGCATCAGTAAGGGAGTGCCTGAAATAGATATAGTAGATGCAGTGATAAGGGCAATAGCACCAGGCCTACAGCTACGCAGTTACCTGGAAGGCAAAACCAACCTGACCTTACCTACCTTGAGGAGGATCCTGAGGTCCCATTTCCAAGAAAAGGGTGCAACAGAACTGTACAAACAACTCACCTCAGAGGCCCAAAGTAGTAAGGAAACACCACAGAACTTCCTGATTCGTGCCCTAGATTTGAGACAAAAAATACTATTTGCCTCGCAGGAAGCTGAATCTGGTCTGAGATATGATCCCGTTCTTGTACAGAGCATGTTCCTCCATACTGTTCTGACAGGCCTGCTAAATGATAGCATTAGAAGTGACCTCCAGCAATACTTGCAACAAACAAACGTAAGTGATGAGCTCCTCTTTGAGAAACTTAATATTGCCTGTGCAAATGAAACAGAGAGACAAAATAAAAAGAAACTACTTACCCAACAGCGACCAACCACTGTACATACTGTTCAGTCTGCCGACATGCCTGCAGATAAAAAGAAAAAAGATCAAAATGCAGAACATAGCAGTAAAGCCCAGCCTGATTTACTGAATGAACTGAAAGAAATACGCTCTGACATGGCATTGTTAAAAAATCTGGGCGCTGACGTTGCAGAGATCAGAGAGTCAATTAAACAGCCTAGCCCAGCACAGACACAATACCTGGCATCACCTGTAATGCAGGAATGCATACTCCCTCCTCAGTCCCATTATCCACCACAAAACTGCTGGCCTCCCCCAGGACCAGGACGAAGAGGAGATAGAGCCCAATACCAACAGAGGTTCGCGCCACAGCACTATTATCCTGCTTCTGGTCATGCCCGCCTGAGAAAATGTATTGGCTGCCAACAAGGTGGAAATGAATACTGCACCCATTGCCACAGATGTGGTAGCAGTGAGCACTTCCTAGCAGGCTGCAGGGCGAGAGGAACTGGACAAGACAGAGGGGGTTCTTTAAACACAACAGGGTTACCCCCACGGGACAGGGAGTAACCAGTGACAGCAAAGTGTCCCAACAGCATTGCTCCTACTGTGGTGTCACTGAAAAAAAACAGAGACTCAGAAGATGTGCATCCTGTAAAACAGACATTTACTGTTCTAAAATCTGTCAAGTTGAACACTGGTCAAAGCATAAACAACAGTGTAAGCATTGCACCAACCCCCAAGCAAACCAGTGCTCTCACACAAAGACAAATCAAACCAGCACCAAGAAGGAGGACAGCCAATCTCGCCTTGTTGCTCTGGTAGGGAAAAGATGTATTGTTGAGTGCTACATACAAGGCCGCAAAACTCAAGCATTATGGGATACTGGCTCCCAGGTCTGCATTGTTGATGAAAAGTGGAAAAAGAAACATCTGCCACGTGAGAAGCTACGAGATGTCTCAGAGTTACTTGATGCACCCAGTGATCTTCAAGTCACAGCTGCTAATGGACAGAACATGCCTTACAAGGGTTTTATTGAGGTCACTTTCAGATTAGCAGCCGAGGGAACTGACACCAAAGAACTTGTTGTCCCCATGCTCGTGATCAAAGGTCGGCGTCTCTCACAGCCCATCCTAGGTTTTAATGTCATTGAGCAAATCATAAAATCCCACAGCCCAGAACAGCTAGATGCTACAAGACGAGAACAGTTACACGAGACATTGAAAGTGGCTTTCCCCAGCCTCGAGAGAAATAACATCACAGCTTTCATTGACCTGGTGACTACTGAACAATCGTGTGACTACATTGTGAAAACAACAAAAGAGAAAGTCATTGTGCCCAAACACACCTCTGTTCAGATTGACTGTAAGGTGCAGACATTGCCACCAAAGAAAGATATAACACTTCTTTTTGAGCCTGATATTAATCCTCAGTGGGCTGAAGGCCTTGAGTTTTGTGAGACATTGGTAAAGCTCAGACATGGTGTTTCACCTTACATAGTCCTCGATGTTCAAAACCCAACTGATCACGATATTTAGCTGTCAGGAAAGACTGTTGTGGGCACCTTACAGCAAGCCCAAGCTGTGTATCCTACCACTATCTTAGAGAAACCCAATACTCCACACCAAGTGTCAGTGAGTCAAGTGAACACAGAGAGTGAGCAATTAAGTGACACTCAGTGGGACCCACCAATAGACCTGAGCCATCTGAGTGAACCTGAAAGAGTGGTGGTGCAAAATATGCTTCGTGACGAATGTTCCTCCTTTTCCAGATCAGATGATGACATCGGATGTATTGAAAAGTTGAAGTTGAGCATATCATTGAAAGACATGGATCCTGTTGCACGTACTTACCTGTCAGTGCCAAAGCCATTATACAAAGAGATGAAAGAATACCTACACAACCTCATTGCGCAAGGATGGGTGAAGAAATCCAGCTCATCCTATGCCTCCCCGATTGTCTGCGTAAGGAAGAAGGATGGTAGCCTACGTCTTTGTATAGACTACCGAGAACTAAACAAAAAGACCCACTCTGATAGGCAACCAATCCCTCGGGTGCAGGACATTCTTGATAGTCTTGGCGGCAACTCATGGTTTTCTTTATTAGACCAGGGAAAGGCCTACCATCAGGGCTTTATGGATGAAGACAGTAGGCATTTGACTGCATTTGTGACTCCATGGGGCCTCTATGAATGGATAAGGATTCCATTCGGGCTAATGAACGCACCCGCAGCCTTTCAATGCTGTATGGAGGAGTGTCTGGAGGAAGTGCGAGACAACATCTGTGTGCCCTACCTGGATGATACACTAGTGTACAGTCACTCATTTGAGGACCATGTAAGCCATGTCAGGAGAGTGCTCCAGCTGCTAAGGCGATATGGGATCAAACTCAAACCCAGCAAGTGCGAGCTGTTCAAATGTGAGGTTCGCTATCTAGGAAGGATCGTTTCAGCCGAAGGTAGCAAAATCGATCCAGCTGATACCATTGCTGTACGAGCCTTGAAAGATAAGAGACCAAGCAATGTTGGAGAACTACGAGCTGTCATGGGCTTGTTAAGCTATTACAGGCAATACATAAAGGATTTCTCCCGCATTGCGGGGCCACTTTATAACCTGCTGAAAGGGACGACGGACGAAAATGATGCACAACCAAACAGGATAAACGCAAGACAAGCAACAGGGAAACGAAAAGGAGTACCGTCACACAAGCCAATTGTGTGGACTGAGGAACATCAACGCATCCTGGAGCGGTTAATAGACTGCCTGGTTGAGCCACCAGTTCTTGGGTTCCCAGACTTCTCACAATCCTTTATCCTTCACACAGACGCTTCAAATCAAGGCCTTGGCGCTGTCCTTTACCAACAACAGGATAATAAGCTCCGTGTGATAGCCTATGGCTCCCGAACACTGACTGCCGCTGAACGGAATTACCATCTCCATTCAGGGAAACTGGAATTCCTTGCCTTAAAGTGGGCAATCACAGAAAAATTTAGAGACTACCTGTACTGCGCGCCTACTTTCACAGTGTTCAGTGATAATAACCCGCTTACGTATGTCCTGTCAAGTGCCAAACTCAACGCAACTGGATGCAGATGGGTAGCAGAGCTTGCGGATTTTCACTTCACTATCCGCTACCGTCCAGGCAAAGAAAATGTGGATGCTGACAGTCTGTCAAGAATGCCTGTAAATATTGAAAATATGATGAGTCAGTGCACTGAAGAGCTGACATCAGACTGTGTGGCAGCAACATCCCAAGCTGTTGAGACCCAAGACAACAGTTCTCCATGGGTCTGTCCACTACTTACCTCTCCCAGGTGTACAGAAGTGGGAACTGAGACACACAAACCGCTCTCAGCTGCTGAGATTCAAAAAGCACAACAAGATGACAAAAGCATTGGTCCAGTAATCCAGTGTAAAATGAGAAATAATAAGCCATCAGGACAAGAACTCAGTGCCTTCAGTATGCAAAGTAAATGTCTACTGCGTGAGTGGGAAAGACTGCACAAGATGTGAAGTAACAGGTAGAAACCTGTTACTTCACATCTTGTGCAGTTATATGCATAACCCCTTTTTACCTGTTATTTGGAAGGTCCCCAAGGTTACCTATTGATCTCCTATTTGGCCTCACCTCTGAGACAGGGAATGCGGACCATCGAACATACATGGAGAAATGGAGAAATGAAATGCAGGAAGCATATGAAATTGTTCAAGAGAATGCAAAGAAGTCAGCAGAAAGAGGCAAAAGACACTATGATGGAAAAGTGAGAAGCTCAGTACTGTACCCTGGCGATCATGTCCTTGTCAAAAATCTGACACCTAGGGGAGGCACTGGAAAGCTTCGCAATCACTGGGAAGAAATCATCCATGTTGTGACCCACCAGGTCGGGGAAGACATCCCAGTTTATGAAATCAAACCTGAGCAGGGAAGAGGAAGGTCAAGAATCATGCATCGTAACCTGTTGCTACCGTGTGATCACTTACCTTTGGAAACCCAGCCAAAAGCAGCATCCAAGCGAAAGAAAGGGATGGTAGAGACAGCTGCTGAAAACTCAGATGAAGAAGCTGAAGAGGATGAAGAGGAATGTGGGTACTTTTACCAGCCAGAACGACCTCAAATGCCCATTGCAGATCAGGACATTGAGCAGGGTGACACACAAGATGATGGTGATCAAGAGACACCTGTGTTGAGCACTGATGGGTCAATGGTTGAAGAAAGGCTCTCAACATAAAACACAAATGAGCCTGAGACACAGCTTGGAAATGTGCTGCAAGAAGAGGATAATCAAAATGAGGATTCACTGGATGAGATTCCCATAATTCCCACAATTTCTCCATTAGCATTTACTATGGTAATGGAAGTAATCATCAGGGCTTCTAAGTGGGTGGTAGGTGGGGAGAGACGGCAGAACGGGTTGCATCTTCCACCAGTTAGGGCTTACATGGATGACATGACACTGGTGACCACAACAATGCCATGTACAAAGAGGCTACTAGAGAAGGTAAGCACAGTGATGTCGGGACGACATCTAATTTTGCAGGGGAGTGTGTGATAGATTGAAGGTTTTTTTTTAAATTTTTTGATGGTCCATTCTGTGAGTAAATAAGCTCATTAAGCCTTTAAACTGTTATTTAAAATGTCATTAAAACAGACAGTGACACAGAAAATTCATTAATAATAGTTCATGGCTATAGAGGTAAAAATGTCCTATAAAAAAATGTGAAGTCATGTAGAAAAAAGAAGTGCAAATGGTTAAAAATGTAAAAAGTCCTGCAAGAGGGTTTAAGATGCTGAAAAACAGTTCATTTGGAATTCAAAAACATTTAAAAAGGTGTAAATATACCTACCTGTAATGAGTTAATCCATGATCGACTTGTTGATCCTTTGAGATTAAAAATCTGTTATTGATTAGTTACGTCTGCGAGGTCCGACAGGGGGAGCTCTCGCCACGATGCTTCATTCTCGATCCTGCTGCCAGAGAGGGAGCTTCGTGTCGGAGAGTCTTTATTAATATCTCCCCTTTTCAGGTAAAACAATGAGTATTAATACTCCTGAACCTTGAGATATGTTTGCTGACACATATTGCTGATGTTCTCTTAGCAAGTTTCAGTGTTTGAGCAAGTTTGAGTGACATTATTTATACCGTTTGACTGTTGATTGAGATACAGAGAGCAGGCAGCTAATTTCCGTTTCTGCAGTAGCTAGCACAGGAAGACACGTGATTAGCACCGCTACAGCACATATTGTGCGCTGTTTGATTGTGCTTGACTTGATTTAGAGCATTAAGGTTAGTGTGTGGATAGTTTTTTTAATATGTTTGTGTGTTTTGAAGATAGTATGCTCATTGTTCAAGTGTGTAACTGTGATAAGGAGCACATAGAAAACACACTACTGCAGATGTTTTATAGAATATTTTTTTTTATCATTATTTTTATTTGCAATACAGTAAAGTTTGATGGTGTCAGCTTATGTTTATTTGATTATAGATTCATTTCATAAATCGTTACCTTGTGTTTTTTTCCTGTTGAAAAGAAAGAGAAGTGTTGTTATATATATTGTTCACTTACCTGTAAAAGAAACCTGGAAGAAAATAAGATTAGAAAATTAAGTTTGAAATCATTGTGAAGATGTAAAGGAAATGGATAATTTTGTTGTAATATGTTGCATCTAAAGAAATTTTGTAACTTTGTAAACAATTTTTGAAAAACAATACATTCTCGATCCTGCTGCCAGAGAGGGAGCTTCGTGTCGGAGAGTCTTTATTAATATCTCCCCTTTTCAGGGTGTAACACACTCACCACAGAGTATGTTCAGTTGAATGATGCCATCCTAAAGAAATATGAGATTGACAGATACAGTTACCACCAGTGGCTCTGGGTCTTCAACACACCAGCAGTTGAGTCTCCCCCATCGCTGACACCTGCTCCAAAAATCAGTTCTTGACCACAGCCTCTAGGGAATATGTCATTAAGACAATGGTCCTTGAACAGTACCTCAGGGTTATATTACCAGAGTTGAAGATCTGGGATGAAGAGTGGAATATCAGCCGAGGCAGCAGAGTTGGTGGATGCCTACATCGTGGCACACAGAGGAACAAGAACCTACCACCATGCTGGACAACTGTGCCAAGCCAGAGGTAGGTCTGACAGTGTGCTCAAGTGGAATGGTTCAACCAGTAACTTTACTAGCCAGCCTATAGACCCAGTAAGCCAGTGGTGCAGGAGTATAGCTGGTGTAAGGCACAGCAATGAGATAAGCCAGATGTTGTATGTTGAAACTGTGGGGAAGCGGGCTGTACTCATCCAGTGTGCCCACTTAAAAATCATAATGCAGCCCATCTGTGTTATGTGCCTGAGCCCAAGTTCTTCATTTTTCCGTCAGTCAGATGCACCGGTCATCTCTGTGCAATGACAAGCTTTCTTTAGCTTTACTGGACAGGTGCCTTGTTGTCTCAATCATGTCTACTTTCCGAAGGTTGGTGTATACTTTTGAGTGGCCCCATCTTGTCTTGCTAGGGACAAGCCTGCCTACTCTGTATGGCCTCAGTCAAGACAATAGGCAGAAGCTTTGTCTGGCTCGAGCGCACATAATCACACCAGTCCCTTACACACTAAAACCTGTTGAGACAGACACACCAGGCAGTAAATCAGTCATCCTGTAGCTTATGCCATTTCATGTGGAAGAGATGGATAGAGAGCCCACATGGAACAGGTGCAAAATATATGTGACAGTCTGCAGATTAGAAGCAAATGCAAAGCAGAAACCCTGAAGCTCCAGGGCTAGCTGTTGCTGTTTTTCTCAGTGACCTTGCAAAGCAGCAGCATGACTATCCGACTCCTATAGAGTGTTTCCAAGAGTCACAGAAAAGCTCCACTTTCACTCACCTAAAGGAGCACTTTTTGACTGACAACTGTGGTAGGCAGCTCATCCTCACCATGGCATGCAGAGAGGAAGTGCTGAGGGTAGGACACACTATCATCATTATCACAAACACTTGCTGTCATGCAGTGGGAAAGCAGAGAAGGTCTCCACCAGTGGTGCTTTTACATCTGTTGCCTGACGAGTCAGAGCCATTTGCTCATACTATGATAGATTGTACATAATGGAGCTATTACTAGAGTCCAGTTGTTGGAATGACTATTTGTTAACTATACTGGATGAAGATACAAAACCATCCAGAGGCTCTACTGCAATGTAGCATCAAGGCATTGAGGCTAAATGAACAGCACAGTTGGGTACATCCCAGTCACCAGAAAAAAATGTTGGCATTGTAAGTTTCTGCAAACCAGTGATAATGTACATTTGTATGTTTCATGGTCTAGCAGTATTTGTAGTAACTCAAGTGAGTACTTTTTAACCCACCCGATATCCCTCCATTAAGAGGGATAGAGCATGAGATGGATGTCAGGCCACCTAGGTGAAAGGAAGTTCAGGAGGTGGTCAGGTGTGCAAAGGCTTCTTCGGCCCCAGGGCCTAATGGAGTCCCCTACCGGGTTTATAAAAGTGTGCCTAATATCCTTAATTTTTTGTGGAAAAAGCTAAGAATAGTTTGGGAAAAACAAATTATACCAAGAGCATGGCGTAGGGCAGGAGGTGTCCTCATTCCTAAGGAGAAGGAGTCTGTGGACCTTAGCCAGTTCCGGATGATTTCTCTCTTGAATGTGGAGGGGAAGATTTTCTTTAGTGTAGTTGTGCAGAGATTAGCTAGCTACTTAGAAAGGAATAGCTTAATTGATACCATGGTGCAGAAGGCAGGGATACCAGGTTTTTCACGGTGTTTAGAGCAAACTAGCATGATCTGGCACCAGATTCAGGCAGAGAAGATTAACAAAAGGGACCTAATATTTTTAGATCTTGCAAATGAATTTGGTTCAGCCTCATTTGGAGTGTGTTTGACTATTTCAGAGTGCCACAGGTAGTTGTCAACTTAGTGCAAGCATACTTTCAGGATATTAGGTTGTGTCTAAGTATGGCAGGTTTCACAACAGGTTGGCAGAGGCTAGAAATAAGCATCATGGCAGGGTGTACAATTTCTCCATTAGCATTTACTATGGTAATGGAAGTAATCATCAGGGCTTCTAAGTGGGTGGTAGGTGGGGAGAGACGGCAGAACGGGTTGCATCTTCTACCAGTTAGGGCTTACATGGATGACATGACACTGGTGACCACAACAATGCCATGTACAAAGAGGCTACTAGAGAAGGTAAATAAGAACCTGAAGTGGGCCAGCATGAGGATCAAGCCTAGTAAGTCTAGAAGCATCTCGATATGTAGAGGGAAGGTAAGTGATAGGAAGTTTGCCATAGATGATGAGGACATCCCAACAATTAGGGAAAAGTCAGTAAAGAGCTTAGGTAGGTGGTACAATGTAGAGTTGAATGATGAGGAACAGGTGGTGAAATTTAGAAAAGATGTGGCTGAAGTATTGGATAGAATAGAAAAATCCTGAATTGAAATTCTTTCTAAATACGTATTTAATCCGCACTGCCTCTAACACCTTATTGTCCACTCTGGGGGCGCAGGAGGGGGAGAGGACGGTGCGACTGCATGGAATATATTTATTTATTTAGCTAAATATTTCCCGTGCATTTATCATGTCTCGAAATACAGCCATTAAGCACAACCGTTACACTCATTTCATCAGCCCTGCTTAGACATGTGCTGTTCATGAGAAAACCGGCATGAAGAAACGTGTCCACCTATTACACTTTCATCTTTGAATTGTATTTCAAATTACACGTTGTATTTTGGGACAGGGATACCACTGGTTCATGCTGTAATTCAGGCCGGGTGTCTGATCAGACTAATTGCCATAAACATATAAATACTGCGGTGACCCTAGTGCGTAATTGCGCAAGATGGCACTGGCACATACTCCTTTTTGCCTCCACCTTTAATAAATGTGATTCTTTATGTCGCACATCAATGTCAAACATCTTCAAATTTAAAAGCAACACAATAACTACATTATTGGTAAAGGAGTAGAAATATTTAGTGTACCTTTAGATCAGACCACTTTTTTTTTTTTTTTTGTGTCTCACTGTCCGTGCAGTCCCACAGACACAGCTGACAGCATTAGCAGCGCTAATGTGCTGCCACTTTTTTTCGCTTTCTTTTATTAGTGATCCCGCTGCTGTGGCCACCAAACAAAATCTTTCTTCAGTCCTCAGTCTTGAAGAAATTCCGTTTTTTTGGTTCGTTTCTCACACCTGTCGCTGTGACTCACACAACGAGAGAACACTCGCATGCCGGCTCATTTATATGCAGATCGCATTCATGAGGTGATTTGCATGACCATTTATGATTGAACTAGGGTGTGTAGAGGGCGGAATATGAGGCGGATCTGGGTGCGCACAACTCCAGGAGGTCTGTGATTTATAAAGAGAACATTGCGTGCAAGTGTGCGTGCGCACAGTTTTTTAAATCAGATTATTTTTTGGCGCACGCCATTTTCAGCTTTTGGGCGCATGTCAACTTTTAGTATGAATCCTAAGCACTCTTTTGTAAATGAGGCCCCTGGTAGTTAGGAGTGTGGTTCCAAATCCAACCAAGGGGAGGAAGTGGAACCCAAAATTGCCAGTTCAGGAGGCAGAGGCAGCTCTTAAGCCTGCAGAGATTGTAGGTAATGTTCAGTTTGGCCGGGGAGGCCTGGGGCTTGGCTCAGGCAAACCAGTTATGGAGTAAAGCAGGTCTCAAAGATAAAAGAAAGCTTGTTGTGGAACAGATATGTAGACAGGAGGAGATATTAAAGGAATAGTTCACCCTAAAACAAAATTCAGTCATTATGGACTCACCCTCATGCTGATGAATAATCCGGTGTAGTTTTTTCTTCCTCAAAGTGCACCTGGAGACCCCTGTTGAGCCAGTCCTGCAGCGAAAATCCTTACAATGGGCGTCAATTGTGACCGACACGAAAAGGTCCATAAAACTACACAAAAACTTTGTAATATTCCTCCATACTGCTCGTCCGCGATGAGCCAAGTGTCCTGAAGTGGGAACATCCAGAGTTTATGCGCAACGACGTCATTTAGTATATTTTAATACCATAAACAGTGGCTATGCTCTGTTTGCCCGGAGGCGCGCTTGCGCGTGCTTGCCCGTGCACTGCGTTCACTCTGGCCCGCTTGTTTTAGGGTGAACTATTCTTTTAAGGGGTGCAAAGGTAGTGGCCCAGGCTAAACAGGGACAGAGTGTTGATTAGGGAAAGTGTAGAGAAGAGGAAGCTTAGTTGGAGGGACCTGTGGAATATGGAGGAGAATAGTATTAGATTCCTGGTAGGGGCTACATACGATGTGCTACCAACATCCCAGAACCTAAAACTGTGGGTAAATGAGGACCCATCATGCCCATTGTGTTCAGGTACCGCAACCTTAAAGCATATTTGGTCAGGCTGTAATAATAACAAGCAATAAGAAGAAGAATAAAAAGTAGAATTACTGCCCTGTGGTTGTATACCTCCACACGCCAGTCAAATTGCAGTTACACTTTACATCCATGTCTATGAAAACATGGATGTTTCAAACACATCTTCCCCCCAGCAGCACAGAAGATCTATACAATCAGCAGTTTTAAGGTGGACACCCAAGTTGGTCAGAGATCTACTTGCCCGAAGTCAGTTTTTACTTGCCCGATAAAAATTGCTTAATTTAACAAAGACTGCAGTTATGTTATGTAATCTTTATTCACACTGTATTTATGAATTAAAACAACATATATTGTAGCTTAATTTCTACACAAATATGACAGTGTCAAGGCTTAAAGTGAAAATTTTGTCAGTCATTCTCCGTCTATAATTTTGTGCCCATGCCCACCTCTATTTATTTTTCACTCCTCTCTCCAGTTCTGCTGTATTAACACCGGGTTTAATATATTTTGCTTCCATCTCTCTGCCCTGCTCCACTCTACTTCAACACTACTTAGCTCTCTCTCTACTCTACCAGTAGACTACCACATCCACCTGTTGCACAAAACGCACACAGCAGTGTTTCCCCTAGGATGGAGTTGTAGCAGCGGAGGTGAAGCACGCACATGAAAAATAATTTTCACATGCGTGAAACTCTTTTGTATGCTTGCAAAGCACAGCCTGCTGGGATGTTTCTGTGTATCTACTGGTAGGCTACCAGAAGGGCTCTTTAGGACTAAGCACATACAGTGCATGTGTGCACAGTAATGAGCAGATGAAATGTCTGTCTAACAAGATTGTTTGTCTCAAGATTTAGGAACATACAATTGTATTGAATATAATAAAAGTAAAAAGTCACTTGACATGCTGCTGTTTTGTGCGATGACCTATTTAAGTGCTGGAAGATGTTATTTACGTAACAACGCCTAAACGCAACACATGCTCAGCATGAGTGCCGTGCTACTGTGCGTAACAGCAGTCTGTTGATGGTTATTTACACACTGTACCTTTGTCAGCTGACAAACTGCACCGGACTCGGGTCAGGTTATGTAAGGAAAATGTGGCCCGAGCCGCTCTAGCGTGCTCACCTGTGTGTGTGGCGGAACTCCGCCGTGCGTGATACAGAGAGCAGAGGAGAATTGTTTAGGCGTGACCATGTAGAGACAGAAATGACATGATGACATAACGCCATAAATAGTATGAAGCGTCCGTCGCGCAAAATAATATCAATGGGAGGTGTGGGCAGGACATTGTTGTGCCTGTGACTTCAGGCAGAGAGACCACTGCTTTAGAGCCGAAGGAGCACGTTTTAAAATACATTTATTTTATCAATTAGTTATTAACTTTTACTATTTTTAGCAACTTGCCCAAGTTGAGTTGTTAGTTTACATGCCCGACCTTGAGTTTTACTTGCCCCGGGCAATCGGGCAGTCGCTATTGTTGAGCCCTGCATGTTGCAAACCCTGTGTGTGGAGGCAGCCCGCAACTAAACTCACAGTCAGGTAATGGACACTAGAGGATACTGAGGTTAGATTTGTGCATTGATTTCAGACATCACCACCCAATTCCTGCAAACACTAGGACATTCCATTGTCTAAGCCAAGTTCCAGGTTGACAGATCCCTGATTACATTGTTTTATAAGTTTGCGTAGAGTCAGTTTTCACTTTTAGATTAAAAGCCATTTTAGCAGCATGCCTTATTATTTTCATGCTGATGATATTCAGTTATATTGCTCTTTTAAACCTGAGATGAGATCAGTCAGTTGTCAACTTTAAATGCAGCCTCAGCCTAAGCTCAGTCAGGAAGACTTTCTTTGTGCTCATTCATACATAGTTCTCTCCCTCCCACTCCCACTGCTTCCTCTAATCAGCTGACAATAGGTGTTCACTCTTCTGGTTATCCAATCAAACTTTGCCACAATCTCTATCTGCCATTCAGAATGCTACTGCAAAATTTTATATCTGCTCTCTCCTCTGCTGCTGTCAGTTTTCATTTTAGGGAGAATTATCACGGTTAGCAATCATTCACTTTACCTTTGGCCTTTCAGTCTCTTGTCGATAGTAGCAAGCCGATGTGCAATTCCTCAGCAGAATCGGAATAATCTCTCGCCTATCACAATCTCCCCTTCATCTTGCCTGATATCAGTCAGTATTGTCAACGCGTAACGTTATTTGCCGTTTCCATTGTCAGTCATCTCAATCTCAGTGAAGTGTATGGATTCAAAATATGAGCCCAAGCTACACGTAACACGATCTGCTGCACCAGGACACTTTGCAACTCCCAGACACTGTGCATACGTACAATTGGATTGTCATGTGCAGTCCCTGGCTATTTTGGCCAAGCTTTCTGTGCACACTTTGCTTCAGTCCCTGGATATGCCTCAGCCTTGTCAGCCGGCCTCCACTTTCAACCAGTGCTTCATTCTGCCTCCAGCCTTTTAACAATCCTGGTGCTCCCAGATCCCACACAGCAAGAGAGCTGTAGACAAATATTATCACTGCATTGTTAATGCAAAGTGGTTTATTTATTTCTCTTGTTGCCCCTTGTTTCAATGGGAAAACAATTACCATAAAACTGTTTTAGCAGTGGGTCTTGATTTTCAGTAGATATTGGGTTTTTATCAAAGTAAGCATATTGGGCAACAGTGTTTCCCCTAGGTTGAGAATTTACTTGTGGTGGTGGGCCAGGCGGTGGGGTGGGACGTCGCGGTGTTTGATAAGTGCATTCAAAATAATCTAGTCAAACTGGTTTATGAACCATGTGTTATTTATTGCACATAGATACAACTTAAGCCTGCTGCAGACTTGCTTTAACACAAACAGAACCCAAAAGAAAAACGAAAAGAAAAAAAAAAAGCTATTTAAAGCTATTTGCAAAGCTGACAGCTTTTGTCAGAGCAGTGTATTTTTCTCTGTTTTGAAAGGTCCAGGGGTCCGTTTCACAAAGCAGGTTCAACAAACTCTGAGTCTAATCCTGAACTCTGAGTTGTTGTTTTACATTGTAAAGTAAATATTAAGTGGCTGTTTGACTGTGCAGTTGTTTTATCCCCAACATAATGCTGTTTTCATGCACATAAATGTCTTCTCATCTATATCACGTTCTGTTAAATAATTAAGCCATTTAAACTAACACAGACTTCTACTCAGCCCACAGAAAGAAGGCAGATGCCTGTAAAACGAGCACACTTTTCTGACCGCCCTGCATACAGTTGCCTTACTCAAGTGCTCAGCATCTCCAACATTGTACAAAATACTTCCATTTGCAAAGAAACAGAGCGCAACACACACTATCTGCTGGGATGTGAGAGCATACGGTTGGTGCAAATGTAAGCAAGGATTAGGTTGTGTATGTAGATGATGGACTGTGACGTGAAACGGTACAGCTCAAAAAGATAATTGTGTGGAAATGCTAGAACATCTATATGCAGTCTGATAACCATCTCCCGACGAATATTTAATTCTCTGTGCAGTAATGCTGCACCTTCATCCACGGGATCGTTATCAAAAGGACATGCCATGTTAGTGAAAAAAGTCTCCACCTACTGTGCCTAATGGACTTCTAATATACTGACTTTTTTAATGATTGTTTTAAATGACAGACGGCAGAACTAGGCTACGCCAAAACTCGCCTGCTGACTGAATGAATGAGGAAATCAAATGGAGTGTGTGGCTCTGAAAGAGGGCGGAGACAGAGAGAAACTCAAGGTTCATTGAGAAAAACCTTGTCCCGACCAGGTTAGGTTCATAGAGTCTGTTACTGCGGTAACTGGCCGAGAGCTTAAGTTACCTCTGTTTCTGAAACAGGCTAGAGTTACCCCTCTTTCTCTGGTTTGAGTTACCTCCCTTTTTGAAACGAAAAACTCAGAGTTTCCCTCATTTCAGGGTTAACAGACTCTGAGTTTTCACTAAACCTGCTTTGTGAAACAGACCCCAGGTCCATTTATGCTGATGCGCGAACCGGAGCGATAACAAATAGGAGCGCTGTTGTTGTGAACTGGGAAGCTAATGCTAGCGGCGGAAGCTAGCCGCCATGGCTAACACCTTCTTCCCTGCTCGTTAACGCTCGAGGCTCCCGCTGTCAGTGACTGCCGGCTATCAGTCCCCAGCTCCTTGGACTGTTTCTTGATTTTGCTTTTCTGACAAATGCTGCTGTACATTAGCAGCTGCGGCTGCTGCTGCTGTCAGGGGCAGGAGGCTGCACAGTAGGCTTAGCCCGAGAGGAGGGACCCAGGTTGAATATTTTGTTTAACCGCAACGAACAACACTTTGGACCCTACCTTTAAGATGTCGTTGCTGTTAAACACAACAGTGCGTCATTTCAGACATTTAATGATTTCAATTTAGGGGATGAAAATGTATTAAAGTTACTTAACTTACCTCAGAGACACTTGAAGCGTGTGTGGGCCTGACAACCCAGTGAGAGACAGACAGGTGGACTGAGTTTTCCCTACACTGTGCCAGTAATTATGACCGCGCGGTTTGTTTTGGTTGTTTGTTTTTTGTTTTTTTAATTAATCTTCTTGGGCGGGTTATGTAGGGGAAACACTGGGGCAAGCACATTACATGCTTTCTGCTTCACAGTGGTATTCGCTCATTTCAAGCAAAGAGAGTTGCTCTCTTTCGTCTTCATTCATAAAATAAACAAAATTCATGTAATGAAAAGGGTTTTTTTGGGGGGGAGTTTTTCCTTATCCGCTGTGAGGGTCCAAAGGACAGAGGGATGTCGTATGCTGTAAAGCCCTGTGAGGCAAATTGTGATTTGTGATATTGGGCTTTATAAATAAAATTGATTGAATTGATTGATAACAATAATAATAATAATACATACTTATATAGCGCTTTTCAAGGCACTTAAAGACACTTTACAAATTCAGAAAATTAAAAAACAAACAGACAAGCAAGAGAACAAATAAGCAGCGTTGAACAGGTGAGTAGGGATTTTTTAATATGGAGAGAGAGGGGGAGTCTTGGATGGGTTTGTAGAGTGAGTTCCAGAGGGTGGGAGCAGCCATGGAGAAGGCCCTGTCACCCCAGGTGCTCGCACATCATGCCGTTATCTTACCGCATTTCTTCAGTGCGCATTTTATCGGTGACTGCCATAAAATATAATAATATCTAGTACAAACATTTAAAAACACACTCCTTTACAGTACTTGTATTTACTCACTTTCCTCTACTTAATGGGAGAGTAGTTTGCACGTGTGTCTATGTATCTGCTCTTACATCAGCTGTTCATCAGGTGGCAGTTCTTTAAATCTGCTAATATATCATATCTTACATTTGCTGAGAATCAACAGTTAATCTCTATTAGTGTTGTATCATTCGTGAACGAATCGTTCAAAAGAATGAATCTGTTGAGTGAATGTACTGAACTGAATCACTTCTGGAACTGATCCGTTCATTTCTCAGTTCAGTTGAGCTCAGCAGCGAGTGCGCAGACCAGGAGTGGAACTGCCGATTCGGCCCGTGCCAACGATTAATCACTCGTGAGTCGCGAGGCAGCCAGGGTGCAGGCAGGGACTGCCTACCGCGTGACGAATCACTCGGTGAACCCTGATCCCTGAGTGATTCAAATCATTTCTCCAAGCTGACCACTAATGTTGCCAGGAGTCAAGCCACATGAACACAATCACACACCTCCCCATTGTTTTAACAGACTTAGTTTCCAGATAAACAAACTTAAAATGCTAGGCTGGCCAGTAATGAGACTCACCAGTGCAGGACAGACGCAGCAGCAGCAGCAACAGAGAGACTGAGTGAAAGGAGGTGTGTTCAAGTCACTTTATTGATCTTGGAGGGAAATAACTTTTACTTTGCCAAATCGCCACAGCAACAACACACTGTAAATGTGTTACATGTAAGAAGTACTGTATAAAACAAGTAGCAATAGAACAAAATATGAGTGAGTGAGTGATTAATGGCAGAACAAAAAAATAGTGATAGAACAAAATATATACAAATGTCAATCAAATTTATGAATAGAATTAAAATATGTGAATTACAGCAATAAATATGAATAACAACTAATTATATATGTCAGAATATGGCAACACGTGTTTTTTAATGTTATTATTGCATTGTCATGTGAGATTACTGTGATTTTGAAGGCCTAATTTTCACTTGTACAATCACATTCAGACGAAGTCATGAATCTGTCAATCAAGCTTTAGGTTCCTGCTTGTCTGGCTTGACCTAGGTCGTTGCCATGGAAACTTGACTTCAGAGGAGCTTCAATTAAGGCTTTAGCTTACTGTTCCGAGAGCCCTGCAGAACTGTTTTCTTCAACCCATTCCTGCCCGCTTCCGCTGAATTTCTAAACATTACCGCCCGCAACCGCAAAGTGTGTATTACACTCCCGCCCACTCCCGCAATGTGTATGTCCACTCTCGCCTGCACCTGCAAAAGAATTTATGCCCGCACAGTAATAGAGATTGATGATTTTGTGTCTTCTCCCATCCTGCAGGAGAAAACATGTCATTTTATAAGCTATTAATAAAGAGATTCATGGGGTTGTTTGTTTCGTTTCCCTGGCCTGCATGTCTTTTGACACACTGGTCAGTAATAGCGCTCCTATTTTGTTGTTTTCATTTAGTTTTTAATGAAATAAAGGCTGTTTCATATTGTATTCTCCTCCTCAGTATTTTATTTATTTTTCTACCTTTATATACTAATCATGCAGTGATTAAGGCAGGCCTGGCGCCAGGATGAAGTTACTGAGGGGGCAGTTAAAAATCACGAGGGGGGCAAATCTTTATTATGCAACATAGGTTCACAGTGAGTTATAAAGAGCGTGCAGCCGTGTGTAATTGTCGTGCGTAATGACAGCTCATCGGCGGTGAAACACAATAAACTGCACGTCTTCTTTCATGTTTGTCTCATGACAGATGGAGCTTACAGACAGACACACAGGTGGACCAAGCGGCAAATTGGTATGAAAGCTGGTTCAAGGCATATTTGTCCATTTATGAATAAATACAGAGTGGAAACGCTTATGCATGTGCACCAAGATCCCGCAGTGGTTTTTTTAGCTGCCCGTTCCCGCCTGCAGCAAAGTCCAAACCGCCCGCTCCCGCAATATTTGCAGCCTTCCGTCTCCGCAGAGCACCCACAGCGCACGCCCGGCCTGTTAAATAGCCTGTAACCATAACAACTGTGTGACACAAACTCAGTGCTTTAGTCATTAAATAATGTCGGGCTCGGTTTGGTTTATAAACACCCCCTGGACGCCCCGGACAGGACGTGAAAAGTGGACATGTCTAGGCAAAAGAGGACGTTTGGTCAGCCTAGACCTCCTCCCACGCTACCTTTGCATCATCAGCCCGTGGAGGTCTGCTCGCAGCTCCATATATTCGGACACTGTGAGCTTGGACCTCCCGGACCAAAACATCAGTTTCCTCCTGGGAGAAGTTTGGCCGTCCGACGCTGCTGCTCTCTTGAGTAAACTCTCATTACGCCTTTGCGCAGCGCATTTAAGGGCGAGGACAGGGGCTTATGTAATTGTTGTGATGTGAATCGGCTGTGTAAAACCCACTCCACACCTTGCGCAGGTAGGAGGGACGGAGGTGGGAAAGAGGAGTAGCTGCACCAGGCGCACGGTGTGCCAAACTTGCAAAATCTGCCTGGCCACACCCCGCCTCGCCTGGTCTGCAAAACTAGAGGCCTTAGGGTGTGTAAGGTTTATGAAAGGATCTTTTGATATAGTTTTGCTGTTGTTAAAAGCAGCCTACTTTTACTAAGTTTTCTTCATGAATTCAACATTATATAGGGTGAGTAACTGATATACAAATGGTATTTTGGAAGTATTCTTTTAAATCTCTACCTATTCAGTCTGGTGTTGCTCTGGATAAAAGTATCTGTTTCATGCATCCATATAGAATCAAATGTGTGGTGGTGGTGTCATGTGATCAGATCCAGAGAAGACTTCACATATCTTTTAACAAGTGTGAGTGCCAGATGGCCAGTCCACCCCTTGTCCAAAGGCTAAGTGGGCAGCTTCCTGGTGGGTCGATGCAGGTCTGACTGGCCAAATATACAGGCAGTCCAGCCTATTGGTATATTTTTTAAATGACAGTGGGCTGGCTCAGTCACCTTCACATCAGAGGCCTATACTAGCATGCTGCTGCTATAGACCACCAAGTTTGAATATTGAATATTTGAAAAATATATGCACTATGCTCCATAATGCAACAGACACAAGTAATGACATTTTTTTTCTTGCTGATATGAATATTGACTGGTTCTCTGATAATTGTTCACTGAAAAGGACTCTGAGTGATGCAGCTAATGTATGCAATCTATCTCAAGTTATTAACCTACCCACTAGAATAAGTATTAATAGTGACGGCTCAATCACATCAACATGCATTGATCACTTTTTTACTAACTGTGAACAAAAATGCTCAAAAGCTTTATCAGTACCTGTGGGTTTCAGTGACCACAATATTATTGCCTTAGCTATAAAAATGAATGCTCCCAAAGCAGGGCCTAAGATTATTTAAAAGAGGATTTACAAAACTTTTTCTGAAAGTGACTTTGTTTCTAGCGTGGAAAATATACAGTGGGATGGTATACTTGAAAAGTTGCATGGAGAACCTGCATTGGACTCCTTTACGAAGTTGTTTTCTACAGTGTGTGACCAACATGCTCCAATTAAGAGGCTCTCTGTAAGATCAGAAAAAGCATCATGGCTGGTTGATGAATTAAGAAATTGCATGCAAAGAAGAGACCAACTGAAAAAGCATGCGATTACCTCTGGTTGTTTAGCAAACTGGAAAGCTTATCGCTTGCTAAGAAACAAGGTAACTAAATTAAATAGACAGAAGAGAAAACAATACTATAAATCCAAATTTGAGATTGAGTGCAATGGTGACAGTAAAAAACTTTGGAGAACACTTAATAAAGTTATGGGTAGAAGTAAAAATGGTAAAACTCCTTCTTTTATGGAACATAATGGGGTATTAATTACCAAACCTTGTGATATAGCTAACTATTTCAACAAATATTTCTTACAAAAAGTAAATTCAATTAGGGATCAGTTGCTGCCAGGATGTTACAGGCCATCTAGAGCTAATATAAGAAATCACATCATGGTTAATAACAATTGTTGCTTTGAATTTAAAACTCTTAGAGAGGAGGATATGGAAAAACTTCTTCTGACAATTAAGTATGACAAACCTTGCGGGTTGGATAATCTAGATGGCAAACTTCTAAAGCTTGCAGCAAGAGTTATAGCAAAACCACTGTGTCACATTTTCAATCTATGTTTTAAAGAATCTATTTATCCAAATGTATGGAAGATTGCAAAAGTCAGTACTAAGTAAGCTATTAGAGGGAATTATGATTAAGCAAATTCAGCATTACTTTGAAGTAAATAACATGAACTCTGATTTCCAGCATGCATATAAGGAAGGCTACTCCACTAGCACTGCACTGGCATGTCTCATTGATGACCTGCTTACACAGATAGATAGTAAGTCAGTTGTAGGTGTTGTATTTCTGTACTTCAGTGCAGCCTTTGATCTGATTGACCATGAACTGTTACTCTTGAAGCTGTCAGCCTATGGTTTTAAAAACTCTGTGATTAATTTCATGAGAAGCTATATGATTGACAGGACACAGTGTGTTATGTTTAATGGTGCTTTTTCAGATATAGAGACGCTTCAGTGTGGTATTCCCCAGGGAAGCTGTCTTGGACCTCTTCTCTATTCTATTTTTGTAAATGATATGCCTTACATGTTGAGAAACACGGGTATGACAATGTATGCGGATGATACAACCATCTTTGCATCCGCTAGCAGTACTGAGCAAGTTAATAAGACACTTCAACATGAGCTAACACTGATATCTGATTGGGTTACAGCAAACAAGCTAAAATTGAATATTTCTAAAACAAAATGTATGGTACTTGGTTCTAACTATTCACTTCGGTCTGATCAGAAGTTGGTCCTATCAACACATGGTGCAGCTCTTGAGCAAGTTAGAGAAGCCAAATTGCTGGGCATTACCATAGATGAAACATTATCTTGGTCTACACATATAAAGAACATAGTCAGCAAAATGAGTAAAAGTATTTCAAACATTAGAAGATGTGCATGTTTTTTTAACCGACACAACGATTAAACATTCAATTATTAGTCTTGTCCCACCTTGACTACTGCCCAGCAATCTGGTCTGGCACGTCAAAAAAAGAACTTGTTAAACTCCAGGTTGCTCAGAATAGAGCTGCACGACTGGCACTTCACTGTTCTATTAAGAATAATGTAAATGCTATGCATGATAAATTCTCCTGGATGAAAGTGGAGGAGAGATTAGCATGCAGCCTTATTTTGTATTTAAATAATATTTGTAATTCACGTAAACCCAGTAGCCTGTTTTCTCTACTGGTACCTACCAAGTTCACACATTATTATAATACCAGACAGGCCTTAAGCTGTCGTTTTAGACTACCTCGACCTAGAACAAATGCACTGAAAAGAACTACAGAGCTACTGTATACTGGAATGGACTTTCGTACTATCTCATAACCAAGGGTAAGAAATCAGGATTTAAAAGGGAATTGAAAAAAAGCTGTTTTGAGTAAAGAAATTAGGTTAAATTCAGTTTGATTGATGTCTGTAAAGCTGCAGAGTGTCTTATTTTGTGTTTTTAGTTTAAACTTGTAGAGACTCTTAATGAGCTGGTCTCTGAATATGCGTTTGTGTATATGTGGGCGTATACGTGCGTATGTATGTATTTGTATGTGCTTGTACTATGTATGTATATACATGTACTATGTGTGTGTATGCATAGTGCATGCATATGTATGTATGTATATATATGTGCTTGTAGGAATTTGGGTGTATATGGGTGTATGTGTGTGTATGCACACGTTATGTACACATATATTCGTATTTGTCTAGTCATCTAAGTATTTTTTATTTTATGATCTGACTTTCTTTATGGGAATAATTTAATTGCTCTCTTTTTAATTTTAATTTTTTATTTGTGATCTCTATTTTGGGAACACTGTATAGGAACTGTTATTTGTCTTGCTTTTTAGGGACCCCAGGAAGAATAGTTGTCACCATGGTGACAATTATAAACATTTTAGACCCCTCCCCCTTTGGGCTCAGTGTCTTCATTAAACAGTTTCTGCAACAAAAAGTGTGACAAAGTGGATAATCCAAAACTTTGGTAACTAGCAATGGGTTTTCAGCTTTTGCATGATTTTCAATCTCATGGATAAGGCAATCTGTGTCATAAGGGCTTGTTCGGGCTTGGTACCCAATCTTTGACCTGTTGTCCTGACTCCCCCTTGCCATAAAATGTTTGTTGTACTTCATCAATAGCAGCGATGGCAGTTGTTTGTGGATGTTGAAACACTGGGCTAAGAGTTGTTTCTTTGTCAGCATAGATGTTGCAGTAGCCCATCTCACATCAGGTTGCCCTAGTTCCTCAACACCTGACACGGACCTTGTTGACCCGGGCAACATCCAAGCCCGTACTCTTGCGTTTGCGGTTTCTCTCATCCTCATCCTGGAGGATATTGTTGTCAATATGCTGCTGATGCCTTTTCTAGCCTCTTGAATGGAGCCAAACTAGATCAAGTAAAATAAAATAAAATTGAGGGCTCTTAATGTAATGTAATGTATTTTTCACTTGTTTGCAGGCTGCCCCTGTAAATAATCAAAGTAGTGGTGAATTTCTTCACATGAGGAGAAGGAAAAGGAGAGCTGAGTTGGTGGGTGGGGGCAGCAGGTTCGGGGGTTGCAGAGATGTGCTAACTATAGTGTGAGGGGCTGTCACACAAGCTGGACAACAGTGGCAAAAGAAATGTCAGGTGAAAAACCTGGGACGACATGTGTCACTTTGATTCCGGAGCAGAGGCCAGTGCTGCACTTTCAGTGTCCAGCATGCCGGTCCTAATCCTCCTCTGTCTCTCTCTAATCTGAAGGAAAACACATATCCAGAGTGAGATGGATGGAGCTGCAGGGGAAAAAAGGACCTGGCTGACAGAAAATACTTATTTCTTTGTGAAAATAAGGGAGTGGGACATTAGGTGGGTTTCCATCCATCTGTTTTTATTTAAAAACAGTTTTATTTGTATAGCCCAATACCACAAATCACAGACATGCAATAGGTGTTGTGTTTACTAGAGACTAGATCAACATAATAAAATTACAGTATGGACTAGGGCTGCCCTCTAATAGTTAAACAAACGATAATTGACTAGAGAGGTCATTAGTTGGCAAGATTCCATTGGTCATTTAGTCACAAAAAAACAAAGAAACAAATGAACAAAGAAACAAATGTGAGACTCTATTAGGAGCTGCGCCTTGTCAAAATAAATAAAAACGAGTGGACCACGTGGGAATTTGATTTGAAAGGACAGACAAAGGAAGTGGCCACGCTCGGCAGTTAGACAGGAGTCACATTAATTTACAGGGCTGGTACCTGTGGTTATTACACACAATAACATGTCCAAGGAAGGAAATCCAAAATGTGGGATCATTTTGAGAAGGTGAAGGACGAACCCTAGGTGATATGTAAACTCTCCAGGCAACCATTGCCTATCACTTGTCAACTACAAACATGACGTATCATCTGAAACATGTAAGTAGCTACATGCCCATTAGCCAATTCGCACAATCATTACTGCTTTGAGGGATGATGCATTGAGGGAGAGAAACAGAGAGAGACAAAGAGGGGAGAGTAAAAGGTTCCCTTGGATCCTGCCAGACAAGAAAGCACAAAAGTTCTGAGGAAGAAGCCAACACAGTAACATGCATTCATGGGACATAGATGTTTGTAGATGGAGAAAGAAAGAAGTAAGGAGGACCTCAGTGTTTCAGAGGAGGTCCTCCAACAGACTGGGCCTATATCATCCTAACGAGGGGTTGGTCCAAGACAAGCCTGAGTCAGCCCTACTACAAGTTTTATCAAAGAGGAATGTCTTAAGTCTACCCAGTCTCACTCGAAGGTTGATGAATTCCGGCACTTGGTCAGTAACACAGATAACACAGATGAAGAAAGCTGTCCTTTCATGGCAGCATTATATGTGGTGATAGTTTAACAGTGCCCAGCGGCATCAGGCGTTAGGCGGGACAAGAATGAAAGTTAAGGCAGTGAACATCTGTGTAGGGTGGGTGGGAGTTATGGTGGATTGGTCCAACAACCACCTACTTTCACTCTGGAGACCAGTGTTTACATCACTCACTACATGTTTAGAATAAAATCCCTGTGAGTCAAAAACAACTCAATTTTAGTGTACATGCCTGACCATCGCATAGACTCCAGAGATGAGTAAAAATAACTTTTTTTTTTAGTTGATCTCAAAACCCTTTTTCTGAGTAAATATTTTCCTTCTCAGGTGTTAAAGTTCTAATCTGATATAGAGTATGTAACACTAGTTACTAATTGAAATATTAATTCATTACCAGTGTTAGCAGGGACACTTTAGAGTATATTCAATTCAACCCTTTTTTAGAGTTAACAATATTATTCATGTTTTTTATGGAAAAATTACTGCTGTGCAATGTACTGTTTACAACAGATTTTTTATTTAAAACAACAAATCATTTACATTTAAACGCCCTTCAAAGTCATAACAGTGCAGCTCAATGACATACAAACTGCATTAGATTTAGTCATCAGAACAATAAAAACATAACAGCAGTGTCTGCTTAGTGCAACACTGTGTAACATGAGGTAAACTGCTGAATTTAGTCCTGCTGAAGTACACAAAAACAGGGAAGAACAACTTCACTTCACATTGATCCCATTCAGATAAATCAGATAATACAGTTTTCTGATACATCATAAATTTGGGAATCACACCCATCCACAGTCAAGGTTAATATGCGTTGGCTTGTTTTTACTTTCCAAATAGCATAGCTAAAAGCATATATCCTGTTTAACAAGCTTTCTCTAGAGATAAAATGTTCAATCAAGTATTCAAAAAGAAGTCTGACCTCACATTGACCAACCCCTTCCAACATGTCACACATGATGTCAACAGCATAGTTCTCACCAGTACTGAAATATTGCAAAGTATTAAGTAGCCTATGCTTTTTCTCTTCATGTCCAAAGAAGATGTTAATGTTGTATCATCTACCAAACTGGCATAGTGTTGTTCATTCAAGTCAGGTGACCTTAAAGTCAAACTTGGGTCATCCTCTGAGAAAATTGACTGTGCTGAACATTTGCCAATTAAGAAAAATCTACAGAAATAATTGTAATCTGTGCAAGCATACCACATATAGGTTGTTCAGCAAATGGAACAGGAACCCCATTCAGGTTTCAAGTATTTTCAAGTCCCTTATCAAAGGTTTCAGTATTTCATAAATACCCTATTTCTTAGCATCTTGTGCATAAAACAGTGATACCGATTGGATGTTCACCAGGGCAGAATTCAGCTTTGGAGGAAGGTTTCTGAGAATGGAGTAAAGACAGACAACTTTATGTATACCTTGACCCAAGAGGATTTGCACATTTAAATTCATCGTAGTATAATTGTATTTGGAGAGCAAATATGAACTGAAAACAAAAGATGAGTTTTAAAGTAGCTTCTGTCACAAAAGTCTTCATAAACATCAGACTGAGTAAATGTTTGCATCATCTCACAAATGTTTTAATTTCTGAAAATGACAGGAACTTGTTTGTAAGTCCCAGTTGTATTATTTCATCTGGTATCGTACCTAACACCAAGGTGCAGTTCAACTGACTGCACTATACCCCATTTGTCTTTGAAATACTTCTTCCATTTGGTATCAGAGCTCAATAGGCTAAAAGGGTTTTCCAAACTTTTTAAATACCTCTTCTATGGCTGACCTGCATGAGTTGTTCTCTGGGATTACGTTCAAATTTGGTCCTGAGTATCAGATTGCAAATCTTCCACAAATTCCTGTAAATTCTCAATAGTATAAAGAACTACAGCTTGGCTACAATGGAAGCACAGCATTTTGGCACTTAGATGAGGTTGAGGTTAGCTCATTTATGAACTGAGAATTGTTGCATTCTTCTGTGTCACAGTTGGAAAGCGTTTCATGAGGCGCACATATGTTATCAGTCAAAGCATGTGTCTTAATAAGATGTCTCCTAAACCCAGAATAACTAGTGAACTGCAAACAACAACCTGTCCAATCACGTTTTAGTTTTCCCTGGATACATTCCATGAATTAGTTTTAGGTGCCTGAACAAAAGCAAAACTGTGCCAAAGGATAGAGTGCAGAGGAAACAATTTAACATTTTGGCTGAATAAACTAGTTACTGCTTGTTTAACAGTCTTGCTATCAGCTCTTTGACTCTTGGGGTTTCTTCAGTTCTCCCTATGTCAATACTGTACACAGTTGTCTGCAAAAATGTGGACAGGCTGGAAAGAGAATCATCATACTTCACACTGAAGACAAAATGAAACTTAAATAGCTCACCAAAAGCCCCCCAAGGACATACATGACTGACATGGAGCAAGCTTTTTGTCCAAGACAACATAAAAGGCGAAAACCTGCGCTTTTGAAGTTCCTGTGGCAAGAAGATATGGCTGAGAGCCTCCTTTGGTGGTCATCAGATGATCCTCAAGGCTTTGACATGACTGAAAAACAATAAAAACATCACCTTAAATAATTTGCTTAAAAAATGTTAAATTCAGTACTGTATTTTGAATGAAATAGTGTTATTCACAAACCTTTTGAAATTTCACCAGATGATCTGTTGCCTCTTCAATGCTGATTTTCTTGGGCCGTTTTCTTCTAGTTGGTTGTGGTGTGAGAAGATGCAGCAGGACAAGAAGAGATGACATATCACTGTCCTACTCTGGAAATAGAGTAAATAACACTAGCTATCTTAAAATGGCCTGTTTTGTGCAACTCTAGATTCTGTCATAGATTGTATTTTTTTTATGATAATCTTTTGAAATAAGAAAGTAAAAATGTGCTAGTTATAACAATGTTTGTTACAGACCAGAACATTATTTATGTTAAACGTAAAATAATAAACTTTTATGCAAACAGATTAACAATACAGTTTGTTCTTCTGGTAAGTAGCCAATAAAATCCTTCTGCATCCTGGAGATTTTTTTTTTATTTTGATGATGTACCTGGATCATCAGTGGTGTCAGATCGTTCATTCAGAGCAGATGTCAGATGTCGTTTTAGAAGTGAGGTCTCCTTTAGGTTCTTGGCCTCCTGGATGACTTTGTCTTTAAAACTGGTGTTCCACTTTTGCAGGAACCTTGACGTGGCCTGTTCTCCAAACATCAGTGAGAAGTCTTGCAAAATCTAATTAAAAAGGAGAGGGCAACTATTTCAGCCACCTAATGTAACCCTAATATTTTACTAAAACTTTTACTGATTTATTTTTAGTACCTACCAGTCCTTTTGTGCAGAATTTGCTGAAGGTATTGGAAGGTTTCTCTCATCTTCTGGAAGACTAAGTCACGGTCTGTTGTGTGGTGGAGAAGAGCTATGGCTGCCATATAGTCATCTACCGTTTGCTGGTCACCTGTGGTAACTACGGTGTGTCTTGAGGGTATGGGACCTCCTTTAAGCACCACTTTCTTCAGAGATGGAGAGGCTGTTCTGGACTGACGTTGCACAGTCTTTACAAGCCACTCATGAAAGCCTTTGTTGCTCTGACTGTGGTAAAAATGTTCCTATGTAAAATAAAAAAATATCACTGTGTGTTGGAAACAATATGCACATTTATGATGCGTTTAGTGCTTATACACAAAAAATAAGGAATCAGCAGCTGTTATTGTTTTAAACATGGGCTGCAGTGCAAACTTACATATCCCTTGCTTGAGTATGGGTCCTTCAAAGCTGGAAACCGTGACACAATCCCAAGGGCATGGAACTCCTTTGTTGCTTTACTAACACGACTCCTGCAAAAGGAAAAACATCATTTCTAAATTTTGATGTGTCCATTAAAAAAAATTAAAAAGTTAAGTCTTATTCCGTGTTTGTTTTCCTTCTTTTCATAGATTTCATCTCCGCTTTCAACACAGAAATCTCCCAAAAAACTGGCCCACAAACTCCACAGCCTGGGATTAACTACCTAGAGTAAGGTAGTTAACTCTACACATGGATTATGGACTTTCTCACCGGCAAAGCATAGGCAAGCACACTTCCTCCAGCCTCATTGTGAACACTGGGGTGCCACAGGGGTGTGTGCTCAGTCCAGTCCTGTTAACCCTTTTCATTCATGACTGTGCCCCCATTCACCCCTCCAATACTATAGTGAAGTTCGCAAACGACACCACTACAGTGGGACTCATCACGGACGGCGAGGAGACCCACTACAGAGAGGAGGTCCAGCATCTGAGTGGTTTTGCAAGAACAACTTGTTTCTGAACACCACCAAAACGAAGGAGATCAACCACACACACCCAATTCACATCAACGGTGAGGAGGTGGACATGGTAGACAACATTCGATTCCTGGGTCTCCACATCACCAAAGACTTCACATGGTCCCTGAACACCTTGCACCTGGTGAAAAAAGCCCAGCAAAGGCTTTTCTTCCTCAGGAAACTGAAAAAAACTGGACTCTCCTCTCAGCTCCTTGTGAACTTCTACAGGAGCACTGTGGAGAGAGTCCTCTGTCAGTGCATCACTGTATGGTATACCAGCTGCACAGCACAGAACAGAAAGGACTTGGCCTGGGTTTTAAAACAGCCCGGAGGGTCACAGGAGCTGCGCTCCCAGACCTGGATGCTGTGTATGCTGGAGGCCTACAGAGAAGAGCCACCAGCATCAGCACTGACAGAACCCACCCTGGACATCGCCTGTTTGTCCCCCTACCATCAGGGAAACGCTACCAAGCAATCAGGTCTCGGACTAACAGACTGGGAACAGCTTCTTCCCCAGAGCTGTAGCCTCCGTCACCCCCACAAATACCCACCCACCCATGCACACACAGCCACATGCACTACACTTCCAATAAGCCACTAAGGACTCAGCCATACACTGTAGCACCAGTGCACTTTAAATCTGCTGCGATATGGACATCTGTGCAATATCTGCCTTAATTTTGTATATCTATATACACTTGTATTTGTATACATTACAAGAGTTCACACCCACCCTTATTCATAAACACCCTCTGTATTTTCAACACTGTGTGTTGTTTCACTGTGTTTACATTTCTTTTATACTTATTCTAACTACAGATGCAGCCACTTCAAATTTCCGTTTGGTCCGTGGTGGGACCGTGACCAATCCGTGACGGGTCCCTGTTGTCACCTTGACTGGCTCATAGCTCTAATAAGATCCCCCGTGATGAGGAAGAGAAAACTGGGCCGACCGGTAACGCCCCTAAGTTTAATTTGTATAGAGGCCAGTTGTAATGGCCTGTCTGTCCACCAGGAGGAGCAGTGAGTGTCGAAGCCGAAGCAGTTTACTGCGCCTCTTATTACTGAGAGAGCTTCCCACACAGAGCATATTTGATGATTATCAGGCTACCATATAAATATTATGCTTCAGCGTTTTGTTATCCAAAATAATTGCATGAAAATTAATGCACTGTGGCTGGGAACTGAGCAATATGTAGCAAGAACAAAACTGCGTTTGAATCGTTAGTCTTAGCAGCTGAGTTTATCTGCACTGGTAATGATAATGATGTCATATAGTAATAGGCTATAGTGTATATATATGGGCCTATATATATATAGGCCCATATATATACAATATAGCCTATTACTATATTTATTACTATATGACATTAAGGGGTCTCAAACCAAAACAATAACAGAAGACGGAGTAGGATGACGTCACGAAGTAGCGTGGGATCATGGTAGTTGTAGTTATATAACAGATACGTTCCTCACTCCATGTAACTGAAACCGACCGTGGCAGTTTTTATGGCAGAGCGAGCTTCAGCAGCAGAGAAATGCCCATGGATGAGGTATATTACTGAAGTTATATTCACTTTATGTTTCACTTTATGCAAAAGGGGTCCGTCGGCCAGTGTAGCAGCCCAAGCTGATCTGGTACCTAGGCCTACACCGGATCATCAAACTCTGATCTAACTATCAGTACTAACGTTACTTAGGCTGACCAAACGTCCCCTTTTGTCTGGGTGTCCGGGGTTTTTTTTTATAAATTGATTATAATGTCCGGTTTTCCGTGTGTTAAAGTCATGGCTCTCTTTTTTTAGCGACTGTCTTGCTAACCTCAGTTATTTACACTCTATTCAGAAATGCTACTTACTTTAGCTGAGCAGTTAGCAATCTGCTAGTTATTTGAGCAAACTGCTGACCAAACGTCCTCTTTTGCCCCGGACATGTCCACTTTTCACGTCCCGGGCGTCCGGGGGGGGTTTATAAACTGATGATAATGTCCGGTTTTCCGTGTGTGTGTGTGTGTGTGTGTGTGTGTGTGTGTGTGTGTGTGTGTCCGAACCCGAACCGAGCCCAGCGAGAGGAGAGGGAGACATAAAACAAAATAAGATAAAATAGGAAAAATCTGTCTCCCTCTTTTATTTTATTTTCAGCTTTTCATCAAGGCGGAGGTGGCTGGAGGTCCGAGACTTCGAGCGAGGGGAGAGGTAGAAACAAACAGCCAATGTGTGTCTGTGTGTGTTATGTTCAGGTGTTGTCACGTAAATAACAGTGGCCAAGCAATAAACAGGACAGACAATAGGATTTTATTGATTTTTACACTACATTTTCACTGAAAGCTAAACGAATCCAACCCGAGCCTGTATACAATTTATAGCTACATTTTTGACCAAATCCGGCCCGACCTGTCCGGTACCGTCGGGTACCGCTGGGATTGGATCGCCACACTCTAGTGTGTGTATGTGTCCCCTATAGGGGCCTATCTGAATTTCTGTCTTTGAGAGATATTATTTTGTAATATAACTGAATTTTCTATCCATACATATACATTTTAAATATATTAAAATGATAAGGCATCTTTGAGTAAACTGCCAGTATCATTTAAGTAGGCTATCTTGTGGCCAGGCCGAGTGTCCTCTTTTTTGGAAATCAAAATATGGTCACCCTACTAGTGACATAGTTTTACGGTTAGATGTACGGTTAGATAGACATTAGATGTTGTGGTTAGCCAGCCTCCGCTCCACACCGCTCCGCAGCGCTGGTGCCCCGGCGGGCAGCAGTGCTTGCAATACACTGGTGGAAATTATTAATATTTTGATAACATCAGCCAGATGTTTGCTTACCTGTCTAGTAGAACACACGCGAGGTTGGCATCGAATTGTAGTCCTAGATTTTCTCGAAGCTCTTTCCATCTTGGAAAGGCCACACGAATATTGATCCTGGATTTAGCTCTCTTCTAATCCCATATTCTTCTGGAACCGCTTGGTTGACCCGTACGTTTCCGTTTTACCGGGTTGTTTACCGGGACAGCTTTGGTGTCAGAAGGTGCAGCAACCGTCAATGCATAACCATGATCCATGACTAGTTAGCTTAGCCTAGCAGTAACGTTCATTATCTGACGTCTCAGCCGGTCTGCTTCTTCTTCTTCTCCTTCATTTAATGTCTATGGTAACTGGATTTACGCCGCCATTATGACCTAATGACAAGGTCCGTAACCGTTATTAATATTTCATATTTATCTGGGTTTGAAAAATTGTTGGAAACATTTCTGATAATCAAAGTACTCAGCTAAACAAAATATATAATATTGGTTTAGTCGTTTTTAGAAATTTTTATGTGGAAAAACTACATATTATATCTTTAACAGAGAAGTTGATTTGTCAACGCGTCGACGTCAGTGGCACAAGTCGACGCCCTCCGGGAGGAGTCGACAAGTCGTGTGTTTTTTCCCCCTCTCTCTCTCTCTGTGCTTACACTGATACTTTATCCTTGACTAAGTGAACATACTTGGGCGTACTATAAGCGGAGCAGACTCCGCGAGGAATGTCCGCAGTTATTCAAGCTTTCATACTCGAGTGCACTTCCACATTGTAGTTTCCTGTAAAAATGTCCGTGAAAAATCCCCCGATGTGAAAAATACATGCCGAGCAGTAACTGGTGCGCGGAGCGGAGTCCGTGGAGGTCTGCGCGGACTCAAAGCGGATGTCCGCAAGATCAGATTTTACAACCGCACGGACTCCGCTCCACGCACCAGTGCACCAGAAGTGCACTTGACTTTGGAAGCCCGAATGACTGCGGACATTCCTCGCGGAGTCCGCTCCGCTTATAGTACGCCCGAGTATGTTCGGGCCTTCACAGACACACATCAGATGTGTGGAGATACTTCACTTTCTTCCTCTGTGTCAATGTGATGACGTCATCAAATGACTTGTTGACTCGACTTCGACTTTATTGACAGATAAGTCGACGTGAAAAACTTTAACTTTTAAACTTTTACACTTCACGTCTTTCTGTTCAACGTCGCCCTACCTGAAACCAAAGTATCACCATATAATAGACGTTGCTTATGTGTTGGTCACTGCTGCGTGCCGGGTGGTCACATGACCATACCTGCTGCACACACCAGGATAGTTTCTGAAAAAATCAAAGTCGTAAATGCCCTAATATATATATGTATGTATGCTTCATATAATAACATAACAATATAGGCTATTGTTTATCGTGTCATATCATCGTGTCATTTCCGTCTCTACAGGGTCACGAGTTAACACTTCTCCTCTGCTCTCTGTATGGCGCACACAGACACGTGCACAGACACACCTGACCCTAGCCCGGCGCAGTTTGTTACCTGACATAGTTAGGGCCCGAGCGACGACGTCATCGTCCGTGAGGACCCTATTGTAATCGCGCTGTTTATTAGGGCCCGAGCGACGATGAAGTCGTACGTGAGGACCCTATTATATTTGCACTGTTTATTATTATTAGGGCCCGAGCGACGATGAAGTCGTCCGTGAGGACCCTATTATAATCGCACTGTTTATTATTATTAGGGCCCAAGCGACGACGAAGTCGTCCGTGAGGACCCTATTATAATCGCACTGTTTATTATTATTATTATTAGGGCCCAAGTGACGACGAAGTCGTCCGTGAGGACCCTATTATAATCCACTGTTTATTACAATTATTTTTTATTATTAGGGCCCGAGTGACGACGAAGTCGTCCGTGAGGACCCTGTTATAATCGCGCTGTTTATTATTATTAGGGCCTGAGCAACGACGAAGTCGTCCGTGAGGACCCTGTTATAATCGTGCTGTTTATTAGGGCCCGAGCAATGACGAAGTCGTCCGTGAGGACCCTATTATAATCTCGCTGTTTATTATTATTGTTATTATTAGGGCCCGAGCGACAACGACGTCGTCCGTGAACACATCTACAGAGGAATTTTGAATCAACGCCATAGCGCCACCTACTGGCAACAGAAAGTTACTTTATATATTCTTTGATGTCCCTCTTCTAGCAGGTTAATCAGACCCACCTCAAACGTGCTAGTCTAAGTCCTTAGACCTTGATGATACTTAAAAATGAAGCTTTTGAGTTTTCATTAAATGCTGCCACTGTGGCGCCTTGTTCGCCATCAGACACGATGTTGTTTTGAAGGGACAAGGGATGCTTGAAAACTCACCAAACGTGGCATACACATCACAGGTCGCAAGTCCTGTTGTCTGATGTGATTTTTGTGCTTTGATGCACCAAGATGGCTCAACAGCGCCCCCTAGAATATTTCAATTAAGCAGCCCCAAAAGCTGGTTTGACCTGCATGTATGAAACTTGGTAGGTACCTGTAACACTCAATCACGTACAAAAAAGCCTCTTGGGGCCATGCTCCAAACCTAACAGGAAGTCGGCCATTTTTAATTTTGCGGTCATTTTTGTCATTTCACACGTGTTGTACTTTAATGAACTTGTCCTACAGATTTAATCAGAATTGCTCCAAACTTGGCTTATGTGAGCCTGACTACGTTGTGACCAAAAGTTATTACAGGATCAGCCAACTGTTGAATGGCGTGCCCGCTGCGGAGTGTTGAATTTTGAGGTCTCGCCATAAAACAGGATATCCACCAAACTTCACATGATTCATATTAGTCCCACCCTGAACGGATTTATGTAACAATATACAGTGATAGTCATAGTGCCACCGAGTGGCGAAAGCAAGTACTTCTTATCAGACACTTGTCTTTGGATTAACCTGAAATTTCAATGCTGTGGTCTTTAATTGATGTACACAAACATGATATAACATGAGTGTCTGTGTGCTGCAGAGGGTTTAATTTTGAAGTCTCGCCATGAATCAGGAAATTGCTCTAACTTTGAAGTAAATGGTCCGATGTCCACCAAACTTCAGATGATTCATATTAGTCCCACCCTGAACACATTTATATAACAATATACAGTAATAGTCATAGCGCAACCTAGTGGCGAAAGTAAGTACTTCTTTTCAGACAGTTATCTTTGGATTAACCTGAAATTTCAATGCTGTGGTCTATAACTGATGTACACAAACATGATATGACATGAGTGTCTACGTGTGCTGCAGAGGGTTTAATTTTGATGTCTCACCATGAAACAGGAAATTGCTCTAACTGGAGTAAATGGTCCGATGTTCACCAAACTTCAGATGATTCATATTAGTCCCAGCCTGAACACATTTATATAACAATATACAGTAATAGTCATAGCGCAACCTAGTGGCGAAAGTAAGTACTTCTTTTCAGACAGTTATCTTTGGATTATCCTGAAATTTCAATGCTGTGGTCTATATTTGATGTACACAAACATGATATAACATGAGTGTCTACGTGTGCTGCAGAGGGTTTAATTTTGATGTCTTGCCATGAATCAGGAAATTGCTCTAACTTTGGAGTAAATGGTCCGTTGTCCACCAAACTTCACATTATTCATATTCGTCCCATCCTGAACACATTTATATGACAATATACAGTGATAGTCATAGCGCCACCTAGTGGCGAAAGGAAGTACTTCTTATCAGACACTTATCTTTGGATTAACCTGAAATTTCAATGCTGTGGTCTATAATTGATGTACACAAACATGATATAACTTGAGTGTCTATGTGTGCTGCAGAGGGTTTAATTTTGATGTCTCGCCACGAAACAGGAAATTGCCCTAACTTTGGAGTAAATAGTCTGGTGTCCACCAAACTTCACATTATTCATATTAGTCCCACCCTGAACACATTTATATAACAATATACGGTGATAGTCATAGTGCCACCTAGTGGCGAAAGGAAGTACTTCTTATCAGACACTTTGGATTAACCTGAAATTTCAATGCTGTGGTCTATATTTGATGTACACAAACATGACATATCATTTGTGTTTACGCCCGCTGCAGAGGGTTTAATTTTGATGTCTCACCATGAAAAAGTAAATTGCTATAACATTGGTGGAAATGGTCTGATCTCCATCAAACGTCAGATGAATCATATTAGTCCTGCCCAGAACACATTTATATGACCATATTTCCTGATACTCATAGTGACACCTAGTGGCGACAGGAAGTAGGTCTCATCAAACACTTATCTTTTGATTTATCTGAAAGTTTAATGGTGCGGTGTACATTTGATGTATAAAAACATGTATAATTAGTGCGCTCTCCAACTCCCTCTAGTGGAAAGAGGAAGTGATACAAAATGTGAAATACGTCATTCCAGCACTGTATCAAGGATATGCCAAGTCACTCCTGTATCTAACTTTGACAGAAATGAGCTGACGTGTCAGAAGGCGTCATGCCAGCCCCCTTGAGTTGTGTGAAGGTGCGAGGGCCCGCTCATTGCTGCTTGCAGCTTTAATTATTATTAAACATTGGTGTGTCCGAATGACATGAAACTCAGTTTACTACTTCCCCATGAGCCCCTGAGGCTCTGTGCAAAATGTCAGGTGATAACCACCAAGTGGCACTCTTTAAATTGAAGTATTTTATATTTCAACATTGGTTGAGCGGATTAACACGAAACTTGGTATAATTATTGTCAATGCCCTCCTGAGGATATCAGACGAAGGACTTACCGATCCGCCACTAGGTGGCGCTCTGGTGGCCGTCTAATATTTGGCACTTTGCCAACACCATAACACTCACGGAAATAAAATTGATAGGGGTGGTATAGACTGGCCCCTGTAACTCACACACCAAAAATGACCAGCAGGTGGCGCTATTTTCAATGCAAAAGCGTTTTTGGCTAATAACTCCCACATGACATGTCGCACATTGTTAAACCTTCTATTTACGTGTTCTCTGAATCTCTGAATCTCTGAAGGGACACGTGTAAGCCACATCCTACTTTGCTGTAACTTTCCATTCACTAAATCACAAAAAATGAGAAATGTACTTTTTCTTCTACTTTTTGGAAAAATACATACGTGGGTTGGGTGCCTACCTGTATACTGGAAATGTAAGTAAGAGAGATAACGTTTATTTTTTTATTTATTACAGCTGACAATACATCTAGGTGCATGCCCCCCGACGGCAGCATGCCCCGATGCGCGTTGACTGCGAGGGCCCGTTCATCGCTGCTTGCAACTTTATTTATTATTATTATTATTATTACGAACCTTTAATCCCCAATTTGGCCCCTTTCCCAAATTCAAAAACTCACCAAAATTGGCACATGCGTTCGGTCTGGCGAAAACTTGATATTTTGGCAGTGTTGTATGTGGACGGGGCCAAATGGCGACATAGCGCCCCTAGAAATTTTTGTGCCTCGAACCCTGCCTGTGAGTTTCACCTACACGCATGAAAATGGGTGGGCTCATAGAACATGCCAAGATGCACAAAAAATCCTCTTGGACCCATGCCGTAAACCCAACAGGAAGTCGGCCATTTTGATTTGAATTATTTACATGTTTGAACGAACTCCTCCTAGGGATTTTGTCTGATCAACTTCATATTTGGTACAGATCATCCTGAGGAACATTCTGATCAAAAGTTATTAAAAGCTTATCTCTATGTCAAGGGGCATGACAAATTTTGGTGATTTTTCGTTTTTTTGCCATCGAAATTCAAATGGATCTCCCGCCCACATACTTGATCTCAGCAGCTTCAAACTTGCTGGACATGATGATGGCTCTGCCCTGAACGGCCAGATATATTAATATCCCACCTTACTCATAGCGCCCCCTGGTGGTAACAGGAAGTGACCAGTTTTTACTTTAACATGTACTGATGACACAAACTTGACCGCATCAACTTCATTCTACTTCTAATGCATGCAGAATAAGTTGGTGAAGCTACCTTATGTATGCTGTGAAGCTACGTCTAATGTTGTCCCTGTGGTGGTGTGGCGACTATCAATCTCTCGCCACTAAATATGTTTGGCTTTTTGATGGATTCAGCGATTTCATATCCTCATGAAAATTGATACACAGGTCAAGAATGGCGAGCTCTTACATCTGATAGGGGCGCTGCCCATGGGGGGAACAAAATGCCTCTATAGCGCCCCCTTGAAATTTTCAACCCCTCCCCATAGGATTTTTTTTGGAGTAGGAAGATGAAAATTGGCACATATGTGTATGTCACCCAAACACACAAAAAAGTCTCAGACACCAATGCTCTACTCCAAACAGGAAGTCGGCCATTTTGATTTAAACTTTTCATTTTGGTGGCGATTTTATGATTTCGACACCTTGTATTTTGACAAACTCCTCCTACAGATTTTGTCCAATCAACTTCAGATTTGGTATAGATAACCCTGAGACCATGCTGATCAAAAGTTATTAAAAGCTTTTCTCTATGTCAAGGGGCGTGGCCGCTATGGTACCACCCTCGCCATCAAATACGTTTGGGTTTTTGATGGCTTCAATGGCATTATCTCTTTATGAAAAGTGATACACAGGTCAAGAATGGCGAGCTCTTGCCCCCCCCCCCGATCACAGCTGCAGCTTCAGTTATCATTATTATTATTGTTATGGAGTGTGTAAATATCCATCAACAGGCTGCAGACAAACAGTAGCGTTGCACAGCACTGTATGCACTTGGAGCCTGTGTTGCGTTCAGGCGTTGTCACGTAAATAACAACTTCCAGCACTTAAGTGCCTTTTTACTTTTATTTTTTTCAATAAGATTATATTTTCCTAAATCTTGAGACATGAAAGCTTGACATTTCATCCTCACATGCAGCCGTAACAACAGTCAAGCTGCACGTAGCCTGCAGAGTTTAACTGGAAAGCGGTGAAGTAGCCTTTCACTAACGCGACATAATGTGGTCCTATTTATCTTGGAAGGTGAGAGTGCTCAAACACATAATTAGCATTAGTAATGTAATAAATAGGGGTGATTCTAGGATCAGAGGTTTAGGGGTGCTGAGCACCCAGAGAGCTGCCTGGCCAGGTAAGATAAATTTCACTGTTTTGTACTTTTTAACGCAATTTCATTCCCACATTTGTGAAAGAAAAGCACAACACTTTTTGGGAAAGTCTAACTAAACCATCAAATCTGATTAAGGTTATTTAAATGCTGAGGCACAGCAAAAGAGGAATGGATTGGAATTATAAAAGAAACATATCGTAACCCTAATTTCTGGGGGAAGACAACTCATTTTGATACAGCAGCTCCTCAACATACACATAAACAGTATGTATGTTTCTGGAGTAAACCAGCCCCCTATAGTGAGTACCAAAAATACTAATAAGAATACTAATAAATAAAGTCCTCTCTCTGCTCCTCTCTCTCTTTGTACTGTCAACCAAAAGGCAAATAACCAAACAATGCATTTTATAAGAATAAGAATAAGAATAAGCGATATAAACTAATACACTGATCCAACTTACAACATCATTCTAGATAGATAGACCATTTGATCTTACACTCTTACCTGAACCTGGCTACTTTTTTTTTTTCTTCGAAAAAACAATCTTATATCCATGATGAGGCTGTCTGTCTGTCTACACACACGCACACGCGTGTTAAATATTACGTTTCAACCAAGTACTGTATGGTTTTGACACTTTCCTAACTTGTTAAAAAAGTACATACAGTAATAAAAAAATTAAAAAAAACTCTCAAATTTTAGGGGTGCTAGGATTCAATTTAGGGGTGCATTTTACGATTCCAATCAAATCCAATCAAGCTTTATTTCTTAAGCACCTTAAAAACAACCACAGCTGAAACAAAGTGCTGTACATCAAGAATAACAATTGTTAACTTTAATAACAATTCTTCACATTATAAATCAAAAAAAATGATTTTGTCTCGTAATTAGTGTTAATGTTATTTTAAAATTTAAGTCTCTTAATGAGTAACTTTTTCGAAATCAGAACGTTTCTCATTACTCTGAGAAACTAAGTCAATATGTTTGGAGACCTGGGCCAATACTAACAACATTTTAGGTTTTTCTTAATAACTAATGTGTTTATAACACTGATGCTGCAGCTGGGAGTTGGCTGGCTTCCGGCTGGCGTGCAAAATTTAAAGTGGCTGCATCTGTATAGTTCTAGTTCATCCTCACTGTTTTTTACATTGTTTTCTAATCTTAGCTATAGTTCTAGTTGTTGTTATAGTTCTGGTTTTTTTTAATTATAGTTCTAGTTTTTTATCCTTTTATCTTCCTTATTGCTGCTGGACCGACAGTCACCAATGAAGTTCCATTGTATTTTTTACAATAACAATAAAGCCTGTTATGTTTTATGTTATGTTATGTCTTAGAGTTAAGATGCAAATCCCACCAATTTTCTCTGCAAACATAGAAAGGATTTAATGCCCTACCATGATCAGTGTAGATGACAAAACAGATTTCTTTGGCTGCAAGTTCTGGAAACACATCCTCATCCATTTCTACTCTTCATCTGTGACTTTCAGTATTGGTCCTCTGGTATGAGAAACTTCTCCTGGACTGTAGCAAGACAATTAGCAAAGAAGAAGCAAACTTCCTCTAATTTCATGTTTCTTCTTTCTCCCTCGTTGTACCTTTAGCATGGTCTTGGCCATCTAACATTAAAAGGATCGAGGATAATAATGTTTAGTTGTTAAGTTTACAATAATTTTAACCACGGGTTTTCATGAATCACCAGCCCTTTTTAAACAGGAATTGTGCAAATTTGCAGGAAAGCCCAATCAGTCTTCTTTCAGCATTGGCAGTATAAAAGCAAAATCGGGAGTGCAGCAAAATGCCTACACCTACCTACTTTTGTTTATACAGAATGTGCCTTTTTCGGTGCAATGGGAGACGTGAGCAAGTAACAAAACGTGTAGCTCAGCGTGTGACGTAAACAGTGACATGGGAGGGAAGCCACGGCTGGTCAGTCTTTCGGCGATTCTCTTGTAAGTCGGCCCGTCCTTCACCATCCCCGCCATCTGACGGTTAATGGCCTCTTTGTTTGCGAGGGCAAAGAGGGCACGCAATTCCTTGTCTCCCCAGTTGGTCATCTTTACAGTGTCTGTCAGGTTTGCGTTTCCCTCTTGCTACTAGCTGCTCATTCCTGCTATCAGCTGTTTCCTGTTTCCTGCACTTGTGGCCTCATCAACAGCTCCTCCCACCAGTCATCAGCAGCCCCTCCCGTGGCGGAAGGCCGCCTCGTTCTTTTTAAATCAAAAAGGTTCCGCCAATATGTCTACGCTACGAGGTGGAAAATTGGGCACCTCGGATCAACTCGCCAATCCGGCTCTGTATGTCTAAAAACTCGCAGCTTGCCGGCAAAACGGCCCAACCTTCGCCGAAAATCTGGCAGTTTAAAAAAGGCTACTGTGAAATTGCTGTTGAGTTGTTAGCTAATGTAGGTTTGTGGTTACTTTGCTAGCGCCAAACACTGCTGCCTACACTTCACCAGAGCTCCACAGTGTATGACCAGCAACCTGATGAACCTGACTCTCATTTGTTATACTGGCAAACACTCTAACAACAGATAGCCTACATATGGTTGCAATGCTAAATAAAGTTGTAATCCAGAGTTGTTTTATTTAATCGTAGCGTTAGCTCATCGCGTTAGTGTTAGCATTACTTCATTAACACTCCTTCAGCTATTGAAACTCTGTGTCTTCACCATCAGTGTTCACACATTAGTTTGCAGAGGGAAAACATATTTTTCTGGAAGGTTCAACAGAAAAATGACTGCCTAAACTTTATCTCCTTTACAGCAGAGCGAGCAAAATGTCAAAGACCAAATTCAGCATACTCTGATTAACAGGCTACAGGAAATACAGAGCTGCCTACGTTCAATACCAAATTCAAAACGAGCATACATAGCTTAGTGTATTAACTTCAACAAAAATGCTATGTAAGCTGTAGGCCTACCTACCGAACATTTTATAATAGCTAAGTTAAAGGAAGAAGCAAAAATCAGGCTCAATCCTACCTCACTACGAAGTCCAGTTTCAGCTTGCTGTGCTTGGTGTGGAGTCATGGAGCAACGGTTAAACAAGAACTCCAGGAGAGGGGTTAAATTACGCTCCTGAATACCCACTGAATATACTCCAAAATATTACTCTGACAATTAGCATCTCTCAACACAAACCAGAGTTAAAGTTAAATTTAACGCACTTTTTTGCCAAACTACAAGATTTTTTCTCCAGAAATTTGCTGTGTAGGATTGAAAATTAATTTTACCTATTTTGCCATGTCACATCAATAACCCATATAATCTACTGGTGAAGTTAATGCTCTGATGAATGCTCTGTATTGCACAGGAATGGCTCTGTAGCACAGGGAAGGGGAAAAGGAGCAGGTATGTCCAGGGTGTGACTGTCTGCCATGATGTTACCTGCCTGTTTCCTATTTCTGAAGGTGTTAAAGTCCTGGATTGAGGGCTGGCTGGCACCAATGATTCTGTCTGCAGTCCTAACTGTCCATTAAAGACTGTCCTTGTCCTGTTTGGTGTTGATCTAAACCACACAGTGATGGATGTGTGGAGAACAGACTGGATCATTAATTAGCAGCTCCTGAGGCAGGCTGAACTTCCTGAACTGACACAGAAAGTATATCCTTTCTGTGAAAAAGAAAATGAAGCAGAAAAATGCAATGCATTTGGAACTACTAATAGGATGGGATGTACTAGGAGGTAGATTCATTTATATTTCAAAGGGAAGGAGAAGAAGAAGAAGAAGAAGAAGGAGAAGAAGAAGCGGAGGAGGAGAAAAGAAGAGGAGAAGAGGAAGAGGAGTAGGAGGAGGACGAAAAAAGAAGAAGAGGAAGAAGAAGAAAAGAATGAAGAATATGAAGGGCAGAAGAAGAGAGGAGGCATAAGAGAAGAGGAAAGGTGATGAGAGGAAGATGATGAGAAAGAGAAGAAGAGGAAAAGGAAGATGAAGGGGAGAAAAGAAGAAGGAGAATAAAAAGAAGAAGAAGAGGAGGAGGAGGAGGAGGAGGAAGACGAACAAAGAGGAAGGAAAAGAGGAGGTGAAAAGGAGGTGAATAAGAGGCGATAGAAGAAGAGGAAGAGGAGTTGAAGAAGAAGAAGAAGAAGAACAACAACAAAAGGCGGAGGAAGAGTAGAGGAAGCAGAAGAAGAAGGTGAGGAAGGGAAGAAGGAAGAGAGGAAGAAGATGAGAAGAGGAAGAACAAAAAAAGAAAACAAAACATTAAAAGAAATAATCATACTGAAGTTTCCACAGCTGGTATGTCAGTAAAAGTTATCTGTGAATACACAGAAGGGGCTCTAGTTTCCTGGTGCAGCGCAGGGTGCAGAATATCAGGCACATTAACGATGCAATAAATACCCCCCAAAAAAACACTATTCAATGCAACTATCTGCAATCAGCACATAAATGTGTCTCTATATCGACTGTCCCGTCACATGTGATGTCAGATCAAAGGGGATTGGCACCGTTTAGCACGTTTGGCACGCGTAATGGAAACCCTACCTGATTTGATTGGTGTGATGTGTGTAACACCCAGTCCACGTCTTCTCTCCTCCCTCTTTCTGACAAGTAGGAGGGATGGAGGTGGGAAAGAGGAGTAGCTGCGCCAATTGCACGGTGTGCCAAACTTGCAAACTCGGCCTTGCCACACCCAGCTGACAAAGCGCAGGTGCGCTGCGCCCCCGCCTCGCCCGGTCTGCGAAACTAGAGCCCAAGTTGTTAATGTGGATCATTAAGCCTGATTTATGGTCGTGCTTTGAATCGACGACGTCACTACGTGGTTGCCGTGAGCCCTTCGAACTTCTCCGTCACTCCGTTTCGTCGCGGTGCAATTCACTGCCAGAGCGGTAGGAGGCTGCGTTCCTTTCCTGAGTGGTTATCGTAGTCTGTAGTTGATTCTTTGTTTAGCTTCCGGCTTTTCCGGTCACAGAGAAATTAACGCGGAGCACGGACAGACGGCTCCGGCCGTATCCGTATTGAACGTTGTGCATAATGGCATATATATAATGAGCCTTAACACTGCAAAATCTACATCGCAACTGAAGATGTTTAAAGATGGCGGGGATAGCGGAATCTGGAAATACGGAACCGGAAATGCGTTGCTACCAAGCAAACCAATCACAGCCATGCCAGTCTGCGCTGGGTCTGCGTCGCCTCGATGCGTATACATTTTTGGGGAGGTGCACGTCAGGCTACGTCGGGGGCTACGGCGAGCCTTCTGTGTAGCCCCGTACCCTACGACTTCGTCGTCGATTCAACGCACGACCATAAAGCAGGCTTCAGTCGGTCTGGATCATATTAGTGGTTTATAAACTGTCTGTAGTGCTGTGTACATATTTCCACTGAAAGAGACAACTGTTTCCTTGTTGAGGTCACCATTTGATACAATGCAGTACTCTGCCCTAATGCCACCAGATTTTTAAAGATGATGACAGGGTGTACTGAGAAAACCGACACATCACACATGGCCATCAGCCTCCTAAGAAGCCTTGACACTGCCATCTTGGCCACCTTCTGAACTCTGACCTTTGACTTCCTGTATATATTGGTCAAAATAAAGCTGACGTGAAGGCCTCTATCCACACCTGATTTTCCTTATTCAAGATTTAAACAGCAAGTGCGCTCTGCCAACCATCCTTACATCCTTGTTTTTCACTGACAGAGGAAGTTTGTCATAACATGATTTAGATTTAGATCTCTGGAGGTTTTCAATTTTTCACGGACATTTTTGCAGGAAACTACGACACAGAAGTGCGCTCGACTATGGAAGCCCGAATGACTGCGGACATTCCTCGCGGAGTCCGCTCCGCTTATAGTAGCCTACGCCCGAGTATGTTCGGGCCTTCACAGACACACATCACATGTGTGAAGGAACTTCACTTTCCTCCGCTGTGTCAATGTGATGACGTCATCAAATGACTTGTCGACTCGACTTCGACTTTATTGACAGATAAGTCAACGTGAAAAAAATCAAAGTCGTTAATGCCCAATACACAGTATGTATTAGGTAATGGAGGTGGGTGATGCCAGCAGGAAATATGGGACAGCGGCTGTGTAACCATTTACTCAAATACTGAACTCAAGTTTTGAGGTACTATTCTTCTTCTTCACTATATTTCTGAGGCAAATATCGAACGCTTTACTCCTCTACACATATTTGCAACACATTCTCACTCCAACCACATTACAAATAAACATTTGGTCTTTCCAAGTTGACATATGACGTGCAAGGTACCCTGGGTGTGTTGGTTGTTGACATTCTGCCTGTTACATGTTATATACGCGAATGATTCATAGTGCCAACTCGGAACTACACCTGTATTCAAAGAACTCATATCCAATGATACCAGTTACTCTAGGCTATATGCCCTCAAAAATGTAAACCCATCTCCGTCATGATTTTTTTTTTTTGAAAATAGTCAGTTGTCAGTAGAAATGTATAATGTAGCATGCTTATTATTTTGCATAATGGTACCTTACGCCACTTCATCTATCCATGATATCTGTTTGACAGCATGTTGAGTATCTGGCTTTTTCCCAGCAGACAAACATGTCCCAGTAAGACAGTGAGCAAGTATGAGCAATATCAGGAGCCCAAAACTGAAGCAGCAAAATGGAATTAAGCCACCATTTATCTTAATATTTCAGCTTCAGCTCCGAGCTTTGCATTGTCAATAGCGGAAAGAGGAGACTGCCATGCCACAGCTGAAATAACAGAGGCAGTGCCACCTGGTTTTTTATACTTCACTTGCAGTTCCTGTGAAATTATTTTCTGAGATGTATCCCCGACCCAAATTCAGCTTCAAAGCCTCCTCTCCAGTGAGTAAAATTATGCTGGAGGAACTGTTTCTTTATCTCTACAATATTTCTACAATATGACATTTTGAGAGTTTGTGATGATCATGAAGTGAAGTACAATATTCCTGCAAATCACAAAGTATGAATGTTAAGTCAAATGTATTTGATATTTTGTGCCCTACAGTTTTCTGTTATATTCCTGCTGTTCTTTATGAAATTTGAAATGCTAGGTTATATTCTCTGATAGCTTGAACGCCCTGCTATTGTTAGGAGGGACTCTGTGTAAACGGCAGAATTTGTGCATCATTATGATGCAGCTTTCTGTCGGAGCTCTGACCCATATTTCAAACGGAGAGGCGCTTGTTTCCGGCAGCCTTCAAAACGCATTTATCCTCAGCACAGTCGGCAGGGCTGAATGGATTAGGCCTGTTCGAGCGGCGCTCTTATGCGCTCCCAGAGAAAAGACAGAATACCATTCCGCTTTGTATTGCTCTTTATTTTCATCTTCCTCACATCAGCCGTGTTAAATTCTACTATTTGTTTGCAGAGCGGAAAATGAAGGTTATTTTAAAAATAATGAATGCATTAATGGATACAGTTTTAGTAGCTAATTATTTTTATCCGTGGAAAATATGATAGAAAGAGGTCCATGACTGCTGCCGTTTTCACAACCTAATTATGAACTGGAAAGGCATTTAAAACAGACCTATTGTATACACGCAGCATAACCCTTCAATAAATGTTTCTTTGGTTTGATTCAGTGCTCAGTATGCCGCTGTGTTTTACTGCGTTATTTGCATCGTATTTTTTTCACATAGGAATATTGGTAGGAGAAAAATGTTTCGTTTTTATGGTTAATTTTTATATTTTACACCTAACGAGACAAAGTGGAAAGGATTTGATAAAGACCCGCGAAGAGGCCCGCAGCTCACACTCACCTGGACCCAAACATGATTTGCTTAAGTCTGATAAGCGCAGTAAATGATTACTCCCTCTATGTGACAATTTTAAAGGTAAATATGGTTGACGAATATTCTGAAATTTGGCGACAAATTTCAATCATTTAAAAAAAGTCGGATTTAACCAAATATGATGACCAGTAAAATAATAATTCTTATTAAAATAAATTAAATTAAATTAAATTAAATTACAAATAATTTAGAAAAAAAAAACAACGAAATTCTATGGATTGGAATGTATATGCGGCGCGTGATTGTTGTCGATTAAAATGAATATTTATCAGTGACGATGATGAGGGCGCCTTCGGCCCTCTGCAGCTCTCCGACAGTCCGCTCCGGCTGCTGCTTCCCTCGTCAATACAAAGAGCAGAGGATCGTTACAGGCTGACAATGATGAATGTGCCTTTATTTATTTATTCTTTCTAGTTTCTGTATTTACTCATTTTCTCGTGTGATGTAGCCTAGAAGGCAGTCTGTCCTGGAAAACATTGGAAGCCGAGAGTAAATATCAAAAAATCATCAGCGTTTGATTGAAAACGAAGAGATTTATTCCATTCTAGGGAAACAGGACTCACCTTTCATTTTTCATTTCTCTACATCTTTTTTTCTGTCGCCGTCACAGACACACGCACACAGCAGCACAACGAACCACACAGAAACAACAACATGGAGGAAAAGCTGCCGCAGCCTCCGACTTGGCTCTCATTTTCTTGAACTTTGTAGCCAGGCCATCCATCATCCCTGTCACCATCAATCGAATAACGCCAGACAACTGCAATCCCATCTCATATCGAACCAGAGCCGTCTACGTGACCTGCTCCACCAACAAATGTCGTTGCCTTGTTTTGTTTTTTTGTTTTTTTAAACGCAATTTCTCCAGCGCCTTCACTGAGCTTTCTGATTGGGAGTTTAAAAAGTGAGCCAGCAGGAAAACACTGGGGCCGACCTGCTTTGCACATTCAAACACTGTGATGAATCCTTGTTTCGTCTTCCTTAATGAATTTTTATTTTGGTTTTAGTGCAGACTTTTTCTCTGTGTTATGGTGCTAAAAACTATTCAAAACATTGTCAAAAAATGGAACTCAATCCGCCATCAGGTCAGATTCCCCCAGGAGTCTTTGTAGCTCCAGTTTAGAAGAACAGGAAGAGGAAAACAGAAGAAAGAGGTGCAGTGCATGTAGAACAGAAACAAACACTCGGTTAAAGTTAGGGTTAAAAAAAAACATGTCAGTGAAGCTCACTCTGGCATCTAGTGATCACAAGCGCAAACATGGAGGGAACCAGCTAAATAAAAAAACACTAATCTATGCAGCACAACAGTTACAACTCTCACCGAGTCCTCATATTTAAATCAAAAAAAGATATTCACAGTGTTTTTTTCTTTTGTACTTTAAAGGAGAAAAGTGTGTGTGTGTGTGTGTGTGTGTGTGTGTGTGTGTGTGTGTGTGTGTGTGTGTGTGTAATTTATTGGAGGAGGATGGGCATATAGGGTTTGGGGTAAAGCTAAGAGGTCAAATAAGAAAAAGAGGAGAAAGTGATCTTCCCTGTGGTCCGCCATTGTAGAAAAATAAATAAATAAATAATTTAAAAGGAAATGGAGCAGATGTGTCAAACTGCTTCTCTTCACTATGAAGTCTTTTAAGTCATTTTATTCTCTGTGTGACGGTTAAGCTCCGAGTCTCTGCTCACTTTCAAGTCAAAAGTTTGTGGGCGGCCTCTGGTGCAGAGCATTGGCGTTTCCATGGTGATCCTCTACGTGCGCGCACCGTGGGGCTCGGGCAAGGTGAGGTGAGGTGGGAGTGGTCAAGTGGTGTACGGTCAGGTGGGTTCGACGTGGTAGCTGCAGAGGCAGCTCTGGTACTGTGCTCCACAGACAGATGGGAAAAGGTCCCTGAGCCAACCATGGAGGCCTGGACACACAGACAGAGGAAAGGGAACAGAGGGTTAGGACACAGAAGTCCAAAGACTTAAAAGACTTTGGGGAAGTGCGCTCATGGGGTTAGTAGATAATAGTTAAAATAGAGGTTTCTCAGCAAAATCATTAACATCAAGAAATAACATTTTTGACATTTTGCATGGAATTTAAATAACCTACAAAATAATAAAATAATTTGACCACTAAGTATCACCACAGCCTTTGGATAAATTATGTTGGTTAAACTCAATAAAGTTCTTAAGCTCAGAGCAAATAATATTGGATGTACTAAAATAACTGGGCTTGTCAGATTATAAAATACTTAAGGCCAGAGTTGGAATTGCTTAAAATGATGCATGCAAATTGTTACCTTTTTTTTTTTTTTTTTTTTTTGTTAAATAGAAAAATAGAAAATTCCACTCTTTTTTTACTATCGACATGAATATTGTGTCATGCAATACAACTATAATTGCCTGGTCTTACACATGAACACAAACCAGAACACACACAGTACATTTAAAACAGTAAGAACAGCACTACCAAAAATGATCCAAAAAAAAAAAAAGGAAATTCTAATTTTTTTATTTTTATTTATATAGCACATTTCGGCAACAAGGCAATATCTCCCACAAAGTCCAGAGATAGTTGATAAAGCACACGGGCTGCATAATTGAAAATGACAAACTCAGTATATTTGTATATGAGTTGTACCAAGTTCAAATAAAAAGTTACTTTTTTCTTTGTTTTACTGAAATAAATTCAAAGGTCATACGTACAACAATGATCTATGTATTCACCTGAAAAAAAGATTAGAGTAAAGTCTACATCAGACATTTCAGACTATCCTGACCTCCTCTCTGGGAAACACAAGTTGAGAGACATCAGATTAAACACATACTAATTTCCACGTTTCCCTTTTATTCTGGATTGTCAGGTTAAACATCAAAACGAACATCTTTGATAGTGTGCATAGCAGAATATTTCAGGGTCTTGTCAGACCATTTCACAAACACTTTTCAGGCATCATATTTTTTCAGTGCCAGAAGAAAATGGGAGTCAAATCCACCTCTCCCAAATCCCACAGTTTACATTATTAGCAGCTTTCTCTCACTTAATAGAAATCCATCAATAATAACAGTGTGTACAGCAACTCTTCAGTCAGCAACTTTGAGTCTTTGGCCCTTTTAGATGAACAGATAATTTAGGACTATATTTCTGTTGAATATGTTTAAGTCTGTCATGTTGTTAATATAAGTCATGGGGCAGGATCCCACCTATTAATTCTGAATTCATACTTCAGAAGTCCAACTTCACTGTGAACCCCAGTCCATTCATGACACAAAATTTTGATGTAGAGTCTACACAAATGTCCCAGATCAAAACAACATAGAAAATGTATGTTTACTTAACTCATTCCTTGTGAGCTTCACATAATGTTTTTCAAGTCAACAAATTATTATTTTTTTTTTAGTTTTGAGTTAATTTGACAATAAATTAATGCTGATTTAGCATACTTAGTTTAAGGCCAATTAAAACATTATCATTGTGCACATAACATGTATTTTTTAAGTTCAATAGAATTCAAAAAATGTTGTAAAAATGTGTAGTCATTTTTTAATGTTCATATGACACAGAATTAATGCTCAAAAATAAACAAAAAAGTTATGTTAAACTGACATAAAATTAAAATTTGTGCTCAAACTATACATATGAATTCTTTATGTAAAAATATGGAAAACATCAAGATTTTCCTAACTGAATTTGTTCGTACTCTACTCTCTCTATAAATTTAGAACTACCTTAGACCATACGTAGGCACAAATGATGAAGGTCGGCTCTCTTACAAGATGTAAAACACCTTTGAACTAAATGCATAACATAGGCCCACTAAAACTGCATTCATTACAAATGGCTTTAATAGACAATGACATTAATTTAAATTAATTTTCAGCAATATTAATTTACTAGTTCATTGGCCAAATGTATTAAAAACAAACAAACAATGAAACTGACACCCTTCCATCCTTCACAGTCAATCTCATAATTAAAATTTTCAACAATAAAACTGTTCCAGTCCCAGCTTAGAGTGACTTTATAAGAATATTGATATTGAAATGTAACAGTTTTGTTTTTTCTTGTTGTTATTTACTTAGTCTATAATGATCAGCTACTCCCACTTATTTCTAGTTGTGCATATATGCAAGGTATATAAAAGATTCTGATTTACCTCCAAGCAGGTGCTAAGATGGCATATGAAGCCTTGCTGGAGGCAGCCTGTGTCTTCAGGAGAGAGCACATCTTCAGAGATTGACATAACAGGTTTGAAGAGAGTGAATAAAGGCTTATTGAGTTGTGGCAGTATGCTGAACACAAATAGCAGGAATGCACCTATCAACTTCAAATGCTTCAGATTCACTAACATGCATGTTGTCATGAACAAAAAATGGCCGGTGCGCAGGCCTCATGAATCTGACTGTAATTTTTTTTTTTGCTTATTTTCTGCACACAGTATTTCAATGCACAAATTAGTGAATGGAAAAAAATCTGGTCCTCTAATTAGGATCCAGGAGTTAACATAAAAAAAGTGAAGTTCCAAGATTTTAAGTTGTACAAGTTCCCTGATTAGAATGTTTGAGACTAAGTTAGGAAAAAGATGCAGGTGAACAATACTGGAGAAGACAGACGGACAAAGTGTGTTGTCTCTTAGCACAGTCATTCATGTGAAGCTAAACTGCTAAATAGAAGTACCAGACCACTACTGGACCCAGAGAAAATGAGCTAGACTTAACTACAGAACAGTGACACCTGCTGGAGATGTGAAAAAGAAACTGGTACCCTAGTACACAAGCTGTTTTTCTGAGAAAAAAAAAGGAGTTCCTGTAGTTACCCTCAAATTTTGGCCTTCATCATGACTCAACAACTGAGATTCATAGAAAAGTTTCATTTCATTTTCAACTAGAGAGTCTACACATTAATTAGGTATGATACAAGATGAATTTGTTATCGTTTTTGTTATCTTTTCTGCCATCTGTAATGGAGCCTGAGGGACAATTTCAACAGTTTCAGCTGTGTGACCTGGATTTGTTCTGTCTGCCACACAGCATCATAACAAACTGGTAGCTAGTGATATTTTTCCATCAGTAAGCAGGCTGTGGAGATAGATTTTTTTTTTTTTTTTTGCTGTTTTAATTGTGTTTATTATTGTTTCTTACCTTATTGTGCTGTAGCCTACAGCCTTCCAGTAACAACATGAGTTGTGGCTGTGTTTAGTCATTAAAAAATACATTCATCCCCATAATTATAGTGCATCTATATTTCACATACAGAACCTGTTAGCAGGACAAATTGATCTGCTCTGCATAACACACCAAGGTTCCCTCACAAATAGACAAGATGTACACTTTTATTAGACTTTGGGAGCCTTCTGAAACATGCTGAGGCAAGTCTGATGGAATTACCAGAATTGTCTAGAGCAGCCATGATCAGCTGAGGTGGCGGCCTGGCGGAGATCTGCACTCTACTGAGTGCACTTTTCTAGTTTTAAGGAATGGATTGAGCTGGTGACAGAAACAGGTTACATACAGAGAAAAGAGGAGAGAAGATATTTTCAAACAAGTCTGGGGCTCCTCTCTGGCCCTATGACAGAGAATGTCTGACAAAATTTGTACTGGCAAGTGGGAAAATGAATTGGTAGATTCCGATGTAACTGGCACTTTTTCTTTCCTTCTTTTGTCTTTATTGGAGTGTTTGTGTGTTGCCCATGATGGTGTGTCCTGCTGAAGCTGTATTCAACAGGTGCACGTAGCCTGGGTTCATTAAAATGTGTGTGTTTGTGGAATTAGTTCTGTTCACTTTTAAAAAAGAGGGGACAGTAAGCATGTCTTGAATGTTATGAGGTGTTCTGTAAAAATGAACCATTTCTTTTAATATGATCACTGCCTTCAAGAGCTCATGTATTATCTATTAGAGAATATTCTATCAAGGGCTTAACTGTGAAATTCTAAGTTACCTGACAACACTCTTTGCCTTCATTTTGAAGGGGACTGTGGGACTGTTTTCATCATGATTTTAATATTGAATTGTTTTTATGAGCAAGGTGGGTGATGTTTCTTTTGAGCTCTTTATTGGTTTGATGTTGATATGAATATACTTAAAATGTTAAAATGCGTGGGCTTTCAGTTTCACAAAAGAATTGTAACTGCTAGAGGGTTAACGGTAAATTAAGATTTTTTTTATTTATTTATTTATTTTTTTTGTCAAACCACTGTGTAAATTCTGCATTTTCTTCAAAATTCTGACCGTCTCAATTCTCATTTTTTCATCTTAAAAAATTATTTTGGTCTTAATCCTTTTTGCATCATATTGCATCTTACATGAACTGATGTGTGCAGTATTTCATAAAGCTTATGGTGGAGTCAGCTGTATTGTGCAGCAGAGTAAAATAGTGCAGATTCAGTCATGTATTCCATAATGGTTAAATGTTATGTCTCGGGCTTTATCGTGCATGGAAAACCCTCATATTACTCAAAACATGGCTCTCTTTCTTCCTGCAGTCCTGAGGAGATTTACTGCCGCAGTCAGCATACGCTCTCGCCACAGATCAAATTAGGGGAAGAAAAAACATCCTGCTCTACTGAGCTATTACTTAAACTAGTCAATGATCATTCAGTGAGAAATAATTTGATTGAATACTCTCCAAAAATATAAAGGCAGCATTTCTTCAGGTTGAGAGGCTGATCTCTCTATGCAGATCTAGATATATATTTTATTTATTTTTCAGATGAAGCATCACAATCTGCTCTTTGAACTTCATTAGCAAAGCCAGGGGAATTACCAGACAGGGAAGAGGGGGCTGTGTTGGTGAAAATTGGCCTCAGTGAAAAAAATGAAGCAAATGCAGCTCCTATTTACATATAAAGAGCTCTATTAATCAAGGTAAGTGTCATTATAGCGTGGCTCATTGAGCAGTGGAGAGTGGGTGTTAAATAAAATTCTCTGTGCTTGGGTGCCTCCGGCAGGCGATATGTCTTGATTTGAGAACTGTCACCAGAGCTGGAGAGCTGATAGAGGCTGGAGGAGGAGGAGAAGGTGGGGGAGGGGGAATAGTACCCCGATTCTTAATCAGATTGCCAGGGGAGAGGAGATGGAGGAAAAGAAAATGGAGGAAGAGGAGGACAGAGCAATGGATTGGGAAAGAGGAAGTGACGTGGAGACAGGGAGGAATGTGCTTCACACACAGTCATTTTGATATTTTCCTTTTTTATTCTTTTTTTTCTCTCCAAAGTCAAAGATGCACACAGCTGACTTCAGAACCTGTCTATGGACCAGGTGGCACAATCTTAGCTCTACCCCATATGCTAAAAGCATGTGTTTTCTCAAAACAAAGTGTCCTCTCGCCATGAGCATTACTCACAGCACTACAATGGTGCTTTAGCACGTCTTCTCTCAGACAGTGTCTTACCTATGTGAAAGGAAAATGATTACAAATTGGGTTTAATTTTCTGTATGAAACCCAATTATATGATGGTTTATTGCCTAAACCCATCTATGTGGGTTTGTTGTTGAAGGGGAAAAAAATAAACAATTGCAGTGTTGTACCAATGTAGTGCGTTTATTTTGAAAGAAACTGTATGTAAATGTTAAATTTCTTGTGGAAATGAAAGTGTATCTTGAAAGAAGACAATGCATGTAACAGTCACTCACGTTGACAGAACTGTTACAGAATGTCAACAACCAGTGCATCCAGGGAACCTTGCACATCACATGTCACCATGGAAAGTCTATGACCAAGCATGTTGGAAAACAGTGCAGAAACTCTCTGATCAACTGATCAGTTATCTTTCCTGTATATAAAATTAAACATCACAGAGATGCTGTTTAAAACCTTCTTTACACTGTCAGGACTAAACTATGATAAAGAAATAATATATTTTTTAAATTTGTCAGCTTAAAAAGTAATTTACATAGACTAAAAATCTAAAAATATTGGAATCTCACAGTTAAAAACACAATGTGTAATTTTCAACTGTAGAACTTCCCTAGCTTGCTAAAAGCTTCCAAATTCCCAGACGAAACTAAAAAACTGGATTTTGGAGGGTGGTAAATAAAACACATGCATATCATTTAAATTTTAATTACATGTGTTATTCAGTAAGTGAAATAATTAATTATCAGTAAATTATACATACTTTACCTCTTTGTTAACAGTAACAACTGCAACATAAATATATATAATAAAATACACTCTACAATGTTGTATTATGCTCTGCACTGCAGGCTAAAGTCAGTTTCATTCGTGGGAGTAGAGAGCATTGAGCTGCACTCAAACACTGCATACTTCTCCTGGGTCTCTGTTTGCCAGGGGTTATCATTTGAGCATGGTGTGGTCAGTTAGTCAATTACCAAAACTGACATGATCAGTATTGTCTCCAGGCAGCAAGGTGTGCAGTGGTTAGCACTGTCACCTCACAGCAAGAGGATTCTGTGTTCAGACCCACTGGCATGACCAGCCCATGTCAGCGTGCCTCTCACCCATGTTCTCACACATTGTGAGCTAAGACAGGCTCCAGCCCCCCTGCAACTCTGAACATGATAAGCGGTTACTGAAAATAAATATGAATTGAGTGTTGCCTCCTGTGTATGACAGTTTTTCAAGTCAGGCTAACCTTCCCTGAATTCAATAAATTAAATTACCTGGTTAGTCATATTAATAAGTGGATAAATAATTGTCTACTTACAGTACAATCAGGAGCCAATATTACTCACTTTTTATAAGCTATCAGTTGTATGAGGTATAAAAAATATTTGGTTGTATTTACCTAATACGTTTTAGTGTGTCATAGCTGTTGAATTTAGGTACTCTTTACTCAAGACATGAGATTAAGGCCCAATCCCAATACCCCCCCTTGTCCACTACCCCTTAGCCCTTGGCCCTAGAAATGAAACAACGAGGGGTAGGGGTTGAAATCTTTCCCTGGGAATTGGGACACCACTCACTACGTCACCACGTATGTTATGTTCACGCATATGTAACTATTTTAAACAGGAAGCCGTGAGCGTTCTACATTTCCAACCGGCATCTACAATGGAGTCTCCAGTTGAGGTCAGCAGTCGTGTTTGCTGTATTCATCATGCTTCATTTGATGAATGACAGACAACGAAATGATATGTACAACAGGGGACTTCTGCTAGCTAGCTAGCTAGCTAACCAGCTAACATTAGGATGGGATGGGGGGATGGGTCCTAAATATACCCAAACAAACTGAGTGCAAATTGTAACCTTATATTTATTGAGTAGATTCTATAGGTTTGTTTTAGCAGTGATGACTTTGGCCCTGTGTTGCACTAACCAAGTTAACTGAAGAGATGCGGGACAAATATGACATGGTTACAAAAAAAGTTAATAAAATCAGCTGCTCCCCTTGATTCAGTCAACACAGAGACTTAACACCATTAGACTATCTTTATTATTCTAAGCTGTTATTATTACCAATAAAATTGGGTAAAAAAAAAAGAAAACAAGCTGTAATTATCATAAAGTTTCCCCTAAGAACCACATTTTAAATAACAATGTACTATATTGCCTTAAAATCAAACCAGGAAGACAAAAGCAAACACTGATGCTGTGAAAGGACTGCTGTGAATCTATATTTGTTGAGTTAACACGAAAGTCATGACAGCAAACATCCAGGTCACAAAGTCATTTTTCAAGTCTAGATTAGATTGTTAAGGAAGGGGCAGTGAATGAGGGAATGGGTTATTTGTTACAAATGAAGACAGACAGAGACTGGATTACTTACTTCACCCTGTCTTTTAGGCTTGCCTCAGTGGAGAGGATTTACATGTAGTGCCACTGCCCGTCCATGCCCATGTTCATACCCATGCCACCCATTGGTCCTGGAAAATGTACAAACAAGAGCAACAAGATGACAGACCACTCAGAATATGGCAGAACTCTAAGGTTTCACAGAGAACATTATTCTCTACAGCTGCTGGCCAGCGAAGGTGTAAGTAAGATTCAGCATTGATGCTAACAGAAAGATAAAAATGCCTTTACTACAAAGTTAAAGGTGGTATAAACATATCTGCCATGTAAAGGACACACTACTTCCTGCATTGGCACCAAACATACATCATGCAGTGTATAACTGTCATCATTATAAGCGTAAAACTTTTATTTCAAAGTGTCGTTTAAAAAGACCAACCACAGGCTGTTGCCTTTAGGTGATGCTATAGTGGTCATCTCTGAAATGGTGCTACCAGAAAGATACAGATATAGGCTACGTAAAAATAGATGAAACCTACATTGTGTTGTGTATGCACATAGAGGAGCACTTCAAGAAACACTCAGCTCTTCCCTAATTTAATCAATTGTTTGAAAGACAGCTGACTACAGGCAGAAAACAATTATAGAAATGTTGCCCTTGATCTGATAATTGTGTGGTGATTGCTCACCTCCAGGTCGGAGACCCATGTGCTGCTGCCCATCAAGAACAAAACCTCCCATTGGCTGGCCATCTGGACTGTACGCTGTACCTTGACTCACTGTGAGAGGAGAAGCAAGACTGTGAGAGTGAGCCGCCCAGAGTTCCCACTCTGATCACTCTGATGCTGTACACAAAGCCATGCCCACATCCTGCACCTCCTTCATGCAACCCATAGTCTTTTCTGATACATATTCTTTCTCACTTTTCACTGCTGTTATCCACTCCGCAGCTGCAGTTGATTTAGCAAGAGATATCAGGAAGACACTTTGTATCTAATTTCACCTGAGCAGTTTGTTGAATGAAATGAAGTACCGTAAAACTTCACATAATAGCCCGGGCTATTTGCTTAAGTCAATGAACTCAACAGGCAAATATTTGGTGGCGTCTTTATGGGACAGGCCTTTAATTCCTTTCACATAAAACTGTTGCTCAACAAAGATGGGAAATACTCAAAAACTAATCAAGTTGATTATCTTAACCAATATGAATATTACTGATATTACTGATTATGAATATTAAAAAAAAGTCTTTGAAAGACATATAACTTATGAATCATTCATTTGATCTAGGTCTAACAGACAGCACTTCAGAGAGAGAGAGAGAGAGTTACAATACTCATTTTACAGCACTCAAGGGTTACGGCACATACTGACACAACACCCCTTTATCCTGTTAAGACAATACTCACGACTTGGAATAATTTTAGGAAAAACCCTTTTGATTCTTTTCATCAGTGGACCCTTACAGACTAAAGAGATATGAATAATTTACCAGGTAATAAGGGAATGAACATATATTCTGACTTTATGATTGCTTCAGAGGTAGGGAGTCACCAGTTTTTTTCATCTCTCTTGTTTACAAGGCTGGCAAATCTCAATAAATTACTGTCTTTTTGGTGCTCATGGATTCAATAAAAAAAGTGCAAAAACTGCAGTGTTACCTGCTCTGTTGGACTGGTCAATCATAGGTTGGACTATCCTCCTCCTTGCATTTATAAACCTAAAAAAGGAAGAACAATATCATGTCAGCTATCATACAAAAAGATACATTTTTAGTAGAGATAACACATTCATGGAAAAACAAAAATCTTATAACACATCTACTATGTACCGAAATGAAACACTACTGAAACGCTACTGTTAAACACTGCTGACTTTGAAATGTATAAAAATGTTAACATGGTAATAAAGGTAAAGCTGGTAAAAACAGAGATTCCACTTCTTCTGATAATGATGAATATTAAAAAAATAAAAGAAGTTTCACATTTTTGTTTTTTTTTCTTGAATCTTTAAAGTTCTTCTGAAATTTGCATCTTTGTTCCATCCCACCCTTCCCCGTTCCTCATAGGTCTCCTTGTCATGATTTAGAGTAAAGAATGCCCCTCCTTCATCTGAAGTATACAGCATTAACAAAAACTGTCAGTTTCATTGGGCAGCTTTTGAAGAACTGAAACACTGTGTGTCACCAGGGATTTCACTAATAATCTAGTTTATTCCTAATGACATAATCTGGGGCCTTATCTTAAAAAAAAAAATATTGATTTGGGTTTCGCCTTGTAGCCTTAGGCAGTGATGATGAGGTTTACTGCTTTGCCAATGTTTTGCCATTGACACCATGCATTAGATCCATCAAACAGGCAGTGTTGGGAGCTTGCATGCTTTGACATCTGTATTGGATGTAGAGCCTTGAGTTAAGCCTGTGGTCATCTTGCTCATGGATGAGCGGTGGGGGGCTGTGTAATTAGGCCTGTTGGAAACCTGATACATTTTAAAGCAAACTCTTAGGAGGATTTGAGAGGAAGATTAGAGCAACGTAGCAATGTAATTCTGATTAATCTAAGTTTAAACCCCGTCACAGGCTGCCCCCAAAATGATGACATGCAGAACTGTGCCATCTGAAACTAAATCCATATTGTGTCATTGTTTGATTGGAGCTGTTTCTAGTTAAGTGGTTTACAAAAGCAGCTGGTCTGGAGCATGTTTTAATCTTTTTCTTTTTTCCTCTACCTTATTTAAGTGATCATCAAGTCTCTTCTGTGGTGGAATTAACATCATATTATGCATGCACACTCTTATCTTGATGGCCCACCAGCAGATAAAGACATGAAATACGATACTTTTCAGTGTATGTAATTTTTATTCATTGTGTAAATTAAGAAGTTAGTTCATTTCAATTGTTCATTTTAGACCAATGCTGATGATGTGCCAATGCCATCCTGCATCCTTATTTAAAATGTTATCATGTAACATGGCAGTGCTACTAGACATGGTCTAGGACAGTTTAATTTATGACTATGTAATTTAGCACCAGTTACAAGGAAATAGATAGTTTAATTAGTACGCTTTGAATCAATTCATTGAAATAAATTGAAAAAGTCTTTTTGTCAGTGCACAGCAGGTCAGCTGGGAAAGATTCAAAAATGTGAAATTTACAGGCAAGCACACAATTCGACATAAATGAATGATACAGGTTCAAGAAATTGAAAAATTGATGAATATTTTTTGGGGTTTAACATTTATAAACTCAATAAAATATACTCTAAAAAAAACTTGGAGGCATTACAGACTTTAAAAAAAGATGTGAGCTAAAAATTCCAAGCAATATGTCCACAGGTACTTAGGACTCTCCGAAAGGTATCTTTGATTATCTGTAACTGAATGTACTGATATCAAACACCTGCATTACTTTGACAGTGAAGAAAGGATTGATTTGATGATCATGAGGCAAGATTTAAAAGTATGATAAGCACATATTTTTTTTCATCATTATCATTTTTAAGCATCCATTTGGACATTAATTTTTTTATGACAGTGTGAGATAGCCCAACTGCTAGACAGAGTAAGTCACGCTTAATCTGGCAGTATGTATGTGACGTCCATGTCTTCAGTGACTCCAGACTGAGGTTAGGATGGAATACGTACTCTCAAGTCAAGTCTTTTTTTTTTTGTTTAACAAAATGCATTTCACAAACCAAGGCACATGGTTGTGTGCACGTGTGAGTACATGTGAGGGCAGTTAAATCTGGTGTTGGAGTGACTTACCAGTTGTTCACTTGAAGGATGGTGAGGCCTGTGTCTTGTGCTAGCTGTTTTTTCTGTTCTTCTGAGGGGTATGGGTGCTGGAAGTGATAGAAAGATAGTTCAATCAATTATAGCTGTCCAAGTAGATTTTCAAGCATTTGGATGTTTGTTTCTTCTTTAATAGACAAGTAACAAACCTCTTGATCTTCTTTAAAATAATAATTCATTGTGGGCATCACTATATGCTGATTTTCCATTCAGGTATAAAAATCTGATTTCAGAAACGTGTTTCGTGTGACATCTGATTTTTTTTGTTTGTTTGTTTTTTGTTCATGATCTGGAATGCATCCCATGTCCAGTAATTTAAGTGCAATTAGTGGAAACATATGAGAAGAATCAACACTTACTCTGGAATCTGCAAAGGTTCAGACCAGCGCAGGATGACAAAAAAGGGATTTCAGCTCTCTGAACCTTTGCATCTGAAAACAACCGCCTTACCACACAACTGCTGAGCTAATCAGCTCACCATTGTGTATGTACAAGCATGAAAAATACCCAAAAAATGCAGAGAAGGTTTTGACTAGATAAATTATGAATTGAATGATGTTCTGTTTACTTGAGTTAAATATATACCATATTACTTTCCACATATTGGACATTTGAAGACTGGCAATTTGAGTTTGGAAATTGATAAAGTAGCACAAAATATTGCATGTTAAATTTTTAAACACAAATATTTACAACAAATGTGCAGCAACATGTAGATGCATACACCTTGTGCACATCTGCAGGCACAGGTACTGACAACCTCTCAAATCCCTAAATTGAGAGTGGTGAAGTGTCCTGCGCCACCAAGAATACATGGCTTTTAACTCACTGTACAACTTGTTGTGGGCCAGCATATCTCAATATATCATAACAATTGTTGTTTTATCAATATAAGCACCAAATTTGGGAGATGTGTTATATAATAGGGAACAAAACTGGATGTTGGGCCAAAACAAACCCTGTTGGCTTTGGCAGCCATTGTCAAAACGGTCACCACTAAATTAAAACACTCACAATTATATGTTGTTGTTTTGTTTTTTGTTTTTTTGTTGTTGTTTTTTTACAAAGTATTTGGTCATTTCATTTAATTATACTTTCATTAATGCTGTGAATCAGTAAAATTGTTCTGTAACATACCTTTAACACCAAACATATAAGATGTTCTTGGTGTTAGTGGTGTTTGTAGGCTATACTGCAGGTCAAATACTGGCAAAGATGATGGTGGTGACTGACTATGTAAAAAAGGTATCTGCTAAAAGAAACTGGGTTTCCAACATCCTTGACATCTTCTAATTCACAGCCTGCAGTGCCTAGTTTGTTTGCTGTGAAGAGGAAGCAGCCAATATCCTTACTCTTCACACAGTGCTGGGAGTGCATCCATGTTGTTAGCCAAAAATCTCCTGAAAATGTTTGAACTGAATGAACTACCAAGAAACAGATGAAGATGAGGGGCTTGGAGCTGCTCCTTTTGGCCACAAAGCTTGGTGGCATCAGTGGTGCAGGCTGGCCTTCAACAACAGCTGACTCTAACATCTCTCATTTACTCCAACATTAAAGTGCCATACCATGGTGTATGACAAAACATTCTCACTTCGACCTCATCACATTTTGTCATTTGGTCATGGATTTTCCATGTCAACATACTACGTGCAAGGTACCCTGGGTGCGTTGGTTGTTGGCGTTCTGGAATGCTGTGCCAACTTCAGCCATCACATGCATTGTCTATTGTCAAAATACACTTTGTTTTTTACAGGAAATGTATAGTTTGCATACAGTATCTTTCAAAATAAATGCACTACGCTGGTAAAAATTGAAGTTTGTTTCCTTCAACAACAAGCATGCATGGTTACATTTGGCCAACACATACATGGTTGGGTTTAGGCAGCAAAACCACCTGGTTGGGTTAAGGAAAAAGGACAAGGTTTGGCTTTACAATCTTATGGGAAGCAAACACCAGCCTTCCGGGTGAAAGTCGGTGCCTGTTGGAACCGTCCACCACCCCTCCCTTTTGCCCCCTTCACTTACGTCGCTGTCCCGCTGTGTTTCTGTGATGCCGCCTGGCGCTGTTATCATGAGCAACCTGCCGTGTATCATGCCAATGTAAAAGGACAGCTTTTTTCATTGGTGTCTGACACCAAAAGTCACTGCACGAATGCTGGTATTCTATGACTTTGGAGTGAGACCAGGTTGTCCACGACAGTGTTGTCTTACCATGTTGAACAGTTAACATAAACAAGATGTGTGGATAGAGTGGTAAACAACAATAACACTGGACTTCTTATAACTAAACTAGCATATGGGGGCAACCCTGAATAGTAAACTATCTAATGATTCAATCTAAGGAGCTGATTTGACTGCCAGTCTCACAGCTGAATCATCAAATTGTTGGTAAAATGTGGTTATGAAACAGTATCATTACATTTGGGCAATATGGTGCTGCTGGATGTCTAATTTTACATTGAATTGCTTGGTTTCTCCCAATAAATCATGATACATAGTGTTTTGGTATACATTTATTGATTGGAACACTCACATACCACTGGCAAAGCACTAAATGTTTTTTGAATGTATGAACAATTCTCTGTCAAAATCAGCAGAGGAAGGTGTGTAGAAACAGCTGCTCTCACTCTTTTTCTCTTTCTCTTTCTGAGGAAGTCGAAAGTTCTTTTTACAACCATGTATAATGTCAATTCCCTGGCTTCGTTTCAGTATAGCACCACACCAGACACACCCCTTTCACACAACAAACTGCGCTGGATGGCTCATGTCCTATTATAAATTATAAAACAAAAAAACAATACAAAAAACGTAATTCAACAATCAGTGAACAATAGGCAAGACTTGACCAATCTAATTCAGCTATGGAAATTCTTAGTTTAGGACATGTCACTAGTATCACAGTTAGGAGCTTTAGAACATTTTATATTGATATCACAGTATGGGGATGTGCTGCAAAAATTCAGCTCTGCAGGACGTACAGGTGATTTATTTAGATTTTTTTTTAGAAGTCTGCATTGTGAAATATAATTTTTAAAATTTTAATTTGTTGCAATAAGCAAATTTTATGTATCAACTGAGTTCTGACCCTTGATCATGCCAACTGAATTTTGTACTCTCTGTGTGTGTGTGTGTGTGAGTGTGTGTGTGTGTGTGTGTGTGTGTGTGTGTGTGTGTGTGTGTGTGTGTGTGTGTGCGTGTGTGTGTGTGTGTGTGTGTGTCTGTGGCCTCTTCAGAGAGTTCAGAATATCTACCTCTATGTAAACAGGGATTCTCTGTTGCTCGGTACAGTAAAGTCACATTCAACAACAGGTGAAGAGATAGAGATTAGAGATATTAGGCCACATTTTAAATAACTCAAACATTTCAAGAGTCAGTGATGTAATTTCAGAATGAATGGTGTTGTTTCTGGAACCAAGGAAGTGAGTTCTGAGCGAGCAGCATGTCATCCACAGTGAGCCTGTGTTGCAGTTCATTGACTGCAGTTAATACTGGATATACAAACATTACAACCGAGCCCTTTTTCACTTCCTTGGAGTCAACAAGCTCGAGCAGAGAGCCTACAGGATAAGCGCAACTCTGCCATTGCCAATCCAAGCGTGTAAATTTGCAATCAGAGCTTAGGACACTAATAACGTTACCACCAGCAAAATACCTCCCCTAATTAAATCAATGCTCTACTTTATAACAGTGATTGCGGTGATTAGAGCAAGTGACTAATGCGCCTGTTTGGAAATTAATACCTTCACTGTGTATTTCACTGTGTTTCTTATCACGAGTAGATGTGACAGATGATTTTTTTAGGGGCCCCAGACATACGCCATCTTGCTTTTCTTTACACTCTTTCTCTAACTGGAAATGTTGAAAGTCTATAAACAGTGGTAGAGGAAGTGCTCAAAACCTTTTTCTGAAGTAAAACTATTTACTGTTAAATAAAGAACAATGAGAACAAAAATATCAGGGCTACAGCATTGTGCACACCACCAATAAAAAGAAATGTCAAGGCTTTAGCCAAAAACGATTTGTATTCATTCAGAAACACATAGAGCCAATTTGCCCTTAAGTGCAGGCTCTTGTACTAATAAAAAACTCCCACTCAGGAAGTGTCCTCATATTCTGTGCCAGTCTCCCTCATGCACAGTTATTCCTGGAAGTGAGTGCACAAGTTGGCTCCATGACTGACCATGGTTTGGCCCTGTGAACACTTCACGCTAAAAGCGTGTGCCATTGTGTGACAGTATTTGACATTGCTTGACAAATGATCGGGTGGGATATAAAGAGCCACAATGGTGGCCTTTGTTTAGGGCCCTGATAAGGTTAGGCCCCCTGTCAACCCCCAAACCCTTCTCGCCTTGCTCTCTCTCCCTTTTCCTCTGGCCCTGATCCCTTCGCTGGCTCTGTGCGTGGGTGTGTGTGATTTTGTGTGTGTGTGATTGTGCGCGCGCGTGTGTGTGTGTGTGTGTGTGTGAGTGAGACAGTGGGAGGAGGGCGGCAGATGGTAGGCAGAGGTGATCCTTGTACTGAGAGCAGGGTCGTGGGCCAGTCCCCATTCTGCTGCTGTCAGGCCAGCAGCCGCCTCCTGTGGTCACCGGTGAAGGATGAGCTTCCAAGCACTTCATTTTTAAACTGCCTTTCAGACTAAGTGCGCGCACACACATACATATACACACACACACACAAACATGCATATGTCATTAGACTTGCATATGCAGACACTTATAAATGTGCATTCATCCACAAAGAACCTCAAACAAGGGCGTACAAATGCAAATACACAGATATAAAGCACATGAACTGTACGATACAGCAGTGATTCCCAATCAGGGAATCACAGACAAAGAAAAATACACATACAACACCAATAGTCAGTGCCTGCAGGGTTTCTCAGGCTTCTGTGGGATTGTTGCAGCCTAAAATTCCTGACTTCATGACAACTTTTCTAAAGAATTGTGACAGACATTGTAATATTTTTAGGCTTTATTTGTTGGGCAGTGAAATTGCAGGAGCAGGAAAAATTGCTTAAATAGTTTCCTAGTTTTCTTATTGTTGTATAGTTCATTAAAAAATGAAGGGAGCATGTTCCAATGAGAATAAATCCACACTGCTCAGATTCATGATGCTTACTACACTAACATTAACACTAACCATGTATATTTAATGAATTCACCGTGATTCTTTCAGCCCCTGCAATGGAAGTGGATGCAGCAGCCTCTGTCATTGTGATTTGTCTTGTCCATTGTTCACATGTTTCAGCCATTCCCCTGCTGCTACATATGGTGATAGTTTACCCACCAGTATCAATATCAGGAAAAGGCCCTGTCTTTAGCGGTAATTTTGTTGGTAAATGTGAGATGTTCCTGTTGCACGCCTGCATCTTCAAAACCAGAGACAAGGAAGAGAGTTTGGTGACATTGTATGAGCAACTGCTATCACTGGTTTAACTCACAGGCAACAACAATGGTTGATTATAAAGTTGTACTGATTGGACAAAATTTCAAGGTCACACAGAATTCACGGGGATTGGTAGAATATGCGTTAAATGTTGTGGTCGAGACATTGCAACATCCTGGAGGTGCTGAATAGTGAGAAAAGGATAGATACACACACTCATGTGTACAGAGGGTGTATTTAGGGGCAACTTGAAGCATCCCTCCCAACTCATTGGCTGAAAGTTGAGTGAAAAATTACTCTAAACTCCGCCCTTAAACAAAGCTACAAACCACAGAAAAAGTCTCTCCTGTCTGTTCCTCTGCAGTCTCCATTTCACACATTTAACCAAACAGTAAGATGATGTCTTGCTTTGACTCATTAATTCATTCATTCTTTCTAACCGCTTCATCCTCTTGAGGGTCGGGGGGGGGGGGGGGGCTATCCCAGCTGACATCGGGCGAGAGGCAGGGTACACCCTGGACAGGTCGCGCTCACATTCACACCTACGGACAATTTAGAGTAATCAATTAACCTAGTCCCCAAACTGCATGTCTTTGGACTGTGGGAGATAGCTGGAGTGCCCGGAAAGAACCCACGCTGACACGGGGAGAACATGCAAACTCCACACAGAAGGGCTCCCACACCCAGGATCGAACCGGCAACTCTCTTGTTGTGAGGCGACAGTGCTAACCACCAAGATCAATGATCTCATAAAAACAAACACTAATTAACATGAAATACATACATATTGCAAAGCATAAAATTCCCATAACTTAACAACCGCTGTCTTTACTCAACAAGTACTTTTTACATGTTCTGCGGTAGTTTGGATCCATGCTATAGTCATTTTTATTACTTTTTACATTTTCATTCAATCAGTGCATTGTGCAACCTTTACTGTATGTAGATTTTACAAATATTTAACCAATGAAAATAGTAAAGTAAAGCTTGTGACTAAGACCACTAGTTTCCCAGCGTGGCGCAGGGTGGCGCAGGGTGGTGAACCCCGCGCAGAGCTAGTTTCGAGCAGCGCAACCTGAGGCGCACTCAGTTTGGTAGTTTGGCAGACCGAGGTGCGCTGAGATGGGTGTGGCGGCACAGTAGGTGGTGGTGTCGACAGATCCAGCTTGGCGCAGTGACAGTTTTGTGCCAAAAGGCTTCGCCGAAGGTGTGCTAAAAGCTCACCAACTGAAGCCAGGTCTACTATCAGCGCAGGCAGAGCGCAGCCGGTGTACTGGAAGTTTGGCTGACCAGCGGACAGTGCACACACGTCACCAAAACCTCACAGGCAGGTTTCCAGAATGTCGGGCACGTTAACAATGCATTAAATACCCACAAAAACCACTATTCAATGCAACTATCTGCAATCAGTATCTCTGTATCGACTGTCCCCTCACATGTGATGTCAGATCAAAGGGGATTGGCACCGTTTGGCACGCATAAGGAAACCCAACCTGATTTGATTAACACAGCTGCAAATTAATGAGTTCACATCCCTCTCAGCCAACCACAAACAGCCACAGCATCAGATAGGGAGTATATATTCAGCATCTGTCATCTTAGAAAAGTCAAAAGAAAAGAAACAGAGTGAGACTGTGAGAGAGAAAGAGAGAGCGTGCATGCATGAGAGAAACGCTGTCAACAAATTTTAAGTTATGTTCGGTGTCTTAAGGGTTTATGTGCTTCATGTGCCTGCCTACACAAATATTAAAATGTTCTTGCTTAACGTGATCTACAAAGATGGAGTACATTATTGCGCGGAGGAAGAGAAGGACTTAGGCAGAGAGAGTGTACCGTCATAGGACATCCTATTTGGGCATGACAGAGCTGGAATGCAGGTGGGATAATGAATGAATGAATAATGACTGGAATACCGCCATGTTCAATGTAATTGTCATTTCATGTCGCACTATTTTTCATTACACAGGAACAAATTACATCTACCCCGCAAGGTGGTCCAAGTGGTGACGCGCATCGTGGCCCCTGATGCACACCCTGGTGGCACCTGTGCTCTCCGTGTTGCTGTAAAGGTGACAGTGGCTCTGACCTTCTTCCACAGTGGCGGGGATCAGTCAGAGAGCTGTCAGTTTGGCTATACATGCAGTGACGTCTAGTCTAGTCCGACATGCAAATGAGCACATAATTTTTCCATCCACACCTGAGAGTCAGCTGGAAACGAAGCAAGGTTTCTTGAAATATGGATTCCATGGGGTACTGGGAGCAATCGACTGCACACATACAGTTACGCGCCCAGATACCCAAGCCATCACTTATGTGAACCATAAGGGTGTACACTTCATTAATATCCAGGTGATTTGTGACTCGAATTGCCTGGTGACACATGTGTGCTCATGACTCGTTCATCCTGGCGAATTCTGTCATCCCTACAGTCTTTCAGGGGGACCCCCCCCCCCTCTAGAAATTATTATGAATCATTATGAAGCTGGCCTTTGGCCTTTTGAATACATAATGCCATCACTTCATCAGTTTAACATTTGTGTAAAATGTTGTCATAATTAATGTAAATTCTTTGGTTATGGTCAAAAATGTATTTTGTGAGGTCACAGTGACCTTTGACCAACAAATTCTGATCAATTCATTGGTGAGTCCAAGTGGACATTTTTGCTAAATATTAAGAAATTTGTTCTTGAGATGTAGCATTCACAAGAATGGGACAGATGCAAACTGAAAGCATAATGCCTCGTGCTGTGGCAGTCACTGGTGCAGAGACATAAAAATGTATCAGTAAATGGACTGTGCTTGCATAGCACTTTTCTAGTCCTCCAATCACTAAAAGCGCTTTAACACGACATGTCACAATCCCCCATTCACACACTGGTGACCGATGCTCAATTTTATTTATAAAGCCCAATATCACAAATCACAATTTGCCTCACAGGGCTTTACAGCATACAACATCCCTCTGTCCTTTGGACCCTCACAGGAGGAAAAACACCCCCCAAAAAAACCTTTGACAGGGGAAAAAAATCTATCCATCCCTCCATGCTACCATACATGGTGCCACCTGCTTCTCAGTAACCATTCACCCACACCTACTGGAACAGCCATCGGGAGTAATTTGGGGTTTAATATTTTGCCCAAAGATACTTTGACATGCGGGCTGGAGGAGCTGGGAATCACTATCTGAGCCACAGCCACAGATAGTGTAAAAAGAAATCAAGAGCTAAAAGAAAGCTAATCTCTCCCCTTACAATTCAGTCTTAAACTCCAAAACACACTGGATGCTCACCAAACTAGCATAACTAGCAGGCTGGAGGATGATGTTACTTGTTTATTGAAAACTAGCTCAGTAGTTAACTTGTCACTAAAATAATCTGTGAACTGACCAGGTCATTATGTCACAGTTAGGTTATTATTGTGGGTTTGGTTTTGCACCAGTCCTAACTAATCTGTGTCCTGTTTTCTGTTTTACTAAACATCCAATATGTAGCTGCTGGCTAAAGAGTTAATACTGAAAATTCAAAGAAATATTTTTTGATCGTTGAAAGGCTATCAAAATTTGGCCCCCAGTCTATACTCGTCAAATTGCAGTCAGGAACCTAGGTGAAATATTTGACAGTGGACTGTTTGAAAAACAAGTTACAAAGCTTGTTAAATCAGTTTTTATCAACTGAGGAGCATCTCAATAATTGCGCTTTGTTTGATTGTTATTAATTACAGTCAGTGTTAAGCCATAAACAATCTCCTGCCTTCAGCTAGTACAAAACACAGCTGCTCAGCTTTTTTTGACAAATAATAGAAGACAGGATCATATCACTCTTCTTTTAGCCTTTTCTGGTTAGCAATAAGTTTAGAGTTGATTTTAAGATTTGACTGATCATGTTCAGAGCACCGTGTGGTGTAGCTTCTGATGTCATTGCTGAATTGCAGCTCCCCTATGAGCCAGAGTGCAGCCATCTCGATCATTGAATATATATTTTCCTGTTGTAGGATGAAATTGGCCCCAATCAAGTACTGTTCACAGGATATGGCATGGCTTGTGATAGCTTTCCTTCCTCAAGGTCCCTTCCACTCTGTACAACCACCTCCAAAGCACCCCCAGACCATCGGGCGCGAGCCCGTTCACATCAGACGTGCATTTCTCCACGCCGGTGGACAAGCGCCTCTGCTCTCAACTGTTGTCTCCGTCACATTTTGGGGCTATTTTTCCATCATGGGTATTTCTCTCTGTTTGCGTGTGTGTGCCCCAACCCCCACCCCCTATAGCCGGTCCATACTCTCTCTCTGTCTCTCCCTTTCTTGTGTGCGTGTGTGTGCGTGTGTGTGTGTGTGTGTGTGTGTGTGTGTGTTCATCTCTCTCGTGCTCTGTTTAGATACCACAGACTAATATGTATAGCCTATATTCCTGCCTGGCTTGACACATTCGCTCACGGCTCGCACAGAAAATAGACCAGACGCCAAAACAATCGCTGCAGCGCCAGCTGCGGAGCTGCACGGCGCAGCCGGTGTGGATGACACAATCAGTTACAATGGGCGCTGAAAGGAAACTGGCTTCGCTTCTTGGCACTTCGAGGTTATTCGCAGCGCTTCCGCATCTGATGGTGGTTGACTGATGGTATTAAGCACTCTTCTTGCATTTTTTCATTTGTTCTATGTCTCACAAACATTCCTCTGTTTGATCCAAAGACCACAAACTTGGACTCATCTGTCCACAACACCTTCTTCTAGTCTTCCAGTGTCTAATGTCTGTGGTCTTTTGCCCATCTCAGTCTTTTCTTTTTATTGGCCAGTCTGAGATATGGCTTTTTCTTGGCAATTCTACCATGAAGTCCAGCATCCTGAAGTCACCACTTCACTATTGATACTGACACTGGTGTTTGACGGGTACTATTTGGTGCAGCTGCTAGTTGAGGACCTGTGAGACATCTTTGTCGTAAACTACACACTCTCAAATATTTGTCTTCTAGTGCAGGTGTGCTTTGGGGCCTCCCACTCCTTTTTCTGTCCTTGTCAGAGCCAGTTTGTGCTGCTCTCTGAAGGGAGTAGTTAACAGCATGGTAAGAGATTTTAAGTTTCCTCGCAATTTCTCGCATTGAATAGCTTTCTTTTCTAAGCACAACAATAGACTGACAGGTCTCTAAAAGAAGTTCAGTCTTTCTGGCCATTTTGAGCCTGTAAGCAAACAAACAACTGCTGATACTTAAGATACTAAACTAAACTAAAGAATGCCATGCTCCCTTTTTGCTCCCTTTTTAGTGCAGGTTTTCAGCTGCGCAATACAATTGCAATTGCAAATTTTCTAATAATCAATTAGCCTTATAAAATTATTAACTTGGATTCCCAGCCATACCAGGAGATTGATACAGAGGACTGACAGTTAAATGGACCTGCATTTGTATAGCGCCTTTCTAGTCATCTAGTGACCACTCAAAGCACTACAAGTCAAGTTCACCCATTCAAACACACATTCATGGTGGCCGAGGCTACCATGCAAGGTGCCACCTGCTACTCAGTTTTTAAAGGAATAGTTCACCCTAAAACAAAATTCAGTCATTATGGACTCACCCTCATGCTGATGAGTAATCCGGTGTAGTTTTTTCTTCCTCAAAGTGCACCTGGAGACCCCTGGTGAGCCAGTCCTGCAGCGAAAATCCTTACAATGGGCGTCAATTGTGACCGACACGAAAAGTTCCATAAAACTACACAAAAACTTTGTAATATTCCTCCATACTGCTCATCCGCGACAATCCAAGTGTCCCGAAGTGGGAACATCCAGAGTTTACTCGCAACGACGTCATTTAGTATATTTTAATACCATAAACAGTGGGTATGCTCTGTTTGCCCGGAGGCGCGCTCGCACGTGATCGCCCGTGCACTCCGTTCACTCTCTGGCCTTTTGAACATTTGAAATCCTCCGGTGAAAAGTGTTCACTCCAGACCCGGAGTGCATGGACGTTGACGGTGTTGATACCGCGACGAAGAGCAATCAGCCATAGCTGTAGTCTTTCAGGGTCCTGAACTGGTAGCCTGTGGAAAGTCACGGATCTCCTGAACACGCAGATCTCCTGATTGAAGCATTCAGGAAAGGAACACACTCGAACCATCTTTTTATTTTAACTTCCCAGCACTATTGAAAAAAGAGTAAACCTTTGAGTGACAAAGAAAATAACCAATAATGTTGTTTTTCATCCAGCTCGGGGAGAAACTAACTTCATTCTGTGCTCTCATGGCTTACAGCAGGATATAAATACCGGTGTATCTATCGCGAGTTCTGATTTATCTTGTCTGGCGCGGCTTCCGTAGTTCAAGCTCCGTAGTTCAAACTCAAGAGTGAACGGCGTGCATGGGTGAGCACGCGCGAGCGCGCCTCCGGGCAAAGAGAGCATAGCCACTGTTTACGGTATTAAAATATATGGAGGAATATTACAAAGTTTTTGTGTAGTTTTATGGACCTTTTCGTGTCGGTCACAATTGACGCCCATTGTAAGGATTTTCGCTGCAGGACTGGCTCACCGGGGGTCTCCAGGTGCACTCTGAGGAAGAAAAAACTACACCGGATTACTCATCAGCATGAGGGTGAGTCCATAATGACTGAATTTTGTTTTAGGGTGAACTATTCCTTTAACACACTCACACACCGATGGAACAGCCATCGGGAGCAATTTGGGGTTCAGTATCTTGCTCAAGGATACTTCGACATGCAGACTGGAGGAGCCCGGGATCAAACTGCTGATCTTTCGATTGGTGGACGACCCGCTCTACTTCTGAGCCCCAGCCACCCCAGTTGCTGATAATAGGCCTCTATGCAATAGATCATTCTTTAAAAATCACCTGATTAATTTTGTTTGTGAAATGGAAAACAATGTTTGTGAATTGAATGAAAATTAGTTTTTCTTTGGAAAACAAAGAAGGGATCCCAACTTTTAGGTGGTAGTGAACATACACACACGTACCCTTGGCATCAGATACTGATGCACATAGGAACCCTTAACGGTGGTATGAGACTCACCCAGCAGTGCGATTTTTCTGCTGTAGAATAAAGAGCAAGAAAGTCTGCACAGGGCAGATGGGAGGGGTGGTGGATAGACTTTCACCAGGGAGCCAGCTGTTTGTTTCAAATTATTTTAATAACAGTGTGGTAGTATGTTTAGCAAACTATGCTAGTGACATAAGTGACATATATCACGTGACACCACATTACGTTTATAACAAACACACTTAAGCCGATCTATTATGTTTTATGTCTAAACCTAACCCTGTTCCTTTGTTGCCTAATCTGTGGAAGGTTTACCTAAATACAAAGATGTTGTTCCTTGATTTTAAGTAGTGCTGCATGATTAATCTAATCGCAATTGCAATCGCGATGTCGGGCAGTGCGATTACATAACCGCAAAAAAGGCTGAGATTTGCGACTTAATGTAGGCTAAATAAATGTTAACATGTGTGCCTGTGGACCTGATTGCCTCACCTATAGTGTGTGGAGTTTGTTGACATCATGCTCAGGCAGGACAGAGAAAAGTAGGAAGAATGCATGCGAGAGAAAGCCAAGCCAAGTAAAGTTAAAGACAAAGAGACAACTGAAAGCCGCTAGAGCCTCATAAAACAACAAAGCACAATTACGCAGACATTTGTAAGTGTCACACCATATGACAAGACCTCAAAGAGACACAATGATATCACAGTCTCCATAACAAACTATATAATAACATGTGAAAAACTGAGGAATTTTGCTCGGGTTCGTCCCACTTTACATGCTGCTGTGTTGTGTTACAGCCTATTTCACTTGCTGGAATTTGTCATTTACGTGACAACGCCTGAACGCAACACAGGCAACTGAGCGTGTGTTACTGTGCAAAAGCGTCATGAGCGTCATAAGCGGCCGGCAGCCATTCATTTTCAATGTACGCTTGCTACAAAGGGTGTATGGAGTGTCGGCAGCAGCACACAGCGCGATGCCAGTGACCGGAGCGTCAAGAAAAAGTTGAGAGAAGTTGCCGGGTTTGCAGGACTCTGTGGACCCAGACGGCCCGACAGCTCCGGGCCCTGTGTTTCCTCAGCAAATACACCAATGCAATACAAAGGAGGCTTCCGAAAGTGCGATTAATGAGCTCCCGCTTATTTACCACCAATTACAGTAAAATCATAATTATAAAAGACTCATAAAGGCTATATTGACTGTGTTTATTAGCGTTATTTTAATTGTGCAATGAAAGTCATGGATAATACAGAATGAAGACATAAATGATATATTTGTTCATCCTTGTAAAGTGAACAGCCGTGTCAGCCTTGATGGACACATCTGCAGCAGCCGGCCCCGCCCCTTTGGCCTCTGCAAGCACCTGCTGGAGCTGCTGCCAGGCAGTGCGATGCCAGCGACCTGAGTGACTGCTGGCGCTCATGACGCTTTTGGTGTGAATGCACAGTAAGGTGCAGTGCTGCGCTGCTGTGGAAGCAGCGTGTTTTACTGTGCGTAACAGCAGTCTGTTGATGGTTATTTACATAAAGTACTTTGCAAGTTAAAGGACAGTGTGCAAACACCTTTTTTCTTTTTGTCTGGACTCTACGCTCCTACGCACCTGTCCACAAAAGTTTTTCAAGGTGTGCATGAGCCTTTACAGATGTTTGGTTATTTACACTGTCCATAACAATAACTATGTCAGGTCAGGTCAGTGCCCCCCTGATATAATGTCGGGAAAACACTGAATCAAGCGAGAGGACTGATGATACCAATGATACCATTTATTTATTATGTTGTAATCGCAATCGCAAATCGCGATGTTGTCCACCATAATCGCAATCACACATTTTTCTCAAATCGTGCAGCACTAATTCTAAGTTTATTCTAAAAAGAGACTGTGTGCATTAAACAAGCAGCAATTCAACATTTCCTGTGAAAATAGAGGTTCATTTTGAAAAGACACAATGCGTGTGATGAGAGTATATTGAAATGCCATCCCTGAGCTTCCAAAAGTGACACTGAAGGAGTGCCTACAGTGTCATTATTTGACATGCAGGGCCACAGACCAAGTGTTGGTATTTAATGAGCTGGCTGAGGTTGATTTATTTATTTTGAGGGCTCCACCTTCTTCTCAACCTGTTTTTCTTTTTTTCATTTGGCTATAGAAGTTCCTTTTTCCTTGTAGCTATCCATGTACTGACAAACATCACTTGATTACTTTCAAAGTGGTGGGGTAAAATCTGAAACATGTGTCTTTTGTCTAAATCAACTTCGGGACATTTGTCTGGTATGGATGTTGCAGAACCTGAAACGAAAGAGCAAGCTGTGTTGATTCTAGTAGACTATGTCTGATCATGAGGAAAAGGGATGAGACTTCTGAGGCAAAATGTGCCTATTTGGTAGTAAATCTTCTGTAGAGTCAAAAGTTTGGAACAAAAACCTGTGGCACAACAAGAAGAACTATGAATTGTTTTGTTTTTTTATTATTAAATTGTTGAGGATTTTTACATTGTTTAAGTGTCTCATGGAAAATTAAATACATCATCTCATATGAGAAAACAATAAAATTTCAGCTGACTTCGACACGAAACTTGTGACCTTCAATGGAATCCAGGTTTGGAATCAATCCTTGAATGTGGATAAATGCAGGATTGCATGGAAACCAACAGTTACGACCAGGCTAATGGGCCGATAATGAATAATATGATGAATCAAAACCTTTCACAGCTGCTTTCTCTATAGCTTCCACAGAAGGGGATCTTTTAAGGGTCTTCAGAATGGACAACAAAAGCTGGGGGCTACAGCTCGCAGTGGACAGAAATACCCCCCCAACCCCCCCACCCCCCCACCCCACCCCGCCCAACGGCCTTCCAACTATGGGCCTCACACTGCAACATCTGACAAAACATAATCCCGCTCTTTTCACACCCTCAACAACTGATGAATGCTTGATCGCTTGGGTGTTGCAATAGGCCTTTCAGGGGCCAAAGTCCCCTTGCACACTTTTCATAGACACATCCTGCCATGGCAAACACTTGTGCTTAACAAATTAGGCCTGAAAAGGGAATGGGGAACAGAGAGGGGATAATTCAATTATCCTCCTTTTTCATCTGGAAAAATCTAAAGGTGGGCTTTGGAAAGGAAGGGATTACTCAGAGTACAGGACCTGTATAGGCCTTTTACAACCTAAACAACTTAGGCCTTATAACACATCTAAGAGCGGGAGTGGTAGAAAAACTGATGAGGCAGCAGCAGTGGTATCTTTTGGACCTTGGATAAAAGGTAAAGCGCTCCTTGTGTGGACTTGCTCACCCTTCTCAAGGACCTTTAGACAGGTTTGTCTTTGCTTTGTTCTCTTACAAGAGAACAGGGATGAACTTAGTTACAAGATGCCTTCTGGAAATCTAGCCTGGGCCCATTCCTGGCTGTTAGATGATGGAAGGAGTGGGGTAAGACATTAATGTGCAGCATTACAGTCTGTTCTCATTCACAAATACATCCACTTTGTCAGTGATTTCAGCATCAGACACCTGACGCCAAAAGCCACCTTTGCAGGGGTATGATATGCCACTGGACGGTATCAGGTTGAAACACTCCATGTAACCACATACGGCACTGGAAAGTCCCTATAGGGTGGGCAGGAGGGATGATGATGGGTCCAACAAATGCCAGACTTTCACCCGGGATCCCAGTGTTCACTTCCTATATGAATGTAGAGCTAAACTATGATGGGGTTTTTTTTTAAACTGACCACATGATTTTGTTGACATCCCAGTGTTTGGAATGAAATCCCACAATGTCAACAGTAGGATATCTTGTGCATAATATGTAGACATGAAAGGCTACTGACAAAGCGGCGATATGTTATGTCTTGGAATGGGAATGTGTTGAGCATTAAGAGAAATTGTCTGGCAGTAAAAACAAAAAGGCATAGACTTGTATAGAAAAGCAACTGGAAAGAATCCAGGTTCCCTTACTGTAAGGTGCTGGAAGAGCCATGCTCTCATTATATTTGTGGCCACTTTAGGGAAGATGCCTCGTTTCTTCTGCCTCTTCTTGTCCTGGTCATCCTCGTCTCCTGTGCCTGGTGATGCCAGGCTGTTGTCAAGGGCGTCTCCTGCAATCAGAGACAAGAGGAGTCACCTTATGAGAAAGCTCTAATTTTGCCCTGTCGCCTGCATCCTCCTCCGCTCAAACGTTCCGTGTAAGGGCAGACAGAGGAAGACTGCATTCCTCTGTGGCACAGCAGCACAAGATTCCTCCTCCTCTCACCTCTGCTTGACTCCCCAGCCATTGGCTAATGAAAAGGAGTTTGTTGTGTGGGAGCTCAATAAAACCAAGAGCTATTAATTCAATCTGAGCCACACATTTGACATGAGGTAATGAGTGCAGGAGCTGAGCGCCTGACATGAAATAATTAAAGTTCAAACTGCAGTCGGATTCAGTGCTATGCATTGTTATTTATATGTGACCATCCTGTGAAATAACACTGATCATGTCCTTATAAGAGAAAGGGGTAAAAAAACAAAAACAAAAGCCTGGCGTGTGCATGAAAGATGAACCCTGCTGTTGTTGCACTGTCAGGACACTATGGACACTGCCATTAGCAGCATCCTTGTTTGATATCAAAGCTGGCGTGGATCGAGGCAGGAGGCTTCCTTTAAGCTGAAATTTCCGCCCTGCTAGCTAACTCAGTCCATCTTGCAACACAAGGGGTACTCTGTTCCCTCTCCCTCTCTGCCATTAATTGTGCATCAGCCGAGATGATTTACTTTTAACAGTGGTGGTTATTTTTCTTGCCCTCGAGGCAGAGAAGCCTTGAAAGCTTGCCTGGAGGGCATGTGAATAATGCATCTGAGAGACTCCTCCCCTGAGGCGGGACAGGAACCCTGCTTTTCTTAAGATTTGCCCTAGCATGTCTTTTTGTTTTTAGAGATGCATCAATCAAACACCCTTATATGAGCCAAGTTCATGCATAAATATTTCAGCTAATGAATATTGGCATTAAAAAGGATGTGTTCTGGGGTTGTGGGCTCTGGGGGTTGTGGGAGTTTTGACGGATGGTGTCCAGCTCTTAGACACAGGCAGGGTATAGGGTTAACACTGCTTCTGTTCACTACACTTTGTTTTGTCCTTCACCTCTCCTACAGTCCGTGCATTAAGTTACTTCAACTTTTTTATTTACAGCTTGAGGTCAAGAATAGGTCTGTCATCTCCCTACATACTGAATACTAAAAGGAATCACATCTCAGAGACATTACAACTCTTAAATTGACAAACAGTTTGACCATCATGAAAAACATGTACAGCTTCTACCAACAGTTACTGCATGTCCGTTTCTACTGATGGGTTCAGGCAAAACCAAAGAAAACAAAATAACTTCCAAATTATCTTCAAATTCCATCAAGACATCAGCTCAGACCAACAAAATGTTGAGCTGAATGAATAAAGAGACAAAGAAAACTGTTATCATGTTGAGTTATCAGACTATAATCTTCCAACAAAATTAATATCAGCCATTTTTAAGAAAACTGAAGACCAAATTATTTTTCAAGATCTAGCTCTTTAAGAAAAAGGGGCAAGTCCACTCAATATATATTTACATTAATCAAAGAGTGTCCTCAGTAACAAACTTGACTTGAGTTTGATATCTCCACTGTATCAAACTCACAGTCCACTGTAGTATCTATCTTTCATCTGTAGATCAGAGTGCTACAGTTCATATGTGATTACAAAAATCATCATAAAGAGTAAGAGAAAGAAAGAAAGAAAGAAAGAAAGAAAGAAAGAAAGAAAGAAAGAAAGAAAGATAAAATAGGAAAGCAAATAAATAGGAAAGAATTAAAGAAAAGAAGAGGAAATCAGGAAAAATAAAGAATTAAGGAAAGACAGAAAGAAAGAAAATGAAAAATAGAAAAAAGAAGAAAGAAAGAAAATGAAATAAAGAAAAATTGAAAAACTAAGAAAAAAATGAAAGAAAGAAAAATAGGAAAGAAAAAAGAAAAACAGGAATAAAATAAAAAGAGAATAGAAAGAGATAGAGAAGAGAAAAAGAATAAAAGAAGAGGAAAGAAGGAAAAAGAAAGAAAGAATAAAAGAAAAAGTAAAGGAAATCAGGAAAAATAAAGAATTAAGGAAAGACAGAAAGAAAGAAAATGAAAAACAGAAAAAAAAGAAAGAAAGAAAGAAATGAAAAAAATGAAAGAAAAATAGGAAAGAAAAAAGAAAAATAGGAAAGAATAAAAGAAGAGGAAAGAAAGAAAGAAAGAAAGAAAGAAAGAAAGAAAGAAAGAAAGAAAGAAAGAAAGAAAAGAGGAAAAGAGGACTGGATCGTCCTAATTATATCTAAGGAAGGCACGCTGTTCTCCCTTCCATCCCTCCCTGCTCCACCTCCTCTCCTCTCCTCACCCCTCTTTCTTGTGCTCCACAGAGGGGAAAGCCGCAGGGCAGATCCTATGCTACACTAATCGCTACTGACTGTTCCCCAGCAACTCGGCCAATCTAACCAGTGTGTGACAGTGCAGTCTCAAAGTCATACACCCGTGCAAGTCTCCCATGTCCCCCCTCACTATCCCACCCAGCCCCCCACACCCTGTCAGTGTCTGAATGCGTGACAGAGAGTAGGTAGGTGACAGGGTGGAGGGGGGCTTGGGGGGGTTGGTACTGCAAGGATGGCTAGAGTATTGCCCCGGGCCCAAGAAGAAAACACATAGAAAAAAAACAGCACCTTAAGATATGTAGAGTCCTCCTATCCTTTGTAACCCCTCACCTCTACTGCTCATATAGGCTCTTGTCTGCTCAGTGTCTGTTCTTCTATCTCCTTTAGTTTGGGCCATTCCAACAAAGCTTCATTGTTTTTTTTCTTTTCTGCTACACTCCTGCTGCATTCACAACATTCAGGAAATCTTCACTGCAGAAATCTCATCTTACTTTGTAATATTTCACTAAGTTTGATAATGAAAGTGTTTATATTGTATTCTAACACTGGAAACTGATACCTTAACCTAATTAATGGTATTTCTTTCTCAATAGAATTGAGGCTAACAAAACTTGAAGCTTTGCCAAAGGGCTAATCATTTTCTATACCAGACTTTTCAGTCTCCCCCATTGCTGTTGTATTTTTTTTTCTATTCCTTCTAATTATTTATTACTTATTGATGTTTTTTTCATTCGAAGTCTAATTTTTCCAGATACTGTAAATCTCCTGAGGTCTATGTACTGCATGTGTTTACTGGGGGTTGGATATTCTTAACATTTGTTTTAAATGTAGTTATGTTTTTTCATCATCTCCTCCTCCACAGTCTGTGCTCTCTCTCGCTCAGGGGCTGTTAATGCTCGGGAAAGCGGTCGGTGGATGACGTCCATAAGACAAAGTGCAGAGCGGCTAGCAGAACTGATTGCAGCTCTCCCAGTTGCATCAGTGATGCAAAGCCAGCATGGCCTGTCTAATGAGCTCAGCAGGGCCTGATCCATCATCAGTGACACCTTGGGGCACCTCCCCTTATTAGACATGATAAACAACTCTAAATGGAAGAGTCTGGAAGCTTTCCAAGACATGAGTGAAAAGGTGAACATGATGATTAGAAGCAGTTGATGGGGAGATGCTGTTTAAAGCCAAGCAGTTTGTATGCTGGCAGCACCAAATGGCAGTGATATGTACTGTCCGAAAATTCTCCCTGCAGTGCCCAGGAAGGCACCGACAAGCTTCACAAGCAAGCCTCTATTGAATAAAGATGATTTCTAGGGATGCTGGAGTGCTTCCTGAATGAAGGAGGCCATTGCATTTCAAAGTGAATAGTCCACACTTGACTCTTGGGCAAGGTGCATAGATGACCCAAGAACATAAATATAGGTAAAAGTGTTGTTTTGGCAAACTGAACATTTACAGGGGCCTGATATTGATATTGGCCGCGTTTCCCAGTTAAGAGCGATCTTAAGACTTAAGAGCACAGTTAAGAACATCTTTGGTAAGAAGGGTTGCTAAGATACGAGTGTTTTGCCAGTGTTTTGCGTTCTCTTAGGGTCGCTCTTAAGATCGCTCTTTTAAGCCCAAAAGTTTTTGTTAGCCGCTGTTAGCGGCCAGTCGCTTACGGCCTCATCCCTCTCCTCGCATCACTGCGCCGCTGTTAGCCGTTAGCCGATGTTAGCCGTTAGCCGCTGTTAGCCGCTGTTAGCCATTGTTAGCCGCTAACAGCGGCCAGTCGCTAACAGCCTCATCCCTCTCCTCGCCTCACTGCGCCGCTGTTAGACGTTAGCCGCTGTTAGCCGCTGTTAGCGCTGGCCTGTGATTGTATTACCTTTCTCCTTCAGCAGCTCTCTCCACCTGGGAAAGGCAACCCCAATGCTGAGCCTTGTTTTTTTAATTCGCCGGTCACGCTGCCTTTTTGATTTCCTTTTGCACTTTCTTGGCGACGAGGATTCCGTCTCCCGTGATGCTGCATAATACATGATCCTGCATTATGCTCCAAGAGTGGGACTTTGTTATGCGGCAGTAGTGCCGCTGGCCACTAACAGCTGTTTCAATTTACATCCGCCCCAACAGTCCTACGTTGTAAACACAGCCAGCATGGTGAGGAGGGGGTTTGTCAACTTGCGTCGCGTGTGTCTGTGTAGCAGCCTGAATGAATACTCCATGTAGTATCGGATGACATGGTTTCATCAGTGTTATTATAGCTTTTTGGTATACAGCGGCTACAGTTGTTGCAATACGCGTTTGAAACAGTGAGGCGCTAGAGTGTGCCATCTGTTTGAATGCAATATATGATTTCAACGTTAGATGGGAGAAATTACTACGCACTGCGGCTTTAAGAAGCTCTTAGCGCTCTGGATAAAAAACGGGAGTATAGACTTATACTGGACGTTGTGTTACATTGTATTTTCTAACTTTATATTCATTGGCAATGCAATTTCTGAGCATTCAAAGCATCAAATTGATTTAATATTGGCATATAATAAGTTCTGAAATATATTTCCATCCTCATACTTCACTTTTCAATAATAATAATAATCCATTTTGCATTGAGAATAGTTTATATAAGACATAGTTTATATAAGAATACAGATATAAGCCAGCCCAGCACACACATAGGGCTACATTGGGCCTACTGCTCTACTATTAGACACAAAGGATGTCTTTAGTCCACCAGCTTTTGTGGTTGGGTCACCTGGCATGCTTAGCTGAGTTCATCAGATGAACGTTGTATGCTGTAAAGCCCTCTGAGGAAAACTGTGATTTGTGATATTGGGCTTTATAAATAAAATTGAATTGAATTGAATATAACACAAGCTTTAAAATGTATGAATAACATTATTGAATATTACATGTTACAATGTAGGAACGGGTGACGCCACCTTAGTACAGCCCGTAACTGTTCGATAATTTATTGGTTCGGCTGATTGATCTGCACCAAGAGGATGTTATACAAGCTATTGTTACTGGTGTAACTTGGCTACAATAGTAGCCAATGGCTTTGCAGCCTCAAGCAGTCTAACAGGGACATACATCAGCGAGCAGAGCTGAGAAGGGGAGGGTTGTGTTAAATGCTCAGTGGGTACAGCTTCAAAGAAAGTAGCTCTCTTCTTCTAAGTGACTATATTTCACTGTATTGTTCGTTTTTTGGCTGGCCCACAAGAGAGGAGCAAAGTCTGTGACTGAATGAAGGCTGCCACTTCCTATTTCAACCTTAAAGTCCCCTAGCGTTTCATACACAGTCCAGTTATACCCTCAGTTTGGCTTAGACTTGTTATAACATTTCTTACATCCACAGCATGGCAGATGCTAAAGCTGTAACGTCACTGGAATGTCAGCACTTCCACCTCCCCACATTCCTTTCTCCTGACTCCAGGCTCTGGATGTGACAAAAAGATGCAACACATCCTGGTCCTCGCATTCCATTTCTCAAGATGAGTGTGCAAGATATTTCTGAGTTACTCCCACTGTTTTTTGTTTTATTTGGGTCTTTGTGATGGTCATTTCAGGCCTCTCCCTTGTCCACCCCCTTTAAAACATTCCTTGAAGAGATCAACCCCTGTGACTGTGGTCAACGACAGTCACCTCTCGGGGTTGAGTTATCAAAGAGATCCCCTCGGCATATCACACAGTTTACAAGGCAACAACCAAAGCCTGGGAGCTTCCAGAAGAGGAGGCAGCCATCACCCAAACCACCAGCCACACTCTGTATGGATCATCTATCTGTGGTTAGCCAGGGCTGAAAGCCACATCTCCACCACTTAAGTGCTCCCAAATGACAGTGGATTTTAAACAGTTTCACCAGACCATGGAAGAATTACTAATGATGTCTCACTACAGTGCGGACAGCACCTTCCTGTGTTCTGCTGGATTCCTGTTGAATTTTAAATTTAATAATTATTCTGCCAAAGGAGTATTTTGAGAACTCATGATCATCTTTAGCCTCTTTTCCACCACAGGAACTTTTGTCAATTACTCGGAATCTTGAAAAACCTCTGCGTGTTTCCACCAAAATTACCTGGGTAAAAAACTTTCCCTCACCTGCAAGTAGTAGTTGGGTAGGACTTTTTAGATTACCCGGAATTCTTGAGGGGCGGGGCTGTTTGCCAAAGAACGCTGATCAGTGGAGCACACACGCAGCGTTCCGCACTTCCTGGTACGGGCAGCTGCTGAAAACTTTTTTTTCATCTCTACAGGCTTCACTTCATTTGTGTTTTGATTAAGGCTGGGTACCGACACCCGGTAATAAATTAGCCCCGGGGCTAAATTATCAGAGACCGTAGTGTTGATAAGCGCTGACGGTATTGGTTCTTTTGTGCCGGCGGTGAATTCCTCCACACACACACTTCAGAGCACATTGAGCTGGATGTGTGTGAAATTCCAAGTCAATCAGATTAGCGATGTGAGGGGTGTGTCCTTTCCAAAATCACAGGTGGCAATTACAGCGTCACTATGTGGCAAACTGGGGTCATATTTCTTGGGAAACATTTCCAGTTATTGAACCTAGCTTCATGTTTCCGGCTCATTCCAGCTCACAGCAATTTGAGCTGTGGCAGAAAACAAATAATAATAGTAACAAACTGGCACATACCCTTCAGGGTTTGAACCCTAATGATGGCTGTCCCTGTGGTCACATTCACATTAGTGCACCTAAAGTGGGATTTATACTTCTGCATCAATTCTATGCCATAACCTGCACCGTAGCCTTACGTGTGCCTCCCCAGAAATGTAACTACATGTTGTGGCGACACAGATCTCTTGTCTATTTTTGTAAGCTGAAACCATTTCCCTCAGTGTTAACAACGCTTTGATTTACTTTTATTTCACAGATAAGAATCAATAAATTGTGAAGACAATAAAGACCCCAAACAGAAGCATTCCAAGTTCTGTGTGTGATTTATCTTGGCTTCGTATGAGTAGGAAATCTCCACTAGTACAGGCCAAAATGAAAAATGCCATAGGCTTCTGCTAATATCATATGCATGTTGTATTTGTGGGGAAACTGTGTCCAGCAAAAAGAAGCCAAAGTGTTTTGTCTGTGAATCCTGCGAGTTATAACGAGGCTGATTTGTGTAGTTGTGTTTGACATTGTCCCTATTAAGCCATGTTTAATGTGTGTTTTGGGTGTGTTTTGAATCGACTAAACTCAACTAAACACCTTACAGAATCTCTACCACCGACTAGTGTTTTGGAGGTGTAAACTGCAGAGTTACATAGACACACCATTGCACAAGTCTAAATGCTCTCAACGGGGTATGCTATATTGTAGGCTCCTCATAGAGCTGACACACAGGTATAAATCCACCTTAATGAACAAGGTGTGTGTTCTTCCAAGTACTGAACTCATTATTAACATGTAATGATATCTGTGTGACAACTTTATTTCAACTCTATGGAGGCCATCTACCTGCCCCAAATAGCATGATCTCAAAATGCCCTTTCTATCCTTTCAGGTTGTGTGTTTGACTCTTCCCTGGCATTAGAATAGACTGGAAATAAGGCAGAGAGGCCTGGGGAGAAGCAGCGGGTAGCATGCAGCAGATCCTGCAACAGCAACCACAGCTCTGATCATCCTGCCCTCTTCTTTCCTTTGTTCCTCATACATAAAGTAGTCTGTCCTTACATCCCTACAGGGGGCATTCTGCACTCCCATCCCCTATGCATTATCTCCCAGGTCAAAAGGCCACGGACCTTGGGTTTTCCCCCACTGTTGTTTAAAAAAAGCTGAAAGGAAAGACGCAATTCACACAGTGGCCTTTCTCAACTAGCCTCAATATTTCTGGATACTGAATTGTTTAAGTAAGATTTTGCAAAACAAACATGTCCCACTATCTGCGGTGTACTTATGGAAGTTGAGAGGCTCATGGAAAATTTGTGCTGGGTATAAAATAAAGGGACGAGTCTTGATCTGTTTCTGATTGTCTCTTAATCCTCTGAGTTTCTCTTGTCTTGCAAAGCATCCTCCTATTGTTCTCAGCAAGGCTCTGCTCCATGATGCCTGGTGGGCAGAGGGTGGAAAGTTGCTTTAAAGTCCATTCTATTTTTATTGTCCCCAAAGGGGAGAAAAACAAAAACAAGTCATAAAACCCTTAAAGCCTCCTATTAGGACATTAAGCAGAGGAACACCAGGGTGACATAAGAAGGCCCGGTGCTGGATAGCATCAGAGAGAGAGAGACAGCAGCACACAATAACAGCAGCAACTAGAAACTCTCAAGATCTCTTCATCAGCACTAACTGACCAATTGAGACCCACACTGACTGTAACAGTGCCATGATGACATGGGAAAATCTATATAAATTGCCCTTTTGATGGTTTTTTTTTTCTTACTGTCAACGAATCCCATAAAAGGGCAAAACCAATTATGCATGAGTTTGTCTCTCAATCAAACCTGTAGCTGAGGTCATAAATCAGATCCAATATTGTTTGTAGATACCAGATAACCCTTTGAACTCTGCAATAGACATGGCCCACCAGTGTCTAATGCTTATTGTGATGTCAGTTCTCTAGAGTATCTTCAGATGCTTCATATCCCTAAGATCTGATCTGTACAACCTGAGCTAAAATATTATGCGAGTCTACACGCAATAATATTTAGAAAAGTATTGAAAATGTGTCAATGAATACAAAAATTGTGACTTTTTTTCAGATTCTACAAAATAAAAACACAAAAAAGATCCAAAACATTTTGAAATGAGGAAACAAAAAGAAAACATTTCTTAAACACTCTGAACAATGTACATTTGTTTTTGTTTTCTCCTGGCATCACACACAATTTAGCACAATAACGTCATTGCATCAGCTGCAAAAAGAGTAAATGTTCGAGACATTATGGTTTTTATTTTAGGTCAACAGGATTATGCAAATAATTTTGGATGTTTTGGGGAAATTCCAGTGAAAATTATGATGTAATTCCGGTAAAATACTATGTATTCACTGCCATAAGGTAAGGTGAAATAAGATAATGACTTGATGATGGGGAAGACAGAGGTCTTTGCTTTCTGCTGCAAAAAGAATGAAGGTCTGCTTTTATTAATGTTACAAAAGTCTAAATGCTGTTTCAAAACATTATTTTCACTACCAGGGCTAAATCCTGATGTGATTTATTACTATTTCTTCATTTAGTTGGTGTCAGATGGAGTGAAATTTACATATACTGAATCTAAAATCATTCGAATCACCAAGTGTACTCACTAAACTTAGATGATCCTTTTTTATCAATGCACTCAAGATAAGGTGATTAGATTAAAAAAGTGCATGGACTTTCTTGAAAGGATCCATCACCCCACCCACCCATACACACGCACAGACACACACACACACACACACACACACACTGTCCTCAAGCAGCAGTGCCCATGCCTGAGAGAGAGGTCACAGGAAAGTCAAAGCTTTGATATGAAAGAGGACGCAGGAGGCCTGAGGATGCTCTTACCGAGTTCACTGGTGTTGTCGCCACTCTGAGAGACGTGTCCCCCGCTGGACGGTCCTGGGGTGCCCACAGAGGGCGTGGAGTGGGCGTCATCCATGTCTCTCCAGGACGCTGGGTTCTAAGAGGTCAGGGAGAGGACCGCACACCAGGGGACAGGAGATAAGGAAACAGAGGAGATGAAGAAAAAAAGATGAGGAAGGTCCAGCAGGTCCGGTATGAGGTCCATTATGCAGTTTCCCAAAGACACAAAGGACAGCTGTGTGGCATGATTAGCATTGTAGACAACAACAAAGTTATCAAAAAATGTGAGACATTACCATTCTGTCCAAGAGGGAGGTTGAAATTAAGTTACACTAAGAGTTTATAAGATAGTTTAGTAACCCTGTAGCATGGGGACACTCCTGTGTCCTGGCTCTTTCTGTGACCCGTGTTGGGGGGAAAGCCTGTATTTATTGCTCTGACTGGCTGGCCACTCAAGCAGCCATAAGCCCAAACCAAACAGCAGATCTCCCTCTTCAGCCTCTCTGTGTCAGCTGTTTGCCGGATGGTGATCAGATGAGGAGCTCGGCAGATGACAACAAGAAGCAGAGGGACAATGGCACAGTGTGAATGAGGCCTTTCAATGATGGCCCATCTTTTCTTATCCAGCCACCCAGTAATTACAACTCCTAAGTACATACAGCTACTCAAAGAGGCGCCATGTGTCTCCATGTTTATCAATTTAATGAAGGTCTTGTCTCCCAACAAAGTGTCTGTGAAAACCCAATTAACAGGAAGGGAGGGTAGTGCACAGCCAGGAGACTCTACATTTACCATCTACAGTAGCTTCTTTCCTCTTACATTACTCACTGATAAATTCCTGCACCGAATGACCGGCAGCAAATATAATGGCATGACAAACATTGTTGTATATTGCTGATGTTTGTTCAGCAAAATTAGGTCAAACTATTACAACATATTATTGTTATTATTAAACCATTATTAATCTGCCAGCTGTGCTATTGTAACAAAGAAGCCAATTTTCTACAGACTCATGACTCGCTGCAAGGTTTGAGTTCAAGTTAGAATGTATAGCAAGGAGGAACTGAAACACATACATAAATACTTGAATATATGGCATTCAACTAGATGATTTCCAGTGAAACTAGAGCAGTTCAACTTGATGAGGATTTAGGACAACTGACAATTGAAATTGTCTACAATTTGCACAATGACTAATTGCACATGGCCAGCTGCTCAAAACTGATGAGCTGATTCTCAGTGAAATGATCATAAACATTCTTTCATTGCTTAATCCATCTATTTATCAAAATCTGCCAGACGTATATGTACATTCCTTATCTATGACATGGAACAAACTAGCAAATTACCTGCCAGGTGACAGTAATAAACTACGAGTTAAAATCAATCGCTTTTTTGTATGTTTGTTTGTTTGTTTGTTTTGTTTTTTTGTCACTAGATATTATAGTTGAATTTACATTGTGACATCGGGTGACCAAAATTCATTCTCAAGATGGCTATGCAAATGTTATATTGATATAGAATACCTATGAAGGGATGACATTGATATTTTGTTGGTTTTAATTAGCATTTTTTAAATTAGGCTACCAAAATCCAATGTCTTTCAAATGTCTCATGCAGAGACGTCACCTTGATGTAGAATAACGACATCTAGCCATAAGGTTGGAGAACATCAACCAGTGCCTACTAATTGTTGTGCACTGTCTGTAGACCAAAACAAATTGTGTCATGAGCCACTCCTCCCTCTATCTCTGCTCTCCATCCCTCAAACTCGCATCGTCTAGCAGTTAGCGATGTCTCGGTCTCTGCTGTGTTTAGTTATTCCACTGCCTACTTCAATGACGATGGTACTTATAATAAATTTAATACATTTGCTGAGATGGAGGCGAGGCTCAGAGACTAGAAGAGCTGGTAGAAGCCCTCCATAGCTGTAAGTTACTCCAGTAGCCGGTGGCAGCCAACTCGGCTAGAGACATCGCCGGATCCCGGCTACCAGCTCTTCTAGTCACTGAGCCTTGCCTCAATCTCAGCAAATACATTACAAAAATGTAGCCAGGCGTGCAGCCCGCGAGGCATCTCACACAGACATCATCTCAGCTGCAGCCGATAAAGGTAGGCTTATTAATTACTTAATTACATTTACACTGCTAAAACGTGCATATTGATGTCACATTGACAAGCTAACCAATTGCCATGTTGTGTAAGTGTATGTGCACGCTGGAAGTTGCCCCATATCCCTCAACTTTATGTGACTGAGTGTTCATGAGTATAGCTAGGGGATACCTGGGTCAATTGTTAAGCGGGGTCAGTTGTTATGCCAACAGAGACGCACAGGGATGAGCTCGCTCGACAGAAACATCAGAACAGCCAGCTACACTATAATGAAAGGGAAGCCTCAACCAATCTCAAATGGACATCAACACAGCTGCAGCTGAGTTACACTGTGCACCACGTTAATACTGTATATGCATCCACCTTGCCACAAGAACCCATAAATTTGCCACAAGAACCCATAATTTCCGGTCATATAGATTTTCCGCCATTTTTAATTTTTTTGAAAAACACGAAACGATCTGCACGAAACATAATCAAGGGACCAATATCTAAAGTTCCCTTTTTTGCCTAAATTTGACAGGACAGTGAAGCATGACAGGAAGGATGGGAGAGAGAGAGAAGGAAGACATGTAGCAAAGAATGAAGGCTGGATTCCAACCCCACTGCTGCAACAATGGGTAGCCACACCTTTCCCATGTGAACTACCAGTGCACCCCACTTTTAAGTCAATACAACATATTAAGACTTTAACTATCTCCCTTTCAACGTGTTACCTCAGCTACTAATATACAGTTTTAGCCCACTAACTATCCCACTATTGGCAATGGTACTACTGTACTTTCAATAAAGCAATCGCACTATCCAATTCACAAAAACTCTGTCTGAATACATTGCTCTTCTTAATGGGTTCAGTTGACTATTTAATCTGCAATTTCCTATGACCTTTATCCCAAACACACACTATGTGAAACTGTACGTGGGCAACTGTGCACTCAATGGGTATGGACTAGTATGCTATTACAGAAACTTTTTCATCCCTTAAGAATAACAGAGTAAAGAAAACTGTTTTTGGAAGGTTTGTTTGTGATGAAATGGTTGAAATGCACCAACTAGGAAAGTGCACTCGGTAGAATACAGATCTTTACCAGGCAGACACGCAGCCTCCCGAGCTGATTGCAGCCACTCAAACAATTCTTGTAATTCTAGCAGATGAGCCACAGCAAAAGCGAAGAAAAACACACACCTCGTCAATGTTGAGCACTGCACAGGCACTAAACCAGGCACTGGATGTGATATAAGTAATTATGAGGATGAATGTATTTTTAACAAATAATGCAGCCATACATCTTTGATCCATGTATTCATAACTAGACTTCTAACAGTATTACCTTTATCTCTTTGTCTGCAGGCCACAGCACAAGAATTTAGGAAAAATTAACAATAATCCAGATTAAAATACACCAAAAACTCCATGGCCTATTTACTTACTGAAGGTAAAAGCACAAATATTAAGAAAAAATGACCAAATCAACAAAATCTGCAAATCTACAAAATTGAGCTGGCAAACGCTCTGCTTGTCAAGTGCCACCGGTGTGGTATGACGCTGTGCCACTGCTGGACTGCAACACAGCTGTGGCGGTGGAATTGTCTCTCCTGACTCCTTTACAGTCAATATGCTGGTTAAGGTAACAAAAAAGGCTGACTTACTTATATTGTGCTTAACTTTAGTGGATCATAACATATAAGGTATGAACTTTATCTACAGATGCTCCGGTTTAAAACAAGACCAAATGTTTCTATAGATCTCAGTTTTCGAGCCATGGCTAAGGCCAAAATGTGGCTGGCAACAGACAGCAAGTCCTGTTGTTTTTAGCCTGGAGAACATCAGGCTCATTTAAGAGAAGTGGGGAGCCAGCAGTCAGTGAAGGTATTATACAGTCAGTAAAACAGTTTTTCAACTATCATGAATAACCACAACCACAAGAGATGCTAGAGCATGAAGTCATACATGTGCACACAAATCATTAGGCTGATTGGTCCAGTAGTTTGTGAAATTAGCTGCAGACAGAGAGACAGACTGCAGACAGACTGATGCATGTACTCACACACAACCAAATGCATGATCCCCACAGGCAATGAATATCAATTTTCTAGTAGAAAATTACATTAAAGTAAAATTATTTTAAAAGGTGATTGAAATTGATGATGGCCAGATTTCCACATGCTTTGAGAAAATAAAATGTGAGGGCTCAATATACAAAACGTGGTGGAGTGGTTGGTATTGTCACCCCACAGCAAGAGGGTTTGTGGATTGAACACTGGGTGTGGGGTTTGAACCTTGGGATGGGGGAGCCCTTCTGTGTGGAGTCGGCATGTTCTCATCGTGTCAGCATGGGTTTTCTCCAGGCACTCCAGCTTCCTCCCACAGTTCAAAGACATGCAGGTTAGGTTAACTGATGGCTCTAAAATTGCCCACGTGTGAATGTGAGTGTGAATGGTTGTCTGTCTCTATGAGTAAGCCCTGTGATAGTCTGGCAACCTCTCCAGGGTGTACCTCACCTCTTGCCCAATGTCAGCTGAGATAGGCTCCAGGCCCCCCGCAACCCCTAACAGGATAAGCGGCTACAGAAAATGAATGAATTCAAAATGTATTTAGGATCTTTAGCAGGAAAGAAAAGCTCAGCAGTAAGGAGCTTCAGTCCAAACCATCAGTATGAGCCTTCACAGTGTCAGTTGAGTGAACAAAACACAACCAGGCCAAGTAAGCAAATGTAGAGTCAAATAATGTTTTACTCATAAGCATACCTGCACACTCATACACACGTGAATGCCGAACAGATTGTGGTACACTCAGTGGTTAACATGCATGTACATTACACCACTCTGCATGTATCTGTACCCAGAGGAGAGAAACACATCCATTATGCAGCAACTGTAGAAGGAAAGCATTACAGCAGGGAAGTGTCCTGTCAAATCAACTGGTGGCCTTACACACACACACACACGCACACACACACACTGTGTGAAGGAAGCATATTCTCAAGAGCAAAAATAATGTTCATAAAGTCACTTTTCACTGAAGCTGCAGGCAATAATTTGTGCCAGAATTTATATTTCAAAAGTTTCTAGTGGAAATATTAAAGAATGTAATTGTTGTGGGGTAAAAATAATAATGAAACAGCATTTCAGTCAGGGTTTCTCAGTCTTTTCTGGCAGCTGATCCCATCATATTCCATCAAGGCTGCAACTCCAAATTTCCCATGACCCCATGAGTTGCCACGCACATTTGCTTAAGGCTCATTCTGTATTACATTTTCAAGAGACTGGAGGGAGCCTTGAAATTAACGAAACAGAAATAATGATTTATTTTCAAAACATAACATAGCATCACCAAATTCTTGGCCCTATGCATAAGGAGTCCCCCGCCCTTCCTCTCTTGATCCATGTCTCTCTCATGCACCTTTTAAATTTTTTCACAGTCATTCTTTGTCTGTCCCTCTCCTTTATTTCTTTTCTTTTTTGGATCCTTGATTTCCCTGTCTCGGGAAAAGACATGACAGTGTTTGTGCTCCAGCAGAATACATAGTCACTCACTAAGGTTTAGCTGCATTTATAGACAAATCCTAATGCTGGGCAGAATAAACCATCCTGCACTTTTAAGGGGTGAGAGGGGGCTCAGAGAGCTTACTCTTTTTTTTATACCAAGTTCAGCCTTTTAACCGATTTATTCAGCCAATTTTTATTTAGTTATAGCACTATTTACTTAGAAAGCAAAGGCTTTTTTTGCAAACAAAACCAAACTTTTTATTCCAGGTTGTCCAAGAGCCCCTCTCACACTGGGCCCTGGGTCATCCCAAACACAGAACTTGTAGCTACACTTTGTGCTCTGAAGATCATCATCATCATCATCATCATCATGGCTGACTTCTTTCCTGTCTAACTGAAATTATCATTTACAGACAAAATATGATTTGAGCAACAAATCTCTGTCCATATTGTGATTCCTCTCCATGGAGCAAACCTCTGACCAACAGCAAACAACAGCAGCCCACCAAAAAGTCACCAAAGCCAGCCAACAACCTCAGTCCCATTAGAAGAGCTTCATAACGTTCAGTGAAAAGGCTACAGGAACTCTAAACATCCTGTCATGTTCACTCTGTGCATGACTGGATAAGAAAATATCTTGAAATGACAGGCAAAAGGAAAAGCTCCTGTTGAGAAACCCATCAGTCTCCAGTGATGCTCACATTGCAACATAAGTTAGAATAAGTTGTGAGAAATTCCACCAAACAAGGGTTTTTCTTTCCTCAGATTTTTCTTTTTTTATCATAATTGTTCCCAGAGGCCTGAAAATGTCAAAGTCACCACTACTTGATTTTATAACATTTGAAAAAGTAAGCAAAAAATTAGTATGATCAAAACATAATTCATCAGAATTATTCTACCCTTGGGTGGGCCCCAACCTGTGGTGACCTGGTCTACAGCATACAGTACAGCAGCTATTAGCTGCTTGTGTGGTAACTTTTTAAAGATCAAATGCAAAAAAAAGAATTCTTGTGATGATCTTGTCCAGCCTCGGCTATTCTTCATCTGACACATGGAGCTATGTATGAGAGCAGGCAGGCTAACTCACATGATCTGCAAGGTTGGTGGATGATCCGGAGAGGTCGTCAAAGTCTGACTTGCAGACGTCTCGCTCCTCTATGACCAGGTCGATGGGCATTTTGCCTTTGAGGCAGCTAATGTACCGGTGGCAGAAGTTATCACACAGCTCATGGACCTGTGGAATCCAGACTTGCAATTACATTCTCTGAGTTTTGACTGAGCACCAGAGAAACAAATTGTTGTGTTAAAATCAGTTAGGCTACATACAGCTCACCTTCTCTAATTCCAGCAGATGAAATCGTAGGACTTGAATCGCCTGAATCATCTAATAAATAAATAAATAAATAATAAACATTTCACTTTTCAAATCACCCTAAAAATGCATGATAATTGAACACATGATGATTTTAGAGACGCACAGGGTGCCATTGTGATAATTTTGACAGTGCGTATTTGATAATCACCAACATAATAGAAACATTATTTTAGTTTTATTACAAAAATATGAAAGAAGAAAGAAAGAAGTGCCCACCAAGTTATCCAGCTCTGGATTGGAAGAAAATAACGGTTTCTCTGCACGGATCTAAAGAGAGAACGAAAATGAAACCAGTCCATTTTAAAATGTTAAAATGAAGAGGGGACTCATTGGACTAAATTATAATTAGGCTTTATTTAATTCGATCTCAAAAACTAAGAAGCTGGACATCAAACTACTGCAGAACGGCATTTGGCTGAGGGTTATTTTATTGAGTCTTTATCTAAAATGTCTCTTTGCAGTATATTCAACTGTGTGCTCTCCTACCTGCTTTGCAAATACGGCTATGTCTTCATTGAAGGAGTCGGAGGAGCAGACGTCTCCTCCCGCCACCCCGGGCTCTCTGGGCGTGCAAGTCGCCAGCTCGCACTTCTCGAACACCAGAGCCAGCAGTGGGAATAAGGGGTGGCTGCAACACAGGCAAACACAGGCTCGGATCATTCCACATTGTTAGGCCTGTACATTAACTATCAAATCTGCGCGGCTGGTAACATTTCGCTTCAGGCTCGTTTAACAAAAGAAGACAAATATTGATTTATTCCTTCCTAATTTAAGGGAACAAATGCAGCGCTGGAGTGAGATGATTTCATCTGTTTCCAAAGCAAACAACCTGCTCACACATTTTTATCAAGTCTCAGTGCTCTCTGAGGAAAGGCCTCTTTCCTCTTGTTTCAAGAAGCCAAACAAAATTATACGATTTTAAATTAATCGAAAGACTGTAATGAGTTAATCTCATGAGCGGGACATTATTATTAGGTCAAATACAACAACATGTCTGCTTAAATAAATATTATGAACCTTAGTGCAAATTAAATAATAACCAAATAAATTTAATGAATACATATTTATAACTCCTCACAATAAAAATCTACACGTTATTATTATTATTAGTAGCAGTATCATCTCCACACCCGTAGATTTGGTCCTTGTCTCTCTTTAGTGCGTCGTTGACGGCGCTGCCCATGCTGCCGGGCATGATGTTGTGCGGCGCGTGGGCTCCGTAGTGCTGGGTCGGGTGCGGGGGCGGCCCGTGGTTCAGGTGGTGGACCTGGGGCAGGGGCCGGGGGGCGTGCGGGTCTCCGTACATGGAGGTGGGGACGCCGACTCCGTCCATCGCGCCTCCGTAATGAGCCAGCTCATCGTACTGAGGTGAAAGTTGAAGATGACATTAGGGCATGCGACGACATGACAGGTGGAGGAGGGGGGTAATTAGAGGAAAACCTGGGACACTTGTATTCTCCTAATGTGTTGTTTTCAGAAGGACTACAGAGGCCTTACACTTGGTATCTTGTGAAGACTGAGGCATTTCTCCAGCCTGTGATTGGAGTTGTATAATCACTCGCTTAATTAGCTTCTCTTTTTTTTGGGGGGGGGGGGGGGGGGGGGGGGGGGGATTCACATCGTATCTTGTATGTATGTAAGCATGTATATAAAAACAACTTTGTGCAATCCATTTTAATAACCAAAATTCAACAATAATCGGTCAAATTAGATTTACCCTTTGCGCCATCTCCGTGCGCAATTTCCAGATGTGTAAAGAAAAGTTTGATGTTGATGAGTAGGTGTAAATCGACGACTTTGAAATCCAAGAGGGAATTATAATCCTGTCCTGCTGTATGGCATGGAGCAAATCAATTAAGACTGAAATCAAAGCGAAGTGATCAGACACAGCATCTGTCCTCACGTTACCACGAGTGCCGAAAGGCGCACTGGCAATTGGCAAACTGCTTTGCTGCGGTTCTTCAGCGGGAGGATTAGTGATAATCTGTCACTTGTGAGGGTTTGATGTTAGTTCCGAGGATCAGTCCTTTCACAAGAATGCGCTGACGGTCCGCGGCTCAGTCCTCAGCACTCACTCTGTCCTCATGTCCATGTCTCTGTGCGACACGCTCACTGTCCGCAGTTTATAGGCTACGCGCTCTGTGATGTGCAGGACACGCTGATGACGGAACATGGAGGAGCAGGGCGGGGGCAACCAGCCCGTGCGTACTGATGACAAGTTACAGTGTTCTTAAACGCTGCCTTCCGGTCATTACTTTCAAAATAATATATATATATATATATATATATATATATATATACATATATGTGTGTGTGTGTGTGTGTGTGTGTGTGTGTGTGTGTGTGTGTGTGTGTGTGTGAAAATAACAAAAAAACACTTGTTTTTGCTTCCAGTTTTTCATGCATTAAATTGTTATATTTGCCTCAAATTTTGGTCACAAATTTGTTAAAATTCATTAAAACTCTGGTGAGGACAATAAGCATGCAGATAAGCTTCCTTAAAACGTTTCTGATCATTTTTGCAGAAATTCATTGTAAAGCAACTGTTGCATCTGTAGGACTGGTCTCAGACTATCATGCAGGTAATGCTGCTGGATGTGAAGGTCCTGAGAAGGTGTGGTTACATGTTGCAGTTTTGAGGCTGGTTGGAGAAAGCTTATGGTCCTTAAATAAAGATCCAGTTCACTGGCAACAGCTCTGGTGGACATTCCTGCAGTCAGCATGTCAGTGGTATGCTCCCTCAAAACTTTGGACATCTGTGTCATGGTGTTATATAATCAACCTGCATATATTAGACTGTCCTTTTATCGTGACCATCCCAAGGCACACCTGTGTATTAATGATGGCTGTTTAATCAGCATCTTGATATGCCACACCTGTCAGGAAGAAGGATTATCTTTGAAAAGGAGAAGTGCTCATGGATCATGACACATTTGATACCAGAATTTGAGAGAAATATATCTACTGAGTGCATGAAAAAGTCTGAAAACTTCAATTTAAACCTGTGAAAAATGGGAGCAAAAACAAAAGTGCTGTATTTAAATTTGTGATCAGTATAGGTCAGGGGGGCAACCTGAGGCTCTGGAGCCACATGTGGCTTGTAAGCCCGTCTCCAGTGGCTTGCTTTGGCTTTGACAAAAAAAAAAAAAATCATATGTAAATAAATAATGGCTATTTTTTAATGTTCATTTATCATTGTTGTAAGTCCAAACAAATTATACTCTTATGCATCAATTAAAAAAATAAAAATTAAAAATTAAAAAAAAGTTTAAATATTTCATCAACTCATTGTGTTTTAAACGTCTACAGCCTGGCGACTTTTCCTCATATTCTTGCCAAACCTTAAGAGCAGTGGCTAGTCTTTTATCTTCCTAGCTAGGCTAGCTATGATTCCAAATCCAAAAAAGTAAAAGTCACTGGGGAGAAGAGAGAATTTAGTAACAAATGGACGGTCTTATTTGCTTTCACTGCCAACTCTGCAACTCATTTACAGAACAAAAACACCAAAGAGTAATTATACCTGATATTGAAAACTTTAAGTGGCTGCTGACCATTTTCTAATGCTTTTTTAGATTCTTAAAGTAGGCCTAGTTTTCCTGCCTTTCATGAACACATTGGTGTGATTTGATTTAGAGTCTACAGTGTGTATAAAAATCCATTTGCAAAATCATGAAACAATCTAGTTATCGCAGTTATTATCATGTCACTTCTGCAGTGTAAAATATTTGACTGCACATTTGCTGTAAATTACTGGCCACTAGTTGGTATCACTTTCACCGAAATTATGCTTGCATATTACTGTGATTTAGCAGTACGCTCCTACAGAATTGCTGTATTTCACTGTAATCACACAATTAAATGTGATATATGACAGTAATTTAGCAGCATGTTTCTATAAAATTACTATTTAACTGCAAAAATTTCACAATAAAATTCTGAAATTTGGTTAATATATCAAAGTAAAAGCGTGACAGTGATGCAATTTATTGTTAAATATTACAGTTACATATTGTAACTTCCTGGAAATAATTTGCAGCGTAGGTTTATCATTGTTGCATGAATATGAAGTGCTATCTTCTCTGATGAATTCAAACTTTAAATAATGTTATATATGATGTGACATGTGATCTGATTTATTCACTGTGATGGGTGAGGGTACCTGACTGACTAAAGTTCTTCATATTCTGGAAATGAACTGAAGGCATTGGCTGCTTGAAAGAAACGCCACCTTCCAAACACTAACACAATTGTGATGCACAATAACGATACTTTTGTTTTGGAGATAGCCTTACCCATGTGAATAAACAGGGACTGGAACCTGTAATGCCTCCAGCTTTTAGTCCAGTGTCACGGGATGAGGCAGTTGGTGATGTAGATGAACTGTAAGAATATCTGAATGTAATGACTAAATCCATAAACAGGCGTACAGCAACATTTGTTTGCATACAGTGGTGAAACTCCCCTTACCATCAACTAATAACAATATGATACATATATTCTATTCTCTTTCTGCTTTCAGGGAGGTCTCAAGTGCACACTGCCTTCTACATGCTAGTTTCAGAGCAATGCTGTTTTTGATCACTTTTAGTTCCCTTTTCTAACCTCTTCTTTTCTTTTATAGAAGCATATGGGTGAGTGTAGGAGTACCTTGAAATTTCATTTTTATTCAAACAGCAAAACAGGTCATTGTGATTATGTGTATGGACAATGTTGACCTGTGGTTTATGTGCTACCTCCCATATATTCACCCTTCAGTGATTTATCATGAAACGGCTTTACTCCGTGTTTTTTTTTTTTTTTTTTTTTTACAGTTTTAATCACCAGGGGTCTCATTTATAAAGCTTGCTTATGCACAAAACAGGGCTTGAAAGTGGTGTACGCCACTTACCACGCAAAAGTTGTGATTTATAAAAATAAACTTGGCGGGAGAATGTGCGCACCTGAAAGCAAACTGCGTGCGCACGGTTTGGAAGACACTCGGAAGTGGCGACGCAGACGGCGAGGTGGAGAAGTGGAGTCAGATTTTTATTGGTGTCTCACACAAATTTAATGCCATGCTATATCCACCTTAGATCCACGTTATCATTGAAATGAAATCAAGAAATTCTTATTTTGCGCTTGGAGTGAGTGATAATTGTTTCATAAAAACGTTGTAAAATCCAACTCAAATCCTGAATTGAAATTCTTTCTGCCTCTAACGTCTCATTGTCCACTCTGGGGGCGCAGGAGGGGGAGAGGACGGCGCGACTGCATGGAATATATTTATTTATTTAGCTAAATATTTCCAGTGCATTTATCATGTCTCGAAACACAGCCATTAAGCACAACCGTTACACTCATTTCATCAGCCCTACTTAGACATGTGCTGTTCATGTCAAAACCGGCATGAAGAAACGTGTTCGCCTATTACACTTTCATCTTTGAATTGTATTTCAAATTACACGTTGTATTTTGGGACAGGGATACCACTGGTTCATGCTGTAATTCAGGCCGGGAGTCTGATCAGACTAATTGCCATAAACATATAAATACTGCGGTGACCCTCGTGCGTAATTGCGCAAGATGGCACTGGCACATACTCCTTTTTGCCTCCACCTTTAATAAATGTGATTCTTTATGTCGCACATCAATGTCAAACATCCTCAAATTTAAAAGCAACACATTAACTACATGTTGGTAAAGGAGTAGAAATATTTGGTATACCTTTAGATCAGACCACTTTTTTTTGTTCTGTCACTGTCCGTGCAGTCCGACACAGCTGACAGCATCAGCAGCGTTGATGTGTTGCCACTTTTTTTGCTTTCTTTTATTAGTGACCCCGCTGCTGTGGCCACCACATAAAATCTTTCTTCAGTCCCCCACTCCCGTTAAAGGGTCTCTAGCTCAGTCTCGGAGAGTCTCACCCGTCGCCATATGGAGCTACATTAAAACTGAAAATTCATGTGTTGATCTTGAATTTTGAAAAATACAACAACGTATTCAAAATAAAAATAAGTGTATGAAATGTTTGTTTCAGGTTAAATTTAATTTTGATTCACTTGGTAATTCTTTTGAATAAATAATTTATTTTCACTTTTCACTTCCATATATATTCTAACATTTGAGGACTTATTTTTTTCAGTTGCATGTTTTATCTTTTCAGATTCAGATCTTATTTTTTACAGTTTCAAATCTTATTTTTTCACTTTCAAATCTTTTTTTTTTTTCAGTTTCAAATCTGTTTTTTGAGTTTCAGACTTTTGACCCTGATGGCGTGGGGGGCGTGGCATCAACTGAGAGGGCAGTGGAATCATGAGTGACAGTGCCTTCAGGGAACGTAGGAACTAAAAAAATACTTATACACACCATATTCATGTGACTGGCAGTGTAAAAATTGATGCCAGTGACAAACTTCCATTTAGAAATCTGTTTTAGACAGTACTGAGCACCAATTGCGGTATAAGAGCGAAATATTATGCCAGATTTTGAAGTTCAGCAGCCACATTTGAAGTGCTGATATGTCTGATTTCCACATAGCACTGTGAACGCAGCGTAGTGTCCACATTGCTTGCAATGTTGGCGTCGGGTCAATCTGCTGGAGCCTGTACATCCTTGCCTGGTTCCAGACCATAGACCCCGCCCACTCAACTGAGTAGGCTTGTCTCACTGGTCTGGTATACTTCATTGAATTTGCGATTTATCCCGTCCAAACGATGGACGGACCAATGAACGCCAGGGGTCTAGCGATTAGCCAATCAGCGCCACGCTGATAGCAAGCTGTACACCGGTGGGTAGCTGGTGAGGATAGCAACAATGGCGACCGCTGCAGATCCTACAGACCACATTAACGATGCTATCGAGGTATTTCGCCACTACTCGCGTTAATGGAGGACCAAATTAAGGAAGCTGCTAAACTGGATTTAACGGAAATGGAGACATTTTAAACGGGCAATGCTCGCTTGTTTTCGGCACCCCGAGGCATGGATACTAATGACGTCAGATTCTGGGTGTGTCGTTGATCTCTACTGATTGGTTAGGGAAAAAATCAAATTCCCTCCCCCTTGTAAATCGCCTTCAATGGAGGCAATGTCAGACTGAAGGTTCTGCGAACTTCAGTCTGACACTCAGGCTATATACATCCAGCACACAGGTGAGAAATTTTAACTAAGTTTTGGGAAATCATAACAAATATTAAGGGGTCGTTTTTGTGTAACATCATTTCCACAGCTCCATTGTGACAGCCCTGTTGATGCTTCCACATCCAGACGTGTACCTTGGATGAAACCTTTGAGCTTGGGGAAAAGGAAACAATCCTAAAACACCTCCCTACTCACCTGGTGCCACAAAAATCGCCTGGAGCCAAGTCAGGTGAGTAGGGAGGTGTTTTAGAATTGTCTGAAACTCAAAACCAGATTTGAAACTGTAAAAAATAAGATCTGAATCTGAAAAGATAAAACATGCAACTGAAAAAATAAGACCTCAAAGGTTAAAATATATATGGAAGTGAATGAAAATAAATTATTTATTCAAAAGAATTACCAAAGTGAATCAAAATTATATATAACCTGAAAAACTGTTTCATAGACTTATTTTTATTTAATAGGCCTACATTGTTGTATTTTTCAAAATTCAAGATCAACACATGAATTTTCAGTTTTAAATTTTATTTTTTCAAGTACAAAACTTTTGACCCTAATGTAGCTCCATATCGCCGTGGCTCACACAAGGAGAGAACATTCGCATGCCGGTTCATTTATATGCCGATTGCATTCATGAGATGATTGGCATGACCATTTATGGTTGAACTAGGGTGTGTAGAGGGTGGAATATCCAAGGGTGCGTCCCAAGTCTCTTATTTTTATAGTGCTACTGCTAGCTCCTCGCTTGAACCGGAAGTCGTTCGAGGTCAGGTCTTTTTCAGCTTGAGGTCATGATGTCTAAATACCCCCTACATCTGGCTCATTTGAACGAGATGGCGGAGAAACAGCGCAAGTGTGCCTGTCACATGCATTCTTTGCAATGAAACGCTGTAATTCACATGCCTACATGACTACAAAGAGTAACGTTAATGATATTTCCTGCAAGACTGTCATGTTGTAATAAAGTTTATTTCATTCACAACCCGTTACGTTGTTCAGCAGACTGTCGGTGATGTGTGGCTAAAATGTGCAGCTGCTCATGTCCAGAACCACACATGTTGATATAACACCAGGCGCACACACACACACACACACACACACACACACACACACACACACACACACACACATATTTGCCCATCATTAATTGTCCTGCATGTCATGTTAGTGGAATAATGTTTAATAGCTTGTAGGTAATATTTATTAGCCTATTAATATTAATAGCTATTAATATTAATATTAATATCAATTAATATTATTACTTTCATTAATGTTGTTGTAAACTACTGTCATTACCGTCTGTCCTGCATCTGTCTCTCTCTCTCTTTCTGTCTCATTGTGTCATACGGATTACTGTTAATTTATTATGTTGGTTTGTTCTGTGCGACATCTATTGCACGTCTGTCCGTCCTGGAAGAGGGATCCCTCCTCAGTTGCTCTTCCTGAGGTTTCTACCGTTTTCCCCCGTTAAAGGGTTTTTTGGGGAGTTTTTCCTTATCTGCTGTGAGGGTCCAAAGGACAGAGGGATGTCGTATGCTGTAAAGCCCTGTGAGGCAAATTGTGATTTGTGATACTGGGCTTTATAAATAAAATTGAATTGATTGAGGTAGACTGACAGGTCTGATGTCTTATTCACTTAGCAGCTGACTTGTTGAATGATGGCGAGTGGATTTAATAATAGTTATAATGATGATGATAATAATAATGATAATGATGCTCATCACAGTGACAGTGGAATAGCAGGGCTACAGACCGTTCTTTAATTGCCACAAACTTCAGCAAATGAGTCAATAACAATGGTGACAATGGTGGGGTTATGGCTTTGATCAGCGAATATAATGAGACTTGGGATGAATCCATAGTAACGCCAGGCTGGCTGCTTTATGGAGCAGATCCAGTGGTGCCGCCGTCATCAGGAATGAACGTCGCTTCATGTGGTGCTTCAGAGTAAGGCCATCTCATGTCTCTTAAACTGACAATGCTCGCTCATCGCTCCTAGTGCTAGCTCCTCACATTTTTTCCTGGGTGGGAGGGGCTAAACAGCTAGCAAAGTCAGCTAGCAGTAGCACTAGCAGTAATTTAAGAGGCTTGAGACAGACCCCAAGAGTACCCAGCTGCAGACAAGATGGCGGACAAGGGTGCCGCCATACAAGGCTATTCAAGAGAAGGCTGAGACATGGGGTCAAACATGGGGGGATTGCACATGCGCAGTGTAACTTGAGCTGCGATGCTGGAGGGTTGCAGCAGGGGCGCTAGATAGATTTTACTGCGCATGTGCAGTCCCCCCATGTTTGACCCCGTAGCCATTTCTCAATATGCTTTCTTGTGGACTTGTGACACGTCATCAGTCACAGCCCAAGTACTATTCCAATTCAAAGTTCACATCTAGCCAAGTTCAGTCCAAATTCCCGGATGTGTTCTCGCCACACCCATTTCACCGGGGATGCATCGGAGCAGACTTGTGTGGACTTCAGACAGCCAGCTATCCCAGCATGCATTTCGCAACAATCATCGGAAAATGACAAGTGAGGGAAAGGCGCACAATTGTAAGCCATAATTACCGATATGTTACTGTTGTTTTGTCACAGAACGTAGTGTTTTCATGCGTAGTTTAAACGTCTGACCCGTGATCGATGTTTTAAATAGAGCCCAGTTGAATGTGACTGAGGTCCGCTAGATGACAGCGGTGTCAGTGCTCATAGATAATACACGTGTGTATGAGAGCCCCAGAGAGCAGCCTCTCTCAGGTAGTCCTTTTGAAATTCGTGGCTGATATCTCTGCAGTGGTTAAATATGAAATGAAATTTGATCGAGGGATGTCTAATGGGCAACATTCAGTCCCAGACAAGATATATTCTTATATTATTAAATGTTGTAACATATTATTGTTCTTTGCATTCTTTTGCTTATTTAGGCCTTTGTGTTTTTACCATTCAATAATGATTTTAAGAATTTGTTGCAATTTATTTGTTGTATTTAAAGATTAATTGTCTTTATTGTAGTATTTATTCAACAGCATTTTAAATATTGATTATCTGATATGAATTGTATACCTGATGTCTGAAGTGTGGCTGAATAAACTTTTCCTCTTCACATCTGACCTGTTTGATCCCATTTATATTGGTGAGGACAGACTAAATGAGAAACTGCTGTCAGTGTAATCCAGTACAGCTCAACAGCACCACAATCTACAACTCAACACTTCAGTAAAATGTCAGACTGAATACAATATTAAACTGCTGTTGTTTTTTCTAGGTGTACCAAGTAAACTGTCAAGTCTCCATAAAAATAGACAGAAAACATAATGATGACACAAATGTAGTGATGGACAGTAACTAAGTATATTACTCAAGTAGCTACTGTACTTAAGTACAAATTTGATGTACTTTGGGTATTTCCATTTACTTAGAGGAAAATACTGTACATTCTACTCAAGCAACATTTATTTGATAGCTATAGTTACTTTTCAGATAGTTTGTTTTATATGTAGTTGTTTCATATTTACAAGTTGCAGTGTGTTGTTATAGATCAGACTAGTGCACCAGTGAAAGGTGTTAAAATTAGTTCTACCATGACAACATTTAAATGCTGTTTACATGTAGCCTACGATGATCAATTAATACTCAATACATATTCATGTATATGATGATCACAACACTTGAAATTGGGTCACTCTGCATCATGAGTTCTTTGAACTTTAAATTTTCAGTAGGCCTACATTTTGCTGATGATACTTTTACTCAAGTCAGATTTGGTGTGCAGCACTTTTACTTGTGACTGAGTTTTTGTTCTTTGTTGTGATATTCCTGGGTACTTTGTCCACAACTGGACAAACATATCGAACAGACATACAAGCATCGCACGTCTCATCCTCATCCTCATTCTCCACTGTCTTTCTGGGATCTGCCTCCTCAGCTGGGCAGCCTCCTCCTCAGCCTGCAGGTACAGCAGTCCTGCTGCAATAATTGCGCCAAGATGCGTTCTCCGATCCGTTATTGATTTTTGATTTCCATCTCGCCAATGATCACGATCACAATAACCACCAACTCTCCACAAACTTTTCCCCCTGCACTTGACTTTTGATTATAATCAGAAGCCAGCTGCGGGGAAAAGGTTTTAAAAGACATTTTATGAAAATATTTTGGCTATTTATATGTTTTTGTATGTCAGTTATATATGTTGGAACGTTAAAACAAATACATATTAATTTCTTACAGTGTCTATGAAAGACGCAGGGCTGGGCTGTGTATATACTGTTTTATTCTAAATGCATGTATACAATACACTACAACAGCCAAGGTGAGCGGAGGTGGTGACATCATCAAGTTCGCTGCTGTTCCAAAAGCAGAAATGACTGTACTCCCGTCCTCCCGTTCTTGTCAAGTCCGAACTTGCCGAGTCCACAAGTCCAAACTGCCAAACTTGAGTACAGAGAAACGGCTCGTGTCTCAGCCTTCTCTTGAATAGCCTTGCTGCAATACATCCAATGCATACCGGAAGTCCATACCGGAAGTTAATCTTCTTTGTGTCTACAATAGAGGGATCCGTCCCAAGTCATTTAAATTACTGCTAGTGCTACTGCTAGCTGACTTTGCCAGCTGTTTAGCCCCTCCCACCTAGGAAAAAATGTGAGGAGCTAGCGCTAGGAGCGATGAGCGAGCATTGTCAGTTTAAGAAACATGAGATGGCCTTACTCTGAAGCGTCACGTGAAGCGACGTCCATTCCTGATGATGGCGGCACTGCTGGATCTGCTGCAAGTGAGCCAGCCTTTGGCGTACATCCCAAGTCCCATTATATTCGCTGATCAAAGCCGTATTAATAGGCTAATTAATATTACCTACAAGCTATTAAACATTATTCCACTCACATGACATGCAGGACAATTAATGATGGGCAAATGTGTTTGTGTGTGTGCTCGTGTGTGTGTGTGTGCGTCAGGTGTTATACAGGTGTTATACTTTATTTTATACAGTCTATGGTGTTATATCAACATGTGTGGTTCTGGACATGAGCAGCTGCACATTTAACAGCCACACATCACCGACAGTCTGCTGAACAACGCAACGGGTTGTGAATGAAATAAACTTTATTACAACATGACAGTCTTGCAGGAAATATCATTAACGTTACTCTTTTACTTTTTCCTTTACTCATGTAACGGGTACACTTGCGCTGTTTCTCCGCCATCTCGTTCAAATGAGCCTGATGTAGGGGGCGGGTATTTATACGTCACGGCGTTCAGCTGAAAAACTCTTCCGGATAGGAAGCTCTTGACCATCCTAGCTCAAGGCTGCTTAAAGCTTGCTGCTAGCTCCTAGTGCTAGCTCCTCGCTGCACAAATAAGAGACTTGGGACGGCCTAGAAGATGGCTGACCTCGAACGACTTCCAGTTCAAGCGAGGAGCTAGCAGTAGCACTATAAAAATAAGAGACTTGGGACGCACCCCTGGAAGTCCATACAAGACTAGTCAAGAGAAGGCTGGGACACGGGGTCAAACATGGGGGGACTGCACATGCGCAGTAAAATCTGGTCTGCACTTCCTCAAAGGGTCAGTAGATGGCGTGAGACCGAGGAATAAGGGGGATGTTTGTTTCATGGTCAATTTGTATTTTTGGTTACATTTGGGAATTTATGAATGATTTGAAAATGTTTGTTTTTGCAATAGAATTTAACTATTATGGCAAAACTGATAATCTGTGCTCTGGCTTAACAGCAAAATATATTGTAATAATATCTACTGTTACACTGACGGATGATTCTCAGAATCAAAACCAATGACAACAGCCCTAGTTCTTTACCAAAGGCATTAGTTAAGATTAGCTACTTTATTAAGGAAGAAAAACAAATTAAAATGATATTGAAAACAGAGCTTATTGACACATTTTGACATATTCCAGTATTCAAATATTCTCAGTTTCATTATTGTCTTGATGTCACACACCACAAAACACAGGAGCAACTGCAGGACAAAAATGATTTATTTTGCGTTTTCACACACAAACAGTCACTACACAAATAACAAATGAACTAAAAGTCTGAGGAAGAGCTTTGTGCTGGAAACTTCACACAGCAAAACAAGAGGTATTTGATCTGGTTCCATTTTGTTGGTTCTGGGATATGTGCATGCATGTCATTTTCACAGCTTATTATTGGACTGTCACTGGTGGCCTGCTTTGTGGGTGAGAATGACAGAAATGCAATTCCGACAACTTCAGGCAGCCGCCGTCCAAAAGTCCAAGCAGACCGCACCAAGCGCACTCCTTGATCGCCTGAGCGGATCCTGCGCTTTTTATCTAGCGCCCCTGCTGTCACCCTCCAGCAACGCAGCTCAAGTTACACTGCGCATGTGCAATCCCCCATGTTTGACCCCGTGTCCCAGCCTTCTCTTGAATAGTCTTTAGTCCACACCGGAAGTTTCATACATACCGGAAGTCCGTACCGGAAGTCGGTTTTTTGTATTTTTTTCCCCCAGAAGTCGGTTTTTAAGTCTGTCTTGTTTTAAAGCCTCTGGAAACCCAAATCCACAATAGCCTTCTAACTATGTAATTTAGGGTCTTATGTACATAATATTAAACATGTAAAACAATTAGAAATCAGTTTCCATCCGAATTCAAAATATCTGTCTTTTAAGTTTTTGTACATTCTTGAAATTGGGTTTGATTGGGCCGTGGTTATCTCTCAGATTTATTACGCAATAAATTCGAAACCAATCATAAATCATCTGTCAGTTGTCTCATCCCGCCCCCCAGTGGCAGCGCAACAAAACCTTTCTGCTCCAGCTAAATCTGCCTCTCTGAGTCTGAGCCAACTCGTCTCTTCATAGCCATTTGCGATTAGCCACCCAACTAATTTTATATAGCCTATATATCTGTCTGTCTATCTATCTGTCTATCTATCTGTCTGTCTGTCTGTCTGTCTATCTAACGTTAGCTAGCTATCTATCTAGCTAGCTATCGTTAGCGTTCTAGCTAGCTAACGTTATCTATCTTTCCATCTATCTATCTATCCATCGATCTATCTATTGATCGGCTTGTGAGTGGCCGGGCTTGCCCCCCGGGCCCGGTGCCGGTGTCGGCTCACGGGGAGGGGACGTAATGTGCACCCTTCCTCACCCCTACCCCCAACCTCAAGCAGTTAGCTTTGCTACGCATAAACATATCCCCAATCGCGAAGGTGATGCTGCGGGAAACAACACAATTTTAGCCGGAGGGGAACATTATTTGAGGCGGACAAGTACTTCTACACAACGCCAGAGAGACGGCTGGCCGGCACCGGTCTCTCCCACTTTGAGGGTCTGTGTGTGTGTCAGAGTAAAGACATATTTAATATATTAAGACTGGATGTGTTTGAATGAAAAAGGCTATTATCAGAAAAACGGAGCAGATTTATGTTTTCAATGAAAACGTATCTCAGTGAAGAAAGGCAAAGCGTCAGCCTCCCGCTGTCATTCATCTCAGCTAACACTGCATGTAAAAGTTATGCTAACTATTCTACGAAGTAACATTAATATGAATCACAAAACATTTTGAAACTTATTATTCAGTGACCACCTGAAAGGAATCATTTTCAGCTTCTGCTTCGTCCTCTGAATCATCAGAGGGCTCAAATATATACGGCATTTTGATGTCAATCAAAATGAGGGAGCTGTCAATCAGAACGTTATCTGCCACGCCCACTCTGTCCTGGCAAGTGGTCTAAACAGCAAAATGAGCTGTTTTTAAACCAGATTTTCTAATAGTTATGAATGGTTATTTTCACTCAGACTTTTGTGGATGATTAATGAGACACTCGACTTTGATACAAACTCGACTCGACAAACTTTGAAGCAACCAACAATTATAAATATATGTAATAAAATAAATAATATTATTAATAATAATAATAATAATACAATTATTTAAAAAATTATTTCAAATACAATCATGTTTTGTTTGGAATAACATTGACCTCAACAAGTTAAACATACAAAAATTGCAGAAATTCAGCAAACACATGAATTTTAGTTGGATTAATCTTTAACAAAGATTAAATAAGGTGAACACTTTCATTTATTGGGCTACAGTTGCAACATGCAGATTACTATCATGTCATTCAAAACAGCTGAAAACTATGGACGCAACAAATGTCATACTTACTCTTACATCAGTATGGTTGATTGTAACTATTTAACTATTAAATGAACGTAATAAGATTGTGATATTGTCAGATGTATTCTATTATATTTAAGGAACACATGTAAACACGATATTACACTATTGTACTGGCAACATAAAGAAGGAGACTTAGAGTTCTCTTTTTTGTGAACAAGTTTTTATTCCAGATATCCATATCAATCTCAAAAGTAGAGAAAAAAACAACGAAAAATAATGGAAAAACAGTAAAATAATTTATTTGTTTGGTCTATAAAATGTAAGAAAATGGTATAAAATGTCAACCACTGTTCCACAAATGTACATGATCTCAAACAGATACTTCTCATCAACATACCATGGAAATGAACTGCATTTTCCGTATGGTTTTTCAGGTGCCTCTGGATCGCACTCTCATTTTTGATTTTAAATGTGGGGCAGAGAGGATACCCAAACTCGGATGGTGAAAGGGTTATGTGCCCCAGACTGGCTTCGTCACTCAAAATAGAGGGGTGCATCTGAAAAAAGGAGAAGTCAATCAACATTGATAGCTGAAAAAAACATACTGAACATCAACCATATTTTACCGATCTAAGGGACTTTTCCTTATCCGCTGTGAGGGTCCAAAGGACAGAGGGATGTCGTATGCTGTAAATCCCTGTGAGGCAAATTGTGATTTGTGATATTGGGCTTTATAAATAAAATTGATTGATTGATTGATTGATGGTGGAGGAGGCACTGCAGCTATTTATGTATCCACATGTGTATGTGTATTAGTGCTCTGCATTACTAAAACATAATACAAATGTATTTTTTGCAGACACTCGGGGCTATGTATACGTTATTTATCTGACCTGGTTAACCCTCAGGGGTCACTCATGTTGTATACCACATGAGACGACTTTCATTATACTATTTTCAGAACATCTCCGGGAAAAAAAGCTGTATATAACTTGATTGAGCAGTACAGGGTTGAGGTTATACAAGCATTAATACACAAGGAGACCAGGTGAACCGAAAATTGGGGGAAAAATGGCTTGTGTGCAGTGAGTGTATGCACAGATGTTTTACACCACAATACACCAAAAAGCAGAGGAACACATATTAACCCCGCTGCAAACTACACATCTAAATTAACCAACACATCAAGCGAGGGCAGTAATAGTCTCTGACCAACATTAACACTGTTTACACAGACACTGATGAAAGGGAGCACAACAGACCTTGAGCAGCTAACGTTAAGTTAATACCAATCATGCCCTCGTTTTTACACAACAAATGTAGCTAAACCCACCATCTGGTGGTAGTAATTTGTGCATGCTGAGATTCGCCACATAGACGTCCCCCTAATGATTCGATAAATTACGTAGAATTGCATCTTAGAGACTATAACACACCTGTTAAAATATAATGAAGATGGCGATGCGTATAAACGCAGCAGCTTGGTACTCTATGCTAGTGCTAGCTACTAGTTAAAACGCTAGTACTGCTAAGTGCCGAACAGAATTTCGTTGTACAATGTACAATGACAATAAAGTTGTCTAATTGTAATAATTAAAAAGACTCGTTCCCATAAGGGAATTACCGTTCTTTCTCTTAGTCGTGTGTGTATTGTTTGCATTCTTCTCTTCGTCTTCTCCGTTGTCTTCTTCCTCTTCTTCTTTGGCGAATAATACACACACAGACCAACTTCCGGTATGGACTGGATGTATGACAGCGCCCATGTCCGCCATCATGTCTGCAGCTGGGTCCCTCTCGGAATATGAGGCGGATCTGGGTGTGCACAACTCCAGGAGGTCTGTGATTTATAAAGAGAACATTGCGTGCAAGTGTGCGTGCGCACGGTTTTATAAATCAGATTATTTTTTGGCGCACGCCATTTTGAGCGTTTGGGCGCACATCAACTTTTAGTATGAATCCTAAGCACTCTTTCATAAATGAGGCCCCAGGTCTGTTTTGGAGAGGAGGAAACCTCTGTGGATAATCCAGCTGCTGGTAGTTCAGTTTAGGACTATGATGCATTTACTTGAGATTATGGGAGTGATTGTGCCGTCTTGGGGTTTCTAAGTGGGATCCAAAGGGTCAAGGTTAGCTGGATAGAAAAGTACGAAAGAGCAAAGGTAGATAGTAAAGTAAGAAGGAGCACAGGGAAGGCAAGGAAAGATGTCTGTGCAGACCGAACTCTCCTAAAACCCCCTGCAAAATGAACACTATAGGAAGTCTAATCAGAACAAGTCTCAGCTTGTTGCAATCTGTGATCCTCACAGATAGACGCCACTTAATCCACCTAAATCTTACACACTGTTCCTTTAAGTCTCTGTTAAATCACAGACTCTGTGCAATTTTCTATGAAACACTTAATTTATGCCAGAGTTTCCCCTTTATCTAACCTTTATAGAATAACATCTGCTTAGGACAGCTGCGATCATGTGATCAGCGTACTAACGGCAGTAAAGAAGGAAGCAGTCCTGAGCCCTTTGAGGAAGCAGGCGGTGGATGAATCACAAAAAATGGACAATCCTCCCCCTGGAGTCATGTGTTCGGATCCATTGGACCTCGAGAGAACTTTGAGTCCAGGCGGTGAATGGATCAGAAAAAATGGACATTCCTCCCCCTGGAGTCATGTGTTCGGATCCGTTGGACCTCAAGAGAACTTTGAGTCATTTTAAGGTACATCCTCACCATTTTTCTTTTCCTGAACCTAACCTCAGTAAATTTATGTTAATTATGTGACTGTAGATTCAGGATTTAACATCATTTGCGGGATGCAAATTCATAACTGTTGTGCATGCATTTTTCATAGAATATCATATGAACCATTCTATGAGAATACATTGTTGGAATACTTAAAATGTAAATTTAAAACTTTCAGTCAGGCATAATTCCCATTCCTTCAATAAGAAACCATGAATTTAATCAACCACATTTTAAGTGAACACTAATCAGTAATCATTTATGTTTAGGTTCACTATAAATGACAGACGGTCTCAGGAGGAATATGTTTTAATGGGATTCATGGTGATGGGATGAAAGAGAAAACTTTCTGACTTCAGATCATCCCAAGAAATGCTGTCAAAACTCTCCACAACATCAGCCAAAGCACTCAAGGCTTCTTATAGGGACTAGCAGCCTTACTACAACCAAAATTAACTACAGCCAACATAGGGAAAATACCCCAAGAGTCAGTGAGAGCTGGGGTGGAAAATGACTCACAGGTGGATTACACGGTAACAGACATTGGAACGGACATCACTATGCATTGGATCTGTGACTCATTGAAGGATAGGCGCACGGACCTATCCACCAGGGCTAGAATTAGCAGCACTCAGGGCAAGGCGATCGCATATGTAGAGGATAAAAGTAGCACAGTCGAGAACAAGATGCTTCAGGTTTGTCCTTGCGGCTGACAGAAAGTAACATTAATAAAAGGCCTCAGAACTCATCAGGGAAGGAAGAAATGTGTGGCAAAAAAAGAGCAGAGTAGCTGCATTGATCAGAAGAAGTCAGTCGAGTCAGTCAGATGAAGTCCAGCAGCAGGTAGAAAACCACACTGCCACTGAGGAGGAGGAGGAGGAGGAGGTAGTAAGAGAGGATGCAGGTGACACTGAGGTCAATATGCCAGTCAGAGAGAGAACCATGGAGCAAAAGGTAAGAGTTAGATGGATTAGGGCAGATGACAGTAAAGAATGGGAGATAGTTAATAGATTTGTCAGTAATCGTAAGCAGGCTTAGAGGAAATGCAATAGAAAGGTTAGAAAAGATGGGAGATATAATTTACTCATATGGTGCGCAGAGGTTCGGGGTGCATGAGAGAAAGGTGTGAGAGGGTACAGTCAGGTAAGTCTAGGCATCAAAGAGAAATAGAGAAGTTAGTTAAGGAAAGGAAACAGTTAAGGAAGTAGTGGGAAAAGGCTACAGAAGAAGAAAGGGATGGAATTAATGCTTTGCAAGATGAGTTGAGAAGCAGGCAGGCTAGCAGTTCTTAGAAGGGCAGAGCATCTTAGGAAAAAGAGGAGGAACATAAGGAAGGCTTTTTTCAGGGACCCTCTTAAGTTTGTTAAAGGATTGTTCTAGCCAGGAAAAGGGAGGGCAGCTCAAAGCAGAAAGGCTAGAGGTTAAAGACTATTTGAGAAATACATATTCAGATTTAGAGAAGAATAGGATAGTAGGTTTTCCACCGGATATGCCTCCATTAGGAGGGATAGAGCATGAGATGGATATCAGGCCACTTAGGTGGAAGGAAGTTCAGGAGGTGGTCAGACTGACAAAGGCAGTGCACCTGATACCCTTAAATTTTGGTGTAAATAGTTAAGAACAGTTTGGGAGAAACAAATTATCCCAAGAGCATGGCGTAGGGCAGGAGGTGTCCTCATTCCTAAGGAGAAGGAGTCTGTGGACCTTAGCCAATTCCAGATGATTTCTCTCTTGAATTGTAGAGGGGAAGATTTTCTTTAGTGTAGTAGCGCAGAGATTAGCTAGCTACTCAGAAAGGAATAGCTTAATAGATACTTTGGTGCAGAAGGCAGGAATACCAGGTTTTGCAAGGTGTTAAGAGCATACTAGCATGATCTGGTACCAGATTCAGGCAGCGAAGATTAAGAAAAGCGATCTGCATGTAATATTTTTAGATCTCGCAAATGTGTTTGGTTCAATACCACATAGCCTGAGGTAATTGTTAACTTAGTGAAAGCATACTTTCAGGATATTAGGTTCTGTCTAAGTACGCCAGATTTCACAACAGGTTGGCAGAGGCTAGAAATAGGCATCATGGCAGGGTATACAATTTCCCCATTAGCATTTACTATGGCGATGGAAGTAATCATCAGGGCTTCTAAGTGGGTGGTAGGTGGAGAGATGGCAGAACGGGTTGCATCTTCAACCAGTTAGGGCTTACATGGATGACATGAAACTGGTGACCACAACAATGCCATGTACAAAGAGGCTACTAAAGAAGGTAAATAAGAACCTGAAGTGGGCCAGCATGAAGATCAAGCCTAGTAAATCTAGAAGCATCTCGATATGTAGAGGGAAGTTAAGTGATAGGAAGTTTGTCATAGATGATGAGGACATCCCAACAATTAGGGAAAAGTCAGTAAAGAGCTTAGGTAGGTGGTACAATGTGGAGTTGAATGATGAGGAACAGGTGGTGAAATTTAGAAAAGATGTGGCAGAAGGATTGGATAGAATAGATAAATCAGAACTTCCAGGAAAGTTGAAGTTGTGGTGTTTACAATTGTAGGCCTTTTTTGAGGTATTTTTTACTGCCTTTACTGTTAAGCTCATATCACAGTCATTATAAAGGCTATACACACATGCTATATCTTGTTTTTTCAGGACAATCTGGGCTATCCAGATTTGCCATCACTCAATGTCCTTCTATGTGCCTGTATTTTATATTAATTTTTATATCAATAAAAAAATAAATCCATGTTATTAAATTCTTACATTTTTACATGTATCTCATCATAGCAAGTTGGAAGTTGACATATTCCGCCATATACGAAGAGGAGAGACTCTCTGACATCTGGTAATATAAGATTTGCACATTTGTTACCATGCCACAGAAGAAAGCGAATAATGCTGTTGAAGAAGACTTGAAGGAGATCAAGAATTAGATCATGACAAAGAACAAATTATTTGTGGGGATTTTAATATTGATATTCTGAATCCTACAAATAATACAAAGACTTCAGACTTCATCAGTACCATGTACAGCAATAATTTATTTCCTGTCATCATTAAGCCAACTTGAATAACCCTTGATACTGCTTCTCTTATTGACAATATATTTACTAACAAAATCAACAACAAAGTAGTTGGAGGTCTCATGAAAAATGATATTACTGATCATCTCCCTATGTTTGCAGTTTTTCATAATCTCTTAGAATCCAAGAATGAAACCATAGCAAAAACGTATTCATAGATTAGAAACAGATCCCCAGAAATTCTCCTGGCTTTTCAACAGGACCTTGGAACACAAAACTGGAGTGATGTTTATGAAAATGAAGATCCTAACAAGGCGTTTCTGGCATTGTTGGATAGGTTCAATAAAATTTATGACAAACATTGTCCAGTCAGGAAATGTATGGAAAAGACCAAATATGTTAATAAGCCATGGATATTGAAAGGGTTAGAAAATGCTTGCAAAAAGAAAAATGCCTCATACAAAAGATTTAGTTGTTAAGGACTGAAGATGCCGAAACAAAATATAAGTATAAAAATAAACTAACAAGCATTATGAGAGACTGCAAGAAGACATATTAACATAAACTGTTGGAGGAACAATGGACATGGAGAATGTTAAATAACATAATAAAGAATGGTGTAAAAAAAAAAAAAATAGGAAGCTTGTTTTTCAGTTTCAGTTATATATTGGGGGGACATTTTGGGCATTGGAGTGGGGGTGGGGGGTGGGGGTATATGGTCAATCAATATCACAAATCACAATTTGCCTCACAGGGCTTTACAGCATACAACATCCCTCTGTCCTTTGGACCCTCACAGCGGATAAGGAAAAACTCCCCAAAAAAATCCTTTAACAGGGAAAAAAAAAGGTAGAAACCTCAGGAAGAGCAACTGAGGAGGGATCCCTCTTCCAGGACGGACAGATGTGCAATAGATGTCGTACAGAACAGATCAACATAATAAATTAACAGTAATCCATATGACACAATGAGACAGAAAGAGAGACAGACAGAGAGAGAGACAGAAAGAGATGCAGGACAGACGGCAATGACAGTAGCTTACAACAACATCAATGAAAGTAATAATATTATGATTAATAATAATAATATATTAATATCTGATAGTATACATGTGTGACAATATCATATAATAACAGTAGAAGTATGACTAATGATAACAGCAGCAGCAGGAGCCATCTGGCAGGACCACGGCAGCAGCACAATCACACAGGTCACACCATCCAGGCACCGCTGCAATACAAGTTAACCTGAAAGGCAGTGGAGCACAAAGGCTCTGGAGAAGAAGCCGAGTTAGTGACATCCAGAATGGCCGAGTTAGCAAGATGCACCAATAGAACACGAGAGAGAGAGAGAGAGAGAGAGAGAGAGAGAGAGAGAAGGTGCCCGGTGTATTATAGGGGGTCCTCCGGCAGACTAGGCCTAAGTCAGCCTAACTAGGGGCTGGTACAAGGAAAGCCTGAGCCAGCCCTAACTATAAGCTTTATCAAAGAGGAAAGTCTTAAGTCTAGTCTTAAATGTGGAGACGCAGTCTGCCTCCTGGACCGCAACAGGAAGATGATTCCACAGGAGAGGAGCCTGATAGCTGAAGGCTCTGGCTCCTGATCAGTGCAGAGAAGCTAAAGCAGAAATATGATCTCGTTTTTTAGCTCCTGTTAGTACACGTGCTACTGAATTCTGGATTAGCTGGAGAGTTTTTAAGGACTTACTAGAGCTACCTGATAATAGAGATTTACAGTAATCCAGCCTTGAGGTAACAAAAGCGTGGACCAGTTTTTCTGCATCTTTTCGGGTCAAGATAGGCCTAATTTTCGCAATATTACGCAGATTAAAAAATGCAGTCCGTGAGGTTTGTTTTAAATGAGAATTGAAAGAGAGATCTTGATCAAATGTTACTCCGAGGTTTCTTACAGTAGTGCTAGAGGCCAGAGCAATGCCATCTAGGGAAACTATGTCATCAGATAAAGAGTCTCTGAGTTGTTTGAGGCCAAGAACAATAACTTCAGTTTTGTCTGAATTTAACATCAGGAAGTTGGTGCTCATCCAGGTTTTTATGTCTTTAAGGCAATTATGAAGTTTAGTTAACTGATCACTTTCTTCTGGCTTCATAGATAAATACAACTGTGTATCATCCGCATAACACTGGAAATTTACAGAGTGATTTCTAATGATGTTACGTAAAGGAAGCATATATAGAGTAAATAGGATTGGTCCGAGCACAGAACGTTGCGGAACTCCAAAACAAACTTTAGTAGGTAAGGATGATTCATTATGAACGTGAACAAACTGAGAACGATCAGATAAATAAGATTTAAACCAGCTTAGTGCAGAACCTTTTAGGCCAATTAAGTGTTCCAGTCTCTGTAGCAGAATTTGATGGTCAGTTGTGTCAAACGCCGCACTAAGATCTAATAAAACAAGTACAGAGACAAGTCCTTTGTCTGAAGCAATCAGAGGGTCATTTGTAATTTTAACTAGTGCTGTCTCAGTGCTATGATGCACTCTAAATCCTGACTGAAATTCCTCAAATAAATTGTTACCACGGAGAAAATCACACAGCTGGTCTGCGACTATTTTCTCAAGGATCTTTGAAAGAAAGGGAAGATTAGATATTGGTCTATAGTTGGCTAACACCTCTAGATCCAGGGTGGGCTTTTTTAGGAGAGGTTTAATTACAGCTACCTTAAAAGACTGTGGTACATAGCCTGTTAATAAGGATATATTGACCATGTCTAATAAATGAGTGTTAACTAAAGGTAAGACCTCCTTGAGTAGCCTAGTTGGGATGGGGTCTAAGAGACACGTTGATGATTTAGATGAGAAATCACTGCAGTCAATTCTTGAAGAGAAATTGGGGAGAAGCAATCTAAAGATATATTAGGTCTTACAGCTGTGTTTGAGGTGTGTGTAGATAGGTACTATCTGAGGACAGGAGGTCATGAATTTTGCCTCTAATAGTTAGAATTTTGTCATTAAAAAAGCTCATAAAAGCATTACTGCTAAGGGCTGAAGGAATACAAGGCTCAATAGAGCTTTGACTCTCAGTCAGCCTGGCTACAGTGCTGAAAAGAAACCTGGGGTTATTCTTGTTTTCTTCTATTAATGCTGAGTAATAGTTTGCTCTGGCATTGTGGAGGCCCCTCTTACACTACTGCCCTGTTACGCATGCATAATTAGGCTACAGTTTTCTGGGTGCGCAAAGGTGAAGTGGCTGGTCTTGTCATACAAAGTTTGATGGAGAGTCAACTGGACAATATGGAGATATTCGCATCTTGAAAGCCGGATTACAAATGTGGATAGACAGGGAGAAACACAGGCAAGCCTAAGACGTGGTAAGATACGATATTCCTCACCATATGAAGTGACTGATAACAAGATCTGTATAATGGATTGCAAAGAAATTCGTCAGGTTTTTATTTTGTAAACAATTGATCTGGATTTACAAGCGTGATGGGATGACAGCACAATGATGTGTGTGGTATCACTGGAAAGCTCTGACTCTGCATTCGCGAGTAATCCATCCAAGAATAATGTGTGTGCAAAGCTGTATGAAAGCTTTGTTATACATAATTTTAGTGTAACTTCCTAATTTTTTTTTGCTGTGAAAACATTGGACTACCGACAAGTCCATAGAGAAAATCCATAGAGAAGAACAGGTGTGAATTTGGACGCACTATGTGTCATTCGGGCAAGGTCAGGACAGAGCTCTTGTTACCTGGGAGTAAGGACGTAGTAGTCAGGAGTGTGGTTCCAAATCCAATCAAGGGGAGGAAGTGAAACCCCATGATCGGCAGTTCAGGAGGCAGAAGCAGCTCTTATGCCCTCCATACACTGTGCGATTTTAGCAATCTTATAAGACTATTGCATGACAAACTGTGTGACGCGGATCTAATAAACTTTGGTACGACATCAAGTTTGATGTGTGCAGATTGTATGATGGCTGTTTACTACTGGATCGCAGGTCACGACGTACGTCAATATGCAATGTCATCAGCGTACACTGCATCAGCGTACGCCATCCATCTGCGCCACCATAGTAAGAGAAAAACCAATCGATGAGCAAAACAAACACAAATGAAGAAGGAAGCACTTGTTGTCGTGGCATTTATGTACATTGAAAAAAGTCTGAAGAAGAGAAGGAGGAGGAGAATGTGGACGCAGTCATGGCTCGAGAAAAGAGGTCAACTTGGGATGCCAGTTTTGCAAAGAGAGTTGGAGGTATGTATTTATTAGCACCCACTGGCATTTAGCAGTTAGCGTCCATAGAGGGAATCGCCTTGTTGTTAAATACTTCCAATACAAATACTTCCAGGTAGAAAACCAGCAGAGTTAAGCTATATATATCACATTTTTCACGTCACTATATCACCGTTTAAACTAATCTGATGTTTGTAAAATTTATAAACACAATGATTGAACAAACATTACTTTTTCTGTGTGTATGTTTTGTAATTAATAACATGGTTATCGTAGATTAGCTGGGCTAACCATTAGCTGTTAGCTGTTAGCGGTGTCTGTAATAACTCAGTAACTCAATAAACGCTCCGTGAAAAAAAATAATTTTTCCAGCGGATATCTTAGTTACAACATGATTGAGCTAGCAAAGCAGTTTCGTGTTGCTATGTGTGGTAATTATTCAGTTTTGGGAAATCACGTTGTCTAGAAAGCATCAGTGGCTGCAGCTGACAGAGACAGCTAACAGCAGCAGCAAAGCTACCATCAGGACGTCATCTGTTAAAAGCCTCCCTTTTTAGCAATTCAGTTTGTCCGTGAGGGGGAGAAATACAGTCAGCTTAAGTCTATGAAGTGTATGAAAGAAAAAAGCTTAGATATGCAGACTTAGGAGCAGAAGCTGAGCAGCGAGGGTGGAAAACTAGGTTTTGTACAGTGGAAGTGGGGTGTAGGGGATTCATAGCAAGATCAGCTGTCTCACTTCTGGGGGAACTCAGAGTGCGAGGACAGAGTTTGAGGAAGACAGTGAAGGAAATGTCAGATAAAGCAGCTAGTTGTAGCCAGTGGATCTGGAAGAGAAGAAATAATGTCAGCTGGGGGCCAGCAGGGGGAACTACTAAGCAGGGTACATAACTCCTTGAGATCAGGTGAAGAGATCCACCAATCAGTCCTCTCAGGAGAAAATCCAGGAAGAGGAAGGTTATTTAAGTGTGGGAGTGGCCTATTTGAATCCCTTTTGTTTGAGACCATGCTGCAAGGTGAGTCTGTTTGCTGATCCTGTGAGTGTATCTGTCTCCTTTAACTTTAGCTTATAATGGAGTTATGCTACTGTATGTAGCGTATGAAATAGGGTATGGTGAATGTGCTAGGAAAGGCAGTATCAGCACGGTCACTACCTGGAGCTCGCATAAACGGAGCCTGGGTTTGTTGAAGGTGGCAGTGCTGTTTCGGCTGAGAAAGCCATGCATAAGTGAGGTAAAGGAGGTTGTTGGGTTGGTGTGGGGAGCAGTGAGACCTGGCATTAGGGGAGTGTCTCTGGGACGCCAGAGATCACTGTCTAGCCTCCTGGAGGTGTCGTGGGACCAACTAGACGAAACACTGGTGAAAGGACGTTCCCACCTGATGACCCCAAAGACATGTTAGTTATCACTGCTCACTGGTCTGTATAGTTAAGCTTTCCCATAATAGCTTGTCATAGGGCTTAGGAGGTTATTCACTGGGTGCTGATCCGTTCTCTAGAGCACAAACCTCTTGTGTTTATTTGAATTCGGTAATTTGCTCCTACCTAAAGCCAACAGCTATTCAGCTTACAGTCGAGGCCTTTTTACCTTCAGCTGCTGCAGTATTGGCTGAGAATATGCTGGACAAAAATGCAGCAGATAAATTGAAAAGCACGCCTTTGTCAAATGACACCATTTCCCGCAGAATAGATACGATGGGATCAAATATCGTTGACAAAGTTTAAGAAAACTTGGTGAATCCTTTTTCACTCACCTCGATGGATTGACAGATGTCAATGCAAAGGCACATCTTATTGCTTTTGTGAGATACACTGATACTGAAGACATTTGTGAACTTACACTTTTCCACAAGAGGTAGGTGGGGAAAACAATTAGAGAGGACATTTTTAGTATTTGTAATATGTTCTTCTGAGGTGATAACCTTGTGTCAGGGTCTATACTGACGTAACTGCCTCAGTGACAGGCCATGTCAAAGGTCTCATGGTACAAATTGGAAATGAAAACCCTGAGGTGCAGTGGACTCACTGTCAAACACAGGGAAGTGCTAGCATCCAAGAAAATGAATCTTGTGTTGCATGACATTTTGAACAACAGCATCAAAGTTATAAACTTCATTAAGTCAAAGCCAATTAATGTGCAACTGTTTCGCCACCTCTGTGAAAACATGGGAGCTGAACACGCACATCTGCGATTACACACACGTGTGCAGGCTCTATTGAGGGAAAATACTCAACAGGTGATATGAAGTGTGCACCTTTCTGTCAAAGCACAGATTTCCCTATGCCACCTAGTATGAGGACACAGACCAGTTTGCAAGCTACTGTATGCTACCTGGCAGATGTATATAGCAAACTGATGGAACTGACTGTGCATCTGTAGGGCAATGACCTCAGATTTCCAACACATTCTCACTCCGAACTTGTCTCACATGGATATTTGGTCGTGGACTTTCCACATCCAGATATGACATGCAAGGTACCTTGGGCGCATTGGTTGTTGATGTTCTGGGATGCTGTGTCAACTTCAGCATGTCACATCATACACTTTCCACTTTGCTTCTACTTTACACTTTCCTCTCCTGAAAGAATGTGTAGAGCACTCCGGTGAAGTCAACCATACAGACAATTTGGCCAATGTGACTGGTGGTTTTAATTCTTACTTTCATTACATGGAGAATAAATCTGCATGGCTGGATTGGGTAAGAAAGCCATTTCTTTTGTCTGAAGCAAACAGAAGAAAGCTTTTTGTCCCATGTGACAAGAAGGCTCTCAAACCCATGGTAGTCAAGTAGGCAGATGGTGATGTGAGCTGGATTGCAGTAGAGGATTTAAGAGTTCGGGAGGGTGACCATGAGTCATTTAATCTACTTTCATTCTGTCACCAGTGGCTGATTTCAGTGATTTGGTTAATTAGTTTGTTCACTTTTTTCACAGTAAAATCTTTCAGGGGATTAGGCTACCTGACAGTAAAGAACTAGAGATTTAGTCTAAAGACATAAAGGTGTAATGTTGTAAACTGAAAACAACATGCTGTGGAAATCACATTGTGGTAGGAACATTAACCCTTTGAACTCTGCAATCGAAATGATCCGCCAGTACCTACACTGGTATTTTTGCTTATTGTGATGTTATTTAGTGGCGTGTCTTCAAATGCTTTATTACCCTAAAATCTTTACAACCTGAACTGAAAGATTATGTAAGTAAGTATAATAAACGTAACGTAAGTCAATAAAACATAATAATTGAGTATTGAAATTGTGTTATAAAAAAATTTCAACAGATTTTACAAAATAAACACACTAAACATATTGATCCAAAATCGAGAGACATAAAAAAAAAAAATACAGAGTTCTTAACCCTCCATAAGTTGTTTGAACCATGCATACAATTTAGTTTTTGAGATATGCCATTTTTTATGAGCAGAGTGCAAAGTTCCTCTGGCGCCACCTCGTGTAAATGTTATGAGCGCGCATTGAGGTCATTTTTATGAGCAGAGTGCAAAGGCTGTCATTTGTTCCTCTGGCACCAAATGTGGCATGTTGACGTCATTATGTGTACAACATGACACGCAGGACAGAAGCCTTCTGCTGCAAAAAGAATAAATGATGTAGCTAATATGGTTTTCATTGTGGATCAATATACATAGGATTATGCAAACACGATTTCCCTTGGCCATTACGGGAAAATTTTGACCTCGTTCCAGGGAAATATTGTGTTTGTACTGCAGTAAGGTAACATAAGGTACTGAGTTGATGCCGGGCAAGACAGAAGCTTTAGCTTTCTGCTGCAAAAAGAATGAATGTTCTAGGTATTATGTTTTTTTATTCTATATCAATATATATGCAGTATTATGCAAACAACAATCTCCTGTGGCCAATACAGGGAAATTCTCTATAAAATTCTGGTGTAATTACAGCATTGGCACCGCCATAAAGTAAGGTAACATAAAGTACTAACTGAATGGCGGGCAAGACAGACGCCTTATCTTTCTGCTGCAAAAAGAATGAATGAATGAAGCTATTATGGTTCTTATTTTAGATCAATGTATATGCAAACGGCAATCTCCTGCAGCCATTACGTGGAAATACCATGTTTGCACAGCACATATGGTAACGTAAGGTCATGACATGATTGCACAGAAGACAGAGGCCTTAGCTTTATGCTGCAAAAAGAATGTGTTCTCGCAGTTATGGTTTTTAATTCGATCTATTTAAACAGACTCATGCAAACAATGATCTCCAATGACAATCGATGGGATGTCCATTTTCAAAGGGTGAGAGTAATATTGTAGTAAAATTCTGATGTTATTATACAATACTGCCTAATCTATGATGACTCTACTATTTCATAATAAATGTTACCAAGTTTTATTGAATATTTAGGAATTGCTCCCTCACTCGTTGAAATAAATAAAAGAAAACATAGATATGTAATAAAATTTCATTTAAATTCAAATATTGAATATCCACATGGGCTTTTATTTTCCTGTTTTAGCCCAGTTGTAGTATCATGTTCTTTCTTTCTTATTCACACTGATGAAGTATTTGCTTGAAAAGGCAAATATTTCTAGCACATTCTTTTTTTTCATCAAAAATATCTTACACTTTCCTTTGATATGCCCCATCTGTAAATTATTAAAAGCATATATTTGAATTATAAATACACTAACTATAAGGAAATAGGCAAAACATGCACAATGCCCCAGGCTACATCTCTCCTCATGGCATATCATTTCCATGTAGTCCCTCTCTGTTTCCTCCTCTCTCTGCTCTCTCCTCCTTTGTGTTTACCTCCCCCTCCTCCGCACACATCCCACCACCCAGCCCAGCCAATGTGATCTGAATGGAGGCTGATTCAGGGTGTCAGGCCCTGTCCTAAATGTAATAAATTACCATCGAGCCGCAGAATAGTGCATCCCTCCCGACACATCACCAGAGAGGGGGCTTGCGCGCCACCATCCTTGACCTCCTCCTCGTCTATCCCCCACCTCCCACTCTCTCTCTCTCACTCAGACACACACACACACACACACACACACACACACACCTCCACCCAGGTCTCTGCTGGCCTCCTTTCTCAGCCAGTTCTGACAATGCTAATGATTCTCACTGGGGTACAGGATGACTGGTGAAAGAGTTTGCGAGACCAGGGCTTGCTGACGAGGGAAATGAGTGTAGATGGGAAATTAGTGTTGTTGTGTGTGTGTGTGTGTGTGTGTGTGTGTGTGTGTGTGTGTGTGTGTGTGTGTGTGTGTGTGTGTGTGTGTGTGTGTGTGTGTGTGTAAGAGAGAAAGAGTGTGTGGTAGCATGCAAGTATGCATAGATGTGTATTTTAAGGTGCGTGTCAGTAAGGCTGTTGTCTATTTAACACCAGCAGTGAGTTGGTGTATGCAGAGACAGGGAGGGGGTGAGGGGGTCCGATCAAGGATAAACAGCATGCATGTGGCAGGTCTTAGCATTCGCCTGAGCATAGTTTCTGTGTGAGCTGAGCTGTGGTGATGAAATGTGCAGAAATGGTGGATGGGTAAAATCCCTGAACCACTGGTACAGCTGGAGGTTTGAGTCAATATTAGATTGATTACTTTGCTGATAAATCAAGCTGATTGTGGTCATTAATAATTATACAGTTTAGGACAAGTTATTTTCTTGATTGCCAAGCTTCTGTCATCATTTCAATCGGGTATGATAACATTGTAGCAACCCTCAGCCTGCCCCCCAGAGCACAGTATGCCTCGGAGTTATTACTCATACTGGACAATTCTGCAGCATATCATGATGGCCCACGCTTTTGTTACCTTCAGGCTGGATTACTGTAATTCCCTATCATCAGGTAGCTCTAATAAGTCTTTAAAACTAAACAATCCAGAATGTGGCGGCTCGTGTGCTGACAGGAACTAAGAAACGAGATCACATTTCTCCTGTTTTAGCTTCTCTGCACCGGCTCCCTGTAAATCCAGAATTGGATTTCTTTTAACTTTATACAGGTCTAAATGGTCAGGCTCCGTCATATCTTAAAGAGCTCATAGTGCTCTATTATCCCCCCAGAACACTGCGCTCTGAGAACGCAGGGTTACTCGTGGTTCCTTAAGTCTTCAAAAGTAGAACAGGAGCCAAAGCCTTCAGCTATCAGGTACCTCTTCTATGGAATCATCTTCCTGTTTCGGTCCAGGAGGCAGACACTATCTTCACATTTAGGACTACACTTAAGACTTTCCTCTTTGATAAAGCTTATAGTTAGGGCTGGCTCAGGGTTGTTTTGGACCAGCCCCTAGTTAGGCTGACATAGGCCTAGTCTGGTACCTCCTATAATACACCGAGTACCTCCTCTCCTTCTCTCTCTCTCCTTTGCTAACATTCATGTCCTGTTACTGCATCTCGCTAAACCTCGCAAATTGTGATTTGTGATATTGGGGTTTATAAATAAAATTGAAATTGAAATTTAATTGGATAGTTATTTCTAAACCTAACCATGGTCACAGCATCCTAAAACATCAATAGCAGACGCAGGAGGATACAATTTGCCTCACAGGGCTTTACAGCATATGACATCACTCTGTCCTTCGGACCCTCGCAGCAGATAAGGAAAAACTTCCCCAAAAAAAAAACAAAATAAGCGACAAAGCGATGATATGTGTTGGGATAAGAATGAGTTGGTGATTGCCATGTATCAATATTGTAGATAGATATGATATTTAAAACACTGTGATTAAAAGTAATTCTGGGTTTTGCAGTATCATCAAATTTCAACATTATCTTGGGCAACTGACCCTTTGCTAAGCTTCGCCCCCTTGTGGTGGTCTGTCAAGCTGTCAAACTTCACTCCCTGAAGAAATATTTGGAAAAACACACAAAAAACAAAGGATTTCAGAGATAAGTAGACAGAAGGGTTTCAACAGCGTTTGAAGGGTATATACAGGATGTCAACCTGACTCCGCCACAAAAACGATAAAGACAATATGAAGCTAAAACCTGACACTAGGCTACAGATCGAAGTATAAAAGTGAACCACCACATAATCTTGCAATCAAGGCAGAAGACAATAAAAATATAGTAAACATTGCTGATTTTCTTGCTGATATTCAACCAACTATATGATGTTGTTGTGTGTGCAGATGAAGGTGTTTCATTCCCCCCCCATGTCACCACTGCCAGGACCTCCGCTGGTGGATGGGCGGGGAGCTCCGAGTAAGCTTAATACTGTTCATTTGCACACACTGTGATGACACACAGCTGGTTGAATATTGGCAAAGTTCCTCTACCCTTCACCGGTTCCTGTAGAGAGGGGCAGGTCTTTATTTACTGTTATAATCATTAAAAAGTAAAAGCAGCATGTGCATATAAACAGTATGGTATACCTTCCAGACCGTCGTGGTGAAGACAGAGCTGAGCCAAAAGGCTTAGCTTTCGAGTTACTGGGCCATCTACACCCCAACCCTCACCTATGGTCATGAGCCATGGTAGTGTGCAAAAGAGATCGCATATACAAGCGGACGAAATGAGTTTCCTCTTTGGGGTGGCTGGGCTCATCCTTAGAGATAGGGGGAGGAAGTCAGACATCTGGAAGGAGGTCAGAGGAGAGCCGCTGCTCCTTCATATCGAAAGGGGCCAGTTGAGATAGTTCTACATCTGATTAGGATGCCTCCAATGTGCCTCCCGTTACAGGTGCACGACCACCTGGTGGGAGGCCCTGGGACACACCTAGAACATCAATTTCAATTTTCAATTTTATTTATAAAGCCCAATATCACAAATACAATTTGCCTCACAGGGCTTTACAGCATACGACATCCCTCTGTCCTTTAGACCCTCTCAGCGGATAAGGAAAAACTCACCCAAAAACACCCTTTACCGGGGGAAAAAAATGGTAGAAACCTCAGGAAGAGCAACTGAGGAGGGATCCCTCTTCCAGGACGGACAGACGTGCAGTAGATGTCGTACAGAACAGATTAGCATAACAAATTAACAGTAATCTGTATGACACAATACAGTAATCTGTATGACATCCTCGGTACTGACAGTAGCTTACAACAACATTCATGAAAGTAATAATACTGTCGTTATAGTTCTGGCTACTGTGGTACAATATGTTGAAAGTATATATTAGTATCAGGCAGTATACATGTATGATAATATCATATGTCTATAATAGCAGTAGAAGTATGACTAATGATTAATGATGGCAGCAGCAGCAGCAGGCATCTGGCAGGACCACGGCAGCAGCACAACCGCACACGTCACACTATCCAGGCACCGCTGCAATACGAGTTAACCTGAGAGATAGTGGAGCACAAAGGCTCCGGAGAAGAAGCCGAGTTAGTGACATCCAGAATGGCCGAGTAAAAAAGATACAGTAATAGGATACGAGAGAGAGAGAGAGCGAGAGCAAGAGAGAGAGAGAGAGAAGGTGCCCGGTGCATTATAGGTGGTCCTCCGGTAGACTAGGCCTAAGTCAGCCTAACTAGGGGCTGGTACAAGGCAAGCCCGAGCCAGCCCTAACTATAAGCTTTATCAAAGAGGAAAGTCTTAAGTCTAGTCTTAAATGTGGAGACGGTGTCTGCCTCCCGGACTGTAGCAGGAAGATGATTCCACAGGAGAGGAGCCTGATAGCTGAAGGCTCTGGCTCCTGATCTACTTTTGGAGACTTTAGGGACCACGAGTAACCCTGCGTTCTCAGAGCGCAGAGTTCTGGTGGGATAATATGGCACTATGAGCTCTCTAAGATATGACGGAGCTTGACCATTTAGAGCTTTATAAGTTAACAGTAGGATGTTAAATTCAATTCTGGATTTTACAGGGAGCCAGTGCAGAGAAGCTAAAACAGGAGAAATATGATCTCGTTTCTTAGTTCCTGTTAGTACACGTGCTGCTGCATTCTGAATTAGCTGAAGAGTTTTTTATGATTTACTAGAGCTACCTGATAGTAGAGAGTTACAGTAATCCAGCCTCGAGGTAACAAAAGCGTGGACCAATTTTTCTGCATCTTTTTGGGTCAAGATAGGCCTCATTTTTGCAATATTACGCAGATGAAAAAATGCAGTCCGTGAGGTTTGTTTTAAATGAGAATTGAAAGACAGATCTTGATCAAATGTTACTCCGAGGTTTCTTATGGTAGTGGTAGAGGCCAGAGCAATGCCATAGAGAGAAACTATGTCATCAGATAAAGAGTCTCTGAGTTGTTTGGGGCCAAGAACAATTTTGAATGTCTGAATTTAACATCAGGAAATTGGTGCTCATCCAGGTTTTTATGTCTTGAAGACAATTATGAAGTTTAGTTAATTGATCACTTTCTTCTGGCTTCATCGATAAATACAACTGTGTATCAGCCGCATAACAATGGAAATTTATAGAGTGATTTCTAATGATGTTACCTAAAGGAAGCATATATAGAATAAATAGGATTGGTCCAAGCACAGAACCTTGCGGAACTCCAAAACAAACTTTAGTACGTACGGATGATTCATTACGAACGTCAACAAATTGAAAACGATCAGATAAATAAGATTTAAACCAGCTTAGTGCAGAACCTTTTAGGCCAATTAAGTGTTCCAGTCTCTGTAACAGAATTTCATGGTCAACAGTGTCAAACGCTGCACTAAGATCTAATAAAACAAGTACAGAGACGAGTCCTTTGTCTGAAGCAATCAGAAGGTCATTTGTAATTTTAACTAGTGCTGTCTCAGTGCTATGATGCGCTTTAAATCCTGACTGTAATTCCTCAAATAAATTATTATCCTGGAGAAAATCACACAGCTGGTCTGCGACTACTTTCTCAAGGATCTTTGACATAAAGGTAAGATTAGATATTGGTCTATAGTTGGCTAACAGCTCTGGATCCAGGGTGGGCTTTTTTAGTAGAGGTTTAATTACAGCTACCTTAAAAGACTGTGGTACATAGCCTGTTAATAAGGATATATTGATCATATCTAATATATGAGTGTTAACTAAAGGTAAGACCTCCTTGAGTAGCCTAGTTGGGATGGGGTCTAAGAGACACGTTGATGATTTAGATGAAGAAATCACTGCAATCTTCAATTCTTGAAGAGAAATCGGGGAGAAGGAATCTAAATAAATATTAGGTGTTACAGCTGTGTTTGAGGTTAGATAGGTACTATCTGAGGACAGGTCGCCATGAATTTTGCCTCTAATAGTTAGAATTTTGTCATTAAAGAAGCTCATAAAATCATTACTGCTAAGGGCTAAAGGAATACAAGGCTCAATAGAGCTGTGACTCTCAGTCATCCTGGCTACAGTGCTGAAAAGAAACCTGGGGTTATTTTTGTTTTCTTCTATTAAAGCTGAGTAATAGTTTGCTCTGGCATTGCGGAGGCCTCTCTTATAAGTTTTGAGACTGTCTGCCCAGATTACACGAGATTCTTCCAGTTTGGTTGATCGCCAATTCCTTTCAAACTTTCGCGATATTTGCTTTAATTTACGGGTTTCAGAGTTATACCAAGGAGCGAACTTTCTTTGTTTTGTTACCTTGTTTTTAAGAGGAGCTACAGAGTCAAGTGTTGTTCGCAGCGAGCTGATGGCGCTATCAACAAATTGATCAATTCGGGAGAGGTTAAAGTCGGTACGGGAAACCTCTGTTCCTAAAGGACTTGGGATTGAATTTAACGACGGAGTAATCATTTCCTTAAATTTTGCAACAGCACTATCTGATAAACATCTGGTATAGTAACTGTTGCTAAGTGGCGTGTAATCGAGTAAAAAGAAATCAAAAGTAATCAAATAATGATCCGATAGCGAGGGATTCTGTGGAAAGGTTATCAATATCAATATCAATATCAATTTCAGTTCCATACGTCAGAACTAGATCGAGGGTATGGTTAAAACAGTGAGTGGGCTCATGAACACCCTGACTGAGGCCAATGGAGTCTAATAATGTGATAAACGCGGTAGCCAGGGAGTCATTATCAACGTCGACATGAATGTTAAAGTCGCCTACAATAATAACTTTATCTGATTTTAGAACTAGACTGGATAAAAACTCTGAGAATTCAGATATAAATTCAGAATACGGGCCAGGAGCACGGTACACAATAACAAATAAAAGTGGCTGCGAGGTTTTCCAGGTCGGATGTAAAAGACTAAGAACGAGGCTTTCAAAAGAATTATAATCTAGTTTAGGTTTAGGGCTGATTAACAGACTAGAGTTAAAAATGGCTGCAACTCCCCCTCCTCGGCCGCTGCCTCGAGGAATGTGGGTATTATTATGACTGGGAGGAGTGGATTCATTTAGACTAACATATTCATCTTGACACAGCCAGGTTTCAGTGAGACTGAGTAAATCAATATGATTATCTGATATTAATTCGTTTACTAACACTGCTTTAGACGAAAGAGACCTGATATTTAACAGTCCGCATTTAATTCTCCTGTTTTGTCTTTCTGTCACAGAAGAGGTTTTAATTTTTATGAGGTTGTTTTGCACAACTCCTCTTTGTTTAATTTTAGATTTAAATAATTTAGGTGGTCGGGGGACAGACACCGTTGGAATGAAACTATGAAAACTATGGCTGGGTAAGTGAACTAGAAGCTCAGAGAGGCGTATAGGACTGCAGCTCTCTGTCCTGGTCTCAGCTCTGGGTTGTCAGGGATTTAATTTGCTAATAAAATTTTCCAGGTTCCTAGAAATGAGAGCAGCTCCATCCAAAGTGGGATGAATGCCGTCTCTCCTAATGAGACCAGGTTTCCCCCAGAAAGTTTGCCAATTATTAACGAAACCCACATCTTTGCTGGACACCACCTGGACAGCCAGCGATTAAATGATGACATGCGGCTAAACATGTCATCAGAGGTCAGATTAGGGAGGGGTCCAGAGAAAACTACGGAGTCCAACATTGTTTTTGCATATTCACACACCGAGGCAACATTAATTTTAGTGACCTCCGATTGGCGTAACCGGGTGTCATTGCCGCCGACGTGAATAACAATCTTACTGAATCTACGTTTATCTTTAGCCAGCAGTTTTAAATTTGATTCGATGTCGCCCGCTCTGGCCCCAGGGATACATTTGACTATGGCCGCTGGTGTTGCTAACTTCATGTTCCGCAAAATAGAGCTGCCAATAACCAGAGTTTTATCGTGAGCGGGTGTGTCGCTGAGTGGGGAAAAGCGGTTGGAAACGTGAACAGGCTGGTGGTGAGCCGTGGGCTTCGGCTTGGAGCTACGCTTCTGGCGCACACTTATCCAACGACCCGGCTGAACGGGAGTTACCGGAGGACCGCTAGCAGGAGCTAAGGCTATGCTATGTGGCTCCGCACCGGCTACAGGGGACTGGCTAACTACCGCAGCTACTGAGTGATTTTCCATGGTGCGGAGCCGTGCTTCTAATTCACTAAGCCTCGCCTCCAACGCAGCAAAAATAAGCTACACTTGTTACAATTACCACTGTCACTAAAGGAGGCAGAGGCATAACTGAACATGTGGCACACCGGGCAAGAGAGAGCAGAGGGAGAAGCCATCGCTAGCAGTAAAGCTAATGTAGCTACCAAGGCTAGTAACGTGCAAACAACAGCTAAGAGATTAGCGAGAAAGTCGTAGAAAGGAGGAGAGCTATGAGTGCTTAAACAGAACTAGTGTGGGTTAAGACTTGGAGTAGACGTTTTAAGCAACTGAAGTGAGAAAGCAGGAAGCAGGCTAGTAGAATTCACCAGAGCACAGAGAGTACAGAGACGCTGCCACAGAAACATCGAAAATGACATAACTTGCTTACCGCAATACGTCAGCACGTCAGAGTTCATCTGAAACATGCTGGAGGGATAATATATCTCATCTGACCTGGGAACCCACCAAGAGGAGCTGGACAGTTTTGGTGGAAAGAGGGATGTCTGGAGTTTTTGGCTCAGCCTGCTGCCTCCATGAACTGGCCCTGGGTAAGGAAATGAAAATGAATGGATGGATGGATGTTTTACATCATGATCAGGTCTAAAACAGTAATTGTTGAGCTTTGAAGAAGGCATCTTCCATCATTTCCATAAAGCATAAATCAAAGCTTACTTATTATAAATCTCTCAACTAATGCAGCGTGTAGACACCATTAATCTTTCTGATAATCAATCCTGTGCATACTATTTGTCATCACACTAATACTCCTATGTAGTGTGTACATACCTTTACATACCTCTGAACAACTGGGGTAACATAATATGTGTATAGCCTGTGTTTCTGTTCTTTTGTGTATTTCTATCACTTAACAAGTCTTTCATTATAAATTGGATTTCAATACAGATTCCTTCATCTGCTCAGCTGTTAATCTGCCACCTATCTTTTTCTTTGCATCAATTCATTCAATTATCACATCATATTTTCTATAAATGAACTTTAATGTTGAGTTTAGTTTATCAGTTTCAGAGTTTCCATCATTAGATAAGTAGGACGGGTCAGGTTGATGAAACTTAAATAGTTCATTTTTAATGTCACATGACCTAAATCCTGTTTCTCTTGAACGCCATGAAGCCTTGGAATGTGTGTCCTATGACCCTGTTAAAACCTCTGAGAAATTTAAATAAGTAAAAATATACCACTTACCCTAAAATCAGCTATCACAGACCCAGAGGGGTGTTATGTTATTATCAATGCCTCACTACAAGATAAAAGTTTTATAATTGCAAGTGTCTATGGTCCAAATAATGATGATCCTCAATTTTTTCACACATTTTTCTCTTCTTTTAATGACATACCAGATTCAGTTATCATAATCGGAGAAGATTTTAACACAGTAATAGACCAAGAGCATGACAAGTCATCCACACCTAACAATTATAAACCATGGAACTCATCTGAAACCATCAAGCAGTATATGAATGACTTTGGGCTTGGAGACATTTGGCTATTGCAAAATTTAATTACTAGAGAATATTCATACTTTTCACATATTCAGCATTCCTTTTCTCATATTTTTTTCTTATTAGCAACTCCATTATTCCCAACATTTCAGACACACAGATCTATCCAATTGTGATTAGTGACCATGCCCCTGTATCATTCTGTCTGAACATCAGTTGTAATATACCATCATGCCCAAGATGGCGCTTTAATATCTCATTATTGAAAGATTCAAATTTTGATACTTACTTTAAAAGGGAGTGGACATCTCTGTTGGATATAAATGATACGTCCGAATTATCACAAACTCTCTTATGGGAAACAGAAAATAATTTCATACTCATCACACAGGAAAAAGCAAGAAATGAGGATCGAAAAAGATTTCAACACTCAACTCTGTAGCTCCTCTTAAAAAGAAGTTAACAAAACAAAGAAAGTTTGCTCCTTGGTATAACTCTCAAACACGTAAGTTAAAACAAATATCACGAAAATTTGAAAGGAATTGGCGATTAACCAAACTGGAAGAATCTCGTCTAATCTGGGCAGACAGTCTCAAAACTCAAAGAGGGGCCTCCGCCAGAGCAAACTGTTACTCAGCATTAATAGAAGAAAACAAGAATAACCCCAGGTTTCTTTTCAGCACTGTAGCCAGGCTGACTGAGAGTCAAAGCTCTATTGAGCCTTGTATTCCTTTAGCCCTGAGCAGTAATGATTTTATGAGTTTTTTTAATGACAAAATTCTAACTATTAGAGGCAAAATTCATGACCTCCTGACCTCAGATAGTACCTATCTAACCTCAAACACAGCTGTAAGACCTAATATATATTTAGATTGCTTCTCCCCAATTTCTCTTCAAGAATTGACCGCAGTGATTTCTTCATCTAAATCATCAACGTGTCTCTTAGACCCCATCCCAACTAGGCTACTCAAGGAGGTCTTACCTTTGGTTGACACTCATTTATTAGATATGATTAATATATCCTTATTAACAGGCTATGTACCACAGTCTTTTAAGGTAGCTGTAAGTAAACCTCTCCTAAAAAGGCCCACCCTGGATCCAGAGATGTTAGCCAACTGTAGACCAATATCTAATCTTCCCTTTCTTTCAAAGATCCTTGAGAAAGTAGTTGCAGACCAGCTGTGTGATTTTCTCCATGATAATAATTTATTTGAGGAATTACAGTCAGGATTTAGAGTGCATCATAGCACTGAGACAGCACTAGTTAAAATTATGACCTTCTGATTGCTTCAGACAAAGGACTCGTCTCTGTACTTGTTTTATTAGATCTTAGTGCAGCGTTTGACACAACTGACCATCAAATTCTGCTACAGAGACTGGAACACTTAATTGGCCTAAAAGGTTCTGCACTAAGCTGGTTTAAATCTTATTTATCTGATCGTTTTCAGTTTGTTCACGTTCTTAATGAATCATCCGTACGTACAAAAGTATGTTTTGGAGTTCCGCAAGGTTCTGTGCTCGGACCAATCATATTTACTCTATATATGCTTCCTTTACGTAACATCATTAGAAATCACTCTGTAAATTTCCATTGTTATGCAGATGATACACAGTTGTATTTATCTATGAAGCCTGAAGAAAGAAATCAATTAACTAAACTTCATAATTGTCTTAAGGACATAAAAACCTGGATGAGCACCAACCTCCTGATGTTAAATTCAGACAAAACTGAAGCTATTGTTCTTGGCCCCAAACAACTCAGAGACTCTTTATCTGATGACATAGTTTCTCTCGATGGCATTGCTCTGGCCTCTAGCACTACCGTAAGAAACCTCGGAGTAATATTTGATCAAGATCTGTCTTTCAATTCTCATTTAAAACAAACCTCACGGACTGCATTTTTTAAAATCTGCATAATATTGCAAAAATTAGGCCTATCCTAACCCGAGAAGATGCAGAAAAATTGGTCTCTCTCTCTCTGTCTCTCTCTCTCTCTCTCTCTCTCTCTCTCTCTCTCTCTCTCTCTCTCGTGTTCTATTGGTGCATCTTGCTAACTCGGCCATTCTGGATGTCACTAACTCAGCTTCTTCTCCGGAGCCTTTGGTTAGGTTAACTCGTACTGCAGCGGTGCCTGGATAGTATGACGTGTGTGATTGTGCTGCTGCTGTGGTCCTGCCAGATGCCTCCTGCTGCTGCTGCATCATTAGTCATACTTCTACTGTTATTATTACACATATGATTATTGTCACACATGTACACTATAAGATATTAATACATTATTATTGTCCTGCATCTCTCTCTGTCTCTCTCTCTTTCTGTCTTATTGTGTCATAGGGATTACTGTTAATTTATTGTGTTGATCTGTTCTGTACGACATCTATTGCACATCTGTCCATCCTGGGAGAGGGATCCCTCCTCAGTTGCTCTTCCTGAGGTTTCTACCGTTTTTTTCCCCCGTTAAAGGGTTTTTTTGGGGGAGTATTTCCTTATCCATTGTGAGGGTCCAAAGGACAGGGGGATGTCGTATGCTGTAAAGCCCTGTGAGGCAAATTGTGATTTGTGATATTTGGCTTTATAAATAAAATTGATTGAATTGATTGATTGATTTGGAAGAAAAAATTAAACAACTGAGTGACTCATATGCCAACAACCCATCAGAATTGACCTACAGCAAACTAACTGAAGTTAAACTTCAATTAGATGATATCATTAATAAAAGAATACAATTTATGATAGAAAGATTAAGACTTGAGAAATTTGAATACAATAATGAATCAGGGAAATATTTAGCAAACCAACTGAAGCGTAATAAAGAGAAGACGTTAATTTCTGTAATTAGGGATTTGGCAGGGAAGCCCATGTTGACATCTGAAGATATCAATGACACTTTTAGATCATTTTATAGCAATTTATACTCCTGTGACCAAGAACCAGAGTCATCAGACAGTGATACATTTCTGGACAACGTTAACCTTCCCAAGTTAACAACTGATCAAACAAATAGATAGATAGATAGATAGATAGATAGATAGATAGATAGATAGATAGATATATATATAGATAGATAGATAGATAGATAGATAGATAGATAGATAGATAGATAGATAGATAGATACTTTATTGATCCCGGAGGAAATTCAAGCATCCAGTAGCAATAACATAACATACACTGAGCATACACACCACATACACACATTAAGGCAAACTGACTTGGATAAACTATTTACTGGTGAAGAATATTTTAAAGCACTTAATCAGATTCCAAATAATAAATTACCAGGTCCAGATGGCTTCCCTGCCGAATTTTTCAAACATTTTTGAAACACAATTTCACCACTATTCATCAGGATGTGTAAGGAAATTAGCCACAATTCAAAAATTCCTCAACATATGAACACTGCTCTACTAAAACCTGACAAAGACCCAACACAATGCTCCAGTTACCGCCCACTATCGCTCATTAACACAGATATTAAAATAATAACCATAGCTCTATCCAATCGTGTTGAAAAGATAATTCCTCTCATAGGAAACTCAGATCAAACTGGCTTTATCAAGGGAAGACTCTTAACTGATAACATGCACAGACTTCTTAATTTAATAAACATCTCTAAAATAAATAATCTTAAAATCATAATTGCCTCCCTTGATGCGGAAAAAGCCTTTGATAGGGTAAATCGAAAATTGATCAGCCATGGCTACAGTCCTGACCGATGGAATATCCTCAAAACCATTTCTATTACTTAGAGGAACGAGACAGGGATGTGCACTGTCACCATCACTCTTTGCCATATTTATCGAGCCTTTTGCTGCTGCTATTCGTCAGAATGATTATATCCAGGGCATCTATGTATCCAATAATCATTACAAAATAAGTCTTTACGCGGATGATTTATTGCTATACCTCAAATCAGCATCCAATTCATTGCAAGAATCCATTACACTCATCAACCAGTTTGCAAAGATATCTGACTACTCAATAAATTGGACAAAGTCCACAATCCTTCCATTGCATGGAGGAGAATGGTATCCTGCATCCCAAAATGTACCCCCTCCCTTGTCTGTTGGAAACATCAAATACTTAGGTATACACATCTCCACTAACCTGCCAGACCAGGTAGAATAGCGACAGTCAAAATGATAACATTGCCAAAAATTAACTATCTATTTTCAATGATCCCAATTCAACCTACTACCCACTGGTTTCAATTACTGGATTATATAACAAACAAATTCTATTGGAAAAATAAAAAAAACACCGATCAAACTTGCAACACTGCAAAAAAAAAAAAAAAAAAAATTAACTGGGGGATTAGAAATGCCAAATTTCAGTTTTATTTTTTTGCACACCAACTACAATATATCATGAAATGGATTAAAAGCACGACACATCACTATTCATGGGCAGATAAAGAACACGTACAATGCAAAGATATCCCACTAGCAGACTTACCATTAATGAGTACAAGCATAAAACGCCATGATTGTTTTAAAAAACACTGTCATTTCTACAACTCTGGCAGCCTGGTGGAAAATAAATCAAATCTCCAAATTTACACTAACCCCCTGTAAATACACCCCTATTTGGCATAACCCAGACTTTACACTAAAGAATTCACCACTTAACTTTGTCAATTGGAAAGAGAAGGGAATCACACACTTAGATCACATATTTCATAATAATAGTCTTCTGTCATTTGACAATCTTGTCAAGGAATTGGGAATGATCAATATCTTCACTATTTTCATTTAAAATCTGTTCTTAAAACCAAGATTAATGTTGTAATAAATAACCTACAGCCCCCACCTCTGGCAGAGGAATTAATAAAGATTAAAAGCACAAAAAAGTAATTTCCAAATTATACAAACTCTTGTTAAACTTAGACACATCGGTATCACTTCCCATTCAGAAATAGGAGAATGATATAATGTTCAGTCCCAGTGCCAACTACTGGTCTGACATCTGCCTCAATACCTTCACAATGTCTAAAAACACTAATATACAACTAACACAGTACAAGGTATCACACAGAGCACATCTCACCAAGCATAAAATATACAAGATGGGACTCACAGATTCTAACATATGCTCATCCTGCACTCTCAACACAATAGACAACTATCTTCATGCCATGTGGACCTGTCCCCCTGTAAGTAGCTTTTGGGAGGGGGTCATTAATAAAATTTCTACTCTCTTGGGTTGCAGTCTTCCATTATCCCCGTTGCTCTGCATACTCGGGGACCTATCTGCAATCAATCCACCGATTAATAATTCCCGACCTATACTCATTGCCCTAGCTACGGCCCAGTGGCGGTTGCTGGTCCTTCAAACAGGGGAAGCTCACTTTAAGTTTATATCATAAAAGTTGTCATATTGTAGCGAGGCAGTAACTTATAAAAGGAACATTTAATTTAAGCTGTTTTTCCACTACACTCATGCCATAGAACCACAGCAAAACACACCTCAAAGATTTTCACATGGGTGAAAAGAACTGTTACTTTTCCTCACCCTTGCACCAAATCAGTCTGAGGTGTTGATCTGCCCTGCTGTTTGGCTTCGCCAATATCTGGTCGACAATATTCAAATTGTCTGCCATTATGTGCAGCTTGCTAGCTCGCTCGCTAGCTGGGGCTGCTGCGCGAGGCTAGTGTGACCGCCTGTGAGTGCTTTGGGATGGTGGAGGGGCTCACAGCAGCACCCGCTGCTCGTTGGGGACAGTAACTGCAGAGCGACAGAAGTCAGAGTCTCCAAACATGAGTACAGTCTCCACTAACATCAGAAAAAGATGCTAGATTTGTCGCTAGTCATTTTTAACAAAGAAAAAGTCACTAAGAGGATTGGAAAAGTCTCCACACCAACTCGGAACAACGGAATGAAACTTGAAAATCACTCCGGTGGTGGTTTATATTTCAAGATCGCTGATTCGCTCATTTCGCTGTCAATCAAAAAGGGATTCAGCCTCAGACAGATCATCCAATCATCATGCAGAAGCCCAGCGTCCAGGCCAGCCGAGGCCAGCCCACTGCCCCATAGACCCCCAGAGACGCTGAGCGTCCGATGGGCGGGACAAAGCCGAGCATTTATCCAATGACTGTCTAGTTTCGCTGCAGTGGAACAACCCACTCTATGCTTCCCCATTGAAGTCTTTGGACGCTGAGTTTCTACACTCTTTAATGCACTGTGACGCTACGGGAATGAATGAGAAGAAAGTCGCGTCAGTGACCTGTGATAGGGTAGCTGATTCTGAGCAAAAGTTGAACGCGTTCTAGCGCATATTTAGTCAATGAAATGTAAACACAACAGTACATATTTGACCACTTATTTTTTACATTTTAGGGGAAGCTGAGCTTCCGTTGCAGTCTTAGAGCAATCGCCACTGCTACGGCCAAAAAGACCATACTTCGGAACTGGAAAACTAGACATAAACTTAGCACAGAACACTGGTTGAATACACTGACAGAACACATTTTGAGTCCCCATCGGCTCCTGAGCTGTTGGGTTAAACCATTTATGTAAGCATGGGGGGGTTTCCACCCTCTATTTAACATGATAAGAAACCTCTTAGTTCTTTGCCATTGTCTTCCTTTATTGTGTAGCTTATAAAAATAAAACATTTGGGTTGCAGTTTAAAAACTTTATTAGTTATTACCAACATTAGTTATTAAATTATAAATTATCTTTATCAGGATAAAATTGCCTCATTTTGCTCCACTATAGTGGGCATTCTAGCTTTAACACCATTCATCAAACGTTAATTTAATATCAATAAAAACATTAACATTTTTTTTATGGAAATAGTAACTGCAATGCTACTGCTTCTGGGTCGATCCGAAAAATAGTTTCCCTGCACCATGCGGGAGGAATTTCTAATCACTATCCAATATTTATTCATATTGCAGCCAATCCAGCCAATAAAAAGATAGATAGATAGATAGATAGATAGATAGATAGATAGATAGATAAATAGATAGATACTGTGTAAATATATATATATACACTACTACCTAGTTAGCATAACGATGCTACGTGTCACACGTCTGTAACACGACTGTTGCTTCACAGCTGACACTTTTGACCCCTGCGCTCACATGACGTGTAAACGCACGCACGTCTGATTAGCATAGCAAGCTAGTTAGCATAGCTGTGCTACGGGTCACACGTCCGTAAGACGACGCGTTGTTGCTTCACGAGCTGACACTTTTGACCCCTGCGCTCACATGACGTGTATACGCATGCACGTCTGATTAGCATAGCAAGCTAGTTAGCATAGCGATGCTACATGTCACACGTCTGTAAGACGACGCGCTATTGCGTCACAGCTATGGAACGCCAACGAGGTCACTAACATGTGAATTCCAACATGTAAACAACACGTAGACAACACGTAAACAACGCATAAATTTTTCACGCGTTGTTAACGTGTTGTTTACGCGTCGTTGTGAGCCCTTTGGCCACTTGTCCAGTTTGAAACGGGTGAGAGTTTTGAGTCCCCATCGGCTCCTGAGCTGTTGGGTTAAACCATTTATGTAAGCATGGGGGGGTTTCCACCCTCTATTTAACATGATAAGAAACCTCTTAGTTCTTTGCCATTGTCTTCCTTTATTGTGTAGCTTATAAAAATAAAACATTTGGGTTGCAGTTTAAAAACTTTATAAGTTATTACCAACATTAGTTATTAAATTATAAATTATCTTTATCAGGATAAAATTGCCTCATTTTGCTCCACTATAATGGGCATTCTAGCTTTAACACCATTCATCAAACGTTAATTTAATATCAATAAAAACATTAACATTTTTTTTTATGGAAATAGTAACTGCAATGGTACTCAATGAATATCTGTATTTGGAAAACATGGAACTTTACTCTTTGAGCATTTTAATTTAATATATGACCAGCAGGGGGCATACCTTACTCTTAGTCCTGATAAAATGTTAAAATACAGGTTGATAAGAATGTCCAGATTTAATGTTGGTGCTATGGTCAAAAGAAAATAATACACATTTATAATATTCATAATATTCATTCATTTAAAATATTCAACTGTCTGTGATTTGTTTCCTGCCGTGGAGTCTTGAGCTGTTTGCAGTGGAATCACATCAGTCCCAGCCTTTTCATATGGTCAGTAAGTAGAGATGTCCGATATTATCGGCCTACCGATATTATTGGCCGATATTGGCATTAAAATGTAATATCGGAAATTATCGGTATCGGTTTTTACTTTTTTCATGACACAACTTTTACACAGCATGCACATATTATACATCAAACTCTTCAGCTACTTCTCTTCTCACTCAAAATGTCAAAATATGAAAGATGTGGTGTATAGTTTTTGAGATATCTTTGTTTGTTTGTAATATGTGTAATGTTAGTTGCCTAAAATGATTTAGTTTTTCTTTTCTTTTTTTTTCTCTGGGGGGGGGGCATTTTAAGTCTGTGACATTGCTAAATCAGAATAAAAACAGTCAGAAAAGAAGCCATAAAATTAATTCTGGTTGATATTATATTATATCATTTACATTTTTTTTTATTTTATTTGCACTGTATATATACATTTTGTATATCTTGCTTTCTATTTATGTTATACAGTACAGAGTGTTTTGTTTTTTTTGCGGACCCATTGCTGCTGGGACAAAATAATTTCCCGGTCTGCAATCAATAAAGTAATTCTATTGTATTCTATTCTATATTAAGTGTATAATAGGCTACTCAGGAACAATCCAGGTTACTTGTTGGTGCGATCATTGTGGAGCATCTGTAATGCACAGTTGAAAACATTCATGTCCCTTATTTTCTGCATGACTATTTCCAGGCAGACATAAATTATGTGTGTGGTTCTACAAAGAAACACTAGAATGGCCGGAATCCCAACACTATCATCATCGCACATAGTAAACCCTAATTATTGCATTTTACACATGATCTTAATAGAGAAATCTCAGAACAAGAAAATCAAAGTTAAAAGTAACTTCTTTAATTATGAAACAATTTATTTTAATACTTAACATATATTGAAAAATAATAATAATCGAAAAAGCTGGAAACGAGCTGATCTAATAGGCTACAAAAAAAAAGAGCTGTTTTGATCAATGGTCGCAGATTACCTCCGCTCTCCTCACAGTTACCACACACGGGCTTGTAGCATTTCAAGTGTCCGACGTTTGGTTCTGTTTTGCAGCTCTTTTGGACCGGCACTGTCTCCATGTCCGTGTCTGCTGCTGCTGCGGTGGTTGCTTCTGCTGCTGCCCAGCTTGTGTTGACTGCCGCGGCCGCTTTCCCCTCCATGTATTCTGTCCTCAGCTCCTCTGACAGCTGCTGCAGAACTTTCCTCCGGGCTCTCCTGCTGCTGGTGCTCCTTAAATAAGATGCGGGCACTGATCCCAGCCAGGTCGAGGGTGTTATAGAAGACCGCAACTGGCCATCTTCCTCCGCCTTTGGACGTCCACGCCGTACTTGGTGTTGTTGTAGTACATTACAGGCACTCGTTTTGCCTTTGCCCCACTAAAGTTGCCCACACCTGTGTGCAGGTGCTCAGGATGCAGACATTCTTCCTCAGCTTTCCCTGGTACACAGTCTTTTGTGTAATTTATATAAAAACTATTAAAAGTTAAAATTCAGACACTTTTAGGAAAAGTCATGTAAGGGCAGTATTGCATTTTTTCATTCAACGAAGTTATTGCACATATACATTTGAAAATGGTCAAAATTACGATCTTGGCCGATCTATGTTACAAAAAAAATGCGTATCTTGTGTTTACTTAAATGTTATGTGTTTTAAACAATGGAGTGTCTATTTACACGGAGGTGAAAATTAGCCTTTGCCCCGCGATCTAGCTATTTACACTTGACCCCTCACCCATTCTAATCCTGAAGGTCTTTAGAAGGGTATACATTTCATTAAAATGGGTAAATAACACCTGTGTACCTAATTATGTCTGATGAGTGACTAATCTCTGAACAAGAAGAGGTCTGTTTGGGTTTTAACAAGCCCCATTATCAATGATAATGCTGGTTATATAGCCCTAAATTAAATTTAGATGCTCAAAAAAGGTTTATATATATATATATATATATATATATATATAGTTATATTGTTGGCTTTTGATATTGAGTAGCCTGAGTAAAACTGCCATTGAAGACCAACAAACTGATCGATTTTTGTCATTTATTTTTGCAGAATCTTTTGACACAGTACAGTACAGTCTCTGTATTTATCATATTCAGAGGAATTCATATGTCCAATCAAGATATTTTACATATTCTTAATTATTTTATATATGTTGTATTATTTGTATGAATATCTATTTTGCCGATTGTCTGCTTGTTCATTAACTAAAATAAAGATTTCTAAATTGGAAAAAAACAAAACAAGAAACAGGCTTGACTCAGAGCGATAGATAAGAACAGAGTGGCGTCAGCCTTTGATGTCGCCGCCAGAGCGGTCACGTGGTTCATGTAAGCCTCAATAGTTCCAAACACAGCCTCTGCTGTCATGTTCTTCTATGGGACAGACAACAGTGAGCTCGCTTTTGAATGGTAAATATTAAAATAAATCGCACACAGGTACATTTACAACTCTTACTGAATTACTGTGTATACATCAGTGTCAGTTACGTGTATTGAGTGGCTGGATGACGACCACAAGTGTAATTAGATAAGTTTTTCTGTGTTTTTTTTTTGCGGGGGGAGGAAAAGCTTTGTGTTAGCTTCATGGTCTGCAGATACACTAGCATCTAAACTGTAATCTGGTGCAATGCATTTCTTATGTAGCTACATGTGATTAATGTAGGCTATTTGTGAATACTCCCTGACATTGGACAATGATGATAAATGATGGGTTTCAGTTAAACATTTTATGTATTTAAACGATGAATGTGATAATAAGAGCAATTGTGTGTCTGTGAGAACAAGAAAAACTTAGACAATATATGAAGGTTCTTACATCACAGAAAATAATAAATTTGGCATTAAGGAAGAACAATTTTATTTAACAGGTACCATATTCCAGCATTAGGACAGCAGAACAAAGGTGGAGTTATGAAATGGTTAAAATAAAAAGCCATATGAGATTTACTGCAGGCACAACTATGTACACAACTCAAGTGCTGATTCCACTGCCTGACATCAGGTTGTCATTATACAAAGGACGACAAGAGACTTGAGACAATCTCTCAATATGGCGGAGCAGAAGAACTTCCAGTTCAAGCATGGAGCAACACACACTCAGGACAATCCATTCTCAGCATATTCTGCCATTACAAAAATATTGTTCACTTTCCATCCCAGATCTCTCGACTTCTGTAGTAAGATGCTACAGATGTTTAATCAGTCTGTGGTGGCAAGTGTGTTGTTTTATGCTACAGTCTGCTGGGGAGGAAGCATCAGACACAAAGATGCAAGGCGGCTGGACAAACTAATCCAGAGCTGGCTCTGTGATTGGAGTCAGGTTGAACACACTGGAGGAGGTGGTGGAGAGATGCACACTGAAGATGTCTGAGACCATCATGAACAAGCCAGATCATCCACTCCACAACACCTTGATGAACCAAAAAACAGCGGTGGACGGCTCCTCTCTCTTCGATGCAGGACGGAGAGATACAGAAGATCCTACATACCTAAAGCCATCAGGGTTTTTATTTCTTTTGCAAATAATAAATGAGTTGACAGACTATTGAATAAAGTTATTCTCATTATTATTATTCTCTAATCTGCCATTCACATCTTTAGTGAAGGACCCAATGATGGTCTGAGATGCCTGATTGAGGAATAGCAACAGTCAGCATTATAACAGCCCTGAGAGGTATTCCAGAGGTTCAACAAACTCTCAGTCTAACAATGAACTCTGAATATAGGAACATTCTTATCAATCTGTATTTTAACATTTTATCAGGACTAAGAGTAAGGTATGCCCCCTGCTGGTCATATATTAAATTAAAATGCTCAAAGAGTAAAGTTCCATGTTTTCCAAATACAGATATTCATTGAGTACCATTGCAGTTACTATTTCCATAAAAAAAATGTTAATGTTTTTATTGATATTAAATTAACGTTTGATGAATGATGTTAAAGCTAGAATGCCCACTATAGTGGAGCAAAATTAGGCAATTTTATCCCGATAAAGATAATTTATAATTTAATAACTAATGTTGGTAATAACTAATAAAGTTCTTAAACTGCAACCCAAATGTTTTATTTTTATAAGCTACACAATAAAGGAAGACAATGGCAAAGAACTAAGAGGTTTCTTATCATGTTAAATAGAGGGTGGAAACCCCCCCCAGGCTTACATAAATGGTTTAACCCAACAACTCAGGAGCCAATGGGGACTCAAAACTCTCACCCGTTTCAAACTGGACAAGTGGCCAAAGGGCTCATAACGACGCGTAAACAACACGTAGACAACACGTTAACAACGCGTGAAAAATTGATGCGTTGTTTACGTGTTGTCTACCTGTTGTTTACATGTTGGAATTCACATGTTAGTGACCTCGTTGGCGTTCCATAGCTGTGAAGCAACAGCGCGTCGTCTTACGGACGTGTGACATGTAGCATCGCTATGCTAACTAGCTTGCTATGCTAATCAGACGTGCGTGCGTTTACACATCATGTGAGCGCAGGGGTCAAAAGTGTCAGCTGTGAAGCAACAGTCGTGTTACAGACGTGTGACACGTAGCATCGTTATGCTAACTAGGTAGTAGTGTATATATATATATATATATATATATATATATTTACACAGTATCTATCTATCTATCTATCTATCTATCTATCTATCTTTTTATTGGCTGGATTGGCTGCAATATGAATAAATATTGGACAGTGATTAGAAATTCCTCCCGCATGGTGCAGGGAAACTATTTTTCGGATCGACCCAGAAGCAGTAGCATCACTATGCTAACTAGCTTGCTATGCTATATATACAGATATAGGCCTAGATATAGACTGTTTCACCAATGCTCTGTTGCTAGGGCAACAGCTTTGGTCTTTGGTTAACAAACATTCTATACATACATACATATACACACATCTATATATATACATATATATATATATGTATATGTATATATATATACATATATACATATACGCATATACATATATATATATACATACACATACACATATAGATATATATATACATACATACGCGCACGCGCAATGCACGCGAAACAAGTACACGGTGATGGTTGCACAGGTAATATACACGTATCAAGTACGCGGTGAATGCAGTGTGTGCATATATATATATATATATATACGCGCACGCGCAATGCACGCGAAACAAGTACACGGTGATGGTTGCACAGGTAATATACACGTATCAAGTACGCGGTGAATGCAGTGTGTGCATGTTCGCTGATACGTTTCACCCCTCATAGGTTGTAGGTATTCATTCAAATAAACACAAAAAGTTTGTGCTCTAGAAAAGGATCAACACTCAGTGAATACCCTCCTAAGCCCTATGATAAGCTATTATGGCAAGGCTTAACTATACAGACCAATGAGCAGTGATAACTAACATGTCTTTGGGGTCATCGGGTGGGAACCTCCTTTTACCGGTGTTTCGTCTAGTTGGTCCCGCGACACCTCCAGGAGGCTAGACAGTGATCTCTGGCATCCCAGAGACGCTCCCCTAATGCCAGATCTCACTGCTCTCCACACCAACCCAACAACCTCCTTAACCTACTTACACATGGCTTTCTCAGCCCAAACAGCACTGCCACCTTCAACCAAACCCAGCGTCCATACATGCAAGCTCCAGGCAGAAGCAATGCTGATAAACCTTTCCTAGCACATTTACCATACTCTATTTCACATGCTACATAGCATAACTACAATATAAACTAAAGCTAAAGGAGATAAATAGACTCACAAGATCAGCAAACATACTCACCTTGCAGCATGGTCTCAAACAAAAGGGATTCAAATAGGCCACTCCTACACTTAAATAACCTTCCTCTTCCTGGATTTCCTCCTGAAAGGAAGTGGATCTCTCCACTAGATCTCAAGGAGTTATGTGCCCTGCTTAGTAGTTCCCCCTGCTGGCCCCCAACTGACATTATTTCTTCTGTAGTAGATGAGCTGGCTGATTCTTTTGGCTTCATCTGACATTTCCTTCACTGTCTCCTTCAAACTCTGTCCCCGCACTCCGAGTTCCCCCAGGAGCGAGACAGCTGATCTTGCTATGAATCCCCTACACCCCACTTCCACTGGACAAATCCTAGTCTTCCATCCTCGCTGCTCAGCTTCTGCTCCTAAATCTGCATATCTAAGCTTTTTCCTTTCATAGGCTTCTTCCACTGAATCTTCCCAAGGAACTGTCAGCTCAATGAAATAAACTATCCGTTGACTCAGTGACCACAACACTATGTCAAGCCTCTGCTTGGTACAAACTATTTCCTGGGGAACAACAAGCTTTCCCCCTAAATCTACTTGTATTTCCCAATCACAAGCACCTACTAGGCGGCCACACCCCTGCCTCCTTACTAACTTATCCCCTCTGTATTTCTCTCCCTCACGGACAAACTGAATTGCTAAACTCCTATCCTTAACACCTTCTGAATTCACCTGTCTTCGTTTTCCTTCGATTCCTGCAGCTAAACATTTCAACACCTGGTTATGTCGCCATGTATATCGGCCTTGTGACAAGCTAACCCAATATGCTTTAAGGTTGCGGTACCTGAACACAATGGGCATGATGGGTCCTCATTTCCCCACAATTTTAGGTTCTGGGGGGTTGGTAACACATCGTATGTAGCACCTACAAGGAATCTAATATGATTCTCCTCCATACTCCACAGGTCTCTCCAACTAAGCTTCCTCTTCTCTATACTTTCCCAATTCAACCACTGTCCCTGTTTAGCCTGGGCCACTACCTTTGCACCCCTTACTATCTCCTCCTGTCTACATATCTGTTCCACAACCAGCTTTCGTTTATCTTTGAGACCTGCTGTATTCCATACTGGTTTGCCTGAGCCAAGCCCCAGGCCACCCCGGCCAAACTGAACATTACCTACAATCTCCGCATGCCTAAGAGTTGCCTCTACCTCCTGAACTGCCGATCTTGGGTTCCACTTCCTCCCCTTGGTTGGATTTGGAACAACACTCCTGACTACCACGTCCTTACTCCCAGATAACAAGGGCTCTGTCCTGACCTTGGTACATTTAAATTCCTCTGTTAAACTAGATACTGGCAGCTGAAGTATCCCTTTTCCATACAATGCAATACTACTTAGGCACCTAGGAGCGCCCAACCACTTCCTAATATAGGAGCTAACCGACCTTTCAATTCTCTCCACAACGGATATTGGAATTTCATAAATTGACAATGGCCACATTAACCTAGGATATAGCCCAAATTGTAAACACCACAACTTCAATTTTCCTGGAAGCTCTGATTTATCTGTTCTATCCAATCCTTCAGCCACATCTTTTCTAAATTTCACCACCTGTTCCTTATCATTCAACTCCACATTGTACCACCTACCTAAGCTCTTTACTGACAAAGAGTCAAAAGGCAAAAACAAAACTGTGTAGGCCTATGTGTGTATGATATTTTATTTATATCTCTTTTCATGACATAATACCAGTATTACTGTGTCATTACTGTATATTGGCATTGTCTCTGTCATTGTATCCTTTGTGTCACTGTCTATTTTGTCATGTCATGCGGACGGTAATGGTTTAGGACAGCTACTCCTCACTTAGTCAGTGGACTTCACCCTGCCCATCTCCAACTAAGATAGCGGCTCCTCAGTCCAAAAGTTGATTCGACTCCGCCTGGAGGGGAGGGGTCGGTTCCTATAAAGGAACTGATTTATGGGTTGGCCACCTCCTATGGGTCTGGTGACAACCCAAAAGTGAGAGCTAAGAGAGAGGAGAGAGGGAAAGGAGCTCAAAATTGAGCATTCCAAAGGGGAAGATGAATAAAAGACAAATAATACAAAAAAGGACATTTTAAATTCTGCCTTGGCTTTGCTGTCCTGACCGGTCCCGTTCAGGGTCACCCCCCAGGGGATCTCGGTCCTGCCTCCCAGGGGCCAGCCTTTTATTTTGTTTTTATGTTTGTTTGTTTGTTTCAATTTTTCTTTTCTTTTCTTTGTTTCTTTGGTTGGAGTTATAATATAATTATAGATACTGCTTCTGTCTTTTGACATATTGGAAACTACCTTCCCCTCTTGTCTCGTGCTGTATTACGTGTTTTTTTTTATTGTTTTGTGTTGTTCACCTGTGTTGTATTGTTTGATGGTCTGTATTGCGCTATATAATTTTTTTTTTATTTTTTTTTTAAAAAGTAGTTTATATGATGCTCCTTGCAGTTCAACTGATACCAATAATTTCAAGATACAACCACCACAGCAGGTTCAATAAATGCTTCTGTTAGACAAACAACAAACAAACAGTTATTACTGACCTATGAAGTATAATTTAATCCACAGATCGATATTATGCCAACAAAAACACTGCTCATACAGTCTTCATATGCTCCCAAAGGTCCAGACAATCTTAATCCAGTGAAATATTTAGTCCAGATACATTATTAAGAGGGGTGTAACTATCCATCAATGTGGATGTGTTGATTCAATGATCAACAATCCAGTATCATTGACACAAAGTGAAAACATCGATCTATATTGTCATTTTTAGGACGCGCTTTTATTTTGGAAGTCTGTGTCACCTGACAGGACGATGGCAAACAGTCAAGAAAAAGATAATTAGGATGGTGTTATTTACTTGGGAATAAGTTTAAGTTTAAGTTTATTTACTTAATTAAATAAATCAGCAGTGTGGAAATATTTTCAATTTCAGAGAAAAAAGTGGTCAACAGTGTGACAACCCCTCCGCTCCACTGGTTGTCCCTGCCCTTTTCTGCTGTGTTTTCTCTCTTGCAGGAAGCAGGGCGGAGGGTGTCGCCAGCTTGATCAGCTGATGGGCTCATCAGCCTGATGAGCCACACCTGTGTGGGCTCTTAAAAGCTCCCCTCCTGCCTGTCATCTCTCTCTTGCTGGTCTGGTCGGAGGAGCAGGCTGCTGCTGTTTGTTTTGTTGCTCTCTCCCTTCATTTCCACACATCCACACATGCTGACACACTGACTTTCACGTTTACCTTAGTTTGATTATCTTTTGTAAATAAATACGTTGTTCTTTTTTGCACGGTAAACTCATCTTGTCACCCATCTTTGTTGCTGCCTCAGAACCGGGCTGTGCCATTAAAAGATAAAACACCACGTAGCTTCATCTGCCTGGATCTGAGGTGGAAGTGTTTCTGCTCGCCCGCAGCGGCCCGCAGTGTTTAAACCACAGAAGAAGAAAGAGCCGTGATTACAGTGTGCAGTACGCAATGGGCATTTTAACAGTTTTACCAGAGATATATCTATGAGGACTTGGTTGTACTTTTGATGTCATGGCGGATAACGAAGGAGCATCATGTAAAATTATCTGTGACTGTGACCATGAACTCAAATATACAGCAGGCAGTTGTCGTCAGTTTAGAAGAAATTCAGAGCTACACCAGAACATTTATGAACAGGTCTTACTTTACTACTAATTTGTGTGTAACTTTAGCATATTTCCACTAATTACTTGGACTGACCTAACGTTAGTAGCGTTAGCTTTGCAAGCGAAGGCTGCAGGTAACAGCTTTGCTGTGTTAGGATTATGTTATGTCTTCACTGTGTATCTTCACATAAATGAATACTCTGACGATTTGGGAGTTATGCCCTTTCTCTATCATTTTCATATTGAGACAACATGATCGATGTCTTTTTTGTGTCTGTACGTCCAGTGGCTGGGTCTCAGCGTTTAGCATTGCGCTTATAGCGGGTCAGTACATCCTGCGCTGTGATCCGCGGAGGGATACACCGGTGAGCAGGCACAGACATAGCTTGTAAACAAAACTCAGCTGTTTATTTAGCCTAGCGATATCTCCGGATTTTAGTAGCTGCGATGGACGACTTTGAACGCGATTTTGAAGAGTTTCTTGTAGCGGACACAGATCCAGAGCCATACCTGTTTGAGCCGGAGCATACAGATGAGGAATTCCATGTGTTTGATGCTGAGCAGGCGAGAAGAGAGGCTGAATCCTCCGCTCCCATTTTGCCGCACAGAATAGGTGCAGATTCGGTGCTGCCATCATTGGAGAGAAAACGGCCGCAGAGAGTGAATCACAAGGAATGAAAACTTTGCAGCAATCACTAATCCTGGCGTGACTGAAACTTTTTGTCATGTTCCTAAGATGAACTGGAAAAAATGCCCCAGGCCTGCAGGAGCTGATGGACAGCTTCCAGTCGGGTGAGTAATATCGTCCGTGTTGTCTCTTTGTTTGCTTTTACCGAGTGACCTAGCGTACCTGTCCCAGAGCCAGCTGCAGTTGTTGCTCACCGGTGTATCCCTCCGCGCAAGATGTACTGACCTCCTACAAGTGCCATGCTAACCGCTGTCTCAATATGAAAATGATAGAGAAAGGGCATAACTCCCAAATCGTCGGAGTATTCTTTTCACATAATAATGTGGACTCAGCAGATGACTTGTTAACTGTTTATTCCTCCTTACACCGAACATACACGGCTGCTTCTCATTGTTTCCAGTAGCACAACAATGGTTACTACATTACCCAGAATAACTTGAGGCTCACACTACTACAGTAGCCTTAGTAGTTCAAAATACACAACAGATTAGTTTAGATCAGAACAGAAACACGACAGGAGAATTTACTGAGTAATTTTGTTGTTTCCACTAATTACTTGGACTGACCTGACGTTAGTTAATCCTCTCGCTCTCCAAAACAAATGCCGGCTGCAGTCGGAATTTTACGACACCAGGCTGTGGGTGTCATACCACTTCGACCAAAGGGGAGCTATAATCAACGAAAACGAAAAGTTCCGCACAGCTGCTTTAAATAATACGTGTAATTTGTTAAGTTATGAATGGAGGAAAGTCCGCAAGCTGCCAGGCTAATTTATGACATGTACACGTGAGCTAATAATGAGTGACTAGCAAAAAACAATTGACATGTCTATGAATCTTGACAGCTGTTATTGAACTGAATATCATCAGTGAACATATTAATCCATATTTTATTGGGAGAAGTTTGCCTTCAAGGTTTTAAGGCAGATAGATGAGAAATTTTATGAAAAAGATGATCGTTTGGGTTAACAAGGGTTAAAATTCTTCCAGAAAGGACTTCATATCAGAAACTTATGTCATGTGCTGTTAAATGTGTGTTAGTGAAGTTAATCTGAAGTAAACTTTTTTTACACTTATTATTTATGTTTTGCTTTTATCTTTTATGGCCAAAAGCTAAAAAGAAAGCTGTGGCAGCTTCTTCTGTAATCAATTGTATTCAATGGGCAGATTATCATTATTGTTATTATTTCAAATGTTCACATATTATTCATAATTTCTTCCCTTTGCATGTAAATGTGCTGACTCCTGGGTGTCAAAAAGGTGACAAACATCAAACATCTTCTTTCAAAGCACCATGACAAACCTTTAGAAAAACATGTTTAATAAGTCCCAGTTCTAGTCATCTGCAGCATCATTTTTCGAGAAAATATTCAGGCAAAGATTTAAAAAAAAAAAAAAAAAAAAAAGAAGAAGAAAAAGAAGCTTTTATTTCAGAGTGGTGAAACGTAAATAATGACAGAAGCACTCACAGTGATTTTGACTCGAGTGTTTCTTCTCAAATTAGATCATGCATTTATATGTACTAAAGATGGAACAAAAACAGCATAAATTTACTTTGGGTATGCCTTGGATAGGCCTTTTAGGTGAATTTTGGGTGAATTTTACAGGATGCTTAATTAAAAGACAGTCATCAGTTGTCATTGCCTTCCTTTTAACAAAGTGTCTGTTAGTATGTATTTTTACATCTCCACTGACCAATAGATACAAGGTCAAGGCCCCCTGGGGATCATGTTCCTCATGGTGTTAGAAGTGCAAGGCTTACTGATGAATGGACAAGTTAGACTAATTTTAGTTGGCCCAAGGTCAAGTTAAATGTGTCAGAGCACCATTAGGTAAGTATACATGCCACCATCCTATATTAGCTGTGTCACTCTCTGTTCACAATCATCACATAGCTTCTGCATGTAGCCATTGTTGATCCGAGCTCGTAATAAAACAGCTTGCAGTCATTCAGTTGATCAAACGTGGAAGCGTATCGTTTCTATAGCAGCAACTCTTTTCAGGGGTAACTGTCTGCCTTTCTCAAACCTTGCCTCTTTGAACGTTATCTTCAATCATTCTGACTGGTGGTCCTTCACCTTTTTTTCATAAGTCCCACCATTACGAAAACTCTTGCCTTTATTATTTGAAATGTCAGCCCGTCCTCTTTTTTCTAAAGGATCCGCCATTCCGAAGTTTGTATATTGTGGAATATGGCACAGCTGCAGTGCTGCAGTGCAGACATTTCAGTCGTACACTGTGCGTGTCAGCAGCGGGCAGCAGTATAGAACTGGGCTTTTACTGATGCACTTTCTGAAGGCTATTTACTTGATTAGATTTCTATTTTCATTAGGATATTATTTTTTTTGTTATTGTATAATCTTTTTTCAGTTAATCAGTGAGATCACATCTTCAAAAAATGTCTGAAGGAAAAGTAACCAAAAAGGTGTAATACTGAAGATTTCGTTTGTTTACAAGTTATTTTGAATTTGGAAACCTGTTTTGTTGACCTTCTTGTAATAAATTACGGAGCCCAGGAGTGGCCGTGAGAGGAAAAAATATACATTGTGCGCACGTTTTAATTAATTTAAATCCTCATTCATTCATTCATTTAGTCATTCACTCTGCACTTACTGCTTTGCATGTACAGTAGCCTAACTGTATAGATCTGGTTAATACACAGTATGTTAAGACTTTACTTTTAGACTAAATAATAAGAGATTATAATCACAACTTTACAGAATTTGACAAGTAGCCGAAGTTTTCACATACAGTACAAAGACCCCTCTGTTTGGACGGCAGACAGTCTAGTCAAAATATAAAAAAAAGCAGCTTGACGCAGTTGTTTTGCTGGTTTGATAATGGGTAAAATAAAAATTAAATAAAAATAAAAGGTGGTCTTGCGCACTCCTGGCTCACTGCTGTCTAACCAGAGCCCAGAGCGAGGTTCTGCAGGCATGGACGTCGGAACTATTTTCTGATTATGGTGATTAAGGATTTGATTTGTAGTTATTTTATAATAACATGCACAGTATCTTTATTGTTAAGAAAATGAAACTTTGGTAACTAAATCAAGCCATTTAAGGAACATAACAGCATTATTTGAATGAACGAGACGGACCCAATTAGAAAGGAAACGGGGGCTGTGCATTGATCCTTTTGCCCCTGTCTGCAGGGACGAATGGTTATTTTCTGAAAGCACAGAGCAAAGAAGTGTCTTTTTTTCTCCCCCAGTCTGCTGTCAGCAGCAGCGGGGATTTCAGCACCATGGACAGCGCGTGTAGACTTGACAAGCCTCTGTGTTTGCTGCTAGAGAAATTATACATAATAAATAAAGACAGTGACATATTTTCAATAAAAAAACATGAGTTGAAATTTCATTTCAAGCTTTTGTAGTACATCAAATTTCAGAATTGTGTGAGTGTGGAAGGAGAGCGGGCGGCAGTGTTTCTCACCTCTCACTGAATCATTGCCACTTCAATACAGGTGAGGAATGTGAACACAAAAAAACATTCTGAAGGCGACAGGCAGCCTACTCTCATTCACATTTCATTCTCATGTTGAGATATCTGATATTGATGCCTCCACCCTCCAATATGGTGGAAGGCATTTCATTTGTGATGCTCACAACATTGGAATCATTTAACAGATTCAAAAGCAGCACATCTTTTCAGAAACAGTGACCCAGTGTTATTAGTTTGCCTTGGAAGTGCTTTCAGCTGAAGTCCCTTTGACAAAAAATCTTGACAGTGAGGTCTTCGGATTATCCAGAGTACCAGGGACGCTCTTTCTACAAAGAAAAATTGCTGGTGAACTTATTAAATAACATTTTTACCAGCCTTGACACACTGCGATGCCTGGTATTGTTTTCACCTTGTGAGTGAGTGAGTGATTGTGTGTATGTCATCGTGGCAAAGTGTGGTCCACGGCTGCCTTTTATGCACAGAATACATATAACCATTATGCGGGATATATCTTAGTGGGACTGTCCAGTGATTTCAGGCTTTTAAATTCCTGCATAGTATAGTAAATAATGTTGAAAACTAAGTAGTGAAACCAACTGCATGTAGGTACAGGGTGGCAACGTGTCTAGGTCCCTGCTTCAGCTGCAGGTAGCTCGTATGGATCAATGTTATTTATTTCTTGGATCTTCTCCAAATACCTCAGTTTGAATCATGATAACACGACAAAAAAGTCACACAAAGCACGGTAAATGAGATGGAGTTTAATTACCCTGGGGTCGCCTAATTAATGGGAAACACAGGGACAAGTATGGTAAAAAACATAAAATATGGGTTGCATACAGTAGTTGTAATTCGACCTAGTCATAAAATGCTACTAGGCTAAATAGTGGCTCTGTGGAGCCATGTACCAGCTGATAAGCTGTTTTTTCCAAATCTGCAGATATTACAGTATTTTGGTGATAATCACTGCTCCTCCCCGTGGACAAATGAAGCATTGCTTCTGGTTTTCACACAGGTCTCTAGGGGCGTTACAAGACAGGGTTGCATTTCCTACGTCATCGCGGGGGATTAAATTAACTCCACGGAGCAGGCAGCAGGCTTGCAGGGAGCAGTCACGGATCTGTCGCTGACCTGTCGCGGACCTGCCAAGGTTCAGTCATATAAACAGGGGAATGTTTGAGTGGCTCCCACTGTAGCATTGAAATATACTTCTTGAATCTCTATAAGTCTTTAAAATTGTATAGGTATAAGCATGGTATGTGAGTTTGCATTTTAACTCACATATTCAAACCAGATAAAGGACAAAAAAATAAAGTCATCTTTATACATTAAGAGCAAAATGAATCCATGAGGAGCCTGTGAAGGAGGTCAGAGGAGGTGAAAAGTCAAACCAACGTGCAGGGGTTATTTTATACTGCTATTGTAAGAGCCCATGATTTCTTTGTCTTACACCTATGGGTCCCAACTCACTAGAGGCTGAGACATGAGAAAAGACCCACAATAAGCCTATGTGTGTGTGTGTGTGTGTGTGTGTGTGTGTGTGTGTCTCCTCTGATGATTGGCCTGTCATTATTGAGTGGTGTGCTGAGGTGGGGGACTGGACCAGAGCCCCCCTCAAGTCCTCACATGTGTGTGTATTCATGTGGGTGTATGGCTGCATGAGAATGAGATTCCCAGACTTGCGTGCATGTGTGTGTATGTGTGTGTGTATTCTTCCCCCAGTCTGGGCCTCAGTATTAATGAGCCCAGATTTCATTTCCGATGAGCGATTATTTGACTGTTCATTTGGCTAAGATTTATGACGAGGCCCTATATCTGTAGCCTGCAGCACTGCTCTAGTCTTTAATAATGGGAAATGAACACATTAATCACCCTGTAGCAGTCAGCGACAGAAAGCACGGGAGCACTATCCAATCTGCATCACTGGACGAGAGAGAATATCATATTCATTCAAAAGCCTTATCTAGTACATGGTGGTAGGAAAAATTACCTGTCTAATTGAATATGATTTAACATCCTAAAAACTGGACAAGAGTCACATACACATTGACACACACGCTCATAGTGTGTCCTGCTGTGATCAAAGACTTAGACGAACCTCGGCTTGTTTGCCTGGTTAGGCAGGATTAACATGGTAACCTCAACAAACCCTCAGGCTTTAGGGTGGAGGGGTGCCGCTGCCCATAGGGCCCAATGAGTCACTAAGAACACCTGACCCTGGGCCTGAGGTTGGACATTTTAGAGCCACCTGAACAAAAGATCAGCTGCCTTTTCAACGCTCTCACCTATAAGGAGTTACAGAAACACACAACTGAGGAATATTTGTGACTTCACAAGAACATAGATTCCATTAAGTGGCAGTATAATGGCCCAATCTAATTCCATACAAACATGGAGTTTAGCCTCCCTTTAAAGTAATAATGCATGTCTTTGATGGTTCCCACTATCACAGGTCTTTTCAACAGTGCTTTTTATACTGAGATGGCACTACAAAGCCGCTACAAAGTCCCTTTTTGTCTTCTTTGCATTTTTACACAGAACCAAATGAAGGCGGCATAGTGCCGCTCCAGTGTGTGATTTTAGGCAGCATTCTGGTATAAAGAGGTGTGACGAGTATCACATGTAACTCAACAACATCAGCCACTAGTGTGACATGAAACACATGCGTCAGTGCCACTTTATAAACAGCAACAATCGCATAAAATGGCAATAATAATCATTACTGTCCCTGTTATATGGTCAGCTTATCTCATCTTCTGCTTGGAGTGTAAGAAGCTCTTGGACCTCATTGTTTTCGCAATTTACAGCTGCTGTTCTTCATAAAGTTAGTCACTAACTGCTGGTTTGATGGACCCCTCCCCCCCATGCACCTTATTGGGACTTCCTAGATCCTTCCATTGTTACCAGCAGCATTTCAACATGTCGTCCAGCAGCGTTACATTGCCCAGTGCCAGTGCCCTCCATGATCCCATCTTGCCCAGTTGTCCTGTCTATACAGATACCATTTTGGTGCTGTTTCATTACACGACTCTGTCCCACCATTCTGCAATAGTACGGTATATACAGCATTTCTGCTAAGAACAGGCAGTGTAAAAGGAGCTAAAGAGAGACTATGATATTTTATTTAGCTCTGGTAAAATAACAGAGTATGTATCAGTGATATTAGATGGTGATACAAAGTAGCAGTGTGGTTATAGTGTAGGGAAATATTGTGGTCAAGGTTAGGCCAAAACAACAACAACAAATCTTAGCAAAGACAAAACACACAAACAAAAACACTTGGTTAGCGTTAGGGAAAGATCTGCAGACAGCAGTACAGCAGAATACTGCGTGCTAACTTCTGCTACCCTACCTGTTCCCAACAGGCCATTTATTGTGTAAACATCTGGGCTTGGTTTGGGCATGTTTAATTTATTATTTTTATAATTATTTTATATAATTAGGGTACGGGCAGCTAAGCTGCCAGGACACTATTGTAATCCTAGGTATTCTTCTTCTTTCTTCTTTCCTCTTCTGAGGAAATCATACATCCCATGGGTCAAAACTCACCAAACTTTGCACAAAGGTCCAGTCTCCTGCCAGATATCCTCAGCTGTAAACTCAAGCCAATAGTCCTGATGGTGGCCATGGCTGTCTCAAGACACTCTGGGGGCCCTAGGCAAGAGGCTACTTGGATTCTTCTATTCTTCTGCTTGCTGCTCAGAATTGCCTTAAATTGCCCGGACCCGACCTATCGCTGCGCAGCAGCTATAATTTATTACGCAATTTCTCTTCTTATTCTTCTTATATACCAGGGAGACGATTAGCCATGTCACATTGTCTTAACAAAAAAGACAAAAGGATGCATTGTGATACTTAATGTGGAATCATATGTTGTCTTCTGCATTATATTCAACACATGCAATCAATGGGCCTCATGCAGCAACATTCTTTTAAATGTTCCTTATATTTCTGTTCATTTTCTGTTAATGGTAATAAAAAAAGAGAAGTAATCGAACACTCTCAACCCTTCAAATCTGCTTTCACCCAGGTGTGCTCAGTGATGAATCCCACTTGATCATAAGTAACCTATTAGCATAGGTAACACACCTAAACACTATATAAGAGGTGCCACCAAAAACATCTAAGAGGAACATTAGCAGTTGTGAAATCGCAATTCTGGTAAATAAACTGAAACTAAGTAAATATGATTTTCTAGAGTGTCGGTACTGGTGCTACAGAAAAATCAAATAAAAGGCAATGACAAAACATTTGCCGTGTCGGCAGCAGTGGTGGAGGAAGTACTAAGATCCTTTACTTGAGTAAAAGTACTAATACCACCCTGTAAAATTACTCTGGTACTAGAAGTTCTGCACTGAAAATGTTACTCAAGTAAAAGTGTGTAAGTACAATCAGTGAAATGTGTTTAAGTGTTGAAAATGAAAGTACTCAATGAAGAAAACCTTCAATCAATTTAATGAATCAAAATAATTAAAAATAAAATAAAAATAATAATTAATTTTGCATGAAAAATAACAAATTAATATCAAAATAGTTCCCTTTTTTATAATCAATCAACTAATAGTGTCAGCTGCAGTTGAATATTTTAGTTTCATATTTTCTTAATTTGTAAAATAACCAGTAAAAAAAGTTATCACATAATAGCAGCAATACAAAACATACAATATTTCTCTCTGATGTGTAGTGGAGTAGAAGTAAAAGGTGTCATTAAAATTAAAATACTCAAGTAAAAGTAGCTTAAATTTGTACTTATGTATACTACTTAAGTATATATTATGCTTACATGACACATCATACTTTTGCAGAAAAGCTTGGTGTTTCTCTCGTCTGATCGCAGTATGTTCTCACAGTCATCTACAGGCTTCTCCAGATGATGTGTAACAAACTTAAAACAAGCCTTTAGGCGATAGTGTGACGTGTCATGTTTGAGAGAAATGGCTCTACATATGATCTTAGAAATACCACATCTACAGTGTAGTTTGGAGGATAAGCATCATGGTATGGGGCTGTTTCTCTTCTCATGGTACCAGCAGAATCCAAAGTATCACAGGGAAGATGAATGGGGCCATGTACCAGGAATTTCTTGAGAAGAGTCCGTTGCCATCCACCAGGACGATGAGGATGAGAAAAACGGTGGCCCTTCAGCAGGAAAAAGATCCAAAACAGACTGCGATGAAAAGTCTCAACTGGTTCCAGAGGAAGAAAATAAAGTTGTTGGAATGACCCACTTAATCACCATACTGATGAAACCTGATAGAACATTTGTGGAAGAAGCTGAAGATCAAGATCCACCAGCTGCCCCTCAGAATCTTCTGGATGTTAAGACTGTCTGTGTGGAACAATGGACAAAAATCCCATCTGTGATAGATTGATTTCTTCAGACAGGACCCATCCTAAAAGCTGCTGTGGCAAACAAAAGCTTTCCCTCCAAATATATTTACTAATACTCGTGCAGTGCCCGTAGTAAGCATATATTTTGGTAAGGAGGCGTCAGTTGAAAGATGATAGGCTACATGTGTCTGTGATTGATATGGAGTGGATACAGATTGAGGTGTATATTTTAATCAGTTGGTGTTTATGAAGTTGTTGTAATGTCTTGTGTTTGGCTTTTAGCACTGACACTAGGGAGTTGAACCCCATTTCACTAATGTGAAAGTACCACTACCAGTATCTTTTTGCTTTGTCATTGGGAAAAGTGTAAACACAAATGGAACATCAGTCAACTGAGTGAACAGATATTGTGTGGAAATGTATGGGAAGGTATTTCCAAAGATGAACTTAATTATAGTAAAAAGTGAGAAAGGTGAAATTTAAAATAAAAATTAGGTTGGGATTACTGACACTAAAAGCTTTAACGCAGGTTCCAATGACTGAAGGTATAATGCTATGTGAGTGTAGGCAATGCTAAGCAGGTTCCGTAATGCATTACCTGGCCATGCCTCATATCCATGATCAAGATAGTTGGAGTGTGTGTGTGTGTCCATGAGAATCTTCTTCCTGCTCTTCTGGTGAGAATAGAAAACATCACACCCCGCGACAGGAGGGCACACACACACACACACACACACACACACGCACACATAGAAACCATGCTTTTATAAAGAGATAGAGAGATATTTCAGGTGGCATATTCAATACTTTTTTTCCCTGCATTATTCCACTTTATTGCGCATACTTTATTTATGGCTTGTAATGTTGTGATTTCTTTACCTGTATAGTTTTATTGAGGTAATATCAAAGTCTGGTGTAAATTCCATGTGAACAGCTACATTAGAAATATATTAAATGAAAAAAATAATGCTGATGCATTGAATCCCTATTTCCCCCACTGTATATTTATAAATCATGCTAATTTGTTCTCTGTATGATTTTTATATTTTATTCAAGAAGAAAAATAGAAGAAAAAATAGGTCTTACTGCTACATGCCTGGAAGAACTGCAGTCCACATAGAGAATGATTTATCGTCCCTCTGTCCTTATATCATTCCTTTATATTACTCATATTGTGCCTCCAGTCCAGTTCTCATAATATAAATTACAAGCAAACAAACAAAAAAACATCAACACAGAAACAGTCCTTGTCCTTCATTAATTTTGGGCTCTGCTCTGTACTGTCACTAAAGATCTGGTTGGTCATTAACCATTCAAATCACTGCAATGTGTGTGTGTGTGTGTGTGTGTGTGTGTGTGTGTGTGTGTGTGTGTGTGTGTGTGTGTGTGTGTGTGTGTGTGTTTTATCCCCTTGGGCATTGTGGACAGCAGCCAGCTAGCTCATTATATCTCCTTTGGAGGGTTTTAATTGTTTATACAGAACAAAGACTTTGGCTCACTGACCACTTCTGTGGTGTCTGTCTGTCTGTCTGTCTGTCTGTCTGTCTGTCTGTCTGTGTCTGTCTGTCTGTCTGTCTGTCTGTTCATCCATGTGACAAATTAAAGAAAATACAACATTAAGTCTCTGGTGTGTTGGGCCACCATGTGCTGCCAGAACAGCTTCAGTTTATCTTGGCATTCAGTGAACAAATATCTGAAACATCTGTGGTGACTGCAAAGGCCATATTATATGATTTCAATCATTTCCATACCTGTTAAACCATTCAGTGAGTCATCATGCCCTATAGATGTGGGCACTGTCATCTTGGAAAAGAGCAACCTATCAGGATAGAAATGTTAAATCAAAGGTTAAATGTGATCACTCATAATAACTTTTTACTGATTTGCAGAGACCCTTTCCCCTAAGGGACCAATGGACCCAAACCCTGTCAGCAAAATGACCCCCATAGCATAACCGAACCACATTGGTCATCGTTCCTATTGTAGGGATCAAAGATCAAAGTTTTTTTCTTTCATTTATCACCCGTCTGTATATTCACGCTGCAGAACACTGTGTTATCATGTTTTTTCTCAGATATCCTTTTTTATCCTTAGTACTCCTAGGTTAAAAAATATTTGAAGTGTAAGTGTTACATTATTCACAGGATGTGTTTAAATCCAAGATCAGTCAGATTGAAAAGCTGGCCCGTACAACTTTATTAGACACAGTTACATTATGTTGTAAAACTGCTCTTTTACGGACACAACACTTCACTTTAGACAATTTGATATTTAGGATGGCACTGCTATAAACTGTATAAATACCATTGTAACTTCTTGGAAGAATAATAGATTTTTAACTGACCAATCATACTGTTAAAGAAAAGAGCTGTGAATGCTATTGGCTCACAGAAACATACATAAAAGCCCATAATCGTTTTGCAGCCTGTGGCGCAGAGATGAGTATAAATTTTATTCTTTCACAGCCTGACCTCTGCCTTGCATCTTAATGAGATGGATGTACTGTATGGCTGCAGCTCCACTATGGGCTGGATATGCTCCCTGCTGGCTAATCTGGTAGCCAACATTTCCTGTATATATAGCTAAACATCGCCATCTACTGGATGAGTGACAATACTACTAGCAGTCAGTGCTAGAGATCTGCTGCTGGTGTTGCTGTTATTGTAAGTCCATTCTTAGTTGAAAATCAAACTTGTGAACAGCTCTGACCGAGAAAAGAAAAGAAAAGAAAAGAAATGAAAAGAAAAGAAAAGAAAAGAAAAGAAAAGAAAAGAAAAGAAAAGAAAAGAAAAAATAAACCTTTATTGATAAGTAGTGATTGCCTCATGAAGCCTCTTCTTCATTTTCTGAGCCCACTAGATGCGCTCTTGGATTAAAAAGAGAGGCCCAAAAAATGGCAATTCAGTGTGTTTTAAACCTTTTGTTGAACAAAAAGCACCATCTAGTGGGCTCAGAAAATAAAGAAAATGTAGTCACATGGAGACACTTGATAATAATTGTGCAGACAGATTAGAGATTCACACTACCTGCTATGGTGGTAAGAAGAACCATCTAGTTTTTTTTTTTTTTTTATATAGCCTAAGTCTGTGCCTCTGTGCACATGGATCAGACAGCTGTCAGTCTGTAAGAGCAGCGCCTGCACTGAAATGTTTATTGCAAATAATGTGTAATCTCAGTTAAAAATTATAAAAATCAGTGTGAAGCTTTAGACACGTAGGATCAATAATAATGATCTCCATTGATGTGATTGGTCGCACTGATGGAACATAATTCATATAGTCTAATACTGGAGATTATTAATATTTGTGAGTGAGCAGGATCGTGGTGCAGCTGCAGAATGTAGCTTGAAAGTGAGTTTCTTTAATAGTCTGAACGTGTTTTAACAGCATTGAACAGTTTATCAGATTCCAAGAAACACTGTGCTGTATATAACATGCAGCGTTTTGTACATGTAGCATTGTGCTGTACTGTATATAGCATGTATCATAGGCAACATACCATCAAATGTACAACTGACACAAAAATGCAATTTGCATTTTTGCATTTTGCATCAGCTTCATGTGTATGAAATAAAGTTGATCTGACTCTATCTGTATCTTTGCCTGTGTTCAAATACATGTTCAAATGTACAACTGACACAAAAATGCAATTGGTTTTTTAATGCAGAACATTTGGTGAAACACCAATAACAATAATAACAATAATATACAAAAACACCAATAACAATAATAACAATAATATACAACAATATCTCAAATCAACTGGGTCTGGGTGGATGCCCAAAGAAACTACCAGCAGATTGTTTGCCAGAGGCTGCAGAAGCTTCACACTCTTACCACCAGGAAGTGGGGTCCTCTCTGACACAAGTGTCACTCTTTGGGAGAAAACCATTCTCCACAGTTGAGCACCAGACAGCAGCTGAACATGAATTTGCACAGCAGTACTCTGACATTTCTGAACTTTTTGACCATGCTGTCAACAATGAACCAACCGGTTTCCAAAACGGAATTAAAGACCTAATTAATATTGTGTAAAGACAGGAGTATGCAGGGTCGGGTGTAGGCAGACATGCATGCAATTTAATGTTTTTATGATGTTTTAATGTTGCGCTGTTAATGTGTTGTTCTGACAGCTAGGTATTTTTTTGTAGATTTTGACTTTTTCTTTGTGAATAACTTTGGCTGTGTTGATGTATTTGGCATAAATTTTGCCAGTGATGTGCATTTTATGGTGTATTTGGATATATCAGGGGAAAAAAACATTTTGAAGTCTTTAATACACAAAATAGTTACATTTACATTTTTTTGTCTCATTCACTCACATTAAAAACACAATTTTTTCAATGCACTGCCATTGCAGTCCCTTCCATAAAGAGTTCAATTACAAGTTCCGTTATTATTACTGTTATATTATTATATATTATTGTATGTTTGTGTATTTTTTACCTCCGCCAAGGAGGTTATGTTTTCGCCGGCATTGGTCTGTTTGTTTGTTTGTTTGTCTGCAAAATAACTCAAAAACGTATGAACAGATTTTGATGACATTTTCAGGAAAGGTGGATAATGGAGGAACAAGGAACAGATGATAAAATTTTGGTGGTGATCGGTTGAAGCAAAGTGGATAAAATAAAGTCTATGGTCTGAGAGTCTCAGCAGCAATTAAGACGGTGACAATTGCGCCATCTAGTGGCTGGAAAGCACGTCTCGTTCTACTTTTAAATATTGTAATTCTAGAGCTGAAATTAATATTCTGTGTTGGAAAAAAGAAAGTGAAAAATACAAAAATAAAAACCCATTATATTCTGTGTTGGTACAAAATAAAAACGAAATAAATACACCACAGTGAAGGCATATTATAACCTAATAATGATAGTGATGCAGATAACCTAATTGTGATGCAGGCTTCAAAATCTGATGCAGAGGGGGAGGAAATATCAGCTACTTGGCAGAGGTCTGCACTCTCTGACTGCTTAGTTGTTATTATTGTTATTGGTGTTTCACCATTAAAAAAACAATTGCATGTTTGTGTCAGTTGTACATTTGAACATGTATTTGAACACAGGCAAAGATGCAGATAGAGTCAGATCAACTTTATTTCATACACATACCTAGATATTATTTCTTCTTTGAATATCACAACCACATCAAGTAGGGTATGGGTGAAAGCAGCTACAGACAAAATTCTGCTAAGTGGTAAGATTAAGATGTCCTTTATTGAACCCAGGCATTGACACACAGTGCAAATATAAAAATAAGAGAAGAATACAATCAAAACAATTTGAGTAAAAATATAGGCTACACATGATGTAAGAAAAGTATTAATAAAATGTAGCCTATGTATGGGCTGAAATATGTGCCACTAGAAACTGAATTTGAATTACATAATTTGAAATTGAATCATTTATATTTGAATTTGAATTACTAGAAACTGAATTTGAATCACATAATTTGAAATTGTATTGTTAATTTGAATCGTTGCATTGAAAAACTGAATCTGGATAGTATAATTTGAAATTGAATTCATTTCTTTATATATTCACATTCAGTTCTCACAATTCAAATTCAGTTCTCACAATTCAAATTCAATTTACTGTGACAGACATCCGGGTCGTTTAAGGACGTAGGAAGAGCAATCGAGCGCAGATACACAGGACTCCTCTTCGGCCAATCAGCACCTACGTTTTTGAGCACGTAGGAAGAAGCGCTTGCTCGCCTTGACCTAGCAGCAACTTCCAGGGGTGACGAGTGACGGTTTTGGTCTCTATAGTTAAGTTCCCCTTTCATGACAACGGGGGGGGGTTATATCTCATCCGTTTCAATGTTATTATGGTTTAAAATTGCACATAAATAAGGGCGTCGCCACTTTGAGTGACAGGTGGCACTGCTTCAGTTTTTTCGGTAAGTGAAATTCTAGTATTATCCTTTATATGTTAGCACTAATTAGCGGGTATCGGTGTCTGCGGTCACCACCTAGTTTGTCAGAAGGGATGTCCCGATCACACTTTTTTGCCCCCGAGTCCGAGTCATTTGATTTTGAGTATCTGCCGATACCGAGCCCCGATCCGATACTTTGGCAATGCAGTAAAAAAATTTTTACTGTAGATTAACTGTATCATCCCACTATTTTTCTGTTCTTTGTGCTCTACTAGGGATGTAACAATATCACAATCACACAATATTACAATACTGTACCTCAATAACAAGCCCATGACATTTATTGCAGCATTGTAAGACATGTCATGATATCAAAACCTCACTGTATGATAATAGTACAGTAGCTCCACTGTGTAATATTAATTCCATTATCCATAAGTCAACAACAAGAACATTTGGTCAAAAATAAAATAGCTTATCATGCCTTTCTCAATCACCAGCCTCTTTCTCCTTATCCCTCCCTCACCTGCCTGCCCCCCCCCCCACTCACCTCGCTCCTTCTCCATCCCGCATTCCCTCCCTCCCTCCCTCCCTCACCCAGCTCACCCCACTCCTTCTCCCTCTCTAACTTTAAATAAATACCTGGTTCTGTATCTGTCGTCACACAACAGTGTGAGAAGTTTAACGATGTCCGCGACATCTGCGCAGTCGGCCCGTGTGTCTGTCTCACTTGCGTTACGTCTGACTCGCTCTCAGTAGAAGCTACAGTGACTGTTGTTGCTGCTGGAGCCTGTATCACGAAGCGAGATCAACCTTTCCTGGGTTACCCAGACCTATCCTGGGTTGACTAATCCTAACAATGGCAATCAGGATAATCGGTATCACAACGCTGGACATCAACTCGGTAACTCAACCCAGGGTTGCTTTATCAAGAGCTGTGAACGCGCACGCAGCGGACCAATCACAATCATGAGAGAAGCGCAGCGTCACCGAGCGTCACTGAGCGTCCTCACAGAGTGCTGTATGTAAGGAAAAACAAAGTATTTCTCGTGAGGATCAGAGACGAATTCTACTAAAATATGAGGAGGAGAAAAGCAACATTACAGAAAAGGCCAACACGTGGCAGCTGCAGGTGGAGGAAACATGCGGGGCAACGCATAACGGGATGAATAATGTTTAGTTTAGTTTTAGTTTAGATTAGTTTATTTGCACATAATGTTAAAAACAGACAGTATAAAATTTACAAGATTAAAAAAAAGAAAAGTGCTGGAGAGGTTAGAAGCCACTAAAAGCTTATCAAAGAAATTCCCCTGTCAAAACATCAATGAAATCACATAATAGAGAAGAAAAAAAACGGATCAGGAAAGAAGAAATAGAGGAGGAGAGAGGGAAAAATCAAGACAACACAAGGTAGCAAATAAAATTATGTGTAGGTTAAATTACTCATCACTGGTTCAAGTAGCTACAGTACCTGTACCTGTACATCTGACACTGATCACGCCCTTGAATCCCATGAAATCAATGCTGCGCAGATGAATTGCGTGTATTACAATTATCATCTAACATCATTGCGTCTGATAAACTGGTCTTCTTTGTCATAACGTTATATATGCTACAATAAAGCTTAAAGCTGACGCCACAATGAAATCATATCAACACCAAATTGATAGTCTGAATAAAATCATCCTGATATTGAGCTGTGTTACAGCTGTGCAAAATATACCTAGTCTCCCTCTTCTTATCTTTAACAGGTTATCAGAACTGAACCGGCTTCGTGAGACCGAAAACCCAGGGTTAACCCTGAAGTTACCTCGCTGAGACATTAATCCTGCTTCGTGATACAGGGCCCTGGGGGCCCTGGGGTCTCACGAAGCCGGTTCAGTTCTTATCGGGGTTGATCACCATGGTAACTTACTCTGAACGGCTATCCTGCTCCGGAGCAGGGTAAGTTCAGGGTTGAATCTGATCCTATAAAAAGCACCACCCACTGGCCAATCAGCTGTTCGGAAAAAAATGACTCCACTGACAGAAATGCAGCCCAGTCATGACGGGAAGTTTAATTAATTTGATTGATTTTGATTTGAAAGTTTATTTTGAACATTAAAAAAAGAAAAGAAAGCAACAACAACAGACAATGAAAAGATTGTTCACAAAGTCCAAATTTCATCCCACCCCTTCATAAGAAAGAAACTGATCATTTGCGGACACAGTTACCGAGTTGATATCCAGCGTCGTGATACCGATTATCCTGATTGCCATTGTTAGGTTTAGTCAACCCAGGATAGGTCTGGGTAATCCAGGAAAGGTTGATCTCGCTTCGTGATACAGGCCCCTGGTGTCTGTAGCGCTCAAACATCAACAACAACAACAACAACAGCTGCTTGGAAGTCAGCAGTGAAACAATGCAGCCACACACACTTACTAAACAGTCAGCTGACACGGACGATCGTCTCTCACACTCTCGCAAGCGCCGTCATTTCATTTATCGTTACATGTCCACAATGACGCAACCATACACACACACACTGACGTGCACGAAAAACAAGCGCGTTGCACCGAATGCGCACCGCTGGTGTCGCTTTGGGTTATGAGCGCACATGACGCACGTCTACAGTAAAAGTAATGGGTTTGAGAGTGCAAAAGAGCTACATCTGAACACCCCCCATGCGGCCCGTCTTGCTTTAGACAAATAGGGAAAACCCTGACATGTAGCTGATATGTCATAGGCCTATAATCGATCCCTGATGTCCGATTCCGATCGAGTCTGAAACCACGTGATCGGCCCCGATTTCCGATCATGTGATCGGATCGGGACATCCCTATTTGTCAGCTTCTTGTTATAATTATTAAGCCTTTATTTAATACATGTAAAATCACGTTGATACCGGAGGTCTCATTTTCAAGTGCGACCTGTATCACAGCAGCAACATCCACATCAAGTTACAGAGCAACAGACAATACGATACAACACAAGCTTAACTCCTTAACTAGCTAACCAGCCAGCTAACATTTAGCCTTCAAGCAAGACGCCAGTCCGGGGATGTATCGAAGTCAGAGCCTGACAGAGAAGTGTTAGGATTTAACGTTAGGCATTTAGGGAGAGAATATTTTGAACAAAAGGCGTCTGTGTGAGTTTTGAAAATAAAGGTCCACCACGTCAGTTAGCTAACATGATGCAATGTTAACTTGTTAAAAAGTGGCGAACTGTGTGAAATTACAATAAGGTGTGTAACGTTATTAAAAAAGGCTGATGTGACATTTGACTGTCACATATAAAATATTAAGAAAATAAAAGTATGATATAGGCCTGTAGCTACACAACAATAGATAATGCACAGACAGAATATGGGGACTGTGATGGTCACCACCTTTTTGTTTTGCTAAATTAAATTGATTATGATCTGTTGAACATTGAAGTAATTTAAGTTGTATTGTTTGCATGTAAAGGTGTCTGTGAAGTAGGTAGCTAACACATATATTTTAATATCTATTTGTCTGTGTAAAATTTTCCTCTAGGTGACCCAGACAGACTGGACCAGTGGACACTCAACACCAGAAGACAGAACTGGACTCCAAACAAGACTTCCCGTCTGTGCAGTGAACACTTTAAGTCATCACTTCAGCACTGACTCCAGGATAAAGACACCTTTTTCATACAGTACCTCACAAAGAGTCAAGAAACTTATTAGTTTAAAATGATAAAATTATTGACCATAATTCATTTAAATGCATTGTATACATTACTAATTTTCATATATTACTAAGTACTCGGTTAGGGCACAGCTTGCTCTGTACTATTACTGATAAGGTGAAGTTATTGACACACCAGTGCAGTTTAATCCCCCTGATGCAAAAGGCCAAATGAAGATTTTATCAATCAAGGAACATGACATGTATTTACCAACTTTAACATTTTAGTGCATTTTATGCAAAGACCCTTTATCATAGTGAGAATTACTACCTTTTTCCCCCACACACAGTCTGTGAAGAACCAATGGAAAAAAATATTCTCATAATGAGACAGCCAAACATAGCATGATTCCACAGTGGCAGTGAGCTTTGAGAACAGTTCAGTTTCCTTTTGATAGCAACTATTATGTTAATGTGGATGAACTGCATACTGTACATTCATACTCCAGTTGTCTTGGTAGTACACTGTTAAATTTAAAATCAATTCAGATATAAAGTCGAATATCTACAGAACTTAAACACAAAACTATTTTATGAATGACAGCCACTTACTCAGCAATAAGATCATTTTGGTGATGAGTGGTTTTTTTAACCAAGACAGGCTGTAGTTAATGTTTTCTACCTGTGTTTTTAACCTGTCATCTTTCTCTCTTGTAGGACACTTGAGGAAAGTTACAACGCCTCGACCAATGATATGATATTTACGCCACAGTAAAGAAGTTGTTTCACAAGAAATTACGACATTGCAAATTATGACACTGGGTCCTAATTCATAGGTTTTATAATTACTGTTATAAATCTTTTCATTTATTTCATGTGTACTTTTTGTAACCTTTTAATCGTGATGATTTCATGAATGCAAGCTTTGACTTAATTTTGTTAAACTGTTTGTGTAATGGTTTTAACTTTTGCTATATAAAATGGATCAGACAAAACTTAATTTAGAGTAAAAGCACATTTTTTGAAAGCTGTCATCAGTTTCCTGTGATGACTGGAAATATAGTGGTGATTTAAACCTTTAACAAAATATAATAGTTTTTAATGGCATCTTAATGTTTTCATTTAGGTTTTAACATTTACCCAAGTTTGCATTTATCTTAGCAAAGTGTAAAGAAAAAATGAAAAGCTGATGTTATGTGCTGGTTTTGTTTGAACATTTCTTTCAGACAAATGAAGAAAATTCACTGAATAGCGATTCTCCTTTTGTGAAAAACAAGGAAATATCTGCATACTGAATAGTTTTAAGCCCCGTAATAGGTATTATTTATTTGTGACATGAGAAGGTTCTGCACGGTATTGAGACTTATATAGTGAAGCTAAAAAAAACATAACACAATTGGCTGATTATGTTTCTATTTATCTCACTATAAAAACATCACAGTACCTTTTGCCTGAGGGAGACCCTCTCAGAGTTGGCAAACAACTGATACCTTGGGGGCTTCAAAACTGTTGTGTCCAGCTAATTGTTTGTTTTTCACTTTGAGCCCTTTTATCCAGTGACATTCTTCTGTGTTAAAACTAGACTTCTAACAGAGCAGCAAACAAAGGTTACTCTCCAAAATCTTCTCAGGCTCTGTTGCTGGGTCTAAGGTGCTTAGTTACCCTCAAGTACAAAGTTAAAATAATCAGGCCCACACAGAAATGGACTGCTTAATTATTTGCCAATGACAGTGTTGAACATTAATGCTTTAGGGTTTATCTGTAGTGTATGATTTGTTTGCTCTTTCAGTTGACAGTCAGATTCAGTCAGAAACAAAGACAAAAGCAGTGCAAATGTAAATAGAATTTATTGAAATTTTAAACAAGTTATAGATGAATATTAAAAACTCAACATTGGCCATGACAGCCTGGGCTATGTTCAGGCCTAACAAAATGTGTCCTAAAGGCCAAATTCAAAAGCAGTGACACTACCAACTGTAAGCAGTTCACTGCGTTTGGAGGTGGTCTTTAAGACAGTTAACTAATTTACTTAAAAACATTTCATTTTTCCTAGGTGTGAAATGAACTCCATCTTTCAAAAATACCCCCTGTCATGTCTGATGTGAGGGTGCTCAATTATGGCACCATTTAAACTATGAACAAATGTAGCCATAACACTGTAAACACATTTCCTGGCCTTATCAAACTTTGCTGGATTGCCACCAGCCTCCCACCTGCACCTTTGGGCCAATGAAGAAAATATTATCTTAATGCCAGGATGCTGGAGGTGAAGCTGGTGCAGGTCCTCCTTCATCATGCTGACCAGCTTGACACTGCTGACCTTCCCCATGTCATTGCCGCCACAGTGGATGATGAGGACATCTGATGCTGCTCTTCCTCGCAGGGAGTGGGGAAAGAAGGAGAGAAGGCCTCTCTGCAGTCCACCCCAGCCAAACCAGCAGACATGGACACCTGGCATGCTGAGGTTGGTTCCCAGAGTCTCTGCAGCTCTCTGACATAGCTGTCACCAATGATACACACTGTGCCTATGAAAGTAAAATGAGTGTAATAACTGCTTTAGGTAATAAAAAACAAAGTTAACTATAAAGGGTGAATCACTCCTTTTTGTTGACAATGCTATTATGTCACATCTGTAGGGTAAAATAAAACATAGATGACTTGATGTTTTTTAAATGCTTTTTTTGTGTCCTTGGAAGACAATGTAATATTAGCTGTCTAAAATCAAGTAGCTAAAACTGGTACTTACAGTTTCTGCTGTGTGTAGCTGGCGTGGTGCAGACGTCACAAGTGGCCATGACCTCAACACCGGCGATGTACTGAAAGAAATTAACATTTTGTAACAAGTAAACTGCCTTTCTTTCGCAACTTAACATGTTCTATGTTCAAAACAGTAATGTACATTTCAGTCCCCTTCGGACTTTAATCAATGTCAAAATCATAAATATAAGCACTGTTTGCAACAACGGTGTGGGTACAGGGATATAATCTTTGATGTCAGCCGTTATGCACATTGCAAATCCAACTACTCACTTGAATTTCTTGTTTGCTATCAACAAAACATTCATGGTAAGAAAGAACACTACCGTTAAATGGGTAACATCACATGTGACTTGTAGACTAGCTCCGGCACTGTTGCTAAAATGACTGCGGTCAAGCCAGCCGTGGTTCGCTTTTGCTTTGTCAAATCAGCCGCACGTTTGTTTCTAGTGCGCGAATCTAATAACACTTACGGTAATCGTAATGAAACTACTCTGAAGAGCTGCTGGGAGAGACTGTGGATCAGACTGCAGACAAATTGAAGGATTTCCGAACTTTGACGTAGAATAAAAAACGTATTTACCATAAGTAGTCCATGATTCATATACCGCTGAACTTAGTACTCCCTAGACTACGTGCATGCATAATATGAAGTATTTTTACTGTGTACTTTTTCAGTAATCCTTTGTCAAAATCCCTAACAGATGACAAGATCAAGGATATTTCACCCAACTTTGATGTGGAATAAAAAACTTATTTTCCATAAGTAGTCCATGATTCATATACTGCTGAACTTAGTACTCCCTAGACTACGTGCATGCATAATATTAAGTACTTTTACTGTGTACTTTTTCAGTAATCCTGTGTCAAAAGTCCTTAACAGATGACAAGATTAAGGATATTTTGCCGAACTTTGACGTAGAATAAAACACTTGGCCTATTTTCCATAAGTAGTCAAAGATTCATATACCGCTGAAGGATTACTCGAAAAGTACACAGTAAAAGTATTTGATATTATGCATGCACGTAGTCTAGGGAGTACTAAGTTCAGCGGTAAATGAATCATGGACTACTTATGGAAAATATTTTTTTCATTCCACATCAAAGTTGGGTGAAATATCCTTAATCTTATCCTCTGTTAGGGATTTTGACATAGGATTACTGAAAAAGTACACAGTAAAAATACATTATGCATGTACGTAGTCTAGGGAGTACTAAGTTCAGCGGTATATGAATCTTTGACTACTTATGGAAAATATTTTTTTTATTCCACATCAAAGTTGGGTGAAATATCCTTGATCTTATCCTCTGTTAGGGATTTTGACAAAGGATTACTGAAAAAGTACACAGTAAAAATACTTCATATTATGCATGCACGTAGTCTAGGGAGTACTAAGTTCAGCGGTATATGAATCATGGACTACGTATGTGAAATACGTTTTTTATTCCACGTCAAAGTTCGGCATATCCTTCAACTTGTCTCTGCAGTCGGATCCACAGTCTCTCCCAGCAGCTCTTCAGAGCCGTTTCATTACGATTACCGTAAGTGTTAGTACATTCGCGCACTAGAAACAAACGTGCGGCTGATTTGACCAAGCAAAAGCGAACCACGGCTGGCTTGAGCGCAGTTAAAAACGTCACAGTTCAGAGTTTTTCTTTTTCTGAAATGCTATATCAGATTGCCCTGATATTTTCTGGGTGACACCCTGAGGTTGCGTACTATCACTCAGAAGTGCAACACTAGAGTAATAACGGGTAGTTTTAAAAAAAAAATATATATATTAATCTTAATGTACAAGGAGTACAGTAAAATGTGATAGTTCAGATGGCTTTTATTCTGAAATGCTACATCAGATTGCCCTGATATTTTCTGGGTGACACCCTGAGGTCGTGTACTATCAGTGTGAAGTGGAACGGTTGAGTAATAACAGGTAGTTTTTAAAAAAAAAAAAAAAAAAATATTAATCTTAATGTACAAGGAGTACAGTAAAATATGACAGTTCAGAGGGCTTTTATTCTGAAATGCTACATCAGATTGCCCTGGTATATTCCTGGTGACACCCTGAGGTCGTGTACTATCAGTCTGAAGTGGAACGGTTGAGTAATAACAGGTAATTTTTTAAAAAAAACAAACAAAAAAAACATTATTCTCAATGTACAAGGAGTACAGTAAAATATGACAATTCACAGGGCTTTTATTCTGAAATGCTACATCAGATTGACCTGATATTTTCTGGGTGACACCCTGAGGTCGTGTACTATCAGTGTGAAGTGGAACGGTTGAGTAATAACAGGTAGTTTTTAAAAAAAAAATATTAATCTTAATGTACAAGGAGTACATAAGCCCTTTCTCGCTCTTGCCGTAATGTGTAGTATATGCGCGCACCGCAAAACAACGTGAGGGCTGGCTTGACCAAATGTTTCAAAGTGAGGGCTGGCTTGACCGCAGTCCACCAGGCTTGGGTTCTAGCTATGATGTCAGGTGAAGTGCAGACAGCAGGCTGTACCTGCATAGCAGGTGCAGGACGCTCCAGCAGCCATGCAGCAGCCATCATGTGGAAGGTTAGTTGCAAGCTGAGTGTAGAAGTCATTCAACCATCTGTTGTCTATGTTGTAGTTTTGTTTTGGGTTTAATTTTCTATGTTGTCACCCTTTTCACTACTACAGAGTTTGCAGGTCTGTGTAAACAAATCTCATTATTATTATTATTATTATTATTGTAATGTGTTTTATTAAATAAAGTCACTAAAATTATACTTTAAAGCCTAGATGTCTGTGTGGTCAATTTATAAAGGGGTACATGTTCAGCACAGTTATAGCCAGCTATAGGTCTACTTAAAGTAAGTTGAATAGTGCGTGCACTTTTCAAGGTGCACTATTTGTACACCCTCTCCCTCTGTATGCAGGTTGAAAATGCAGTGAGACAGGGAAAGACAGGATTAGCATGCACTGATACGCAACAACGTTGGAATGCAGGGAGAAAAAAGAATGTAGGGCTGAAGAAAGCTCAACACATCAATTTCAAACGTCACAAACCAGACCATGCTGTCTCAGACCCACTGCCATCATCGTCATCATCATCAGATACAACTCCCTCTCCCCATATTTTTAAGAACTACGCAGAGTTCAAATCCCATGGTGATGCAAGCACAATGGCCCCACTTTTTCAGCACGGATGGTCTCCTACAGTTATGTTATAGAGCCAAGACTAGTGATGTAAGCCAGGCTGTTGAGGGTGTCTTACCTTTTTCTCACATACCCCACACTGCACATGGCACAGAACTGAGCTGTGAGAAATGTTGTATGTTCTATGAAAGCTACATAAACATGACCCCCAAACAATCTGAACTATTGACCCGTGAGACCCAGACCCAAAGTCACTCACAAATGTGGCATGATGCCAGAATGCTGCGTCTTGCAGAGAGTACAGGCAAAAAGGTCCCCAAGCGCATCACAACCGATCCAGCAAAGTTCATCAGTGAACATTTATATCCTACATTCATGGGTAACACAGCAACCAAGACAGGTCAAGCCCATGAGGAAAAGGCCATCCAGATGCAGGAGGAAAGAGGCAATACAGTCGAGAGGAAAGGCCTAATCTTGCATCCTGACCATCCCTGGTCCGGAGCCAGCCCTGATGGAGTCCTGAACCAGACGCAGCTGCTTGAGGTGAAATCTCCACAGGGATCACTGGCAGCGTTTCTGCAACGGCCTCGCGGAGACGTCCAACCCCTGCATGATCGACCCCTGGATGGTGGGCAGTTCCTTCTGGTTCACAATGGACAGGGTAGATACTACCAACAGGTAAGTCAGAGTATACACACAGCCAAAACCCACTACTGCTACTCGTCATGTGACTAATATTTAGGAGCCTCCTATCCAGCAATGACTAATGATAAGCACTGTATTGTTAACATTTTTTCCAGATCCAGTTGACCATGCTGTGTATGGGACTGGAGAGCTGCAAGCTGATGATCTGGACACCAAGCGAGAGCCTGGAATTGGATGTGCCTTTTAATAAGGACTATGCAGAGAAAGAAATGCATACACTGCAGGGTTTTTACTTTATGTATATGCTACCCAGGCTGGTGGATGATTTCCTGGCCAAGAAGGTAAAGCTCGGCCTGAGGTACTTGGAGCTGGTGAAAAGTTAGAGAACAAGAAAAGGAAAGAGTTATTGAATCTTTTTTAGGGGGAGTGCACATAAATGAGCACACAGGCTACAATTGAAGTACATTAAAAACGTTCAGTGATAGAGCAAACTTAAACGTTACAAAGTAAAGAAAATGTTGTTCATGAGAAAACGGAGTAAAGTGTAACAGTGTTTGAAGTTAAAAGGCCTATAGTAAGTGCCAAAGAATGTAATTTACCTGATAAATGATATTGCACTATGCCCTATTGCAGTTTGTAAATAGTTCCGATATTTGTTCAAAAGAATATACTGTACCAAATTAACATTTTCATGAAATTTTATATCACATTCTTCCAATCAAATTAGATTCCATGATGTGCAGATATTCACCCACAATACAATACAGTTAATAAAAAGTTGACACAAATGTCTGACAGCAGATCTGTTTATTCTGAGACAAGATGTTTCATTGTTGTCATTGACTGCACCAGTATGAACAAGTAATCACAGTATCATCGGGATGGAGAGCATGAGAAATGGTACGAGTAGGAATATTGCCTTAGTAAAGTGAATACATTCTCCCCCCATCTCTCCCTCCCTTCCTCCCTGCTGCTCTGTGTCTGCAGTCTTGTCAGTTAGAGATTCTGTCTATTTGCTAGAAATAAGCTGTCCCCTAAGATTGACAAGAGCTGCACAAATTATAATTATCTTGTCAAATTTAGGCACGAGAAGAATAGGCACAGTTTGAGAGAGAATTTTAAACATCTTCAAACGTCTAATGGTCCGTTCGACGTGAATGCGGACATTAGAGATGCGCCACGTGCGTGTGACCTGTTCATTTGTCAACTGGCCTCGCTTGCAAGTAAATGCTGGTAAGACTAAGCGCACCTTCCTTTCATCCAGTAGATCTCTAATCATGAAGCCACGGTCTGCCATCACCTCATCTCCAGGACGCAAATACTCTAGAAACCCTGATCTCTGTGAAATAAACTTATCACTGCACTTCCCATCATAAGCCTCAGAGATGAACATAATCAATCCTGATGGAGCAACTGCCACAAGATATTTTACAGTATTACTGGCATAATAATGACTATGATTCGGTCCTTGCATCCTTATTTGTAGCTTTCTGCAAAACACTCTGAGCAGTCAATAACACAAGTAGTATTAGTGAAATCCTTTATCCACAAAATGAAACGAGCAAACATACAAAGTCTTTGGAGGCTTTTTTAAGGTAAGGCTTTTAAGCCAATTAATTTTTGCTTCTTCATCTTTTGGGAGTCGATGGAAACTGTAGATTCGCGGACATGGGCAGTCAGCTTTTCTCTTGCGTTCATGGTCAGCTTCAAGGCATTCCGAATTAAGCCAATCATTCAGTTTTCTCTGGTTGTATGTACAACCACGGACAGCACACGATGTCCCTGATCTCCGGGGCATCTCACTACGAAACAACACAAACCCATTTCTTTATGTGGCGAGGTGGAGGTGAAAAGGTATAGAGCTAATACTGTTACCTAAAAAAGGTCGACAACACCACCCTGGGAATTTCACCTAGGGAATTATTTCTTCAATACAAGACACACAGGTTCGTTTACTCCGAGGCATGAGACGTGGCTCCAAGTTTATAAAAAAATACAATTTTTATTAGATAACTTTTCTTTAAAAAAAAGCATTCACTCAGAGAGGGGGGGGGGAGAACCTAATCAGGGCTGAGGCCTTGTGAATGGTCAAGGACTAGTGCAGGGGAAGGATCCACCAAATAAAAGAGAAAAGGGACCAACTTAAATCACCGGGCACACGTGGCAGACACACTCAGTGAAGCAACCCACTCCCAGGAACACAACAGACGAGACAGAAGGATGGATGCCAGCACCGCCACCACCGGCCTCCAGCAACTGAAAAGGGGGAATGATAAAACAAATTAGTGGGGTTGCAATGAAACAAACAAAATCAATAAATCAAAATTTAACAAATTGTAAGTAATGGGCAGATCACAAGTTTAAACTTAACAGAATACTGTCTACCAAATAACTGCCCAATTGGAATACTCAAATATAAACAAGTGAAGAAGGGAATTAATCTAAAGAAAAAAACAAACCCCAAACAATTACCCAATAACATATACAAAATATCTCAAATTAACCTAACTAACGAATGAATTACACCAAACAAAAACAGGTTCAACCCAAACAATATATAAATGAACAAACTAATAGAATATAACAATATAAGAATATGACACTCTCAAACACTCATTCACTCAAAATGCGGGGGACCAAACCCCGGTTAAAAATGTCTCAGCCCGCGTGCGGACGAGCAACCGTCCTGCACCAGACATGAAACAGCAACAGTGTCTATGAGGAAGCAGAGCTGCGGAGCGGCTTACAGGACCGCAGCGTGACACCATGCCGTGAGGACAAGCAGCAGGGGCGACAAAGCAGCAGCGGCCCAATAAGCTGGCTACAGTTAACACCTAACCAAGAAAAATGCTATTAGCATGGCTAAATACACTGAACATGATGCGGTGCATGCTACAATACACACAACATACCTTTTCAGCAGCGCAAGCGCACGCACACACACGCGAGAGGAGGGAGGGAGAGAGAGGGCTCCGTGCAGCCACCAGTGTTTACCTGCGACCACACTAGCATTAGCCACCTAATAGCATCAACTATAACGTTACCACAAAGAGAGAGGACACTTACCACAGCCAATAAACGCAGCAGCGCATACAGGGGGGGCAGAGCAGCACACAGGCAGTCGCCCTACAACACAACACCAATGCCTTAAGCACATGGACAAACAAACGACCTGCGAGGTGAAGCAGCGTGCAGCCATACCTGTCGAACCAGCTGACCTCCGACCCGGAAGTGACGCAGAGGCGACGATGGGAGCGCAAAGGAAGAACCGGTGGGAGGTCTACCGCTTTTATACCGGCCCACCTCATTAGCGGCCACCAGCGGCGCACATTACAAACAGTGACAATTTATATACAGAGTAAGCACCTCTATGCTGCTACATCCATCCAACCGCTAAACTTTACCAAATGTAAACACCATTACCGCCAACCAGCTCGAATCTTCTTCCGGCCAAACTGCCACTTCCGCTGGCGCGCCGGAAGTTTCTAACATAATTGTTGATAATGGCACCCCCCAGCAACCGCTCCAGGGAAATTGTGGATAAACACAATGATTGAACAAACATTACTATTTCTGTGTGCACGTTTTGTAATAAACATGGTTATTATCCACCTTATTTTCAAACACAGAAGTAAATTTTGATTACTTCCGTGTTTTTTGGTGCGTGACTTCCGGTCAGCCGCTTTCCCTTATGCTTTCCCTTACCGGAGCTAACAGTGCAAGCCAATTTTTTCACTTCTCAGTTGTTTATGTTAGTCAATCAGTTAGTTAGTTAGTTAGTCTGTGTGTGGAAGCTACTCAGTAATTTGTTATTTTGTATATAACGTTTATTTGTTATGTTATTTTGTTTAGAATACTTTATTTAGTTTGAGTTATATCCGTTATATTGAGTTATAGCTATATACTCTTATTTTGAAGGTGATGGGTGATTTGGGCACACAGAGGAAGTTATTTATGAATGGGCACTCGCTCAGTGAGACAGTACGCACCGGAAGGGCACACGGGTTTTTTTACCTGAGAGTTAGGCAGCAGCAGGCCAAGCAGTTTTTAACATCTTTTGTACCACCGTTCCAGAGCTGAAAATAAAACCTGCCTCAAAATGCACTTTTCTGGCTGGACAATGGACTCAGTACCTGCACGCACTTTCTGAGTAAGATTCGCTGCCCGGTGCCCTCAGTGGCTTTTGATTTTATTGTTGTTGGTTGACATTTAGCCACTACATTAAGTAAAAAACCACCCGTATTGAAGCGGACCCTTTTATTGTTTGTTTGTTTTTTGAGTTTTTTGGACTGTCTCACGTTTGCACGGAGTCACCACGCCAAGGAGAAGATCTTCATGAAGAACAAAGGAAAAGCGCCGAGCGCTTCCGTGTTTGATCTGGAGATCAGCGACCACGAACTTGTAAAGCCCTGAATTGTTTGTTCCGCCTTGGACACGATCGGAGAACGGAGGACTGCTCGCTCAAAGGACACCACACAAAGCTCCACAACAGCATTGGTATGTGAAGAATAATCCGTCAGCTTTATAGGAAAAAAGTAAACTTATTTGGAGTGACTGAATTGCTTCGCTAAATACACGCTGATGAATATTGGGAGTTGGTGAAGTTCGCGTTTGCTATTGTGCAATGCAGAGACATTATTCACAAATCTCCGACGTGAAGTGTTACACACTGCTTGTGTGAATTCAGAAAATATGGAGGATGAATCGGAGGCAAACAAAACACTGGCAGTGGGTGACTCAATTGCAAATGATGCAAGTGTGGAGGATGATGCTCTGCTCAAGCCCCCCGCAAAACGGCGCATAAAGTTGACATCAAAGGGATTGGCCTTCTTTATACAAACATGCCAGGAAAAGAGATCTGCAAAAATCAAACAGGCCAAAAAATGTCTGGAATCACTGCGTAGCTTGATGAAATCAAATGACAATGTGAAATTTGTGAAAGCTCAATTGTGTCAATTCATTAATTGCTATGGGGAGGCAATGGAAATTCACCATACCGTCCTAGATGCGGATTTGCCAGAGGAAGAGGTATTAAGGCAAAATACCTATGTCAATGCAGTAATGACAAAATTCCTGCATTTCACTGAGGACGTCAAGGTCTGGTTGTCTGAGGCTGGTTACCCTTATGTGGAAAATGATGATGTTGAAAATGTGGTTCATGATGATGATGATGAAATGAATAACAAGGAGGTTGACAATGAAAATGTTGATGCAAATGAAAATGATGATGGTGAAACTCAAACCAGACACTGTTCTGTCATTGATGATATAAATCCAGAGGACAGTGCGTCTAACATATTATGTACTAAGGGAAAGCAATGCAAAGCACCTTCCAATGTGTCAAAAACATCATCCACAGCATCTGCCAGGATAAAGGCAGAGGCGGATAAGGCTGCATTGATGGAGCGACTAAATGCCCTAAAAAGAAAACATGAATTGGAGGCACAGGAAGAGAAATTGAGGAAGGAAAAGGAACAGTTTGCACTGGAAACTGAACTGAATGCAGCCAATGCAAAAATCAATGCACTTGAAGTCAATTCAAAATGTGGTTCTAAAAGATCAAATGGCATGAACTCTTACCTGGAAAGGAGCAAGGCTCAGGGGAGGAGCCAGCTTAATCCTCGTGCTAACCTCTTTGTTCCACAGGGAAATGTCAAAAATAACATGCAAGATCACTGTCATGCTGTGGCCCAAGTTGTCAGGCCAAAATCCACTTCACAGACCACCAGAGTAAAGGAGATGTCTCAGACTGTCAGGCCTAAACAATCAGCAGTATTGCAAAAGGACCTCAAACCACTATATGCCCACCCACCAACGCAAGGTGCTCAACAGACAACCAAGGCCTCCTCTGTGAATACGGTATATAATAACAATCAAAATGACATTTTGAATATAATGCAAAGACAAACTGACATTACAACCCTGTTGGTACAGCAAAACCCGGCATCTGCTCTACCTGTCAGAAAGATACCCATTTTTGATGGTGACCCTCTAATGTATTATTCCTTTATCAGATCATTTTAAAACTGTGTTGAGGTGAAAACTGACAATGTAAGTGACTGCTTGCATTTTTTGGAGCAGTACACCAGTGGGCAGCCAAGAGACCTCGTGAAGAGCTGCCAGTACCTTCCTCCTGTGCAAGGTTATCAAAGAGCAAAATCCCTACTTGCTGAACATTTTGGAGATGAATTCAAAATTGCTTCTGCCTACATGACCAAAATTGACAGCTGGCCTTTGGTTAAAGCAGAAGATGTGAAAGCACTACAGTCGTTTTCTCTGTTCCTAAAAGAATGCTCCAATTTAACACAACAAATCACACACATGAATGAACTTGACATGCCATCCAACCTCAGAAACGTCATCATGAAGCTTCCTTATAAGCTGAGAGAAAAATGGAGGACTAAAGCGTGTGACCTACAGGAGCAACGTGGCTGCAGAGCACGTTTCATTGACCTTGTGAACTTTGTCGAAAAAGAAGTCCGAATTGCCTCAGATCCTCTGTTCGGCAATATTCAAGATTCAAAACTCACCAGCTCCAACAACAAATCCCCGACTTTCAGCCAACCAAGGCACAGGAAACAGGGTAGCTTTGCCACCAATGTCACTGAAGTTAAAGATGGAAACAAAAATGTCAACCCAAAGTCCCAAAGCTACAGCAAAAGTTGTTTGTTTTGCCAGCAAACTAACCATGCACTTGACAAATGCTCACAGTTCAAGCTCAAGACTCAAAAGGACAAGATATGTTTCATAAAGGAAAATGGAATATGCTTTGGATGCTTAAAGGTGGGACACACCAGCAAAGACTGCAGGAGTCGACTTGATTGCAGCGTGTGTCAGCAGAGGCATCCTTCAGTCCTTCACATCGAGAAGGGTATAGGCACACCTTTCAAAGCAGCACAACCTGTGAGCCCTCCAAGTGTAACATCAACTCAGTCTCAAACATGTGGCCACATAGGGGCCGGGGACGAAGACAATGCTGTGTTTTCTATTGTTGCAGTACAAGTGAAAAGCCAATTGAGTGACAGAATTGTGCAGACATATGCTTTTCTAGATCCGGGGAGCTCTGGTACCTTTTGCACTCAAAGCTTGGCTAAGAAACTGGGGTTAAGTGGCAAGCCAACCAGTATTCTACTACGAACAATGGGGCAAAAGAAAGTTGTCAGTACCAATGTGTTATCTCACCTGGAAGTGTCTGGCATGGAAACTGATGATTTTATTGAACTGCCAAATGTCTTGACTCAAAAAGCTATGCCTGTGTCACGAGTGAACATTCCTCGACAGGAGGATGTGGAAAAATGGCCCTATTTAAGTAACATAAAGCTGCACAACTTGGATGCTGATGTGGACTTGCTCATCGGCACAGATGCAGCAAAAGTGATGGAGCCCTGGGAGCTGGTCAACAGCCAAGATGATGGACCGTATGCCATCAGAACCAGAGTCGGCTGGGTCATCAATGGACCACTAAGGAGTGGAAATGACAGCAGAGTTAAGACTGGCTGCTCTGTTGTCACCAGTAATCGCATATCTGTTGAACATCTGGAAGAGATGCTCATTAAGCAATACAACCATGACTTTAATGAAAAAACACCAGAAAGGCAATTGGAAATGTCAAGAGAGGACATTAAGTTCATGAAGATAATGAGAAGCTCAACAGAATTGAAACACGGACATTATTATCTTGACTTACCTTTCAGAGAAGAGGACCCGGTTTTGCCAAATAATCGCTGTGTTGCAGAGCAGCGACTTAAAGGCCTGAAGAGGAAATTTGAAAAGGACACAAAGTTTAAGGAGGAGTACACCTCATTCATCAATGATATGCTGGTTCAAGGTTATGCGGAGATTGTACCCACTGAACAGCTGGAATAAGAGGAGGGAAAAGTGTGGTACATTCCTCACCATGGAGTACATCACCCCACAAAAGGAAAGCTGAGGGTTGTATATGACTGTGGAGCCTCATACAAAGGAACATCTCTGAACTGCCAGCTCTTGCAGGGCCCCGATCTCACCAACACTCTTATGGGGGTCCTCATCCGCTTCAGAAAAGAGCCTGTCGCAGTCATGGCTGACATCCAGGCCATGTTTCATCAAGTGCGGGTTCCTGCTAAACATGTGAACTTTCTGCGCTTCCTGTGGTGGCCGCAGGGCAACACTGACCAAGAACCAGTTGAATATCGAACGAGGGTACACTTGTTTGGAGCTGTTTCATCCCCCAGCTGCGCCAATTATGCCTTGAGGCAAACTGCGGAGGACAATGCAGCCCACTTCCCTCCTGAGGTGATCGAAACAGTCAATTGCAACTTTTATGTAGACGACTGCCTGAAATCTACAGCGTCAGAAGGAGATGCAATCAAACTTGTAAAGGATTTGACTCTGCTCTGTAGTAAGGGAGGATTCAACCTCCAGAAATGGGTGACAACCAGCCGTGTTGTCCTGACGTCAATCCCAGGTGAAATCAGAGCAACAGAGATGAAAGAGCTGGATTTGGACACAGATCACCTGCCTATGGAGAGAGCACTTGGACTTCAGTGGTGCGTTGAATCTGACCAGTTCAGCTTTAAAACCTCATTACAGCCACGCCCACAGACCAGGAGGGGTATCTTGTCGGTGGTCAGCTCTCTGTATGACCCTATAGGGTTTTTAGCTCCTTTTACCATGCCAGCCAAATTACTGTTGCAGGAGCTTTGCCGGCAAAACCTGAAGTGGGATGAACAGATTTCCCCTGCCTTCTCCAAGCAGTGGTCTGATTGGCTGAAAGACCTCCAAAAGATGAGTGTATTCACTGTAGAACGTTGCCTAAAACCTGTGAACTTTGAAAAATCTGTAACGGCACAGATCCATCATTTCTCTGATGCCAGTCAAGATGTTGCAGTGTAGTACAACACTGTTCTATGGAACAGTGTCGTAACTGAGACTGGAAGATGGCAACACAGTGCATGTTTCATTTCTTGCTGGAAAGGCCAGAGTAGCACCTCTGAAGCACATCACCATCCCTCGTTTGGAGCTCACAGCGGCTGTCCTCGCTGTCAGAATGGATGTAATGCTGCAAAAGGAAATACAGTGGCAACTGGAAAAGTCTGTGTTTTGGACTGACAGCATGACGGTGATCAAATACATTGCCAATGAAACCAGACGTTTTCACACATTTGTTGCCAACAGAGTCACTAGGCCCGTTTCCACTGAAGAAGTTCCTGGTACTATTTAGGGGGTAGGAACTACTACAGGAACGTCCTCTCGCTCGGCCCTCTCAACCGCCGTGTCTCCACTGAGAGAGTGGAGTAGGAGGAAGGTTCCTGTGAAGTTACCGAGCTCTGGATGTGATGTAATCGTTACGCGACCATTTGACCGGAGCAACGTAGCGGCGTAGGGACGCTGTTAGCGGTGTCTGTAATAACTCACTAAACTCACAAAGTGGCCCGTGAAATTTTTTTTCCAGCGGATGTCTTAGTTACAACATGATTGAGGTAACTGGAGTAGTTTCATGTCGTATCCCACAACAGGAGGCTTTTAACAGATGACGTCCTGATGTTAGCTTTGCTGCTGCTGTTAGCTGTCCCTGTCAGCTGCAGCTACTGATGCTTTCTAGACATCGTGATTTCCCAAAACTGAATAAATACCACACAAAGCAACACAAAACTGCTTTGCTAGCTCAATCATGTTGTAACTAAGACATCCGCTGGAAAAAATATGTTTTTCACGGACCGGTTATTGAGTTTGTTTACATGGCGGTGGAAGCTATGAACGAGCTAACCCTCGTCTGCTGAGCTTTAAAAATGCCGGCTATTTTGTTGCTTTCTGTTAACGTCACATCCCGCCTTGAGTAAATCCAATCAGCACCAAGTAACCCCCAAGCCCCAGCCAGGAGTCTAGGCCCGTTTCCACCGAAGAAGTTCCTGGTACTATTTGGGGACAGGAACTACTACAGGAACGTCCCCTCGCTCGGCCCTCTCAACCGCTGTGTCTCCACTGAGAGAGCGGAGTAGGAGGAAGGTTCCTGTGAAGTTACCAGGCTCTGGATGTGATGTAATCGTTACGCGACCATTTTGACCGGAGCAACGTAGCGGCGTAGGGACGCTGTTAGCGGTGTCTGTAATAACTCACTAAACTCACAAAGTGGCCCGTGAAATTTTTTTTTCCAGCGGATGTCTTAGTTACAACATGATTGAGCTAACTGGAGTAGTTTCATGTCGTATCTGACAACAGGAGGCTTTTAACAAATGACGTCCTGATGTTAGCTTTGCTGCTGCTGTTAGCTGTCCCTGTCAGCTGCAGCTACTGATGCTTTCTAGACATCGTGATTTCCCAAAACTGAATAAATACCACACATAGCAACACAAAACTGCTTTGCTAGCTCAATCATGTTGTAACTAAGATATCCGCCGGAAAAATTATGTTTTTCACGGACCAGTTATTGAGTTTGTTTACATGGCGGTGGAAGCTATGAACGAGCTAACCCTTGTCTGCTGAGTGTTAAAAATGCCGGCTATTTTGTTGCTTTCTGTTAACGTCACATCCCGCCTTGAGTAAATCCAATCAGCACCAAGTAACCCCCAAGCCCCACCCAGGAGTCTTTCAGGGCCATTCTGAGTACCTACCCCGAAGCAGGGACTTGTTTAGCCCCTGTAAAAGTTCCGGAACTCTGTCCTTCGGGGGTGGTTCCTGCGGTGGAGACACGCACCAACGGCCCTGGCCCCGTAAATCTACCCCGAAGTTCCTGCGGTGGAAACGGGCCTACTGTGATCAGAGAGGCTACAGCTGTTGATCAGTGGAAATATGTGGGCACCAAAAACAATCCTGCTGACGAAGCATCACGTGGATTGAGAGCTGAGGAATTTCTCACTCATGGAAAGTGGATTAAAGGCCCAGATTTCCTCTATTTGCATGAGCAAGTGTGGCCTACTCTGGAAATGGATCCAGTGATTCCTACTGATGACCCTGAGGTCAAAAGAGAAGCAGCAGTGAATGTCATTGTTAATGACCCCGAAAATCCAACAGACAGACTCATCAACTACTTCTCATCTTGGAAGAAGCTTAGAAGGTCTGTTGCCTGGTTCCTTGAACTGAAGAGACACTTGTTGCTTCCCAGTCAAAAAAGAAAGGAGCTTAAAGCTACAGAAACTAACCCGGATGCTGAAGTCAAAAGTACTGTTGAACAGAAACTAAAGAGCTTCAAAGCCACACTTGGTGGAAAACATTTGACTCCTGAAGATTATGCTGAAGCAGAGAAGGCAGTCATTCAGTTTGTTCAAAAACAAAAGTTCAAGAGTGAAATTGTCTCTCTCAAACACGGCTCGAATACTGTATCCAAGGACAGTCCACTGTACAAGCTTGATCCCATATTGGAGGGGGACATTCTTAGAGTTGGTGGTCGCCTGCACAGGTCTGCATTACCATCAGAAACAAAGCATCCTGTTGTCCTCACCAAAGATCTGCATGTCTCCCAGCTCATTTTACGTGATATCCATCAACAACTAGGACACGCTGGGAGGAACCACATGCTGCACAGACTTCGACAGAAGTATTGGATAATAAATGCCAATTCAGCTGCAAGAAAGACAATTACAGAATGCATTGTGTGCAGACGTCACAGAGGCAAACTTGGAGAGCAGAAAATGGCAAACTTGCCTGAAGAAAGAGTTGTGCCAGACGTAGCTCCTTTTACTAAAGTGGGAGTTGATTATTTTGGCCCCATAGAAGTGAAAAGAGGAAGAAGCCTTCTAAAAAGGTATGGAGTGATTTTCACTTGTCTGACCAGCCGCGCAGTACACCTGGAGGTGGCACATTCACTTGATACAGACTCTTGCATTAATGCCCTGAGGAGATTCATATGCAGAAGAGGCCCTGTGTCAAATTTAAGGTCGGACAACGGCACAAACTTTATTGGAGAAAACAAGGAGTTGAAGCAAAGTCTTGCTGCTTTGAATAATGCAAAGATTCAAGATGCCTTGATTCAGGATGGAATCAAGTGGAGCTTTAATACGCCTACAGCCTCACACCAAGGTGGCGTTTGGGAGGGTCTCATTCGTTCAGTAAGGAGCATACTGACCTCTGTGCTTGGACAACAGATTTTGGATGATGAAGGCCTGCAGACTGTGTTTTGTGAAGTAGAGGCAATTCTGAATGACAGACCCCTCACAAAAGTGTCTGATGACCCTAATGACCTTGAGGCCCTCACCCCAAACCATATTCTCCTGCTGAGAGGAAACCCCATCTTTCCCCCTGGACTCTTTGAAAAGAGCGACCTGTACATCAAAAGGAAATGGAAGCAAGTACAGTACATCGCAGAGCTGTTTTGGAAAAGATGGACAGCCGAATACTTACTTGTGATGCAGGAAAGACAAAGATGGGCAGCTCCAGGAAGAAACTTCTCCCCAGGAGATATTGTCATCATTGCTGACCCTACAGCCCCGAGAGGTTCCTGGAAGCTGGGCCGAATATTGAGCACCAAGTCCGATTCAAAGGGATTGGTCCGCTCTGTGTGCATCCAAACCAAAACCAGCGTTCTGGAGAGACCTGTGACGAAGATCTGCCTGCTGGTGGAGGCCACAGAATAAGCCCATGGACAATTTCTATCTATTTCTCTTTCTATCCTGTGTTCCTACCCTCTGTTTATTTTTCAGTGACCACAGAGAAGACATTGTATGGATAGAGAATAGCTTCCTTACATGAATTTATATTGGTAATTGTGAGGTCCACAATTAGGGGCCGGAATGTGGAAGCTACTCAGTAATTTGTTATTTTGTATATAACGTTTATTTGTTATGTTATTTTGTTTAGAATACTTTATTTAGTTTGAGTTATATCCGTTATATTGAGTTATAGCTATATACTCTTATTTTGAAGGTGATGGGTGATTTGGGCACACAGAGGAAGTTATTTATGAATGGGCACTCGCTCAGTGAGACAGTACGCACCGGAAGGGCACACGGTTTTTTACCTGAGAGTTAGGCAGCAGCAGGCCAAGCAGTTTTACGATCTTTTGTACCACCGTTCCAGAGCTGAAAATAAAACCTGCCTCAAAATGCACTTTTCTGGCTGGACAATGGACTCAGTACCTGCACGCACTTTAACTTTCTGAGTAAGATTCGGTGCCCTCAGTGGCTTTTGATTTTATTGTTGTTGGTTGACATTTAGCCACTACACTGTGTATTTTATATCGATAACTGTGCCCACGTTTCCGTTATAACGGAAATTTATTCCCTCTAAACGCGAATAAATCGCACGTCAATCAAACACTATGAACCAAAAAAGCCCAGTCTATACCGATTGAGACAAACTGCTTGATCCCCGTCTCCAGTGTACCAGCAGAGAACCTGCAGAACCGAATCAGCGAAAAAATACACCGGGCTACACAGCCTCTCTACCTGAGCAGCTGAAGCTGCGGCTCGCACCCTCGACACACAGATAAACAGACACACAGACGGTGCGTCTGCATGACAGCCAAACGTGTGCGCAGCTGTGAGAAATAAATGTGTGAGGTGTACGCTGCTTTTCTATCTTGTTTTTTCCTTTTCTTTCTTTCTTTGTGTCAGCGACATACACTCCTAACACAGGATGGGTTGTTTTTATTGACTGAGTTGATCATTAAGCCATAGTGATGGCGGATCAGCTCTGATAGCACCCGAATCAGCATGTACGCATCAACCATCCGGCCGTTACAACATGATTAAGCTAGCAAAGCAGTTTTGTGTTGCTATGTGTGGTATTTATTCAGTTTTGGGAAATCACGATGTCTAGAAAGCATCAGTGGCTGCAGCTGACAGGAACAGCTAGCTAGCAGCAAAGCTAACATCAGGACGTCATCTATTAAAAGCCCCCCGTTGTCGGATACGACATGAAACTACTCTAGTTAGCTCAATCATGTTGTAACTAAGACATCCGCTGGAAAAAAATATTTTTTTCACGGGCCCTTTATTGAGTTATTTGAGTTACAGACACCGCTAACGGCTAACAGCTAATGGTTAGCCCAGCTACGATTACCATGTTATTAATTACAAACAAAACGTGCACACAGAAATAGTAACGTTTGTTCATTGTGTTTATAGACTTTACAAACACCAGATTAGTCAGAACGGTAATATAGTGACGTGAAAAATGTGATATATATATATATATATATATATATAGCTAAACTCAACAAGGTAAACAACAAGGTGATTCCCATTTACACAGTGGTCAAGACTGCTGGACCGGAAGTGTCGCACCGAAAAATCGGAAGCTGGCTGCGTTCTGTTGCGCCTCCGTGTTTCCGTGAAAAATAAGGTGGATAGATTAGCTGAGCTAACCGTTAGCTGTTAGCCATTAGCGGTGTCTGAAATAACTCAATAAACGGTCCGTGAAAAAAATATTTTTTCCAGCGGATGTCTTAGTTACAACATGATTGAGCTAGCAAAGCAGTTTTGTGTTGCTATGTGTGGTATTTATTCAGTTTTGGGAAATCACGATGTCTAGAACGCATCAGTAACTGCAGCTAAGAGAGACAGCTAACAGTAGCAGCAAAGCTAACATCAGGACGTCATCTGTTAAAAGCCTCCTGTGTCGGATACGACATGAAACTACTCCAGTTAGCTCAATCATGTTGTAACTAAGACATCCACTGGAAAAAGTATTTTCAGTCAGTGGAGCCAAGCCAACACGCTCCTTCCCTGGATTACATCCTCCCGTTCCGCCGGCTGCCGGTGCGGGTTACGTCCTTGTACAGTAAACAGAGATAGCTTCCCTCCCGCGAGTGGGCATGGCCTGAATGGCTGCAGCCTGGAGTCATGAGACAAGAGGCTGCAGACATACCCCTCCGGACACGCCCCCAGCGTTTCACAGCAGAGAGAAGTGCTTGTTTTTCCATTATTTTGAGAGCTAATTTTATATACTTAGCGATTTTTTTAATCTTTCAAATTTGGCTCAGTGATTAATGACACACATTTCTGTGATGTGACAAACTTATAACAGACATTTTTTGCTGCTTTACATGGACTTTAAAAAAGTTCATAAAATCATTACTGATAAGGGCTAAAGGAATACAAGGCTTAAAAGAGCTTTGACTCTCAGTCAGCCTGGCTACAGTGCTGAAAAGAAACCTGGGGTTATTCTTGTTTTCTTCTATTAATGCTGAGTAATAGTTTGCTCTGGCATTGCGGAGGCCCCTCTTATAAGTTTTGAGACTGTCTGCCCAGATTAAATGAGATTCTTCCAGTTTGGTTAATCACCAATTCCTTTCAAATTTTCACGATATTTGTTTAAAGTTATGGATTTGAGAGTTATACCAAGGAGCAAACTTTCTGTGCTTTGTTAACTTCTTTTTGAGAGGAGCTACAGAGTCGAGTGTTGTTCGCAGCGAGCCTACGGCGCTATTGACAAGATGATCAATTCGGGAGAGGTTCAAGTCGGCACAGGAAACCTCTGTTACTGAAGGACATGATATTGAATTAAACGACAGAGTAATCATTTCCTTAAATTTTGTGACAGCACTCTCTGATAAACATCTAGTATAGTAACTGTTGCTGAGTGGTGTGTAATCAAGTGAAAAGAAATCAAAAGTAATCAAATAATGATCCGATAGCGAGGGATTCTGTGGAAAGACTGTTACGTTATCAATTTCAATTCTATACATCAGAACTAGATCGAGGGTATGGTTATGGAGTGGGTTCATGTACACCCTGACTGAAGCCAATGGAGTCTCATAATGTGATAAACGCGGTAGCCAGGGAGTCATTATCAACGTCGACATGAATGTTAAAATCGCCTACAATAATAACTTTATCTGATTTAAGAACTAAACTGGATAAAAACTCTGAGAATTCAGAAACAAATTCAGAGTACGGGCCAGGAGCACGGTACACTATAACAAATAAAAGTGGCTGTGAGGTTTTCCAGGTGGATGTAAAAGACTAAGAACGAGGCTTTCAAATGAATTATAGTCTAGTTTAGGTTTAGGGCTGATTAACAGAATAGAGTTAAAAATGGCTGCAACTCCCCCTCCTTGGCCGGTGCCTTGAGGAATGTGGGTATTATTATGACTGGAGGAGTGGATTCATTTACACTAACATATTCGTCTTGACACAGGCAGGTTTCGGTGAGACTGAGTAAATCAATATGATTATCTGAAATTACTTTGTTTACTAACACTGCTTTAGACGATAGAGACCTAATATTTAACAGTCCGCATTTGATTCTCCTGTTTTGTCTTTCTGTCACAGAAGAGGTTTTCATTTTTATGAGGTTGTTATGCACAACTCCTCTTTGTTTAATTTTAGATTTAGATAATTTAGGTAGGCGGGGGACAGACACTGTTTGTATAAAACTATTAAAACTATGGGTGGATAATTGCACTAGAAGCTCAGAGAAGCGTATAGGACTGCGACTCTGAGTCTCGATCTGTCAGGGATTTGAATTACTAATAAAATTTGCCAGGTTCCTAGAAATGAGAGCAGCTCCATCCAAAGTGGGATGAATGCCGTCTCTCCTAATAAGACCAGGTTTTCCAGAGAAAGTTTGCCAATTATTAACGAAACCCACATTGTTTGCTGGACACCACCTGGACAGCCAGCGATTAAATGATGACGTGCGGCTAAACATGTCATCAGTGGTCAGATTTGGGAGGGGTCCAGAGAAAACTACGGAGTCCGACATCGTTTTTACGTATTCACACACCAAGGCAACATTAATTTTAGTGATCTCCAATTGGCGTAACCGGGTGTCATTGCCGCCGATGTGAATAACAATCTTACTAAATCTACTTTAGCTTTCCAGCAGTTTTAAATTTGATTCAATGTCGCCCACTCTGGCCCAAGGGATACATTTGACTATGGCCACTGGTGTTGCTAACTTCACGTTCCTCAGAATAAAGCTGCCAATAACCAGAGTTTTATCCTCAGCGGGTGTGTCGCTGAGTGGGGGAAAGTGGTTGGAAATGTGAACAGGCTGGTGGTGAGCCGTGGGCTTCGGCTTGGAGCTGCGCTCCATTTGGCCACAAGTTGGCGTTGTCGGCAGGATGATACTGTCAGAGGACAAAGATGTGACTTCCATTTTTGTTTTGTTTTTTGTACTATTTTGGGGTTTTCCCTTTTGGTTATTGTTGGGTTGTGTTAGGTTTTGTGGTGGTGTGTATAGGCAGCAGCAGAGGCGGAGCGGCAGCATTTGCCAGTTGGTGACAGAGAGGGGGAGTGACATGCAGCAAAGGGCCACAGGCTGGAGTCGAACCCGGGCCACTGCGGCAACAGCCTTGTACATAGGGCGCCTGCTTTACCACTAAGCCACCGACGCCTCATCAGGTCTCCATTTTGAGGGTTGTGAGTGTGATCTCTGCAGTTGGCTATGGAGGAGGAACTGCAGCAGCTCAGAGAGCCAGTGGCACAGCTTAAAGCAGATAATGAGCAGCTGTCCCGAGTGAGGGATTCTTCCCAGGCTAGCTCCAGCAGAACTGACCCTGCTTCTATCTCTCTCGTTGATAATCCTCCAGCTGCAGGTGCCAGAGCCCTGGTCACTGAACGGCTGATTGTTATACCTAGAGACCGTCGATGTCCCATGTTTAATGGTAGATCAGGTATAGGCCTAATTGAGTGGAAAGCGGAGCTACAAGCATGTATGTGTGCCTGCCACCTGTCAGTCCGTGATCAGGTCTTCTTCATTTTTGACCATCTGGAAGGGGAGGCCAGAGAGGAGATCAAGTATTGCCCCCGTGTGGAGAGAGAGGACCCAGCCAAGGTCCTGGCTATCTTGACTGAGCTTTATGGCTGTGTTCAGTCATATGTAACCCTGCAGCAATCTTTCTTCTCCAGGAAGCAGCAGGAAGGTGAGAACTTGTTAGAGTTTTCCTCAGCTCTGATGGCCCTCATGGAGCGTGTCAAGCAGTCAGCACCTGATGGCCTAACGCAGAACTTCTTCTTCACGATCAGCTTGTTGAGCACATGCTTGATGGTGCCCTTCGTCGAGAATTGAAGCAGTTGGTTCGCCGCCGCCCCACTGCATCTCTGCTTGATGTTCGTGGAGAGGCCATGAGATGGGAGCGGGAGGGGTCCCCCAGGGGTGCTAGGGAACGTAGCCACTGTCTCTTACAGTACGGAGTACAGGGTAGTTCTTGCCCTGCTCCTCTTGTCTTGCCCCATGACTCAGAGTTGAGTGAGTTGAAGGGACTCTTGAAGCGTCAGCAGGAACAGCTTAACCAGCTGGCCCAGACCATGGCTTCTTTGCAGGCCTGTCCTTATCCATCTCGGCCCCCTTGCCATGGACCTTTTATTTGCAGAAGGTGTCTACAGCCAGGCCACTATGCCCATGAGTGTGACAGGGAGTGGGTTCCCCCTCATCCCTGTGCTAGCTCTGCAACCGACCGTTCTTCTCATGTGGCTAGGTTTTCCTGCTCCACATTCCAGCCGGAAAACTAAAGCCCGCTGAGCTGCGGAGCCAGCGGATAATGGCACCCTGTTCACATATTGATGTCTTGATGGGTGGGGTCACTGTCCCATGCTTGTTAGACAGTGGGTCCATGGTGTCCACGATCACTGAGAGCTTCTCTGTAGAACATTTTGCGCCGTGGAGCCATGAACGTCTTCGAACTTGTAATTGGCTGCAGCTGTGGGCAGCCAATGGTCTTTGTATTCCATACATTCGCTATTTGTAGCTGGCAGTGACCTTGTGTGGGAAGGTGGTCCCTGGTTGAGGGATCCTGGTAGTGAGAGACCCTCCTGATGCTGCATCTGCTACCCCTTGGATCTTGGGCAGCAATATCATCTGTAGATGCTGTCGGGAGCTCTTTGAGGTGTATGGTCCCACCCTTTTCGACTCTCCCTCAGTGGTTCAAGCTCCAGGTCCAGTCCTTGAAGCCCTGCAACGGTGCCATCAGGCTGCCACGGAACCTCAGAGGAACATCACTGGTTCCGCCAAGCAGTACGTATGCCTAGTGGAGTAATGAAACTGGTGGCAACCACTTGCCCGGAGAAGCTACCTGGTCAGGCCGAGTTCCAGCCTGCCAGCGGGCTGCTGGCTTCCCCTTGTCCTGTCCAGGTTGTCCGTGGTACCGCTTACATCCCAGTGGTCATTGTGGGGACGACTCCTCCTCTATCCACGCACCGGCCTTGGTGCTTTAAGTAGTGCCCAGGCCGTCAGCTTACCAACTGGGGTAACCTTGGTGAAGGCCACTACAGCATCAGTTTCTTCTCAGGCAGCTGCTGGTGTGGCACTGGGCGGGGTAGAAGCCGTGGACCTGTCCGCTTTAACAGAACAAGAGCAGGTGGAGGTGCAGGGTTTGCTGCAAAGATATCATGCAGTTTTCTCCAACCATGATGGTGATTTGGGTTGTACAAACCTCATCTCTCATGAAAACCCCTTGCTTGATGATGCTCCAGTGAGACAGCAATAACGACGGATTCCTCCCTGTGAATATGAAGACGTGAAGGCTCAGATTGATCAGCTGCTTGAAGCCAAGGTGATCCGGGAAAGCAATAGCCCCTTTGCTTCCCCTATTGTCCTTGTGCGTAAAAAGGTTGGTAGTCTCCGTATGTGCTTTGACTACAGCCTGCTTATTGGCAAGACACAAAAAGATGCATTCCCTCTACCTCGTATGGAGGAAAGCCTTGATGCCCTTGCAGGAGCTCGCTGGTTCACCACCTTGGACTTAGCGAGTGGGTATAACCAGGTCCCTGTTGCAGAGCAGGATAAGCCCAAGACAGCCTTTTGTACACCCTTTGGTCTCTTTGAATGGAACCATATGCAATTTGGCTTATGCAATGCTCCAAGCACCTTTTAAAGATTGATGCAAAGGATGTTTGGGGATCAGCAGTGCCAATCCCTTCTTTTGTATTTGGATGACATTATTGCATTCTCTTCAGTCTCACAACACCTGCAGGGACTAGAGGTGGTTCTTAGTCGGCTGCAGAGGGAAGGCTTGAAGGTCAAACTTGGAAAGTGTGCCTTTTTCCAGAAGGAGGTCCATTATGTGGGGCATATCATCTCCAGTCAAGGAGAGTTTCCACTGACCCAGCCAAGATTGAGGCAGTATCAAAATGGCAGCCCCCCCGCCATGTGTCAGAGCTGCGCTCATTCTTGGGGTTCGGCAGCTATTACAGGCGGTTTGTTGAGGGATTCACTAAGCTGGCGGGCCCCCTGCATAAGCTGGTGGCAGAGCTTGCAGGTACCCGGTCTAAGCGAGGCTCTGGGCGGGATCTGAGCTCTGCATGGACACCCCAGTGTGAGCAAAGCTTTGAGGCCTTAAAGGCTGGTTTCAGCTCCAGTATTGGCCTACGCAGACATTTCACGCCCGTTCATCTTAGAGATCGACACAAGTCACAGTGGCCTGGGGGGCGTCCTTTCGCAGGAGATGGATAATGGTGTTCGTCCGGTGTCGTATGCCAGCAGAGGCCTCCAACCCACGGAGTGCAACATGGATAACTACAGTTCAATGAAGCTAGAGTTTCTTGCGCTGAAGTGGGCAATGGGAGAAAAGTTCCAGGAGTATTTGTTGGGGCACAAATTTGTGGTTTTCACAGACAGCAACCCGTTGAGCTACCTTAATTCAGCTAAGTTGGGAGCCACAGAGCAGCGGTGGGCATCCCAACTAGCTGCCTTTGATTTTGAGATCAGGTATCGCTCCGGGCGCGTCAATAAGAACACTGATGCCTTTTCCCGGCAGTATCTGTCAGGGTCCAGTTTGACTGAACATGTATTACCTTCAGTCCCACCGCTTTTCCCGCCAGCTTCAGGTTTGGACCCAATAGTGCCTGCTGTCCAGTCGATGGTGTCTGTCTTCCAGGGCCATTCACTATCAGACCTCCTTTCCTTGCAGGAGGCAGATGCTCATTTGTGTGACCAGTTTCTGCCCTTTTGGAGGAGGCGGGCTAAGCCTACTCATGAGGAGAGGCAGAGACTTTCCGCTTCTGCATTGACACTCCTGAAACAGTGGGACCGCTTGGGGGAGCAGGAGGGTGTATTGTACCGCCAGATGTTCTGTTCGGATGGGGGAAAGGAGTACCTCCAGCTTGTCCTACCCGCTGTTCTTAAGGAGGAGGTCCTGACTCAGTTGCACCAAGACCATGGTTCACCAGGGTATCAAGAGCACCACTGAATTGGTGCGGCAGCGCTGTTACTGGTCGGTGATGTCCGTCGACATCAAGCAGTGGGTCCAGACCTGTGAACGTTGCCAGGTTGCCAAGGATTCGGGGTCGGTGCCCCATAGTTTTATGGGTCACGTACTGGCATCTCAGCCAAACAAGATCGTCGCCATCGACTTTACGTTGTTGGAACCCTCACAGAATGGATTGGAGAATGTTCTGCTAATGACTGATGTGTTCAGCAAGTACACAGTGACGGTCCCAACCCGGGATCAGCAGGCAGCAACTGTGGCTCATGTCTTGCTGACCGAATGGTTCTTCAAGTTTGGTGTTCCAAGTCGTATTCATTCCGACCAAGGTCGAAGCTTTGAATGCTCCTTGATTCGACAGCTCTATTGCTTGTATGTGGTAGACAAATCACCAACCGCTCCTTACCATCCGGCCGGCAACGGGCAGTGCAAGAGATTTAATAGAACTCTCCATGACTTATTGACGTTGCCAGCCTCCCGGAAGCGGGATTGGGTTTCTTGTCTCCCACAGGTGTTGTTTTGCTACAACACTACGCCACATAAAAGTACAGGAGAGTCACCTTTCTTTTTGATGTTTGGTCGAGAGCCTAGGCTCCTCGTGGACTTTCTTTTGGGTCGGGTCTGGGACCCTGAGCCAGGGGAAGTACAGGACTGGATGACTGAGCATCAGGCGAGGCTCCAGGTGGCATTTGAGAATGCCTGTGAGAGGTTGTTGGCTGCTGCAGGCCGACGGAAAGAGCAGCACTATCAGCATGTTCGGGAGGCTCCTCTGTAGGTGGGCCAGCTGGTCTACCACAGAGACCTTGGTGTTAGGGGTCAACACAAGCTCCATGATAAATGGAGCTCAGTACTTTACCAGGTGCTGAAACCACCATAAGGAGATGGAGCAGTTTATACCATTGCCCCCCTAGGAGAGCTGCATAGGGCTCGGCAGATGTACCGAGACATGCTGAAGGCCCAAATCATGCCCAGTGCTCACCCTCCCATAGCACTGTCTCCACCCGCTTCAGCAGCACTCACAGGCTCCTCTGCTTCATCTGAGGATGGTGAGCTATGGCTGATGGCCCGTGAAACTTCAGCACCCTTTGCCACCGAGGCACTAGTCCAACCCTGCTCTACGAGGCTTGCTGCGATAACCCCAGGAGACGCTCAGCCTGACCCAGACCCAAGTTCGGAACCGGAACGTTCCCACTCAGTGGCCGCTTCTTCTAGTGGTCACACCAGCCCCTCTCACTCAGCTTTGCGTCGAACTGGCCGTTCCACTGCCGGTCAACATTCCAATGTTCGTCTTCCCCAGCCTATTGCCATCAGGGCTAATGGGGTACTCCAACCTGCGCAACCTGTGGTAAACGCTCAGTCGGTCCTGTTTAGACCTTGGTTTTAGCTTCAGTGTATCTCTTAACTAGTAGTTTGTCGTTGGGGTGACAACACAGAAAAGGGGGGTGGAATGTGGCAGGTTGAGTGCTGCTCCACCTCCACTCTCAATCAGTGTCACCTGGGCCTGATTGCGCAGCGGTGCCACCTGTTTAATTGGACCTGCTTTCACTCATGCGCTCACATTTGCCTGGCGTTCATCGGGTGAGAGCTCTGTCTGGCGTGCTCCGGTTGTTGGCACAAAACGGCAACTTGTAAGGTAGGTAAATGTGCTGCTATATAGGAGTAATTTTATAGCGCATCATGGTGTGACAGCTGCCAGTTATTACTTTACAGCTGTGTCAGCCGTGTTGTGTGTGCAACTTCGTGGAGATTGAGGAGTGTGGCGTCTGCTCTCTACCCTCACTGCAAGACTGTGTTGGGCTGTGTGTTAAAGGATTGATCACCTGTTATTTATATCTGTTTCAGATGTTGAAGGGGTCTTAAACACACATTTTTGAGTTCATTTACCTAATAATATGCACCATTCACCTCTAACTAACCCTATTTGAGTCCCCAATCCTGCTCTCTCGAGAAAAAAAGGCGATCTTGAGTCCTCCTGAAGCTTGGGGCTGTGCCGAGCGGGGGGAGAGGAGCTCGGGGCGGTGCTGAGCAGGGGGAGAGGGAGAGGGAGCAGGAGAGGTGCCGGAGGAGGGGGGCATTTCACAATCTCCGCACAGCAACACAGCGTCCTTAGAAACAATCATGGCTGACGGAGACCAACAAGCAAACTATGGCATACGACCGTTCATGTTTGAACCCGAACCTGCACCCGATAATGAGACAGAAGAGGAGGAGAGAGGAGGAGAGAAGCAGCTGTAGCGATGGAGCAACCACGTTTACAGCAAGATGTGTCGGAGTGGTAAATTACGTTATTTTTGAGTGTTAACATTATGTAGCAGTAGGTCACTAGGCCAGAGACCAATCAGGGGAGACAGGAACTGGAGGAGGGGCTGATTGGCAGCAGGTGAGGCTGCAGGTGTGACTGCAGGCTTTACTCTCCTCAGATCCTTTGTGTGTTCTCCATGTGGCTGTGGCTGTTAGATTCCCTGTGGCTCTGGTAAGCTGGACTCTTGGGGTTTTTAGTGTTGTTTTATGACTATGTTAGCATTTTAATTGTTAGGGTACTGTAGGGGTGCATGCACCCTGAGGTATTTGTATTTTAATGATTTTAATACTGGGTCTGCCATAACTTGTTTGCAGGAAAGAGAATGAAAAGTTGACTCTGATACAGAGGTATGTAAAACATACAACATTTAAACATTGTAATGTGCCCAACAAACTAAATTAACAGTGCTTTGTTGTTTCTAGGCATAGCACTGACTGCCGTTTATTTTAATTTAGTATTACGTGTTTTAGCCTTATTGATTTTATTGTTTTTATTGTTTAGTATCGTATTGAACTTTGTTTAGTTTTAGAGTTTTAACATTCTGTCTCCTTCTGTTTCTAGTGCTGCGGCTGGAGGGGTCCTCCATTCACCGGTGTGGTTGGGGTGCTGGGAGTTCACTCTAGATGGTGATATGGTTTGTGGTTGCACATCTTTTTTAGTGAGGTGTTTTCTTTGAAGTGTGTCAGGTTTATATTTCTTTTAATACATAGTATACTCCCAGTGCCCTAGCAGTGAGTGGTTGGTTTCCCAGCTGTAGTATGACTGTCTGTCCTCTTGTCCTTTCCTGCCTGTGTTCTTAAAGTTTTAGTCATTGTAAAATAAATGGCATGTTTATGACCCACACTGACTGTTGCGGCCTCTTTATTGAAGCCCCTGCGTGCTAGCTCTCCCTAAAGGTTACAATTACTAGTCTTCATCCTGCGTTACTAACTTTAGATAGGAGTTTTGCCCAACTAACGTAACAGTAGAGTAATACACTTTTTTATATCCGCAGTGATGAAATTCAGATTGACGTCACATTTTTATCACAGACTCAAAATTCTGGCCAATAGCCCATGTTTATATTAGGTATTCTCAGTTTGTAGCAGGCAAAATGTGAAGTTAACGTCACACTATTTTATCATTACATGAGTGGCTAGAAGCAGTGTTTTGATTTTCAGTCGTAACAGAAACCTGACAAGGCTTCCTTTAGTCAAATAAATGTCCAATATTTGTTATTTGTACTCCTAAAGTTAACGTTGGCAATATTTTTTTTACTATAAATAAAGTAGTGTTCGTCATATCTCAGTTTTACCCTCTCCTCCCTAAAGGTGCTCATGTCGTAATTGTGCCACAATGCCTACAGAGGTGGAAAACATCTGCTGCATGGAGACCCCGTCGGTAAGTGTAATTCCTATGTAGATTTATTGATTTGCTAGTTCCATCCTCTCAAACTTTCCAATAATTGACATTTTACCTCTTTTCATTACTCGGGTCACAAGAAGAATGTACCAGCCCCCGTACCAGCCCCCCCCAACCCCCCACCCCCCCACTTGTATGATAGACCATCCAGGATTTGAGCCAGTCTGTTTGAACCCCTTTGCTCTCCAGAATGCCATGGATATTTATCGGCAGGATCATGGAGAATTAATGGAAAGAGGTTATGAAAAGTAAGCTTCTCCACTACAGATTTTATTCAAACTCCAAATATCTGATACCGTACATGTCGAAATGTATTGGTTAAGTACCTTTTTATTTATTTTAATTCATTATACCTAGTAATACAAAAGTAGTAGAACTTCACCACAATAAAATAGTCTTAAGCATAAGAAAAATTCCACAGAGTTACTGATAGTATTATCTTATAATCCCATATTGTCCCATACATTGTTCTATATTGAAGTACGTCTCCTCTAATCTACTAAACACAAAAAATGACACGGATATAAATAGAAAGAACTTCATTAGGATAAAATATATTTATACACACACACACACACACACACACACACACACACACACACACACACACACACACCCCTCAAGTGAAAAAAAGATATACTTGAATGAAAAATATTTACAAATTTGTGTGTTTTTTCAGTCAATGCAGACACCTGGCCTACAGAAGTCTTGTCAGTTGGTGCTAGGGATACTTGGGCCGAAGAATCCGGGTGGTAATACCAGCTTGTGTGGTCTTGCACATTAGACAGGAATTCCTGGACCCCGGCGGCCAATACACGGGCTTCAGGTTGCCTGTCGATTGAAGCGGGATGCGTACTTTACCACGATGTCCTCCTTTGCTGGCCTGTCCTCCTTGGGTGCGAGTGGCGGTGGAACATGAATCTCCTGCAGCTCTGCTCTGACGCCATGACAGTAAATCAAAACACATGTACACATACATAACTGTTCCAGTTTCGTGATTGTTCTTGTAGGTGCCACAACCCCCACCTAAGTTATTATATATTTATTTATTTATTTTTCTACCAAAAAAATGTGTGTGATTACAGGATTTACTAAGTTCTTTGTTTGTAATAAAGATTTTTTTTAAGTACACTTACCAAAGGATGGTTCTTCTTTGAGCGGCTGAACTGTGCAGGGTTTTGTCTTGGAATAGTGCAACTTGAAGATCAGTTGCCCATCCTCTGCTCTCTTCTGGGGTCGCTCTCTGTTCTCATTGTAATGCATGGCTGCAAGATATAGTCTTTTGGGAGAAAGAAAAACAGATCTAATTACTTACTTAACATTTTCTTTTTCATAGTTATCAAAGTATAACTTACTGTATAAAAAATGGAAGTAATAGTAAATGAAGACATACCCTCAATTGACTCCAAATTTTAAAATATTCAGCTGACAGGTGCTAGCTGTTTATATCCAGCCTTTAAATACTACTTTCAGTGGTTATATAAAGAAGTGTGAACCATGCTCTTATTTACCTGCAGAGCATTCCAATGTATGAAAACGCCACACTTTTTGGTGCAAAGCGGATCACCAGGCTGTGGAAAGCTTCCAGTGATGACGTCTGGTGATGGGGACTGAGCTTTTCCACATCATTCTGTACTCTCTTGCTGTTGATCTGCTTCTCTAGCTTGTAAAAGGCCAGGGTTCCTGGAAAAAGAATGAGTGTGTAAATACATTTGCTAATGTTAGGCCAGTAGTATACCACACAGACAACAATTACATCCTTTTGAATCACTTAAGGCATATTTACCTAATCTCGCCATGTTCACATTAAAGAGAAAATAATGTACCGAGTACACACCTGGTTGGAGCCATTTGTCGTTCTTTGGGTCCTTTTTCTTTTGCTGGCTTCCTGGGTGTAAGTCATGTTCACAACGGGGGTAGACGGGGTCATCATGTGTGTGCTTGTCCTGTATGTGGTTTAGCATGGAATTTAACTTGGCCAACCTCTCTGTGCCGGTGGTGGATGAAGCCGCAATCCAATAAACTTGATTGCGTATCATCGGCAGCCATGTTGCCAGCTTTTCACACCCCTTTCGTTTGGAGGCTGCCCGCAGTTTCTTGGTCAGTCCTAACAACAAAAAATATTAGTAACAAGTTAGGTGACCTTTAAACATGTGTTGACACATCTAAAATACTCCAAACTATTCAACTACTGATTTTACATATTCATTACATCCCTCGAAAACGACTTGAAGTGCTTGAGGGTGACCAATTTTGAATAAAGATAGCCCTACCCTTTTGATTGTCTGACAGTGAGCAATACGATGTATGTTGCATGAACACCGCTGAATGCATGATTTAATGATGACATCTTCTGTATGTGACAGTGTTGTTTGTGCATAATAACAATAATACATACCTTTCTCAAAATGCCAAACATCATAGTAATGGGTAAGCTGCTTCTCCCTCAGATACTTTGCAACCTGGTTGTGACGGTCAGTCACGATACAATCCATGGTCACACCGTTTTCCATGATGTGTTTCAGGCTTCTGTCCAGTCCTTCCAATTCCATGTGATTGGAACTTGGCACCTCATTGCTCTGATTTTGAAGATAAGAGGGAAGAAAAGAGGGGAAAGGCATGGCAACATTTATGACGTTATCTTTGTCATCTACATATATATAAATTAATGTTATGACAACTTGAACTGAATCAAATGACATTGTCACTAGCCTGCACCAGCTTAATGTCAATGATACTGTTGGTATGCAAGTCCATCAATGTGTAGCTGCCATATTTAGCACAGTGCCCTGTTAATATTAAGAGATATGGAATTTTCAACAATATTAAACAATCTTTTTGTGATGAAAAGTCATTTTTGTAGGCACATAATACCACACTGCAAAGCTGTAAAATGCCAATTACCTGGCGAGTCTGACCTCATATCTCCACCCAGGATGGTACCCGGTTCCTTACTCAGCTGATCAAACATAGCACGCTGCTGCCTCTTCCATTGGTGGACCACGGCAGGCTCAATGTACTGGTTACAGTGTCTGAAGGAATTGTATCCATGCACCTCCAACCGCATTGCCCTGAAAATCTTTTTAAAAATGAAAAAAACAAACAATATTATCTCTCATAATTCACAAATACATAATTTTTGTCATATTTTTCCTTTTAGCTATATACTTTTTATTTGCTAAATTCTTACGGTATGCAGGTAACAGGGTGTAAATTTAACACCTGCAAAGCAACATATGCTGGTGAGAGAGCAATAAAGACGCCTGGTAAACAATTATACCTTCAACATTTTTAAATAAGATGCCCCACCGAAGTACACTGCAGCCGACAGTTGTAGATTGCCAGCCGGGGTGGAGAATCCCATCAAAGGCTGACTCCTCCATTGTCTGTAGTACTGGCAATGTGGGCATCGCTGGATAATGGAAATGCAGGTCCCCCGGGTGTATTTCTTTAGCTTACATGCCCTCTTGCAGTCTGGGCATTTTTCAAAAAACTCCATGAGGCAGCTTTCATACACAATCAACTTGCGCATCTCCAAGTGGCTGATGGGACTGTGCTGGGTGGGACTGGATCCTTCACTGTGTTAATATAAGAAATTAAAACAGATTAGAGAAACAGTAATGTAACAATGAAATACACATGTGGAGTGAATACTGAATAACTCACGAGATATCAATTGAATCCGACACCACAGTAGCAGAGTCTTCTGGGTTATAAGAATGGTCATCTGGATCTAAAGCCACAAAAGATGAGCTCCCCTCCCCAGGGCTGTCCCCTCCTCTTCCTCCTCCACCAACTCAAGACGAGCCTTCTTCATCTGTGGCTTGATGGGTGTGGTGTTTGGTGTGGAAGTCATAAATGTCTGGGTACCTTGTGTGGACAGAAGTAGATTTTTAGACTACAGAGAGCAATATTAGCAAACCAATAAAATTGATTGATTTTTGAACTTCTATTTGTCATTAGTCTGTTTATACAAACTGACAGCTATTTTTTTTAATTCCAGACCTTATAATCCAATATTTAAAATAGTTAGCAAACAGTTATGATAATTTAGAACACATGCAGTACAATGAGGCTATAAAGTTGATACAGAGAGACATCAGCAGCTCAGCTGATATCACCTGAATCCCATCTACCCTACACACACTTTTGCCAACACACACACACAGTAAAACTACCCCTCCCCCTGTTTTTAACTTTCCACGAACCTTTACTCCTGAAATGTGGCTGCAGCTGAAGATTGTGCCTTGAAAGCTGTTTGCCATACGTTCTTGTTGTCTGTGGTTCAGTCTGACAGCCAACATCAACCATTTTGGTAGATTTGGTAGATCTATAAAAGTTACCTGAGAACATAATCCAGAGTAACATAGCGTTTGAACTGCATAAAAATACTACTGTTGTAGTTGTATTGAAAGTACACAGGGACAAGATTAATTTCATTAAAAAAAAAGGAATCTGTTTTGGTTGCCTGAAAGTAGGCCACACAAGCAAAGACTGCAGGAGTCAAGTGTCCTTCATATAGAGCGGCAGGATAAAGGAACACCCTCTGATCAACAGTCTGTGAGTCTCCATTTTTTCCATTGTTGCAGTCAAGGTCAAGAGTCAGAGGAGTAACAAAACTGTGCAGACATATGCCTTTTTGGACCCTGGGAGTTCAGGAACATTTTGTACAGAGAACTTGGCAAGAAAATTAAACTTGAGGGGTAAAAGAACAAGTATTCTGTTGAGAACAATGGGTCAAAAGAAGATTGTGAGTGCTCATGTGCTGTCAGGTCTTGAAGTGTCTGGTATGGAGTTGAATGACTTCATAGAGTTACCTGATGTTTTCACTCAGAAGGAAATGCCTGTCTCAACACTCAATATCCCACGACAAGAGGATGTTGATCAGTGGTCTTATCTCAAGGATGTTCATCTTCATGACATTGATGAAGGTGTTGATCTGCTCATTGGAACTGATGCACCAAAAGTGATGGAGCCTTGGGAGCTGATAAACAGCCAGGATGAGGGACCTTATGCTGTCAGAACCAAGGTCGGTTGGGTCATCAATGGTCCACTTCGTGGTGGGAGCAACAGGAATAAGAGCAACTGCTCTGCTGTGACATCCAACCGGATCTCTGTTGAACATCTTCAGGAAATGCTGGTTAAACAGTTTAATCATGACTTTAATGAGCGGTCATCAGATGAACAGTCTGAAATGTCCAGAGAGGATGTCAAGTTTATGAATATAGTGAACAACACCACAAAGTTAATTGGAAGCCATTACTGCATTGACTTACCTTTCAGGCAGGAAAACCCTCACTTGCCAAATAATCGCCATGTTGCAGAACAGCGCCTCCAGAGCCTGAAAAGAAAATTTGTCAAGAATGGTCAATTTAAGGAAGAATACATCACATTTTTAAACAACATGATGGCTCAAGGATATGCTGATCAACTTAAGCAGAATGATGGAAAAGTGTGGTATATCCCTCATCACGGGGTTTCTCATCCCAGAAAAGGCAAGCTGCGAGTTGTTTTTGACTGTGGAGCAGCATACGAAGGGACGTCACTGAACTGCCAGCTGTTGCAGGGCCCTGATTTGACCAACTCTCTAATTGGAGTCCTTGTTCGATTTAGACAAGAGCCTGTTGCAGTCATGGCCGACATCCAAGCAATGTATCACCAAGTTCATGTTTCTGAAAAGCGCATCAACTTTCTCCGTTTTCTCTGGTGGCCTGGTGGAGACACTTCACAGTCTCCACTGGAACATCGCATGAAAGTACATTTGTTTGGAGCTGTGTCGTCACCAAGCTGTGCAAATTATGCATTGAGGAGAACTGCAGATGACAATGCCCAACATTTCCCTCATGAAGTGGTTAATACAGTCAAATGTAATTTTTATGTCGATGATTGTTTGAAATCAGTGGCCTCAGAGGAAGAGGCAGTGCAAATGGTCAAGGATGTGACTGCACTTTGTCACAAAGGAGGATTTAATCTTTCCAAGTGGATCAGCAACAGCCGAACAGTGCTGCTGTCAATTGCTGAAGATTGCAGAGCAAAAGAAGTGATGGAGCTGGATTTGGATGTGGACCAACTTCCAATGGAGCGGGCCTTGGGGCTACAGTGGTGCATTGAAACTGACAAATTCAAATTTAGAACCTCAGCACAGGAACAGCCACAGACTAGAAGAGGCATTTTGTCAGTGGTTAGCTCATTTTATGACCCTCTAGGATTTTTGGCCCCATTCACCATGCCAGCCAAGCTGTTGCTACAGGAGCTTTGTAGGAGAAGATTGGGGTGGGATGAAGTTATCCCCCACTCCCTCTCTAAGAAGTGGCTTGAGTGGTTGGAGGATCTCCAGAAGGTGGCTGAATTCGACGTGGATCGCTGTGTTAAACCCAGAGACTTTGGAGACCCTGCCACTGCACAGCTTCACCACTTCTCTGACGCCAGCCAAGTTGGATATGAAACAGTGTCTTATTTGAGGCTGGAAAAGGATGACCGAGTTCAGGTTGCATTTCTGTTGGGAAAGGCCAGAGTTGCTCCATTGAAGCAGACAACAATTCCTCGACTGGAACTCACAGCAGCAGTTCTTGCAGTTCGAGTTGATAAAATGCTTCAGAAGGAGTTGCAACTTAAGCTGGAGAAGTCAGTTTTCTGGACTGACAGCACAACTGTTCTAAAATATATCTGTAATGAAACCAGGCGATTCCAAACTTTTGTGGCAAACAGAGTCTCCACCATCAGAGAAGCAGCAGATGCTGATCAGTGGAGATATGTTGGTTCAAAGGAGAATCAAGCAGATGATGCATCAGGAGGAATGAGGGCAGAAAATTTCCTGAAAGGCAGGAGATGGATAAATGGGCCAAAGTTTCTCTGTGAGCCAAAGGAGTTTTGGCCTAAATTGGATGCTGATCTTGATGTGATTCCTGCAGATGACCCAGAGGTCAAAAGGGATCTGACAGTAAATTCTGTTGTTGTGGATGTTGAACTTTTCATCTTGGACAAGACTAAAAACATCTGTTGCTTGGTTTCTGAAGGTCAAGAGAACTCTTGTGTTATTGGGACAGAAGAGAAAGGAGCTGTGCGCCTTCGAACCAGGACCAGCATTCTGGAGAGGCCTGTGACGAAGCTCTGCCTGCTGTTGGAGGCTGGAGCGTGATATCATGGACTCTCTATCTCTCTCTCTTACTCACTCTCTCTCTTTCTTTTTTTTTTTTTTCTTCTCGCTCTCTTTCTTTGTTGTTGCAGGTTCATCACAAGGAAGAACGTGAACCGAAGCTACTGCATGAACTTTGTCTAGTCATAGGTTGGGTTGAGGGAATAGCTCCTTTGAGAAATTAAAGTAATTGTGACTTAATGCACAATTAGGGGCCGGAGTATTGCAGCTATTTATTTGTTGATAGTATTTAGTTGTTTTGCTAATAATTAATATTATTTGATTATTCTAGATATTTGATTTCATTATGATTATGTTTGCTAGTATTGTGTTTTGTTAATTATTTATTTAGTTTAGTTGTTTCTTGTTTAGTATTTGCTCACGATTTCATTTTGTTTTGGGCATACGGTGGGCACCAAAGTTTATAAGTAGGAAAGCAGGTAGGCGACCAGAATGCACCTGGGTGGGCATATGGTTTTTTACCAGAGCGGGAGAGGCATGCAGGAATTTCTTTGTTCTTTGTTTGCTTGCTTGTTTTTGGTTGAATAAACCACTGGAAACGCAGAAACTTTGCATGGACAATGACTTTCTTTTGCCTGCGTACACTACATGCCCATGGTGCGGTAGTGGTCCTTTGTTTTTGTTTGACACGAGTTTGATTTGGATTACTTAATCGAACAAACGGCCATTACAACTACAATATAGAGGGAATCGCCTTGTTGTTTACAAATACTTCCAGGTAGAAAACCAATCAATCACATTTTTCACGTCACTATATCGCCGTTTAGACTACAGGGCTCTCAAGTCTCACGCTTTGAGAGTGTGACACACGCATTTTAACCTTTTCACACTCTCACCCGCCACACCTGGTATTTCTCACGCATAAAAAAATTATTATGATAACGTCCACCAAGTTACATCGCTATAATTGCAGTGCAACTAAGAAGACGCTGTGGCTACCGGAGAGATCAACAAGTGCTTACCATAGAGTGCCTAAAGTCACGTGACGCTTATGGGACCTGAAGCCTGATTTATGGTCGTGCGTTGAACCCTTCGAACTTCTCCGTCACTCCGTTTCGTCGCGGTGCAATTCACCGCCAGAGCGGTAGGAGGCTTCGTTCCTTTGCTGAGTTGTTATCGCCGTCTCTAGTTGATTCTTCGTTTAGCTTCCGGCTTTTTCGGTCACAGAGAAATGAACACGGAGCACGGACAGACGGCTCCGGCCGTATCCGTATTGAACGTTGTGCATAATGGCATATATATAATGAGCCTTAACAACATCTACATGGCAATAGAAGATGTTTAAAGACGGCGGGGATGGCGGTGGAAATACGGAACCGGAAATGCTTTGCGACCAAGCAAACCAATCACAGCCGTGCCGGTCTGCGCTGGGTCTGCGTCGCCTCGACGCATAGTTACATTTTTGGGGAGGTGCACGTCAGGCTACGCCGGGGGCTACGGCGAGCCCTCTGCGTAGCCCCGTAGCCTACAACGTAGCGACGTCGTCGATTCAACGCACGACCATAAATCAGGCTTAAATCAGGCTTTAGATCGGAAAAATTATGAATGGCAGTGAATGAGGAGAGCAATGTTATCTTTTGGTCCCATTTGAGTTGTGACATGAAATCCAAATGTTGTTAATGAATTTAAAACATAAATTTTAAGGTCAAGAAAGTCATACTTTGTGGTAAAACTGTTGAGATAAAGCTTTTGAGAAAGACTCAAGAGTACACGGGAGGAGGTCGCATATCTGACGTCATAGCTTTCGCTCGCTTCCTGCAGCTTGGCCTCCCCGCTGAAATTCCACTGTTTTATGATTAATCAATTTATGATTGAAGATGTCTGTGTGTTTTGTGCCAGATTACAGTCACTGCAAGCTGCAGGAAGCGAGTGACAGCTATGACGTCACATACGTGACCGCCTCCTGTGTAGTTTTTCTACGTTTTTTCAAAAGCTTATATCTCAACAGTTTTACCACAAAGTATGACTTTCTTGACCTTAAAGTTGATGTTTTAAATTCATTAACAACATTTGGATTTCATGTCACAACTCAAATGGGACCAAAAGATAACATTGCTCTCCTCATTCACTGCCACTCATATTTTTTCCGATCTAAGGGGCTGATCGATATTTATATGCAAATTGGGCTGGTCCAAAACAGGGGGGGGGTTCCCGAACATTTTTATTTGAGCACTGGGGGGGGGCATATGGTTTTTATTTTGGCTTCAGGGGGGGTCATGCAACTTTAATTTGTTAAGTTTTGTATGATTTTTTGTTTGTTTTCCATTCGTATTTTACTCAGAGGTTTTGGTTTATACTCCGCTATATAAAGTTACCCTGCATGGTCCTCAATGGTATTTCCCACTTGCGCACACGTCACTGACCGGAAAACCCAATAGAGTAGCAGAAGAAGACGACCGCGGGACACAAACAATTCAAGCATAATGGCTGCTGTGAGGAAATTAGTGTATCGAAAGGAAAGTTTCCTTCATGCTAAGTTGAGAGTGTCTTTGCAGACCTTAAAAGCGGATGAGACACTGGACAAATTTAATTTTATTACAGAGTCGACAAAGAATAAGAAGTTGCGCGACAAACTTCTAGCTCTGAGTCGGCTGCTGAGTGAGCTGCTGCTCCCAGCCACTGGTGAGAGCAAACCTTGTGGATGGCTGGACTACCAGTATGCGTATCAGTGTATCATTCGTTCATTCCATTTTCAATTTAAAATCAAAAATCGAAAAAACGAAAAAACGGTTTGTTTTTCCATTATTCGTTAAATAATCAAATTCAAAAATACAAAAAAACGGTTTGTTTTTCTTATTTTTGATTTTATGCTCACATCAAAAATAGCAAATTGAAAAATGGGCCACGATTAAAATTTGATTTTGATTTTTCATTTGATCCAACTTGCGTGACCCGGAAGCGCATTGCATTAACTGGATAAAAAGAAAATTAGACACCTTATCTCATAATTACGAGAAAAGATCTCGTAATTACACAAATAATAGCCTAATTAATTACATATGTGGAAATAGCCTGTGTCGTCCTTTGTTAACCATTTCACATATAGATGTTACTCATTTCAATGCCGCAGCCACAGTGAAGGGGGTGAAACAATTGATCCAGGAGTAGCTGCAGTGCGCAACAACAACCAGCAGGTGGCACATGTGAGCAGTAGAGATACAGCGTCCAACTGAAACTGTTTGAGAATTAGCAGTAGGCCTACTGATAAACGACATTTATACTATGATATTTCCACAGCGGTCAGTGTTAGGTCCCCTATTATCCTAGTGATCTCAGTGTCATGATGTAGAACTGCAAATGTATGTGTGACATATAGGCAGAGTTGGGTATAGGTATAGAGTTGGCAGTTACACTTAGAGTAAAGCTACTGAAGACCAGCAAAATGTTTTCATTTATTCTTTCAAGTGGGTAAATGTCACCTAAGCACCTTCAGATTTTATCAGTAGTGTACCCTTAATAGATAGCTTGTTTATATGGTTTGTATTGTGCTTCATGATAGTGTTTGAGGGAACTGTAACGTAAGGTAACTGCATATGGGGCCGTTGTAGCGTCTTTTACGCGCACAAATCCATTAGTTTCAATGTAGACGCGCGCCAAGCGCGCTCACAATTGTTGTTGCATGATGTTATTAGGCTAAATATTACATTTCTAACAGTGTCTGAGCTGATTTATTGACACAGTATGCTTGTAGGCTGCTGTAACGTTAGGTTTACAGAGGAAATAACGGGATGTGACAGGGCCGTCCACACCAAGAAAGATAACTGTAACGTTAACTATAACGATAACAATGGCAGCCTCCACACCAATGAACGATATCGTCGTGTTGCTAGGTTACGCCAAACACACACTGCTCGGTGCGGTCGGCAGGTGATATTTTTGACCTGTTTTTGCTGTATGTTGCGAGACAGAAAAAGAAAACCAATTTGCCGCTTGCTCCACTTGTCTGTCTGTCTGTCTGTCTATCAGCTCCATCTGTCATGAGACAAACATGAATGAAGACGTGCAGTTTATTGTGTTTCACCGGCGACGAGCTGTCATTACGCGCGACAATTACGCACGGCTGCACGCTCTTTATAACTCACTGTGTGAACCTATGTTGCATAATAAAGATTTGCCCCCCTCAGTAACTTCATCCTGGCTCCTGAATTTTATGAATGGAGGGGAGGAGAGGAGACGCATTCCCCTGCAAAATGTATTTTATTGCAGTTATTTTCCCGGTATTTGCAAAACAAAATCACTGAAGTTAAGGTTCTGTCACAAAACTATATTGTTATGGATCTTTGCACATGTTTAAGTGGGTGTATGGAAATCCTGGAGCTTTCTTAGTGGGTATACGTGACGTGATGAACGTCTCGACCTGCCATTTCGGATGGATTTTGATTGGCTGTCAGTGTTTCTATCGTTCATCAAATCGCTCTGAAAGTGATCCAAACGATATCGTCCACCACTATCGTTGTCGTTATAGTTGTAGTGTGGACGCTGCCAAACACTTGAGTTTAGAACGATTTTTAAAACTGTATATTTATAGTTATAGTTATAGTTATAGTTCTTGGTGTGGACGGCCCTAAGTCACATCCCGTTATTTCCTCTGTAAACCTAACGTTACAGCAGCCTACAAGCATGCTGTGCCAATAAATCAGCTCAGACACTGTTAGAAATGTAATATTTAGCCTAATAACATCATGCTACAGCAGTAATAACGTCAGCTTTAGTCAAATGGCTCTAGCTCTCCCGGTAAATGTCATCAACTCTGGACACATTTTCCCTGTGTGTTGACATGATAATGGCCGCGTTTCCCACATCGCTCTTAGCTTAAGAAGATCTTTCATTAAGAAGGAGTTGTAAGATCGAGCTGACCCACTCTTAACAGCCTTCTTAGCCACCAAACGCTCACAGATCCGGCCGCAGCAGGCACATTAATATTACACTGAGCAAGGACATCAGTGCGCACCGTATATATTTTGTTCTATTTTATACTTCAGATTTATATTGTTTGCCATTAATTGGTGACAGAAAAGAACGATTTTCATTCTGCAGGGAAACGCGTGTCCTTACTCTATGTGCCTGAGATCGATTGATTTCAGCACCTCGGTAGTGGCCAGCTCCTGTTAAGATATAAACACAATGAAAGCGGACAAGCCTACTTATTTATCGTCTTATTAATATTTTTCTTCCGCCAGATTTCAGTGCGTAACTTGTGCCACAGCTCTGAGCGCACACAGGGTCTTCATAAAACATAGATTCAAGATTCATTATGCACAGTAAGGACACACGTTTCCCTGCAGAATGAAATTCGTTATTTTTCTGTCACCAATTAATGCCAAACAATATAAATCTGAAGTATAAAATAGATCAAAATATATACGGTGCGCACTGTTGTCCTTGCTGAGTGTAATACTCCGTCGTAATTTACAATATATATATATACATTATAATAAAGATATGGGATATGGTCAAGATGGCACCACCCGAGTGGCAGCTGGTTACAGTAGTTCTGAACCCCGTTCGTGGATGTGCAGAATGTGGTTCTGAGCGAAGCAGTGGCCACAGTGACACCTTTCCTGATCTCATAATTATGAGATAAGGTGTCTAAATTTTTTTTATCCAGTGAATGCAATGCGCTTCCATAGTATACTGTACAGGTCCGGCAGAAAATATAACAGTACTGCTAATTCTCAAACAGTTTCAGTTGGACGCTGTATATGAACTGTTCTCCTCCTCCTTATGTTAAATGCTGAATGGCTCTTTAAAGTACCGCTTTGGAATACTACAAGAGGACACAAAATGGATTTTTGCGGCTGCTACCGGTCCATTTAGTTTAAAACACAACACTGTTCTACAGCTGGGAAGGTAGGAGAGAAAAAAACTCACGCCTGAAAGCTGATAATGAAAGCTTTTATACTCACAGCTGTTTATTTTAAATACGGAAAACATAGCTCCCAATCTGTCTTTATTTCACAGTGTCAGAATCAAATGAAAGACGTTTCCAGATTTAGTTCCACAGTAGCTTTGTGAACTCAATACTGACCCCACCTGGCAGAGTAAGGTTTAAATGGCGAAGTCAAATACGGTGCTATTTATTGATGGAAATCGTCATTATTATTGCCCTCTTTACTGCTGGTGTGATTATGTACAAAAATGTTGTTTATGGTTGGGGGGGGGTCATACATGTTTCTCCAATCCCTCAGGGGGGGCCAAAACTTTTTTTTTGGACGCTTGGGGGGGGGTTTAAGGAAAAAATAAAATCATAATCACTTCCCAACTATACCCCGGTCCTATTTAAATAACGATCAGCCCCTAAGGTCCCATGAGCGTCACGTGACTTAGGCACTCTATGGTAAGCACTTGTTGATCTCTCCGGTAGCCACAGCGTCTTCTAACACGTTGCACTGCAATTATAGCGATGTAACTTGGTGGACGTTATCATAATAATTTTTTTATGCGTGAGAAATACCAGGTGTGGCGGGTGAGAGTGTGAAAAGGTTAAAATGCGTGTGTCACACTCTCAAAGCGTGAGACTTGAGAGCCCTGTAGTCTAAACGGCGATATAGTGACGTGAAAAATGTGATTGATTGGTTTTCTACCTGGAAGTATTTGTAAACAACAAGTCGATTCCCTCTATATTGTAGTTGTAATGGCCGTTTGTTCGATTAAGTAATCCAAATCAAACTCGTGTCAAACAAAAACAAAGGACCACTACCGCACCATGGGCATGTAGTGTACGCAGGCAAAAGAAAGTCTTTGTCCATGCAAAGTTTCTGCGTTTCCAGTGGTTTATTCAACCAAAAACAAGCAAGCAAACAAAGAACAAAGAAATTCCTGCATGCCTCTCCCGCTCTGGTAAAAAACCATATGCCCACCCAGGTGCATTCTGGTCGCCTACCTGCTTTCCTACACAGGGGCACCGCCAGGGATTTTGGGCCCCATGAAAAGAATTTTTACCGGGCCCTATACACAGCTGGCTGTGAGGCCGTCGAAAATTTTTTATGTTATTTTACATAAAACTATGCATTTTGATGGTATTTTTGACTATCATTCCCATATTTGTGAAAAAAGAACAATCTCTTCCTGGAATGCCACATTCCTCCCTGACAAACCTGAAGAGGATCCTGGACCTGGCTCTGTAGAGTGTATGTGACATAGCCTACATAAATTATATAGTATTTCCTATAATGTAGCCTAACTATTCTAATAGCATCATAGCCACCGTTTCAGGTGGCCTCCCACCATTTTGTTTGCTTTCAGTGATTTGACCAAAAATAACAAAAGAAAATGTGATTTTCACTAACAATCCCCCACTGCTCACTGTTTCCTCTTGTAGGTCTAATTTATCTCCAAAACTGTAGACTCACAGGTGACATACTGTCGACCCTTTGCTTCTTTCTCCTCTCCTAGCTTCCTTTCTTTCTGTTTTTGGCTACCTGATTTTTGAGGCATATTGCCGTCGCCTCCTTACCCGCTGTCTGTGACAAATTACCAGCGCACTGCAGCTGATCCAGTCTGACTGAACCATTTTATGTAAATAGAGAGGGCGGGTGTTAATGTTTCCAAAAGAAGTAAAGTTGTTGTTACCAGTACATTGTAAATAAAATATATTTGTGATTATTAGTTAGTTAATAACTTAGTGTCGTATTATTTTTTGTCAGTATTATAATTTTATTAGGCCCCTCTTAATCATGGACCCCTAGAATCCTTCTCCTTTTTCCCCCCTTTTCGGCACCCCAGTTTTGAGGCATACTGCTGTCTCCTCCGCTTTGCCCGCTGTGGCGCTGTCTGTGACAAATCGCCTGTGCGCTACCTGCAGCTGATCCAGTCGGACTGAACCATTTTACGTAAATAGAGGGGGGGAAGGGGGGGCCCTGCAGGGGTTGATGCTTCCAAAACAAATAAAGGTATTGTTACCAGGACATGGAAAATAAAACATGTGTGATTATATGTTAGTTAATAACTTAGTGTCATTATTTTTTTCTGTATTATAATTTCATCATCATTAGGGGCCTCTCTGGGCCCCCCTCCATCATGGGCCCCTAGAATCCGTCTCCTTTACCCCCCCTTTACGGCGCCCCAGTTCCTACATATAAACTTTGGTGCCCACCGTATGCCCAAAACAAAATGAAATCGTGAGCAAATACTAAACAAGAAACAACTAAACTAAATAAATAATTCACAAAACACAATACTAGCAAACATAATCATAATGAAATCAAATATCTAGAATAATCAAATAATATTAATTATTAGCAAAACAACTAAATACTATCAACAAATAAATAGCTGCAATACTCTGGCCCCTAATTGTGCATTAAGTCACAATTACTTTAATTTCTCAAAGGAGCTATTCCCTCAACCCAACCTATGACTAGACAAAGTTCATGCAGTAGCTTCGGTTCACGTTCTTCCTTGTGATGAACCTGCAACAACAAAGAAAGAGAGAGAGAAGAAAAAAAAAAAAGAGAAAGAGAGAGAGTGAGTAAGAGAGAGAGATATAGAGTCCATGATGTCATGCTCCAGCCTCCAACAGCAGGCAGAGCTTCGTCACAGGCCTCTCCAGAATGCTGGTCCTGGTTCGAAGGCGCACAGCTCCTTTCTCTTCTGTCCCAATAACACAAGAGTTCTCTTGACCTTCAGAAACCAAGCAACAGATGTTTTTAGTCTTGGTTGATGACTTCTTTGAAATATGAATCATTTATAAACTATCATACCCAAGGCCTGTGCCGGTGCCCCCCCATCACCGCCCAGCAAAAATCTCACTCTGAACTGAGACCAAAACTTTAGAGCCCTGAGACTAATCTGATGTTTGTAAAGTCTGTAAACACAATGATTGAACAAACGTTACTATTTCTTTTTGTAATTAATAACATGGTTATCGTAGATTAGCTGGGCTAACCGTGTCTGTGATAACTCAATAAACAGTCCGTGAAAAAAATATTTTTTCCAGCAGATATCTTAGTTACAACATGATTGAGCTAGCAAAGCAGTTTCGTGTTGCTATGTGTGGTATTTATTCAGTTTTGGGAAATCACAATGTCTGGAGAGCATCAGTGGCTAATGCAGCAGCAAAGCTAACATCAGGACGTCATCTGTTAAAAGCCTCCCGTTGTCAGATATGACATGAAACTACTCCAGTTAGCTCAATCATGTTGTAACTAAGACATCCGCTGAAAAAAAAATAATACACGGACCGTTTATTGAGTTATTACAGACACCGCTAACGGGGCTAACAGCTAACGGTTAGCCCAGCTAACTCACATAACGTTACAGCGCGGTGACCCCGAAGATATTGTTACCAAACCCCGTTTGTAAAACCTGACAGTCAAAATGACAAACAATACCAAAGTCTAACACAACCTCTTGTGCTCACATGTGATGAAAGTTATGTGGCGTTCACAGTAACGTTACCGGCTACAAAGCTAACTTACATGACAGATGATGCTATGCTAAATAACGTTAGCATCATACATAGCCTTGAAAACGGCCCCCCTTTTTCTGGTTGCACCTACGGGTCTTTATAGATTTACGTCTCCATAAACGTTCAAATCAAACATGTAATGTACTCACCTCATAGCCACAGACGTTAGGAAAATTGCCAGGGGGTGTCCGGGTGTTTGTATATTCGTTATTGTTCAAGTAGTACTGCGCTACTAGTGCACTGAAACCCATATGAATTGAGGAGAAAAAAGTTTCCTAACACCTGCGGCTATGAGGTGAGTACATTACATGTTTTATTTGAACGTTTGTGGAGACGTAAACCTATTAAGACCCGTAGGTGCAACCGGAAAAGGGGGAGCCGTTTGTTCCAAGGCTAACGTTAGCTTCATGTACAGACAGTAACGTATATTTCCACAAAGTAGCGACACTCACCGTATGCTGTGCCGCGGTCGGGTCCCATATTTTTGGGAAAACTCTCTTCTCGAGCTCAAGGGTCTTTGCTAATCCAGCATTATACTGTCCCAAGTTTGAAAAGAGTCCGAGGAGAACTGTTTAGCACAGAAAAACAGGTGGGATTTGGCAGCCAAACCACTCAACAATTATGTCCTCCAGTACCCGTAGCTCTCGTTTTCTTCGACATGCTTGCCTCTGTTTGAGTTACGCCAGGTAAAAATACAAATGGTGGATTCCCTTCCTTCTCTCTGGAAAATACTGGGAGTGGTTTACCTAGTGCCTGGTGAGGTGAGGCTAGCCCCTCCTTGGCTTCTTATTTACATCAATAAGAAGCCCAAAGCGAATTCTCGTTTTTTCCCCTCCTGGTGAATTCATGGGGGAGGAGGAAAGAATGAACTTTTTGCCCGGAAAACATGTCAGCTATTGTCAGTGAAGGAGAACACATGCAATAACCTGGAAAAAATGGATTTTCAGGTGATGGATCCTTTAAGCTCTCGTTGCTCGGGTAAGCCTGCTTTTCTTTAATACCTTCTGCTAGTTTTATCAGTCTTTACTAAAGTGGTCCTGCTCTCTGTCCTGCTGTAGTTGTTGAGGCCACAGCTGGTGCCTTCTCTTTCTCCTGCGCCTTGTGTGGGGCAGCATTGCGCCACCCAGTGACGTGGGCTGCCAGCTGTGCATCTGGGGGGACAGCTATTCATGGCCTCCAGCCCCGGTGTGGTAGCTCTGTCTTCTGCTGCTGCCAGTGATTTTTTTTTGATGAATTCCTTTCTTTTTGTTTATATGGTTTATTTGTTTTGTTTGATTATTTTCTTTTTATTTGGTTCAATATTCAGCTGTGGGTTTGCTCTTCAGTTACAGTACAACGAGCCTCCTACTCCTGGTTCCCACCCACAGCTGAGTTTCGGGGTTAAGTTTGTTTTGTTTCATTATAATCTTGTTACTTTGTGTTTTCTTTGTTCTTGTATTTGTAGTTAGTAAGTCATTTAATTAGTTATTGGATTTATTCTGTTCCTGTTTGTGTGTGGGTGTGAGTGCTGTGTGCGTGCGTGTGTGTGTGTGTTTAGTATAGGTCTCCTGTTTTAACTGTACATCCAATGTATCTGCCTGAGTGTTTGGGGAAGCAGAGCAACGATTTTGCTCTCACTAAGCCAAATGGCATTGCTGATCACTTTAACAATTTCTTTATAAAAAAGTATCTCAACTTAGAGAAAGCATGAACACCTGACAACCATAAATCAAATGATGTAATCACTAATATAATGAAAGACAAAGTATTCACTTTTGAATTTCGCCGGGTGGAAGTCAGAGAGGTGAAAAGGCTTCTCTGCTCTCTCCCTGGCAGCAAACTAGCCGGTGCAGACAATCTGGATAGTAATTTATTAAGGATTACTACTAGTTGTATTTCATCTCCCGTGAAAGACAGCTAAAATTATCCCAATACCCAACAATTAAAAATCTGTTTTTAATGAGAGCAACTCTAGACCGATTAGCATTATTTCTGTCCTGAGCAAAATCATGGAAAAAATTGTATATATGCAAATTCATGATTATTTCTTTATGAATAATTTAATAATTATGTCACAACATGCACACAGAACTGGCCACTCCACATCTACTGCTTTGATAAAAATGACTGATGACTGGTTTAGAGCCAGTGATAATTCTCTGATGGTGGGGGCTGTGTTAGATTTCACTGCTGCCTTTGATTTGCTTGACCATTCTTTCTTGAAAGAAAGAAACTAGAATGTTATGGTTTTGGACCACTGGCGCTAAAGTAGTTGCTCATCTAGATCAAACATTAACTGCATGCATTATTCCCTCTCATGGCTTATGGTAAAAAACAGGTTAGCAGTAAACACAGCTGTATTGTTTTGTTGTTTTTTTTAAAAAAAAAGCTGAATTGTTAAAAAAAACAAAAACTACTAATACTTTCGAAATACTGTGCACAATGATAGCTCTAGAGGGTCCAGCAATGGTCAGCTGGTACTTCGCTCAAGAACAAATGCTTTATCACAATCTTTTATTTATAGAGCAATAACTAATCTATTATGCTGATCTGTTGGTGCTGACGTATTGCGGTAAGCAAGTTGTGTCATTTCCGGTGTTTCTGTGGCAGCGTCTCTGTGCTGCTCTGTGCTCTGGTGAATCCTACTAGCCTGCTTTCTGCTTTCTCACTTCAGTTGCTTAAAACGTCTACTCCAAGTCTTAACCCACACTAGTTCTGTTGAAGCACTCATAGCTCTCCTCCTTTCTACGACTTTCTCGCTAATCTCTTAGCTGTTGTTTGCACGTTACTAGCCTTGGTAGCTACATTAGCTTTACTGCTAGCGATGGCTTCTCCCTCTGCTCTCTCTTGCCCGGTGTGCCACATGTTCAGTTATGCCTCTGCCTCCTTTAGTGACAGTGGTAATTGTAACAAGTGTAGCTTATTTGCTGCGTTGGAGGTGAGGCTTAGTGAATTAGAAGCGCGGCTCCGCACCATGGAAAACCACTCTGCAGCTGCGATAGTTAGCCAGCCCCCTGTAGCCGGTGCGGAGCCACATAGCATAGCCTTAGCTCCTGCTAGTGGTCCTCCGGTAACTCCCGTTCAGCCGGGACGTTGGATAAGTGTGCGCCAGAAGCGTAGCTCCAAGCCGAAGCCCACGGCTCACCACCAGCCTGTTCACGTCTCCAACCGCTTTTCCCCACTCAGCGACACACCCGCTGACGATAAAACTCTGGTTATTGGCAGCTCTATTTTGCGGAACGTGAAGTTAGCAACACCAGCGGCCATAGTCAAATGTATCCCTGGGGTCAGAGCGGGCGACATCGAATCAAATTTGAAACTGCTGGCTAAAGATAAACGTAGATTCAGTAAGATTGTTATTCACGTCGGCGGCAATGACACCCGGTTACGCCAATCGGAGGTCACTAAAATTAATGTTGCCTCGGTGTGTGAATATGCAAAAACGATGTCGGACTCCGTAGTTTTCTCTGGACCCCTCCCTAATCTGACCTCTGATGACATGTTTAGCCGCATGTCATCATTTAATCGCTGGCTGTCCAGGTGGTGTCCAGCAAACGATGTGGGTTTCGTTAATAATTGGCAAACTTTCTGGGGGGAACCTGGTCTCATTAGGAGAGACGGCATTCATCCCACTTTGGATGGAGCTGCTCTCATTTCTAGGAACCTGGAAAATTTTATTAGCAGATTAAATCCCTGACAACCCAGAGTTGAGACCAGGACAGAGAGCTGCAGTCCTATACGCCTCTCTGAGCTTCTAGTTCACTTACCCAGCCATAGTTTTCATAGTTTTATACCAACGGTGTCTGTCCCCCGACCACCTAAATTATTTAAATCTAAAGTTAAACAAAGAGGAGTTGTGCAAAACAACCTCATAGAAATTAAAACCTCTTCTGTGACAGAAAGACAAAACAGGAGAATTAAATGCGGACTGTTAAATATCAGGTCTCTTTCGTCTAAAGCAGTGTTAGTAAACGAATTAATATCAGATAATCATATTGATTTACTCAGTCTCACTGAAACCTGGCTGTGTCCTGATGAATATGTCAGTCTAAATGAATCCACTCCTCCCAGTCATAATAATACCCACATTCCTCGAGGCAGCGGCCGAGGAGGGGGAGTTGCAGCCATTTTTAACTCTAGTCTGTTAATCAGCGCCAAACCTAAACTAGATTATAATTCTTTTGAAAGCCTTGTTCTTAGTCTTTTACATCCGACCTGGAAAACCTCGCAGCCACTTTTATTTATTATTGTGTACCGTGCTCCTGGCCCGTATTCTGAATTTATATCTGAATTCTCAGAGTTTTTATCCAGTTTAGTTCTAAAATCAGATAAAGTTATTATTGTAGGCGACTTTAACATTCATGTAGACGTTGATAATGACTCCCTGGCTACCGCGTTTATCTCATTATTAGACTCCATTGGCTTCAGTCAGGGTGTACGTGAACCCACTCACTGTTTTAACCATACCCTCGATCTAGTTCTGACGTATGGAATTGAAATTGATAACCTAACAGTCTTTCCACAGAATCCCTCGCTATCGGATCATTATTTGATTACTTTTGATTTCTTTTTACTCGACTACACGCCACTTAGCAACAGTTACTATACCAGATGTTTATCAGATAGTGCTGTCGCAAAATTTAAGAAAATGATTACTCCGTCGTTAAATTCAATCCCAAGTCCTTTAGTAACAGAGGTTTCCCGTACCGATTTTAACCTCTCCCGAATTGATCAATTTGTTGATAGCGCCGTAAGCTCGCTGCGAACAACACTTGACTCTGTAGCTCCTCTTAAAAAGAAGTTAACAAAACAAAGAAAGTTCGCTCCTTGGTATAACTCTCAAACCCGTAAATTAAAGCAAATATCGCGAAAGTTTGAAAGGAATTGGCGATTAACCAAACTGGAAGAATCTCGTGTAATCTGGGCAGACAGTCTCAAAACTTATAAGAGGGGCCTCCGCAATGCCAGAGCAAACTATTACTCAGCTTTAATAGAAGAAAACAAAAATAACCCCAGGTTTCTTTTCAGCACTGTAGCCAGGCTGACTGAGAGTCAAAGCTCTATTGAGCCTTGTATTCCTTTAACCCTTAGCAGTAATGATTTTATGAGCTTCTTTAATGACAAAATTCTAGCTATTAGAGGCAAAATTCATGACGACCTGTCCTCAGATAGTACCTATCTAACCTCAAACACAGCTGTAACACCTAATATTTATTTAGATTCCTTCTCCCCAATTTCTCTTCAAGAATTGACCGCAGTGATTTCATCATCTAAATCATCAACGTGTCTCTTAGACCCCATCCCAACTAGGCTACTCAAGGAGGTCTTACCTTTAGTTAACACCCATATATTAGACATGATCAATATATCCTTATTAACAGGCTATGTACCACAGTCTTTTAAGGTAGCTGTAATTAAACCTCTACTAAAAAAGCCCACCCTGGATCCAGAGGTGTTAGCCAACTATAGACCAATATCTAATCTTACCTTTATGTCAAAGATCCTTGAGAAAGTAGTCGCAGACCAGCTGTGTGATTTTCTCCAGGATAATAATTTATTTGAGGAATTACAGTCAGGATTTAGAGCGCATCATAGCACTGAGACAGCTCTAGTGAAAATTACAAATGACCTTCTGATTGCTTCAGACAAAGGACTCGTCTCTGTACTTGTTTTATTAGATCTTAGTGCAGCGTTTGACACTGTTGACCATGAAATTCTGTTACAGAGACTGGAACACTTAATTGGCCTAAAAGGTTCTGCACTAAGCTGGTTTAAATCTTATTTATCTGATCGTTTTCAATTTGTTGACGTTCATAATGAATCATCCGTACGTACTAAAGTTTGTTTTGGAGTTCCGCAAGGTTCTGTGCTTGGACCAATCCTATTTATTCTATATATGCTTCCTTTAGGTAACATCATTAGAAATCACTCTATAAATTTCCATTGTTATGCGGATGATACACAGTTGTATTTATCGATGAAGCCAGAAGAAAGGGATCAATTAACTAAACTTCATAATTGTCTTAAAGACATAAAAACCTGGATGAGCACCAATTTCCTGATGTTAAATTCAAACAAAACTGAAGTTATTGTTCTTGGCCCCAAACAACTCAGAGACTCTTTATCTGATGACATAGTTTCTCTCGATGGCATTGCTCTGGCCTCTACCACTACCGTAAGAAACCTCGGAGTAACATTTGATCAAGATCTGTCTTTCAATTCTCATTTAAAACAAACCTCACGGACTGCATTTTTTCATCTGCGTAATATTGCAAAAATTAGGCCTATCTTGACCCAAAAAGATGCAGAAAAATTGGTCCACGCTTTTGTTACCTCGAGGCTGGATTACTGTAACTCTCTACTATCAGGTAGCTCTAGTAAATCATTAAAAACTCTTCAGCTAATTCAGAATGCAGCAGCACGTGTACTAACAGGAACTAAGTAACGAGATCATATTTCTCCTGTTTTAGCTTCTCTGCACTGGCTCCCTGTAAAATCCAGAATTGAATTTAAAATCCTACTGTTAACTTATAAAGCTCTAAATGGTCAAGCTCCATCATATCTTAGAGAGCTCATAGTGCCTTATTATCCCACCAGAACTCTGCGCTCTGAGAACGCAGGGTTACTCGTGGTCCCTAAAGTCTCCAAAAGTAGATCAGGAGCCAGAGCCTTCAGCTATCAGGCTCCTCTCCTGTGGAATCATCTTCCTGTTACGGTCCGGGAGGCAGACACCGTCTCCACATTTAAGGCTAGACTTAAGACTTTCCTCTTTGATAAAGCTTATAGTTAGGGCTGGCTCGGGCTTGCCTTGTACCAGCCCCTAGTTAGGCTGACTTAGGCCTAGTCAACCGGAGGACCACCTATAATACACCGGGCACCTTCTCTCTCTCTCTCTCTCGCTCTCGCTCTCTCTCTCTCCCTCTCTCTCTCGTATCCTATTACTGTATCTATTTTACTCGGCCATTCTGGATGTCACTAACTCGGTTTCTTCTCCGGAGCCTTTGTGCTCCACTATCTCTCAGGTTAACTCGTATTGCAGCGGTGCCTGGATAGTGTGACGTGTGTGGTTGTGCTGCTGCCGTGGTCCTGCCAGATGCCTGCTGCTGCTGCTGCTGCTGCTGCTGCCATCATTAATCATTAGTCATACTTCTACTGCTATTATAGACATATGATATTATAATACATGTAGACTGCCTGATACTAATATATACTTTCAACATATTGTACCACAGTAGCCAGAACTATAACGACAGTATTATTACTTTCATGAATGTTGTTGTAAGCTACTGTCATTACCGAGGATGTCATACAGATTACTGTATTGTGTCATACAGATTACTGTTAATTTGTTATGCTGATCTGTTCTGTACGACATCTACTGCACGTCTGTCCGTCCTGGAAGAGGGATCCCTCCTCAGTTGCTCTTCCTGAGGTTTCTACCATTTTTTTCCCCCGGTAAAGGGGTTTTTTTGGGGAGTTTTTCCTTATCCGCTGTGAGGGTCTAAAGGACAGAGGGATGTCGTATGCTGTAAAGCCCTGTGAGGCAAATTGTATTTGTGATATTGGGCTTTATAAATAAAATTGATGATTGATTGATGAACTCTCTCATCATCTCTGTTGTACTGAAAGTAAACAGGTAGAAACTTAAATCTCATTTAAGATTGTAAATGTTGACTTGGCTGTGTGTAGAGTGTTCAGTTTTGTTTTCAGAGAAAATTAATTTTTAGATTTATGAAAATTATTAAAGTTTGCATGTTTTAATTAAGTTGTATCATTGGGTATATTATATATATATATGTATATTACCACTTCTCATGGTAAATTATCGTGAGACCTCACCCTTTATGCAAGAAGCACGCAGTTGACAGATGTAAACAAACCCAGGTGGTGTAGATTCATTCAGCTGTGAAAAGTCATTAGGTTGTTGCCTCGTTTCAGAACACAGAAAGCCAAATCTGCGATCCACCAGGAGATCACAGAGGACAACACCCTTTCTCGTGAGAGATTGGAAAAGAAGGTGGCACTCCAGAGACAGGTTGGCCCCATACAAGGGGGATTCCCTCCTCCTCTAGAACCCTGAGCCCGTGCCAACCACACCAAGGGGTAATGGCTCAGACAACACAGCCAGCCACACACGGGGCCCGAGGAGAACTAGCCCCAGACCGTGGATGGACAACAGCCCCCTTTCCCCTACACAGAGCACCCCCAGACAAAGAGCACAAAGGGTATCCAAAAGTAAAAACAATTTGCAAAATATAAATATAAGATATACAAAGAATAAATAAGTAATTCCTTATTATATTCCTTATTGTAGTGGCTACTGGCTTCTGGTTACTGCTCACTCCTGACTACTGGCTACTGGCTACTGCTCCTTCCCGTCCTCTGTCTTCTTGTTACTCCTCCTCCCCCCGAGTGAGGAGTTGTTTGTACAGTCTGATGGCCTGAGGGACAAAGGAGTTTTTCAGTCTATTCGTCCTGCACTTGGGAAGGAGCAGTCTCTGGCTGAACAGGCTCCTCTGGTTGCTGATGACGGTGTGCAGAGGGTGACTGGCATTGTCCATAATGTCCAGCAGTTTGTCCAGTTTTCTCTTCTCTGCCACCATTACCAGAGAGTCCAGCTTCATGCCAACCACAGAGCTGGCCCACCTGATCAGTTTGTCCGGCCTGGATGTGTCCTTCTTGGATGTGCTGTCCCCCAGCACACCACGGTGTAAAAGAGGACGCTTGCTACCACAGACTGCGAAAACATCCGCAGGAGTTTCCTGTAGATGTTAAACGACCGCAGCCTCCTCAGGAAGTACAGCGTGCTCTGTCCCTTCCTGTACAGGTGGTTGGTGTGGGTTGTCCAGTCCAGTTTACTGTCCAGCCACAGCCCGAGGTACCTGTAGGAATCCACAGCCTCCACCTCACCTCCCTCGATCAGAACTGATCGCGGTCTTGGTCTGGACTTCCTGAAGTCAATGACCAGCTCCTTTATCTTTTCCTGGTGTTGAGCTGTAGATGGTTTGTGTGGCACCAGACAGCAAAGTCCCTCACTAGGCTCCTGTACTCCTCCTCTCTTTTGTCCCTGATGCATCCAACGATGGCCGTGTCATCGGCAAACTTCTGGATATGACACAGCTCAGAGTTGTAGCAGAAGTCCGAGGTATACAGGGTGAAGAGAAGAGGGGCCAGCACCATGCCCTGGGGTGCTCCGGTGCTGCTCTGGTGCTGCTGATCACAGTGTCAGACGTGGTGTCCCTCAGCCTGACGTACTGCGGCCTGTCGGTGAGGTAGCTGGAGATCCAAGTGACCAGGCAGGGGTCCACTCACATCCTGTTCAGTTTGTCCTGAAGCACAAGGCGCTCGAGAAGTCCAGGAAGAGAATCCTCACCATGCCGCTTCCCTTATCCAGGTGCGAGTCAATTTTGTAAAAGATGGCTAATTGTGCATATAACCCATTGACCCACACTTACCTCAGTTTTGCTGATTCTTTACTGTATTGCGCCCAGCACCCAGTTACAATGCCGCAAAATGCTGCACCTGGCTTGTTCAGCTTCTTGCACCATGTATTAAATGGTTTTCACCCCTCTCTACAGTTCTGCTGTATTAACACCAGGTTTAATATATTTTGCTTCTATCTCTCTGCCCTGCTCTACTCTACTTCAACGCTAAGCTCTCTCTCTCTCTACTCTACCGCGAGCGGCGTGTTTGTCTGTGCATAACGCCAGTCTGTTGATGGTTATTTACACACTGCCCATAACAATAACTTTGTCAGCTGACAAACTGTGCCGGGCTCGGGGTCAGGTTTAGTCAGGAAAACGCGGCCGAGCCACTCTAGTGTGCTCACCTGTGTGTGTGGCGGAACTCCGCCGTGCGTGATACAGAGAGCAGGGGCCCCCCTGTACAAAGGGTGGTACACACAAAAACGTGGCATACGTCCTTTTCCACGGCAAATTTCAGATATATCAAGAGTGAAATGACCGTGAAAATGTGCGGTGCCTCACGCCAACTTCATGGCTGGCGTACGCACAATTCTGCAGCTGTTGATCCTTTGGTGACACTTAGAGGTGATGCTGGGAAACTGTTATAATAAAGAAATGTGAAAACAATTAGTCTTCAGAATGATGTGCACATCAGAGACACATGAACAATTAACACTGATGAACAATTAACTCACCCACGTGTCTGCAATTAGATGAGTGGATATAAAAGGATGTGCAAAGTGGCGCAGAAAATACAGTTAACAGCAGTATTAGAAGACATTGCAAACGGCACAATAAGAAGAGAGCGTGTGTTCAGAGACAGAGAGGATTTACTGGCACATGATGACAACTGGCTCATCAGCCGCTTTAGGTTCCCGAGGGCAATCCTCCTGGAACTGTGCGCAGAGCTGCGGCCGGCCATGGAGCGTGACACAGCGAGGAGCCATGCGCTGCCTGTTTCCGTACAGGTGCTGACCACACTGGGGTTCCTAGCAACAGGGGCATTCCAGAGGAAGCTGGCTTACCGATCGGGATTGTGCCAGTCGACCCTGAGCCGAGCCATGCCAGCTGTGTGGGATGGAATTATCCGCATGTCAGCCAGGTATATCAAATTCCCATACAATGCAGGCCAACATTAAAGCGCAATTTACAGCGAGAGCCGGTTTTCCTAATGTAATTGGAGCTATCGACTGCACACACATTGCTATAAAAGCGCCATCACAGGATGAATTTGTTTATATCAACCGGGAGCTTTTTCATTCGATCAATGTACAGATCATATGTGATGCACAAAGGCAATTAACCAACATTGTGGCCAGGTGGCCTGGTTCAACGCACAATTCATACATTCTGAGTAACAGCATGGTTGGGAACAGACTACAAGCTGGCACTGTGCGCGATGGGTGGCTTCTTGGTGAGTAAATCATTTATTCGTTTAATTGTCCTAATATTAATCCCCCTGATGCACATTGAGCATGTGCGCCCCCAAATATTATTCTGTCTTCCCAGCATCAGTACTAGTCAGTTGTTAAAGTTAGTGACTTGCTGTTTTTTGCTGGTTAAACTACAGCTTCAGAGCTTTCTAACAAGCCCCTGGTTGTCTGTGTGTGAAGTACTCATGTTTGTCAATAAACCCGTGCGTAAAGTGTGACATTTCTTAATCAGTCACACCTTTTCCCCGGCGCACTTCTGCATTCATTTACAACAATAGTGTGTGATCCATGTAAGTGGTGCATAAAATTAACAAATGGCAACTGTAAATCCAGTTAACATAATTGTCTGCTTTCAACTGACCCCAGGCGACCGTGACTACCCACTTAAGACATGGCTGATGACCCCTCTCACCAACCCTCAGACTGACCAAGAGCGGAGGTACAATGATCTCCATTCCCGCACTCGGTTCGTCGTTGAGAGGACAATCGGCTTGCTGAAGGGACGGTGGCGCTGCCTGGACAGGACTGGGGCTATGCTGCTGTACAGTCCTGAGAAGGTGTGCCGCATTGTGATGGCGTGCGGCGTCCTCCACAATGTGGCACACCGGCATGCCATACCACTGCCAGAGCAGCATATCCCCCCACCAGACGAACCAGAAGCTGGGCCCATGAATGTAAATCCTACCCGGGAGGCCATTCGGGCCCGGCAACATTTGATTTCAACCATATAAAAGAGGCAAGACACAGAATTCACTTGTTCACCAATGCATTTATTGAGTCACCGATATTTGTGAGGACGCCTATCAGTTGATCTAGGCGATCATTTATGCCGCTGATTGCTCTCACAATTTCTTCTTGTGACTCCAGCACAGCATGGGTGAGGACATGGCCAGTCGGGCGGACAGCAGCAATAGCAGCAGCAGCCGGTGGTTGTAGCGCACTGACGCCGGAGACACTGGGGATGCTGGAGGAGCAGGGGATGGTGGAGTGATCCCCCGAGTCTGTGACGCCGGAGACGCAGGGGATGGTGGAGGAATCCCCCTAGTCTGTGGCACGTGGCTCTGACCGCGTGTCCTCTGTCTCATTGTCTGTTTGAAAATAATAAATTGAGTAATTAAACATGAGTCAAAGTCTTTGATATCCTCTTTGATATACTGGCGTGTTTAAATTTAAATTCAGAAGATTTATTTCAGACCAAATAATACCATACATATAACATTTAAGCATAAACATTTAGGCATGAATCATCATCTTATAGGGCTGTGAGCAGGCTATTGTATGACCCGTATGAACACATTTGTTGTAGGTTACACACATTTATAGGTATTTACCTTGGGGGTAATCAGAGTCACCCACATGTGCTCCCACCACCCCAGAGAGAGCAGTGTCACCCACAACTGCACCGACTCTCTGTTCAAAGGGGGTGAGCTCCTCCTCTCCTGTCCCTTCGCCTGTTTTGGCCACACTTAGGCGGTAGGCAGCCGGATTCCGCTTCGCTTCCACTTTAATATCGGACCACTTCTTTTTTAATTCAGCCAGTGTCCGCCTTTCTGACCCCACAGCATTTACGGCCTCACAAACACTCTCCCACTCACTCCTCTTACAAGGACATTTTTACGCGCCTCCACTTCATTGAGAAGCACCTCCACTTCGCATTCACTGAAGTTTCTCTTTTTCCCCGTCTTACTCATTCTTATTTTCTTAGTTTTCTGATGGTGCAGAGAGGGGAATCTCAGGTGCAGGGCCATTTAAATGGAGGAGTGGACAGGGAGGGGCCGGGTACTCCAACATGTGCGCTCAATTCCACATTGATTGGGACGTACAAAGGAAATATGCTTGGATTTATATGTACGCACAGATTCATACGTACATCTGGATATTTTTGTGCATACGACATTTTCTGGATTTAAGCGTACGCATGTTTCAGTAGGAAATCCACGCAAGTCTTTGTAGCCTACATGAGGCCCCTGAGCAGAATTGTTAATGCGTGACCATGTAGAGACAGAAATGACATGATGACATAACACCATAAATAGTATATGTTCTGTTATTATATGAAGCATCCGTGGCGCAAAATAATATGACTTTAGTTTATGAAGAGGTAAGACAGAGCCCTCTCCTCTCCTCTTATTTACTCGCAAGTGTGTGAATTGACCTGGATTACGGTTAAATCAGCAGCAGCGGTCATATTCCAGCAGCAGCGGTGCACCGCTGCTAGTTGCATATAGGGGAAACACTGCACAGCATGCTGTTTACTCTCAGTGTCCGATAGCTGGCGGTCAAGCTAACACAAGCTAATCATTCAAACTCAATTCAATTGTCCATTTCTGTTGCACATTCACCCAGCTGTCTAGCTGACTAAATCAAACTAAAATCCCAACCCTGACCTATTAAAGAGTAACTAAACCCTAAAACCATTTTTTCAGCTGATAATCATTGTCTCTGGTAGTGAAGTAGTGTTACTGACTGATCCTGCTCAAAATCTTGACAGTTTAGTGCAAACTGTTGAAAATCTACATTTTATTTTAAAAATGGTGGTGTGGAGTGCCCTCTACAGCTTGAATCATGGTTACTACATCTGAATTTACATTACATTGCATTGGAGGCGAATGACTCTTTCTCGAGGCGAATGACTCTTTCTCGAGGCAAATGACGTCACTAACCGTCCATGCTAAAGCCTGCCCTCCTCCCTTTACTCCTCCCCTTACTATAAAACCATTCTGTCCACAGTTATCAAACTAATAGCGACTAGGTTGGATCAGAGCAGAGAGAGAAGTAGAGCAGAGGGAATAGCTAGTAATTTGTTGAATTGTATTGTTAGCATAGTGTATTTTAGTGTAGGTTTACAGTTAGTAGTGTGTTTATAGTATTTAGGTTAGTTGGTCAAGGAGAGGCGCTGAGGCTTGGGAGTATATTGTAGCGTCCGCCAGGACGTGTAAAATGATAACGCCGTTATTCGGCAAAAATGAGACAAGAACTTAGCCGTAACGTTAGCTCACAAAACATGTACTCCTGCTCTCTCCTCCAGCTAGCACACACACACACACACACACACACACAAGCACGCACACTCACACAGCCCTCATTCCCGTCCCACCCCGCCCCCCTACCCATACTCATTCAATCCAAAACATGCCATTAACTCACAGAACATTAACAGTACAACAGAACATTCACTGCAGGGTCGCTACACTATGTGCAGGGCGGCGAGGGAGGGATGTGGAGGGCCGCTGCGCCGTGACAGAGAGCCGAGCGACGGGGGTATATGTGCAGGGCGCGAGGGAGGGAGGGGTGGATGGATGAGGTGGGCTGCTGCGCGGTGAGCCCAGGCTCCCAAGCCACCATCGGCACAGTGAAAAGCCCTCTCTCCTCTCCCCGCACCGAGGGACAATCTTCACTCCGCCCCCTTCCTCAGCCGGTTGCCTGCTTATTTTATTTAATTTCTACAAGCTTCACTTCGTTTGTGTTTTGATTAAGGATGGGTACTGAAACCCGGTAGGCTACTAAATTAGCCTGGGGCTACATTGTCAAAGACCGTAGTAATGATATGCGCTAACGGTATCTGTTCTCCTCTGCGCTCTGTGCGGCGCTGAACTCCTCCACACACACACCCACACACACACCAACGTGACACTGTATCTGGTGAACAGCTGAGCGGCCACAGTGGAAACAAAGTGAATATAACTCGAAAATGACTCGAAAATGACTCAAGTTGACGGCAGCTACACTCATTACTGTGACATTAACCCTTAGCAAGTAAGAAGCCAATACTTTGTCAATACATGTGTTCAGAACATGTAAATATGTAGACAGCAATATTCAATATGCTCCGTCCACAGTCTCTCACCCACTGACACTAACGTTATGTCTTACACAAGGACAGCAAGTTAGTTCAGCTGATAGCGAATTGTTACTAATAAACTCAAATGACAGCTGTCTCTATGTAGATTAACATAGTCTGACACTTATCTTAAAATACTTTTCATCTTAGCTTCTGGCTGAAACAAACAGCCCTAACTCTCTACACCGGCATGTAACCAACGAATGGGGACCCAAATACAGGGCACACACTGAATCATCTACGTCATCACGTTAATTTGAATAAATCTTTCGGAATTTTGAGGTGTGGTGGAAACGCAAACCACACAGATTACCAGGAATTTTACAGAGGTAAACAAATTCCTGGTAATAAAAGTTCCTGGAAATGTTGGTGGAAAGGGGGCTTAACTGTAGAAACTACAATACTATGCCACTGTTATGTGAAGATATGGACTATATAAAGTCACATCCTGGAGGCGTTGGTAGCGTAGTGGATAGTGCCGGCACCCCATGTACAGAGGCATTGCCTCGCTGCAGCGGCTGCGGGTTCAAATCCGACTTGTGGCCCTTTGCTGCATGTCAGTCCCCGCTCTCTCTCTATCTCCCATGCATGTCACTCTCTGTCCTGTCATTAAAGGCAAAAAGCCCACAAAAAAAATCTTTTAAAAAAAAGTTACATGCTATATCTAACTAAATAATATGTCATAGCAGGATGCCCCTTGGGGTTTTCACCTCCTTTCTAATGGGGGCTTCTTGTCCCTAAGGGTCTAACTTAACATTTTCACTTTAACAGAGAAAAATATGTTTTTCTTTCAAAATAAACTGAATGACTCTCCCACTTGAATGACTCCCACAAATCCCCCATCATTGTATATAAAGGGGGGTGGCACAAAATTCAGGGCCCAATACATCAGCAGTCCCTGAGGGTCCCCTATCTTCTCTTGACTCATGTCTCTCTCACGAACCTTTTGAATTTTTTTTTTTTTTTTTTTTTTTTACAATGTGACTGTGCTTTCTTTTCCTCCTTTTGTGCTTCCTTTTCTTTATTGGAACTCCAATTTCCCTAGGGAAAGACACATTGGTGCGTGTTAGCGCTCAAGCAGTATAGGAAGCCAGCAGAGGGGAGAAACGAAAACATGCCTTCCAAACCTGTCTGCCAGAAACTGTGAAAACAGAAATCATCATTGGACTTTCAAATATTCCACAGTCCTTGGATAGTTCATAGCCTATGTGACAAATGCTTCTGTGAGAAAAAAAACCATAACCATATCTGACCTCAAAATAGTTTTATGTCATCAAAATCACTTTATTCTATGTCTCACTTCAAATTTGTCCAAGAATAAACCATTAGCACCAACTAACCAGTGTGCATGAATGGAGTGAAAAACTGAGGCTTTTTTCAGCTGCATTTCGGGTACAACTTTTAAATTTCAAACATCAAAGGGTATATTTTAAAAATCTACTAATTTATGGTGGAGGGAGGGTGGTGCATCTTCTGCCAGCAGTGATGGGCATAACTGCGTTATATATAAATGGCGTTACTAATGGCGCTACTTTTTTCAGTAACAAGTAATCAATAAAGTTACTGTCTACCCTGTTATAACACTGTTACCATTACTAACAATAAAATGCGCCATTACTCGGCTTTACTTGAGTTCACTGAAGCGGCCTTCACCCAAGCAGGCTCAGCTGAGAAGAAGCTTGCTTGTTTTTTTTTCTTTGGTGAGGGCAGGTGAGGGGGAAGGGAGGGAGAGACAACTGCATAAGTGATGATGATTGGCTTAGGGAGAGTAAAATTTCATCATAAACCAATCAGAGGCAGAGTAGGGTGCGTATTCACAAGCACACAAGCAGGGTTGTCAAGTCCGCTTATTAGCTGTGACTTTGGGCTTATTTTATTTGTAAAGTCGCTTTCAAATATACAGGCTGCGTTTTTTTGGGCTTGTTCCTAAAGTGGAGTTGCTTATTTGGGCTTGCTCTCTAAACGTCGCCTTTCTCTATCCATCTAATAAGTTATTAAAATGCATGATAGTATGTCTGACTGCAGGATGTTTCCACAGCTCTGCTCCCTCCGCCCCTCTCCTTCTCCGTATACAGACAGGTGACGGTCAGTCAATGAGATGCTTCACATTTAAATTGCCCGATTAATGGAGATTCTAAGACTGAATTTGTCTGTGTCTGCTATGTTGTCCCACACAACAATGCAGTGTAGTTTGGATAAGTGTACAATGTTTTCTAATAATGATTTATTCTATTAAGTGTCAATTTCATTCATTTAACATATTCAATGTTGAGTTTCATTACATACGGTTGAGTTTCATTACATACAGTTCCATTAAGGGGGGGTAACCCTAACCCAATTTGACATATTTGAGCATTTTATAAAAACTTGGGGAAAGTAACGAGTAACTATAACTAATTACTTTTTTAAAGTAACGTTCCCAACATTGTCTTACAATCACTCAGGGAGGCTCAAGGAAAATATTTGTAGCTTCAGAGAGGGTTGAAAAAAAAAAGTCACACTCCAGCCACCCTCTTCCTCTGATAAATAAAGAACAGCCCCTTCAGGTGCAAAAATGTTAAGTCCCCCCTTGGACACTGATGCTGCATGCTGAACACGTTCTCATCCCAAGTCATCACCACTTTGTGAGCGGCCTCTTACATCTAAATATTACAGACTAGGTATCCTCCTGCGTCTGCTGTTAATGTTCAAGGACACCGCAACCAATGCTGGGATGTCAAGAAAAGAATCTGGTTTGGTTAGAAAAAACATCATAGTTTGGCTCTACACTTAGACAGGCAGCTAACTCCAGGTGAAAGTCCTTTCAGACTAACACCACCCTCCATACATCATAGTGCCATGAAAGGAACAGTCTGGCTGATTAGCAACATATCTTACCACTACGAAAGGTTATGTCTGGCCACGTTACAAACTGATGCTGCCCCATGGCTTAGGCTATCATCCGCTGCGAAAAGTGGCTTTTGGAATCAGGTACCTGATGCTGAAATCACTAACAACGTGGTGGTATCTGATGACTTTGGAATGAGAACAAGCTGGTCCCTGCACAATCATTTGTCTCTAAATGCAGCCAGAGCCGAGTGAGCGGCTGCTTATGCTGCTGGGAAGAAAGCTGACTTAGTGGAGAATAAAAAAGCAAAAGGTGCATGAGAGAGACATGGATCAGGAGAGGACAGGGAACTACAGAGACTGCTGATGCATGGGGCCCAGAATTTGGTGCTACGCCCCTGTCCTTGCTTTCCTTTCTCCTTACTTTACCCCCTCTTCTCCTCCAGGCTAATTTATATATCTCTGTAAACTGACGTCGTGTCTTGTAGTCCTACGCAGCCGCTTTGGCGTGTTGAGCTAAACGAAGCCCACCAGAAGCAGTCTGGCGTCCAGAGACAGAAAAAGAGGGAGAGGTGCATCCTTTTAACTGGCAGTACAGAGTCGCTGCTCCGCTACACCGTTACGTAAATACATAGGAGAAAAAGCACCATCACAATGTAAACGTTAGACTCATCAGCGGGGTCGGCCTCCCACTACTGGCGCCCATGGTGTTAACTACCTAGCACACAATGCGGACGGTGATGCGGCGAGCAGTGAGTGTGCGCTCCTAAACACTGCCGTGGGTGAAGACAGAAGAGGAGCCTCTCAGCCATTATATCAGCAGTACCACACTCCGCGGATGATGTGTTTTTATCCCTTCCCCTTCTCCATCCTCTCTCGGTTAAAGTCGACGGAATCGACCGAAAGGATTCTGCTACATTAAAAACATTTCTTTCCCCCAGAAGCAGCACCAAGATCCAGGAGAATCAAGATGAAATTTCCGACCGAAAATCCCAGAAAGCCAGGGAACATGAACCCTCCACCAGGTTAGACTGATAATCAGTCTTTCATCTTTCCATTATTTGATTGCAGTCTTTTGACAAAACATTGTTGTCTCATCTGCATTTTCCCGTTAGATTTACTGAATTCTGTCAAAGTTCATCACATCATCTATTGGTAGGCTACTGTGTGTTTTCAGATGTGTGTGAAAGTGTTCCTTTACCCATTCTGATTGTTTGTGCCAGGCAGTCAATGAAAGATTAATGCTGCCCAGAAATGGACTTTCCAGAGGAGTATGGTAGAGCAGAGGCTGATGCTGCATGCTGAACTTTACTGAGGGAGAAAAGGCTGCTGCAGCCACATCCACACTGTGGCGTCCCCACTGCTCAAAACAGAGGGGACATGTGTTGATGTGTTGGTACCTGAGCAATGATTCAGTAGGAGGAAAGGCAAAACACGAGTTAATTATGCCCACAAAGAGTCTGCATGGAAGTCTAAGGTGCTGTCAGTCAACAAAAGCCTCAGTGCGATGCAGTGTCGAGATGTTTACGGACTCTGGTTGAAACATTACCTCATCCACCACTGGCAAGATATCCCCAAATCCTGCATGTGTCTCACGTCCTACAGCGTCAGCACCAGCACATTTACCCAGCTTTTACAGCCTGTACAGGTGGTGCGTTGCTCCCACTCCCATTAGTTCAGTGATTTCTTTTATGGCACCTGCAAAACACATAAAGAGTTTTCACTACACATGGGTTGATTTGTTAGATAAAACAAAGCCATCTATTGATGTTCAGGAGTGTGCACAGTGTCAGTGAGATGTGGAATTGTGGTCACGATTCCAGAACCCAGTGTTACATAACATTATTTAGTGAATGGATAATGATGCGTACAAGTCCAATCATTTGTTTTGGTGGCTGTCAGTCACATTGGGAGCTAATCAACATTCACACTGGAGCCCAACTACAGTCAACAGCCTGTGTTGGTTCCAAGAGATAATTGGCAGCAGAGCAGGTGAAGGTGTGACATTTAAAATGAAGTACACAAGGTAAAGCCATTTGCATTATATAAAGTCAAGGTCTGCTTTCTGGCTTTTTTGAGAACTTTCAGTCACATCTCACAGTCTTCCTCAGTTTTTGTCACTCCAGACTTCACCCAGTGCATCAGAATCAGAATCAGAATCACAAACAGGATCAAAATCAGGATCAGAATCAGAATGAGGATCGAGATCGAATTTAGAATCAGGATTAGAATCAGGATCAGGATTAGAATCGGAATTAGGATCAGAAATACTTTATTTATTCCCAGGGTGACAATGATTTGTTCCAGTTTTTCTTAAGTAAAGAAGAGAGGATTATAAGAAAGTAAAAATAAGAGCATGTAAATATAAAATGATTAAATACAAAGAAAAATAAACAGAAAAATGCGCATTATGCTACAATGTTTAACACTAGTGTGTAAAATGTTAAGAATATAAATGTGTGTAATGTGCTGTGTCTGTAAAGTGTGTAAAAATCTAAAAATGTGCATTATGCTACATTACAATTAGTGATGCATGATAATGGATTTTTTTGCGTATATGCCAATTTGTAACAACTCACTTGACCGATAACCGATACCGATATTTCCACTTTTTTCCCCCACTTAAATGGGAACTAAACCCCCCTCTCTGGGCATTACTCCGCCCACAGCTTGATTTGAAATGAAATAAAGTAAGAAGCAGGTGAGCGGCTGAGGAAGGGGGCGGGGTGAAGATTGTCCCTCGCTGCGGGGAGAGGAGAGAGGGCTTTCATTGTGCCGATGGTGGCTTGGAAACCCCCCCCCTAACTGTGTCAAACGGGCAGAAGAGAAGGTGGCTGGAGCTCAGCCGGTCCCCTTCTCCACACTTTGACTTATTTTATCCCTCTCTGGGAGCCTGGGCTCACCGCGCAGCAGCCCACCGCATCCATCCACCCCTTCCTCCCTCCCTCACAGCCCCGCACATATACGCCCGAGGCTCGGCTGTCTGTCACAGCTCAGCGGCCCTCCAGTTTTCAAGCTGTAGAGGGCACTCCACACCACATTTTTAAAATAAAAAGTACATTTTCAACTGTTTGCACTAAACTGTCAAGATTTTGAGCAGGATCAGTCAGTAACACTACTTCACTACCAGAAACAGTGATTATCAGCTGAAAAAATGGTTTTAGGGTTTAGGTACTCTTTAATTTTAGTGATCATGAAGTCTCTCCAGTAATGGAATTAACATCATATTATGCATGCATAGCCTCCTACTCTTATCATGATGGCCCACCAGCAGATGGAGACATGAAATATAATGCTTTTCAATGTATGTAATATTCATTCATTGTGCAAAATAAGAAAAAGTATGTTGGCTGACTCTGATGTTAAAGCCAATATTGGCTGATAGTGACATGCCAATATTATTGTGCATCCCTATTTACAATGTTAAGATTTAGAAATATTGAAATATGTATCATGCCACAATCAATAGAATAAAAATAAGAAATATGTACAGTATGTGTATTATATGTTAATATAATCTAATAATAATAATAATATAAATATGTACATAGAGGTGTTTGTGAGATTAGTGTAAATTAGTGTACTGAAGAGTATTGCACAGTTGAACAATTGCACCAGTTATTGCAGTGTTGCACAGTTAAGGTAGGGCTGCAAAGAGTATTTGTGCCTTTAAGTCACCATTTCATGGGTGAAATAAAATATATTATTTCCAGTTATAAATGCTGAATTATAAATGCTGACAGGTGATCAGCAAGCTGCACCTGTTGATGAAGATTGTCATGTATGGAAATAGATTTGTCTCAATATTATTGATATGAACAGATAAGTAATATGTGTGTAAATGTGTTAAATATAAAGATAAAACACCTACCACTGATACAAAACACAAACCTGCAAGTGTAGGATTGAGATTCACAAATAAAAAATGTGTTTACAAATATCAGTTTGAAAGTTTTACACAAATGCTTTTCATTTATTTGGAAGTTAATGTAAAGTTTTCTCAGATTTTTTGTGTTACCCCTTTGTGTATTTCCAGATTTGTTTTGTATTTCCAAAATATTGTTTTTGTTTGCTTTAGTCTTTGTTATGTTTTTTTTGCTGCTTTTTCTTTTTTGTGTGTTACCTTTCAATAAGAGGGTTCCTGCTTCAAACCTTCTGGCAGGCTGGGGCCTTTGACAACCATACCGTTTAGGGGGGCACATGTGCAAGCAGCGACCAGCAGCAGAGTAGAGTCTCTTTTTTCGTTGGTTTGTCTACTAAAGTTTACTTAAAAGTTATTAAGTGATTACATTTCCTGCCTCTGTTCTTCGGAAAGTATGAGTTCTTCCGATCTGTAATAGGGTTGGACGATATGTTAAAAATTTCCAACCGGCCACTGTCAGCCCATCAACCGGCGGTTGCCGATATATTCGGCAGTTGTGTGTGTGACGGAGAAAAAAAAAAGAGGGGGGATGTTGCATTCATGTGATGTCGGAAAGAATCGAAAAATGACTTTCAGAATGGGATAATTCACATGAACGCCACCTCATGTCAGAAAAACAACTCGGTAACTCGGATCTCCCGACACCACATGAATGCAGCAAAAAAATGCAGCTTGCTTTGCGTGTCCAACATGGCACGGAAATATCTGTGCATACCGGCAACAAGCATGCCGTCACAGAGGGTGTTTAGCACGGCTGGTAACATGCGCATATGAGTTCACGTTATGGCCGGGTTTCACCGGCTGCACGTCAAGCGCCTTGTTTACCGTTTGCTGAGCCATGATAGTTAAAGCATTTTCCACCGAAGTTATTACATATATTTGAGTTATCTACAAGTTTACTGTACTGTTTGTCATCTACTTGCTTTCAAATGTCCGCCATGGACATTTACACAATGTCACGCATAAACATGGGTAAATGCATAAAAAAAATCATCACATATCTCCTCTCATAATGGTTTATTCATTTAAAAACACATTGTGCTCGTTTAGCACACTATTTCATGTAGTTTTTATCTGCTGGAGGGTCGCGTAGGGGAGCGTAGCGCGACAAAAATAGAAGAGCATCCTGAAATAGAGAGTTGCCACTCCTGTTGCCGGTGCAGCAGCTGTAATTGATAACAGGGGGGCGAGCTGCTACAGGACTCGCGCTGCAGACGTGTCACGCTGCTCCCGTTGCCGGTGGAGCCCGGCCGTAACTTTCAGCTCCGCCATCACTAACGTGTTTTGTGAAAGACTCGTTGGAAATCAGTGTGAAGCTGCAGGGTCCAATACGCACACACTTTGAATTGTGCTCTACATAGTAATTATGGACTATATGTACCGAATTGAATTCTGTGGAGACAGACCATTAATTTAGCAAAATAAAATGACAAAAATCGCCCAAAAATCGCCAAAAATGAAACCAACCGTGATGGACTTGGCCGATGGGCGATTGGACGAATATATCGCCAATCGCCCAAGCCTAATCTGTAACATGGACTGGATTGTGCTTTTTGTGTTGGTGGTGTTGGCATCCACCTGTCAATTGACAGGAGGGCTGCTTTCTGTCCCGGGAATAGACAGGGTCATTTATTCCAGGGACTTCTTGCTCCAGTATATCTTAAGTGGGTGCTGAAAGCCACCAGTGGATCTGGTTGTTCCTGACTCGGAGGAACTTCACCATGGCAGTGGAAGAGCTTTCCAACGCAAACCAAGGACAAGGGGCGGAGAGGAGGGGTATGGGAGTAACTGAAACGTCAGCTCTTGTCTCTTAGCCTGCTTCCCTCAATTATTGTAGCCAACGCAAGGTCCCTCTACAATAAGACGGAGGAACTCCAGGCCCTTGTCTGCAATCATCATAAGAACAGAGAGGCCTGTATCTTGGCAGTCACTGAAACTTGGCTCAGGGAGTCTGACTTTGACAGCAGCGTGGCTAGTGACGGCTTTGGAGTACCCCTGCGTATGGACCGTGACGCGAGGATCACCAGCAAGCTGTGAAGAGGTGGGGTGTGTCTTTATATCAATGAACGTTGGTGCAAGAAAGTGCTTGCCAGAGAGTGTATCTGCACCAAAGACATTGAGATGCTTTCTGTGTCCATGTCATAACTTTGGTGTATATCCACCCAAAGGCTGATGCATAAACTGCCACTGAGCAGATCCTCCAGATGGTGCAAAATCTGCAGGCGCTTTCTCCAGATGCCCCCAATCTATTTCTGGGCGATTTTAATCATTGCTCACTGGACAAAACTCTAAGTAACTTTTCCAGTATGTCTCCTGTCCCACCAGGAAAAACAAGTTACTAGACAGATGCTATGGGTCGATTAAAAATGCATACATATCAATTCCTCTCCGTCCTCTGGACTCAGCTGATCACTGTTGCGTGCACCTGATCCCAACCTACCGCACATCTTTACAGAGGGGGAAAGTAGTCACTAAAATTGTACAGATATGGTCAGAGGAATCTATATCATCACTTCAGAACTGCCTCTCAGAGCTTGAGGCTGTCCAAAAAGAAATTAAAAAGGAGATAAAGAGGGCTAAGTTACACTACAAACAGAAAATTGAAAATAAATTAAGTAACAATAATTTGAGTTCTGTGTGGGACAGCCTTAATATTATGACCGGGCAAGCCAATAACAAAAAAATAAAGTGGTACTAGAGGACTTTTCCTCTGATCAAATTCTAGCAAACAAGCTAAATAACTTTTATTGTAGATTTTATGTGCACGCTTTCAGCAATGAAGTGGGTTTTTTAAGGAAATGTTTCGCTGATTCCAGTGATGTAGCTATTTCTTTTAATGTCCACACTTTCACAAACTTATTCAAACAGCGTAAAAAGAGAACGAGCGCCGGACATATTGTGAAGTTTGGTGATGAGAATTCCCATGGCCCAGTTATTGATTATTTTACCACCTGGTGTGAGGAAGCATTTTTTGTCACTAAACGTGTCAAAGACAAAAGAAATGCTGATTAGTTTCAGACGCTCCAAACCTTTACCTGTCAGCACTGATATCAATGGGCAGGAAATTGAAGTTGTGGAGTCATATAAATATTTGGGCACCATACTTGACAATAAGCTGACTCTGTTTATAAAAAGTGTCAGCAGCGTTTGTATTGCCTTAAAAAATTGGATAGGTTCCAGGTGGATAAGACCCTGATGTACTTGTTTTACTGTTCCTTTAGTGAGTCTTTAATCAATTTTTCCTTTAGCTGTTGGTTCCAATCCTTAAACATTAAAAACAAAAAGTCTTTATCAAGAGTGGTTTAAGTATTGGGCAAAATAATTGGCATGAACCAGGAACCTCTGCAGGAAATGTGCGACAAAAGGGTGTACAATAAAGTGAACTCCATTCTGTCTGACAGCTCCCATTCCCTTTATCAATATCTGGAGCTCCTCCCATCAGGTTCCCTTTTCAGACTACCACCAATCAAAACCAACAGATATATCCATTCCTTTATTCCTTTTGCGATCTCCCTTTTTTACTCCAGAAGGAAGAGGTAACTTGTAGCAGTGATTTCCACTTTGCACTCTGTTTTTGTTTTTTGTTTTGTTTTTACCGGCCTTTTTACAATTTAATGATTTTTAATGATTTTGATCTTAATAATGATTTTATGATGCTCTTATGTTACTGTATAGCTGTAGTGCCTTGCCTCTGTGTTTTGTTGTTTTATATGTCACATGTTATATGTTATATGTCATGTCACACAAATGAATTGCCCCATTGATGACAAACAAAATAACAACAAAATAAAGTGAAGTAAAGTAAAGTTCTACTTGCATGTTCCTCCCATGTATCTATGGATTTTCTCCGGGTTTTCTGGCTTCGACCCGCAGTCCAAGGACATGCAGGTTAGGTCAAATGTTGATCCTAAATTGGCTGTAGGTTTGAATGTGAGCATGATTGGTTTTCTGTCTCCATGTGTTAGCCATGTGATACTCTGCTCCCAGATTTTTAAGGAATAGTGTCATCTGGTCAAAATTAATGCAGCAGAGGCGGCACATCATTTGACACACTTCAGTTGATACCCATAGCATACACCATCCACATCATGCAAACAGAAGAAATGGTCAGGGTACAGTAGCTGTGATATGCTGGTCTGGGGAGAAAATCTATTTTAAAAAAAAAACTTCTTTGAGTGTTCACCCACAATGACACAAGTCAAGAAACGGCCTCTGTGTAAGCTTACAAAAAAGACACTGGGTTGTGGTGTTTTGACATTCATCTCCCTCCGTACTCCCAGTTTGTAGCACGCACATTTTGTATTTAACCATGACTACTAAATTGTATTTCACATGTAAAATATGAGTGCTACTTTAAATATAATCAATCTCTATGTAAATAGTATTTACATAAACATCCTATAACTATTCCATATGTATTTATACATATGGAATAGTTATAGGATGTTTATGCATTTAGACAGGAGGGTTTCTCTTTTGTTTGTAAGTCATGTTTGTTCATTTGTTCTAAGTGGTTTCCTCCTGTTGTTTTTCCAGCAGTGTTTGCAAGCAGAGGTTGATGCAGCAGCCATGTGGAGCACTCTACTATCACATACTCTATAGCTTGGCTTAATAGTTGTTGTTAAAACACATTAGAGTCCCCTCTCTTCTACCTGTCTGCCCTGATGCAGACATCCCTCATTTCTATCAAACAGGCAAATATGAATCATGGAATAATGGCCTCTTGAGATCCATGGAATGACAAGAACTTTCTTTCCTTTTCTCTTTCTTTTTCCCTCCAACTCTTTTTCCCCTTAATGAACAGCAGACATTTTAAAATCAAACTCTCCTTGTTAGTGCTCATCTGAAACTTCATCCAAGCTGCTCATCTGTTGCTTATTAGAGTGTTCATCAGCAGGAAACATCACTGTATTGTATAGATGTTACAGCACACATCACTCAGTTGTTTTTTGTCTTTTGTTTCAGTGGAAGTCCATACCAACCTGGTCCCCCCCAAGAAGGTGCAGCCAGGCATGCTTCAGTCCAGCTTGGTGCACGCCAGTGTGGCCACCATGCAGAACCCGATGGGCTGCTCTTTGCCACGGCTTTCTGTGTCTGCCCGCCCCCCCAGCATGGTGACCAGCATGGAGGCGGTGGCCGATGGCTCAGCCTCCTTCACCATGATGAAGCTGAAAACAGTGCTGGCGGTATTTGTAGTGGTGGTGGCCTACCTAGTGGCGGGGGGCTTGGTGTTTCGAGCACTGGAGCAACCCTTTGAAAACAACCAGAAGATCACCATCACAGCAGAGAAGGCTGCCTTCCTGCAGAAACACCCATGTGTATCCCCAGACGAGCTGGAGGCTCTCATCAAGGTAAGAGCAGCCATTGGTCGATACCTGCAGCTTTTTCCTCAGTCCTGGATGTGGTCCCAAGTGGGGACTCGGGTCTACTGAAACCTGAGCTTCATATCGATTTGACTCCATTCAAGCTCCACACACACTCCAAACTCTGCCAGCGGCCCTTGAATCAGATACAAACCACACTAAGCTGTCTAGTACACACAGAAGTGTAGGCTTAATGGCTCCCTTTCTTTCCAAACTCCTTGAGGTTATGTGAATCTAAAAATGATATTGCACTGAGATGTTTTTGTATGCCTTGAAGGCCTTAACTTCACAATTACTTGAGAAACAGAATATCTCGGTTTTTGTCTGTTGGTTGGTACGGTGTGGCATGGTGCATTTTCCTGCTGGGGGGTCCACTGCCATCAGAGAGTGCTGTTGCCTTGCCAGGGTGTACTTGGTCTGCAACATTGTTTGGGTTGTTGGAGCACATGAAGTGGGATGCCAGGACTTCCCATCTGAACGTTGCATTGTAATGAGATGATCAATGTCAATCACTTGGGGTGGCAGTAGCTCACTCCATAGGGACTTGGGTTGAGAACTGAAGGGTTGCAGCACAAGTTGCTTGAGAGGTGCCAGTCCACCTCCTGTGCATCAGCAAGGTTCCTCTCAGCAAGGCACCAAGCCTCCAACTACCCTAGCTCTCCTTTTTGGTCTGGTTTAAAACCAAAGATTTGCCAAATAGGTGCATCTGCATTCTTTTTAGTAATGAGAGCTGACATATTTCCTGCTGGAGTTAGGGCTACATGGGTCATTACTAGAGCATGAATCGGGAGTGGATTTTCACTCCCGTTCCCTCCCGCTCCCAGAGAAAAATTCCCAATCCCATCCCAATCCCGGGCCAGAGTCAAAAAGTAAATCCCATCCCGTCCCACTCCTGTAAAATGACTCCCGATCCCATCCCGCTCCCAGTCAAAATTACTCCCACTCCCATCCCACTCCCGTTTTTTTCTTTTTTTACTTACACCTTTAAGTTGGTCATTAGGAAAGTCAATGGATTGTTCTTTTTAGATTACCGTGTTTCATGCAGTTTAAAATCAAATTATGACACCATGAACAGTTATCTGTAAAAATATAAAATGAGGAATATACTGTATGTTGCCATAATCCATTTCAAACAAAGGCCCTACACAAATATCTCATTGCCTGATCATCGTCCTGATTGATTCTTGGATGAATAAACCCAAACATTTTTCAAAAATGATGCATTTTATTTAAGAACTTGTTTTCTTTTAAACAACATTTAAAGGTTTAACCTTTAAGGTACAGTAGTAGGCTTGCACTGACTGCACACAAGTAAACGTCCTCAATGAACTTAGTGCAAAGAAATGGACATGGACAATATAACAAATAAACTTGGCATATTAGTCTCTCCAGAAACTTCGGCCTAAGTCATGCCTTTAAATTCACATACTTGAGTTTGGTGTAAACATAAATAAAAAAAAGTGCATATAGGTAAAACCAAGCCATTTATTGCTATTTTTTGTCCGCCTGGCCCCTCTGTCTATTAATGCATGTATAATCTCAACCCTTTCATGCAGCCAAGTAATGAACATCTTTTTTTTCAGGACAACCTGGGCAATAATAATATGTATGCTAAAATGATGCCACATGAATGGATCAATAGTTATATGAGTATAAAAACAAAAGACAAAGCAAAACGGAAATTGAATGTCACAGAATTTAATTCAAAAAAGACACAGATCAACAATGTACAAGCTTTTTCATTTTCAAATATGTTTCTCTCAGGCCTTGGCTATCAGGAGAAAAAGATCCCAATATTCTAACACAAACACAACAAAAAATATTTACATTTTTACATTTTTTCTCCACTTGTTTTTTTCCCTCACTTCCTCAGTCACTTGTGCCACTCCTTGAAACAGTTTCTGTCTGGAACAAGACAGAGGGCTACATCACACATCAAAAGTTGTTAGTAAATGTTTATTTATCTTTGTTTTGGCCATGGGAGATTATTATTCCTTTGTTTTCGATACTGGAAGATAACTATTTCACCTCACGCTGATCTTTGGCTGCTGGGATTGGATGTCACCGTCATAAAAACAAAAGAAGAAGAAATCGGAGCATCTCATTGGTCAAGAGACCGACCGGAAGTCATAATTTACACGTTTTTATCACAAAATGTAATGAATAATGAACTTATCACAGAGTTATCACGGTGGAATTTACGTGCGAAGTTCCCGGAAAAAACGCTGCACTTAACGGCTGGATTGAAAACCTTCTCGAAAGGCTAGAATTGCCCCGAGCTCACCATAGATCGCCCAAAGAGTATGCTTGTGATAGCAATTTTCCCCATTAAGTTTTGTTGTGTGGTTCCCGAGATGTTCTGCAAAGTACCGACGCTGTCGCGTGGGAGCGCCCGCGCACCCGTGGAGTTAGAAGGGTTAAAGTGGTTATTGCGCACTTTTCTCTGTAGCTCACTCTTTATATCTTCATCTCCTCCACCGCTCGCCATGTTGTTGTGTGTTCGTCTGTCTTCGGTCCACTCTCCGCTGCTTTAAGTTCCGGTAGTAGCAGGAAGTCGAACTGTTGGGATATTGGAATGTGTATTTCTTTTGACGTGCCAACGCAAGTCAAGATAGTGTTGGCCCACGAAAATAAAACTACAAAAATGGACGCTTCGGTCCTCTAGGTTGTTTAACACGGGTGAAAATCATCATCTATTTATGTGTTCCCGATCCCGCCCGCTCCCGTTGATTATTATTCCCGTACCGTCCCAATCACGGAGTAAATAAAATTTTGACTCCCATCCTGCGGGAGTCCCGTGGGAGTCCCATGACCCGCGGGATTTCCCGAAATAATTCATGGTCTAGTCATTACATACAGCCTCAAACATATGCTACCTTGTTGTTACTTATTTGATAAGCTAAGTTACAATGTGATGAAGTATGGAGCAAGTGAGAAAAGAAGAATGAGATTAAATATAGTGCAAAATTTATAACTGGCACACAGTTTTATATCTGTCTGTTATTGTGGACAGGTGAGGAAAATTAATGTGGCAATATCACATTGAATGGTAATCTTATTATACCCCTGGGCCCTATATGCATATAAAAGATTTTGCTTTTTATTGTAGATGGTGAAATCACTGGTGAGGGCATACATTAATACAACTCAAAATTCACTCAAAGTTCACACAGTTCCAAATATGTGTCTATATAGTATGAGTCAGGGGGGAAAGACCACGTTTTTGTGACCCACCCACACCCCAAGCTGCCTCCTTACAAGACCACTCGAGACTGCTTCCATGTTTATTCCCATCTGCGCATTGGTCACGTGATTTCAACATACATGTATTTTAAGAAAACTGGCGAGGATGTTTGAACAGTGAATGTCTGCAAACTGAAACTTTTTTTCCCAGTAGTGAGGATTTGAAGAGGGTTGTGGACATCCATCAGAACTTTTCTGAAGATGTGAAAAACAAAGAAACATAACAGGTTTTTTTTTCATCAAGGAGGGGAAAGTGGAGCAGCCAGCCAAAAAAGAGCTGACTGCTCCTTTACTGCACAGCAGAGGATGGCTGTGAGGGAGTGGGTGTAGCAGGCAGAAGAGAGAGGGATAATTGCTGGCAGCTGGGTTGAAAATAAAAAAACCCTCAACTTACAAAGGCAGTCAGAAGGACAACAGAGAGGAGTGAGAGTGACAAAAGGAGGAAATTATGTGGACTTCAAATCAGTTTCTGGATGTCTTTTCACTACAAGAGAACAGTGATGTATATAAAAGTAGTCAGAACAGCAGTCGATCCCAGAACCAGCTGGATTTTGTAACTTACTGGACAACATGGTGTTGTTGGAGGTGTGTTAAATCAAATTAAATTAAATCTTGTTCAACAACCCTTCGGACCTGTTTGGATGCAGTTGTGGCAGTCCTTGCCTTGGTTGGTCAATTAAGATAAGTCTTCTTTTCCTGCATTCCCCAGATATCCTCCAGGGTGATCTATATCAGCCTGTGCCCTAAGTTACTTTAATTCTCATCTTCCAGGCACACACACACACACACACACACACACTGAACTGAATTTAACTGTGTGTTTCATTTGATTTATGTCTTTAGATAGCATTAGATTTTCATGTAAGGACTCTGAATTTAAATTTCAGTTCTCTTAACTTGATGGGTATTTTGTGTGGGAGACTTCATATTGCAGTGTATATATAACCACCATATCTGATTTTAATTTGGGTTCAATACACTGACATTTAATTAATAAACTTTCCTCAGATTGAGGAGGAGCAATGTGGTTTTCGTCCCGGACGGGGAACTGTGGACCAGCTCTTTACCCTTGCCAGGGTGCTGGAGGGGGCATGAGAGTTCTCCCAACCAGTGTGTTTTGTGGATTTGGAGAAGGCTTACGACCGTGTCCCCATGGGCATCCTGTGGGGGGTGCTCAGGGAGTATGGGGTTTGTGGCCCCTTGCTAGGGGCCATCCGGTCCCTGTATTGAAGGAGCGTGAGTCTGGTTCGCATGGCTGGCAGTAAGTCGGACCTGTTCCTGGTGAGAGTTGGACTCCGCCAGGGCTGCCCTTTGTCATCGGTTCTCTTCATAACTTTTATGGACAGAATTTCTAGGCACAGCCGAGTGGTGGAGGGTGTCAGGTTTGGTGACGGGATGATCTCATCCCTGCTTTTTGCGGATGACGTGGTCCCTGGCTTCATCGAACTGTGACCTCCAGCTCTTGCTGGGATGGTTCGGTGTGAAGCGGCTGGGATGAGAATCAGCACCTCCAAGTCTGAGACCATGGTCCTCAGTCAGAAAAGGGTGGATTGCCCACTCCGGGTCGGTGGGGGAGGTCCTGCCTCAGGTGGAGGAGTTTAAATATCTCAGGATCTTGTTCACAAGTGAGGGTAGGATGGAGCGGGAGATTGACAGGCGGATTGGGGTGGCGTCAGCTGTGATGGGGGCGCTTAACCGGTCTATTGTGGTGAAAAGGGAGTTTAGCCAGAAAGGTAGGTACTCGATTTACCGGTCAATCTACGTTCCAACCCTCACCTATGGTCACGAGCTCTGGGTAATATACCGAAAGAACGAGATTGTGAGTACAAGTGGCCGAAATGAGTTTCCTCCGTAGGGTGGCTGGGCTCAGCCTTAGAGATAGGGTGAGGAGCTCAGACATCCGGGAGGGACTTGGAGTAGAGCCGCTGCTCCTCCGCATCGAGAGGAGCCCAATGAGGTGGTTCGGGCATCTGGTAAGGATGCCTTCCGGACGCCTCCCTTGGGAGGTATTCCGGGCATATCCAACCGGGAGGAGACCTCGGGGCCACCCCAGGACAAGCTGGAGGGATTACATCGCCCGGCTGGCCTGGGAATGCCTCGGGGTTCCCTCGGAAGAGCTGACGGAAGTGGCTGGGGAGAGGACTGTCTGGGCTTTTCCGCTGAGGCTGCTGCCCCCGCGACCCGGACCCGGATAAGCAGAGGACGACGAGTACGGACGAGTATGAGTACTTTCCAAAGTGTTCCGTGTTAGTTAGTTAGTTAGTTAGTTTATTTTATTCCCATGCCATGCACCTAAAAATCCCCAACCCACATGGGTTTATAAGACACCAAAACAGATAGTTGCAGTGTTCACAGATAATTCATAGCAATTCAGTTCATTTCAAAATGAAAAATAAAAAATAAAAAAACATTTAACAGCTCATTCTTGAACAAAATATTCTGTCTTCTCTCCCAGGCCTTGCTAATAAAATCTGCAACAAAAAAGGTTCCCTTCCTGAAACAATACCTCCCTCTCAGCCTCATAAGCAGGACAATAAAACAAAAAATGAACTTGGTTCTCAATTTCTCCTAATTCACACAATAAACAAAGTCTGTCCTCTTCTGGACAGTTACTAAGCCTACCAGTCTCTAGAGCTAGAGGTAACATTCCTGAACGTAGCTGTGCACAAAGAGATCTTTGTCTCTTGTTAAAATTATACCTCACAAAGGGTTCTGTGCTGTAGCTGTTCTTTATAAGACAGTAAGTTCGCAACTTTGGTTCATACCAAATATCAACAGACCATTTCTCTTTATAAGTAAGGAACATTTTACTCCTAATCTCCTGAATATCACAAGATAACCTATTCTGAAAAATAAAAGACATATCATTCAAGTAAAATAAGGATTTCAGCTCTTTAACCCAAAGATGACCATGTGAGATACCCCAGTTTTAGTGAACCTTTGATCAGACATCTTCACAAGTCTATTCCAAAGCCAAATCATTTCACATCTATGCCTGATGTTTGGAGGTTCCCATCCCATATCTGCACTACTAGCTAAAACTGAGGTAAGTTTATGAACTCCAAGAAAGGAACGAATAGCTCTATAATGCACAGTGTTACAACTTTTATATTCAAGGAACCCCCAAACACCAGAAGCATAATCTGACACAGGACACACACATGAATTGTAAAGCTGTGTGTAAGTATGAAATCCCAAACTACCACAGTGCTTAACTTTGTTTATTACAGATCCCAATGCTCTACCCGCAGACTGAGCTAAAACACTGACTGCTTCTTTAAATGTCATATGCTCATCCAATGTCAAGCCAAGATATTTATATTGGTTGGTGTATGTTGTTATGCCCAGCTCGTTTAAGAGCACAACAAAAGAGGGAGAACCACACAGCAACCAGTTTTAACCAAACATTTATTTAAAGAATAAGATTTAAGTGCAGATCAGTAATCAGTGGTGTGGTGAGAGGTGTTGGATGTATGAGGTGTATGTGTATAATCATAAGGAACCAAAAAGCCAACGTAACACAACCCAAACCAAACCAAACAACGCTGGGGTTGCCTGGAGGCCCCAGGCATCCAGGAAGGAGAGAGGAAGCCATTTTGGAATGGCCATGCCTTTATAGACAAGGCCACAGGTGAGGTGAATCCCCTGACGAGATGGGAGGGAGACAGGCAGGGAGAACCTGGGAAGGGAGGAGCACAGAGAGGCCAGCAATACACAACATGGCCGAGGTCATCACCCCCCCCCCCCCCCCCCCCCCCCCATAAACACAAGACCCCACTAACAGGGTCTTGTGCAAAATCAGCAGGGCGCACGGGAGAGCGCATCAGCCAGAACATTATCACTACCTTTAATGTGACATACGTTCAGGGTATAAGGCTGTAGAAATAGCAACCACCTCATAAGCCTACTATTGGCATTATGCATGCTGCTCAAGAAGGTCAAAGGGTTATGGTCTGTGTAAACGGTCACAGGCAGAGAGGGGCCAACATACACTTCAAAAAATTTCAGGGCCCAAATCAAAGCTAGAGTCTCTTTTTCAATCACTGAATAATTCAGCTGGTGACAGTTGAACTTACGTGAGAAAAAACATACATGATGGTCAATTCTCCCCTCCCCTTCCTGCAGAAGGACGGCCCCAGCACCAACTTCACTAGCATCCACCTGGATTTTAAAAGGTTTGTGGAAGACTGGAGCTGAGAGCACAGGAGCAGAGCATATCGATATTTTTTACACGTTCAAATGCAGCATTACAGTGAGAAGACCAGTCAAAAGGTGTAGTCTTCTTAAGTAGGTTTGTCAGTCGAGCTACCACAGTGGAGAAGTTGGGGCAAAAGCTACGATAATACCCCACCAACCCAAGAAACCGCATCAGTTCTCTTTTGGACGCTGGCACTGGATAGTTGAGAATGGCCTCCACCTTAGCCTGTACTGGACGAACTTCACCTTGACCAACCACCTTACCCAGATAGGTTACGGTTGCTTTAGCAAACTCACACTTTGCTAAATTGATTGTTAAATTTGCCTGTGTCAACCGATCAAGCACTGCACACAAACGTTGCACATGAGATTCCCACGTCTCACTGAACACCACAACATCGTCCAGATAAGCTGAACACCCTGCTAATCCAGCTAACACTTTGTTCATGAGACGCTGAAAGGTTGCTGGAGCATTTCGAAGACCAAACGGCATGACAGAATAAGAAAACAAACCCCATGGTGTAATAAATGATGAAATTTCCTTGGCCCTAGCTGTCAGTGGCACCTGCCAATAACCTTTCAAAAGATCCAGTTTGGTCACAAATTTGGCACCACCCACTTGATCAATGCAGTCCTCAATGCGAGGGAGTGGATAACAGTCAGGCCTGGTGACTGCATTAACCTTCCTGAAATCCGTGCAAAATCTGTCTGACCTGTCCGCCTTATCTACTAACAGACATGGAGAAGCCCAGCTTGAGCCTGATGGTTCTGCCAACCCGTGTTGCAACAGATACTCCACTTCTTTCTCCATAAGCTGACGCTTTTCCACTGGCAGCCTCTAAGCACGCTGCGTCACAGGCAGAGCATCCCCCACCTCTATGTCATGCTCAATCATAGTAGTACGTGATGGTGTATCTGAAAAGAGAGACAAATGAGACAGCAGCAGTTTCTCCAAATCTTCCTGTTGAGTATCTGAAAGATAACTAAACTGACTAGAAAGACTGTTCAAATACTCAGAATTTTTAAGCTTTCCAGTTAGAATGGCCTCAGAGGGAACATCAAAATCAAGGCCCAGCACCAATTGTGACCACAGACTTAACACCATCACCTACAGGAAGGGTATCATTGTCTGTCATGGCAGAGGCAGTCAAAAAGGGTTTCAACAAATTCACATGACACCACTGCACTTTCTTCCTCCTTTCGGGTGTGGCAATCAAATAGTCCCGGTCAGAGATCCTGCTTTTCACTGTGTAAGGCCCACTGAATCTTGCCTGAAACGGTGAACCAATCACCGGTAACAAAGCCAGAACCTGGTCCCCTGGCTTAAACAGCCGGGTCTCAGCTTTTTGGTCAAAGCCCTCCTTCATTTTTCTTTGAGCTCCACCCAGGTTCTTGTGAGCAGTAGCACAGGCAATGTACAGTCGTCGACGAAAGTCATTTACATAATCCAAAACATTCTCAGACGGTTCCTCAGGTTTCAAATCAACCCCCAGAACTGCTAGTGGACCCCGGACAGAGTGACCAAACACCAACTCATTTGGACTGAAACCAGTACTGGTCTGTGACACCTCCCGTATCGCCAACAATAACCATGGTAGGCCTTCTTCCCAATCCAGAGAAAGCTCAGTACAGTAGGAACGCAGCATAGACTTCAACGTCTGATGAAAACGTTCCAACACACCCTGAGACTCCGGATGATAGGCGCTGGAGACATGATGTTCAACCCTCAGCTGCTTTAACACCTGGGAAAAAGTACGGGACATGAAATTACTGCCCTGATCTGTTTGCACTATCTTTGGAATGCCAAAAGTTGACATAAAGGAAGTAAGTGCTTTCAGCACTGGTTCACCTTTATAGAGCGCAGCGGAAAAGCAGCCGGATAGCGTGTGCTCTTACACATCATTGTTAGTTGGTACTGGTTACCTACTTTACTCTTTGGAAGCGGGCCCACGCAGTCAAGTAACAGATACTCAAAAGGCTTCTCTACAACAGGAATTGGGTACAGGGGAGCTGGCTTCAGGTTCTGGTTGGGCTTTCCTGTTAGCTGACATGTTTTGCAGGTTTTACAATAGTTAGCAATATCCTTTTCCAATCGAGGCCAGAAAAAATGGCGAAGCACCTTATCATATGTTTTCTTTACGCCAAGATGGCCTGCCACCCCATCATGTGAAGTGCTTAACACCACGTCTCTGAACCTGGAAGGAACCACGACCTGTATCACAATGTCAACCTGTACCCCACTCACCACACGAACCCACTTCCTCAACAGTAACCCATCACTGAGAAAATAACCACTAGAGACACTCTTGAGATCACCCTCCGACCCAACCATCTCAAATAAAGGCCCCAGTGTAGGATCCACAGTCTGCTCCTTAATCCACTCCTCCCTAGAAAATGCAGACAAAGGAATGGAAAAAAAACTTACTAGATTCCTGTCCCTCAGAAAGACCTGCTTGAGAAGATTGACCCTGTCCAGAGAGCTCAGACTGTTCTGATAGAGCTTTAGTCCTAGCCCAGGTCACAGCACAGGAGGGAAACACTGTAGGGCTCCCTTTAGCACATCCTTCAGGCTCTTAAGGTACCTGCAAAACTGAACCCACATACACAAGTGGTGGACCCTCCTTCCAAATCTTTGACCCTGCCAAATCATTTCCCAGGATGACATCAACCCCTTGTACCGGCAACTGAGGACGGATGGCCATATCAACTTCACCACACACCAAATCAGAATCAAAATGGAAACAATGAACAGGAACCCAGAGCGTAACCATCCCAACACCCAGTACAGGAGCTTTCCCACTAGTAGCTGTATGGGCTGAAAAAGGCAACACACTTCCCAAAATAAGACTCTGATTAGCTCCTGAGTCTCTCAGAACCTTAACCGGTACCTTCCGCTGTCCATCTAAAGACACAAAACCATCTGATACAAAAGGTTTATACAATTCATCCACATGCTTAGGTGGCACAGTCCCTGGTGGATGAACAGATTCAGACATGTAAGCGTGAAGCACAGAGGTTACCAAGCCAGCTGGCTTCACATACACACTGGCATCTGCTGATTTTTGACCAGTTTTACTAAGTGGACATTCCCCTTTCCAGTGTCCCTTGTTCCTACAGGCATGACAAATCCTGCCTGGATCAAATTTCCCATCTGTCCCTGGGACATGTCTGCTAGCATGAGAAGCTTCATGAGCTACTGGAGGCCTATTAGGCCCAAGCCTAAAAGTCTCCCTCCGTTGCCCTTCTCTCTGGCCATGACCACCAGGTGAGCCCCTGCCATGCGTTAAAACATATTCGTCTGCCAATACTGCTGCTGCGGCTGCTGTTTTCACCTTCTTTTCAGTAAGATAGGTGGCCAACTGGGCAGGCAATGAACTTTTGAACTGTTCTAACACAATCAAGTCACACAAATCATCATATGACTCCACACTGGATGCCGAACACCACCGATTGAAATGAGTTAAAATGTCTTGAACAAACTCAACATGGGTTTGCTGGTCCCTTCTCTTCCAATTCCTAAACTTCTGCCTATAAGCTTCTGGCACCAGTTCATATGCTTTAAGGACTGCAGCTTTGACTTTGCCATAACTAGCACTATCAACAGAACTAAGGGCAGAGAAAGCTCTCTGGGCCTTGCCTGTGAAAATACACTGTAGCATTAAAGTCTGGTGGGCATCTCACCAGCCCCTAATGCCTGCTACCCGTTCAAACAAAGCAAAAAATGTGTCAGGGTCTTTTTCGTCAAATTTTGGCAACAAACGCAATGCCTCAGCAACATCGGAGCCACGATGCAGCCCTGTAGCTCCATTCTCATTCATTAGCTTCAACCTCAGCCGCTCTACTTTAACCCTTTCCTTCTCTAATGCTGTAGCAGCCCTCAGCTTCTCCTGCTCCAATTCAAATTGAAATCTCTCCCTCTCCAGCTTCGCCTTTTCTCTCTCCAGCTGCAGACACTGCTCAAATGACCAAGCCCCATCCCCAACACATGGACCAACTGACTTTCCAGCAACAAGGTGAATCAAGTTGAGTTAGCACCCTAACGTCTAACTCTGCAAGGACCCTGAGCGACCAGCTTTCTTGGATCTGCACCTTTGGAACAAGGACACAACAAAGACTGTTTCTGGAACCACAGCTTTTTTCAGCCTTCCTCTGCAGGCTAACAAAGCAGCACACCACAAAGCGACTCTATCTTCCCTCCATTCAAGGATTGGTAATGTAACAACTGGGCATAGCTTTATCACAGTTGTACAGGCTAAGCAAGACTGTTTAACTTGTTGTATGTGATTTAATGCTGTTCACTGAGTTGTTGTGATTGATTGCAGTTAGGTTATTGGTTAGTTGGCTTCGCCAAAGCTAAGTGAGGATAGTTTGCTAATGCTTTTCATAGACAGTCTTGCATGCAACTTAACATCATCTGTACTAATCCAGACCCTTTGCAACACATTTACAAATAGGCATTCAACAGAGCTATACCCAAAGATGCAACTCAGAGTTCCCGCTTCTTTTTCTTTGTCTTTGTCCTTTGTCCGGTTAGACAAACACCTCCCCCGATCTGAAGCCAGCCTTGATTCGGCCATCTTGTAGTTCTCTGTTGTCAGCCTTTTTTTTTTTCAGGTCAAACAGCCCTGTGATTACCACACCCGCCTTTGTCTTTCTCTCTCTCTCTCTCTCTCTCTCTCTCTCTCTCTCTCTCTCTCTCTCTCTCTCTCTCTCTCGCATACACACACACACACACACACACACACACACACACACACACACACACACACACATTTGTACCTTTTGTAAATTATTATTGATGATTACTAATTATTTCAGATAGCCTATATGAATGGTAGTCTTGTTTCTTTTGATCAGCTATGTCAGAAATCCCTAAAAAACACTTTTTTTTAATATTTACAATTGAAGCATATCATACTATCATCTGAATGATGATAGTCATCTGAACATCTGAACTACCTTTATCACATCTTGAAAATTTCACGATTCTGAACCTGAAAGGGTGAAGTCAAGTTTATTTATTTTGTAAAGCTTTGATAACATATGATACAGAGTCTACTATGACAGGCTCAAGGCATGGAGACTAGATCTTCAAGAGGACATAGAAGAGACTGATTGGGAGAAGACAAGCCTTAAAGCGCAAAAACAATCAATCAATGCGAGAATGAAATTACTACAATACAAATGGTTGAAATTACATTACCCCAGTCATGCTGAACCGTTGGTGCTTTGACATCCCAGACACTTGCATTAAATGTTTAGAAGGAAAGGGTACTTGGTTCCATTGTGTATGGGAATACAAAATACTGGAAAACAGTTGTTGGAACTCTATCTGAGATTGTTAGAATGAAGGTACCTCACCAGGCAAAATTCTGTGTACCTGGCATATATCCGAAAAACTTTGCTACCAGTTCACAACAGACAACTCTAATTGACTTTGGACTCCTGCAGGCCAGGAGAATGATAGCTCTATCTTGGAAAAAAATGGATATACCTTCGGGAGGCATGTATTGGAAACACTGACTTATATAACTAGAGGAAGGTCAGGAGAATTTGAAAAAAATATGGAAACCTTTACTGGAATTTCTTGGGCATTAGGGAACACAATCACTATGAAGTAGCTGTTTGTAGAGTGTATTTATGTTGTTATCATATCATTTCATTCAAAGTGAGAGAGAGAGGAGAGAAGGTGCTCTGTGTATTATAGGAGGTGTATTATAGGGGGTCCTCTGGCAGACTAAGCCTATGTCAGCCTAACTAGGGGCTGGTCCAAGGCAAGCCTGAGCCAGCCCTAACTATAAGCTTCATCAAAAAGGAAGGTCTTAAATCTAGTCTTAAATGTGGAGCTGGTCTGCAACTACTTTCTCAAGGATCTTTGAAAGAAACGGATGATTAGAAATCGGTCTACAGTTGGCTAACACCTCTGGATCCACGATGGTCTTTTTTGGAAGAGGTTTAATTACAGCTACCTTAAATGATTGTGGTACATAGCTTGTTAACAAAGATATATTGATCATGTCTAATACGTGAGTGTTAACTAAAGGTAAGACTTCCTTAAGTAGCCTAGTTGGGATGGGGCTAAGAGACACGTTGATGATTTAGATGAAGAAATCATTGAGGTCAACTATTTAAGAGAAATCGGGTGGAAGCTGTCTAGATATATATTAGTTCTTACAGCTGTGTTTGAGGGCAGATTGATTCCATTTGAGGGCAGGAGGTCATGAATTTTGCCTCTTAAAGGGAACTAAACCCCCCTCTCTGGGCATTACTCCGACCGCAGCTTGATTTAAAAAAATTCAGAAAAGATAAGCGGAGCTGATGGAGAAACCGGGGGGGCGGGGGGTCGTGGTACAGGCGAGTGGCTGAGGAAGGGGGTGGAGTGAAGATTGTCCCTCGCTGTGGAGATAGAGGAGAGGGCTTCCCCGGAGGTCAGCCTCTTTATCCGGTCCCTCTCCTCCACACTTCAACTTATTTTCATTGTGCCAGTGGTAGCTTGGAAAACCGCCCCTAGCTGTGTCACATGGGCAGAAGGGAAGGCAGCTGGAGCTTGGCCTCTTTCCCCCTGTTCACCCTTCTCCCCATTTCCACACTTAGACTTTTTTTCACCCTGCCGACAGTGGAGCTTATATCCATTGTGCCGATGGTGGCTTGGAAAACCGCATGTAACTGTGTCACATGGGCAGAAGGGAAGGCAGCCGGAGCTCAGCCGATCCCCTTCTACACACTTTGACTTATTTTATCCTACTTGGTTCTTTTTCTCCCTCTCTGGGAGCCTGGGCTCACTGCGCAGCAGCCCACTGCATCCGTCCATCCACCCCTCCCTCCCTCGCCGCCCCGCACATATACTCCCGAGCCTTGGCGCCTCTTCTTGGCCAACTAACCTAAATACTATAAACACACTACTCACTGGTGGTGGCACGGTGGTGTGGTGGTTAGCACAGTTGCCTCACAGTAAGAGGGTTGCCGGTTGCCCAGGTGTGGGAGCCCTTCTGTGAGGAGTTGCATGTTCTCCCTGTGGGTTCTCTCCGGGCACTCCGGCTTCCTCCCACAGTCCAAAGACATGCAGACTGGGGACTAGGTTAATTGATAACTCTAAATTGTCCATAGGTGTGAATGTGAGCGTCTCTATGTGTCAGCCATGCGATACATAGCCTGGCTACAGTGCTGAAAAGAAACCTGGGGTTATTCTTGTTTTCTTCTATTAATGCTGAGTAATAGTTTGCTCTGGCGGAGGCCCCTCTTTGAGTTTTGAGACTGTCTGCCCAGATTAGACGAGATTCTTCCAGTTTGGTTAATCGCCAATTCCTTTCAAATTTTCGTGATATTTGTTTTAACTTACGTGTTTGAGAGTTATACCAAGGAGCAAACTTTCTTTGTTTTGTTAACTTCTTTTTAAGAGGAGCTACAGAGTTGAGTGTTGAAATCTTTTTCGATCCTCATTTCTTGCTTTTTCCTGTGTGATGAGTATGAAATTATTTTCCCTTTCATCACTGCTTTAGCTGTTTCCCATAAGAGAGTTTGTGATAATTCGGACGTATCATTTATATCCAACAGAGATGTCCACTCCCTTTTAAAGTAAGTATCAAAATTTGAATCTTTCAATAATGAGATATTAAAGCGCCATCTTGGGCATGATGGTATATTACAACTGATGTTCAGACAGAATGATACAGGGGCATGGTCACTAATCACAAATGGATAGATCTGTGTGTCTGAAATGTTGGGAATAATGGAGTTGCTAATAAGAAAAAAATATGAGAAAAGAAATGCTGAATATGTGAAAAGTATGAATATTCTCTAGTAATTAAATTTTGCAATAGCCAAATGTCTCCAAGCCCAAAGTCATTCATATACTGCTTGATGGTTTCAGATGAGTTCCATGGTTTATAATTGTTAGGTGTGGATGACTTGTCATGCTCTTGGTCTATTACTGTGTTAAAATCTTCTCCGATTATGATAACTGAATCTGGTATGTCATTAAAAGAAGAGAAAAATGTGTGAAAAAATTGAGGATCATCATTATTTGGACCATAGACACTTGCAATTCTAAAACTTTTATCTTGTAGGTGTGAATGTGAGCGTCTCTCTGTGTCAGCCATGCGATAGTCTGGCGACCTGTCCAGGGTATACCCTGCCTCTCGCCCAATGTCAGCTGAGACAGGCTCTGGCCCCCCGCGACCCTCTCCACTACTCTCTCTGCTCTGATCCAACCTACTCGCTATCAGTTTGATAACTGCGGACAAAATGGTTTTATAGTAAGGGGAGGAGTAAAGGGAGGAGGGCAGGCTTTAGCGTGGACGGTTAGTGACATCATTCGCCTCCAATGTAATGTAATGTAAATTCAAATGTAGTAACCAGGTTTCAAGCTGTGGAGGGCACTCCATACCACATTTTTAAAATAAATTTTTGAGCAGGATAATTTAGTAACACTACAATACAACCAGAAACAATGATTATCAGCTAAAAAAATGGTTTTAGGGTTTAGTTCCTCTTTAAAATTTTGTCATTAAAAAAGCTCATAAAATCATCACTGCCAAGAGTTAAAGGAATACAAGGCTCAATAGAGCTGTGACTCTCAGTCAGCCTGGCTACAGTGCTGAAAAGAAACCTGGGGTTATTCTTGTTTTCTTCTATTAATGCTGAGTAATAGTTTGCTCTGGCGGAGGCCCCTCTTTGAGTTTTGAGACTGTCTGCCCAGATTAGACGAGATTCTTCCAGTTTGGTTAATCGCCAATTCCTTTCAAATTTTCGTGATATTTGTTTTAACTTACGTGTTTGAGAGTTATACCAAGGAGCAAACTTTCTTTGTTTTAACTTTTTTTTAAGAGGAGCTACAGAGTCAAGTGCTGTTCGCAGCGAGCTTGCAGAGCTATCGTCAAGATGATTGATTCGGGAGAGTTCAAAATCCGTAAGGGAAGCCTCTGTTACAGGACATGATATTAAATTTAACGTCGATGGAATCATTTCCTTAAATTTTGCGACAGCACTATCTGCTAAACATCTAGTATAGTAAGTGTTGCTGAGTGGCGTGTAATCAAGTAGAAAGAAATCAAAAGTTATTAAATAATGATCTGATAGAGAGGGATTCTGTGGATTCTAGGCTATAGGAATACAAGGCTCAATAGAGCTGTGACTCGGTGTCAGCCTGGCTACAGTGCTGCAAAGAAACCTGCACTTGTTTTTATTTTTCCTCTACTAATGATGAGTAATAGGTGTCTCTGGCATTGTAGAGAGCCCCCCATATGTTTTAAGACTGTCTCTCTGGGCTAAATTAAATTCTTCCAGATGCTAAGCTAGGCTACTGTGTGGGGGTGTCCCTTGGTGATATCTTTAAGCAATGAAATCTATTGTGGTCTAAAACAAGGCAGATAACATTTTTGAGCAGCTCCAGGTGTTGTGAGAGCTGGTGAGCAAGGCTGTTTGATCATTTTTGAGATGTTCAGCTGGCACACACTGTATAGGACAAAGGTAAAGGTGCTTTTTTTTGGTTGAAAGGAAGGAACTACGAGTTAGGCGCAAGCACGACTACCTGCCTGTCTGTCAGCTTGAGAATTTCGTAGCGGTGCTTTTTGTGTGGTGGTGGCGGCATGTGGTTGAAGATCTTCTTCAGGATGAGGAAATCAACTCACCAGTCTGTAAACTCTCCACTTGCCAACTTCTAGCTAGCTGCTAGCTTGGAGGATGTTTCAGATATGAACATCAGTAAGATGGAGAAGAATGGACACCAGTTCAACTAGCATCCTGCTAACCATTGTACAGGCATTGGAAATAAACTGGAATTGCTATGGTCCACTGCTACATTCAGAGGCGACTGCAGTGCGACGCTGCACATGTTTGTGGGTAGTGACCATGCGGCCGACTTGTTGAGGTCAGGATGTGTAGAAAGTTAAATCATTCCACAACCAGAAAACATGGATTACCAGAACCATCCAGAAACATGGACAAATATTAAGCAGCAGCCAACAATGTGAAAGGACGCCACTGTGGATAATGTAATTTTCTAGCTACAGTGTTGGTTCAGTTTGTTTGTCTATTAAGCTTAGTGCTCGCGGAAAAAACATTTTTACCTCAAAATTACACAGTTACATAGCATTACCTTTAATTGGGTATAACCATTCCTGGAACAAGATTATCTACAATTTTTTGAAGGGCCGTAGAAAGTAGCCCCTTATGATGTTTCTTTCTCTTTCTATATTAAATGACTCCATCCTTAGTTAATCACATATTAAATTACATCTCAGCACCTTACGTTGATGCTTTATGTCACACCCAGAAGTGTGTTTATTTATCAGAGTGCCACAGAATCACAGACAAAAATACATCATTTCCATTATAAAATGCTTAGTTTTGAACAAATGTGATTGGACATGAGTGCCAATATAGAGTAAAACAGCACTTTTAACTATACATGTATCAATCCACTTTACAGGTGCTCTAACGGTTAATATCCATCCATCCATCCATTCATCCATCCACAGATAAATGCCCAGAAAGCAGGCAGGTTGTAGTAATGTGTAGACCTACACAAAGAAATGAAGAAAAAGACAGAGAGAAAAATTAAAAACACATAAAATATGTTATATGATAACCTGCTGTCAGTTATTACTGTTAATAAGGAAATGGTGCTTGGTTGACTGAATAACAGCCCGGCTGACAGTCTGTACAACAGCACCCCCTTTTCGTGTGATATTATTATTACTTATCTATTTATATGTAATAAGATAAAGTCCAAACTAGGGCTTGATATCTGTGGAAAACCTCCAAGTTTCGGACAAAGTGGAACTTTTTTGTGACAGAGTTTGACTTTCTGTGGGTAAGGTGGATCAGTTGTGTCCTTGTCTGATTGCCCTTCAGCTGGCCGCACAGTTTTCTGTCATGCCAGAGTGTGGCTCATTACACTGAGACTCCATCTGGCAGGACGGCCACTCACAGGGCAGACTAGCACTGAGTGTGATGCCTCCTCCTGATGTCTGTCTGCACTTCAGCCACGATTTTTTTTTCATTATTTGGCCGCTGAACTGAGAACCACAAGCAGTGTTTCCCCTATAATGGTAGCCCCCCTTTAAGGTCAAGTTAATTTCATTTATTTATTTTATTTTCTATGTTGCGCCAGATCACAACAGAAGTAATTTAAGGTTACCTTTCCTATATACCTTGTCCTTGTAATAAACAAACTAAATAGCCTTATGTTATTTATGCTATTTATCTTATTTACATGAAGGCATGTCATTTCTGTCTCTACATGGTCCCGTATTTACAATTCTCCTCTGCTCTCTGTATCGCACACAGTAGAGTTCTGCCCAATGCGCACACACACACACCGACCAAAAACAACCCGAGTCCAGCACAGTTTGTTACCTGATATAGTTATTGTTATGGACAGTGTGTAACACGCAGCTCACACAGCAGCGCATCACAGCACTGTACACACAGTCAATTGGAGCAGAGCCTGTGTTGCGTTAAGGCGTTGTCACGTAAATTACAAATTCCAGCACTTGCCGCTCCTGCGGCCCCCCCACAAATCGTGACTAGGTGCCACCCTGGACAAACGCCCATTCGGCCCATCTCAGGATCCGCTCCTGGTCTTTGCACCAAACTCTCAATTGTGCGTTCATCTTTGTAATAAGGGGTTTATGCACTGCAATCCTAATATAATATCCCTCTCTATGTAATTGTCGACAAACTGTTATTGCTGACACAGTCTGATCACGTCCTGCATTGACAATCTCAGTCACCCAAAGAAGAGTTGCTTTTCCCAGATACCGTGCAGTTTGCGCTGACTCCGGTGCGGTCTCCAGCTCTAAATGACATTACCAGCAACAACATAGTGGGGATAATTATAATTTTGTTTAAATATTTCTGTTTATCCTAAGGGCTGTGTCTTATGACATTATGATTTCTATACTTGGCACATGGACAACCTTTTGTTTTATTTTTTATATTTTAATCATTGTTTTCTTTGTCACTTAGATGCTGTGGCTAATAGCACTTTTTAGCAAATTTATCTGCATCAGTGAAATTGCTTGAAAAGTCGTTTGGTGTATGGCCATGTATGTATTGAAATGTGTTTCCTCATCAACTCAAAGTGTTTCCCCCCTATTAATGCGATGGCCCCGTTCAGTGTTTAGCACTAGGGCTAAAGGTTTGGTCCAGGTTTAGAAAGGGGGAAAACATGTATCAACGGGAAAATAGCCTTCAATCTAAGAATAGGAGCTGGTAGCTGGTGTGACCAGTAGTACAGGTAGGCCAGCTACCAGCTGTCAAAAACCTAGCTCAAACTGGCCAAGCTGGTTATCAGCTACCAGCTTGAGCTGGAAATTGCAATAGGCTGATCAAGGTTAAAAAAATTCAATGGTAATATTTCAGAGTAATCCAAACTTTTCAGCTTTCATCTTTACCCTCTTTTCCCCACTTCTTCAAACCTGTATGTACTTTATTAGTTTAAATTTACCGATTCGCACCCCCTTCCTCACCAACTTCCACTAGGTGTGTAACAATACACTTGTTCATACTGAACCGTTGGTATGAGGCTTTTGGTCACAAACTGAACAGTATGTTTAACTATCCTATTATACAGACAGCTGTCTCTATCACCATCATAAAAACACAAAATGTGGGAATATCTTTTGGAAGATCCACTCCAATGGGGAGTGTTCTATCTCCCCAGTAGAGTTTCACAGATTTGTAGACTGTGCGAAGATGCACAGCAGCTGTTTTGGCAGCACATGGCCCAACATCTTACTAAGACAGTTTATTATGTTTTTTGGTCTCAAATTTGTCATCTATCTATCTCATTGCCACTGCGCTCAACAAGGCAGCCCACGGGATGGAATAGGAAACATGCTGTCTGCCCCTCAATTAGCTCATTGCAAGATGGTTAGTAACATCTTTACCAGACCAGAAATACAAGATCCTCAAATAACCTACAGGTCTGGTGTTTGGAGCCACTTTGGTTTCATTGTGAATTATGAGGATGATGGAGAGAGAGAGTGGTGGATAAAAATGCATTGAGCACAGAACGAGCCACCATACAGCTACAGACTCACACAGTACACAGTAACATACACGACCCTCACACCCCCAAACCAAGGACCAGCCTCCATATGTCCACTAAATTATATGACCTAATAAGATTGTTCACTTCTACCATTGGAATGAATGGACTGCCACTAGTCTCCTAAAGTGTCTGGACAGTGGCGAAACCCACATGATACAGATACAGGAAATGAATCTAAACTGGGTTGTCTCGGTTTTTCAGCTGTCTCAACGAAGGCTAAAAGGTCAGAGTGCACACTGAATAAAGGGATCACTATAAGCTGGACAATGGAAGGCCTTTCTGCAAAGCTGCATCATACTGTATAGACTGGTGCTCCTGTTGTTTTCTGATTTGTTTGTGTTAACCATGATCGACATATTTTGGATCATACAATCAACTATCATCTCAGCAGTTCAGTCCATAGGGACTTGGCCCTATGAACCCCCAGCAATCTCCCTATGAACCCCCAGCAATCTCTCCATTTAATGCATGTGTAGGTACTGTTTGTGCATTTGAGCGCATTTTGGGCCTGTGTGTATATGACAACAGAGTGAAAAAAAATGAATAAAGTATATCTTCTTTTACATAGTCTTCTTGTACTTCACAACAGTAGCAGGTGTAACTGAGTTATTTTTATTTATTATAATTTTATAAATTTTTCTTGTGGAAACGACTTTCCTGCATTCTGACTTTTCCGTATCTCCTGGGCTCCGTAGCCTGATTGGCTAGTAGTCATTGCCTTTTTTGGCTGGATTGGTTAGGTTTAGGCATGAGGACTGAGATTGGTTAGGGTTAGTCTGAGAATGTCAGGGTAAGTCAATCGGAGACAGAGTAAGGCAGAGTAGGGCGGGTCTTGCCTTGCCATCCTAGAAAAAAAAAAAAACTTTCTGCCCTAACAGTGTTGTTTGGCATTTTCGGGGTAAATGTATTAGAAAATGCTGCTGTGATTTTCTTTTCTTTTCTTTTCTTTGGAATTTGAGCCATTTATGTTGATATCTTTGGCGCATATTGTTCACTGTTGTATATTATTAGGTTACCAAGCTGTTTTGTGTTGTTTTACCCGTTAATATAAGTTTTATAGATGTTTTTAGTTTGCACTAGCGATTTGCACTAAGGCAGTCTGCCCTGTGTCATGTAACCTATGCAACACAGCTTGCATTTCCAAATGTAAACACTGTGCATGTTTGCATGTTTAGGTGCACAAGTGCCGAAGAACGGAAATGTTTTTTTGTCTTCTGCAGGAGCAAATAAATGCAGGAAACAGTTTGTTGAATTGTCCTCCTGCATGTCCCCTTCACACTCGTTACACAGGGAAAACTGTCTTCTTAGAACCCAGCAGACACAAGTATGGAGAGTTGGTCATTTTAGCCAGATGCTTAATCCAAAGCATAGTAGACCGAATCAGCAACAACCAGAGTCACACTAGGTTTTTATTATGTGCCCCTGTCTCTCCTTCTCTTCCCAGCACTCTGTGGAGGCTGTGAATGCTGGGGTGAATCCCATCGGTGATACCTCCTACAACTCCAGCCACTGGGATCTGGGTAGTGCCTTCTTCTTTGCTGGGACTGTCATTACAACCATAGGTAATGTGACTCAATGGTTCACACTGAACACATCAATAGAGTTCAATACAGGGAGTGCATTTTATGTTGCATTGTGTGCTGGATGTACAAAATCATTTTCTCCATACTCCACCTATCTATGAATAAATGCAATATGCAGATTAGCTGGCTTCATCCTCAGACATGTTAATCTAAAGACAAAAAAGTATTTCCAAAAAGGTTTTTTTTTCAAGATTTAGGAATGATTTGTAAACACCAGCAATCTCTGAAATTAAACCCAGTTTCAAGAGAGTATTTTAAAGTATGGCCCACATTATCTGTCAAATTACTGCCACAGGTGGACAAAAGTGACAATTGAGCTCCTCTTTACCATCCATGGCTCTTCCTCCCCAATCCCATCAACCTGTGTCAAGTCACTTGCCACATCCCAAATTTCATCTATTAATCTACACTTTAGCCACACTAGTGTCCATATCAAAAATTGAAAATGAAATGCTAGTAAATAAACTTGTGATGTGATGTGATGCAACAGGTCGTCAGCTTTTCCGTGCTTAAAGTATGGTGCTAGCCCAAATCGTATGATGTATCCAGATTTGTCCTTGCCATAGGTAAATGACTTAGCCATCTCCGAATCTGGAAACATGGCCTTGAAAACTTAAGACACGTTTTCATTTGAGTTCAGTGACTGGTGTTTCACCACAGTGTGGAGACACCATATCACCTCCACAGGCAGCGTTGCTGTGCTGCCAAGAGCCACCCTGAAGTCGGCAGAAGATGAGGAGGCAGAGGTGGCTGTCCTAGTAGCCCAGGTCGTAGCTGTGGCTTGAGGTGCAGCTGCCGGTGGCAGTGTGACGTTATCGTTGGCACTAGGTTGTGGTGGTGCAACACTAGGATTGGCACAGAAACTAGCAATGGAGAGCTGCCACTCTCGGCGACTGACAGCGGCCTTGTGGATAGCGGCATGCATGTGGGACTTTACAGAGTTAACGTGGAGTGGAATGTGCTGACGTGCTGAGGTATTGCGGTAAGCAAGTTGTGTCATTTCCGGTGTTTCTGTGGCAGCGTCTCTGTACTCTCTGTGCTCTGGTGAATCCTACTAGCCTGCTTTCTCACTTCAGTTGCTTAAAACGTCTACTCCAAGTCTTAATCCACACTAGTTCTGTTGAAGCACTCATAGCTCTCCTCCTTTCTACGACGTTCTCGCTAATCTCTTAGCTGTTGTTTGCACGTTACTAGCCTTGGTAGCTACATTAGCTTTACTGCTAGCGATGGCTTCTCCCTCTGCTCTCTCTTGCCCGGTGTGCCACATGTTCAGTTATGCCTCTGCCTCCTTTAGTGACAGTGGTAATTGTAACAAGTGTAGCTTATTTGCTGCGTTGGAGGCGAGGCTTAGTGAATTAGAAGCGCGGCTCCGCACCATGGAAAACCACTCTGCAGCTGCGGTAGTTAGCCAGTCCCCTGTAGCCGGTGCGGAGCCACATAGCATAGCCTTAGCTCCTGCTAGCGGTCCTCCGGTAACTCCCGTTCAGCCGGGACGTTGGACAAGTGTGCGCCAGAAGCGTAGCTCCAAGCCGAAGCCCACGGCTCACCACCAGCCTGTTCACGTCTCCAACCGCTTTTCCCCACTCAGCGACACACCCGCTGACGATAAAACTCTGGTTATTGGCAGCTCTATTTTGCGGAACGTGAAGTTAGCAACACCAGCGGCCATAGTCAAATGTATCCCTGGGGCCAGAGCGGGCGACATCGAATCAAATTTGAAACTGCTGGCTAAAGATAAACGTAGATTCAGTAAGATTGTTATTCACGTCGGCGGCAATGACACCCGGTTACGCCAATCGGAGGTCACTAAAATTAATGTTGCCTCGGTGTGTGAATATGCAAAAACGATGTCGGACTCCGTAGTTTTCTCTGGACCCCTCCCTAATCTGACCTCTGATGACATGTTAGGCCGCATGTCATCATTTAATCGCTGGCTGTCCAGGTGGTGTCCAGCAAACGATGTGGGTTTCGTTAATAATTGGCAAACTTTCTGGGGGAAACCTGGTCTCATTAGGAGAGACGGCATTCATCCCACTTTGGATGGAGCTGCTCTCATTTCTAGGAACCTGGAAAATTTTATTAGCAGATTAAATCCCTGACAACCCAGAGTTGAGACCAGGACAGAGAGCTGCAGTCCTATACGCCTCTCTTAGCTTCTAGTTCACTTACCCAGCCATAGTTTTCATAGTTTTATACCAACGGTGTCTGTCCCTCGACCACCTAAATTATTTAAATCTAAAATTAAACAAAGAGGAGTTGTGCAAAACAACCTCATAGAAATTAAAACCTCTTCTGTGACAGAAAGACAAAACAGGAGAATTAAATGCGGACTGTTAAATATCAGGTCTCTTTCATCTAAAGCAGTGTTAGTAAACAAATTAATATCAGATAATCATATTGATTTACTCAGTCTCACTGAAACCTGGCTGTGTCCTGATGAATATGTCAGTCTAAATGAATCCACTCCTCCCAGTCATAATAATACCCACATTCCTCGAGGCAGCGGCCGAGGAGGGGGAGTTGCAGCCATTTTTAACTCTAGTCTGTTAATCAGCGCCAAACCTAAACTAGATTATAATTCTTTTGAAAGCCTTGTTCTTAGTCTTTTACATCCGACCTGGAAAACCTCGCAGCCACTTTTATTTATTATTGTGTACCGTGCTCCTGGCCCGTATTCTGAAGTTATATCTGAATTCTCAGAGTTTTTATCCAGTTTAGTTCTAAAATCAGATAAAGTTATTATTGTAGGCGACTTTAACATTCATGTCGACGTTGATAATGACTCCCTGGCTACCGCGTTTATCTCATTATTAGACTCCATTGGCTTCAGTCAGGGTGTGCATGAACCCACTCACTGTTTTAACCATACCCTCGATCTAGTTCTGACGTATGGAATTGAAATTGATAACCTAACAGTCTTTCCACAGAATCCCTCGCTATCGGATCATTATTTGATTACTTTTGATTTCTTTTTACTCGACTACACGCCACTTAGCAACAGTTACTATACCAGATGTTTATTAGATAGTGCTGTCGCAAAATTTAAGAAAATGATTACTCCGTCGTTAAATTCAATCCCAAGTCCTTTAGTAACAGAGGTTTCCCGTACCGATTTTAACCTCTCCCGAATTCATCAATTTGTTGATAGCGCCGTAAGCTCGCTGCGAACAACACTTGACTCTGTAGCTCCTCTTAAAAAGAAGTTAACAAAACAAAGAAAGTTCGCTCCTTGGTATAACTCTGAAACCCGTAAATTAAAGCAAATATCGCGAAAGTTTGAAAGGAATTGGCGATTAACCAAACTGGAAGAATCTCGTGTAATCTGGGCAGACAGTCTCAAAACTTATAAGAGGGGCCTCCGCAATGCCAGAGCAAACTATTACTCAGCTTTAATAGAAGAAAACAAAAATAACCCCAGGTTTCTTTTCAGCACTGTAGCCAGGCTGACTGAGAGTCAAAGCTCTATTGAGCCTTGTATTCCTTTAACCCTTAGCAGTAATGATTTTATGAGCTTCTTTAATGACAAAATTCTAGCTATTAGAGGCAAAATTCATGACGACCTGTCCTCAGATAGCACCTATCTAACCTCAAACACAGCTGTAACACCTAATATTTATTTAGATTCCTTCTCCCCAATTTCTCTTCAAGAATTGACCGCAGTGATTTCATCATCTAAATCATCAACGTGTCTCTTAGACCCCATCCCAACTAGGCTACTCAAGGAGGTCTTACCTTTAGTTAACACCCATATATTAGACATGATCAATATATCCTTATTAACAGGCTATGTACCACAGTCTTTTAAGGTAGCTGTAATTAAACCTCTACTAAAAAAGCCCACCCTGGATCCAGAGGTGTTAGCCAACTATAGACCAATATCTAATCTTACCTTTATGTCAAAGATCCTTGAGAAAGTAGTCGCAGACCAGCTGTGTGATTTTCTCCAGGATAATAATTTATTTGAGGAATTACAGTCAGGATTTAGAGCGCATCATAGCACTGAGACAGCTCTAGTGAAAATTACAAATGACCTTCTGATTGCTTCAGACAAAGGACTCGTCTCTGTACTTGTTTTATTAGATCTTAGTGCAGCGTTTGACACTGTTGACCATGAAATTCTGTTACAGAGACTGGAACACTTAATTGGCCTAAAAGGTTCTGCACTAAGCTGGTTTAAATCTTATTTATCTGATCGTTTTCAATTTGTTGACGTTCATAATGAATCATCCGTACGTACTAAAGTTTGTTTTGGAGTTCCGCAAGGTTCTGTGCTTGGACCAATCCTATTTATTCTATATATGCTTCCTTTAGGTAACATCATTAGAAATCACTCTATAAATTTCCATTGTTATGCGGATGATACACAGTTGTATTTATCCATGAAGCCAGAAGAAAGGGATCAATTAACTAAACTTCATAATTGTCTTAAAGACATAAAAACCTGGATGAGCACCAATTTCCTGATGTTAAATTCAAACAAAACTGAAGTTATTGTTCTTGGCCCCAAACAACTCAGAGACTCTTTATCTGATGACATAGTTTCTCTCGATGGCATTGCTCTGGCCTCTACCACTACCGTAAGAAACCTCGGAGTAACATTTGATCAAGATCTGTCTTTCAATTCTCATTTAAAACAAACCTCACGGACTGCATTTTTTCATCTGCGTAATATTGCAAAAATTAGGCCTATCTTGACCCAAAAAGATGCAGAAAAATTGGTCCACGCTTTTGTTACCTCGAGGCTGGATTACTGTAACTCTCTACTATCAGGTAGCTCTAGTAAATCATTAAAAACTCTTCAGCTAATTCAGAATGCAGCAGCACGTGTACTAACAGGAACTAAGAAACGAGATCATATTTCTCCTGTTTTAGCTTCTCTGCACTGGCTCCCTGTAAAATCCAGAATTGAATTTAAAATCCTACTGTTAACTTATAAAGCTCTAAATGGTCAAGCTCCATCATATCTTAGAGAGCTCATAGTGCCTTATTATCCCACCAGAACTCTGCGCTCTGAGAACGCAGGGTTACTCGTGGTCCCTAAAGTCTCCAAAAGTAGATCAGGAGCCAGAGCCTTCAGCTATCAGGCTCCTCTCCTGTGGAATCTTCTTCCTGTTACGGTCCGGGAGGCAGACACCGTCTCCACATTTAAGGCTAGACTTAAGACTTTCCTCTTTGATAAAGCTTATAGTTAGGGCTGGCTCGGGCTTGCCTTGTACCAGCCCCTAGTTAGGCTGACTTAGGCCTAGTCAACCGGAGGACCACCTTTAATGCACCGGGCACCTTCTCTCTCTCTCTCTCTCGCTCTCTCTCTCTCCCTCTCTCTCTCGTATCCTATTACTGTATCTATTTTACTCGGCCATTCTGGATGTCACTAACTCGGTTTCTTCTCCGGAGCCTTTGTGCTCCACTGTCTCTCAGGTTAACTCGTATTGCAGCGGTGCCTGGATAGTGTGACGTGTGTGGTTGTGCTGCTGCCGTGGTCCTGCCAGATGCCTGCTGCTGCTGCTGCTGCTGCCATCATTAATCATTAGTCATACTTCTACTGCTATTATAGACATATGATATTATCATACATGTAGACTGCCTGATACTAATATATACTTTCAACATATTGTACCACAGTAGCCAGAACTATAACGACAGTATTATTACTTTCATGAATGTTGTTGTAAGCTACTGTCATTACCGAGGATGTCATACAGATTACTGTATTGTGTCATACAGATTACTGTTAATTTGTTATGCTGATCTGTTCTGTACGACATCTACTGCACGTCTGTCCGTCCTGGAAGAGGGATCCCTCCTCAGTTGCTCTTCCTGAGGTTTCTACCATTTTTTTTCCCCCGGTAAAGGGGTTTTTTTGGGGAGTTTTTCCTTATCCGCTGTGAGGGTCTAAAGGACAGAGGGATGTCGTATGCTGTAAAGCCCTGTGAGGCAAATTGTATTTGTGATATTGGGCTTTATAAATAAAATTGATTGATTGATTGATTCCCATCGATGCAATGTTGATCATCTTCTTGCATACTGCACAATATGCCTCCCCGCGACTGGCTGCAGCCATGTTTTAAAGTCCAGCACATCCAGCCAGGACTCCACGAATTTGCACTTTCCCAGAAGTTCACCATTCCAGCCTTCTCTTTCGTTTCGCGCTGAGGGCATCATGTGACATAAGGGTGCGTTCAAAATATGCCCTGAGGGCGCCAGAGTGTACTCGGGGTGCTCTCTGGTCTTTCGAAAAGTAATTTGTGCCTCTGAATTTTCGCCCAAGTGCGCTCCGGCGCTCTCAGAGACATTTTACGAATGCAACCATAATAGCCTATTTGTTTATATGTTATATGCGCTGGCACTCCTCCCGTTCTCCCCGCCTGGCGAGGCATCACACCCGGAGTCCTGGTGAGGGTGGCGGGGTGGCTGAGCTGGCTTGCTCCCCCGAAGACCGAGCGGACGCTCCTACAACCCTGGTCATCGGGGACTCCATCGTGAGGCACGTCCGCATGAGGGAGGCGTTAACCCTGTCGTTCCCCGGAGCCACCGTTAGCGATATAACCGGGAAAATACCGGACATCCTGAGCTTCCATCCAGAGGCGAAAAGGATTATTATCCATGCAGGTACAAACGACATCGCCAGGCAACAGTCCGAACTTTTAAAGCAGGATTTTAGACAGCTTTTTAACTCCATCTCACAGTCCCAGGTGACTGTTTTTATCTCCGGCCCCACCCCCACCTGTGGCAGAGGGATTGGCACCTTCAGTCGTAGGTTGAGCCTCAATACATGGCTTTCCTCTGCCTGCAGCTCCCACCACATCGGCTTCATCAACAACTTTGATATTTTCTGGGAGAGAAGACACCTCTTTGGGCCAGACGGGCTCCATCCGACGCACCTGTTGTACTCACCGAGGCCTGCCCACCAAATTTTAATTTTTTGTTTTCTACTAGAGAGGGTAGAAGAGGAGGCGGGACGGCATCCATTACAAGTGACACACTGACCTCAAATGGAGTGTCTTTTAACAGTTACAAGTCATTTGAGCACCATGCCTTTACTTTTAGCAGCCCTCCGATTCTTTGCATCACTGTTTACAGACCACCCCATCACTCTAGTTCTTTTATCAGCGAATTCTCTGAACTTTTATCAATCATTCACACCTCTTATAGCAGGATTTTAATAACTGGTGATTTTAATCTACACGTTGATGATACCTCGGATCCAATATCCAGAGAGTTTTTAAACCTTTTAAATTGTCTTGATTTTAAGCAGCATGTCACACAGCCAACTCACAACAGAGGACACACCCTGGACCTGGTCATAACCCATGGCCTGTCTATCGGTGTGTCCTCTGTTGTCGACCTGGCTGTGTCCGACCACTACTGTGTATTTTTTAACATCACCAGTTTTAACCAGGAGGAGGCCCCGGTGAGAACAGGGAGGAGGCGCTATCTTACTTCTGAAGTGGCTGCAAATTTTATTGAGATTTTACAGAGCACTCCTGCTGACATTTTACCTGCACCTTGTGATTTTATCGTTGATAATTTTAACAGTAAACTGAAGTCAGCTCTCGACTCAGTAGCTCCACCTGTAAGGAAAACAATAAAAAGAAAACCTACACCCCCGTGGAGGAAAAACACTGAAATTAATAAACTGAAAAGACAATGCAGGAGTGCTGAGAGAAGATGGAGAAAGAGTAAACTGACCGTTCATTATGAGATTTTACGTCAACAACTCAAAACCTACAATAACACAGTCAAAAAGGCCCGAATTTCCCATTTCTCACAACTCATCACCAACCATAAAAACAACCCCCGGTCCCTCTTCTCCACTTTTAATATTTTAACAGGCACTGATTTTAATAAAGTTCTTAAGACACCAACAGATGATCTTTGTTAAGACTTTCCAGACCACTTCAGAACTAAAATCAAGGACATCAGATCCAGTCTGTTATCCAAGAAAGTTCTGTCTGTTACCACACCTGGACTGTTGTCCTTGCCTGAGGAAACACTGGAGAGTTTTGCCCTGGTTGATGCAAGGACACTTGGCCGAGTTTTCTCCCAAGTAAACCCAACAACCTGCCTTTTAGATCCAATTCCCACATCACTTTTAAAGACGTTTTATGGTTTCTTTGAGGAGCAGTTTTTAAACATCATGAATTGCTCTCTTCAGACGGGTGTCTTCCCCACCGCCTTTAAAATGGCGGTGGTGAAGCCCCTTCTGAAGAAGAGCAACTCAGACCCCAACATTCTTAATAATTACCGGCCTGTATCCAACCTACCGTTTTTAAGTAAAATTTTAGAGAAACTGGTTTTTAACCAAGTTAATGACTTTTTAAACAGAAATACCATTTTAGAGAGGCATCAGTCTGGTTTTAGGAGGAAACACAGTACCGAGACAGCCCTTCTAAAGATTTTAAACGACATCAGGTGGAATTTAGATAACAAAAAACTCACAGTGTTGGTTCTACTGGATCTAAGCGTCGCTTTTGATACGGTAGACCATCACATTTTATTAAAAAGACTCAGACATCTGGTTGGCCTCTCTGGTACTGTCCTTAACTGGTTCTGTTCTTATCTCACAGACCGATGCTTTTATGTAAGTATGGATACATGTTCCTCACGAACTCATGAAATTGGATGTGGGGTTCCCCAAGGCTCAATTTTAGGTCCACTTCTCTTTAATCTTTAAATGCTTCCCCTTGGGGATGTCATCAGGAGACACGGCATCAGCTTCCATAGTTATGCCGATGATACACAGCTATACATCACCGTGTCTCCTGATGACACAGGGCCAATTGATGCCCTTTTTAACTGCATTGTAGACATCAAGTCATGGATGGCAGAGAATTTCCTACAGCTCAACCAGGACAAAACTGAGGTTTTAGTTATAGGTCCTGAAGGCCAGAGAGAGAAACTTTTACCAAAACTACAGGATCTTAAACCAACCCAATCAGTAAAAAATTTGGGCGTGACTTTTGACTCTGAGCTGAATTTTATCCCACATATCAAAAATATAACAAAAATAGGTTTTTATCACCTTAAGAACATAGCCAGAGTCCGCCCGTTTCTCTCTCAGGCCAGTACGGAGGTGCTAATGCATGCTTTTATCTCCTGTCGCTTAGATTACTGTAATGCCCTGCTCTCTGGTCTTCCCAAAAAGAGTATTTTAAATCTCCAATTATTACAAAACTCAGCCGCACGCGTGCTGACGAGGACCAGAGGGCGGGAGCACATTACACCGGTTTTAGAGTCACTGCATTGGCTCCCCGTCCGCTTCAGGATCGATTTTAAGATTCTCTTACTGGTTTTTAAATGTCTTAACGGCCTTGCGCCCTCTTATTTATCTGATCTGCTTTTACCATATCAACCCTCGCGGACCCTGAGGTCCTCCGGCACTGGCCTTTTAACCATACCAAAACCCAGAACAAAAACCCATGGTGAGGCAGCATTTAGCCACTATGGCCCCCACCTGTGGAACAGCCTGCCGGAGAGCCTCAGGACTGCAGAGACTGTTGATATTTTTAAAAGAAGATTAAAGACACACCTTTTTAATCAGGCTTTTAACTAATATTTTAAACTCTTCTTATGTTCTTATCTGGTTCTGTCGTATTTTATGTTGCTGCTTTTATCTTGCTTTTTAAGATGATATTAATCTTAATAATTTTCTGTTTTTATTTATCACTGGTACTTTATTTATTCTATTTTATTTATAATTTTGCGTATTTTATTTTTGGTACTGTATTTATTTTATTTTGTTTATTCTTTTAGTCCTATTTTATGCTTTTAGTCTTTAGCTTTTAACTCCAATCAATCAATCAATTCAATCAATTTTATTTATAAAGCCCAATATCACAAATACAATTAGCCTCACAGGGCTTTACAGCATACGACATCCCTCTGTCCTTTAGACCCTCACAGCGGATAAGGAAAAACTCCCCAAAAAAAACCCTTTACCGGGGGAAAAAAATGGTAGAAACCTCAGGAAGAGCAACTGAGGAGGGATCCCTCTTCCAGGACGGACAGACGTGCAGTAGATGTCGTACAGAACAGATCAGCATAACAAATTAACAGTAATCTGTATGACACAATACAGTAATCTGTATGACATCCTCGGTAATGACAGTAGCTTATAACAACATTCATGAAAGTAATAATACTGTCGTTGTAGTTCTGGCTCCTGTGGTACAATATGTTGAAAGTATATATTAGTATCAGGCAGTATACATGTATGATAATATCATATGTCTATAATAGCAGTAGAAGTATGACTAATGATTAATGATGGCAGCAGCAGCAGCAGGCATCTGGCAGGACCACGGCAGCAGCACAACCACACACGTCACACTATCCAGGCACTGCTGCAATACGAGTTAACCTGAGAGATAGTGGAGCACAAAGGCTCCGGAGAAGAAACCGAGTTAGTGACATCCAGAATGGCCGAGTAAAATAGATACAGTAATAGGACACGAGAGAGAGAGGGAGAGAGAGAGAGAGAGAGAGAAGGTGCCCGGTGCATTAAAGGTGGTCCTCCGGTAGACTAGGCCTAAGTCAGCCTAACTAGGGGCTGGTACAAGGCAAGCCCGAGCCAGCCCTAACTATAAGCTTTATCAAAGAGGAAAGTCTTAAGTCTGGCCTTAAATGTGGAGATGGTGTCTGCCTCCCGGACCGTAACAGGAAGATGATTCCACAGGAGAGGAGCCTGATAGCTGAAGGCTCTGGCTCCTGATCTACTTTTGGAGACTTAAGGGACCACGGGTAACCCTGCATTCTCAGAGCGCAGAGTTCTGGTGGGATAATATGGCACTATGAGCTCTCTAAGATATGACGGACCTTGACCATTTAGAGCTTTATAAGTTAACAGTAGGATTTTAAATTCAATTCTGGATTTTACAGGGAGCCAGTGCAGAGAAGCTAAAACAGGAGAAATATGATCTCGTTTCTTAGTTCCTGTTAGTACACGTGCTGCTGCATTCTGAATTAGCTGAAGAGATTTTTCAATGATTTACTAGAGCTACCTGATAGTAGAGAGTTACAGTAATCCAGCCTCGAGGTAACAAAAGCGTGGACCGATTTTTCTGCATCTTTTTGGGTCAAGATAGGCCTAATTTTTGCAATATTACGCAGATGAAAAAATGCAGTCCGTGAGGTTTGTTTTAAATGAGAATTGAAAGACAGATCTTGATCAAATGTTACTCCGAGGTTTCTTACGGTAGTGGTAGAGGCCAGAGCAATGCCATCGAGAGAAACTATGTCATCAGATAAAGAGTCTCTGAGTTGTTTGGGGCCAAGAACAATAACTTCAGTTTTGTTTGAATTTAACATCAGGAAATTGGTGCTCATCCAGGTTTTTATGTCTTTAAGACAATTATGAAGTTTAGTTAATTGATCCCTTTCTTCTGGCTTCATGGATAAATACAACTGTGTATCATCCGCATAACAATGGAAATTTATAGAGTGATTTCTAATGATGTTACCTAAAGGAAGCATATATAGAATAAATAGGATTGGTCCAAGCACAGAACCTTGCGGAACTCCAAAACAAACTTTAGTACGTACGGATGATTCATTATGAACGTCAACAAATTGAAAATGATCAGATAAATAAGATTTAAACCAGCTTAGTGCAGAACCTTTTAGGCCAATTAAGTGTTCCAGTCTCTGTAGCAGAATTTCATGGTCAACAGTGTCAAACGCTGCACTAAGATCTAATAAAACAAGTACAGAGACGAGTCCTTTGTCTGAAGCAATCAGAAGGTCATTTGTAATTTTAACTAGAGCTGTCTCAGTGCTATGATGCGCTCTAAATCCTGACTGTAATTCCTCAAATAAATTATTATCCTGGAGAAAATCACACAGCTGGTCTGCGACTACTTTCTCAAGGATCTTTGACATAAAGGTAAGATTAGATATTGGTCTATAGTTGGCTAACACCTCTGGATCCAGGGTGGGCTTTTTAGTAGAGGTTTAATTACAGCTACCTTAAAAGACTGTGGTACATAGCCTGTTAATAAGGATATATTGATCATATCTAATATATGGGTGTTAACTAAAGGTAAGACCTCCTTGAGTAGCCTAGTTGGGATGGGGTCTAAGAGACACGTTGATGATTTAGATGAAGAAATCCCTGTGGTCAATTCTTGAAGAGAAATTGGGGAGAAGGAATCTAAATAAATATTAGGTGTTACAGCTGTGTTTGAGGTTAGATAGGTACTATCTGAGGACAGGTCGTCATGAATTTTGCCTCTAATAGCTAGGATTTTGTCATTAAAGAAGCTCATAAAATCATTACTGCTAAGGGTTAAAGGAATACAAGGCTCAATAGAGCTTTGACTCTCAGTCAGCCTGGCTACAGTGCTGAAAAGAAACCTGGGGTTATTTTTGTTTTCTTCTATTAAAGCTGAGTAATAGTTTGCTCTGGCATTGCGGAGGCCCCTCTTATAAGTTTTGAGACTGTCTGACCAGATTACACGAGATTCTTCCAGTTTGGTTAATCGCCAATTCCTTTCAAACTTTCGCGATAGTTGCTTTAATTTGCGGGTTTCAGAGTTATACCAAGGAGCGAACTTTCTTTGTTTTGTTAACTTCTTTTTAAGAGGAGCTACAGAGTCAAGTGTTGTTCGCAGCGAGCTTACGGCGCTATCAACAAATTGATCAATTCGGGAGAGGTTAAAGTTGGTACGGGAAACCTCTGTTACTGAAGGACTTGGTATTGAATTTAACGACGGAGTAATCATTTCCTTAAATTTTGCGACAGCACTATCTAATAAACATCTGGTATAGTAACTGTTGCTAAGTGGCGTGTAGTCGAGTAAAAAGAAATCAAAAGTAATCAAATAATGATCCGATAGCGAGGGATTCTGTGGAAAGACTGTTAGGTTATCAATTTCAATTCCATACGTCAGAACTAGATCGAGGGTATGGTTAAAACAGTGAGTGGGCTCATGTACACCCTGACTGAAGCCAATGGAGTCTAATAATGTGATAAACGCGGTAGCCAGGGAGTCATTATCAACGTCGACATGAATGTTAAAGTCGCCTACAATAATTACTTTATCTGATTTAAGAACTAAACTGGATAAAAACTCTGAGAATTCAGATATAAATTCAGAATACGGGCCAGGAGCACGGTACACAATAACAAATAAAAGTGGCTGCGAGGTTTTCCAGGTCGGATGTAAAAGACTAAGAACAAGGCTTTCAAATGAATCATAGTCTAGTTTTGATTTAGGGCTGATTAACAGACTAGAGTTAAAAATGGCTGCAACTCCCCCTCCTCGGCCGCTGCCTCGAGGAATGTGGGTATTATTATGACTGGGAGGAGTGGATTCATTTAGACTGACATATTCATCAGGACACAGCCAGGTTTCAGTGAGACTGAGTAAATCAATATGATTATCTGATATTAATTCGTTTACTAACACTGCTTTAGACGAAAGAGACCTGATATTTAACAGTCCGCATTTAATTCTCCTGTTTTGTCTTTCTGTCACAGAAGAGGTTTTAATTTTTATGAGGTTGTTTTGCACAACTCCTCTTTGTTTAATTTTAGATTTAAATAATTTAGGTGGTCGAGGGACAGACACCGTTGGTATAAAACTATGAAAACTATGGCTGGGTAAGTGAACTAGAAGCTCAGAGAGGCGTATAGGACTGCAGCTCTCTGTCCTGGTCTCAACTCCAGTGTTTCCTCAGGGGGGTCCTCCACACTGGGAGCTGTGTCGGGTCTGCTAGTGGGGGTGCTGTCCTTGGGTCCCTTTGGCCCGACCGGCTGGGGGTTCCTCCCTTCGATGTGGGGGTCCACCTGTCTGTCGGAGTCAGGGGGCCTGGGTGCTGGTCCCCCCGATGGCACGGCCTGCTGCTCCTCCCAGTGTGGATGACCCCAAAGGTGGCGTTTCCTTGATCCTCAGTGCCATGCCATGTCTCCCTATTGTGTGTGAGATTGTGTGTGTGTGTGTGTGTGTGTGTGTGTGTGTGTGTGTGTGTGTGTGTGTGTGTGTGTGTGTGTGTCTAGTATGGAGGGTGGGAGGGAGGGGCTTTCTTTGTAACTGTTTTTCTTTCTTGTGTTAATTGTTTTTAATTCTGCAAAGCACTTTGTGTTGCATGTCCATGCAGGAAAAGCGCTCTACAAATAAAGTTGATTGATTGTTAGCGGTTCATCTTTGTTTTTTTGTTGTTGTTTTTTTTACTTATTTTTTTATTAATTTTTCTTTCAACAATTACATGTCAGGGCGCTTCATACATACATAGTTAGACAGTCATCCTGATATCAATGTCCTTATTATCCAGTGGCAATGGTGGTGTCCTCTTCTTGTCTTCTATAATCAGTCCATTTTTCACATTTATCCTCAAATTGTGCCTCTTGTAGTCACAGTTTATGTGTGATTTTCTCCATCACAAAAATCTCTTCAACAGTGCACATCCACTGCTCCTGAGTCGGTGGGTCTACTTTGTACCACATTCTCGTAATCGTTTTTTTGCTGGCTGATAGCAGCACTTTAACAAGGTACTCATCCTCTCTTTGTATTATGTCTCGCATTAGGTTCCCCAAGTAGAGTATCTTACACGTTTTTGGTATCTCATATCCTATTATTTTTTGTAAACCCCTCCATATTTTGTCCCAATATCCTTTTAACTTTTGGCAGGACCAGAATATGTGTGTATGGTCAGCATCCATGTTACCACATGCTCTCCAGCATGGCTGCTGCATAGACACCACTCTCCTCCTAATCTTTGGAGTTATAAAAAATCTGACCATATTCTTCCAGTTGAATTCTCTCCAGATCCTGGAGCTAGTGGATGTGCACTGTGTTTTACAAATATTAAACCACTCCTCCTCAGTTATTTGTTCTTTCAATTCCTTTTCCCATTTTTCTTTGATATAAAGAGAGGAAGACTTTCTACATGACATCAAACTTCTATATAGGTCTGAGATTACTCTGCATTTTTTACCTTCATAAGCTCTCTGGAATACCTCAACAACTTCATTATCAGTGTCAGTTTTTATCTCCTTCTCATAATAGTCCTTTATTTGCAGGTAGCGATATTGTTCATGTTTATCTAGTCCAAATCTATCCCTCAACTTCTCAAAACTCTGCAGCTTACCCTGTTCAACCATTGTACATATTGCTGTGATCCCTTTTCTTGCCCATTGTTTAAAGCCTTTGGAAACACAGCCTGAAATAGTAAAAATGCATATATTATATCAAAGTCGAGTGTCTCATTAATCATCCACAAAAGTCTGAGTGAAAATAACTATTCATAACTATTAGAAAACCTGGTTTAAAAACAGCTCATTTTGCTGTTTAGACCACTTGCCAGGATAGAGTGGGTGTGGCAGATAACGCTCTGATTGACAGCTCCCTTGTTTTGATTGACATCTCCCTGGCTCAGCAATGGCTGCCATAAATTTAATCCAGCCGTACATGTTTGAGCCCTCTGATTATTCAGAGGACGAAGCAGAAGCTGAAAATTATTCCTTTCAGGTGGTCACTGAATAATAAGTTTCAAAATGTTTTGTGATTCATATTAATGTTACTTCGTAGAATAGTTAGCATAACTTTAACATGCAGTGTTAGCTGAGATGAATGATAACGGGAGGCTGGCGCTTTGCCTTTCTTCACTGACATACGTTTTCATTGAAAACATAAATCTGCTCCGTTTTTCTGATAATAGCCTTTTTCATTCAAACACATCCAGTCTTAATAGATTAAATATGTCTTTACTCTGACACACACACAGACCCTCAAAGCGGGAGAGACCGGTGCCGGCCGGCCGTCTCTCTGGCGTTGTGTGGAAGTACTTGTCCGCCTCAAATAATAATGTTCCCCTCCGGCTAAAATTGTGTTGTTTCCCGCAGCATCACCTCCGCGATTGGGGATATGTTTATGCGTAGCTAAGCTAACTGCTTGAGGTTGGGGGTAGGGCATAGACTGTATAAAAATAATGGACGTAGTCACCGTGACGTCACACGTCCGTTTCTGCAGAGTGGATTTGAAGCTCAAAATACTCCGCTCTGGACGTCGCCATCTTGTCAGTGCCTGACTCCGCCCAACTCCCGGACAATCAAATATGGGCAAAGAGGCGGGCCGAAGGAAGCCTGGCTGCTTAAACACGCCCACCTCGCTCGGCGCTGCTAAGTTAGCTGAGGCTAACAAGCTAGGCTAAGAAGCTAGGCTAACAACCAAGCTAGGCTACCCCTCCCTCTCATGCTCCCGCTTGGTTGCCAGCCGCCAACCGCCAGCTCCCCTGCAGCTCCCTCACGAAACTTGAGGTAAATTGAGTTTACCTACAGCAATACTTGAAACAATGATTCAGCTGTTATTGAGATAACACAATATTAAAAATGCTTCAACGTTTTTAAATATAAAACGTTAATTTTGGTACGTTAATTTGCAACACTTGATTTTGTCAAGACTTTAAGTAATTTGGCCATTTTTACAGTGAATCAGCATTATGTTAACTTAATACATATATAACCAATAATTTGAAGCAAATCAATTGATCTGACTTTAGATTTTCACATAACTTTGTAGTTACGAGTTGTTTATTTGGATGTCACTTGATTATACTTTGAGTAAGATGTTAATAACTAATGTTAGGTCACATGTGATGTTAGCCATTTAATGGTAGTGTTCTTCCTTACCAAGAATGTTTTATTGATACTGTTACTATTATCAGCAGCACAGTGCGAGATAATCATCTAGAATATGATGAAGAAATGTAGAAATGTAGGCAGTTGTACTTGATACAAGATGTTAATTTCTTTCAGTACATCAACGCATTTGAGGTCATGGCCATGTGCGACGCCTCCACCATGCCTGCTACACACAGCAGAAACTGTAAGTCCCAGTTTTGGCTATATGAGTTTATACAGCTTATATTACATTGTCTTCCAAGGATAAAAAGAAAGCAATTAAAAGACTCTCATCTATATTTTGAGGTGTTGCTCCATTTTATTTTATCCTACATATGTGACATAATAGTATTGTCAACAAAAAGAAGTGATTAAACCTTTTAATAAACTGTCTGTTTTTCATTACCTGAAGCATTAATTACACTCAATTTACTTTCATAGGCACGGTGTGGATAATTGGTGACAGCTATGTCCAGCGTGGTGCCCAGAGAGCTGCAGAGACCATGGGAAGGAACCTCAGCTTGCCCAGCGTCCATGTCTCCTGGTTTGGCTGGGGTGGACTGCAGTGGAAAGGCCTTCTCCCCTTCTTTTTTGAATCCCTGTGAGGAAGAGCAGCACCAGGTGTCCTCCTCATCCACTGTGGTGGCAATGACCTGGGGAAGGTCAGCGGTGTCAAGCTGGTGAACATGATGAAGGAGGACCTGCACCAGCTTCACCACCTGCATCCTGCCATGAAGATAATATTATCTTCAATAACCCAAAGGTGCAGGTGGAAGGCTGGTACTAAACCTGCAAAGATTGACAAGGCCAGGAAATTTGTTAACAGTGTTATGGCTACATTTGTTCAGAGTTTAAATGGTGCCATAATTGAGCACCCTCACATCAGACATGACAGTCCTGAGAGATGGAGTTCATTTCACACCTAGGGGAAATGATATGTTTTTAAGTAAATTAGTTAACTGTCTTAAAGACCACCTCCAAACGCAGTGAACTGCTTACAGTTGGCAGTGTCACTGCGTTTGAATTTGGCCTTTAGGACAGATTTTGTTAGGCCTAAACATGTCACAGGCTGTCATGGCTTATGTTGAGTTTTTTATATTCTGTGTTTGTTTAAAAAAAAAAAAAAACATCTGTAGCCATAACACTGTTAACACCTCTGCTCTTCCTCATCCCCATAATTTAACCCTTTATCCCCTTTATCCCCTTTTCCCCTACCACCCCGTGTTCTCTGCAGCTCTCTGGGCCCATGCTGGGCATGGCTGTTAGATTCACAGGCCAAGTCTGTCTGTTTTTTTTTTTTGTTGTTTTTTTTTAAACATAACTTCAATTTTAATAAATTCTATTTCTATTTGCACTCCTTTTGTCTTTGTTACTGACTGAATGTTGTATTTCACAATCAAATCTGACTGTAAACTGAAAGGGCAAACAAATCATACACTACAGATAAAACCTAAAGCATCAATGTTTAACATTGTCACTGACAAAAAATTAAGCAGTCCATTTCTGTGTGGGACTGATTATTTTAACTTTGTACTTGAAGATAACTAAGCACCTTGCACCCAGCAGCAGAGCCTGAGAAGACTTTGGAGAGTAACCTTTGTTTGCTGCTCTGTTAGAAGTCTAGTTGTAACACAGAAGAATGTGCCTGGATAAAAGGGCTCGAAGTGAAAAACAAAGAATTAGCTGGACACAATAGTTTTGAAGCCCCCAAGGATGTATCACTTGTTCGCTATGTTGCCAACTCTGAGAGGGTCTTCCTCAGGCAAAGGTATCGTGACGTTTTTATAGTGAGGCAAACAGAAAGATAATCGGCCAATTGTGTGTTATGTTTTTTTTTTAGTTTCACTATGTAAGTCTTAATACCAAACAGTACCCACAGAACCTTCTCATATGTCACAATGTCACAAACAAATGATACCTCCTACGGGATGTAAAAGTATTCAGTGTGCAGATATTTCCTTGTTTTTCACAAGAGTTTCTCAGTAAATTTTCTTAATTTGTCTTAAAGAAATGTTCAAACAAAACCAGCACATAACATCAGCTTTTCATTTTTTACATTCTGCTAAGATAAATGCAAACTAGAGTAAATGTTAAAACAGAAATGAAAACATTAAGATGCCATTAATAACTATTATATTTTGTCAATGGTTTAAATCACCACTATATTTCCAATCATCACAGGAAACTGATGAATGACAGCTTTCAAAAAATTTGCTTTTACTCGAAAGTACATTTTGTCTGATCCATTTTATATAACTAAAACTATAACCATTACACAGACAACACTTTAACAAGATAAAGTCAAAGCATTCACAAAAACATCCACAATAAAAGATTACAAAAAATACACATGAAATAAATTAATAGATTTGTAACAGTATTTATAAAACCTATGAATTAGGACCCAGTGTCATAATTTGCAAAATCTAAAATTCTCGTTAAACAACCTCTTTACTGTGGCGTAAATATCACATTGGCCAAGGCGTTGCAACTTTCCTCAAGTGTCCTACATGAGAGAAAAATGACAGGTTAAAAACACAGGTAGAAACCATTGAGTACGGCCTGTCTTGGTTAAAAGCCCACTCACCACGACAAGGTCCAGGCCAAGAGTGGGAACATATAACACGGGACAAACATACAAGAAACTAAAAAGCACGGGCACAAGACATAAGGAGAAAAAAAGAGAAAACAATACATATACAACACCGGAGAACATATATACAATAACAACAGAGATATAATATACAACTCAATTATTTATAACATAACCTACAAAACCAAATTACTGTATAACGTGTAACACACTTCATTAACTTAAATATCTATGATATAAAAAACGAACCATGGACCTTAACTTGCACGCAACTGAAGTTAATGACCGTATAAGAAAAACTTTGACATTAAGTAGCTCCTGAATTTGGAGATACAATTCCAATAACTATTTACAGAAACACTAACCGAGGATGTTGCATATGTATTTAACATAATACATGGTTAACAATATCACCTTAGGCCCCGTTCATACAGACTCTAAGAGATATTGAACCCCATGCAAGCTTTGACATTGAGTAGCACTCAGGGTCCCTAAGTAAAGGCTCTATGTACAGCTTTGTATTTTATATTTGCATCTATTAGTGCAGCATCTCAGCGTCCTATGATTTCCTGTTCAGTTGGGCCCCGTTCATGCAGGCTCCAACTGAAAATCATCCTGGTAATCGGTTGGGTTGTCTACATACAAGTGCTTCTTCAGTATATACTTAGGCCCCGTTCATGCAGGCTCTAAGTTAATATTCAACAATTGATCATATCTCAGATACGTATATCAGATATTGGAGTTAGTTTGAGACAAGACATGTACTTGTTTTGCAGCAGACACTGAAAGTTACTTTGGCCCCTTTCATGCAGGCTCAAAGTAACATTTACAATGTTGTCCAAAGAGAGATAGGTTCTGTACTTGCCATTTTCCATGTTCTATGTGTGAAAACTACAAAAAAGTGTTGGCCACATTCTGTCCAACAGGTAAAATTTCTATTGTTTCCTCTATAATTGTACAGGCGTGGCAGGCTGCCAGGCTAATAAAAACCCCTGCCAGGCCAAAAAATAATTTTTTGAATAATGTAATTTGGGATCTAATGTACATAATGAACATCTAATAGGTCAATAGTCAAGATAAATAGTAGACCCAGTACTCTGCTAGTTATCTTGACTATTGACCTATTAGATGTTAGTAGTTTATATAAAGATCAAAATATTCACAACTTTTCCTTAATCTCCATAAAAAAGGATTAGTTTGGTGAGTTTCTTGCGGACTACCTTGCCGTCTTTTACTTTATCTGTCTCCCGCCTTGCTATATGATTTAGCCGAATTTTGCAGTACCAGGCGGCAGCCATCTTCACCAGAACATGGACATGGTTAGCTTCAACACACATGTCAAACATGTGGCTGTGCAGCTGTGGGAAGAGATTCTTCTCTGAACAATCAGAAAGAACCTGGGTGACAATGGCTGCTGTTGTTCCCCTTCCCCGTGGGGCCTTTCCCTCATTGGTTTTTAGAAGCTGCTGGAAGCATCTTTCAGTAACTTGGCAAACTGTGGTGATGCCAGGTGATGGCTTCTGTAGGCCACCTCTGTCCTTCAAAGTCAGGAATCGATGCACAAGTCATGAGATGTCAGTGCTTGTGAACAAGGCATGCAATTAAGCTTCTGTTTCATCTTTTTTACAATGAAGCCTGCAATGTATGAGATTGCTGCCTCCTTGTACTCAGACAGATTGTCCACATCTGGAAGGTCAGAGACGGTGTCATCGTCAGGCACAAGCACTTCGACAGGCTCCACATCCACCCTGCGTGCGATGTTCACAGTCGCAGGTGTTGAGTCCAGGATGGTTGTGTTGTCATAAAGGAGACAGTCGCCTGTGCCCTTTTTCACTTGGTGCCTTACAAGGAGGCGCTTGTATGCTCCTCGAAACTGCCTTACATTGGGGTTGTTGTTGTAACCTCCACGAGCTCTGATTGCAGAGAAGAACAGCTCCAAGTGGTCCTGACTGAGTTTGTAGGTCAGAAGGTATCGGCATGGGGCAGCTGGCTGCTCTACCAGGCCTTCGTAGATGCCCATCACACTCCTGCAACAAGCTATGAAACCATAGATGGGTGTCTTCTTCTGTGTGGAGTGCACATGTACAAGTCTATTGTCTCTCCCTTTCATTTTGAGCCCAAGGAGAAGTGCCTCTGTTTCCTCTAAAATACCCCTAGCACGGAGTTTAGTTGCTGGCTTGATGGGTGCTTTGGGTCCTTTACCAAGTGGGTTGCGGCTGTTTAGGACATCAAAGGCTGCATCAATTGTGCGCAGGAACTGAACTGTGGCTGCAGATCCACTGAACTGGGGGTACTTTAGCTCCTGATCACAATACTCAATGGCAGCAGCCACACTGCTGCTGAAAAGCTGGGCTGCAAGATGGACCTTCATTTTCTGATTTCGCCACTGAATGTGCGCCATTCTTAGTTTGTTGCCGAGACGCAGGCCTTCCTTCTCCTGAAGCTTGTGGAGCTCCTCAATATACTGCCACCTTATCTGCTGACCATCTTCTCTTACCAGAACTTCAACTGTTGAGTACACATTCCGAAGAAGCTTGAGCATGTGACATGGATCCAAGAGCACATGGACTTTTTGTGTGTGATCCTCAGGATGGAGAAAGTAAGATCTCATGTCCATGATGTCCAGGTTAGCACCGAGCTCTCTGATCATTGTCAAGGAGACAACCCTTACTCCGATTGCATGAAGCCTAACAAGGCTCTCTCGGATGATGTTTGCTCTCTCTACTCCCGTCATGCTGTTGATAAGAAAGTAGGCAATGGGGATCTTCCAAGACTCATTGACTGCTACAACCATGAGGACCAATGCTTGTGTTGCCACAACATTTTCCATTTCACCAGCACCGATGTCAACATAGCCATGAATTTGGTCCCCACCAAACTCAGTCTGCTTATGAATGTACATTTCATCCATCATCAATGAGCAAACTGTGTCTTTTCCTTCTTTCGTCTGTTCAGCAACATGACTTTTTAAAGCTGTGAATGAAGCAACAGTAAATCCAGGATCTGCAGAGATGCTACTGTACCATTTTCTTATGGTCTGAGGATGAGGTAAAGCCAAGTGAAATTTCTCTCTGACGTACTCATAAGCCTTTGGAGAGTAGAAGTGTAATGTGGTAGCGAATTGCTTCAGTTTTTCAGAAAACACTGACTTTTTCTTCTTTTGGATTCTCTGAAAGATGTCTCGTGGAACATCATCAAGACCGTCAAGAAGAGAGGCACACTCAGTTGAAATCAGAAGTTTCTTCTGAAGCACTTTTATCAGCCCTTTCAAGGAAGAAACTCTTGCCTTCAGTCTCCTTGTCCACTGGCTTTGTAACCTCAACCTTTTGCGAGCTGCACATAGCTTTTCCCCTACTGCAGAGGCTTTCTTTTTGAGTGTTCTTGGAGACTCTGAAACAATATAGCCGTGATCACTTACAGAGCATCTTGGCTGCTGTGTTGAAATGCTGTAAGAGTGATCTGATGCTGAGTCTGCCTGTTTTCCACTCTGATTGTCTCGCTGAAAGCTGCTTCCCAAACCAACATCTTCACACACATTCACTGTCAGAGCAATGTCATCGTGCGAGACATCATGAGCAACAAAGGCCCATTCAGGTGTTTCTTCCATCATAATGACATTGCTTTGATCGGCAGCAAGATTGTTGGTACTAATCCCATTGTCTTCATCTGCAACCTCCTCGGTGATGTTTACAGCAGAAACAGGGCTGTCACTTACCGCCTAACTTACCAAGTGTTTTCGTCCTGGCTGATCCTCTTTGCCATTGGGTAAAGAGAAAATGGTAGGCACGGCAGTGTCTTTAAGGCATGTCCTTCCCTAATAAAAATGACATGAAACATGAAAAATGATCTTATTGCTGAGTAGGGGGCTGTCAATCATAAAATAGTTTTGTGTTTAAGTTCTGTAGATATTCGACTTTATATTTCAATGTGATTTTATATTTAACAGTGTACTACCAAGACTAATATAAAATATAAAATAATTGTTGTTATCAAAAGGAAAGTGAAGTGTTCTCAAAACTAAGGAATCATGCTATGTTCGGCTGTCTCATTTTGAGATTTTTTTTTTCCCCTTTGTTTCTTCACAGACTGTGTGTGGGGAAAGAAATCGCAATTCCCACTATGGTAAAGGGTCTCTGCATAAAAGGCACAAAAATATTAAAGTTGGTAAATACATGTCATGTTCCTTGATCTGTAAAATCGTCATCTGGCCTCACTGGGGGAGTTGTGGGTGCGTGTATGTGTCCGTGTGTAGGTGTGTTTGTGCGTGTGTTACTGGGCGGGGTGAAACAACAGTATTACCACCTACACTTGCTTGTCATTCAGGTTATGTTTGTCAGAGAGAGGGAGTAGGAGCTGACCTGACAATTTCTGTTGACTGCAATATAATTTAATCCAACCACTTAATGGAAATATCCATAGACATATATACATAGACGCCACATTGACTGCTGCTGCCTATTGGAGCCGACGTCCTAGCCGGCCGCCATCCTGGATGGGTCTCGCTTCGCCTCCACAGTGCATTCACTTCTATTGAGGAAGGAGCTGTATATGTACAAGTAAAATAGAATAAGGATTTAATAGATAGAATAGGTTTGGTTTGTTACAAACGGCACACTTGTAGTTATGATACAGGATGCTTTTGTACATTAAAAATGTGGGATTTCATGCTTTAATGTATAATTATAATAATGTATGTTTAATGTTTTATGTATATGTAAATATATATATGTATGTGTGTATATATACATATATATATACACACACACACACACACATACATATACATAAAACATATATATAGCATGAAATCCCGCATTTTTAATGTACGAAAGCATCCTGTATCATAACTATATGTGTGCCGTTTGTAACAAACCAAACCGCGTGAAAATCAGTTGAAAATTCAGTGAGTTATTCTATTTTACTTATGCAAACAGCTCCTTCCTCAATAGAAGTGAATGCACTGTGGAGGCAAAGCGAGACCCATCCAAGATGGCAGCCGGCTAGGACGCACTCAGGCAGTCAATGCGGCGTCTATGTATATAGGTCTATGGAAATATCCACCTGTCATCATGCAGTGTTGTAGTGTTTTAACGGTGGGTTAAAACAACTAGGCAACCCTAAGAAATGAATCTCCAGTCTCGTGTCGGTTTTTGGATTCAGCGTGTCAGACAGAACCCTACGTACTCTCTCAGCGGCTAATTGCTCTTCTCTGATAGTCATGTTACAATTAGTAATATATGTAATGCATTTAAAAGTATTATGGCCAATAATTCATCATTTTAAACTAACAAGTTTCTGTATGAAAAAAGGTGTCTTTACCCTGGAGTCAGTGCTGAAGTAATGACTCTCAAAGTGTTGACTGCACAGACGGGAAGTGGAGTTTGGAGTCCAGTTCTGTCTCCTCGTGTTGAGTGTCCACTGGTCCAGTCTGTCTGGATCACCTAGAGGAAAACTTTACACAGAGAAATAGATATTAAAAGTGATATATGTGTTAGGTTACCTAAGGTACTTCACAGACTCCTTTACATGCAAATAATACAACTTCAATTACTTAATTGTTCAACAGATCATAATCAATTTATTTTAACCAAAAACAAAAGGTGGTGGGTTAGTCAGTCCTCATATTCTGTCTGTGCATTATCTATTGTTGTGTAGCTACAGGCCTATATCCTACATTAATTTTGTGCTAGTCAAATGCATAATTTTTTCATGCCATAATAACTTCTGTGACACACACTGAAATTTCGGAAGTTCTGTTAAGTGTTGTAATATACTGGCTATCAAGCTACCACTGCTCGCTCTCCTCATCCACTTTATAGCTCACTGTACCACTGCTTCTTTCGCTCTCCCTCTCTCTCTCCGTGTCATCTTTCCTATAAATCAGTCGAGAAGCAGTCAGCAAAGCCTAACTTTACTTTTAACGTTATCAAACTTAAATAAATGTCATCCCCTCTTCCTAGCAATGTTTTTGTCTTCCCTCGTGGCAGGGTTTGGTTGTACAGCGTTAGACCTACATGTTGCGTTTCTCCATAAGTTGATTCTGGTTCAACTTTATCTTTGCTGCCTGGGCATAGGGCTTAGGCTGACCTGAGGCTGACCTGAGGCTGGTAACGCGTACACATTCAGATCATGACAGGAAAAGGAAAAAACTAAAACAAAAACACGCCAACGACATGTAGCAGCGAAACACAAGCGTTTAAACAGCGGTTCTGTATTTTGAAACAGCCATTACAATTCAGTAAACAGCGGAACTGCCCGTTTCATTATTTTATTTTCTTCTAATGAATATTAAATGTCAATTAACGTTAACGTTAAGCTACTTTGCACAATTCCTCCTGAAATGCAAGCGTAACGTTAAACGATGACGTTTCAGCCCAAAGCCGATCACAATCAGTCGGTTTCTAAAGTGTAATAATCACCTTAGATTGCATGTTTTCGTAATAAAATAATTTAAAATAATAAAGGTCGGGTTCGTCTCCCGTTTATGTTACGTTACCATACAGCCTCAACAACCAACTCCAGCACAACATATTTCAATATCTACGTTAACATTATTTGTAGAACATCGCCAAAATGTAACATTATTTTTTTTAATTACACACCTCATTGTAACGTTATTTTCACACAGTTTGCCATTTCTTAATTTACGTACACAAGTACAGCCTTAATGTTAGTTAACTTACCATAACATTGCATTCAAGTAACATTGCATAACGTTAGCTAAAGTGGACCGATTTTCACACAGACCACTTTTGTTCAAAATATTATCTCCATAAATGCCTAAATCATAAACTTCTCTGTTAGGTTCTGGCTTCGATGCATCCCGGATTAAGTTAGTAATTGTGGCGTCCTGCTCGAAGGCTAACGTTAACCGTTAGCTGTCACGGTCACTACGTCCATATATTTATGGAGCAAACGTTAGGCTAATAAGCTAGGTCTGGGGACCGCAGACACCGATACCGGCAAATTAACGTTAGTGCCAATATATAAATCAAATAATACTAGAATTCCCGAATTACACTTACCGAAAAAACTGGATCCCAGACTTCTTGGACGGTCTGTTAGTACATTTAAACGAAGAGCAAGCCATATTACTCCAATATTTGCATGAGAATATGACCAAAAGGCACAAACACGCTGCGAGGTCAGGTTCAATGACTTGCAAATTAGCTGCGACAGCCAGCGGCTAGTTAGCATGCTAGTTAGCCACTTGTGATAGTGCGACCTGTCACTCAAAGTGACCACGCCCTTAATTATGCGCAATTTCAAACCTTAATAACTTTTAAACGGAGGAGTTAGAAAAAAATTCACCCCCCTCAGAGTTGTCATCAAAGGGGAAATTAACGATATAGACCAAAACCATTTTTTGTACCAGGCTGTAAACATGTTTATTTCTGCTCTAAAGTTGGGCATTTTAACATGGGGGTCTATGGGAATTTGCTCACTTCCGGAGCCAGCCTCAAATGGACAGTCGGTGAACTGCAGTTTTTGGCACTTCCGCATTGGTCTCACTCGTCTCCACCGGAGGTTGGGGCTTGGGGTAGGGGTGAGGAAGGGTGCACATTACGTCCCCTCCCCGCGAGCCGACACCGGCACCGGGGGGATCCCAGACTTCTTGGACGGTCTGTTAGTACATTTAAACGAAGAGCAAGCCATATTACTCCAATATTTGCATGAGAATATGACCAAAAGGCACAAACACGCTGCGAGGTCAGGTTCAATGACTTGCAAATTAGCTGCGACAGCCAGCGGCTAGTTAGCATGCTAGTTAGCCACTTGTGATGGTGCGACCTGTCACTCAAAGTGACCACGCCCTTAATTATGCGCAATTTCAAACCTTAATAACATTTAAACGGAGGAGTTAGAAAAAAATTCACCCCTCTCAGAGTTGTCATCAAAGGAGAAATTAACGATATAGACCAAAACCATTTTTTGTACCAGGCTGTAAACATGTTTATTTCTGCTCTAAAGTTGGGCATTTTAACATGGGGGTCTATGGGAATTTGCTCACTTCCGGAGCCAGCCTCAAATGGACAGTCGGTGAACTGCAGTTTTTGGCACTTCCGCATTGGTCTCACTCGTCTCCACCGGAGGTTGGGGCTTGGGGTAGGGGTGAGGAAGGGTGCACATTACGTCCCCTCCCCGCGAGCCGACACCGGCACCGGGCCCGGGGGGCAAGCCCGGCCACTCACAAGCCGATCAATAGATAGATCGATGGATAGATAGATAGATAGATAGATAGATAGATAGATAGATAGATAGATAGATAGATAGATAGATAGATAGATGGAAAGATAGATAACGTTAGCTAGCTAGATTGCTAACGATAGCTAGCTAGATAGCTAACGTTAGATAACGTTAGCTAGCTAGATCGCTAACGATAGCTAGCTAGCTAACATTAGCTAGACAGACAGACAGACAGATAGATAGATAGATAGATAGATAGATAGATAGATAGATAGATAGATAAGCTATATAAAATTAGTTGGGTGGCTAATCGCAAATGGCTATGAAGAGACGAGTTGGCTCAGACTCAAAGAGGCAGATTCAGCTGGAGCAGAAAGGTTTTGTTGCGCTGCCACTGGGGGGCGGGATGAGACAACTGACAGATGATTTATGATTGGTTTCGAATTTATTGCTTAATAAATCTGAGAGATAACCACGGCCCAATCAAACCCAATTTCAAGAATGTACAAAAACTTAAAAGACAGATATTTCGAATTCGGATGGAAACTGATTTCTAATTGTTTTACATGTTTAATATTATGTACATAAGACCCTAAATTACATAGTTAGAAGGCTATTGTGGATTTGGGTTTCCAGAGGCTTTAAACCCTTTATCATTTATCCCAGGTATAAACCTATCATCAAATGCAAACCAACTCAGAATCTTTACCTCTTTCTCCAGTTTATACCTTTCAACAGCAGTATTCCATATTTCAATTGTAGTTTTGGTTATTACATCCAATTGGTTACTTAATTTTCTGAGTAAATCTTTATATGTTATCAAGTTTCGTACTTCAGCATCCGTCTGCTCTATTTCTATACTTTTCCATCTTGAAAAATACTCATTGTTACACCAATATATCAAGGGTCTGATTTGTGCAGCATAGAAATACTCCTCGAGGCTTGGCAAAGCCAATCCTCCTTCGTCTTTAGGGAGCTGCAGAGTTTTGTACCTGGTCCTAGGTTTCTTTCCTCCCCATATAAACCTTGATATCCACCTATCCCACTCCATGAACTGCTTTGGTGGGATCTTTACTGGCAGAGACTGAAACAAGTATAAGAGTCTCGGTAGGACATTTATCTTAATTATCTCTATCCTTGAGCTGAAGTCCAAAATAATAGCTGACCATCTCTCCAAGTCTCTCCTATTTCTTGATTTATTTTAGTGTAATTTGCGTCATATAGCTTGTCAATTCCTTTTGTGATATTTACTCCCAAGTATTTTATTGATTTAGCATTCCAATTGAGTTTATATGTATCTTTTATCTCTTGGGACGGGGAGTAGTTTATTGATAAGATCTGTGTTTTTGTGACATTAATTTTGTAACCCGAATATTTTCCATAATTCTCTAATAACCTGATGAGTTTTGGGAAGCTCTCATTGGCTTTAAAAATATCAATATATCATCCGCAAATAATCCTATTTTGTGTTCCTCCCCTCCTATTTTCACCCCTTTAATTTCTTCCTCCTGCCTAATCCTTTGGGCTAATGGTTCGATAAATAACGCAAATAGACTTGGAGAGAGGCTACACCCCTGTCTTGTACCCCTTTCCATACTGAAACGTTTTGTCCACTTATTTTGATCCTTGCCATAGGTTCCTGATATAACGACTTAATGCAATTCACAGATTCCTCATTAAATCCAAATTTTTCCAATACCTTATACAAAAATTCCCAGTTCACACTGTCGAAAGCCTTTTCGGCGTCTATGTTTACCAAAATTGCACTTTCTCCCTTGTTCTGTATGTTTCCTAGAACATGTAAGCTCCTTCTTATATTATCTTGCGATTGCCTCTCTTTAATAAAACCGGTCTGGTCTTCATCGATCAAATCCTGCATAAATGTCTCTAATCTCTTAGCTATAATTGAAGTGTAGAATTTATAATCCACATTTAAAAGCGATATGGGTCTATAGTTACAACAGTATTCTTTGTCTTTACCTCCCTTTGGAATAATAGAAATAATGGCTTCTTTCCATGAGGGAGGGATCTTGCCTGACCTGAGACTATAATTAAATGAGTCCTGTAGTAGCGGGATTAACTCTTCCTTGAATATTTTATAAAAGGAAGCTCCCATTCCATCAGCTCCTAGTGACTTCCCTGATTTTGCCCGACTAATTGCTTCTTAAATCTCTTTGACTGTAATCTCTGAAGTCAATAATGCATTTTGCTTTGTACCTATTGTTGGCAAATCTAAGTTGTCTAGAACCTCCATCAAGTGTTCTTCACCTGCAGGAATAGGCTGTGAATACAAGTTGTTGTAATATTCCTCAAATACCTTTTCTGTTTCTTCTGGTTCATATAGAATTTTATTGGTCGCAGGGTCCCTTATTTTATGTATATTAGTTATTGCTTGTTGTTTCCTTATGCGCCTAGCCATGACTTTAGTGGCTTTAGATCCTCCCTCGTAGTAAGTTTATTTATAAACCTTGCTTTCCTTTCCACCTCTTCCAACAATATATCGTCTATTTTTTTCCTAACTTCTTTAATCTGATTAAAAATGTCTGAATCTTTTGACTGTTTGTGTTGCTGTTCCAGTTCTTTTAATTTTTCAACTTGTTTCTGATATGTTTCTAGTCTGACTCTCTTTAAAAATGCTGTGTGTGATATCAGCCTCCCTCTAATCACCGCCTTCAGGGCATCCCATAAGATTGTCGGGTCAACTTCCCCATTGTCATTTTCCTCCCGGTATCTGGTTATTTCCCCTTTTATTCTTCAACTAGTCCCTTATTGTTCAGTATGCCTTCGTTAAGTCTCCATACTATATTTTTCCTCTTATTGTTCAAATGAATTTTTAGGTAAATTGCACTATGGTCTGATACATCAGCCACCCCTATCTTACATTCCCTAACTTTGTGTATATCTCCTTTACTCATTAGAAAATAGTCAATTCTGGAGTACATGGCGTGTGGAGCTGAGTAGTGGGTATAATCCCGATCAAGTGGGTTAAATTCTCTCCATACATCCTGCACATCCATGTCTAACATCATTGTATTCATATACCTATTAATTTGTTTTTTGTTTCTCTTCATACTTGTTGTGTCTAACCCGTAATTCAATACCACATTAAAATCCCCACCGCATACTAATGTCCCTTCTGTTTCCAGATTTATAAGATCAAAAACTTTTTCATAAAATGCTTTTCCACTTTCTGGAGGAGCATACACATTGAGCAGTGTCACCAATTGGTTTTCTAATTTCCCTTTTATCATGATATATCTTCCCGTCTTGTCACTAACTTCTTTGATCAGTTCAAACTTTACTGTGTTAGAGATCAGTATCACCACACCCCTCTTGTGATTCTGCCCAAAGGAACTGGAAAATGAATTCCTGTAGCCCAACTTTTTAAACTTTACATGCTCCTCCTGTGATAGGTGAGTTTCTTGAAGAAAAATAACCTGCATTTTCTCTCTCCTAAACTTAGATAAAGCTTTATTTCTTTTTTTGATATTGTTTAAGCCGTTAATATTCAGCGACACCACCATTATATCTTTATGTTGTATTGTTTGTTTCCCTTGTGGTAATTCCTAGCCCCTCCACTGTAATGTTGTCAACCAACGTTTTCCCATGAACAAAATATGAAGGAACACAAAAACTGAACTCCCCAGCAAAAAAAGGCCTCACTCCCCATAGGCCCTGTCTCCCTGTTGGTGGGAGTGGGGGATAACTTTTTCGGAACAAAAGGCCCCCCCTAGTGGTTGGTGTATACCTAAAATAGGGCTTCCCATCCTACTAGATAAGTCCAACAACACTAGCTTGATAGCTCTTTCTGTCGATTCACTTGTAAACATAGACATTAGAGAAGTCTCATTTGTAGGAGAGGGAGGGTGATTAAAACTAAAAAATAAAATAAAAAAGGGCACTTAGCCTATTATCTGAACAATTTTGATGGCTCTATTTACTTACCCAGCCATCGTATTAACTTTAACTTAAAAGCAGGAGGTATTTAACTCCTCTGGGTTCCCTAAGTATTCTTTCCCTCCCTACACCCCCCTCTCTCTACGTTGACCTAAGTCTTCATCGTCTCCTCATCTTCTAAACTCTTGCAGCTTTTCTCTCGCTCGTTTTGCCGCGTCTTGATTGGCGTCCTCAGATGCGGCGGACCCTCTGTTTATCACCTGCCTCTCTCCGACGCATTGCCATGGTGAAGCTCTCCGGATCCGCTCCTCGAGTGAAGGTTCGCTGCCGTCCCGCTCGCCCGTCTCCAGCCCTCTTTTCCGCATGTCCCGCGCTGCGTCTTCGGCGTTATTATAGATCTTGGCCCATCTGACCAGTGGATCCTTATCCGACTCAGAGGTGTCTGAAAGCGTATCTTTTTGTCTTTCAGAACCTTTTTAATTTCGGAGTAGAATTTACGTTTCTTATCACCTCGGTGGGGTAGTCATGGTCAAAAAATATCTGTCTCTCCTATTTTTTCTACTATTATTTTTTCTTTCCAGGCTTTAGCCAAAATGCTCTCTTTGGTCTCGTACTTAAGAAAGTTGACCACAATGGACCTCGGAGATGCCCCCGGTGGCGGTTTCTTTCCGAGACTTCTGTGCGCACGTTGGATATGGAGCTCGGTTCCGTCTGGTAGCGCGAGCTCTCGGCGGAGGAGTCCCTCCACCAGTTCTGTCACAGACTCATTGTCCCGTTCAGCCACATTGTAAATTCTCAAATTACAGCGTCTTCCGTGTCCTTCTACTTCGGTCAGCTTCTCTTGAAGTTTTGTTTGCTGTTTTAGTAGAGTGAGGATGGCTTCCTTCGCCTCGAAGTTCCACTCCTCCAGCTCCGCCACTCGCATCTGTGCCTCGGTTATATCCTTCCGCTGCTCTTGTATTTCCGCAACGTTTTGTGCCAGTTTTTGGTTAGTTTCTTCCTTAGAGGCGGCAAACTCTCGCCTCACCTCCTCTTTAAATTCATCTTTGAATGTCGCGAGGTCCTGTTTCATCTCCTTTTTGAGGTCATGTATCTCTTTCGTAATAGCCGCGAGTCCCTCGAGTACCGACTGGGCCTGTTTGGGGTCGTCGTTTTCCCCGCTTACCGCCTCGTCTTCAAACTCGTGTTCTTCTTGGTCTTTGGACATCGTTTTTTTCTTCAAGCTTCTCTGCCCTCGTCCCCCATGCATTGCTTGTCAGTTTGAAATTCGTGTTCTCGATCTTTTCGTAGTTTGGGGGAAATTATTATCTAATCGACTCAGGATCTCTATTCTATGCTGCCATCTTGCTCCGCCTCCGGGGACCCCTCTCATCTTTGTTTTTTAATAAAACGAATACCAGATACCCTGTTATATTCAATGCACAACTGTAACAGAATAACTTATAAACTGTACATAACTGCAGGAAGTTTGTGTAAAATGGGGGTTTGGGGTGAATATTGAGCAGACTATTTTGAATGAATATTTAATCAAAGATGATTTTTTATTGGTGTTCTTAGGCACTTTTTATATGATTATCTATCTGTATTATGTAATTTTTAATTTGTAACAAACATACATACTTGAAAGGCTTATTTTTTGACATATCAAGTGTTTTCTTTGCCCTAATGCTTGGCCATTGCTCATTAGCTTTTTGGTTGTTAAAACTGTGTACCTTTGTAGTGCAGGACGAGGCTGTTTAGCAGAGAGTGAAGGTTCTGTGAATATAGTTTGTGATCAGATCTTCATTGAGCCCTTATCCTGTAAGATTTTTTTAGGTTTAGATTTTGAATAAAAATCTAAACTTTAAAAATAATCATTTAGTTTTCTTCACACAAGTCTATGAAATTGGTGTAGGTCCACTGTATATGCTTTGGTGACCCCTAGTGGGGTTCTGACCCCCAGGTTGGGAACCAGTGGCGTAAACCATAGGCTACAGAAATACCGGGCCATGGCTTGCTTAGAGAGTAACTTAACAACAGGCTGAAAAGTTTTGCCACCCTCTCTGGTTGAAGTTCCAAGCCTGTTTCATTTTTACCACTTCCAGCATCAGTGATGGGTGCCATTGGCTATGGTCAGAAGCGTGCTCTGCTGAATCTGTGACCACACCCAGTGGTGATGTCCGTCGGTCCTGGAGTCCACTTCTGTGTAGCTACAGTAAGATGAAAGGTTAAACAACTGGAGGGTGGCTTAGGAGTTTTTCAGGGGCTTTTAAGTTCCTTAACCTTGTTTTCCACTTTTATTTGTAGTGCTAAGCTGGCCTTGAAAATCAGAGCCTACAATTCAAGAACATTTTCAGTACAGCAGCTGACAGGATCTGATTGGACAACAGACAAATTGCACACCAGTGAATTAAAACATGCAGTGATTGTGCTTGCTTCATGTAGTCCTGTAAAACCCCTTTTTGTCTTGTTTCTCTTCTTCAGGATATGGTAACATCGCCCCAAGCACTGAGGGAGGGAAAATCTTCTGCATTCTGTATGCAATATTTGGAATACCGCTGTTTGGATTCCTCCTGGCAGGTGTCGGGGACCAGCTTGGGACCATATTTGTGAAAAGCATCGCCAAGGTGGAGAAGATGTTCCGGGTGAGTCACAATCAGTGGTCAAATTGAGGGGGGATGAGGGTGTAACCCCGCACTTCTATCTGTGCCCTCCGTCCCCCGCACTTTTTACAGCTGTTACCACCATTAAGTTTGTTTTTTACATGTGGTAACATGTTTTTCTGAGCTGTCTTCTGAGCTGTCTGAGTAGGCGGTACCAGGCGGCATACACACGCTGTCATGTTGTGATCTGAATCAATCACACACAGACCAGAGGTGTGCTGCTGGGCAGTGTCTCTGTGTTAACTATGTTCAGCAAACCAGCCAGAAAGAAGCAAAAAACCTTGCACAGTTTCTTCCAAACAAACCATGTAAATAGAGTAATGCTGTTGCATGTAGATAATGTTAGCTAAATGATGACTAATTCATAGATGCCAATATATCAAGTTAAGATAGTTAACAAGAACACTAATGTTAATGTTATTGTTACCTATCTTAAATTGCTTGCTAGCTAGTTTCATGCTAGGAAAAAACCCACCCCTCCTAAATAAGAATTTATGCTCACTATTGCTTTGCACATATTTTTTTAATCTTTATTGCCGCAATATAAAGAGCACTGTCAGGGAGGAGACAGTGGACTAGAGGCCAGCAAGGATGATCATGCAGGGTTCTCATAGGAGAGATTTAAACTGGCTGAGAGAAAATATCTAGAGCACAAAATTGACTGTGCGATTAATTTCAATGGCTATGTCGCCACTACTATTCTTAATTCTATTTCTAAATTTTGCTTTGCACATTTATTATCTATATCATTACAATAGATAGAAGAGGGACAGGGAGAAACCAGGCAGGTATCAGGACAGGAACCTGACAGCAGCACCAATTATCAGCCCAAGGCTTCACTGGTAAGGAGAAATTATAACTGGCTAACGAAATGTCTATAGTATAAGAGACTCTAAGATTAATTTTCACAGCTATTTCAGAAAAACTTTTTTTTATTTTTTATTTATTTATTTATTTAGAGGACAGTGCACATTAATGAACATTGCTGTAAATGTGCCAGTGTTATTGTCTATATTGCAATAGCAATACTACTGCATTATTGGTGTTTTTAAAGGCAGCAGGTATAGGTCATGCCATTTTTTTTATCTTGATTAATTTTGCACATATTTGCTGTCATATTTGATGATGTGTGCATGCAAAAAAATCAAAGCTACATTGCATCACCCTTGTTAAAAATTAACAATTCGACCACTGGTCACAATGTAAAGTTGAGTCAGCTTTGTGGAAATGAAAAAAATAAAAAAATAAATAAATAATAAAAATAAAAATGAAAGCTTTAATGCAGTCCCATGGTTTTAAACAAGTAAGATAATAACAGTCGAAAGAACAAGAAACTTAGTAATAAAATGTGACACACTAAGCACAATTTGTTCATGTCAGATGCTTTTTATGTCTTTATGTACGCCACTGTTCAAAAGTTTGAAATACATTATTACATTGATGTTTTTCTTATTTCCTTTTAAAAGATAACATCATAAGAGGCTGTACACATGCCATGTCTTAAACCACCTGGAAAATGTGAGGTCAGGTGCTGGTTGCTACTCTTGTTCCCCTTGTTTCAAGAGCATGGCAGCAGGTTGCACCTGGGGTTGCTAAGCAACCTTAACAAGGACTGCATCATAGCCTATTTTCCTGAAATCTTGAGTGCAGAGCTCAGGATGATCAATTTTTTCTCCATATTTATCACATACTGATATTAACGGAAGGACTGAAAGATATCTGTCGGCTGTAATTGGTTGGTCCTCATCACATGACATGCAGCGCTACGTTCCAAAAGTTGAACTCTGTTTATCTCAGTGCGCCGCTGTCGTGTCCTATATAATAGGAGCTTGGGAAAGTGTGCACACTGCATCGCCGTTGCTCTGGTGTTTAAGAGTGCCTGCCACACGTCTAAATTGAAAACAATAAATTTGAGGGTGCAAAAATCGCGGCATGTGTACTTCCACTGTGAAAAGTTGTGGATGGTACCAATGGAAGCATTCCTTACCGTCCTCATTCACCCCTCTGTTGGGGTACCTATCACACAGATCTCCTTCTAAAAGGTAGAGTTAGAAACACTGCAGTCCATTGATTGGTCAGAAGACAGTCACACTGTCTCAAGGCTGAGTTGTGACTGTTTTGTTTTGATGCTTATGTAACCACTGTTCATACCATGTCATATTTTACATACTATAGTAAACTATAACTATAAAATGAAAGGATGTTTTGCTGCCTCTAGCAGCAGTTGTAGACTGAGAATTTTGCTTTATTTGACTGGACAGACTGCCAGCAACTTTTAAGGCAGACTGTTTACTTACTTACTCAATGCATGAGTTGACCACCCGAATCTATCAACAGACCTTAAATTTCAATATCACAATTTTGACCATTCCATTTGTTTTTAATGTCTTTCTTTGATGGTGTATATTAGTAATAGAAATAGAAAGAACTTTATCCAAAAGGGAAATTCAGCTGTCCAGCATCCCATAAAAGACAAAAAACAAAATAAAATACATAAGAGACAATGTATAATGAGCTCATTATACATTATCCTGCTTATTACACGGCTAATTATCAGTTAAATAAATAATGCCGTCTGCCTCTGCGAAGTGCATTAAAACTGACCGGATTCGACAACTTTTGGTGAAAGTTTTGTACTCACCCAGGCTTAGTGGACTGAACCGAGGCATAAAACTCGCATACAATGTCATTAAGCATGACTGCCGAGTGTGTATTCAAATCAGTGTTCTTTTGTTTTTGGCAGAGAAAGTCCATCAGTATAGTAGTAGTAGTACAGTACAGTATAGTACAGTAGCCCATTTTGTTGTCTTTGTTGTATTTATCTCATCTTTCTCCTCCTCTATCACTTGAAACTCTTCAGGTGTCAGTTCCTTGTACTGTTTTTCGCTTGATTTTTTTCTTTCCTTCTCCATTTCTTTTCATCCCATTCCTAAAAATCCTTGTAGCTACTCTCCAAATAAGTTAAAAGAAATGTTAAAATCAGCCATTTCTGTTTGTTTTTTCCCTCAGAAGTTGTTTGACAGCTGGAGTGTTGCAGGGCAGCGTCCCTAGCAACGCTGGACTACATAGCAACTGTGTAATGACCGCTGAATGCCGCGACTGACCAATCAGAATACAGCATGTAATAGAGCCGTGTAGTAAATTAAAATAAGTGCATAAATACAGATTAAATTAAAATGAAACTGTCCATTACACAGTCCAGTCCAGTTGTGAAAATTTGTTAGTGTGTGTGTGACTGGATTCAGGATGTATTAAACAGTCTTATTGCCACGGGGACAAGCGATCTTCCGAAACTCTGTTCTGCAATGCAGTAAGATGCCGACTGCTGCTGCTGCTCCTGTGTCGCTCCAGGAGGCTATAGAGAGGATGTCTGCTATTGTCCATTATAGCTTTCAGTTTGTTCAATGTGCCCCTCTCCACCACAGACAGCTTTTTTAACCAGCCTGTCCAAGTGTTTTTGTATGTCAGTCTGCTTCCCCAACACGAGCATCGGTGTTAGAAGACCAGTCCAGTTTATCATCTAAGAGGACCCCCAGATATTTGTAGGTGTGCACCACCTCAATGTCCTCCACCTGTATGGAGACTGATTGATGGGATGACCTCTTTCTTCTGAAATCCACCACCATCTCCTTGGTTCTGGCTGTGTTCAGGTGGAGACAGCACTTACTGCACCAGCCCCTGAAGGCATTGACGAGGTCCCTGTACTCCCGTTCCTGATACAAGCCACAATAGCTGTATCAGTATTTTTGTATGTGGCAGGATTCTGAGTTGTATTTAAAGCCTGCTGTGTAGTGTGTAAACAGGAACGGTGCTTAAACAGTTCCCTGTGGAGCACCAGTGCTGCTCCTGACCTTCCCAGGGACACAGCTTCCAAGCCTGACATACTGGGGCTGCCCTGTCAGGGATTCTGTTATCCAGGAGTTCAGGAAGCGATCTACTGGGGGGCTGGATAGTATTAAAAGCATTTGAAAAGTCAAGGAAAAGGATCCTCACACAACCGCATCTTCCACTCCCATGTGCTCCTGATAGGCGAACTGTAGGGGGTCCACAGCATCAGTGACCTCTGACCACAGGAAATGGAGGACCAGGCACTCCAGGGTCTTCGAAATGTGATGATGTTAAGGCCACCGGTCAGTAGTCATTTAGCTCGACAGGGCACCCCACTTCGGGCACCGGTACAAGACGAGATGTTTTCCACTGCACCCGTACTTTGCCTGTTTGAAGACTCCTGTTAAAGAGCCACTGAAGGGGCTTTGCTAGCTGGGCAGCAAAGTCTCGCAGGAGCCTTGGACACACTCCATCTGGGCCCGCAGCTTTCCCTTTACGCAGTCTCCTGAGCTCCCCCTTCACCTCGTCTGCTTTAAAGGACAGTGGTAGTTGTCTGTGGGTGGTGGATGTTGTAGCTGTAGCTGTAGCTGCAGTAGTGGGGGAGGGGCTACTTCCAGGTGACAGTTGAGCAAGAGTAGCAGCAGCAGCAGGTGACACTGTGGAAGGGGTGATGGATGTAGGGGTGAACACTGCCCCCTCCATCAAACCTGTTAAGGTGCTGACACACTACCATTGGCCAATGTCGGGCCGTCGCTGAGTGTCTGACGGCCTAGTTTTTGCAGAGTGTCCCGAACCATTGGCACTAGTCGGACCCCTATCAGCGGCTTTTCAGCCAATTGAGCATGTTGAATCGACGGTGGAGCTTGTCGGTGAGAGAGATCACTCTGATTGGCTGTTCAGGTTTTATTTCCTCGCCCCTGTAGCGAGTGAATCTGCCTGAAGTGAAACCGGGGCAACCTGATCTCACAGAAGTACGTGAAATGATCACGACTTCTTAACACCACATTCTGTGGTGGCAGCACGTAATGAGTTCAAATTACGTGCTGGTATCACGAAAACAATGCCAATGTACAGTCAATTAGGATCCATTGTCGTGGTGGACACACAAATTCCCTGATTTAACAACGTCACATCAACTTTGTTTTCCTCAATGATATCTTTAACGTTTCTGTATACACACAAAAACACAAAAGTGTCCTTGATAACTCAACAATATGACAGGTTAATGTCAAGGCCATAAAATAAAATAAATGTATCTTGCCAGCTTTTGATAGCATAGGGCTTTAAGAGCATTGTGCTGTGGGCGGATGTGGCCTGTTCGACTACTGTTTTGTAGCTGCTGTCTTCCGTCTGTGGGCTTCATTCCATGTCAAATTGCCGTCTGCCTGCCGTAACTGAATCCAAACGCCACTAATAAATAAATATATAAGAAGAAAAAAAGAAGGCTGAGCATGGAAGAACCATAGAGGAAACACCATCACATGGAGCCGTCCGCATCGGGAGGCAGCCACCACCCCCAACAATCTGGCCACGCTCCACTCCACCAGGGGAGAGCGGACCCCAAGCCAGCACCTCAGAACCAGCAGCCGCCCCCCGGTGCAGACAGCTCCCACTGAGGAAACACTGGAGTTAAGAACTAAACTATGATAAATGACATAAAATATTAAGATGTAGGCCTAACATAAAATAGATTTGTTATTAAATGAATCAAAAATATATAGCCTACAGTAGATAAAAGTAGAACATGTTAAAATTAAATGCAATAATAGGCTAAATAGTATCTAAGCAATAATAGGTTAACTTATATTGCAGCGGTGCCTGGATGGTGTGACGTGTGTGGCTGTGCTGCTGCCGTGGTCCTGCCAGATGCCTCCTGCTGCTGCTGTTATCATTAGTCATACTTCTACTGTTATTATACACATATGATTATTGTCATATATGTACACTATCAGATATTAATATATACTTTCAACATATTGTAACACAACAGCCAGAATTGTAATTATAATATTATTATTACTTTCATTAATGCTGTTGTAAGCTACTGTCATTACCATCTGTGCTGCATCTCTCTCTGTCTCTGTCTCTCTCTCTCTGTCTCTCTTTCTGTCTCATTGTGTCATATGGATTACTGTTAATTTATCATGTTGATCTGTTCTGTACGACATCTATTGCACGTCTGTCCGTCCTGGAAGAGGGATCCCTCCTCAGTTGCTCTTCCTGAGGTTTCTACCGTGTTTTTTTTTCCCTATTAAAGTTTTTTTAACATTTCAATATAATTTTAATACTATCTTTGCTTATTTCATTATTGTTATTATTGGTTTGTCTGAGGATGACTCATTTTAGTAACTATCTACGGTAAAAAAGAAAAAAACAAACAAACAAAAAAATCATTTTATACACTGGGCCTTCAAAGTGCTCTGTGAAACTAGACCTGGCATGGCTTGTGTCCAAAAAATGAAAAAATTCAAAATGTTGCTATAGAGCTAAACCAAATACATCATTGGAAATTGGACATATGTCACTATGAAGATTCTACATGGCTCCTGCTTTGAGCCATTAACCTTTGAACCTTGACCTCAGTGTATATTTGAAGGCTTATAACTCAGCAACAAAAGGGGATGCAGACATGGGACCAACTGTTATAGAGAGCTCTTGACCTCAACTATCATGTGAGTGTAGTCAGCAACTGGGGGTGCTGTCAGATATGGGTAAAATATGGATCAAATTAATTTCCACCCATTTAAAAAAATAGATATTTAAAATCTGCTTACACAAGTGTGTTTACCATCCCCTTAAAGTCCACAGTGTACTCTCAATTCAGTATTTACATCTTCCAAATCTAGGAAAAACACTTTATTTTTTAAAAACTACAATTCCGAGAGGACTTCCAGGGTCACATACAAAATGGCAGCCTGATTTTGGTGCTCCCCAACAGACACAGAAAACAGCCCTAAAAAAGTTGAAACTCAGGCTAGCTGGAGTAGCTCCCCGATGCCATATGAGGATACTGAAGCACAAGGTGCTTCCCTGCACTCCATTCTGAGCGAGATAAAAGACTTCAGATGGGACAATAACCAACAACTTGTGGAGATTAAACAAGAACTACCTAAGACAAACAACAGACTAGAAGAAGCTGAAGGTAGGATTGAAGAAGCCAAGCAGTGGATATCTTCACACCGATGGTCTCATTTGCTGTTGTAGGTCACGCACAGACATCAGCAGAAACAAATACTTTTACATATCCAGTTAAAAGTTCCTTGTAATGGCTTGAAGTTACAAGGACTGCAAGAGACCAGTCTGTTTTGAGTTAAGAAATAAATAATTTTATTTACTTTGATTTTGGATTCTGAAAGAGCTAACCTGGAACTAAGACATTTAAAAGATATGATTATTACATAATTTAAGTTACAAGGACCGCAAGGGACCAGTCTGTTTTGAGTTTAGAAAAAAAAAAAAATTATTTACTGTGATCTTGGACTCTGAAAGAGTTAACCAGGAACTAAGACATTTAAAAGATATGATTATTATATAACTTATGTTACAAGGACTGCAAGGTGTTAGGTAGCTTACTTATATGTCTATGTGCAAACAATTTTGACACAACTCAGAGCGACACACGGACACGTTGGCTTCAGCTTAACTCAGCTTTACTGTGCAGAAGCACGTCGAGTACAGACTTGAACCTCAGGCTTACAGCACCGCCTATTGGCGTTATAGCGAATAACACTTGGCCATTAATTATCACATACATAACACAAGGGACCAGTCTGTTTTGAGTTAAGAAAAAAATAATTTGATTTACTTTGATTTTGGACTCTGAAAGAGCTAACCTGGAACTAAGACGCCTAAAATATGTGATTATTACATAACTTAAGTTACAAGGATTGCAAGGGACCAGTCTGTTATGAATTAAGGAAAAAATCAATTTAATTATTTTGATTTTGGACTCTGAAAGAGCTAACCTGTAACTAAGACACTTAGAAGATATGGTTATTATTACATAAGTTAAGTTACAAGGACTGCGAGGGACCGGTCTGTCCAGAGTTAGGGGGGAAAGAGTCCAGAGTTAGGGGGGAAAGTCTAATTAGCACTTCCACTCATTTCAGCTCCCCTCACTCCCTCACTGCTGCTGAACTGGTTGATCACTATAACACCAACCTCCAATATGCTTTAGAAACACTTGCCCCCCTGAAAACTCGCACAGTTACATTCACTCGGTCCTCCCCTTGGTACACCCCGGAGCTTCGCCAGCTTAAAGCACGGGGTCGACAGCTGGAGCGATTAGTGAGGAAAACTGGTCTGGTAGTGCATCAGCAAATGTATCTTGACCATCTCACTTCCTACAAATCTGCCATTAACACAGCCAAGTCCACCTACTATTTCCATATCATTAACTCTGCTGACAGCAACACCCGGATTTTATTCTCAACTGTCAACAAACTCCTGAAACCAGCTGAAACTCCCTCTCATCTCATCTCCACCTCACAGTGTCAAGAGTTTCTGGACTTTTTCAACTCAAAAATTGTCAACATCCACCAACAACTGACTCTTCCTGCACCAATGCAACCCACCTTCTCCCAGTGGAACACCCTTGATCCTCCACCCTCCAACACTCTGTCCACATTTCAACTCCCGTCTGCTGAATGTATTAATAGACTCATCAAAGCATCCAAGAACTCTACCTGCCCTCTTGATCCTCTCCCCACTGCCTTAATTAAAGCCTGTCTGCCAACAGTCTCACCCATTATTACTTCCATAGTTCACTCCTCCCTTTCCACTGCTTCTGTTCCACCATCACTAAAGACTGCTTCCATCACTCCCATTCTTAAAAAACCTGGTTTAGATCCCAATGACCATAATAACTATCGGCCCATTTCCAACCTCCCATTTATCTGTAAGATTCTAGAAAAGACAGTAGCAACCCTCCTCCAGAACCACCTGCACAATAATAGCCTCTTTGAACCATTCCAGTCCGGTTTCCGTCCAAAACACAGCACAGAAACAGCCTTAATCAAGATCACCAATGACCTCCTCCTGGCAGCAGATTCTGGCCTTCTCACCATCCTCATCCTCCTCGACCTCAGTGCCGCCTTTGATACCATCTCCCACTCCATACTCCTGGAACGCCTGGCTGGCACTGGGGTCTCTGGTACTGCATTACAATGGTTCACTTCATATCTATCTGACAGGAAACAGTTTGTTCAAGGGAAAAATGTTCACTCGCAACCATCATCCATCACACATGGCGTCCCGCAGGGATCAGTGCTCGGACCGCTTCTCTTCATCATATACATCCTCCCCCTTGGTAACATCCTCCGCCACTTTGGAATCCATTTTCACTGCTATGCCGATGACACACAACTTTACATCTCCACTAAACCAAGCACCTCCCTCCCCCCCCCGCTCTCACTGACTGTCTCCACGCCATCAACATCTGGATGACAAACAACTTTCTCAAGTTAAATGGAAATAAAAGCGAAGTCCTTCTCGTCGGCACAAGGTCCACACTCTCCAAAACTCACCCTTTCAATATCGCCATCGATGGCCACCCGGTCCATATCTCCTCCCAGGTCAAAAGTCTCGGTGTCATACTGGACAGTGTTCTTTCTTTTTCCCCCCACATCAGTAACATTACCCGTACTGCCTTCATGCACTTACGCAACATCTCCAGACTCCGCCCATCTCTCACCCAGCACAACACCCAGGTTCTGGTCCACGCACTTGTCACTTCACGCATAGATTACTGCAACTCCATCCTCACTGGTCTCCCCAACAAACTTAGCCACCGTCTCCAAATCATCCAGAACTCTGCTGCCAGAATCATCACCCGTACCAAATCTACTGACCACATCACCCCCATCCTCATTCAGCTCCACTGGCTACCTGTCCATCACCGCATCCAATATAAAGTTCTTCTCCTCACATTTAAAGCTCTCCATAACCTGGCCCCTCAATACCTGTCAGACATTCTCCACCCGTACACCCCCACCCGTGCTCTACGCTCCTCCTCAGCTGCTCTCCTGTCTGTACCCAACTTCAAACTGACCACCATGGGTGGCAGAGCCTTCAGCTGCTCTGCACCCAGACTCTGGAACTCTCTGCCCCCCCACATCCGTCAGATTGACTCCATTGGACAATTCAAATCACAGCTTAAAACACATCTGTTCAGACTGGCCTATCCAGTTTAATTTTTTTTTTTTTTTTTTTTTTTGTCATGTATTCTATTTTAATGTTGTATTATCTGTATTTTACTTATTTTTAATGTAGTATTATTCATATTTCCTATGTTTTCACTGTAAGGTGTCCTTGGGTGCTCAGAAAGGCGCCTACAAATAAAATCTATTTAAAAAACAACAAAAAAAAACAGTGAACAATCTGACTCCTACAGTTATCTACACAACGTAGTCGAGACACGAAAATGCAGAGGGCATGTCAAATAAAGATATGCGCCCATCTTCCAGGGCTCCTCTCTTTATGAAGAGAGGAATTTCCCTCTATGAATGCCAGAAAGGCTCAATCCGACAGAGCCTCATCATAGAAAGCAGCAGAAACTAAAGAAGGTAAAGAGGACTCAATTAGATTTAAGTTCTTTTTACATTTGTATATAGTTTGGTTACTAAGATCATGAGTGTTTTTGGGATGTATAAGGTTTTAAAAAACACAGCACAACACAGGGAGAAAGAAGGCACAAATAAATGACAGACAACCAGAATCTTAAGATTATTTCATACAATATAAATGGAAACCTTAACCCAGCAAAAAAGCAAGATCCTGAGTAAACTGAAAAAAGAGAAAGTACACATTGCTTTACTACAGGAAACGCACTTCAGCTCAATAGAACATGAAAAATTGGGGAGGCTGGGACTTTCAAAAGTATTCTATTCATCATATAAATCTGGTCATAGAAGAGGCGTAGCCACCCTAATATCTCAAAGATTTCCCTTTGAGAAGACCTCAGAGATAAAAGATAAAGAAGGAAGATACTTGCTGGTCTTGTAAAATAGAGGGTACTGAAGTACTGATACTGAATGTTTATATTCCACCCAGCAGTAATAAAGCATTCTACAGAAAAATATTTGACTTGATGTCTGAAGCAACAGGCATTCTTATATGCAGAGGGGATTGGAACATACAAATTAATCCAAGGCTAGACTCCTTGGTTCACACAAGCTGCAATTCATAAAAAAAGCAAGATTCTCATGTCAGAACTTGGGGTGATTGATCTATGGCGAGATGTTCACCCATCAGAATGAGATTACACACATTATTCTTATCCATGTGATGTGTACTCGAGAATCAATTATTTTTTTATTTATAAGAGAGATTGTCCCAGAATATATCAGTGTGAGCATGGTAATATTGACTTGTTGGATCATGCCCCTATCCTGTTAACAATTCAAATAAGCAACAGCCCAAGAAATACCTTATGGAAACAAAATTCAAGTATTCTTAACAATATGCAATTTAAACACAAATAAAGAAAGAAATAGAACAGTTTTTACAAGAAAATAACAATGGAGAAGTTACCTCAGAAATGGTATGGGATACATTAAAACCTGTTTTAAGGGGGAATATAATCTCATATTGTGCAAACAAAAAGAAAAAAGGACAACAGAGAGTAGCAAAAACTGACTAAAGAACTGGCAGAGCTTGAGACAAAACACAAAAAGAACACAACCCTGAATATTGCGTTACAATACACCTGTACACCTGGTACACTCAAGAAATGCAAAAAAAGATGATCTATACAAAACAAAAGTACTATGAGACAGGCTTTGCAAAACTGTTAGCGAGAAAACTACAAAAAAAAAAAAAAAAAGCAGACAACACTATACACAAAATCAAGGACCCAATTACAAAGAACCTAGTATATAAAAGAGAGGAAACACAAACAGCCTTCCAAAAATATTATAAAGAACTATATTCTCAACCACAATTAGAGAAGGAACAAAATATTAGATTTTTTAATTTTTTTTAATTCTGTTAACTTACCTATCTTAAATGAGGAACAAAATAATAAATTGATGGCAGAAATAACAGAGGAAGAATTTAATAAAGCCATTTCCAGGCAAAAAACCAACAAGTCACCAGGACCAGACGGATTCTCATCTGAATGGTACAAGTCCTTCAGCACTGAACTAAAACGATACTTCCTTCATATATTCAATAAAGCTTTAAAGCCTTTGGAAACACAGCCTGAAATAGTAAAAATGCATATATTATATCAAAGTCGAGTGTCTCATTAATCATCCACAAAAGTCTTAGTGAAAATAACCATTCATAACTATTAGAAAATCTGGTTTAAAAACAGCTCATTTTGCTGTTTAGACCACTTGCCAGGACAGAGTGGGCGTGGCAGATAACGCTCTGATTGACAGCTCCCTCGTTTTGATTGACATCTCCCTGGCTCAGCAATGGCTGCCACAAATTTAATCCAGCCGTACATGTTTGAGCCCTCTAATGATTCAGAGGACGAAGCAGAAGCTGAAAATGACTACTTTCAGGTGGTCACTGAATAATAAGTTTCAAAATGTTTTGTGATTCATATTAATGTTACTTCGTAGAATAGTTAGCATAACTTTTACATGCAGTGTTAGCTGAGATGAATGACAGCGGGAGGCTGGCGCTTTGCCTTTCTTCACTGAGATACGTTTTCATTGAAAACATAAATCTGCTCCATTTTTCTGATAATAGCCTTTTTCATTCAAACACATCCAGTCTTAATAGATTAAATATGTCTTTACTCTGGCACACACACCGACCCTCAAAGCGGGAGAGACCGGTGCTGGCCGGCCGTCTCTCTGGCGTTGTGTAGAAGTACTTGTCCGCCTCAAATAATGTTCCCCTCCGGTTAAAATTGTGTTTTTTCCCGCAGCATCATCTCCGCGATTGGGGATATGTTTATGCGTAGCAAAGCTAACTGCTTGAGGTTGGGGTTAGGGGTGAGGAAGGGTGCACATTACGTCCCCTCCCCGCGAGCCGGCACCGGGCCCGGGGGGCAAGCCCGGCCGCTCACAAGCCGATCAATAGATAGATCGATGGATAGATAGATAGATGGATAGATAGATGGAAAGATAGATAACGTTAGCTAGCTAGATCGCTAACGATAGCTAGCTAGATAGCTAACGTTAGCTAGCTAGATCGCTAACGATAGATAGCTAGCTAACGTTAAATAGACAGACAGACAGACAGATATAGATAGATAGATAGATAGATAGATAGATAGATAGATAGATAGATAGGCTAATTAGTTGGGTGGCTAATCGCAAATGGCTATGAAGAGACGAGTTGGCTCAGACTCAAAGAGGCAGATTTAGCTGGAGCAGAAAGGTTTTGTTGCGCTGCCACTGGGGGGCGGATGAGACAACTGATGGATGATTTATGATTGGTGTCGAATTTATTGCGTAATAAATCTGAGAGATAACCACGGCCCAATCAAACCCAATTTCAAGAATGTACAAAAACTTAAAAGACAAATATTTCGAATTTGGATGGAAACTGATTTATAATTGTTTTACATGTTCAATATTATGTACATAAGACCCTAAATTACATAGTTTGAAGGCTATTGTGGATTTGGGTTTCCAGAGGCTTTAAAAGAAGGAAAGATTCCTCCAACATGGAAGAAAGTCACTATATCAGTCATACCCAAAGAGGGAAAAGATACATTAGAATGTGGCTCGTTTAGACCAATTTCAATTCTCATTAAGCCCCTGCTCTCCCGCGCCACTGTGGGGGCCAGCAGCACGCGTCACTGAAGCGGTTATGTGAAAACTCAGAGTAATGACATGGTGTGACGTTTCATCTTCCTACTCCAAGAAAACCCCTATGGGGAGGGTTTTTTTAAAGTTTCAAGAGGGCGCTATAGAGGCATTTTGTCCTCCCCATGGGTGACGCCCCTATTAGATGTAAGAGCTCGCCATTCTTGACCTGTGTATCAATTTCATGAGGATATGAGGTCACTGAAGCCATCAAAAAGTCAAACGTATTTGGTGGCGAGGGCGGCAGCTCTGCCACACATTCTACGTTTACAAAGCTTTTACATTTTCAGCTTTTGTCACAAAGGTGATTATTCTATTTTATTATTGAGGTCGTAGCGGGTGGTATTGGTGTACTGGAGTGCAATGAATTTAAAAGTGTTCCTAATATTTTGTCCCCCTCAATTAGAGAAAATTAGGAGGCCACCCCAGGACACCACCACCATTCACTATGACCTCAATAATAAACAAAGTCGAATCGCCACTTTCTAGACGATGTCAACAATAACCGAAAATTTATAAGCTTCAGGGAAAAAACCATGGTATAGTCGTTCTACTGGATTGCATTAGATTACACAGGTGTACACAAAGTGGCCAGTGACTGTATGTTACATACGTACCGTATTTCCTCAAATAGTAGCCGGGGCTACTATTAACAAAAAATTAGTTTGGGACCAGGCTACAAATAGGGGCAGGCTACTATTTGAAGAAGGCTTTCAGTAAAAGAAAGAAAAAAAAATCTCTCTGTATATTTTTTTTTTATTTAAACAGCAGAAATATTTATGTAAACTTTTCTTTACAGTAAAAATGTATATTTTCTATATAGTATTACAAATAAAGTACTGTATTATTTACAGTAACAAACTTTACTTTAACAGTAAAAAATAGTTTTTGGTGTTTTTGTAAATCAACACTATTTACTATTTACTACAGCACAGTGTACTAGTTGTCCTGCCTTGAAACAGTGAATCATCTCATCCTCTGTCCCATCTGCAGCCACCGTGATGCCACACACCTGACAAGATAACATGCCACAAATTAATTTTAAAACTAGGCTACATTCATAATTGTGACTTTTTATCTCACAATTTTGATTAAGAATGGCGATTTTATTTTTTCATTACTGGCGAAAATGGGCTTCCATAGATAAAGATGGTATGGTAAAAATATCAGTGCCAGAGACGGTCCTGGCTAGTTTTACACCCTGGGCGAACCATCCCTCGGCGCCCCCTGCCCCACCCCCCATGGTATGATACCATTGAAAGTATCACGGTGTTCTGTGTAGTATCACGATACCACAGCAAGAATGAGGCAGATGTGCCTTTTGTCATTTATAAAAAGATAAATCACTTTTCTATAAGGGGCTGATCGTTATTTAAATAGGACCGGGGTATAGTTGGGACGTGATTATGATTTTATTTTTTCCTTAAACCCCCCCCCCCCCCCCCCCCCAAACGTCCAAAAAAAAAATTTTGGCCCCCCCTGAGGGATTGGAGAAACATGTATGACCCCCCCAACCATAAACAACATTTTTGTATATAATCACACCAGCAGTAAAGAGGGCAATAATAATGACGATTTCCATCAATAAATAGCACCGTATTTGACTTCGCCATTTAAACCTTACTCTGCCAGGTGGGGTCAGTATTGAGTTCACAAAGCTACTGTGGAACTAAATCTGGAAACGTCTTTCATTTGATTCTGACACTGTAAAATAAAGACAGATTGGGAGCTATATTTTTCGTGTTTAAAATAAACAGCTGTGAGTATAAAAGCTTTCATTATCAGCTTTCAGGCGTGAGTTTTTTTCTCTCCTACCTTCCCAGCTAGAACAGTGTTGTGTTTTAAACCAAATGGACCGGTAGCAGCCGCAAAAATCCATTTTGTGTCCTCTTGTAGTATTCCAAAGCGGTACTTTAAAGAGCCATTCAGCATTTAACATCAGGAGGAGGAGAACAGTTCATATACAGCGTCCAACTGAAACTGTTTGAGAATTATCAGTACTGTTATATTTTCTGCCGGACCTGTACAGTATACTACGGAAGCGCATTGCATTCACTGGATGAAAAAAAATTAGACACCTTATCTCATAATTACGAGATCAGGATCGCGGAACTACTGTAACCAGCTGCCACTCGGGTGGTGCCATCTTGACCATATCCCATATCTTTATTATAATGTATATATATTGTAAATTACGATGGAGTATTACACTGAGCAAGGACAACAGTGCGCACCGTATATATTTTGATCTATTTTATACTTCAGATTTATATTGTTTGGCGTTAATTGGTGACAGAAAATAACGAATTTCATTCTGCAGGGAAACGCGTGTCCTTACTGTGCATAATGAATCTTGAATGTTTTATGAAGACCCTGTGTGCGCTCAGAGCTGTGGCACAAGTTACGCACTGAAATCTGGCGGAAGAAAAATATTAATAAGACGATAAATAAGTAGGCTTGTCCGCTTTCATTGTGTTTATATCTTAACAGGAGCTGGCCACTACCGTGGTGCTGAAATCAATCGATCTCAGGCACATAGAGTAAGGACACGCGTTTCCCTGCAGAATGAAAATCGTTCTTTTTTGTCACCAATTAATGCCAAACAATATAAATCTGAAGTATAAAATAGATCAAAATATATACGGTGCGCACTGTTGTCCTTGCTCAGTGTAATATTAATGTGCCTGCTGCGGCCGGATCTGTGAGCGTTTGGTGGCTAAGAAGTCTGTTTAGAGTGGGTCAGCTCGATCTTACAACTCCTTCTTAATGAAAGATCTTCTTAAGCTAAGAGCGATGTGGGAAACGCGGCCATTATCATGTCAACATACAGGGAAAATGTGTCCAGAGTTGATGACATTTACCGGGAGAGCTAGAGCCATTTGACTAAAGCTGACGTTATTACTGCTGTAGCATGATGTTATTAGGCTAAATATTACATTTCTAACAGTGTCTGAGCTGATTTATTGACACAGCATGCTTGTAGGCTGCTGTAACGTTAGGTTTACAGAGGAAATAACGGGATGTGACTTAATCGTTAAAATATCGTTAGTGAAACAGAAACAAGACTCACATAGGCTCTGTTAAAAGTTACTAAGAACCGGTGTATTTACTGTAGGCTAAGTGTCCGGGGTCCTTCGCCGGTGGAACAAGTAATGTGACCACTAACTTGTCCCCAAACGAACGCATGTTTATGTGTTTCACTAACGATATTTTCACACGATTAAGTCACATCCCGTTATTTCCTCTGTAAACCTAACGTTACAGCAGCCTACAAGCATACTGTGTCAATAAATCAGTTCAGACACTGTTAGAAATGTAATATTTAGCCTAATAACATCATGCTACAAGAATTGTGAGCGCGCTTGGCGTGCATCTACATTGAAACTAATGGATTTGTGCGCGCAAAAGACGCTACATGTGAACGGCCCCATATGCAGTTACCTTACGTTACAGTTCCCTCAAACAATATCACGAAGCACAATACAAACCATATAAACAAGCTATCTATTAAGGGTACACTACTGATAAAATCTGTAGGTGCTTGGGTGACATTTACCCACCTGAAAGAATAAATGAAAACATTTTGCTGGTCTTCAGTAGCTTTACTCTAAGTGTAACTGCCAACTCTATACCTATACCCAACTCTGCCTATATGTCACACATACATTTGCAGTTCTACATCATGACACTGAGATCACTAGGATAATAGGGGACCTAACACTGACCGCTGTGGAAATATCATAGTATAAATGTCGTTTATCAGTAGGCCTACTGCTAATTCTCAAACAGTTTCAGTTGGACGCTGTATCTCTACTGCTCACATGTGCCACCTGCTGGTTGTTGTTGCGCACTGCAGCTACTCCTGGATCAATTGTTTCACCCCCTTCACTGTGGCTGCGGCATTGAAATGAGTAACATCTGTATGTGAAATGGTTAACAAAGGACGACACAGGCTATTTCCACATGTGTAATTAATTAGGCTATTATTTGTGTAATTACGAGATCTTTTCTCGTAATTATGAGATAAGGTGTCTAATTTTCTTTTTATCCAGTTAATGCAATGCGCTTCCGGGTCACGCAAGTTGGATCAAATGAAAAATCAAAATCAAATTTTAATCGTGGCCCATTTTTCGATTTGCTATTTTTGATGTGAGCATAAAATCAAAAATAAGAAAAACAAACCGTTTTTTGTATTTTTGAATATGATTATTTAAGGAATAATGGAAAAACAAACCGTTTTTTCATTTTTCGTTTTTTGATTTTAATTGAAAATGGAATGAACGAATGATACACGAATTGTTTTTAATTCCATTCTCTCATATTCTATTTTTAATTTCAAAACAAAATCAAAACAGCGAAAAATAGGCCGTTATTTGTTTTCCGATTTTTGATTTGAAAACGAGAAATGAAATAACAAGTCGTTATCCGTTTTCCGATTTTGGATTCTAAAACGGATATGGAATGAACGAATTATACACTGATATGCATACTCGTAGTCCAGCCATCCACAAGGTTTGCTCTAACCAGTGGCTGGGAGCAGCAGCTCACTCAGCAGCCGACTCAGAGCTAGAAGTTTGTTAGTTCTTATTCTTTGTCGACTCTGTAATAAAATTAAATTTGTCCAGTGTCTCATCCGCTTTTAGGGTCTGCAAAGACACTCTCAAATTAGCATGAAGGAAACTTTCCTTTCGATACACTGATTTCCTCACAGCAGCCATTATGCTTGAATTGTTTGTGTTCCACGGTCGTCGTCTTCTGCTACTCTATTGGGTTTTCCGGTCAGTGACGTGTGCATTGAAAGTGACGTGTGCGCAAGTGGGAAATACCATTGTGGACCATGCAGGGTAACTTTATATAGCGGAGTATAAACCAAAACCTCTGAGTAAAATACAAATGGAAAACAAACAAAAAATCATACAAAACTTAACAAATTAAAGTTGCATGACCCCCCCTGAAACCAAAATAAAAACCATATTTTAATATATTTAAAATTTATATGTATGGATAGAAAATTCAGTTATATTACAAAATAATATCTCTCAAAGACAGAAATTCAAATAGGCCTCTATAGGGGACACATACACACACTAGAGTGTGGCGATCCAAGCCCAACAGTACCCAACGGGTCGGGCTGGGTTTGGTCAAAAATGTAGAGCTACATTTTTGACCAAACCCGGCCCAACTTGTTATAGCTACGTATATAAATTGTATTAGGGCTGGGGTCAGATTCAGTCAGCTTTCAGTAAAAATGTAGTGTAAAAATAAATAAAATCCTATTGTCTGTCCTGTTCATTGCTTGGGCACTGTTATTTACGTGACAACACCTGAACATAACACACACAGACACACATTGGCTGTTTATTTCTACCTCTCCTCACGCTGGAAGTCTCGGACCTCCAGCCACCCACCTCCGCCTTGATTAAACGCTGAAAATAAAAAAAAAGAGTGAGACAGGTTTTTCCTATTTTATCTTATTTTGTTTTATGTCTCCTTCTCCTCTTGCTGGAAGCATCGGACCTCCCGCTATAACAATCACAGCTTACCTTTAAAGCCTTGTCATAATTTGAATTCGGATGCTACAGTTAAAGCTTGACCTTGGTTAGTGGAGGGAGGAAAATAAGGGGCCAGACCCTGGACCCTTTCTGACTCCAGCAGATAAACATAGACAACAAAAATTAAATATATTCAAGGGTGATTTATTTCTATCATGCGCCCCACCCCAAATGAAAACACAAAAAAAAAGTTGGAAAAAAAGAAGGTATTCGGTAGAATGTCCCCTTTAATAATAATTGTCCTCATCCAAGTAAATATAATCCCAGTGCAAAAGGAAAGTCAATTGTCTGATGCTTAAAAATGAAAAAACAGGCTCCAGGAAAAAAACAATGCATTGCCAAAAATGAAAAATGTAGAGGAAAAAGAGGATCACAGTCACCGGGACGGAATAAACAAAAACAATCTGGTCCTACTTGGAAGATGGGTCCGTTTCTTCCTGGTCCTCCACAGAAACCCTCTCGAGGAAACACCAAAAACATGGGACGTAGAAAAATTTCATCCAAGGCAGGCTGTCACCACTGCACCTCTGTTCCCCTTCCTCTTTCCCACACAAAATCAAAAAAAGAAGAACCCTCCCCAAACAATTCCTGCTCTTTTATTTCCTTCCTGCCACGCCCCTGAACACAAATACAAAGTCTGATGTCTGGTGTCAACTGAACAATATGGAGATATTTTCATCTTGAAAGCCGGACTACAAATGTGGATAGACAGGGAGAAACACAGGCAAGCCTAAGACGTGGTAAAATACATACCACATACCTGTGTGCCACCATGGCTCGATTGTCCAGGTACTTCTGGGCAGTCATGACAACAACGAAAGAGGAAATTACTGGACCTGGAGTGTGTCTTGTCTGTCGCCTGTAAGTCGTTATCTTGCGGTTGTTAGCTGCTCTCATGTTCCCTCCATTTGTGAAGTTCTTGTTGCCGTCCTCTGCATACCTCCGTCGCCATCTTATCTGTTTACAATCAGCTGAGAGTGCGCCACTGCGCATGTGCGTGGATGATGGTGAATGTGTGTGTGTGTGTTTTGAATAGAATTTGAAGATTTTCCAATTTACTTCCATTCACACTAACTAGACTGCAGCCAGAGCGCCACCTATTGGCTGTTTTGCACCAAATTTTGCACAAACCCTCATCAGGCCATGGAACACAATTAGCGAAAGTGTTGTGGTAATCCGACTGCATTTGGTTAAGATATGAAAGACTGGCTGTTTTGAAAACAATGTGCAGGAATTTGTTGTTTTATATTTTGGGCGTTTTTTGGAAAATTCTGTTAATTGCTTTTTGTCAGGAGGGTCCACAGATGCGTCATGCAAAGTTTGGTGCAAATCAGTCAAATTGCCTAGGAGGAGTTCGAAATAGTAGGTTTTTCATTGTTTGCGATTTTGCCAATGGAAATTTAATCCAAAAGTGGGCGTGCCTTACATCACACAATTCAGCTGAATTCAGGGAACAGAGATATAAAGTTTCAAAACGTGCAACGTGTTCTTTGGGATTTGTGGGCCAAAAACACTTTTGCATTGAAAATAGTGCCACCTGCTGGTCATTTTTGGTGTGTGAGTTACAGGGACCAGTCTTTACCACCCCTATTAGTTTCATTTCCATAAGTGTTATAGTGTTGGCACTGTGCCATATATTAAATTAGACTGCCACCACAGCACCAGCTAGTGGCAGATCGGTAACTCCTTTGTCAGATATCCTCTGGAGGGCATTGACAATAATTGTTCTAAGTTTCGTGTTAATCCGAGCAAGCGATGTGGAGATATAAAATACTTCAATTTACAGAGTGCCACCTGTTGGTCACCACCTGACATTTTGCACAGAGCCTCAGGGGCTCATGGGGAAGTACTAAACTGAGTTTCATGTCATTCGGACACACCAATGTGGAGATATGCAACACTTCCTGTTTTGTACCAAATCTACAGGAAGCTGCTATTTAATAACTTCAGTGTTCTTTGGAATATCAAAATTCTTTTAATACCTTTTTGTCAGAAGAGTCCACAGATGCTGTGTGCAAAGTTTCGTGCAAATCAGTGAAATTGCCTAGGAGGAGTTCGAAAAAGTAGGTTTGCATCATTGTGCGAATTTGCGGGGAAAAAACGGGAGGCGGAAATGGGCGTGGCCTATTACGAGATTTAGCACAATTCACTGAATGCGTGGATAATAGGTTTTTGAACGTGCCACAAAGTATATGGGAGTTATGACCCAAAACACACTTTCCTTGATCCACCTAGTCATGGAAATTCAGGATGACAATAGATTATAAAAAATTTTGCCAGACAAACACGTGTGCCAAATTTGGTGAGTTTTTGAATTTGGGAAAGGGACCAAGTTGGGGATTAAAGGTTCGTAAGAATAATAATAATAAACAGTGTGATTATAATAGGGTCCTCACGGACGACTTCGTCATCGCTCGGGCCCTAATTATAATAAATAATAATAATAATAAACAGCACGATTATAATAGGGTCCTCGGGCCCTAATAATAATTAAAGCTGCATGCAGCTGTGATCGGGCCCTCGCTCCCCCATGCAACCGTGGGGGCCTGAGACACATGGGGGCTGTGGCGCGAAGCGAGAAGGGAGAACAATCCTGGCAGGAGCTTAAAAAAACGCGATGTTTCATTCATCCACCAGGTGGCGCGACGAGTGTAACCAGATGTTGCCAGGTGCATTCAGGGTTGGACCCTCATCACACTTGTGAAATTTCAAGCAAATCGGATAATGCATGAAGGATTTATACCAAGTTGATGTTCCGTGGAGACGGATGAAAAGTCACCGCCACAGCAGCCTGCAACATGACAGGACACGTGTGTCACTGTGGAAACATGGAACGCAATCAAAACAGAATATAAATTACTGGATAAATTGTGGATAATCAGATGGTATGCATACGACCCAGACTTTAAACCCTATCAATTAGACTTCAGATTTAAAACCTGGACAAACAAAGGGACTACAACATTCTATTCACTTACAAATAAGGGACTATTAAAAGACTTCCAAACTCTAAGAAGACAATTTTCTTTAATACAACAGGACTTTTATAGATACTTGCAATTATGTAATCATTCTGATAAATGCAATAAAAAAACATCCAATAGATCTGGAAGATGCAATACTAAAAGAAATCCTAAGGTCATACTTGTGTGAATAAGCTAAAGGTGCTATCTCAAGATTGTACAAAGGTTTCCTGACAAAAAAAATCGTACCCAACAGACTATATAAAAAATAACTGGGAAAAAGAAGGAGACTTCAAAATAGCAAAAGAATAATGGCATAACTACTGCAAACTACAGTGGAAATGCACCAATTCACATACATGGAGGAATTTGCATGGAAATGTTTAATAAGATTTTTTACGACTCCAGAAATGAAAACTCATTACACAGGGGAAGACCCCATATGCTGGAGAGGATGTAGGGGCCGGGACGCAACCCATTGGCATATATTTTGGCAGTGCCCAGGGTTACATCATTTCTGGTCAGAGGTACATAAAACAATGGAGGAAGTATTTTATATGATGATACCCAACCATTTCTAAACATTTATCTTAGGTAAATCAGACTTTACGACTGGAAACGTCAATAAACATCTATTTATAATAATAACTGCAGCTGAGAAAAACATCACTAGACATTGGTTGCACCCCAACCCTCCCACAGTGAGAGAATAGGTGGACACAATTGACGACATTTATCTAATGGAAAAAGTCACACACTCAATTAATCTGCAAATGGACAGATTTACTAAGATATGGTCAAAGTTGATCTCCTTTGTGTAAAAGAGACAGCCAAATTGAAGGGACACAACAGAATGAAAAAACAACTAAACCAATGTCACAAAAATAATGGGCTGATACCCTTATTAATGTTATTAAAGTCTTGTGGTATCCCTTTGACCACACTAAAATAGCATGTGACTGTTAGTTTAACCTCCCACGAAAGTGCTGATATTTTCTACCCTACATATGTTTTTCCATTATACATCCCTGTTCTACATACATCCCCCCCCGTCCGTAATTATCGATACAAATATGTATGCAGGTATATGTGAAAGCAAATATGTACAAATATAAATGAGTGCATGATTTACAAAGTAGGGTTCTAAATAGGATTGTAAAAAGATATATCTACTGAATATATCTAATATCTAGTAAAGCCGAACTAGTATTGACACAGCACCTAGATGAACTATGTTAAGAAAAAGCAAGGATGTCGGCGGGCAGCACGGTGGTGTGGTGGTTAGCACTGTCACCTCACAGCAAGAGGGTTGCCGGTTCAATCCCAAATGTGGGAATCCCTCTGTGCGGAGTTTGCATGTTCTCCCCGTGTCAGTGTGGGTTCTCTCCGGGCACTCCGGCTTCCTCCCACAGTCCAAAGACATGCAGTTTGGGGACTAGGTTAATTGATAACTCTAAATTGTCCATAGGTGTGAATGTGAGCGTGAATGGTTGTTTCTCTCGATGTGTCAGGCGTGATAGGCTCCAGGCTTTTTTTGCAGCGTGTAAAATAGAGTCGTAAAAAGATATATCTACTGAATATATCAAATATCAAGTAAAGCCAAACTAGTAATGACACTGCACCTAGATGAAATATGTTAAGAAAAAGTAAGGATGTTGGTTAATTTTAGATATTTTAGCAAGTACAGAAATGGTGTTTTTGGGACGGGAGATCTTCTGGTTGTAGAGTTGTCAAATAGTGTCATAAAAAAGTAAATCTACTGAATATCTAGTACAGCTGAACTATCATGTTATTATTTTTATTATTATTGTTATTGGTGGGAAATTATAACAGTTAAACAGAACACGTTAGTGTTTTTATGTGTATACAGGACGTTGTTGAATCAGGGAATTCATGTGTCCACCACGACAAAGGATCCTAATTGACTTTACATTGGCATTGTTTCCGTGGTACTGGCACGTAATTTCAACCCATTACGTACTGCCACCACGGAATGCAGTGTTAAGAGGTCATGGTCATTTCACGTATCTCTGTGAGATCAGGTTGAACCGGGGCTAACCGGTGCTTCCTCCTCAGGCTCCACTTTACTCAGCTGCCCGACGGACCCGTTGCTTCTTCCCGCTTTAACCTGAATAACAAACCGGGGCTAGCTGGGAGGCTAGCGAAGTGTTAGCCGCAGCATGACCGGAGGGAAGCACAGCCAGTTAGCCTCCGCTAGCCTCCCAGCTAGCTGTGGCTCTTCGTTTGGATCCAACCAGAGCACCGAGCCCCGGTTTGTTATTCAGGTTAAAGTGGGAAGAAGCAGCAGGTTTGTCTGGCAACTGAGTGAAGTGGAGCCTGCAGAGGAAACGCCAGGACTGTCTGGATGTAATAGTCCGTGGAGGTACTGCGGTGCTCGGCTGCACAGATAGGAAACCCCTCGGCTGACAGGATGTACCACTCTCTCACTTCGCTACTTTGTTTATCTCATGCATTCCTTGGACTTCCGGTTTCCCTTTTTGAGTTATTTCCTCTTATGCAGGCGCAGAATGTACGTGCTAGTTGGCTGTCGGATGTAGTCTTTGTAGTGTGTTCTTTGATGTGTCAGCACCTTTAAAGAACAGGTTGAAGTTGTTGGCTTTGTCCACGTCACCATCCATAACCTGGCTATTCTTTTTTGAATAGCCTGTGATGTACTTCATTCCCTTCCACACCTTTCTGATGTTGTTCTGCTGCAGCTTACTTTCCAACTTTCTTTTGTAGTCCACCTTTGCCTGTCACAGTCTCTCCTTCAGCTCATGTTGAACCTCACTGAGCCTCTCCTTGTCCCCTTGCTTGAACGCCAGCTTTTTCTGATTGAGGAGCTGTTTGATGTTATTGTTAAGCCAGGGTTTATTATTGGGGAAGCAGCGTACAGTCTTTACTGGCATCACAGTCTTCCTGCAGAAGTTTAGATATTCTGTTAAAATATCCTCCTCGCAGCTTATTGTATGTGTGCCGGGAGCGCATGACGCCTGCTACCAGAACCCTGGGCATTACTTCTGACACATTTCTGCCGTGAAGCCACCGCCAGAAAAGAGGAAAAACGAAGATGAACATGTTGGACTTGGACAAGAAGAACAGACAGTTAATTGGAGTACAAATATCGCACGGGATTTTATTGAAAAAGGGAAACTAGACAAGGCTGGCCAGCCGCGGTCATGGCTGACCTACGACCCGCACATCAACACAATGAGCTGCAGCCTCTGCCGCAAGCATGCCAAAGAAACACAGAGGACAGGGTTGGATTTTCCTAAAGTTGGAAGGTAAGGTAAGGTAATTATTTTTAGTCAAACAAAGCACGATTTTTTCATTTGGCTGGTGAAAAATATGTTTGGCCGGTAAATTTTTTGAGGTCACTAGCGATGAGGTAAAAAGTTAATTTAACGCCCTGGGTGTGCCTCAGAGGGGTAAACCAATAGCAAAACCTTTTCAACTACGCACAAAATTAAACTAGAAAATCTAAGGCATCCAGTCTGTAAGGGCGAGTTCTCTCCTGTATTTTGATCTTAAGGCCCGCGCGGACTCAAAGCAGACGTCCGCAAGCCCCGTCCGCTCAAAGTTCAGATTTTACGGACTCCGAGCACCATTGACTGCTCGCCATGTATTTTTCACATCGCAGGGATTTTTCACGGACAACGTGGAAGTGCGCTCGACTATGAAAGCCCAAATGACTGTGAACATTCCTCGCGGAGTCCGCTCTTCTTATAGTACGCCCGAGTAGTGTTCGGGCCTTTAGAATCAATAGAAATGGCTTCAGAATAGTGAAACACCATGGTAGCCTCATTATTCTTAAGTCAAAATGTATCTTTAGGTTGTGAAATTAATCAGGAAGCATGAAAAACCAAAGTTCACTCAAGTTCTGCTCTTTACATTGTAAAAGTGTACAGACCAGAGAATACATACCCCCTTTCCCCCAAGCAAAGATGGCTGCAATGTCGTGGCAATCTGTCACAGTAGTATCCACTTAAACATAGCAGTTGTGTACATACACTGTAAACCCAAATGCTCAAAATAATTAATTGGAATAAATAGTGTAAACTTAAAATTTTCTTAAAAGTTGTACTTACTTAAAAATGTTGAGTGCCAGTAGCAATTTCCTTCTTTTTGAGTATATTAAAATTGTAATTTTTGATTAATATTAACTTTTTTCATTTTTATGTAACTGCTACTTAAAATAATTAACTCAGTTACTTAAAACTATATGGATTAAACATGAACAAATACATAAATAAATCAAATCAAGAATGAATTAAGAATAAATCAGTTGCATCAGATAGATTTGTTTTGTTATTATACAGCTAATAGGCCTATATATAAATTATCACACACAAACACACACACACACACGTGTATGTATATACGTTTATAAAGCATTCATTGTTAATAGTTTGCATGTTACAAGCAAGCCCCAACCTCCGGGGGAGACGAGTGAGGCCAATGCGGAAGTGCAAAAAACTGCAGTTCACTGACTGTCCACTTGAGGCGGGCTCCGGAAGTGAGTCAATTCCCATAGACCCCCATGTTAAAATGCCCAAGTTTAGAGCAGAAATAAACATATTTACAGCCTGGTACAAAAATGGTTTTGGTCTCTCTAGTTATTTTCCCCTTTCATGACAATTCTGGGGGGGGGGGGGGTGAATTTTTTTCTAACTCTTCAGTTCAAATGTTATTAAGGTTTGAAATTGCGCATAATTAAGGGCGTGGTCACTTTGAGTGACAGGTCGCACCATCATGGGTGGCTAACTAGCATGCTAACTAGCCGCTGGCTCTGCTGTGCGGAGCTGAGCTCAGACTCGGCCATCTGCTCGGCGGCATCTCAGCCAATTCATGCCCATGTTCAAGGCATTGAACCTGTCCTGTCTCAGCCGTGTTTGTGCCTTTTGGATATTTTTTCAGGCAAATATTGGAGTAATATGGCTTGCTGTTCGATTAATTATACCAACAGACCGTCTAAGAAGTCTGTGCTCCAGGTTTTTTGGTAAGTGAAATTCGGAAATTCTAGTATTATTTTAATTATGTTTATATGTTAGCACTAATTAGCTACGGTCACCACGGTCACCACCTAGCTTGACAGCAGCGTGTATCGGTGTCTGCGGTCACCACCTAGCTTGTCAGCTTATTATTATATTATTAAGCCTTTATTTAGGGCATGTAAAATCATGTTGATACTGGAGGTCTCATTTTCAAGTGCGACCTGTATCACAGCAGCAACATCCACATCATGTTACAGAGCCACAGACAACACAAGCTTAGGGGCTGATCGTTATTTAAATAGGACTTACCATACTTACCTTAAACCCCCCCCAAGCGTCCAAAAAAAAAGTTTTGGCCCCCCCTGAGGGATTGGAGAAACATGTATGACCCCCCCCCCAACCATAAACAACATTTTTGTATATAATCACACCAGCAGTAAAGAGGGCAATAATAATGACGATTTCCATCAATAAATAGCACCGTATTTGACTTCGCCATTTAAACCTTACTCTGCCAGGTGGGGTCAGTATTGAGTTCACAAAGCTACTGTGGAACTAAATCTGGAAACGTCTTTCATTTGATTCTGACACTGTAAAATAAAGACAGATTGGGAGCTATATTTTTCGTATTTAAAATAAACAGCTGTGAGTATAAAAGCTGTCATTATCAGCTTTCAGGCGTGAGTTTTTTTCTCTCCTACCTTCCCAGCTGTAGAACAGTGTTGTGTTTTAAACCAAATGGACCGGTAGCAGCCGCAAAAATCCATTTTGTGTCCTCTTGTAGTATTCCAAAGCGGTACTTTAAAGAGCCATTCAGCATTTAACATAAGAAGGAGGAGAACAGTTCATATACAGCGTCCAACTGAAACTGTTTGAGAATTATCAGTACTGTTATATTTTCTGCCGGACCTGTACAGTATACTATGGAAGCGCATTGCATTCACTGGATGAAAAAAAAATTAGACACCTTATCTCGTAATCGTCGAAAGGTGTCACTGTGGCCACTGCTTCGCTCAGAACCACATACTGCACATCCACGAAGGGGGGGCGGAACTACTGTAACCAGCTGCCACTCGGGTGGTGCCATCTTGACCATATCCCATATCTTTATTATAATGTATATATATTGTAAATTACGACGGAGTATTACACTCAGCAAGGACAACAGTGCGCACCGTATATATTTTGATCTATTTTATACTTCAGAATAGGGAAACGCGTGTCCTTACTGTGCATAATGAATCTTGAATCTATGTTTTATGAAGACCCTGTGTGCGCTCAGAGCTGTGGCACAAGTTACGCACTGAAATCTGGCGGAAGAAAAATATTAATAAGACGATAAATAAGTAGGCTTGTCCGCTTTCATTGTGTTATATCTTAACAGGAGCTGGCCACTACCGTGGTGCTGAAATCAATCGATCTCAGGCACATAGAGTAAGGACACGCGTTTCCCTGCAGAATGAAAATCGTTCTTTTCTGTCACCAATTAATGCCAAACAATAAAAATCTGAAGTATAAAATAGATCAAAATATATACGGTGCGCACTGTTGTCCTTGCTCAGTGTAATATTAATGTGCCTGCTGCGGCCGGATCTGTGAGCGTTTGGTGGCTAAGAAGTCTGTTAAGAGTGGGTCAGCTCGATCTTACAACTCCTTCTTAATGAAAGATCTTCTTAAGCTAAGAGCGATGAGGGAAACGCAGCTATTATCATGTCAACACACAGGGAAACTGTGTCCAGAGTTGATGACATTTACCGGGAGAGCTAGAGCCATTTGACTAAAGCTGACGTTATTACTGCTGTAATGATGTTATTAGGCTAAATATTACATTTCTAACAGTGTCTGAGCTGATTTTTTGACACAGCATGCTTGTAGGCTGCTGTAACGTTAGGTTTACAGAGGAAATAACGGGATGTGACTTAATTGTTAAAATATCGTTAGTGAAACAGAAACAAGCATTAGTTAGGGGACAAGAGTCAAGAGTCGCAAAGACTCACATAGGCTCTGTTAAAAGTTACTAAGAACCGGTGTATTTACTGTAGGCTATGTGTCCGGGGTCCTTCGCCGGTGGAACAAGTAACGTGACCACTAACTTGCCCCCAAACGAATGCATGTTTATGTGTTTCACTAACGATATTTTCACACGATTAAGTCACATCCCGTTATTTCCTCTGTAAACCTAACGTTACAGCAGCCTACAAGCATACTGTGTCAATAAATCAGCTCAGACACTGTTAGAAATGTAATATTTAGCCTAATAACATCATGCTACAAGAATTGTGAGCGCGCTTGGCGTGCATCTACATTGAAACTAATGGATTTGTGCGCGTAAAAGACGCTACATGTGAACGGCCCCATATGCAGTTACCTTACGTTACAGTTCCCTCAAACAATATCACGAAGCGCAATACAAACCATATAAACAAGCTATCTATTAAGGGTACACTACTGATAAAATCTGAAGGTGCTTAGGTTACATTTACCCACCTGAAAGAATAAATGAAAACATTTTGCTGGTCTTCAGTAGCTTTACTCTAAGTGTAACTGCCAACTCTATACCTGGGTTAGGGAACATGACATGTATTTCCCAACTTTAACATTTTAGTGCCTTTTATGCAAAGACCCTTTATCAAAGTGAGAATTACTATCTTTTTCCCCACACACAGTCCTTGAAGAACCAATGGAAAAAATATTCTCATAATGAGACAGCTGAACATAGCATGATTCCACAGTGGCAGTGAGCTTTGAGAACAGTTCAGTTTCCTTTTGATAGCAACACTTATGTTAATGTGGATGAATTGCATACTGTACATTCATACTCCAGTTGTTTTGATAGTACAGTTAAATTTAAAATCAAATTCAAATATAAAGTCGAATATCTACAGAATTTAAACACAAAACTATTTTATGAATGACAGTCACTTACTCAGCAATAAGATCATTTTGGTGGTGAGTGGGCTTTTAACCAAGACAGGCTGTAGTCAATGTTTTCTACCTGTGTTTTTAACCTGTCATCTTTCTCTCTTGTAGGACACTTGAGGAAAGTTGCAACGCCTCGACCAATGTGATATTTACTCCACAGTAAAGAGGTTGTTTCACAAGAAATTAAGATTTTGCAAATTATGACACTGGGTCCTAATTCATATGTTTTATTATTACTGTTACAAATCTTTTCATTTATTTCATGTGTACTTTTTGTGACCTTTTAATAGTGATGATTTCATGAATGCAAGCTTTGACTTAATTTTGTTAAACTGTTTGTGTAATGGTTAGAATTTTTGTGATATAAAGTGGATCAGACAAAATTTACTTTAGAGTAAAAGCAAATTTTTTTGAAAGCTGTCATTCATCAGTTTCCTGTGATGATTGGAAATATAGTGGTGATTTAAACCATTAACAAAATATAATAGTTATTAATGGTATCTTAATATTTTCATTTATGTCTTAATATTTACCCAAGTTTGCATTTATCTTAGCAGAATGTAAAAAAGAAATGAAAAGCTGATGTTATGTGCTGGTTTTGTTTGAACATTTCTTTAAGACAAATGAATAAAATTCACTCAGAAATGATTCTCCTTTTGTGAAAAACAAGGAAATATCTGCACACTGAATAGTTTTAAGTCCCGTAGGAGGTATTATTTATTTGTGACATTGTGACAAGTGAGAAGGTTCTGTGGGTATTGCTTGGTATTGAGGCTTATATGGTGAGGCTAAAAAGACAACAACACATAATTGGCTGATTGTCTTTCTGTTTGCCTCACTATAAAAACGTCACAGTACCTTTGCCTGAAGAAGACCCTCTCAGAGTTGGCAACATAGCGAACAAGTGATACCTCCTTGGGGGCTTCAAAACTATTGTGTCCAGCTAATTCTTTGTTTTTCATTTTGAGCCCTTTTATCCGGTCACATTCTTCTGTGTTAAAACTAGACTTCTAATAGAGCAGCAAACAAAGATTACTCTCCAAAATCTTCTCAGGCTCTGTTGCTGGGTGTAAGGTGCTAGTTATCCTCAAGTACAAAGTTAAAATAATCAGGCCCACACAGAAATGGACTGCCTAATTTTTTGTCAGTGACAATGTTAAACATTAATGCTTTATGTTTTATCTGTAGTGTATGATTTGTTAGTCCTTTCAATTGACAGTCAAATTTGATTGTGAAATACAACATTCAGTCAGTAACAAAGACAAAATGAGTGCAAATATAAATAGAAATTATTGAAATTTTAAACAAGTCATAGATGAATATAAAAAAACTCAACACTGGCCATGACAGCCTGGGCTATGTTCAGGCCTAACAAAATGTGTCCTAAAGGCCAAATTCAAAAGCAGTGACACTGCCAACTGTAAGCAGTTCACTGCATTTGGAGGTGGTCTTTAAGACAATTAACTAATTTACTTAAAAACATATCATTTCTCCAAGGTGTGAGATGGATGTGTCTGATGTGAGGGTGCTCAATTATGGCACCATTTAAACTATGAACAAATGTAGCCATAACACTGTAAACACATTTCCTGGCCTTATCAATCTTTGCTGGATTGCCACCAGCCTCCCACCTGCACCTTTGGGCCAATGAAGAAAATATTATCTTAATGCCAGGATGTTGGAGGTGAAGCTGGTGCAGGTCCTCCTTCATCATGCTGATCAGCTTGACACTGCTGACCTTCCCCATGTCATTGCCGCCACAGTGGATGATGAGGACATCTGGTACTGCTCTTCCTCGCAGGGAGTGGGGAAAGAAGGAGAGAAGGCCTCTCTGCAGTCCATCCCAGCCAAACCAGCAGACATGGACGCCCGGCATGCTGAGGGTGCTTCCCAAGGTCTCTGCAGCTCTCTGGACACTACGGCGGACATAGCTGTCACCAGTGCTCCACACTGCATATTAAAGTAAAATGAGTGTAATAAATAAATAGCATTTTATATTTAAAAAAAAAAGCTTTTTTTTTTTTTTTTCAAGATAACAGCTGAATCATTGTTTCAAGGTTTGTTGTATAACGTTAGTTTAAGCTAAACTCAACTTACCTCAAGTTTCGTGAGGGAGCTGCCACAGGGCTAGCCAAAGTAACGTAGCTTGTTAGCCTCGTAGCTTGTTAGCCTTAGCTAACTTAGAAGCACCGAGTGAGGTGGGCGTGTTTAAGCAACCAGGCTTCCTTTGGCCTGCCTCTTTGCCCATTTTTGGTTGTCCGGGAGTTGGGCGGAGTCAGGCACTGCCAAGATGGCAACATCCAGAGCGGAGTATTTTGAGCTTCAAATCCACTCTTCAGAAACGGATGAGTGACGTCACGGTGACTACGTCCATTATTTTATACGGTCTATGGTTACAAGGTTGGCTAGTCAATAATAAATTACATCAAAAAAGAAAAAGAAAAAAAATCGCTTCCACCGGAAGTGCTCATGTATTTTATTTTGTAGTATTTGCGTACACACCTCTTCAGGCAGCAGACCGTAGCCAAGGAGAAGAGCGGGAGAATAAACAACCGGAGCACGGTGACACTCAACTGTGCACCATTGAGTTGTAAATGTAAGTAGTCAACATAAAACTTGCTCGAATGTTTGTTTCTGGAGGTTCAAAGTATTTTTAAAAGGGACAAAGTGAGTCACGTTAGCCATGTAAAACGGTTAACCGTTAGATTAGCAAGCTAACATGCAAAGTCACCCCGCCAGTTAGCTGTATAGGCTACATGGCTAGGCTAATGTAGTTGTAAAAACTGGTGATGCCCAACGTGGTGGTGGATAGTAAGGTGTCATGTATAAGACTGCTCAATGAAAACTCGAAATCTGTGTTGGAGCTGTGTCAGTGTTGTGAGTGAAAGCAGAAGCTAACTCTAGTTATTCTCTGCAAGTTAAATTAGCTGGTTAAATAAAATACATATATATATATATATATATATATATATATATATATATATATATATATATATATATATAGTTATTTGATTTATTTTTTTGTGATTTGATTTTTTATTCTTTTTTTGTGATTGCTAGGATAACAATTTATGAATGCTACCAGCCCAACCTTACCTAACTTTGACTAATTTGTGTAATGTAATGTAAAATGTTGCAGATTGAATCGTCTAACAGGCATCTTACACATCTACTTTGTTTTAATCAATCAATGTTGGTGTATTTTGTTGTACTCTTTTAGTATGAGGAATATGACTGTAGTTTTTGATAGTTCTGATGGAGGTTTAAACTTCATGGCAGGTGTCCTGTAAAATAATATTTTTTTTGTGTGTTTTCAGGTTGCTGCAACAAATATGACTTGGCACTGTAAGTTGTGTTCAGCTTCTTTTACCACTAGAACATATTTATTTAAACACTGCAGACTGCAGCACAGCCACTTTTCAAAAATTAGCCCACTCCCATGCCTCCATGATGATTGCATGTGCACATTTCAGACACTTAGTGCACTGAGAATTCATCTGTCAAGATGTACTCAAGAACATAACAGCAGTGCAAAGGAGATTCAGGAACTTGTGACTTTCAAGTGTCCTTTATGCACATTTCAGCAACCTTTTTCTGAGTCTGTACTCCTCAGTCACATAAGAACACACTTAAAGGTATAATATGTAGTTTTTCCACATAAAAATTTCTAAAAACGCAAAGGCAGCCTAACTCCAGTTACCATAGACATTAAATGAAGGAGAAGAAGAAGCAGACCGGCTGAGACGTCAGAGAATGAACATTACTGTTGCTAGGCTAAGCTAACTCGTCATGGATCATGGTTATGCATTGACGGTTGCTGCACCTTCTGACACCGAAGCTGTCCCAGTAAACAACCCAGTAAAACGGAAACGTAAGGGTCAACCAAGCGATCCCAGAAGAATCTGGGATAAGATGAGAGCTAAATCCAGGATAAATATTGGTGTGGCCTTTCCAAGATGGAAATAGCTTCGTGAAAATCTAGGACTACAATTCGATGCCGACCTCGCGTGTGTTCTACTAGACAGATAAGCAAACATCTGGCTGATGTTATCAAAATATTTATAATTTCCACCAGTGTATTGCAAGCACTGCTGCCTGCCGGGGCACCAGCACTGTGGAGCGGTGTGGAGCGGAGGCTGGCTAACCACAACATCTAACGTTAACGATAGGTTTCTACAATGCTGAGCTGATGCTGGTAAATTAACTGCATTTATAAAAGAGGCAGAGGAATAGCTAAACATAAGACGCACTGAGCAAGAGAGAGCAGCAGAGAGGGAGAAGCCATCGCTAACTGTAAAGCTAAGTAACTAGCAGATTGTAAGTAAGTAAGTGGCATTTCTGAATAGAGTGTAAATAACTGAGGTTAGCAAGACAGTCGCTAAAAAAGAGAGCCATGACTTACACACACGGAAAACCGGACATTATAATCAGTTTATAAAAAAAAACCCGGACACCCTGGACGGGACGTGAAAAGTGGACATGTCCAGGCAAAAGGGGACGTTTGGTCATCCTAAGTAACGTTACTACTGATAGTTAGATCAGAGTTTGACGATCCGGTGTAGGTACCAGATCGGCTCGGGCTGCTACACCGGCCGACAGACCCCGTTTGCATAAAGTGAATATAACTTAGCAATATATCTCGTCCATGAGCATTTCTCTGCTGCTGAAGCTCGCTCTGCCATAAAAACTGCCACAGTCGGTTTCAGTTACATGGAGTGAGAAACGTGAGATCTGTATCTGTTATATAACTACAACTCCCATGATCCCACACTACTTTGTGACGTCATCCAACTCCGTCTTCTGTTATTGTTTTGGTTTGAGACCCCTAGTGGCAGAAAATTACATATTGCACGTTTAAAAAAGCATGAGACAGTGGTATGCCCATACAAAAGTTGTAACTATAGCACAAATGTATACTCTTCATTTAATTCCCATAAAAGTAGAGTGCACCAAGCGAGTCTTGCGTCAGACTTTGGTAGTGACATTATCTATGAGTATACTCAGAATCACTAAGCCACCAGCTCTAACGTCACCATTGATTTGGGTGAAGAGTGTCTAGTTCAAAGCACAGACATGCAGGATGATGAGCAGTGTGACACTTCAAAGATGCAGGCTATCCTTCATGTGTCAAACACAGCTACACAAGAAATAGTTGATCAGATCTTCTCTTTATCTCAGCCATTGATCAAGGATGCAATTAGTGATATATTGCAGAGACATGGTCACAATATTACAGATTCCACACTCAGTGAAGTTGTCATTTCTGTCATGGACTCTAATGTTGTATTTAGTGCTACCTCCAAAGGTGCAGAGTTATAAGCGAAGAAAGACATTTATAGAGCACAACTATCCATTGGTAATGCCAGTAATGCCAGAGTACCATTTAGAAGCACCTGGTCACACCATTGTGTATGTTCCAATCCTTCAGATGATTCAGGAGCTGTTTAAAAACACAGATATCCTGAGCAAGATCAGAGAACCAAACACTGAGCCTGGTTATTATGTTTCATATCGTGATGGCTCTCATTTCCAGGAAAATGAGTTACTCTCAACAGAAGATCTACACCTCCAGCTATATATTGATGATCTTGAAATTGCTATTCCCTCAGCACATCGCGTAAAGTTCACAAACTTTGTGCTGTATACTGGGTCCTAGCAAATGTGCCGCCCAAGTATAGATTAGCAATGCACACTATACAATTGGCCATGCTAGCTAAAGTGACAGACCTTCAGAAATATGGATATGCAGCCGTACTTGCTCCGCTGGTTCATGATGTTCACACACTTCAACAGGATGGTGTTTTCATTGAATCTATTGGTCAGAATGTGAAAGGCACCATCTTCTGTGTTTCTGCTGACAATCTGGCTGACCATGGGTTAGGTGGCTTTTTGGAGTCATTCAGAGCAGATTATGTTTGCAGATTCTGTATGGCCACAAGTGAACAGTTTCAAACAACTGAGGTAAAAAAGGAGGAATTTGTCCAGAGAACCAAAGCGAGTCATGACCTTCATGTACTAAATGTCCTCCAAGATGAGAGTTCAAGCAGCCAATTTGGCCAAAAATCACTTGAGTACTTCCACCCTGTCACAGGTTTTCCTCCAGATCTACTATACGATCTTTTGGAAGGAATTGTTCCAGTTGAACTTGCTCTTTGCATTAGAGAAATGATTCGGCTTAAGTACTTCACTTTAGAATATTTGAACCAAAGGATCACATCATTTCCATATCAGCACACTGATAAAGTAAATAAACCTCATCCAGTTCCCAAAACATGGCCCAGGGAACAATTGGAGGCAACGGGCATGAAAATGCCACGCTGCTCAGAATACTTCCGTTACTTGTAGGCAGTAAAGTACCAGAGGGTAATGTTGCATGAGAAGTTTTGATGGAGAAGAGGTGGTGGAATTAGCATTGTGCCCATCATTTTCTGATGAAACATTGGACTATTTTGTTTGCAAAATCAGTGACCACAGACAGATCCTACAAAAGGCTTTCTGTGAGTTTAGGCTTCATCCTAAACATCACTATGTGGAGCATTACTCCACCTTAGTTAAGTGCTTTGGGCCCCTGGTGCATGTTTGGACCATGCGATTTGAAGCTAAACATCGCTTCTTCAAGAGAGTGCTGCATGATGCTCAAAACTTAAAAAATGTCTTGAAGACACTGGCAATCAGACACCAATACATGATGGCATATCATCATGGTTCACCGTCGTTTTTCAAACCAAAAATTCAAACATCCAGGGTTGACTCTGTTTTGGTTTCAGCTCTACCAGAAGTAGCTCAGGCTCACATTAGAGGACAAACAACTAATGACACTGTCTATCGTACATCAAAGGTGACCATTGATGGCACAGACTATACCACTGGACTGTTTGTGTCAGTTGGAATCCGTGGGGGACTGTCAAAATTATGCAGACTAACATAGATCTACCTTGTGAATCACAATGTTTCTTTTCTCTGTTGTGATTATGACTCCTGGTATGTAGAGCATCTTCGTTCCTACGAGCTGTCAGCCACACAGGGAAGCCTGTCTATCCACCTGCAATCTGACTTCAATGATCCAGCTCCACTCTCTGCATACAAGATTGATGGCTTGCTGCTGTTGACTTCCAAGAGGTTCATACAAGTGAGACAAAATTAAGACCACTCTATGGTAAGTAATTCTTCATCAATCATTAATTGTTCATTTATTGGAAAATGTGCTCAGTATAATCAATCATTATATACATCAACATACATGACCTGCATTTTGGAATTGCACTCTTTGGTAACACATTCTAAAGAACATGTCTATAATGCATTTAAAGCAAAAATATAGTAACTGGCTAATATTATGGTAGTTATAATGTACTGTGTAACCCAGGTCTCAGATTTTTCTTTCAAACACTGTCACTTTGGCATGGAGGTATAATGCATTATGAATGCTGAACACATTGGAGGTTGTCATTAATGATTATAAACAATTACAAAGCCTTATAAATGCACTATAATGTCTATGTGCTGATGTGTTTTTAACCTCAGAATCTCTTCATTTGCTCCATTGCGGACACTGTTCTTTTTTGTTTGTATTCTGTTTTCTGTCTTTAAATTTTTATTTTTTTTTTCATTCAAGTGATGGCAGCTGAATGAAGCCCCACAAAACATGATCTTTATTGTCATCGAGGTGGACCATGTTAAAAAATTAAAACTCAGCTCCTGTCCAGCCTCTCTTGATGCACTGATTGAGATTTTAAAAGAACAACTGGAATTGGACTGTGACTTCAGTTTGCAATACGAAGATCCAGACTTTGATGGAAAACTCACTTGCCTTGTTGACATCGAGGAGTTACCACAAAAAGCCTGTGTTCATATTTCATTTACACAGGATTCCAGTTCTCTTGCATCGACTGATACCCTTTCAGATGTGTCATCCCCAGAATGTCTAAGCAGATAGCCTCCAGGTCCTTTTCAAATACCCACATTTCAGTTGTCAAGGGACCAAAAGCACAATATTTTAGACAAACTGGCATCTGCTATATTTGGTTTCAAGGCTTACCCCAGTGATAAAGAGATAGCAATGGTGGCTGAAGCTCTTGTGAGGAAACATCCCTGTTTTAAAGAAGCAGGATCTGACAGTGGATGGAATGGTTGGAAGAAGAGCATCAAGTTTAAAATGGGAAATTACAGGACCAAGATGAGAAGGTCTGGATGTCAGGAGGTCACTGTCAATGCTGGGAAAAGAAGCTGAAAAACCCTGAGAATGAACCCTCACACTACAACATAAAAAGACCTAAGTGTGCAGAGGTCAACTTTCTGCCTAACTTCCCTCAAGGACAGTATCCCTCAAGTCTTGACCTTTTGAGGCAGGCTATTGTTGAGGAAGTAAAGAAGACTGAGAGAAACCTACCCCTTATTAGTAAGATGATGCAGACCACATTTGACTTGCGACGACAGACTATTGTGATGTCCTGCCCACCGGTGAAAGAGCTTATGGACCTCTGGCCTGCTCTTCATATGCAGTCTGAGGTAATGTGGGTCAACTCTTTCATCTGTTTTTATCTTTGCTAAATAAATTAAATAAATAAATAAATTCATTTTGTAGGTTCTTTTTTTCTGTTTTTATCTTTGCTGCTGTATGTCACATTGTGTGTAATGTTGCCTAATTTCATTAATCATAAAATAAATAATTGCTGTTACTGTACTGTCCTTTCCTCAATGCAGGTGTATACAGAGTTCCAACAGATAACTAACCAGAACCTTCCTAACACTTTCTATGCCGAGCTTGATCGTCACACTTCTCGTTTGATGGCCTCATTTAGACAGAAAGCTTCCAAAACTGAAAAGACTGCAGATGCTTTGGCTGACATTTTCAAAGTCCATGATACACAGATGATTATATGTTTCACAGGTAAAGTCTTTATGTAATGTTTGGAGTTTAATGCTTCAGATAAGCTTATGAATTCCACAATTGCACCAGATAAGTCAGCAGGTTATTAGTGGATTTATGTGCAGATATTGGTAATTAATTAATTAATAATTAGTTGGGACTGTTTGGCATTGGGTTTGATTAGTAAACTTGTCACAGCATTTACACTATTTTAATCTTCTTAGGAATTACATGATGTCCATACAGGGCGTACCACTGTTCTCCATGCCCTTCCTGTGTATCTACGTGAGGAAGTCTCTGGATTTTTCATAACGTGTGGTAAATCCCAGTAAAGAGATATCAGGCCTATTGTACTGTAAATTAACCAATTCATGTTTTCATTTCATTTACAACACACATTAAAATTTCTGTAAATGTACCAGTGTTTCAACTACAAACCTCTGGCAAGAAGTTTGTAAGTGTGAAGTGACATTTTGCGCCCATTAGGGCATAAAAAAAATCAACCGCGAAGAAAATTAAGTAGCTGCCATTAGCCGTGGCACACATAAAAGTCATCTCACTTTCTCAGCAAACGAGAGCACAACGCAGCAGAATGAACAGGAGTCTTTCAGACTTGTGTATTTATTGTTATTTATGACAATCAACTGTAATCAAAATTTAAATGCGATTAGTATATGATCTCCCTTTATTTTTTTAAGGATGATATAGATGAGCCAGCCTGGGGGATGCATCAGTGGTCCTCCTTACAACCGTCAGTGATGATGCCACAAGTCCAATTCACTACCACCCAGTGAGAATATCTGTCGTCCTAGAGGGTGATGTGGTTGTCAGTCTCTCCAGGCTTGCTGATCCCTTCCTGGTAATGTTCGGCCTGATCTATGCACTACATCTCAGCTATCCCAAGGGACTGACCAACACTTTTGAATTCACACAGAAAGTCTTACTTGGTCTTGATGACTCTAAACTGGTGGTGGATTCTGATGGCTCACTCTGTTAGAGCATAGTCCACAATGAGAATATATCATGTCAGGTCCATGTTGACTACTGTTCAACTGCTGATGTTAAAGTTGCTACTCTACTCAACTGGTTTTCAGCCAAATGGCACAAAGTACACACTGTCTTTGTACTTGTTAATGTAGCTTATATTTTATTGTTGTTAAACTGGTTGTATTAAAGAGGCAACACATAGGATTCTGTTTTTGTTAGCTTGGCGCCACCTAGCATCAGCAGTGTTGCTCGCACTGTCGCAAAGACCAAATTGACTGTGGGGATCAGAGATCATCAATAAAATGTAGGCTTTAAAGCCACCAGTATACCTCTATGTATATGTAGAATGAGAGGGTGTGAGGACACTCTACTAAATAAATGAGTAAAGAGACCGAGCAACAATTATCAGATTTATCTGAAGAAAAAACAAAACAAATAGTAATGCAAATAATTATACCAGAATGCACAGTACCAGTACAAACAACTCACAGTAAATTATACCAATATGCACAGTATCAGTACAAACAACAGTAGACACAAGGGATAATGTATAGTGAGCCGGTGACTGTTGAAAAATAATGGAACCTCGATGCACAGCGGAGTTATTTCACCGGCTCACTGCACATTATCCCGCTTAGAACATGGCTTACTAGTAAAAGATTCAAATGTTACAACTGGCATCAATATTATTAAACTGCTGGCAGAGTGAGGAGAGGCGTTCACTAGACAAATGGGAGCGGAGGAGAGGATTTTACTCCACTTCTCCTGGTCGGAGATGCTGGGTGCCCAGTAGCTGTGGCGGCAGCGGGGGGGTGGGGGTAATCACTGTCCGAGGACTGCCGTGGCAACGAGAATGTCAGCCAACCAACACTCGCTACCCGGTCCTTGGTTGCGGCAATTTGTGATGCAGGCCAGCTAGGAATGAACTAGCAGCCAGTCTCATCTAGCTAACATTTAGCCATGTTACTTTTGAACGCCTGACTGAGGTTTAGTCTTGTTTTTCCTCTTCTTGTATCACTCTCCTTTTTGTGCATCCTTGCATCCTCAGACAGATTAGCTTGTTTTCTTTTGGGAGGCCATTTTTCACTTATCTCCAAACTTTGTCCGTCTGCCATCGTGCTCCTGACTCAACTATCTCATTCCCGGCCAGTTCCTCATAAGGACCACCTCCAGTCCCTGATTGGCTGACAGACCAGTTTGGCAATACATGACGCATTTCCTGCCGTAAGGCAGATTTTTTTCCGCGAAAATTTGTCCCCGGTGGCAGAAGCTTATTGCAAAGATTGCAAAGCCATTAAGTAACCTATGTAAACGCTGATAGTCTGATTTTACTGTGTATATTAATTACCCTGTGCAACCCACATTATTTTCATAATGATATCTATAGGCAAAAATGTTGTCTGTTGCTTTATAAGTGTTTATACACTATGGCATTTTATTTTTAAAAGGTGTACTATGTAGTTTTGGAAAATAAATGTGTATCAGAAGAGAAAGATCTTCACTGATACATTTTCATGAATAAATAACCAACTGTCCCCAATGTTTCAGGCTGTTTTACTTTAGTAAAGTAGCCACCTTTCTAGTTGGAAACAGTGTGACTTTATTTTCCTCTGAGGATGGGATGTTTATTCAGTTATGGAAATGGATCAAATAACTAGTTTATGTTATCTTATTAATATTGTTAATTTTGCTTTTGAGTTTGAATTTATTTTCTATAACTACACAGTGCACTCTTTAGTTGCTAGATTTAAACCAGATAGCCAAAGGAAGGCTACACACTGCCTTTATACATGTTAATGTACAGTTTGGAAATTTTAGCAGTTTTAGTTGTGAAGAATTAATAAGCAATTTGTTTATACATGGCTGCACTGCACGTTTACAACCAGATGGCCCAAAGTGTGCCTTTGTAATTGTTTCTTTAATTATCTGTTTAATTCTTAATTATTATTTTTTTATTACCATTGTCTTTCAAATATTGCTTATATTCCATTTTGTGCTAAAAGGCACAAGTGTGGACAAATAATCTCTCTAACTCAAATTTTTTGTCACCACCCAAGACTTGCTGATGCCCCCTGGTAATGTTGTATTAACAGTTTATAAGCTATTGTGACATAAAGATCTTTTCTTAATGTAATTTGAGCTTTTCTGAGTTTGAATATTTTCTACTATTACATGGTTCATCTTAAAGTATAAGAAAAATGGCCAGAAGTAGACTTGTTAATTGTTACTTTGTATTTATTTATTTGTTTTTTTATTTCATATATTTTGTGCTAAAAGACTGGGCATGAAAAGTTTCTACTAAACATCTGAATACAAAAAAATATTGACTTTTAATTTGATGTGTTTTTTTGTTTGACTTTTAAGTCGAGTTCTTATTATGTTTAAGGCAATCAGTTGCCACAAATATTTTAAGTTTGGAGGTAAATGATTTTGAGTTTTAACAAGTCTGTGTTTTTGAGTTATGGGTAATCAGAAGATTGAAAGAAAAAAGTAATAAATGTTGAGTTCATTGAACATAAAATCCTGAGTTTTCATACTTCAAATGATTAAGTTCTCTTGAGTTATTGCAATGAGAAAGATGAATGAATATTCTGAGTAGCAGAAACTGAAAATTTTTGAGTTGGCTTAATCGGTAAATTTAATTTAATTATAATTTAAAAGTACGTTTAACATAAACTCCAAATATATAAGCTCTGATACACTCAAATGTTTGAGTTTATGAACTCAAAAAAATTGTGGCAACTGCCTCACTTTTTTTAAGTTCTGCTTACTTATTCAGGTTTACAGTGTAGTTGTGTACTTAATAGTCCAAAGAGAAAACCTTGGTTCACTGGTAACTGGCCTTCACAAATATGTCCTGCAAAAAACTTTTACCATGGTACTAATAAAAGGAAACAAACTGTGACTGCCCCCTGTTGAACTAATGAACTTCCAGGTCAATTCTCCTCCTGAGCATAGTATTGTCTTCTTATTAAAATCACTGGTCATGCTGACATGATAATAAAGTCACTGTGACTGATTCATCATAATCCTCTCACAGACCCTGTGGAGTGCCACCAAGGTGTCCAGATACTATCCAAACTGTGCTGAAAATAAGACAGGTATTATGGTTTCCAATGGGAATGTACCAGAATGTCAATTTATTATTTGTGTGTGTGTGTGTGTGTGTGTGTGTGTGTGTGTGTGTGTGTGTGTGTGTGTGTGTGTGTGTGTGTGTGTGTGTGTGACTTTTTCTCACAGAATAAACACAACCAGATCAGTCAGACTAAAATCCGTGTGGCCTCCACCCTCCTCTTTATCCTGGTTGGCTGCATCTTGTTTGTCACCATCCCAGCTGTGATCTTCAAACACATCGAGGGCTGGACAGCTCTGGATGCAACATATTTTGTTGTCATCACTCTGACAACTGTTGGAATAGGGGACTATGTCGCAGGTGAGAGTTTATCATTCTAGTCAAAGTAGCCATTAAAGAAATTGTTGTGAATGATCTGATTAGTTTTCTACAGTTTATAAAACACTAATACATCAGGACACTTGTCAAAAGTTGAATCAGACTTAGATGACATTTGTAGTCACTGGAGTTGCAGTTTATTTTTGTTCCTCCCTGCTGGTGATAACCCTGGCTGGAGGCATTATGTTGTCTTTCTGTCTGTCCGTCCATCCATCCCATCCTTGTGAACACAATATCTGAAGAACGCCTCAGTGGAATTTCTTCAAATTTTGCCTCAAGGTCAAGGTCACTGTGACCTTCTCTGTCTCATTGTTCTGAATCAATTAATCAATCAATCAATTTTATTTATAAAGCCAAATATCACAAATCACAGTTTGCCTCACAGGGCTTTACAGCATATGACATCCCTCTGTCCTTTGGACCTTCACAGCGGGTAAGGAAAAACTACCCCCCAAAAAAAACCTTTAACAGAGAAAAAAAACGGTAGAAACTTCAGGAAGAGCAACTGAGGAGGGATCCCTCTTCCAGGACAGACAGACATGCAATAGATGTCGTACAGAACAGATCAACATAATAAATGAACAGTAATCCGTATGACACAATGAGACACAAAGAGAGAGAGACAGAGAGAAAGACAGAGACAGAGAGAGATGCAGGACAGATGGTAATGACAGTAGCTTACAACAACATTAATGAAAGTAATAATATTATAATTAATAATAATATATTAATATCTGATAGTATACATGTGTGACAATAATCATGTGTATAATAATAGTAGAAGTATGACTAATGATAACAGCAGCAGCAGGAGGCATCTGGCAGGACCACGGCAGCAGCACAACCACACACGTCACACTATCCAGGCACCGCTGCAATATGAATTAATACGATATCTCAAGAACGCCTTAAGGGGATTTCTTAAAAAATTTGGCACAAACATTCACTTGAACTCAATGATGAACTGACTAGGTTTTGGTGGTCAGAGGTTAAGGTCCCTGTGACTTTGGATCACTTGGACACAAATAATTAACTGATTAGATTTTGGTGGTCACAGGTCAAGGTTACTGTGAAGGTGTCTGTCTCATTTTTGTGAATGCTTGATGTCAAGAACACTGTAACGAAATGTCTTCAAATTTGACACAAATGTCCACTTGGACTGAAGAGTAAACCGATTCGAATTTCATGATCAAAGCTGAAAGGTCAAGGTCAGTGGGACCTCACCCATAACTCAAGAATCCATATGGTAATTACAAAACTCAACAGTCTAATAGGATCAAATTATGGAGTGATGACGTTTTATTTCCAAAAGGTCAACTTCACTGTGACATCATAACGTTATGCATAAAACAATCTTTGGGCCAATATTCGGTGTCATATCTCAGGAATTTATTGTATAGATCTTCTGTGCTGTTGGGGGAAGATGTGTGAGAACCATCCATGTAATCACAATACAACAACTTGACTGGATGCAGGTGTAAAACTCCAAGACTGTAATTCTAGTTTGGTGTGTGTGTGCGTGTGTGCGTGTGTGCGTGCGTGTGTGTGTGTCTGTGTGTATGTGTGTCTGCTTGCAACCGTGTGCATGTGAAGCAGAATTCATTAATGGACTCGTAGTGCCTGTGTTGGTTGACAGTGTCCTCACCTTTAAAGATCGCAGACTTTGACCACAGAACAAAACAAAATCAACCCATCTGTGAATTTCTCATTAGGCTTCATTCCGTGTTCAAGTGGAAAAGGGATGTACATTTCTTTAGTCATTCATGTCTTGTTTTCTTATCAGGGGGAGACAGAAGGATTCAGTACCGGAAATGGTACAGACCACTGGTGTGGTTCTGGATCCTGGGTGGTCTGGCCTACTTTGCTGCAGTGCTGAATATGATTGGTGACTGGCTGAGAGTGCTGTCCAAAAAGACAAAAGAAGAGGTATGCTCTCATATGAAATGATTAACGCTCATATGATGAAGATGCTGATATTCATGTTATATTCTTGACCAGGGTAGGACAAACTTTGGTATCTTCAGGTTCATCACTTACCAAATATGGCTGCAACAAAAAAAAAATCATGTTTACTAAATATAATGTATTATTTTGTTTATGAAGTGATTGATCATTTAGCCTGTCAGTGTCACAATTTCTGACATTGTGTCCTTTCCCAATCCAATCACAGTTATGAGCAAATGTTTGGTTGGTGGAATATGTTTGATGCCAAGTGTAAGTAATAATGATATTGATAATGATAACTTTATGGTAAAAAAATATGATAAAAATGCATGCTAAAAAATAAAACTAAAAGATTAAGTAAAATCCAGTTAAAATAGCAGGCTAAGACAAGATAAAACAACTGTCAGTTAAAAACACATTTCAGGAGAAAGTAATGGTATAAAGGTGTGTCTTAACATTTTGTTTTGAAGTTTCAACATATGTAGGGCCATTAAGACCCTCAGGTAGACTGTTCCAGAGTTTAGGGGCATAATTCACAAAGGCTGCCTCTCCATGTCTTTTAGTTCTGATATGCAGAGCAATCAAGAGGCTAGAGTCAGAGGATCTTAGGGGTCCAGTAGGTGCATATATCTTGAACATGTCAGATGAGTTGAATAATACATCTACAATGCTAACATACACCATTTCTAATGGGTGAAGCCTTGGCCTGGAGGAGAGGTGTTTTGACCCTTAACCACAACACCCTGGCCAGCAGTGATTGGCCAGGTCACTGCCCCTCTCCTCCCGGCTTCCAGCTTGTGTCCTCTCTCTTGTGCCAGAGCCAACAGGAGGCTCTCTCTGACGCTTCTCCCAGCCTACAAACGGCTGCTTTCCTCAAGTGGCCTCTCAGTCCAACCTTGGTCACTAGATTCCACACAGATTGAGCTGGGAATCGTCGACATCCAACTTCCACCATCATCAGCCATGTTGTCCACCCCTTATCCCGGCAGTCTTGGACAAGTTGCTGGTATTTGGCTTTTTTCCTCTCTGCAGCTTCCTCACAGCCCTCCTCCCACAGCACCGTCAACTCCACCAGGATGATCTTCTTTCCCTCTGGAGACCACATGATGATGTCGGGTCTTTGAGTGGTGGACAGCAAAAAAACCTAACAAAAAAAATTAAAGTTAATTTTGTGGCAGACAGGTAACAGTGTAATGATTTTAAGATTGCAGTAATATAGGCTCTCTATTTGGTTTTCATCAGAACCTGTGCTGCTGCATTCCATACAAACTGTAACTTACCAATGGCTTTCTTAAACACATAAAACAGAAGAGCATTACATGTTCAAAGTTCAGTCAGGATCATTGATTACACCAAGGTTTTTAAATGTTTTTCTTTCTCTTTTTCTCGCTTTTGCTCCAATAACAAGAATCTTGTTTTTTTGTAAAAGGTTCTGGTTATTGATATAACTATAGTTTTTTGAATTTACAGAAATATATAGCTGGGTATCGTCTGCGTAATAATGGAAATGGATGTTGTGATTGCTAATATTGCTGAGTGGTGGTATGTACTAGGGCTGTCAAAATTGCTTAAAAATGATGTTCGTATATTCCTTCTAAAAATAACTCATAGGTTCAAAGAATTCGATTTTTTTTGTTCACATTATGTCCACAAGAGGGCAAACTAATACAAGGAAACATTGTATATGTATTAATACAAGGAAACATAACTACTTGTAGGGATTTTCATTTCAACATAAACGTCTTTGAAAACACTGACATACCTACACATTAAAACACATAAAACAATTATCTATAACATTACATTATAAACGACCACGGACCTCTCGCTCACCCCCCCTCTCTGACCCGTGGCCACACCGCCTGCGGAAGCATTGCGTATAGCCTCAAAGCGCCGGACTGTCACCGGCTCGCACCCTGCAGCGATCGTTTCGGCGTCTGGTCTATTTTCTGCACGAGCCGCGAGCGAATGTGTCAAGCCAGGTGACCGAGACAACAGCTGGGAGCAGAACCGCTTGTCGATCAGCATGAAGAAATGCGTGTCTGATGCCAACGCCCACTCGCAAAGAGGACAGCTGCGGTGGTGGTTTTTTTTTCTCCACAATCGAATATCAATTTTCACATTCGAATGTCCATTTTTTTTTCAAATCTGAATTTAAATTCAAATTTAGAATATTTGTTGACAGCCCTAGTATGTACAGACTGGAGAGAAGTGGGCCTAAAATAGAGCACTGAAGGACACCACATGTAAGGTTAATTTTATCAGAGTGGTTATCCATGGCCGCTCTGAATTGCCAGCCAGTTAAACAGGACCTGAACCATTTCAGAACTGTCCCAGAGAGACCAACCCACTGTTGAAGTCTATCCAGCAAAATATTATGATCTGTACTGTATCAAATGCAGTGCTCAGATCTAACAGGACCAGCACTGAAGCTTTCTCTCATCAGTGTTCATTGGAAAGGTCAATTTAAACTTTGACGAGGGCTGTTTCTGTGCTGTGCTGCATCCTGAAACCAGACTGGAATTGTTCAAACATATATTCACATAGGAAATCATTCAGCTGTTAAGAACTATTTTATTCTGAAATCTTTAAAATTTAAAATGCAAGAGTCTCTGATCAGATGGTATCATTCAGACATTGTACACAGATACAGATGTAAATGGAGTGGGTGGTGAAGTAGATGATTTTGTTTTCGGTTGTTCTTTCTTATAACACAGATATGCAACGTGGTGCAGAAAAGTTATGTGTTTGGGAAAAACAACTTTTTCCTTATCCGCTGCGAGGGTCCTAAGGACAGAGGGATATCGTATGCTGTAAAGCCCTGTGAGGCAAATTGTGACTTGTGATATTGGGCTTTATAAATTAAATTGATTGATTGAAATTGAATTGAGATTAGGGCTATCATTTTTTTTTTAATTATTATTTTTCTTCCAAAAAGTCAAGATTGAAGACCGTTTTTTACAAATTTTAACACAACTGACACACCTCACACCTGAGGTATCCAAACTGTGGTGCTACTTGTAATATTATATCATGGCCACACATCTTTGCATATAAATGTTATCAGTGACAGCCTTTTTACAAGCTTCTGATGAGGCTTCTGAGTGTGGTGAAAGTACACAGGCAGATGAGTTTGTACTGTTGACATTGCTCCACTTGTTTCTGGTGCCCCCATTGCATGAGTTTTGATATCCTAGGATGGTGATGAAAAGTTTTGCATTGACCACGCACCAAACTAATTTCACCAGTGGCCCCCAGTAATGGATCTTATAAAAAATATTGTCTTGACAGGCAAGTCTGATAAGTAGCAGGGGTGTAAATCACCAGTTTCATCACAATACGATATGATATTGATTCTTTGGATAACAATACGATATTTTCGTAGCCAGCCAGTTGATAAATCAAGCTCCATATCCAGTCAGAAGAACAGCGAAAATATCTTTGCTCTCAGAAACTCTTGTCTCGTACTCCTGTTCTTGTTTAATTGTTTTTATTGACTCTATTTCCGCAATAACATCATTTATTGCTATGTTTACTTTGCTAACATTAGAGTTGGTGCTTGTTGCTTTGGGAGTTCACCATTACTGTTCTGCAGGATGTGGCCTGCTTTGTACGTCATTAACTACAACGCTGTCCCTGGTTGGCTGCTTACATTGTCAATTACGGTACATATCCCTGATTGCCCCCAATTGGAAAGTGTGGCAGACTGATACAGAGAGCAAAACAGAATGTTGAGCTAACATCACCATGATGGTCTGACGAGGCTACAGAAACCCTGACAGAGACCCAGGATGTTTTGGGCATCAACCAGTACCAGTGCAAAAGGGGTGAGGGCAGGACTAAAAACATAGCGACCAGCTGCCAGAAGCACTCATTCAACAGAAGCCAATGAGCCGGGGAAAAAGGGCTAACTTTGAATTTTGTGTTTACAAACCACAAATCCAACTCAAACTGCCTTTAAATTTGGGTACATGGTTGTGTGTATTATCCCATGTGGACCTCCCAACCTGAACGTGTGTGTATTATCCCCTGTCGACCGCCAACTCTAAAGTTGTGTGTATTTTTCATTGTCTTTCAGCACTGGTTTAATTCTGATAGCAATTTGTTTAGTAGTCATCGAAGCAGGATTAGAGGAAACTGAAAAAATGTAGAATTGTGTGTTGCAGAAACGTATTTCTTTCCTCATCCTCTAACATTCATGAGAGGGGAGGGCAACACAGACCAGATTGGGATTAAATTAATTTTTCTTACTATTAATAAATTATATAAAGGCTTGAGAGGACATTATCATTGTGCTGCAGCTACTCTGGTAATTGATGTACTTATTATTAATATCTGTCTTTGGCCAAGGTTGGAGAGATCAAGGCTCATGCTGCAGAATGGAAAGCTAATGTGCGAGCAGAATTCCGGGAGACACGTCGGCGTATGAGTGTCGAGGTCCACGACAAGCTGCAGCGAGCCGCCACCATCCGGAGCATGGAGAGACGACAGCTAGGCTTGGACCAGCGTGCAGTATCCCTGGACATGCTTTCCCCGGAGCGACGTGCCATCTTCAACAGCCTGGACACCAACAGCTATAAGACCTCTTCCCAGGAGAGCATCGACTCCAAGCTGAACAACCTTCGGCTGCGAGGCACTGAACAATGTGACCGAAGCTCCAACCACCAGACCACCTCTGAGGACAACATTTTCAACCGCCTGGGCTCTGTCACCAAGCTGGCCAAGCGCAACAGGAATCGGGACTTAAAGAAGAACATCCCAGACGAGGCTCGCCGGCCTCACAGTGAGGCTTACGGCTGCAGCATGTCTACTTTTGACTGCAGCACCCCCATAGTAGATGAAATGAAAAGCAAGGATGAAGCAGAGGATGAGAATGAAGACAAGGAGTGCAATACTAGCTTGTCTGATTTTCCACTGTTTGTGGATGCTTGCAAGCCGCATAATGGTTTAATTCTGGAGCAGACCAAAGAGAACGAGAATGAGAAAACACTTCAAGAAAAAGAGCTGCATATTCAAATGGGCCCATAGACAGCATGTCCTGTTACAAAATCAGATTTTAAGTATCACCATTAGTGCCTTAGGTCTCCCCTATTCCTGTGTGTGCTTAAGTAGGGACAACACATGTCCCTTTGTGCTATACACTGTAATGTCTACATAATCACTGTGCCCAATGGATGTAATGGACACACATTGCAAAACCTTGTAGGGTTTCTAAAATTTTGCTATGCTGAAATATGATCATATTGAAAAAAAAAAAAAAAAAAAGCAGTTGCTAAAAGGATAACAACATGGGTCTTAGTTTGGCAGTTCTGGCCATCATTCCTCGCCATAGTCAAATAACATACCTGCTGTTAACCAGACGCAGAATCTTCATGACGGAAAAGCACATTTTATCCTCAGTACTTTCTCACTCAATACTCTGTGTTACCAACTCCCAACAGTATCAGATATGTAGTGTTCAACAAATGCCTTCTGCTTTATGTTAGCCTACATGTCAACTAGAAACAATGGGTCTCATTCATGAAAAGTGAGTAAATCTGTGTGTAGATTTGCACATAAAAGCCTACTCTACTAAAAACCTACTCTGGATTCACGTGTATGATCATGAATGCCAATCCATCGTAAAGTGATGCACGCTCCCAGTAATCAGCAATTAGCATAAATCCCCGCCCATGAATAGCCAATGACCACCATTTAAGGAGGTGTAGGTGAATCCAGTTGGCGCAAAGAAAGAAAGAGAGAAAGAAAAAAGATTTTTTTCCAAAGCGGAGATCGAAATAATTTTGGGTGAAGTGGACTTAAAAAACAAACATTTTATTTTCTTCAGTTAGTAGTGGTGTGACAGGCAAAGCGAAGGCCTGGAGAGAGGTAACAGATGCTGTTAATGTTGTCTCCGTAGTACAATGAACCATGTCAGAGGTGAAGTGTAAATGGTTTGATATGAAACTGGAGGCAAAGAAATGCATAAGTACACACACAAAAATACAGCGATCACCAAACAATCAGAAGCTTCAGTTGTGGGGTTTTGAATGAAGTGGGAACAGGAACCCAGAGATGTTTTGTGCGTAATGAATAAACTCTAAATCAGTGATGGCTGTCTGAATGTAGAGCTATTTAACATTTATTTTAACAAATGATACGGATAACATATAGCCTACAGCAGTTTGTATGCATCGTCTTCAAATCATTTGAATCTTAATAACCTAAAGTTCTGTTTAATACAATGTAAATTAAACATTTTTCAAATCAGATTTATTCATTCAAATGATTGAAAGCCACAAAAAGAAAAACAAAAAAACAAAGTGTTGTCTCAAATAATTCTTTCAGCTGGTGCATGCTCCTTCGTGGGTCCACCACCTGCTGCTCCTGCTGCCCCTGCTGAACCCAGGCACCGAGGCAGAAGAGGCTGTGATCCGGCTGTCGATATGGATATTTTTATTGTCATCATTCAACATGTAAAAAGAACGTGTAATCTATTGATCTATTACTCTGGATCTTAAACCTGCTAATAGCCAACTAATTTAACTAAATGTGTTATATTTTTAATGTTTTGTCATGTTTAGATTATGTGTTTCAAAGGCATCTGTGTACTGTATACATAACAGAGCGCAATACAAGCAATATTTATGTGCTTTACTAAATTTACACAAGCACCACGAGTGGTCAGGAGCAGGAGTAGATTTTGTTAGTAGCTACGAAAAGATCGGAGCTACTAAAATATCGATGAATGTGGACATGCACGTAAATTTCCGTCTGCGAACAGTTTACACACAAATTCCTTCTGCTCACGTTTCATGAATGAAACCCAATGAATATAACTGCACATGGCTCAGAAGCACTCATAAATGTTTTGGGTCTCCTCTGCACATTGCACACAATCTTACCACTAACCCACTAACATCTGACTTTTTAATATAATTGGAAAGGTAATGGTTGACATTCACACCCAGATCAAATGACTCTGCAGTAGGGATGTAACGATATGGAAAATTTGATATCTCGATTATAGTGACCAAATTATCACGGTAAACGATAATATGTCCAAAATGTCCAAAAAATAGATATATATTGAAATAACTTAACTAAATATTGTAATTTCCTTATAATACTAAAATGTTAACAGCCAAAATCTTATATTAAAATGAAACTTTCACATTAAAGGGGCAAGGGATTGGCACAGCAACAGAAAATTTTATTTTAAATGAGCAAAATGTGTAAACAAATTACAGGAACAAAGCTTATTTGTCTGGTGCATTTTAACAGTACGAGAGGAAAAATATATATAAAACAAAACAATGCAAGAGTAGAACAAAAAACATACAATACATAGGATAGATGTCACAAATGTGCAGGAGAAACCAAAAAACCCCTAAGGGCAATGGTCATCATTACACAGAATAATTCACGCATTAGAAGTGTGCATGTGAGTGAGAGGCTTACCTGTATGAGAAAAGGAGTGCATGTTCTTGTGTGTGTGTGTGTGTGTTAGGTCAAGACTGTGAGCAGTGAATTTAATTAACCTTATAAAACCGAGAGCCCCCATTAAGGCTCTCAGTTACAGGTTAACGCAGCATTATTTTATGTTGTTTCCTTGAGCTAATGTCGAGAAAGCATAACTGGCCGTCTATATCGATTGTAGCTCGCCATACAATAACCATAATCACAGTGATTCAATCCCAGAAACTCTCGTCTTGATTTATAGATAGTTTTTCTTTATGCAAACTTTAGTGCTTGTGAATTGTACTTTGTCTCCCTGTGTGTCTCTGTCTGCAACTTTGTGTTTTTGCTGCTGCTGCCCGTCTTGGCCAGGTCTCCCTTGAAAAAGAGATTCTTAATCTCAATGGGACTAACCTGGCTAAATAAAGGTTAAATAAATAAATAAAATAATAGTTAATCTCAATTAGCGTTACGTTACATCGGTTTATATTCTGTCAGCTCCACTCAGTGTTTTCAGCTCCGTTTCATTTTGAAACACTTAGCAATATAGCTGCTAATACGGCTATTACCTACTCAGCTAGTATTAGCTTCTAAGGGTCTTAAACGAAAACGGAAAAACTAGTCACCGTTTAGGAGGACAGATACGGCTCAAATGTCCCGCATACGTTGAGAGTTACATATTATGATAATCTTAGTAAAACTGAAGTCCCTCACACAATAACTGACGTTTGCATAGCATAACTTGCATTGGCTGTAAAGCTGTGGATGATGGTCACGGAGATGAGCCAGCAGATTTGTAGTGTTGCTACCCTTCGCAGCAACTTTCTTTCTTCATGTTCTGAACACAGGATAGTTGTCCTCCACCAGCTGTCCCTCGGCATTCTTCAGAAACCCAAAGGTTGCCCAGACCTCAGACTTTGTGCGTTTAGTTGGGGGGAAAATGTCCTGAGTGCCGCTATCACCACCTTCCGCCATGTTTTCATTCTTTGTGTTTACACATGCTACGCATTCACACAGCGCCTGCATCGCGAGACTTGAATGAGGCCGTTATTACATATCCTGATAATCCACCGCGATAATGCAATTAATTTAAACATAAACGGTAATTCTTACTGTGTAAAAATTAACCCAGATTCACCGTAATATCAGTAATCGTTACATCCCTACTCTGAAGTAGTCATGGGTATTTATCAGCTCCATCTCTGACTGGCATTGATGGAAACCAAACACCCAGGTGAACACACTAATCTTAGTCCCTAAATCGGCAAGATGCAATGATTAACCACTACAGCACATTGTCTGTCTCCTTCCAAGCAGCACTCAGACATCAATGCTAAATTGGTCTGCACGAAGTTTGAAAGAGAGACTGAATAAGTAACAGATGTATAAAAGAATAAATCAAAATAAAGTTTTCATAGGCCTCCATGCTACTTCCTGCTGCTTATTAAACTATTTTCTGCCCTGTCCATAACATTAAATGTGACACACACACACACACACAAAAAACACACACAGGCATACTCGTCTGGAGTGTACACAGCTATGGTCTACTGGCAATGCCAAAGGATTTTATCACCGATTTTTAGCAGGTTTACCTGTTTTAAATTGCATACACACACTAGTTTTGTTGGAAAAGGGGTATTGTACACATGAAAGACATTGTCTGTTTTAATTTAAGCAGCTATACCAAAAGAATTGCATGCTTGTCCATTTGTACTATATGTGGCCCATAACATATGTTGGTCAAAATGCAGAGCCACTTCTGGACAGCATTTAAGAAAACTTATGTGTGCACGTTTTTTTTTGTTGTTGTTTTTTTGGTGCTACCTTAGTGTCTTGTGTGTATTTTGTGTTTTATTGTAGAGCTACTGGCAGTCCTCTGTGGACTAGCACACCACTTGTTAATAAAATAAAATAAAGACTTGGATTGTTTTCCAAAGCTTAAGCTAGAACGGACTTTGGAAGCAGTAGGAACCTAACCTGACGTCCAGTCCAGATGATGCCAGGATATTTATTAAAGTAGCAAAGCTGACCTGCTAATGCTGTTGTAACAGAATACCTCCTCTCTAATGTATGACTGAAGACATTGCCCTAGTTGAGATCAAGACAGGTCTTGGGTTTCTTGTTTCTTGCCTTGACATATTTTTTCCAGCTGTTAAATTAGTGATTACAATGTTATCATCGCTGATGAAAATGATGGTCAAAACTGTGTAATTTTCTAATTACAACTGGACCCAAGTTAAAATTATCCTTGAACATGGAAAGGAAAGCCTTGCAGTCACATCAAAGATGTATTCAACCTTCCAAACAGGACAGACTTGTAGAAAAGACTACCGCAAAAATGCAAAATGATTTTAATGCTGCAGCTACATTGCGGTGACTAGACGTTTATCAGGCAAACAGTTTTGTAACTAACAGTAACCATTTTAAGTTAGCCTGAGTGTCAGACTGAAGCTCGCAGAAGCTTCAGTCTGATATCGCCTCCATTGAAGGGAATTTGATTTTTTCCCTAACCAATCAGTAGAGATCAATGACTCCAGAATCTGACGTCATTAGTATCCATGCCTCAGGGGTGCCGAAAACAAGTGAGCATTGCCCGTTTAAAATGTCTCCGTCATCGTGCACGTCCAGCTGCATCGCCGTTAAATCCAGTTTAGTAGCTTCCTTAATTTGGTCCTCCATTAACGCGAGTAGTGGCGAAATACCTCGATAGCATCGTTAATGTGGTCTGTAGGATCTGCAGCAGTCACCATTGTTGCTATCCTCACCAGTTACCCACCGGCGTACAGCTTGTCATCAGCGTGGCGCTGATTGGCTAATCGCTAGACCCCCGACGTTCATTGGTCCGTCCATTGTTTGGACGAAATAAATCGCAAATTCAATAAGGTATACCAGACCAGTGAGACAAGCCTACTCAGTTGAGTGGACGGGGTCTATGGTCTGGAACCAGGCTAATTTTAAGTAGGAGTGGCTGTGAGTTTGCAATCAGTCACAATACCCACGTGCAATGGGAAGACATCAAGACCAAACATCAGTAAGTTAACTATAAGACCAAAGAGGCAAAATTAAAAATGGGGTATGTTTAGGATTGCTGAGCATATGTGACTGATTGCAAACTTACAGCCACTCCTACCTAAGATGGCTTCTCTTTGTCACAAAACTGTTTGCATGATGGTGTAGTAACCGAAACATCTCAGCAGCATTAAAATCTATTTTTTTGGAAGTTAGAAAGTGCGGGGAATTTTTTCTACAAGTTTCATTCTTCTCGTCCCTCTCCTATGCACCTGTTTGAAAATAGATGTGCAAAGTATTCCTTCATTTTGAGCCAGGACAGACTCACACTGGTGTGGGATTGGGGGCTTGATAAAAGCAGACAATTAACAAAAAAATTAAAATTTATACTTCAAGTATTTGCATAATTCATTGGAATGCAATGTAGAATTACCGCCGCTAATCATCACCGTAGACCATGACCTTTTTGAATACTATCTCAGGGCTTGTTGTCCTCATGTTTGTTGTTGACATTGTCTTACAAGAGCTGCACTCACACTTTGGGAGGGGACAATGCACCTGCGCTCCATTAAATATATCATGACAACAGATTGGAAGATAAAGCCATAAAGCAAGAGGAGGGACTGTTCCATACTAGACATGGAACACCAATGAATGATGAATGGGTCAGAGAGTATAAAGTGCACTGCTCTGACTGTGAGAGAGTGTTGTGTACTTTTGGGCATATTTGAGTCATATTCACAGACTGTCGAAAACACCATTATGTTCCTGAAGCTCGTATTTGGATTTGTCTTTTGTCTCCAACCTGGAAAATTAAACAAACAAAAAAAACAAAAATGTAAGGAGCTGCGATGGAGCGGAGTAGGAGAAGCAAGCAGCAATCACTACAGCTGCTCCAAAACATACTTCTCTACAAGCCTTAATACCTATTTGATGGATCCTCAAATTCAAACCAGTGACGCAAAGTAGACAGAAAATTAGCTCTAGAGAACCAAACTGATTACACCCTGTTTCTATCTTCAGTCTGACATCACATCCACTCTAATCAATTTCCTGGGAGCACGGGATTCGATTCCATAACCAATTACTAGAGACCAATGCATCTGCCTGAATGTAACACCATTGTAAGTCCATGCTGATGCATAACCATGCCACCGTACTTGTTTTGCTTGGGCAGAGTGAGGTAAAACAAACTTCAATGTTGTCAACATTGAGAAGACATGTTGATAAAGAAGAGCCTCAATAGTAGTGTCTGTCTTGTCTACAGCACTCTCCCTCTTTGTTTTGACTCCTCATTGATTCTGGCTTACAGCTTGACAATGGCGTTGGTCCTGCCTGTGGTGCTTTTATTTGAACAGAGAAACAACTGTTTGATGTCACGATGCCAGACAAATCAGTCAACTCAAACTCCAAGCTCTGGACCCAGGCAACCAAAATTCATGTCAAAAAAACAACTGTATTCTTGCAGAGAACTTTTTGAATGGAATTCTATGCAGTTGGAGACTTTTTGCCGCCAGCATCTAGTGGCCATTAGCGGTACTGCATCTTACGGCACGACTGTGTCAATTGCAGCTGCTGTCATTCATACAGAGTACTATACATTTTCATACTTCAAATGTACCACTGAGGGAAATGACACCACATACATTAAAAAATGTGAACTGTGCCACAGATTGTATTACCTTGATACGATGCTCACAGTGTCTTTTTCACATACATTTCCAGGTCTCATGTTAACATACTCGCTGTCTGTGTATGCACACAATGTGTCTGATTCTACCGTTCACATTACTAAGTGAAGCTATAGCTAGTGTGAATGCAGCAAAAGCAAGCAAGGACTACACGTTTTAAAGAAATGCTTCTAAAAAACACAAAATGTCAAAGTTTAAAAAGAAAACCCAGACATGGAACAAAAAAGGCATGCTATATTACAAAACTATATAACAATGTATATGGTGTTGATTGTATACCATCACATGCTTCAGAGGATGATACTTATGGCATTTTGTTTTATTACTGCCTGTGTTTGATGCACAAGCACCTTGTGCTCTGTACATGGACATTGCTTACAGTATATCTTGTGCAACCATTACATTAAATGTAGTGATTGCCTTTTGGAAATAAAGATCACAGAACTGAGTGCTATTCTTGAGTATGTGGCAGTACATTTCAACGTCCTTGGGGTAGTTTTGAGTTTCATGTACCCCTGTCTCTCACATCTATTATCAGTGGCTTTTATTGGGAGGTAAAGGGGATAGATCACTTTCACTGCCTGTAACCTCTCCTGCTCTGAAATTATCCTCTAGTGGAAGCAATTCTTTCCTGTGTATACCTCTGAAAACTCCTGGGAGTTTGTATCACCTTCAGTCGCACTTCCTGGCTCCTTGTCTGATTTAAAACCCTCATTTCTCACAGCAGGTCAATCTTAATTTTGAACACAAGGTGAAATTGTTACAAGAGGGAAATAGAATTGAATCACAATTCAGTGTGAACCTTGAAAAGGACTTAATTTTATTTCATTTTATTTTTGTTATTACATGCATCTTGATAATTCACTGAGGCAGAGGATTAGGAAGTAATTTTGCTAAGCCAAATTTAAAGTGCCTTATGCGTCAGCGTTATGCAGAACCTACACCATTGTCAGCATTTATACTTGCCAGTGGTGGGTGTTCTGTGAAGTGCATTAAAGTTTGATTGATTCAAAACACACTTAAAACACACAGAAAACAGGGCTAAATAAAGGCAGTTTCAAACACAAGTACACAAATCGGCTCCATTAAAACTCAGAACATTTGCAGACAAAACACTTGTCATTTGCTGATCACATTTCCCCACATATAAAACATGCTAATGTTATTAGCACAAGCCTATGACATTTTACATTGTATAAATTAAATGTTTTCTTCTACTCATATGAAGCTTGGAACAACAACAACATTTATCAAAAGTAACATCACAAATTTCGGGGCCATTACAACTCACAAGGTTCACTGACAAAACAAACACAAATGCAACATATGCCTATGGCCCTTTTCACTGTACAAATTAACCTTGCAGCTAGCAGAGTGTAGCGATAAATCACAAACAGCTCTTAAAATGCCATTGTGTGGGGATTTTATTGTTTTCACAATTAGTTTCTTTCTGTGACATAAAAGCTTCATTTGTACTGAGGGAAATGGTTTTCAGCTTACAAAAACAATCAGGAGGTCGTGTCGCTGCAGTGTTTGGTTACATTTCTCAGGAGGTGCACGTCAGGCTACAGTGTAGGCTTCGGCCTAGGGCAAACACCCACGCAGAGCCTATGCTGTAGGTATGAACAATAACAGCATCAAATCTGGTATGAACCATTGCAGAATGTGTAAAACAACCTGCACAGACTGTATGTGCAAGGCCCTGATCACTGACATCCATAGGCACAATGCATAGTAAAACACACACTGAGGTCCCAGATGCTGAGGAAAGTAACTGACTGGGCTTTTGCTCACCCTGGACTCACCATGACTGGCTAGGTTGATTTATTTATTTATTTATTTTTTTCAACGTATTTCACAGAACAAGAAATTAGCTGCTGGATTACACTTCCTTGGGTCCAGAGCAATACATCTGCCATGGCATAATTGTATCCTCAAGCAATTCTACACATCATTTGCTAACAGCTAGCAAAAGTAAAAGCAAAAGTTACATCTCTGATCCTTGCCAAAGGACTAAGGAATAAAGAAGTGGTTGGAATTTATTTTTAATACAATTCCTCCACAATACAACCCAGACATTTTATTGTGTTCCCTCTTTTTTCCTGAGGACCGCTTCACAAACTGGCAACAACTTATTGCTGGATTTTCACTGCAGTTCTATTTCATCTCTGCTGACCACCAGAGGCAGTGCTTTAAACACTGAATATTCCCCTTCGCACATGCACAGTTCGAGTAGGCCTGTGACCCCTGGATGACCACCTGTGACCCCTGGATGACCCGAAAGAGACTAACTAAGAGACTATTTAGATGGTCTAAAACGCAAAGCACAAGGCGTGCAGTGCATGGGCGTGTCCCAGGCACTTGCTAGTTTGACAGCGCGTTTTCAGACTGTGCGCCATGGCAGAGACTCTAAAGGGGTTGGACTTACTCTGTGAATTAGTCATGGGTGTGTTTTGGGCGTATTATTCAATAAGCCAATCAGAGTGTCACCTCTCATTCCCTTTAAATGAGGCGCGATTGGAGCGCACGGCGGAGAGCTAGTTAGATGGCCGACTTACCAACTGGAAAGAGTGAGCGTTTTACAGCTGAGGAGACGAGAAATGTATCTCAAAATAGGTCTGTCCCGTCACATCTGATGTAAGATCAAAGGGGATTGGCACGTTTGGCACGTTTGGCACGCGTAATGGAAACCCAACCTGATTTGATTAACACAGCTGAGTTCACATCCCGCCTAGAGACGCATATTACTAACTTGTTTAACAGCGAAATACTGCGCCGTTGACTTTAGACCAGGTTTTTGTTGGTCACTGGCGCATTTGGTTTTTACGCCATCTAACTAGCAACACGCCATGACTGCGCCTGACCACTCCTCATTTTTAGACCAACACACCCAGTGGAGCGCAAGTTCATTTGCTAGTTAGACGACGAGGGTGCAGGGCGTGAAAGAGACAACTGCACCTGCATCTAAATAGCAATGACACTTGCGACATGGACTATGCGCCCTCCGCCGTCCGCTTTGGACCATCTAAATAGGGCCCTATATCTTCCGGTGACATCAGAGGATAATTTCCTTTTCATCTTCTCACGCGCAGGTTGCTTTTGGAAGCATTACAACTGCATTTCAAACTTATATCCCGTCGCTAATAGTACTGTGGCCACTTTAGGTCAGAGCAGCAGACATTCACCCTCCGGGAGCTGCGACGGCATTCTTTCCCTCTTGAGAGGAGTTTAACTATGTTTGATTCAGTGTGGAAGCGGTGTGTCCTTTTGCCGGTAAGGCAGTGTTTCACTTCCCTCTCCCGAGACGGTTTGTAACTCCTAAGTTGTTTGCAAACTGTTATATTACCTACTTTGTTAAAGACTTGCCTGTGAAAGCTGCATTCGCGCAACATCTTCCTGGCACTTGATTTACTCTGATTGAGTTAACCTTCTCTGTTTCTGGAGTTTTTTCTGCGTTAGCGTTCCCCAGTTGCCAGCGTGTATAGCCTGTTTGTTATAATCAAACCACTGTTGGTGAAGGCTGCGTGCACGCTGCCTCCCCCCAGCATATGGTCTCATATTGTTACCTACAGCGTTGGGACTCTGATTAGTTATCTGTTTTTCTTTTTAGTGGATAAGATGACACTGTTGGAGGGAAGCATTGTTTAACTAGTTAACACTAGTGTCTGTGCTCTGCTTAACTGTATTGTTTTTTAGTATTGCTTTTGCCTTTTGACAAGCCTTTGCTGGTGAAAGCTAAAGTTACTGCTCCTTGTTCCCAGCATACGGTGAATATCCATATTTCCTCCGATTCTACTCATTGAGGTATGTAATCTGGATTCCTCATGACTTTGCTGGTATGAGTCATTCAGTGCTTAAAGCACCGCCTCTGGCAGTCAGCAGGGATGAAATAGAACAAAAGTTATGAATGTAACTACGGTTCTATGAATCCTGACTGACCGCCAGAGCACTCTGTCAGATTCTGTAGGAAATTATCCTCTGATGTCACCAGAGGGTATAGTCTCTTTCGGGCAGTACTCGAGTTGAGGGGGAATGAGGGATGATGGCATCCCCCTTGAAATAAAAACGGTCAAAATCATCCCCCTTCTAAAACTGCCATCCCCCCTTTCCATCCCTTGTGTCCTTTTTTGAATGAATGTGGTATTACTGCTATTCCAACATTGAGTTTTACCTTTGGTTTTACGCATATTGAGTAAAATACTGTGGGCGAGGGCAGGCATGCAAAGATATATTTATATCGTATCTCAGCGAGCTGCGCAGTGGATGTTATGCCTGTGCCCTATAGAGGGTGCCCAAACAACGCATAGTGTGTTCAAATTCATACAAATTGTTCTTCTCTATGGATTTTCTCTGTACCCAGAAGCCACTCATATCACCTGAAACAGCGGAACCACAACTTTCCGACAAGACCAAGCACTTGTCGATAGTCCAATGTTTTCACACACTGTTGCCAACTCCTCAGTAAGAAAAGTAGCTATTGGCTGTCCTAAAAGTCGCCAAATGACGTCATCGCCTAATTTGTATAACTGTTCATATGCATGTAATTGTAATGGCTGCTGTATGAGAGAGGAATAACATCGTGGGAGAGACAAAAACTGAGTAAAAAAAAAACACCCTGAATATGTTTAGAACTACAAATGAACCTTCTTTCAGTGATTTATATTAGACAAAGAAAACTTTATATTTATTACATTATCTTAAATGTAAATATTGCATGTTTCTTTCAGACAAAACACATTTTTGACTTGCAAATGAGTCAATGGAATTTCTTGCAATAATGAAAAAATACTGGCAATCATGTCTGCCTGCCACAAACCACATGTTTTGGACAGCTGTGAAGTGACAGAATGTCCCACCATCATGGTTCTTACATTGCCAGATTCCAGAGAGTCTCCCCTCTTCATATATGGCGGAATATGTCAACTTCCAACTTGCTATGGTGAGATACATGTAAAATGTAAGAATTTAGTCACACAGATTTGTTTGTTTTTTTCATTGCTATAAAAATTTATATAAAGTACAGACAAATAGAAGGACATGAATGATGGCCAATCTGGATAGCCCAAATTGTCCTAAAAAAAACCAAGATATAGCATGTTTATATATCCTTTATAATGACTGTGATATGAGCTTAAAAGTAAAGGCAGGAAAAATACCCCAAAAGGCCTAGGGCCCTAAGGGTTAAACAGTGATATTAAAATGCAGGTGAGAAATTATTTTCATCCCCAAAACTATTTTATCTTCAGTGTTTTTTTTTTTTAAATCCACACTTGAATGTTGAAAATATGTAGTTTTCTTAAAAATCAACTGGAAGAGTAATGAGTAATGTCATGTGCTTGCATAAGATTTCTGCTCAGTCATTCTAACAAAACCATAATGAGCTTGTTTTCTTCAAATAGAGGATAACTATGGCCAGCAAGCAAGGGCAAGAAATATTGAGAACAAAAAGCATGACTACGAAAATCTCTGGAAACTTTTATGAGATAGGGGAGAGTGGGGTAGGCAGCCATAGAATTGGTTCTATGTATTTTGTATTATTTGTATTTTTGATATATTTTTATATTTTAATTTTCAATTTGCAGTCCATGCCCTGAAGTTGGGACAATATTTATTATATATAATACATTTACCATTATAACTCGTTTCACGGCTGCCGGCTGCATCCGCCTCCATGAATACTGAAGCAATTTTAAAACGAGTAGTACCTATGAATCATACACATACATACACATGGGGAAATAGGGCCCAGGTTGAAAAATACCTAAGTTATCCTTTAAGTCTGTGTTCTTTCAGTTTTGCTCATGGTCTTTTCTGCTCTTATTCTACCCAGACCTCCATGGCTACCATGACTGATTACCATGGCTGATGGCTCTTCAGACGGAAGCTTTATTTAGTGATTTATTGTTACACTATTGAACAAGAGGTCAGGGCGCTGCAAATCCCACAACACAACACATTAAGGAAAACACGCTGCAAATCCTACGACACATTAAGAAAAACGCACTGCAAATCCCACAACAAATTAAGGGAAAATGCGCTGCAAATCCCACAACACAATACATTCAGAAAAACACGCTGCAAATCCCACAACACAACACATTAAGGAAAAACGCGCTGCAAATCCCACAACACATTAAGGAAAAACACGCTGCAAATCCCACAACACAACACATTAAGAAAAATGCGCTGCAAATCCCACAACACAACAGAAGTGTTTCCAGGGGACACTTGAAAGTGATGCACGCCTTTTTCCACAACTGCAGGCAGGGGGATCTCTCTAGAGCAAACATCTCGTGGGTAAGTTTATAATGTTAAAGTTACACAGGATGTACATAATATCGCTGCCGTATTTATGACTTTAAATGATGTTATTTTGTGTGTGGGAGCAGATTATGTGTGTAGTGTATAACATTAGTAGAACATTATGGGGTGCCGTTTGTAAAGTGGCTCACGCTGAAAATACCATCAACATTTTGCCACATTTAGCTTCAAACTATGTTTAAAAAAGTGTTAAAAAATTTGTTAACTTATAAATATATTAAATAGTTAAATCTAAATATTAAATGTGGCACCTAAATGTTAAATGTTAAATCTAAATATTAAATCTAAATCTAAATACTAAATCTAAATACTAAATATAAATATAAATGTTAAATCTAAATGCTAAATATAAACCTAAATCTAAATGTTAAATCTAAATGCTAAATATAAATCTAAATGTTAAATCTAAATGTTAAATGTTACATCTAAATGTTCTGGGTGAAACTAACTCAAAGTACACGTCAAATAAAATTTCTCCAAACATGTTTCTTGTTATTTTAGGTAGTTATTACCACGCTAATGGATGTTCAAGTGTTCATTTCCCCCGATAAGTTGGTTTTAATTCGTTATTTGATTCTATAAACACAGTCTGACCATCTCGTGCTTTTATTTTGGTACTTCCGGAGACCGGCAGTGTGAATTTGCATATTAGCTAAATATTTAGTTTCACCCAGAACATTTAGATTTAACATTTAACAGTTAGATTTATATCTAGCATTTAGATTTAGATTTAGAATTAGATTTAATATTTAGATTTAACATTTAGGTGCCACATTTAATATTTAAATTTAACTATTTAATATATTTCTAAGTTAACAAATATTGCTGTAAATGTGGTAAAAGGCGACGTTAAAAAATTCAAAACACTTTTTTAAACATTGTTTGAAGCTAAATGTGGTAAAAAGTTGATGTTATTTTCAGCATTAGACACTTTACAAACTTTGACCAAAACTGCAGAAAGCTATTTTCAAGTTGTTTACTTGTCTGTGAAAACTGTAAGGTTACAGTTTGATTCTGCTCGATTTATCCGTGCATCTTGGAAACTTGCAGACTTGAACCGGTTTAAATGTAGACTACTTTTATCTGCTAACGTTAGCTGTTATTTAAACAAACAGATCTGAGCTGCCCCAGACTTAGTGCTCTCTGCAGTCAGCTATAATGTTGCTAGAGGTGGCTAGCTCATGTGTCGATGTCAGACAGTATTATTTCAATCAGGAGAGACGTGTTTAGGTTAGGGAAAAATGATTTAATTACAAATGCACACGAAAATGGAATGTGAAATGTGAAAAGTCTTTGGCGATTAGACCCCTTTGAGAAGGTGAGCTGAGGAAGGGAGATAGATCCGTAGCCAATTGGGGAACCCCCCCGGGCTCTAGACGCTGGTGGTGGTAGAGGAAGTGGACAAGAGATGAGGATCAGATGGATGGGTGCTGATGATCCGGATGAGAAGAGGAATGAGTCTTCGGGTTTAACTGTGACCTAGGATGAGACGGCTGGAGGTGAATGGGGTGGAGGAGGGGCGGCGATTCTGCCTAGAATGACAGCTGAAAGCGGCAGAGGAGAGAACACATTTAAAATCTCGTAGTGACAACCTGATTGGCTGAAGGAGGCTGTGGCTAATTATGATAGGACAGCAAGAAGGGTGTGCGCCCGGTGGCAGCTGATTGGAAGAAGCAGTGGGAGTGAGACAGGGAGAATTGTGAATGAATGAGCATGGAAAGGTCTTCCTGATTGAACTTACGCTGAGCTTCATTTCAATCAGGAGAGGCGTGTTTTGGTTAGGGAAAAATGATTTAATTACAAATGCACACGAAAATGGAATGTGAAATGTGAAAAGTCTTTGGCGATTAGACCCCTTCGAGATGGTGAGCTGTAAGGAGGGAGATGGATCCGTAGCCAATTGGGGAACCCCCCAAAAACGGTGTGTGGAGTGAGAAGCACGACAAACCGCATGACGTGAGGCAAACCTTACCTTACCGGGAGGCAACAGGCTTCTAACAAAACAAGCAGATAAATATTAAAAGGTTATGCATTGCAGAAGAAGCATAAACAACTGAAACGAGGAAGCAGTGAATGTGAAAGGAAAGATTGAAGGCCTGCATGACTCCGGAATGGGGTCATTTAGCCTTTGATGAGAACATGGTCAGGAAGAGGCAGGGACAATAATAGGGAGATGCAATCTAGAGAACAGGAGATGCGAGATGAGCAGGGAAGGGAAGTGGTAGAAGGAAGCTTGGACAGGTCTAACCACCGAGATGAAGCTAGGGTGAAATGGCAGTGGCAGGGGATGAGGTCATATGGCAGAGGGAGGCTTGGATAGATCTAACCACCAAGATGAAGCTAGGGTGAAATGGCAGTGGCAGGGGATGAGGTCATATGGCAGAGGGAAGGCTGGGATCGCATGATTCTGGAGGCCATGGTGTCTATATGTTGAAAGAAATAAAAGGTCAACTAGGACCAACAGAAATGAAAGATCATAGATCAAACGTAAATTAAGGTCAGAAGACCAAACTTAGGATAATGCAAACAAAAGGCAAAGGTGGGGCAACCAAACATAAATTAAAGTCAGCAGTTTTCAGCATGACAGCAACAGAAATTAAGGGTCTAATGACCAAACTGAAATTAACGTGACTGGTGCGAGGTCCTAGTATATATCCTTTATTTAACCAGGTAAAAGCCTCGTTGAGATTAAAATCTCTTTTACATGAGCGACCTGGCCAAGAAGGCAGCATAGACTCAGGTTACAGTACAGTACGTACATAGGTCACACACACATTCAAACTGCATTCACTACAATGAAATAGAGCGGTTTACAATAAAAGCAATAAGTGATTGTTAAGGGAACAACAACAAGGCATACAGTAAAAAGTAATACAGTACATAAAAAGACAAGCGTATAAAAACAGAGGGACTACTAAAAACAGAAACAACGGCCAAGACTGCTTTTCTCACGATCTTTTAAGATCGATTTAAATTCTCCTAAGGTAACCAATTCTGGAAGTCTCAGTTCCCTCTGAAGGTTGTTCCAGGAGTTAGGAGCAGCATATTTAAAAGCTGTTTTACCTAGTTCGGTTCTAACTCTAAGGACCAACATCTGTACAAAGTTTTGGGAGCGCAGGCTGTATTGATTTTCAGTTTTAGACAAGTGAATACACAGGTAAGAAGGAAGGAGACCCAGGGGCGTCTCTAGGATTTTGACACATCCGGGGCTTAGACCAGAAGAGTGCCGAAATTTTTAGACATAGAAACATTCTCCACATGCCCTACAGGTACCTGCTCTTCTGGACTGAATTGAATTAAGGCATCATCAAATGAATGACCCATTTTGAATTTAGTTTGCACCCATGTACTGACATTAGCTATATAGGTAACAACACATTGTTTTTCCATTTAACACATTAGCAGCTACAGTAAAAGAGGCAGGCTGTGCCGGATCCCTGTCTGCTAGCTAGCTGCTATCATGCATGAAAAAGAAAATAAACAAGATGGTTCGACGTTATAGCCTAACATTAACATTAGCTACTTTCCCCTCTAGAAGAAGCCCAAGCTTAATTATTTTTAGGTACACAATTCTTGCACACTACAATTGCATTTACAGACAGATGCTAATAATAACAGATCGTTTTTCCCCCATGTAATATCAACTAGCTGCTAGCTAGCTAACATTAGCTACTTCCCTCTAGTAGTTCCAGCTGCAACACTCTTTTCGAAATTATACATTTTTACATAATTTCTATTCCCATTACCTCTTTGATTGCTGACCACCTTTGGGGGGAAAAACATGGAAATCTTTTTTTGTGACATCCCAAAGACAGCTGAACAGCTTGCTGTTGTCAAGCCTGCCTGTTGTCAAGTGCGCCTGCTGCCTGACGCTGCTGTTTTGGGTGAATGACGTCACGTGGGACCTGGAGGTGTTAACCACTTGTGTGCCAAAGCCAAAGTAGTGGTACGCAAAACATACCTGTTATGATCGATGTTTGTCACTCTCCGTGTCTCCCTTACAGCCGGCTTACTGTGGGGGCGGAAGTTGTCACCCCGTCTCTTTGAGTGAGACTGACCAATCAGGAGGCTTCTTACAGTTTTCAGAGGAGGTCCCGCCCATGAGAGTCATGCAGAAACGCATGCAAAACTTCAAGAAACGCAAACGAAAACTCAGGAAACGCAAACGAATCTGTGGTTCATGAGAACAATATTTTGGTTTGTAAACAAAACTTGTGGATATATCAAGATACAGTTTTAATCACAAATATATTTCATTCATTCATGGGCATTTTTTTGTATTTTTGAAATCATAATTTTGTTTGCAAAATATTTTTTTTGTTTTCAAATCCATTCTTTTTGATTGCATATTAAAGACACAAAATTAACTCCATAGAAGTCAGGTGTTTCCTTACTTGATGAGAGAAACAGGATTTGTTTCTAAAAAAGAAACCAATTTTCACTTTCAACTTTGCAACAAGGTTCTTAATGTGTGGCTGGAAAGTCAGATTTTGATCAATAGTAATACCCAAGTACTTGTATGTTGGGACCATTTCAATTTCAGTCCCACAGGCGGTTAAAATCATTGGAAGGACTGGCGGAAGTTTTTTTCCATTTGAGAAAAGCATGAGTTTTGATTTATCAGGGTTTAAAACTAATTTAAGACGGGTTAAATTAGATTGAACAACGCCAAAAGCAGCCTGCAGAGCTTGAAGGGCTTGTAGCACTGATGGAGAACAGCAATAAATAACAGTATCATCAACATAAAAATGAAAGGCAGCATTTGTGAGATTGTCACAGAGATTGTTAACGTAAATTGAAAAGAGCAATGGTCCTAGTATAGAGCCCTGAGGTACACCCTTTGAGATAGGGAGGAGGGAAGAAGAGGACCCAGCAAACTGAACGCATTGTGATCTGCCTAACAAATAGTTTGAGAACCATTTTAGAGCAGAGTCAGATAGACCAATACTTTTCAATTTAATTGCCAAAATGGCATGGTCGACTGTGTCAAATGCCTTTGATAAATCGATAAAAAGAGCAGCACAGTATTTTTTACAATCAAGTGCCTCAATGACATCATTCACTACCTTCGTAGCAGCAGTTATGGTACTATGATGCTTTCTGAAGCCTGACTGGTGAGGAGAGAGAAGGCCATTAGTTTCTTGGAAGTCTTTGAGTTGTTCATTAACAAATTTTTCAAGAATTTTAGCTAGAACACATAGTTTCGAAATTGGTCTGTAGTTATTCATGATTGATGGGTCACCTCCTTTCAACAGTGGGAGTACATAGGCAGATTTCCAGATACTGGGGATCTCATTAGTGGACAGGGAAAGATTAAAAATATATGTCAGAGGCTCTGCTATGAGGTCGACAGCTAATTTAAGAAAGTATGGCTCAAGATTATCAGGACCTGATGATTTATCTGGATCCAACTGCTTCAGGGCTCTGTGGACTTCAGTTACTCTAAGCGGTGTGATACGAAATGAAAGGTCCCCTTCAGTACGACGACAGTTGGGGGATTGGTCAGTTGCCTGACTCAATGTTGGATTTAAGGAGTCAAATAAGGAGCCAGAGGAAACAAAATGTTCATTAAGGCTCTCTAAGATGGCCAACTTATCACTGACTGGACATGAGTCTTTTATAATGCAGGCTGGTAGCTCATTTTTAGTTATGTTCCCATAAGAAGATTTGATCACTTTCCAGAATTTTTTGGGGTCATTTAGGTGAGCAGTTGTTTTCCACAGAAGGAATTCAGATTTTGCTTTCCTGACCAGAGAGGTAAAGCGATCGCGAAGCTGTCTAAAGGTCAGCCAGTCAGACTCAGATTTAGTTTTCCTGGCTTTAGCCCAGGCAGCATCTCTTTCCTTCAGCAAACAAGACAAAGCAGGGGAGAACCATGGGTTGTTTCGACCCTTTACTCTCCAATTGCGGAAAGGAGCATGTTTGTTAACTAATGCAATAAAAGCATTGTGAAAGTATTTCCAAGCTAATTCTGCTTCAGAGATAAGAAAGACCTTGTTCCAGTCAACATGTAACAGGTCACGGAGAAAGGCTTTCTCACTGAAAATCACGTTTAAAGATAAGAAGTGGTTTTGTTTTTGGGAGTTTGGCATGTCTGACTGTGGCTATAACACAGTGGTCACTCAAATCGTTCGCAAAAACACCAATATGTGAGTATTTGTGGGGCACATTTGTTAAGAATAAGTCAAGCAGGGAGGATTTTTCTGGGAATTTAAGGTTCGGGCGAGTGGAGCAATTTATCAATTGCGTAAGGTTGAAGGAGTCACAGATAGATTTAAAGTTGTCAGAGGCAGATGACAGCCAATCCCAATTAAGATCTCCAGTAAGGAGAATCTCTTTAAAGTTTAGCGATGACAATTCCTTTGCTAGTGAGGATAAACGCCTCAGTCCTTGCAGAGGGAGGTCTATAACATGCAACAATGGTAATAAAATGACCCTTAAGAAGTTCCAGTCTCAAGGCTAGAAATTCAAACTGTTTGCTAATTGAAACTGAGGACTGGACAGTGGCATGATATTTGTTTTTAACATAGACAGCAACACCACCCCCTTTCCTTGGGCGATCACACCGAAATAATTTGTACCCTCCGATTTCTATGTCTTTGTCAGAGACAGACTTGTTTAGCCAAGTTTCAGATAAAACAAGTACATCAGCATCAGACAAGTTCACCCAGATTTTCACAAGATCCAATTTTGATGGTAAACTTCTGACATTGATGTGGATGATACCAAGACCAGATCTAGCTTTAAATTCACAAGGGGTGTTCAGGCTATTAATTTCTGGGCCTGGGTTAGGTTCCACATTCCCCGACAATAAAAGCAGGAGAATAACCAGACATTTCCTTTTTACAGGGATCTGTGATGATAAAGATTGAGTATTTGGAGTAAAAGAATGATAAAACTGGTGAGAAACCAGCCAGTTATACGGAATAAATAGATTTATAAAAAATGGTAAAATTATAATCTCCTGTGTAGTTGGTTTATGCCATTCCAGAGTGTGCATAAAGGGTTTAAAATCCCAGATTGTACATGAACGGAAAAATAAAAGATGTGGGACTTCCTGGTCTCCACAGCTATCATGCACCCCATGAGGAAAAAATGTAGTCAATAAAATGAGGAGAGGGAGAGGAGATGAGACAAACATGCTGATTGGCATGTGTGGAGGGGAAGCCAGATATTAACAAACAGTCCAGTTCAACGTTGGTGTAATCTGTCCCCGGTTTTATGGTCTCCTCAATCAGATGATGACGTTGCGTGACGTTTCACCAAAACAGGAAATCAAGCCGGGAAAAACATGCGAGGAGAACAGTACTGTGGATAAAGAGTTAAAAATCAGCCAAGGCAGTGCCTAGAACAGTTGAAACATAATATCATGCACAGAAGAGCCAAGAAAGAAGCACTTTCCTTCATTCTAGGAAATGTGAGCCCATCAGAAATCAGCAGAAATCAGCAACATGCCGACCGGCAATCCAGCTCCGATTGATCCGACCAGTCTGACAGATTGGACAGGTTCCCGGCTCCAAGACAGGCGATGGGGTCCAGGTCGTCCAGATACGGCGAGAAGTAAGCCACAACTTCAGATAATCCACTTTTACAGCTCGAGGGAAATAGCACCGATGATTAGTCGAGATCATGCAAGATGCAAGGACGGTAATGTCGGGGCTGGCTTGTCCAGTAGTCTTAGCAGGTAACCCGCGTACCAAGACCAGCTGTAAGCTACGAGCCCAAATACGTTCGGTTAAAATACAAGTGGTATGAAGGCAAGAATGAGATTAAGCGGTGGCTTCCCAAGCGTTTAGCCACATTTGACTAATAACTCTTGACCTGGGCCTATGTATGCAGAAAATAATAAACGATCAATAAAGACCAAATGTCAATAAAAGGTCATAAGACCGAACGAAAATTAAGATCATAAGACCAACTCAAATAAAATGGTGAAAGTAAAATAAGGTCCGGCGACCAAAAAGAAATTAAAGTCATCTTGCCAAAAAGAAATTACCATGTATAAGCATGAGGTCCCGTAGACCTGGGTGCACAAGTCGGAAGGCCGAACAAAATAAAAGGTCACATGACCAAACAGAAACTAAGGTCGGAAGACCAACTTAAATAAAATGGATAAATTAAAATAAGGTCCAACGACCAAACATAAATTATGTCCGATATGACAAAAAAGAAATTAAGTCGGTCTCTCTGACCAAAGAAAATTAATTGTTGCAGGGGAAACATTCTGAGGCGGTCCAATGACCTTGGTATGTTGCAAGAGGTCACAGACCATGGGGGCATTGCATGAGGTCCCGAAGACCAGGGGTGTTGGAGAATATGGCATGGGGTCCACAGATCATGATGGGGCATTTGCATGAGGTCCGAAGACCGAGGGTGTTAGGACATACAGCATAAGGTCTTATGGGCCATGATGGGGCATTTGCATGAAGACAGGGGTGTAAGAGCATGCAGCATGAGGTCCCATAGAACATGATAGAGCATTAGCCTGAGGTCAGAAGACTGAGGTTGTTAGTGCATACAGCATGAGGTCCCACAGAACATGGTAGAGCATCCATGAGGTCCAAAGACCAAGGTTGTTAGTGCATGCAGCATGACGTCCCACAAACCATGATTGTGCATTTGCTTGAGGTCCTGAAGACCATGTAAATGAGCAAGAGATCAGGCGGACGAGGTAAAGGAAATGAACCAATAAAACTGCAATAAATCACGGCCAACTTGAATAAAAGAATACAGCAGAATATGTCCCAGGACCAGCAGATAGAGAATTGGGAGATAGAATTTGTGACTGATGCATGACTGTCGCTCCATCGAATGTAAAGCGGGCAATAGGACAAACCATAACTGGGATTTGATTGAAGGTAGCCGAAGAGGAAACTACGAAAAACCACCACCAGCTATTTGCATGAGTTAGTGAGAAATTTGATTTATGAATTGGTGCTAGAATGGAGCCATACCTAGTTCCCCCCAAAACCAGTGGGTACTTGCTACCCACTAAAAAGAAAAAAAAAAAATGATTTTGCCCTAGTTCTTGATCCCTGTCTTTGTATATTACATAGATCACTATTTATTTATTTTTTTAATTTTATTTTATTAAAGAGATGAATTTATTAATTTATTCGTTTACATACATTTCTTCCTCCCTGTATTGCACAGCCTTAACGGATATTACCAACACTGATTGGGAAGTGCAAAGCTAGATGCATCTATCTCAACAATAAGTGGATCAAGATTATTGTCCAAATAGATGTAGTGGGTCCTATGATAAAAGCCCTACACCTGAAATGGACAAGTGTCACTAAGAGGATTAGAGATTGCATGGGCATCTTCGAGTGTATGCTGACCGGCTACATTTCCCCTACAGGCAGTTGACGAATGATGCTCTGGATCGCTACTAAATACGAAAAGCGCAACATGGCACAAGATGTCATGTGCATAAGGGGGCGATCACGCAGCTACTTGCTGAGCTCAATGACTTGACAACTACTATACATGTCCTTGAAGTGTGTGAAAACAGGAAAAGATCGGGCTGATTAGATGCTGCCCTGCGTACTGCTCTGCATGATGGGATTGAGGCATGTTCCGGCCCAATTCATGGATGAAATCGTGAATGGTGAATCCAAGATGAATATAATTGTGAAGGGCAGCTTGAAATAAGTTAGACCATTTACGACTGGGAACTGTGATTACAAGAACTAATCAGTGTGCATAAACCGAACTGCACACAGACTGGAAACACAAATAGCACAAGGCTGAGAAAACGCCTGGAGCGCCGCAGGAAGGAGCTGCTTGCGAGGACCTCTTAATAGAATAGGATAGAGCGGACAAGATGATTGAGCCCTAGCCGTCATAACCGCGGTGTGTGTCAGAATGGTGGTTCAAAACATTGTCTACTAGGTGAAGTAAATCTTACTAAATAAAAGCCCTGACCCTTTCTTAATGTGCATGTTAATCAACCATGGTGGAGGGAGCCCAAGATATGCCAATGGCTTCTTCTGTATACTGCCCATATAATTATGATGATGATGATGATGATGATGATGATGATGATAATAACAATAACAATAATAATAATAATATTAATAATGATAATAATAATAATAACATAATACTTTGTATTTGGAGGCGCCTTTCAAATGCCCAAGGACGCCTACAGAGCATGGAAGAAAAGATCAGTAATACATCATTAAACAAATATAGGCTAGTGCACAGTGTCCAGATAGAGTGAATATGCCACTTTTTTTTTTTTTTTTTTGAGGATGCGGTATTGTAGAAGAAGGCAATGAAGTTGAATAAAAAACAGGGGTGATGAGGTCAGATAATTAGATAAAGGTGATGAACCTGGCTGCCGAGTTCTAAATATGATAAAAGACGAAAATCAGGCAGATGGATGTAATGGTACTGCAATAGAGGCCGCCATACTTATCCTTTGAGTATTTTAATTTTATTTATTTATTTTTATTTTTATTGCCACCTGATGAAACAGCTGTTGTGAGAGCACGTGGATACTGTAGACACGCATGCGAACTACGCTGTGCTCCTGAAAGAAAGGGAATGCGAATAAATATGCGTGCTGCAATGAGGCGATTTTAATTGATTGTGCTAGAAGTATATTCTCGGTCACCTGAAAAACCCGCACAACCTCACTGGAGAATCGCTGAAAGGCTTATGATTGAGATGATACAGGAAGTGTGGTAAGATGGCGGCATGATGCGCATGTGAGTTTATTTTCTGAATGAAGATGCAGAGGAAAAATGCTTAGCTTAAAGCGAATGCCATAGAGAACAGAGGGCATGGTGTGCCTGCTTAATATGCTCACTATGATGAAACCCAGTGAGCCCAAAATTGAGGTCCACCGCTATTGCAGTAGCCTATTGCGGTAAATGTTTTCCCATTTAAATGAGGGTGAAGGGAGAATAAATAAATCACTTCATATTAATGATGCAGTGATAATATTGTCTGCAGCACTGAATGTAGTAGTAGGCTGATCATATGACACACACTTAACTTAACAGTGAGGGAGGCTGATGATCGGATGGCTTAAACCGGCAGCTCTCTTGCCGTGAGGGATTCGGGAGCTCCGGGGCTGGAGAGGCTGGAGACAGAATGAAGCGCTGGTTCGGGGTGGACGCCAGCTGAGTTGACCGGTCGGCTGAGTGTGGTGGCCGCTGCATGTGGAGGCCTGCGGTGATAATGACGATGGCGAGGCAGAGGTGAAGCATGTCCAGGGACTGAAGCAAGGTGTGCGTGGAAGCTTGGCCGGAGTAACGGGGGACGGCGCGTGGCAATCCGGATGCACGTATGCAATGTGTCACGGAGAAACAAATCATGTTACGTGTAGATTGGCCCACATCTTGAATCCGTACACGGCACTGAGCTCGAGACTGAAGAAGGAAGCGGAGGCAGAAGACGCGCGTTGACAATATGACTTATAAACAGGTGAAATAGCCTAAACTGGAGGACTTGATGAATGAGAAATGATTCCGCTGCTGCTGAGGAAACGCACGAGGCTGTACAATCAGCAAAGACTGCAGGAAAAGGGTAAGGTGATCTTGTCTGCGGCGATTCTGCCTAGAATGACAGCTGAAAGCGGCAGAGGAGAGGACACATTTAAAATCTTGTAGTGACAACCTGATTGGCTGAAGGAGGCTGTGGCTAATTATGATAGGACAGCAAGAAGGGTGTGCGCCTGGTGGCAGCTGATTGGAGGAGGCAGTGGGAGTGAGACAGGGAGAACTGTGAATGAATGAGCATGGAAAGGTCTTCCTGATTGGACTTACGCTGAGCTTCATAAAAATAATCTGAGCCTGTCAGACGCAAAAATAAACAGGTTTAGTGGATGTATTTGAACGGTAGCCACATGCCCCGTTTGATTACGTTATAAAGCGCTCCGAGGCTGTAGGCTACGCAGCTCCATACGGGCAGTTTCAAATATGTTTAATCACTCATTTAGACAGAACAGGGCCCAGATTGAAAAAAAACAACGATTTTGCGACAATTGACGACAAGATGGTAATAAGGGCAAGATGCTACCGGTCCATGAGGAGAAATGAGGAGCCCCACTCATGGGAGGTTTATTATTGTGACACCCAGCTAATTTCGAAAATGCATACAGGTGAACTTCAATAACGAAGTGTCAGTCAGTGTGGGGGTTGGAAACAGACAGTTTTAGCTGCTCATTTTCAGCTTGGAGAGCTCTCAATTGCTCACGTAAAGCTCCCAATTGTTCCTCAATTTCACTCATTTTAGTAGTATGCCAAACAAACTTTAAAAAAAAAAAAAAAATCTGAATAAAAGCAAATTTGATAAATAAAAAAAACTGCAGCTGTTGGCTTCTTCCTGGTTTTGTAACTTGACCACCGACTGGGAGCTGTAGGTCTCTCCAATCTTCTGTGCTGATTGCCGTTTACTACCCTAAATTTGGATACACACCACACTGACTGCTTCACAATCCTGCCGACAACGCCAAATGTGACACCCAGCTAATCTCTAAAATGCATACAGGTGAACTTCAATAACGAAGCCAACAGTCAGTGTGGGTCTAAATGCCATAACAGGCTGTTTTATTACAGCAACGGGTCACTAACATCAGTTACCAAAGGTTAAGAAATTGAATATCTTGCTGCAGGAGGGGGCGGCACACCAGTCAGCAGCCTGATGCACTGGGAGTATGCTATAGGTGAGAAAACAATGAATAAATAACTAAATACCAAAATTACAAAACAAATACCACAGCACACCTTAAAACAATAACACCACAAATCAACAGGTGAACCCCCGCTGCACCAGCTGCTCCTGTGGCCACATACCAGCCCCAACTGCAGCACTAGAACAAAAGAAGACTTTAAATTAACAATATACACAAACTACTAAAATTTGATAAACAAAATCCAAATAAACGATAAAATGTTGTAAACGTCAACCAGCACGTCGCCTTGCCACTGCCACTATTCTTGGACTGTTAGGACCCAAGGAAGCATGTGCACAGGAGTGATCTCAGGGGCCTGAGTGAAGCTTACACACCTGTGCTTCATCGGCTTCTTAACAACTCAGCTGCTCCCTTCCTGATTGGCCAAAGGTGCTCTCCTCCTGATTGGCCAATTGTACCTGAATCTAAGTGTCCCCCTGCTACATTATGTTGCCTGCTAACGAAAGTCTGTTTGATTGTGTGTCTGTTAACAGCCGCCGTTGCAGTTTTCTGTCACTGTTATGTTCAAATTATTGTCATGTTAAATATAAATAATTTCTTTCATATTCTTTTTTGACTTTTCTGCGGTTGCAGAGTCTTTGCGAGATTTCAAGCTAGCTGACAGCAAGTTTACATATAGATCTGTTATACAACAGCTCTTATTTAAGATGACTTGAAAATATAATGTCAATTAAAGCTGCGTCGTCCCCCCAGCTCAGGTTGTAGACATAAGCCATGTGACCTAATGAAACTTTGACATGTGTGATGATCAAACAACACATCCATATTCTTTTGAAATCATGTGACCGAGTGAAAGCTTGAGTTATGTGTACTGGCTGTTGTGAGGATCTAAGTGCAGCAAACAGACACAAATATATACTAAGACCTACAAATGTTGAATTAATATCTGACTGAAGACATATGTGACACTAATCATATGTGTATAATAACAGCAGAAGTATGACACACACAGACAGACAGACATAAGGCCCGTTTCCACAACAGGAACTTCGGGGTAGATTTACGGGGCAGGGGCCGTTGGTGCGTGTCTCCACCGCAGGAACCACCCCCGAAGGACAGAGTTCCGGAACTTTTACAGGGACTAAACAAGTCCCTGCTTCGGGGTAGGTACTCAGAACGGCCCCGAAAGACTCCTGGGTGGGGCTTGGGGGTTACTTGGCGCTGATTGGATTTACTCAAGGTGGGATGTGACGTTAACAGAAAGCAACAAAATAGCCAGCATTTTTAAAACTCAGCAGACAAGGGTTAGCTCGTTCATAGCTTCCACCGCCATGCAAACAAACTCAATAACTGGTCCGTGAAAAACATAATTTTTCCGGCGGATATCTTAGTTACAACATGATTGAGCTAGCAAAGCAGTTTTGTGTTGCTATGTGTGGTATTTATTCAGTTTTGGGAAATCACGATGTCTAGAAAGCATCAGTAGCTGCAGCTGACAGGGACAGCTAACCGCAGCAGCAAAGCTAACATCAGGACGTCATTTGTTAAAAGCCTCCTGTTGTCAGATACGACATGAAACTACTCCAGTTAGCTCAATCATGTTGTAACTAAGACATCCGCTGGAAAAAAAAATTTCACGGGCCACTTTGGGAGTTTAGTGAGTTATTACAGACACAGCTAACCGCTAACAGCGTCCCTACGCCGCTACGTTGCTCCGGTCAAAATGGTCGCGTAACGATTACATCACATCCAGAGCCTGGTAACTTCACAGGAACCTTCCTCCTACTCCGCTCTCTCAGTGGAGACACGGCGGTTGAGAGGCCCGAGCGAGGGGACGTTCCTGTAGTTGTTCCTGTCCCCAAATAGTACCAGGAACTTCTTCGGTGGAAACGGGCCTATAGACGGCCGAGTTAGCGACATGCAGAGAGGGAGAGAAGGGAGAAAGAGGAGAGAGTGGGGAGAGAGAGAGGAGAGAGAGAGAGAGAGAGAGAGAGAGAGGGGGGACAGGGAGTGGAGTGTGTGTGTCTGTGTCTGTGTGTGTGTGTGTGTGTGTGTGTGTGTGTGTGTGTGTGTGTGTGTGTGTGTGTGTGTGTGTGTGTGTGTGTGTCCGTGTCTTTCTGTGTGTGCCATTCTACCACTGTTATTATATGCATATGATTATTGTCACATATGAATACTATCAGAGATTAATACATACTTCACACATGTTGTACCACAATAGCCAGAATCATAAGTCAAACTCAATGTTAAAAACTGTAAAGGGTTCTTATGAAGGTGGTTTGAGCTTATATTTTAACATTTGTAGACATAAGCCATTTGACCTAATGAACCTTTGACTTGTGTGATGATCAAATAACACATCCATATTCATTTGAAATCATGTGACCTAGTGAAAGCTTGAGCGATGTGTCCTGGCTGCTTTGAGAATCTAAGTGCAGCAAACAAACACAAATATGTACTAGTTAATGTCAGTGGAGAAACTGAGCAGGACTACATGTATTCCAATTCTTCATGAGGTAAAACAGTTTCACCAGGACATCTTGTATTTACAGGTTTTTGGTATCAGGCATTTCTTTCAAAGCTTTGGTACAATATGTTTTACGTATATATTAATATCTAATGGTTTACATATTTGACAATATTCAAATGTGTATAATAAGAGTATAAGTATGACACACACACACACACACACACACACACACACACACACACACGTATCTGTCAGAGTGAAGCCATTGTTATGCTAATTAATGACCATGTACTTAGGTGACAGCCCAGGCACTTCAAGATGAGTTGACTAATGAGTAATGATAACAAAATCAGCAGGTGGCATTTGACACCACAGCGGCAATAGTTTACAGTGGATTTACATTTTAGGAAATTGATTAATTAATTTTGAGATATTCAAGTATACACAACAAAGTTGTAAACATTTATGATCAAGGCTCAATATGAATTGGCTGTGAAACCTGTGTCTTGAGATATAGCATTGTCAGTAACGACACTGTATTTTCACTCATAATGTTGATTTTACAAGGAAACACAACAAAGTGTGATGATCCAAAAACACGTCCATACATTTTAGGACATTGATTAATTAATTTTGAGATATTCAAGTATACACAACAAAGTTGTAAACATTTATGATCAAGGGTTAATATGAATTGGCTGTGAAACCTGTGTATTGACATATAACATTGTCAGTAATGGAACTGTATTTTCACTCATAATGTTGATAAGTCATAAGTCAAACTCAATGTTAAAAACTATAAAGTGTTCTTATGAAGGTGGTTTGAGCTTATATTTTGACAGTTGTAGAAATAAGCCATGTGACCTAATGAAACTTTGACATGTGTGATGATCAAACAACACATCCATATTCATTTGAAATCATGTGACCTAGTGAAAGCTTTAGTGATGTGTACTGGATGTTGTGAGGATCTAAGTGCAGCAAAGAGACACAAATATATACTAAGACCGACAAATGTTGAATTAATATCTGATTGTATACATATGTGACACTAATCATATGTGGATAATAACAGAAGGAAAATGACACACACACACAGACAGACATAGACGGTTGAGTTAGCGACATGCAGAGAGGGAGAGAAGGGAGAAACAGGACAGAGGGGGGAGAGACGGAGAGAAGAGAGAGGGGACAGGGAGTGGTGTGTGTGTGTGTGTGTCTGTGTGTCTCTCTGCCTGTGTCTGTCTATGTGTTCTATACTTCCACTGTTATTATACACATATGATTATTGTCACATATGTATACTATCAGATATTAATATATACTTCCAACATGGTGTACCACAATAGCCAGAATCATAAGTCAAACTCAATTTTAAAAACTGTAAAGGGTTCTTATGAAGGTGGTTTGAGTTTATATTTTGACAGTTGTAGACATAAGCCATTTGACCTAATGAAACTTTGACATGTGTGATGATCAAACAACACATCCATAGTGACCTAGTGAAAGCTTTAGTGATGTGCCCTGGCTGCTTTGAGAATCTAAGTGCTGCAAACAAACACAAATATGTACTAGTTAATGTCAGTGGAGAAACTGAGCAGGACTACATGTATTCCAATTCTTCATGAGGTAAAACAGTTTCATCAGGACAACTTGTATTTACAGGTTTTTGATATCAGGCATTTCTTTCAAAGCTTTTGGAATGAGCGCCATGAGCTGGACAGTTTAGTAAATATTATACTTTCTTGTGTGTGTGACCACACACATTAACACACACTTCACTCTGACACAAACTGTGAGAGTGAAGCTTTTGCTATGCTAATTAAGGACTGCATGTGGCTGACAGGCAGAGAGCAGAATGGGTTGAAAATCTCCTGAACTAGTCCTTTTACATGCCAAACCGTGAGTCACAGTTTCAATCTGAAAGCATCACCAGATAGATAATTTTGTTCTGAACGCAGTGATATACATTTTGTATGCCTCCGGATTAATAAAAGGTGCCTTAGTCACAAGTTTACGACATGTTGTCACTTATCTTGTCTTACAGAGATCATCATGAGGAGTTGTGCTCTGCACCTTCTAACCCTCTTGAAATCCAAACCGTTCAAGTTATGACAAAATCCTTTGAAAGTAAGGTAACAGGGGTAGATCTATAATTTTTGCAAGTTTGAAGCAGTTGTGATAAACGGTGTAGGAACAAATAATTTTTGAGCGACAGAATTTGTCAAAAACGTCATCTTACATTCAAACAACAACGGTGCGCTTCCTGTTGGAGTTAGGTCAGGGGTTGCTGCGCGACATTTGTAGGTCTTTATGAGACGAACGACACAGTTTTGGTTTGGTCTTTCTAAGTGGTTCCTACCCATCACACCGGGCATTTTTGTGTGCCTAGGTGGCACAATAAATCGTCAGGAGGTTCTGGAGCACATCACCTGTCTGAGGCCAGCAAATCCAAACCATTCGAAAACTGTAGAAGTTACCAAGACAATCTGATAAGGACACGTTGAAGAATAATCTGTGCGATTTTGAAGCCGATACGATAAACGGTGTGAAAGTAGTATAATTTTTAAGGAATTTCTTGTTTTTGAGGAAAACTCTTAATTTGAAGGGAAATACCTCACTTCCTGTTGGATTTAGGTCATGGGTGCGAGTGCGTGATTTGTAGGTCTTGATGAAAGGAACACAGCTGTTTTGGTTTGATCTTCCTACGACGTTCCTACTGGCTACAGCGGCCATTTTAGTGTGACAAACGCCTAGGTGGCGCTAGAGAGCCCATTTTGGCACTTTTTGAATTAATTTTTTCATTTCCTAAAATTTTTCGCCAGTCCTGACATGCGTGCCAATTTTGGTGAGTTTTGGAGCATGTTTAGGGGGTCAAATTCCAGTTTAAAGTCGCGGCGGAATAAAGAAATAATAACTATAATAATAAACACTACATGAACAATAGGGCCCTCGCCAGTTGCCGAGGTCCCTAATAATAATAATAATAATAATAAACATTACAGGAACAATAGGGTCCTCGCCAGTTGCCGAGGTCCCTAATAATAAGAAACACTACAGGAACAATAGGGCCCTCGCCAGTTGCCGAGGTCCCTAATAAATAAATAAAATAAGAATCAACTAGCCACCCTCCTCCCCTGACAAATAAAGAACAGTCCATCCATAAGTAAAGAACACTCCCTAAAGTGCGGGGGAACTGGCCATCGGTCCGACATCCCATTGTTTCGACCATATTAAACCCATTGTTCCGAAGTCCATTCCGAAATCATCATGGTGCCCTGTGGTTGAAGTCTGGTTAGGTTAAGGCACAAAAACCACTTGGTTAGGGTCAGGAAAAGATCATGGTGTGGGTCAAAATGACAAAGAAAGTGACAAACACATAAGCCGTGAGCCTGCTCCGCCTCAAGCCTTTCCCAGCTGACCCAGAGCTGGTTGCGGCGCACCATAAGCCCGCAGCTCCGCGGACAGTCGGATATCCTGTTAACTGGATGTCGAACTAATGGGCTGTCGGACCAATGACATGGACCTGTTGGGAATAGAATGATTTTAGGTGTTTTATTATAAGTTGTGTTTCACTGTATAAGTTTTAGATGTGTGAACAATGAGAATACTGAGATGATTTCAGCTGATCTGAATGTGTTGGCTTTGCAGAAGTGGAGAAGTACAGGAGAGGAAGAGACATGAAGTCTGAGGAGCACATACCGCAATGCTTAGATAATTAGTTTCATATATGTTAAAAAAGAATAGAAAGTGATGTACAGATAGTAAGGAACAGCACGTGTAGAGAGTTGTGTTGTTCTCTTGTCTTTCAAAACAGGAACCACGCCCCCACCCTCAGTGGGAAGGAGTCAGATTAACACGAGGCAGGGGTGTGGTGTGGTGAAGGAGGAAGTGGAACCGCCAACGAGAAGAGGACAATGCCTTGCGTGCACAATGACACTCTGTTACGCTCAAATATACTGGGTCAGGGGAAGGACAGGAGGTCAGACTTCATGAACTGACACACCTATGTTGTTCATCAGGGACGTGAAGTTGAGACCCAGAGCTCTGTAATTTTATTCCTTTACTGCTTAATAAACTACATTAACTGAGACCGAATAGCTTCTCCTATTGCTTCATTAAAGAACAGGCAGGACTGAGCTCACACATAGCACACTGGAGAGTAGGATGAGCCTCGAGTCCATCAATTTGGTGACCCCAATGTGATGAAGACGGAGAAGTGACGGGACAAAAGACATTCAACAGCGGAGGACAGCAGTATCGTGACAACACTTGCCGCAGCCTAAAAAGAAAGGTAAGCAGACGCCTGTTCTATCGAAGTACTGCAATTGGAAACGCTAAAACTTCTGTTGTCATTTTACTAAAGTCTCCTAGTCTAAAACGTAAAGGAATAAAATTAAAACAAAACACAAAAGTGAAATGAAACGAAACATAGTCAACACCTCGACAGGACAGGGAACAAGGCCCTGGAGCAAATCATAAATTTGACTCCTAAACATGAAACATAGTCGGGTGTAAGGCCCTGGAGCAAATCATAAGTTTGACTCCTAAATACGAAACATAGTCGGGTGAAAAGCCCTGAGACTAGGTTTTCCATCTAGTCTCTAAAAAAGAAAAAAGACAAGTGTCCGGAGGTTAAGCTAGGGAAAACCCATAAGGTGGCTCCTTGGACAGCTGAGAATATAGTCTGAAGACACAGGTTGTCTGAGGTTGAAAGACCTTTGTGTAGATTGTTACAACACAAAAAAGAGGTTACAGAGTTCTGCAGGCAGGGGAGCGTTTTCCATGTGATCCCTAACACTGAATACTATCACTCATGTTGAGACATCTATTCAATGGTCCGCAGAACCACCCTGATATTGGGAGTGTAAATAAATAAGTCTTTTAAGGGGATATTGTTTTGTGGGTGGCTTACCGGCAACCAGCTATTTTTACGGGGCCGAAGAGTTGTGTAGACTCTAGTAGAGGTGACTCGAATTCCAACTCTTTTTGTGCCTGAGCGGTGGTCACGTTCTGTGGGGAAGAAAAAGAGGAAGTTGTGTAATTTCACCTTAAAATAGAAGCCATTTGCCGCCGAGCCATAGGCACCCCGCACCCTCCTAGGAGAGCGGTGTAGAAACTTGGGTGTGTCAGCCTGCATTTGGTGGAACTTTAGCAGCGAAATCACAACGGTAGAAAGGGGAGTATTGTGTGTATTGTGTGTATTGTTGTAATTGTGTGAAGTTTTGTAACATCGTGACGAGTAGTACCCTCTGAGTAAAATAAGTAAGGACAGAGGAGGGACAGAGAGACATCATGGATGGTGAATTTAACAGGGACTGTCGTGAGCAGGGTGGGTGTCCTTCCATCCTAGTAAAAACACAGTACGGGGAGATTAGGAAACAGTTATTGTCAGGAGTAATAGATAAGCAGAGACAAGCTGTAGGAAAGGAGTTTGATGAATTATGGAAGGCATTACAGGCCCAAAATGAGCTTCCTGGCGATGAGGAGGCAGTAAACGTCACAAAGAAATTGCAGGCTGCAGAAGTAAAAGCACTAAATGATTTGGAAGAACACGCTAAAAAGGAGAATGAACCTAAATTTATAAAGAGAAAATGGAAAAATCAGAAAGAAATGAAGGAGCGCAAGCGAGCTCTGCTCCATCAGATGGCAGTTACAGCCATGGCCTATTGGATAAACACAGACAAAAGTCACAAAAAACAAAACAAAGATAAGCAACCTCTGTCTGCTCCTGCACCAGATCCAGCCTCACCTCCACCAGAGCCCACCTCTAATAGGTTGTATCCTGAGCTACCCCAAACACCCACAGCTCCAATTCCCCCACCATATTCAGGGAAGAATATGCAAATGCCAATATTGATGATTAAAGACGGTGTGCTTAACACAGATGTGATAGGGGAAGAAGAGTAAGTGAGGGCTAAAGAGGAAGTGATGAAGGAAATAAGACAGGGAATAGTACAGGTGGAGGCTTTGAGACAGGACGTGATGAGTATTGTGCCGGACACGCAGATTGTGCATCAGGAGACAGGAGTAGGGACATGTAGGATGATGTGCGCAGCATAGAGAGCAGAGACAGCAAGAGAAGCATGAAACAGAGCCCTCTTTCCTCCAGCACCCCTAAAGTGGAAGCAATGGAGGAGGAGCCGAGGCCACTAGCACAGGCAGTGCTTCAGTTGAGGGCACAAAGAGAGAGGTCAAATAGAAGCAACAGAGAAAGGAGAAATGAGGTAAGGATAGAAGAACCAGAGGAGTGTTCTGAAATAGAGGAGATGGAGGATGAGGAAAGTCAAGGATGGTCAGGGTCAGACTCTGAGGGCGACTATGATACGAGGGCTGTAAGACTAACAGGAATAATGAAGTCAATCAAAATGCCACACAGTGCTGCGAGCTTACGTTCAGGTCGTCCATGTTCTCCTTATAATCTCTGAAAAAATAAGAACAAGCCAAAAACATTCGCCATGCCACTCCTGGAAAAGACCCCAGGAGGAGGAGAGGTATACCAACCCTTCTCCTTTACAGATATGCACTTCATCCTGGATAAGATGCCCCCACCTTAAGAGGGAGGAGGCCCCTGGATGGAGTGTTTCTGTAAACAAACCATGGGTCACAAATTAGCATTCGGGGATATTGGGACAACAGCTCTCCAGCTGGGATTTAACTGCACTTGAGACGTTGGCAAAAACAGTTAACTTAACAGATAAAGAGCCATTTGCCCAACATGCCACTGCTATCGGTCAGACCATGGAACAACAGTTTCCCATTCCGTCTGGCGCCATGCACACGCTCACATTTCACATCGAACCTGACAAAAACGCCGCAACATTCCTTAGCAGATGTAAGAACACATGGGTAGATGTGGCTGGAGTACACCCAGGGTCTTGTGACCTACAAACCACCCTGTTCAGAAAGGCCGTGTTAGAGGGACTGCCCACGAAGGAAAAAGAATCATTAGAGAACAACCCTGACCTTCCTGGCTGTTCCACTGAACAGTGGGAGAAACACCTCACACACCACATAAAAAAACACAGAGCTAAACTGGCGGAAGATAAGGAAAACACAGACTCAGCACAGGTTCAGCTGCTCAAACTTCAATTGGAGGATGCATGTCGTAAAACGAATGATGTGAAAAAAGACAAAAAAATCAACCAATCAAATGGTTCAGCAGCCTCAGCCATCACCCACAGTTACCCCAGATCTTTTTCCAACCCCTGAATGGGTAGACCCTCGCCCCCCCCATTGGAGCGGCTCCCGAGGTGGTACAGGAAGATTCAGAGGCGGGGGGGAAATCGTGGCGGCCCAAGAGGGGGTCAGGGCGATGGGGGGTGCTTCCTTTGTGGAGACCCGTCGCATTGGCGGGAACACTGTCCACACCAGACCTGCTCATGCAATGCTGACCCCGAGTGGTTGGAGGACAGGATGCACCGGATGCGAGGCAGGCAGCTCAGACCTCTCAGGGGTGGTGGAAACAGACCCCCCAGGGGTGGGTATCAGGGGCCGCACAGGGGAGGTTATCAAGATGATGTGCATCAAATACCCAATGCCACTGTCGCTCCACAGGGTCAATATCCTCTGATGGCCTGGGAAGATTCCCAAGGATATTGACGGGGCCCAAGAACCCCTACGCGGGAGGGGCTGGCAGACCCCTACCTGCGACTGAAAGTACTGAATCAAGAACTGCCTTTCATGTTAGACACGGGGGCACGGTATTCCACATTAAACCACCCTGTGTCTGCTACTCACATGTCATCATCAGCGGTTGAATTAACTGGGTCTGCCAGAAAATCTGCCATTCACAAAACCACTCACCACTACCATACTCCAAGCAGATCAGACATTTCCACACACATTTGTTTCCCCAATGGCATGTCCTGTTAACCTTTTGGGCAGAGATGTGTTATTAAAGTGTGGAGCCTCCATCCTGTGCAGCCCGGACGGACTGATAGTGACATTCTCAAACGGGTACACTGTGAACTGCTCATTATCAACTGTACATTCATTGTCACAAATGTTGTTATCTGCAGACACATCCCCCACAGTTGAAGGACAGTGGGCAGATATCTACTGGGGCCTCCTCGAGCCAAACACCACAGCAGCTCCTGGGATTTGCGCTCTCTTTCAGTCATGGCGCCCTTGGGTTCAGTCATTAAATCCATACACCCCTCCTCCTGATCCCTTCCATGTAACACTCTATTATCTATTATGATAGAAAAGGGGATGAAATGTATCAGCAGGCATTTTATAATGAGATAGAAGGGAAAATGTTGGAGATAACATCCACCTGTATACTGGTGGGTAATGAGGGAGTGGCTGCAGCTGTTGACCTTGCTTCAGAACAGCAACAGTGGTATGAGGGGGAGGAAGAAGCCTCCCCTCACATATCTCTGGCAATCCATGCAAAACATCAGGCCAAAGACTTGGGCCCTATGTGTAAGAGGTTAATGCAACTCACTGATTGGATCCGCACCCAAATTCCTCAGGTGGATTTCTCACCCTCTGAGAAAGCATATCGCATCAGGCAGGGAGCTACAGACAAGGCGATCCTGAACACCGACAGATAGAGAGGTTTCATGGTAGGGAAAAGACTGACCATCCAGACGCAGAACGCATGTTACACACACTTCCTGACTTTCTCTGGTCTTCTAGGCCCACTGATGTGGGCTACTGTGCACAGGTCACCCCCATTACATTCTATTTAAATGATTGGACACCGATTTGGCAGAATCAAGAAGCCAGTGGCTGAGGCTGGTATTGCAGATACTATAGAGGGTCTGTTACAGGCTGGAGTGTTGGAGGCCTCAGATTCCAGTTGGAACACACCCATTCTTCCTGTAGAGAAACAGGATACAGGCAAATATCGCATGGCGCATGATCTCAGACGCATTAATGCAGTAATCTCCACGCCCACAGTGCCAGTGCCAAACCCATACACCGCCATATCTAGCCTGTTGCCAGAACATAAGTGGTTTTCCTGTATAGACCTTGCTAACGCCTTTTTCTGCCTACCTCTCGCGCCGCCCCTTCGCGACATTTTCTCATTCACTCATCGTGGTAGTCAGCTATGTTACACCCGTCTCCCACAGGGTTTCATTCCGTCACCTGGTCTTTTCAATCAGGTTCTCAAATAACAGCTGGCAGAATTGTCACTACCAGAAGGGGTTGTGGTAATCCAGTACGTCGACGACATCCTCTTGGCCGCACCCGACCCCTCCACCTGTCTAGAGGCCACACACTGTCCTTTTACGCCTACACCACACAGGGTTCAAAGTCTCTAAAACCAAGCTACAATGCTGTAGGCAGCAGGTGTCGTTCCTGGGTCGGATCGTGTCGGCTAAGGGCACGGCTGTGTCCCCTTCACACAGGGAATTGATTCTGCATCACCCAAAACCACACACCGTGAAAGACATGTTGTCATTTTTGGGCCTCACAGGGTACAGCAAGCACTATGTGGCCTCTTATGGCGAACTAACCCATCCTTTGCGTGCCATGGTTAACACACAGGGCATGCGCAATCTTACTGCTCCCCTGGTATGGACCACTGACGCTGAAACCTCATTTATCTCCCTTAAACAGGCACTCTCTACTGCTACTGATCTCGCCATCCCCGACTACAAGCTACTGTTTTTTTTTTGATGTTTCTGAAAAGGCACACACCACCTCTGGTGTGCTTTTTCAGAAAAAAGGGGGAGGCAGACAGGTGCTGATGCAAGCATATCTTTAGACCCAACCGAGGATAGACACCCACCGTGCACACGACATGCAGCAGGAGTGGCAAAAATTTTGCAGAAAATAGCACACATAGTGATGGGACACGCACTGACTGTACTAACAACGCACAGCATAGTGGCATATGTAAACTCAGCGGCATTTACCATGACATCACTCAGAAAGACGAGGCTGGAAAAGATCTTAAATGCACCACACATAACATTTACACATGAAGGTGTAAACATGGCAGATAACATGGGAGAGGGCGAGCCACACAGGTGTGAGGAAAAGGTGCAGAAAGACACAAGGGTGAGAGAAGATTTGCAGGTGATGCCCCTGACTAACACAGAGGAAACACTGTTCACAGACGGATGCTGTTTCAGGCATCCAACTGAGGGACTGAAAGCAGCATATGCAGTGGTGAGACAGACAGAAACAGGGTCCTCGCGTTACCCCCAGGGCTGATGAGATCAGTCCTCCAGGAGGCTCAGGGGGTGACTCATTGTGGAAAGATGCAAATGGTGCGAGGTCTCACTCATTGGTGGCACCCTTTTCTGCCAGCCATGATTGAGAATCACATCAGAGAATGTAAAATATGTACAGAATACAATGTCAGACCCACAGTAAAACCACACCAAGGGAAATTTCCTCTCCCTAAACTCCCAGGTCAAGAGGTCATTATTGACTACACAGATATGATAGAAAGAGTGGGAGGATACAGGTACCTTCTGGTGGCGGTGGATGCATACACCGGCTGGCCAGAAGCCATACCTGCCAAATCAGAGGATGCAAAGACAGTAACCAAATTTCTGATAAATCAATATATCCCCAGGCACGGGTTCCCCAAACGAATCAGATCTGATAACGGGACTCACTTTAAAAACAAAGACCTACAGCAGGTAGAGAAGGCACTGGGGCTAAAACACACATTTGGCACAGTCCATCATCCTCAGTCACAGGGCAAGGTGGAAAGGATGAACCAGTCTATTAAGGGAAAAATAGGCAAAATCTGTCGCCTCACAGCAAGAGGGTTGCCGGTTCGATCCCGGGTGTGGGAGACCTTCTGTGTGGAGTTTGCATGTTCTCCCTGTGTCAGCATGGGTTCTCTCCGGGTACTCCGGCTTCCTCCCACAGTCCAAAGACATGCAGATTGGGGACTAGGTTAATTGATTACTCTAAATTGTCCATAGGTGTGAATGTGAGTGTGAACATTCATGTCTCTATGTGTCAGCCCTGCGATGGTCTGGCGAACTGTCCAGGGTGTACCCTGCCTCTCGCCCGATGTCAGCTGGGATAGGCTCCAGCCCCCCCGCGGCCCTCACAAGGATGAAGCGGTTAGAAGATGAATGAATGAATGAAAACACAGCTTACTCACACAGACATTTATTCATTTAGCTTAGCATAAGTGCGGAAGAGATATCCTGTGATCAATGTGAAGGTTTGAAGCTCCTTTGAAGCAACACTTTGCCCAGAGTACATTTGAATAATATAAAGCCAGGATACAAGAAAGACTTGCTTGCAGCACATTTACACTCCATATTTACTCTTATATTTTACATGTTTATATTTACCTTTTTGCAATACGAAATAAAGAAATGAAATTGTTGGGATTAGAACCACACCACCATAAGTGGTGTGTGTTGGGAGTTGTTGTGTTAACCTGTGTTATTGTTTTACCTCTGTTGTATTATGAGTCTTCCCTCAGAGACAAAGCCGTAGAACCACCACGAAACCAAACCAGGAGAAACGCACCAGGGAGTGGAACGTCAGACTCCTGCATAGCTAAGTATGGTGGAGTAGAATTGACATACATCATGGGGGAAAGTACGGGGTTCCAGTTTGACATGTGTTCCGTAATAGACTGTAAAGGAAAGGATCCAAATTGGAGGGGGTACGATGTGTATTTATGTATGCTAACGCATAAAAGCAGGTGGTGTCCAACCTGGAATTTCGTGCTGTGACTTGGACGCCCAGGCCATGTGAGCGAGAAAAACTGTGTATGAGGGACAGGGTGAAATTGCAAAGACAACAGTACCAACCACTCCAAGGCTCACATAAGCAGAACCCAATATTACTCAGTGTGTACAACCTGACACAGAACCCTCTCCCACACGGTCCCTGTAGCACAACAAACAGGACAGCTTATTTCATCCTAGGAGTAGATCACCCAGGTACAGACACTATGGGACTGATTAAATTAACACTGCTGAATCCTCCTCCCCCAAACAAGACCGCTCCGGTGGCTACCGACAGCACACTGAAACCTGAACCCCAACAGAACACAGGCGTAATAAACACTGACTACTCTAAATTGACCCGCAGTGACATAGTCAGATTGGCCACAGGCTATGGAGACAAAAACCTATGGTTAGACTGGGTGGCGGCGACAGCAGAATCCATGAACATGTCAAATTGCATTGTATGCTCATCCGCTAGACCTACGCTGTTCACCACTCCAGCCCCTTTGTATCCTGACACAGACCCTACTGGTTTTAACTGTATGATAAATATGACCATGTATCCTGATCCTGCTAATTGTATCACTCTGAGTTCTCTGTTTCCACCCATACAGAATCACACCATCCCACCAACGTTTAGTCCCAGAATCGGCAATTACACTTGTTTCCATAGGAACCTCTCCATCGGGATAGTAACTGATATGGGACAGATGCAAGCTGAGCCTGGAGTCCATCAGACCCAAGTGCGGTGAGGTTTGTGGGCCGTTACCTGCCACAATGACAGAAATGTGAACGTCTCGTTTCTCCTCTGACATGCCACATACCTGTGTTCAGCTGGCTCGGATGTTCAGGTACTACTGGGCAGTCATGATGCCAAGAAGAGGATATTATTGGAGCCGACTTCTCCGTCGCCACCAGTAAGTCTATGGCCCCTGTATTTGACAGGAATACATTACTGTCTGTGTCTGTGACCCCCGTTCAACCCACAACCGGTGGGATTCGCCTATCATTTCTGCTGGTGGTTGAAATCTGTACTCACACAGTGTGCTGAATGATTTAAGCCTATTTTGCTCGCTTTTTAGTGCAAATGTGAGTGTGGTGACGGACGGGTCGCCACACTGCCGTCATTTTACTCCGCCTGTCACAGCACGCTGTTTGATTGCGTTATCAAAACACGCCGCTATTACTCGGCCTTGCTTTTAACTTATTCCACCGAATACCAAATGTGTGGGGTTTTTTTGCAATATTCGGCCGAATATATTCGGTTACCGAATATTTGGTGCATCCCTAATTGAAAACAGTTATTTTTAGGTTTAAACTCATTATGCAGATTCAGCGAAGTCACATATTCTGATGGCTGTACAGCTATCAGAATATGTGATCTCTGTGTTTCTATCTCTGTGATGAAGGACCCTCTGAAAGTGAAGAATCCCGTGATTCAGATGCATTTTACAGCTAGTCTATATCATATACGCGTCATATGGAGCTGCAAGCGCTTTATAACATAATCAGACGGGGCATGTGGCTAACGTTCAAATACGTCCACTAAACGTGTTTATTTTTGCAACTGACAGGCTCAGATTATTTTTATAATTACTGTCTGACATTGACACATCTAGCAACATTACAGCTGACTGCAGAGAGAAATAAGTCCGGGGCAGCTCAGATCTGTTTAAATAACAGCTAATGTTAGCAGATAAAAGTCGTCTACATTTAAACCTGTTCAAGTCTGCAAGGTTCCAAGATGCACGGATAAATCGAGCAGAATCAATCTGTAACCTTGCAGTTTTCACAGACAAGTAAACAACTTGAAAATAGCTTCCTGCAGTTTTGGTCAAAGCTATGTTCTACTAACATTATACACTACACACATAATCTGCTCCCGTACACAAAATAACGTCATTTAAAGTCTGAAGTTGGCATCCGATTCACAGCTTCTGATTGGAATTTTCCGGTCCACCTTAAAAGTGTCATAACGCCTGTAGATGGCGGTATTCAGTCGTTTTCCTAATTCATGAACTGAGAGCATGAAACATTGTGGGAGGATGAAAAGAGAATCAACCCTTCATTGCAACGGTATTTAATTAATCAAAAAACCAGGATTTTATTTATTTTAGTTGTAGATCTACTCTCTAATATGTGTAACTCACAGTAAAATGTAAATGATGTATTTCTATGTCTTTTTCTGATCTACATCACATTAGACCTGTTCCTGATATAAAACCACAACACTTAGACTCCTCAAATCCGGACTGAATTATTCTACAGGGTCTATACATTCATAAAAACACTGTCTCTGATTTGTGAAACCTTTATTTTATTTGTGAAAATGAAAAAAAGGCGCATTTCACTGCTTTTTTCTCATCTAGACCAAAATAGACCAGGTCCAGGTCTACAACCGCTACACTTAGACTCCTCAAATCTGGACTGAGTTATTCTACAGGGTCTATACATTCATAAAAACACAGTCTCTGATTTGTGAAACCTTTATTCTATTTGTGAAAATGCAAAAAAGGCGCATTTCACGTTTTTTTTCTCATCTAGACCACATTAGACCAGGTCCAGGTCTAGAACCGCTACACTTAGACTCCTCAAATCTGGACTGAATTATTCTACAGGGTCTATACATTCATAAAAACACAGTCTCTGATTTGTGAAACCTTTATTCTATTTGTGAAAATGCAAAAAAGGCGCATTTCACGTTTTTTTTCTCATCTAGACCACATTAGACCAGGTCCAGGTCTAGAACCGCTACACTTAGACTCCTCAAATCTGGACTGAATTATTCTACAGGGTCTATACATTCATAAAAACACAGTCTCTGATTTGTGAAACCTTTATTCTATTTGTGAAAATGCAACAAAGGTGCATTTCACTGCTTCTTTTTCATCTAGACCACATTAGACCAGGTCCAGGTCTAGAACCGCTACACTTAGACTCCTCAAATCTGGACTGAATTATTCTACAGGGTCTATACATTCATAAAAACACTGTCTCTGATTTGTGAAACCTTTATTCTATTTGTGAAAATGCAAAAAAGGTGCATTTCATGGCTTTTTTCTCATCTAGACCACAATAGACCAGGTCCAGGTCTACAACCGCTACACTTAGACTCCTCAAATCTGGACTGAGTTATTCTACAGGTTCTATACATTCATAAAAACACTGTCTCTGATTTGTGAAACCTTTATTCTATTTGTGAAAATGAAAAAAAGGTGCATTTCATGGCTTTTTTCTCATCTAGACCACAATAGACCAGGTCCAGGTCTACAACCGCTACACTTAGACTCCTCAAATCTGGACTGAGTTATTCTACAGGGTCTATACATTCATAAAAACACTGTCTCTGATTTGTGAAACCTTTATTCTATTTGTGAAAATGCAAAAAAGGTGCATTTCATGGCTTTTTTCTCATCTAGACCACAATAGACCAGGTCCAGGTCTACAACCGCTACACTTAGACTCCTCAAATCTGGACTGAGTTATTCTACAGGTTCTATACATTCATAAAAACACTGTCTCTGATTTGTGAAACCTTTATTCTATTTGTGAAAATGAAAAAAAGGTGCATTTCATGGCTTTTTTCTCATCTAGACCACAATAGACCAGGTCCAGGTCTACAACCGCTACACTTAGACTCCTCAAATCTGGACTGAGTTATTCTACAGGGTCTATACATTCATAAAAACACTGTCTCTGATTTGTGAAACCTTTATTCTATTTGTGAAAATGCAAAAAAGGTGCATTTCATGGCTTTTTTCTCATCTAGACCACAATAGACCAGGTCCAGGTCTACAACCGATACACTTAGACTCCTCAAATCTGGACTGAGTTATTCTACAGGGTCTATACATTCATAAAAACACTGTCTCTGATTTGTGAAACCTTTATTCTATTTGTGAAAATGCAAAAAAGGCGCATTTCACGGCTTCTTTCTCATCTAGACCATAATAGACCAGGTCCAGGTCTACAACCGCTACACTTAGACTCCTCAAATCTCACCAATAATAAAAATGAAAATAAAGATGTTAAGAAATACTGAAATGCGCCTTTTTTTTTGCATTTTCACAAATAGAATAAAGGTTTCACAAATCAGAGACAGTGTTTTTATGAATGTATAGACCCTGTAGAATAATTCAGTCCAGATTTGAGGAGTCTAAGTGTAGCGGTTGTAGACCTGGACCTGGTCTAATGTGGTCTAGATGAGAAAGAAGCCGTGAAATGCGCCTTTTTTGCATTTTCACAAATAGAATAAAGGTTTCACAAATCAGAGACAGTGTTTATATGAATGTATAGACCCTGTAGAATAATTCAGTCCAGATTTGAGGAATCTAAGTGTAGCGGTTGTAGACCTGGACCTGGTCTATTATGGTCTAGATGAGAAAGAAGCCGTGAAATGCGCCTTTTTTGCATTTTCACAAATAGAATAAAGGTTTCACAAATCAGAGACAGTGTTTTTATGAATGTATAGACCCTGTAGAATAATTCAGTCCAGATTTGAGGAGTCTAAGTGTAGCGGTTCTAGACCTGGACCTGGTCTAATATGGTCTAGATGAGAAAAAAACCGTGAAATGCGCCTTTGTTGCATTTTCACAAATAGAATAAAGGTTTCACAAATCAGAGACTGTGTTTTTATGAATGTATAGACCCTGTAGAATAATTCAGTCCAGATTTGAGGAGTCTAAGTGTAGCGGTTGTAGACCTGGATCTGGTCTATTATGGTCTAGATGAGAAAAAAGCCGTGAAATGCGCCTTTTTTGCATTTTCACAAATAGAATAAAGGTTTCACAAATCAGAGACAGTGTTTTTATGAATGTATAGACCCTGTAGAATAATTCAGTCCAGATTTGAGGAGTCTAAGTGTAGCGGTTGTAGACCTGGACCTGGTCTATTATGGTCTAGATGAGAAAGAAGCCGTGAAATGCGCCTTTTTTGCATTTTCACAAATAGAATAAAGGTTTCACAAATCAGAGACAGTGTTTTTATGAATGTATAGACCCTGTAGAATAACTCAGTCCAGATTTGAGGAGTCTAAGTGTAGCGGTTGTAGACCTGGACCTGGTCTATTGTGGTCTAGATGAAAAAGAAGCAGTGAAATGCGCCTTTTTTGCATTTTCACAAATAAAATAAAGGTTTCACAAATCAGAGACAGTGTTTTTATGAATGTATTGACTCTGTTTAATAATCTAGTCCAGATTTGAGGAGTCTAAGTCTTGTGGTTTATATCAGGAACAGGTCTAATGTGATGTAGATCAGAAAAAGACATAGAAATACATCATTTACATTTTACTGTGAGTTACACATATTAGAGAGTAGATCTACAACTAAAATAAATAAAATCCTGTTTTTTAGATGAATTAAATACGTTGCAATGAAGGGTTGATTCTCTTTTCATCCTCCCTCAATGTTTTATGCTCTCAGTTCATGAATTAGGAAAACGACTGAATACCGCCATCTACAGGCGTTATGACACTTTTAAGGTGGACCGGAAAATTCCAATCAGAAGCTGTGAATCGGATGCCAACTTCAGCCTCGTATTTAAAGTCATAAATACGGCAGCGACAGATATTATGTACATCCTGTGTAACTTTAACATTATAAACTTACCCACGAGATGTTTGCTCTGGAGAGATCCCCCTGCCTGCAGTTGAGGAGACAGGTGTGCATCACTTTCAAGTGTCCCCTGGAAACACTTCAGTTGTGTTTTGGGATTTGCAGCGCATTTTTGCTTAATATGTTGTGTTGTGGGATTTGCAGCGCATTTTTCTTAATGTGTTGTGGGATTTGCAGCGTTTTTTTCTTAATGTGTTGTGTTGTGGGATTTGCAGCGCCCTGACCTCTCAGGGCCACCGTACCTTAGGCTAACTGGCTAACCAAAGCTATAGTTTTGAAACACTTTTGCTGTGCGGCACACAGTAAGTTACACTGCTAGTCTCAGTAAGATGAATTCAGCGATTGAATTATGGAGAGTATAACAGAGCTAACATTGTGCAGCATGTCCATATCGACAAAAGTTTATACATGTCTGAGCAGCTAACTGTCGCTAGCTTGAGCGATAATCCAACAGGCAGCAATCAGACCTGCATTTAATTGTCAAGTGTGACTGTAATTGGAGTTCGATTGTGATTCCGCTTTTCTCATACGTTGTATGGAAAATGTACAACGTGTTTTTAGTTTTTAGTTTTGGTTTGTCTGAGTTACAGCTGAGGAGGTATTTGTGTGATGAAAGGACATTGTGTGTGTGTCTGTCTCTACATGTGTTTGAATATGTATGTGTGGTCTGCTGATTTTACAGGGAGGGGACAACAATTTCCACCAGATGCGTGTTGGTTGCGTCTCCGCTCCGGCACGGCAACGGAGCCGATTAGATTCAATTCTAGTCAATGTGTGTGTTTCCACCGGCTCCGGCAGTGCTGCGTTCCGGCTCTGTCTCAGCTCCGGCACTCCGGAGGCCTCCGCAACAGATATGCAGCACTTCTATTTTTGCCGGACGCCGGAGCACAACGCAGCAATTCAGCACAGAGCAGATCGTGCGGGGCAGGAAGTCGTGCAGAGAAATACAATAAAACATACGGTTAATTTTCAAAATAAGATACACAGTGTTCATGGTGAATCATATTTCCCTGCACTGCACCTTGAAAACTACATAATGGGCAGAGGCAGGCCTGAAGTCAACAGGTCAGAGGTTTTTAGACGTCATTTCACCCCGTTGACACCGTGGACGAGGAGATATCCATCATGGCAGTGCACCGAGATGTCTTCCGGCGGAGCTGCACCGCTCCGCACAGCAAACGCAGCTGGTGGGTATTGACGGAGGCGGAGCACGCAGAGGATAACCAGCGCTGCCGTACCGCAACGGACACACATCCAGTGGAAATCCGGGGTTATGCGTTTTAGATGTTGACTATGGATGCATACAGATACTAAATTATCCCCGGGATAAATTATGGAAGAATATAGTATTGATAAGCTCTAACGGTATCTTCTTTTATCGGTACTTTTACACATTTTGATTTAATCCATGATTTCCTGCAGCCTTTAATCTGCGCTCTGTGCCAGAGCTGAACCCCTCAACATACACACACATCCATGCACACACCTACACGACACTGTAAATCTGTGAACAGCTGAGCAGCCACGGTGGAAACAAAGTGAAGATAACTCTTTACATTGCTTAAATTAGCCTAGCATCTAGCGATCTTTTACTCCTCTCATATAAAACCAGGGACAACAGCAACATTTAACAAAGGTAACGACACACTATTTGGCTCCATCACAACTCACAGTACTCACCTATGGCTATGGCATTTTACATTGTAGAAATTAGCCTAGCCATGAGCGGAGAGTTCCTCTACTCATATGAACCCAGGATAAATCCCTAAGTATAAATCCCTGAGGGATGAATTACACACAAGACTTAAAATGGTATTTTAGTGGGGGCTTTACTGTCTTCACAATTTATTGTTTCTTATCTGTGAAATACACAAGCTTCATTTCCACTGAGGGAAAAGGTGTCAGTATACAAACACACAAAGGGTCTGCCTCAGGTCATTCATACAGTCTGTAAGTCCAAAGTTGCCTCCTATTTCTATTTGATTTACATTTGTTGTTTATAAGTTCCATATTTGTAGTTGTTATTTGATACTTTGCCTAAATGTTTACGTTTTGAACATGACAGCTTATCCTGCATAGTTACCTGCATTTCCCTCAAGGTGGCAGACAATCCCCTTGCTGAGTAGATTAACTGTCCATGCTAAGTTGACTAGGCGAGTCTTAATTACTTTTAATACAGGTACCTTGGGTTTGAGTTGTCCATTCTGAAACGTTTCCTTTGTTTCTTCCATTTCGTTTGTTTATGTTATTAGTGTGCAGCGCTATTTTGTTAGATTATTATTGTTAGAGCAGCAGTGGTTTTGTTCTTTGTGTGAATTTAAATGTGTTAGGTTGAGGGAAAAGTTATTTGGAGTTTGACCGAATGAGGGGTAATGAATTCATGAACTGTAATGTTTAGGATTTGTCTGTTTATTCACTACCCAGATAGCACACATTCATCTGGCCGACATTGACCCGATGTATCAAGTTTAGATCGTTAAGATGTAGCAGGGAGAGCGTTTGCTCATTGCCAATACGTCACAGAGACGTCGGCTTTTAATCGAAAATGACCACCAGACGACGTTCAAACTATCGATAAAAGAGGCTGCACTCAGTGGGCGTTCCTTCTATATTAATATTCATATGCTTCGTTAACCACAACCTTTATTCATTTATAAATATTTCATCATCCAATGTGAGAAATCAATGCTAACATTCAAAAATAGCTAACTGTTACCCTATTTCGGGTGTAAGTGAGCACAATAAAGAGACAAAAGTCAATTTGAGAAACTTTATTTTCAAATTTCCACAAACAATATCTGATGGCCAGTCCGCTTCTCCTGGCTTTTAATTGACTGATTGAAATTTTTATTGGTAAAACCAAAAGGATAGAAACACAATAAAGTCCGAAGGCTTGTTTCCATTGTGGTCCTTGAGGGACTTTGGCAGCCTGCAAGAGATAGAAAAGACATACACAACTTCAAGAAACAAATCCCAACTTCAACACTGTAATTTTTCTTTTATTTAGCATTTTAGCTGTCTTTTAGCCAGATTGAAGGCTTTTGGTCCATCACTCTGCTTAATTTAGTGTTGAAACACATAAATAATGGGATCTGTTTGTTTTGGAGAGGAGGAAATGTGCGGATTATCCAGCTGTCTACAAAAACTATGAATATTGGTCTCAAAGATCAGAAACAAACTGAGCTGACATTAACTGTTAACAGCAGCTCAACAATCAGTCCTTCATCTTGGAAAAACAGTGGTTTCAAAACTGCGCTATTACCTGTAGCCACCGGGTCAGTTTGCTTTGCAGAAGAGGAGACCTCAACTGATAAATTGCCCATAAAATCACATTAACAACATACCGAAGGCATCCTCACTGTGCGTTCACACCAAAAGCTGCCAGAGCTGCAAAGGCGTCAGGTCTACTTAATTTTCAATGGACATGGCGACCAGAGGCATTTTGAGCTGCAAAAGCGATGAGTGGCGGTGTTTCGCGAATTGAGCTGCAAATCGAAGTTAAAGACTGGTCAACTTTGTGCAAATTAGCTATGACACGTTTGAGCTGCAAATGACCAGCAACCAATCGGAATGTAGATGTCCATTGCTTGTGTGGAACCCAGAGAACATCCTCAGAAACGCTTAGTTCCTACTACACATTAATTCCTACTAAGGCCTTGTTCAGACTGCCAGCCAAAATCCGATTTTTAGCCAATCTAGATTGGAACCAGATGGCTCTTATGAAGTCTGAACAGTCATAAATGACATGAAATCTGATTTTTGCGAACCAGATCGAAACCACCTTTTGGAGGTAGTTTCAAATCGCATTTGGACAGATGCGTCTGTGTCTGACCAGCTCCTTATATGACTTCACACAATACACGCTAGATGACGCCTCCGCTCTGACGTCATTGCCACAGCAACCTGTCAGATTGGTCATAATGTGGCCCAGTCTGAACAGAGCCAAATCTGATTTGGACACTTGCTAAAAACAGTGTGGACAGTCAGCAGTCAAAAATCGGATTTGAGAAGGAATCAGATTTGAATCGGATTCGCCTGCAGTCTGAACGCAGCCTAACAAGCAGCAAGCTGTCAAACTGAACTATGGTCAGCCTGTAGTAGCGTTGGAACCTCTCCCTATCCAGCTGCGGCTCCAGCACCAGCCGATGGAATGGAATGCTTGTTATTAGTGGGAATGCAGTTGCTCTCCTTACCACTAGTTTAACTGCACTGTAGGCACTCGAAGCCAAACCATTGACTGTGTTTCCCCTAGCTTTACAGCTTTTTTTTTTTTTTTTTTTGGGGGGGGGGGGGGGGGCTATTCAGACTTTTTATTCTGTTTTCATTGTCCAAATGTGAAAGTTTCTGTAATTAGGCAAATGCACAAAGTCACATTTCTGTGCCCCAGCCAGTAACCTGCTTTACGGCTCCTTTTTAAATTGAGAAGCATAATCAAACGTTCAGAATATTACGTCATGGGCGAGTTGAGCTGCTTTTGCTGCCACAAACATTTTACCAGCGGCGCTGCTAGAGCGAATTCAGCTATTTTGCAGCTCTGGCAGCTTTTGGTGTGTGGTGGCAAAACAACTATTTAATGAACAGTTTAAAGAAAAAGTCTTTACATGTCGGCTGTCTTTCTTAAATTTTAAGAAGCATTCATGAATGGAGACACTCAACAATACAATACATAATACATACAACTGCATGAACAGTCAGTCAGTGAAGGAGTGCCTGGCAAGTCCTCTCAGTAGGGGTTAAATGAGCAACACACATCATTAGGTGAGAAGTTCAGTTTCATCAAAACAAGTAACCTTATACAACATACTATAGGTTAAATATGTTTATATACCAGAATTTTCCATCACATTCCACCATTTTTAGCATTCTCATGCTAAACCATAAGCATGGAAAATTCTCCATTATCTAACTACCTTATGACCTACGAGTACCACCCGTACCAGCCAAATGCCAGTACCACCCATCTCCAACATGGGAGACAAAAACCCAGGCAGAAGTCACAGGCCACAAGCACAGGCAAGCCAAGCATCCCCCTCCCTACATGGCGAAGGAGAGGGTAAAAGACTTGTCCGTCCAACTACACTGCCTAATAAGGGAAAAAACATCTATATGATGAGGACAAAAAATCCTTTAAACTAAACTCCAAGTTAAAGTAAGATAAGCATAAATGAAAAATGCCATCTTTATGAGAATACACAATTGTAAAATCAATGAAGGGAATCTGTATTTGTGTTAGTGTCAGTGCCCTCACGCGTCTGAAGCATTGGTTGGTTTTCCAGGCCAGTGTCGTCACCAGATTCATCCGTCCTTGTGCTCTCACCACATAGTCAAACTGACTCATCTGCCCCATCTTTTTTCTTGTTGTTGCCCCCTTTACGGCAGTTTCTTGCCCAATGTCCCTGTAAGGGCCATTTCAAGAGGTTAATATGTGTGTGTGTGTGTCGGACACTGAGTTGTCCACTAGGTGTCACCTTTGTGTTTGGGTCACATGCCTACTTAGGTAGGAACGTTTCATCAGGTAACAGGTGTTACTAGATGGTGGGAGCACAAATAGTTTTTTGACCGCAACGCCGGCCCGCCAGGCCGGGCGAAGTCTCGTTGTTGTAGTTGTGATTTCTGGATTTTGATGGACACTAATTGTTGGACTCTTGCATGTAACACATTGAAGACCAGAACGGTGAGCAATAAATAATCCATAAAACGAAGAAGAAGACGTCGGATGTGTTTATTTCACAAGATACAACGAAGCAGTGCACGGCAAGCACGTCAATCAAGTTTAGCCCGTCTATGCAGCCCCTCAGAGGCTTTAAGTTTTAGGCTTAGTCGCTATATTCAAGTCAAAAAACTGTGCTAAAGGACGCTGGAAGAGCTTCATCACACCGGAGATATATGTTGGCAGTTGCTGCAGTTTCAACTGATTGGACGCTGGAAACGGACATTTATTCACCGGAGTTCAGCTGCAACATCCAGTTAGTGCTATCGGCTACAGGACGCCACGGACGGCTTCCAGCTTGGCGGTGGACAGCACGTTTGACAGCACGGAGGAATCGCTCACCGGGATCATCAGGCGCCCAGCGCGAGGTATGTGTAGCGCTACAAGTTACAAATGGCCATTCTTGTTTGTGTGCACACTTGTCGGGGAGTAAATCCAATGCATTGGTGGTCGAAGATAAATGACAATTGACTTGTTGACTCTGTTGCGATCGAGAGCGCTTGGTCAAATTCTAAATTATGGATGTGCGTGAAGCTGTGGACAGTCCCGTTGAGGCTATTACGCAATCAGCTGATTCGAACATTAATGCGAATGGCGCTGATACTCAAAGGGACAAGGAAAAACGTGTTGTGAAATTAACTGCTAAAGCTTATGCTGAAAAGTTGGAAAAGTTGCAGAATGACAGGAAAGCTAAGCTAAATAAGGCTAATAATATGAGAAAAAAGATACAAGAGTTTATGCAAAAAGGTGATAAAAAATCAGAGGTGCAATGTGCTCTTGATGAACTTGTCAATTTGTGTGATGAAGCAAAGGGTGTTCATGGTTCTTTGATGGGTTTGTTACCTGATGATGAAAAAGAAAAGCATGACATATGGTTCAAAGCAAAAATTATTGGTAATGATGAATTAATTTCTGATGTGAAAAGGTGGGTAAAATGTTCCGAACAACATGCACTTAGTGGCAATGATGATGGTGATGATGATAATGGTGATGATGATGATGTAAATCCAGAGGACAGTGTTTCAAACGTTGCAAGCAAACACACAAGCACAAAAAGTGCATGCAGTGGAAAATCAAGCACTACGTCCTCTGCAAGAGTCAAAGCAGAGGCAGACAGAGCTGCGCTGCTTGCCCGTGTTGCAGCTTTAAAGAAAATGCATGCTTTGGAGGAACAACAGCAACAACTGCAAAGAAAAAGAGAACAACTTGAGCTGGAAGCTCTGCTAGCAGCATCCACAGCTAAATTAGCGGTTTTACAGGCCTCTGATGTTCCAAGTGTTTCAAAAACATCAAATGCAATGAATTCCTACTTGCAAAGGGAAAAAAGGAAGGATGCAACTAAAAACAAGCTAAATCCTTTGGCAAAAGAGTACAAACCTGAAAATCAGAACAAACTGCAGCAAAGTAAGGATTGGACGTTACCGACAACTTACCCAGCACTGACTGTTACACAGCCTCTGGAGGCTAGTCAGCAGCAAAGGGCTGAATCAAAACAGCGGACTGACTCGCAAATGCAGGGTTACCCTCACAACAAGCAAGTGGGTGCGCAGTCTCAATTTTGGGAACCCTCTTTGCATCGCGTTCAACCCGTTCAGGAAAGGCAATGTCCCCTGCTCGCTGCTCAGCCTGTGGATGAAATGCAGCCTCCTCTTTTCAGTACTCAGCCAGCAAACGAAAGCCAACCCTCTATGTTCAGTGCTCAGTCTGTGGATGAAATGCAGCCTCCTCTTTTCAGTTCTCAGCCAGTGGATGAAAGACAGCCTGGAGATATTTAAACCATAATGCAAAGGCAAAATGAGATCACAGCAGCTCTTGTCCAACAACAACATTTAATGGTATTGCCAGCAAGAGACATTCCGATATTTGATGGGGATCCTCTTCAGTATATCTCCTTTAAGAGGGCATTTGAGCAAGGAGTGGAGGAAAAGGTTAGCAGTGCTGATTGCTTGTATTACTTGGAACACTTTACGAGAGGACAGCCAAGGGAGTTGGTGCGTAGTTGCCAACACATGCTACCTGGTCAAGGCTATGATCAAGCAAAAAAGCTGCTGCAGGAACACTTTGGCAATGAATATAAAATTGCTACTGCATATATGGAAAAGGCATTGGCTTGGCCCTCAATAAAACCAGAGGACGTGAACGCTCTGCAAGCCTTCTCTCTTGTCCTGCGTTCATGTTGCAACGTCATGGAGAAGCTGCAGTACATGCAAGAGTTGAACATGCCAAGCAACATGAGAGCAGTGATGTCTAAGTTGCCATTTAAGATGAGAGAGCGATGGCGAACTGTTGCATATGACTTACTGGAGACATCCAAACGCAGAGCTTTGTTTAAGGATTTGGTTACATTCATTGAAAAACATGTGAGAATTCTATCAGATCCCTTATTTGGTGACATTCGGGACCCATCGTCTGGGACAGCTGATCAAAGGTTGTCAACAGATTGAAGCCACAGTCAGGAAACAGAATTAAAGGAAACAGCTTTGCCACCACCATTACTCCTGCACAGTCAGTTGAGAACTTCAGAGAATCAAGGGCAGTCTCACATGCTCATGGCTCTACAATGTCTAGGTGTACGTGTGTGTGTTGTAATGAAGGTCACTCATTGGAAGAATGTCAGCAGTTCAAAAGGAAGAAGCACAGAGACAAAATACGCTTTCTAAAGGAGAAAGAGCTTTGTTTCGGCTGCTTATGTCCAGGTCACAGGAGTCATGACTGCAATGAGCGTTTGACCTGCAGGAGTTGTGGTCAAAGCCATCCAAGTGTGCTTCATGTTGACAGGAGAGACGAAGCCAACACAAACACTGAACGTGCTAAAGAGCCAGTAGCATGTAACATCACAGCATCTCATACAACTTGTGGTTATACCTGGCAGTACTGCCACCTTCTGTTCGGAGCATCTCATGCAACGGTTCAATCTGACTGGTAGGCAAACCCACATTCTTCTGCAAACCATGGGACAGGAAAGAGTCGTGCCAGCCTATGAATGTACAGGCTTGGAAGTGTCTGGTTTGGAGACCAACCTCTTCTATAAGCTCCCAGAAGTCCTCACCCAGAAGAAAATGCCAGTAAGTACACACAGCATTGCGGCTGAAGGAGATTTGGCAAAATGGCCATACCTGTCGAAGGTACGAATCCCCAGTATAAAGGCTAGTGTGGACCTGCTGATTGGAAGCAATGCAACCAAGATGTTGGAGCCTTGGGAGGTCATTAATAGCCATGGGGATGGCCCATATGCTATAAAAACAGCACTTGGATGGGTCATTAATGGACCTTTGCAAGGAAAGGGGAGCAGCTGGGAATCAAACGTCCCTTCAGCAGTTGTCAACAGAATTTCTGTGTCAAGGTTGGAGGAAATGTTGAGTGAGCAGTACAATCATGATTTCAGTGAGAGAGCTACAGAGGAGAAAGGCCTGTCAAGAGAGGACATCAAGTTCATGGAAATTGTGGAAAATTCTGCAACGCTTGAGGATGGTCACTACAGCCTGAAATTGCCCTTTAAGAAGGACAATGTGGCTCTGCCCAACAACTTTTCTGTGGTGAAGCAAGGGTACTTGGTCTGAAGAGGAAGTTCCTGAGCAATGGGCAGCTTTATGAGGAGTACACCTCGTACCTCAACGAGATGATTAAGAGGGGCTATGCAGAGAAAGTACCCACACAGCATCTGGATCGTGGCAGTGGCAGGGTGTTGTACATCCCCCACCACAGTGTATATCATTCGAAGAAGAGGAAGCTGAGGGTGGTGTTTGACTGTGGTGCAGCGTTCAAGGGAACATCATTAAACCATCAGCTCTTGCAAGGCCCCAACCTCACCAGTACATTACTTGGAGTCCTCCTTAGATTCAGACAGGAACATGTGGCAGTCATGGGTGACATTCAGTCAATGTTCCATCAGGTCAGGTGGCAGAGGAGGACAGAGATTTTCTTCGGTTTTTGTGGTGGCCAGAGGGAGATCTGACCAAGGAAGTGGCAGAGTTTCGCATGACAGTCCATCTGTTCGGTGCTGTGTCCTCGCCAAGTTGTGCAAGCTTCGCTCTCAGGAAGACAGCAGATGACAATCAGTCCCACTTTCCAGCTGAAGTGGTTCAAACTGTGAAAGAGAACTTTTATGTTGACGATTGTCTGAAGAGCATGGGCTCGGAGCCAGAAGCTGCCCTCATGGTCAAAAATCTCACCGCTCTCTGTCAGAAGGGAGGATTCACGCTGACCAAGTGGATTAGTAATAGTCGCGCCATGCTGCAAACTCTCCCTGAAGAACATAGAGCCAAGGATCTGAAAGAACTGAATCTTGATAGAGACAGCCTTCCTGTTGAACGAGCTCTTGGTTTGCAGTGGTGTGTTGAGACTGATTCCTTTAAGTTCAAGATGGAGGTCCCTTAGAAGTCTTGCACGAGACGCGGAATGTTGTCAGTGTCGAGTTCTGTGTACGATCCTCTCTGTTTTCTGGCACCAGTGGTTTTGCCTGCCAAAGTCATGCTTCAGGAGCTTTGCAGAAGAAACTTTGGATGGGATGAGACTGTACCTCAGGACATCTTGCATCAGTGGACAAGGTGGATGAAGGACCTGGATGTACTGTCTGAGTTCAAGGTTGAAAGGTGCGTTAAACCCAAGGGCTTTGGACACCCCATACATGCTCAACTTCATCACTTTTCGGACGCTAGTGAAGCAGGATACGGAGCAGTCACTTACCTCAGGATGCAGAATGATAGAGGTGGCGTTCATGTTGCATTCCTGATGGGAAAAGCCAGGGTTACACCTTTAAAGATGACTACCATTCCTCGCTTGGAGCTGACGGCTGCTGTCCTGGCTGTTCGTGTTGACCTGATGCTCAAAACAGAGCTGAGGTTTCAGCTGCAAGATTCAGTCTTTTGGACCGATAGCACTTCAGTGCTGAAGTATATAAAGAACGAGGACAAACGTTTCCATACTTTTGTGGCGAACAGGGTCACAACCATCAGAGAAGCCACCAAAACATCCCAATGGCGGTATGTCAGTTCCAAGGAAAACCCAGCGGACGATGCATCCAGAGGAGTGAGGGTTGGCGATTTTATTCAGGACAGCAGGTGGATTCATGGTCCATTGTTTTTGTGTAGAGGAATGGCCAGCGAGTGTGGTGGAGACTGCGATAGGAGCAGATGACCTGGAGGTCAAGAAGGAAGCCATGGTGAATGCTATTGATGTGGACAGCTCACCTGATGCCACTAGTCGGCTATTGGCCTACTTTTCGGATTAGAGGAAGCTGAAGGTAGCAGTTGCATGGTTCCTTAAGCTGAGAAAGACTCTTTTGGAGATGAGTCACTGGAGGCGTGAGCCAGAGGCTTCTGATGTCAGCACGCTAAGGCCAGACAATGTCATGCGGCAGGAGAAGCAGTTTGTCAACAGAGGATCTTTTGGAGGCTGAGTTTGCCATCATTCGATACTATCAGCATCAAAAATTTGAAGAGGAGATTTCTGTATTGTCATCAGGGAAAACTACAGTGAGCAGGCAGAGTGCCATCTACAGGTTGGATCCGTATTTGGATAATGGGCTCTTGAGAGTTGGTGGACGGTTGACAAAAGGCTCCTTGCCAGAGAAAGTTAAACATCCACTCATCCTCTCAAAGGGTCAACATGTAGCCACTCTCATTCTCAAGCATATTCACCAACAGCTTGGCCATAGTGGTCGCAACCACACGCTGTCCACGCTGAGGAGGAAGTACTGGGTGACAAGTGCCAACTCAGCTGTGAGGAGAATGATAGCTAAATGTAGTTTTTGTAGGAGATACAATGGCAGAATGGTGGAGCAAAAGATGGCAGATTTGCCAAAGGAGAGGATCCTTCCCTATCATCCACCGTTCACTAATGTGGGCATTGACTACTTTGGACCAATTGAGGTGAGGAAAGGACGAGGCACCGTCAAGCGCTATGGAGTAATATTCACCTGTCTGGCAAGCAGAGCAGTCCATTTGGAAGTGGCTAATTCTTTGGACAAAGATGCATGCATCAATGCTCTGCGTCGTTTCATCTCGAGGAGAGGTCAAGCTCAGGCTCACATTCAATCCGACAATGCAACCAATTTCATTGGAGCAGAGAGGGAGCTTAGGGAGGCTCTGGCGGTTCTGAATCATACACGGATTCAGGGAGTGTTGAAGCAAAGGGGAGTTAAGTGGTGTTTCAATCCTCCAGCTGGCTCACATCATGGTGGCGTTTGGGAGCGTGTAATCCGCATGGTGAGAAGGATTCTCAGTTCGGTTCTTCGACAGCAGATTTTGGATGATGACGGGCTTCATACTGTCATGTGTGAAGCTGAGGCCATTTTAAATGATCGGCCAATCACTATGCTGTCAGATGATCCAAAGGATCTTGAGCCACTCACTCCCAACCATATCCTCCTCATGAAAGGAAAACCATCATTGCCCCCGGGATTGTTTCAACCACATGACCTGTATCTCAAGCGAAGATGGAAGCAAGCTCAGTACATCTCTGATCTCTTCTGGAAACGCTGGATACAAGAATACCTACCCTTGCTGCAGGAAAGGCAAAAATGGAACCAAAGGAGGAGAAATCTGAAATCTGGAGATGTTGTCGTCATAATGGATCCCACTGCCCCGAGGCTCCTGGCCACTCGGAAGAGTCTTGGGGGCTTTCCACGATAAAAAGGGATGTGTGCGCTCAGTGCGTTTGCAGACGAAGTCTAGTGTCATTGAAAGGCCTGTGACTAAACTTTGCCTGTTACATGAGAATGAGGGTTAGTAGGTCATTCGAAGTATTTTGTGTATTTGAAATGTGTGACTAAAAATAAATATAAATATTGGAATTGTTATGCCTGTAAGTCATTACAATTAGGGGCCGGTGTGTAAGGGCCATTTTAAGAGGTTAATATGTGTGTGTGTAGGACACTGAGTTGTCCACTAGGTGTCACCTTTGTGTTTGGGTCACATGCCTACTTGGGTAGGAACATTTCATCAGGTAACAGGTGTTGCTAGACGGTGGGAGCACAAATAGTTTTTTGACCGCAACGCCGGCACGCCAGGCCGGGCGAAGTCTCGTTGTTGTAGTTGTGATTTCTGGATTTTGATGGACACTAATTGTTGGACTCTTGCATGTAACACATTGAAGACCAGAACGGTGAGCAATAAATAATCCATAAAACGAAGAAGAAGACGTCGGATGTGTTTATTTCACAAGATACAACGAAGCGGTGCACGGCAAGCGCGTCAATCAAGTTTAGCTCGTCTATGCAGCCCCTCAGTGGCTTTAAGTTTTAGGCTTAGTCGCTATAGTCCCTTTTTGCCACACTTGAAACAACGGTCATTGTCTTTGTGTTTTCCTTTTGACTTTCGCTGCTTGTCTCAGGCGGTATAGATAAGCAGAGACAGTCTCATCTGCATCCTGCTTAACTGCCAAAACTTTTCCCTAGTCCAAATGAACAGGGAACTCCGTTTTCAATCTTGTCATCAGCCAAAGAACAATGTCTCTGTAAGCAGTGCTGATTCAGAGAGGCCAGCTGCTCCCTCTGGTTCATGGTGTTCAACATACGGTGGAGGCCGTACAGGTGGAGCCAAGTCGAAGTCTGAATCCAGCTTCAAACACTGTGCCGGGAAACCTTTGGGGCCCTGCCTATGCTTGGCTTCCCTCATCCAACTACTAAAAGCTGACCAATCTGCCTGGTTACTTGACCTTACCTCCAACCTTCCCTTCTAATCCCTGTCTTTCTAAGTCTGTTAACCTCACCTCTAAAGCCTCGAGCTGTTTAACACTCAGGCTGCCTGTTCTCGGAAAATAGCACTTATTGACCCACAGATCTAACTGAGCCACACTTTCCTTTTCATAATTAATAAATAAATCTCACGTTGGGAGCGCCGTAATCAGGCTCAATTTTCCCTTTTGAGGTATTGCTCTGTCCAGATCCCATTGTAATCAAACTCTCAGTTTTCTTAGTAGTATTAAGTAATTTGTGGAAGGAAAAATCAATCTCAAAAAATGGACAAACTTATCACTTTAAAAGGAATTATTTTTCCTTTCACCCGAAAACGCACATAACTTGCAAAAAGGAAATAAGGGAAAAAAACGCACTTCACTCACTCTGTCTGTTCCACTTTGATATCAAGTGTCTCTACTTCTCCTTTAACCCAGACAGCTTCTCACCACCTTTTCTTCCGCTTTTAACGGCTGAAATAATCAGGTGTCGTGTTAGGTTCCTAACCTACTACTTTAGGTCCCTGACCTAAACCAAGCTCACCACTTTTCCTGCACTTTGCTTCCCAGAAACAGTGCCTGGCATGTCTGCCAACCTATCACAATAGGTGGAAAAGACTTTTCCTGCGCAGTCCACAAAACTCACCAGAAAAGACAGCGAGGTGTTGACATCCACTAAGTTCGTTGGACCCCAATGGTGAAGGGAATCCCAGTTTTCCAGACGTCAGGCCCTCCTCTCAACCTTCCTTTGTGGGGGAGTTTGAGGTGGTAAGAGCCTCAGCTCTTGCTGTGCGCACAGTCTTCACACCTTCTGTCCAGAATCCCAGAATCCGCTCACAGATGAGGTCCCTTTGTGGTCGCCAATTTTTAATTACCACTATTTAATGAAAAGTTTAAAGAAAAAGTCTTCACACATCGGCTGTCTTTCTTGAGTTTTAATAAGCATTCATGAATGGAGACACTCAAACATACAACCGCATGAACAGTCAGTCAGTGAACGAGTGGCTAGCAAGTCCTCTGGCCCTACTATCTTTATAGTTCCCCAAAACACATGCACATCAACAGTCAAAATATGTGGCGCCTTGACATTCCTAAGGACACTTGGTGTCCTCCCTGGCTCATAATCTTGGTGTCTGAGCCTCCCTGGCTCGTGACCTTGGTGTTTCTCATTGCTGTCACAGTAGGGGTTAAATGAGCAACACACATCATCAGGTGAGAAGTTCAGTTTCATCAAAACAAGTAACCTTATACAACACATTATAGGTTAAATGTGTTTAAATACCAGAGTTTTCCATCACAGGTGTGAACGCACAGTTAAACTTCACTATGAGTGGATCCCAAGTCTTGAGCCCTGCCCCAGACCACGGGTGGGAGCTCTGGGCACTTCCACTTTTAACCCAAATGAGTGCTCACGATAACCAGATAAGCAGATAACGTCAACCAGGCCCGGACTGGCCCACGGGAGAACCAGGGAGTTCCCCGGTCGCCTGGCCCGCAAGTATTTTTTGTTTTTTTTGGATTTGTTTTTTTTTTAAGGCGCGCTCTGCAGCGCAGGCTGTGCAGCGCAGGTGGCCATGCCAGCTGGCAGAGAGCCCGTCTACTGTCAGAGATGATAGGTGCTTGTCAACATTTGTCACAACAATTGGTCAAAAAGTGTTTTTTGTAGATTCAAGGCGTGATTAGTTTGTTTCGCTTTCCGCCCGCGCCCGCCACCAGATCAGCGCGCCAGTAAACTGAAAGCAGTTTGGTTGTGGAGAGTCAGGTGGAGCAGAGAGCAGAGGGTGTGTAGGCTACATGTGCCTGTGTGTGCAGACTGTGCAGTAGGAGCTCTGCAGCTCAGCAGTGCCATTACAATGGACCACAAAAAGAGGAAAGGTGGAGCTGAATGGGAGAGAGATTTAAAAAAAGAAAGGGCCATTGAGGAGGAGGCGGCCAAATGTCATAAACTTACATATATGTTCAGAGCCCCCCCCCCCCCCCCATCCCCCCAGCCCCCAGCAGCAGCATGACGTCGTCAAATGACAATGCTGCAACAAGTAAGTTAACATAGACTCCACAGTTGTAGCGTGTTAGCTAACATGAGCTAAACTAGCTAACAGTTACCGAAAGATAACGTTTGCTGAATTTTTTTCTAACTCTTCTGTTTAAATGTTATTAAGGTTTGAAATTGCGCATAATTAAGGGCGTGGTCACTTTGAGTGACAGGTCGCACCATCACGGGTGGCTAACTAGCATGCTAACTAGCCGCTGGCTCTGCTGTGCGGAGCTGAGCTCAGACTCCGCCGTCTGCTCGGCGTCATCTCAGCCAATTCGTGCCCATGTTCAAGGCATTGAACCTGTCCTTCAGCCGTGTTTGTGCCGTTTGGATATATTTTTCAGGTGAATATTGGAGTAATATGGCTTGCTGTTCGATTAATTATACCAACAGACCGTCCAAGAAGTCTGTGCTCCAGGTTTTTTGGTAAGTGAAATTCGGAAATTCTTGTATTATTTTAATTATGTTTATATGTTAGCACAAATTAGCGGGTATCGGTGTCTGCGGTCACTGCGGTCACCACCTAGCTTGTCAGCTTATTATTATATTATTAAGCCTTTATTTAATACATGTAAAATAACATTGATACCGGAGGTCTCATTTTCAAGTGCGACCTGTATCACAGCAGCAACATCCACATCAAGTTACAGAGCCACAGACAATACGATACAACACAAGCTTAGCTCCTTAACTAGCTAACCAGCCAGCTAACGGTTAGCCTTCGAGCAAGACGCCAGTCCGGGGATGTATCGAATTCAGAGCCTGACAGAGAAGTGTTAGGATTTAACGTTAGGCATTTAGGGAGAGGATATTTTGAACAAAAGGCTGAGGCTGTGTGAGGTTTGAAAATAAAGGTCCACCACGTTAGTTAGCTGACGTGATGCAATGTTAATGTTGTCATATGAGCAGTGTAACGTTAACGTAACATTGAGGCTATACTTGTGTATATAAATTAAAAAGTGGCGAACTGTGTGAAATTACAATAAGGTGTGTAACGTAATTAAAAAAAGCTAATATGACATTTGACTGTCACATATAAAATATTAAGAAGATTAGTGTATGATATAGGCCTGTAGTTACACAACAGATAATGCACAGACAGAATATGGGGACTGTGATGGTCACCACCTTTTTGTTTTGCTTAAATAAATTGATTATGATCTGTTGAACACTGAAGTAATTTACATTGTATTGTTTGCATGTAAGTGTCTGCAAAGTAGGTAGCTAACACATATATTACTTTTAATATCTATTTGTCTGTGTAAAGTTTTCCTCTAGGTGACCCAGACAGACTGGACCAGTGGACACTCAACATGAGAAGACAGAACTGGACTCCAAACAAGACTTCCCGTCTGTGCAGTGAACACTTTGAGAGTCATCAGCACTGACTCCAGGATAAAGACACCTTTTTTCATACAGTCCCTCACAAAGAGTCAAGAAACTTATTAGTTTAAAATGATGAATTATTGTCCATAATACAATTAAATGCATTACATATATTACTAATTGTCATACATTACTAAGTACTTGATTAGGGCACAGCTTGCTCCGTACTATTACTGATAAGGTGAAATTAGTGACACACCAGTGCAGTTTAGTGTTCCCCTGATGCAGAAGGCCAAATGAAGATTTTATCAATCAAGGAACATGACATGTATTTCCCAACTTTAACATTTTAGTGCCTTTTATGCAAAGACCCTTTATCAAAGTGAGAATTACTACCTTTTTCCCCACACACAGTCTGTGAAGAACCAATGGAAAAAATATTCTCATAATGAGACAGCTGAACATAGCATGATTCCACAGTGGCAGTGAGCTTTGAGAACAGTTCAGTTTCCTTTTGATAGCAACACTTATGTTAATGTAGATGAATTGCATATTGTACATTCATACTCGTACACTCATACTTGTTTTGATAGTACAGTTAAATTTAAAATCAAATTCAAATATAAAGTTGAAATTGAATTGAAATGAACAATCAAATTATGACACTGGGTCCTAATTCATATGTTTTATAATTACTATTACAAATCTTTTCATTTATTTCATGTGTACTTTTTGTGACCTTTTAATAGTGATGATTTCATGAATGCAAGCTTTGACTTAATTTTGTTAAACTGTTTGTGTAATGGTTAGAATTTTTGTGATATAAAGTGGATCAGACAAAATTTACTACAAAGCAAGCTGTCATTCATCAGTTTCCTGTGATGATTGGAAATGTAGTGGTGATTTAAACCATTAACAAAATATAATCGTTATTAATGGCATCTTAATGTTTTCATTTATGTCTTAACATTTACCCAAGTTTGCATTGATCTTAGCAGAATGTAAAAAAGAAATGAAAAGCTGATGTTATGTGCTGGTTTTGTTTGAACATTTCTTTAAGACAAATGAAGAAAATTCACTGAGAAACGATTCTCCTTTTGTGAAAAACAAGGAAATATCTGCACACTGCATAATTTTAAGTCCCGTAGGAGGTATTATTTATTTGTGACACCGTGACATATGAGAAGGTTCTGTGGGTATTGCTCGGTATTGAGGCTTATATAGTGAGGCTAAAAAAACCAACAACACATAATTGGCTGATTATCTTTCTGTTTGCCTCACTATAAAAATGTCACGATACCTTTGCCTGAGGAAGACTCTCTCAGAGTTGGCAACATAGTGAACAAGTGTTACCTCCTTGGGGGCTTCAAACTATTGTGTCCAGCCAATTCTTTGTTTTTCATTTTGAGCCCTTTTATCCAGTCACATTCTTCTGTGTTAAAACTAGACTTCTAATAGAGCAGCAAACAAAGGTTACTCTCCAAAATCTCAGGATCTGCTGCTGGGTGTAAGGTGCTAGTTATCTTCAAGTACAAAGTTAAAATAATCAGGCCCACACAGAAATGGACTGCCTAATTTTTTGTCAGTGACAATGTTAAACATTAATGCTTTATGTTTTATCTGTAGTGTATGATTGTTTGTCCTTTCAGATTTGATTGTGAAATACAGTATTCAGTCAGTAACAAAGACAAAAGGAGTGCAAATATAAATAAAATTTATTGAAATTTTAAACAAGTTATAGATGAATATAAAAAACTCAACATTGGCCATGACAGCCTGGGCTATGTTCAGGCCTAACAAAATGTGTCCTAAAGGCCAAATTCAAAAGCAGTGACACTGCCAACTGTAAGCAGTTCACTGCATTTGGAGGTGGTCTTTAAGACAATTAACTAATTTACTTAAAAACATGTAATTTCTCCTAGGTGTGAGATGAATGTGTCTGATGTGAGGGTGCTCAATTATGGCACCATTTAAACTATGAACAAATGTAGCCATAACACTGTAAACACATTTCCTGGCCTGATCAATCTTTGCTGAATTGCCACCAGCCTCCCACCTGCACCTTTGGGCCAATGAAGAAAATATTATCTTAATGCCAGGATACTGGAGGTGAAGCTGGTGCAGGTCCTCCTTCATCATGCTGACCGGCGTGACACTGCTGACCTTCTCTATGTCACTGCCACCACAGTGGATGATGAGGACATCTGGTGCTGCTCTTCCTCGCAGGGAGTGGGAAAAAAAAGGAGAGAAGGCCTCTCTGCAGTCCACACCAGCCAAACCAGCAGACATGGACGCCCGGCATGCTGAGTCTCTGCTGCTCTCTGGACACCACGCCGGACATAGCTGTCACCAATGCTCCACATTGCATATCAATCAATCAATCAAATTTATTTGTTGCGCGCTTTTCCTGCACGGACATGCAACACAAAGTGCTTTACAGAATTAAAAACAATTAACACAATTAAAGAAAGAAAAACAATTACAAAGAAAGCCCCACCCTTCATACTAGACACACACACACACACACACAAGCACGCACACACACAACACACACAATAGGGAGACATGGCATGGTACTGAGGATCAAGGAAACACCACCTTTGGGGTCGTCCACACTGGGAGGAGCTGCAGGCCGTGCCATCGGGGGCACCAGCACCCAGGCCCCCCGACTCCGACAGACAGGTGGACCCCCACATCGAAGGGAGGAACCCCCAGCCGGCCAGGCCGAAGGGACCCAAGGACAGCACCCCCACTAGCAGACCTGACACAGCTCCCAGTGTGGAGGACCCCCCTGAGGAAACACTGGAGTTAACAGCTAAAAACTAAAAGCATAAAATAGAACTAAAAGAATAAATAAAATAAAATAAATACAGTACCAAAAATAAAATACGTAAGACTATAAATAAAATAGAATAAATACAGTACCAGTGATAAATAAAAACAGAAAATTATTAAGATTAATATCATCTTAAAAAGCAAGATAAAAGCAGCAACATAAAATAGGATAGAACCAGATAAGAACATAAGAAGAGTTTAAAATATTAGTTAAAAGCCTGATTAAAAAGGTGTGTCTTTAATTTTCTTTCAAAAATATCAACAGTCTCTGCAGTCCTGAGGCTCTCCGGCAGGCTGTTCCACAGGTGGGGGCCATAGTGGCTAAATGCTGTCTCACCGTGGGTTTTTGTTCTGGGTTTTGGTATGGTTAAAAGGCCAGTGCCGGAGGACCTCAGGGTCCGCGAGGGTTGATATGGTAAAAGCAGATCAGATAAATAAGAGGGCACAAGGCCGTTAAGACATTTAAAAACCAGTAGGAGAATCTTAAAATCAATCCTGAAGCGGACGGGGAACCAATGCAGCGACTCTAAAACCGGTGTAATGTGCTCCTGCCCTCTGGTCCTCGTCAGCACGCATGCGGCTGAGTTTTAATACTCTTTTTGGGAAGACCAGAGAGCAGGGCATTACAGTAATCTAAGCGACAGGAAATAAAAGCATGCATTAGCACCTCCGTACTGGCCTGAGAGAGAAACGGGCGGACTCTGGCTATGTTCTTAAGGTGATAAAAACCTATTTTCGTTATATTTTTGATATGTGGGATAAAATTCAGCTCAGAGTCAAAAGTCACGCTCAATTTTTTTACTGACTGGGTTGGTTTAAGATCCTGTAGTTTTGGTAAAAGTTTCTCTCTCTGGCCTTCAGGACCTATAACTAAAACCTCAGTTTTGTCCTGGTTGAGCTGTAGGAAATTCTCTGCCATCCATGACTTGATGTCTACAATGCAGTTAAAAAGGGCATCAATTGGCCCTGTGTCATCAGGAGACACGGCGATGTATAGCTGTGTATCATCGGCATAACTATGGAAGCTGATGCCATGTCTCATGATGACGTCCCCAAGGGGAAGCATGTAAAGATTAAAGAGAAGTGGACCTAAAATTGAGCCTTGGGGAACCCCACATCCAATTTCATGGGTTCCTGAGGAACATGTATCCATACTTACATAAAAGCATCGGTCTGTGAGATAAGAACAAAACCAGTCAAGGACAGTACCGGAGAGGCCAACCAGGTGTCTGAGTCTTTTTAATAAAATGTGATGGTCTACTGTATCAAAAGTGGCGCTTAGATGCAGTAGAACCAACAATGTGAGCTTTTTGTTATCTAAATTCCACCTGATCTGTTTAAAATCTTTAGAAGGGCTGTCTCGGTACTGTGGTTCCTCCTAAAACCAGACTGATGCCTCTCTAAAATGGTATTTCTGTTTAAAAAGTCATTCACTTGGTTAAAAAACAGTTTCTCTAAAATTTTACTTAAAAACGGTAAGTTGGATACAGGCCGGTAATTATTAAGAACGTTGGGGTCTAAGTTGCTCTACTTCAGAAGGGGCTTCACCACTGCCATTTTAAAGGCGGTGGGGAAGACACCCGTCTGAAGAGAGCAATTCATGATGTTTAAAAACTGCTCCTCAAAGAAACCATAAAACGTCTTTAAAAGTGATGTGGGAATTGGATCTAAAAGGCAGGTTGTTGGGTGTACTTGGGAGAAAACTCGACCAAGTGTCGTTGCATCAACCAGGGCAAAACTCTCCAGTGTTTCCTCAGGCAAGGACAACAGTCCAGGTGTGGTAACAGACAGAACTTTCTTGGATAACAGGCTGGATCTGATGTCCTTGATTTTAGTTCTGAAGTGGTCTGCAAAGTCTTCACAAAGATCATCTGTTGGTGTCTTAAGAACTTTATTAAAATCAGTGCCTGTTAAAATATTAAAAGTGGAGAAGAGGGACCGGGGGTTGTTTTTATGGTTGGTGATGAGTTGTGAGAAATATTATTTCTCAACTCATGTGACACCCCTCATGAACTAATTGACACTTTTACGTCCTACCTATTGTTTAATGAAAGTAAAATCACCCGAACTAAAACTGTTAGAATATTTCCTAATAATAATTTATGGATGAATAGCAATCTTAAGGAATGTATTCGTGAGAAAAAACGTGTTTTTAAAAATGGTAATACTGAGTTACTTCAGGAAAAAAGATGTGAACTGAGATCTAAACTGAGTAAAGCAAAAATAGAATATAAGGATAAAGTTGAACGTCATTATTTCTCAGGAAATGCCAAGAAAGCATGGGAAGGTTTAAATGTGATGATGGGTAGGGAAACTAAGAAAAACCATACCCCCGTCACACCCCTCTCCATCTTTTGCAAATGATCTAAATGTCTTTTTCAGTCGTTTTGACAAGAATGATTTTAGTGCTGAACGTGATAGTGTGTGTAGGTCCATTTTAGGATATGCCCCTATTACACTGAATGAACATGAGATTGTAGCCAGCCTGTCTAGTATTAAGCCCAACTCGGCCCCGGGGCCAGACGGCCTGAGAGGGAGAGTTTTAAAAGAAAATGTTCATGAACTTAAAGGTATTGTGCTGGAGTTATTCCAGTACTTGCTTAATTCTTTAACAATGCCCAAATTATGGAAAATGTCTTATATTGTGCCTATCCCTAAAAAACTTGGAGCTACTGAATTAAAAGATTTCAGGCCCATTGCACTTACCTCTATCTTAGGAAAATGTTTTGAGAGAGTTATCTGCAGACAAATCACAGCATTGGTTTCCAACAGATTAGATCATCTCCAGTTTGCTTATAAAAGTCAGAGGGGAACTGATGACGCAACTGTCAGTATGTTCCACACTCTGTCAAAGCACCTTCAAGCCCCCTCCCACTTTGCTAGGGCCTTGCTTATTGATTTTACTTCCGCCTTTAACAGCATGCAGATTCACATCCTGCTGCAGATATAGGAGTAAACGGTGGTAATATCCACCTTGTTAGGGACTTCCTCTGTGACCGTCCTCAACAGGTTCTAGTTAATAATACTCGGTCCAACATCATTGTACTGAACACTGGCGCCCTGCAGGGCACTATTTTATCCCCATTACTTTTTTCCATATACACAAACGAATTCCAATTAGATCTGGAAAAGTTTCGTTTGTTTAAGTATGCGGATGATATGGCCCTGGTTGCCTTATTAAAGAAGGGGGACGTAGTCGGAGAGGAAGTATATAGAGCACATGTGTCATCTCTCCAGAAGTGGTGCGATGAAAGTTCCTTAGAGATCAATGTAATAAAAACACAGGAACTTGTTTTTCATGAAAAGGACCCTGTGCAGCCCCTCATAATTAGGGGACAAATTGTAGAGGTAGTAGACAAGTTCAAATATTTGGGTACATATATTGATTGTAATCTAAATTTCAGTGAAAACACAGACTACATTTTTAAAAGCTGTAACCAACGTCTCCACCTACTGCGCAAGCTCAACTCCTTCAGAGTGAGCAAGCACATTATGGAAACAGTTTATAAGAACTTGATAGAGGGAATTCTAACTTTTAATATGGCAATGTGGTATGGTAACCTAAACATAAAAGGAAGAAGCAAGCTGCAGAGGATAGTAAACCTTGCCTCAAAAATCATAGGGATAAGACAGAAACATTTAAGTAGCGTGTACGAGGAAGTGCTTAGTAAAAAAGCTGTAAAAATAGCAAATGATCCCTCTCATCCACTCAACAGGGAGTTTGAACTTCTCCCCTCTGGTAGACGTTATAAAGTGCCAAGGGCTAATCATAATATTTTTAAAAATCCCTTTATTCCTAATGCAATTGGGGCATTGAATACCATGTCCCGTTGATGTGTTGTAATGTAACTGCCACTGCTGTCCTGCTTTTTGCCCTGAAGATGTCTGTGTGTAAGTGTTGCTGTTTGTTGTTGTTGTTGCTGTTGTTGTTGTTGTGTTGTCCTGCTTGTTGTTTGTTATGAGACCAAAGACAAATTTCCACACTGTGGACAATAAATGAATTAACTAACTAAGGGGCTGATCGTTATTTAAATAGGGCCGGGGTATAGTTGGGACGTGATTATAGTTGGGACGTGATTATGATTTTAAACTTTTTCCTTTCAAGCATAAAAAAAATATTGTTTGGCCATATTTCCTGAACTAAGTAATAGTAACAAATACAGACCTATTTCTCAACGTCTAGTTTCACCTAACATTGTAACTTGTTTGTACCAAAACATACAACATATGTTTGTGGTCAGACAAAGGCAATGAAATGCAATGCAAAGCAAATTTATTTGTATAGCACATTTTCTTAACATAGAGTGCAAGAAACAACACAGGGATGAACATAATAAGTCTCAATTTAAATCACATTTAAGCACTTTCAATGTATATTTTCATGCTTTTGAATGAAGACAATTTTTTCTTAATTTGGATAAGCTTGAAAATGCACCTTTTAAAATGCCTGGGAAGTGCTTGACTGTGATTTTATAACATGCAGCAATGTATTTCAGGAAGTGTTTGTGTGTACAAACTGATTATTTACTTCATCAAATCAGATGCTATAGTGCTATATGTGTAGTGGGAGCCTTCTACGAAAGGTGATACAGGGATTTCCAGCACTCGACCTGTTGTCGTCATTAGCAGTGGCATTGCTGAGTGGTCCATGGGTGTGAGTGTACTCTGAAAGTAGAAGTAGAGTGTGTATGAGCATATCTTTATCATTATCAGGAATCCACAATACTCAGAGAAATTGTTCAAGTAAAGTTACAGAAAAGCATATCATCAGCATTACTGTAGCATACCCAAACTCAGTCCTCTGACACTTCTGAATGAACCGTAAAATTCATACTAGTAAGGGGCTGATCGTTATTTAAATAGGACCGGGGTATAGTTGGGACGTGATTATGATTTTATTTTTTCCTTAACCCCCCCCCCCCCCCCCCCCCCCCGCCCAAGCGTCCAAAAAAAAAGTTTTGGCCCCCCCTGAAGGATTGGAGAAAGCAGTACTGTTATATTTTCTGCCGGACCTGTACAGTATACTACGGAAACGCATTGCATTCACTGGATGAAAAAAAATTAGACACCTTATCTCATAATTACGAGATCAGGATCTCGTAATTATGAGATCAGGAAAGGTGTCACTGTGGCCACTGCTTCGCTCAGAACCACATACTGCACATCCACGAAGGGGGGGCGGAACTACTGTAACCAGCTGCCACTCGGGTGGTGCCATCTTGACCATATCCCATATCTTTATTATAATGTATATATATTGTAAATTACGACGGAGTATTACACTCAGCAAGGACAACAGTGCGCACCGTATATATTTTGATCTATTTTATACTTCAGATTTATATTGTTTGGCATTAATTGGTGACAGAAAATAACGAATTTCATTCTGCAGGGAAACGTGTGTCCTTACTGTGCATAATGAATCTTGAATCTATGTTTTATGAAGACCCTGTGTGCGCTCAGAGCTGTGGCACAAGTTACGCACTGAAATCTGGCGGAAGAAAAATATTAATAAGACGATAAATAAGTAGGCTTGTCCGCTTTCATTGTGTTTATATCTTAACAGGAGCTGGCCACTACTGTGGTGCTGAAATCAATCGATCTCAGGCACATAGAGTAAGGACACGCGTTTCCCTGCAGAATGAAAATCGTTCTTTTCTGTCACCAATTAACGCCAAACAATATAAATCTGAAGTATATATATATGTCAACACACAGGGAAAATGTGTCCAGAGTTGATGACATTTACCGGGAGAGCTAGAGCCATTTGACTAAAGCTGACGTTATTACTGCTGTAATGATGTTATTAGGCTAAATATTACATTTCTAACAGTGTCTGAGCTGATTTATTGACACAGCATGTTTGTAGGCTGCTGTAACGTTAGGTTTACAGAGGAAATAACGGGATGTGACTTAATTGATAAAATATCGTTAGTGAAACAGAAACAAGCGTTAGTTAGGGGACAAGAGTCAAGAGTCGCAAAGACTCACATAGGCTCTGTTAAAAGTTACTAAGAACCGGTGTATTTACTGTAGGCTATGTGTCCGGGGTCCTTCGCCGATGGAACAAGTAACGTGACCACAAACTTGTCCCCAAACGAACGCATGTTTATGTGTTTCACGAACGATATTTTCACACGATTAAGTCACATCCCGTTATTTCCTCTGTAAACCTAACGTTACAGCAGCCTACAAGCATGCTGTGTCAATAAATCAGCTCAGACACTGTTAGAAATGTAATATTTAGCCTAATAACATCATGCTACAAGAATTGTGAGCGCGCTTGGCGCGCATCTACATTGAAACTAATGGATTTGTGCGCGTAAAAGACGCTACATGTGAACGGCCCCATATGCAGTTACCTTACGTTACAGTTCCCTCAAACAATATCACGAAGCGCAATACAAACCATATAAACAAGCTATCTATTAAGGGTACACTACTGATAAAATCTGTAGGTGCTTGGGTGACATTTACCCACCTGAAAGAATAAATGAAAACATTTTGCTGGTCTTCAGTAGCTTTACTCTAAGTGTAACTGCCAACTCTATACCTATACCCAACTCTGCCGATATGTCACACATACATTTGCAGTTCTACATCATGAAACTGAGATCACTAGGATAATAGGGGACCTAACACTGACAGCTGTGGAAATATCATAGTATAAATGTCGTTTATCAGTAGGCCTACTGCTAATTCTCAAACAGTTTCAGTTGGACGCTGTATCTCTACTGCTCACATGTGCCACCTGCTGGTTGTTGTTGCGCACTGCAGCTACTCCTGGATCAATTGTTTCACCCCCTTCACTGTGGCTGCGGCATTGAAATGAGTAACATCTGTATGTGAAATGGTTAACAAAGGACGACACAGGCTATTTCCACATATGTAATTAATTAGGCTATTATTTGTGTAATTACGAGATCTTTTCTCGTAATTATGAGATAAGGTGTCTAATTTTCTTTTTATCCAGTTAATGCAATGCGCTTCCGGGTCACGCAAGTTGGATCAAATGAAAAATCTAAATCAAATTTTAATCGTGGCCCATTTTTCGATTTGCTATTTTTGATGTGAGCATAAAATCAAAAATAAGAAAAACAAACCGTTTTCTGTATTTTTGAATATGATTATTTAACGAATAATGGAAAAACAAACCGTTTTTTCGTTTTTCGTTTTTTGATTTTAAATTGAAAATGGAATGAACGAATGACACACGGATTTTTTTAATTCCATTCTCTCATATTCTATTTTTAATTTCAAAACAAAATCAAAACAGCGAAAAATAGGCCGTTATTTGTTTTCCGATTTTTGATTTGAAAACGAGAAATGAAATAACAAGTCGTTATCCGTTTTCCGATTTTGGATTCTAAAATGGATATGGAATGAACGAATGATACACTGATACGCATACTCGTAGTCCAGCCATCCACAAGGTTTGCTCTCACCAGTGGCTGGGAGCAGCAGCTCACTCAGCAGCCGACTCAGAGCTAGAAGTTTGTTAGTTCTTATTCTTTGTCGACTCTGTAATAAAATTAAATTTGTCCAGTGTCTCATCTGCTTTTAGGGTCTGCAAAGACACTCTCAAATTAGCATGAAGGAAACTTTCCTTTCGATACACTGATTTCCTCACGGCAGCCATTATGCTTGAATTGTTTGTGTTCCGCGGTCGTCTTCTTCTGCTACTCTATTGGGTTTTCCGGTCAGTGACGTGTGCATTGAAAGTGACGTGTGCGCAAGTGGGAAATACCATTGTGGACCATGCAGGGTAACTTTATATAGCGGAGTATAAACCAAAACCTCTGAGTAAAATACGAATGGAAAACAAACAAAAAATCATACAAACCCTAACAAATTAAAGTTGCATGACCCCCCCTGAAGACCAGCCCCATTTGCATATAAATATCGATCAGCCCCTAACTAACTAAATTCGGGCCTTTTTGACTGCGTTATTGTAGGTTTTGAGTTGTTGACGTAAAATCTCATAATGAACGGTCAGTTTACTTTTTCTCCATCTTCTCTCAGCACTCCTGCATTGTCTTTTCAGTTTATTGATTTCATTGTTTTTTCTCCACGGGGGTGTAGGTTTTCTTTTTATTGTTTTCGTTACAGGTGGAGCTACTGAGTTGAGAGTTGACTTCAGTTTACTGTTAAAATTATCAAGGATAAAATCAGAAGGTGCAGGTAAAATGCTCTGTAAAATCTCAATAAAATATGCAGCCACTTCAGAAGTAAGATAGCGCCTCCTCACTGTTCTCACCGGGGCCTCCTCCTGGTTAAAACTGGTGATGTTAAAAAATACACAGTAGTGATTGGACACAGCCAGGTCGACAACAGAGGACACACCGACAGACAGGCCATGGGTTATGACCAGGTCCAGGGTGTGTCCTCTGTTGTGAGTTGGCTGTGTGATGTGCTGCTTAAAATCAAGACAATTTAAAAGGTTTAAAAACTCTCTGGATATTGGATCCGAGGTATCATCAACGTGTCGATTAAAATCACCAGTTATTAAAATCCTGCTATAAGAGGTGTGAATGATTGATAAAAGTTCAGAGAATTCACTGATAAAAGAACTAGAGTGATGGGGTGGTCTGTAAACAGTGATGCAAAGAATCGGAGGGCTGCTAAAAGTAAAGGCATGGTGCTCAAATGACTTGTAACTGTTAAAAGACACTCCATTTGAGGTCAGTGTGTCATTTGTAATGGATGCCGTCCCGCCTCCTCTTCTACCCTCTCTAGTAGAAAACAAAAAATTAAAATATGGTGGGCAGGCCTCGGTGAGTACAACAGGTGCATCAGTGCCAAGCCATGTCTCAGTTAAAAGAAGACAGTCTAACTTATTATCTAAAATCACGTCATTCATTAAAAAAGTTCTATTTAAAAGAGAGCGAACATTAAAAAGTGCCACATTGATGGTGACAGGTGGCTTGTTGATCACGGAGGTGGGTTGTGGGTGTTTTGTGAGTGGTCGAAGGTTATGAAGGTTCACAGAGAGAGTATGGCGGTGTCTGATGTGTTGATGTAGTGTAATGATTACCGGAATGGATGAGGTGTTGGTGTGAATATGAGGTCCAAGTCTGGTACTGTGTGTATGGTGGTCAGAGGTGGAACTGAGTGGATAGGAGCATGGACCTGGGGGACATCAATCGGTGTGGGACAGAGCAGCTGGTGCGGGTTTGGGGAAAATTGCATGCTGAACACCGTATGCCAGGTTAGCTGAGAGCATGCGGGCACCTGCCCTGTTAAGATGGAGCCCATCTGGCCTAAAGAGGTGTCGTCTCTCCCAGAAAACATCAAAGTCCAGGGAGATCCCCCGGTTTGGAGTGGAGCAGGCGGGCCGCTGACAGGAGGAGGACGGGTCCCAGAGAACTGTTTGCCCGAGCGCGGAGGTGGTATTCTGTGGAGCAGACTCACCAGTCCGTGAAGTCTCCAGCCAGTTGGTCAGCGTCGGGAAACGGGACCTGAGGGTGATCAGCAGGGAATCCTTCCTCTGGAGCTCATTCGACATCTGCTCGATGTCCTTGAGAAGGTTAGCGATCTTTTTGTACGCTTTGTTCAGCATTTGTTCCAATTTTCCAGGTGAGTCGGCAGCGTCCAGTGTTGCCATGGTGGCTCACCAGGCCTTTCTTTAAAAGGTTAAGATCCAAACGTCCAATGACTAAAAAACTTTCACCCAGTAAAAAATAAAACGTTAAAATCAAACATTAGCCAGAGGCATAATGTTTAGAGTGATTTAAAACGTTTTAAAACTGGATAAAAAGCAGGCTCACGGAGCTCTGTTGTGTATATGACAGTAAAATGAGTGTAATAAATAATTAGCATTATATATTTAAAAAAAAAAGTTGAAGCGTGTTTTTTTAAGATAACAGCTGAATCATTGTTTCAAGGTTTGTTGTATAACGTTAGTTTAAGCTAAACTCAACTTACCTCAAGTTTTGTGAGGGAGCTGCCACAGGGCTAGCCAAAGTAGCATAGCTTCTTAGCCTCATAGCTTGTTAGCCTAGCTTGTTAGCCATAGCTAATTTAGCAGCGCCGAGCGAGGTGGGCGTGTTTAAGCAACCAGGCTTCCTTCAGCCCGCCTCTTTGCCCATTTTTGATTGATCGGGAGTTGGGCGGAGTCAGGCACTGCCAAGATGGCGATGTCCAGAGCAGAGTATTTTGAGCTTCAAATCCACTCTTCAGAAACGGATGGGGTACAGTCTATGGTTGGGACCTGTGCCAAGCTGTACACCCAGTCGTGCCTCACCACTCACCAGGAACCTCTTTTAACAGTCACAGAATAAACAATATAGCTATTTTCTGCCAATTTATTTAAATTAGCTTACCTGAAAATAACTGTGATGAGATGCTGTATTGGGAATCAACATATATTTACCTCACACGATGGCACCAAATATGTTGGGTTCAACACACTAGGCTTCACATGGAGGTACCAAATATGTTGGGGTTTAATTGGCTATCGGAAATAATTAATGTGACTTAATTAACATTAAATCACCTCGTGGGGAAGAGAGAGAGAGAGAGAGAGAGAGAGACAAAGGCGGGTGTGGTGATCAAGTAGCCGCTTGGCCTACAAAACAAAATGACTGACAACAAAGAACTACCAAAATGGCCGAATCAAGGCTGGCTTCAGGGGGAGGTGTCTGTCTGACTGTGTGGTCAGGACAAAGACAAAGGAAAAGAAGCGGGAACTTCAAAATGCCTGTTTGGGTGTAGCTCTGTTGAAAGCCTTTGTTAATGAGTCTATGTGAATGTGATTTGTGTTGCAAACGGTCTGGATTAGTGCAGAGATTGTTTAGTTGTGTGCAACAATCTGTTTGTGAACAGTATTGGTAAACTAAACACTTAGCTTTGGTGAAGCCAACTAATCAATGACCTAACTGCCAACAATCAATCAATCAATCAATCAATTTTATTTATAAAGCCCAATATCACAAATACAATTTGCCTCACAGGGCTTTACAGCATACGACATCCCTCTGTCCTTTAGACCCTCACAGCGGATAAGGAAAAACTCCCCCCCAAAAAAAACCTTTGGTAGAAACCTCAGGAAGAGCAACTGAGGAGGGATCCCTCTTCCAGGACGGACAGACGTACAAGAGATGTCGTACAGAACAGATCAGCATAATAAATTAACAGTAATCTGTATGACACAATGAGAGAGAGAGACAGAGAGAGAGAGAGAGATGCAGGACATCCTCGGTAATGACAGTAGCTTACAAAAAAAAAAAAAAAAAGAGTCTCTGAGTTGTTTGGGGCCAAGAACAATAACTTCAGTTTTGTCTGAATTTAACATCAGGAAATTGGTGCTCATCCAGGTTTTTATGTCTTTAAGGCAGTTATGAAGTTTAATTAATTGATTACTTTCTTCTGGCTTCATCGGTAAATACAACTGTGTATCATCCGCATAACAATGGAAATTTATAGAGTGATTTCTAATGATGTTGCCTAAAGGAAGCATATATAGAATAAATAGGATTGGTCCGAGCACAGAACGTTGCGGAACTCCAAAACAAACTTTAATACGTAAGGATGATTCATTATGAACGTCAACAAACTGAAAACGATCAGATAAATAAGATTTAAACCAGCTTAGTGCAGAACCTTTTAGGCCAATTAAGTGTTCCAGTCTCTGTAGCAGAATTTGATGGTCAATTGCGTCAAACGCCGCACTAAGATCTAATAAAACAAGTACAGAGACAAGTCCTTTGTCTGAAGCAATCAGAAGGTCATTTGTAATTTTAACTAGTGCAATCACAACAATAACTCAGTAAACAGCATTAAATCATAATCAAAGTTAAACAGTCTTGCTTAGCCTGTAAAGCTGTGATAAGCTATGCCCAGTTGTTACATTACCGATCCTTGAATGAATGGAAGAAAGAGTCACTTGGTAGTGCTGCTTTGTTAGCCGGCAGAAGAAGGCTGGGAAGGTGTGGTTTCAGCTGCAATCTTTGTGGTGTCCTTTGTTCCTAAGGTTCTGATCCAAGGACGCTGGTCGCTCAGGGCCCTTAAAGAGTCAGACACTGGGTGCTAACTCACTTAGTTCCTTGTTGCTGTAAAGCTGGTTGCAAACCTTGTGTTTGCAAGAGAGTCTGTGATCAGTTGCCCTCCCTTTAGTGGTTTGGGCTATGGAGCCAGGGTCTAGGCCTCTGGACTGTTCCGGGCGCAACCGGAAAAAAAGGTCTTAGCTGTTCAACAGCTGGAGCAAGAGAGAGGGGACTCTGTGGAAGGGAGCATTTTGTACAACTTGTGACATCACAGAGTCACATGTCACTGTAAAAGGTCTTGTCTAATCAAGTTTTGGGACTTGAGTCTCACTGAGGTGTGAGGTGAGACCTCCTGTGGAGATGGGTGCCACTTAGCTCTCTTTGTTTGGAGACAAAGAGCATGCAGAGGAAAAAGCCTTTAAATTGTCCAGTGAGGATTTTATCAAATGATAAATCATCTGTGGTCCTGTGAATCCCAACAGCTGCGACCTGCGAGCTCAGTTCCAAACACAGACTGCGGAGATGAAATTCCGCCTTCTGTGGTGACTTCCGTATGTGTGCAGGTATGGGCCGAACCAAAGCCAACGTAGCAGAGACGTTTGATGAGTTGGGACAAAGACTGTTAAATCTGAATTAATGTTGTTGTAGGCTACTGTCATTACCGTCTGTCCTGCATCTCTCTCTGTCTCTGTCTCTGTCTCTGTCTCTCTGTCTCTCTTTCTGTCTCATTGTGTCATACGGATTACTGTTGATTCATTATGCTGATCTGTTCTGTACGGCATATATTGCACGTCTGTCCGTTCTGGAAGAGGGATCCCTCCTCAGTTGCTCTTCCTGAGGTTTCTACCGTTTTTTTCCCCCATGAAAGGGGTTTTTTTTGGGGGCGTTTTTCCTTATCCACTGCAAGGGTCCTAAGGGCAGAGGGATGTTGTATGCTGTAAAGCCCTGTGAGGCAAATTGTGATTTGTGATATTGGGCTTTATAAATAAAATTGATTGATTCAGTGTATACATTTGCTAACTGGACATTAGCAATATTAAGAAAAGCTATTGTCAGAGTCTAATTAAGTGACTACTTTCAATAGTTGTTTAATTAAATTTATCATCTGTGTTCTGTAAATGACTGTAGATAAATATGAATTCTAATTTTTGTATTTTTTTCTATAGTTTTCACGACACCTCCCCAGAATTGTAACTTCACGTCGCAGACTTCCTGTCTGTCGCTGTATACTGACACCATTTCCCTCAGTGGAAACAGAGCTTGCATTTACTTTTAGTTCATAGATATAAACTGTGATGACAGTAAGGCCTCCACTAAAATAGCATATTAAATCTTGTGTTTGACTTATCCTTAAGAGATCTGTACTTCGGGATTTATCCAGGTTTCATATGAGAAGAGCGAAAGATCGCCAGCCACCAGGCTAATCAATACAATGTAAAATGCCATAGGCTTGTGCTAATAACTTTAGCATTTTGTATTTGTTTGGAAAACTTGTTTAGTACAGGACAGTTGTTTTGTCAGTGAACCTTGTGAGTTGTAATGGAGCCAAACTCTGTGCCATTATCTTTGTTAAATGTTGCCGTTGTCCATGGTTTTATATGAGACGAGGAAAAGATCGGGGTGCGTATCTATGTTTCCCGGGTTCTATGTTTTCCAGGTTCTATGTTCCCCAATTAACCCTGCAAAAAAGGTTCCATGTTCCCCGCTTACACAATAAAGGTCTATGTTTCCTGGGTTCTATGTTACCCGCTCAACCAAGCAGGAAACATAGAACCCTTTTTGGTTGAGCGGGGAATATACAACCGAGGAAATATAGAACCTTTTTGGGTGGTAAGTGGGGAACAAAGAACCCGGGAAACATAGGGATGACCCCGAAGATCGCTAGTTGCTAGGCTAATTTATTCAATGTAAAATGCCATAGGCTTGTGCTAATAACGTTAGCATGTTGTATTTGTGGGGAAAATGTGTCTGGATTAACACAAGTGTTTGTCTGTGAATGCTGTGAGTTGTAGTGAAGCCAATTTGTGTAACTGTTTTTCAAATTGTCTCTATTAAGCCATGTTTAATGTGTGTTTCGGATGTGTTTTTTGAATCAACTAAACTTAACAGCACTTCACAGAAACCTCTGCTGCCGACTAGTGTTTTGGAGGTGTAACTTCAGAGCCACACAGACATGCCACCGCACAAGTAAAGATGCTCACAACAGCATAGGCTACATGCATAGGGTCTATGCACAACCATAAATCCCCTTTTACTATTACAATTCTGGGGAGGTGCACGTCAGGCTATGGCGTAGGTTATGGCGTAGGCTCTACATTGACATGGAGCTTACGCCGTAGCTACGGTGTTGATTCAACCTAGAAGTATAAATGAACTTTTACACGCTGATTTAGGGATGGCGGGTTGTTGGGGTACAGAGCACCAATGTGGCAGGCCTTTCGTATGATAATATATAAAAGATTCAAATTTCAAATAAGTCATCAACCATCTATATGCGCTTATCGTTTAATGCCACTGGTGATTTTAAATTAACAATGAAAAAAAACCTGTGAGTGAATCCCATAAAAGAAACTAAAAGACAGTTAAATTCATTCAAAGAGAACAAATTATTTATTGAATTTAAAATTTCCGGAAGAAGAGGAGCAGAAAAGAGAAGAGGAGAGAGGGGAGTATTTTTCTTGTCAATTGAATTTCCCCACAGGGGGATTAATAAAGTATATACACACACACACACATATATATATATATAAATTCCCGAAGTGGGAACATCCAGAGTTTACTTGCAAAGATGTCATTTAGTATATTTTAATACCATAAACAGTGGCTATGCTCTGTTTGCCCGGAGGCGCGCTCACGCGTGCTCGCCCGTGCACGCCGTTCACTCTCTGGCCTTTTGAACATTTGAAATCCTCTGGGGCCTGTTGTTCAAAACCTAGATAAGGGATTAAGCCGGGATATGTTGGTTATCCTGTCTTAACTTAGCGTTGATTCGGTTGTTCGAAAGCAGAGGCACATATGTTGCCATGGATATTTATTCTGTGCACTTAGCCTGGTCCCGACCAGGCTAACAACCAGGCTTAGTTTAGCCAGGTGCCTTATTTGTCCATTCAGCTGTCACTGCGATCGGAAATCAATGTGTTTTACCGTCATTTCATGTTCTTATGTACGTCTTTGCCTCATTTTTGAACAAAATACATTAAGCCTACAATAAAAATTAAAAAAAACAACAACATTTCAAACATTATTTTTGTCATAGCCCAAACATACTTTGACATGCACATATCTTTACCAATAAAAGGATTAATTGTCAGAATAAACATACAAGTAGGTGTATTTGGCATTAACACAATTAGTGGTTATTAGGTTTCATAACTGTATGACCTTCCCAAATTATATTCCCAGTTAACTGGACCAATAACTCCTGTGTCCTTTACATCAATGAATGAAAACATGAAGATGAAAACACAATAATCTTTGACCTCATTTTATTTAAATGAAAAATACTAAAATCAGTCACTGTCTGCTTTGAGCTGTGGAGAGAAAGAGAGAAATAATATTGATTAATACGTTGCATCACAGTCATGCTTACAATGTGCATTAAAGTCACTTACTTCTTTCTCTAGTTTCTTTATTTCCAAGTGCAGTTTCCTTAAGGTATTTCTTTTGTCTGTCAAGCTCCATGTCTTGCAGCTTTCTCTTTTCACACTGGAGCTTGACATCTGCCACTGCTATCTGCTCCCTCAGATGACTTGCTTTTATCTTAAGCGATTTATACTTCTTATAAAAGCAAAACATGAATACAATCCTGATATAAGCAGCTATTTAATGAAACTGCAAAAAGCAGCTATTTTCAACAACCCTGCTATGAGCAGCTATTTGATAAGAACTGCAAAAAGGCAACTATTTTAAGGCAGCTTTAACAAAACACCTTATAAAAGGCAGCTATTTTAACAAAAAACAAAAAAACTCATTAAAAGGCTATCTGATTGGAGCTGTGGAGAGAAAGAGAGAAATAATATTGATTATTGCATTGTGTTAGTGTGGCTCCGTGTCTTTTTACTTGTAAACACACACTACTATGGAGCTCGAGAATGTAGTTGACGCGTGTTTTCAGCCGCAAAAACTTCACAGTTCTTCTTTCTCACGAGGGTTTATTAAACCTTTCTTAAAGTTACAACAAAAATAAACTGTGCAGTAATCCAAAACTTGGGCAATAACAGCTAATGAGCACGGTCAAAAAATAGTGTGCTCTCCTCGCCTCCATAGTCATAACTGAACGTAAACACTCATACATCATCATGTTACGCACGTCTCTACCAATAAGAAGAGAGCAGTTACTGTTAACCAACAAACATTCTCATGAGCTCAAATTTATATATCATAAATTCAACAAATCTAAATTATTTATCACATTATGTGCAATATACAAAATGGCTCTAACACACTGCATCACAGTCATGCTTACAATGTGCATTAAAATCACTTCTTTCTCTAGTTTCTTAATTTCTAATCCCAATTTCCTTAAGGTTTTTCTTTTAATTTGTCAATTTGTCTTACACTGCAAGACAATCCAAAGTCAGACAGTCCACAGAACACCACTGGTTGATTAATGAATGAATAAAATGATTGATTCCTTGTACAGTATACTGGAATAATGTACCTTGTATGAAGAGAGCGGTTTCTGTGGGTGGGACAGAGTCTGTAGCCGGTTCTGATCCAGGGCGAGCTCTTCCGCTGGTGTGAAATCAGCAGTTGGTTCCCGAGTAATATTATATCCACTGCTCACCTTTAAGGTGAAGTGTACAACTGTTAATTTGTGAAAGGAACTTTACTTGTAATTATGACAGATTCATTTCCGCAGCAAGTGTATATTTTTTAGATTACTTACGCATTCAGTCGGTCCGCAATTGTTTGCCACGCACTCTCTCTCTCTGCTTTATTATCACTGCAGTGTTTCCTTTCTTTGTGATTATATGTTTTACCTCTTTATAAGTGTCCATGATGAGACGCTGCTCACTGGGTGAGAAGTATGCGGCACGCGTCCTCTCCATTGCTGCATCGGTAAATCTGTGATCGATCTCGGGGTCTATTTAAGAAAGCCGTGGACGCGCACTCACCTGAATAAGTTACACCTGGCTTGACAAAGCCGCGCCTCCTCAGTCTGGCTTGGTGTTCGAACAACCAATTAAGCCAGGATGGATTTAGGGGAATTTGTCCAGCCTCGCTTTTCCACTTATCCTGGATTGGTTCATTCTACTTTCGAACAACGGGCCTCTGGTGAAAAGTGTTCACTACAGACCAGGGGCCCGTTGCACAAAAGTAGGATTCAGACATCCAGGATAAATGACTGAGCTGGGTTCAACGAATCCAAAACAAGAGCGTTCAGGCTTAATTGGCTGCACAAAGACCAAGCCAGGATGAGCAGACACGGATTCATCAAGCCAGGTGAAACCAATCCTGGATCAGTGCGCGCACGCGGCTTCCTCAAATAGACCCTGCCATCAATCACAGATTCACCGATTCACCATGGCAACAAGAGCGGCGTACTTTTCCCCGTCAGAGGCAGAAATCCTCATGGAGGCTTACGAAGAGGTAAAGGATCAAATTAAAAAGAAAGACACCGCCACAGTTATAAAACAACGAGAGAAAGCCTGGCAAAGTATTGCAGACCGTCTGAATGCGTAAGTAGTGCACAAATACACACTCACTGCTCCGCTGAAACCATCACAATTACAATCCAAATAGTTAATTAACATTTTCTACAACGTGTAGTTGTACTCTGATTATGAATCAGAGTACAACTACGTTCAATTGAAATTGTAAGTGAAATTGACTGCAGATGTGAGTGAAATTGTGTAAATGTAACTCCATCAGACTGTATAAGTCTTTGATAAATAGATGAGCTCACTGACTTAATTGAATTTCCCAAATAAAGTTCCTCTTAGCTTATCTTCAGAACATCGTCAGAACTTATCTTAGCTCCTGGCTCCTCTGCTGTTTCATTGTATGTATGGAATTTCGTGTGTGTGTATTTGTGTGCGTGCGTGTGTATGCTGATTGATCATAAGAGAATACATGAATCTATTTATATATATAATCCCCCTCAGGTGCCCATGAGGGGGATTTTGTGAACATGACTTTTTGATATTGCCAATTAATGAACACTGTGCATTGCTTGTGGTGTGGTAGTCTTCATTTTATAATTTCAGATGGTCTGCAGTGCTGATCAGCAATGTTGTGGCAAAGTGGCCTGGCTCAGTCCATGACTCCTGAGTCTTTCGACCCTCTGGAATCTATCAGCGCCTATCACAAGGTGAGTTACACTACCTCTATTCATAACCACTTTTTCCATCATGGCTGTGTCAAGAATGTCACTCTATTTATGAGGTTGTGATGATGAGCTTTTGTATTGACAGGTGAATTCTCTGGTGTGTTGCTGGGGGCCTTTTCTCCTCACACCATACACAGACCCTCAGGAAGCACAGCAGGCCTATAATCATGCCCATGCCAGGACAAGGGCCAGGATCGAAATGACCTTTGGCCTCCTGGCACGCTTCCACTGTCTTCACCACTTAAGGGTCAGCCCTTTGAGGGCGTGTGACATCACTGTGGCCTGTGCTGTCCTCCACAATGTGGCCTGCCTGAGGAAGGAGAGGGCCCCCAGAGTGCCATCACACATGGACTGGAACAATCCTGCCATCTTCCCTGATGACGACAGTGGTAGGCATTAATTTGTCTGTTCATTTGTTGTGTATGGATTTGTCCTGCATTTATTTCAGTGTGCAGACATGCAGGGTGTATCATATACAGACCTTTGAATGTGTATTTATTCTTGTGTTGTATAATATGCTTTGCTATCCTTATTCAATAAAGGAGCATCATGTTACTCTTTGATGTGTATTTATATTTATATGGGATGTGTATTTTATATATAGTCTATGGGAAACTATAAATTATCTAATGATTGCAAAATAATCTAAAATCATCATTTATCTAAAATGATTGCAATTAATGATGAATGTTTAAATAATGACAGTGGGTCTGGTTGAATGTGATAACAATGTGCAGTGGGCAGTGGAATAACTATTGGTTTCCGTTTGTGGTGACTGCTGACTGAGACAAGGGATGAGATTAAATAGATCCTGGAGCAGGCTAGCTCCACAGAATAAATCTCCACGGTAACTTATGTCATAACATATCCCGCTTTCCACTATCCCACTTTTGTGCAACCGGATCACGGATAAGTTGAGCCAGGATAACCAACATATCCCGGCTTAATCCTTTATCCTAGTTTTGTGCAATAGGCCCCCGGAGTGCATGGACATTGACGGTGTTGATATCGCAACGAAGAGCAATCAGCCATAGCTGTAGTCGCGGGGTATATATATATAAATGGTCCAAGAGGCCATGGTCGATGGACGATATACTTCAGTTTGTCTGTGTGTTTTTGTATGCAAGCGGGTCTGCTGTGGTCTGCTGACAGTCCAAAATGGCGGCGGTAGGACGAAACCATGGGCGAGTCTGTTGCTATGGGGCGTTCTATTGAGCTTTGCCTCTTGGTATCCATGCTCTTTGGTCTCATGTCTCTTATCAGCAAACCTCGCTCCTCACTCCTAACTCCTGATTCCTTAAATGTTTTCCTGAGTGGGAGGGACTTAACAGTTAGATAAGGTGGCTAGATAAGGTTGTTAGCAGTAATTTTAAGGGACTTGGGATGGAGCCCTTCTGTTGCGATGTAGAAACTTTCTTCGACATCCAACAACTCCAACTACAGCAAGATTCTCTCGCTTGCATACAAAAACACACAGACAAACTGAAGTATATCGCTATTAATTATGCTTACAATGCTACTCACCTTGTGATAGCGTGGTCAAAGCTGCGTTTTCACGTTTTTGTAAAGCAAAATATAGACTTTACAAAAACCAAAACAGGGGCGGCACGGTGGTGTGGTGGTTAGCACCGTCGCCTCACAGCAAGAGGGTTGCCGGTTCGATCCCAGGTGTGGGAGCCTTTCTGTGTGGAGTTTGCATTTTCTCCCCATGCGTGCGTCAGCGTGGGTTCTCTCCGGGTACTCCGGCTTCCTCCCACAGTCCAAAGACATGCAATTTGGGGACTAGGTTAATTGATTACTCTAAATTGACCACAAGTGTGAATGATTGTCTGTCTCTATGTGTCAGCCCTGTGATGGTCTGGCGAACTGTCCAGGGTGTACCCTGCCTCTCGCCCGATGTCAGCTGGGATAGGCTCCAGCCCCCCCGCGACCCTCACAAGGATGAAGCGGTTAGAAGATGAATGAATGAATGAAAAACCAAAACGAAGAAAAACAGCCTAGATGGCATCTCTACATATTACATCCGTCACATAGTCAGGAATAAAGATTTATTTCAGTTTGTAGCTACAGTAAGGGGACAGTAATGCTATTTTAATATGATATATTTTAATGCTAAAGCAGTAATCAGTTCTGATATAAATGGTCCAAGAGAGTCCGTACCACGGACCAAAGAGGCCATGTGTATATATATATATCTATATATATATATATATATATATATATATATATATTTATATATTTATATGTATGTGTGTGTGTGTGTGTTATCTTCCCTCCAAAACTGGCATATTAAATTGATATTAAAACAAGCCTATTGTAAGGATTTTCGCTGTAGGTCTGGCTCACTGGGGGTCTCCAGGTGCACTTTGAGAAAGAAAAACTACACCGGATTACTCATCAGCATGAGGGTGAGTCCATAATGACTGAATTTTGTTTTAGGGTGAACTATTCCTTTAAATTGATTTTAAAACACTTCAAAACTTACACCTCAGGAGTTCTTACCTGTCAGGATCCTACGGCAGAAGGCCAGGTGCGAGGTGTTACACTGATAGTTGTTGCAGTTAATTGCACTACACTGTTTTCTTTTACTTTTTTCTCCTCTCTTCTTGACATCTTGCATGTTGTCTGGGCGCAACAGTCCAAGCTCAACAGTCCAAGATGGCGGCAGCGCTACAGCAGCGCCCCTGGTGGCTGTTGGCAGAAATTCAACGGAGCTTTGCCTCTTGGTATCAATGCTCTTTGACAACATGCAAGATTCATTTCTCTGTGACCGGAAAAGCCGGAAGCTAAACAAAGAATCAACTAGCGACGATGATAACCACTCAGGAAAGGAACGCAGCCTCCTACCGCTCTGGCGGTGAATTGCACCGCAACAAAACGGAGTGACAGAGAAGTTCGAAGGGTTCAGTCCTTATGAATTCTCCTACTCATCTTTCCTTGACCTCGTGACTTTTCCCACCGAGGTTAAGGAATAGTGATTAGGAATACACGATAGGAGGGACTTTCCGACCGCAGCCTTAGTGTCCATGCTCTTTGATGTTCTCTGGGCGCAACAGTCCAAGCTCAACAGTCCAAAATGGCGGCAGCGCTACTGCAGCGCCCCTAGTGGCTGTTGGCAAGAACTCAACGGAGCTTCACCTCTTTGTATCCATGCTCTTTGGTGTAGTTACATTTTTTGGGAGGTAAACGTCAGGCTATGCCAGGGGCTACGGCGAGCCTCCTGCGTAGCACATGCCCTACAACATAGGTACGTCGTTGATTTAACGCAGGACCATAAATAAGGCTTAACACACCGGAGAAAACAGCCAGCAAGAAAGCAACGCCTCTTGCATTTTTTAAAAGGACACACCCTCACGGAAATGTGCGCTCCCCCTTTTCTCGTTCGCAAGGAAACAAACACACAGAGAGCTTGGAAATGGATGCCGAGAGATTGAACTCCGTTTCATCAAAGGTGTGCTCAGTCCACAAGATTGTGGAAATGAAGGACTTACAGCCACTTTGTTTAAAACTTTTAACCCAGTCGGACTGCAGATTTACTATTGGTTCTGCAACGTAAGGAGTTTTTTTAAACTCTGAAATTGTATCCGCCCATCTAATAACAAAATCAGGGAGAAAGACATCAGTCTTTAGTTAAGCAAAGCGTCTAAAGACTGACTTGTGAGTCTAGCTGGCACCTAACAAAACTGAATCAATTCCACCTCTATGAAGTCTCAGCAGACTGTTATAAAGTGCTATGAGAAGATCTTCTCTGACTGTTTTTGTTTATTCGATACTCTCTAATACGGCTGTTGAATCTGTTGAATAAGCGGCAGTAGCTCAGTCCATAGGGACTTGGGTTGGGAACCGAAGGGTCACCTGTTCGAGTCCCCGTTCGGACCAAATATGGAGCGTGGACTGGTGGCTGGAGAGGTGCCAGTTCACCTCCTGGGCACTGCCGAGGTGCCCTTGAGCAAGGCACTGAACCCCCAAACCGCTCGGGGCGCCTGACCAAGGGCAGCCCCCTCACTCTGACATCTCTCCACTTTGTGCATGTACAGGTCCTGTTTGTGCATGTGTGTGTGTCTTTCGGACCTGTGTGTAATTGAATTGACAAGCAAGAGTGAAAACATTGAATTTCCCCTCAGGGGGATTAATAAAGTATATATATATATAAAAAAAAAAAAATCTGTACACATCACTACTCGATCTGGTCTACCCTCTTCCACCCAATGGTTGTAAGCTATATACTGAAAGTTTATCTGAAAGTCTTTTAGAAATATAAATCTTGAATTCAGGGATGAATACACCCACACACTCATCTTCATTTTTGAACCATCTGTATATATTTTAATGTATTCATAAAAGCTATTCCTCAAGTAAATACTTGATTTAACTCCAATTTCCTTTGAATACCATTCTCTTTTCTTTTCCGTAATGCTGAAATCTATTTTGACCTCTGGAAACAACCATAGAGGGACATCGCTTACTTGGGTTGAATCTGGTAAACTCTAATTCTTCCATTCCATATGTCCTCCTTCTTTCTTCCCTTGTCCACCCAAACCCAGACCCTCTAAATTTAGTGTATTCCCAACAGTTTTGTAATGTTTCCTTTGTAGGGTTATCCTCTCCACTACCTTTTAATTTGATCCAAAATGACAATGCCAGCTTCTCCCTTCTTATATCAAGTGGTGTCTCTCCTGCTTCAATAAGGACTGTATTAATGGGTGTTGACTTAATGGCCCCAGTACATACACGTAAAGCTCTATATTGAAGTCTGTCTACTTTTTGTAATGCTGTTTTTGCTGCTGCTCCATATATCATACAACCATAGTCAATAGTTGGTATCATAAGTGCCCTGTGTGCGTATCAATAACTGTTTATCTGCCCCCCAGTCACATCCAGCTATTGCTCTTTTCTTTCACAGTTCTTTTTTATTAATTTTAATGCAATTACAAACAAGACATAACAGAAGAAACAAAAACACATTCCCATCCCACAATGAACGTCCCTAACCCCTGCTGTCCCTCTACAACATTAGACTAGGTCTTATTTATAAGGGTTGTATAACATGTTCACATGTCAAATTGTACACGATCAAAGACTAAAGTTGATACAGAGCACTTAAAACAAAGAGAGAAAGTTAAAACAAGAAGACAGAGTTATAATGAGAAGTTGCGCAGAAGCAGTACAGTCAGGCTTGAGATATAAAATGATAAATAAATAAATAGGTAGAGGGTAAATTAATGAAAATTAAATAAAAATTGAGCTATCTATTACATCCAGCTATTGCTCTTAACAAATTAATGAGCTTTTTACATTTTGTTTCCAGATGTTGAATATGTACCCTATATTTCATATCAAGCCTATCTCCATAGGCTCATCATTATGTTCAATCACAATGGACTAATTGCACTTCCCTGAGGAATACCATTAACTGTTTCAAAATCCTTGGATACCTCTGCTCCAACCTTGACTTTAAAAATCCTTCCTGTTAAAAAGTCCGTAATCCAGTTATATATTCTGCTTCCAATTCCCATTTTACTTAATTTGATGCAAAATATACTATTACCATTCCTTCTTTCATTTTTAATGTCTTCTCTACCTCATTAGTCACTAACTAAAGCATCTATTCTGGACCTCCCTTTTCTCAATCCATTCTGATTATTACTTAATTATATATTAGAGCAGAGAGGTCTAATGTCATCATATCAGAATGGCTTCAGGAAAGGAAGATCAACTATGGATGCTGTCATGAAAGTTAGCAATGAAATAGAGAAAACATTCAAGATGAAAGAACTGGTGGTGATTGTTTTCTTTGACATTGAAAAAGCCTATGATTCCACGTGGAGAAAAGGACTGTTAATCCAAATGAATAGAATAGGTATTAGTGGAAGGTTGTTTAACTGGGTGCTAGACTTTCTTTCTGAACAAAAGTTTAGAGTAAAAGTAGGGCTGGAGATATCCGATGAATTTGATATAGCTAATGGCATTCCCCAAGGAAGTGCCATCAGTCCAGTATTATTTAATATTATAATTAATGATATTTTTACAAACCTAGAAGGATTTGTTCATCCTTATATGCAGATGACAGAGCTATTTGGATCAGGGGAAGAGATGATACAAGTGTTTTGAAAAATATAAAGGAGGGTATTCAAAAAGTAGAACAATGGTCATATAATTGGGGATTCAAACTTTCACCCAGTAAGTCTTGTTACATGTACTTCACCAGGAAGAGAAAGATAGAGGAACAGAGTCTTAATTTATATGGGCAACCAATAGAAAACATAAAGGAATTTAAGTATTTGGGGATCTGGCTTGATGAAAGGTATACGTGGAAACTGCATATTGAAAAATTAGAAACAAAATGCAAAAAAGTAATTAACTTAATGAGAGCTATATCAGGATATAACTGGGGAGCAGATAAGCAGGCATTAATAGATATATATATATATATAAGGCATTGATGAGATCAGCAATAGATTATGGATGTTTTGTCCATGGAGCAGCAGCTAAAACACACTTAAACAAAAATGTAAGAATACAAAACAAAGCCTTGAGACTCTGTATTGGTGCAATGAGGACAACTCCAACTAACGCCATGCTGGTGGAATCAGGTGAAAGCCCACTAGAGTTCAGAAGGGACAAACTGTCATTAGCATATTGGATTCGGTTAAGAGGATGTGGGGATGAAAACATCAAAAGTGTAATAAATGAATGCTGGGAATATAACAGTTTTAAAGGAAATGGTTTTGGATGGAAGATAAAAGATAAAATAGAAAAATATGGCATTAAAGAAATTTGTTTTAATTCCCCTTTGCCAGTAAGTAATGTTCCTCCATGGCTTTTTCCTAAGGTTAAAGTAGATTTTAGTATTATGAACCTAAAGAAGGATTGGGTGGAAAGGGAAATAGGGCATTGTGCAAATCAATATATAAAGAATCATTTTTACAGTTATTTACAAATATTCACTGATGGCTCAAAAGATCAAAATGATCGCGTTGGTACAGGAGTTTACATCCCACTTTTTCAAATTCAACTGAGCAATAGGATAACAGATAAATTATCAGTTTATTCAGCAGAGATGATTGCAGTCATTTTTGGGCTTCAGTGGGTGGAGGAGGTGAGACCAGACAGGGTGGTGCTGTGTGTTGACTCTGCAGCAGTGTTATTGAGTTTACAGAATATGAAGTCACTCAGGGAAGATTTAATGTATGAAATTCTTCAGTGTCTGTTCAGAGTTCAGAAAGTGGGGATCGAGGTAGAATTTTGCTGGGTACCTGCCCATGTGGGATTAAGAGGTAATGAATTTGCAGATAGGGTGGCAAAAAGAGCACTTAGTATGAGACATGTAACTGACATTCCATTTGGAAAAGGTGAAGGAAAAGCACTAATCAAAAAGAAAATATCAGAATTTTGGCAGAAGAAGTGGGATGAGGACAGTAAGGACAGAACTTATTACAGAATACAAAGCACAGTCAGAGCACAGAATATTAAGGAAAGAAGTAGAAGAGAGGAGGTAGTTCTATCAAGATTAAGGTATGTAACATTATTGAAAATGTAAAACATGTAATTATGTACTGTAGTAAATATAACGAAGAAAGGGTTGTAACAAAGGGTGAGAGAGGCAGGATGGTACTGGAATTTGGCAGGGATACTGGGAACTAAGGGAGATAAGGTGTGGGAGATACAGAGAGGGGTAATAGATTACCTATATAACACTGGTTTGTTTTATAGAATATAGTGGTTGGTTGGTGTTTCTTTTTTTTTTGTCTTGTTTTGATTTGTCTCCACGGTGGTGTGGTGGTTAGCACTGTCGCCTCACAGCAAGAGGGTTGCTGGTTTGATCCTGGGTGTGGGAGCCTTACTGTGCGGAGTTTGCATGTTCTCCCCGTGTCAGCGTGGGTTCTCTCCGGGCACTCCGGCTTCCTCCCACAGTCTAAAGACATGCAATTTGGGGATGAGGTTAATTGATGTGAATGTCTCTATGTGTCAGCCCTGCGATAGTCTGGTGACCTGTCCAGGGTGTACCCTGCCTCTCGCCCGATGTCAGCTGGGATAGGCTCCAGCCACCCCGCGACCCCCAAGTGGACGAAGCGGTTAGAGAATGAATGACTGAATGAATGTTTTGTGTCTCCATGACATAATGACTTTGACTTTGGTTCAGTAGGTGGCGGTATGCACCTTTAAAGTTGGTATTGCAATCCGCCAGAAAACACAAAGAAGAAGAAGAAGCACAAAATCAAGACAGGAAGCGATGCTGCAGTTTCCCAGCATTCAGTGGGGTATCATGGCGGACACCAGGGAGAAAGCGCTGCAGGACTACAGGAAAAAATTACTCGAACACAAAGAAATTGACGGGCGGTTAAAAGAACGTAAGAACTAAATTTATGTTGACGCTTGTGGTGTAACGTAAACACATCTGGTTTATTTCAATTATGTAAATATAATTGGGTAGCCACTAGCTAGCTGGCCAGCTAGCTGGAGTGAGCTTCGCTAGCTGGCCAGCTAGCTAGTGCTTTGTCATGCAGTTAGCATCCTCATAGAAATGAATGGAAGTAATGCTAAACCGGTTAACGTTAGCAGTGTCATCTTAGCCTCGGAGCAGTAAACTGTACCCGAACAATCAAAAACGTTGGGCTAGATAATAATTTTAAAAATCCACTGAACGGTAGCCTGTGGAGCTATTACTTAATTTACTTAAGTATTTTTGGTCTAATTTGTTAACTCTATCAAGAGTGTGACGCTAAGCTAACTTTAACCGGCTAACATTAGCTGACATGAAGTTTGCTCGGCAGAGTGAGCTTCGTTGTAACAAATAATTACTCTCTTGGTTGTAATTGTGAAGTAACAACAACTCTGTTTGTGTTTTAGTGAGAGAACAGCTGAGAGAACAAACCAAACAGTACGAAAAATCAGAAAATGACCTAAAGGCTCTGCAAAGTGTTGGTCAGGTAAGAATATCTTTTGAACTTTATTTACATTAATCTCTTTGGATGTCATCTTAAAATATAATTAAGTGGCTGCAACAGTAGACGTCAGTGTAATGTTGTAGATCAACACATTTACAGGCAGACACCATGAATTGAATTTATCCAATGAGTATACAGGTGCTGGTCATATAATTAGAATATCATGAAAAAGTTGATTTATTTCAGTAATTCCATTCAAAAAGTGAAACTTGTATATTATATTCATTCATTACACACAGACTGATATATTTCAAGTGTTTATTTCTTTTAATTTTGATGATTATAACTGACAACTAACGAAAATCCCAACTTCAGTATCTCAGAAAATTAGAATATTACTGAAGACCAATACAAAAAAAGGATTTTTAGAGATGTCGGCTAACTGAAAAGTATGGACATGAAAAGTATGAGCATGTACAGCACTCAATACTACGTTGGGGCTCCTTTTTCCTGAATTACTGCAGCAATGCGGCGTGGCATGGAGTCGATCAGTCTGTGGCACTGCTCAGGTGGTATGAGAGCCCAGGTTGCTCTGATAGTGGCCTTCAGCTCTTCTGCATTGTTGGGTCTGGCGTGTCGCATCTTCCTCTTCACAATACCCCATAGAAAATCTATGGGGTTAAGGTCAGGCGAGTTTGCTGGCCAATCAAGAACAGGGATACCATGGTCCTTAAACCAGGTACTGGTAGCTTTGGCACTGTGTGCAGGTGCCAAGTCCTGTTGGAAAATGAAATCTGCATCTCCATAAAGTTGGTCAGCAGCAGGAAGCATGAAGTGCTCTAAAACTTCTGGTAGACGGCTGCATTGACCTTGGACCTCAGGAAACACAGTGGACCAAACCATCACAGACTGTGGAAATCTTACACTGGACCTCAAGCAACGTGGATTCTGTGCCTCTCCTCTCTTCCTCCAGACTCTGGGACCTTGATTTCCAAAGGAAATGCAAAATTTACTTTCATCAGAGATCATAACTTTGGACCACTCAGCAGCAGTCCAGTCCTTTTTGTCTTTAGCCCAGGCAAGACGCTTCTGACGCTGTCTCTTGTTCAAGAGTGGCTTGACACAAGGAATGCGACAGCTGAAACCCATGTCTTGCACAGTCGGTGCGTGGTGATTCTTGAAGCACTCCAGCTGCAGTCCATTCTTTGTGAATTTCCCCCACATTTATGAATGGGCTTTGTTTCACAATCCCCTCCAGGGTGCGGTTATCCCTATTGCTTGTACACTTTTTCCTACCACATCTTTTCCTTCCCTTCTCCTCTATTAATGTGCTTGGACACAGAGCTCTGTGAACAGCCAGCCTCTTTAGCAATGACCTTTTGTGTCTTGCCCTCCTTGTGCAAGGTGTCAATGGTCGTCTTTTGGACAACTGTCAAGTCAGCAGTCTTCCCCATGATTGTGTAGCCTACAGAACTAGACTGAGAGACCATTTAAAGGCCTTTTTAGGTGTTTTGAGTTAATTAACTGATTAGAGTGTAGCACCAGGTGTCTTCAATATTGCACCTTTTCACAATATTCTAATTTTCTGATACTGAATTTGGGGTTTTCATAAGTTGTCAGTTATAATCATCAAAATTAAAAGAAATAAACACTTGAAATACATCAGTCTGTGTGTAATGAGCGGGCGCCCTGGGCGGTTGGGGGGCTTGGTACTTTGCCCGAGGGTTACCAACCCAAGTCCCTACTGAGCTACTGCTGCCCCACAGCATCTATGCAGTGTTTTGCGTCATTGTTGAACTTAAATAAGCATACATGAGGCAACCAGTCTGGACTTACTGATGTTTGCAGGTAGGCTATAATGAAATTCCCCACTTTGAGAACCACTGGGTATCCATAGTGAGAGTGAGAGAGTTCTACTCACACTCACACACACCCGTGATTTTGGCATTAATAAATTCAACAATTATTTAGTGCTCTGATAATGCTACATTCTTTTGTGCCAAGTGTTAATGGTTAAATCACTTTTTATTATCATTATTTTTTATTAAAAACGATCATTTGACAGCCCCATACTCACTTTATCCAGTGGCAGCTGCCTTAAACAGCTGTAGTTGCCGTGGCAGGTCGGTAAATGCTGTGGTAGGTGAGTGGCAAGTGCCTCAAACAGCCTCAGCTGCCGCGGCAAGTCGGTAGCACCTGAGGATGCCACCGGAAGTGCCATGGCTAGATGCCACCAAATTTCAGGATTATTTGGATCCCACCTCAGAGGTGGATTTGACAAAGCCTCAGCTCCACTTCTCCTAGATATTGTTACTCAAGATGTAATTACTCTTTATCTGAATTAGTGTTGTAGTTGTAAGTAATTTCAAGCATAGAAAAATATTGTTTTGCCATACTTCCTGAAACTGCTGTAAGTAAGAGTAACAAAAACAGACCTATTTCTCAACGTCTAGTTTCACTTAACATTGTAACTTGTTTGTACCAAAACATCCATATGTTTGTGGTCAGACAAAGGCAAGGAAATGCAAAGCAAATTTATTTGTATAGCACATTCTTTTCTTTACATAGAGTGCAAGAAACATCACAGGGATTAACATAATAAGCACATGGCAATTCAAACAAAGTATTAAAAAAAGCAATTAGAAACAAAATGTAAATCAAAATAGTGTCACAGAACCTAAAGACAGATCACAGGTCTGAGGTGAGCTTCTTTTTCAGAAGTTTTATCTTCAATTCTGTCTCTCTGCTGAAGCAGCGTCAGCTTCAGCTACTCCTCAGCCAATTCAATTTGTCTCACCGCCCTCTCAGTCTTCTCTCTCTGTCAGGAATCCACAATAGTCACAGAAATTGTTTAAGTACAGAAAGGCATATCACCAGCATTACTGTAGCATACCAAAATGTTTCAGTGATGTGTCAACGTCGCCGCCATCTTGGGGAGGTCAAATGTCTCAAAGTGTAATTGGGTGCCGGTCCAAAAAATTACAGCAAAGCAGAAAAACCCGCTGCTTCAGCTTGCATGCTTTTGGTGTTTACATAGACAGTGCTGCTGCTGTAGCACTGCTTCAGAGAAGCCTGCTGCTGTAACTACTGTATTTTCACGGTTAAAATGCAGTACAAACTCATTAATGAGCCATACAAGCCACTTGTAATTGTCAGTAACATAGAGGCTGTGTGGCCCGGGTGAGCTGCACCTGGTTAAAGCATGGATTCATCCAGAGAACAAGCTGCAGCTGAAATGCGGCCGAATACCAACATTAGATGACGAATGCTGTAACGTTAGCAGCGGTGCAGAAAGTTTACGTTTCTGTTAACTCTAATGGGCATGCACAAGTGAAAAAATGGTTTAAACCTATGTAACAGGCTTATGTTACAGTGGGTGACTGCTGTTGTGTTAAGAAAAAATACTGTTTCTCCAGCTCAGTGAAATCGTTGCTATAATTGTAGGAGCCAAAATGTGTATTTAATTGTTAATTATTATTTGTTAGGCTGCACATGTTCTTATGGGCACTTTCATTTCCGGTTGTAGTTGGCACTGGTGTCAGTGTGGTTTCACATTATTTTACCTGTTCTTTCACTGATGTGAGGGTTTCGTTGGACAAAGAGGGTGAGTGTTGGCTCAGTATTTTCTGTTGACCGTAATCTTTATTTGCTTTAGTTTGTTAGTTATTTGGTTAATAAATCATCATAAAAACACAACACTGGACTTCGACATGGTTTCTTTGAACGAGTCACAGTTGCGAGACGGACTCAGCCTCTTAGTAGCTTTTTAATTGATAGTAGTCGCTACAATGATATACAGTCATTAAACTATATTATGTGTCCAGTGTTTCCCATACATTGAGGGAACTATGGTGGCCCGCCATAGTCTAATTTGCCCTGCCATCGTCTCCAAAAATCGGCCAGATATAAAAGGCCTCTGGTAAATGAATGTCACTCAGAAGCACGCCAGCTGGAGCGTCTACTTAGAATTCTTTGGCCCCCTCCCTCCCCAGCCTCACCGCAGATGTCGCTCTCCTAGCGCTAGTGTGAGCTTGAGTTGATAGAGCAGAATGTGTTTTTAAACTGAATACTGAGGAATACTGACGTTCACTTCGTGAAGCATTCTTGGAAACACCCGGAAAACATCAGTAGACAATTGTGTGGCTGTATTTAAGACAACTCTGAGCCTGCATAGCAACACACAGCAACATTAAAGTAAGCTCTGAAAACTTTTTCTTTCTCATTTGGCTCATGATGGTTACATGTCACATCTTGTTGATGAAGCGATGGGAAATACGATCCGTTTTCATGGGTGTTTTATTTTGAAAATTGACCAGATACTCTAGTCTTTTCTGCGCCTGACTTCCTGTTTGACTCATTTGGTCTGTGCAAATAGATGCGCCATCGCGCCGCATCCGTCAACAATAGACCCGGAGTGTATTTTTAGTGGAGCTGCTTCTAGGACGTGCTGCAGCGAGTCTGGTGGAACAGCTTACATTGACTTGTATAGCCGTGATTAGCTCCGGCACCCGTGCCTTGGCCAGATTGTGCACGTGACGGATCCAGTGGGTTGCTATAAATGGGTCTGTCCCAGAGGCATTCAACTACCAGAGGGCTTTTAAAATCTTCTTTTCAAAGCCGCGTAAAATGCTCTGATTCAGGGTGCCATACTTGCATATCATGAGGGAGGGGGAGGAAGGGATTCACCAGATTGATGCCTTTAAATCAAATATATACCCCCCGTAGCCTCCAAAAATCCTGTCACAGCAATCTTTTTCAATTAAATAAAGTGGCTACTGTCATATAATAATGTTAAATAAAGTACTGTTATAATGAAGTTTAATAAAGTATTGTTTTAATTAAATAAATCAAGATGGAATCACTAGTGCTTTTATTTTGAAACACCCGGCTGGTCTCGGGCAGGAAGTGTTAATGTTTTTGCTGTAAACATGATGCTTCCAGTCAACAGTTGTTATTAGCAGAAACTCAAACTGTTGCAGCGGTGCGGTTGAACAGGGAACCGCAACGCTTCACTGGAAGCTGGAAACAAACCAATAGCTCTCCAGCTGTCCAATTCATATTTTAATAGTATTTGAAAATTGCACTACAAAATGCGACTACGAGTTGTGGTTTGGAGCCCTGCAGGTACAAAAACAAACACCTCACCTGCTCACTGTTTAACTGTTGCTCACTGTTAAACTACTGAAGTTAACTGTTACTGTTAAATGTGGATGATTTATTCATTGGAAACTGGAAAACAAACTAACAACTGTCCAGCTCTCCATATATTAATATATGTGTAAGTCGCACTGGTAAATGGACCTGCATAAGCCTTCTGACCACCAAAAGCGCTTTTTACACCATGAGTCACATTCACTCACACACACACACACACACACACACACACACACACACACACACACACACACACACACACATATGGATGGAACAGCCACGGGGAGGGTGGAATGGGCTTGAATTAATATTTTGTCCAATAATAAAAGAATTAAAGTACTTGGATATAGTCTGTTTTTATAGTCTCTTCTCCCCTGTCACTTTGGTCTGGTAAAACACAGCTTTTAATCCAGTTTCTTGCCTTTTTTTTCTTTTTTAACGAACCAGTTGCCCAGCTTTTACTGTATGTACTTTTTAACATGGACTAAGGTTTTAAGCCATCGGGCCTGTGGTTGTCACGGATCATAGGCCCCCGCAGAAGCGAACACGGAAGTTGCCAGCCGAACCGCATTAGCGAGGTGCCAACTTTTAAAAATCTTTTAACTGTGGGGGACCTACAACTCACCATCTGAAGCGGACTGCCCCCTTAAAATTGGGGAAGGTCCCCTTGGACATTTAAGCCCCACAATCGCGGGTAAATTGTAACTCACCTCTGTGTGTTGATACTGTGTCCCGGGGGACGGATCTCCAGCACAGGCCGCAGGTATCTTGGCGGTGTGTAAGTCCTGCCTCCCAACCCTGTCAAAACTGAGGGAGAGCATCTCCGGACTGCAGACCGACCTCAAGGAGAGGGACAAGATCCTCCTGGATTTTACCACTGTCGCCTCGACCCAGGCAAAACATATTGCTCATCTGACGGCATCCGGTGCTGGTGACCGGAACATGATGGCCACGAACAACACCACCCTGCCGTGGTACGGCTCCATCACCACCTGAACTCTGACACCAGCACTAGCCGGGTCCCGCTGGCACCGCCAGGGAGCCAAGCCCAAAACATCGGCACCCTCCACCTCCTGTCTTCGCCCCGCGGAGCCGCAGTGCTTCATCATGGAGGATGGAGCGGGAGCACCGGTGAGCTCAACTCCGCTCAAGCCAAGGGAGCCCTGGTCAGTGGTGGCCAGGGGCTCTGAGGCTCGTCCATCTCCTCCTCCTCCGCCTCCGGAGCTGCCGCTGGATAACAGGTATGACATCCTAAGCCTGCAGGACCTCCTTCCCATGGATGCTTTGTCCAGCTCGCCTGTGGAACCTGTAGGCCTACATCCAGCTGGCTGTGGCTCTCACCAGTCCAGGAATCAGCATCTGCTCGTCCAGCCTAACCCCTCCCCTCCATCCCGGTGAGGAGGAACCCTGGCCCAGCGCCACAAACCTCTGGCTCCATCCTGTCACAGCCATACCTCCAGGCAGTCGGTGGCGCGCACTCAGGAGCAGCGCACCCCCTCTGTGCTAGTGATGGGGACCTCCATGGTCAGGCACGTGGAAGTGCACAATGGCTGCACCTTCTGCCACCCTGGTGCCCGTGTCAATGAGGTTGCATCCTCCGCCCTCCAGCTGACTGCACGGCACAGCTCGGCCTCCACGCTGGTCCTGGAGGCTGGTATCAACGACCTCAGGAACCAGCAGTCAGAAGTCCTCAAGCAGGACTTCATCTCCCTGATGGACAGCCTGCTAGACGGGGGGAAACGGCTAATTATTTAATTATATCATAATAATAATTTAATTATTTCCCCCACCTCGTTATGGTGACGTCACCACCAGCCGCCTTCGTCAGCTGCACCTGTGGCTGAAGGGATACTGTTTGGCCAAAAGTATCCCTTTTGTGGACAATTTTACAGCTTTTTTAACCAGACCTCACCTTTTTAAACGGGACGGCCTCGAGCACCTTCTCTGCAACCGGAAACACAGGACATTCACACCATGAAAACCATCATTACACTTAAAGTTGAAACCCAGGAATGTTTTTAGACCTAACAGTGTTTTTAACATCCCTTTGAGACGTCATGATGAGGGCACGTTCAGCATAAAGATTAAAGTGGCAGTGCTGAACGTGCGCTCCCTTTTTAAACAAATCTTTTATCATAAATGATTTAATTTTAGACAATAACCTAGACAGCATTCTCCTTACAGAGACATGGCTTGGCACCGACGCACCTGTTGTTCTCACCGAGGCTTCCGCACGCAGCCAACCCACAGTAGAGGGCGCACCCTGGACCTGGTCATAACCTATGGCCTGTCCGTGGGTGTGTCGTCTGTTGTGGATCTGGCTGTGTCCGACCACGTTTGTGTGTTTTTTTGTTTTTTTTAACATCACCAGTTTTAACCAACAGCAGGCCCCGGTGAGAACAGTGAGGAAACACTACCTAACTTCTGAAGTGGCTGCAAATTTTATCCAGATTTTACAGAAATGGAGGAGAAATCAGGAAATCAAACAACTGAAAAGATACTGCAGGAGTGCTGAGAGAAGATGGAGAAAATCAAACCTAACAGTCCACTACGAAATATTAATCAACATCTCAAAACCTACAATAACGCAGTCAAACAGGCAAGAATTTCCCACTTCAAAAAATCTCTGACAATAAAAACAATCCCAAATTCCTCTTCTCCACAATTGATATTTTAACAAACAGTCATTTTAAGAGATCGCCTTAAACAACAACCAATGCCCTTTGTGAGGACTTTGCAGACCATTTCAGAAGTAAAATCAATGACATCAGATCCAGTCTTTCTGGAATCTCAACAGATTTTAACTGTCGACACACCTGGATCATTGCTTTTACCCGAGGAAACACTGGAGAGTTTTGCGAGAACACTTGGTCGAGTTTTCTCCCAAGTAAAGCCCACAACCTGCCTTTTGGACCCAATCCCCACACTGTTTTTGAAAACATTTTATGGATTCTTTGAGGAACAGCTACTGTACATGGTGAATTGCTCTCTTTAGATGGGTGTCTCCTTGAAAACAGCGGTGGTGAAGCCCCTTCTGAAGAAGAGCAATTTAGACCCCAAAATTTTAATAATTATCGGCCTGTATCCAACTTACCATTTTTAAGCAAAATTTTAGAAAAACTGGTTTTTACCCAAGTAAATGATTTTTTTAAATACAAATAACACTTTAGAGAAGTATCGGTCTGGTTTTAGGCTTAACCACAGTACCGAAACAGCCCTTTTAAACATTATAAATGACATCAGGTGGAATTTAGAGAACCATAAACTCAGTCATGGTTTTACTGGATCTAGCCGCCACCTTTGATACAGTAGACCATCACATTTTATTAAATAGACTGAGGCACCTGGTCGGCCTCTCTGGTACTGTTTTTAACAGGTTCGTCTCTTACCTTACTGATCGACACTTCTTTGTAAATATGGATACATGTTCCTCAGGAACCCATGAGATAAAGTGTGGGGTCCCTCAGGGGTCAATTTTAGGTCCAACTCTTTTTAATCTCTACATGCTTCCCTTGGGGGACGTCATCAGGAGACACGGCATCAGCTTTCATAGTTATGCTGATGATGCGCAACTGTACATCGCCATGTCTCCTGATGACACAGTGCCAATTGATACCCTTTTTAACTGCATTTTAGACATAAAGTCATGGATGGCAGCGAATTTCCTGCAGCTCAACCAGGAGAAAACAGAGGTTTTAGTCATTGGTCCTGAAGGCCAGAGAGAGAAACTTTGACCAAACAACACCAACACAATCTGTAAAAAATCTGGGTGTGATTTTTGACTCTGAGCTCTGTTTTATTCCACATATTAAAAACATAACAAAGGTAGGTTTCTACCACCTCAAGAATATAGCCAGAGTCCGCCCGTTTCTCTCTCAGGCCAGCATGGAGGTGCTGATGCATGCTTTTATCTCCTGTAGGTTAGATTATTATAATACCCTGCTCTCTGGTCTTCCCAAAAAGAGTATCTCAAATCTACAATTATTACAGAATTCAGCTGCACGAGTGCTGGCAAGGACCAGAGGGCAGGAGCACATTACATCAGTTTTAAAATCGCTGCATTGGCTCCCCGTGTGCTTCAGGATCTATTTTTAAGGTTCTTTTATTAGTTCTTAAATGTCTTAACGGTCTTGGGCCTTCTTATTTATCTGACCTGCTTTTACCATATCAACCCTCGCAGACCCTGAGGTCCTCCGACGCCGGCCTTTTAACCATACCACAAGTTAGGATTAAAACACATGGGGAGGCAGCATTTAGTTATTATGGACCCCGATTGTGGAACAGCCTGCCGGAGAACATCAGGGCTGCAGAGACTGTTGATGTTTTTAAGAAGAGGCTCAAGACTCATCTTTTTAATCAGGCTTTTTAATCAGGCTTTTAACTTATCTCTTTATTTATCTATTTTAAATTCCTTTTTTAACCAATTTTTCCTTTATCTATTTTAAAAAAAAAATGTATTTATTTATTTATTTTTTATTACCCTTCCTCTTTTTACGTTCCTATCTCATTTAATGTTTATCTTTTGTTATTTTAGTTATAGGTTTCAGTTTTGATGCATTTTATGTCTGTTTTAGATCATTCTTACCTAACTATTAACTCAATTTTTTGAGCTAAATAGCTTTTTATTTATTTGGTTCTTTTTATCCTAGCTTACTGTTTTAGTCCCTCAGTTTTTAGCTTCAGTGTTTCCTCATGGGGGCCTACCACACTGAGAGTTGTTCCTGGTCTCCCAATGGCTGGGGGTACCATCGGGAGACCGCTCTGACCTGGGTGGCTGAAGGGCACTGCACCCCAGTGTGAGCCTCCTGTCTGCCCGGGTTGGGGTGGTCTCTACAGCGGCACTCCCTGTGGCTGTGGGCCCTCTCAGTGTGGACGGCCCACCAGAGGTGGCTTTTTCCTTGTCTTGGTGCTCGTCTGTCTGTCTGGCTGGGAGGGTTGGGTTTTCTCTTTTCTTTTTGTTTTCTGTTTTGGATCTTTGTGCTTTTTAACCTCTGTGAGGCACTTTGTGTTACTGTAGTATGAAAAGTGCCATATAAATAAAGTTGATTTGATTTGAATTGTTGCCTGTGAGCTTCTGTAAAGCGTGTACCTCTGCGTCTCAATGAAAAAATTCTCTCTGTTCATAACAGTAAATCTATTCTAATACCATGTGCATCTTATATGTACCATATGTTGCATCTTTGATTTTGATGTTTAAGACTGTGTGGAAACCCTGTTTTAACCATATGTGTGCTTTGTTCCCCGCAGATTGTTGGAGAAGTGCTCAAACAGCTGACTGAGGAGAAATGTAAGTTCATTTGCAGATTCCTCACAGACACAAGTGTCACGTCACCGGTAGTGATAGCTGAATGAAGCATTTTCTTCATTTTCTGAGTCCACTAGATGGCACTTTTGGTTTAAAAAGAGAGGCCCAAAGAATGGCAATTCATTGTTTATTCAGTGTTTATAAACCTATTGTTGAAGAAAAAGCGTTATCTTCTGGGCTCAGAAAATAAAGAAAATGCTTCATGAGGCTTCATTCGGCCATCACTAGTCACAGGTAGCACTGGTCAGTGGTATTTCATCCCCACTGAGCCTAAGGGCTGTATCAGTTACTTACCATACATACAGTACGCATGCATACCTGCCTTGGTTGCCAGTCAGTGAGGAAAAGATGCAGGACGTACTGGTGAGCCCACTTCATTTTACACCATCATTCCAGTTGCATAGTTGGGCCAGCGTCTCAGTCCTCCATGAGCTTAGATGGTTTCATTTCATTGTAGGTTAACAAATGAGTCATTGTCAATCATGATCTCACCAAACTATTGCTCTGTGCATTCATCTGCAACATGACACCCTCATGTAACCATATCTCTGCTGTATTTTTTTTCCACTCTTGATTTTCTCGCAACTGCTCTGTGGCGGGCTCATTTTACGCTAAACCAATGAACAATTCTAAATGACAACCCGTGACTGACATGTCAAACAGTCATTAGCTCAAATGTGTGATGCTCATGTTTTTTTATGGTTTTTTTCCCCCTCAAATTCCAGTCATTGTCAAGGCCACCAATGGTCCCAGATATGTCGTAGGATGCCGCAGACAGGTAGGTGCTAAACAGATACCAATGTGCCAGACATCCTGTAATGTATAGAGTGGTGCAGAAATCAGTTCTAGAACCAAGGAAACTTAAAAACATAAAAGGACAATGTCATTGACAGCATTGAAGATAAGAAACTATATTAATCCCACTCTTGGGAAATCCACATTACAGCAGCTCAAAGCACAGACAGAAAAAAGGTGGGTGACAAAGTTGCTTGAATAAAAGAAAATTAAAGATTTAAAAACATACCGATACCACTTTTTCCCTTCCCCATACCGATTCTCATCTCTGAACCTTAGGTATCTGCCGATAACAACGCGTAAAATTAAAATGGATGGGATGTGAATTGTATGTCTCAACTCCTAAAACTCTATGTAAAATATTAAGAAATAAATACATAATATAAGAATGAATGCCATAAAACTTGTTTATTATTATTATTATCCAGTGTTGACACAAATCAAGACACAAGTTAAAGTGCAGCCACACAATTTGGTAAGAAAGACATTTTAAAGGCTACAGTAGAATGTAGGGCTGCACGATACTGTAAAAAACTGACATTGGTATGTATATATGTATGTATGTATGTATGTATGTGTATATGTGTATATATGTATGTATGTATGTATGTATGTGTATGTATGTATATGAGTGTGTGTGTGTGTGTGTGTGTATATATATATATATATATATATATATATATATATATATATATATATATACACACACACACACACACACACACACACACACACACACACACACACACACACACACACACACACACACAGAGTACAGGCCAAAAGTTTGGACACACCTTCTCATTCAAGGCGTTTTCTTTATTTTCATGACTATTTACATTGTAGATTCTCACTGAAGGCATCAAAACTATGAATGAACACATGTGGAGTTATGTACTTAACAATAAAAGGTGAAATAACTGAAAACATGTTTTATATTCTAGTTTCTTCAAAATAGCCACCCTTTGCTCTGATTACTGCTTTACACACTCTTGGCATTCTCTCGATGAGCTTCAAGAGGTAGTCACCTGAAATGGTTTCCACTTCACAGGTGTGCCTTATCAGGGTTAATTAGTGGAATTTCTTGCTTTATCAATGGGGTTGGGACCATCAGTTGTGTTGTGCAGAAGTCAGGTTAATACACAGCCGACAGCCCTATTGGACAACTGTTAAAATTCATATTGTGGCAAGAACCAATCACCTAACTAAAGAAAAACGAGTGGCCATCATTACTTTAAGAAATGAAGGTCAGTCAGTCCGAAAAATTGCAAAAACTTTAAATGTGTCCCCAAGTGGAGTCGCAAAAACCATCAAGCGCTACAACGAAACTGGCACACATGAGGACCGACCCAGGAAAGGAAGACCAAGAGTCACCTCTGCTTCTGAGGATAAGTTCATCCGAGTCACCAGCCTCAGAAATCGCAAATTAACAGCAGCTCAGATCAGAGACCAGATGAATGCCACACAGAGTTCTAACAGCAGACCCATCTCTAGAACAACTGTTAAGAGGAGACTGCGCAAATCAGGCCTTCATGGTCAAATAGCTGCTAGGAAACCACTGATAAGGAGAGGCAACAAGCAGAAGAGATTTGTTTGTTTGTTTGTTTGCTGTGTAAAGCCTGATTTATGGTCGTGCGTTGAATCGACGACGACGCTACGTCGTAGGGTACGGGGCTACGCAGAAGGCTCGCCGTAGCCGTAGCCCAAATTGTCCTGGAAAAAAACCCAAGACATAGCATGTGTTTGTAGCCTTTATAATGACTGTGACATGAGCTTAAAAGTAAAGGCAGTAAAAATACCCCAAAAAAGGCCTAGGACCCAAAGGGATAATGATATTTAATAATATCCAGGAGGACTAACGTTGGATAATGTTTCCTGTAATTATCAGGAGATGAGGGTAATCGCCAAATTATAGATTATAAAACTGGTCCATTATCACTTAGCAGGACTTGTTACTTTATCAAGAACTAAGTAAGCATTTGCAGTGTTTCCTCTAGGATTTTTTTCAGCAGTGGGGTTGACAGACAAGTGCAGTGAGGTTTGTGGGCCATTACCTGCCACAGATAGAGAAATTTGAGCGGCTCGTTTCTCCTCTGATACGCCACATACTGTGGCTCGGCTGTTCAGGTACTACTGGGTACTTTTTGGCAGTCATGACAACAAGTTATTCACCTGGAGCTGGACTTCTGCCTTGCCAGTAAGCCGTTATCATGCGCCGCCGTATTTGGCAGGATTACGTATTCCTGTCCGTGTCTGTGACCGCCGTTTCCTCTCTGCTGCTGGTTGAAATCTGTACTCACACACAGCGTGCTGAATGATTTCTTTTGCCCGCACAAAACTATTTTTAGTTAAGACCATGCCGCTGTTATTCGGGCCTTGCTTTTCATTTATGTGTGTGCGAACGTGTGTTTTTTTGCAATATTCGACCGAATATAAAATAAATGTTTTGAAGGAGCAGCAGCGGCGGCAATAATGACACCGCTGCTGAATGAATGTAGCAGAAACACTGATTTGTGCTTTGTTTAGCTAATGTTAGCCAGCTCTATCTCTGTTGACTCGCCCTAAATTAACTTGGACAGAAAATGTAGTGAGCAATAATCTTGATGAAGGTGTAAAGAAACAGAGTGAGCTGTGGTGTCTGTTAAATGTTACAGCCTCTCTAACTTATTAATTGTTGTCGTGAGAAATTTGTGCTCGCAAATTAACGTTAGATAACTAACGGTAGTAAGAATGTAAATCACTAAGGCAATCTGCAAGTCATTGCAGCATACGGTCCAGTATTTACCATGTCCTTGTCATGTCATTTCGTTATTTTATAGTTTCCTTGCCAAGAACTTGGAAATAGGCTTGTCACGAGACCAGAATTTCAGTAGTCGATGCCAATACCAGTGATTTTCCACGATTCTTGATACTCATTCGATACCATGATAAAAAACCAACAAACAAAAAAAAAAAAAACAGAAACTGAAACTCATTCACCTTGAATTCTTTAAACAAGTCAGGGTGTCTTGTCTTTTAAGTGTTTAGCCAGGTTTGAAGTGTTTCCTATTTTGGTCTGGAAACTTCAGAGGCACCGTTTGCACACTGGTTTTTGCAAGTTTAGAATTACTCCGCTTTCATCTGCCTCAAACCGAACCCGACCGTAATTTCCCGCCACTATCCTCGGGCTCGGACGGGCCGGCCTCCTCATAATAGACCTAGGCTATGGAACCAACTCCTCTGAGCCGTTGAGTGTACTAAGTGCAGGGCAATGCTGGTACATGACAGCAAAAAGACGGGGACCTCAACACTTAAGAGGCACATGACAAAGGCTTGCCATGGAAAGAAGGATGAGAGTCACCTTCGATGTCCACGTTCGTATCCTTAGAAAAAATTGGGTTTGAACCAGGCTCGGGCTCATAGTTAGAGTTAAAGGGATGCGGGCCGGGCTCGGACAGACTGACGCGCATATACTGCCCCCTTTAGTTCAGACAGGAATCGACATGGCCCGCTGAGGGCAAAGTTGTATCCGGTACTTACGGTACCGCAAAAACAGGTTTTGACGTATTTTTTGCATGTTGGCATCGAGTTTGTACTGAAGTAGCAACTGATGGGGGCAGTATATGCGTGTCATTTGACATTTGACGAGTTCTGTAGGAATGGCATTTTTTAGTGATACAGTGGTGAACACATCTGTTCTGGAAACCGCTGAGACACACCCTTTTTTGGCAATGTACCTAAAAAAAAAAAAAAAAAAAAAAGCCAAACATCTCTGAATGCTCAACGTCTTTAGTTTGTGGTTGTAAATGGTCACGAGTCTGTGATTATCCTAGAAGTCACTATACATCATTTTATACAGTGACATAAGTATCAACGAAATGGACTCACCATAGTGAAATGGCAACTATGGGGGCTTACATCATCCACAGTCTCTGTCTCAGCTTTCCGGCCAGACCCAACTTATACAATTCCAAGACTGCTAAGGAAGCCCACTGTACAGAAATATTTAAATATAATAGGCAAAAATAACATATTAATACTGCATGCAAAAACTACATGGTATTAGCATAAATGGGCATGTCTGTAAAGAGGAGACTCATAGATACCCATGGAACCCATTTGCATTCAGATATCTTGAGGTTAAAGTTTAAGGGACCAGTGTGAAAATGGCTGTGCTGTTTCTTTTCTTGTCAATATTTAGCCTAAATTTGGAGCTTTATATAGCTTTCTTCATGAGATGGTAACATGACACGATTGGTATCATTCTATTCATTAGGTGTTCTAGTTTCATATTATAGCCGTCATCACTTTAAAGCTCAGTCTGTTCCAACCTATCTAAGACAGTATATGGACCTGGATTGCTGGTGGACCACCTGGTCTCATAGGGTTAACACAGATTACAGATTACAAACAAATTTCAGAGGAAAGAAGCAAAAGATACTTATTTGTCATTCTGTTGCAGTCACTACTTTTGACCAGTGTTTAGGATGTGAGCAGTCACCTATGACATTTTTCTTCCTAGCTGGACAAGTCCCAGCTGAAGCCAGGCACAAGAGTGGCTTTGGACATGACCACACTCACTATAATGAGGTAAGCTGAATCTAATTGGACACTTTTTTATGCCCAACACTCACGGAATAATTATGGTCTGCGTCTTGGTATATGTCCTTTAACATTTGGCGTTCAGGCAGTGTCTTTCTGTAGGTTTACAAAAGACAGATTAACAATCAACACAAGGTTTGGGCGGTATCCAAATTTGGTTACCGTTAAACCTTCCCCACATTTTCCCGGAGAATATGGTATTACCGTGACTAATTAAAAATCACTGAAGGGCTCAAAGGGAGTCACCAAAATGTCGGCTTGCGCCTATACTGTTCAGAAACACAATAGCAAACATTACATAGGCCTAAGCAGGGCTCGACAGTGCGAGCGTTTCACTCGCATTTGCGACTACAAATAGGTCTGTGCGATCTGTAGAAAATATTCAGGGGCACGTGTGCATAAAAAAATCAGCCGAAGCAGCCTTTCTGTACATTTTGTATAGAAATTCATTACATAATTTTGCTTGTAAATGTCTATTTGCATCACATTTATTACGGAAAACACATTATTTGATCAATTTACATTGTGCCCCTAACGTTCTTTGTGCGCTCCTTACTTTTTCAACTTAGGAGCACATGTGCTCCTTGGGAAAAAAGTTAGCGCCAAGCCCTGCTAAGAATACTGAAAAATAACAACAAAATATGTACAACATTAACAACCTTTATTAATAAATTCTTATAAAAGTGCAAATGCAGCAGTCTACCAAACAGAATGAAATAACAAACAATTTTCTGTGGACTACAGTCCACTTCCAGTACAGTGATCGACACAAATCATTAAATTAAAATGATTGATGTGGCTTAGAGGTAGAGCGGGTTGTCTACCAATCGAAAGATCGGCGGTTTGATCCCGGGCTCCTCCAGGCTGCATGTCGATATCCTTGAGCAAAATACTGAACCCCAAATTGCTCCCAATGGCTGTTCCATCGATGTATGAGTGTGTTAAAATTGAGTAGCAGGTGGCACCTTGTATGGTAGCCTCGGCCACCAGTGTATGAATGTGTGTGTGAATGGGTGAACGTGACTCGTAGTGTAAAAAGCGTTTTGAGTGGTCACCAGATGACTAGAAAGGCGCTATTCAAATGCAGGTCCATTTACAGCCCTATAGCATCCAATACTCATATGCTTATCTAATAATAAAAAAGTAACAATAAACAACATAGACAGTAATGAAAATGTGTGCTATATAGAGCATCCTGAGACTGCAGCGAGTACTGTCTATTGGTTTATTTTTCTAATCTATCAACATAAATTAAATAAAAGCACAGCTCTACAGCATCCAGTACTAGGGCTTATCAAATAAGACAAAAAGAACAATAAAAAACAAGGCATAACCGAAAATGGGCATATATAATCCTATCCTGAGAACGCAACGGGAAATAATGTTCGCTGATTTATTTTTAGAGCCTACCTTTAGTTTGAAAAATTCAACCTCTCCAAGTCCGAACTGTTTTGTCCACAGAACAGGCTACTCCTCATTGAAAATGATATAAATAATAATGATAACTATAGCAGCATCCTATGCATCAAAACTATTCAAGGTTTTTTGCTAGGAAGAAACAACATGTTTAGTACTTTTTCCGGTTGAAGCAGGGCACGTAGTGGATTGACAACTTCGGCCGCAGTGCTGGCTGGTTCGGGTTGCGCTCCTCCCTCCTTCACTCTGATGGCCACTGCAGAAGTTGTGAAATTGTGTTTTTCTTTTTGGGACAAACTCGCTTGATGAGCGTCTTGCCATCTTTTCTTCTTCTTCATCTCCTTTTATTCCTTATGGTTTTTGCACCAGAGCAGCCTAAACACACGAAGTCCAAAATCGCAGTGAGTGGTGACAAGCCATGTCATGCCGTTTTTTTGAGCGGAAAAGTTAAAAGATTACTTGCGATCTCATGCGGAGCTGTGAATGGAGACTTAGCTAGGTAAGAGTCTCACTCCTACCACTATTTTTGGCTGAGATATACCGTCTAGAAAGTGGGATCATAACTTTCATGTTTCATATGGCTTTATTTGGTGATATTTTATGGTGTTTCTGTCATAAACAACATCAGCTATCATAATCACACCTGGTTTCAATAAGGTAAGATGTTTGAAGCTGGCTGAGTGTTGTTTGATCAGTGTTTTGAAGTGGAGTGAGCGCTCTGTCATTTGGAGCTCCTCCTGGCTCTTTTCATGGAAAAAACACAGTAGAATGGTCATACCTTGAGCAATTTTCTTCAAACTTGAATCAAATGTTCATTGATAGTGTGCCTATAGCCCCACAGTGTCATTTACCTGCTCAGATGAAGCCACAGACAGTTATTCATTCTGAAAATCATTTTTTTTTTATTTTAGGCAAAATCTTCAACTTTTTACTGACTTCAGAGGCCCATTACTCTGTCTCTGTATCACCTAGAGTGTTTCTGACACTTTCACAAGAAACTTCAGAGAGTTTGCTTGCTGGCAAGACCTCATGCATGCATGTAGTCAGAGCGGTTTAGAGGCTACAGTCATTTTAATTTGGGTCTGTCATTTTAAGCATTTTCACTACAAAATGGGGGTGGCGTACAAGAGGTTAAATAAATTATATTTAATATTATACTAGTCCATACCCATTTTTAGCTTTGTCACCTTCTACCTATGCCAATCCTCAGTGCCTACGTGCAGTTTCACATAGATTGTGGGACAGACAGAATGACACACTGACAGCTTCCGTGATTATGTACAGCATACCATCTGTACATAATCACAGAAGCTGTCAGTGTGTCATTCTGTCTGTCCCACATGACTTAGTCATACCAAAAATTAGAAGAAGAAAAAAAAAACATTCGGCCACAGCTGAGGGAGCCACAGCAATCAGTCGCATTTTAGCCATTTTTAAGCATTTTTCTGTTGTTACAGCGCCACCCAGTTGCCAATTAGTTAAATTTCTCCAGTCACCTTGAGGCGTCCTGTTCTACATATCTGCCAAGTTTAGTAAAAATCAATATGGCAGTTAGGCCTAGATAAGAAATTAGCTCTCTAGCGCCCCCATTTTGTTTGATCTGGTCAATAATATAGGGGTCCCCTCAGATTATGTGTGGTCATATGCCTACAAAGTTGCGTGGTGGTCGGTTTATATGATGAGCCACACCCTTCGCAATATTCATTGCCTTATAGAAGCTCAGTTTTAGTAAGTTTTCCAACTTTTGCCAAGAGGGAACTTTAGAAATTGGTCCCTAGATTATGTTCACCGAGTTTCATGCAGATTGGTCAAACTTGAAGTTTCAACCGGTTGCTATAGCGCCCCCCCTTTGGCCAATTGATGTAATATTGCTTCATTTGCATCCTCCCATGATCCTCTACCACTGTGTCAGATTTCACATGGATTGACCAAGTCAGTCAGGAGAAAAATGTGGAACAGAGACGCAGACAGACATACCCACAGACAGAGTTTTCGTCATTATATAGTAAGATCAGGCCCCTATAGGCCTATATATGCAGCAGATTTTTTTAATGATGGTAATGTAACTGATACCGTTGCTATTTTTAGATACCGTGGGATACCTTATTACGGTATTAATGCCCAACCCTTATCAACACCACATTTTTTTTATCACAGCAAGATGTGCCACCGGAATCAGTTTTTGACAACATGGGGTTGAAGCATCTGCTAAGACTGCTCCTGCTATGATTGTCCTTCATGCGAGTCAGGGTTTCCCTCCAGTAAAATGGTTTAGCTGATGTAGTAACCCACCCAGATCATGGGACATTTTTCTCTCGTCATCTATTTCTTAGAAGATGGCCTCGACACACTCATGTCATCGATGGCTTACTATATGTGAAACAGACACTTTTTTTTCCCCTGATGGAAATGGTTATATTGATTCATATTTTATGATTAATAATAGTGAGGTGGCCCACCACAAATACTACATTTATAAGCCAACAGCGTCTTATCAGACCGTAGGTTGCTTAGTAAACATTTGCAAATGTTTGTGCCTGGAGTTTTTGTAGGCCTGTCACGATAACAAATTTTGCTGGGTGATTAATTGCGTCAGAAATTAATGTGATAAGCATTAATATTGCGTAATGTTGTGCTTTTAGGACCATTTTTATTATTGTTGTAATTTTGCTGTTTTTAGACCATTTTTTAAACTTATACAATGATAATAAAGGCATAGTGATGCAAGTACACACTTTTAAAGAGAAATAAACATTTATTTAACAAGAAGATCGCACTGTGTGTAGCCCATAGCCCCACCTCCCCCACAGAGACAAAAACAATTGATGACAAGAACTTTGCCTCCGCCCATTACGCTAATGAACCAACTCACCTGGCTGCCAGACGATGCACCGCAGCACCGATGCATCGTCCAGTCTCTTTGGTGGAGAGAGACAAGGAAAATAAACACACATGAATATGGTAGTTAATCGCGGCTGGAAAAGTTACCGTCTCCCTTTTAATTTATCATGCAATTAACCGACTTATTGCGACAGGCCTAGTTTTGTGTACTGTTATGCTTCTCAAGCTATAAATGTGCCACAAAAGTTGAAAGTGCACAGTGGTTTGTGAAAGTCAAGCTGGTGATGGGTGTGTGCTCGGCATGTGTTTTCTGTTCTCCCACAGGTACCTGCCCAGAGAGGTGGACCCTCTGGTGTACAACATGTCCCATGAGGACCCTGGTAGTGTATCCTACTCTGAGATTGGGGGCTTATCTGAACAGATCCGTGAGCTGAGAGAGGTACAACAAAGCTGCAACAATAAAATCACACAGGACAACTCTTCAGTTTAGCTGATGTTGCTCATATTCCTATCTGCATGATTTGCTCTATGTGCACAGGTTCTCAAAGGTCTTTTATGAGATCACAGTTATGTGGTTGGGCTTTCTGTTTAAGCTGAGAAAAGACCTGAGACCAGATGATATATTTTCAATCAATTTAATTTATAAAGCCCAATATCACAATTTGCCTCACAGGGCTTTACAGCATACGACATCCCTCTGTGAGAGAGTGTGAGAGAGAGAGAGAGACAGAGAGACAGAGAGAGACGAAGTATGACTAATGATAGCAGCAGCAGGCATCTGGCAGGACCACGGCAGCACCACACACATCACACTATCCAGGCACCGCTGCAATACGAGTTAACCTGACTGTATTTTCTGTCCATTGAGTCTAAAACAATACTGCTGTTATTTGGTGGTAGGTGATTGAGCTGCCTCTGACCAACCCTGAGCTCTTTCAGAGAGTGGGGATCATCCCCCCTAAAGGCTGCCTGCTCTATGGGCCTCCAGGTCAGTAGTTCACTGAAAATACACCTGTCTTCATAAGGTCATAAATCAATAGCATCCATGCACACACTTTGAAGATTGTATACATTCTGCATTTGTAGTGCCCGCAAATTTATTGTTTTTAATGTAGATGGGTGGCAGCCACAGTTGGGTTGAGTGTACGTTTCAGAGCACCTGTTTTTCAGGCGTGCTTGTTGCGCCCAGAGATAAACAGAGTTCAACTTTTGAAACACAGCAACTTCCAAAGGGGTGGCTGTAGCTCAGAGGCAGGGTGGGTCATCCTCCAATGGGAAGGTCGATGGTTCAATCCTTGAGGAAGATACTGAACCCCAAATTGCTCCCGATGGCTGTTCAATCAGTGTGTGCGTGTGTTAAAAAACTGAGAAGCAGGTGGCAAACTTGTGTGGTAGCTTCAGCCACAAGTGTATAAATGCATGTGTGTGAATGGTAGGGTTGGGTCGGTATGAGGGGAAAAAAACAAACAACAAAACAACAGTCAAACGAACAAAAAAAAAGGTCAGATTTTTGTAAAAAAAACAAAAAAAAACCCAAAAGGCATCAATTCAGTAATACTGGATTTTCGCCACTTGGGGCCGCAATTGACTCATTTAAAATAAAAAACGACTTTAGGACAACAGAGTGGCAGTAACGGGTTGTTTCTTTCATTCCTTACAAATAAATTTTGCAGCTTACTCAATCAGTGCAAACAAGGGTTGCCTCCTTTGTCTGGCTCAAAGCCAAAGTGTTGCCATAGTGGCGCATTCTTTGATTTCTTTGAGACTAAATTGTCTGCCATTATCGACTCCCCGTCACTATTAAACAAACTCCAGGCTACAGTAGAGGCCTCGGCGCACTCGCACTCCTAGCCCACAGATATGTTTCCCTTCTTCTGCAAATATCAGTCTGTGGTAAATAAAAGCTTTACATCTGTCTAGTCCTGCACGGTTTGATAAAAATGTGTGATTGCGATTTGAGTGGACAATATTGCGATTTGCGACTACAATATAATAAAACAAAATATGGTAGTAGTAGTAGTAGTAGTAGTAGTAGTAGTCATCTTGCTTAATTCAGTGTTTTCCCTACATTACATTAGGGGTGCACTGACTTGACCTGTCATAGTTATTGCAATGGACAGTGTAAATAAACATCAACAGACTGAGCACAGTCAAACACGCTGCTCGCACAGCAACGCAGCACGGCACTGTACATAGAGTGGAGCGAGCCTATGTTGCGTTTAGGCGTTGTCACGGAAATGACAAATTGTTGCACGTCATAGCACAACACAGCAGCATGTCAAGTGGGCCGAAACTGAGCAAAATCAATGCTCAATTTTTCATTTGTTATTATATAGTTTATTATGGAGTCCGTGATTTCCCCGTGACACTTGTCGCAATGTTTGCGTAAATGTGCTTTGATGTTGTTTTATGAGGCTCTGGCGGCTTTTAGTTGTCTCATTGTCTTTAACGTTTTATGGCTTGGCGTGCTTTTCTTCCTACATCTGTCCCACAAACAGCGCCGGGAAGATGATCAGCTCTACACCCAAAATTTCAAGTAAATAGGCTATGATAGAGTTCTTGTTAAGATTGCTTGAAAACCTTAGACACACCCTGTCACTGCGCTCTTGAAAGCAACAACGGGCACAGAAAAGGTTACACCCAGTGCTGGCATTTAAAGACGCGGCATGTGTACAGCCTCTTAGACATCATTGGGTTGGCTGTAGTTCACGACATAGAACGTTCATCCACCTATCGGGAAGGTTGTATGGTATTGTGTGTGTGTGTGTGTGTGTTACTTGTGAATGCTCAGGCTAAGTGGTTGCTAAGACCATAGAAGCACTATAGAAATGCAGCCGATTTACCATCACATTTGTGAACAAAAACATATTTGATCAGGTAGGAAGGTATTTCTGAGACACCACTACATTTGTTTTAATGTGTAAGGTTCATGTTATCTCATTGAATTTCAAATTCAATGAGAATTGCAAATATCATGTTACAAGTACAGTTGTGGACCTGTATGTTGTTTTGATGAGAGATTCCTTCTATCAAAGGTACTGGGAAGACTCTTCTTGCCAGAGCAGTAGCCAGTCAGCTGGACTGTAACTTCCTGAAGGTGAGTGTCATCACCAGTGTCAGGGTGCACTGCAGTGCAGTGCAGTCAGTCAGTTAGTTAATGTGTGTGTGTGTGTGTGTGTGTGTGTGTGTGTGTGTTGAAGGTGGTGTCCAGCTCCATTGTGGACAAATACATCGGTGAGAGTGCCAGGCTCATCAGAGAGATGTTCAACTATGCCAGGGACCACCAGCCTTGCATCATTTTTATGGATGAGATTGATGCCATTGGTAAGTGACACTGATGATCTGCTTTGGATTATGTTTTTCCTAGGGCTGTATTAGTATTTCTGTTTAATAATTTTTACAAGTTCGTATGCATTTTCTCATCTACTGTGCATAGAGCTGCAATTCATATGTCATTTTCATCTGATAAAAGGGGAGCAAAAGGCTATAGATTTTATGTGCTGCCGGGTTGAAGAAGTGTGTGAGGCATCCATGTTTTAGGACTTAATAACTGAATTTGATTTACATTGTCTACATGTGTTGTATGGGTCTGGACAGAATTCAAATAAACACAAGAAGTTTGTGCTCTAGAAAAGGATCAACACTCAGTGAATACTCTCCTAAACCCTATGATACGCTATTATGGCAAGGCTTAACTATACAGACCAATGAGCAGTGATAACTAACATGTCTTTGGGGTCATCGGGTGGGAACCTCCTTTCACCGGTGTTTCGTCTAGTTGGTCCCACGACACCTCCAGGAGGCTAGACAGTGATCTCTGGCGTCCCAGAGACACTCCCCTAATGCCAGGTCTCACTGCTCTCCACACCAACACAACAACCTCCTTAACCTAACTTACACATGGCTTTCTCAGCCCAAACAGCACTGCCACCTTCAACCAAACCCAGGCTCCATACAAGCAAGCTCCAGGTAGAAGCTGTGCTGATACTACCTTTCCTAGCACATTCACTATACTCTAATTCACACACTACATAACATAACTACAGTGTAAGCTAAAGTTAAAGGAGATAAATGAACTCACAGGATCAGCAAACACACTCACCCTGCTGCATGGCCTCAAACAAAATGGATTCAACTAGGCTGCTCCCACACTTAAATAACCTTCCTCTTCCTCCTTACTTACACATGGCTTTCACAGCCCTAATTCACACTCTAATTCACACATTATATAACATAACTACAATATAAACAAAGGTGAAAACTGCAACTTGACTGTTTGGCAGAGGTATTGAACTGTGAGACACTAATTCTAGTTCATTAACTGTGCGTTCACACCAAACGCGAATTCGCAAATTCGCGCATCAAGACTACATACAAAGTCAATGCAAAGACGCGATTAGACGCGAATTCGCGCCGGGTGGCGTGATGGATGCGTTTAGCGCGGCGTGATGGACGCGGCACGATAGATCGAAATTCGCGTCCAACGCCTCATCGCTCGAGTTGCAAATATTGAACTTTTGAGGCGAATTCGCGTGACTCAGAGCCATGAACGCCAATCAGCGTTGAGATTCTCCCGATGTCATGGTTGACATCCAGTTGTTGACACAACAATAAACTGCTACTCACCGGAGACAGATGGACAGGCACTCCGCAGCTGAAATGGAGCGCCTGTAGTTGGTGTCCTGCCGGGAGATCCTGGTGCCAGCCCTTGCCAACAGGTCCTCAAACTGGTCCCCAGTCAGCCTGAAGTACCGGTGAAAGCGGCTATCATCCAGACGGAGTTCCTGGAGGAGGTGGTGAAACTCGCCGAGTTGGATGTGCTTCTGCAGGATCGGGTGAACCCAAAAACGACAGCATTTGGCCCTCCGACGCATTTGGGACTTCCAGAGCAGGTACAAAGCAGCGATGGTGGTTATCTCAGCCATGGTCGTCAGTGGCTACCCGGAGCTATATGATACTACCTGTCTACTCTACAGAGACCGCAACAAAAAGGAGCAGGCTTTGATGAAAGACGCCGAGGAGACTGGTCTACTTGGTAAGTTCTGTAAATATGTGTCTTTAATTAGTTTGCAGAATGGTTGTACTATGAACGTTAGCAGTAGCTTAGCTCCAGTTAGCACAGCCGCCGGCTTCCCCGCTACTCGCGCGAATGACGCGATAACGCAAATAAACTAAATGGTCAGGCGTCGAAACCTCGGGCGTTACGGGCAGGGCGTTACGGGCAGCGCGTTACGCACGAGTAATTCGCTTCATTCGCGTTTGGTGTGAACGCACAGTAAGGATGAGCTCCACATCAGTGCAGTGGTTCAGATCATCCTCTCAGGGCTTAAATACTTGGAACGTGTTCTAAATTGTCACTGTAAATTCTCTGTCATGTTTGTGTATTGTTCTCTGTAGGCGGCCGTCGTTTCTCTGAGGGAACGTCTGCTGATAGAGAGATCCAGAGGACTTTGATGGAGGTAACGGAGTCCCTAAAATGTCCCAAAACACAGTTGTGGTGCAAAACACACATTTGACCTTAATCTAATTAAACTAAGCACAAAAAATAAGGATATTTGTGTTTGGTAGATTATTTCTTTGTTGTAACAATGCTTCTTGGCAATAAATCTTATACCGTTGGAAAGCCTGTTTATTTGCCTTTTTAAATGGTGCCACATTTAAAAGAAGCCCATGAAAAATGTTCTCTGACAATGCCAAACAGCTTTTTTTGCTGTTGCTATTGACTCTTGTTTTGAGCTTCTGGTACCCCCAGGTGCCTGTTTGGCACCTGATTAGGCCTGTTTCCACTGAAGAAGTTCCTGGTACTATCTGGGGGGCAGGAACTACTACAGGAACGTCCTCCCGCTCGGCCCTCTCAACCGCCGTGTCTCCACTGAGAGAGCGGAGTAGGAGGAAGGTTCCTGTAAAGTTACCGGGCTCTGGATATGACGTAATCGTTGCGCGACCATTTTGACTGGGGTGACGCAGGGACATAGTTAGCTGTTAGCCGTTAGCCGTATCTGTATTAACTCAAACGGTCTGTGAAAACAATATTTTTCCAGCGAATGTCTTAGTTACAACATGATTGAGCTAACTGGAGTAGATTCATGTCGTGTCCGACAACGGGAGGCTTTTAACAGATGACATCCTGATGTTAGCTTTGCTGCTGCTGTTAGCTGTCCCTGTCAGCTGCAGCCACTACTGATGCTTTCTAGACATTGTGATTTCCCACAACTGAATAAATACCACACATAGCAACACAAAACTGCTTTGCTAGCTCATTTATGTTGTAACTAAGATATCCGCTGGAAAAAATATTTTTTTCACGTATATTGAGTTAATGAATTAATATAGACCGCTAACGGCTAACAGCTAACAGTTAGCTCAGCTAATCTACGATAACCATAGTAATTACAAAACGTCACATCCCGCCTTGAGTATATCCAGTCAGCACCAAGTAATCCCCAAGTCCCAGCCAGGAGTCTCTTGGGGCCGTTCTGAGTACCTACTCCGAGGCAGGGACTTGTTTAGCCCCTGTAAAAGTTCCGGAACTCTGTCCTTTGGGGGTGGTTCCTGCGGTGGAGACACGCACCAACAGCCCCGGCCCCGTAAATTTACCCAGAAGTTCCTGCGGTGGAAACAGGCCTATTATCAGCACCTGTGAGCTTGGGCTTTACTACAGTCGTCAGTTGGTGTCTGCTCCAAGAATTGGCATGTCTCGTTTGACTGATCTGGATAGTGCCCATGCGATAGGGCAACTTCAAGCTGGTGTTCTGCAAAACCAAGTTGTGCGATTATTTGGAGTGAGCAATAGTGCCATCTCCAAGTTTCATATAACGGTGGATGTCAGAGACAGGTGGGTGTCCCAAGAAGACGGCATCCCACAAGATGGCTGTGTGCTCATCCTGCTAGCAGTTAGGTACCGTAGGCAGTCTTCTACAGATTTGCAGTCAAGGTTTGCAGGGCGATATGGCTGACAGCTCTCTGCCCAGACAATACAGAACAGATTGCAAGAAGTCAATCTCCGGTCTCATAGGGCTGCCAGGAGGCCTGCCATGACTGCCCTTCACCATCAGGCCTGTTTTCGCTGGTGTCGGCAACACGTGCACCTGAATATGTGGAGGAATGTTAGGTTCAGTGATGAGTCCAGATTCTGTCTACAGCAGTTGGATCGTAGGGTCAAAGTTTGGAGAAGACATGGAGAATGCTTTGCTGATTGCTGCACAGTAATATCTATTGGTGGAGCCAGTGTAATAGTGTGGAGCAGCATCTCCCTCACTAAAAAAAAGACATGTCATCATTGGAGGCAGTCTCTATCTCAGCTAGAGATGAAATTTTGCAACCACTGGAAATTCCACATCTTTACAGTCTGGGACCGAACTCTATCCTCCAAGATGACAATGCTTACCATCACAGAGAGGGGTTAATCAGAGACTATCCCCAGAATTTTGGAGTGGAGAGGTTGGAATGGCTTGCCAGCGGTCCTGACCTACCCCACTGAACACTTGTGGGATCAGCTTGGGTGTGCTGTTTCTGCCAGAGTGACCAACACAACCATGTTGGCTTACTTGCGACAAATGCTGGTTGAAGAATGTGATGCCATCCCACAGCAGTATGTGGCCAGGCTGGTGAGCAGCATGAGGAGGAGGTGCCAGGCTGTTGTGGCTGTGTATGGTTCTTCCACACGCTACTGAGGCTCCTGTTTGTTAAATGAATATATGCCAATATGTCTTGTTTCTTCAGACTTCAACCATCCAATCCTCCAAACGAGTCAAAAGCAAAAAAAAAAAACAAAAAAAAAAAAACCCTGTTTGGCAGTGGCAGAGAAGATTGGCAAATTTTTCATGTGCGCAACCCACGGCTCTGCTGCTCATCCCACAAATGCATGTTCCTTACAAATGTGGTACCATTTGCCAGGGACATAAAGAGGCTTTCCAGTGGTATAAGATGTATTGCCAAAGAGCATTGTTACAACAAAGAAATAATCTACTAAACACAAATTTCCTTACTTTTTGTGCTAAGTTTATTTACAAAGTCCAATTATTGTAAATATACTAATTCATTGTTAAAAATACACCTACACCTACCTGTAAAAATAAGAAAACCCTTAACAGCACACACAATTTTATTGAGTAAAACAATAAACAGAGACCACCTGTAATGCCGGGTTCAGAATACACAACTTTTTTGTCTATTCTGAAAGTCACTATATCAGAGCAGGCCATTATGGAGTCGTACTATCTTGGCGTGATTTGACTGACAGACATGACAGACTACATGTTGGTCCACGACCAATCATCCCTGGTCGTCTTTCACAACATGTGTGATGTCATTGGATTATTCTTGTCCTGTTGTCATTATTATTACTGTCATTTCAGCCAGTGTGGCTGTTCATGTCCCAGCCAAACTGTTATTGTAGTAACGTAAAAAGCGCCACCAGGTGACAGGAGCTACATTTGAAGTGCTGCACCCAGACTACGCAAGTCATGAAATCCTCCACAAGAAGTTCCTGCAAATGTTTTACAATATAAGCTTTTTAGAAAATGAAGGAATTATCTTAATAGAAATTATAAGGGGCTTTTAATTTTAAAGTGATAGGGCAAGTGATTAGTTTGAAATGAGAGCCTGATGTATTAACTTTAACAGGGCAAACAGAAGCATATTAAAAGTAAAAATAGAAAAATACAGAGGGAATGGGATATACAGTGGCGAGAAAAAGTATGTGAACCCTTTGGGATCTCTTGGATTTCTGCATAAATTGGCCATAAAATGTGTTCCGATTTTAATGTAAGTCACAACAATACAATCGTACATTCTCCTAAAGTAATACTCCACAAAAAAATATGTTTTGATTTTTGTTTATTGGGCATAAGATGTAAACATTCACATCACAGGGTGGAAAAAGTATGTGACCCTTAACATTTAGTAGCTGGTTGAGCCTCCTTTTGCAGCAATAACCTCAACCAAACGTTTTCTGTAGTTGCAGATCAGACCTGCACAACGACTTGGAGGAATTTTGGACCATTCCTCTTCACAGAATTGTTTCAGTTTAGCAATATTTTTTGGTTGTCTGGTGTGTATGGCTCTCTTGAGGTCATGCCACAGCATCTCAATGGGGTTGAGGTCCGGACTCTGACTTGGCCACTCCAGAACGCGTAATTTCTTCTGTTTGAACCATTCTGTTGTTGATTTACTTGTATGTTTGGGGTCGTTGTCTTGTTGCATCACCCATCCTCGTTTGAGCTTCAGTTGGTGGACCGATGGTCTTATATTTTCCTGCAAAATGTCTTGGTAAATTTTGGAATTCATTTTTCCATTGATGACAGCAATCCGTCCAGGCCCTGAGGCTGCAAAACAGCCCCAAACCATGATGCTCCCTCCACCATATTTCACAGTTGGGATGATGTTCTGATGCTGGTGTGCCGTGCCACTTTTCCTCCACACATAGCGTTGTGTGTTCCTGCCAAATAACTCAATTTTTGTTTCATCGGTCCACAGAATGTTGTCCCAGAACTGCTGTGGAACATCAAGGTGGTCTTTTGCAAACTTGAGACGTGCAGCAATGTTTTTTTTGTCAGCAGAGGTTTCCTCCGTGGTGTCCTCCCATGAACTCCATTCTTGTTCAGACATTTACGTATTGTAGAGGTATGAACAGAAATGTTTGCATGCGCCAGAGAAGTTTGTAAGGATTCCTTCTCACCTCACTGACCATTCTGCGCTGTGCTCTTGCGGTCATCTTTGCAGGACGACCACGCCTGGGGAGAGTGGCAACTGTCTTGAACTCCCTCCATTTGTAGATTATTTGTCTAACTGTTGAGACATGGACATTAAGGCTTTTAGAGATACTTTTGTATCCCCTTCCAGCCTTATGTAGCTCAACAATTCTTGCTCGCAGGTCTTCAGAAAGCTCTTTGGTGCGGGGCATGGTTCCCATCAGACAATGCTTCTTCTGAACAGCTATTTCAAAACTAGTGTGAGTTTTTAAAGGGCAGGACAGCTTGAATCAACTCCTGCAAACTCGTCACACTAATTGAACTCCATGTTGGATGACACCTGAGTCAAAATAGCTCTTGTAGAAGTCATTGACCTAGGGCTTCACATACTTTTTCCACCCTGTGATGTGAATATTAACATCTTGTGCCCAGTAAACAAAAATCAAAACATATTTTTTTTGTGGAGTATTACTTTAGGAGAATGTACGATTGTATTGTTGTGACTTACATTAAAATCGGAACACATTTTCTGGCCAATTTATACAGAAATCCAAGAAATCCCAAAGGGTTCACATACTTTTTCTCACCACTGTAAAGGCCTTTTGTGTGGAAATAAAGTCTTGTTTCTAATGTAGTCTGTTTCAAATGAAGCTGGTACCCTAGGCAGTTGTGGTAAGTATAGGTCTTATTCCTTTATATCCTCAATTATGAAGAAAGAACAGTCTTTGTTTGCTTGATGCTAATAACAGTATTGACCGGGTTGCTTAAGTACCTCTACTGTTTCATACTAGCATTTTTTTTACTCTGAGTCAAAAAGGCTGGGGTGTTGTTGCCATACAGTTGTCCATGGCAGCGGATTGTTCTGTTTGTAGATTGTTCTTTTGGTCACAGTGACTGCTGTGACGGGAGAAGTCGTGAATGACAAAAAGAAAATCAGACATGCTAGACTTTCTGTCAGAAGGCTGTGGTGAAATCAGTTGTCGTGTGAGGACACACTACACAAAATAAAACAAGATTATCATGCACGACAGTAACTGTCTTTCAAGATTCGTGCTGAAACCGTACAACGGAGTTGTTGGGCTATAATCGGGCTGATATTGTGTAGTCTGAACCCGACATAAGTCTGGCACTACTAACAAGCTCAAACAACTGTTTATGTCAAACGATTTAGCTCCATTTGTTAGACATCTTAAAACTTACTGATGGTAATGTGACCTGTAGGCAGTGAATCTCCTAAGCAGCAGAGGGAGGACAAGAGAGGACAGGAGGACTAATACTGACTGATGTCTGTGTTCTCTATTCTCTCTAAACTTAATTCAGTATTGTGATGTCAGAAATATGATCTATTTTATGGACATTTTAGATTTGTTTCGAGTGGATTATTGAGTTTATATTGTGACTCTGCTGTTTTTATATTAGTGTTGCTTGTTATATTTCTGCTCTGAATTTTTTTTCATTCATTGTTAAATTTATAGTATTGGTTCTTTGAGAATCTCTTTCACATTCTAGAACAAAATTTGTATTGTATCTGGAATATCCCCAGTGAAATTGGAACCTTGGAGCCGATTCAGGAAATCAGTGGCAATAACCAGCCCTAGTCCAAGATCAGACCCACGGACACTGCGGCACACTGGCTGAATTTTAGTTGCTACAGGGTGCTAATTGAAGGTTTGTGCCCCCCTCCCCTGGTTGGCTACCACCACAAATAGAACATAATTCTAATTCAATTTCAATTTTATTTATAAAGCCCAGTATCACAAATCACAATTTGCCTCACAGGGCTTTACAGCATACGACATCCCTCTGTCCTTTGGACCCTCACAGCGGATAAGGAAAAACTCCCCCAAAAAAAAACCTTTACCAGGGGAAAAAAAAAAAATTCTAAGGGAAATACTGTTCAACATTAAAGTTATTTTTAGAATGGATGTTTTTGTTCACGGATAACTAGACTCACAAGTCAGTGTTTAGACTGATGTCTTTCTCCCTGATTTTGTGTTTAGATGGGCGGATACAATTTCAGAGTTTAAAAAAAATTCCCTACATTGCAGAACCAGTAGTAAATCTGCAGGGCAGTCCTTCAGTGGCTCGCTGAGCTCTTGTGCTCGTAAACATAATCCGACTGTGTTTTTAACAAAGTCGCTGTAAGTCTTTCATTTCCACAGTCTTGTGGACTGAGCACATGTTTGATAAAACAGAGTTCAATTTCTCTGCATCCATTTTCAGGCTCTTTCTGTGTTTGTTTTCTTGTGGACGAGAAAAGCACATTTCCGGAAGGGCGTGTCCTTTTAAAAAATGCAAGAGGCGTTGCTTTGTTGCCGGCCATTTTCTTCAGTGTGTTAAACACACTTTAGAAAGGAGTGTCCCCAAACTATCAGAAGGCGGAGATCTCTGATTGTCTGGTGGCGAGACTAACGGATAACAGTCCTGGACTACTCCATGATTGAATTTGCCACATAACGTTAGCTGGAGTAACTTTATTGGTAGTTGGTTCGTCTAATGCTAACAGTAAGTAAGTTAACCTTTATATTAGTTGTAGCTATTTTATCAGAATGAAATGATGTAATAGCTCCTTTTACACTGCCTGTTCAAGGTGGGAATAATGTGTTTGCCGTTAAGGTACGGTCACGGGATGGGGGGGGCAGAGTGGTCTCGTCTTTAATCTGCCACGGAAGTAGTTACAACGCTGAAATGGTGTCTGTATAAACAGGAGTGTGGGGGTCGGGATCATGGGCACCACAGGTGTGAAGTTCGGACAATGCGGTATGTGTGCAACCCATTGCAGGAGATTTAAAAAGTAGCTGTTAGCAATTAGCAGTTCACTCAAAGGAGAAGAATAGTAGCCATAAGTGTTAGCAAATTGGGAAAACAGTGAGGTCTTGGAGCTCCTTACTCTCCAAGCAGAGGACGAGATCAGCCGCCATATAACAGGGACAGGAAATGATTATTGGCATGTAAATGCAATTGTCATTGTTTTGAAAGTGCTGCAGACACACGTTACATGTCACACTAGAGGCCTATGCTGACATGTCACATGTCATGGCAATCGCACTTCTTTTGATTCTGCAAAGCCATGAAGCAGTGTATAATCGCACTGGAGCTGAATGATGCAGTTGTCGTTTGGTTATGAGTAAAAATTCAGAGGCATAAAGAAGGGATTTTGTAGCGGTTCTTAAGCTCTGTAAAAATGTGAATAAACATGAATAAATGTAACTTAAATTAAAGCTGCGAAGCAGCGTTGGGCGGGACCTCGGCCGCTCGCCGTCGTCCCCCCAGCTCAGGTTGTAGACATAAGCCATGTGACCTAATGAAACTTTGACATGTGTGATGATCAAACAACACATCCATATTCATTTGAAATCATGTCACCTAGTGAAAGCTTGAGTGATGTGTACTAAGACCTACAAATGTTGAATTAATATCTGATTGTATACATATGTGACATTAATCATATGTGTATAATAACAGTAGAAGTACAACATACACAGAGACAGACAGACATAGACAGCTGAGTTAGCAACATGCAGAGACGGAGAGAAGGGAGAAAGAGGAGAGAGTGGGGAGAGAGAGAAGACGGAGAGATAGAGAGAGAGAGGGGGGGGGACAGGGAGTGGAGTGTGTGTGTCTTTGTCTGTGTGTGTGTGTGTGTGTCTGTGTGTGTCCGTGTCCTTCTGTGTGTGCCATTCTACCACTGTTATTATATGCATATGATTATTGTCACATATGAATACTATCAGAGATTAATACATACTTCCCACATGTTGTACCACAATAGCCAGAATCATAAGTCAAACTCAATGTTAAAAACTGTAAAGGGTTCTTATGAAGGTGGTTTGAGCTTATATTTTAACATTTGTAGACATAAGCCATTTGACCTAATGAACCTTTGACTTGTGTGATGATCAAACAACACATCCATATTCATTTGAAATCATGTGACCTAGTGAAAGCTTGAGCGATGTGTCCTGGCTGCTTTGAGAATCTAAGTGCAGCAAACAAACACAAATATGTACTAGTTAATGTCAGTGGAGAAACTGAGCAGGACTACATGTATTCCAATTCTTCATGAGGTAAAACAGTTTCATCAGGACATCTTGTATTTACAGGTTTTTGGTATCAGGCATTTCTTTCAAAGCTTTTGGAATGAGCGCCATGAGCTGGACAGTTTAGTAAATATTATACTTTCTTGTGTGTGTGTGACCACACACATTAACACACACTTCACTCTGACACGGACTGTGAGAGTGAAGCTTTTGTTATGCTAATTAAGGACTGCATGTGGCTGACAGGCAGACAGCAGAATGGGTTGAAAATCTCCTGAACTGGTCCTTTTAAATGCAAACCGTGAGTCACAGTTTCAATCTGAAAGCATCACCAGATAGATAATTTTGTTCTGAACGCAGTGATATAAAGCTTGTATGCCTCCGGATTAATAAAAGGTGCCTTAGTCACAAGTTTATGATGTGTTGTCACTTATCTTGTCTTACAGAGATCATCATGAGGAGTTGTGCTCTGCACCTTCTAACGCTTCAGAAATCCAAACCGTTCAAGTTATGACAAAATCCTTCGCAAGTAATGTTCACCAGGAGTAGATCTGTAATTTTTGCAAGTTTGAAGCAGTTATGATAAACGGTGTAGGAGCAAATAATTTTTGAGCGATAGAATTTGTCAAAAACGTCATCTTACATTCAAACAACAACAGTGCGCTTCCTGTTGGAGTTAGGTCAGGGGTTGCAGTGCGACATTTGTAGGTCTTTATGAGACGAACGACACAGTTTTGGTTTGGTCTTTCTATGTGGTTCCTACCCATCACACCGGGCATTTTTGTGTGCCTAGGTGGCACAATAAATCGTCAGGAGGTTCTGGAGCACATCACCTGTCTGAGGCCAGGAAATCCAAACCATTCAAATGGTTAATGAGTGACGCACAATAATTGATAAGGACAGGTTGATGGTTAATGTGTGCGAGTTTGAAGCCGATTCGATAAACGGTTTAGGACTAGTTGATTTTTTTAAGGAATTTCTTGTTTTTGAGGAAAACTCTTACTTTGAAGGGAAATACCTCACTTCCTGTTGGATTTAGGTCATGGGTGCGAGTGCGTGATTTGTAGGTCTTAATGAGACGAACACGGCTGTTTTGGTTTGATCTTATTACGACGTTCCTACTGGCTACAGCAGCCATTTTAGTGTGATGAATGCCTAGGTGGCGCTAGAGAGCCCATTTTTTTTAAATTAATTTTTTCATTACATGAAATTTTTCGCCAGTCCTGACATGCGTGCCAATTTTGGTGAGTTTTGGAGCATGTTTAGGGGGTCAAATTCCAGTTTAAAGTCGCGGTGGATGAAAGAAAGAAAGAAATAATAATAATAATAATAAACATTACAAGAACAATAGGGCCCTCGCCCGTTTGGCCGAGGCCCCTAGTAATAAACATTACAGGAACAATAGGGTCCTCGCCCGTTTGGCCGAGGTCCCTAATAATAATAATAATAATAATAATAATAATAATAATAAACATTACAGGAACAATAGGGCCCTCGCCCGTTTGGCCGAGGTCCCTAATAATAAACGCTACAAGAACAAGAGGGCCCTCGCCAGTTGCCGAGGTCCATAATAATAATAATAATAACAATAATAATAATAATAATAATAATAATAATAATAACAATAATAAACATTACAGGAACAATAGGGCCCTCGCCAGTTGCCGCGGTCCCTAATAATAATAATAATAATAATAATAATAATAATAATAATAAACATTACAGGAACAATAGGGTCCTCGCCCGTTTGGCCGAGGTCCCTAATAATAATAAACGCTACAAGAACAAGAGGGCCCTCGCCGGCTCGCCGTGGTTCCTAATAAAACTGTCATACATTTTCTCATCAGTGAACATGATTTCTGCCTCAGTCACATCAGGTAGATTATCTGTGAGAACAACTCCCATAATCCCATACTCCTTTCTGACATCATCAAATTCCCTTCTTTTGTTATTGTCTTGATTGAGAGAGTCCTAGAGAAATGACAGAAAGGACATATTGTGCGTTCAATGTGTTAATGTTCTTTTAAAAAAGAGAATGCACGCCCTGTAGCACAGTTCAGTCTATCTGCAGTGGAGAGATGATTAAAAATAGTGATTGCTTAATATGGTGTGTGCATATGTATGCGTTTGTCCTATCAGCTGCTGAACCAGATGGACGGCTTTGACACTCTGCACAGAGTCAAAATGATCATGGCCACCAACAGACCAGACACACTTGACCCTGCCCTCCTGCGGCCCGGCAGACTGGACCGTAAAATCCGTAAGCTTCTGGTTCCTATTGATCATCAGCTCTCTGTGACCACACAGAAAAACTGTTGTTCTATTCTGTTCTGCAGACATCGAACTGCCCAATGAACAGGCTCGTCTGGACATCCTCAAGATCCACTCCAGTCCCATCACCAAGCACGGAGAAATAGGTCAGTGAGTAGAGCTGCGACCTCCATGAGTTCACTTCATAGAAATAGAATGAGAGTAGAATGGATATTCCCATTCAAATCAACGTAGCAGGATGCCATTTTTCTGTGTACAGCTGCTATGGCAACCTTTGTAGCATTTAAACTTGCTAGTCAACCGAGCCACAACTTCTGAGGCTGAGAAATGAAGCCAAGTGCCAAAAACTGCTGTCAGTCCGTACAGACCCCCATGTTAAAATGTCCAACTTAACAGCAGAAATAAATATATTCACAGCTTAGTACAGAAAAAAACAGTTGTGGTCTCTATAGCTAATTTCAACATTCATGACAACTGTCAAGGCACTCAAATACTGGCATGTTGTCAATAAGGAAGAATAAATAAAACCAAATAACACAAATGTCTGTAATGCAATGCTCCATCATAAAAGTCTGACCTGTTGATAATTCTCGAACTGCAGTCTGTGCTCGTTTATACAGACTGCACCAAAACCCAAGTTAAGTCCAAAATTTACAGGTGAAGGTACATGGTAAGTGGAGCTGAGGCACTTCAACCAAATACTAATTTATTTTTATTTTTTTTAACAGTCTGTCTTGTCTTGTTACAATTACAGTTTTTGCGAATGTCGTCAGACACTTGCAGCAATTAACACTATAGCAGGGGTCATCAACTAGATTTGTCCAAGGGTTAGATTTTTTGAAGCAGACACAAGAGGTGAAAGAGGTGCACTGGATGTATAACACAAGACAAAACGAGATCATCATTGTGAAACAGAATGCGGTACAATAATCCTGTTCTCTCAATTATGTTTTTTTCATAATCATTTGAAGCCAAAATTGTAATTGAAAATAAAATTTGACTAATTGCCCAGCCCTTTAAGCAACTAAGAGTGAGAAAGCTGAAGGTTAGACCCAAACACACACACACACACACACACACACACACACACACACACACACACACACACACACACACACACACACAGAGGTGCTGTCTGTCAGCAGTCCATTTCCTGATGCCTTTGGTTGTTTTCAGATTTTGAAGCCATTGTGAAGCTGTCAGACGGTTTCAACGGAGCTGATCTGAGAAACGTGTGCACAGAAGCAGGTTTTATATCTTCATTAGTTTCATTTCCTCAGCCCGTGGTGTTCACAAGTTACTCTCCTAATGTGTTGCTTTGTTTGCAGGTCTGTTTGCCATCCGCTCTGACCGTGAGTATGTCACTCAGGAAGACTTCATGAAAGCAGTGCGGAAGGTGGCAGATTCAAAGAAGCTGGAGTCCAAGCTGGACTACAAACCTGTATAAACCCTCTGTCTATATTGTCATTGTATTGTCATGAATTGACTGTGTTAATGCTTCACGGCCAGGAAAAACAGTTTGTTGGCAACTTTATTGACCGTGTTCTCTTTCGTATGTCGCTTCCCACAAACATCAAGTGACATTCACTCAGTAAGCCCTGTTTCCACTTGTAAGTCTGACCTGCCTTTTTTTCACACTGGAAAAAAAAAGCTGATCATTCTGTTATCCCACAAAACACTTTTAAAACATGCCAATAAAATCAGATGTACTGAAAATACGCCATTATAGCCAAAGTCCTGTGTTGTTATTATTATTACTAGCAGACTTTTAATGGTGTCACTTATACAAATTGTTAATTATTGCAGGCTGAAGGAAGAACAGGGCTCAAAAGAGAAAAGCAGCACCTCTCATACTCCTTTCCAAAACATTTATGGCTGCAGAAATGTTGTGTTTCTAGTGTGCACAACAGTACAAGACATCAAATCATTGAAATAAATCAAGAACAAGAGAGGTCCAAGGATGGAGCCTTGGGGAACACCACAAAGCATCTTAGTTCTATGTGAAGAATGCCCATTAAATGATACATACTGTTCCCTGTCCTTTAAATAATTTAGCAGCCATTTCAACGCAACACCTTAACAAAAACATATTTTATACTTTATTATCTTAAGCAGTGGAAATATTATGAAGTTGTGTAATAGCCATTTCTGTTGACTTTTTTTTCTGAAATCATATTGGTGACAGTATAATGTTTTTCTCATCCATATGTTTTTTTACTCTTGAATAAAACAATTTCTCAAGAATTTTGGAAAAAACTGGTAAAATGGATATAGGACGATAAGTAGCCTCACCAGATTTGAATATAGGTATAACTGAATAATGGAAATAACTATTGTCTTGACAAGACTGGCTCGTATTTCATCACGTCCTGCAGAGGAATCTTTCAATTTGAGGATTATGTTGAGTATCTCCTTTGGAGTAGTAGGGTCGAACATGTTTAAACTGGTTATTGATTATTGAAATTCTCAAAAGATGACCATCCATATTCTCAATTTTGTTGTCTAATGAAGGACCAATATTAACAAAGAAATCATTGAAACCATGTGCAATATCTGAAGGATTGGAGATCTTTTTCTCACCTTTGGATAAAACAGATTAGGTGTGGAGGCCTTTTTCTTATTCAACAATTCATTGATGAGTTTCCATGTTGATTTGATATCATTACGTGATTGTTCAAATTTAACTGAGAAGTAGGATTTTTTTTTTGCAATGTGCATCAATTTAGTGAAATGAGTCTTGTATTTTTTGTAGAATTCAATGTTAAAAGGGGTGGGGCTAACAATACATTTTTTATAGTCTATTTTTTTTACAATTGCGAATTTCTTTAAACCATGAGTAATCCAGGGTTTGCAATTTTTAGACTTATATTTTCTATTGATTTGAACAAAAGGAAAGCATTTATCAAATACAGAACTAAATATGTAATGAAGGTATAAGCACATTCTGCACTATGTTGATTCAGCACATCTTCCCATGAAACTTCATCTATTGAGGCTTTAAACAAGTTCTGTTTGTCTGTTTAATATGGTCGGAACAATGGGATGTCGGACCAATGGGCAGTTCCCGAGATAAACGCGGTAGCCAGGGAATCATTATCAATGTCGACATGAATGTTAAAATCGCCAACAATAATAACTTAATCAGATTTAAGAACTAAACTGGATAAAAACTCTGAGAATTCTACAAATTCAGAGTACGGGCCAGGAGCACGATACACTATAAGAAATAAAAGTGGCTGCAAGATTTTCCAGGTCGGATGTAAAAGACTAAGAACGAGGCTTTCAAATGAATTATAGCCTAGTCTAGTTAGGTTTAGGGCGATTAACAGACTAGAGATAAAAATGTAATGACAGTAGCTTACAACAACATTCATGAAAGTAATAATACTGTCGTAGTTCTGGCTACTGTGGTACAATATGTTGAAAGTATATATTAGTATCAGGCAGTATACATGTATGATAATATCATATGTCTATAATAGCAGTAGAAGTATGACTAATGATGGCAGCAGCAGGAGGCATCTGGCAGGACCACGGCAGCAGCACAACCATACACGTCACACTATCCAGGCGAGAGAGAGAGAGAGAGAGAGAGAGAGAGAGAGAGAGAGAGAGAGAGAGAGAGAGAGAGAGAGAGAGAGAGAGAGAGAGAGAGAGAGAGAGAGAGAGAGAGAGAGAGAGAGAGAGAGAGAGAGAGAGAGAGAGAGAGAGAGAGAGAGAGAGAGAGAGAGAGAGAGAGAGAGAGAGAGACAGAGAGAGACAGAGAGAGACAGAGAGAGACAGAGAGAGACAGAGAGAGACAGAGAGAGAGACCGAGAGAGACAGAGAGAGACAGAGAGAGAGACCGAGAGAGACAGAGAGAGAGACCGAGAGAGACCGAGAGACCGAGAGAGAGAGAGACCGAGAGACCGAGAGAGAGAGAGAGAGACCGAGAGACCGAGAGAGAGAGAGAGAGACCGAGAGACAGAGAGAGAGACCGAGAGAGACCGAGAGACAGAGAGAGAGACCGAGAGAGACCGAGAGACCGAGAGAGAGAGAGACCGAGAGAGACCGAGAGAGAGAGAGACCGAGAGAGACCGAGAGACCGAGAGAGAGAGAGACCGAGAGAGACCGAGAGACCGAGAGAGAGAGAGACCGAGAGAGACAGAGAGAGAGACCGAGAGAGACCGAGAGAGACCGAGAGAGACAGAGAGAGAGACAGAGAGAGAGACAGAGAGAGAGAGAGAGAGAGAGAGAGAGAGAGAGAGAGAGAGAGAGAGAGAGAGAGACCGAGAGAGACCGAGAGAGACAGAGAGAGACAGAGAGAGAGACCGAGAGAGAGACCGAGAGAGACCGAGACAGAGACCGAGACAGAGAGAGAGAGACCGAGAGACCGAGAGAGAGAGAGACCGAGAGACCGAGAGAGAGAGAGACCGAGAGACCGAGAGAGAGAGAGACCGAGAGAGAGAGAGAGAGACCGAGAGACCGAGAGACCGAGAGAGACCGAGAGACCGAGAGAGACCGAGAGACCGAGAGACAGAGAGAGAGACCGAGAGAGACCGAGAGACAGAGAGAGAGACCGAGAGAGACCGAGAGACCGAGAGAGAGAGAGACCGAGAGAGACCGAGAGACCGAGAGAGAGAGAGACCGAGAGAGACCGAGAGACCGAGAGAGAGAGAGACCGAGAGAGACAGAGAGAGAGACCGAGAGAGACCGAGAGAGACCGAGAGAGACAGAGAGAGAGACAGAGAGAGAGACAGAGAGAGAGAGAGAGAGAGAGACAGAGAGAGAGAGAGAGAGAGAGACCGAGAGACCGAGAGAGAGAGAGAGAGAGACCGAGAGAGAGAGAGACCGAGAGACCGAGAGAGAGAGAGACCGAGAGAGAGAGAGACCGAGAGACCGAGAGAGAGAGAGACCGAGAGACCGAGAGAGACCGAGAGACCGAGAGAGAGAGAGACCGAGAGACCGAGAGAGACCGAGAGAGACCGAGAGAGACCGAGAGACCGAGAGAGACCGAGAGACCGAGAGAGAGACCGAGAGAGACCGAGAGACCGAGAGAGACCGAGAGACCGAGAGAGAGACCGAGAGAGACCGAGAGACCGAGAGAGAGAGAGACCGAGAGAGACCGAGAGACCGAGAGAGAGAGAGACCGAGAGAGACCGAGAGACCGAGAGAGAGAGAGACCGAGACAGAGAGAGAGACCGAGAGAGAGAGAGACCGAGACAGAGAGAGACCGAGAGAGAGAGAGACCGAGACAGAGAGAGAGACCGAGAGAGAGAGAGACCGAGACAGAGAGAGACCGAGAGAGACCGAGAGACCGAGAGAGAGAGAGACCGAGACAGAGACCGAGAGAGAGAGAGACCGAGACAGAGAGAGACCGAGACAGAGACCGAGAGAGAGACAGAGACCGAGACCCACCCGTAGACTAGGCCTAAGTCAAACCCGAGCCAGCCCTGACTATAAGCGTTATCAAAGAGGAAAGTCGTACATCCAGCCTTAAATGTGGAGACGGCGTCTGCCTCCCAGACCATAACAGGAAGATGATTCCACAGGAGAGGAGCCTGATAGCTGAAGGCTCTGGCTCCTGATCTACTTTTGGAGACTTTAGGGACCACGAGTAACCCTGCCTTCTCAGAGCGCAGAGTTCTGGTGGGATAATATGGCACTATGAGCTCTCTAAGATATGACGGAGCTTGACCATTTAGAGCTTTATAAGTTAACAGTAGGATTTTAAATTCAATTCTGGATTTTACAGGGAGCCAGTGCAGAGAAGCTAAAACAGGAGAAATATGATCTCGTTTCTTAGTTCCTGTTAGTACACGTGCTGCTGCATTCTGAATTAGCTGAAGAGTTTTTAATGATTTACGATTTACTGCGACTACTTTCTCAAGGATCTTTGACATAAAGGGAAGATTAGATATTGGTCTATAGTTGGCTAACACCTCTGGATCCAGGGTGGGCTTTTTTAGTAGAGGTTTAATTAAAGCTACCTTAAAAGACTGTGGTACATAGCCTGTTAATAAGGATATATTGATCATATATAATATATGGGTGTTAACTAAAGGTAAGACCTCCTTGAGTAGCCTAGTCGGGATGGGGTCTAAGAGACACGTTGATGATTTAGATGAAGTAATCACTGCAGTCAATTCTTGAAGAGAAATTGGGGAGAAGCAATCTAAATATATAATAGGTTTTACAGCTGTGTTTGAGGTTAGATAGGTACTATCTAGTGAAAAATAATCCGGCTTTCTGTCTTTGGACACAACAAAGCTGATCATTCTTTAGCCTCTGTACATGATCTACTTCAAATTATGCCTGTCTAATACAACCATGGAAGGATCTGTATGTGTGGGTACACTGTAGCACAATTGAAACCATAGAGGAACGGGACTGTGGAGCAATGGGTGTTTGTTTTCTGGATGAGGGGCTGTCCAAGTCATAGGCTTTCGGTCCAATGGGACATTTTTCCAGACTACTGAGGCTTTGGAATTATGGGCCGTCAGAACAATGTGCAGTCCACTTGTTCAGCATATTTGGTGAAGTTTAGGTTGTGACCAAAATCAGTGTCAGGACAACGGCTACTGCCAATGTCAATTTGACGTAGAATAATGACGACAGACGATGCTGAAATTTTGTTTGTTTAAAGCCAAACCAAAATCCTACATGTTCTGAACGTCTCATGCCAATGTCATCTTGATGTATTTACAACATTTGCTGTATGTATGTATGTATGCAGGCCTGGAGAACAAAACCCAACATCTGTAAATTGTCACCATATTAACATCCACACAACATGAAATTCTAACATCACTAAACATTTAAAATATTGTAATTTTAAATATTGTCATTCCAACCAAAATTTAATGTCAGTCTCAGAGAGTAGAAGTCTAATGTCTTATATTTATTTGGCCTCCACAGTTCCTGTTAAATTCCATTTCTTAATTACATTGTGAACTGAGAAAACACCTACATGACACTTCTTCCTACTGCCTTCTCCTGCTTTGTGGGCACAAGTTATTTTAGTTTTCAGAGCAGCTGTTTAGAGGAGCCTATGGCGGCTGATTGTTGGGACAAGGTTTCAGGAGACAGAATATTTATAAAGCTTTGAAATCTGCATCACCTGGCTTTTCCTAACAATGACTGTGAATAGTACTGATGGCCAAATGAGGCCTCATGAATCATTTTATTTATTTTCTGAGCCCACTAGATGGCACTTTTTGTTCAACAAAAGGTTTAAAGGCTCATTTATCAATCAATCAATTTTATTTATAAAGCCCAATATCACAAATCACAATTTGCCTCACAGGGCTTTACAGCATACGACATCCCCCTGTCCTTTGGACCCTCACAGCGGACAAGGAAAAGTCCCCCAAAAAAACCCTTTACCGGGGAAAAAAACGGTAGAGCCTTCTGTCCGTGCTCCGCGTAAATTTCGTCCGTATTTCTACATGTTTCCATAAAGCTTACGGATACGGGCCAAACGGAGCAGAACCACCGTGAACCGTGGGGGCAGTGTTGCTGTCACTATCCGATACTTAGCTCTAGTGAGACACGAAGAAGAAATAACAATTCAATTTCTCTCATTGGCAGCAGCATATACAATACAATTCACAGGGCTTTTATTCTGAAATGCTACATCAGATTGACCTGATATTTTCTGGGTGACACCCTGAGGTCGTGTACTATCAGTCTGAAGTGGAATGGTTGAGTAATAACAGGTAGTTTTTAAAAAAAAATATTAATCTTAATGTACAAGGAGTACAGTAAAATATGACAGTTCAGAGGGCTTTTATTCTGAAATGCTATATCAGATTGCCCTGATATTTTCTGGGTGACACCCTGAGGTCGTTTTGGAAGCTTCCTTATACAACAGTTAGTTCCGACCGAGTAATTTGATTGGACGAGAGGCATTCTGTGAGTGCTGATATAGAGTATAACATGACTGGGACATGTAACAGTAAAATCACTCTGCTCACAGGTGTTATAAATATAAATACAACCTTTAATTAACCAACTGTCACACTCGCTACATTGACGCAAACTGACTCTATAGCGTTAAACCAAGAAGATTCATTCTCCCCAAAATTACATTTGAATTAAATCATGGTCAGGAGAGGACGAGGAAAAGCAAAGCCAGGACTCTTCTGTGCAGACCTCCAAGTGTGTTTGTGTAACACCAGCCGAGCTCGACAAACTGGAGAGGAGCAAAAATGAAGTGAACACGGTCAGGAATTATCAATGATCATCTGATGAGGTGCTGATGAGGATGAGGGAGAGTGGAAGCTGAATCCGGCCGTGCCAACGTTTCATCAGCCGAACTGGACGAAGCTACACAGTTGCAGATCTATGTAAATGCAAAGTAGCTTGTGAGTTCCTGGTGTGTGTGCTGCGTTGCCTGGCAAGAGACCGGGGGAACGGCCTTTTTTTTCGCGGAGCTACATAACATAGGATTTATTTCTGCCTACGACCGAATCACAGCCGTGACGATATACAGTACAACATCACTCCCTCTCATGCGATATTGCTTAATTTTACTGCACCCTGAGGTCGTTTTGGAAGCTTGGTTTTACTTTGACAACAGCCCTTTCTCGCTCTTGCCGTAATGTGTAGTATATGCGCGCACCGCAAAACAACGTGAGGGCTGGCTTGACCAAATGTTTCAAAGTGAGGGCTGGCTTGACCGCAGTAACTTGCCTCTCACTTCGCTATCAATGTAATATTAGCTGTGCTGTAACATATCATAGACAGGTATACTCAACAGAATCACAAAGCCTAAAAAACAGACCATAAGTTTGTTTCATTTCACCTCCTCCACTGAACAATCACGCAGCAATTTCATATTTAACTGAGCTAATATCTAACTCATACTGGCTCGCAAAAAATCAGGACTGGAAGCACTCTAACTTCCCAGTGTTAGATAAAATGGTTTAGGAGAAGACAATTTAAAAGGCTGTTCATGATTAGCATTACCTATATGGTGTGTACAGTATGTACAGTGTCCGAGCCTAATCTGTAATCTTTTAACATTACATAAATCTACTAATTTAATGGGGGATAATCCACTAACAAGCTTTAATGCACATGTTCATTTAGATAAGTTGTGCTGATAATGTAAAATTTGAGACTTTGGACATCTTACCCGTTAAAAGTACATCACAGCCGGTCTTTTCTGCTGTAACTCCATTGCGCTGCTAGCATGTGCCGCTTACTTCCGGGAACTATAGAGAGGCTCCGCGATCCACCATTGCTGTGAAAAAAAAAAAGGTCCATTGAAGTGAACGTCCTCCAGTCGCGATATATTTAACAGCCTCAACGACCTGCCTCCTACAACGCTGCCCCTGTTTTTGTCTCCTCCACGGTCGCCATGTTTGTTTTTGAGTTCGTTGTCATAAACTTTTGAGGCTGGGCTGCCTCCTGGTAGATACTGGTTAACATCCATGCCAATGTTAAGGGCGCATGGAATAGGGTGACCATATTTTGATTTCCAAAAAAGAGGACACTCGCCCCGGCTAAAGATGCCTTTTAATTTTAATATATTTAAAGTTTATATGGATGGATAGAAAATTCAGTTATATTGAATTTACTTAAGGTTACTCAACTTGCTTTTATTATGCTTAAAATAATAATCTTTTTACATGTTTCAACTGTACAAAAATAAATACAAATGTAAAATGAATGTAAAATCTCTGGAATGAAATAATGATAGAAATAATGTCTCTTCTGTATTAGAAAAATCAACTTGTAAAATGATAGCTATCTTTTCATGTCTTACTGGACAAATAAATAATATGAAATAATGTTGTAAATAATACCTCTTCTGTATTAGAAAATCCAACTTTGAGCTCCCTTTAGCACCTTTATTAGACACAGAATCATATGTGCCAGCTTTGCACACGGTGCACTCAGCCTCCGATATCCCAACCAGGTCGGGACGGTAAATTGGGAATTTTTTCTGCAGTTCATCTGTGAAGCTGCACTTGCGCTTTGGCATCTTGGAATGCTGCGCCGCTGGTGTCTGCTGCTTCCTCGTTGTGAGTGTTGGTGACCCGCTAATAAGGCAGTCTCTCGGGGATTACGCACACACACACACACACACACACACACACACACACACACACACACACACACACAAGGAAAACCGGACATTATCATCAATTTATAAACACCCCCCGGACAGGACGTGAAAAGTGGACATGTCCGGGCAAAAGAGGACGTTTGGTCAGCCTAGCATGGAAGTATGCTGTGACGGTAACATCACTTGAAACGGACGTATACATTTTCATACGTAAAGGGAGCATAAATGAGCCTTAAAACACAGTGAATTGTCATTCTTTGAGCCTCTCTCTTTAAACTAAGATTGCCATCTAGTGGGCTCAGAAAATAAATAAAATGCTTCATGAGGCCATCACTAGTGAATAGCCATAGCCCTAACAAGCTGATAAAGGTCTGAGACGCTGGTAAAAGTTGTCTGAGAGCTCAAATGTCTTTTGCATGGCGCTCCTTTCCTTTTTTTTCACTCTTTTCCATGCCACTGAAAAACCTCTTGAATTTGGCAGAACTTTGTTTACCCTTTCTGTCATGCACTTAGTGCTTCATTCTGCACACCTTTCTACTTCTTAAAATAGCCTAAATAGCCTAGTTAAGCTCAAATGTGTATTTCCTAGATAAACTTCGATTTTGGCCAACATTGCCCCAAATATTTGTCACCTTGCCTTTCAGGGCTTCTATGGCTGTGCCTCAGAGGTAGTGATGGCCTCATGAAGCCTCATGAAGCATTTCCTTTATTTTCTGAGCCCACTAGATGGCACTCTTAGTTTAAAGAGAGAGGCTCAAAGAACGGCAATTCAGTGTTTTAAAACCTTTATAAAGAAAATATAATATAAAGAAAATATAAAGAAAATTATTTGTGAGGCTTCATTTAGTTAGTTAGTTTATTTTTATTTTATTCATTTGACAAAAAAACCCCCACAATACTCCGCCATCACTACTCAAAGGTAGAGCAGGTTGTCCACTATTCGGAAGATCAGCAGTTCGATCCCTAGCTCTTCCAGTCTGCATGTCAAAGTATCCTTGACCAGGATACTGAACCCCAAATTGCTCCCAATGGCTGCTTCATTGGTGTGTGAGTGTGTTAAAGACTGAGTAGCAGGTGGCACCTTGTATGGCAACCTTGGCCACCAGTGTGTGTGAATGGGTGAATGTCACTCATAATTTAAAAAGCGCTTTGAGTGGTCATGACTAGAAATGTGCTATGTAAGTGCAGGTCCATTTACCATTTATCACAGAAAAGATAATTTCTTTGTCTCTCACTTTTTTTTTAAGTTTAGATACCTCAGAAGTTTTGTTGAGTGGTAAATGGTGGAGGCAATCTAGTGAATTGATTTGTATTGCTTCTATCTGCTGCAGTGTAACCCACTAATGTAAGAGATACTACATCTCTACAGTTCAGCTGAACTTTTCTAAGCTTGATGTAAAAACAATCAATCAAGATCCGGATTTGGTGTGAGGAAGTTGCAGAGATTATTCTGCACTGATGCTTGCCTTGCTGCATATGAAATAACATTGAGTGGTTAAATATGGAGTCGTTGTGGTGCAGCTGATCCCTGTGTCAGGATGAAGGACTCTGAGACGAAGGCCCTACAGATGGGGCAGTGTTGGAAGTGTGACACACAGCTGTCACACACACAGGCATGTCTGCAGGGCAGCAACACCCTGTTCACTGCTGCATTCTGACAGACCACACAGTCTCTCCCCCTCCCCTTTGACCAGTCCTCCTCCTCCTCCTCCTCCTCCTCCTCCTGCGGGACTGGACTCTGCTCCACTCTGGTGGCCTCAGCGTTGGGCTTTGAGGCAGGAGGCTCAGATGCCCCCCCACTGTCAGCTGACATGAAGAGAGGCTGCAGGAGACAGAGGACAGGATTTTTTTCACAGTGCATCAAGATCAAGTGTACAGGGACTACTACTAAAATCTTATAATTAAATGTTTTATGACCATCAAATTCAACTGATCACTTAAATAAAGCTCCACATGCTGCTGTGGATGTTCAATGCTCAGCTAGAAAACCTATTTTTGAAAACTTTTTTTTTTTTTTTTTTTTTAAAAAAAGATTCCTTTTCTCTCAAAACTATGTTACTATGTTAAAATGAAAAGCTCGACCTTGAACAGACATCATCATCATCCCCCCCCCCCCCCCCCCCCCCCCACACACACACACCACACACAAAACAAAAACAGAGAAATACATGTTCGCATATATACACATACATATACACATAGCACTCTCAACCATATACACACATACAAGAGATACCCTAACCTAAGGCTAACCTAACCTAAGACCTAATCCTACAAGGTCCAAGTGGTCATGTCACCAGCAGTCCAAGAAGAATTAAGTTACATGTAAGAAAAGAGATTGCCATATCAAAATCAAGACTGAGAGTATTTTAACAACAGATGCCTCCTTAGTCTATTTTTAAAAACAAGTATAGATGGGGACATTTGCACGTCTTTATCAAGAGTGTTCCATACCTGTGGACCTTTACAAACAATACTGTGGCTGGTACATTTAAGTTTCCGTTTTTTCCCCTAATAAAATGCTTCTTCCTAGTCTGATATAAATGCGGAGGAAAGGAAATTGGAATCAGGTCACAAAGTCTTTTGTTGAGCTTATTTACAGCACAAAACATAGTACAAGCATTATGAAAAGTATTAAGTTCTGTAATTTTCAGAAGGCCATAACGATGAAAGAGCGGGTCAGAAGGAGCATCAAATTTAGACCAAGACATGGCACGAATGATTTTCTTCTGCAGAACTATTAATTTTCCTAGATGGCTGGGAAATGTATTACTCCAAATAATATTGCAATAATTAAGATGAGGCTCAAATAATGACCAATATAAAGTTACAAGTGCTTCACCAGGTAAGAAATGCCTTAACTTAAAAAATATAACCCAACATATTTTGATAGTTGCTTAGTTAATACATCAATATGGGCCCCTGAAATTTACGAACTCGTCCATATGAACTCCCAGGAATCTAGTGGACTTCACTCTCTCAATAGGACTGTCATTTATTTTAATATCAATAAGTTCAAGGTTGCTCCGGTTTCTGTTTGATCGGAAAATTAAAAAGTTTGTCTTGTTTATATTTAGAGATAATTTATTGCATTTTAACCATGTATCAACCTTGATCAATTCATCATTGAGATTAATTTAATTAATTCATTTATGTTCTTGTGTGATAAAAATAAATTAGTATCATCTGCGAACAGAACTTTGTGTAGAATGTTAGAACAATGTATAAAGTCATTTATATATAAAATAAAGAGGAGTGGTCCTCGGATAGATCCCTGGGGGACACCATATTCTACTGTTCTACATTCAGATTTGTGATTTGACATAGAGACATATTGTTTTCTTCCAAACATGTAGCTACGAAACCAGCTAAGTGCAGTACCTCTGACACCATAATATTGAAGCTTATTTAAAAGAATATCAAAATCAATCGTGTCAAAAGCCAAAACAATCATACATTTTTTCCAAGAGATTCAGAATCGCCATAGAGGTGGACCTCTCTTTCCTAAAGCCATACTGTTGTGGAGATAGGATTTTAAATTTTCTAAAAAGTCACTCAATCTACTATAGACAACTCTCTCCAGTACCTTGGAGAAGACAGGTAAAATAGATATAGGTCTATAATTATGTAAGTCATTTTTATCACCCGATTTGAACACTGGTACAATTCTTGCAATTTTTGTCATATCAGGCACAACACCACAGAGTAAGGAGAGATTGATAGAGTAGACCAGCGGCTTCAAAATTTCACTTATAATAGCTTTAAGAATTTTACTACAAATGTTATCTACACCAGCTGTGTGCGAGGTCTTCATTTCCATAACAATTTTCATCACTTCGTCTCTATCAGTTGGCCTAAGGAAAAGAGAGTTCAAATAATTGCCTTTGAGATATTGTCTAAATGTGGCATGGTGTGGTTGATTAATCTTTTGAGAGAGGTTTTTTCCAATAGAAACAAAATGATCATTAAATTTATTGGCAAGTTCATCATTGTTGATGGCATTTCCAGTGATATTTTGAATATTTTTGGAGTTTCCCTTGATTTTGGTATCAGGGAGAATAATATTTTTATGCTTACGACAGAGGATTTCATTTAGTACCTGCCAGGATTTCTTTTGGTCACCCCGATAAACTTTAATGCGTTCAGTGTAGTACCATCGCTTACTCATGCGAATTACTTGTGTGTGAGCTTATTTCTATACTTTGTATATGTTTCTTTATTTGTATCACTAGGGTTTTTAACAAATCGTTTGTATAATTTATTCTTTTTATTGATAGATTTTAAAATACCCTTTGTAAGCCAGGATTTCTGTTTAATGGCACTTTGCTTTATGAGTCTTTCCGGTATAGTACAATCCATAGAATCAGTGATTTCATTAATTAATACATTATATGCAGTATTCGGGTCCTTACAATTATAGACAGAATCCCACGTTTTAGTCCGCAGGTTTGCACATAGTTTTTGTAAAGATTTTTCATTTAAGACTTTAACTTAAGTTTTGGTGGGGGAAACATCAACTTTCTTAACAAGATCAGTGAATAAAACAATAGGATAATGATCTGTTAGATCTGAGAATATTATACCAGAATCTATATGAGCTTTGTGAGAATTTGTGAAGATATTGTCGATTATTGTCCTGCTAGACTCTGTAACTCTAGTGAATGTATTGATTGTAGGAAAAAATGAAAAGGAATGTAAAATATGAATAAAGTCATTTGTCATTGTATCATCCTTAACAAGATCTATGTTAAAGTCCCAGAGAATGAAACATGTTTTATTTGTTTTGTTTATGTGATATAAAAGTTTTTCTAAATTAATTTTTAAGATGTCAATATCGGAGTCTGGTGGCCTATAAATTACTCCAACTATAATGTTTTTACTACTTTTTACATCTATCTCTATGAAAAGAGAATCAGAGTGACCATCGGCAATAATACATTCATCACAAATGCTAACTGAGAGATCAGAAGCTGCATACAAACAGACTCCTCCTCCTGATCTACCAGATCTATTTTTATTGTATAATTTATATCCATCAAGGTTAAGGATATCCATATAAGATCCTTCATTTAGCCAGGTTTCGCTGCAGCCAATAACATTAAAGCTCTGGTCTATACTTGTTAAGAGGGAAACTAGGTCACCATGATGCTTGTTTAGACTCCTAATGTTAAGGTGCAACAATGAAAAATTATTATTATGATTTAAGTGTTTCATCGGGTCTGGCAAAAATTGCCTACAATTTAGTTGCCCATCATTGTAGAGGCAAAGCTGTTCAAACTCATCATAATCTACAGTACAATCTAGATCATTTGATCCCATACAATGTAAACTTGAGACAATAATTCAATGTTGGGTGACTGATGAAAAGAACTAAGACCAAAATACAAGACCTCATGTTACTTCCTATTACTCTACTAAAAACTAATCTAAGTTCCATTTCCTAACTACTTCTGCAGAGAATAAAAAGAGATATTTAAGAATCAATTCAGCATCCAGTACAAGTACAAGGGCCAGAGAAATCTTCCTAACACTGCTTAAATCCAGCAAACAACAGCATAATACTGTAGTCTATGTGATCAGGTAGTCCAACGTCATTTGTGTCTAGAGTTCAGATGATGCACAACTTACTGGCATCAGATAGTTTACTGATAACGTGCAGTTTTCTCTTGTGTGTCAGCAGGTGAATGCGCCCATCTCGAGTCCAACTGGCAGCCAATTTATTCCTGTGTTTTTCCTGGAGATCAGCCAACAGTTTCACTCTCTTGGTCGTTAAGTTAAAATATGCATTTTAGAGTCCTTTAGTGCTTTTTTCGCCTTGAAAACGTTGTCCTGAACATGATATTTGGTGAACTTGACAATAATGCCCCTCGGTTTAGCCTTCGGGTTTTCAAGCTTTTGACCAAGGCAGTGGCTCCTGTCAATCTCCGTAGGCTGCACCTCTATCTTGAGATTGGTCTTAAAAACGTCACAAACGACTTTGGTTGTATCCTCATCTCTCTTTTCAGGTACACCAAAGACAATAAGGCAATTTCGTCGAGAGTACTGTTCTTGTTCATCGAGGTTATCAATCAAATCGTCATACTTACGTTGCAGTTCACATAGTTTATCAGCCGTGTCTTTTAGTTCATACTGTATGGTTTCCTTTACCGTCTCCGTGATAGACTCTGCGATGGCCTTTTTAACAGGTTTGATGAGGGAATCCATCAATATTTTGCTGATTTTGTTGACAAAATTGGTGTCCAGAAATAGGATGTCCATCTGCTTGCTTATTATATCTTTGATATCGACTCTGGAGAGCTGATCATCCACAGTGTTTGTAGTGGTGTCGCCTTCCTTTGTCGGCATTATGGTGGTTTTACTGCCAACAGTGACACAGTGGGAGTCCTGTTTCTGTCTGATGGACTGACACTTCAATGGTCAGTTTTGGTGATATAGATGTTCCGGACACCAAAAACACAAAAATTAGTAAGCAAGCAGTAGCAGATCACTATAAAAAGTACATTGTTTGCTCGTCGACTGGAACACGTTTAGTTACTCCCGTCTCGCCCTGATGACGTCATCATCATCATTGATTAAATGAAAGTTAACTGTTCTGATAACTACTCCATTTCATTATTCTTTTAAGGCCTTTGGCCGCTGAAATACTCTTATAGCCACTTCAGAGTCCTGCACCGGCTCGGGTACCCATGGGTAGTGATGGCCAAATGAAGTCTTACGAAGCATTTTCTTTATTTTCTGAGCCCACAAGATGGCACTCTTGGTTTAAAGGGAGAGGCTCAAAGAATGGCAATTCAGTGTGTTTTAAATCTTTTGTTGAACAAAAAGCGCTATCTAGTGGGCTCAGAAAATAAAGAAAATGCTTCATGAGGCTTCATGAGACCATCACTACCCGTGGGTAGCTGATAGGTAACCCGCAAAAAAGCTGTGTAACAGGTAAAATGAGTACATATGTATATATACACAGTACAGGCCAAAAGTTTGGACACACCTTCTCATTCAATGCGTTTTCTTTATTTTCATGACTATTTACATTGTAGATTCTCATTGAAGGCATCAAAACTATGAATGAACACATGTGGAGTTATGTACTTAACAAAAAAAAGTGAAATAACTGAAAACATGTTTTATATTCTAGTTTCTTCAAAATAGCCATCCTTTGCTCTGATTACTGCTTTGCACACTCTTGGCATTCTCTCGATGAGCAACAAGGAGAAGAGATTTGTTTGGGCCAAGAAACACAAGGAATGGATATTAGACCAGTGGAAATCTGTGCTTTGGTCTGATGAGTCCAAATTTGAGATCTTTGGTTCCAACCGCCGTGTCTTTGTGAGACGCAGAAAAGGTGAACGGATGGATTCCACATGCCTGGTTCCCACTGTGAAGCATGGAGGAGGTGGTGTGATGGTGTGGGGGTGTTTTGCTGATGACACTGTTGGGGATTTATTCAAAATTGAAGGCACACTGAACCAGCATGGCTACCACAGCATCCTGCAGCGACATGCCATCCCATCCGGTTTGCGTTTAGTTGGACGATCATTTATTTTTCAACAGGACAATGACTCCAAACACACCTCCAGGCTGTGTAAGGGCTATTTAACCAAGAAGGAGTGTGATGGAGTGCTGCGGCAGATGACCTGGCCTCCACAGTCACCGGACCTGAACCCAATCGAGATGGTTTGGGGTGAGCTGGACCGCAGAGTGAAGGCAAAGGGGCCAGCAAGTGCTAAACACCTCTGGGAACTCCTTCAAGACTGTTGGAAAACCATTTCAGGTGACTACCTCTTGAAGCTAATCAAGAGAATGCCAAGAGTGTGCAAAGCAGTAATCAGAGCAAAGGGTAGCTATTTTGAAGAAACTAGAATATAAAACATGTTTTCAGTTATTTCACCTTTTTTAGTTAAGTACATAACTCCACATGTGTTCATTCATAGTTTTGATGCCTTCAGTGAGAATCTACAATGTAAATAGTCATGAAAATAAAGAAAACGCATTGAATGAGAAGGTGTGTCCAAACTTTTGGCCTGTACTGTGTGTGTATATATAGGGAGGGAGGGAGAGGGAGAGAGAGAGAGAGAGAGAGAGAGAGAGAGAATTTCAGAATAAAACAAATGAAAAAGATGTGCAGTGTATGTATAATATTTTGACATCTATATCACCATTATCAAGCTACAATTCCTTTTATTTTGAAAGTCAGTGACAAGTATTTTGACCCCGTCGTCACATTCATCACCAACAAGGAGGACTTCAGCCATCTAACTTTGCATCCTGTCGGATTAGGTTCACGTTCGGCCCACATGACATGCTACTGTGTTGTGCTATAGTCTATTAAAGTGCTGTAATTTGTTACTTACGTGACAATGCCTGAACACAACACAGGCTCCACTCCAATTGACTGCGTGTACAGTGCTGCTGTGCAACCGCCGTGTTTGTGCGTAAAAGCAGTCTTTTGATGGTCATTTACACACTGTCCATAACAATAACTATATCAGGTAACAAACTGCGTCGGGATCGGGTTGGGTTTGGACCCCGTGTGCGCATCGGGGCAGAACCCCGCCGTGCGCTATACAGAGAGTAGAAAAGAATTGTAAATGCACGACCCTGTAGAGACAGAAATGACGTGCCATCATGTAAATAAGATAAATAACACAAGGCTATTTAGTTTGTTTAATAAAAGGACAAGGTATAGACCTGTTCTATAGGAAAGGCATCCTTAAATGACTTCTGTTGTGATCTGGCGCCATAAAGACAATAAAATTAAATAAAATTAATCTGACCATAAGGCTCCTATTTAGGGATGCACCGAATATATTCAGCCGAATATTGCAAAAAACCACACATTCGGTATTTGGTGGAATAAGCGAAAAGCAAGGCCGTATAATAGAGGCGTGTTTTGATAACGCAATCAAACAGTGTGCTGTGACAGACAGAGTAAAATGTCGGCAGTGTGGCGATACTTTACTCCGTCTGTCACCACACTTGCATTTGCGACTAAAAATAGTTTTGTGCGGGCAAAATAAATCATTCAGCATGCTGTGTGAGCATAGATTTCAACCAGCAGCAGAAACGAAACGGCGAATCCCGCCAGTTGTGGGTTGAACGGGGGTCACAGACACGGACAGAAATACGTATTCCTGTCAAGTATGGCAGCGCATGATAGCAGCTTACCAGCGACGGAGAAGTCCGGCTCCAGGTGAATAACTTGTTGTCATGACTTCCCAAAAGTACCCGGACAGCCGAGCCATGGCGGCACACAGTATGTGGCGTATCAGAGGAGAAACGAACCGTTCACATTTCTCTCTTTGTGGCAGGTAACGGCCCACAAACCTCACCGCACTTAAGGGACTGTTCTTTACTCAGTGTTTCCACTACATTCATTTAGCAACCGCTGCTAAATGAACTGAAAGTTATTTGGATCTTTCTCGTCTAATAGAGAAGATATGGCATCGCTAAATACATTTGCATGATCTGTAAATGCAAACGCCAAACGCACGCCACAGACATCACCACCAAAGCCCCTTTCTGAGCCAGGGAAAACCCTGATTATGTTACAGTAAATCTTTATTTTTGCTGTCATATGACGTTCTACAGAGGTTATAGTGGATGTTATTTGGTGAACAGTAATGGCCAATAAGGTGTGCTGAAATTGACATTGTGTGTCAGATGAGCATGTGCATAAATAAAAACTTCCTCCACAGAAGGAGTGAGTTCCAGTCGAAGTACGACTGATGGCCCACTGTGTATTTATTCCTCTGCAATTTATGTTCGGTCTAGCACTAGGTACGCATGTGAGGATCACTGAGCAAATCATCTCTGCTAACAGATTATGGGCCCAGAGTTTTTCCAGCGATCTACCACCAAGAGAAGTCGCGATGCACAGCCTGTCGGGTGAATTAGCATGCTAAGCTAGCGCCATGCAAAGATGGGTTTCCGAGTCAAGTGGCTGATGGTCACGGCTAGTATTTGACGGAGATGAAAAGAACTACGAACTGTAGGAGACAGTTTTTGGGCTATCTTCGGTTGCAAGGGCTAAAGGACACCATTTTAATCAAGCCTGTCGAAGGTGAGGAAGACGATGACAAAAATGCCAAAGCATATGCAGAATTAATTCAGTTTCTGGATGATAAAAGTTTGTCACTCATAATGAGGATGCAGTGGACACTGGCTGAGAAGTGCTACAGATTTTGCAGAGACCATTATGCTGGAAAGGGAAAACCCAGGGTAATAAGCCTGTATACTGAACTGACTTCACTTCAAAAGTCAAGCGGCGAGAGTGTGACTGAATATGTTCTATGTGCAGAGACCACCATCACAGTACTGAGAAACGCGGGTGAAACATTAAGCGACGGACTGCTAGTGGCAATGATTTTGACGGGACTGCCTGAATCCTTCAAACCATTCGCTATTCATGTTATACAGAGTGAGGTGGAAATGTCTTTTTCTAAATTAAAACCACACTGCGAAGCTACAATGTGCGCGACGGCGTCAGAGGACAATATTATGAAGGCGTGAATACAGCCAAAATGTGAAACCCACTCCGGCAAGTTTGAGTGATTGTGGGGCCGACAGTGCGGACATTGTGTGTTACAGATGTGGCCTGAGAGGACATAAAGCCAGAGTATGTCAACGCAGACAGTGGTGTAGTCACTGTAAAAGCACCTCACATCGGGACGTGACCTGCAGACCGAAACAAAGGTGGGACGACGTGCGGAAAGTTGCCAAGGGTGAAGGCGACAAGGAGTATGCTTTCCGGATGAGTGACCGGAATGCAGAAATGCTGCCAAGCCATGGTGTGGATATGAAAGGTCTAATGGTAGATGCAGGGGCAACCTCACAATCGTCATGGATGTATCAAAGTTTGTGAGCTGTGATGATACATTTTCAACCACAGAAACATAGCGTTGAGCTGGCTGATGGAAAAAGGAGCATTGGAGTCGCAGAGCGCAGAGGAGACGTGGAAGTTTCCTTGATCGACAGCAGAGGGGAACATCACAAGACGACTTTGAGAAAGGGGTTGTATATCCCCACATACCCACAGGACATCTTTTCTGTTAAAGCAGCTACTGCCAGTGGAGCAACTGTGATCTTCAAGCAAGGAGAAGACGTCCTGATACACAGAGACGACACAAATTTCAACATTCATGAGTATGATAGACTGTACTATTTACATACTGTCAATTCTGAGTGTGATGACCAAATTAAGGGATGTTATGATGTGCAGACATAGCATCAGGTCTTAGGGCACTGTAATTATGACGATGTTCAGAAATTAAATAATGTTACTGATAGCATGAAAATCAAGGGCAAAACAGAAAAATCTGTCCTACATTGTGAAGTGTGCACTCAGGGAAAGTTTACCCAAACCAGGAACATAGCCCCTGATGTAAGAGCCAAAGCAGCCTTAGAGCTGGTCCACACAGACATAGCGGGACCTATAGACCCAGAGTCCAGAGACGGGTATAAGTGTGTGTTATCCCCCATATGACAAAATTAAATGTATCAGGTCTGATAATGGTACGGAGTTCATGGGAAGAAATGACCATGCATTACTCAGTGAGAATGGGATTTAACAAGAGACCTCAGTGTGCCATACTCGCCACATCAGAATGGCACTGCTGAGTGAAATTGGCGCACACTGTTTGACATGGCTGGGTGTATGCTTACAGAGAGCAAGCTACCAAAAGAGCCATGGACCTACGCAGTACAGACAGCAGCTGTAGTGAGGAACAGATGCTTCAACAATCGCACAAATCAGACCCTGTATTTGTTGTTGACAGGCAGGCAACCAAACCTTTCCAAGATGCAAAAGTTCAGTTCAGAGTTTTATGCCTTTAAGCAGGACAAGAGGAAGCTTGACCCAAGGTGTGAAAAGGGAAATTTTGTCGGATACGACAACAACAGCCCAGCCTATGGGGTTTACAGTCCCGATAGTGGGAAAGTGCAGAAGTATAGACTGGTGAAGTTCGTGACCAAAACAAAAGGGGAAACACAAACACAGACTGACACGACACCTGACAATGATGATTTTGAAGTGCAGAACAGAGAGAGCAAGACTAGGCAAAACACTGATGGAAGTCCAGCACATACACAGGACCAGGTGCCAGTAACAATGCCTGAGGTGAATAGCTGCACACAGACACTTCAGCACAAACAATACCTTCTGGAAAGAGGGAAAAAAAGAGGCTACTTAAGTGAATATGTGTCAGGCAATGAGAGTGATGATCAGGTACTCACCAATATAGATTATTGTTACAGGGTAATGTGTAATGTACCCCTGACATTTGGAGAAGCTGTAATCTCACCTGAGTCTAAAGAATGGGTTCATGCAATGGATGAGGAGATACAATCATTGAAGGAAAATGACAATTTTATCTTAACCAACTTGTTTGAGGCTAAGACAGCAGTGGGGGGTAGATGGGTGTATGCGATCAAGAACAATGTTCATGGATCAGAGAAATATAAAATACGATATGTAGCCAAGGGATACAGTCAAAAGATAGGTAGACTATGAGGAGACATTTTCTCCTACTGCTAACCTGACTAGTATCAGAGTGTTGATGCAAAAAGTGGTGCAAGAAAACCCGATTTTACATCAGAAGGATGTCAAAACTGCCTACTTGCATGCACCAATAGATTGTGAGATCTACATGGAACAATCAGAAGGTTATGAGGTGAATTCTAGTACAGATGCAAAGTTGGTGTACAAGCTAGAGAAGTCACTGTACAGACTAAAACAATCAGGCAGAAACTGGAACAGGATGCTGCACGAGTATCTGAGTGAAAACGACTTTGTGCAGAATCCCGCTGATCATTGTGTTTACACAAGGGAGACAGAAAATAAGAAAGTGATCATGGTAATATGGGTTGATAACTTAATCATTGCTGCCAGTGATGAAAATGCACTGAAAGTTGTGAAGGAGATGCTCAGAACAAGATTCAAAATGAAAGACTTGAAACTGAAACATTTTCTTTGTATTGATTTTGACCAAAGTGATGGATATGTAAAAATGTCACAAAAGAGGTATGTGGAAAAAATACTTGAGGTTTAACATGCAAGACTGTAAACCTAGAGTGACACCTTGTGAGCAAAGGTTAAACAATACTGATGATGCCACAAAGATGAGTGATGTCAAAAAATACAGGAAGGCTGTTGGCAGTTTAGCCTATTTGACTACATGCACAAGACCCGATCTGAGTTTTGCCGTAAGTAAACTGTCACAGTATTTTACTGAGCTGACAGAAGAACAATGGACTACTGTTAAACATGTACTAAGATATCTGAAAGGCACCAATGAAAAAAATTGTGCTACAGAAAATGTGATGATGAAAAACTGGGACTACATGCCTACAGTGATGCAGACTGGGCAGCTAATATAACTGACAGACGCAGTACAACTGGTTATTGTGTAAGCTTAAATGAGAATGGACCTTTAACATCATGGAAAACCAAAAAGCAGCCCACTGTTGTATTATCTACTTGTGAGGTGGAGTATATGGCATTAGCCGCCACTACACAAGAGTGTATGTATCTAGCACAACTGCTAGAGGGCACTGACAGACACTGGTACATAACACCTAAGGTTTATGAAAATAACCAAGGTACAATAGCGTTCGCAAGGAATCCTGTTAACAGACAGAGGTGTAAGCATGTTGACATTAAGTATCACTTTGTGAGGTCAACTGTGGGTGATGGGAAAATAAGTTTGGACTATTGCCCAACAGACCAGATGGTAGCAGATGTGATGACAAAACCAGCAACAAAGTTGGATTAACCATGTAAGAGGATTAACCATGTAAGAGGAAATTTAAATGATGAAGGTAGAAAACCTTAATTTTTTTGTTTGAGGATGTAACAAATGTGAGAGAAAGTTAACATACATGGAAAATGTACTCTCAATTATGTTACAGTAAATCTTTATTTTTGCTGTCATATGGCCTTCTATAGAGGTTATTGTGGATGTTATTTGGTGAACAGTAATGGCCAATAAGTGTGCTGAAATTGACATGTGATGTGTGTCAGATGAGCATTGCATAAATAAAAACTTCCTTCATAGAAGAAGTGAGTTCCAGTCGCAGTAAGACTGATGCCCCACTGTGTTTATCCCTCCGCAATTTATGCTCGGTCTAGCACTAGGTACGCATGAGAGGATCGTTGAGCAAATCATCTCTGCTAACATTTACTGTGGACTTTGCTTGACCTTTTACTAACGGTATACTAACATAGCTTACCATAAGACCGCTTCCTGAACAGCTCAGTCAGCAGATGGATTTAGTAATAGTTTGTTAGCTGTATACAAGCATGGGAGGGAAATCAATTTATTGACTTAAGTATGTCCCACTCCGCTACAATAGGTGACGATATGGCCCCTTTCTGCCTGTCAGTATTGGATCTTTTTCTGGGTGACCTATTATATCACAGACCAAACAATCGAAAAACAAGTTAGCAAACTTGTATCATGGTAGACAACCCCACAGCTCTCTACAGCTCTGTACATTCCTTCTGTCCAAAAATACAACGCTCTGGATGTAGATGTCGCCTGGTTGCTACCGCCTTCTTCTTATGTTATACATTTAATGCTTATCGACTTCCAGGTCAAAGCCCAGGGCGGAAACTGTGGAGCATGCACAGAACGCCTAGGAATATTTCGACTACCAATCGCATTATCTGGGTGTGTTGGTCCCACTTTGAGAAATTCGATTTAGTGTGATTTCAGTTGGACTAATACTATAAATCCATTTTCTTTGATGTCATTTAAGCGTACTGACTGGTTTTGGAAGTCATAACCTAGTCACCTTGCTAAAAATAAACTAGCTAATAGATTGTAGACACAATATGGATCACCTGCCTGTGTGAGTTTGGGAGGAAAGCAACAACAACTTACCAGAGCCAAAATATGACATACCTTTAACTCGTACATATTTCTTTTTGAGGTGAGGAGGTACTGAAAGAGAACCCGTGCAGAAAGGCTGTATTTGTCATCCGGAACATGAATAACTGTCACACTGGCCACCTGGAAGAGGAAAGACAGCATAACGAGTTTCTTTAACTTTGAAATATTCAATTACTTTTCTTCAAGTCTCTCCTTTGTACGCTCAGGGTTTTTTTTTATCTGCATCTGTAGTGAAAATACAGAGATAAAACTGAGCCTGGTCATCTGACTCAAAAACAAACAGCAAGTTAGAGCTGCTGCGCAGTGGTGTGTAGGGGCCGTGCATTTTGTGGAGAAAAAGAACAAGGAGGAGGAAGAGAAGGAGATGAAAAAGAGGAGGAGGAAGAAAAATGAGAAACACAGGAGGGTCAATCAGCAGAACTGTCCAGCTCATAACTATTTTTAACTTCTTAAAGGTCCAGTGTGTAGGATTTATGGGGATATATCGGCAGAAATGGCAAATAATATAATAAGCATGTTTTCTTTAGTGTATAATCACCTGAGAATAATTCCATTAAATTCAATTCAATTTGGTAGTTATTTGTTGGATCGTATCCCCACCCCAAAAAACCCTTTAACGGGAAAAAAAAATGGTAAAAAGCTCAGGAAGGGCAACTGAGGAGGGATCCCTCTTTCAGGACGGACAGACGTGCCATAGATGTCATTCAGAACAGATCAACATAATAAATTTAAAAAGTGACATTGCAATTTTTTTTGCCCCCAGTGATACATATATTTTGGGATGCATTATTTTCCACCAGATGACTTCAGTAGCTCTACTTGGTGAGAATTAATCATTCTGGAATTATTAGGCTGATATTGCTTTGAATGCAACAGCATAAAATGTGCTAAAAATAGGCATTTGTTCAGTGAAACCACCATATCTTTAATATGTGAATAGTTTTAAAGACCACACCACTCATCTTGCTGATTCAGGAGATATGTTAGTCAAGTGATATTGTTTAATCAAAAATCAAATTATCTGAAACATTATGTTAATCAACACATGTTGTTCATCTGGGCTCGAGAAGCAGTTGGATGCAGGACAGTACATTTACAAAAAAAATCTTTATTATGAAATAAACCACGAGTGACATCATAAACTGTTAACATTTTAATAAAATGTATATTGTTCATTGCTAAAATAATATTGAACAACAACCTTTTTTGAAAATAAAAAAAATGGTAAACATCATTCTGACAAAATGACACATGTAAAAAGCACAGCTTCAAACCACTCCCACATCTTAAGTATAAAAATAAGCAGTCATAAACCGCCATGGTTTATTCTCTCCCCTTCTTCACTCATTTTTGAGCTAAAGTTTTCACTTTGCGAGAGAGCCGCCTGCTTTTCCCCCAAGCTGGAAACGTGGTGTGTGGTCCTCAGCTGATTGACCGATTGATTGCGTGGACCGCGGTGTCTGAGAAAGTGCCTGTCTCGCAGTCGCATTACCAGGTAGGTCTACCTTTATTCTAGTAAATCCAACGCCTTTATTCCACTAAAATAGACATCTTTTGTTGGTCAGTCATTAAAACAGAAGCGAGTTTTACGTGCATCACTCAGCAATTTCAACGTGCATGCTTAATTTAATTAGGGCAAGCCACATGTCGCAAGCACAGACTGTATGTAAATATTGCACACGTGTGCATTGCGATAGCAATGCTTAAAAGATGTATCGTTCAGGCCTAACAGTAACCCAGCACAGACAAACCAAACACTGGCATGGCACTGACATTTTAATGTAAAAATGCTGTATTCAGTATTTTTACTAGTTTAAATCACCTGGTCTGTTTGATTTGGAGAGGAAGAGACCTCTATGGATAATTCAGGTCCAAGTAAAAACTTCCTAAACATCTGGATTAGAAAAAAAAAGGTGGACACACATTGGTGGTTGTTCATCCAAACAGCATCGGCGAAACACTGATTTGTAACATGAAACTGCTTCATGCATTGTTTTTAGTATTTTAAACAATCTGGTCTGTATTTGAGAAGAGTAGAACTATGTGGATAATTCAGCTTCAGGTGAAATAGGCGACTCACTGAAGGAATTCTAACTTGGAAGAGATTTGGCTGGTTTCAATCTGCAATCGTCACCACCAAATCCCCCTGAATCTCACACACTGGACCTTTAAATTAAAAATGTCTTCTTCTTTTTTCCCCAATTTAAATGTTCCCTCTTGGCAACCTTATATACAGACATAATGTCAATTTCCATTTGTATGCAGATGATAGTCAGAATTATTTAAATTATAATCCAACAAATAACTACCAAAACACTGTTAACCTGCTAAATTGCCTGCAACTAATGCTGATAAGATAGAGACATCGATCATAGGACAAGACAGTGCAAACAATAGTGCAAACATTCAAATATCAAACAGTCTTGGTTATCTGTCCCACTAAATAACTGCAGAAATCACTGTGTTATTTTTGATCAAACCCTCAGTTTAGACAAACATGTAAATTCAGTAGTTCAATCAGGCTTCCACCATCACAGAAGTATCTCCAGATCAGATCATTCCTTTCTAACAAACATCTGGAAACTGTTATTCATGCATTCATAATCATCCGATTAGATATTCTATTCCTTTCCCTCTGGCATCATTAAAGCTCATCCAAAACTGCTGCCAGAATCTTGACTCAGCCTAAAAAGATGACCACATCAAACCGTTACTTGTCTCCTCACACTGGTTAACCCTGGCTTTTAGAATTGATTTTAATATTTAATTTATAACTTACAAAGCCCTGAGAGACCTTGCTCCAAGTTATGTAACAGATCTTTTATTGCTCTATGTTCCCTCTCAGACCCTGGGATCCTCAGATGCATCTTTTCTTGTTGTTCCTCGGTCCAGATTATTTCGCAAAGGTGATAGAGCCTTTGCAGTTAGAGCAAAAAGACTTTGGAATGACCTGTCTGAGGAGATCAGGGCTGCAAACTCAGTCTCATCTTTTCAAAACCCACATGTTTAAAACTGCCTTTCAGTGATTTTATCTGCTTCATTAATGCATGTTTTACTCTGTTATGCGTTTTCTGTTTTCATTGCTTTTATCTATTTTATTTGCTTTGTCTTTTATTTGGCTTTGTAAAGCACTTTGTGACTGTGTTTGGAAAGGTGCTTTATAAGTAAAGTTTATTATCATTAATAATTTATATTTATTCTGCATCACTCAGAGCTTGAATTCACAACTTTAGATGCCAGGGGAAAGGCATAATCTTGTTGAGCTATCTGCTGTCTATGGTGCCAGACTATAGTTGGGTTTCCATCCAAATGTAGCAAAAATTTTAACCATATTTTCAGATAAAATGCCAAAAGAAAATGCAAATTTCTGCACTTTTCGGTCCACTACTGTTGCCAGTCAAACGTATGAAAATGTTCATTCATTATCTGTAACTGCTCAGTGATTCCCATACATTCATTTATCTGTGGCGGTGCGCCACGAATAAATTATCTCCGCCACATAATTTTTACCTATTCGACCTCGCTCATAAACACGTTATAATGGGACTCACTGTCTGTGAATGTAGCATGTCGGCGCAATAGGTGGCGGTATGCATCGTGAAGACGCACTTAACGTACCTGGTCCGCCAGAAGAAGAAGAAGCAGACTATGGGTCCGTCCCAAGTCTCTTAAATTACTGCTAGTTATCTTACCTAGCCGACGTTGCTAGCTGTTTAGCCCCTCCCACCTAGGAAAAAATGCGAGGAGCTAGCGCTAGGAGCGATGAGCAAGCATTGTCGGTTTAAGAGACATGAGACGCATAGACATATATACATAGACGCCGCATTGACTGTCGCTGCCTATTGAAGCCGACGTCCTAGCTGGCCGCCATCTTGGATGGGTCTCGCTTCGCCTCCACAGTGCATTCACTTCTATTGAGGAAGGAGCTGTATGCATAAGTAAAATAGAATAACTCACTGAATTTTCAACTGATTTTCACACGGTTTGGTTTGTTACAAACGGCACACATGTAGTTATGATACAGGATGCTTTCGTACATCAAAAATGCGGGATTTCATGCTTTAATATTTTCTGCAGATAGCAACAGCATGTTATTTAGGTCACAACACAGTTCTTTTATTCACCTCAACCCCAGAGTGAAATATATACGGTACAGGCCAAAAGTTTGGACACACCTTCTCATTCTCATGCGTTTTCTTTATTTTCATGACTATTTACATTGTAGATTCTCACTGAAGGCATCAAAACTATGAATGAACACATGTGGAGTTATGTACTTAACAAAAAAAGATGAAATAACTGAAAACATGTTTTATATTCTAGTTTCTTCAAAATAGCCACCCTTTGCTCTGATTACTGCTTTGCACACTCTTGGCATTCTCTCGATGAGCTTCAAGAGGTAGTCACCTGAAATGGTTTTCCAACAGTCTTGAAGGAGTTCCCAGAGGTGTTTAGCACTTGCTGGCCCCTTTGCCTTCACTCTGCGGTCCAGCTCTCCCCAAACCATCTCGACTGGGTTCAGGTCCGGTGACTGTGGAGGCCAGGTCATCTGCCGCAGCACTCCATCACTCTCCTTCTTGGTCAAATAGCCCTTACACAGCCTGGAGGTGTGTTTGGGGTCATTGTCCTGTTGAAAAATAAATGATCGTCCAACTAAACGCAAACCGGATGGGATGGCAATGTCGCTGCAGGATGCTGTGGTAGCCATGCTGGTTCAGTGTGCCTTCAATTTTGAATAAATCCCCAACAGTGTCACCAGCAAAACACCCCCACACCATCACACCTCCTCCTCCATGCTTCACAGTGGGAACCAGGCATGTGGAATCCATCTGTTCACCTTTTCTGCGTCTCACAAAGACACGGCGGTTAGAACCAAAGATCTCAAATTTGGACTCATCAGACCAAAGCACAGATTTCCACTGGTCTAATGTCCATTCTTGTGTTTCTTGGCCCAAACAAATCTCTTCTGCTTGTTGCCTCTCCTTAGCAGTGGTTTCCTAGCAGCTATTTGACCACGAAGGCCTGATTCGCGCAGTCTCCTCTTAACAGTTGTTCTAGAGATGGGTCTGCTGCTAGAATCTGGTCTCTGATCTGAGCTGCTGTTAACTTGAGATTTCTGAGGCTGGTGACTCGGATGAACTTATCCTCAGAAGCAGAGGTGACTCTTGGTCTTCCTTTCCTGGGTTGGTCCTCATGTGTGCCAGTTTCGTTGTGGCGCTTGATGGTTTTTGCAACTCCACTTGGGGACACATTTAAAGTTTTTGCAATTTTCCGGACTGACTGACCTTCATTTCTTAAAGTAATGATGGCCACTCGTTTTTCTTTAGTTAGCTGATCGGTTCTTGCCATAATATGAATTTTAACAGTTGTCCAATAGGGCTGTCGGCTGTGTATTAACCTGAATTCTGCACAACACAACTGATGGTCCCAACCCCATTGATAAAGCAAGGAATTCCACTAATTAACCCTGATAAGGCACACCTGTGAAGTGAAAACCATTTCAGGTGACTACCTCTTGAAGCTCATGGTGGCTATTTTGAAGAAACTAGAATATAAAACATGTTTTCAGTTATTTCATCTTTTTTTGTTAAGTACATAACTCCACATGTGTTAATTCATAGTTTTGATGCCTTCAGTGAGAATCTACAATGTAAATAGTCATGAAAATAAAGAAAACGCATTGAATGAGAAGGTGTGTCCAAACTTTTGGCCTGTACTGTATGTATATATGTATGTATATACTGCAGCTTGGCCTCCCCACTGAAATTCCACTGTTTTATGATTGATCGATTTATGATTGAAGATGTCTGTATGTTATTGTGCCAGGTTGCAGTCAGTCCAAGCTGCAGAAAGTGAGCGAAAGCTATGACATCACATACGCGACCGCCTCCTGTGTAGTTTTTCTAAATTCTTGACCTTAAAATTTATGTTTTCAATTCATTAACTACATATTTGGATTTCATGTCGCAACTCAAACGGGACCAAAAGATAATATTTCTCTCCTCATTCACTGCCATTCATATTTTTTCCGATCCATCATTAATTGTCCTGCATGTCATGTGAGTGGAATGTTTAATAGCTTGTAGGTAATATTTATTATTAATATTATTATTAATATTAATATTAATTAATATTACTTTCATTAATGTTGTTGTAAGCTACTGTCATTACCGTTTGTCCCGCATCTCTCTCTGTCTCTCTTTCTGTCTCATTGTGTCATACGGATTACTGTTAATTTATTATGTTGATCTGTTCTGTATGACATCTATTGCACGTCTGTCCATCCTGGAAGAGGGATCCCTTCTCAGTTGCTCTTCCTGAGGTTTCTACCGTTTTTTTCTCCGTTAAAGGTTTTTTTTGGGGAGTTTTTCCTGATCAGCTGTGAGGGTCCAAAGGACAGAGGGATGTCGTATGCTGTACAGCCCTGCGAGGCAAATTGTGATGTGTGATATTGGGCTTTATAGATAAAATTGACTGATTGAGGCAGACTGACAGGTCTGATGTCTTATTCACTCAGCAGCTGACTTGTTGAATGATGGCGAGTGGATTTAATATTAGTGATAATAATGATGATGATAATAATAATGATAATGATGGTCATCACAGTGACAGTGGAATAACAGGGCTACAGACTGTTCTGTAATTGCACAAACTTCGACAAATGACTCAATAACAATGGTAATACATGCAAAAGTGTGTGACCAGAGTCATGACGGCGGGGGGTGGGGGCTACTGTTTTGGTCAGCGAATATAATGAGAATTGGGATGTACCCATAGTAATGCCAGACACTGGCTGCTTTACGGAGCAGATCCAGCAGTGCCGCCGTCATCAGGAATGGACGTCGCTTCACATGACGCTTCAGTGGAAAGGAGGTCTCATGTCTCTTAACCGACAATAGAGTGCCTAAGTCACGTGACGCTCATGGGACCTTAGATCGGAAAAAATATGAATGGCAGTGAACGGGGAGAGCAATGTTATCTTTTGGTCCCGTTTGAGTTGTGACATGAAATCCAAATATGTTGTTAATGAATTTAAAACATAAATTTTAAGGTCAAGAAAGTCATATTTGTGGTAAAACTGTTGAGATGTAAGCTTTTGAAATAGGGTTAATTAGAAAGACTCAAGAGTACACGGGAGGAGGTCGCGCATGTGTAGTCATAGCTTTCGCTTGCTTCCTGCAGCTTGGCCTCCCCGCTGAAATTCCACTGTTTTATGATTAATCAATTTATGATTGAAGATGTCTGTGTGTTTTGTGCCAGGTTGCAGTCACTCCAAGCTGCAGGACGCGAGTGAAAGCTATGACGTCACATCTGCGACCGCCTCCTGTGTAGTTTTTCTAATTACGTTTTTTCAAAAGCTTATATCTCAACAGTTTTACCACAAAGTATGACTTTCTTGACCTTAAAGTTCATGTTTTAAATTCATTAACGACATATTTGGATTTCATGTCACAACTCAAACAGGACCAAAAGATAACATTGCTCTCCACATTCACTGCCATTCATATTTTTTTCCGATCTAAGGTCCCATGAGCATCACGTGACTTAGGCACTCTATACTCGCTCATTGCTCCTAGCTAGCTCCTTGCATTTTTTCCTAGGTGGGAGGGGCTAAACAGCTAGCAACGTCGGCTAGGTAAGATAACTAGCAGTAATTTAAGAGACTTGGGACGGACCCATAGTGGCAGAACGGATCCAAAGACCTCTTGGTACAAATATGTGGGCAAACAAATCCAAAAGTGGTCTGAACAACTCTAACTCATCATGTTATATTAGCCTGTGTCTGTGTTAACATAGCTGGAAGCTCAACCTGTGCAGAGACATTAACTCACGCTGTTAGTGGTGTTAACTGTAGCGCGAGTCCCGTAGCAGCTCGCCCCCGTTAATCAATTACAACGGCTGCACTGGCAACGGGAGCAGCGCGACAACCACCGTCTGTCGCATGACAACTCTCCATTTACACAGCTCTTCTATTTTTGTCGCGCTACACTTCCCTTACGTGATCCTCCAGCAGATAAAAACTACATGAATAGTGTGCTAAATGAGCACAATGTGTTTTTAAATGAATAAACCATTATCAGAGGTGATATGTGATGATTTTTTTTTCATACACTTACCCATGTTTATCTGTGACATTGTGTAAATGTCCGTGGCGGACATTTGAAAGCGAGTAGATGACAAACAGTACAGTAAACTTGTAGATAACTCAAATATATGTAATAACTTAGGTGGTAAATGCTTTAACATTTCATGCAGCCTACATGCAGCCTCTCGGCTCGGCAAATGGTACACAATCCCACTGGCTTTTCTATGTGTGCTTCCATACGCAGTCAGTGGAGCCCAAATGAATATGTTGCGACGCTACGCTGACGTGACGCTTATGTTGCAGCCAGTGGAGCCCGGCCATAAGGTACTGCTCGTTAGTAATTAACTCTGATGTTGGATGTTCACTCCTTCAAACAGATAAGTATTGAAAAATATTTTCAAACCCTTTGCAGTTTGGGGTAAAAACAAAGTAATGTACTAAGTAATTCCTGCCAGGTCAAAGTGTCTGAAAATTTCTGCTTAATTTGTGCAATATTTTGGTGAACGCTGCAAAGTTGTGGCATGTATGACTGATTTGTTATGATATTATAAAGTTTCCAACTGTAGACAGCTGCTCTAGCGCCACCATCAGGACTATTGGCCCACAGTTTCAGGTGAGGAAGCTTGGCATAGGACTGGAACTATGTGCAAAGTTAGTTTATTTTCATGCATAGGAAGGCAGATTAAATGTGAATAAGAGAAGGAAGGAGAAGGCGAAGAAGAACAAGAAGAAGAAGAAGAGGAAGAAGAGGAAGAACATTGGCAAAAACAAGAAGGACCAGCAGCACAGTTCTGAAAATGTCTGAATGTAAGGTAGACTCACAATGTTGTACGAGTCTCTGGCGTCTGGCTCTGCCAGCGTCAGCACAACCACAAGAGGGTAGTGTTCCCTTGGCAACGGCCCAAAATCTCTGATCCCCTGGTCAGCAGGAATCTGTGTGTGATATTCCACTGTGTCTTCACTGCTGATACTGAGAGGGTGCAGTCAAAGAGGCTAAGATTGGAAACAACTGTAGGAACAAAGTATATCAGCCAAACAGGGAGGGTTAAACCAAAGAAATGTCTCGGCCATCATGAGTATGCATTATGTTACCAAGATAAAATGATAACATTGACTTCTTTGATTTATTGCTGTAAAATGGTAAATGGAATATCCAACCCAAAGCACTTCAAATACAAGTAACTAACAGATATGGGAAACTATGAGTGTGCCTCAAATGGCATACTTCCTTTATTTTATTTCATTTTATTTTTATTTTTTTTATTTAGCCTTTATTTAACCAGTTGAGTTCCATTAAGATTGACATCTCTTTTACAAGGGAGCCCTGGCCAAGAAGGCAGCAAACCAAAGTTACAAAAATACAACAACATAAAACAAACACAACAGTACATTGATGCATAAAGTACATACAGTACTAGTAATTCAAAGAAAGCAGCTACAGACTTCTGTTTTTACAGACTGTAACTGGTTCAAATAGCCAGGGAGTAGCCCTAAGATGGCTCTGTGGATAAAAATATGCCAGTGGAGCCATCTGCGATAGTTTAGTGATATCAGACCAGACCCTTCACATAAGAAACAATGATGGGTGAGAGATTTGGCATTCAAAATGAAACACAAGGCACCATGATAGACTGTGTCTAAAGCCTTAAGGGATGCAGCGGAGGCATGCATATAAAGAACATCAGCATGATCAATCATGAGAAGAAAGGTAGCCATGACAAGTCTCTTTTTGGCAGTGAGATTAAAACAATGCTTGTTTCTAAAATAAAATCCTAGTTTAATCCTGATTTTTTTGGCAAGATTCTCCAAATGAATAGAAAAAGTAAGTTTAGAATCAAGCCAGACTCCAAGATATTTATAGGAAGCCACCTGTTCTATACACTTTCCATCAGTGGTGAAAATGTGAGAAACAGGAGGCTGGGAGTGGGATCTTGTGAAATGCACGACTTTTGTTTTACTAGCATTTAAAACCAGTTTAAGATTGTTAAAATCAGCCTGAAGAGCTAAACAATTTTTAGAGGTGCTGAAAAGCGCAAGACAGAGAGGAGGCACAAGAATAAACAATTGTATCATCTGCATACAAATGAAAGTTAGATGAATCAGAATTTTGTATATCTGTGCCAATGTTGTTTATATAAATTGTGAACAAGATAGGCCCCAGAATAGACCCTTGGGGCACACCCCGGGCAATTGACTTGGAAGATGACCTCTGACCATCGGCAAGGACTATCTGTGACCTGTCAGAAAGATAATTTGCAAACCAACTACAAGAGTTCACACTCAAGCCAATATTATGGAGCCTATTGATTAAGGTGGTCCACAGTGTCAAACGCCTTAGATAAATCAATAAACACTGCTGCGTAGAGTTTATTATTATCAAGACCCTGAATTATGTCGTTCAGCACCTTGAAGGCAGCAGTTATAGTGCTATGACCTGATCTAAAACCAGACTGAACAGAGCTAAGCTGACAGCTTTCTAATAAACACTCCTTTAGCTGGTCATTCAACAGGGATTCCATAATTTTAGCAACCGCTGAGAGTTTTGAAATAAGCCGATAGTTGTTCAAGTCAGAGGGACCCCCCCCTTTAAAAATGGGCAAAACATATGCCTCCTTCCAAGATTTGGGGATAGAATTAGTGGACAAACCCGTAAGTTAAAACAAATATCTCGAAAGTTTGAAAGGAATTGGCGATTAACCAAACTGGCAGAATCTCGTGTAATCTGGACAGACAGTCTCAAAACTTATAAAGAGGGGCCTCCGCAATGCCAGAGCAAACTATTACTCATCTTTAATAGAAGAAAACAAGAATAACCCCAGGTTTCTTTTCAGCACTGTAGCCAGGCTGACTGAGAGTCAAAGCTCTATTGAGCCTTGTATTCCTTTAGCCCTTAGCAGTAATGATTTTATCAGCTTTTTTCATGACACAATTCTAACTATTAGAGGCAAAATTCATGACCTCCTGTCCTCAGATAGTACCTATCTAACCTCAAACACTGCTGTAAGACCGAATATATATTTAGAATGCTTCTCCCCAATTTCTCTTCAAGAATTGACCGCAGTGATTTCTTCATCCAAATCATCAACGTGTCTCTTAGACCCCATCCCAACTAGGCTACTCAAGGAGGTCTTACCTTAAGTTAACACTCATATATTAGATATGATCAATATATCATTATTAACAAGCTATGTACCACAGTCTTTTAAGGTAGCTGTAATTAAACCTCTCCTAAAAAAGCCCACCCTGGATCCAGAGGTGTTAGCCAACTATAGACCAATATATAATCTTCCCTTTCTTTCAAAGATCCTTGAGAAAGTAGTCGCAGACCAGCTGTGTGATTTTCTCCATGATAATTATTCATTTGAGGAATTACAGTCAGGATTTAGAGTGCATCATAGCACTGAGACAGCACTAGTTAAAATTACAAATGACCTTCTGATTGCTTCAGACAAAGGACTCGTCTCTGTACTTGTTTTATTAGATCTTAGTACGGCGTTTGACACAGTTGACCATCAAATTCTGCTACAGAGACTGGAACACTTAATTGGCCTAAAAGGTTCTGCACTAAGCTGGTCTAAATCTTATTTATCTGATCGTTTTCAGTTTGTTGACGTTCATAATGAATCATCCTTACGTATTAAAGTTTGTTTTGGAGTTCCGCAAGGTTCTGTGCTCGGACCAATCCTATTTATTCCATATATGCTTCCTTTAGGCAACATCTTTAGAAATCACTCTATAAATTTCCATTGTTATGCTGATGATACACAGTTGTATTTATCTATGAAGCCAGAAGAAAGTAATCAATTAACTAAACTTCATAACTGCCTTGAAGACATAAAAACCTGGTTGAGCACCAATTTCCTGATGTTAAATTCAGAGAAAACTGAAGTTATTGTTCTTGGCCCCAAACAACTCAGAGACTCTTTATCTGATGACATAGTTTCTCTAGATGGCGTTGCTCTGGCCTCTACCACTACCGTACGAAACCTCAGAGTAACATTTGATCAAGATTTGTCTTTCAATTCTCATTTAAAACAAACCTCACGGACTGCATTTTTTCTTCTGCATAATATTGCAAAAATTAGGTCTATCCTGACCCGAAAAGATGCAGAAAAATTGGTCCACGCTTTTGTTACCTCAGGGCTGGATTACTGTAACTCTCTATTATCAGGTAACTCTAGTAAATCCTTAAAAACCCTCCAGCTAATTCAGAATGCAGCAGCACGTGCACTAACAGGAACTAAGAAACGAGATCATATTTCTCCTGTTTTAGCTTCTCTGCACTGGCTCCCTGTAAAATCCAGAATTGAATTTAAAATCCTACTGTTAACTTATAAAGCTCTAAATGGTCAAGCTCTGTCATATCTTAGAGAGCTCATAGTGCCTTATTATCCCACCAGAACACTGCGCTCTGAGAACGCAGGGTTACTCGTGGTCCCTCAAGTCTCAAAAAGTAGATCAGGAGCCAGAGCATCCAGCAAACAGGCTCCTCTCCTGTGGAATCATCTTCCTGTTGTGGTTCGGGAGGCAGACACCGTCTCCACATTTAAGACTAGACTTAAGACTTTCCTCTTTGAAAAAGCTTATAGTTAGGGCTGGCTCAGGCTTGCCCTGTACCAGCCCCTAGTTAGGCTGACTTAGGCCTAGTCTGCCGTAGGACCCCCCTATGATACACCGGGCACCTTCTCTCCCTCTCTCTCTCTCATATCCTATTACTCCATCTTGCTAACTCGGCCATTCTGGATGTCACTAACTCGGCTTCTTCTTCGGAGCCTTTGTGCTCCACTGTCTCTCAGGTTAACTCATATTGCAGCGGTGCGTGGATAGCGTGACGTGTGTGGTTGTGCTGCTGCCGTGGTCCTGCCAGATGCCTCCTGCTGCTGCTGCTGCCATCATTAGTCATTAGTCATACTTCTACTGTTATTATACACATATGATTATTATCACACATGTATACTGCCAGATACTGATATATACTTTCAACATATTGTACCACAGTATCCAGAACTATAACGATAATATTATACTTTCATGAATGTTGTTGTAAGGTACTACAGATTACTGTCATTTTATTATGCTGATCTGTTCTGTACGACATCTATTGCACGTCTGTCCGTCCTGGAAGAGGGATCCCTCCTCAGTTGCTCTTCCTGAGGTTTCTACCGGTTTTTTTTCCCCCAGTAAAGGGTTTTTTTTGGGGGAGTTTTTCCTTATTCTGCTGCGAGGGTTCAAAGGACAGAGGGATGTCGTATGCTGTAAAGCCCTGTGAGGCAAATTGTGATTTGTGATATTGGGCTTTATAAATAAAATTGATTGACTGAATTGAAATTGAAGTTGAAAATATTAGCCAGGGGTTCAGCTATGAGGTCTGCTGAGAGTCTTAATAAATAGGGTTCCAGGCCATCTGGGCCTGGAGACTTCTTACTGTGCGTTCAGACCAAAAGAGGCAAAAGAGGCAAGGACGCCCGAGGCTGCGCGAGAAACCGGACAGCTTCCAAAGCGGCAAAATATTTTAGCCGCTTTGGTCGCTCTTCACGTGACTGACGTCAAAGTTAAATCGCACTAGTCATTTAAAGGAGCCGCAAAGCAGACTTCTTGACAGCGACATAGTGCTGCTTGCTGTTGTTCACCTTCAGTTTAAAGCATGCCTAGTTGCATAGGAGGTTTTGTGCGTCATTAAATACAGAAAAAAAAATCTCAGCATGAACATAAATCAAAATCACCATCTAGTCACGAGCGGATTGACTATTGAGGAGGAAGCAATTAACAAAAGGGCATTATGATTTACCCACCACAACATCAAACCTTTACAACTTTGAAATATACTAAAATTCTGTGGCAAAGACGTACCCTGGGCATGCAAGCCTTTCTTGCTTCATCTGAATGAGATGACACATTGCACAACAAACATTTTATCAACTAACTGACATTTAAATAGAGCAAAAATATCTTGATGTGTGCAGTGAAAAGTGCTTTTTTTTCCAAGCGTCTTCTTCGAGTGTACAGGCAGGCAGCAGCACACATCACAGCGATGTCATCCAAATCCATGATGAGTCCATATGATTTTGAGGGTTAAACGCGCATATTTATAGTCGTCGCAGACCATGTTAATGATACAATAATAACAATTATGAGCGGGAGTTAATTTAATGTCATAACCGCCTCACCCCATTTTTCCCCGTTCTTCCAAAAAAGTAAAAGGCTGTTTGGCCACAAGATTGTTATGTTTTCCGGCTCCGGGGTAATTTTCTTTAGGCCTATAGAACACACACACAGACACACACCTACAGACACACACACACACACAGACACACACCTACAGACACACACACACGGGTGCAAATGCGCGTTCCTTACGTCTCAGCTGCAGCATCTCTGTGCACAATTACGCATGTGGTGTTGTCTGCTTGTCTTTCGTTTGGTGTCATACAAGTTCGTCAGGTTCGTGTGTGTGTGTGTGTGTGTGGCCAAAGAGTGTTCCTTTTTTGGAAGAACAGGGAAAATGGGGTGAGACGGTTAGCGAATTAAATTAAATCCCGCTCATAATTGTTATTATTGTATCATTAACATGGTCTGCGACGACTATAAATATGCGCGTTTAACCCTCAAAATCATATCGACTCATTTTGGATTTTGGATTTGGATGACATCGCTGTGATGTGTGCTGCTGCCTGCCTGTACACCCGAAGAAGACGCTGTCGCCGGGTTTGGGTGCACGAGATTCTCCGGCGCCGTGAGGAGCTCGGAGAATTTCATCGGCTGGTGCTGGAGCTGCGGCTGGACAGAGAACGGTTCCAGCAGTACTTCAGGTCGACGTCCAGCAGTTCGACAGCTGAGCCCGCACACAAGGGATCAATTTTTCTCGGCATCCATGACGGAACTAGGAACCAAAGTTACATGTGTTGTTCTTTGGGGCCCGCTCGAGCGAAGGACACCTCTACTCTGATTAGTTGCCACCGGTTGCCGATGAACCGCGCCATAGCATATTACCATAAAGTTAACCGAGGTTCAACTTTTCATCTGGTGCCGCTTTGGACGCTTTAGCCGCTTTGGACGCTCTGGACGCGCGGCTGACGGCGGCTGACGGAGGCTGACGCTTTGGCCGCTCAGGACGCCCGGCTCTCATTGAAAATGTATTAACTTCCGGCGTCCTTGCCTCTTTTGCCTCTTTTGGTCTGAACGTACAGTTAGGGTCAATTGCTGTTAAAGTCTTAAGGACAGAAGCAGTAGAAGCATGTTCAAAATCAAAACCATAAGAACCCGGAGTCTCTTCAGCAGTGGGAGGGCTGGACAAGACACCGGATTTCAAATCGGGAAACATGTAATCGAACAAATATACAGCAGAAACAAAGTGTTCATTAAAAAGATCAACAATAGATTGCTCATCAGTTATTGGCTGAGAACAATGAATAATTTGTTGGAGGAGCGAAGCAGGGGCAGTAGGCTAAATCGTTTTCCAGAATTTAGAACGGTTACTTCAGTTTTCAGACGTCAAGTTGAAATACAAACCCCAATTCCAATGAAGTTGGGACGTTGTGTAAAATGTAAATAAAAACAGAATAAAATGATTTGCAAATCATCTTCAACCTATATTCAATTGAATACACTACAAAGACAAGATATGTAATGTTTAAAATGATAAATTTTATTGTTTTTGTGCAAATATTTGCTAATTTTCAAATGGATGCCTGCAACATGTTTCAAAAAAGCTGGGACAGGGGGAACAAAAGGCAAGGAAAGTTGATGAATGCTCAAAGAACACCTGATTGGAACATACCACAGGTGAACAGAATAATTGGAAACAGGTGAGTGTCATGGTAGGGTATAAAAGGAGCTTTCCCAAGTGGCTCAGTCATTCACAAGCAAAGATGGGACGAGGATCACCACTTTGTGAGCAACTGCGTGAAAAAATAGTCCAGCAGTTTAAGAACAATGTTTCTCAACGTCAAATTGCGAGGAATTTAGGGATTCCATCATCCACAGTCTACAATATCATCAAAAGATTTAGAGAATCTGGAGAACTTTCTACGCGTAAGCGCCAAGGCCGAAAACCAGCATTGAATGCCCGTGACCTTCGATCCCTTAGGCGGCACTGCATCAAAAACCAACATCACTGTGTAAAGGATATTACTGCGTGGGATCAGGAACACTTCAGAAAACCATTGTCAGTTAACATAGTTCGTCGCTACATCTACAAGTGTAAGTTACAACTCTACCATGCAAAGCGAAAGCCATACATCAATAATATCCAGAAACGCCGCCGCCTTCTCTGGGCCCGAACTCATCTGAAATGGACAGATGCAAAGTGGAAAAGTGTGCTATGGTCTGATGAGTCCACATTTCAAATTGTTTTTGGAAATCATGGACGTCGTGTACTCCGGGCAAAAGAGGAGAAAGACCATCCAGATTGTTACCAGCACAAAGTTCAAAAGCCAGCATCTGTGATGGTATGGGGGTGTGTTAGTGCCCATGGCATGGGCAACTTACACATCTGTGATGGCACCATCAATGCTGAAAGGTACATCAAGGTTTTGGAGGAACACATGCTGCCATCGAAGCAACGTCTTTATTCAAGGACGTCCCTGTTTATTTCAGCAAGACAATGCCAAGCCACATTCTGCACGTGTCACAACAGCGTGGCTTCGTAGTAAAAGAGTGCAGGTACTAGACTGGCCTGTCTCCCATTGAAAATGTGTGGAGCATTATGAAACTGAAAACTGAAATTGTACATCAAGCAGGAATGGGAAAGAATTCCACCTACAAAGCTTCAACAATTGGTGTCCTCTGTTCCCAAACGCTTATTGAGTGTTGTTAGACGGAAAGGTGATGTAACACAGTGGTAAACATGGCCCTGTCCCAACTTGATTGGAACGCGTTGCAGGAATCAAATTCAAAACAAGTGAATATTTGCAAAAAACAATAAAGTTTATCAGTTTAACCATTAAATATCTTGCCTTTGTGGTATAGTCGATTGAATATAGGTTGAAGACTTTTTACAAATCATTTTATTTTGTTTTTATTTACATTTTACACAACGTCCCAGCTTAATTGGAATTGGGGTTTGTAATATTCAGATTTGAATTTCCTGATGGAAGCAGTACATTTATTCCAGAGACACTGAAATCTGGACCAGAGAAAAGAAGAGTTTGATTCTCTGGCTTTGGCCCATGCTTGGTTCATTTGCATGGACAGATACCACCAGGAGTAAAGGAGAAAATACCAAATGACCTTTAAAGGTATAAGGTGTAGGTATCAGCTTATATTTAATTTTGGTATTTCACATGCTATAAGCCTGTGTCATCAAGCACGTGATGGCCACACAAAATATCGCAATACTATGCTGTATTAATTTTTCCCCCACCACAATCATAAAAAAATATTGTCTATAACATTACAAGCCAAAAAAACCTTCTGCAGAATTCTACAGATTTTCATTTCGGATCTCTGCTGAAAACAGCTTTAAAATTTGCAGATTCTGTATGGGCATGCATATGAGTATTTGTTAGTCCTGTAAAGGATACCGGAAGCTCTGGTAGTGGTGGTAGCGGAAGTGCAGGGCCTCCTGGAAATATTGGGAGGTGCTGAGCAGTAGGCCATGCTGGTGGGCCTGCAGCATTCCCTGCAGGGCACTGACCTCACAGCCCCAGAAGCAGTTCAGGACACAGGGCTCCAGACAGCGGGGCCTCACTGACACACCATCTGCAAGAGTGTTCGCTAATGTTATGATGGCCTGGATACATAAGGTAAAAGTACCATTCAGTGGTTGTATTGGATATACAGAGGCTGCGACATTTGGAGGTAGGATTCATAACCGTGCATAAAAATAACTGCACACATAGTTTACTGGTGAATGTCATATATTCACATGAATGCTTCCAACAGACGGAAAACTTGAAGGATATCTACACTGCTAAAAAAAAAAAAATAAGGGAACACTTAAATCACTCATCAGGTCTTGATGAACAAATTATTTAAGTTGAAAGTCTTTACTGATGTACATTGTATTATTTGTTAAGAACAGAATGATGTAACAGTGGACAATGGAAAACAAAATCATTAACCAACTGAGGGCTGGATTCAAAACCACATCAAAACAGCAACTCATAATGTGACTTAGTAGTGTGTGCATAGCCCCTACATGCCTGTATGCTCTCCCGAAAATGTCTCAGCATGCTCCTGATGTGACAGTGGATGGTGTCCTGGAGGATCTCCTCCCAGATCTGGATGAGGGCATCAGTGAGCCCCTGGACAGTCTGTGACGATGCTGCCATCGCTACATAACGTCCCATGGGTGCTCAGTTGGATTTAGATGAGGATAATGAGAGGGCCAGTCAATGGCATTAATGCCTTCATCATCCAGAAACTGTCTACACACTCTGGCCACATGAGGGTGGGCATTGTCCTGCATCAGGAGGAACCCAGGGCCCACTGCACCAGTGTAAGGTCTGACAACTGCTCTGAGGATTTCATCCCAGTACCTAGCAGCAGTCAGAGTACCACTGGCTATGACATGGTCTGTGCGACCCTCCAAGGATATGCTTCCCTAGACCATCACTGACCCACCGCCAAACCCGTCATGCTGGGTGATGTTACAGGCAGCATAACGTTCACCATGGCGTCTAGGATTGGGCATCGAGCATCGAGTATCGATTGGAACCGGGAGTATCTTTCCGATTCTCCCGGAATCGTCCAAATGTTTTAATTTCGATTCCTAGTTTCGATTCCTTGTCCGCCGACCGGAAGGAGAAACCGCCGAACACCAACGAAGAAGAATCCGCCGGAGGTATTTAGGTTAGCGCAACCATGGACAGTGTACGGCGGCGATTGAAAGTGTGGCTTCACTTCACTAAAACCAACGACAAGTCGGCTCAGTGTAACACTTGTAAATGTGTTATATCATGCACAGGGGGGTGTACGACAAACATGATCAAACACCTCCGGGTTCATGGTGTACAATTAACAGAGTGCCCCGTCTTTGACGCACTGCGCCGGCCCTCCTCCGCGTCCTCCTCCCCCGGCTCCGACCCTCAGCCGAGCACCGCACTCCAGTCCAAATCCGGTAAGTAAAATAATAAAATACGTCTAATGTCAACGCCGAGGCAGGTAATAAGTTATAATTGACCCGGTCAACTCAATGCAAATAACCCAGCTAACGTTAGCCCATGTATTTTTTCTTAGACAAACGAGCTGAGAATGCTAACGTTAGCCAGGGAGCTAACGAGACTCCACGTTGTGCTACTCCCACCCCGTTCACCATAGCAACCAAGGGAAAAATGACGGTGCAACAAATAGAAGAGTGCCACAGGAAGGTTACGGCGTACATTGTGAAGAAACTGCATCCCTTCTCAGATGTGGAATCACCAACATTTAGGTTAGTTTTGCAATAACGATGGAGCTAAGCTAAGTGATACTGAACTTAAGTTACACTAACAGAGGCATTATATATTTGTGCCTGTTTGCAGGGACATGGTGAAAACCCTGAACCCCAAATACACACCACCTTCCCGAGACTGCTTGTCAAATAAATTAATTCCATCTTGGTACAAAGTCGAGAAGGCCAACGTAATTACAGAGCTCAGTGAGGTCGGCTCTGTTGCACTCACATGTGATGGCTGGAGCAGCGTAACACAGGACCATTATCTCACCATCACAGCACACTATATAGTGGAGGGCAAAATGCAGCAAAAAGTACTAAAAACAAAAGCTGTTTACAAAGCACAGACTGGCTGTGTTGTGGCAGAGGAAATCATTGATGTTCTGTCAGAGTTTGGCATTTCTGATAAAATTGTAGCAGTCACTGTAGATAACGCTGCCAATATGGATGTAGCTATTAAGCACCTGCAATTTGTGAAATTATGCTGTTTTGCCCACACACTTAATCTAGCAGCACAAAGTCTGTACTCCCTAAATTCAGTCAGTCAGTGGGTGGCCAAAGTCCGAACCATTGTCGTGTGGATGAAGAGGTGCCTGATGGCGAAGGTGGTTCTCCGAGAGAAGCAAGAACTTCTACGTAAGACACATGAAGTTCACTTTGTTTAACCGTTGCACATTGATATTAACATAATGACTTTATATTTCTCATGTTATTATGTTATATTATTATTATATTTCTATTTTTTATGAAATGAGAAGTGCTGTAGTATTTAGGTCCAATTTAAATACAAGTATTGTTTGTCTCCTGGGATGAAAAGCATCTGCCAAATAACTTAAAATTAATGTTTTTGTTTTTATCAGAGCTGCCCCGACACTCACTCATCCTTGATGTGAGAACGCGCTGGAACTCTCTGTACCTAATGCTGGAGAGATTCACAGAGCAGTACCCTGCAATTCAAGCAGCCAGCTTGGATCAGCGACTGAGAAAAAATATGGAAAGGGACAGGTAGAGATAGATGAGCTTAGACCCAAAAAAATACCAATACACACTAAATATGAATTCAAAGAACAGTACAAGGGTGAATACACTGCATCATTGAATTGAATCTTGACTTACTACTCATATCTATGACTATTAGACTACGGCGTACTGTAGGGAGTGCATAGCATATGTTAGGTGTTTTGTTTAAGAAAAAAAAAGCAATCTTTAACACTAATCTATGTGTTCTTAATTCTTTTTCATACAGGCTTGCTCGTCTGACTGAGGAGGATTTTCGGAGGGCTGAAGACTTCATCAATCTCATGAAAGTTCTCTACACGTCAACACTCTGCGTGTCTTCAGAAAAAAGCACCACATGTGGACAGATACTACCCATTCTCGACAAGCTCCAGGCACATCTGACTGTGAAAGAAGAAGACACAGTGTTTGTATCCAACCTTAAAAAACAGGTTTGGGCAAACCTATCGAAGCGCTACCAGGTAAGTGACTGAGGCAGGCAGCTGTAAAGAAGTTTATGAAGATTAGTAATATCTTTATTCCTGTGGCTTGTTAAAACATTCAGAGAATATGTTTTGCAGAATGATGAGACCAGGCACTTTCTCCAAGTGGCCACTGTGTTGGATCCGCGCTTTAAACATAAGGTGAATGATGACACCGCCTGGGACCAGATCCAGAGGAAGCTGATTGAACAGGTGAAATGTCATTCATGCACAACTGTCTTTTTCAGCTATGAAAAACTAAGATCTAAATATTAGTTGGGTTCTTTGTAGTCAACAGAGGAAGACTGTGGAGCTGATGGGGACATCATGCAGTTGGAGAAAAGGCCTGAGAATGAGGCAGAGGAGGAAGAGAAGGAGAGTGTAAGTGTATGATTGCTGATATTTTCTAAGTTCTCGATCTTAATAATGGTCATTGCTTAAATTTAAATTTTTCTTTTTTAGTGACAATACTGATGAACCTCATGTTTTTTTTAGCAACCACCTCCCTGCAAGTTGTCAAGGAAGACTCCACTGGAGGAACTGTTTGCTGAGGACGAGGCACAGAGCTTAGTGTCACAGCAGAGCGCCATGACCATAAAGAAACGTGTGGAGAGAGAGCTGCAGATGTACAAGGACATTCCACCGGCCACTATGTCTGAGGACCCTGCTGCATGGTGGTGGAACCAACGAAAGACTTATCCTTTGCTGTCAGATCTGGCTTTCTCACATTTATGTGTTCAAGCTTCTTCTACACCCAGCGAACGTGTGTTCTCCACTGCAGGAGACACCATCTGTCCAGAACGCTCCCGCATTCTACCTGAGAAGGCAGATATGATCATATTCCTCAACAAGAACTGTTTTTAGACTGTACCTGCTGCTAATGTGGGCTGGGTTGTACAAGTTGTTTCGTATTGTTCCTTTTTGATATTCTGCACCAGGTAAGCCCATCAGCGGGAGCACAGTAAAATGTTTACATACCTGCAGCATCAGAAACTCAAGATAAGTGAAAATGTTGTTTCATGATGAGGTTTTCAAAAATAAAGCTCTCTTGTGAAAAGTGAACCCCTGTGAAAAGAAAATTTATAATATTTTTTTTCAGTTCAGATATGTATATAAAAACAGCCCTGTGAGAAATTCATAGTATAGTTCATAGAAAGTGGTAAGTTCATAGCATTAAAATTCATGGAGAAATACTGACTATTTTATCCAGAAAGACCTCTGGTTAGCTAGCTCATTTAAAACATCAAAACTTTTTCGACCCTGCCTCTTAAAAGAATCGGAATCGAGAATCGTTAGGAACCGGAATCGAAACTCGGAATCGGAACCGGAATCGTTCAAATTCAAACGATGCCCAACCCTAATGGCGTCTCCAGACTCGTTCACGTCTGTCACATGTGCTCATTGTGAACCTGCTCTTATTTGTAAAGAGAACAGGGCACCAACCTGCCAATTATGGTGTTCTCTGGCCAATGCCAATCGAGCTGCACAGTGCACATCGGGCCCGCATGCCTCCCTCATGGAGTCTTTTTCTGACAGTTTAGTCAGAAACATGCATACCAGGAGCCTGCTTGAGGTCTTTTTTAGGGCTCAGGCAGTGCTCCTTCTGTTCCTCTTCACTAAAAGGAGCAGATGTTGGGTTGATGTTCTTCTACGGCCCTGTCCAGCTCTCCTTGTGTAATGGCCGCTCTCCTGGTATCTCCTCCATGCTCTTGACACTCTGCTGGGAGACACAGCAAACCTTGTAACCGCTCGTATGGATGTGCCATCCTGGAGGAGCTGGACTACCTGTGCAATCTGATTGACCTGCAGGTACCACCTCATGCTACCAGTAATGACAAGGACACTAGCAGAACACAAAGTTTGAAAACAATCAGTCAGGAGGGATAAGGAGAGAGCAATTGTCTGTGGACACCATATGTAAAACCATTCCCTTTTTTGGGGTTGTCTTGCTTTTGCCTCTCTATTGCACCTGTTGTCACTTCTTATTTGCACCAAGACAGGTGAAACTGATTCACAATTGCTTGTGCTTCCTAAATGGACAGACTGATATTCCTGAAGTTTAACTGACTTGGTATTACACTGTGACCATAAAGTGATGCCATAAGTGTTTTTGAGCAGTGTGTACTCTGTACTAAGAAACTATACTGATTCAGGTACAGACATCCACACATAAGAGCTGTACAGCAACCATGGTGTGTTGCCTGTAGTACCCTGGAACAGGAAGGGTTAATTGTCAATCTCTTGTATACATTTGTTAGACAGAAGAAGCAGATCCCCAAACACTTAAAATCCGAGTCAGGCTATCTTTAATATTCCCAGTTACTGAGTTCTGTTGCTGATGGTGGCTTTACTCACCAGTGACAGATGCCGGCCCAGAGCCCATCTCCAGGATGAAGGGATTGGTCATCTGGACCATTTGCTTCTCAGGGGTTGGTAGGAGGGACTCTGTCTCATCTGCGCTGCGAAGGATCACTGGGACATCAAAGCCAAACCTGCAGGACAGGAGGCAGAGTCAACAAAGTGTGAAAGACCACAAGGTACTATGCTATGTTATGCAAGGCTCTCTTTTCTATATCACATAGGGCTGCTCGATTATAGAAAAAATCATAAGCATGATTATTTTGGTAAACTGAAATCACGATATGCAAACGATTATGCGGCACCCGTGATGACTGATATTGTGTACACGATGGCATGTCATTTCTGTCTCGACATGGTCGCACATTTACAATTCTCCTCTGCTCTCTGTATCGCGCACGGCGGAGTTCGCCCCAATGCGTGCACACAGCACTCACACGCAGAACAACCTCTCCCGCTCTCCCTCTGCCATTTTCGCTGTTTTTGAAATCTTCCACAATCCCCTGCCCCTCGCATTATTTGTAGTTCACATACTTGACTGGCTCGTGGAGTGAATAGAGGAGAGGAGGGGCGGTATTGCGCATGCGTGGCTTCTGTAGAAGACAAAATAACATCTCCAGGGGTCCGTGACCAAAAATCGTTGACCCTCGATTTAATTAATTTTGAAATCGTTTGACCTCAATATCATAATTGTGATCACCAGACAATTAATTGCACAGCCTTAATATCACACCAAATTAATTCAATGATCTGCTACGGCTGGGTGATGAGGAAAATGTTTTTCAAATCAAACTTCCACCCTGTTGACTCTTTATCCAATACCTCCTTTCTGAATAGATATCTCTACTAAATTGTGGAATTTGATGTGGATATTCATAGATTCCAAAATAGTTTTGTGTCCAACTGACCTCTAATCAATCACCTTGTCTCGTACACAAGAAATCAAAAAACTGAATGTACAGACTGCAAAGAAATTTTGAGAAGCATATTCAGGAACCACGAGCCACTCCATGAGGTTTCGTCTTATATCAACCTTTAGCCAACTTGTCAACGATGATCTCATAATCAAACCATTTACTTGAGGGGTCTTCTCACTTGGCCTACTTCAGAACAAAACCTGTGGGATGCAATATGGCAGTCAGGGGCTTGATTGGGCTGTAAAGCGACTGTCAACAGACTTATTTACTGTAACTGCTCAAAAAATGAATGGAAACAGATGAAGCCCACATGATATACAGCAGCTTGCCTATGGTAAAGTGGAGATCTAGGTTACACAAAGTAGTAAGTTAGTGCATAGGAATGTTTGCGTGTTGCTTGGAAACAGTACAGTCCAGCTGCAAATCTATTTGTCAAATAGAAACTGTTATAGCTTCCTTACTCTTGATAAATGGAGCTTGTAGAACTGTTGTATAAAAGCAGTATCACACTGGAAGTTGTACTGTACTGAATAGCGGCACGGCTGTGATTATCTTTGGCACTACAGCGTCATGCTTATGACTCAATCACAGCCATGCTCATATACAGTACATCAGCACTCCCTCTCACGTGATACTGCTTAAATATTTCCCTCAGATGTAGAGATGTAAAAGTATCAACTGCCATAAAATGGAAACAGTCCAGAAAAGTTCAAGTACCTCAAAACTGTGCGTAAGTACAGTACATGAGTAAATGCACTTAGTTACATTCCACCACTGTTAACCTAATTACATTTAACTGTTTACCCAACTCTAGCCAATAAATGTTTAATGACAGCAGTTGTGAAGTGCACGTTTCAATGATTAGATGGGCACTTGCGGTGTAAATAAAATGTCAGACTGCATTTTAAACATCATCGAAATAGATACAAATTTATATATTTTCTTCATTTGTACTTTAAACTGTTTGAATCAGGGAGCGTGTATCTTAAAACAACTCACAATCATACCTGTGAATACATTTGGCCGACGTATGTTTGTGAACACTCCGATAGAAAGACCGCACTCTATAACGATACAACAGTGACAGCTGTAGCTGCTTCAAATGTTCTGGCAGTGTAACTATGTGACGTTTTTATAATGTCATGGTTACTACCGAGGTGATAAAGTAGGCTACACGCCAAGTCGCAAAGATAAAACAATAAGGAAAAGTCGCCTAAATGGACAAAACTTGAGAGAGACGTGTGGGGGTAATGTGTGAAAACAACGTTCCAAACATGTTGCCAGGTCGGTGGCTAAGCTAATGTGGCTAAACACTTACCAGCCCAGCACCATGGCGGCGGTAACAACGAAACACAAAGAAATCACACTAATGTAAAACAATGGGGAATACTCGTACAAGGTCACCAGGAAGACCGCTGCCATTTCATATGATGTTTGTCACGGAATACGCCAAGTTATTTAAGAAATCTGCTGCGAAACATTCTCCATGACGGCCATGACAGGAAGTCAGAGAGGACTACGGTGGCCCAGAAGGTATATAAAGGAAACATTTTACTTTTGGTTTTTGTTAACACAAAGCAAGTTGAAAATCACCAATACGCACTGCCATACATTTAGACGAAATCTAACGTCCGTGTGTTTAAACTAGTAACCTAAATACGTCACACATGAGAAAACTGATATGTAACTACTTATATGAGTATTTCTTTAAGGAGGAATAATATGCAGGCCTATGTTTGTTTGTTTTTTCATTTTTATTTTGCACTTTACGATGTTATCATGTTTTCATGATGTCGGCAATTTCTTTTGTTACCTTCTTATTTATTTGAATCTGTACTTACATTTGTCTTAACGCAAGGAGTAGGCTACATGCCTGCTGTTATGGAAATTCCTAAAAAAACAAAAAAAACTACTTAGGCTATATGATGAACTTGTCTTTAAGGTAAAAGTAAAAAATAAGTTTGAAAGCTGGTAGCAAGCTGCAGTATAGCTATGGTAAATAGTGGTTAAAAACTATTGGCTTAAAAAGTTTTATATCCGCGCATATAGACTACTGTATATACTTTGTATTTTATTTTGTAAGTCCCACATTCTTGCTCGTGCATACGAGTTTATTTTGAAAGTATAAATAGGAAATTTACTTTGTTGTCATTAACTTGACAGTATGGAGCAGCTGAGATTGCCATCATAGCTCGTAGCGTTCATTGAATATTTCAGCAGTTATCACTTAAAACTCGTAGGCCTAATTAATCAGGGAGTGTAGGCCTACACGGGCAGGAGAGCAGGGGAGTTATGTTTAGTTGAAGCAATCCGGGTGAACATTTTTAAATCTTTAGCTATAATGTTTGGGAATATTGTCGGGGTCAGGTCAGCTCGACATACAGATGTTATCAGCTGGGGAGAAAAAACCCATTAATCTGGCATAATAGTCTGACGGTAGGGATATTGTTGTGATTTTTGTAACGCTATCTCCATGTTTTGAGTCTAATTTGCGGCGAAATCATGAGCACCATGAAGGAAAAACCGGCTATCCGCCAGCAGAGCTCAGAGAATAACTCTGTCAGCAGTAGTGAATGGGATATGGCAAATGATGTATTTGTGTCCGGCTACGACGACAATCCGATGGGAGATAGTGTTGCTGCTGGGGACAGGGGCCCAGAGCAGCCCGGCTTGGATAGACACCTGCCGCTGTTATCCCAGGATGGCATGATGCTGGGCCTGGCTGGGGAGGAATATTCGGGCACATCGTATCTGGACATCGACCCAGAGTACACCGAAAGTGACGGGAATGTCACAACCAAGAGGCGCATACGGTCCAATAGCTCCAGGCACCGCGGTGAGATCGTCACGGAGCTGGGACCAGAGGAGGTCCGCTGGTTTTACAAAGAGGACAAGCGGACGTGGAAGCCATTCGTCGGACATGACTCTTTAAAAATCGAGACTGTCCATCGGAGATTCTGTGAGCAGAACCCCGACAAGGTCAAACGCCTCGTCGATCCCAGCGAGGCCGAGGGGAAGGAGGCAGCCAGTTCTGGTGAGATCCAGCCGGAGAGTGGAGCGGTGGACGGTGGAAGTGTCCGGGTGGAGTCGGTGGTGCAGCAGGGCGGAGGGCAGCAGCACTCGGTGTCGGAGGAGATGAGGGACCTGGACGACATCAGCGTGGAGGCAGTGTGTGTCAGAGGAGGGCTCTATGAAGTGGATATCAGGGAGAAGGAATGCTACCCTGTTTACTGGAATCGTGAGCATGTCAATTAATTTATGTCCATAATGATAAAGCTCTTACAGTGTAGGCTACTGCTACCATCTGATTACCTCCAGGTAGTCTGAGCACCACCAGCCTTAAGTTAGACTACTACTGCTGCTGTAGTCTAGCTACTACATCATCTGTGGCTAATAAGAAATGAGAAGTAGCCTGTTCTTAAACTACATCTGCTGCTGCAAACACCACCCCCAGTTTACAGTGTTATTATGACCACTATTAGAACCAGCCCTACTACTAGCTACTACTACACTGCTGCTGCTTTACTCCATAGACCTATCCAGGGGCATATAGCGCCAAATTCAGGGCCCTATGCATAAGCTGTCTTTGAGGGCCCCCCAACTTCCTCTCTTGATCTGCATCTCTGCCAGGCACCTTTTGTTTTCTTTCCTTTTTCTTTTCTGTCTTTCTTTTTTTTTTTAACCCGATTTCCCCTTCTTGGGGGAAGACATGACAGTGTACCTTTGTGCTCCAGTAGAATAAATAGTCACTCGCTCGGCTCTAGCTTCTTTTTGAGACAAATCTTAGTGCGAGGCAGACTAAACCATTTTGTGCCTTTGAGGGATGATAGGGGCCTCAGAGACCCCCCCTCCCCATATTTAATTAGTCAGTTCATCAGTTATTTATTTAGTTATTTATTTTTTACTTGGAAAGAAATGTGGTAAAACATCACAGTTACATACTGATGATAGTTGCAATTTTAAAATGTCACTATGCTAACTTTGTTAGCAATGGGTTTTTTCTCATTACATTGTTGTAATCAACTAAAAGCTATTTTCATTATCAATTAATCTATTATTAATGTGAACGCTGTGACAGCAGCAGCGTTGCATTCTTGTCATCTTCTCCTGTTCTGCTAAATATGTCTGTGAACTTTCAGCTCAGAAACCATTCAAATATCAAAATGTTCAGCAAGTTAATGACAGCGGTGCTTTAATTCACTTATTATTATTATTTTTTTAGCTTTTTAAACTTCATAAGATGTTAATTTCTTTTTTCAACACGATTCCCCAGTTTACATTTTGACATCATTCCCATGATGCACAGATAGAGTTCTTCAATTGAAGTGTCACTTAATCATAATAGGCTCAATAACCACACCGTGTGGTAACTTGTATAAGTTTGCTCGTGGCTCAGTGGGCAGGGTACATACATACAGGAGGACCACATGTCAGAATCTGGTGCAACCACAGTTATAGTCCGGGTAGTACATAGCACCTAGTATAGTGCCTGTGAATATCAATCAATCAATCAATTTTATTTATAAAGGCCAATATCACAAATCACAGTTTGCCTCACAGGGGCTTTACAGCATACGACATCCCTCTGTCCTTTGGACCCTCACAGCGGATAAGGAAAAACTCCCCCCAAAAAACCCTTTAATGGGGGAAAAAACGGTAGAAACCTCAGGAAGAGCAACTGAGGAGGGATCCCTCTTCCAGGACGGACAGACGTGCAAAAGATGTCATACAGAACAGATCAGCATAATAAATTAACAGTAATCCATATGACATACATACGGTATATATCACACATCACTGCATTCCCCCTCTTTAGCTGGAATGTCCCACTGACTTCAACCTATGTAAATAAAACATTCTTGACAGAACTGCAAGCAATAAGAACATACATTTACATAGCACCCTTATTCAGAATTGTGCAGAATATAACGTCTGCTCACATTAGTGTAAAACACCATTAGATATCAATCAATTAGTGCATTTCTTGTAAAAGACTCTTTCACAACATAGGAACGTCAATCTCACAACAAAACAGTGAACTTGTTCCTGAAGCTGACGGCTCCTCGTGGCTCCACTCACGCCGCTCTTTCCAGGCTCCTCCACACGGCGCCGCTCATTACCTTATCAGTAAGAGTTCAGTTCGCTCAGTCCCACAGTCAAACACCATATAATAAAAACTAGTATAAACCCATATATAAAAACATGCACCACAAAACCAATTAAAAATGCATATAATAAAACACAATAAAATAGGACATGCAAAATCAAAATACAAGATCAAGTAGTGAATGTTTGAATTCTGTCTCACTCTGACATTTATTTCACAGGTTTGAGTGGAATGTGTTCCTGAAGCAGGTCCTTGCGCTCTTTAGTGCATGAGGGTAGTGTATTTCACGCAGATGGCTCCTGCCACATCTGATTTTGTTTCCGTTTGGTATTTGTACGATGTAGCTCCTTGGCTCATCGCACTTCTGTACGATGGTGGCTGGGTACTAAATCCCTCTTTCCTTGTTTAGGACTCACACTCTGTCCAGGACAGGCCCTCCAAAGATTAGTTCTGCAGGTGATGTTAGTTTACTGTAGATGGGTTTTGCTCTGACCTGTAGTAAAGCCATGTGTATGTCACCTCCTTGTTTCAGGATTTTCTTCACGATGGATTTGATATGTCGCACATGCCTCTCAATGAATCCGTTGCTCTTTGGATAGTGGGGTGAGCTTGTCACATGCCTGATTCCCCAGTCCACTGTGAACTTTTGGAGCGCTTGCCCTGTGTACTGTATTGTCTGTAAGTATCTCATCAGGCCGTCCGAAAAGAGACATGTATATTTGCATTATTTGTGGAACTGCCTGGCTAGACACAGGCATGGGCATTTCATCCAATACAGCGAACTTGGAGTATCTGTCCACAATCAGTAAGTACTGATGTCCATTAATCTCAAATAGATCAGAAGCTAGAGACTGCCATGGTTTTGATGGTGTAATGTGTGGGTTGAGAGGTTCTTTTTGATTTTCATCCTGATGTTCCACACATGTGCTACATGACCTGCAGACTCTTTCGATGTCGTCATTCATTCTGATCCAGTAGACACTTTCTCTTGCTAGTCGCTAGTTTTTTCAATGCCTTGGTGTCCTACATGTAGCTGTTCCAGTATAGAGACAGTCATGGAGTCCGGGATAAGCACCTGTCTGCCTTTGAATATGACTCCTGCTTCAATTGCAAGCTCATCTCTGAATAACCAATATGCACGCAGTTGTCTTGGCAGAACCTTGATGTTGTCTGGCCATCCCTGGTGGATCAGCTCTTTCAGTGCATTGAGTTTGGGATTGATGGTGGCTTCCGTGCGGAGAGTGTCCTGTTTCTTGGGAGAGAAGTTTATGTTTGCAACAGTGTGCATCTTTGGATCCTCGATTTCTGTCTGTTCCGTCGATGTGCTCATCCAGCATCCATGTTGCTGTTGTTCTCAGGATTCGGCAATCGACTGAGAGTGTCTGCCAGGACCATATGGGTTCCTGGTTGATAACATGACCTCGTAGTTGTATCCTTGTGTTTTTAGCAGTATGCACTGTAGCTGTGATGGAGCGTGTAGTGGCTTTGTGCATATGGTCACAAGTGGTTTGTGGTCTGTTACCACAATAAATTACTTCCCATACAGGTAGGTATGGTATCGCTGCATGCCATAGACTATGGCAAGCATTTCACGCTCTCTATGTTGTTGTACCTGGATTGGCAGTCATCCAGTGTCTTTGAGCCAAAGGCTATGGGTCTGTTGTTCTGCACCAAAGCCACGCCCAGTCCCTTCTGTGACGCATCCACCTCCAGTATCAGGGGTGTGCTTGGATCATAGTATTTTAGACAGTCATGTTAAGTGATTATTGATTTCAGGTCCTCAAAGCTCTTTTGATGGTCAGAGTCCCACGTCCAAGGCACGTCACTTTTCAGCAACGCCCTCAGCGTGTGTGCTTTGACTGCGAACTTAGGAATGTAGGGTGACAGATAGGTTAGCAGCCCCAGGAATCTGCTCAGCTCATCTTTGTTTTGGGGTGTCAGCATTTTTTGGACGACTCTGATTTTAACTGGGTCTGGTTTGATGCCTTTGTCTTTGTTCAGGTTGCCAAAGAATGAGATTATTGTCTGTTTTATTGTGCACTTTTCACTGTTGAACACAATACATGTCTTGGCTGCTCTCTCCATCAGGTTGATCAGGTTCCTGTCTTGTTCCTCTTCACTGGCGCTATAGATTGCAATATCATCAGCTATGCTGACAACATCATCGAGCCCCTCCAGGATTTGGTCTATCTTGGCCTGGAAGAGATCTTGGGAGACACTTAGTCCAAATGACAGACGTTTCCAGCAGTACCTGCCAAATGGAGTTCTGAATGTTGTTAACAGTTGTGACTCCTCATCAAGGTGTATTGACCAGTATCCGGCTTTTGCATATAGTTTGCTGAATATTTTTGCATTTGCAAACTTTGGGTTCAGTTCCTCCACAGTTAGAATTTTGTGTGGGCACCTCTTAAGGCTGGCGTTTAGCTTTTGGGGATCTAGGCATATACAAAGGGAACAGTCTTTCTTTGTACTTAATGCTAGACTTGAGCACCAATCTGTGTGCTGTTCCACTTTCCTTAACACATATTGTTCGACTAGGTTGTTCAGTTCATCCTTTAGCTTATCTTTGATGTGGATGCTGCACTTGCCTGGTGGGTCTATGAATGGTTCAGCATCCTTTTTCGGTACGAGATTGGTCTCTCCACTGAAGTTACCAATTTTGTCACACTGGTCTGGTTCTTTAGGTCTGCACTGTTAGTTATGTTCATTTTAGTTTTTGTCTTTCTCTGTTTTGTTTTTTTCTGGCTTACGTTTCCATTCTCAGTTACTGCATCAGCGCTCGACAGTGCGAGCGTTTCACTCGCATTTGCACCTAAAAATAGGTGTGTGCAAACTGTACAAAAATATTTAGGGGCACATGTGCGCATAAAAAAATCAAGCCTGGTCCGTTCTCCCCGCAGTTAGGGACCGTTCTCCATGGCCACTGTCGGCTGGGTGAAAATAAGTCAAAGTGTGGCAGAGACAAGGGACTGGGAAAAGTGGCGGACCTCCAGGGAAGCCTGCACCGTTCTTCCCAGTTAGGGACCGTTCTCCACGGCCTAGCTGTCGGCTGGGTGGGAATAAGTCAAAGTGTGGCGGAGAAGAGGGACCGGGAAAAACGGCAGACCTATGGGGAAGACTGCTCCGTTCTCCCCGCAGTTAGGGACCGTTCGCCGCGGTACCACTGCTGGGCAGGGTGGAAATAAGTCCTGCAGAGTTTCAGAGGACCTGGAGAATGTTTTAGGATAGTAATGACATTACATAAGATAATCATATTTCAAAGATAATATATATATAAGATAATAGCACACACAAAGGAGCACATGTGCTCCTTGGGAAAAAAGTTAGCGTCAAGCCCTGTGCATCCACGTTGACAGTCACTAGGTTTAACAGTTCACATGTTGGCAGACCAACTACAGCTGGCCCTGGTACGTCCACAGCATAGAACTTGGCATTAATCCAGTTGGGTTCATTGTACTGGCATGGAATGTCAATCGTGCCTAGGTAGGGGATGGCATGACCACTGTATGTATGTGTCACTTACTTCCCTGGCTCTGGCTCTGACCAGGATGTTGCTGGCGCTCTCGTTTGGACTTCCTGCAGCACCTTTCCCAGTGACGTTTTGCACCACAAGCATATGCAGAACATGGACGTGGTTTGTGACTTTTCCCACAGTTATGACATGTGCGGCCCCTATCCACAGCATGGATGTTCTCTTCGTGTTTTTTCTCTTCGACAGGCCAAGTTTGCCTAACTGTTCATTGCCTGCTGCCAGGGCTTCAGATTTCCTTCCTTCTGCCAGAACCTCTGCTAAGGAAGATCGTTTTGGCTTGCCATAGAGATCATTCCTCAGATCGTCATGGGGTGTGCTCGCAATTATAAGCTCAATCAGACGCTCGTTAAGCTCTTTGTCTGAAAACTGACATTTCTGTACTAATGTTCTGGCTGTAGTCACAAAATCATCTATGTTCTCATCTGGTTTCTGTCTGTGTTGCATCAGGTGGAGTCTATGAATTCTGAAGTTCACGTTTAACTTTAATTGGTTTTCAAAGAATTCCCATAGTTTAGCAGGCTTTTTCTTATCATCATCATCATTGAGACCACTGGCATTCAGCCTTTTTAATCCTTCATCTCCAATTCCATGACATATTTTCCTTGCTTCATCTGCATCTGTTTTTTTCCTCATCTTCTAAGTACAGAGACATCTTCTGTTTAAATAGTGAGATAGCCTCACCCAGATCCGGATTGGACCACTTCACCGTCGGTAGATGCGAAGTCATGACATCGTGTTGGTAGCTAGCTTAGCAGCTAACAGCTCTGGTGCACTCCTACTTGCATGATAACAGTAATTATCCACAGACAGTCTTTTCAGTCTGTCTTCATTCTTCACAGAGAGTTCTTTATTGCTGCCACCATGAAGTGTTTCATAATAGGCACAATAACCACACCATGTGGTAACTTGTATATCTTGGTTTACTTTTGGCTCAGAGGGCAGGTCACATACATACAGGAGGACCACATGTCAGACTCCTATCTAATCTGGTGCAACCACAATTATAGTCCGGGTAGTACATAGCACCTAATATAGTTCCTGTGAATATACATCACACATATCACTGCACCAATGGACAACATGCCACAAACTCAAAACTCAAAAAAACGGTAGAAACCTCAGGAAGAGCAACTGAGGAGGGATCCCTCTTCCAGGATGGACAGACGTGCAATAGATGTCGTACAGAACAGATCAACACAATAAATTAACGGTAATCCGTATGACACAATGAGACAAAAAGAGAGAGAGAGAGAGAAAGAGACAGAGAGAGATGCAGGACAGACGGTAATGACAGTAGCTTACAACAACATTAATGAAAGTAATAATATTATAATTAATAATAATATATTAATATCTGATAGTATACATGTGTGACAATAATCATATGTGTAATAATAACAGCAGAGGTATGACTAATGATGCAGCAGCAGCAGGAGGCATCTGGCAGGACCACGGCAGCAGCAGAGAGAGAGAGAGAGAGAGAGAGAAGGTGCCCGGTGTATTATAGGGGGTCCTCCGGCAGACTAGGCCTACGTCAGCCTAACTAGGGGCTGGTACAAGGCAAGCCTGAGCCAGCCCTAACTGTAAGCTTTATCAAAGAGGAAAGTCTTAAGTCTAGTCTTAAATGTGGAGATGGTGTCTGCCTCCCGGACCGCAACAGGAAGATGATTCCACAGGAGAGGAGCCTGATAGCTGAAGGCTCTGGCTCCTGATCTACTTTTGGAGACTTAAGGGACCACAAGTAACCCTCTCTAAGATATGATGGAGACTGACCATTTAGAGCTTTATAAGTTAACAGTAGGATTTTAAATTCAATTCTGGATTTTACAGGGAGCCAGTGCAGAGAAGCTAAAGAAATATGATCTTGTTTCTTAGTTCCTGTTAGTACACATGCTGCTGCATTCTGAATTAGCTGGAGAGTTTTTAAGGACTTTAGAGCTACCTGATAATAGAGGGTTACAGTAATCCAGCCTTAAGGTAACAAAAGAGTGGACCAATTTTTCTGCATCTTTTCGGGTCAGGATAGGCCTAATTTTCGCAATATTACGCAGATGAAAAAATGCAGTCCGTGAGGTTTGTTTTAAATGAGAATTGAAAGACAGATCTTGATCAAATTTTACTCCGAGGTTTCTTACGGTAGTGCTAGAGGCCAGAGCAATGCCATCGAGAGAAACTATGTCATCAGATAAAGAGTCTCTGAGTTGTTTGGGGCCAAGAACAATAACTTCAGTTTTGTCTGAATTTAACATCAGGAAGTTGGTGCTCATCCAGGTTTTTATGTCTTGAAGACAATTATGAGGTTTAGTTAATTGATTACTTTCTTCTGGCTTCATAGATAAATACAACTGTGTATCATCCGCATAACAATGGAAATTTACAGAGTGATTTCTAATGATGTTGCCTAAAGGAAGCATATATAGAGTAAATAGGATTGATCCAAACACAGAACCTTGCGGAACTCCGAACCAGCTTTAGTACGTAAGGATGATTCATTATGAATGTCAACAAACTGAAAACGATCAGATAAATAAGATTTAAACCAGCTTAGTGCAGAACCTTTTAGGCCAATTAAGTGTTCCAGTCTCTGTAGCAGAATTTGATGGTCAATTGTGTCAAACGCCGCACTAAGATCTAATAAAACAAGTACAGAGACGAGTCCTTTGTCTGAAGCAATCAGAAGGTCATTTGTAATTTTAACTAGTGCTGACTCAGTGCTATGATGCACTCTAAATCCTGACTGAAATTCCTCAAATAAATTATTATCACGGAGAAAATTACACAGCTGGTCTGCGACTACTTTGTCAAGGATCTTTGAAAGAAAGGGAAGATTAGATATTGGTCTATAGTTGGCTAACACCTCTGGATCCAGGGTGGGCTTTTTTAGGAGAGGTTTAATTACAGCTGTCTTAAAAGACTGTGGTACATAGCCTGTTAATAAGGATATATTGATCATGTCTAATAAATAAGTGTTAACCAAAGGTAAGACCTCCTTGAGTAGCCTAGTTGGGATGGGGTCTAAGAGACACGTTGATGATTTAGATGAAGAAATCACTGCGGTCAATTCTTGAAGAGAAATTGGGGAGAAGCAGTCTAAATATATATTAGGTCTTACAGCTGTGTTTGAGTTTAGATAGGTACTATCTGAGGACAGGAGGTCATGAATTTTGCCTTTAATAGTTAGAATTTTGTCATTAAAGAAGCTCATAAAATCATTACTGTTAAGGGTTAAAGGAATACCAGGCTCAATAGGGCTGTGACTCGCAGTCAGCCTGGCTACAGTGCTGAAAAGAAACCTGGGGTTATTCTTGTTTTCTTCTATTAATACTGAGTAATAGTTTGCTCTGGCACTGCGGAGGCGCCTCTTATACGTTTTGAGACTGTCTGCCCAGATTAAACAAGATTCTTCCATTTTGGTTAATCGCCAATTCCTTTCAAATTTTCGCGATATTTGTTTTAACTTACGGGTTTAAGAGTTATACCAAGGAGCGAACTTTCTTTGCTTTGTTAACTTATTTTTAAGAGGAGCTACAGAGTTGAGTGTTGTTCGCAGCGAGCCTACGGCGCTGTCGACAAGATGATCAATTTGAGAGAGGTTGAAGTCGGCACGGGAAACCTCTGTTACTGAAGGACTTGGTATTGAATTTAACGACGGAGTAATCATTTCCTTAAATTTGGTGACAGCACTATCTGATAAACATCTAGTATAGTAACTGTTGCTGAGTGGCATGTAATCGAGTAAAAAGAAATCAAAAGTAATCAAAGAATGATCCAATAGCGAGGGATTCTGTGGAAAGACTGCTAGGTTCTCAATTTCAATCCCATATGTCAGAACTAGATCAAGAGTATTCTTAAAACAGTGAGTGGGTTCATGTACACCCTGACTGAAGTCAATGGAGTCTAATAATGAGATAAACACTGTAGCCAGGGAGTCATTATCAACGTCGACACGAATGTTAAAATCGCCTACAATAATAACTTTATCTGATTTAAGAACTAAACTGGATAAAAACTCTGAGAATTCAGAATATGGGCCAGGAGCACGGTACACTATAACGAATAAAAGTGGCTGCGAGGTTTTCCAGGTCGGATGTAAAAAACTAATAGCAAGGCTTTCAAATGAATTATAGTCTAGTTTAGGTTTAGAGCTGATTAACAGACTAGAGTCAAAAATGGCTGCAACTCCCCCTCCTCGGCCGCTGCCTCGAGGAATGTGGGTATTATTATGACTGGGAGGAGTGGATTCATTTAGAGTGACATATTTGTCTTGACACAGCCAGGTTTCAGTTTGACTGAGTAAATCAATATGATTATCTGAAATTAATTTGTTTACTAACACTGCTTTAGACGATAGAGACCTGATATTTAACAGTCCGCATTTAATTCTCCTGTTTTGTCTTTCTGTCACAGAAGAGGTTTTCATTTTTATGAGGTTGTTATGCACAACTCCTCTTTGTTTAATTTTAGATTTAGATAATTTAGGTGGTCGGGGGACAGACACTGTTTGTATAAAACTATGAAAACTATGGCTGGGTTATTGCACTAGAAGCTCAGAGAAGCATATAGGACTGCGACTCTGAGTCCTAATCTCAATACATGATACTATACCTTCCAAATTATAGCAATAGCACTGATGTTGACATGATGTTGTGTTAAGAGCATAGTGTAGAATACTCACTGAGAAATAAACGACACAGTCCAGATGTCTCTCTGCTGAACAATACAATACAGGTGCCTGAAACACACAACAAGACATGGTATGAGTTATGATAAATCACAATGTAAAGAGGCTGTAATGTCTCTCCCATCTGCACCTGCTGCACACGGCTGCTCAATTTGCGTGAAGTATGCGCTTCCTTCTTCTTCCACCGGCCGTCCTGTGATTCTCCAGAACCTCCAGATGGCCAGTCCACCCCTGGGGCATTCTAACAGTGCTCCGAATTAATGAATGCTTTAATTTGTGCCGGTGTGCTCCAGCACTCGGAGCAAGTATTTATGAATGCACCCAGAGAGCTGTGCAGGACAGAGTCCTTGATGTGTGTGTGTAATTGTAATTGTGTCTCTGCAGCTTTCCCCACAAACAATAATAATGTTGTATATAGCCAAACTGATATAGATTCAGATTTAATGTTTAGATTTAACATTTAACATTTAGGTGCCACATTTAATATTTAGATTTAACTATTAAATATATTTCTAAGTTAACAAATATTGCTGTAAATGTGGTAAAAGGTGATGTTAAAAGATTCACATTCAACACTTTTTTAAACATTGTTTGAAGCTAAATGTGGCAAAATGTTGATGTTATTTTCAGCGTGAGCCACTTTACAAACGGCACCCTGTAACCAAATAGTTTAAATACCATTAGAATTTAGTACTACTGTTCTTGCAGCACAGAGGATCGCTTAAAGCACAGTATGGTTATATGGTGCAAATCCTCCCACTATTGTACTGACTTCATCCCCTTGTCATTGATGGCATGTCTTTGATATAGACCTGCTTATAATCCCTCTTTTGTGTTAGTGGATGTGTTTGCTGTGCATTGTTTATGATAGTTAAGGAAATAAAGCAGGCATAAGCTACAACAGCCTTAACATAGTGTCGTAAACCTCATTTGGTGTCCCTCAGAGCAAGACCGTATTCCTGTGATGAGGGGTCAGTGGTTCATTGATGGAACATGGCTTCCCCTGGAGGAGGACGAGAGTGACCTCATCGAGATGGAGCACCTTGCCCGCTTCAGGGGGCAACAGATGAGGGACACCTATGAGATGGAGGTGGTGACCACCACAGTGGACAGCAAGGACGGTAAGGGATGTAAGAGAGAATGTGGAAGAAAGTAGACCTAGAGAGATGGGTGTGATGGACAAAGAAGATAGGCATGGGCAGGCTGCAGGTGTGCGAAAGGGGGAGCCCTGTGTGTGTGTGTGTGTGTGTGTGTGTGTGTGTGTGTGTGTCTGTGTCTGTGTCTGTGTCTGTGTGTGCGTTAGGGGTAACTGCCATTCTGAACAAGGTTGCACCTGAGAGAAGACACTGAGTGTGTGTACAGTCTGTATCATGACTGTAGATGCACTTCAATGTGTCACACACATACACACACATTCTACTCACCCTCATGGGGAAAGGTAAATTAATTATGTCAGATAAAGTGTGTCACTTGCTGTTAATCACTGTGCCTGTGTCTCCCAGCCATCCACAGTCTGAAACTGAGCAGAAGTCATGTGGACTGGCACAGCGTGGATGAGGTTTACCTGTACAGTGATGCCACCACCTCCAAGATCGCACGTACTGTCACTCAGAAACTGGGCTTCTCGAAAGGTATATGGGAAAATGTCACGAGTTGTATGCAAGAGAAGAGATATGATGCAATATCTTGTTCCCATTCAATTCCATGAGCCACTCTGAAACAATTGATTGTTCAGCAGTGTTGACATATGTCATACAACTTGAGTGAAACACAAGGTCAAGGGTCAAAGGGGCTGGGGGTGGAGCAAAATGTGTGTATGGTCTGGAGCCAATAGCCCCTTTTACACTACCAGATTTTCTGCGAATGTAGGGCTGATTTGCCAGCCAGCTGTGAGCATTTATACACACAGAGACGGAAAGTCGAGGCGCCCAATTTTCCGCCTAGGAGCGTAGTCATATTGGCGGAACCCTTTAAGTTTAAACAGACTTCCGCAATGGGAGGGGCTGTTGAAAACTAGTGGGTGGGAAAACTAGTGGGAAAACTGGTGGTGGATAAGCAGGAAACAGCTGATAGCAGGAATTAGCGAGCAGCTAGTAAAAAGAGGGAAATGCAAACCTGACATACACTGTAAAGATGAGCAACTGGGGAGACAAGGAATGATGCGCCCTCCTTGCCCCCGCAAACGAAGGCGGCCATTAACCGTCAGATGACGGGGACGGTGAAGGACGAGCCGACTTAAAAGAGAATTGCCGTCTGACTATCATGCCTGACTAGCCGCGGCTTCCCTCCCACGTCACTGTTTACGTCACACGCTGAGCTACACGTTTTTTTACTTGCTCATGCCCCCCATTGCCCCGAAAAAGGCGCATTCTGTATAAACAAAAGTAGGTAGGCGGCAATTTTCCGCCCTCCCCGATTTTGTTTTTATACTGCCAATGCTGAAAAAAAAGACTGATTAGGCTTTCCTGCAAATTTGCACAATTCCTGTCTAAAAAGGGCTAATGGCTCATTGCAGAGGGGGCGTGATCCTGCATGGTCACTCAGGAACATTGCAGTCCTCTGTAACTGGAGAGAAGTGTTGGCCTGGGACAGCTACCCTCTTTACACTGTAGGGGAAATACCTCTTTTAGAATATTTGCACTTGTAATAATGAATTTGGGGCACCACCCTCCTAAGGAGGGAAGCGACTAATCAAATTAATAACTCAGTAAATTACTTATTAATTCGTCAGCACGCTTATCAATAATGAATCAATCTCAGTATCTGGGTTATGATTCCTCTAGACAGTGATCTCAGCTCCTGTACACAAGATATACATCACAAACAACGACTTAGCGATAAATGAAGATTTATTTAACTAAACACTGAGTAAATGAATAGCAAATGATGATTATATAACACAACACAAATGAACAATTTTTATATGTGAATGAAATGAAAAGTAACACTCGTTTGGTTTGTTTAGTTTGGCGATAGTGGGAGAATAACACTGAGACGGCCTATGATAAACGGGAACCGGAGTAATGCGCAAAACCATTCACTTAGACATAATGAAACCTAAATTACAATCGGGATAATTTAACTAAGCCTCCTATTCGACCTCTCTCTTCACCGCATAGCGGTTAGCTCGGATTATGGAAGTTTTGGGCCTACTTTTCAACAGCAGTGATCACAGGTGGAGCTCCATCGGGGTCCCTGGACTATCGCTAGCTGCTCCGGGGTTTTCCAACAGAATGGCGTGGCCGTTTCACAGCCGAGGGAGCGGTTGAATTCGCGATGTCCGGTGGGTACCCAGTAGCTGGTCCATGCTGCGGTAGACCTTTGGGCTGGATGGAGAACACTGTGGCCAGTGGCGGGCAGCCGGTTCCAAGGAATCTGGAGTGAAGAGGTGGTTGACAAGTGCTGGTCTGCTTTATTCTGGTTACTCGTTTATAATAATGTGACAAAAATATCACTGGCCGTTCGATATTGATGTCAAAGTTACTACTACGCGTAAAAATGTTGAAAACACCTCAGATGAAAGAAAACTGGATCGATAAAATTTCAAAATTCAAAATAACTTTGCTCGTGAGCATAAACGTTAAAAATGTAATAAAAGAAATAACGCACTACTTAAAAAGGTAAAATGTGAACAAATACGGCAGACAAAAACGAGGGAAAAATTGAAGCAACAGTTAAAAGTTAAGAGCGCGAAAAACAAGATAGGACAAAAATCAAGAGCGAAACACAAGAGGGAGAACACGAGAGACGAAACACAAGAGAGAGCAAAGAGCAGGCGGCTCCCAGGTATTTCACTAGGTCAAAAAGTCAATCCTGATCCACAAACTTTAATTCTTTCCTGATACGAGGTCGTATACTTTAATATGTTACGCGTGAGTGAGGCATACTCTTCCCACTATGGTCCACATTATTTCTTAATATCCAATTAAACACACCGATTAATGTTAAATTAAAATACACTTATTATGCCATGTCGTCAGCTAGCCTACGTCAAATACACACACTCTGATGAATTCGATGACAATGTATAATGATAAACAAAATGAAGGAACACATAGTCATGCAACAAGTTGATTAATACTACCTAATTATATCTTCATTAAATATATATAAAGTGGACTTCCTTACGGTAACTCTTCCTAACTCCGCCACGAGGTGGCAATATGGCTACATGTTAGAGAGTTAAAATTAACATTGAATTATGCCACATACCAAAACTTTTGGTCTTAACAAAGAACCATTCATGTTAGAACCTGATCATGCTATGTTCAAGTCAAAGCATGTTATACGGTAATAAAGAGGCACAAGGATCTGACACAGTCCTTGTCGTAATAGAACCTTTGTCTCTCCCCAGAGTCACATGTAAGTGGTAGAATGCGGTCATCAAAGGGTGCATTGTTTTTCAAAGCAGAGTTGGTAATAAAAACTAGTACCTCAGGGTGAATAAGGAAGCCCCCCCCCTTCATTAGTTAATGTCCTGATTTGAATAGTCTTCACATGATGTCCTTGGAGACAGACGGACTGTCTTTCTCCTGATCAGGGTCAGTTAGGGGACAGGATGATTATCTTGGCCTGGCTGAGAAAATACATCGATATGTCCCTACAACACCATGTCTTTTACATCTTTCACACTCCACTGGGTTGTGGTGTACTGCTGGTTTCGCTTCACGTTTGATAGCCATTTCTGAAATTAGGTTGGCTAGAGCAATAGTGTCTTTCTGAGCTGAAAACTGTTTTAGGGGCTGTACACATGCCGCGTCTTTTGCGCCCTCAGATTCATTGTTTCCAATGTAGACGCACGGCAGGTGCACTCAAACACCAATGCGACTGCACCAATGCAGGGCTGTCCGAGCTTTCAAGAGTACAGAGAGACATTTTGTCTGAAGTTGCTAAGCGAACATAACCAGCAGGGTATCATAGCCTACCTACTAGAAATCCTGACTGCAGAGCTGATCTTTGTTGTGTGACCCAAGTGTGTGTTGGGTCGAGAATATTGTGCGTGGGTCAGATGTAAAGCTCGGACAGCCCTGCACTAAAATGATCAACTTCTCCTTCATATTTATCACAGACTGATATTTATCAAAGGAAGGAAAAATATTTGTGGGCTGCGATTGTTTGTTCCCTGTCACATGTTGCCAAAAGTTGAACTCTGTTTGTCTCGGTGCACAGCTGTTGAGCACCGAGATAAATAGTGCTCAGGAACGCGTGTGCACTAGATGTGAGGGCGCAAAGAATGCGGCATGTGTACAGCCCCTTAGATGCAGCCTGCCTCTGCCTCTGCCTCTGCCTCTGCCCTACTCTTTGGCACAGAGTAGGGCATTAACAGAAAAGTCGATTTGTCGATGCGTCGACGTCAGTGGCACAAGTCGACGCCCCTCGGGAGGAGTCGACAAGTCGTGTGTTTTTTCCCTCTTTCTCTCTCTCTGTGTGCTTACGCTGATACTTTATCCTTGACTAAGTGAACATACTCGGGGGTACTATAAGTGAAGCAGACTCCGCAAGGAATGTCTGCAGTCATTCAGGCTTTCATAGTCGAGCGCACTTCCGCGTTGTAGTTTCCTGTAAAAATGTCAATGAAAAATCCCCTGATGGGAAAAATACATGCCGAGCAATCACTGGTGCACGGAGCGGAGTCTGCGGAGGTCTGCACGGACTCAAAGCGGACGTTGGCAAGCCCTGCACGCGCAAAGCTCAGACTTTACGACCGCGCTCGGCATGTATTTTTCACATCGGGGAATTTTTCACGGACATTTTCACAGGAAACTACGACACGGAAGTGCGCTCGACTATGGAAGCCCGAATGACCGCGGACATTTCTCGTGGAGTCCGCTCCACTTATAGTACGCCCAAGTATGTTCGGGCCTTGAGCTTTGCGCGCACAGGGCTTGCGGACGTCTGCAGATTCCGTTCCGCATACGTTCCGCTCGAGTATGTTCGGGCCTTCACAGACACACATCAGATGTGTGGAGATACTTCACTTTCTTCCGCTGTGTCAATGTGATGACGTCATCAAATGACTTGTCAACTCGACTTCGACTTTATTGACAGATAAGTCGACGTGAAAAAAATCAAAGTCGTTCATGCCCTAGCACAGAATAGGTACAAGAGTAGCGCCCAGCGCCTGACCTCACATTTTCCAGGTGGTTTAAAGACGCCGCATGTGTACAGCCCCTTAAAGGCTAAGTTCAAATAAATAATAAGAAACATTTTGTAACGCTCACAGCATTGAAAAATTACATTTGAAAAAAGATAAAAATAAAATCAACATCTCTTACCTGTTACTGTGGATAATCGGTAAATGGTAAATGGACCTGCATTTGTATGGCGTCTTTCTAGTCATCCGACCACTCAATTCAAATAAACACAAGAAGTTTGTGCTCTAGAAAAGGATCTGCACTCAGTGAATAACCTCCTAAGCCCTATGATAAGCTATTATGGCAGCTATTATGGCAAGGCTTAACTATACAGACCAATGAGCAGTGATAACTAACATGTCTTTGGGGTCATCGGGTGGGAGCCTCCTTTCACTGGTGTTTCGTCTAGTTGGTCCCACGACACCTCCAGGAGGCTAGACAGTGATCTCTGGCATCCCAGAGACACTCCCCTAATGCCAGGTCTCACTGCTCTCCACACCAACACAATAACCTCCTTAACCTTACTTACACATGCCTTTCACAGCCTAAACAGCACTGGCACCTTCAACCAAACCCAGGCTCCGTACATGCGACCTCCAGGCAGAAGTAGTGCTGATACTACCTTTCCTAGCACATTCATCATACTCTATTTCACACGCTACATAGCATAACTACAATATAAGCTAAAGTTAAAGGAGATAAATAAACTTACAGGATCAGCAAACACACTCACCTTGCAACATAGTCTCAAACAAAAGGGATTCAAATAGGCCACTCCCACACTTAAATAACCTTCCTCTTTCTGGATTTCCTCCTGAGAGGAAATGGATCTCCCCACCAGATCTCAAGGAGTTATGTGCCCTGCTTAGCAGTTCCCCCTGCTGGCTCCCAACTGACATTATTTCTTCTGTACTAGATGAGCTGGCTGGTTCTTGTTGCTTCATCTGACATTTCCCTCACTGTCTTCTTCAAACTCTGTCCCTGCACTCCGAGTTCCCCCAGGAGCGAGACAGCTGATCTTGCTATGAATCCCCTACACCCCACTTCCACTGGACAAATCCTAGTCTTCCATCCTCACTGCTCAGCTTCTGCTCCTAAATCTGCATATCTAAGCTTTTTTTCTTTCATAGGCTTCTTCCACTGAGTCTTCCCAAGGAACTGTCAGCTCAATGAAATAAACTATCCATTGACTCAGTGACCACAACACTATGTCAGGCCTCTGCTTGGTACAAACTATTTCCTGGGGAACAACAAGCTTTCCCCCTTAATCTACTTGCATTTCCCGACCAGGAATCTAATACGATTTTCCTCCATACTCCACAGGTCCCTCCAACTAAGCTTCCTCTTCTCTACACTTTCCCAATTCAACCACTGTCCCTGTTTAGCCTGGGCCACCACCTTTGCACCCCTTACTATCTCCTCCGGTCTGCGTATCTGTTCCACAACCAGCTTTCGTTTATCTTTGAGACCTGCTGTATTCCATACTGCCTGAGCCAAGCCCCAGGCCTCCCCGGCCAAACTGAACATTACCTACAATCTCTGCATGCCTAAGAGCTGCCTCTGCCTCCTGAACTGCCGATCTTGGGTTCCACTTCCTCCCCTTGGTTGGATTTGGAACCACACTCCTGAGTACCACGTCCTTACTCCCAGATAACAAGAGCTTGGTCCTGACCTTGGTACATTAAAATTCCTGTTAAACTAGATACTGGCGGCTGAAGTATCCCTTTTCCATACAATGCAACACTACTTAGGCACCTAGGAGCGCCCAACCACTTCCTAATATAGGAGCTAACCAACCTTTTAATTCTTCTCTTCTTGGAATTTCATAAATTGACAATGGCCACATTAACCTAGGATATAGCCCGAATTGTAAAGACCACAACTTCAATTTTCCTGGAAGCTCTGATTTATCTATTCTATCCAATCCTTCAGCCACATCTTTTCTAAATTTCACCATCTGTTCCTTATCATTCAACTCTACATTGTACCACCTACCTAAGCTCTTTACTGACTTTTCCCTAATTGTTGGGATGTCCTCATCATCTATGACAAACTTCCTATCACTTAACTTCCCTCGACATATCGAGATGCTTCTAGATTTACTAGGCTTGATCTTTATGCTGGCCCACTTCAGGTTCTTATTTACCTTCTCTAGTAGCCTCTTTGTACATGGCATTGTTGTGGTCACCAGTATCATGTCATCCATGTAAGCCCTAACTGATGGAAGATGCAACCCGTTCTGCCGTCTCTCCCCACCTACCACCCACTTAGAAGCCCTGATGATTACTTCCATCACCATAGTAAATGCTAATGAAGAAATTGTACACCCTGCCATGATGCCTGTTTCTAGCCTCTGCCAACCTGTTGTGAAACCTGCCGTACTTAGACACAACCTAATATCCTGACAGTATGCTTTCACTAAGTTGACAACTACCTGTGGCACTCTGAAATAGTCAAACGCACTCCAAATGTGGCTGTGGGGTACTAAACCAAACAAAATATTACATGTAGGTCCCTTTTGTTAATCTTCGCTGCCTGAATCTGGTGCCAGATCATGCTAGTATCCTCTAAACACCCTGAAAAACCTGGTATTCCTGCCTTCTGCACCATGGTATCAATTAAGCTATTCCTTTCTAAGTAGCTAGCTAATCTCTGCGCAACTACACTGAAGAAAATCTTCCGCTCCACATTCAAGAGAGAAATCATCCGGAACTAGCTAAGGTCCATAGACTCCTTCTCCTTAGGAATGAGGACACCTCCTGCCCTACACCATGCTCTTGGTATTCACACACACATTTATACACTGGTGGCCGAGACTACCATACAATGTGCCACCTGCCACTCGGTTTTTAACACACTCACACACCGAAGCATCATAGAAGCATCATCGGGGGCAATTTGTGTTCAGTATCTTGTTCAAGGATACTTTTACATGCAGCCTGGAGGAGCCGGGGATTGATCCGCTGATCCTTCGATTGGTGGACGACCCACTCTACCTTTGAGCTCTACCTCACTGTGAACAGTCTTCATTGAAACTCTTTTCTTCTGAAATAGTGTGTGTGAAAACTGTTGACAACATGTTCTCTGGGTTGTTCAGAGTAAGGCTGTGTTCAGACACATCAGCACTACACCCCCATGCACTGAGGCCACTTTGTTAATGCAGCACTGTATTGGCCAAGTACATGTTAGTGCACATTCATCGTAGCTAACATTGTAATTTTAATGGGCTAATATTGCTGTTAACCTAATATTTTTTGAGATCGAGGATAAAAAGAATGTAACACCTGTTACATTCCAAAGTATATAAAAGTAGTATGCTGTCTGTCTGCCAGCCTGTATTCTCATAGATCTTATTACTCCAACAGCGTTAATCAGTGGTACTTCATTGTCTCACCTATACCTAAAGTAACAGACACACACACACACACACACAAACACACACACACACACACACACACACACACACACACACCAGTGCAGCCCCTTAAGTTTGTTTACATAGTGCTTTTTATGCCTCCACGCCAATGGTAGCCACGGCCAGAGACATTTTTTTTTTCTGATTTCACGTTACTCTGTCCGGTCGTCAATCCATTCCGTTCTTGTGAATACAATATCTCAAGAATGCTTTGACCAAATTTCTTCAAAATTGGCACAGAAGTACATTTGGGCTCAACCATAAACTCGTCAGATTTTGGTGGTCAAAGGTCAAGGTCAATGTGACCTTGCATTAGTCTCGCTCTTGTTAATGTGATACGTCAAGACCACCTTGAGATAATTTCTTCAAATCTGACACAAATGTCCACTTGGACTCAAGAAAGAAACTAAATAGAATTTGGTGGTCAAAGGTCAAGGTCCCTGTGACCTCACGACACATTTTTGGCCATAACTCATAATTCATTTGCTAATTATGGAAAAAATTCACACAAATATTTAATCAGATATAATGATGAATTGATGACATTTTATATCCAGAAGGTCAAAGGTCATCTTCACTGTACCATCATAATGCTCTGCAGAAACACTTTTCTGGCCATTATTTAATGTCATATCTCAGGAACAGAAAGGGAGACATTTAGTCCAGACATGGATATAAACTGTAGCTGCAACTTGACTGGTTCATGATGGCATACAACCACAAAGCAGCAATTGTAGTTTCAGTATGCATGCCTGTAATAGGGACAGTTTCTAGAAAAATATGTCACTATTGAGTCTTTAATTTTTCAATGTTGTGAGCAGCACAAAGTAATCATTGTATGTACATATGGAGGCAGAAATCTGAGAGATAGATAACCTCCAAACCTGGTCAAATAACACCACAACTACCTGCATGGAGAGATACTACTAGAGGTAAGAGAGAAAAATATGTTGTTTCAGGGTGAAATTACCCTTAAATGAGCCTCAAATTGGTTTATTAAAGTGTGACTACAATTTATAGGTTATAGAACTGACTTGAATATAGATACCTGCATACAGTAATCTCAAGACCAGGACTGTAAATTAATGTTACATGGTTTAATTGGTAAAGGGGTGTCAGAAAAAAATTGCTTTGATCAATTTCGAAAAGCTAGTAATTTCAGATATGTGACTAAACACAGACAGACTGCTGTGGAATGCATCACCTCAGGTAGTAATGCTCCCTCTCATGTTCTCAGCCTCCAGCAGTGGGACGCGTCTCCATCGTGGATACGTGGAAGAGGCAGCACCTGAGGACACCCCTCCTGAAACCACACACATTGTCTTCGTGGTGCATGGCATTGGCCAGAAGATGGACCAGGGTCGCATCATCAGGAATACCAGCATGTGAGATATTGAAAGGTTTCCAGTGGGAGCATAGAGCATTAAGAAAAGAATCAGAATCATTGTTGGAGTAATTGTTTTGTCTTGTCTTGCTGGTATGCAGGATGAGAGATGCTGCCAGAAAGATGGAGGAGAAGCACTTTTCTGATCGCACCACAGAGCATGTAGAGTTTCTCCCTGTGGAGTGGAGGTCAAAACTAGCTCTTGATGGAGGTATGCTGCACCTCAGCACACAACCATAAAAAACAAACACTGATCCTGCACAGGAGAACTGTGGTGGTATCATGCAGGGTCTGTCCTGCCTACGATTAAAGATTGAGATTCTTTTGATTATAGTTTGTTAAAAAAAAAATAGACTGAGGACTGAGATGTTGATGGACTCCCATGATCTTCATGGCTGCCTGTGCAATTCAGGTGATCTGGGGCTTTGACTGCACTGTCAGGTAACCAAATCATGCAGAGAGATAATGCAGCTCAGGAGACTCACCACCAGGGGCATCGCTAGGAGTTGAAAACATCTGTTTAAGCCCTGAAGTGGGAACAATTTCTTACCCAGGGGTTGGGGGGTTTCTCCCCTGGGAATATTTTCAGTAATTCCCTGTTAAACACGTGATTTTAATGTATTGAAGAGGTAAAAATCGATGTCTGAAGCTGGGCCAGAAGACTCCAGACCTTGCCCTCAACGCCTTTGTTTGAACTCGTCTTTTTCCCAAAAATGCATCTTGGAATCAAAAAAACAGTACTCAGAGAGTCACTGGAGACACTTAGAATCAGGTGCAACCGAGTGTTATGTGTTCACAAGCAACAACACATACAACTCATGAGTCAGGCTCTGGAACCAGACTGGAGACTCACTCTCTATGCTCTGCCTTTTATGCAGGTGGAGATTCCAGTGAACCTCCACCTCTTTTTCCTTGTCCTTCCCACTTTGACCATATATTCCATACCTAATTAAAATATGTGGATGAGTGCCTGGTAGGGGTGTAACGGTACACAAAAGTCACGGTTCGGTACATACCTCGGTGTGGGGGTCACAGTTTGGTACGTTTTCGGTACAGTGGGGAAAAAGTAACAAAAGCTCACACATGTACAAGACTATCTTTTTTCATTTATTTTGAGCAGACCACAACTGACTGCAAAACTTAGCACCATCTCCTGTTATAAAAGTAAAAACATAAATAGAATAAAACATAAAAGAAATGTATTAGGAGGGTTCTCTTAACATTCATTCTGTTCATACAGAGGAAAAGAAAAAAAAGCAGTAGTGCAGTAGTGCTATACTGAGGTAGTCAAGTAGCAACTGGCAACTTTGGTAACTTTATTAAAAGGAAACTAACACTTTCAGTGTTGTATTGCACAGTATTGTATTGCATTGTCGGGATGATGTCTCTACATGTGTGTCATTATGTTAGATGTATTTCCCGCGACGTACCCCACCTCCGCGAAACATCGCCGGCAGACAGTCTTTGTCCGGTCCACCACTCTTTTGCCATCGTTGCTGTATTGTACCGGGAATCCAAAGTGTTCCCACACGACCGATTTATACGAAGCTGGTGGGTCTTCCAACCCCACACGCTGCATCTCTCATCGTTTGTTTTCGTTTGTACCTGCTTCTTCTTCTTCTTCTTCTTCTTCTTCTTCTTCTTCTTCTTCTGTGGTAATGGCGGTCGCTGGCAGCTTTTAGGCTCATTACCGCCACCTAGATTGGAGTCAGGACTCGCCTTTTCTTTTTTTTTTTTACTCACTCATGTATTCGTCGTGTAACTGTGTGTACCGACGCGTGACCCAATGACGTGACGAATACAAATACCGTTACACTCCTAGTGCCTGGTGATTAATACTTAATCACACTTTGTAGTTAAGGCTCATTTTACACAATATATACCCCCCTTTGGGACTGGAAAGTCCCATCAACACTAAAACAGCAAACCTCATCCAGTTACATCGATTATAATTCTATTAAGGCAAATTAGAGGTGAGACATTTAACAGTGGTGACACTCCTCAGTAATACTTGATTAGACAAAGATCACAAAATGTGATTCTTAAGGCTATGCTTCAAATATGAGGTAAATCACAATAGGCAATTTTTCATTCCAGTGTATAAGCAGTCACATTTTATTCCAGTGTATGATGAACACAGTAACTGCTGCAATTAGTAAAACATGCAATGGGCAATATCTTCTGTGGCTACTGACTGTAGGGAGACACGCCAGCCATACGCAGATGGTGATATGAGGCAACCTGATCCCGCAATATCTCAATCTCTTGCTGCTGGAGGGAGATGACCTGAACATGCAGATTGCTCAGCTCCTGATAACCTTGAAGATATAGCTCTTGCTGGTGTTTGCGCCATGCCTTTTGGGTGAGCTTATAGCTGCAGGCTCTCAGCTGGTCGGGAAACTATGCACCAGTCTGCAGTAGGGAATCTGAAGGACTCGATGAAGCAGATCTCTCAGCTTATTCACAGCCTTCCGTTCCACCTCCGTGGTTGGTTTCTCGATGGGCAGGAAGCGGAGGTCAGTCTTTACTGCCTCGGGCACTATGTAAAATTCCCACTGCAGATATGCCCTCAGCTTGGGAGCCAACGGCTTGAGAGACATTATCCTCTTTTCCAGTGCGACTTTAGGTGGGCCAGATGTTGATGGGGGTTCACTGACAGGCGGACTAGTCGGGGACCAGGATGCATGCTCTTCTGCACTCACTTCGGGATCTCCCTCTGAGGACGAGGTTCTCTCAGAGGATGGATTAAATGGCAGCCAATTCCACTCTGGGTTTTCCGAGGGGTCAATTTGGAGTGGCTCCGGCTGCGGGGAGGTTGATTCTGCCTGAGGTGCGACTTGCACCATGCTTTGAGATGAAGTCAGTGCTGTATCGTCTGGGCGCATCCACCAGGGGTTCTCCCCTTGGCTTGGGCCTGACTGGGCTAGCAGGGCACTAAGGATTGGATTGGGGGTTTCTTGGCCTGGTGTCACATCAGACGCTGCCGGTCTCCCCCTGGTATGGCCATCCCTGGGCTTGAGGTTCCGATTAGGGGCTGGTTTCCCTTTTGTGCTGGGCATTGTTGATTTTCAGTGGGGTTGACGCTGGCCTGGTTTGAGGGTTGGATCTGTGGTGGCTGCACTGGTGGGGGCGTGTGAATCATTGGTGGGGCCGTTCGGGCGTAGTGATACCAGCGGGCTTCAATAGGGGTGCCTCCTGGGGGCACATACGGGGGTCTGCTGATTGGCACAGGTGATTGTTCAGTGTAGGCTGGACGATACTGCACAGTCGGACGCCCCTGCTCAGTCGGACGCCCCTGCTGGTCGGGCCACCACGGGGTCACGTGTTATGGGTATTGGGTTTCCCAATTGCCGGCCATACTCTTATACACCAGGGCTCCAGACTGCGCCTAATTTGTCGCATTTTGCAACCTTTTTGGAGGCCGTGCAACATAGTTTTTTAACTGGGAGCACCAGCGTGACTTACAAATCCTCCCCTCTCGCCCTTTTTCTTTCTTTTTTTTTTATAATTGCATTTCATGGAGGAGCGGAAGCAAGTGTCTCTGTGTGTGTGTGCCTGTCATGTGTATCTGGATGCGCACTGCGAGGCGGGGGGGGCGCCAGTAACCATAGCGACGTGCAGCAGCGTTGGTGTGTCAGCTGACAAAGTTATTGTTATGGACAGTGTGTAAATAACAACAGACTGCTGTTACGCACAGACAAACACGCTGCTCGCGCAGCAGCGCAGCACGGCACTCATGCTGAGCTTGTGTTGTGTTCAGGCGTTGTCGCGTAATTAACAACTTCCAGCACTTAAATAGGTCATAGCACAAAACAGCAGCATGTCAAGTGACTATTACTTTTATTATATTCAATACAATTGTATTTTCCTAAATCTTGAGACACCTCATATGTAAGCTAGACAGACATTTCACCTGCTCATTACTGTGCACACATGTACTGTATGTACTTAGTCCTAAAGAGCCCTTCTGGTGCAAGTATACATAAAAACATACCAGCAGGCTGTGCTTTGCAAGCATACAAAAAAGTTTCACACATGTAAAAATTATTTTTCATGTGTGTGCTTCACCGCTACTGTTACAACTCCATCCTAGGGGAAACACTGTGATAGTCTACTGGTAGAGTAGAGAGAGAGCTAAGTAGCGTTGAAGTAGAGTAGAGCAGGGCAGAGAGATGGAGGCAAAATATATTAAACCCGGTGTTAATACAGCAGAACTGGAGAGGGGGGGGGGGGATGATTGACAAAGATTGCCGCTGCCCTGACACTGTCATTTTTGTGTAGGAATTAAGCTACAATACATATGTTGTTTTAATTAATAAATACAGTGTGAATAAATATTACATAACATAAAAATAACTGCAGTCTTTGTTATTTGATAGCCACTTAAATTAAACAATTTTTATAGGGCAAGTAAACACTGACTTCGGGCAAGTAGATCTCTGACCAACTTGCCCGACCGGGCAAGTGAAAAAAACCTGAGCGTTGAACCCTGCAGGGCTGTCTGTGTTTATTGCTAAATTATCAGTAATGCAGTTATTCTCGACAAAATTATGAATATGTTGTGTCGTTATAGATAGTGCTCCTAAATTTTGTGCTGATGCTCCTAAAATTTTCAGTAAGGAGCACTGGTGCTTCTAGTGGAAAAAGTTAGTCTGGAGCCCTGTACACTTATCTAGATGCTACAGAGGACACTTTTAATTCAATTGCTTTTTTTTTCTTTCAATTACTCAAACAAGAGTTATACGCTAATAAGACGTTGTTAATTGTTACTTTCAACATATTGTACCACAGTAGCCAGAACTATAACGACAGTATTATTACTTTCATGAATGTTGTTGTAAGCTACTGTCATTACCGAGGATGTCATACAGATTACTGTATTGTGTCATACAGATTACTGTTAATTTGTTATGCTGATCTGTTCTGTACGACATCTACTGCACGTCTGTCCGTCCTGGAAGAGGGATCCCTCCTCAGTTGCTCTTCCTGAGGTTTCTACCATTTTTTTTCCCCGTTAAAGGGGTTTTTTGGGGAGTTTTTCCTTATCCGCTGTGAGGGTCTAAAGGACAGAGGGATGTCGTATGCTGTAAAGCCCTGTGAGGCAAATTGTATTTGTGATATTGGGCTTTATAAATAAAATTGATTGATTGATTGATTGATTAGTTTGGTCTGGTGACAGCAAGGTTGTCCTTTATCTGGTTCATGCCTATGTCGTCTACTTTCCCTTACACAATCTCATATTCTCCTTCTCTGGCCCTGTTCATTGGCTTGTGTATGTTATTTTTTGACTCATAGCGGTTGTGGGGGCCTACACATGAGGTGTTTTGCTCTTGTAGTTCTATTGCTATGACGGGTGTTGCCTTGTTGCTTTACTAACACAGCAAATTGCCCTGTTGCTGTCTTGAAGGCTCTCTTAATCATAAGTTGCAGTAGGGGAAGGATACAACAAGTAATCACAAGAATTGTCAAGATAAGCAACTCCAGTAGTACCCCTAGTGTTTGCAAATTTTTTCTCAGAGATAAACTCTGTAGTCAATCTAGCAATGATGTGGTTTTGGTGTTCTAATTAGAATATTGCACGTGTTGGTCCCTTAACATATGAATATTCTCCAAAAGCCCTGGTTAGGTTGTCATCCTTACCCGTATTCATGGGGATGGCAGTACAGGACTCTTCCCCAATTACATCACAGACACCTTGGTCTTTAGCTAGCATTGTCTTGATGACAAGCTTATTTTGCACAGTCATCAGCGATGCGGCATGCAGTTGTTCGCTTACCCCCTCTAATGCATCTATAGTCCAATTTACAAATCTCTGTTGAATATACCATAAACAATTCATTCAGCAGCTGTTGGGGGCTATGTACTGGGTGTTCATTATGATTCCAACAAATGGCAGGGAACCCATCCTCTCCCCAACATTAACCAGTCATACCCTATGATGCTCACTAGGGACGCCTTTTGGAATCTAATCACATGTGATGTACACATAATCATACTTTTTCCAGTGTGATTGTGTCATAGATGCTCTACGGACTCTTTCTGGACTATTGTCAGTCAAGCTAATTATTGTAATTGGTCCTGTCAGCATAACTGGAATGCAAATTTCTGTTCAATTGGTTGGTAATACAACTTTCACCTGGCTCAGCCTTCTTCCTACGTACTCCACCAATTGCTGGCGGAATTGCAACTTATCCTTACTGACTTAATGTCCTCCCTCTGCTAGAGCTGTGAGTACCACAATAGTCTTTTTGACACTGTTCTTTTGTGGAACTACAAATAAGTAAATCATCCGCATATTGCAATACCGTACTTGGTACAGCAAGGTGCGATAAGTCCTGCATCAGCACTTGGTTGAAGATCGAAGGACTGTCGGAAAGGCCCTGTGGCAAGCGGGTATACGTGAACTGTTGGCCTTCATGTGCAAACGCAAACAGGTATCGAGAGTCCGGATGCAGAGGCACACTGAAAAAAGTAGAAGACATAGCAATGATGGTATACCACTGGGTACCAGGTGGTATGTTTGAAAGCAAAGTATATGGATCTGGGACATGTGGTGTCTCCGCTTCAACTATGGCATTAATTGCTCTCAAGTCATGTACTAGACAATGGTCTGTTGAATTTGTCTTCCTGATGGGAAAGATGGGTGTGTTGCAGGGGCTTCTGGTTTTAACCAACACCCCCTCCTCCATCAGTCCTTACTGGCCTGATACCTTCAATATTATGCTGCTTTAGGGGATACTGTCTCTGATATGGTAGATTAATGTGTGGTCTTAGTGTGATGTGAACAGGTTGAGCTGATTTGTGAACTGTCCACAACTGTTGTGGAACTTGGTTTAGCAGATGTTCATGTTCAGCTGCTACTATCATATGTGTTGGTGGGTTCCTATCAACCAATACCTTGTCTGCGACTGTCACATTGCCTATCTTGACCGAGATTCTTATGTATTGTTTATCCTTAGAAATATGGATGTACTTGTTACCGGTGGGTAGCCACTCACGCACCCACAGTGCACATTTCCCCATAGTACCCAGATGATGAGATTCATAACCCTCCGCCACTAACAGAGTGACGTGTGGTGTGGAATTTGGCACTTGGAACCACCCAGATAAATCTTCTGAAAGCCAGACTGCTGCTGCAGCCCCCTGTGGTCCCTGTCTTCACTTGTGATCAGACATGGTTTTCTGTTAAGTACTGCATCCCAACATTCTTGATAATCTATGTGAGTCTGATCTGAGTCATACATGAGCATGCAATGCAACAGCAGAGTGGGGGTGTATGATGAGGCAAAATGTAACCTGACCCACGATTCCCATGCAGTCCAGGCTTGTTTGAGGTGGGACTCTTCTGGCGTTAACTGGAGCCAGTATACCAGTGCCTGCTTTACTGTTTCTTGGAGCAGCTGCGGCATCATGCCTTGTGGGGGGTTTCGGGGAAGTCCAAATATAATCCATCTTGTGTGCACATGATCTTAGCTTGGATTGGGCACAATATGTCTCTTCCCAGTAGGTTTACTGGAGTGTGGGCTAAATAGAGCAAGAGTGCGAGTATGATCCTATCTGCAGTGAGCATTGGAACGGGCTCCGTTAGTGGTATAACTTGTGATTTCCCAGAGATGCCTACTGTCTTTATTGATGAGTTGGAGAGGGGGAATCTGGAGCCTTCTTTCTCAATGCATGAATATGTAGCCCCTGTGTCTACCATGAAAGGGTATTCACAGTCGTGTATTACAACTGGTATGGTTGGTTCGTCATGTGGTTGCAACGAGATGACTGGTGACATTATTTCCCCCTCTGGCTCCTCTGGGCAAATCTACCACGGACTTGCTGGGTCAATGCTCTGCAGGCCCCAGCCATGGTTTGACAGAGCATTCCCTTCGTTGGTGTTGTGGTTGTCCGCACCCCCTACAAACGTTATCTGACATAGCTGGATCTGTCCCATGGTTGTTTGCATTCATGTCTAGCGTCCATAGTGGTGATGTGTAGTGACATATTCTGTTGAATCTGGGCCTGAGAGGGTCATTTGTTCAACAGTTTGGGGAGTATTCAGTGGCTGAACGGTCTGGGGAGCTGCCTGATTGGCCATGACAACAGGGGCTTGACTTTTTGTTTTCTCTTTCTTTACTTGCTTGGCCAGTCCCCGAGTTGCAGCTGTGTCAGTTTGTTGGCCAGCTGTTTGCTGTCCTCTTTCTGTTTTTTCTTCTCTGTCCTGTAGAGTTCCACGTGGTGGGCAACATGTTCTGAGAACATTGGCCAATCCATCTTCATCAGCCCCACAACGCCATATAGGCGTTGCTGCACATCCTCAGGCATGGTCTTTTTAACCATTATTTTGTGTTTTGTGTCTCTTCCTTCCATCTTCACTGGAAGTTGTGCAGGAACCTGGAGGGACATTCATCGTCTCTCAATGTCTCTCCTTCCAGTTTGGATGTGTCTCTCCTTTCTGGGTATTGTTTCCTTAGCTGTTTCCATACCCTATTGTGATGCCTTCCAAAGTCTTTGTCGTCGTGATTGTTGCTAATCACCGCAGTGCCTAGTTGAGCCTCAAAAAACATTTCGTGGGTGGTCTGTTTCCCCATTCCCCATACCATTCTATCTTGGGGTGCAACTGTTCACCCTCTTCACAGTGTGGTCTCTCATCTCTCTCCAACCTCCCTCTGCCCAGGCTGTGGCCCATGTCACCCTGACCTTCGTCCTGTTCGTATGAGTCTCACTGGAGGTTATGCTTCCTTCCACCTCAGACCACAGATACAGATCTGTGGTCTGAGGTGGATGTATTAGCCAATTTTCTACATGGCTTGGCCAGTCTACGCTTTTTGCTCTTAAGTTCAGTCTCCATGACATTGGCCAACATCATTGTGAACTTCCCTTCCCTTCCTATGGTGGTTGTGCTGTTGGTAATGGTGCTGCTGTGGGGACGACTTCTTTGTGTGTTTGTGGTTCCTCTGGGCGCTCCCTATCCTCCAGCTGCACCATTTGTCTCGTACTCCCAACCTGTCTAAACCACCCTTCCCTTCCTTTCTTATAACTGGCTTTTGTGTCTTTAGCCTCAACGTGCCTTAATTCCGTCTCTACTTCATCACAGCATGCCAGATTGAAGGTACCATATTTGGGCCAGCGTTTTTTTCCTGATGTTCTTTTGTGCCATTTATTAAGATAGTGTCGATTTTTTTTTTTCAATCAGGGTGTTGCTGCATTACTACCTTTATAGGGGTTAGGTCCCCTTTTTCCATCTTTCCCTGATCAGCCCCCATGAAGCCCTGTTTAATTTCACCTGCATGTGAGATCTCCGGCTGTTTGTCGTTTCTTTTGTGCGTATTAGCACTATTATTTTTTCCTACTGTGATAGCTGTTTTATATTTCTTTTCTCTCCACGGTTTATATTCTAGTTTCTCTGAGCCATCTTCTTGAGGGGTTTTGGTTAGGCAGCCAAATTTTCCTGTCTCCCACTCAACCTTTCTGGGCTCAACAACAATCTGTAACAGTGGGACAACCACTACCCCTTTGAAGATATTGGTCCGCTCTTATACTTGTCGCACAAGAATTGTAATATTGGGTCTAATGAATAAGGAACCCACGCTCAAGTTTTAGTCACATTAGCTGCTCACCTTGCCACTGCTCCACACGCTCTTCGTCTATGTATGTTCTCTCTCACCAGAAGTGTGTTCTTATGCCTTGGGTTTCCACAGAGCCATATAATGTGCAATGTTCCTCAGTCCAAATCTCATCTTTCACTACTATCTCCCTCTTCCATCTAATTTTACTTAATTCATCGTTACTCTCTTTTTATTCTATTTTTATCTTTTTGTTTTATTTCCTATATATTCGTTTTACTGCTTACTTTACTCTATTTCTACACACCACTGGCTTCACTCCTCTAGATCTGATGTGTAGTCAGTCTGTATACATTTGTACAGTTTTATCCACTTTAATCGATCATTGTCGCCATCCCGTAGGCCCCTTAGCGACGCATGCCTCAACTCTGTATTTTACTTAGATCTCCATCCCGTAGGCCCCTTAGTGACTTTTCTTTATCTCATTAGTCATCGTCCCATAGACCCTTTAACAACTTTTCCCTTTAATTCATTTATCAGCATTCTGCCCGTATACAACTGTTCCCCTCGTGGAACACTCCAGCTCTCTGTGCTGAGGCGCCACGAGACTAACAACAGTATCCACAGAAGCTTTTCATGAATTATCTTGACCTTTAGTCAAAGTTACAGAAATCCCCTGATTATTTTTATCGTCTCACTCCAGACCAAAATATGGAGCGTGGACTGGTAGCTGGAGGTGCCAGTTCACCTCCTGGGCACTGCCGAGGTGCCCCTGAGCAAGGCACCGAACCCCCCAACCGCTCGGGGGCGCCTGTCATGGGCAGCCCACTCTGACATCTCTCCACTTAGTGCATGTATAGGTCCAGTTTGTGCATGTGTGCGTTCGGACCTGTGTGTAATTGACAAACAGAGTGAGAAATTGAATTTCCCCTCAGGGATTAATAAAGTACATAAAAAAAAAAAAAAAAAAAAAAAATGATACCTATTTTGGTTACTCTTAATAATGACCCCAAACATATCCCATAATATCTCAAATTGTTACAGCGACATTCAATACACACTCATTCACTCTTTCCGCACCATGGTCACACATGTTGCACTAGACTCGGCCGTCTCCAGTGACGTTAGTCATGTCTCAGTGTCTCATTGTATTTTTAAGCAATTATCTTCATTCATTCATCTTCTAACCGCTTCATCCTCATGAGGGTCGCGGGGGGGCTGGAGCCTATCCCAGCTGACATCGGGCGAGAGGCAGGGTACACCCTGGACAGTTCGCCAGACCATCGCAGGGCTGACACATAGAGACAGACAACCATTCACACTCACATTCACACCTATGGGCAATTTAGAGTAATCAATTAACCTAGTCCCCAAATTACATGTCTTTGGACTGTGGGAGGAAGCCGGAGTGCCCGGAGAGAACCCACGCTGACACGGGGAGAACATGCAAACTCCACACAGAAGGGCTCCCACACCCGGGATCGAACCGGCAACCCTAACCCTAAGCAACCCTAAGCAATTATCATCGAGTAATTTTATTTAACTAGGGTCTTTAAGAGAGGAAGTTGTCAATACCTTTGACCTGGGCGGCCCCCAGCACTGCACCCCAGACACACCTGGTTTAGGCAGAAAAAAGGCTTTGCTTACCTTATTTGGTGGCCACCTGTATGTCTGATACACAGTCCAGTGCCCCCTGACTCAGGGATGACATCCTCACCCTCCTGGCTGGCTCGCCACTTGAGGAGGTAAAAATCGATGTCTGAAGCTGGGCCAAAAGACTCTGGACCTCACCCTCAACACCTTTGTTTGAACTCATCTTTTTCCCAAAAATGTATCTTGGAATCAAAAAAACAGTACTCAGACAGTCACTGGAGACACTTAGAATCAGGTGCAACAGAGTTTAATGTGTTCACAAGCAACAACACGTACAATTACATCAACTTTTCAAATTTTACACAACAGTATTTTGAGCACTCATCTCCCAAACTGATTTGATTAAAACAGCTGCAAACTAATGAATTCACATCCCTCTCAGCCAACCACAATCAGCCACAACATCAGATAGGGAGTATATACTCAGCACCTGTCATCTTAGAAACGTCAAAAGAAAAGAAACAGTGTGAGACTTTGAGAGAGAAAGAGAGAGCGCACGCTAGTGATGCGCGGATGGGCTCTGATGGCACCTGAATCCGCATCTATCCATCAATCATCCATCCGCCACCCATCCGAGCAAATTAATTTTCTATAATTACAGACCCGCATCCACCCGCACCCGCATGTTTATATTATCAGGAAAGATTAGATCCTGGCTGATCCCGTCAGCTGACTGACATTAAAATAATCAATAAAACGGTGCCATTACTCCGTGCGTAAAGGCGCACATTGGCACTCTTAATGAGGAGACATTCATTTCTGCTGCTGTGTTAAATAAACCCTTCCACATGACTGCCTTCGCGCCCTCCATCATGCTCTGGTGTTTTGGTCCATACACAGGGGTCCTCAATTAGGCTCAATGAGAGTCTGGCCGCCGGCCAGATTGTGCCTGACTAAATATAAATATTAAAATGTGTTGTTCACATTTTAGAGCATGCAATACATTTTCCCCTCATTAATGTTTGTCAAAGCAATTTGTTAAGTTTGTTTTTAAAGGGTGCGATTTAAATAAAAGTTATTATTAGGCTATTATTTTCACCCGCCCATAACCCATCCGCCATTAATCAGATTGTTCATTTTCATTACCCGACCCGCCCGATCTGCAGATTAACTGTGGACCAGGCAGTTATAACTGCCATCCGCGCATCTCTAGCGCACACGCACGAGAGAAACGCTGTCAACAAATTGTAAGTTATGTTTGGTGTCTTAAGGGTTAACATGCTTCATGTGATTGTCTATACAAATGTTAAAATGTTCTTGCTTAACGGGGTCTACGAAGATGGAGTACATTATTGCGAGGAGGAGGACTAACGCTGAGAGGGTGTACCATCAAAGGACATCCTATTTGGGCATGACAGAGCTGGAATGCAGGTGGGCCACACAAATAATGACAGGAATACCGCCGTGTCCAATGTAATTGTCATTTCATGTCGTACTCTTTTTTCATTACACAGGAACAAATTACATCTACCCCGCGAGGTGGTCCAAGTGGTGACGCGCATCGTGGCCTCTGATGCACACCCCGGTGGCACCTGTGCTCTCCCTGTTGCTGTAAAGGTGACAGTGGCTCTGACCTTCTTCGCCACCGGGTCTTTCCAGCACACTGTGGCCACAGTGGCGGGGATCAGTCAGAGAGCTGTCAGTTCGGCTATACATGCAGTGACGTCTAGTCTAGTCCGACATGCAAATGAGCACATCATCATTTTCCAGAAGTTTAATTTTTAATTCTGTCTCTTTCTGCTGAAGCAGCGTCAGCTTGAGCTGCTCGTCAGCCAGTTGAATCTGTCTCACTGCCCTCTCAGTCTCCATTCTCAGTAGCTTTTCATAGGCATCCTCCGTCCCAGCATGCCTCTTCCTCCTCCTTCTCTCTGGCTCTGGCCCACGCACCTCCTGTGGTGCATGGGGTGGGGCAGTGCTGGTGCCTGCAGATAGCTCAACCTCTGAGAGATCAGCCTCCACAGGTGCGAGGAGCAGGTAATCTGATGAGAGATTGAGTGGCTCGTGAACTGGCTCCCCAACACATGCAGGCACAATCCCATGCAGGACCTGGGAACCCCCCCCCCCAAGGATGTCGAGGACAGCGTCACTGAATTCACCACCTGTAATAATAATGATAATAATAAACAAAACATTTGCACCTCATATAAGACAGGCAGCTCCAAGTGCCTCACAAAAGTTACATGAAATGGGTACTATATAAAACATTCAATTTAAGATGGCAAATAAACTGCACTGTAAAAAAGTACAAAAACTGACAAATAAGGCAACCAGCTGCACAGCCTTATTGAGTTTACTCAACTTCAGGACCCGTAGTTGTGTGTGCACTAATAAGTCCTGAAGTTCAGTAAACTCAACAAGGCTGTGCAGCTGGTTGCCTTATTTGTTTAATAATAATAATAATAATAATAATAATAATAATAATAATACATTTTATTTGTTAGGGCGCCTTTTAAGCCCCTCAAGGTCACCTTACAGCAAAGATCAGTCAATCAATTAATCAATTTGTTTGTCAGCCGAAGTTTGTCAGCTTCGGGGTTTTTTTACAGCTTAAATTGGTGACAATTTAATACTTAATACATACTCAATATTTCACATTGTAGACATAGTCTAAAAAATAGGCACTTAAATCTTACCTTTGTAGGGCTTGTTCCCAGTTTGGGGGTTCTTCGCCTCTGAGTGGTCCTTGGTGGCCTTCTGTTTCAGGTTCTTCCACCGCAGTTTCACCTGTTCAACAGACCGGAATTGACCACTGCCAGTAGCATTAACCTGTGCTGTAATGTCGGCCCAAATCTCGCTCTTCATTCTTGCTGAAACATTGCTCTGGCCTGGGGTACTGAAAGTGCCAAACAAACATTCATAGTTTGTGCGAACCCCATCCAATAATGCATGTGTTTCAGCAGTTGTAAAGTTCAACCCCTTACTCCTTTGGCCCTCCATGTTGTCTGGAGGTAGGTGCACAGGTAACCCTTTTATACCAATCCAGCAAAATTACATTCAGGTGTGACAGTAACACAGGTTAACTGGGAGGTGCTTCAATAGGGTTCTCTGAGCAAGAATGGTTCTCTAACAACCAGAAGATGGCAGAAATGCAACACTATGGATGCCAACTGCCGTAAAACACTGAAGAAGAAGATGAATAAGAAGAGGAAGAGGAGGAGTTCCTTTTGCACGAGAAGAAGAAGGAGGAATTGCTGGTACAATGGCTGCAGTTGTACACCGATACAGACAACAAAGAAGAAGGTATAATCCAAGGCAATATGCTCAACGCCCCAACCTGCTCGAGCAATACTCCAATGATGAGCTTTATGCACGATACAGATTTGGACAAGAGGATATTGCTCTCTGCAATATTCTTCATCCTCACCTTGAACGTGCCACTCTGAGGAGCCATGCCTTGACTGTGGAGGAGCAGGTACTGATGGCGTTATTATGCATGTGGTTCCTTCTTTGAGGTGATTGGTAGTGATGGGCAAATGAAGCTTTTGTGAAGCACTGAACCACTTGAGCCAATTGTTTCGAAAAAGGGTTCATTACTTGAAGCTTCAGTTACAGTGACCTCTCCTGGCGAAGTGCAAGGCTGCAGTCAAATTAGGCAGGCTAGTTGGTGGACAGGCGGCGTTTAATTACGCACACACACACACTCTTCAATGAGCAGTGTTGGGGAAACTACTTTACTTGGGTTCTGAAGCATCTTTGCTTTGATCACCCTCGGATTTAAATGTCTGCTTTGAAAATTGATGTGCACACACACCAGACTGAATATGTTCTATTTACAAATAAAGACTGATGAATGTGTGTATTGTGTTATTGAGGAGAGAGTGCTGGGAAAATATGGCATAGGTTGGGTGTGCTTTTGTAACTATGGCAGGGGGCGAACCAGTCAGGTGATTCATTCAGGCAACGAAGCAGTTGCTGCTCATATGTCACGTGATTTTTTCCCGCACCAAAGCAAGCTTTGAAGCAGTGGTTTGTAGTCCCGGGTTTGAAGCACGTATCGAAGCTTCAGTGTTGCACTGCCATCACTAGTGATTGGGGATGGACTGGGGGTGACAACAGCAACAGTGGGCCATGTGGTGCATGCAGTGTCATCTGCCCTTACTGGTCTTCTGGGTCAATATGTGAAATGGCCTGAAAATTAGGAGATAGCAAGAACCAAGAGGAAGTTTTTCTCATTGGGGGGGATGCCAAACACTATTGGTGTGATTGACTGCACCTATGTGCATATTCAGGCACCACATACCAGGGAATGGGAGTATGTGAACAGGAAGGGCCGGCACAGCATTAACATCCAGCTTGTGGGGAATGCTGACCTCGTCATCACAAACTGTGTTGTGAGATGGCCTGGGTCTGTACATGATGCCCGTATTTTGAGGGAGAGCCACCTCTACCAGAAGCTCCAACAGACTGCCCCAGATGGCATCCTCTTGGGTGACAGCGGTTACCCCCTTCTACCCTGGCTGATGACCCCTTTTGCTACCGTCACCAATGACTCCCAGCAGAGGTATAACAACATCCATGCCACAACGAGGGACAATTGAGCGCCTGAATGGCATGATAAAATGCAGATTTGCCTGCCTGAATTATCTCCGCGTGGAGCCACAGAAAGCCTGTCACATCATATGTGCCTGCATTGTGCTACATAACCTAGCACAAACAAGGAGAGTGCCACTACAGGAACCTCTCATCGATGGACCTCCTCCCTGCGCAGAAGGCCTTGACCTGCCACCACCACCACTGCAGCCTGATGGTCCTGCTGGAAGAGCCGTGCGGAATGCCATGGTTAATCTTTATTTTTCCAATTAAATGGTTGAACTCTGATATGTATGCACTTGCATTTTTCCAATGTTACATCATATGTTTGAGGGGGGGAAAGTGGTAGCTCAACTATGTCCTGCAAGACATTGCTGTATGTCTCAATTTAAATCGCATTTAAAGGCTAAGTTCGATTTTTTGACACCTGGGCCTTATTTTTAGGAATAAATACGCTCGTAGACCCACCCAGACAATTTTGGTGGAGCTCGGAGCCGTTTTCGAGCAATTTAGATCCATCCTACGGCGTTTTCTCTCATGCCATAGAGACATCGAAGACATCGAAGCCCCTAAATTAGACATTATCTGCTGCGAAACTCGCTCATTTCACCTACATTTTATAAATGAATGGCCAGTGTTATCACCATGTCAGCTCAACTTCCTTGTTATGGTCATCCGGGGCTTTACAAGGATGGGTAACTTTTGGTGACGTCATAGACATGCGCCGCAGGAGCGCAGTCCAGCCGGCGCTAGGCTAGGAGCTACACGGGTACAAACATGGTTCGTCATTGCGTTTTTCCACTTTGTCCAAACAAAATGACTAGTTGGAAAAAGTTCACATTCCACAGGCTTCCTTTGAAAAACCCGGAGTTACTAAAGCTCTGGCTTGTCCTGAAAATGGACCCGAATATTCCTATGGAAGAACTGAGGAGGGTCAGTCACCGGGTCTGCAGCGCTCACTTCGCTCCAGAAACCACACTGAACTGAGTCTGCTGTCTGCATTCCAGATCATACATAACTACAAAGTAAAGACATCATACCCAAGTTATTTATTTATAAAGCAAACACTCATAGAAAATATACCCTTTTTGCATTTGTATGGGCTACTTACTCTATCGAAAGTTGTCCGTTCGGTCCTGCTGGCTTCGGCTGCGTCTGTCTCTACCACAGCCCGGTTTGTCATGACAGAAAAACCTTCCAGTGTAGTGAGACACGTATTTTGGGGGGCATCAATACGTGTTTCCTCTGGTCTCAAGTCCCACTCTAAGCAGCAAAGGCTCTCCTCTTCTGTTGTCTTTGGCGTGTCCACAACAACACCACCAGTTAGCCCCCATTCGTGGACGTGCAGTGGTCGCTTGTTCTCTGACCAGCTGTTTGGCTCTTTCCCTCTGCATCCTCCTTTCAAATAGCTCCTTGTCGGTGTATTCTGGCTCAAAACGATACGGGCATCCATCATACTCAAAGTCGTCATCAGACACTTCTACATCGGATAAATATTCCGTCATGTTGCACAATAATAGCTGTGTAGCTGTATAGCCTAGCCTAGCGCCGGCTGGACTCAGCTGCGCTACTGCGGCGCACGTCTATGACGTCATCAAAAGTTACCCATCCTTATAAAGCCCCGAATGACCAGACGTTCGGCAGCATCCGCCAGCTGACGCAGGCTGGCGTCTATTGAGGCCAGCGGGAGTAGCCTGTCAGTCATGCCCCGGAGCCGGTCTTCCACTCCTTGGAGCTGGGCCTCTGACCCCTGGACCTGGGAGGTTAGAGAGCCAAGCTCCCTCTCCAGCATCCTGAACCCCCCTGCCTGAATTTCCAGGCAGGGCTGGTCCCGTGACTGCACCCAGGCCCGTCTGTTCTGGCTGCGCATGGGCTGCGGAGCTGCCCCTGGCTGTGCCCCTGGCTGTGCGGCCGGCTCGCCTGGCTCCTCCTGCTGCTGCTGCGGCGTGGTCTGTGGAGCTAGCAAAATGATCAGTTTTATGTTCTAAAAGCTTTTTTTTTTTTTTTTAAATAAACATTTGCTCACAAAAGCTGGTTATTGTGTTTGTGTCAAAATAAACTTTATCAAACGTTTTCACATCTTTGATTTTGTAATTTACATGCCAAAATGATCACAATTCAATTGGGAAAGACAAGTTCATTTTACAGGCCAACATTAGGGCCAGGCCACGGAGCTTGGCACAGCTTTACACACAGGTGGTTCTAATTTCATCCTCGTTGTGTGTGGTATTTGTGATCTGTGCACACGACTCATTTGTTGCACCTGGTTTAAACATGTCACCAAATATCTTTCTTTGTAGAGAAATATGTTTGTCTTACCTGTCCCAACCTCTATCCCACCAAAGCCCTCGATGCTGACAGAGGACAGCGTGGAGGACACAATGTCCTCCGCCGAGCTGAGGGGCACGCTGGTGGAGGGGCCGCCCCCTGTTTCCCCCGCCTGCTTCCTGTGCTCAGAGAGCTTTTGTTTGGCCCTTCTTCTAACATCATTGAACCGTTTTTTTGCACTGGTTCTCATGTATCTGGGCAACAAATTAGATTTACAATTGTGGTGACCTCCGCCTAGGCTACCTTTGCATCATCAGCCCATGGAGGTCTGCTTGCAGTTCCGTATATTCGGACACTGCAAGCATGGACCAAAACATCAGTTTCCTCCTGGGAGAAGTTTGGCCGTCTGACACTGCTGCTCTCTTCCGCCATGGCGAATTGAGTAAACTCTCATGTGAATGGGCTGTGTAAAACCCACTCCACGCCTTCTCTCCTCCCTTTTCCGACTTGCACAGGTAGGAGGGACGGAGGTGGGAAAGAGGAGTAGCTCTGCCTGTGCGCACGGTGGGTCAGACCAGCCAGGCCACACCCAGTTGGTGAAGCGCAGGTGCGCTGCGCCCCCGCCTTGCCCGGTCTGCGAAACTAGAGCCCTTTAACTTAACGTGTTTAATGATAGCATAAGCAGGCGTAGTGTGTGTGTGTTCTGTATCTGCAGGGCTCCATAGTGCTACTATCTACTAGTATTTTGCAACCATGGAACACCACTGTGACTTGAACTTGAGAGCTGTTAATTTGTGTCCAGCTCAAAATGAATGAATTATCATGTTTAAAGGCACAGCGGCAACAGTTTAACTTTGTGCTAACAGCTGAAAACTGTTGACCGAAAGCTTGGGAAAATGTACGTCTTTTAATATTTATTTACTGTATCTTGGTCCATAATCAAAGGTTTTTTCTTACTAGAATATGAAACAGAATTAAATATAAGAGATTTTTCTCTGGCAGTGTTTAACAGTTGTGTTGGATATATTTGTATGTTCTCTCTGCAGACACGGTGGACTCCATCACCCCAGACAAAGTGCGAGGTCTCAGAGACATGCTGAACAGCAGCGCCATGGACATCATGTACTATACCAGCCCTCTGTACAGAGATGAGGTGAGGCTGAGAGTATACTGCACTACAGCTTTATAGTTACCTTTAAGGAACATACCCAGCCTGGAGTTTAGCCTCGTTCTGTCTCCTCACGGCTGTGTTTCCACACTTTGCTGCTGGCAGATCTGGAGCATTAGTCCCAGGAGGCTGAATCAATGCCCCTCAGGCACAACTAAATCCTAACTAAAGTACTTAAATCCAACATGTCTAAGATTGGACTAAATTTTGGTCTGACTGTTAATGAATTGATGATTAATCAAGACTCTGAAGGATGAAACATCTCTTTTAAACCCCCATTCCAGTTTCATCTTCTTTTCTCCATCAGCGAGTTGAATTTTTTTATTGTTCCCTCTTTTCTTTGAAAGAATTCTGTTTCCCGTTTGTCTTGTTTAGTTTAAGCTCTCTTCCTCTTCTTTTTCCATATTTGGGTAGATGTCCCTGGCTGACTGCTCAGCCAGACTTTTAGCCAATCAGAGAGAGATTAAAGTTAGAGATGTGAACACTCGACACTCGTGAACAGTTTTTACAGGTAGAAAGAGTCTGTTACCATGGAAACAGAAGCTGATGGAGGAAATGCAGTGCAATCCAGTGTTCCCCCAAAGGGATCAAATGTAACCAAATGTTATTGACACAATGTAAAATAGTGACAAAGACAAACACCTCACAACTTTGTATATGTGTGCTGTTGTCGTGTGTCTGTGTGTGTGTGTATGTAGATTACAAAGGGTTTGACTCTGGAGCTGAATCGTCTGTACTCACTCTTCTGCTCGCGAAATCCAGACTTTGAGAAAAATGGGAAGGTGTCCATAGTGTCTCACTCGCTAGGCTGTGTCATCACCTTCGACATCATGACAGGCTGGGACCCTGTGCGCTTTCATCATCAAGAAGCACCAGACCCGGAAGAGACAAAAGTCCGCTGGGCAAGTGACGAGGAGCACCACCTTCAGGAGCAGCTGAGACTCACACGCTTCAGGTACAACATGGGTTATTTTTCTTGAACAGGTGAGGAAGTTGATTGCACATTTGTTTTGGTGTTAATGTTTTTGCTGTGAACTTGAAACCTCAGGTGAGAGAAAGAGAGCTGAGGAAAGAGAACTGAAAAGCCAAAGCCAGTCTCATGCTGGTTACTTAAAACCTGTTAAACCCAAAAGTGCCCAATTGGGGCAAGCACAGTATGAAATAATACACTGATCACGAAGGATATAGTGATGTTGCATATCAAATTTAACAGCAGAACCTGGGCTACACGGCTGTAAAAACCCTTTTGACATGCCCCAAACACAGCTAAAACAACAACTAAATAAACAACAACAACAACAACTAACCGTTCATACAGCACTGATATCCCGACTCACTTGGTATATTTCGGACTCTAACTCGACCACATGTTATTTAAAACACATGCCATTCATCTCAAATGAAAGCTGAGAGAGCGGACTCAGAAACTCACTCTACTAAAAACAGACAGCTAGAGGCCAAAGCACAACAATAACAGAAATCTTTTTGCCAAAATATATTTGTAATATCTCTCTTACCTTGTTGTTTATGCCGTGAAAAGTGCATTCTGCTGTTGAATCACACTTCATTCGCATTTACTGGATGTGGTCTGTCATTCAAATGAGTCCAGGCTGAAAAAAAGGTTCCGGGGGAAGCATAACAATGACCACTCACAGCAGCTGACATCGCCCCACAACGCGTTCTGCTGACTCTGATTGGCTTACAGTGCTGTCAATCTAGATTTGGTGGGTATAGCGTCGTTCTATTGGCTCTAACAAATCAAACAAGGTGTCAATCACTCAAATTGGCCCAGCCGTCGCAGAGATTCGGGCCTCCAAAGGTCAGAATAGAAACTCAGTTTCAAATGAAGTAGGTGTGTATTGGTCAGTTTGGAGTGGGAAATGGAAAAAACACGAAACGAACAGTTGTATTTGTATATCCTAAACAGCAGTAGGGATTTACAGAAACAAAAAATGAAAGATATAGGATTGTACATGACAAAAATCACATGGTAACATGGTGCAATTTTGGAGAGCTCGCCTGAATTTTCTGTACTAAAACCTCTCTAATAATGTATATTATAATAGTATTATTCACTTTATCAGAATCAACCTTTGCAGAGATAATGTTCACATATTGTACTATGATTTGATAGAGGTTTAGAGCTGCAGCTGCATCATTCCAAAGGGATACTCATCCTGAAAATGCTTTTTTTTTTTAAATTCCGCAAACCTCAAAATATTTCATTTGTGCTGTTAGCCATCTTCATTCACTCCTCACATATAACACATATACTGATATTTATACATCTTAACAAATCTCATGAGGGCGGCACGATGGTGTGGTGGTTAGCACTGTCGCCTCACAATCAGAGGGTTGCCGGTTCGATCCCGGGTGTAGGGGCCCTTCTTTGTGGAGTTTGCATGTTATCCCCGTGTCAGCTCTCTCTGGGCACTCTGGCTTCCTCCCACAGTCCAAAGACATGCAGACTGGGGACTAGGTTAATTAATTAAATCTAAATTGTCCGTAGGTGTGAATCCCCCTCTCTACAAAATGTTGTTGACACTGATGTTGTTGTTGACATGATCATTATCAGTTATTGTCAGCATATATTCCACACACAATACAAACCCCAATTCCAATGAAGTTGGGACGTTGTGTAAAATGTAAATAAAAACAAAATAAAATGATTTGTAAAAAGTCTTCAACCTATATTCAATCGAATATACCACAAAGACAAGATATTTAATGTTTAAACTGATAAACTTTATTGTTTTTTGCAAATATTTACTTGTTTTGAATTTGATTCCTGCAAAACGTTCCAATCAAGTTGGGACAGGGCCATGTTTACCACTGTGTTACATCACCTTTCCGTCTAACAACACTCAATAAGCGTTTGGGAACAGAAAACACCAATTGTTGAAGCTTTGTAGGTGGAATTCTTTCCCATTCCTGCTTGATGTACAATTTCAGTTGTTCAACAGTCCGGGGTCTCCGTTGTCGTATTTTGCGCTTCATAATGCGCCACACATTTTCAATGGGAGACAAGTCTGGACTGCAGGCAGGCCAGTCTAGTACCCGCACTCTTTTACTACGAAGCCACGCTGTTGTGACACGTGCAGAATGTGGCTTGGCATTGTCTTGCTGAAATAAACAGGGACGTCCTTGAAAAAGATGTTGCTTCGATGGCAGCATGTGTTCCTCCAAAACCTTGATGTACCTTTCAGCATTGATGGTGCCATCACAGATGTGTAAGTTGCCCATGCCATGGGCACTAACACACCCCCATACCATCACAGATGCTGGCTTTTGAACTTTGCGCTGGTAACAATCTGGATGGTCTTTCTCCTCTTTTGCCCGGAGTACACAACGTCCATGATTTCCAAAAACAATTTGAAATGTGGACTCATCAGACCATAGCACACTTTTCCACTTTGCATCTGTCCATTTCAAATGAGTTCAGGCCCAGAGAAGGCGGCGGCGTTTCTGGATATTATTGATGTATGGCTTTCGCTTTGCATGGTAGAGTTGTAACTTACACTTGTAGATGTAGTGACGAACTGTGTTAACTGACAATGGTTTTCTGAAGCATTCCTGAGCCCACACAGTAATATCTTTTACACAGTGATGTCGGTTTTTGATGCAGTGCCGCCTAAGGGATCGAAGGTCACGGGCATTCAATGCTGGTTTTCGGCCTTGGCGCTTACGCGTAGAAAGTTCTCCAGATTTTCTAAATCTTTTGATGATATTATGGACTGTAGATGATGGAATCCTCAAATTCCTTGCAATTTGACGTTGAGAAACATTGTTCTTAAACTGCTGTACTATTTTTTCACGCAGTTGCTCACAAAGTGGTGATCCTCACCCCATCTTTGCTTGTGAATGACTGAGCCACTTGGGAAAACTCCTTTTATACCCTACCATGACACTCACCTGTTTCCAATTAATCTGTTCACCTGTGGTATGTTCCAATCAGGTGTTCTTTGAGCATTCATCAACTTTCCTTGCCTTTTGTTCCCCCGTCCCAGCTTTTTTGAAACATGTTGCAGGCATCCATTTGAAAATTAGCAAATATTTGCACAAAAACAATAAAATTTATCATTTTAAACATTAAATATCTTGTCTTTGTAGTGTATTCAATTGAATATAGGTTGAAGATGATTTGCAAATCATTTTATTCTGTTTTTATTTATATTTTACACAACGTCCCAACTTCAATGGAATTGGGGTTTGTATTTATATCTATATATAGATATTTAAGTATATATATTTATATATATATACTATATACACATATATATGTATGTATGTATGTATATATATATATATTCTTTGTGTGTGGAATATAACCACTGGTATTCCTCTGACTTCATGTGCGTTTATGTACCATCTTAAATCCTTGTTAATGTAATGTTTCATTTTTTATCTATCTGTTTTTTTTTTCGCTCTCCTTGCATAACGTTACCGTTTGCATATCTGCCGACTGTGTTTTCTTTTTTTTTTTTATAACACTTCCGGTGTTCCGAGGGCAACCCCTGTATTTGACGTAACAACGCTATGAACTGTGGGTAATTTCCGTAAGTCCGCATCGATGCTGACCTATGGTAAGGGGGCATATAGGGCTCACTCACTGACTCACTGACTTGACGATTTGGCAATGGGACAGCCCTCACACACTCACACACTTCACATGAATGCGCCACTAAGTCAGTAAGTCTGTAAGGGATCGGATTGGAGTTGGGCCATAGTCTCTATGATCACGACCCTCAAGAGGATGAAGTGGTTAGAAGATGAATGGATGAATGAATGAATGAATAAATCTCACAAGTGTTGAGTCTCCTTTTACCATGACACCAAAAGTATTGAAATAGACCTTGTGGTTGCAGAGATATATTCATTCCATTATGGATATGCAATTTTCGAGCAAAGGCCTATAAAATAGGCTTAGGATTTTAAAATGATGTGACATTTCCCACTCAATATTCGCGATATAGTCATTTTACACAACCCACAAGGAACAAGCATTGATACATTGATTATATTCTATATATTGCCTACCAGTACTGACAAGTTATTCAAATCCTGCCTATAGAGTGTGCTTATACCTGGTATTAACATGCATCTTGGGAGATCCAATCACAATTGAAAAACAAATACAAGTGTAAACGACCACCAAGACTTGTGATCTGATCACTCAAACCACTTGCAGAGATGGTGTGGGATGCATTTTACCATATATATTCTGTAGTGTAAACACTAATGTGTCCTGAACTTTTTTTTACCCTGTCTCTCAGAGACCTCAGCCTGTCTACTCCATTCTTTTCACCAGTCTGCTGAGAGGGGATCAATCAATCAATCAATTTTATTTATAAAGCCTAATATCACAAATCACAATTTGCCTCACAGGGCTTAACAGCATACGACATCCCTCTGTCCTTAGGACCCTCACAGCGGAAACGGAAAAACTCCCCCCAAAAAAACCTTTAACGGGGAAAAAAACGGTAGAAACCTCAGGAAGAGCAACTGAGGAGGGATCCCTCTTCCAGGACGGACAGACGTGCAATAGATGTCGTACAGAACAGATCAACATAATAAATTAACAGTAATCCGTATGACACAGTGAGACAGAAAGAGAGAGAGGGACAGAGAGAGATACAGAGACAGAGAGAGATGCAGGACAGACAGTAATGACAGTAGCTTACAACAACATTAATGAAAGTAATAATATTATAATTAATAATAATATATTAATATCTGATAGTATACATATAGAAGTATGACTAATGATAAGCAGGAGCAGCAGGAGGCATCTGGCAGGACCATGGCAGCAGCACAACCACACTCGTCACAAAGGAGAAGAAGCCGAGTTAGTGACATCCAGAATGGCCGAGGTAGCAAGATGCAGTAATAAGACACGAGAGAGAGAGAGAGAGAGAGAGAGAGAGAGAGAGAGAGAGAGAGAGAGAGAGAGAGAGAGAGAGAGAGAGAGAGAGAGAGAGAGAGAGAGAGAGAGAGAGAGAGAGAGAGAGAGAGAGAGAGAGAGAGAGAGAGAGAGAGAGTGCCCAGTGTATTATAGGGGGTCCTCCGGCAGACTAGGCCTAAGTCAGCCTAACTAGGGGCTGGTACAAGGAAAGCCTGAGCCAGCCCTAACTATAAGCTTTATCAAAAAGGAAAGTCTTAAGTCTAGTCTTAAATGTGGAGACGGTGTCTGCCTCCCGGATCGTAACAGGAAGATGATTCCACAGTAGAGGAGCCTGATAGCTGAAGGCTCTGGCTCCTGATCTACTTTTGGAGACTTTAGGGACCACGAGTAACCCTGCATTCTCCGAGCTCAGAGTTCTGGTGGGATAATATGGCATTATGAACATAGCCTGTAATAATCCTCCCGGATTATGATGATCATTATTATCACGATTAGATCATTCTGATTAATGACTGGCCATTAAGACGTGTTTCTGATAAATATTTTAATGTGCACAATAATAACCTTTCACATTGTAATCATATTTTTATTTGTTATCTTTTGCATATGTGTGGCTGCTCCGTGTGTGTCTGAGCAGAGTGCACGCGCGTTGTGCACCCACCTAGAGACGCATATTACTAACTTGTTTAACAGCTAAATACTGCGCCGTTAACTTTAGACCAGGTTTTTGTTGGTCACTGCCGCATTTGCTTTTTACGTCATCTAACCAGCAACGCGCCATGAGTGCGCCTGACCACTCCTCATTTTTAGACCAACACACCCAGAGGAGCGCAAGTTCATTTGCTAGTTAGACGACGAGGGCGCAGGGCGTGAAAATGACAACTGCGCCTGCATCTAAATAGCAATGACACTTGCGACATGGACTATGCGCCCTCTGCCGTCAGCTTTAGACCATCTAAATAGGGCCCTATGCCATCAGATAAAGAGTCTCTGAGTTGTTTGGGGCCAAGAACAATAACTTCAGTTTTCTCTGAATTTAACATCAGGAGGTTGGTGCTCATCCAGGCTTTTATGTCTTTAAGACAATTATGAAGTTTAGTTAATTGATTTCTTTCTTCTGGCTTCATAGATAAATACAACTGTGTATCATCCACATAACAATGGAAATTTACAGAGTGATTTCTAATAATGTTACCTAAAGGAAGCATATATAGAGTAAATAGGATTGGTCCAAGCACAGAACCTTGTGGAACTCCAAAACAAACTTTAGTACGTGAGGATGATTCATTATGAACATGAACAAACTTAAAACAATCAGATAAATAAGATTTAAACCAGCTTAGTGCAGAACCTTTTAGGCCAATTAAGTGCTCCAGTCTCTGTAGCAGAATTTGATGGTCAATTGTGTCAAATGCCGCACTAAGATCTAATAAAACAAGTACAGAGATGAGTCCTTTATCTGAAGCAATCAGAAGGTCATTTGTAATTTTAACTAGTGCTGTCTCAGGGCTATGATGCACTCTAAATCCTGACTGAAATTCCTCAGATAAATTATTATCATGGAGAAAATCACACAGCTGGTCTGCGACTACTTTCTCAAGGATCTTTGAAAGAAAGGGAAGATTAGATATTGGTCTATAGTTGGCTAACACCTCTGGATCCAGGTTTAATTACAGCTGCCTTAAAAGACTGTGGTACATAGCCTGTTAATAAGGATATATTGATCATGTCTAATACATGAGTGTTAACCAAAGGAAAGACCTCCTTGAGTAGCCTAGTTGGGATGGGGTCTAAGAGACATGTTGATGATTTAGATGAAGAAATCACTGCAGTCAATTCTTGAAGAGAAATTGGGGAGAAGCAGTCTAAATATATATTAGGTCTTACAGCTGTGTTTGAGTTTAGATAGGTACTATCTGAGGACAGGAGGTCGTGAATTTTGCCTCTATTAGTTAGAATTTTGTCATTAAAAAAGCTGATAAAATCATTACTGCTAAGGGCTAAAGGAATACAAGGCTCAGTAGAGCTGTGACTCTCAGTCAGCCTGGCTACAGTGCTGAAAAGAAACCTGGGGTTATTCTTGTTTTCTTCTATTAATGCTGAGTAATAGTTTGCTCTGGCATTGCAGAGGCCCCTCTTATACATTTTGAGGCTGTCTGCTCAGATTAAACGAGATTCTTCCAGTTTGGTTTATCGCCAATTCCTTTCAAATTTTCATGGTATTTGTTTTAACTTAGGGGTTTGAGAGTTATACCAAGGAGGGAACTTTTTTGCTTTGTTAACTTCTTTTTAAGAGGAGCTACAGAGTCAAGTGTTGTTCGCAGCAAGCCTACGGCGACAAGATGATCAATTCGGGGGATGTTAAAGTTGGCACGGGAAACCTCTGTTACTGAAGGACATTAGGGGTGTAACGGTACACAAAAGTCACGGTTCGGTACATACCTCGGTGTGGGGGTCAGGGTTCGGTACGTTTTCGGTGCAGTGGGGAAAAAGTAACAAAAGCTCACACATGTACAAGACTATCTTTTTTCATTTATTTTGAGCAGACCACAACTGACTGCAAAACTTTACACCATCTCCTGTTATAAAAGTAAAAACATAAATAGAATAAAACATAAAAGAAATGTATTAGGAGGGTTCTCTTAACATTCATTCTGTTCACAGAGGAAAAGAAAAAAAGCAGTAGTGCAGTAGTGCTATACTGAGGTAGTCAAGTAGCAACTGGCAACTTTGGTAACTTTATTAAAAGGAAACTAACACTTTCAGTGTTGTATTGCACAGTATTGTATTGCATTGTCGGGATGATGTCGCTACATGTGTGTCAGCATGTTAGATGTATTTCCCGCGACGTACCCCACCTCCACGGAACATCGCCGGCAGACAGTCTTTGTCCGGTCCACCACTCTTTTGCCATCGTTGCTGTATTGTACCGGGAATCCAAAGTTTTCCCACACGACCGATTTATACGAAGCTGGTGGGTCTTCCAACCCCACACGCTGCATCTCTCATCATTTGTTTTCGTTTATAATATCTTCTTCGTTTGTTTTTGTTTGTACCTGCTTCTTCTTCTTCTTCTGTGGTAATCTGTGGCGGTCACTGGCAGCTTTTAGGCTCATTACCGCCACCTAGATTGGAGTCAGGACTCGCCTTTTTTTTTTCTTTTTTTTTACTCACTCATGTATTCGTCGTGTGACTGTGTGTACCGACCCGTGACCCCCGTACCGTGATGGTACGGGACGAATACAAATACCGTTACAGTCCTAAAGGACATGGTATTGAATATCACGACGGAGTAATCATTTCCTTAAATTTTGCGACAGCACTATCTGATAAATATCTAGTATAATAACTGTTGCTGAGTGGCGTGCAATCGAGTAAAAAGAAATCAAAAGTAATCAAATAATGATCCGATAGCGAGGATTCTGTGGAAAGACTGTTAGGTTATTAATTTCAATTCCATACGTCATACGGGATGAATGGAGCTCATGTGACTGGTCATTTCAGATATTTATTCTTACTCCCCCTGCTGGTCATATGTTCCTACTATTAAGCCTCTCTTGTACATTGCACCCACCAATAGTCATTATAATTGCAGTAGTTTGCTGCAGGGGAGTAACACCTCTGATCAAATTTATTTCACTTTTGGATAATAAAGTAACAGTGAAGTGAATTAACTGTAAGTGAAGTTTGATTTATTTAACATTTGCATTTGCCCTTGCATAAGATTTTAGGAAAACAAGTCCCATTGTGTGTAAGACGGCCCAAAAAGCTTCTAACTGCAATGCATTGGAGTCCTTGTAATCTCTGTATAATATCCATCATCTCAGGTTGAGGGACTTGGAGGATCAGTTCCATGGTCTGCAGACTTCATCTTGTGTTGTGCCAGCCTTGAAATTCAAGGTAAAGTTTGCAAGTGTTTGAGTGTACTGTAGTTGTCATCAGTTGTCACCTACTACTGCCAGACATTTCATGTTCGACATGTGTCCGAGATATAGAGTAATCAAAACTCTCTGAATAAAAAATAAAACAACCTTTGATTTAAACTACAAACCCTCTATTTGAAACGACAGACCCTCTGTTTGAAACCACAGACCCTCTGATTCAAACTACAAAGTGTTTTGTACTCTGTACAAAGTGTTTTGTACCCTGTATAACAAACTATTTGTATTTGTATGTGTCCCTATTCTCAGAGGTTTTGTTATGTTATGTATTATGTCACGTGGTTATCATGGATGTAATCGTGGAATGATTTGATGTATTATTTATTGTTCAGTGTCTAATAAGGGCTGGACACCAATTGTGGTGTTTGACACTTAAATAAACAGATCAATCAAAAAACAACAACAACAACAAAAAACTCTGATTCAAACTACAAACCCTCTAGTTCAAAGAACAAACCCTCTTATTCAGACAACAAACCATCTGAATCAAAGTACAACCCCTCTCATTTCTTTAATCTGTGAATGAGAATAGAGTGATCCACTGTATCAAAGGCAGCACTGAGATCTCAGAGCAAGAGTATGGTTAGCTGAGTCAGCAGCTAGGAGGAAGTTATTAGTTGTTCTTAGTAAGGCTGATTCAGTTCTGTGAAAATCTCTGAAACCAGATTGGAATTTTTTTTTAAATGCAGTTTAAAACCAAGTGCGACAATTGTTAATGAAAAACTACTTTTTCGAGTATTTTAGCAAGAAAAGGGAGTTTGGAGATAGGTCTGCACTTATTTAGGACTGAGGGATCTAACTTATGCTTTTTAGGAAGTGGCTGCACAACTGCATGTATGAAATATACTTCCTTAAAGAGTTTAGTTTAGTTGGAATAATGCTGAGAGAACAGGTGGAGATCTTCATAGAAGAGACAATATAATGGAGCTCTGGTTAAGTAATTGAGTTAAAGGAATTTTGAGCTGCAGTGTTCTCAGAGGAGATTGATAAACTATTTACAGATGGAATAATACTAGTTCTGATATTGAGAATTTCATCTCTAAAAAAGTTAAGTAATTCTTCACATTTAAAGACAGATGTCTCGAAGCAGGAGGGGGAACTGGAGGAGGTGACTGAGTTTAAGACACTAAAAAGTACTCTGGGATTTTGACAGTTCTTGTTAATAATATCATAGAAGCATTGAGCTTTGCAGTTTTGACAGTCTGCTGGTATTTAACCATGAGGACCAAAACACTCAAGTAAATTTATAAAATCATGGGTCATGGCATCAAGGGGACAACAAATGTGGATGTTGGAATTACTGAGAATGCTGGGAAAGGATGTGGGAAAGGAGATCAGAAAATTTACTGATAAAATTGATATTTGGCTTAGGGGGTCTGTATAGTAGCAGGCTGAAAACGGGCGGGGTGCCATCTATCACAAAGGCCAAAGATTCAAAAGATGAAAAAGGAGCCACTGACGTAATGGAGCACTTAAGGCCTTTTCTGTAAATATCAGCAACCCCACCACGTGCAAGTAGTCTTGGTTGATGAAAGTGAGAGTAGTCTGAGGGAGTGGCTTCTGTGAGAGGGGATGTGTCATTAGGGGTAAGCCATGACTCAGTGATGAAGAAGCAGTCTAGATTATCTGACAGAATATAATCCTGACAGATAAATTATTTGTTTGACAGTGATCTCACATTCAGCAGACCAACTTTTGAGGGAGGGGGTGGTTGGGATGGGATTTTAGTGGATGTGATAGTAATAAGATTGTCGTAGTTTACTGAATGAGATGCTAAGGAGACAAAATTACAGAGTCTAAGTTTTAAACAGACTGGTATGTGACTTACAGGTGAAGTAGGTGAAAAAGAGTTTGACAGTCTATGCCCCATGAGTGTTAGGGGATGAAATTTTCCAGGTGTTGCAGAGATTTCAGGTGTACTAGGACCCCTGTCAGTGTAATTACACTGACACTGAGCATTTTTTTGATTGTATGTTTGTGTCACTTCATGGTGGCATGGACCTCTGATTCAAACGACAAACCCTCTGAGTTGTACTTCAATCCCTCTGATTCAAACAACAAAGATTTTAATTTAAACTACAAACCACATGATTCAAACTACAACATGTTCATTTTCAGTGGTCCTGTGCAACCACAGTGCTATGTAACTGGCCAATGAGCAGCTCTGTAGGTAGGAGCTGGCAGCCTTTCAGTGGTGACTGTCTCTTACTCTGCTGTTGAATTGAGTCTGTTCTCTATGTTGCAGGTAGAAAATTTCTTCTGCATGGGCTCTCCTCTCGCTGTTTTCCTGGCGTTGCGGGGGACACGGCCTGGAAACAATAATGTGCAGGACCACATCCTGCCCACAACTATCTGCAAACGCCTCTTCAATATATTTCACCCCACAGATCCTGTGGTGAGCCACAGTACCCACAACTGAATGTATCACTGTCCCACTTAGGTCAAAATCATCACCCACTATTCTGATCAGCCTGTTGCCAGATGTTTAGTGATGAGTGGTGGCTAACAAACAGAAACAAAACAATACAAGTTTGTGGTGTTGGTATTCAATTACACAACCAAATCCTTAAAAACTAGATTACAAGCTGGAAAATTACATTTAAATAAAATGTGTTAAAATAAAATTAGAGTAAGTAATGTTGCGACAAACCCTGATCTGCTCTTGCATTTGTATTTTTTTGTTTCAGGCGTACAGATTGGAGCCTCTTATCTTAAAGCACTACAGTAACATTGTGCCTGTTCAAATCCACTGGTAAGTGGTTGTATTTGACAGATAATATGTTGGTTATTAAGGAATTCTTCCGTGAATTTCTCACAGCAGTGTATGCTGTGATGTGATGGCTTCACATTATCCACAGTTTCTGTCTCTTCTGTCTGTTGTGAAATATTTTGTTTCTCTGAACAGTTAACACTAGAGTGATGGTATTGTACTGTCCTTTGATGAGCAGATGGTGAGGTGTTGCTGTGACCTGAACACAGGCTTCTGTGGACCCTAACCAACACCAAAACAAAGCAATAGTTGTCATAAGCTCTGCACTAGCTGCTCGCTATACTACTACTATACTACTACTATAAGATAAAATAAAGTGTATCTTATCTTATCTTATCTCATCCTGCATCCCAAGACTGACATCCCCTTTCAGCAGCAGCAATACAACAGCCAACAAGTGTACTGTCTCCTGCAGCTCACTGTCATAGGTAGCTGACATGACTGATAGGCTTCACAGCATCTAAGCTGTCAATAACATGTTTACTTCACTGACCTCTGGAAATCTCAGTGCTTCATTCAACAGTCATTTTATCTGAATTGGACTACTGTCTGAACAATGATACTCAACAGTTAAGCAGGAGCATGAAGAGTTAAACACAGTTCATTACAGTATCATAAGCTTGAAATAGTAAGCATCATGTTGCAGTCTGTCTGCTATGATATACCAGTAACCTTATTGACCCTTTGCTAAGTCCCGTGCTCGAATGCAGACTGGCCAATCATAGCGTAGCACTGGCCAGCACAAAGAAGGGTTCAACAACACCAAAGCAGTGCTCCATCGACTCTCACGCAATCTTTTTAGATTTCCTTCAATTTCAAGCTGCTTTTGTGGATTTCAAGTTAAATGTTGTGCTTGGGGCATGTGTATTAATGATATTCGTTACCTGTAGAGGTTGGTAAAAGATATACATTTCTTCCCTGTTCCAAAATCAGAATCAAACCCTGAAAAGTGTAGGGTTAGCTAGCTAGCGACTGAAGCAGGGAAACTTTGCTGATAGTGAATCAGCTGTGTGTTATTGCATTGTGTGCAGATGAATGTTGTTTGACTGGCAGCAGCACGAGGGCAAAGCCAAACACCATTCATCTGCATACACTGTTATGCCACGCAGTTGGTTCATATCGGCAAAGTTTGCCTTTATATTCATTGTCTACTTTTACGATCACCAGCTATTTGGTTTACTTTGTCTATTTAACCTGTTTTGGCTGATGAGTGAGTCTGACATCCTGGATATATCCTTAAAGTGCATTTTGTAGACCCCTCTGTCTGTCGGAATCAGTAATTCAGACATCAGACATCTTGTTGGATCATCACAAAGGGGTGGGCTTAGCGAAAGGTCAATTGTGATTGAGGCTGCAGTATGCCCAGGTTCATGAGATCACAGCTGAAGACAGAATGAGACTAAATGCTTCAGTGCACTACTACAGAGTACACTACGGAGCACTCCTGCTGAAATTTTACCTGCACCTTGTGTTTTTATCGTTGATAATTTTAACAGTAAACTGAAGTCAACTCTCGACTCAGTAGCTCCACCTGTAACGAAAACAATAAAAAGAAAACCTACACCCCCATTGAGAAAAAACGATGAAATCAATAAACTGAAAAGACAATGCAGGAGTGCTGAGAGAAGATGGAGAAAAAGTAAACTGAGCGTTCATTATGAGATTTTACGTCAACAACTCAAAACCTACAATAACGCAGTCAAAAAGGCCCGAATTTCCCATTTCTCACAACTCATCACCAACCATAAAAACAACCCCCGGTCCCTCTTCTCCACTTTTAATATTTTAACAGGCACTGATTTTAATAAAGTTCTTAAGACACCAACAGATGATCTTTGTGAAGACTTTGCAGACCACTTCAGAACTAAAATCAAGGACATCAGATCCAGCCTGTTATCCGATAAAGTTCTGTCTGTTACCACACCTGGACTGTTGTCCTTGCCTGAGGAAACACTGGAGAGTTTTGTCCTGGTTGATGCAGGGACACTTGGTCGAGTTTTCTCCCAAGTAAACCCAACAACCTGCCTTTTAGATCCAATTCCCACATCACTTTTAAAGACGTTTTATGGTTTCTTTGAGGAGCAGTTTTTAAATATCATGAATTGCTCTCTTCAGACGGGTGTCTTCCCCACCGCCTTTAAAACGGCAGTGGTGAAGCCCCTTCTGAAGAAGAGCAACTTAGACCCCAACGTTCTTAATAATTACCGGCCTGTATTGAACTTACCGTTTTTAAGTAAAATTTTAGAAAAACTGGTTTTTAACCAAGTTAATGACTTTTTAAACAGAAATACCATTTTAGAGAGGCATCAGTCTGGTTTTAGGAGGAACCACAGTGCCGAGACAGCCCTTCTAAAGATTTTAAACGACATCAGGTGGAATTTAGATAACAAAAAGCTCACAGTGTTGGTTCTACTGGATCTAAGTGCCTCTTTTGATACGGTAGATCATCACATTTTATTAAAAAGAGTCAGACACCTGGTTGGCCTCTCCGGTACTGTCCTTGACTGGTTTTGTTCTTATCTCACAGACTGATGCTTTTATGTAAGTATGGATACATGTTCCTCAGGAACCCATGAAATTGGATGTGGGGTTCCCCAAGGCTCAATTTTAGGTCCACTTCTCTTTAATCTTTACATGCTTCCCCTTGGGGACGTCATCAGGAGACATGGCATCAGCTTCCATAGTTATGCCGATGATACACAGCTATACATCGCCGTGTCTCCTGACGACACAGGGCCAATTGATGCCATTTTTAACTGCATTGTAGACATCAAGTCATGGATGGCAGAGAATTTCCTACAGCTCAACCAGGACAAAACTGAGGTTTTAGTTATAGGTCCTGAAGGCCAGAGAGAGAAACTTTTACCAAAACTACAGGATCTTAAACCAACCCAATCAGTAAAAAAATTTGGGCGTGACTTTTGACTCTGAGCTGAATTTTATCCCACATATCAAAAATATAACGAAAATAGGTTTTTATCAACTTAAGAACATAGCCAGAGTCCGCCCGTTTCTCTCTCAGGCCAGTATGGAGGTGCTAATGCATGCTTTTATTTCCTGTCACTTAGATTACTGTAATGCCCTGCTCTCTGGTCTTCCCAAAAAGAGTATTTTAAATCTCCAATTATTACAAAACTCAGCCACACGCGTGCTGACGAGGACCAGAGGGCGGGAGCACATTACACCGGTTTTAGAGTCGCTGCATTGTCTCCCCGTGCGCTTCAGGATAGATTTTAAGATTCTCTTACTGGTTTTTAAATGTCTTAACGGCCTTGCGCCCTCTTATTTATCTGATCTGCTTTTACCATATCAACCCTCGCAGACCCTGAGGTCCTCCGGCACTGGCCTTTTAACCATACCAAAACCCAGAACAAAAACCCATGGTGAGGCAGCATGTAGCCACTATGGCCCCCACCTGTGGAACAGCCTGCCGGAGAGCCTCAGGACTGCAGAGACTGTTGATATTTTAAAAAGAAGATTAAAGACACACCTTTTTAATCAGGCTTTTAACTAATATTTTAAACTCTTCTTATGTTCTTATCTGGTTCTATCCTATTTCATGTTGTTGCTTTTATCTTGCTTTTTAAGATGATATTAATCTTAATAATTTTCTGTTTTTATTTATCACTGGTACTGTATTTATTCTATTTTATTTATAATCTTACGTATTTTATTTTTGGTACTGTATTTATTTTATTTATTTTATGCATTTAGTCTTTAGCTTTTAACTCCGGTGTTTCCTCAGGGGGGTCCTCCACACTGGGAGCTGTGTCGGGTCTACTAGTGGGGGTGCTATCCTTGGGTCCCTTCGGCCCGGCCGGCTGGGGGTTCCTCCCTTCGATGTGGGGGTCCACCTGTCTGTTGGAGTCGGGGGGCCTGGGTGCTGGTGCCCCTGATGGTACGGCCTGCGGCTCCTCCCAGTGTGGACGACCCCAAAGGTGGCGTTTCCTTGATCCTCAGTGCCATGCCATGTCTCCCTATTGTGTGGTGTTGTGTGTGTGCGTGCTTGTGTGTGTGTGTGTGTGTGTCTAGTATGGAGGGTGGGAGGGAGGGGCTTTCTTTGTAATTGTTTTTCTTTCTTAAATTGTGTAAAAATTCTGTAAAGCACTTTGTGTTGCATGTCCGTGCAGGAAAAGCGCTCTACAAAATAAAGTTGATTAGTGACCTGAAGTTTATGTGGATGTGATGTGCAGGTACAACACCAGCAACCCAACACCGTATGATCACATCCGACCCACACTGCTTAACCCCCCAAAGGAGACGGCATCTGTCTCAGACTCAGAGAGCATCCCCAGTCCCTGCACCTCCCCGCCCCAGGCCCGACGGCACTATGGAGAGTCCATCACCAGCCTGGGCAAGGCCAGCATCATGGGTAAGCACAGAGAGGGTTATGGCTGCATGGATGGCTGACGTAGTAGAACATAAATCAAATTCATAGATATGTTAATATGAGATATTGGGGACTGATGATAAAATACCCCCTATGTCCTGTCGGTTTCCCTTTATCATGACAAATACTTACTATCCCTGCCTGATAGTATGCAGAATGATTTCCTCTCATGCAGATGCAGAGCATACTCGATAATTGGCAGTTGGCTGTCGTCTTTGTGGTGAGTTTAGCAGCAACTTTTTGGCCGAGACACAGATGATGTGAGGTGACCAAGCGTCATATATATATATATATATATATTTTGTTACTGTGACTGAAACACAACACGAGAGCAGGATGGGACGGGAGTCATTCTTGTGGGATTGGGACTGGATGGGATTCTTTTTTCCTTTTTCATGGGATTGGGACGGGATGGGATTATTTTCATGGGAGTGGGATGGGACAGGACTGAAACAGTAGGAAATTTGACAATTAATGATTGATTAATATTTTAAATGTGTAATTATAACTAATAAAGAAAACATTCATAAACACATACAGTGGCACCAAAGAGAGAGCGATGGCCCTTACCTTAAGTGAGCAGAGGCAGTTAGTTTATGTTACAGGGAAAAATTAATCAGTTGAGTGTCATAATCGCAGAGCTGCTTTGGATGAGTTCTTAGCCTAGAGTACAGTGACTTAACAATTATTCACACACAAATCACAGGATCAAGTTCTTCATAAATGAAATTCTTATTAAACTACTATTACATAACAAAGAACTAGAAAGACAAAGAAATGAATAAATGAAGAGAAATATAAGTGAGCACAATTGATTCAGCGATAAGCAATTTCGAAATGAAAGCGCACCATGGTGTTCGTCAGGTAGAATCAGTGACCAACATCTTTGAAGTTTAACAATTAAAAGGATTTAATAGATTAAGGCATTTGAGAGTTTAGGAAGCACCAGAGAAGAGAGAGAAGAGATTTAATTAATCATTATAAATTTAGGGGAGATCCTAGTTTAGGTCTAAGGCCCAGGTCATACCAAAGATTTGAGACAAGAAGAAAGTATTGCAGATCGTTGGAGAGAAAAGATGCAGTGGTGTGAACTGGTCGGTCTGAGCTTGACTCAAGCTGGCTTTGTGTCACCTGCAACTCATCTTGTCAAATCGCTGGCAGCTGATTTTAGAAGGTAAAGCACATCACCTGTTTCAACAGCCAATCGGCTTATAGTGCAGTCCACTGGTCAAGTCAAAGTGGCTGCAGATGGTGGGTTCTCTTGCTGTGGCAGGTGCTCCATACCCACCTCTGTTTCCATCTTCATGGTGTGCCGGTGTCGTACGGTGGGTAGCTTCTGCTGCTGCTCGCTGTATGTGCTTACGCCTCCTCACACACACACACACACACACACACACACACACACACACACACACACACACACACACACACACACACACACACACAAACACATGGAAAACCGGACATTATCAGTTTATAAAAAAAACCCGGACGCTCTGGATGCCCCGGACGGGATGTGAAAAGTGGACATGTCCGGGAAAAAGAGGATGTTTGGGCAGCCTAACGCCGTTAACGTTACCTAACACAAAGAGAAAAGGTAACGGCTCATTTCTCCTCTGACATGCCACTTGCCTGTGTGCCCCACAGCTCGGTTGTCCAGGTACTACTGAGCAGTCATGACACCAAAGAAAGAGGAAATTACTGGACCTGGAGTGTGACTTGTCTGTCGCCTGTAAGTCATTATCTTGCGGTTGACCGCTGCGCTCATGTTCCCTCCTTTTGTGAAGGTCTTGTTGCCGTCCTCTGCATAAGATCACCATCTTATCTGTTTACAATCAGCTGAGGACGGTGAATGTGTGTGTGTGGTTTGAAGAGGATTTGAAGATTTTCCAATTTACTTCCATTCACACTAATAAGACTGCCACCAGAGCGCCACCAATTGGCCAATTTGCACCGAATTTTGCACAAACCCTCATCGGGCCATGGAACACAGTTAGGGAAAGTGTTGTGGTTATCCGACTGTATTTGGTTAAGATATGAAAGACTGTCTGTTTTAAAAACAATGTGCAAAAATTTGTTGTTTTATATTTTGGGTATTTTGTGGACTATCAAAATTCTTTTAATAACTTTTTGTCAGGAGGGTCCGCAGATGATTCATGCAAAGTTTGGTGCAAATCAGTCAAATCACCTAGGAGGAGTTTGAAATAGTAGGTTTTTCATTGTTTGCAATTTTGCAAATGGAAATTTAATGCAAAAGTGGGCATGCCTTACATCACACAATTCAGCTGAATTCAGGGAATACTGAGATATAAAGTTTCAAAATGTGCGACATGTTATGTGGGAGTTGTGGGCCAAAAACACTTTTGCATTGAAAATAGTGCCACCTGCTGATCATTTTTGGTGTGTGAGTTACAGGGACCAGTCTTTACCACCCCTATCAGTTTCATTTCCATAAGTGTTATAGTGTTGGCACAGTGCCAAATATTAAATTAGACGGCCACCACAGCACCAGCTAGTGGCACATCGGTAACTCCTTAGTCAGATATCCTCAGGAGGGCATTGACAATAATTGTTCTAAGTTTCGTGTTAATTCGAGCAACCAATGTGGAGATATAAAATACTTAAATTTAAAGAGCGCCACCTGGTGGTCTTTGCCTGACATTTTGCATAGAGCCTCAGGGGCTCATGGGGAAGTAGTAAACTGAGTTTCATGTCAGTCGGACACACCAATGTGGAGATATGCAACACTTCCTGTTTTGTACCAAATCTGCAGGAAGCTGCTATTTAATAACTTCAGTAGTCTTTGGAATATCAAAATTCTTTTAACAAATTTTTGTCAGAAGAGTCCACAGATGCTGTGTGCAAAGTTTCGTGCAAATCGGTGAAATTGCCTTGGAGGAGTTCGAAAAAGTAGGTTTGTGTCATTTTGCGAACACGTGCGGACATGTGTGTCACTGTGGAGATTCATCCACTTGATTGTCATGTGGCCACAAAATGTAGTTGGTGTTTGTCAGTGTAAAAGATGTCATTTCCTGTTTCCACAAAGGGGGCGCCATGAGCGAGATTGCCTACGAGCATATGGAGGCGTTGAGGGTGGGGCTCTTATCATGTACGGAAATTTTGAAGCAGTTTGGATGAACTATGTGGGAGAGAGAGCTGCTTGAATATGCATGGTGATGGATCAAAAATGGCAGCACCATAGCAGCCACGCCCTTTGACCTACAGACATGCAGAGCACAACTTTTGATCAGCATGGTGTCTGGATGATCTGTAAAAAATTTGAAGTCAATTGGATTAGGTCTAGGACTAGGTCGTCAAAATACAACATGTGGAAATCCCGCCAAAATTACAAGTCAAAATCAAAATGGCCAACTTCCTGTTTGGTGTAGAGCATTGGTGGCAGAGACTTTTTTGTGCGTCTGGACAACTTACACGTGTACACATTTTCACCTTCCTACTCCAAGAAACCCCTATGGGGAGGGGTTTTTGAAAGTTTCAAGGGGGCGCTATAGAGGAATTTTGTCCCCCCCATGGGCGATGCCCCTATCAGATGCAAGAGCTCGCCATTCTTGACCTGTGTGTCAATTTTCATAAGGAGATGATGCCATTAAAGCAATCGAAAAGCCAAACATGTTTGATGGCGAGGGCGGCACCATAGCAGCCACGCCCCTTGACATAGAGAAAAGCTTTTAATACTTTTGATCAGCATGGTCTCAGGGTGATCTGTACCAAATCTGAAGTTGATTGGACAAAATCTGTAGGACGAGTTCATCAAAATACAAGTTGTCGAAATCACAAAATCACCCCCAAAATGAAAAGTTTAAATCAAAATGGCCAACTTCCTATTTGGAGTAGACCATTGGTGGCAGAGACATTTTTGTGCGTCTGGGTGACATACACATATGTACCAATTTTCATCTTCCTACTCCAAAAAAACCCATATGGGGAGGGTTTTTTGAAAATTTCAAGGGGGCGCTTTAGATGCATTTTGTCCCACCCATGGGCGGCGCCCCTATCGGATGCAAGAGCTCGCCATTCTTGACCTGTGTATCAATTTTCATGAGGATATGAGATCGCTGAACCCATCAAAAAGCCAAATGTGTTTAGTGGCAAGAGATCGATAGTTGCCACGCCGCCACATGGACACCATTAGACATAGCTTCACAGCGTTCATAAGGTAGCTTCACCAACTTGTTCTGCATGCATTAGAAGTGGAATGAAGTTGATGCGGTCAAGTTTGTGTCATCAGTACATGTTAAAGTAAAAACTGGTCACTTCCTGTTACCACCGGGGGGCGCTATGAGTAAGGTGGGATATTAATATATCTGGCCGTTCAGGGCAAAGCCATCGTCATGTCCAGCAAGTTTGAAGCTGCTGAGATCAAGTATGTGGGCATGAGATCCGTTCGAAATTCGATGGTGAGAAAACGAAAAGTCACCAAAATTTGTCATGCCCTAGCGGCCACGCCCCTTGACATAGAGATGAGCTTTTAATAACTTTTGATCAGCATGTTCTCAGGGTGATCTGTACCGAATGTGAAGTCGATCGGACGAAATCCCTAGTAGGAGTTCATTCAAACATGTCAAAAATTCAAATCAAATTAAAATGGCCGACTTCCTGTTGGGTTTACGACATGGGTCCAAGAGGATTTTTTGTGCGTCTTGGCATGTTCTATGAGCCCACCAATTTTCATGTGTGTAAGTGAAACTCACAGGCGGGGCTCGAGGCAAGAAATTTTCTAGGAGGTGCTATGTCGCCATTTCTTTCTTTCTCCCACCACCTGCACAGAGTCCAGAGAGCATCCCAAGACAGAGCTTCTTGATCAGCTTGTCCAGTCTCTTCCTATCTGCAACCGAGATGCTGCTGCCCCAGCACACCACTCCATAGAAGATGGCTGATGCCACCACAATGTCAAAGAAGGTCTTCAGGAGTGGCCCCTGCACTCCAAAAGACCTGAGCCACCTCGGCAGGTAGAGTCTGCCTTGGCCTTTCCTGTACAGTGCTGTTATGTGATTAGTCCACAAAGACCTGGTTCAGTTCTCTGTACTCCCTATTGTCCCCATCTGTGATGAGGCCGACTATGGCAGAGTCGTCAGAGAATCTCTGCAGATGACGGGGGTGTAGTATGAAAAGTTGGCAGTGTAGAAGGTAAGGAGGAATGGTGCCAGCATCGTCCCCTGCAGGACCCTCATACTGCAGACAACCAAGTCCGATACACAATCCTGGGTCCTAACATACTGCGGCTGGTCCGTGAGGTAGTCCAGGATCCAGGATCCAGGATGTGAGGTGATTAGCCACCCCTATGTGCTCCAGTTTGTCCCTCAGAAGCGCAGGCTGTATGGTGTTGAAAGCGCTGGAGAAGTCAAAGAACATGATTCTCACAGAGCTTCCTGGCTTCTCCAGATGAGAAAGAGCTCTATGCAGGAGGAAGATGACGACCATCTTCCACCCCAATGCCAGGCTGGTAGGCAAACTGCAGTGGGTCCATTGAAGGGCCTACTGCGGGGCGGAGACAAGACAGGACCAGGTGCTCCACAGTCTTCATGAGGTGCAATGTTCATGCCACCGGTCTGAAGCACCCCTTGGGGTGCAGAGTCTTGGGCACAGGTACCACGCAGGATATCTTCCACAGCTGTGTTACTCTCCTCACCCCCAATTTCCACCAGATGCGTGTTGGTTGCGTCTCCGCTCCAGCACGGCAACGGAGCCAATTAGATTCAATTGTAGTCAATGTGTGTGTTTCCACCGGCTCCGGCAGTGCTGCGTTCCAGCTCCGTCTCAGCTCCGGCACTCCGGAGGCCTCTGCAACAGATACGCAGCACTTCTATTTTTGCCGGATGCCGGAGCACAAAGCAGCAATTCAGCACAGAGCAGATCGTGCGGGGCAGGAAGTCGTGCAGAGAAATACAATAAAACATCCAGTTAATTTTCAAAATAAGATACACAGTGTTCACGCTGGATCATATTTCCCTGCACTACACCTTGAAAACTACATAATGGGCAGAGGCAGGCCTGAAGTCAACAGGTCAGAGGTTTTTAGACGTCATTTCACCCCGTTGACACCGTGGATGAGGAGATATTCATCATGGCAGTGCACCGAGATGTCTTCCGGCAGAGCTGCACCGCTCCGCACAGCAAACGCAGCCGGTGGGTATTGACGGACGGCGGAGCACGCAGCGGATAACCAGCGCTGCCGTACCGCAACGGACACGCATCCAGTGGAAATCCGGGGTCAGCCTCAGGCTCAGGTTGAAAATGGTTTCAACTATCCTGCACAGTTGGTCTGCACAGGACTTCAGGAGTCTGCAGCTGATGCCGTCTGGACTCGCAGCCTTTATCCTCTTCAGCTGTTCTCTCACCTGACAGGTAGTGAAGGACAAGCTGGAGCGGGGGGCTGTGCTGGGGGGTGGAGGTGATGAGGTGGGGGGAGGAGTGGGGGGTGGTGAGATGTCCAGGGGAGCGGGGATGGCGGAGGTGTTGAAGCAGTGTGCCAGCAGTGTAGGTGGGGGGGAAGGTGAAGGTGAGGATGTGGGGGGTTGCAGCCATGATGTCTGGGCCAGGGCAGTGGCAGACTGATCAAATCTATTCAAGAACAGATTCAGATCATTCACCCACTTCTGGTCGCCTCTGGCCTGGGAGTCTGGTTGTTTGTGTCCTGATATGGTTTTCAGACCTCTCCAGAGTCCGCTGACGTCGCTCTGCTGCAGCTGTTCCTCCATCCTCTTGTTATATCCTTCCTTTCCCTGCCTGATGTTTCTCCATAGCTCCTTCTGCATGGCCTTCATCTCCTCCCCAGTTCCAGAGTTAAAAACTCTCTGCTTCTCCTTCAGGACAACTTTTATATCTGGAGTAATCCAGGGTTTGTTGTTGAAGAAGCAGCGTACAGTCCTAGTGGGTATGGTGCTTTCCACACAGAAGTTAATATAATCCATGATACATGATGTCAGACTGTCAATGTCCTCCCCATGGGAATCTCTGAGTGTCTCCCACACAGTGGTATCGAAGCAGTCCCTCAGGGCCTCCTCAGCCTCATCGGACCACCTCTTCACAGTGCAGGTGGTTGTTTGTAGACAGGCAGAAGATGAACCAGGTTGTGATCAGCTTTTCCCAGGGGGGCAGGGGGGATGAGTTGTATGCCTCCTTGGTGTTGACATAAAATAAATCCAGTGTTTTATTGTCTCTGGTGTGGAGGAAACATACTGGGTGAAGGTGGGCAGGGTGGTGGAAGGACAGGCGTGGTTGAAGTCCCCAGAGATCAGAAGGAGAGCCTGGGGGGCTGTCTTTGCAGCCTACTTGTAACAGAGTGGAGAATGTCACAAGCAGACTTGGCTTTAGCAGATAGGGGGACATACACTGCTACCATAATGACATGAGAAAACTCCCAGGGTAGATAATATGGTCTCATGCCAACAGCCAGCAGCTCAATGTCCCTGCAGCAATGCTGTTCCTTGATAGTGATGTGCCCAGAGTTACACCATCTATCATTCACAAACACAGCCAGCCCTCCTCCTTTCCTCTTACTGCTGTTCGCTGTCCTGTCGTGTCTGATGAGCTGGAATCCGTCCAGCACGGCAATCGTGTCCGGTACTTCTGCGTTCAGCCATGTCTCTGTAAACACCAGCATGCTGCTCTGCCGGTACTCCCTCTGATGTAAGTAAGTGCCGACAGCTCGCCCATCTTGTTGGGGAGCGATCTTACGTTCCCCATAACGACGGTATGGAGCACGGGTTTGTACCATCCCCTCCGGTATCGGCGCTGCACTCCGGCCTCCTTGTCTCCTTCTCCACATATCATGCTTCTCCTCGGGCCGCACCACGGTGTGACGCAGTGCTAACAGCTGGTCCTGGGTGTAAACAAAGGTGCCACGGCTAGGGGCCGGGTCCCCACACACGACCATAGAAAAATAGGAGAAAGACCGCTATGAAGAAAGTGGTCTTCATCTCCATACCCAAACAAAACATAAGTGCTAGCTAGCTAAATTGAAAAAAACTCAAAGTAATAAAGTTAAAAAGAAAAAAAATTGAGAAAAGCTCAGCGGTGAGCAGGAGCTGCTGTAACAGGCGTCCGCACTGGGGGCGCCATCAGCTAAGATACTGCACAGAACCCTCCAACTCCCAGGCCTCTGGTAGAGGACTGGTAGAGGATGACACAGACACAACCCTAAGAGGATGAGAGGGTGTTTTCATATATATATATATTCATGGCAAAGATAGTGCGGCTGGGAACTGTGAAACCCCAGCGGCACTTTAAAAAACATCATTGCACTGGTCCCTACTTCTGACCATTGGTGGATCCAGAACAGCCATGGATTCTAAACTCAGACAGTCTGGCGGCGATAGGAAATCTGGTAACGGGGGCAGGTGTGAATGAACTGAGAGCCTCTAGCCAGATCCCTGCATGCTAGTGATACAGGGCCATAATGGTCGCTATCAGCTGGATTAGATGTGGCAGCTGATTTCGGCAGACCCCTGTATGACTGAGAAGTCCTATTTAGGAGCCGCACTGCTCACCCCAAATCTGGGGAAAGGCCTAGAAAAGGTGGCCTAAACATTGTCCACTCCGCACCCCACTGGGTAGGATACCGCACCTATTGGGGCATTCCACTACAGCGGTCGAAAAACAAGAAATAAAAAAGTTCCCCTGAAATTGGCTACATGGAACATTAAAACTCTCCTGGACAACAACCCTGACAGGCCGCAAAGAAGAACTGCTCTGGTTGCTGCTGAGCTCAGACGTTATGACGTTGACATCGCTACCTTGAGTGAGACCAGACTTCTGGACGAGGGTTCCCTTAAGGAAGAAGGCCAGGGTTATACTTTTTTCTGGAAGGGGTACCCCAACAGGAGGACCACACCACCATGGTGTTGGTTTGGCCATAAAAAATAGCCTGCTGACCAGTCTCACTGAAACACCCACTGGCATAAATGAAAGACTTATGTCCGTCCGTATCCCCCTGGCAAAACAACGCTATGCAACTCTTCTCAGCGCCTATGCGCCAACTTTTCCATCTGAGAATGAGTCAAAGGACCAACTCTAGCAGGAACTAGATGAGGCCCTACAGCACATCCCTAGCAGTGATAAAATTCTCTTGCTTGGTGATTTTAATGCCAGGGTGGGGAAAAACCACCTCGTATGGAATGGAGTGATAGGGAAGCATGGCATTGGGAAAGTTAAGTTTTCAACAGAAAAACAAATACAAGGCCTCCTGGATGCACCCACGATCGAAGCAATGGCATCTGCTAGATTATGTCATCACGAGACGCAAAGAAATCAGGGACGTGCATATCACACGTGCAGTGAGAGGTGCTGATTGCTGGACTGGCCACCGCATGATCATCTCCAAACTGCAAGTGACAATACGACCTCCTGTCCGTCTCAGAAAAACTGGCAAGAAGCGGTTGAACTGTGCCCGGCTTGAGGAAGCAGAGGCCTGGAACAACCTACAATGCTCCATTGCTGGAAAGCTGCAGGAAATCGATTCTGTCCTGAGCCCTGATGGCAGTGTTGATGACAACTGGACCTGTCTCAGCTCAAAGCTATATGAGGCAGCAACTGAGTCCATTGGATACCGCCAGAAGAAGCACCAGGACTGGTTTGATGAAAATTCAGAATCAATCCAAACCATGCTGGACACCATGCACAAGGCACAGTCTTGAACAACCCCACATCTTGAAGGCTAAAGCAGCACTGGAGACCAGCAAGGAAGGAGGTGCAGTCTGTTTTGTGAAAACTGAAGAATGACTGGTGGACTGGCAAGGCCAGAGAAATCGAGAATTTTGCAGTGAAAAACAACATGCACAACTTTTATAATACTGTGAAGACTGTCCATGGCCCAAAGAACTCTTCCCTCTCACCTGTGAAGTCCGCTGATGGCTCAACCCTCATAAAGGACCAGAAGCAAGTGGTGGACAGATGGGCTGAACACTTCCAGGCTTTTTTGAACCAACCCGCCACTCCTGATTTGGCAGTCCTGGAAGAGCTTCACTGCCACCCAACCATTGAAGAACTGGATCTTCCACCACCTTCTCTGAGGTCCTGGCTGCAGTCAGGTCACTTAAGAACAACAAGTCCCCTGGCCCTGATGGCATCCCTGCAGAGATCCTCAAGAACGGAGGCTATTTCTGCACAAGAGCAGTCTTCAACCTTATAACTAATGTATGGAAGCATGAAGCAGTCCCCCAGCAATGGCGGGACGCAAATGTCGTCACCATATATAAAGGGAAAGGGGAGAAGTCTGTCTGCGGGAATAGTAGAGGAATATCCCTTCTCTCTGCTGCCGGCAAGGTTCTTGCCAAAGTGATGCTGTCCAGACTCATACAGAGCATAACAGAACATCTACTACCCGAGTCTCAATGTGGCTTCAGGAAGAATCGCAGCACTGTGGACATGATTTTTACAGCTCGCCAGCTACAAGAGAAGTGTAGAGAGCAACATCAAGATCTGTACATGGCTTTCGTGGACCTATCAAAGGCCTTTGATACGGTCAACAGAGACCTGCTCTGGGCCGTCCTTCTTAGGGTTGGCTGTCCGAAGAAGTTTGTTAACATACTGCAGAGTTTCCACGAGAGGATGATGGCTCAGGTGACAACACGAGGACAGGAGTCCAGGCCTTTCAAAGTATGCACAGGTGTCAGGCAGGGCTGTGTACTTGCACCTGTACTCTTTAACATTTTTCTCATGAGTGTCACCTGGCTACTGCACAAAGACGCTGAAGGAAGCAGTGGTATTCTGGTGGATTACAGGTTGGACGGGAATCTGTTTAACATCAATAGGCTCCAAGCTGCTACAAAGGTTAGAACTGTAAACCTTGTGGAGTTACAGTATGCAGATGACTGTGCCTTTGTGGCAAATACACCACAGGCCCTGCAAGCAACATTAACAGCTGCTGTGAAGGCCTATAGCAGACTGGATCTCACTGTGAACACTGTGAAGACGGAGGTACTCTATCAGTAGAACTCCCCTCCCCCAACTCGACCACCATCACCTGTCTTTAGCATTAACAACACACCTCTAGCAGTGGTCCCAGACTTCAAATATCTAAAGTCCTGAAGAGAACTGGTACCAAGAGCATGGAGGCCACTTTTCTTCAATACCAACTGTGGTGGGTTGGCCACACCATCAGGATGACAGAGGACAGACTTACACAACAACTGCTGTATGGTCAGTTACACCATGGTCAGCGATCTGTCGGAGGTCAAAAGCGGAGATACGAGGACCAGCTCAAAACAACGCTCAAGAAGTGTGGGATACAGTCCACACAGCTGGAAAGCACTACCACGGACCGTCCTCTCTGGAGGAGACTTTGCCAAGCTGGCATTCAGCACCTGGAAGAGGAGTGGACTGAGGTGAGGGAAAGGAAGCGCCAGGGGAGGAAGATGGTCACTGCAGCCAAGGCGACAACAATTACTGACGTCATATACCCTCACTGTAATAGACCTTGTGGCTAAAGCATTGGACTTCATAGTCACCTCAGAACTCACCAAAAGAAGAAGTAGAATGTCATCATCAGATACGATGGACTACCATAAGCATATACAGTATATATATATATATATATATATATATATATATATATATATGTGTGTGTGTGTGTGTGTGTGTGTGTGTGTGTGTGTAAACATACATACATACATACATACACACATATATAAAATAAATGAAAGTAAAATCAAATTGTGTGTGTGTGTGTGTGAGAGAGAGACAGAGAGAGAGAGAGAGAGAGAGAGAGAGAGAGAGAGAGAGAGAGAGAGAGAGACGGATTGGGTTGGGTTGGGTTGGAGAGAGCAAGCCAGGTGGTGTATTTATCTGCAGGGACTCTTATTTTACTGTGGGACGATCATGGGCCCAAGCCTTGGCCTAGTGATAGGTCAAAACATTATTTAACATAAAAACTGGTAGTACTGGCCCAACTTTTGGCACATTTTACTCTGCATTACTAAGTGAAATCATAGTTAATCATAAACATGTATCTCAATGCCCTACAGGTGCTGCCAGTCTTGGAAAGGGAATCGGAGGAATCCTGTTTTCCCGTTTTTCCCGTTCCAGTGGCCAGGTGGGTGGAGTAGAGGAGGAGCCATTAGATTCTGAGGGTGGAGCCTCTGAAGTTGAAAATGTGCCATCAGGGGAGGAAGGAGCACCAGTGGCAGAGACCGAAGTGAAGGACAAAGAAATAGAGGAGGATAGGACAGAGGTAGAGCCTGCCATGTCCCAGTCCACCTCATCTGTCATGGACAGTACCTCGTGTAAGTACTGTGCTTTCAGTGAGAAACTTGGAGCTGGCTATCAGAGGGTCAAAATCCATCATACCCCATTAAATCTGCCTGTTTCCTGTAGTCAGTTTCATTATGTTCTCACATTCCTTTTTTTCCTCAAAATGTCCTTTGTCCAGTTTCAGTTTCCCCCCTAAGCCCTCAACACCCACTGAGGCTGTAGCTAGAAAAGCACGAGGTTGATCTATCAGACTGTAGCCTATGTAGTTTCATGAACTGAAGTGTTGCTTTCTTTCTGTTGATAAGTAAAACTACTATGTTAGAATAAATGCACAATGGAAATTACACATTAATGGGAGCTAGCACAAAATCTGATTGAAGCCATTTTCCCTTACCTAAGCTAATGAACAAAAGGGTGTTTCCAGGAACACCAATCACAGATTTTTAAGGTCAAATAGTGAGTGATTTTTCTTACTCAAATTAACCAATCTGGATACAATGCAAAGTGGTCTTGTTGATTGTTATCTCTGCATGATCTAATCTGTAGTGGTTCATTAACTTTAGAGAATATCTCTCCTACCTCTTTGTCTTCTCACCCCTTTCTCCTCTGCTTAGGAAACTCTCAAGCACCTTCAAAGTCCTCACAACTTCTAACAGTTTTCCACCTTAGGAGCTTTCTCAAGGGCTGAGATGCTCTGTAAATAACGTTTATCTTTACTAGGATCTAGTCATAACTGTAAGGGGAAATTTGTAGAAAATGTCAACGTTTTTAAGAATTTTCTCAGATTTTCATCAGTTAAATCATTCTTTGTATTAGTAAGCTTGAATGCTGCCGCTAGTTTAGGAAAGCCTCTGGAAAACACTGATAGGGATGTTTGGACTACTTTGCTTAGCCTGCTGCCACCTTGATGAATGGGCAAAACAACTATTTAATAATCAGTTTAAAGAAAAAGTCTTCACATGTCAGGTGTCTTTCTTGAGTTTTAATAAGCATTCATGAATGGAGTCACACACACATACAACCTTATGAACAGTCAGTCAGTCAGTGAGTGCCTAGATGTTCTTCAGCCATGCTATCTTTATAGTTCCCAAAACACATGCATGTCAGTAGTCAAAATATGGCACTCAGGTGGTTTCTGCAGTAAGCATACCTATGACACAACATCTCTTGAGGCTAACAAGGACACTTGGTGTATGAGCCTCCCTGGCTCGTAACCTTTAACCTACTTCCATTAGGCCTCTGCTGTATCTAACGCTGCTATCACAGTAGGGGTTAAATGAGCAACACATATCATTAGGTGAGAAGTTCAGTTTCATCAAAACAAGTAACGTTGTACAACACATGCAGAACACATTATAGGTAAAAAAGGTCAAATACCATAATTTTCCATCACAGATGCTTTTGAAGAGATCTCTTTTTTACATGTTGTATGTTTGTATTTAGTTTTATTATGTAGTAAGGCTTAATATTGTACACATACAGAATATTATGTACAGGTTGAATTAAAAAAAAAGACATTTGCCAACCTGCAAGAGTTTGCTGTCAATATTAGCCCTGGCAATGCTCCTGTAAAAGAAATATTGCTGCAATATCTGTTATGTATCTAACCAATAGACTGCACATACCTTGCATACTTTAAATTGACATTTAGAATCATTCAGAAAGATACACATAAGTTGACAGTGAGCACTTGAGACAATATGACTACAGTCCACCAGGGCTCAGAGAACCCTGACAGAAGATAACTTCTTTTGACACTTTATGCAGCTAGATAATATACTCTGTATTTTCCTCTGTTCTAGTGGAACTGGAGAGACGCATCGACTTTGAGCTGCGGGAGGGCTTGGTGGAGAGCCGCTATTGGTCAGCAGTAACCTCACACACGGCCTATTGGTGCTCCTATGATGTGGCGCTGTTCCTCCTCACCTTCATGTACAGACCACAAGAGTCTCTTGAACCTGCAGAAGACAACCCAGAGACCTCATAAACTAATGCATGGAGCCATCACCACTGGGGTCACTTCACTTTCTATTCATGCCTTTTCAACTATAAACTAAATGCCCAACATATGGAACATAAAATGAAAAATTAAGCCGTTTTTTTTTTTTAAATTATTACACAGTTTTTGAAATGGGAAATATTAAATATGAATAATATTATTTGATATGTTATTAGATGTATATTACTTATTATTATTATTATTATTATTATTATTAAATATAGGTTTTTGGAACTGCAAAATGTTGGACTACATATATTTTAAATTATGTTTATATTTTGTTTGATCAAATAATGATTGATGCAGTTTAATTATTTCTTATTTGCTTCTAGTTTATGTGATTGGTAGAAGGTTTGAAAAACAACACTGAAAGTCTAAAGCCCTGCTAAGAGCCTTAAGGCTGCAATGTTGATGCAACCCCACAACACTACAGTGTTGCCCACAACACTACAGTATTTGCTTGTATACTTCAAATTTTGATGTTGGCTATAATAAGTTTTCAACTTCAGAAATTTGTATTCTTTATTTTAATATGTCATGAATCATGCACAGTTTGGCAGTCCTTGACTTCCATATACCATTAGCAGAGCAGACTGTAAGTAAAGTGACTGTTATAATTAAGTGAACTGAAAATGAACTGACCCAATATGGACACAAACACACAACTCACCAACTTTTTTTTTCTTTTTACATCTAAATTTCTCTCAGTTTACACACTCTAACCTCAGTGTGAACTTTGCTACAGAGTCAGCAGACATACACTGTGGCCAGACCTAGCCTTCAGTGAGGTGTTTCCTCTTAATGCCTATCTTACATTTCCTGGTCTTCTCTCAACAGCAACTCTTTCCTGTGCAAAGCCCCTTGCTGAGCCCGGCTGTATCACTGATGTTCCATGAGAGATGACTTGTCTTATCACAAAATTCTGCTGGTCCTTGACCATAGATGTGCTGCTGAAACTGTAGCCATAGAGAAAGTGGCAGTGCTTGATCCAAGTCTAGCCTTGTGCTCGAGTGAAATGTGTTTCATAATTTCTCATAATATCATGCTTCAGATGAGAACTCATATTATAGAGAAGACTAAAGGGAATTCTTTTCCAATGCAATGCACTACACAGACATTGGACCTTAAAACTTAAATTCTTTACAGGTAATTCACCTAAACACAGCAAACTACACAAAACAAGGTCACACAAAATAAGGGTTCACACCGTGTAAAAGCAAAAACTCTGTCAGCTGCTTACAGGAAAACTCTCTTATTACCCCTCCCGCTGGCGACCTTCATCGTGAACCCATCAATATTACATTCAGTGATGTTACTGGTACATAGCATCATCAATAGGTAATTAAACAGGGGTACAAACTCATGATTATCAGAGAGTACAGCATTCTTAACTGTAAATGTTTGTCTACACGACTATGATGATGACCAAAAACATACTGAGGCATAGATATGATATATCTCCTGTATCCAGAGGATCGCAAGAATCATCAATCAATCAATCAATCAATCAATCAATTTTATTTATAAAGCCCAATATCACAAATCACAATTTGCCTCACAGGGCTTTACAGCATACGACATCCCTCTGTCCTTAGGACCCTCACAGTGGATCCATGTAGGCAGGGATGGGGAACAAATCTGGATATCTCTCCCCATTCTCTGCCTCCTTCTGACTGAGGTGGATTTGCACTAATTGTCGGGTGTCATCATGTTCAACCTGTGAGCCCGTTGGAGACCGGTCAGGAGAGTCATCTCAGAAAATATACCATCAGGTGCAATGTTATTAGAAGTGAAAGTACAGCAATATTTTCCAAACATGTGACTCCTCTGTCTGCTGTTAGCCATTCCAATATCTGTCTGTTTTGTTGAGTCATCCAGCTTGTTGCATGTAATTGACTCCAAATGCTTTAGGAATGTCAGATGTGACATTGGCATATCTCTGCTGATTGTAATAAATATAGTTTAACTAGTCCATACCCACTGAGTGCACAATTGCCCACGTACAGTTTCATAGGGTGTGTGTTTGGGATACAGGTCATAGGAAATTGCAGATTAAATAGTTAGCTGAACCCATTAAGAAGAGCTATGTATTCAGACAGAGTTTTTGTGAATTTCATAGTACGATTGCTTTATTGAAAGTACAGTAGTACCATTGCCAATAGTGGGATAGTATTGGGATAGCCAATAGTGGGATAGTGGGATAGCTAAAACTGTACATTAGTAGTTAAGGTAGCACGCTGAAGGCAGATAGTTGAAGTGTTTATATGTTATATTGACTTAAAAGTGGGGCGCACTGGTAGTTCACATGGGAAAAAAATATACTAATAGTGTAATTTTTGGAAAAAGTAGCTTTGTCACCTTCTACTATGCCAGTCCTCAATGCCTATGTCCAGTTTCACATAGATTGACCACATCGGTGAGTAAGGTCTCTGGAGGCAGCCCAGGCTCCGCAAATGGCAACAAAAACATTTTGGTCCAGGCTGCACCAACCAGCGCGAGACCAGGGAAAGTAAGCACACACACATCAAGGCAGTGCCCATGTCTCACGGTCTGTTATATTCAACAATGTTACCAAACACAACGGAGCTAGCTCGCCTTTTAGCCTCATTGTAGCCTGTAGCTCTAACTGCCTCTCTGGGAACCGTGTTCACGTGTGCCTGCTTGCGCGAGACCTTGAGACATGGGCACCGCCTTCATGTGTGTGTGCTTACTTTCCCTGCTCTCGTGCTGGTTGGTGGAGCTTGGACCAAAATGTTTTTGTTGCCATTTGTGTAGTCTGGGCTGCGTACAGAGACTAGATTTGTGAGGAGATGTTTGCTGTATGTGACAAAAACTTTTCAAGCTTAGGAAGACTTAGAGAGCCTTTAATTGTCCCTCGCCTGTTTCAAGTGGGATAGTCACTTTTGCATGCCATTTCCACATAGTGTGCAATGCCCTTTAAGCACGTTTTTTGGCATACATTAAGCTGAATGGGGTGTCTGTGTGTTTGGACTTAGACGAGAGTGTTGCTTGCACCACCATGTAGGGTCCCTCTCACCTTGGCTTGTGCCACTTTCTTCGGAAGACTTTGATGTACACCTGCTCACCTGGCACCACTGGTTTCTCAACCACTCAGTCAAGACTTGGTCCTCTCCTTTTTTCCCGCAGATTAATCTATGGATATCTATGGTTTCATGTAGTCTTTCTGCTCAATCTGCAGTTGTTCAAGCAGGGGTCTCTTGTAGGGGCCTCGCAAATGCGGTGCTGATATACAGTATCTCACATTATTGAGTACACCCCTCCCATTTTTTCAAATATTTTATATATCTTTTCATGGGACAACACTATAGAAATGACACTTTGATGCCAACCATTATTATCCAGCACTGCCTTAACCCTTTTGGGCATGGAATTCACCAGAGCTCACGGGTTGCTTAAGGAATCCTCTCCCACTCCTCCATGATGACATCATGGAGCAGATGGATGTGAAGAAACCTTGCGCTCCTCCATCTTCAGCTTGAGGATGCCCCACAGGTGCACATGTGAGTTTAGGGCTGGATACATGGCCAGTCCATCACCTTCACCTTCAGCTTCCTCAGCAAGGCAGTTGTCATCTACTACTATATATATATATATATATAGATAGATATGTACATATGTATGTATGTGTGTGCAATTACATTAAAACACATATACATACACATATGCACATACATACAACATGAATCGGTTAAGATAAGTTAAAAACAGCAACAGTTACAATTAGTCAGGTTTTTTTTAGTCAGGTGACTATTATTCTGAACTGACCCATCAGAACCAGAGTATCAAGCTTCAAAGTACACTGCAATTCATTCCAGATATATGGTGCAAAGAATCTAAAAACACTCTTTCCCAAGTCAGTGTTAGTTCTAGGAACCTGCAGTACTAACCGGTTCTGTGAGCGTATGTTATGTGTTGCAGCACTCCAGCACAGTGATGTCAAATATGAGTGCAGTTTAAAATTTGAAGAAAACATGGAGGATCAACGAAAAGGAAAGGTTAATTTTACCGATATTGAAATTAGAAAATTAATCAAGCTGTACAGCCACCACAGAGATGTGTTGACTGTCAAGCAGTCAAACGTCATCACAAATAAAAAACCAAAACAGTTTGTATGGGCAGAGATAACGGGGCACATCAATACATGCTCAGACTCTGGCTGCCTTCATACAGAGGCTGACATTAGGAAGAAGTGGAAAGATCTCTTCAGCAAGGCAAAAAAGACGTCTCCTCCAAAAAAAATCTTCCAACTTCGGGTCCTCCCCCGAAAACCTCAATTTACAGTGACATAATTGTTGACATATTTGGGGAGGATTCCCCTGCCTTCACTGGTCTGGATGGCGTCGAATGTGGCAGCAATCCAACAATCAATCCATCATCACTGGACAAGCCAGAGGCAGAGCCAGAGGATGTTCACCTTAATGAGGAGAGCAGTGTTTGTAAAGGTGTGGATTCTACATAAAACTATAGCTATCTATTTAGAAAGGTAAAAAAACCAACAACAACACATTGTTATAAGCCTAATAAAACCAAAAACAAAACAGAAATGTTCTAAAATGAGTAGGAGTAAAACTATATATTATATAACTATATATTCCTGCCCCTTTGTCACTTTTCCTCTATTAACTTATATTTACAGAGGAAAATACTTCCTGTAATGCATTTCTAAATTATTTACAATTCCTACATTTATTTACAATTATTTTCAATCTGAAAATTCACCTTGTGAAACTAAATAAATGTGATTTTCCATAAGACAGCTTTTCCTCTTCCCAGTAGACTACCTGTCAAGGTCTTTTTTTAAAGTTTAATTTCAGAATCAAGCGATGCCAGTGTCACTCATGCCAGGAGCCAGGCACCACCACCAAAGAAAAGGAGCAGGCAGGATGACCTTCGATAGGTGCTGCTGGAGAAAAAAATAATCAGAGTGGAGATGGAGACCAAACAATTACAGACAGAGCAGGAGAAGTTAGAGTCAGAAAAATAAAAAATAAAATAAGAAATTCAGTTGCTCCAGCAACAACTTAATATGCCACTCTCTGGGCCTGCACATATCTTGGAAGAGGGGGAATAGACCTATGTGTCCCTTCAAATGAAACTAATTTGAATTTCTTGTATGTTGTATTAAAGAGAAAAAGATCCAACTATTTTTGTTATGTTGTATTGTTATAGCCTGTTATTTCCCCAGTTAAAAAGAAAAAAAAGATCATTTTTATTTTATTTAACATTTATTAATCAATCACATGAAGACAATAAAGTATTTATTTGCAAAAATGTATACTATGCATTCCTTTCTGTCCTAGGCTAAGCTATTTGTTTTCAAGACAACGAGCAGACATTTAGACGGGAATTATGCAATTGGGAAAGAAGCAATACACCCGGAAATGGTCAAATGACAAGGAGCTGTTGGAGATGTTTTGAAACCGTAAGAGAGGTTTGTCTGAAAATTATTATAAGGTGTTAACAAATTGTGTGCAGGCTAGTCGGCCAGCCAGCCTGTTATTAGCCAATTTCTATACTGTGTACCCATTTCCCAACATATTATTTTTCCCAACCATAATGAATAGTACATCTCTGGAATAGGGGTGAAATTTGCCTGCTGACACTTTGAAAAAACAAGATTGTAACAATAGCAAAGAGCGAAAGGCTGTGCTCATATTGTACAGCAGACTATTTAATTTAATATACCTGGTACTTCAAATGATTGGTGGGGAAAAAAGACCAGGAGGAGTTACACTGTAAGTCCGGGCAAAGTAGGACGTAATTGTACGGGAGTTACGCTTTAAGACGCAGCCTAGTTATACTGTAAAACACAGGGAAAGTAGCGGGGGAAAGTGAGCAAGAGTTACTTTAAGTTGGTGTGAAGTAGGACATAATTGTACGGGAGTTACGCTGTCAGATGCAGCCTAGTTATACTGTAAAACACGGAGGAAATAGTGGGGGAAGTGAGCAAGAGTTACTCTGTACTTCTGTGGAAGTTGGTGTAAAGTAGGACATAAGTCAACGGGAGTTACGCGCTAAGAAACAGCCTAGTTATACTGTAAAACACGGGGGAAATAGGGCGGGGGAGTGAGCGAGAGTTACTCAGTACTTCTGTTAAATAGGTGCAAAGTGAGCGGTAGGTACGCTCTAAGTCGCAGGCTGTATTACGTAGTGTTACCAATATTTTTAAATCAGAGGTAAATAATATCATTAATTCAGTGGTAACAGGTGTTGTGATATACTCCCGTAGTGTTTAAACCACTGTGCATGTTTTGGTCTTGTACGATTAAGTTTATGAATGTAACATTCAAAGACAATCTGAAACAGCATTTTTAAGCTGTCTAGGCTCTATAGTGTGACTGTGATATAGTTCCAAGTTAAACATAAATGCTGACAGAAGTAGTGGTAATAGTGAAGTAGTAGTCCTATTTTAGTCTGTCATAACACGGCATACATATAAACAGGAATTAAATTATAAGATAATAACACTCTTATGTAAACATAGAAAGAATACACCATACGTAACGTTAGGTATTTGATAAACGCTCAGGCAGAAGTATGTGCGCCTGTCCTATCTTCTTATGGAACAGTTGAGAAAACTAATAAAAGCTAACACATCCTATTAACGTTACCTTTAGCTAACACCGTCAGTTTCGGATGATAAAATCTAAATAAAACCCTTTAGTAATCATCCCAACTATATGTGATTTGTCTGTGATTCATTAATCAAGCAGGAACACCACAAATGTTAGGTGTTAAACGGTGCTAAACCTCTACAGCTGGCGACGTCGAGCTAACGAACTAGCAGGCAATGACTGAAACCGATCATAATTCCTGACTCAAAAAAAACATAATTACATTGTGAACATACAAAAAACAATCGTTATCTCCATAATAAAGGACCTCCGATATAATAAACACACGTAATGACTTGAAATTGGTCGATATTTCATCACCTTACCTCAGGAGTTTCTCGTCATGCGGCCATTGAAATAAACAGGGTCCAACTCCACGGAAGGAATGTTTGGAACTATAGAGGTCTCCATCACCCGGAAGTTCTCTCCGCCATGTTTTACAACTGAGACCTATGGGAGTGTCACCACTCTGTTCTTATCTCTCACTCTGGTGTATACAAAACAGAAAAATTCTTCCATCTGGGTTCTGAAAAAGAATATTCCACCCCTGTGCACCCGATTAGATTTTCTTTCGGGTTGGCTCTTTTTATTCGGGCTGAGGTGTTTACAAGGAGCATTTCTATTCTGGTAGGGCTTCCAACCGAATGTAAAAGGAATACATGGCTCCATGTAAACGCACGTATTGTTGGGCTGACTCTGTAAATTCAGCTATTGAAATCCTGCAGTATTCTTTCAATGTTCTGCAAAATGCATTAGTAATCTCAAACTTGTGTTAAATGCCGATAAAACTGCTATTCTCCAGAGACAAAAACATTAACTTTAAGACGCGCTCTAGAGCGCAGCTTGATAATGGCACGTCTTATCTACCCTCTGTACCACGAGCGGGCATTTAGACAGGAGAGAGTAATTAGGGACAGAAGCAATCCACTGGACATACATAATGACAAGGAGCTGATTGAGAGGTATCGATTCTGTAGGAGAGATCTGTTTGAATTTACTGAAGAGCTGTCACCAGATTTACAGTTTGTGTCGGGCCGCAACGCAGCACTGCCACCAGCCTTACAGTTGCTGATTGCGCTCCATTTCTAGACAGAAACGGAGCTTTCCAAAATACAGTCGGTGACTGTAAAAATCCAAATCCATTGCCTGTTGGGCCATCTGCAGAGTTTCATTGCCACAGAGCCGCCGCCTTGGGCTTCATGTTCACTTTCCCACTGAAGCAGAGGCAGTGGTGATGAAGCAACGTTGCGCCAGGCCTCCGGCATCCCAAGCATCGTGGGCTGCATTGATGGGACCCATGTCAAGATCCAGGTACCATCTCAGCACGAACATCTCTATGTCAACTGCAAAGGATATCATTTAATCAGCAGACTGCTTGTGATGCCAGTTATAAAATCTTTAATTTGGTGGTAGGATGGCCTGGATCCACACATGACGCTCGCACCACCCAGGAGGGTGTGCTGTACCAGGACTTTAACGCTGGTAGGGTGAACGGGCTGCTCCTCGGTGACAGTGGCTACCCACTGAAACACTGGCTGATGACACCTATAATTGCTCTAAGGACTGACCAAGAACAGCGCTGCAATACCATCCACTCAAGAACTAGGTCAGTTGTGGAGCAATGCATCAGTGTCCTCAAGCACAGGTAAGCTGCATAGGGTAACTTAAAAATGAACAAATAAAATAAAAAAATAGGTCACATAGGTCTATTCCCCCTCTTCCAAGATATGTGCAGGCGCAGAGAGTGGCATATTAAGTTGTTGCTGGAGCAACTGAATTTCTTATTTTATTTTTTATTTTTCTGACTCTAACTTCTCCTGCTCTGTCTGTAATTGTTTGGTCTCCATCTCCACTCTGATTATTTTTTTCTCCAGCAGCACCTATTGAAGGTCATCCTGCCTGCTCCTTTTCTTTGGTGGTGGTGCCTGGCTCCTGGCATGAGTGACACTGGCATCGCTTGAGTCTGAAATTAAACTTTAAAAAAAGACCTTGACAGGTAGTCTACTGGGAAGAGGAAAAGCTGTCTTATGGAAAATCACATTTATTTAGTTTCACAAGGTGAATTTTCAGATTGAAAATAATTGTAAATAAATGTAGGAATTGTAAATAATTTAGAAATGCATTACAGGAAGTATTTTCCTCTGTAAATATAAGTTAATAGAGGAAAAGTGACAAAGGGGCAGGAATATATAGTTATATAATATATAGTTTTACTCCTACTCATTTTAGAACATTTCTGTTTTGTTTTTGGTTTTATTAGGCTTATAACAATGTGTTGTTGTTGGTTTTTTTACCTTTCTAAATAGATAGCTATAGTTTTATGTAGAATCCACACCTTTACAAACACTGCTCTCCTCATTAAGGTGAACATCCTCTGGCTCTGCCTCTGGCTTGTCCAGTGATGATGGATTGATTGTTGGATTGCTGCCACATTCGACGCCATCCAGACCAGTGAAGGCAGGGGAATCCTCCCCAAATATGTCAACAATTATGTCACTGTAAATTGAGGTTTTCGGGGGAGGACCCGAAGTTGGATGATTTTTTTTGGAGGAGACGTCTTTTTTGCCTTGCTGAAGAGATCTTTCCACTTCTTCCTAATGTCAGCCTCTGTATGAAGGCAGCCAGAGTCTGAGCACGTATTGATGTGCCCCGTTATCTCTGCCCATACAAACTGTTTTGGTTTTTTATTTGTGATGACGTTTGACTGCTTGACAGTCAACACATCTCTGTGTTGGCTGTACAGCTTGATTAATTTTCTAATTTCAATATCGGTAAAATTAACCTTTCCTTTTCGTTGATCCTCCATGTTTTCTTCAAATTTTAAACTGCACTCATATTTGACATCACTGTGCTGGAGTGCTGCAACACATAACATACGCTCACAGAACCGGTTAGTACTGCAGGTTCCTAGAACTAACACTGACTTGGGAAAGAGTGCTTTTAGATTCTTTGCACCATATATCTGGAATGAATTGCAGTGTACTTTGAAGCTTGATACTCTGGTTCTGATGGGTCAGTTCAGAATAATAGTCACCTGACTAAAAAAAACCTGACTATATATATATATATATATATATATATATATATATTTATAGGAGGCCTGTATACGCCAGGAATCTGAAATTGCTTTTCTTTTTCTCAGCTTTCTGATTCCAAACATGTACATGTTCTTACTTTGCTTCCGGCTTTCTTACAGTGCAGACGCTCTGCTGCTTGCGCTCTGCTTTGCTTACATTCTTTTGTGGATATACTTGTTTTTTCCTGCAAAAAGCTACAGAAAGTAGATCCTGGATACTTATAAAGCATTGGGACTTTAATTTTTGAAAGATACAGAGGACTACTGCCATATTTTCACCACTTTTTCACCACTTTAGTACTGTGTGATCAGGGCCGAGGCACAGTGCAAGCCTTTTGCTATGTCTGTGACTGGAAACCTGTGATTAGGACAAGGACAAGATGGCAAAACCTGTGAGCTGCACAGAGTGTGAGCGACTGACTGAGACGATAAGGCAGCTTCAAAAGAAGAACAAAACGCTACAACAAATTCGTGAGAGTGAGCAATTCATTGACTCTGTGGCAGCTAACATACAAGGTGCTGATGGACAGACTTTTATGTATGGAAATACAACAAATGTGGAGCATACCATCGCTGACTTGGCTGACACAATCCCATGGATATGTCCTAACACCACTGGATCAGCTGCAGAGGCTCCCAAACTGGCCTTCCCTAACGACCCTTCCTACTGGCACAGGACTGGTGCTCGACCAAAAGCATCAACTCCAGCCAGGACCTGGGCTGACGTCGTTAGACGCAAAGGCAAACCCAGCAGGAAATCAGTCAAGAGAGCCCCTACGCTCACCCCTCCACTTGAACTCTCTCTACAAAACAGGTATGATGCACTAGCTCCAAATGAAATGTGTGACAATACCAACTACACTGAACCCACGCAGGCCAATCACACCTCTGGTATTAAAACCACTGCTAGACCCAAAGCCAGAAAAAACTATGCTAACACCACACCTGATCAGCCAGACACCATCCTGATCGGAGACTCAATAACCAAGCATGTAAGAATGGCAAAGACTGAAAATCTAACAGTGTCTGACACGTCTGTCAGGGAGCTAACCAAGTTGTTGCCACTCTACACACCCAAGTAACATGAGGATCATCATCCATGCTGGGTCTTTTGACATTCTACGAAGAAAAACTGGCTCTGAGATCCTGAAAAAAGACTTTTCCCTGCTCCTGGAAAAACTGAGTGACTGTCAGTCACAAAATGTGTTCATTTCTGGCCCCATTCCAACCCTGGGGAAAGGAATCGAGTCTTTTACCAGACTCCTTGCCCTGAATACATGGCAGACATCGGCATGCTTCACTCATGGAATAAAGTTTATTGACAATTTTAACATCTTTTGGAACTGTAAGGATCGCTTTCAGCATGATGGGATTCATCTGAACATCACTGGATGCAGACTACTCGGGCCCAATCTACGTCATGCTCTTGGAATGCCATACCAAAACAAGAATGGACAGATAAGAGCCAAGGACAAGTACGGGGCACAGAGACAGACAGCCTGCATCTCTTCCACTTCACCTGACCCTTTGCTCCACATCACCGAAGGCATTCAGAGGATGTCCCTGTCCCAGTTAGGGATCCAACAACCCCCCTCCTGCCCTTCACCACAACCACTAAGGAGCCAACGTCGACCCTCCCCACCACCACCACAACCACCAAGGAGCCAGTGTCAACCCTCCCCCCCTCCACCACGCTCACCAATCCAGGAGCTAGTTAAAGCTGCCACACTAAAGCTCAGCCAAATTGATGAACTGTTAAATAGTAGCCCTCGACATCACTCAGGTGCCTGTCAGAGATGAGACAGACCCCATGCCGCTTCCTTAAACAAGCAGCGATCTTAAATAGCCGGTGGCATGGTCAAACACATCTTGAAATTGAAAAGTATCAGCCAGAGTCATCTCCAAGGTCTGTCATTCCTGTTTTGACTAGCATCAGGAAAAACAATGTGTACCCAAAGCGCACAGCTACTCTATCTAATCTGACTCCAGTTATGCATCAGCCACAGACTGTGTCAGACAATGTTAGTACACTAAACTTAGCTTTATTAAATATCAGCTCACTGGCTGGCAAGTCACTATTAATTAATGACTTTATTATCAAGAGAAACCTTGATTTTATGTTTTTAACTGAAACTTGGTTAAATGAAAACAACAGTGCAGCAGTACTCATTGAATCAGCCCCCCCAAACTTCCATTTTATCAGCTCAGTTAGAGAACGAAAGAAAGGAGGTGGAGTAGCCACTTTATTTAAGGATGTTTACCAGTGCAAACAGCTGTCATATGGGAAGTTTGAGTCTTTTGAATATGTTGCACTGCAGCTGAGATCCTCCTGTCAAGCAGTATTAGTCACCATCTACAGGCCTCCAAAATATAGTGCACACTTTGTTGATCAATCAATCAATCAATTTTATTTATAAAGCCCAATATCACAAATACAATTTGCCTCACAGGGCTTTACAGCATACGACATCCCTCTGTCCTTTAGACCCTCACAGCGGATAAGGAAAAACTCCCCAAAAAAACCCCTTTACCGGGGGAAAAAAATGGTAGAAACCTCAGGAAGAGCAACTGAGGAGGGATCCCTCTTCCAGGACGGACAGACGTGCAGTAGATGTCGTACAGAACAGATCAGCATAACAAATTAACAGTAATCTGTATGACACAATACAGTAATCTGTATGACATCCTCGGTAATGACAGTAGCTTACAACAACATTCATGAAAGTAATAATACTGTCGTTATAGTTCTGGCTACTGTGGTACAATATGTTGAAAGTATATATTAGTATCAGGCAGTCTACATGTATGATAATATCATATGTCTATAATGATGACTTTTCTAATCTATTGTCTGTTGTTTGCATTGTTTTTGACTGTGTTGTTATAGTGGGTGATTTTAACATTCATATTGATGATCCCAAAGATGGCAGTGCGAAAGAACTTTTCTACATCCTGGAGAACTTTGAACTTTCCCAGCATGTAACAGAGGCAACACACAATAAGGGACATATTTTAGATCTAATTATCTCCAAAGGGCTCAACATTTCTGAGGTTGTGGTGACTGATGTTGCCTTTTCTGATCATTACTGCGTTTTCTTTAAAATGGCCATCTCTGCTGACATCAGTAAAATTTCAACAGAGGTAATCAGAAAACGCGATATCAATGAAAATTCCTGTTCACTATTTAACCAGGATTTTACACCCACACCAGCTCTGCCCTCAGTCTCTGTCAATGATCTGGTTCATAGTTTCAGCTCTAAAGCTTTGAATATTATGGACAATATTGCCCCCATGAAGGTCAAAGTTGTCTCTGGTAAGAAAAAACCACAATGGAGGAACGCCACACAGGTAAAAGCTCAAAAAAGAGAATGTAGAAAAGCAGAACGCAGGTGGCGAATAACCAAACTCCAGGTTCATTATGACATCTATAAAGAGAGTCTGCGCATCTATAACTTGGAGCTAAAAAAGGCGCGGCAGTCCTTTTTCTCTGAGATTATCAACAAAAATAACAAAAATGCACGGACTCTATTTACTGTAGTTGACAGACTGACAAACCCATCAGCGTCAGTCCCTCCTGAACTGCTATCCACCAAGGCATGCAATGACTTTGCTTCTTTTTTCACAGACAAGGTTTTAAAGATAAGACAGACAGTCTGTAACTCCAACACAGTGGCTATTTCACCAGTGCCTCATAAGACTACTCCAGTTAATTTGGCACTTTCTCACCCATTAAATTATGCTACTTTGACAGACATAGTTAGAAACCTTAGGTCCACCACCTGCTACCTTGACACTCTGCCAACAAGCTTTTTTAAAGATGTTTTTAACTGCATAGCATCAGATATACTACAGATAGTCAATTGTTCTCTTCAGTCAGGCCTTTTCCCAATGGCCCTGAAGACTGCAGTCATTAAACCTCTCTTAAAAAAGCCTAATCTGGATGCCTCAGTAATAAATAACTACAGGCCCATATCAAACCTACCATTTTTAGGAAAGATCATTGAAAAGGTTGTGTTTCAGCAACTTAACACCTTCTTGGAGCAAAACAATTCATTTGATGCCTTTCAGTCTGGATTTCGAGCACATCACAGCACTGAGACTGCACTTGTAAAAGTTTTTAATGACATTCATCTGAGCAGTGAAGCATCAAAGATTTCGGTTCTGGTATTACTGGACCTCAGTGCTGCATTCAACACAGTTGACCATACTGCTCGACAGACTAGAAAAGTTTGTGGGACTTTCTGGCACTGTGCTAAGTTGGTTTAAATCTTATTTACAAGACAGGGATTTCTTTGTGTCACTTGGCAATTATGAATCTGTGCGAACAAAGATTACATGTGGAGTTCCTCAAGGGTTCATTCTTGGGCCTCTTCTGTTCAACATCTATATGCTCCCTCTTGCTCAGATTATGGAATATCATAACATCTCCTACCATACTTATGCAGATGACACACAACTTTACATAACAGTGTCACCAGATGACTACAGTCCCCTACATCTGCTAAATAAGTGCATTGGCGAAATCAATACGTGGATGTGCCAGAATTTTCTACAACTAAACACAGACAAAACTGAAATAGTTGTTTTTGGCCCCAAAGAACAAAGATCAATAGTCAGTGCTCACCTTGACGCCTTGACACTAAAACCTACAAATCAAGCCAGAAATCTTGGTGTAGTTCTGGACTCAGACCTAAATTTCAATAGTCACATTAAGACAATTACTAAATCAGCCTACTACCACCTTAAAAACATAGCAAGAATAAAAGAATTTCTGTCTAAACCAGATACAGAAAAACTTGTTCATGCTCTCATTTTCAGCAGGCTGGACTAATGTAACGGTGTCTTCACAGGCCTGAGTAAAAAATCAATCAGACAACTGCAGCTCGTCCAGAATGCTGCTGCCAGAGTCCTCACCAACACCAAGAGAGTGGAGCACATTACACCAGTGCTTAAGTCACTGCACTGGTTTCCTGTGTGTCAAAGGATAGACTTTAAAATCTTGTTACTTGTCTACAAAGCACTAAATGGTCTTGGGCCTAAATACATATCTGATTTACTTGTACGTTATGAAGCATCCAGACCCCTCAGATCATCTGGAACAGGTTTACTCAGTGTTCCCAGGATCAAAACCAAACATGGTGAGGCAGCCTTCAGTTTCTATGCTCCCCGCCTGTGGAACAAACTTCCAGAATATCTGAGGTCGGCTGAAACTGTCAGCTCATTTAAATCAGGGCTTAAAACATTACTATTTACTGCAGCTTACCAGTGAACTAGATATGTAACTTATTGTTAGGATAATCTGTAGCTATTGTTTTTATATTTGTCTGCTGTTGCTTTGGCTTTATGTTTGCTTTTTAAATGCATTTTCTGCACTGTTTTTAACTATTTATTGTCTTGCTTTTAGCTTTTGTTTTTAATGATCTATTGTTCCTTTAATGTTTTCTCTTGTAAAGCAAGTTGAATTGCCTTGTGTATGAATGGTGCTATATAAATAAAACTGCCTTGCCTTGCCTTGCCTATATATATATAATGTGTGTATATATACAGTATCTGACATAAGTGAGTACACAAATATTTCATTATATCTTTTCATGGGACAACACTACAGAAATGACACTTTGATATAACTAATAGTAGTCAGTGTACAGCTTGTATAGTAGTATAGATTTACCTTCCTCTGAAAATTACTCAAAACCCAGCCATCAACGTCTAAACAGCTGGCAACATAAGTGAGTACACCCCACAGTGAACATGTCCAAATTGTGTCTGTGTCAATTGTGTCAATATTTTGTGTGCCAACCATTATTATCTAGCACTGCCTTAACTCTTTTGGGCATGGAATTCACCAGAGCTCACAGGTTGCTTCAGGAATCCTCTCCCACTCCTCCATGATGACATCACGGAGCAGATGGATGTGAAGAAACCTTGCACTCCTCCACCTTCAGCTTGAGGATGCCCCACAGGTGCACAGGTGAGTTTAGGGCTGGATACATACTTGGCCAGTCCATCACCTTTACCTTCAGCTTCCTCAGCAAGGCAGTTGTCATCTACTAGGTGTGTTTTGGGTCATTGTTATGTTGGAAAACTGCATTGCGGCCCAGTTTCCGAAGAGGGGCGATCATGCTTTGCTTGGAATTTATGTTTCCCTAAATGAACTGAGCTCCTCAGAGCCAGCAGCACTCATTGTGACAGTTTGACTTGTTCTTTTTGAGTTATATTGTTATTATTATGAGGGGTGCCAGCCAGGTCTCTCTCCTGGCATTTAAGAGTAGTAGGTCAGTTATAGTATATAGTATAGTTTAGTTGGTCAGTTTGGTTTTTCTTTTTCTCAGTTTAAAGCAAACCGCACAAAGGATGTACATACATATAATATGACACCCTGCAAATTGAATGAGGCAACACAAAACACACAGCCCAACACAGTATATGATGCAAAAAAACAGTGAAAATGTATTGAGAGTGCTGTACAAGATCCCTAAACCCCCACAAAACAATGCAAGAACCACAATGACATATATCTACAAGATACCCACGACTCCCGATCCAGTCCACAGACAGCTCAAGGCAATCAACTAAACAATCCACCCCGGGTTTTCCTTTAGCTCAACCACAACGATTCAGTTCATGAAAAAAAAAAATAAAGTTCAGTTCAATTCAGTTCAGTTCAGTTATAACAGTCATTCTGAACAGCAACAGGGAAGAAAGAAAAAAAACACCTTTAAGCAAACAGAAAAGAAGAAGAAGAAAAAAAATGTACTTGGTTCACTTACTGAAATAGTCAGTCAGTCAGTCCAGTCCAGTCCAGTACAGTCAAACGGGGTAATCCAGTCCGGGTTTTGGCTGCTGGTTTGAGGAAGTGAAAAGTGACCGGCTCCAGTGACAGATGGTTTTGAGACGTGGTTAGAAGCGATCCGAGTGTGAAAAGCGCTGACAGAGATCGTACAGAGCGGAGGATGAAACGTCTGCAAGGGATTAAACGGCCTCACTTAAGTTTTTAAACCGCGCTGAGCGTGCTGCTCGGTATGTCTCCCACACTCCTCTCCTGCTCTCCTCAGAGTGTCGGGTATGGGAGTAAGTTGAATGCCGGCACGAACTCCGAACGAATAGGTGAGCGAAACGTGGATGGGTGTGTGTGTGTGTGGGTGTATCTGGGGTGTGTTTAGGTGCAACTATCCCGGTGCGGCAATCCAGGTTGTCACACTCCTTCCCCCCTGAGAGAAGCCTGAACATGGGAAGGCTTTTTTTTTTTTTTTTTTATCTCTCCCTTTTTTTTTTTTATGTGCTCCCATTTCTTTTATTTTTGTTCAACTCTGAGGCATGGACCCCAGGGAAATCTTCCTCATCGCTTTCCTCTTCAAAGATTTTGAGGATCCGGCGACGCTGTTTCCTGTCCACCTCCTCAGCTGTGGGGTAACATGGCTTCAGCTAAGCCACATTGACAACACGAAGGTCCTCCCCGGTCTCTTCTAGGACCACCTCAAAGTTTAGAGGCCCAACTTTTCTGGTGACCTTTCCACCGTGGCACCAGCTTGGCTGAAAAGGACTTATCAGCCTTAGAGTAAGGGTGAGTACGAACCCAGACACGATCATTGTCCGTGAAATTCCCGTCTCTTCTCCCTTTGTCATAGTTTTGTTTTTGCCTTTGTTTTGCTTTTGCTAGGTTGTCGCTAACAAGCTTCCGGAGCTGAGCTATCTGGTTAGCTGTAGCATATGCAGGTGCGTCAGGGTCAGATAGCTGGGGCCTCAACTCAGCATCCAAGGAACCTTTCAGCAGACGACTGAGGTGGAATTCGGCAGGTGTAACTCCTGTGGACTCATGCACTGCTGAGTTCAATGCAAAGCGGAATTCAGCTAGGTATTTGTCCCAGCTCTTGTGCTTTCCCTCCACAAATGCAGCAATCATAGCTTTTAAGTTGCGGTTAACTCTCTCTGTCAGGTTTGTCTGTGGATGGTATGGTGAGGTCCGCTTCTGCCTGAGGTTCCACCTCTTGCAGGTTTCCTCAAAGACGGATGACACAAACTGGGAACCTTGATCTGAGAGGATGTAAGTTGGCACACCCCAGCGAGTCAGAATCTCTTTGGCCAGAATCTGGGATACGGACTCTGCTGTGGCCTTGCGAAGGGGGAACAATCCAACCCATCTGGTGAAATAGTCCACAAAGACAAGGAGGTAGAGGTTGCCATTGGAGCTGCGAGGAAAAGGACCCATGAAGTCGACACCTACCATTTCCCAAGGTCCATGTACCACTGTTTGTTGAAGTTTCCCAGGGGGTTTCCATGTTTCAGGTTTGTAGAGCTGGCAGACTTGGCAACATTGCACATAATCTCTCACATCAATGCTCATTTTAGGCCAATACACAAGGGCTTGCAACCTTTTATATGTTTTGTATCTCCCAAAATGGCCGAAAAGGGGATTGTCGTGATAATGATGAAGCAGCTGCTGGCGGAGGGATGAAGGAATGTATACTTGGTAAATGGTTTTGTGAGGTAATTGGACCACTCTGTATACTTTGTCTTCCAGAACAGTGTATTTTGTTGTGGAGTTTTCAACTACCTCTCCAGTTTCCATGATCTTGCTGTATAGGTTTTGGATGTCATCATCGTCCTGTTGGGCTTTCCAAATGTCCTCATCAGTGACCTGGAGGTTTTTAGAGGTGTCCCTCTTAGAACGTAGTACAACAGCAGAAGTGGCAGACTGGTTTTGAGAGTTATCCACGGGAGCTCTCGACAGAGCGTCTGGTACAGTATTGTACTTCCCTTTACGGTACTCTACCGTAAAGGAGAACTCTTGAAGGCGGAGCGCCCACCGGATGAGTCGTGTGCTTGGCTTTTGGGTTTTGAAAACCCAAACAAGGGACGAATGGTCTGTCACCACGGTGAAGTGTCTGCCCTCCAGGTAATATCTCCACTTTTCCAGGGCCCAGACAACCGCAAGGCATTCCTGTTCTGTAGTAGAATAATTTCTCTCGGCCTGATTCAAGGTACGGCTGGTGAAAGCAAGGACCTGCTCTTCACCCAACCCAGTCTGTTGAGCCAAAACAGCTCCCAGGCCGACATCACTCGCATCAGTATAAACGATGAATGGGAGGCTGAAGTCAGGATGACCCAGAATTGGTGGAGAAACCAGACATCGTTTCAGGGCTTCAAAAGCCGCCTGGCATGAGGGTGTCCAAATGAATTTGGCTCCTTTCCGTTTCAGGGCGTTGAGTGATTCAGACAGCTGAGAGAACCGGGGCACAAAGCGATGGTACCATCCAGCCATTCCAAGAAACCTTTGGAGCTCCTTGAGGTTCTGAGGGACAGGGAAGTCTTGTACCGCCTTTGTCTTATCTGTGTCAACTTCTACTCCTGCAGAGGAAACGACATGGCCCAAGAACTTCAGTGAGGTCCGGAAGAACTGACTCTTTTTCATGTTTACAGTCAGGTTAGCTTCTTGTAGCCTGTCCAGAACTGCTTGGATGTCATAACGGTGCTGTTCAAATGTGTCAGAGTAGATGATTATGTCATCCAAATATACAAAGCACTTCTTTCCTCGCAGGTCTCCAAGGACAAGTTCCATCAGACGCTGAAAAGTAGCGGGGGCATTCTTGAGTCCAAACGGCATTACCTTAAACTGGTACAGGCCAAAGGGACAGAAGAAGGCAGTTTTTTCCCGGCTATCCTGATCCATTTGGACTTGCCAGTAGCCACTATTGAGGTCCAAGGTCGTGAACATCACAGCTCAAGCCAATGATTCCAGTATTTCCTGGATATTTGGTAAGGGGTAGGCATCTGTGTGAGTAGCTGCATTCACTTTTCTGTAATCCACACAGAACCTTGGTTTTGGATCCTGTTTTTTAGGCACCAGGACAACGGAGCAGCATATGGAGAGGTAGATGGCTCTATAATGTCTTTTTCCAACATCTCCTCCACATGTTCCTTGATGATCTGGAGCTTGGATGGTGACACCCGATAGGGCTTCTGTTTGATGGGGACTTCGTGAGTGAGGAAGATTTTGTGGGTAAGAACACTAGTACATCCCAGTGTTTCTGTGCAGACATCAGAGTTTTCCTGTAGCTGGCGCATCAACTGATTTTTCCCAAAATCATCCAGGTGGGCATTACTGACTGCAGCCTGTAGGAGGTCATGGCAAGGAGGCAGATGAACCAGGTTCACAGGGGCTACAGCAGAGAAGAAGGCAAGTTGTGGCGGAAGACCAGCATTTGGATTTGCTGCTGATTCTCTCAAGAACTGATACTGACGCTTTTTGTTGGACTTAAACCAGTAACGGTTCTCAGAGACATCAAACTGAGTGCCAGAATGGAAGGTGAAGTCCAGTCCCAATACTGCAGGGAAAGCAAGACTGCGGGATGACAAGATGACACAGGGTAATGTCACTGGTTGTGATTGTAACACCAGAGTAATTTCACTCCATCCTAATGGTTATCTCCCTTCTCCATCGGCTAGGAACAAGGGTCCCCTTGTCCAGGGCCTCAGCACGTCCTGTGGAGCCTTCATTCCAGACCATACATTTTCATTTATCAATGTGTAAGATGAACCGGTGTCCAGGATGGCGGTTCCTTTCCAGAAATGGATGTTCAAAGGCACCATCAACTGGGAGGGAAGCAGGCTTCCAGGTGGCAAAGAAGGAGTATTTTCAGGTGAGGTTGCTCCCAGGTAATTTGGATGAGTGAGTGAATTAAGGGTAGCATGACCGTCTTGGTGGGTGGATGATGTTTTGGCAGGTTGCTGATGTGACAGTATAGGAGAGGAAGCTCTGTTAGACCTCCACTGTGGACAAGAAGCTGGTGCATGACTTCCTTTGCAGCGCCAACAGTACACTTGGGGTACTTGATTATGGCTGGGTTGATTTGGTCGCATGGAGTTTTCTCTGTGAAAAGGCAGAGCAACAGATTCAGCAGCAGCAGCAGGCTTGGATGGTTTCTTCATTAAGTTTTTCCTCTGTTCATATTGCAGCTGGTTTTCCCGGTCCTTCTCCAGTTGCTGGCCAAGGCGGACAAGTGCATCAACAGAGTTAAGTCTGCTACTTCTCAGCTGACTGGCCAGTTGGGGGTTAATATTTTTCAAATTCAGCTTTACAATTTCTTCTTCTTCAATGTCTGACTTCCATCTCTTGCATAGTGACTGGTACATGTAAGCAAAGTCTCTGATGCTTTCACCTTCTCCTTGGATTCCGTTGCGCACCCTTTCTGCAAGCTCATCTTCATAATCCTCTGACAGGAAGGCAGCCAGGGGCGTCTCTAGGATTTTGACACATCCGGGGCTTAGCCCAGAAGACTTAAGCAGATGCGCGCGCAGTTCGCGCGCCAAAATTTTTAGACATAGAAACATTCTCCACATACCCTACAGGTACCTGCTCTTCTGGACTGAATTGAATTAAGGCATTTCATGGTTACCAGTTCATACCAAATAGGCTAGCAATTTTCACAAACTTCCCTCAATAGCCCAGGCACAAAAATGCCCCATTCATCATGTTGAACATACCAACAGCAACCATTCAGCAACAGTAAACATCTTGTCATGTTCAGTATTTACATTGTTTTACTTTGTACATTTAATGCTCTTTACATACTCATATGTATTTATTCTTTAACATTCTTTAACATAACATACTCTTTAACATAATATTTGTATCTCTTACAGGTCTCAGGTTAGGTCTCTGCTTTAACTGTTCTTAACTCTACCTATTGTCTTTGCTTCTTGTACTTAACTTTTATTAATGTACTCTTTACATCTTTTTTCCTTGTTCATTTGTCTTTAGTTTAACTTCAAACATTTGTCTTGTACAGTATATCTGTCTTAACTTGCACTCTACACTTGACTTTACATCTTGTTTTTCTTTTTCTTTCTTCAGTCATCATGTACAATTAGGTCTCTGCATTAACTCTTACTCTACACCTTACAGACAGATGCTAATAATAACAGATCGGTTTTTTCCCATGTAATATCAACTAGCTGCTAGCTAGCTAATGTTAGCTACTTCCCTCTAGTAGTTCCAGCTGCAACACTCTTTTCGAAATGATATGTTTTTACATAATTTCTATTCCCATTACCTCTTTGATTGCTGACCACCTTTGGGGTGAAAAACATGGAAATCTTTTTTTGTGACATCCCAAAGACAGCTGAACAGCTTGCTGTTGTCAAGCCTGCCTGTTGTCAAGTGCGCCTGCTGCCTGATGCTGCTGTTTTGGGTGAATGACATCACATGCGACCTGGAGGTGTTAACCACTTGTGTGCCAAAGCCAAAGTAGTGGCTATTTAAAAATTCAATAATAATTAATTGTTACTAAAACCTGTCCAAAAACTCTGTTTTATCGAAGCATCAACATAAGATAACCGTAGTTTGAGGATGTGATCTTAAAAAAAAAAATAAAAATTTTTTTTTTTTTTTTTTAAAAAATTAATATTCATATTCGGGGCTAATTAAAAACCATCTGGGGCTTTAGCCCCGAATGTTTTAGCCTAGGGACGCCACTGAAGGCAGCACGGAACTGATTATTGAACTCCTTCCAGGTATGGATTTTATGGCGGGCCACATCCCACCAATCCCTTGCAGTCCTGTGAAGCACATTTCGCAGGGTGGCAATGAGCTCCTCATCTGTGAGGGGATTGAGAGCCAGAAAATCCTCACACCTTTCCAGGTATTGGAGTGGGTCAGCTATATCATTAAGTCCACCAAATGTTGGAAACTGAAGTTTTACAGGACTCTTCCCTATAAACCTGCTCTTTTGTTCTCATTGAATAGTGGATCCTCCAGGAGACCCAAAGTTGTCCTCTGGAAGGCCAGGCTGTAAGGTGGACTGTAACCTGGGGCGGTTTGCAATGGGTGGAGGCTTACCATCATGTAAAGCTTCAGGGTGAGTTTGAACACTTGCATGGCCAAAGCTAGGGGTAACTTTGGCTGTTGTTATCTCCTCAGACAGTGAATGTATTGTGTTTTTGCAATGGGATAGCTCTTCCTGTAGGTGAGTTACAGTATCTGCCATTGGAGTGCGCACAGAGAAGAGATCCTTCAGCAGGTCAGTGTGATGATGCTTTAACCTCCAACCAAGGGCAGCATTGAACTGTGTTCTCAAATATTCAAGCTCTTTATCCATGTGTTTGACAATTTCTTTTTGTTGTTCCTGATTCAGTTCAGTGAGTGCTTTAATCATTTGTTCAGTATGAGTTGTTATTTCTTTTGCCATTTGCTCCATGTTTTCCTTCAGCTCCCTGTGGTGACGATGTTGGGTGTCTACAATTCCTCGGAGCTGCAGTGGAATAGCTGAGCCAGATGCACAGCCATCAGATGCAGAATTTCCAGGCTGATGTGCTTCATTTGTATTGCTGTTATCTGGGCTAGCAGCATTTTGGGAGTTTACCGGATTGACAACCTCAAAGAATGTACAAAGATCCAGGTCCAACAAAGATTGTGTCACAGTAGGCAACTCCGGAGGAGGCCCTGAAGTTGAAGTATCTGGGGGTGGAGTCTCCACGGTTCCTCCTTCCATTTCAAACAACAGGAAATCTGAGCTGGCAGCCATTTTGTTTCCCTTTCGTCCTTTGTTCATTTAATAAATTGTTTGTTGTTGTTTTTGACACAACCGGCGTGTGTTTCGTTATTTTCTTTCATTCAACAAGTTTTTCCTTTAAATGGGTCCCATCAGGGGTGCCACTTTTTTATGTGACAGTTTGACTTGTTCTTTTTGAGTTATATTGTTATTATTATGAGGGGTGCCAGCCAGGTCTCTCTCCTGGCATTTAAGAGTAGTAGGTCAGTTTATAGTTTAGTTGGTCAGTTTGGTTTTTCTTTTTCTCAGTTTAAAGCAAACCGCACAAAGGATGCACATACATATAATATGACACCCTGCAAACTGAATGAGGCAACACAAAACACACAGCCCAACACAGTATATGATGCAAAAAAACAGTGAAAATGTATTGAGAGTGCTGTACAAGATCCCTAAACCCCCACAAAACAATGCAAGAACCACAATGACATATATCTACAAGATACCCACGAATCCCGATCCAGTCCACAGACAGCTCAAGGCAATCAACTAAACAATCCACCCCGGGTTTTCCTTTAGCTCAACCACAACGATTCAGTTCATGAAAAAAAAAAAAAAAAGTTCAGTTCAATTCAGTTCAGTTCAGTTATAACAATCATTCTGAACAGCAACAGGGAAGAAAGAAAAAAAACACCTTTAAGCAAACCGAAAAGAAGAAGAAAAAATAAATGTATTTGGTTCACTTACTGAAATAGTCAGTCAGTCAGTCCAGTCCAGTCCAGTACAGTCAAACGGGGTAATCCAGTCCGGGTTTTGGCTGCTGGTTTGAGGAAGTGAAAAGTGACCGGCTCCAGTGACGGATGGTTTTGAGACGTGGTTAGAAGCGATCCGAGTGTGAAAAGCGCTGACAGAGATCGTACACAGTGGAGGATGAAACGTCTGCAAGGGATTAAACGGCCTCACTTAAGTTTTTAAACCGCGCTGAGCGTGCTGCTCGGTATGTCTCCCACACTCCTCTCCTGCTCTCCTCAGAGTGTCGGGTATGGGAGTAAGTTGAATGCCGGCGCAAACTCCGAACGAATAGGTGAGCGAAACGTGGATGGGTGTGTGTGTGTGGGTGTATCTGGGCTGTGTTTAGGTGCAACTATCCCGGTGCATGAGGTTGTCACATCATGCAGCCCCAAACCATGATGTTGGGCTGCAAGTTTTGATTATCAAGTTTTCCAACATGATAATGACCCAAAACACACCTAGTAGATGACAACTGCCTTGCTGAGGAAGCCGAAGGTGAAGGTGATGGACTGGCCATGTATCCAGCCCTAAACTCACATGTGCACCTGTGGGGCATCCTCAAGCTGAAGATGGAGGAGCGCAAGGTTTCTTCACATCCATCAGCTCCATGATGTCATCATGGAGGAGTGGGAGAGGATTCCTTAGGCAACCCGTGAGCTCTGGTGAATTCCATGCCCAAAAGGCCATCAAAGTGTCATTTCTATAGTGTTGTCCCATGAAAAGATATATAAAATATTTGAAAAAATGGGAGGGGTGTACTCACTAATGTGAGATACTGTATATCAGCACCGCATTTGCGAGGCCCCTACAAGAGACCCCTGCTTGAACAACTGCAGATTGAGCAGAAAGACTACATGAAACCATAGATATCCATAGATTAATCTGCGGGAAAAAAGGAGAGGACCAAGCCTTGATTGAGTGGTTGAGAAACCAGTGGTGACAGGTGAGCAGGTGTACATTAAAGTCTTCCGAAGAAAGTGGCACAAGCCAAGGTGAGAGGGACCCTACATGGTGGTGCAAGCAACACTCTCGTCTAAGTCCAAACACACAGACACCCCATTCAGCTTAATGTATGCCAAAAAACGTGCTAAAAGGGCATTGCACACTATGTGGAAATGGCATGCAAGTCTTCCTATGCTTGAAAAGTTTTTGTCACATACAACAAACATCTCCTCACAAATCTGGTCTCTGCACGCAGCCCAGACTACGCAAATGGCAACAAAAACATTTTGGTCCAGGCTGCACCAACCAGCGCGAGACCAGGGAAAGTAAGCACACACACATGAAGGCGGTGCCCATGTCTCAAGGTCTCGCGCAAGCAGGCACACGTGAACACGGTTCCCAGAGAGGCAGTTAGAGCTACAGGCTACAATGAGGCTAAAAGGCGAGCTAGCTCCGTTGTGTTTGGTAACATTGTTGAATATAACAGACCGTGAGACATGGGCACCGCCTTCATGTGTGTGTGCTTACTTTCCCTGGTCTCGTGCTGGTTGGTGCAGCCTGGACCAAAATGTTTTTGTTGCCATTTGCGGAGCCTGGGCTGCCTACAGAGACCTTACTCACCGATGTGGTCAATCTATGTGAAACTGGACATAGGCATTGAGGACTGGCATAGTAGAAGGTGACAAAGCTACTTTTTCCAAAAATTACACTATTAGTATATTTTTTTCCTACTTTCCAACTACCAGTGCGCCCCACTTTTAAGTCAATATAACATATAAACACTTCAACTATCTGCCTTCAGCGTGCTACCTTAACTACTAATGTACAGTTTTAGCTATCCCACTATCCCACTATTGGCTATCCCAATACTATCCCACTATTGGCAATGGTACTACTGTACTTTCAATAAAGCAATCGTACTATGAAATTCACAAAAACTCTGTCTGAATACATTGCTCTTCTTAATGGGTTCAGCTAACTATTTAATCTGCAATTTCCTATGACCTGTATCCCAAACACACACCATATGAAAGTGTACGTGGGCAATTGTGCACTCAGTGGGTATGGACTAGTTAAACTATATTTATTACAATCAGCAGAGATATGCCAATGTCACATCTGACATTCCTAAAGCATTTGGAGTTAATTACATGCCAAAAAAAACCTTCTACCCGACCTTATCAACTTAGTTCAGACCGGATTCATTCGCCACAGACAAACCACTGATAACATAAGAAGAACATTACATATCTTAGATCAACTACATAGAGACAAAATCCAATCCATCATTGTGAGTCTTGATGCAGAGAATGCCTTTGACTCTGTTAGATGAGCATTCTTATATAAGGTACTGGAAAAAAACTGAAAACTGAAACTGGGTTTCATGACAATTGTATTAAAGTGATTCAGGCTCTCTATTATAAGCCCTCAGCCCGCATTAAGGTTAATGGTGACCTCTCAGATTCCTTCATTTTGGAACGGGGTTGCAGACAGGGCTGTGCAGTTTCACCCCTTCTTTTTGATTTATTTTTAGAACCATTAGGTCAGTTGATCAGGTAAAATCATAACATTAAAGGTATTGAGATGCTGGGAGTAGTCCACAAGGTGGCAATGTTCGCAGATGATGTCTTGGTCTGCCTGGGTGAACCTGAGAGGTCATTTCCTGAATTGATGGCTGTTTTGAATTCTTTTGGTAAATTATCCGGATATAAAGTTAACATTTCAAAAACTCAAGTGATGACTCTCAACTACACACCATCTGCAACTTTGCAGGATAAATTTAAGTTAAACTCGGAAAACGAGAAAATTAAATATCTAGGAATAAACATAACGAGGAACCCCTTGGGGCTCTTCCAGGCGAATTATGATCCATTATCCCTAAAGATAAAAGCAGATTTACACAGATGGAGTCTAGTTCCTTTCTTGAGCCTGGGTTCAAGAATAAGCGCTATTAAAATGAATGTTCTTCCCCAATTGTTATACCTGTTTATCAATCAATTCATCAATCAATCAATTTTATTTAGAAAGCCCAATATCACAAATACAATTTGCCTCACAGGGCTTTACAGAATACGACATCCGTCTGTCCTTTGAACCCTCACAGCGGATAGGGAAAAACTCCCCAAAAAAACCCTTTACCGGGGGAAAAAAAATGGTAGAAACCTCAGGAAGAGCAACTGAGGAGGGATCCCTCTTCCAGCACAGACAGACGTGCAATAGATGTCGTACAGAACAGATCAGCATAATAAATTAACAGTAATCTGTATGACACAATGAGAGAGAGAGAGACAGAGAGAGACAGAGAGAGAGAGAGAGATGCAGGACATCCTCGGTAATGACAGTAGCTTACAACAACATTCATGAAAGTAATAATATTGTTGTTATAGTTCTGGCTACTGTGGTACAATATGTTGAAAGTATATATTAGTATCTGGCAGTATACATGTATGGTAATAGTCATATGTGTATAATAACAGTAGAAAAAAAACAGTAAAAGTATGACTAATGTGTAATGATGGCAGCAGCAGCAGCAGCAGGAGGCATCTGGCAGGACCATGGCAGCAGCACAACCACACACGTCACACTATCCAGGCACCGCTGCAATTCGAGTTAACCTGAGAGACAGTGGAGCACAAAGGCTCCAGAGAAAAAGCCGAGTTAGTGACATCCAGAATGGCCGAGTTAGCAAGATGCAGTAATAGGATACGAGAGAGAGAGAGAAGGTGCCCAGTGTATTATAGGTGGTCCTCCGGCAGATTAGGCCTAAGTCAGCCTAACTAGGGGCTGGTACAAGGCAAGCCTGAGCCAGCCCTAACTATAAGCTTTATCAAAGAGGAAAGTCTTAAGTCTAGTCTTAAATGTGGAGACGGTGTCTGCCTCCCGGACCATAACAGGAAGATGATTCCACAGGAGAGGAGCCTGATAGCTGAAGGCTCTGGCTCCTGATCTACTTTTGGAGACTTTAGGGACCACGAGTAACCCTGCGTTCTCAGAGCGCAGTGTTCTGGTGGGATAATAAGGCACTATGAGCTCTCTAAGATATGATGGAGCTTGACCATTTAGAGCTTTATAAGTTAACAGTAGGATTTTAAATTCAATTCTGGATTTTACAGGGAGCCAGTGCAGAGAAGCTAAAACAGGAGAAATATGATCTCGTTTCTTGGTTCCTGTTAGTACACATGCTGCTGCATTCTGAATTAGTTGAAGAGTTTTTAAGGACTTTCTAGAGCTACCTGATAATAGAGAGTTACAGTAATCCAGCCTTGAGGTAACAAAAGCGTGGACCAATTTTTCTGCATCTTTTCGGGTCAGGATAGGCCTAATTTTTGCAATATTACGCAGATGAAAAAATGCAGTCCGTGAGGTTTGTTTTAAATGAGAATTAAAAGACAAATAAAATGTTACTCCGAGGTTTCTTACGGTAGTGCTAGAGGCCAGAGCAATGCCATCGAGAGAAACTATGTCATCAGATAAAGAGTCTCTGAGTTGTTTGGGGCCAAGAACAATAACTTCAGTTTTCTCTGAATTTAACATCAGGAAATTGGTGCTCATCCAGGTTTTTATGTCTTTAAGGCAGTTATGAAGTTTAGTTAATTGATTACTTTCTTCTGGCTTCATCGATAAATACAACTGTGTATCATCCGCATAACAATGGAAATTTATAGAGTGATTTCTAATGATGTTGCCTAAAGGAAGCATATATATTTAGGAACCTACCAATCGAAGTCCCCAATAGTCAGTTTAGTGAATGGGATAAATGGCTTTTTAGATTCATATGGCAGGGCCAAAGACCAAGAATTAAGTACACAACTCTTCAGTTGGCTAAGGAGAGGGGAGGGTTTGGCCTCCCCTGTCTGAAAAATTATTATGACATTATTATGACACCTGTGAGATGCATAAAATGATGAGACTGTTCAGATGGTTTGCCTACGACTCAGATTTTATTCCGAACAGAGGTGACTCCAATTTTAAATCATGGTCAAGGACTGGTCTTACAACATATCTCACACTAATGCAAAAGAATTCTGTTCACTGTTTTGATTTTTTGCGTGAGAAATATGGTTTAGAACGATGTGACCTACACAGATATTTTCAATTAAGGTCTTATATTGAACATGAATGTAAATCAGCAGATTTTTCAGAGGTGGAGTCAAAGTTCTATGACATTAGAAACTCTGCTATCCATAGGACCCCATCTAACTCCATCTCAAAACTGTATACCGCTTTATGCCTGATTGGTAATAAAAACACCTTTTACATAAAAGACAAATGGGAAAAAGAAGCAGGTATTGTGCTATCCGAGGAGACCTGGAGCAAGATCTGGAACTTTCAGTGGACATCATCTAACTCTATCGATTGAAGGGAGCATTGCTGGAAAAATATTATTCGGTTTTTCAAGACACCCTATCAGGAGAAATATAAAGATGCCAACAGGCCCTGCTGTAGACAATGTGACTCGGCGGCGGCCAACCATTTTCATATTTTCTGGGATTGTCCCAAACTGAATTTATTTTGGAGAGATATTCAGCAATCCCTAAGCAAAGTTTTAAAGTTAAAGTTTTTAACACTCAAGTACTCAAGTACCTCTGAACTTTGAATCTCTTTATCTGGGTCACATTTCATTTTTAGAATTGAGAAGGGATATAAAGTTAATACAAATTCTTTTGGTGGCAAGCAAAAAATCAATCACCAGGAAATGGCTAAACCCTATCTCACCCACATTAGAGGATTGGGTCAGTATTGTTCTGGAAATATTTAGAATGGAAAAGCTTACTTATCTACTTAGAAACCACAAAGATAAATTTTACAAAATATGGGAGAATTGGATAGTTTTCATAACCTCAACCTGAGCAGATTTCATCTGATCACACAAGTAATATGACTTATAATTTTTTAATCTAATCTAATTTGATTTATTCTTTTTTGCTGGACTGTGTGGCCATGGCAGTGGCGGGTGCCCCCCAACAGTTCTTTTGAATAGTTCCTTGAGTTGATAACCTATGTTAGGGCAGGTTGTAAATGGGTATGTCCAGGGACAGCAATGTATCTAATTCATATGTGGCATTTCTTTATTATTATCAGTCTGTTCTAAATCTTGCCAAATGAATATGAATGAATATAACATGATGTACGGATGCAATAACAGGCCCCCACTAGGGGGTGTGCTCAACTCATAGATAGGGTGGGATCCACATGGAGTAAAGGAGAAATGGATTAAGGTCACGTTCCCATCTTTACGTGCCCTGACTGACTGTTCAACATTACACTCTGGTCTATTCTTTCCCTTAAAAAGGAAAGGGAAACAATCAATGTGTATGTTTTTGTCTTGTTTAATACCTGCCCTTTCTAAATAAAAAAAAAAAAAAGAAAAATCCTGTAATGCGTGCCAGCCTTTAGGAGCAGAAGCTGAGCAGTGAGGGTGGAAAACTAAGATTTGTCCAGTGGAAGTGGGGTGTAGGGGATTCATAGCAAGATCAGCTGTCTCGCTCCTGGGGGAACTCTGAGTTTGAGGAAGACACTGAAGACAATGTCAGATGAAGCAGCTAGACGTAGTCAGTGGATTTGGATGAAGAGGAATAATATCAGTTGGGGGCCAGCAGGGGGACCTACTAGACAGGGTACGTAACTCCTTGAGATCAAGTGGAGAGATGCACCAATCAGTCCTCTCAGAAGAAAATCCAGGAAGAGGAAGGTTATTCAAGTTATTCATTAACTGTTGATAATAAAGTGGTCTATTTGGTTGATAGTCCTAGCATCAGGTGACTTCCATGTGAGCTTGTGGATGTTCTTGTGTGGGAAGAAGGTACCGCCGATGACCAAATTGTTATTTGTGCAGAAGTCAACAAGGCGTTCTCCATTGTTGTTTCTTTCACCACATTGTCGGTTCCCACTTTGGCATTCATGTCGCTACTTACAAGAAGCATGTCATGCCAGGGTACCTCAGAAACTGCCATTTGTAGTTGGACTGTGAGGCAGTAAAATGTCAGTGGTGTGGGATGAAAACTGATTGATTGATTGACTGATTGACTGATCGATTGATTGACTTCTTTATTGATAATGAACATGTATCAGTAAAAACACAGGCCCACCATTATCAAAAGGATAAAAAACACAATAAAGCTGGAAGCTTATTTCCATTGTGGTCCTTAGGATGATTGAGTGTTGAGTGTACTGATGGGTGAAATGTTTGGATGCGTGTGAGTGAGTAAAGGTAAGGGTGCATTTCAACGCTGCACCTGTCGACACTGTGGAATAAGCGTGCATGTGCCTTCCACGCAGGGGCAGGAAGACACAGGGACACGAGGACATACATCCAATACAATAAAATACAATACAATACATGTTCGACACAATAAACAACGCAAGCAACCCTTGCAGCAGGTAACCCGTTCCACAACACTGCTGCTGAATATAAGAATGAGTTTTGACCTGTGGCTCTTTTACATTTAGCTGGTACTATGTCTGCTGAGCTCCCTCTAGTGGAATGCCCGTATAGCACTCTGACCAAAGTAAAATAATTTAAAAGATACTTTGGTACCACACTACTTACTATTTTGTGGACCATACCTAACTTAATTTGTGTTACCCTTTCCTCCACTCTGAGCCAGCCGAGGCAATTAAAATGAGACTGTAGTAGGTGAGTTCTGGGCTGCAACTGCAAAACTAGTTTGACTTATTTATTCTGTGCTGTCTGTAACCTACTTTTCAGAGCCGAAGTTGTGCCGGTGTACCAGGAGGAACACGCATAGTCAAAGTGGCACTGTACTAGTGCCCCTGCTAAAATATGCTGACCTGTTTAAAAATGTGGAGACTCTGGCCAGGAATTTAATTCTCTGGTTTACTTTAGTGACTACATTTTGTGCCATGCTCACTCCAGATAATGTACTGTCCAATATGCAGTCCAGGTATGTGACCTCCCTCTTTGCTGAGATCTCTGTGTCTCCCACCATCACTTTGAGCTCAGAAGTCCTCCCCAACCTTATGCTGGATCCAAATAAGATGGCTTTAGTCCTTCCTAAGTGAAGGGATAGTCTGTTGTCGATCAGCCAGGAGCTGATCGTTTGGAGCTCTAGGCTGAGTGTTCTCTCCACCTCGCCTTTGACGTGATGGGAGACCAGGAGAGCAGCATCGTCGGCAAATAAAAACAAATTACAGTCACAGTCAACTTCATGTTGTTGACACAAATTAAAAATAAAAGGGGCCCCAAAATGCTCCCTTGGGAAACCCTGCACGTTGTCTGGAGTGGAGAGGACATGGTTCCATTTATGTCAACCACTTGCTTACGACCCCACAAGTACAACCTTATCCACCTTAATGAAGCACTGTTAAAACCCATAGCCTAAAGTTTAAAAACAAGGATGTTGTGATTTACGGTGTCAAAGGCTTTTTGAAGGTCTAATAATACCATGCCGCTGAACTTGCCTTTACCCACCTCTGTTCTAATTAGGTCTCTGATAAAAAGTAAACAAGTGTCTGTTGAGTGTGAAGTTCTGAATCCAGACTGGTAGTCGTACAGGAGGTTGTTTGTTGACAGATATGACTCGATTTGTTAAAAAAAAGATTTGTTCCATTACTTTTGACACTGTGCTCAAGATCGAGACAGGACAATAGTTCCCTGGGTCTAGTTTATTACCTATTTTATAGAGAGGGATAACTCTTGCTGATTTAAGATTAGCAGGGAAATGTCCTTGCTCAATGGACAAGTTCAAAATAAAGGTCAAGCAGGGAGTGACAACCTCTGCTGCATCCTTTAAAAATCTAGGAGGAATCTTGTCCTGTCCTGTCGCCTTGGCAGGGTTGAGGTCTCTAATACCCCTTTTCCATCAAAGCAGTTCCAGTGCTGGTTCTGGGCCAGTGTTTAATTTGGAACCGGTTTCCTGTTTCGACCAACAAGTGAACTTGAGTTATTGAGCCGCTTAGCTGCTGCAATGAATGCTAGAGGCGATGGTGGACGAAAACGTAACGTAAGTTTCTTTTCCAACATTTTCGCCTTGCATACAGTTGTTTAGTGTTACCAGTTTCTTCAGATAGCAGCTGTGTCCCAATTTAGGCTCGCGTTCCTCGGGGGTATCAACGCTAAACTGGGACACAGCCATTGTTTGTGATGTCTGCTCAGGTTAATGTTAGCTGATCAACAGGTTAGCCTTGCTAACATTAGCTAACGTTAGCAAGTTACTTAGCCATGGGCTCACCTACCAGCTCCACTTTCAGTTGGCTAAACATAGTATAATGTGCAGTGGACGAGTCACTGTTTAAAGCGCTGTTTTTCATGTTATCTGCCGTCAAACAAGACAATGCTAACAACGAGCTAACGTCGCTAACGTTACTCCACTGCAGCTCGCCAACACTGTAGGAGCTATAAATATTTTCTTTATATTTTTTTGCTTTCATTATGGTGTCAACCCTTTTGGTATTGGTTTATTTTGGTTTGTGTTTTTATTGGTTATTGTTGGTCATGAGTGTGGCGCTGGGCGTGTGTGGTGTACAATCAGGAACTTTAATTAGGCTTCTTGGACACCTGTGCTGGAGTTCAGTTTGGCGTGGGGTGAGCACGGGGGAAGGTCATCCTTTTTGTGTACTGCATTCGCTCTTCGCACGCACTTCATTTATGGATTTACTTTGAAGCTTTGCCTACGTTTTTGCTCTACCTTGTATGAGAGAGGACTACTGGGGTCTGAAATAATATGGTGAGCAATAAACCGAACGAACGTGATCAGAGTGTGGACATTGGATCATTGAGTGCGTGTAGACAATGGTTTCCCCCTGCTTAGCCCACTGTGGCTTGGAAACATTGGCTTGGTTGGATCTGGTAGCCGCAATATTTGTACACAAAAAGATTGCTCATAAAGTAAACATTTGAACTTTGTTGCCGAGTTTCTGGATGAAATCATTGTATTGCCACTGCGATTGGAAGAAGCTGGCCTCGTTGGTGCTGATGTCATCGCTCCATCCACCGAGCTACGAGACGATTGGAGAAGCTGGTTCTACATTCCTGATGGCGGCACCGTTTGATCCATTCATCATTCGCTTCCTGGATAACTTTCAACGGTAACTGCTGCAGCGTTTCATCAAATCCTCATCGCTGGAATCTAAGGTATTGCAAAGTTAATGACTATCAGTGTGGTGAATACTGCGTTCGGCATCTTCGCCGTTAAAGCTTTCCTTGCTGGATTAAATGCGTTCACCATAGCCTCGTCGCTGGAATTGAGGTATAAAGACTCTTTGATTGAATCGTATGGGATTATAAGACTGTTGTGAATTTTGTGGTGTTGCCTATGAACATTTCAATTGCTCGCTGCTGGGAATGATGGACATTGTTGCATATTATGCTCTGCTAATGCTGTTGCCTTATGAACATTTCCATTTCTTGCTGCTGTGAATTATTAACGTTGTGATCTGCTGTGTGCTGATGGTTTTGGTTCTAATTGCTTGTTTCTGTTTTATGAGTGTTGTTTGAATTGATGTTATGGTAATCAATGCATGGTCATTTAATGAATGAAAATGAGTACTGAAGGTTTAAATGAGTGTCTTGAAGACAGCTTGGTTCAAAATGAAGGTTTAGAAAAAAGACAAGTTAAACCTACTGCCAAAGCACTTGCACTTAAACTTGAAAGTCTTCAAAGGGAAAGACAAACAAAAATTAGCAAACTAAAAGGTTTAGTGAAAATAATAAATGACCTTATGGAAAACCAAATTGAACAAAACGTAGCAGCCAAAGATGCAACCCAGCTCCATCAAACTGTCATGCCAATGCTTCCAAAGGAGGAGGAGGAAAAACAACACGCATGGTTCACAAATGTACATGCACACAATGAATCCTTTATTGACAAAGTAACAAAATGGCTCTCTGGTGTGACCGGCCAAGCTGGTGTAGCCCAAGATCAGGCAGAGCACTCGCTCCCTGAGATTGCACAACACGAGAATGTACCTGCTAACGGACATGCTACATCTGATGTTCACTTGTCTGAATGCAATAAGAATGCTGGAAATCTCGATGCAATGGAAGATTCTGCTAAACAAGTGGACGATGTAAAACCAAGCCACAGCGTTTCTAATATCTCAAAACGATCCAATGCTTCAAAATGATCTAACGCTTCATCCACCCGTTCAGCACGCATTAAAGCTGAAGCAGAAATGGCTGCGCTCATGACTCATCAAAAACTATTGCAAAATAAGCATGCATTGGAAGAAGAAGAAGAACTACTCAGAAAAAAGAAAGAAAAGTTGGATTTGGAAATGGAGATTGCTGCATCTGCTGCCAAATTGAAAGTCTTCAGAGTGTCTGACTCTTGCCCATCTGATGTCAGCAGGAGCAAAACAAATGGGATGAATTCTTATCTGGAAAGAGAAAGTTGATCTTTGTCCATTAAATGTGGAAGCTGAGACATTTGTCCCAAAGGCATCAGTGCAACAACCATGTCATACATCAGCTGGTGACCACTTGTTGGGCACCAGGCCCAAAGTGAAACAATCACATGTCATATTATCTGCTCAACCACCAACTCAGACAGTAAATATGGCACCACATTCACAAGTCATGTCTACTTACCTGCCTTCAGACCATCCACAGCCTCAGTCTAAGCATCACCAAGCTACATCTGGAATGCAAAGTTCTGAGTCTAAACATCTGGCAGCAGTCCTAGAAAAACAAAATGAAATCACATCAATGCTAGTGGAGCAGCAGTACCACTCTTTACTCCCAAAGCGGGACATGCAAACCTTCGATGGAGACCCATTGCAGTTTCAAACATTTATGAGGTCATTGGAACACAATATTGAGCAAAGGACCTACAGAGCCAGAGATCGCCTGTACTTCCTCGAGCAATACACCAGAGGGCAGCCTCGAGAGCTGGTGCGAGGCTGTGAGCATATGCGTGAGGAGGAGGGATACACCAAGGCCAAGTCACTGCTACAGGAGCAGTTTGGTAATCCCATGAAGATAGCTGCTGCCTACATGGGAAAGATACATGCCTGGCCGGTTATTAAATCTGAAGACGTGAAAGCACTTCAAGCATACAGCATCTTCTTAAGGCAGTGCAATAACGCTATGAGAGGAATTAACTTCAGTTTGGAATTGGATACACCAAGTAACATGCAAACAGTGATTAAGAAGTTGCCATACAAGCTCAAGGAGAGGTGGAGGGAAGTTGCTTGTAATTTACAAGAAATGTGAAGACGCAGAGCTTCCTTTCATGACATTGTTGAGTTTGTGGAGAGGCAAGTTAAAATTGCAAGTGACCCACTGTTTGGTGATATAACGTTACATGAACCTCCAGGTGCTGGAAGAAGAGAGGTGAAACATGTTAAATCCCAACCTTACTCTGCTAAATCTAAAGGAAGTAGTTTCGCAACTACCATTGCTCCTATGGATAAAGGCACACAACGCCATGACAAGAAGTTAGCGTGTGATAACAAAGATAATGCCTCACCTGTCACAAAGAGTTGCTTGCTCTGCAGAGCAGGACATACATTGGACCTATGCTTTTCATTGGAAAGGAAAGCACGCAGTGACAAGATGTCTTTCTTGAAAGAAAATGGCGTTTGCTATGGCTGCTTGTGTATTGGGCACAGAAGTAAAGACTGCACAAAACGTCTTTTCTGTAAGGTGTGCAATTTGAGGCATCCTACCCTGTTACACATCCGCTCAAAGCAATTGGAACCTGTTGCAGCAAAGATGAACCAAGGAGGCAAGGGAGACAGTGGAGGGGCCAGTGGCAGTGGTCCAATCTCTGTACAATCTAGTGGGCTTACTGGGGCCGGAGAGCGTGATTGTACACTTGCCATCTTGCCTGTACAGGTGAAGTCTAGGAAAGGGAATGAAGTAGTCACAACGTATGCTTTTCTAGATCCAGGGAGTTCTGCTTCATTCTGCACAGAATGCCTTATGAATAGGCTGAACGTCACTGGAAAGAAAACAGTGGGTCAGGAGAAGGTTGTCAGTAGCCATATTGTGATGAACTTGGAGGTTGCTGGACTGGACACGGACTGTTTCTGTGTACTACCAGAGCTTTTCACGCAGAAATGCATGCCTGTCCATCAAGGTAACATTCCAAGGCAGGGAGATCTTCTCAAATGGACACATCTGAAGGATGTGAAGCTGACAGAGATTGACTCTGAAGTGGACCTACTCATTGGGACGAACGTCCTAGAGCCTTGGAACCTTGGGAGTTCATTCGAGGTGCGGATAATGGCCCTTATGCAGTGAAGACCATATTGGGATGGACTGTGAATGGTCCACTGAGGGGGGACTGCACTGATGACTCCACCTGTGTTGAATGAGCAGTCACGGTCAGCAGGATTTCCATCATCACACTTGATGATCTGTGGGAGCAGCAGGCAAAGGCTGACTTCCCTGAATGTGATCGAGATGAGCAGTTGGGCTTATCCAGAGAAGACCGTCAGTTCATGGAGTCTGTTAAGGCGTCAGTCGAGTTGGTTGATGGGCATTACAGCATTGGCTTGCCCTTGAGGAAAGCAGACACGAAGATGCCCAACAACAGGAATGTGGCAGTGCAGCGTGCCTTGAGCCTCAAAAGAAGATTCATGAAGGACGGGCTGTTCCACACTCATTATACAGACTTCATGAGGGATATGATGGCAAAGGGCTATGCTGAGACAGTGCCCCTAGAGGATCTTGGGCGTAGTGATGCAAGGGTGTGGTATCTGCCACATCATGGAGTGATCCACCCTCAGAAGAAGAAGCTGAGAGTTGTTTTTGACTGTGCAGCAACTTTCCAGGGCACATCTTTAAACGCCCAACTTCTTCAAGGCCCAGATCTTACCAGCTCACTGGTCGGGGTTATCAGCAGGTTCCGAAAGGAGCTCATTGTTCTCATGGCAGACATCACAGCTATGTTTTATCAGGTCAGAGTACCAAGAACAGACTCTGATCTGTTACGTTTTCTATGGTGGCCAGATGGAGAACATGATCAGGATCTGGTGGAACATAGAATGGTCGTCCATTTGTTTGGAGCCACATCGTCTCCAAGCTGTGCATCTTTTGCCCTCAGAAAGTGCGCTGAAGATAATCAAGACCTCTTCAGTAAAATGACTGTTGATACTGTCTTTAACAGTTTTTATGTTGACGACTGTTTGGCATCAGTTGGCACTGAAGAAGAGGCTCTAACTCTCTATCAGGAGCTGTGCGCACTCTGTAAGAAAGGAGGATTTCAGCTCACTAAGTGGGTCAGCAACAGTCGCAAGGTGCTTGCTGTGATACCTCAAGAAGACCGATTTCTTGAAGTTAGGGATCTGGACTTGGACACTGAAGACTTGCCAGTGGAAAGAGCCCTAGGAGTTCAATGGTGTGTTCAGTCTGACTCTTTTGGGTTCAAGATAACGCTATGGGACAGGCCCCTGACAAGGAGAGGCATCTTATCTGTCATTAGTTCCATTTACGATCCCTTGGGATTCCTGTCCCCAGTTGTGCTTGTAGCTAAAAGGATCCTGCAGAACCTGTGCAGATGTCAGCTGGGCTGGGATGACGCTTTGCCAGCCGCCACTGCTCAAGAATGGACTGTGTGGTTGGAGGAGCTTCAACAGCTGGATGACTTCAAGGTAGTCAGGTGCTTCAAGCCTCCTGGCTTTGGAGAGGTCGCATCCACCCAGCTTCACCATTTTGCAGATGCGAGTGAGGATGGATATGGAACGATGACATACCTGGTACAGCAGAACATCCATGGACAGACTCATTGTGCCTTTGTAATGGGAAAGGCCCGTGTAGCACCGTTAAAGCCCGTTACCATCCCACGCATGGAGCTTACTGCGGCAGTGGTGGCAAGCAGAATGGATAAGCTGTGGAGAAAGGAGCCAAGGATGCCTCTGCAAGAGTCTGTGTTCTGGAGTGACAGTACTTCAGTACTTAAGTACATCAATAATAAGACCACACGATTCAAAACATTCGTGGCAAATCGTGTAACAGAGATTCTTTCCACAACTGAATCCTCTCAATGGAGGTTTGTGAACACCTCTAGCAACCCTGCAGACCTGGCATCTAGGGGAACTAAGGTGAACACCTTCCTAAAGTCAGAAGTATGGTTACTGGGACCAAGCTTTCTCATGGAACCTGAAGTTAAGTGGCCAGCAAACATTGAACTCTCTGGAAAACTCTCCTCAGAAGACCCTGAGGTTAAGGCAGTTGTGTCTGTGAATGCTGTCCGGGCTGATGAACAGGCTGACCTGGTCATGCGCTTCATTGGACACTTCTCGTCCTGGACCCGGCTCAGGAGGGCTGTCGGCTGGCTGCTTCGGTTCAGGAAGTGGATGTTGGACTGTCGGCAAAGGAGGAGAGAGCTGATGGAAGAGCTCACTCAGTCTGGTGCAGGAGGACCGCTGGAAAAGAGGCCGCAGGAGGAGATGCAAAGTTTGAAAGTGCAGGCTGTGCATAAAGGACCCCTATCGATGGAGGAGTTTGCTGAGGCTGAAAGGGCAATCATCAGCTTTTCCAGGCGAGCTGGCATGCCTGCAGAATGGAGAAAGGGTGAAGAAAAGTAGTCACCCCATCTTGGAAAATGGTGTACTGAGAGTCGGTGGAAGGCTTGATCGAGCAGCCATGCCAGATGAGGCAAAACATCCAGCCATACTGGCTAAAGACCTCTACCTTTGCACTCTCATCCTCAGTCATGTGCACCAGGTCACAGGTCATGGTGGGCATAACCACATGCTGTCACAGTTGCGTCTGAAGTATTGGATTCCAGGCGCCTGTGTTGCCATAAGGAAGACTCTGTCAAAGTGTGTTGTCTGTCGTTGGCTGAATGCAGCGCCAGCAAATCAGTACATGGCAGATCTTACGTATGACAGAGTTTCTCCTGATGAGCCACCTTTCACCAGGGTAGGAGTGGACTGCTTCGGGCCTTTTGAGATCAAACGAGGCCGAAGTATGATAAAGAAGTATGGAGTAATCTTTACATGCCTGGCTATAAGAGCTGTACATCTGGAGGTGCTATCATCTTTGGACACGGATTCCTTTGTCCATGCCCTCAGACGCTTCGTGGCAAGGAGAGGCCAAGTGCTGGAGCTACGGTCAGATAATGGAATGAACTTCGTTGGGGCCGAGCGTGAGCTGAGAGAGGCAATAGGGAGATGGAATCATGTCCAGATTAGTGACTACCTCCTTCAGAAAGGCATAAAATGGACATTCAATCCTCCCGCTGGGTCTCATCATGGTGGAGTGTGTAAGCGCGTACCTGCAGGACGCTGTCGGCTGCTGTTAGCTACCGGGCAACCCAGCAGGATGGTTGTCGGCGCTGTCCGTAGGCCTGTTGAAAGGCACCCCAGTAGTATTGCGGCCTGGACATGGATGGATGTCACCTGAGAGCAGTAGGCATAAGGAGATTATTGTGTGAAGATCTCCAGTGCAAGCCTGAGTGGAGCCGACTTGTGAAGCAACCTGTAGCAACTTAGCTTGGTTTGCTAAGCTAATGGCTACATCCAGCCCTCCCGATGAAAACCAGCAACTTGTTAAGAAAAACAGGATCATTGCCAACCTCAAGGAAGACATCCGAAGGCTGTCAGCGGAACTCAAGTCCCAATCTGAGCTGCTGACAAACACCCTGGACGTGGCTCACGAGCAATCTCTACAGATCGCCTCATTGAAAGCTGCTCTTCAGGACACAGTAGCCTGGGATCCTACCTCCTCTCCTCCGCAACCCAGCAGTTCAACGCCCTGTCGTAAGCCACAATGGTCGGAGGTGGTGTTATGGAGCAAAAAAAGGACCTCAGTCGGCGTCGGTCTCTCATCCCACCTCAGCCTTTCCAACAGATTTGAGCCTCTGTCATCGCAGGTCGAAGCGCCGGACTCCAATGAGCTCAAGGATGATGCAGCCCGTCCCACGTCTCCCCAGTCCGGGAGTCATCCTCTGCCGGCAGCTCCCCTCCCGGCTAACAGCTGGCAGCCTCCCCGCATGGACAGCTCTGTGTCCCCCCTCGCACACACCATGGAAACAGAGCGGCAACAGAGGAAACAGAGTCGCTTAACTCATAAAGGTGAGACTATGAAACTGAGCAATAACAAAGTTAACAGGTCACAAGCCAGTGCCAGGCCAAGAGCCAGAGAGCATTCTGCCAAAAACAAAGCTAAGAGGATAGACAGTATTCTGATTGGGGATTTTATAACGAGGCAGGTGGAAATGGCCAGGACTGAAAATCTAACTGTGAATAACACATCAGTCAGAGAGGTGGCAGCTATGCTACCAGACATTATGTCTACACGGCCACATATTAAGAAGATTGTTATTCATGCTGGCTCATTTGACATCCTCATGAATAAATCTGGGTCTGAGACCCTAAAGAAAGACTTTTTGTTTTTATTGGAAACACTTAAAAAACTTCACTCAGGAGTGTCTTTCATCTCTGGACCTATCCCAACACTCGGCAGAGGTTGCGAGTCCTTCAGCAGACTCCTTGGCTTAAGCACCTGGCTGTCATCAGCCTGCCTCGAGCAACAGGTTGGATTTATTGACAATTTTAATATTTTTTGGAACATAAAAAGCCGCTTCATGTCAGACGGGATTCACCCAAACAACCTTGGCTCCAGACATCTTGGCTGCAACATACGTCACACCATCGAGTCATCTTATCAGAACATATATGCACTGATAAGCAGGAAGGTCAGCACACAGGGAGCAGACAGACAGACAGTTACTGCTCCAAAAACAACAACCGCCTCCCATGATGATAACGTCACGGTCTGTGGCTCTGTCCTCCACATTACAAGAAACCTGCAGAGATTGTCTCTGTCCCAGCAAGAATGTCAAGAAAAGAAGAGGTAGGACAGTCACCATGCCGCTTTCCCCCTTATGCCGGCAATTTCATTCAGCCGGCGGCATGGCGAAAATAAAAACAACTGCAGAAAATCAAGGACAGTCAACCCATCAAATCTGATATGTATCTCATGTCAAACACAGTCTGTCTCTAAACTTATGCCAGACAACGTTTCACAACTAGCACTTCTAAATATCAGGTCTCTGGCTGGCAAATCCTTCTTAATCAATGATTTTATTAACAAGCACAAACTTGATTTTATGTTTTTAACTGAAACTTGGCTAAGTCAGGAAAATAGTGCAGCAGTTTTAATTGAGACAGCCCCTCCAAATTTTTGTTTCTTTAGTGAAGCAAGAACACATAAGAGAGGAGGCGGAGTTGCCACTCTGTTCAAGGACAGCTTCCAGTGTAAGCAAATGTTTTATGGTCAATTTGACTCCTTTGAATATGTTGCCACTCAGTCAAAATCCCCCTGTCGAGCAATTTTAGTGACCATCTATAGACCCCCCAAATATGATACAAGGTTTTTTGATGAGTTTGCCAAATTGCTGTCTATTGTGTGCATGGACTTTGACTGTGTTGTTTTAGTGGGAGATTTTAACATTCATGTTGATAATCTTACAGATGGAAGTGCTAAGGAACTGTTAAATATTCTGGATAACTTTGGGCTTTCGCAGCATGTCACAGAACCGACACATAACAGAGGACACATATTAGATCTAATTATTTCCAAAGGTCTTAATATCTCTGAGGTTGTGGTGAACGATGTCGCTTTATCTGACCATTACTGTGTTTCATTCAAAATGACCACCCTTGCTAATCCTATGAAAAGTGAAGCAGAGGTGATCAGAAAGCGTTATATAAATGATAACACCTGTGCATTATTATTCACCCAGCGTTTTACACCATCACAAACCCTGCCCTCAGCTCTAGTTGATGACCTTGTAAGCAGTTTTAGTTCCAATGTTATGAATGTTATTGATTCTATCGCCCCAATTAAGACCAAAGTTATGTCAGGTAGGAAAAAGGCATCCTGGAGAAACGCCACACTGGTTAAAGAATACAAAAGAGTATGTAGACAAGCTGAACGCAGGTGGCGTAAAAACAAACTCCAGGTATATTATGACATTTATAAAGAGAGTCTTCACAACTATAACCAGGAACTGAAGAATGCAAAGCAATCATATTTTTCAGAGATTATCAATAGAAACAGTAATAATGCCCGCACACTTTTTTCTGTAGTGGACAGACTGACAAACCCCACAGCATCACTCCCTCCTGAACTACTGTCTAACAAGTCATGTAATGACTTTGCAGCCTTCTTCTCAAACAAAATATTACAGATAAGACAGGCAGTGTGCAGCTCCAGCTCCGGAATGATAACACTTGTGCCTTCCTGTCCTCCGGTTAATCTAGGACATTTTAGCCTCCTAGATTACACAACAGAAACGGTTTCAAAATTAAAGCCCACAACATGCTGCCTTGATATTCTGCCTTCAAACTTTTTTAAAACCATTTTTAACTGCATAGCTCCAGATGTACTGCAGATAATAAATACTTCTCTTATAGCAGGCCAGTTTCCCCAGGCCTTGAAAACTGCAGTAATAAAACCTCTCCTAAAAAAATCAAATCTGGACGCCACAACAATTACTAACTACAGGCCAATATCAAATCTGCCATTTTTGGGGAAAATCATTGAAAGGGTTGTCTTTCAGCAAATCCATACATTTATGATGCAAAACAATCTTTTTAACACATTTCAGTCTGGATTTCGGCCACATCACAGCACTGAGACTGTACTTATCAAAGTCTTAAATGATATTCATCAGAATAATGATGCATGCAAATCCTCTGTCCTGGTATTACTAGATCTCAGTGCTGCATTTGATACAGTTGATCATAATATACTACTTAGTAGATTGGAAAAGTGGGTGGGACTCACTGGCACTGTACTACAATGGTTCAAATCTTACTTACAAGATAGGGACTTTTTTGTGTCAGTTGGTAACCATGAATCTGAGCGAACTACGATCACATGTGGGGTTCCTCAAGGGTCCATTCTCGGACCACTTCTATTCAACATCTATATGCTACCCCTAGCCCAGATTATGGAACATCACAACATCTCCTATCATACGTATGCCGACGACACACAACTCTATATCTCAGTGTCATCACACGACTATAGTCCCTTACTCTCACTGAGTAACTGTATTGATCAAATCAATGACTGGATGTGCCAGAATTTTCTCCAGCTAAATCCAGAAAAAACAGAGGTATTCATTTTTGGCCCTAGAAATGAAAGGGCAAAGATCAGCGCCCACCTTGGCTCTATGTCATTGACAGCTACAAATCAAGCCAGAAATCTTGGTGTTATTATTGACTCAGACCTGAACTTCAACAGCCATTTAAAGTTTATTACTAAATCTGCCTATTACCACCTGAAATATATAGCTAGAATTAAGGGGTTTCTGTCTAAACAAGACATGGAAAAACTTATTCATGCATTCATTTTTAGTAGGTTGGATTATTGCAATTGCTTATTTACAGGCCTTAACAAAAAATCAGTCAGACAGCTGCAGCTGATTCAGAAAGCTGCCGCCAGAGTCCTTACAAACACCAGGAAACTGGACCATATTACATCGGTCATTAAATCGCTACACTGGCTTCCTGTGAGTCAAAGAATAGATTTTAAAATCTTACTGCTGGTCTACAAAGCCCTGAATGGTCTCGGACCAAAATACATGCTTGACCTACTGGTTCCCTACGAAGCATCCAGACCCCTTAGGTCATCTGGAACAGGTTTGTTGTGTGTTCCAAGAACAAGAACCAAGCAAGGTGAGGCAGCATTCAGTTATTATGCTCCTCACCTGTGGAACAAACTTCCCGTAGATCTGAGGTCTGCTCAAACTGTCAGCTCCTTTAAATCAGGGCTAAAAACACTGTTGTTTACTGAAGCATACTCTTAGATTAAATATTTACCTGCTGTATTCTACTGCCTGTACTTTTTAACTACACACTGTTGATTTATGCCTTTTATTATTCTACTTCTTTTCTTATCCTGACTGTTCAATGTATTGAGCTGTTCAATGTTTTTATTTTATGTTATTGTATTTTATTATTATCACTATTATTCAATTTCTATTTCCCTTTTTAATCAACTGTTTTTATTGTTTTAAATTGTGTCTTGTTGCTTTTAATGTCTCTGTAAAGCACTTTGAATTACCTTGTGTTGAATTGTGCTATACAAATAAACTTGCCTTGCCTTGCCTTGCCTTTGCCTCTCCGTGCTAGGGGTCGCCCCACTGCAAGATGTTAAAAATCACTGCACACCCGTGTCCAAAGTGTTGTCCACTGTGCTTTCATCCTGGACGATATAAAAGTTCTGGAAGTTTTGTGGTGGCAAAACTACTATTTAATGAACCGTTTAAAGAAAAAGTCTTAACACGTCGGCTGTCTTTCTTGAGTTTTAATAAGAATTCGTGAATGGAGACGCTCAAACATACAACCGCATGAACAGTCAGTCAGTAAGACTGCCTAGCAAGTCCTCTCGCCCTGCTATCTTTATAGTTCCCCCAAAACACATGCCCATCCATCGTCAAAATACATGGAATTTGTCATCCCAAGACCCAACATCTTTTGAGACTAGCAAGGACATCTTTTTGAAGGCCTCTTTGGAGGTCTCACCTTTGACCTGCTGTGCATTAGGCCTCTGCTGTATGTCTTACTGCTGTCACCACAGGGTTGACAGGGCATAAAATCATTTGCAAGTCTTTTAAAAGAAAACCCATGCAGGACACGCTATAAGTAAAAGAAGGGTCATACCCATCATCATAGAAGGGTCATACCCATAACTGGTCAGATACTCATAATTGGTCAGATACCCATAATTTTCCATCACAGTTTACCATATCTACCCCGACTTTTTCCTAGTTCTCATCACACAGGGGTCAAGTGTTATTTTTAGCTGCTGTAATGGAATCAAAATGTAAAATAACAGCACTGTCACTGCAAACTAAAATAAACTTTGCATTAGTTCAAATCCTGCTAAAATCCTATGTTTGGTGTTGTAAATGATCTCTGTGTGTAAGCTGTGTTATAAAAACCAGTGGAAATAGAGCCCTGGAACAATGAAATGACCTATGTTTGAAATGACCTACTCACCTCAGTCACTGCTGACATGTGCATGTGTTGGCAAAACACAACCACATGCGTTTATTGTTGAAGGAAAAAAATATTTTGTGGCGTTGCACTGGCGTAGTGTGTTTATTTTGAAAAAGACTATATGCAAACTGACATTTCCTGTGAAGTATATTTTGAAAATACACAAAGCATGTAACAGACAGAAGTTGACGTGACGTCCCAGAACGTCAACAACCAACACACCCAGGGTACCTTGCACATCATATGTTGACGTGGAAAGTACATGACCAAACGGCAATATGTAACGAGGTCAGAGTGAGAATGTGTTGCTTACATAGATTAACATTCGTCAACCATTGCACATATTAAAGGGCCAGTGTGTAAAATGGGTTGAAAACAGTGACATCAGTGGTCAAATTCTAGATTGCAGGGCTCACTCGCTCACCCCTCCTGTCGGGTAAATGACGGTGGCCTCGTAGGACCAAAAGCCTTGCGCAGACACAAGTTTTTCAGGAGTAGGTCTATCTAGCGACGAGGTGAATATTTATTTAGAAATCTAAACCCTGTTACAATATTGTAACGAATCACTCACGAGCAGGAGACCAGAGTAACGTTTGGGAAGAAGGCTCGTTTATTTGAGCACTCCAAAAACTCCGGTAACACTCCAGGTGGTAGCACGTAAAAGACTTACAAACTCTGACTCTTCTAGCATAACACACACTTCATACACACCTACTCACTTACAGTACACAGCGGGGCAGCCCTCCCCTCTCTGCTCCACCAATCTCCAGCCCGCACACTGACTGACAGCTTACCACACGCTCGCTACAATATTGTAGTGATTTGTTGGTTGTTTTGGCGTGGTTACGGCCAACAGTAACCTGTACTGTTCAGTAATAAATGGTGGTTCTAACTGTACTGAATCCAATCAGCAGGGTACATAGGAGTAACATTACTGCTATCCTATTGTCTGTTATTGACATAAGACTAAAATTTTCAGTACGTCCTGCGCTGTGATCTGCAGAGGGATACACCATTGACCAGGCACAGCGTAGCCTGTAAACAGAGCTCAGCTGTTTATTTAGCCTAGCAATATCTCCGGATTATAGTAGCTGCAATGGACGACTTTGAACGTGATTTTGAAGTGTTTCTTGTAGCGAACACAGATCCAGAGCCATACCTGTTAGAGCCGGAGTACACAGATGAGGAACTCCATGTGTTGGATGCTGAGCAGACGAGAAGAGAGGCTGAATCCTCTGCTTCCATTTTTCTGCACAGAATGGGATTCGGTGCTACCATCGTTGGGGAGATATATCATCAGGAGGAAAAGCGTCGCAGAGAGTGCATCACAAGGAGTGAAGTTGCGTCTTCTTTTCCTCGCAGATGACAGTTCGGGTTCATTCTCTCCTGTTGCGTGGTAAGTGTGGTCCATTCACAAACTTTATAACTAAAAAAACTTTTCACTACTCTCTATCGACGAACTACTAACACTCTCTGCTGTTTCCTCCTCCTTCCTTCCTCCCGCTGTCTTTGTTGGTTTATTTATACACGTGAAACGTGTTCTCTGGCTGGCTGGATTGTCCGCTCGGGCTGCCGTACATAAATGGCGGCGTAAGATGGCGACCTCTCTAAAGCAAGGCCCTTGATATATATATATATAAAAGCATAATTATAAGGCTACGAAAACCAAATGAATTTCATTTTATAGCGATTATACACGTATATAAACATATTAATGTGTATTATATTAAGATTCAGATTCAGATTTGACAATAAACCATGCCAAATATTACACACTGGCCCACACATGCAGCAATACAATCTTGGAACTTTCCTAGTTAGCCCAGACACTGAGAAGGCTTTTAATTCAGTGAGCTGGCCTTTCTTACATGAATTCCTTTAAAGAGGCAACAGATAGCATCTTTTCCTAAATATATCATTATGAAAATAATGTGGGTTGCACACGGTAGTCGCTACAGTAAAATCAGATTCTTAGTGTTTACATAGGTTACTAAGTGGCTGTGCAATAAGCTTCTGCCACCGGTACCAAAATTTTGCAGAAAAAAAATATGCTATACACGTCATGTGTTGCGAAATTGGTCGGTCAGCCAATCAGTCCCTGATTGGATTGACTCATCTATCTCATGCCCAACATTGGGCATGAGATAGTTGAGTAACAAACACAATGGCAGATGGACAAAGTTTGGAGACAAGTGAAAGATGGCCTAGCAAAAGAAAGCAAGCTCCTCTGTTTGGGGAGGCAAAGAAGAGCGAAAAGGAGAGTGATAAAAGAAGAGGAAAAACGAGAGTAAACTTCAGTCAGGTGTTCAAGAGATGGAGGGAGTTCCATGACCAAAGAGGCTTCAAAACCGATGTCCAGCTAGCTTTCTTTCTAAGGGATCAGTAAGTAACATGGCTAAATGTTGGCTAGACGAGAGAGGACTGTACTGTACTAGCTGCTAGTTAATTCCTAGCCGGCCAGCATTGCAAATTGACGCAACCAGGGACCGGGTAGCGAGTGTTGGTCGGCTGACATCCTTGTTCTACATCCATTCTACGGCAGTGATAACCCCCTCCCTTCCTTCTGTTCTCTTCTCACGGAGGCAGCTATCGATGGATATCGGCCAGCTAAGTTACGCCCTGCTAAGTGAACACTGAACTTTGTTTCCCATTCAATTTGAGCTCCAACCGGCCGCATCGTTACCATACGGTACAGTTTATTCTAGAATCAGGACTGTTTACATGTACATATTAGTATAATTCCATTGTGTCTACTGTTGTTTGTACTGATACTGTACATATTGGTATAATTTACTGTGAGTTGTTTGTACTAGTACTGTGCATTCTGGTATAATAATGCATGTGCATTACTATTTGTTTTTTTTCTCCAGATAAATCTGATAATTGTGATTCGGGCTCTTTACTCATTTATTTGGTAGAGTGTCCACACACCTTCTCATTCTACATATATATAGAGGTATACCAGTGGCTTTAAAGCCTATATTTTATTGATTATCTCTGATCCCCATGGTCAATTTGGTCGTTGTGACAGTGTGACGCAACACCACTGACATTAGATGGCGCCAAGCCAAAAACGAAACGAATCCTATCTGTTGCCTCTTTGAAGGATCTGGCATTCACAGAAACTTTGGTCAGAGTATATGTAGCCTACACTATATCAAACAGTTTAATGGGCCACTTCACAGGAGCTGAACCCAAAGAAAATACTGAAGCACATTCACTTAATTTTTCAATAAGTTCCAAAACGACCAACATTTCAACGCGCATTGTGTCTTCATCAGAGAGAGACACTCAACTGCATTAAGTTTGCATGGAAATCCTGTGTTTATTGTGTGTATCCAAAGGGCTTCCCTACTTAGTAATTTATTGACCATATCACTGGTGATGGCCTGATGAAGCATTTTCTTCATTTTCTGAACCCACTAGATGGCGCTCTTGATTTAAAAAGAGAGGCCCAAAGAATGGCAATTCAGTGTGTTTTAAACCTTTTGTTGAACAAAAAGCACCATCTAGTGGGCTCATAAAATAAAGAAAATGCTTCATGAGACTTCATTTGGCCATCACTACATATCACCTCTTCTCTGGGATGGAGATATATATATTTTTTTATTGCCCCAGAATTTAAGCGAAGTAGTCAAGCCACGGTTTGCTTGAGCATAATGTCTCGCTATTGCATAATCCATGTTGTGATTGTGAAAACCAAGTTAAGTAATTTCAGATAATGTTTGGCTTGCCCCGCATTAGAGGCTGACATTTTTTCGGGAGTCCCGCAGGTCATGTGATTCCTGTGGGATTCCCACGGGATGGGAATCAGTTTCACTATTCGTCACCTGATTGGGACGGGATGGGAAAAAAAGTCAGAGGGAGCGGGCGGGACTGGGAATCATAATTAGGCCTGTCGCAATATGTGCTAAGTCGGTTAATTGCACGGTGAATTAAAAGGGATTAATTGCCATATTCATGCGCGTTTGTTTTCCTCGTCTCTCTCCACCAAAGAGACTAGACGACAAGAGCGTTCACTGCCGTGCGTCGTCTGGCAGCCAGGTGAGTTGGTTCATTAGTATAATGAAGAGAGGGAAAGCTCTTTTCATTGAGTGTCTTTGTCTCTGTGGGGGAGGCGAGGCTATGGGCTACACACACACACACACACACACACACACACACACACACACACACACAAACACACACACACACACAGAGCTCCAAAAGGCAATTTTATGAAAAAGGGGCATGATTTGGTGAAATTCTTAAGTTGTGTCTAACCCCTAACGTTACCATGACCATTACGGTTTGCGTTATACAGTAACGTTACTTTAAGTTTAACATCTCAAATTCCTTCACCAACAGTGCTGAACATTACGTTGTAGCTGAGTCATAAATTCGGTTAACTCAGCAACAACCAACTGTAATGTAACGCAATGTTAATGTCATTACAAAGAATTGCTACCCCACAAATAGAACAAGCAAAGCCTCCCGACTTCTCTCCATTCAATAGTTATGTTTTGCTGGCATTAATCATGCCACAAGCTAACGTTATAACAGTTAGCTAACTTTAATGTTAAGTCACCTGTAACATTAGCTAATTTAGCTAGTATCTTGATGGTTACAGACAGTAATTGACATGAGACTACAAACAATAACGTTACGTTAAGTTATCAACTTACAGAAAATATAACAGGGAATAGTTTCTGACCTGATGTTGCCAGAATAATAGTAATAACGTGAAGTTCATGTGTTAGAAGACGAAACAGATGCCGCCAGACCCTTCCGTTGTCTCCATATTCCAGTTTTTTTTGTTCTCCGTTAACAATGACAAGCCACGACTCACTAAATAAGCAAGCAGGTGTAAAATAAGACAGTTATTAATCTAGGTAATCGATGGGCAGTCGCGCCAATGTCCCGCAGCACAGCCATTCAAACTGACATATTTTCAAATTAAGGCGCGCAGAGTTGTCATTGGACAGTTCTTCTTCTTCTTTGTCTTCTTCTTCTTCTTCTTTGGTGTTTAAGGGCGGTTGGCATCTAAATTTGTGCATTACTGTATAGCCAAGGGTTTTATCTGCCTTTGTGAAACTATAAAATAAAAAACACGGAGGCTCCAGTAACTTAAGGACGACTTCTCCCTTTTCCCAGTCAAAAGCAAACATTGCGTACCACTTCCGCTCTTCCACTCTTCACAATAACAGCCCATAACAGGAAACTCAAAATCATCAATCGTAGGTTACACTAGTATCTACTGTACTCTTATTACAAAAAAGAAAAAAAGACCATGTAATAACATGCTGTGAATGGAAGATGAAGATGACTTAGGACTATAACATTAGGAAATAGACCCTAAATCGGCATTTGCCGTTTTGCATACAGCAGTTTGATGAAATATGACTATGTGTTTGAATACATCTATACATGTATTTTCATGTATAGATGTATGAAACAAGAGGCCTCTCTACCATATATTTTCCACAGTCTTTGCATACTGCGCTCCCAGAACACATCACACAAGAAAACAGTAAAATTAGATTCAAAAGGTTAACATCTATTGACCAGAGATGCTTGGTAAATAGGCCAGCTGAAAATACGTCTGCTGAGGTAACAACAAAATATGAATGTTCAGTTGATTGGGTGATGTGTCCTGAGAGGGCGTGTGCTAATGAAACAAGAAAAACAGGTGTCATGTTTATGATGAATAAGGATAATTTTTTTGACATTGCATGTGAGATGAGTGAAATCGATTATAATTTGAACTGAATATAAAATTAATAAGATTTACCATTAATTTACAGAGAAAAACATTAGATTGTTAGTATAAGAAAAAAACTTTATATAACAAGCTACATGTTTAAAGGCTAAGTTCGGTTTTTTGACACCTGGGCCTTATTTTTAGAAATAAATACGCTCGTAGACTCACCCAGACAATTTTGGTGGAGCTCGGAGCCGTTTTCGAGCAATTTAGATCCATCCGACAGCGTTTTCTCTCAGGCCAGACATCGAAGCCCCTAAATTAGACATTATCTGCTGCGAAACTCGCTCATTTCACCTACATTTTATAAATGAATGGCCAGTGTTATCACCATGTCAGCTCAACTTCCTTGTTATGGTCATCTGGGGCATAGATATACATAGAAAGGCTAGATGGCTGATGGGACTTTTGCTGGCGACGTCACCGAGCGGCCATCTTACCTAGGGGGACTTTCCTCGCGCACTCTACAGTAGTGGACGGAAGGTGAGCGACCGACACAAACAAAAATACACTTAACTCGCTGAAATCTTGACGGATTTACAAACGGTTTGGTTTATTAACGTGGCTATGATTCAGGCCGCGCGGACATGCTGAAAGTGCAGCTTTTCTTTTCAAAAATTGATTTCATTTTGCTGCATAGTTGTGTGTCTGTCACAGCCATTTGCAAGGCTGCAATCTGGGAGTTTCAATTATTATATAGGTTACCGTGAGACCAATAATAATTTTGTGACAACCACATATTTTGTCTAAATGACAATTTGTGTGGATGCAGTTGTGTTTATTAGCTAGCAAAGAAACAAGAGGTTGTGAATGTGACATAGTGGGCCACTGGGACTATTACAAAGTAGCCTAGACATAATTCTTTACAGGTGGGAAAGGCAGAATTACTCCTTTGTTTTAACATACATAATATGATTTCCAAGCTGTTTCATTAGTAAAATATATCCTTAATTTAGATTCATTGTGATACAGTAAATGCCTGGCTTTGTGTTTACAGAAATACTCAACACAGTTCAAGATGCCAGACTTTGGTGCAGCACATGGATGCGCAAATGAACGTTCTGTCCACACAAGACCCCGTGGAATCACCTTTCACTCGTATGAAATGACTTGAGGGACATATTTAGGATAATTGTTACTAACGTAGTTAAATATGTACTTGTACAATACAAGTTATTTTCACCCTGACGTTTTAGAAATGTTTCTACCATTTGTTTACATAGTAATCATTGAATATTTCTTTTTCACATTTTTTTTAACATGTTACTGTTATTGACTTATTTAAGTTTACATAATGGCATTCAAGCATAGGCTACATGAATTATCCCAACAATATCATAATTTAGCTCTGTATTTTTGTCTTTACCATTAAGGTTAAAGGTAAGAAGGGTGTAAAATGTTGTCAATAATTCATATCTCGGTATCTTCTCATGTTTTTAAGGTTGAGTGACTGTTGATTTGCAGTGAATTTCGCATGGTTTAGTGTGACTGTTGGTTTGGAGTGAATGTTGAATTGTTTTGTAATTGTGCACATCTGGTTAATAAAAGAACCTTTATGTCATGTTACTGAATGTGTTTATTTTAATTTTTATTTTAAAATATATGTAGCAGAACGGGTAAGATGAACGAACCATCCCCTTGATCTTTAAAACTATACACATGAGTTGTTATGTGACCCTAAAATAACACAAACATAATTTCCAACAGGCCGTGGAATTTTTTACATTTGTGGTATAATTATTTATATGTTAAAGCAAATAAAAAAAAAATAAAAAAACACTGACAATTTAATTTTAACTGTGTGTGTATGCGTGCAGCTATGGCAGGTATTGCTCTACTCTCTACTTTTTTAATTTAATATGAAAGTCCATGGTTATAATTATCCGTAAATATGCAGAAACATAACTACATCTCTGGCGTTTATAACAAACCAATCCGTTTGAAAATCAGTTGAAATTTGAGCAGGATATGGTCATTGAAACAGTACATGCACCATAGACATTAGCCGTTTCTCAATATGCGTTCTTGTGCGGACTTGTGTTCTCATGGACTCGTGACACGTCATCAGTCACAGCCCAAGTACTGTTCCAATTCAAAGTTCACATCTGGCGAAGTTCAGTCCAAATTCCCGGAAGTGTTCTCGCCACACCCATTTCACCAGGAATGTATCGGAGCAGACTTGTGTGGACTTCAGACAGCCAGGTATCCCAGCATGCATTTCGCAACGATCATTGGAAAATGACAAGTGAGGGAAACGTCAGATCCGTGGTCGATGTTTTAATATAGAGCCCAGTTGTGACTGAGGTCCGCTGGATGACAGCTGTCAGCGCTCATAGATAATAAACATGTGTGTGAGCGCTCAGGCTGCCCCTGAGAGCAGCCTCTCTCAGGTAGTCCTTTTGAAATTCGTGGCTGATATCTCTGCAGTGGTTAAATATGAAATGTAATTCGTTTGGGGAATGTCTAATGGGCAATATTCAGTCTCAGTATAAGATATATTCTTATATTATTAAATGTTGTAACATGTTGTTGTTCTTTGCATTCTTTTGCTTATTTAGGCCTGTGTGTTGTTACCATTCAATAATGATTAATTGTCTTTATTGTAGTATTTATACAACAGTATTTTAAATATTGATGATCTGATATGAATTGTATACCTGATTTCTGAAGTGTGTCTGAATAAACTTTTCCTCTTCACATCTGACCTGTTTGATCCCATTTATATTGGTGAGGACAGACTAAATGAGAAACTGCTGTCAGTGTAATCCAGTACAGCTCAACAGCACCACAATCTACAACTCAACACTTCAATAAAATGTCAGACTTAATACAATATTAAACTGCTGTTGTTTTTTCTAGGTGTACCAAGTAAACTGTCAAGTCTCCATTAAAAATAGACAGAAAGCATAATGGTGAGACAAATGTAGTGATGGACAGTAACTAAGTATATTTACAAGAAGCTACTGTACTTAAGTACAAATTTGATGTACTTTGGGTATTTCCATTTACTGAGAGGGAAATACTGTACATTCTACTCAAGCTACATTTATTTGATAGCTATAGTTACTGTTCAGATAGTTTGTTTTATATGTTGTTGTTTCATATTTACAAGTTGCTGTGTGTTGTTATAGATCAGACTAGTGCACCAGTGACAGGTGATAAAATTAGTTCTACCATGACATAATTTAAATGCTGTTTACATGTAGCCTACAATGATCAATTAATACTCAACACACATTCATGTATATGATGATCACAACACTTGAAATTGGGTCACTCTGCATCATGTGTACTTTGAACTTTTAATTTTAGGTAGGCCTACATTTTCCTAATGATACTTTTACTCAAGTCAGATTTGGTATGCAGCACTTTTACTTGTGACTGAGTTTTTGTTCTTTGTTGTGATATTCCTGGGTACTTTGTCCAGTTGTGGACAAAGTACCAGACATGCAAGCATCGCACGTCTCATCCTCATCCTCATCCTCATCCTCCGCTGTCTTTCTGGGATCTGCCTCCTCAGCTGGGCAGCCTCCTCCTCAGCTGGGCAGCCTCATCCCCAGCCTGCAGGTACAGCAGTCCCGCTGCAATAACTGCGCCAAGACGCCTTCTCCGATCCGTTATTGATTTTTGATTTCCATCTCGCCAGTGCTCACGATCACAATTACCACCAACTCTCCACAAACTTTTCCCCCTGCACTTGACTTTTGATTATAGTCAGAAGTCAGCTGCGGGGAAAAGGTTTTAAAAGACATTTTATGAAAATATTTTGGCTGTGTGTCAGTTATATATGTTGAAACGTTTAAAACATATACATGTTAATTTCTTACAATGTCTATGAAAAGACGCAGGGCTGGGCTGTGTTTATATTGTTTTATTCTAAATGCATGTATACAACACAGTAGCCAAGGCGAGCGGAGGTGGTGACATCATCAAGTTCGCTGCTGTTCCAAAAGCAGAAATGACTGTACTCCCGTCCTCTCGTTCTTGGGAAGTCCGGACTTTCGCGTGGACTTGCCAAGTCCGAACTTGCCGAGTCCACAAGTCCGAACTGCCGAACTTGAGTATTGAGAAACGGCTATTAATGTTATCAGTGGGCCAGCAGCCCCGAGGTAAGATGGCCGCCGTGTGACGACGTCAGTCCCCATTGGCTCACAGCGTAGGTAAGCTATCTAGCCTTTCTATGTATATCTATGGTTATCACCATGTCAGCTCAACTTCCTTGTTATGGTCATCCGGGGCTTTACAAGGATGGGTAACTTTTGGTGACGTCATAGACGTGCACCGAGGGATTGGGACGGAGGGCGGCTGGCAACACGACGAGCAAAAGACCGGACTGTGAATGGACAGGAGATGGCAGAGGGAAGTGACGGGTCAAGAAATGATGGGATGGAGTTAGGTGGCGGGAGAAATGAAAGTTGGGAGGTTGTGAAAGGGGGGAAAGCGAAGCGTAAACGCAAGAATAAGGGACAGAGAGGAATGAGCTCAGCGTCTGAAGAAACAGATAGCGAGCAAGCAAGAGAGGACGAGGAAGAGCATAAAGTAATCATTAAACTGGAGCAAGAAGGTGCCTCGTTTGGTGAGTGGAATCCTGTTCACCTTACCAAAGTAATAAATAAACAAGTGGGAGATGTGAAGAGTGCGAGAGTGTTGCGCAATGGAGCATTGGTGATTTTTGTAGAGATAGTGCGCAGCTGGGGAGAGCCATCAGGGTGGATAAAATTGAGGGGAAGAAGGTAGCAGTTAGGCTGACTTAGGCCTAGTCAACCGGAGGACCACCTTTAATGCACCGGGCACCTTCTCTCTCTCTCTCTCTCGCTCTCGCTCTCTCTCTCTCCCTCTCTCTCTCGTATCCTATTACTGTATCTATTTTACTCGGCCATTCTGGATGTCACTAACTCGGTTTCTTCTCCGGAGCCTTTGTGCTCCACTGTCTCTCAGGTTAACTCGTATTGCAGCGGTGCCTGGATAGTGTGACGTGTGTGGTTGTGCTGCTGCCGTGGTCCTGCCAGATGCCTCCTGCTGCTGCTGCTGCTGTCATCATTAATCATTAGTCATACTTCTACTGCTATTATAGACATATGATATTATCATACATGTATACTGCCTGATACTAATATATACTTTCAACATACTGTACCACAGTAGCCAGAACTATAACGACAGTATTATTACTTTCATGAATGTTGTTGTAAGCTACTGTCATTACCGAGGATGTCATACCGATTACTGTATTGTGTCATACAGATTACTGTTAATTTGTTATGCTGATCTGTTCTGTACGACATCTACTGCACGTCTGTCCGTCCTGGAAGAGGGATCCCTCCTCAGTTGCTCTTCCTGAGGTTTCTACCATTTTTTTCCCCCGGTAAAGGGGTTTTTTTGGGGAGTTTTTCCTTATCCGCTGTGAGGGTCTAAAGGACAGAGGGATGTCGTATGCTGTAAAGCCCTGTGAGGCAAATTGTATTTGTGATATTGGGCTTTATAAATAAAATTGATTGATTGATTGATTGATAATGCTGGCTAGGAAGGGAGGAGGGTTCACTCGAGGAGTAATCTTCGGTGTGCCCTTAAGTATATCTATTGATCAGATAAAAGAAAATGTAAAGGGAGCGAAAGTGAGGGAAGCAAAGCGGCAGTGGCGTCCCTAGGCTAAAACATTCGGGGCTAAAGCCCCAGATATTTTTTAATTAGCCCTGAATATGAATATTAATTTTCCCCCCCCAAAAAAAAAAAAAATATTATTATTATTATTTTTTTAAGATCACATCCTCAAACTACGGTTATCTTATGTTGATGCTTCGATAAAACAGAGTTTTTGGACAGGTTTTAGTAACAATTAATTATTATTGAATTTTTAAGTAGCCACTACTTTGACTTTGGCACACAAGTGGTTAACACCTCCAGGTCGCATGTGACGTCATTCACCCAAAACAGCAGCGTCAGGCAGCAGGCGCACTTGACAACAGGCAGGCTTGACAACAGCAAGCTGTTCAGCTGTCTTTGGGATGTCACAAAAAAAGATTTCCATGTTTTTCACCCCAAAGGTGGTCAGCAATCAAAGAGGTAATGGGAATAGAAATTATGTAAAAACATATCATTTCGAAAAGAGTGTTGCAGCTGGAACTACTAGAGGGAAGTAGCTAACATTAGCTAGCTAGCAGCTAGTTGATATTACATGGGAAAAAACCGATCTGTTATTATTAGCATCTGTCTGTAAGGTGTAGAGTAAGAGTTAATGCAGAGACCTAATTGTACATGATGACTGAAGAAAGAAAAAGAAAAACAAGATGTAAAGTCAAGTGTAGAGTGCAAGTTAAGACAGATATACTGTACAAGACAAATGTTTGAAGTTAAACTAAAGACAAATGAACAAGGAAAAAAGATGTAAAGAGTACATTAATAAAAGTTAAGTACAAGAAGCAAAGACAATAGGTAGAGTTAAGAACAGTTAAAGCAGAGACCTAACCTGAGACCTGTAAGAGATACAAATATTATGTTAAAGAGTATGTTATGTTAAAGAATGTTAAAGAATAAATACATATGAGTATGTAAAGAGCATTAAATGTACAAAGTAAAACAATGTAAATACTGAACATGACAAGATGTTTACTGTTGCTGAATGGTTGCTGTTGGTATGTTCAACATGATGAATGGGGCATTTTTGTGCCTGGGCTATTGAGGGAAGTTTGTGAAAATTGCTAGCGTATTTGGTATGAAGTGGTAACCATGAAATGCCTTAATTCAATTCAGTCCAGAAGAGCAGGTACCTGTAGGGTATGTGGAGAATGTTTCTATGTCTAAAAATTTTGGCGCGCGAACTGCGCGCGCATCTGCTTAAGTCTTCTGGGCTAAATCCCGGATGTGCCAAAATCCTAGAGACGCCCCTGGCAAAGCGCATGAAAACAACTCGTGACGGGGAAAGATGTGACAGTTTGTCGGTTTTGGTTACATTTGATGAGAAGCGACTCCCTGATAAAGTGTATATAGGGTATATGTGTTACGGTGTGAGGCTCTATGTCAATCAATTCAATCAATCAATTTTATTTATAAAGCCCAATATCACAAATACAATTTGCCTCACAGGGCTTTACAGCATACGACATCCCTCTGTCCTTTAGACCCTCACAGCGGCTAAGGAAAAACTCCCCAAAAAAAACCCTTTACCGGGGGAAAAAAAATGGTAGAAACCTCAGGAAGAGCAACTGAGGAGGGATCCCTCTTCCAGGACGGACAGACGTGCAGTAGATGTCGTACAGAACAGATCAGCATAACAACTTAACAGTAATCTGTATGACACAATACAGTAATCGGTATGACATCCTCGGTAATGACAGTAGCTTACAACAACATTCATGAAAGTAATAATACTGTCGTTATAGTTCTGGCTACTGTGGTACAGTATGTTGAAAGTATATATTAGTATCAGGCAGTATACATGTATGATAATATCATATGTCTATAATAGCAGTAGAAGTATGACTAATGATTAATGATGACAGCAGCAGCAGCAGCAGGAGGCATCTGGCAGGACCACGGCAGCAGCACAACCACACACGTCACACTATCCAGGCACCGCTGCAATTTGAGTTAACCTGAGAGATAGTGGAGCACAAAGGCTCCGGAGAAGAAACCGAGTTAGTGACATCCAGAATGGCCGAGTAAAATAGATACAGTAATAGGATACGAGAGAGAGAGGGAGAGAGAGAGAGCGAGAGCGAGAGCGAGAGAGAGAGAGAGAGAGAGAGAAGGTGCCCGGTGCATTAAAGGTGGTCCTCCGGTTGACTAGGCCTAAGTCAGCCTAACTAGGGGCTGGTACAAGGCAAGCCTGAGCCAGCCCTAACTATAAGCTTTATCAAAGAGGAAAGTCTTAAGTCTAGCCTTAAATGTGGAGACGGTGTCTGCCTCCCGGACCGTAATAGGAAGATGATTCCACAGGAGAGGAGCCTGATAGCTGAAGGCTCTGGCTCCTGATCTACTTTTGGAGACTTTAGGGACCACGAGTAACCCTGCGTTCTCAGAGCGCAGAGTTCTGGTGGGATAATAAGGCACTATGAGCTCTCTAAGATATGATGGAGCTTGACCATTTAGAGCTTTATAAGTTAACAGTAGGATTTTAAATTCAATTCTGGATTTTACAGGGAGCCAGTGCAGAGAAGCTAAAACAGGAGAAATATGATCTCGTTTCTTAGTTCCTGTTAGTACACGTGCTGCTGCATTCTGAATTAGCTGAAGAGTTTTTAATGATTTACTAGAGCTACCTGATAGTAGAGAGTTACAGTAATCCAGCCTCGAGGTAACAAAAGCGTGGACCAATTTTTCTGCATCTTTTTGGGTCAAGATAGGCCTAATTTTTGCAATATTACGCAGATGAAAAAATGCAGTCCGTGAGGTTTGTTTTAAATGAGAATTGAAAGACAGATCTTGATCAAATGTTACTCCGAGTTTTCTTACGGTAGTGGTAGAGGCCAGAGCAATGCCATCGAGAGAAACTATGTCATCAGATAAAGAGTCTCTGAGTTGTTTGGGGCCAAGAACAATAACTTCAGTTTTGTTTGAATTTAACATCAGGAAATTGGTGCTCATCCAGGTTTTTATGTCTTTAAGACAATTATGAAGTTTAGTTAATTGATCCCTTTCTTCTGGCTTCATCGATAAATACAACTGTGTATCATCCGCATAACAATGGAAATTTATAGAGTGATTTCTAATGATGTTACCTAAAGGAAGCATATATAGAATAAATAGGATTGGTCCAAGCACAGAACCTTGCGGAACTCCAAAACAAACTTTAGTACGTACGGATGATTCATTATGAACGTCAACAAATTGAAAACGATCAGATAAATAAGATTTAAACCAGCTTAGTGCAGAACCTTTTAGGCCAATTAGGTGTTCCAGTCTCTGTAACAGAATTTCATGGTCAACAGTGTCAAACGCTGCACTAAGATCTAATAAAACAAGTACAGAGACGAGTCCTTTGTCTGAAGCAATCAGAAGGTCATTTGTAATTTTCACTAGAGCTGTCTCAGTGCTATGGTGCGCTCTAAATCCTGACTGTAATTCCTCAAATAAATTATTATCTTGGAGAAAATCACACAGCTGGTCTGCGACTACTTTCTCAAGGATCTTTGACATAAAGGTAAGATTAGATATTGGTCTATAGTTGGCTAACACCTCTGGATCCAGGGTGGGCTTTTTTAGTAGAGGTTTAATTACAGCTACCTTAAAAGACTGTGGTACATAGCCTGTTAAGAAGGATATATTGATCATGTCTAATATATGGGTGTTAACTAAAGGTAAGACCTCCTTGAGTAGCCTAGTTGGGATGGGGTCTAAGAGACACGTTGATGATTTAGATGATGAAATCACTGCTGTCAATTCTTGAAGAGAAATTGGGGAGAAGGAATCTAAATAAATATTAGGTGTTACAGCTGTGTTTGAGGTTAGATAGGTACTATCTGAGGACAGGTCGTCATGAATTTTGCCTCTAATAGCTAGAATTTTGTCATTAAAGAAGCTCATAAAATCATTACTGCTAAGGGCTAAAGGAATACAAGGCTCAATAGAGCTTTGACTCTCAGTCAGCCTGGCTACAGTGCTGAAAAGAAACCTGGGGTTATTTTTGTTTTCTTCTATTAAAGCTGAGTAATAGTTTGCTCTGGCATTGCGGAGGCCCCTCTTATAAGTTTTGAGACTGTCTGCCCAGATTACACGAGATTCTTCCAGTTTGGTTAATCGCCAATTCCTTTCAAACTTTCGCGATATTTGCTTTAATTTACGGGTTTCAGAGTTATACCAAGGAGCGAACTGTCTTTGTTTTGTTAACTTCTTTTTAAGAGGAGCTACAGAGTCAAGTGTTGTTCGCAGCGAGCTTACGGCGCTATCAACAAATTGATCAATTCGGGAGAGGTTAAAATCGGTACGGGAAACCTCTGTTACTAAAGGACTTGGGATTGAATTTAACGACGGAGTAATCATTTCCTTAAATTTTGCGACAGCACTATCTGATAAACATCTGGTATAGTAACTGTTGCTAAGTGGCGTGTAGTCGAGTAAAAAGAAATCAAAAGTAATCAAATAATGATCCGAAAGCGAGGGATTCTGTGGAAAGACTGTTAGGTTATTAATTTCAATTCCATACGTCAGAACTAGATCGAGGGTATGGTTAAAACAGTGAGTGGGTTCATGTACACCCTGACTGAAGCCAATGGAGTCTAATAATGTGATAAACGCGGTAGCCAGGGAGTCATTATCAACGTCGACATGGATGTTAAAGTCGCCTACAATAATAACTTTATCTGATTTTAGAACTAAACTGGATAAAAACTCTGAGAATTCAGATATAAATTCAGAATACGGGCCAGGAGCACGGTACACTATAATAAATAAAAGTGGCTGCGAGGTTTTCCAGGTCGGATGTAAAAGACTAAGAACAAGGCTTTCAAAAGAATTATAATCTAGTTTAGGTTTGGCGCTGATTAACAGACTAGAGTTAAAAATGGCTGCAACTCCCCCTCCTCGGCCGCTGCCTCGAGGAATGTGGGTATTATTATGACTGGGAGGAGTGGATTCATTTAGACTAACATATTCATCTTGACACAGCCAGGTTTCAGTGAGACTAAGTAAATCAATATGATTATCTGATATTAATTCGTTTACTAACACTGCTTTAGATGAAAGAGACCTGATATTTAACAGTCCGCATTTAATTCTCCTGTTTTGTCTTTCTGTCACAGAAGAGGTTTTAATTTCTATGAGGTTGTTTTGCACAACTCCTCTTTGTTTGATTTTAGATTTAAATAATTTAGGTGGTCGGGGGACAGACACCGTTGGTATAAAACTATGGAAACTATGGCTGGGTAAGTGAACTAGAAGCTCAGAGAGGCGTATTGGACTGCAGCTCTCTGTCCTGGTCTCAACTCTGGGTTGTCAGGGATTTAATCTGCTAATAAAATTTTCCAGGTTCCTAGAAATGAGAGCAGCTCCATCCAAAGTGGGATGAATGCCGTCTCTCCTAATGAGACCAGGTTTCCCCCAGAAAGTTTGCCAATTATTAACGAAACCCACATCGTTTGCTGGACAGCCAGCGATTAAATGATGACATGCGGCTAAACATGTCATCAGAGGTCAGATTAGGGAGGGGTCCAGAGAAAACTACGGAGTCCGACATCGTTTTTGCATATTCACACACCGAGGCAACATTAATTTTAGTGACCTCCGATTGGCGTAACTGGGTGTCATTGCCGCCGACGTGAATAACAATCTTACTGAATCTACGTTTATCTTTAGCCAGCAGTTTCAAATTTGACTCGATGTCGCCCGCTCTGGCCCCAGGGATACATTTGACTATGGCCGCTGGTGTTGCTAACTTCTCGTTCCGCAAAATAGAGCTGCCAATAACCAGAGTTTTATCGTCAGCGGGTGTGTCGCTGAGTGGGGAAAAGCGGTTGGAGACGTGAACAGGCTGGTGGTGAGCCGTGGGCTTCGGCTTGGAGCTATGCTTCTGGCGCACACTTATCCAACGTCCCGGCTGAACGGGAGTTACCGGAGGACCGCTAGCAGGAGCTAAGGCTATGCTATGTGGCTCCACACCGGCTACAGGGGACTGGCTAACTACCGCAGCTGCAGAGTGATTTTCCATGGTGCGGAGCCGAGTTTCTAATTCACTAAGCCTCGCCTCCAACGCAGCAAATAAGCTACACTTGTTACAATTACCACTGTCACTAAAGGAGGCAGAGGCATAACTGAACATGTGGCACACCGGGCAAGAGAGAGCAGAGGGAGAAGCCATCGCTAGCAGTAAAGCTAATGTAGCTACCAAGGCTAGTAACGTGCAAACAACAGCTAAGAGATTAGCGAGAAAGTCGTAGAAAGGAGGAGAGCTATGAGTGCTTCAACAGAACTAGTGTGGGTTAAGACTTGGAGTAGACGTTTTAAGCAACTGAAGTGAGAAAGCAGAAAGCAGGCTAGTAGAATTCACCAGAGCACAGAGAGCACAGAGACGCTACCACAGAAACACCGGAAATGACACAACTTGCTTACCGCAATACGTCAGCACGTCAGTGATGAGTTGAGTCTGTCAACCACTTGCTTTCAACCTCCGCCTCCGCCATTGAGGTGCTTTAAATGCCAGAAGTATGGGCATGTCGCAGCAGTGTGTAAGGGAAAACAAAGGTGTGGGAGATGTGCTGGGGAACATGAATATGGGAAATGTGAAAATGGAGCCAAACTTAAGTGCTGCAATTGTGGAGGGGATCATACTTTTGCATACAGGGGATGTGAAGTCAGTAAGAGAGCAGCAGAAGTGCAGCAAATTAAAACATCACACGGGGTCACATACGCAGAAGTGGCCAGGAGGGTGAGGGTGCAGGCAACTGAAAGTAATGCCAGGGTGACAGAAAGGCATGAAGTGAGAGCACATGAAGGCTGTAAAAGAATTAAGGAGGACACGATGATTGTGGGGAAGAGAGATTTCATTCTGTTTATGGTTGAAGTGGTTAACTGTACAGCGCAAACAGACAAAAAAATGGAAAAAATCAAAATAATAGTGAGAGCAGCAGAGAAGTATCTGGGACTGGAGGCCATCGGTTGGGAGGAAGTGGAGGACCTTTTGAAAGGAGGGGCATTAAGTTCACAGATTCCGTCACAACAATCATCAATATGGGGTGGGGGATCATCATGGTCCTAAGTATATTGCAATGGAACGCAAGAAGCCTCATAGCTAATGGGCAGGAGTTTTAAACTTTTAAAATTTGGACAGGAAGGTATGAGTTAGTGGTTATTAATTACTATAACCCATGCAACAGATTAAGTATGGATACACTGAATATGGTATTGGGGGATGTGCAAGGGAAAATAGTGTGGTGTGGGGACTTCAATGCACATAGCACTTTATGGGGGAGTGAGAGAACAGACTCAAATGGTTCAATTGTAGAAGAATTTATAGAGGATAAAGGGTTAGTATGTATGAATGATGGGAGGGGCACTAGTTATGATTGTGTACGAAATAAGGAGAGTGCAATTGACTTAACTTTAATGTCCAATGAGATGGCAGGTGTCACAGATTGGGAGGTGCTAAATGAAATATTAATGGGGAGTGATCATTATCCAGTCATTAGTAAGGTGGGAGTAGAAATGCAGCGAGAGGAGGAGAGGAGGGTGCCAAGGTGGAAAATTCAGAATGCTAAGTGGGATGTTTATCAGGCAGTGAGTAGAAATAAGTTTGAGGAGTTACATGAGAGGCAAGGGACAGATGTAGATGAATGGAATAGGAGAGTGGTCGCAGCTATAATACAGTCTGCTGAGGAGACAGTTCCAAAAGTGTCAGGGGGCAGAAGTGTAAAAAGTGTACCATGGTGGGACGATAACTGCAGACAGGCAATAAAAACACGCAACAGGGCATTCAGATTGTTAAAGAAACGGCATACAATGCACTCATTAATCCAATATAGAAGGTCACAGGCAGTGGTGAGAAGGACGATCAGAGCAGCTAAGCGGGCGTGCTGGAGGAAGTACTGTAGTGGAATAGGGCAGGAGGTACAGCTATCAGATGTTTGGGGAATGATCAAAAAAATGAGTGGAATAAAAAGAAGTATAAAAATCCCGATTCTGAAGAAGGATAATAGAACAGCAGTAAGTAGTTTAGAGAAGGCGACACTATTGGCTGAAACGTTGATTCGAGTTCATGGTTCAGAAAATATCTCAGCAGAAGCAAAGCAGCATAGGCAAAATGTGCTGACACAAAACACTTGGGTTAATAAGAAAAAGCAGGCAAGAGGGGATGACCTAGATCTGCCCTTTAATTTGTATGAATTAAGAAGAGCCGTCTCTAATGCGCGGCAGTCATCGCCAGGGAAAGATGATGTCTGCTACTGTATGTTAGATCACATGGATGACAGGTCGCTGGGGGTAATATTGAAGTTATTTAATAAAGTATGGGATTCAGGGGAGGTGCCACAAGTATGGAAACACTCAGTAACCAATTTTGAAACCAGGCAAAGGAGCATCAGATCCATCAAATTATAGGCCAGTTGCACATCCCAATTAGGGAAGACAATGGAGACGATGGTGACAGAAAGGATGATGTATTTTTTAGAGAGTCAAGATCTTCTTTCATCGTATCAAAGTGGGTTTCGTACAGGAAGAAATACGATGGATTCAGTGCTTAGGTTAGAATCAGATATTAGGAAAGCACAGACAAATAAAGAAATAGTGATAGCTGTGTTCTTCAACATAGAGAAGGCATATGATATGCTATGGAAAGAAGGGCTTCTGATTAAATTAGATAAGTTGGGAGTAGGAGGGAAATCATATAACTGGGTATTGAGCTTCCTGTTTGGGAGAACGATAGAGGTGAGAGTATGGCAGGAATTCTCTTCAATATATAAGGTTGAAAACGGAACTCCGCAAGGGAGTGTGTGTAGTCCAGTGTTCTTTAATTGTATGATCAATGACATATTTGAGGAGGTGGGAGGAGGAATAAGTAAGTCATTATTTGCTGATGACGGGGCCTTATGGGTAAGGGGGAGAAATCAAGAGTATCTGTAGAAAAAGCTGCAGGCAGCGGTTAATAAAGTGGAGCAGTGGGCGAATAGGTGGGGGTTTAAACTGTCAGTTGCAAAAACCCAAGTAATATGCTTTGCTAAGCGACATAAAGAGGTGTCAATAAAGCTATATGGTCAAACACTAGAACAAGTAAAAGTTATTCGGTTTTTGGGTGTTTTGTTTGATGAAAAACTCACCTGGAAGCAGCATATTGAAAAAGTGATGAGATAAGTGTAAGAATGTTAATAACCTTATGAGATGTTTGGCAGGACGAGATTGGGGTGCAACCAGGAAATCTCTGGTAAACATATATCAAGCTATGATGAGATCCAGTATAGATTATAGCAGTGTGGCCTATATGTCAGCAGCAGAGACTCACCTTAAGAAGCTGGATGTGGAACAGGCTAAAGGGCTGAGGATATGTAGTGGGGCGTTTAAGACCTCTCCAGTGGCTGCTCTACAAGTTGAGGTGGGGGAAGAGCCTCTGAGGATAAGAAGGGTGAAGCTCATGCTGGCATACTGGGTATATCTGCAGGGGCACAAAAGGTCTCATCCAGCAAAAGCAATATTAGATGAGTGTTCAGAGCACAGTAAGACAAGTTTTTGGAACTTGGGCTGGGTTGGAAATATAAAAGCTGAGAGTGTTGGTTTATGTAATATGCAGTATGTGTCGAGTAGTTTTTTACCAGAAATTCCTCCTTGGGTATTTCAGGAGCCAATGGTGGATTTTGGTGTTCAGTGCAAACTAAAGAAGAAATCAGGGCAAAGTGGTACAGGAGTTATTGTGCAAAGATATATTGAACAGAACTATAAAAACAAGCTATTGATATTTACGGATGGGTCAAAGGATCCAGAGACTGGGCGCACGGGGGCAGCAGTCTACATTGCAGATCAGAGACTGGCAATTAAAGAGAGAGCTACAGATCCTGCCTCAGTTTATGCGGTTGAGCTATTAGCTATTACAATTGCCTTAAGGCATGTACATGCATTAATTGCATCAGATAGTAATGCGGCCCTAAAAGTATTAAAACAATGAAGTCATGTAGACTAGACCTAGTTATGGAGATACATCAACTGTTACATCAACTCCATAGCAGGGGGGGAACTGTCTGCTTTGTGTGGGTCCCAGCTCATGCAGGGGTTGAGGGCAATGAGGAGGTGGACATACTGGCAAAACAAGCAGTCAAAGCACAAATAATAAACAACAACATTCCGCTGAGCAGAACTGAAGGAAAATCAATCATTAAAACACAGATGCAGAAGGTGTGGCAGAAGTACTGGGACATAAATGACACAGGGAGACATTTTTACAGTATACAGAGGCAAGTGGGGGGAGGGCGGGTGTTGGGCAGGAGCAGGAAGGAGGAGGTGGCCCTCACCTGTCTCAGGCTGGGACACACAGGGCTGAACAGCATATTAAGAATAGTTGGTAAACACTCTACAGGAGACTGTAGAAGCTGTAATGAGCAGCAGACAGTGCAACATGTGTTAATGGAATGCAAAGAGTATGAAAGAGGGAGGAGAGTGTTAAAAGCAGGCTTGGAGAAAGAGAAAGTAGGATTTACATTAAGGAATCTGTTACAAAGATCAGAGGATATTAAAAAACATGTACTAAGATATTTGAGGAAAACTGGTTTAGTTGACAGGATCTAGATTGGGTTTGGAGGGGGTTCCCCTCCTTTTTCTTTGCTTTCTTTCTTTGTTTTTTTCGCCAATCAGAACCAAAAGAAGAAGAAGAAGACGTGCGCCGCAGGAGTGCAGCTGAGTCCTGCCGGCGCTAGGCTATACAGCTACACAGCTATTCTTGTGCAACATGACAGAATATTTATCTGATATAGAAGTGTCTGATGACGACTTTGAGTATGATGGATGCCCGTATTGTTTTGAGCCAGAATACACCGACGAGGAGCTATTTGAAAGGAGGATGCAGAGGGAAAGAGCCGAACAGCTGGCCAGAGAACAAGCGACCACTGCACGTCCACGAATGGGGGCTAACTGGTGGTGTTGTTGTGGACACTGTACGCCACAGACAACAGAGGAGGAGAGCCTTTGCTGCTCAGAGTGGGACTTGAGACCAGAGGAAACACGTATTGATGCCCCCCAAAATACATGTCTCACTACACTGGAAGATTTTTCTGCCATGACAAACCGGGCTGTGGTAGAGACTTTTTTTCATGTCCCGAGAGTCAACTGGCAGACGCAGCCGAAGCCAGCAGGACCGAACGGACAACTTTACATTTAAAAATACAGAGCTAAATTATGATATTGTTGGGGTAATTCATGTAGCCTATGCTTGAATGCCATTATGTAAACTTAAATAAGTCAATAACAGTAACATGTTAAAAAAAAATGTGAAAAAGAAATATTCAATGATTATTATGTAAACAAATGGTAGAAGCATTTCTAAAACGTCAGGGTGAAAATAACTTGTATTGTACAAGTACAAATTTAACTACGTTAGTAACAATTATCCTAAATATGTCCCTCAAGTCATTTCTTACGAGTGAAAGGTGATTCCACGGGCTCTTGTGTGGACAGAACGTTCATTTGCGCATCCATGTGCCGCACTAAAGTCTGGCATCTTGAACTGTGTTGAGTATTTCTGTAAACACAAAGCCAGGCATGTCGCTGGCCGACATGATTAATGCGCTGCCCGACATGATTAATGCGGTGGGCAGAGCTGTCGGCACTCAGACTGTGGCTGTGAACCGCAACATGGATAACATCATGGAGAAGCTTTCGGCTTTGCAAAGGCAAATGGATCGACTCGGAGACCAGAATGGACAAACAGAGTAGTTGTGTAAATTGGAATGTGACTACTCGCCCCAAGCCTAAACAACTTCAATCTTATCTGTTTCGGCCTCCCCAACCAGCACTGGCCTCGGCCAAGGCCGCTGCTGGAACAAACTTCCCCTGGAGAACATTGTAGTGAGACGCTCTTGCATTCCTTTCCCCCTTCACGGACACCTGCTGATTGTTGACTCTGTCTGGGACCCAATCAAGGTTGTCTCCGTGGCAACTTGCTGTGTTATCGCTATGACATCCTGCGGACTGAGGCACCAAGATTGTGATGCCAGGCGAAGCGACTTTCCAGGCCTACACACACACGTACATATATACAGATATGCAACTCACCTCCCTATCCCCCCACCCCACGCCTTCGCAGCTTTTACCCCCGGTGCGACAAGCGGGTCTGTGACCAGCGCTGATGATGGCTGCAGGACCGGATGGCTGCTTGCCTGTACTGGGTCACCTCAACACCCCCCCTCCCCTCCCGTGTTGCAAGTCCTGAGTTTCTCATGTTGTAAGAGTATTTACATGTGCTTATGTTGCTGAGGTGTTTTTTTCTGTTCCCACACTGTACTCACTGTAATTCTGCCTTTCCCACCTGTAAAGAGTTATGTCTAGGCTACTTTGTAATAGTCCCAGTGGCCCACTATGTCACATTCACAACCTCTTGTTTCTTTGCTAGCTAATAAACACAACTGCATCCACACAAATCGTCATTTAGACAAAATATGTGGTTGTCACAAAATTATTATTGGTCTCACGGAAACCTATATAATAATTGAAACTCCCAGATTGCAGCCTTGCAAATGGCTGTGACAGACACAACACAACTATGCAGCAAAATGAAATCGATTTTCGAAAAGAAAAGCTGCACTTTCAGCATGTCCGCGCGGCCTGAATCATAGCCACGTTAATAAGGTTTTTAATAAACCAAACCGTTTGTAAATCCGTCAAGATTTCAGCGAGTTAAGTGTATTTTTGTTTGTGTCGGTCGCTCACCTTCTGTCCACTACTGTAGAGTGCGCGGGGAAAGTCCCCCTAGGTAAGATGGCCGCTCTGTGACGTCGCCGGTGAAAGTCCCATCAGCCATCTAGCCTTTCTATGTATATCTATGATAGCAATGGCCATTCATTTATAAAATGTAGGTGAAAGGAGCGAGTTTCGCAGCAGATAATGTCTAATTTAGGGGCTTCGATGTCTGGCCCCGTCCGCTTCTACGGCATGAGAGAAAACGCCGTCGGGTGGATCTAAATTGCTCGAAAACGGCTCCGAGCTCCCCAAAATTGTCTAGGTGAGTCTACGAGCGCATTTATTCCTAAAAATAAGGCCCAGGTGTCAAAAAACCAAACTTAGCCTTTAATTACAGAGATTGAATGTAAAAGTACATATGAATATAAAAGAAATAAGATTTACTGTTAATTTACAGAGAAAAACATTAGATTGTTAGTATAGAAATAAACTTAATATAATGTGCTACATGTTTAATTACAGACAATTATTGTCATTTTACATAAATTTGACTGTAATTTAAGAAAGCAGAAAGATGATGTATAATTAATACAGTAATTTTTCTGTAAAAAAAAAAGAGAAATAAACATAATATGTCATTACTGGCATAATACTTTAAAATAACAGGTGGGTTGTTAATTTACAGATAATGTCTGTAATTTTGCAGTTTTGTATACTTTTTTTTTTTTTTAAAACAGAAAACTACTGTAAAAATGTAAAGTTATTTATCATAAAATTAGGATTTTTTTTTTTACAGCGTACCTATAGCTAAGCTGTCCACGGAGGATCCAATATCTCGCAGCATGTCTGACATTAATGCGCTAACGAGTTGTGTATGAGCATAATCAACTTGCACAACAGAGAGGAGAGAATTAACGGCACGGAGTGTTTTGTTTAATGTTTCACTCTGGGTGTTTACTACTAGGACGGTGCCTCACACTGTCTGTCCTATGGTTTGTAGTTGGTTTTGTTGCTGGGTAATTTGTGCTTTGATGTCTGGGATTTCGTCCTGGAGTTTGCCTATGTGGCGCTTAACGGTGGACAGGCTTACTGCATTGACTGAGGAGAGTCCATTCCTGAAAAGATCTATGATCTGGGGGAGCACCAGTGCGGTGATCAGGCCGAGGGTCAGAAGGTTGAGCAGCCAAATCATCCTGATGAGGGAAACGTACATGGAAACGTTAGGGAGGAATTTGGACTGTGTTATGTAGGTTAGATTGCAGAACCAGTAGCGGGTGAAATATAGTGTCACCCCCACTTATAACAAAATTATAAGATCGGGTTGGAGAGGGGGAGAGACAATAACTCGTGGTGAAGCTGTTGGTGTCAGACTAAAGTATGAGATACCTGGCTTTAAGGTAGTTTTGATACTGTGTTACACAATACTGGCACTCTGTTTATTGTTTAGCAATTCACGGTTTAATTTCCCCCAGTAATTGTCACCCCAAATATTTGACTACTCCTTTCACAACTAAACAGAGACGTTGGCGTCCCCGTTACTTCCCATGGGGGTTTTGTGTGGCTTGATCGGGTTACAATGAACCCATTTGAAAGTTGGTTCTCTCTGGCCTCTTTTGATTCGGATCTGGTACACGACGGGTGAGAGCTTCTCTGTGATCACGTAAGGACCTTCCCAGCGGGAATGAAACTTGCGAGTGAGTTTTCTTGGGCCTTGGTTGCTTGCTCCAGTTGGTTGAGCAAAGATATAGTACCAGACTTTGTCCCCCACTTGGAGTTCGTCATAGGACGCTTTTTGGTTGTAGTAGGCCTTGCGTCCTTCCACGCTGTTTTCTAGATTTTTCTGGGCAAAGGCGAATGTGGCCTTTAAGTGTTTGTTCAAGTCAGTCATATACCGATGGGTCGTATATGCTGTTGCGATGTTAGCCTCACCTGGCTGGTATAGCAGGTGTAGTGTGTCCCCCTGTCTGAGTCGACACGACTGGGCAGACCGAACCGAGAGAAGATGTGGTTCATCAGTAAGTATGCAGTGGTTTGGGCTGTGTCATTTGGGGCTGGCAGGCCCTCCACCCATTTGGTGAAAGCGCAAGTGACTGTGAGGAAATATTTGTTTCCTCGGGCTGATTTGGTTAGAGGCCCCATCCAGTCAATCTGAAAGTCTGACCATGGGAAGGCAATGCCTCTTCGCTGTAAGGGAGCTCTGTGGAGCGGTCTTGATGGTTGAAACTGGCAACAGACCAGGCAGCCTCTGATGTAGTCTGCCACATCTTTCTGCATGTGTGGCCAGTATGCCACCTGCTGGAGAGCTTTATATGTTGCTTTAGTTCCTTTGTGTCCTGCTCATGGGGAGTCATGGGCATGCACTAGCATCACCCCCCTGTGGCTCCGAGGCACCACAAACGCAGGTGAAGCAAGTGTATCGGAGACATGCACCAGAAGGTCGTTGACGACACGTAGCGCAGGACGCGCATTATACAGGTGCAGCAGGCCAGGAATGGATTCAAGATCATTTTCGGAGACAGTATGGACAGCAGGATCAGACAAGGAAAGCAGCATTTTATTGATGGCAGGATCAAGAGACTGGAGGGAAACCAGATCAGAGTCAGTGAAGGCAGGAGTGACTGCGAGGGGAGCACGCACAGGCGCGGCAGTTGGAGCGGAGGCCGCCACTCGAGCCCGAGTGATTGCATAAACTGCAGGGGCGGGAGGGATGCGAAAAGCGTCTGGGCAGAGTTGCCAGAGTGTCCCGTTGATGGCACCTTGTTTGGCCAGAGAGTCCGCTTGGTCATTGAGCTCTTTGTCTTGGCCAGGTGCACGGGAGTGGCCTTTGACTTTTTTCCAGTAGATCTGCATGTCATGTGTTTCGACTAGGTGGTCGCAGGCCATGAAGAGCTTTCTGTGTCGAACCAGTTTCCTGTTTGACGTTATGAAGCCATTGTGTTTCCATGACAGCAAATGGCAAGAAAAACTGAGACGCACGTAGTTGGAGTCAGTGCAGATGACCATAGTTTTGATGTTTTGTTTAACGGCCAATTGAAGCACAATGAGAATGCCCGCAATTTCGGCGTATTGGGAGGTTTGTGGACCCAATTGGAATTTCTTTGGGTCGTACGGTATGTTGTTGATTGTGTCCAGCTGAGCATCCAATCACACCAGTATGTCACTGCCGACGCAGACTGCATGTGGCAGGTTTGGGATGACAAGGAAGATATGGGTTAATTGTCTCTGACCCCACTGTAGTTTTAGGGCACACGCGCCAACAGCTTTCATCGTCATCTTGGGCAAGGGGTCTAGAGGGAAACGGGAGGATCCCTGCAACAGCTGCAGATGGGAATTTTGCTGCGTCAGTGAGTTATAGAGCTTTTGGCTGATAGTTGATGTGTTGGCCCAGAGAACCAAGGTTACATCATTGACTTTGGCATTTTCAAGTTTGATGCCGTTCACCACTTTTGGGCAGTATTCACTTTCTTTATCAGAATCAGTGAATGAACACAGGAAGGTGTCTCGTTGTGCCAACGATTTGTTTTGATGCCATGGTGATGTCAGCGAGGTTTCAGAGGTTGTGCTTAGCGTATCGTTTTCCCTAGCAATTTCTGGTGGATAGGCTTGGGCCTTAAGTGACACTGACTCGGTGTCAAGAACACAGCACTGAGCTGCATTGTGTTGAGGAAGGGAGATAGGCAGAGGTTGATGAACCTGTGCCCAGATGTTTAGTCGTTGGAAATCAATTAGTGTTTCAAACCGACTGAGAAGATCCTTGCTGACTAGAAGAGGAATGGTGTCGAGAGATGACACGTACATGGGATGGACAAGAGTCATTGGTCCGATAGTCAGCTGCACCAGTGCCGTGACTCTCAAGGTGGTGCTATGCGGACCATATGGTTGGACCTCGAGGGAGCAGGTCTGCAGTTTCAACTCCTTGTTGGAGCGATGTGCTATTGCTCACAATGTATTGAATAGGGTCGTCGACATCAAGGTGATATCTGCGGCGGTATCAAGGAGTGCTTCATGCACAAGTTCATCTTCAAGTGTCATGGACAGAATTTACGAGCGAACCCTTTCTCAGTGAGGTGGCACAAGAACTGTGGTTCACCCTGTATGGTGAGGGAGTTCTTCTGAGCAGAATCATCTTTTGAGTCCAGTTGAACCACCAGGACAGCACTGGGAGGTGTTAACTGAGACAAGTTTTGTTCAGGGGAATTGGACTGGACTGTCGTGACCCAGTTTGAAAGAAGTGCAGGCTCGCGTTCACAGGGGTCCAGATAGCTCTCTTCAGCCTCTGCCTCAGTTTGTCCTTGAGGTAAGTGTCTTGTACCTTATGTCGGTCACTTTCTCTGCGGTCCCGGGCCGGACAGTTCTCCCGTTGGTTTGGTGAAAACTTATCTGACCCGTAGTTGGGGAAACGGTGATTCCCCTTAAACTTTGGTTTTTGGTTCTGACTCAACCAAGGTGGTCGTGAGTAGCCATTACTTTGATGGGCTGGTTTAGGTGGAGGTGGTTTTTCTGTCTGACCAGGCTGATGAGTTTTGGGAGGGGTTGTGCAGTGGTCATATGGCTTGCTGTTAGAAACCCCTTTCAACTCCAAAGTTGTGGCTTCGAGACTCAAGATTGTATTGGGTTCTCCGTGTTTAGTCAAGTTTTGTTTTTGTTTAGCAAAACCCTTTAAAGCGAGTTCTCGTAGGTGTCGACTTGTTAAAGTACGAGGGCGTGCCGCAACACCAAGATGGAAGCTGGTAGTGGGATGGAGGTTCTGGATAAAGAGAGCCTTGAAGTGTAGGTCCTCCTCCATCCCAGGTTCATTTATGGAACCAAAGTAAGTGAGACGCAGGCAATGATAGTATTGCTGAGGAGATTTGTTTCTTCCCTGTTTGACTGTCATGGCAGAGGTCAAACCAGTTTGTGAAAGATAGTCAGAGAATTCCTCAAGCAATGCTTGGCAAAGAAGGGAGTAGTCAGTCCTGATATAATCAGGCTGGTGGTCAATGAAAGCACTGACGTCTCGACTAGAGGTCACCTTGATAAGGTAAATCTTGTCGTCGACTGAGGCGTTCTGAAATTTCTGTAGGTACAGATTGGCGTGATGTGAACCACCAGGTTTGGGTTCAAAGCGAGTTATGCAGGCGATTTTATCGAGGTCTCTATCTGAGGGACCCTGCGCAAAATGAACACCCACAGCCGGGTGCGGCTGTTGAGCGTAAATGTTACTTACCTTTCTAGTGGTGGCTGGGTGTCCCGGTAACGGGAGACCTGCTCAGGTGGAAACAGTAGGGCGGGTCGCGCAGGCAGATATCTCCTTGAGGGACCCTCTGCAAGGTGAGCGCCGGTCACTGGGTCAGGAGGTCGAGTGAAGGCCCCCCTGGTTTGATCAGCTTGGGGCCGGATGTCCCGAGAACGGGAGGCATGTCCATGCGAGAACAATGGAGAAGATTGCAAGAGTAGGTCTTCTTGAGAGGATTTCAAAGACTTTGTATCTTATTTGGCTTCAAGGCGAGGTTCATCAAGAAAGACTCTGCGGCTTTGGCTCTGTTCAAAGGAGTGCTGTAACTCTCTCCTTACATCTGCCAGTTCTTCTTCTTTGATAAACTGCTGGCGTTGCGACTCCGCAACTCTGTCTTTGGCGTCCGCCAGTTGTTGTTGCAGGGATCTGCTCTTGATCAATATCTTTATACTTAGACTGGACTTTGACTTGGGCTTTCAAGTCTCTTTTTTCATTGAAGGCTTTCTTGAGGAGGCTCTTTTTTTTTTTTTTTTTGAAGGAGAATAAATGTTTAATTGACATTTGGTCCGACAATTTTATCAAGAGTCAACTGGAAAGAAAAGCTCACAAAAATTTAGACAGTTTTCATTTTTTTATTTTTTTTTTCCTACTTGTCTGCATTGGTCTTCATAGCTTAGCGCCACAAAAGGGTGCAAGCTTCTTGTGAAGATTGATGCGCTGTTAAAAAGAAGAGAGAGCGCAGTGTGGAAAGTTTGAGAAGCAAGTGGGCCCCTTTGAAGTGATCCCATCGGTTCTTTGTGATGCGTCACGGGGCTGAAGTAACGAACATGCATGCGTGTATTTGAACCCTCCCAATGTGTTTATGAAAACCAACACCAGGGTCCAGGGGGGAAGGGGGGCGGCCCGTCACCCCAAGACCACAGGAGCGCCCAGACCCCACGACCAGGGAGCCACAGAGGCGGCAGGACGCCCCGCAGGCCCCAGGACCAGGGGCGGCAATGGCCGCCCCCCCCAGAGAGCCAGAGACACACCCCAGACAGGCGGGACAGGAGGGCCCACCCACCCACCGCCCGACGCGGACCGCCCCCACCCCCCATACCCAACCACCTCCGATCCCTGACGGAGAATCATTTACCCTACACCGTGAATGTGCATGTGAGTGCCCATAAGTGTGATGTGCTGCATTAAAATTGAGGGACATAGGAGACAGGTGTGGCCAAGGCTGATGGCTACAGCACACTGCTGTCCTGCAGCCCGTGCAGCCATAAGGCACCTGGAACCTGTTCCCATTTGTCCCCCAAAATGTAGGTGCATGTGGTGCTTTAAAATTAAGGACAGAAAAGGATGGGCCGGGGGGCAGCATGGAGGGCTACCGGACACCACTGTCCCATAGCCTGCCCCATCATGAAGCCCCCCAATCCATCTGTGGTCTGCGCCTCGAAGAGTGAGTGTATGTGGTGCGTTAAAAACTGTGGAGTGTGTGGAGAGTGAACAAAATGTGGTTTAGGAGGCCAGGCCAGTGTGGGCCCGGCCCGAAGGCTGGAGGGATGGATGACAGGGGCAAGAAGGCGGCGCCAACCAGACCCCGGCGCCGCGAGGCCCCCAGTGCCCATGGACAGCGGGCCAGGCGGGCCCCAAGGAAACCCAACAGGCCCCCACCCAGCCCTGCCCCCCAAGCAACTGCAGCGCCAGGCCCCCGCAATGGTCCCGACCTGGGTCACACCGCCCGCAGCAAATCGACCCCCAGCAGAAGGACGAGACGCGCCACCAGGGAGCACGGAAGACAAGCCCCACCCAGCCCCCCCGAACCCCGAAGCGCAGGAGCACAGGCCAACCCGCAACCCCGCCAGTATCCCCCCAGCCCGGGGGAGGACCCCGAGCCCGCCCAAGGCCGGGAGAGAGGGGCAGGGAGGGACGGGGAGAGGGGGGAGGGAGGAGGGAGGGGGAAGGGCGGGAGGTTGGGGGGGGGGGAGCCCACCCACCCCGCACCACCCAGAGCGGAAACAGCCCCCCAAGGGGGACCGGCCACGCCACCCCCGGCCCAGGGAGCACGGGGAGACCCCGCCGCCTCCGGGCACACAGGACGAGCAGTCCAGACGCACCCGCCCCCAGGGGAAACCGCCCGACTCCACGACCCCACACAGAGCCAGGGAGCAGGCCCGGATTCAAGGGGGAGAAGGTGCGCCTAACACATGCTTAAGACCTTGAAATCTGATGAACCGCTGTGGTATATTGTGGTGTGAGAGATAGAGGGAATAGGGGTTACATCATTAACAGAAACAGAAACAGGTTACATATGACACAACAGTCTTTACAGACTTGTAATATTTATATGTACAGGTGGCATATGCTCACAGGCTGAGTGGCACTATACAGACATGTTTAGTGAGAGAATAAATGGTGACCATTTTTCTGTAAAGTATGTTAATTGATTTCTGTGGCCGGCAGAAATTTTCTCCAGCGAAATATGTTCTGCAAGGAGATTCAGCCAATGGTTGATGTTGAGGGTCTGTTTATCTTTCCAATTGACTAGGATTGTTTTCTTGGCGATGGCGAGAGCTACAAGAAGAGAGTTGCAGTGGCTGTTTGGGAGGTCAATTGTCATCAGGTCACCAATTAAGCACAGGTTGGGAGATAATGGGATCCTGCAGTCCAAAATGGAGGAGAGTTTTTGAGTGACTGTTGACCAGAAGTGCTGGACGGGTGAACATAACCAGAGTGCATGAAAGTAGGTGTCTGAAGTGTTCTGAGTACACTGAGTGCATGTGTCAGATTGACTAAAGCCCATTCTATTCATCTTTTGTTGGGTGATGTGTTTTCTGTGGAGTGCTTTAAATTGGATAAGCTGTATATAATCGTGTGTCTTGTCATCTTAAATGTATTTTTGCATATCTGAGTCCAGAAGTCAGGGTCTGGTGAAGCACCCAGCTCCTTTTCCCATTTTAAAATTGGTAAATGGCCAATAGAGCTGGTCTTTGACAGTAATTTATAAATCTTGGAAAGGTTCTTCTTATTACTCGGAGAAAGCTTTGTAATATGTTTGGCAAATTCTGGTGGCTGCAAAGTGTCCTGAGGCGCTGGAATTCTCTTCTTAATTGTTTTTATCAGTTGTAAATATTGTAGAAAATTTCCATTTCTTATTTCAAAAGTTTGAAATAAGTTTGTGTATGTCATAAGTATATTGTCTTGGAAAAGGTGATGGAGATGAGTTACTCCCTTCAACTCCCATGTGCTAAAATGGAGAGGTCTTTTGTTGATTTCAAAGTCCGGGTTGTGCCAGATTGGAGAGAGCAAGCAAGGTTCTATCTGAGAGTTTGTGATTTCTAGTGTTTTCCACCAGGCTGACAAGGTGGAAGCAATCATTGGGTTCTTAAAACAGTTATGACGTAGTGGTGATAAACGGGAGGTCAGAAAGTTTTATATTGTTACAGTCCGCCTGTTCTAGTTCGAGCCAGGAGTTGTAGTCTTCATTAGGGTATAACCATTTCAGTCGGTATTGTAGCTGGTTAGCCTAATAGTAATGTTTAAAGTTAGGAGCGTCCAAACCCCCTTCCAGTTTGTTTTTCTGAAGGGTACTTAGGCTAATTTTTGCTGTTTTGTTCTTTGAGTAAAATTTTATAATTGCAGAATCTAATGACAGGAACCATTTCGATGTGGGTGTGAATGGCATCATGGAAAAAAAATAGTTAATTTGGGGTAGAATTTTCATTTTAACTGTGGCTATTCGACCCAGGAGGGAGATGGGAAGATTATTCCAGCGCTTCAGGTCACCACAGATCTTATCTAGCAGTGGGCTAAAGTTCAGGTGGACCAAGTCTGATAGTTTGGATGAAATATTTATGCCAAGATATCTTATGTTGCCCACAGGGAGAGAAAATTTTTGGTCTGCAGGATTCCAAGAGTTCTCCGTTATTGGCAGTATTGTCGATTTGGACCAGTTGATGGAGTAGTCCGAAAGTTTAGAAAAATTTGTTATGAGATTAAATACTTCATGTAAAGATGATTTCGGTTCTTGTAGGTAAAGTAAAATGTCGTCGGCATATAGATTATTTTTATGCTCTGAATTGGCGGAATGGATACCTATGATCTTGCTGTTCTGACGGATTGCCATAGCCAATGGTTCGATGAATATTGCAAACAGTAGAGGTGAGAGTGGGCACCCTTGTCTGGTACCTCTCTGCAAAGTGAAGCTTTTAGATGTGATCCCATTGGTGGTGACTGTGACCTTAGGGGAATTATATAAGGCTGATACCCACTTGATAAATGACTCTCCAAAGCCAAATCCACTCAGGGTGGCAAATAGGAAGGACCAGTTGACCTTGTCGAAGGCTTTTTCTGCATCAAGTGACAGAACAATTGTTTTGGTATTAGCCCGTTGTGCTTTACTTATCAAATTAAGAACTCTTCTGACGTTATTACTTGAGTGTCTGCCATTAATGAAGCCTGTTTGATCATTATGAATTATTGTTGCAATTATTTTCTCCAGTCTAGAAGCAAGTGCCTTTGAGATAATTTTGATATCACTGTTGATTAGTGACAGAGGACGGTAGCTAGAAGGAAGTGTGGGGTCTTTGTCTGGCTTTAGTAATAATTTGATTGCTGCTGTATTCTTGAGGAGGCTCTTAGCATCATCACGTTCTTCTGCGAGCCTTTGCGTGGTTGTAAGTAGTTCCATGTCACGGTCATGGAGGTGGCTGACCAACTCTGCGTTCTTTCCTTGCAATTCAGTATTCTCTTCATCTTTTGAAGTTGCACCATCAGCGTCCCCCTGTGAAGTATTGGGCCGAGCTTTCAGCTCGCTAATGTCTCTTTCTGCTTTGGCCAGAGCTTTGTGAGTGCTCTCGAGTGTTTGTTTGAGGGCTCTCCGCTCAGCTGCCATCACAGCTGCCATTTTTCCTAACATCTCGGTTAGTGCCTGGCCTTTTAGTGGGGTGACTAGAGCTGTGGTTGTCAATAGCGACAGCGTAGCTTCAAGTTCGGAAGGTTCAGCTTTCTGGATGTCAATTACAAAGCCAGGTATCAAGTCTTTAGTCATGTCCACCAACACTGGCTCGAGTTCATCAAGGGGGTTTCCCTGGCTTGAGGGTTCAGGAGAGTGACCTGTAGCCATGTTGGCTTTAGCTTAGGCTTAAGGTACGAGGAGTTTGGTTAAAGAGTTTTGACCTTTAGGTACAGATCAGTGGGAACACAAAGCGTGTCAAATTGAGAGAGTCTATCACTAAGTGTAGTATGAAAAAGACAAAATCAAAACGTTTTTTTGTGGGGTTTTTTTCAAAATGTAATGTAAATATTTTATTTTATTAAGTTTTATTTTATTTTAATTTGAGTTTTATCGATGATATCAAAATTTTGTAGATTGGTTTCTATCTCTGTATATATATAGATTGATAGATGTGTGTATGTTTGTTAGCTTTACAAATCAATAGTGTTATTAATAGTTATAGAAAATCATATTGGTAAATTTAAATTTTTCGTTTGAGATGAAAAATAATTACTCTCCCTTTGAGGAAGTAATTTTCTGCAGTTAACAGTTACATAAACAGTCAATAGTAACTAGGGAGTTTCCAGTAACTAGAGTGGTTAGTCTATTTAAAATTTCCTGTGGAGAAAAAAAATAAAAAAAAATAATCAAAAAGCACAATTTGTAATTAATCACAATTTAGATCAAAACACACACAACATAAGCCACTTATTTATGAATGGTAGGACACTCTGTGTGTTTAAATACCCTTTAAAATGAAATCAGGCTTAATATAGGTTAACTCAGATTTAAAAGGAATTTTTTTGTGTAGTGATAAGAATATAAGGTAATGGGATGGCAAAGTTAACAAAACTTAACTTAAATCAATGCTGGTTATTCAAGACTCTCATCAATTGTACACAGTCTGAATTTGTGAACCAAACTCAGTTAACCAAACAACCAGGAGAGGGCACTGTTGAATTTGGAGACTCGATGTAATGAGGGACAGCAACCACAGAGGGAGCTTGTTCAATTTGTAAATTTAATGTAATGTGGCATTTTAAATTCAACATAATTGGGCAGAGTAGCCCGAGAGGGCGCTACTCTGAGGGAGTAGGCTACTAAATAGTAGAAGAAGATTAGGGCAGGAAGTGACGATTTAGCACTGCCCACTGAGTGGCCTGTCCTGTTTTTGCTTCAGAAGCTCATAACCATTCAGAGCACCCAGGGCAAAACATCGTTTGCAATCATACTGCAGCAGTTTCAGAATCTCACCAAACCCACACAGAGATGAGCACGGCGGCTCACCCATTTAGCACAGTCAGTTAACACTTTATCGTTAAGCGACGATTTCATTCACTCTTATCAAAGCAGTGAATCACTTTTAAAGCTCTGTAACAGTCAGCGCTGTTCCAAAACAAGCGTTACCATAGCGACAACAGTAACAACAACATCTTCACTGCCGTCAATCAAGCCAGGGGACACAGAGGGTCTGAGTTAATTACAGCTTTCTGGAGTATTGCAGCAAAGCTTAATTAAAACAGGACACGATTATGATTCCGCCTTTCACGGCAATCAGTGTGTCAAATAGGCCTTTCTTAATGCATACGGGACGCTTCATGTGGAAGCTACTCAGTAATTTGTTTAGAATAGGCTACTTTATTTAGTTTGAGTTATATCCGTTATATTGAGTTATAGCTACATACTCTTATTTTGAAGGTCATGGGTGATTTGGGCACACAGAGGAAGTTATTTAATGAATGGGCACTCGCTCAGTGAGACAGTACGCACCGGAAGGGCACACGTTTTTTTTTACCTGAGAGTTAGGCAGCAGCAGGCCAAGCAGTTTTAACATCTTTTGTACCACCGTTCCAGAGCTGAAAATAAAACCTGCCTCAAAATGCACTTTTCTGGCTGGACAATGGACTCAGTACCTGCACGCACTTTAAGTTTCTGAGTAAGATTCGCTGCCCGGTGCCCTCAGTGGCTTTTGATTTTATTGTTGTTGGTTGACATTTAGCCACTTCACTTCATATGCAGATATCTGAGAGATTCGGGTGTCACAGCACCACAATTGAAACATTAAGGCTAACCGTAGTTTAGCTCTTAAGTTCCATGTTATAACACAAATATATCATTTACCATGGTCTGAACGCGAGGATTTTAAGTAGCCTAATCTATTGTTCGGGTTTAGCGTCATCCACCCAAAGGTTATATTTTACTGCCGTTATTAATGCTCACACACAAATCAGAAGCACAAAGATTAATGCACACACAATCGATCCTCCAGTGGACAACCTGCTCAGAATCTGCTGATATAATAAACCTTACGGGGGCTATCGGGGGAATGTATTTCCACTATCGCCGTTAAAAACGCCAAGCTTTGTCTGCTTATAACCTGTTTACAGGAACAATGATTTGATAAGGCCTCACACAGACGGCACAAGATATGTAGGGGAAATACCTCTTTTATAATATTTGCAGTCCTAATAATGAATTTGGGGCACCACCCTCCTAAAGAGGGAAGCGACCAATCAAATTAATAACTCCATAAATTACTTATTAATTTGTCAGCACGCTTATCAATAATGAATCAATCTCAATATCTGGGTTATGATTCCTCTAGACAGTGATCTGCTCCTTTACACAAGATATACATCACAAACAATGACTTTGAAGATTTATTTATTTATTTATTTAACTAAATGGATAACACTGAGTAAATGAATAGCAAATGATGATTATATAACACAACACAAATTATAACAATATATATATGAATGAAATGAAAAGTAACACTGTTCGGTTTATTTATTTTGGTGATAGTGAGAGAGTAACACTGAGACGGCCTATGATAAACAGGAACCGCAGTAATGCGCAAAACCATTCACCTTGCTCGTTTATAATAATGTGACAACGATATCGCAGGCTGTTCGATATTGATGTCAAAGTTATTACTACGCGTAAAAATGTTGAAAACACCTCAGATGAAAGAAAACTGGATCGATAAAATTTCAAAGTTCAAAATAACTTTGCTCGTGAGCATAAACGTGTTAAAAACATAATAAAAGAAATAACGCACTACTAAAAAGGTAAAATGTGAACAAATACGACAGACAAAAACAAGGGGAAAATTGAAGCAACAGTTAAAAGTTAAGAACGCGTAAAACAAGATAAATAAACAAGAGGAAAAACACAAGAAGCAAACACAAGAAAAAAAAAAAAAAGAGATTGAAGAGCAGGCGACGCTCGGGTATTTCACTAGGTCAAAAAGTGGGCGGCGATCCTGATCCGAAGGGGAGGTCTTTCTCGTGATGAAGAATATATCCCTTTAAGATCTTAATCAGAGGAAAACTTTAATTCTTTCCTGATACGAGGTCGTATACTTTAATATGTTACGCACGAGTGACGCATACTCTTCCCACTATGGTCCACATTATTTCTTAATATCCAATTAAACACACAGATTAATATTAAATCAAAATACACTTTTTATGCCACGATATCAACTAGCCTACGTCAAATACACACACTCTGATTAATTCGATGACAATGTATAATGATAAACAGAATGAAGGAACACATAGTCATGCAACAAGTTGATTAATACTGCCTAATTATATATTCATTAAATATATATATATATAAAGTGGACTTCCTTACGGTAACTCTTCCTAACTCCGCCACAAGGTGGCGATATGGCTACATGTTAGGGAGTTGAAATTAATATTTAATTATGCCACATACCAAAACTTTTGGTCTTAACAAAGAACCATTCATATCAGAACATGATCATCAAAGCATGTTACACGGTAATACAGAGGCACAAGGATCTGACACATATGTTTCAGTCCTTGTCACAATAGAACCTTTGTCTCTCCCCAGAGTCACATGTAAGTGGTAGAATGCGGTCATCAAAGGATGCATTGTTTTTCAAAGCAGAGTTGGTAATAAAAACTAGTACCTCGGGGAGGAAACAATTTAATGTCCTGATTTGAATAGTCTTCACATGATGTCCTTGGAGACAGACGGACTGTCTTTCTCCTGATCGGGGTCAGTTAGGGGACAGGATAATAATTTTTGGCCTGGCTGAGAATATACATTGATATGTCCCTACAATGTCTTAAAGGCCAGTTTATAGGAAAACAAATCTTAAGATGATATTAAGCGATGGACTGCTGTTATACTGAATATCAGCATGGAGTAGTAGTATACAGCAGTAGCTGCAAGACTGCAAACTGATTACCAAGGACTTGCAAGAGCCACTTAAAACTGTAGTCTTAATGAGATTGCATGGTAAAAATGATTGAAAATTCTTTTATTTTCTTATCGCTATTTTGCGAGGCACAGTAAAATATGACAAATATTTCACATTTTTCATTACTTTTGATGTCTCACCAGTCTAGACCGAATGCTTAACAATTTGTGATCCTCACACTGATGTTTTAAAACTGTAATTTCAGACACCCAATACAGAAAAGGAATGGCTGGACATTGCAGAAGAGTTTCTTCAGAGATGGCAGTTTCCCCACTGCCTAGGTGCTACTGATGGAAAGCACATCAATATACAACCACCAGCACATAGTGGAAGCACCTTTCGGAACTACAGAGGACGTTTCTCTGTAATGCTGATGGCTGTAGTTGATGCCAAGTACCAATTCAAGTACGTCAGTGCGGGAGTGCAGGGCAGAGCATCTGATGCTGGAGTATTCACGGAATCAGATTTCAAACAAGTGCTTGACAAGAATCTCCTCAGTATTCCTGCAGCAAAATTGCTCCCAAACTCTGACACGGAAGTCCCTTTTATCTTTATAGGGGATGATGCATATCCTTTGTGCACCGACTTCATGAAGCCATACTCTTTTCACCAGATGGACCATGAGCAGAGAGTTTTCAATGACCGACTCTCTTGCGGACGAAGAGTGGTGGAGAATGGGTGCAGTATACTTGCTAACAGGTGAATAGTATTCCTCTCCACAATTATGCTCAACCCTGACAAGGTGCAAAAGATGGTTCTGGGATGCGTATGTCTCCACAACTACTTGGAAAAGGTTTGGTCTGAGACGTACACAACTCCAGGCTTGGCCAACACAGAAGGCGCAGACCACAGGCTCGTGGAGGGTTCCTGGATGAATAATGGCTTGGGAGCTATGCTCCCTCTTCAACCTGGGAGAAATGACAACAACTCCATGGCTGCCAAAGCAGTCAGAGTTTGAATTTGGGCTGAAAATTTGGTAGACGTTTAACCATAGCCAAAGTGTAGATGTCATCAATTATACTGTTATGTAGAGACCACATCCAAAAAATGGAGATAAACATATTTTAATTACTGTTGACTCTTCATACGTCATTGAATATCTATCAATTTCAAAATTAAATCAGCTAGATTTGGGTTACATGTAGCTAGACTAAATAGGAGCTAAATATAGCCAATACGTTTAAATCACGACTATTGCTTGCTGGGGTTTTTTCTCCTTATTTGAGTTTTTGAACAAACAGTTCCCTATTTTTTGTGAGCAGTGTATAATAATAATAAAAAAAAAAAAAAAATAATAATAATAATAACAATAATGATTCAAGTCAACAACAAAAAATTTGGTAATACCACTTACGCTGCCCTCAGTTGCCTGTTGAGTGACATGTTGCTTCAGAAACATCAAGCCTTCAGCAACCATTTTTGCTTGCTTGTTAATGGTTTTTCCCCACTCCCACTGAGTTTGGACTTCAGGAGCTTTGAATACTGGGTTCTCAACGTAGTAGTTCTCGTGTTTACTTCTTCCACTGCAATTATTGAGTAAGAAATACTGTAAATAAATAGAAATACCTCCATTTCGGAGGTCCAAGAGACTTTGGTCTTCATCAGCGCCATGTCTCATGTTTGTTTTCACTTCCTCTTCTGTCATTCAGCTGACTCAGCTCGCATCTTGATCGGCTGTTGGTCCGGTACACAGGACGTGACGTACCTAAGCTTTTTTCTTTCATAGGCTTCTTCCACTGAGTCTTCCCAAGGAACTGTTAGCTCAGTGAATTAAACTATCCTTTGACTGACCACACCACTATGTCAGGCTCTGATTGGTACAAACTGTTTCCTGGGGAACAACAAGCTTTCCCCCCAAATCTACCTGCATTTCCCAATCACAAGCACCTTCTAGGTGGCCACACCCTTGCCTCCTTACTAACTTATCCCTTCTGTATTTCTTCCCCTCACAGACAAACTGAATTGCTAAACTCCTATTCTTCAAACCTTCTGAATTTGCCTGTCTTTATTTCCCTTTGATGTCTGCAGCTAAACTTTTCAACACCTGGTTATGTCGCCATTTATACCAGCCTTGTGACAATCTAACTTTACAGCCTGACAAAACATGCTTTAAGGTTGCGGTACCTGAACACAATGGGCATGATGGGTCCTCATTTACCCACAGTTTTAGGTTCTGGGGGGTTGGTAACACATCATATGTAGCCCCTACCATTAATCTAATACGATTCTCCTCCATATTCCACAGGTCCCTCCAACTAAGCCTCCTCTTCTCTACACTTTCCCAATTCAACCACTGTCCCTGCTTAGCATGGGCCACTACCTTTGCACCCCTTAATATTTCCTCCTGTCTGCGTATCTGTTCCACAACCAGCTTTCTTTTATCCATACCGGTTTGCCTGAGCCAAGCCCCAGGCCTCCCCAGCCAATGTGAACATTACCTACACTCTCTGCATGCCTAAGAGATGCCTCTGCCTCCTGAGCTGCTGATCTTGCCTTCCATTTCCTCCCCTTGTTTGGATTTGGAACCACATGGACCACACGAAAAGATATCCTGGGTAAGCTGAACTTGCCTCGTAGTACAAGCCTCTGGAGTCAGATGGATAGTTAATATGATTTTTGTTCCTGTTTGTTCAGTGCAGACACTGATGTGGAATGTCAGAAAAATGACAGAAAAAATGAGCCTCGCGCTAAGTGTTATTTATTTGCTATATGTTCTTAACTGGCTTGTTCAGAGTTCTGGCTTTTCAGGTTCAGTGTTTTAATGCAGAAAAATGAGATACAAACTAAAAGTAGATGTCAAACTAGTATTGCACAAAGCTAAATGCTACCATGTCTTCCTCTTCCTCTATTTCTGCTCCAGAGTCATCATTACATGCAAATACATGATTTGTCTCAAGGACTCCTGCAGTGCAGCCAATACTTTGTGTCCGCTTGGTCACGTCTATCCCAGAGGTAATTTTCAGCATCACCACTAGATGACAGTCTTTACCTGTATTCCTCTCATGTGTCATGGCTTTTTCATACCGTTTTGTCCTCAACATGTTTGCAGAAATTTCAGGAAAGATGATAGGGACATGTCTCCCTAAATATTTAGAACATGTGCATTTGTCCCCACCATAATGAAACTCTGACAGAGGACTTTTATTCTGACAAATTTAATTTACGAGGCCAGTTCAGCTTACAGTGAATTAAGAAAATACACAAAATGGTGCATAAAAAATTAACAGAATGCAAAAAATTGAAAGTTTGACTCTCGACATTTTCTGACAGAGGATCTCCAACCCCAACACCCCAGTTTCATATATAGCTCCTCTGATGTTAAAACAAAACCTGTGGCCTTTCTCTCATCAGCTGTCTCCAATAGGATCCTCAGCTGTCCAGCCTAAAGGATGCAGAGAGACAAACTGGAACTTGTTAGCACAGATGCAGATACAGATCACACATGCACAGTTGTACTGTTCGGTGCCACAGGCACATGTTGAACAAAGGCCCACACAGGATTCCTTGTTCTAGGTTTGTTTAAGATGAATCATCGATCAGTACATGACTGTATGAGGCAGCACTTCTCATCCTGTTTGGCTTGTACTCTCTGTGTGAAATTGCCTCTAAAGAGGCACACAGAAAAGCAACACAGGAAATCAACACAGAAAAAGGGCGCACCAATCTTTCACCCGTAACACCCCCTCCAATAAGAGCAAACATAGGTTTGCTTAAGGTCTTACTAATACTCAAAATATACACACAGCATTTATACTAAATTTCTACATGAATATATGTGGATGAGTAAGGACTTGAACCAATCTCACCACAGAACAACTTGTCAGCTTTTGCACTGTCTGCCTCTCCTCTCTTGACATCATAGTTAAGACTTTGCACAGCACCTTGCACCATCACTCTCCACAGCTGCATCTGCCACACCTCATCACCGCTCTACTCTACTCTCAGTTGAGGCTAAAGGGACATATAAAAGAAAATCAAATGCACATGTGAAGTATATAAATGAATTAATAGTTCAAGTGCTATCAGTAATGAAGTCAGAACTACTGTATGTGACAATACAAATTAATTGTGTGAATCCAAAATAAATAAGTGAAATTATTTCTGCTGAAATATTAATCTTTCCACAGTTTCTTGTTTGTCAGTGATTTAGAATCCTGCACTGGGTCAGGTAGGGGAGAACGGGGTTGGTTGTCACAATTTTTACTCTTGGGTGAATATATCCTCAACAACACACCTTAGAATAGTCATTCCTACATTGCAGGAAAGCTTAAAGTCTTGTGTTGCAATGGGTATTGCTTTCATTCTTTTCACTTATTTTGTCAGTGATTTATTAATCATCAAAGACACTCTGACACACTATGGGGTTGGTTGTCCCATGTTATTTCAATGGGAAAAAAATAAAAAATGATGCCAACTTTCAGAATAAAATTTAAAAGTGAATTTTATTATAAACATGAAGGAACATTAACAGGGCACATGGAACATCATATCCTTGAGGTTTTTGTTGAACTCTGATATCAAAACACTGGGGAAATCATAGAACATAGAATAATTCAAATAGACTGAACAAGTCAACTATTCACTGTATGAAACACAAGGCACAGCAGCTGGGGTGGGATTCTGTCTCCGGGAACACCTCTCTGTTAAATGTATATATTCTTGTTGCCCGGAAACCTGTCTGGATGTTGCTCAGAGTAAATGCAAGAGGGAAGGCTGTAGCCACAATTTTGGAGATATCATAGATAGTCATGGTTTTCCCAGGGTTGTTCAGCATCCAGGCAGAGGAGGTGGAGTTGATTTGCCTCTTCAATGGGCCGTAGACAGGCACATCCAGGGGCTGCAGGCGATGGGAGCAATGTGGAGGGAAGGACAACATCACAACTCCATTGTTCTTGGCATACTCCAGCCCCTTCACAGACAGGTGGGAGCTATGATTGTCAAGGAGCAGGAGGCATGGCTTCTCCCTGCTGCATCTTATATGCGCCACAAAATGCTGCAGATATTCTGCAAAATGTTCCTTCTTCATCCAACCACTTGGATTCGCTGATCCTGCACTTCCGGTGGGGGCCAACAGTAAAAAGTGACTGCGGAAGTTCACCCTGGGAAAGATGAAGAATGGGGGTATGCTATTCCCAGTGGCAGAGATGGCACAGGAGAGAGTTACCAGGGTTCCTCTCTCGGCAGAGGTCAAAGATCCCACCTGTTTGAAGCCTTTCCTGGCTACCACCTTTTTTGCCTTATGAATGGTGGTAATGTCTGTTTCATCCATATTCCAAATGGACTGTGGCTCAAACTTATATCTTGCCATAACCTTCTCCAAGTTAGCGAAGAAGTGGTCCACGTTATGCTTATTAAAAGCACTGGCGCGTGCTAGGCTGGTGGCCTCGGGGGTCCTGATTGAAAGCGACGGGTGTCTCTTCAGAAACCCAGAGAACCAGTCTGGCCCTGCCTTACCGTTTTCTGCCCAGTTAGTGCGGACAGCAATATTGTTGTACACTGCAAAGTTGTATGCCAGTTTGCGGACTTCAGTTGGAGGGAGACCAAAATAGATGTCAGAGGCTTTTTTTATATATTCCTCCAGCTGATGTTCCTGCTCCTCACTCAGAACCATACAGTTCTTCACATAGCCCACTGGCATCAATGGGCAGGCGTCCCTTCCTGCGATCTCTTGCTCATCTATCTTGGAGCAATATCTTGCCAGTGTTCTAAAATTTATCCCAAACGTCTTGGCAGTGCTCCGAATAGTCTTCTGCTTTAATTTCACCTCCCTAACTGCCATCATCATCACATCTGCCGGAGTCTGGCCCTTCTCTGTCTTTTTAACAAAATTTCTCCCCATGTTCCTTTACATAACAGACAGAATTCAATATTAATTTTAATTAATACTTAATACTTACTTCTACATCATACTTTAGCCTAGCCTAGCTACAATAGTAACAATTGTTTTGTTATAAACCCAATTGATTTTAATTCATTTTCATTTAACTTTTTAATGGTAACAATATTTTGTTATAAAACTAGCCCAGAACAAAAATTCTGACAAGCTTAATATTTACAAAGTGACATGAAAAACAGCCATCTCTTGTGAACATAGGGGGTGTGGGGTTGGTTGTCACACAAGCCCTAGTGGAATTTTTGGCTAGCAAGAAAGCTAGCAACCATCCAGCAACTACCTGGCTAGCAAATGACAACCAAAACTATAGCTTTCCCTTCATACTTTTTAATAGTAATAATTTCTTTGTTAGAAACCCATTGTGTAAAAGCCAAGGAGAAAAATAGAGAAGAGTGTAATATTTACAAATTGACGTGAAAAAAAGTCATATCCTCTCACCTCAAGGTCAAGCATCACACTCCAGCAAGGACTATGTAAATTAACTCTGTTCCCAATTCTGGTCATTTCAACACAACAACCAACAACCAACCAACCCCATTCTCCCCTACCTGTGGATAACCTGTAAAAAGCTGTGTAAAAATAAATAAATAAATTAACAAAATAAAATAACATAAAATAAAATAATATCTATAAATTCATGGGTACAGGCATGGATAAAAATTACCTGCACACAGCGGGTGAGAACAAAAATATAGTTTTTATTTTTCAGAATAAAACAAATTTAAAAAATGTGTAGTATATGTGTAATATTTTGACATCTAAATCAGGATTATCAAGCCACAGTTCCTTTTATTTTGAAAGTCAATAACACAAATCAAACCTTTGACCCTGTCTTCACATTCATCATGGCAAGGAGGTCTCCAGCAATGAAACTTTGCAGCCCGAGGATGAGGTGGCAGCCTACATTAAGTTCAAGACACCCAAGGAGGTGAGGTTTGAGGTTTTATGGTGGTGGAAGGAGCATGCTAAATGTTTCCAAACCTGGCAGTGATTGCACAGAATGTTTTCACCAACCTGGCATGAAGCACAGCCAGTTAAAGAGGCTTTTCCTCCGCTGGATTTGTAATTCAAGAGAACCCAGCTTAATGTGAGGGACTGTAGCTGGTGATGGCCAAATGAAGCGTCGTGAAGTATTTTCTTTATTTTCTGAGCCCACTAGATGGCACTCGTGGTTTAAAGAGAGAGGCTCAAAGAATGGCAATTCAGTGTGTTTTAAACCTTTTGTTGAACATAAAACGCCATCTAGTGGGCTCAGAAAATAAAGAAAATGCTTCATGAGGCTTAATTCTGCCATCACTAGTTACTATGTATAGTGTCTCATAATATTGTCTCATTTTGCCTATACTATAATTAGTACCACATTACTCAGTTCTTTACAGAAATGTACTTGGATATTATTACAATATTATCTGACCCCAAAAATAAAGTGTTACCATTCAGACAACATATACTGTGAATGAAAGCATACAAGTTAGAAGTCACAAAGATGTACCTAGCTCAGCATGTAAAAGTGTCTTGCTGGTTAATAAAAAACTATACTTAGCAGAGTGAGTTACACCTGTAGATGTACACTGACGCGCCATGCTACGGTATATTAGTTTTGCACCATGTAATCCCTGTTGTTTTACTAGTGCACCTCTGTAGCTCCTCTGTATCACCGGCAGCATTGCTATTTGTACACAGTGGGACAGCCTATAGAGAACTCGATTAAAGCCCTGGCAGAGAGAGCAGTGATCTGCTGAAGCATCGCCTGAGTGAGCAAGTTTTGCTGCAAAGTCATAGCATCCCCTCTCTCCAGCAGTGTGAATCACAGAGAGGCAGGGAGACATGTAGCACAATTTATTGCATCCATCTGAATATCTATCAGTTTAGCTGTATCTGTTTAGAGCTTGGACATATTTCTCATCAAGTGTCACATAAGTTTTTTTTTTTCTTTTGTTTGGCTGTGAGTTTGTGAGCTCTTGGGGTTCTAGCAGCAAAGTGTTTGTGTCTTTCTGAATATCCCAGGGCGATCTGCCTATCTGTGTAGGGTACAGCCTGCTGGATCAGCATTTTCTTCAAAGAGAGAAAGAGAAAGCTCTGTTCTCAGGTTATGAGGTCCATGAAAGTGCCACAGGCAGTCGGAGTACATGCTGGAGTTTCTTCACATTGTACTACGTATTAATTGTTTCTGTGTTTTTTGCAATTTTTTCCTCTTAAAATCATACTTTTACATACACTGCTGACATCCATATTGGTCATCATTTCACTAAGACTTTCCCCTGCCATGAAAAGCCTCTTGCCTCTTTTAATTCAACTTGACATGAATGAATGAATGAAAATGTTTATTTTGGTCAGGTCATTTAACATAAATACACAGTTTAACAGAAAATATCAGTATAACTAGAAAATAACCAAACCGAAAAGGCATAGGCTGAAGCTAACTCTTATTTTCGCCTACCCTTCTTACATGATCAGCTTATTCGGATTAAATCATTCAAAACATTAAACAGAAAATAATACCATATTACACAAAAATCCCAAATATAATTCCAGAATAATATCAGTAACATCAACTACATTTTTCATATTTTTCAAATACCTTACTTTTAAACGTTTGAATTCATAAATTGACTGGCACATCTTCAATTCGTCGTCAAGAGCATTCCATAAATTTGCACCATACTGGTTCTCACTCAGGATTATATACTTTTCTATAAAACTATCCAATCTTGTAACAAATAGTTTCTCCAGAATTTTTGAAAATTGCGGAAGCAAAGAAACTGGTCTATAATTTGACACAAGATCTTTTCCACCAGACTTATACAAGGGAATTACTTTAGCTGTTTTCACTTCATTTGGAAAGATTCCAGTTGTGAGTGAAAGATTAAAAATATAGGTCAGAGGTTTAACCACACCTTCTATAGTATCCTTAATTAAGGCCATGTCAAAACCATTATTATCTGTAGACCGTTTGTTTTTAAATGCACTGACAATCTCCATAACTTCTGTTTCATGAGTGGCTGTAAGAAACATAATATTTACATTTATTTCTGTCAGGTTACTTACTTCATCCGTATTAGTTGGTTGTACAATATCACTTGCCAGTCCTACAATTACGAAAAAACTATTAAATTTTTTTGCAATATTTTCCTTATTGTAAATATGAATATTTCCCTTTAAGATGGATTGGGGAAAATCAGCTTTTCCAGTGTTCTTTCTGGGTGGAGAGACAATATCAGAGAGACTTGGAAAGTAATTAACAGCTTAATTACTTTCCAAGTCTCTCTGATATTGTTTCTACTATCTTCCATTAATTTACTATAGTAATTCTCCTTACTTATCCTAATTATCTTTGTCAATCTATTTTTGTATAGCTTATATCTTCTTTCGGCTTTTTCTGTTCTACTTCTTATAAATTCTCTGTATAGTATTTCTTTTTTTAATTGCATTCTGTAGGGTTTTGGATATCCATGGCTTATTTTCTTTTTTACTTCTATCACTGTGTGTTCTCAAGGGGCAATTTCTATCATAACACTCTTTAAATATACTTAAAAATGAATTATAAGCCTCGTTTACATCAGCAACATAAACGGATTCCCAGGTTTGTCTCATCAGATCCATTTTTAATGACTCCACCGTTTCTGTATTTCTCAATCTAAGTGTTGTTTGTTTTTTCCCCCAGGATTTCCCCTAAGATTATAGGGAAAAGTTGTAAAAATTGGTAAATGATCACTTATGGCTTGGATGAACAACCCCCCTATAGTTGCATCTATGATGTTAGAATAAATATTGTCAATTAGAGTCAGCAAAGTCAGCATCCATTACATCAGCATGTCAGATACAGTCCCCTGAGCCAGAGCCAGAGCCATTGCCAGAAAAGACAGCAAGCAGACGCTATAAGGCCCATCTCAACATAGCTTGAAACCCCTCAGAGAGTTCACCTTTATTTAAATTTGTAGCTAATCAATACACAACATTAAAGCCGTAGAACAGGTTTGGTGAATTTCCCCTCTAAAGGCACGCTGGAGAATTGAGTTAATTTATTTAAGAGCTCCTTTGTTGCCAGTTGTGCTGCTTTGGTCTTGTTATAGAAAAACGGTTATTTTGTCTTTCTCCATTTTTTTCCCGTCCCCTTTTGTCTATCTCCCCTGTCACTACCCACCCCCCTAGCCCACAAGCTTTTCGGGCCTCTATCTTTCCTGCAGGCGAGGGCTGCCGGCTTTGACTTTGACACACCTCTCTAATTCAGCCCGGTTCCTATGTTAAGTGGTATCACGGATGTTTATTCAGCTTTTGAGACTGCAACAGAGAGCTAAAGGGCAAAAGGACAACAGTCACTCAGGACCTGCTCTGCTAACAAAGACAAATTAGTCAAACACAAAACACACACATACACATGCACACTCCTTGAGTTCAGTGGTATATACATTAGTGGAGTTATGTGATCTCAAAACATTAGACATAAATGTCAAATACTTTGGCTTTGGAACAGACTTGTGAAGATGTCTGATCAGAGACTCACTAAAAAGATATTTCATTGAGTTGAATGAATTGAAATCATTGTTGCATTTGAACAATTTTTCATTTATTGTTGTTTTAGAGCTCACGTTAGACAAGGCTATAGATATCGCCAGCTCACACGAGTTAGCACAAATGCAGCTAAAAGAAATGGTTAGTAGCAGAGACCACAACAGCCATAATACTGTGCATTTGGTGGACAAAAAACCAGGAGCAAGAAGGCAAAATGGTACCTTACCTACTAAACAAAGGGAGTTTAATGCAGCAAACAAGAAATGCAGCAAATTTGGAGGACCCCACAGCCCAAAAGAAGTCTGCCCAGCTAAAGGAAAGCAATGCCTGAAATGCAAAAAACTAAATCATTTTTCAAAAGCATGCAAAACAAAATTCCCAGCAGAGCCAAAGACAAGATCCAGACAATGACTCACAGAGCATGCTGAAGGAGTATGCAGATGTGTTCCAGGGCATAGGAGAGTTCCCAGGAGAGTGCAACCTCTGCATCGACCCCTGTCGTATACCCACCACGCAGAGTCCCCATCGCATTGCACAGCCACCTCAAAAAAGAGCTCGTCGAGACAGAGGAAACAACATTATCTGCAAAGTGACAGAACCCACTGAATGGGTTAACGGCTTGGTGGTTGTTGAAAAACCCCAAAAGGACAAGTTAAGAGTGTGCCTGAAAGACCACACTACCCCCTGCCTACATTAGAGGATGTCACCATAACACTCGCAGGAGCCCAATACTTAAGTGTTCTTGACGCTAGATCAGGCTACTGGGCCATAAAACTGAGCCCCGAATCATCACTCCTGACAACATTCAACACACCGTTCGGCAGGTACAGATTTCTCAGGCTGCCGTTCGGGATAAGCTCAACCCAAGATGAGATTCAGAGACAGGTGGACGAAACGTATGAAGGTCTTAATGGGGTAGCTGCCATAGTCGATGACATCAGACCAGACCCGCTCAAAATAAAGGCGGTCCAAGGAATGCAGCCACCACCAAGCAAAGCAGAACTAGAAACCATACTCGGGATGATCAACTATCTGGCCCGATTCGAAACCGCAGCTCTCTGGGGTAAATGCACCACTGCAACAGCTGTTGAAACAGGACAGTGAATTTATATGGGATGCCAACCATGACCAAGCATTTCAACAGCTGAAAGAACTCATAAAACACTACCCAGTTCTTGCATACTTTGATCCACAAAAAGAGCTGACACTCCAAGTGGACGCCTCAAAGAGTGGCCTCGGCGCTGTCATGCTCCAGATGGCAAACTGATTGCCTATGCATCCAAATCACTCAACAGCACATAAGTGAATTATGCACAGATAGAAAAAGAACTGTACGCAGTACTCTTCGGCTGCAAGCGTGAGTACATGTACGGTTGGAGAGTGACTGTGGAATTGGACCACAAACCGCTGGAAGCGATACTGCGGAAACCGCTGGCAGCAGCACCACCGCAGTTGCAAAGGATGATATTGCAGCTGCAAAAGTACAACATTCACATCATCCACCGCCCCGGAAAGGACATGCCGGTGGCTGACACACTGCCTGATGGAAGGCATGGAAGCACAAGTGCACACAGTCATCAGCAGCGTTCCAGTAAGTGACACCAGACTGCAGAAAATCAAAGATGCGACAGCACAAGATGTGTAGCTCGCTGCACTGAAAAGAGTCACAAAGGTTGGATGGCCAGACAAACAGAAAAATGCCCACTTAACATCCAGGAATACTGGAGCCACAGAGATGAAATCTCTGAACTCGACGGCATAATGTTCAAGGGAGAGAAGATCATAATCCCCCAGAGTCTCAGAGAACACATGCTGCAACTCATACATACTGGTCACATGGGTGTGGAAAAAAGCAAGCATCGAGCACGAGACACATTGTTCTGGCCTGGTATGGGAAAGCAAATCGAGGCAGCTGTGGAACAATGCAGCATATGTCAAGAAAAACGCAGCGTAAACCCCAAGGAACCTCTGCTGTCATACTGTACCCGATACCTGAAAGACCGTGGCAAGTAGTCAGCACAGACCTGTTCACATGGAATGCACAAGACTACATTGTTATAGTGGACTACTACAGCAGGTTCTTTGAGATGGAGAGACTGCAAAGCTACACTTTATCAGCAGTCATCACTAAGCTGAAATCAGTGTTCTCTTGCCACGGCATTGCAGAAACAGTCATCAGTGACAATGTGCTGTGTTACAGCTCGGAGGAGTTTCGACGCTTCGCCAAGGAATGGGACTTTAAACACACCACAGCAAGCCCCTATTACCCACAAAGTAATGGCCTTGCTGAAAAGACAGTCCAGACATCACAACGCATCCTGAACAAAGCCAACGCTGACAACAGAGACCATTATCTTGGCTTGCTTGAATACAGGAACACACCTGTGGATGGTCTAAAGTCACTTGCTCAGCTCCTGATGAGCCGAAGGCTACGCTCGATACTTCCTGTGACCGCAAAGCAAATGCAGCCACGTCAAGCCCCATGAAGTCACGTCCCAGAGAGCTGTACGCGAGAGGAGAAAGGTATATCAGCGACACCAGCAGTTATTTTACAACAGATCTACCAGACCTCTGCCCCACCCACCTGCAGGTGCTACCATCCGTTTTCGGCAGGAGGATGGATCCTGGAAGCCTGCAACGGTAACACAACCTGCAGACACACAGAGGAGTTACCACATTCAGACGAAGGAGGGGCAGACATTCCGACGCAACCGCTGGCACCTCCACGAAAGCAAGGAAAGGCCCAACACAATTGTCCAGCAGACAGACACACACACTGACAAAACACAGCCCTCACAGCCTGAAGCTGTGAACCATCCACACACAGACAGTCAGTCAGACCAACAACAGCCTGGCTACACAACCAGATCCGGCCGCACTATCAGGCCAAGACAAGTCCTTGACTCCACATTTAAGACTAGACTTAAGACTTCCCTTTTTGATAAAGCTTATAGTTAGGACGGGCTCAGGCTTGCCTTGTACTTGTACTGACTTAGGCCTAGTCTGCCGGAGGACCCCCTATAATACACCGGGCACCTGTTCTCTCTCTCTCTCTCTCTCTCTCTCTCTCTCTCTCTCTCTCTCTCTCTCTCTCACTAACTCAGCTTCTTCTCTGGAGCCTTTATGTTCCACTGTCTCTCAGGTTAACTCGTATTGCAGCAGTGCCTGGATGGTGTGACGTGTGTGGTTGTGCTGCTGCCGTGGTCCTGCCAGATGCCTCCTGCTGCTGCTGTTACCATTAGTCATACTTCTACTGTTATTATACACATATGATTATTGTCACATATGTATACTATCAGATATTAATATATTATTATTAATTATAATATTATTACTTTCATTAATGTTGTTGTAAGCTACTGTCATTACTGTCTTACCTGCCTCTCTCTCTGTCTCTGTCTCTTTCTGTCTCATTGTGTCGGATTACTGTTAATTTATTATGTTGATCTGTTCTGTACGACATCTATTGCACGTCTGTCTGTCCTGGAAAAGGGATCCCTCCTCAGTTGCTCTTCCTGAGGTTTCTACCGTTTTTCCCCCGTTAAAGGCTTTTTTTGGGGGGAGTTTTTCCTTATCTGCTGTGAGGGTCCAAAGGACAGAGGGATGTCATACGCTGTAAAGCCCTGTGAGGCAAATTGTGATTTGTAATATTGGGCTTTATAAATAAAATTGATTGAATTGAATTGACTTCTAAACATTGCAGAGGGTGTATGCAGATCGCTGCCCTAACTGACATTCACAAAAAATGACTCAGAAAATGTATGCATTGTTTACATTTTGGCTCAGGTTTAAACATGCAGTGGTAATGTTGACTACTGAAGAAAATGTGAATTTAATTTTGCACTTAAAGACATGGTATGTGTGTTAATAAGTGGTTCGTTCTCATACTGAAGAGCACTGCTAAAACTGTTTCTTTGTTCTTTTAAAAGAAGGGAGATGTAACATCCTTATATGCAAAATTCGCGCGGTGTGTACCTTCCAGGACACCGTAGTATGGTGACGTATTGGAGTCCTGTTGTTGATGTGACATTCAGGCCAGATAAGTTGTTGTTAATGTCTTTATTACCAGATGGCCAGAGGGAAAACACAACAGATGAGATGTGCCATTATCAAGCTGCTCTCTCCGAGCTCTAGAGTGCATGAGCGCAGATTGATCATGACCTAAACCTACTCTTGACTATGCGTAAGATTTACGCCCGGTCTTAGTGGGCAGAAGGCTTAAGCCTTGTTGGTGCACCCGGCACCAAGGTAAAGTAAAGTAGTAGTAGTAGTAGTAGTAGTAGTAGTAGTAGTAAAGTAGGGTTGTAAATAGGGTTGTAAGAAGATATATCCACTGAATAGATCAAATACCTAGTAATTACACTGCACCTAGATGAACTATGTTAAGAAAAAGTAAGGATGTTGGTTAATTTTTTATATTTTAGCTAGTACTCTAGAAACAGCGTTTTTGGGACGGTAGTTTTTTTGCGGCTCTGAGTTGTAAAACAGGGTTGTAAAATGACAGATCTACTGAATATATCTAATATTTAGTAAAGCTGAACTAGTAATTACACTGCACCTAGATGAACTATGTTAATAAAAAGTAAGGGTGTTGGTTAATTTCAGATATTTTAGCTAGTACTCGTTACTACTATAGATCTTCCGGTTGCAGAGTTGTCAAATAGTGTCGTAAAAAAGTAAATCTACTGAATATATCAAATATCTAGGACAGATGAACTATCATGTTATTATTATTATTATTGTTATTGATCTGAAATTATGACGGAGGAATGTTTTAATATCAATAACACTTCCGTGTTTTTTTGTGTATACAGGACATTGTTGAACCAGGGAATCCATGTGTCCACCACGACAAAGGATCCTAATTGACTTTACATTCGCATTGTTTCCGTGGTACCGGCACATAATTTCAACCCATTACGTGCTGCCACCACGGAATGCGGTGTTAAAAGGTCATGGTTGTTTCACGTATTTCTGTGAGATCAGGTTGAAATATCAACATCACTCTGTAAATGTCTACAAGCTAGCTAATCATAGAAAATGGTGTGTGGAGTCAGTGCAGTAGGAGCTAAGATGGCGGCAGTATGGTAAACGGACTTTCAGAACTTTCCTCCAACTTTTGCAAACAAATAACATCAGAAAGCAGAAAACACCCAACTAAAGCATGGTGTGGAAGATGTTCAAACGCTCGGAGCACCTGAAACAAAGAAATCTCCACTTCAAGGAGGATCTCATGCCGAAGGACTGCGAAAAACGAAACCGCCTGTAGCCAGTGATCCAGCAAGCCTGTCAGGAGAAGAAGCTTGCCTTTTTCGTCAGAGGGAGGGCCTTTGTGGATAACAAGGAGATACACTGACTTATCTGATGTCTGCATGAAGATTCAGTGAGGAGGATAAGTTCTACTTTATGCATATAACCAACTTTCAGGTTGCAGTGACAGTTGTTCTGTTTAATAATTTCTTCTATAAAGTTCTTTTCTGTTAATGCTCAAGGTTTGAGAGACATTACTAAACGAAAGGCGTTATTTCTTTATGCAAAAAACCTTAATGGAGACTTTTGTTTAATCCAGGAAACTCATTCTTTTGTTGAAGACTTTAACTTTTGGAAATCGCAGTAGGGAGAGGACTTGGAAATCAATGCTCAACTGGAATTCTAACCCCTAAACACAAATTCAGTGGAAAGATCAAGATCAGTGGAAAGATCTTCACTCAAGCTGATCTTTATGGAAATTACATACTTACGGATCTTTCCTACAATACCCAGTTCTTTCTGACTGGTAATGTTTATGGCTATAACAATGCTAAGGAAAACAAGGACTTGTTTGAAACTTTAAACACAAATATTGATTCTCTATCGGAAAGATTTTCTGATATGAATTTTTTTTTAGGAGGAGACTTTAATGTTACTGTAAATGATGAAGTTGATAGGTGGCCAAGTAGACATAAAGAAAAGTTTCTCATGATTGATTTTATGAATGAGAGAGGCCTAATTGATATATATGGAGGTTCAGCAATCCTATCTCTACAGAATTTATATGGAAAAACAAGTCTGGCTCTTTACAGTCGAAAATTGATATGTGGTCAATCTCTGAGTCTTTATCCTACTCAGACTGTAAAGCTGAAATCATTCCGACACTTTTAACAGATCATAAAGCCATTTTACTTAAAAGTACACCTACAAACACTGCAACTGAAAGCTAGATCAGTTATATATCAGCAAAGCCAAATATGCTCAAGGGCCAAGTGGTTTGAAGAAAGGGAACAGAACTCCAGTTATTTCTTCAAATTAGAGAAACAAAGGCCAAGTAAAAATGACATAACAAGACTCTCTCTAAATGGCACAGTTGTTTACAGTCCAAAAGAAATTGCTCAAATGTGTGAAAATTTTTATAAATATTATACAAATCTAACCTGTTAACAGTTGAAATGGAAGATTTTTTCAATTCCTCAGGTATAGTACAGCGGATAAGCTCTCAAATTATGAGGAATTGTGCACTTTTTGAAAAAAGCATGAAATTTCTACCATAGTTAGTACATACCATAAGGTTTATTTTCAGATGTGTAGGGAAGTCAGATTTGACCTCTGAGGCCTGGGAGTGGTCAAATTCAAGATGGCCGCCAATAATATTTACTGGAATGTGTGGTTATGTTTTCCTGCTAAGCACATCATTATCAGCAGATGGCCCTCTAGAGCATCAGTAGCTAATGCCAGTAGCGATGTAGTCAGCAGGCAACATGATGAGTCGACTACAGAATGCACAAGTGACGAGACAGAGAGCACTTCTGACATAAATATCCTACCAGGTAAACTGACTGACTATGTACAGACAATGGCCGTGTTTCCCAGTTAAGAGCGATCTTAAGACTTAAGAGCACAGTTAAGAACGTCTTTGGTAAGAAGGGTCGCTAAGATACGAGTGTTTCCCAAATGCATTCTTAATGCCCTTCTTAGGATTGCTCTTAAGATTGCTCTTTAAGAAGCTCTTAACAGGAGCTGGCCATCATGGTGCTGAGACTAAATCAATTGATGTTAGGCAAATCGATCAGCCACCACGTAATCAGCGCTTAAGTCACACACAGCGCTGCTACCTAACGCACTAATTCCCTGCCGCTCGTGTGTATGTGTGTTCAAATGAAAAATTCATTCAAATGAAAAACTAAGACGAAAAATATGTATTAGTGACCTATTTTCATGACGAAAACAAGACTACAACTAAATAAGAAGTAGTCTTGGTAAGAGAATCATGAGGAAATGTATTATATTTATACAAAAAAGACAGATGCCTTGCTGAGACCGGTGCCATCTCTCGCCACGTCCAGGAAGCTCCCCACTGCGTAAAAATGCAGCGTAGCCAGGCACTGCACCTCCAGGCTGTGGCGAAATTGCACCGGGTTACCCTCTGGATGTGTGGAGACACTAGTTGATGAGGCGTTGTATGTTGGTTTGTCATTTGGACAGCCCGGTCTGACAGCACGTCAAGTGGGTTGAAGTGCTGACACACAAATGCATTTACATATACGGTTTGGCTTCGCAAATGGCGACGCTGTTGGTTAGCAGTGAGAATATGCTGTAAAGCAGCCATGGTATCTCACAGGTGTGATGTGGCAACGCCTTTATATAGAGTAGTGGGTGGCATCCCTTGATGAGGTTCCAGCTGAGCACCTGTCACCTGTCAGTTGCCTGATATCTGAATGTCGCAGGTTTGGGGGGTGGATGTGTTTCTGTTGTGCCATATGTACATGCAGATGTGGTATATGTGCGGACAAATTATGATAAAGGATTGTCATGATGATTCATTTTATTTGTGTGTCTGATGTGCACAGCACATACAGGAACGCACTTGTTATTTCTCATACTTATTATTCTTTTTATTCTTAATTTTCTTCCGCCAGATTTTGGTGCGTAACATGTGCCACAGCTTTGAGCGCATATATGGAGTTAGATTAGTCTCAATATTAATAAATGCACACAGAAGGATTCACAAATAGGCTACATGTTAAGATTTATATATAAATGACTCTGTCCACACAAATATTTTCAATGCACACACATATATTTGGCATGTTATATAAATGTAAAAACAAATCCACAAATAACCAAAAAAGTTTCACAAATGTATTTCTGATGCACACACAAATATTTATTGTTTTAAATATATGCAATAAAAATCCACAAATATATGTATTTTTATATATTTTATTTATTTATATATTGTATTTGAAAAGTAGGCTATTTGCAATTTTCATCAAAACATATGTGGATATTGATACATTCATTTACAAATGCTTTTATTTTGTGAACCTCCGCGCATTTGTGTGTGAATCTTTTTGAGACTCCCCTGACGTGACCCGATCCACAAATGCATTTTTTCTACCAAGGGGATATAGGTAGCCAATCAGATGTCTCCTTCCTCTTCAGCCAATCACATGAGAGTCCCGCCACCACCCCCACGTGGGGTATGTTTTAATGTCGTAGCGTCAGAAGGTGGCAGTAATGCACCACTACATTGTTTGCGACCGCCAAATTAATACGGAAGAGAAGAAGAAGAAGGTCAAGATGGTCAAGAGCATAGACATATGAGCCATTTCTCAATACTCAAGTTCGACAGTTCGGACTTGTGGACTCAGCAAGTTCGGACTTGGCAAGTCCACGCGAGAGTCCGGACTTCCCAAGAACGAGAGGACGGGAGTACAGTCATTTCTGCTTTTGGAACAGCAACGAACTTGATGATGTCACCACCTCCGCTCGCCTTGGCTGTTGTACTGTGTTGTATACATGCATTTACAATAAAACAATATAAACACAGCCCAGCCCTACGTCTTTTCATAGACACTGTAAGAAATTAACATGTATATGTTTTTAACGTTCCAACATGTATAACTGACACACAAAAACATATAAATAGCCAAAATATTTTCATAAAATGTCTTTTAAAACCTTTTTCTCGCAGCTGGCTTCTGATTATAATCAAAAGTCAAGTGCAGGGAGAAAAGTTTGTGGAGAGTTGGTGGTTATTGTGATCGTGAGCATTGGCGAGATGGAAATCAAAAATCAATAACGGATCGGAGAAGGCATCTTGGCGCAGTTATTGCAGCAGGACTGAGGAGGAGGCTGCCCAGCTGAGGAGGCAAATCCCAGAAAGACAGCGGAGGATGAGGATGAGGATGAGACGTGCGATGCTTGCATGTCTGTTCGATATGTTTGTCCATTTGTGGACAAAGTACCCAGGAATATCACAACAAAGAACAAAAGCTTAGTCACAAGTAAAAGTGCTGCATACCAAATCTGACTTGAGTAAAAGTATCTGGGTATTGTCAGCAAAATGTAGGCCTACTTAAAATTAAAAGTTCAAAGTACTCATGATGCAGAGTGACCCAATTTCAAGTGTTGTGATCATCATATACATGAATATGTATTGAGTATTAATTGATCATCATAGGCTACATGTAAACAGCATTTAAATGTTGTCAGGGTAGAACTAATTTTATCACCTTTCACTGGTGCACTAGTCTGATCTATAACGACACACAGCAACTTGTAAATATGAAACAACAACATGTAAAACAAACTATCTGAACAGTAACTATAGCTATCAAATAAATGTAGCTTGAGTATAATGTACAGTATTTCTCTCTAAGTAAATGGAAATACCCAAAGTACATCAAATTTGTACTTAAGTACAGTAGCTTCTTGTAAATATACTTAGTTACTGTCCATCACTACATTTGTCTCACCATTATGCTTTCTGTCTACAATTTTATGGAGACTTGACAGTTTACTTGGTACACCTAGAAAAAACAACAGCAGTTTAATATTGTATTAAGTCTGACATTTTACTGAAGTGTTGAGTTGTAGATTGTGGTGCTGTTGAACTGTACTGGATTACACTGACAGCAGTTTCTCATTTAGTCTGTCCTCACCAATATAAATGGGATCAAACAGGTCAGATGTGAAGAGGAAAAGTTTATTCAGACACACTTCAGAAATCAGGTATACAATTCATATCAGATAATCAATATTTAAAATGCTGTTGAATAAATACTACAATAAAGACAATTAATCTTTAAATAGGTCTACAATAAATAAATTACAATAAATTCTTAACATCATTATTGAATGGTAAAAACACATAAATAAGCAAAAGAATGCAAAGAACAATAACATGTTACAACATTTAAGAATATATCTTATACTGAGACTGAATGTTGCCCATTAGACATTCCCCAAACGAATTACATTTCATATTTAACCACTGCAGAGATATCAGCCACGAATTTCAGAAGGACTACCTGAGAGAGGCTGCTCTCTGGGGCAGCCTGAGCGCTCATACGCACGTTTATTATCTATGAGCGCTGACATCGCTGTCATCTAGCGGACCTCAGTCACAACTGGGCTCTATATTAAAACATCGACCACGGCTCTGACGTTTAAACTACGCATGAAAACACTACGTTCTGTGACAAAACAACATATCGGTAATTATGGCTTACAATTGTGCGCCTTTCCCTCACTTGTCATTTTCCGATGATTGTTGCGAAATGCATGCTGGGATACCTGGCTGTCTGAAGTCCACACAAGTCTGCTCCGATGCATCCCTGGTGAAAGGGGTGTGGCGAGAACACATCCGGGAATTTGGACTGAACTTGGCTACATGTGAACTTTGAATTGGAACAGTACTTGGGCTGTGACTGATGACGTGTCACAAGTCCACAAGAGCACAAGTCGGCACAAGAATGCATATTGAGAAACGGCTATGGTCAAGAGGGAGTAGCATCCATAGATATACATAGAAAGGCTAGATAGCTTACCTACGCTGTGAGCCAATGGGGACTGACGTCGTCACACGGCGGCCATCTTACCTCAGGGCTGCTGGCCCACTGATAACATTAATGTCGATGGTGCATGTACTTTTTCAATGACCATATCCTGCTCAAATTTCAACTGATTTTCAAATGGATTGGTTTGTTATAAACGCCAGAGATGTAGTTATGTTTCTGCATATTTACAGATAATTATAACCATGGACTTTCATATTAAATTAAAAAAGTAGAGCAATACCTGCCATAGCTGCACGCATACACACACAGTTAAAATTAAATTGTCAGTGTTTTTTTTTTTTTTAATTTGCTTTAACATAAAAATAATTATACCACAAATGTAAAAAATTCCATGGCCTGTTGGAAATTATGTTTGTGTTATTTTAGGGTCACATAACAACTCATGTGTATAGTTTTAAAGGTCAAGGGGATGGTTTGTTCATCGTACCCGTTCTGCTACATATATTTTAATATAAAAATTAAAATAAACACATTCAGTAACATGACATAAAGGTTCTTTTATTAACCAGATGTGCACAATTACAAAACAATTCAACATTCACTCCGAACCAACAGTCACACTAAACCATGCAACATTCACTCCAAATCAACAGTCCCTCAACCTTAAAAACATGAGAAGATACCGAGATATGAATTATTGACAACATTTTACACCCTTCTTACCTTTAACATTAATGGTAAAGACAAAAATACAGAGCTAAATTATGATATTGTTGGGGTAATTCATGTAGCCTATGCTTGAATGCCATTATGTAAACTTGAATAAGTCAATAACAGTAACATGTTAAAAAAAAATGTGAAAAAGAAATATTCAATGATTATTATGTAAACAAATGGTAGAAGCGTCAGGGTGAAAATAACTTGTATTGTACAAGTACAAATTTAACTACGTTAGTAACAATTATCCTAAATATGTCCCTCAAGTCATTTCTTACGAGTGAAAGGTGATTCCACGGGCTCTTGTGTGGACAGAACGTTCATTTGCGCATCCATGTGCCGCACCAAAGTCTGGCATCTTGAACTGTGTTGAGTATTTCTGTAAACACAAAGCCAGGCATTTACTGTATCACAATGAATCTAAATTAAGGATATATTTTACTAATGAAACAGCTTGGAAATCATATTATGTATGTTAAAACAAAGGAGTAATTCTGCCTTTCCCACCTGTAAAGAATTATGTCTAGGCTACTTTGTAATAGTCCCAGTGGCCCACTATGTCACATTCACAACCTCTTGTTTCTTTGCTAGCTAATAAACACAACTGCATCCACACAAATCGTCATTTAGACAAAATATGTGGTTGTCACACAATTATTATTGGTCTCACGGAAACTTATATAATAATTGAAACTCCCAGATTGCAGCCTTGCAAATGGCTGTGACAGACACACAACTATACAGCAAAATGAAATCGATTTTCGAAAAGAAAAGCTGCACTTTCAGCATGTCCGCATGGCCTGAATCATAGCCACATTAATAAGGTTTTTAATAAACCAAACCGTTTGTAAATCCGTCAAGATTTCAGCGAGTTAAGTGTATTTTTGTTTGTGTCGGTCGCTCACCTTCCGTCCACTACTGTAGAGTGCGCGGGGAAAGTCCCCCCAGGTAAGATGGCCGCTCGCGAAAGTCCCATCAGCCATCTAGCCTTTCTATGTATATCTATGGTAGCATCCAGCTGCAGCCCCGGAGCAGAAGCCCCTGACGTGACACAACAGCCCCTGACATGACGGAAGTGACGTGTTTTGCTGGATATTATTGTCGCAGTCTTTGTGTGGAACTTAGCTCGCAGAACACAGCATCTCAACGCAGCAGGTTTCAGGTAAGCTAACTGGAATAAATTGGCAGAAAATAGCTATGTTGTTTATTCTTTGACCATTAGAAGAGGTCCCTGGTGCGTGGCGAGGGCAGGGCTTCTATTAATATAGAAGGAGCGCCCACTAAGCGCAGCTTCTTTTATTGATGGTTCGAATGAGAAGGTCAAAAACAAACATCAAAAAACAAAGTTGACTTGTATGATTAAATAAAGGTAAAATAAATGGACAATTCATCAGTTCATAGACGCTATGTTATGCAATTTTACTTAAAAAAAAGAGATAAGTCAGGTCTGTCATGCCAGGGGTACTTCTGGCAAGCCAGAGGCGTGTGTCATGTCAGGGGCTTCTGCTCCGGGGCTGCAGCTGGATACTATTGCCAAGAGGTCTAGTTTGCAGCATGGCGGCCGACGATGGTGCACCTGTAAGTGTATCCACTTGTTGTAAATCATGACTCTTTATTGAATTATTAGTGATTGGTTTTGCTAAAGTGTGTGGTAGCCCAGTTAGTTAGCAAATTATCTGAAACTTGCTTAGTTGGTATAATTGCACCATGTAACTGACGCTAACGTAAGAGAAAGATAAATTGCATGGGGTGCCGCTGTGCTTTAATGTAACGTTATGCTTTAACATATATCTTACTCTTACGTTGCGTCAGTTACATGGTGTAATTATACCAACTAAGCAAGTTTCAGATAATTTGCTAACTCACTGGGCTACCACACACTTTAGCAAAACCAATCACTAATTCAAGTCATGATTTAGAACAAGTGGATACACACGATTGTCGGCCACCATGCTGCAAACTAGACCTCTTGACCATAGACATACGCGCTTGACCTTCTTCTTCTCTTCCTTATTAATTTGGCGGTCGCAAACAATGTAGTGGTGCATTACTGCCACCTTCTGACGCTACGACATTAAAACATACCCCACGTGGGGGTGGTGGCGGGACGCTCATGTGATTGGCTGAAGAGGAAGGAGACATCTGATTGGCTACCTATATCCCCTTGGTAGAAAAAATGCATTTGTGGATCGGGTCATGTCAGGGGAGTCTCAAAAAGATTCACACACAAATGCGCGGAGGTTCACAAAATAAAAGCATTTGTAAATGAATGTATCAATATCCACATATGTTTTGATGAAAATTGCAAATACTTTTTAAATACAATATATAAATAAATAAAATATATAAAAATACATATATTTGTGGATTTTTATTGCATATATTTAAAACAATAAATATTTGTGTGTGCATCAGAAGTACATTTGTGAAACTTTTTTGGTTATTTGTGGATTTTTTTTTACATTTATATAAAATGCCAAATATATGTGTGTGCATTGAAAATATTTGTGTGGAGAGAGTCATTTATGTATAAATCTTAACATGTATTTGTGAATCCTTCTTTGTGCATTTATTAATATTGAGACTGATCTAACTCCATACACATAGGGCCTTCATAAAACATATAGATTCAAGATTTAAAATGTTTATTGTCATATGCACAGTAAGTGTACGCGTTTCCTTGCAGAATGAAATTTGTTCTTTTCTTAAATTTGAAGTATAAAATAGATCAAAATATATATGGTGTGCACTGTTTTAGTATCTCCTTGCTTAGTGTAATATTTATTTGCCTGACACAGCTGGATCTGTGAGCGTTTGGCTAAGAAGACTGTGAAGAGTGGCTCAGCTCGATCTTACAACTTCTAATTAATGAAAGATCTTCTTAGGCTGAGAGCGATCTGGGAAACGCGTTTTGTCTTTCACGGGAGGCTTAAGAGTGTTCTTAAAAAGCTCTTAGTGCTAAGAGCCATCTGGGAAACGCCACCAATATAAGTATACTTGAGTAAAGCATTAACATGCAAATACATTAAATTTGACTGTAGCCGGGAAATGAGTCTGCCTAGCTAGTTAGCTAGCTTCTATCGTAAAAAAAAAAAAAAAATGGCACTTACCAAAATAATTCTGCTAGCTAAACTAGAAGACAGTCTGGAACATACATGAGCTGAAGTCAGTTGAATGATTGAACAGTGCATGTTCGAGAGATTTCAGCTTGGTAATTTGTGTTAAGTAGGACTAGCTGAATTAAGGGAATGGTTATAACAAAGTAGCCTAGTTCAATGCTTTGCCGCCGGTATCAAACAGGCTTGAGAGCTAATAGCTGGCATGTAAATGTAGATGTGTTATTACTGACTTCAAAGCAAGTTTCAGCATAAGAAGCATAGTAGGCCTACTGAAATATTGTAAGTAAATACATTTTTAATGATCATTATCATTACTGTTATTATGTTGGAAATTCATTACTGTTATTATGTTAGAAATAAACCATCTTTTTGCACCCTTTATCTCACTCCTTCTGCATAATTTGACCATGACTTTGACCTAAATGCTTTTTCTTGAATTCTGGTGATTTCAAAAGTATCACCAACTGAATAGGCACCTTAAATTTAGTTGGAAATTGAGCCTTAAATGTTTTTCAAGTTAAGGATATTTGGATATTATTAGCGGCCATCTTGAAATTTCATTTTATTTGGTATTTGATGAAGTGCCTATATATACATATATACATAGAAGATGTATATCATCAATCGTATTTGTCTTTTAGCAAAATTACATTTACATGCCAACTAATTTGAAAAGCAAAAACCCAACCTAATTGTCTCCATGTCTTACTTAAAATCCTACCTGGACTCAATTAAATACTTCACAAACTCTAAAGCTGTGAAAACAAGAGCCTTATGTGAAGAATTTGATTTAATTTAATTTATAAACTACAGTATTTATTTGAATTTAAATCCATTTATGCCTGCCTTTATGCTTTTATGTACTTTTCATACATTTGTGTCTTCCTCACCTTGAGTATGTCTGTTATTGAACATGTTGATGTCAATAACATTAGCTACTTACACAGTAAAGGCAGATTTATACCAACGCATCAGCTCTATGCAGAGCCTACGCCATAGCACGCTTGGCCTAAGCCGTCATGAGCATTTATTTTTCATTTCATTCATTTATTTATTCAGGAAAGAAATTAAAAGTGTGTTACAGTTAAAATTGTCCCGACTCAGTTAAAAACTGGTTTTCAGCAGGTTCCTGTTATGTTATGTACAGTTTCTGGTGGAGTTTCTTTGTTAGATTCTGAATGTGGTGTCAATAAGTGAGATGTGAGTCAAGGAATACTCGGTAGGTTTATGTAATATTTAGTGTTTGGTTCGCAAAATGAATAGGGTCAGACATAGATATTGTTTTTTAAGGGGAATGAAAATATATGCATTTTGTTTTCTTGACATTGATAGTTAAATGATTATACTTCAGCCAGTCATTTAAGTGGTTAAGATCAGATGATAGTTTTGAATTTAAGATGTCAGGGTTTGGGTCAGAGAGAAAAATTACAGTCTTATCAGCATATAGAAAACAATTATTGTCAGTTGTGCGGTGGTGTGTCTATGTCACTCTGCAGTTACACCAGTTACAAGACACTAGTAGGCAGTGGGGTTTCTGTGAAGTGCTGTGAAGTTTAGTTGATTCAAAACACACCTTAAACACACAATTAAACACACATTAAGTGGTCACTACAGTGGACAGCTATTCAAAAGCTGTTTTCTTCTATGAGTCTTCATGTCAAAGTTGCGCATCAGCCACTACAGTGGACTCTAGTGTGTCATCCCATACACTGCCACTGCCTGGCCAGCTGTTGTAAGTGCAACAAAAAATTCTCAAAACCAAGATGGCTGATGGAAGGCCAGAAGTGCAGAGCAGCGAAGGAATATCTGTCCATTCCTTCTTTTCTAAGAGAACCTGACAGGTAAAAAAAAAAAATCAAGTAACAACTAAGGAGTAATATAATTGTTGAAATTTCTAAGTATTGATTTTGTGTTGGGAGGAAATTGCAATTAATCATCTGTCCACTAAATTGGACATCATGCATCGCTGGCTATATTTTAACTACAATTCATACTACTGCGACTTTGTTGTTTTTGAAAATACTTAATCTGCAGTAGCTTTTTTGGCTGTGAATCAATTAATTTTTGTTATTAGAATGTTTTTTTTGTTTTTTTTTAGAATCAACCAATATTTTGTGCAAATTAGTTCCATCATGACAGTAACAATTCATGTCTTTATGTTTTGTATAGGTCAGATGCAGAGCGTGATAGAAATGCCTACAGGATAGTTGAGCAAATACCCTCCGAGTCAAGTGAGGATGATGTTAGTGGTAGTGATGATGAATGGCTACAGTAAATGCTAGCAGTAGTGACAGTGGAGCTGAGGTTGCTGAGGATGCTGAGGATGCTGAGGGAGCTGAGGTTGCTGAGGGAGCTGAGGATGTCCCAGCTGCCAGAGCTCAAGAACACAAAAAAAGCAGACATGTCTGGAAAACCAAAGACAACGAGTTTGAGGGAGACTTGCCTCCTTTTTAGGAGAGTGGAAAGTTAATATTGAGGGAACAGAACCAATAGATTTCTTCATGCATCTATTTCCTGAAGAGCTGATCCTGAGCTGACCCTGATTCTTTCACTGGATGTGACCACAGTGAATGCCTGGCACTTCTACAGAATGTCTGGATTGGAAAAGAAGGATCTTCTGCATTTCAAGGCATCTGTAGCTCGTGCACTAATAAATGCAGGTTCCATCCAGACACCGACAAGAGGAAGACCCAGTGCTACCCCATGTCCTATGAAGCGCAGAGCAGTGTCCATGTGGTGTCTTGTGGCTTTGTGCCCTGGGTGCTTTGCCAATTTCCATAAAAGATAGACTTTTTCAACAGAGGAAAGAGACTATACTGATGCACTAAAGTACATTTGAAAGAGAATGTTTGTCGTAGTAGGCAGATATATTGTTATGGTTGGAGTCAGTCAGACTGTACTGTGCAGGCTTGCCGGGTCAGCTGACTAACAGAGAAGTTATTTTTGAAGTTTGCATTGGTCTCTAATTAAACAGGGATCTACCAGAAATGGCTCCCTCTACTCCTTCTAGGTTTAGGGAAACTTAAGCGGTTGGATCCAAGAAGAAGAGGGTTAGAAAGAAAGAGGGTTAGAAAGAAAGAGGGGAAAGGCTGAGGAGCTAGGAGGTTCAACGTTTTTGCATTGCATTTAACAGTATTAGAATATGTTCAAATATGTGAACACATTAAATTATTAAAACATGAAGCATTTCATAGAGTTCACAAAATGTGTCATTTTATTAATTGTTTTGTTGAAAACATATTTCATCAGTTGAAAGCTCAAATACATGTTATAATAATACTTAATACTTAGTGGACATGCCATAAACTCCTTGAAAAATGTATGTTTAAAAGAATTAAGTTCAATTTTTTTTTCTCATGCCTAAAGAGTAATGAAAACATCCTGACTGAGGCTGTCATAATTCATGCATGAAAGGGTTAAACATGGCTTAATCGAGAAAATTTCAAACACACATACACAAATCAGCTTCATTATAACTCACAGGATTCACAGACAAAACACTTACCTTTTGCTGAACACATTTTCACCACAAATACAACATGCTAATGTTATTAGCACAAGCCTATTGCATAGTGTGCCTGCTAAATTTTAACAGTCTCATGGACCATGGAACGCATCTGAACAAGTCACGCGGAGGGGGTGGGGGGCATATGCAATAACGTTGCGGAGCACTTTTTTTATTCCGACGCCAAACAGTCACATCTATAGTACATGCATGAACGAACACATGCTTGTTCAGATTAACCCCTCTGATCCCACTCTAACATTCACACAGAACAGGCCACAGTGGAAGCCGAAGTAATTTGATCATTTTGTTTTTTCTGTTTACTTGAAAAAAACGCATGACGTATTGATAAACAATGCACTTGATAGCACACTAATATCAAATCAAAATGCAGCAGTCAGTGGGAGTTTTTTATCGGCAGCAGTTTGTGAGAGTGAGTGAAGGTGTTTGGTAACTAGGCTTGTAAAAACACAGATAGGCTACAACTTAGGCTTTTATTCATGTAAAATAGTTTGTCAAAGTAGAGCCCTGCGCAGGACTGTTTTCTTCATCCGGCTCCTGCCCGCTCCCGCTGAATTTCTGACCATTACCGCCCGCAACAGCAAAACTCTGAGAATTTATGCCAGCTGTAGAGTAAAAACTTTAATCTTCTTTTAAAAATATCAACAGTCTCTGCAGTCCTGAGGCTCTCCTCACCTGTTCCACAGGTGGGGGCCATAGTGGCTAAATGCTGCCTCACCATGGGTTTTTGTTCTGGGTTTTGGTATGGTTAAAAGGCCAGTGCTGGAGGACCTCAGGGTCCGCGAGGGTTGATATGGTAAAAGCAGATCAGATAAATAAGAGGGCGCAAGGCCGTTAAGACATTTAAAAACCAGTAAGAGAATCTTAAAATCGATCCTGAAGCGGAGGGGGAGCCAATGCAGCGACTCTAAAACCGGTGTAATGTGCTCCCGCCCTCTGGTCCTCGTCAGCACGCGTGCGGCTGAGTTTTGTAATAATTGGAGATTTAAAATACTCTTTTTGGGAAGACCAGAGAGCAGAGCATTACAGTAATCTAAGCGACAGGAGATAAAAGCATGCATTAGCACCTCCGTACTGGCCTGAGAGAGAAACGGGCGGACTCTGGCTATGTTCTTAAGGTGATAAAAACCTATTTTCGTTATATTTTTGATATGTGGGATAAAATTCAGCTCAGAGTCAAAAGTCACGCCCAAATTTTTTACTGATTGGGTTGGTTTAAGATCCTGTAGTTTTGGTAAAAGTTTCTCTCTCTGGCCTTCAGGACCTATATCTAAAACCTCAGTTTTGTCCTGGTTGAGCTGTAGGAAATTCACTGCCATCCATGACTTGATGTCTACAATGCAGTTAAAAATGGCATCAATTGGCCCTGTGTCATCAGGAGACACGGCGATGTATAGCTGTGTATCATCGGCATAACTATGGAAGCTGATGCCGTGTCTCCTGATGACGTCCCCAAGGGGAAGCATGTAAAGATTAAAGAGAAGTGGACCTAAAATTGAGCCTTGGGGAACCCCACATCCAATTTCATGAGTTCGTGAGGAACATGTATCCATACTTACATAAAAGCATCGGTCTGTGAGATAAGAACAGAACCAGTTTAGGACAGTACCAGAGAGGCCAACCAGGTGTCTGAGTCTTTTTAATAAAATGTGATGGTCTACCGTATCAAAAGCGGCGCTTAGATCCAGTAGAACCAACACTGTGAGCTTTTTGTTATCTAAATTCCACCTGATGTCGTTTAAAATCTTTAGAAGGGCTGTCTCGGTACTGTGGTTCCTCCTAAAACCAGACTGATGCCTCTCTAAAATGGTATTTCTGTTTAAAAAGTCATTAACTTGGTTAAAAACCAGTTTTTCTAAAATTTTACTTAAAAACGGTAGGTTGGATACAGGCCGGTAATTATTAAGAATGTTGGGGTCTAAGTTGCTCTTCTTCAGAAGGGGCTTCACCACCGCTGTTTTAAAGGCGGTGGGGAAGACACCCGTCTGAAGAGAGCAATTCATGATGTTTAAAAACTGCTCCTCAAAGAAACCATAAAACATCTTTAAAAGTGATGTGGGAATTGGATCTAAAAGGCAGGTTGTTGGGTTTACTTGGGAGAAAACTCGACCAAGTGTCCTTGCATCAACCAGGGCAAAACTCTCCAGTGTTTCCTCAGGCAAGGACAACAGTCCAGGTGTGGTAACAGACAGAACTTTCTTGGATAACAGACTGGATCTGATGTCCTTGATTTTAGTTCTGAAGTGGTCTGGAAAGTCTTCACAAAGATCATCTGTTGGTGGCTTAAGATCAGTGCCTGTTAAAATATTAAAAGTGGAGAAGAGGAACCGGGGGTTGTTTTTATGGTTGGTGATGAGTTGTGAGAAATGGGAAATTTCGGGCCTTTTTCACTGCGTTATTGTAGGTTTTGAGTCGTTGACGTAAAATCTCATAATGAACGGTCAGTTTACTCTTTCTCCATCTTCTCTCAGCACTCCTGCATTGTCTTTTCAGTTTATTAATTTCATTGTTTTTTCTCCACAGGGGTGTAGGTTTTCTTTTTATTGTTTTCGTTACAGGTGGAGCTACTGAGTCGAGAGCGGACTTCAGTTTACTGTTAAAATTATCTACGATAAAATCACAAGGTGCAGGTAAAATTTCAGCAGGAGTGCTCTGTAAAATCTCAATAAAATTTGCAGCCACTTCACAAGTAAGATAGCGCCTCCTCACTGTTCTCACCGGGGCCTCCTCCTGGTTAAAACTGGTGATGTTAAAAAATACACAGTAGTGGTCAGACACAGCCAGGTCGACAACAGAGGACACACCGATGGACAGGCCATGGGTTATGACCAGGTCCAGGGTGTGTCCTCTGTTGTGAGTTGTCTGTGTGACATGCTGCTTAAAATCAAGACAATTTAAAAGGTTTAAAAACTCTCTGGATATTGGATCCGAGGTATCATCAACGTGTAGATTAAAATCACCAGTTATTAAAATCCTGCTATAAGAGGTGTGAATGATTGATAAAAGTTCAGAGAATTCGCTGATAAAAGAACTAGAGTGATGGGGTGGTCTGTAAACAGTGATGCAAAGAATCAGAGGGCTGCTAAAAGTAAAGGCATGGTGCTCAAATGACTTGTAACTGTTGAAAGACACTCCATTTGAGGTCAGTGTGTCACTTGTAATGGATGCCGTCCCGCCTCCTCTTCTTCCCTCTCTAGTAGAAAACAAAAAATTAAAATTTGGTGGGCAGGCCTCGGTGAGTGCAACAGGTGCGTCAGTGCCAAGCCATGTCTCAGTTAAAAGAAGACAGTCTAACTTATTATCTAAAATCATGTCATTCATTAAAAAAGTTCTATTTAAAAGAGAGCGAACATTAAAAAGTGCCACATTGATGGTGACAGGTGGCTTGTTGATCACGGAGGTGGGTTGTGGGTGTTTTGTGAGTGGTCGAAGGTTATGGAGGTTCACAGAGTGAGTATGGCGGTGTCTGATGTGTTGATGTTGTGTAATGATTACCTGAATGGATGAGGTGTTGGTGTGAATATGAGGTCCAAGTCCGGTACTGTGTGTATGGTGGTCAGAGGTGGAACTGAGTGGATAGGAGCATGGACCTGGGGGACATCAATTGGTGTGGGACAGAGCAGCTGGTGCGGGTTTGGGGAAAATTGCGTGCTGAGTACCATATGCCAGGTTAGCTGAGGGCATGCGGGCACCTGCCCTGTTGAGATGGAGCCCGTCTGGCCCAAAGAGGTGTCGTCTCTCCCAGAAAACATCAAAGTTGTTGATGAAGCCGACGTTGTGGGAGCTGCAGGCAGAGGAGAGCCATGTATTGAGGCTCAACCTACGGCTGAAGGTGCCAATCCCTCTGCCGCAGGTGGGGGTGGGGCCGGAGATAAAAACAGTCACCTGGGACTGTGAGATGGAGTTAAAAAGGTGTCTAAAATCCTGCTTTAAAAGTTCGGACTGTTGCCTGGCGATGTCGTTCGTACCTGCGTGGATAATAATCCTTTTCGCCTGTGGATGGGAGCTCAGGATGTCCGGTATTTTCCTGGTTATATCAGTAACGGTGGCTCCGGGGAACGACAGGGTTAACGCCTCCCTCATGCGGACGTGCCTCACGATGGAGTCCCCGATGACCAGGGTTGTGGGAGCGTCCCCTCGGTCTTCGGGGGAGCAAGCCAGCTCAGCCATCCCGCCACCCACACCAGAACTCCGGGTGTGATGCCTCGCCGGGCGGGGAGAACGAGAGGAGTGCCAGCGCACCGCGTCCCTCACGAGCCGCTTGCACTGGGATGAAGAGCGGGTCGGCGGTGGCGGACGGCCCCCTGTTGGACACCCACCTGCTGGAGGGCAGCTACCAGTGAGTGGAGGGAAGGCTGTGGTGTCCTTCAGCGGGGACATGGTGTCTGTGGCCGCAGGAACAGGTGCAGTCTCTTGGTGTGGGTCCCGGGCCGCCGGCTTCTCGCTCACGGATAGAGCTGCGTACTTGTTGGAGAGCGGGATCGGGGGAGAAGGAGCCCCGCTCGGAGCCCCGCTCGGAGCCCCGCTCGGAGCCCTCTTCCGCCCGCGGACGACCACTTCAGTCCATGGGGTCCCCCTGTTTGGAGTGGAGCAGGCGGGCCGCTGACAGGAGGAGGACGGGTCCCAGAGAACTGTTTGCCCGAGCGTGGAGGTGGTGTTCTGTGGAGCGGACTCACCGGTCCGTGAGGTCTCCAGCCAGTTGGTCAGCGTCGGGAAACGGGACCTGAGGGTGATCAGCAGGGAATCCTTCCTCTGGAGCTCATTCGACATCCGCTCGATGTCCTCGTGAAGGTTAACGATCTTATTGTATGCTTTGTTCAGCATTTCTTCCAATTTACCGGGTGAGTCGGAAGTGTCCGGTGTCGCCATGGCGGCTCACCAGGCCTTTCTTAATGCTCACCAGGCCTTTCTTAATGCAGGCATCTTTAATGCAAGTCATTAACTTAGGTCTTTTCTTGCCTCTGAACCCTCAATTACACATAAGCCATACAAGAAGCCATACAAGCAGGTTAGTATTTAATGTTGGTTGGGTAACAGCAAGAGTATAAGAGCTTACTATTTTGTGCCTTATTTCGTATAGATTTTGTGGCCTATTGAATTGGTCATGGCACTTAGGGCCCTTCTCTAAGGATTTGCCCATGTCTTCTGATGGTTCTTCGCCTATAGTGGGCTGTGGTTCAATATGACAAACTGTCCCATGGTGCTATCCATGGCTCTTTTAATCACATGTCGCACTAGGGGAAGTATACAGAAAGCTACTACAAGGAGGGTCAGTACCACAAGTCCCAATAGCATTCCATGCCATTCCATGGCTGTTCCCTGGGATGTTCCTGCTCTGGGTTCTGAGTCTCCTGAGTCTGTTCTGCTTCTGTCTGAGTCTCCTGGGTCTGCATCTGACCTTTCTGTTCTTCTGGCTTCCCCTGTTTCTGAGCTGCTGCTGTTCTCTTTCTGCCTCTGCTCTCTCTGCTGTTTCTGCTCTCTCTGTGCTTGGGCCCTCATCATCAGCCCTGCGGCTACCAGGTGGCGACTCATGAGGTTCATCGTCAGCCACTGAGGATGGGGTGTTTTCCTCTGAGGTGCTTTCTGTCGACACCCTCTCTGGGTTGTTAGCTCTGTAGCAGTGGTTAAGATGGAACCAAACGTCCTTACCTTCAACTTTCAAGGCAGTTGGTGTGGCTAGTATTACCTTGTATGGACCTTCTCTGCGTGGTTGGTCCCACTTTCTTTTGAACACCTTGACGTACACCCACTCTCCAGAAAGTATGCGTTGAAGGTCCTCTGGGATCTTGACCCTTCTGTCCTCAGTGGTGCCTTTCACCTGCTGGAACACAGCCTTGTGGATACGAGTCAGACTTCGTAAGTATTCAAACATTTCATCTTGCAATTGCTCCAACGAGGGCCCTTCATGGGGACCTCTCAAGTACGGTATTGGCATGGGCTAGCCCGTAAGCATTTCATGCGGTGTTAGATGCGTGACTCTGCTAGCTTGTGAGCGCATTGACATTAGTGCAAGCGGTAAAGCATCTACCCAGTTGAGCTTATCTCCACTGTCTGCCACTATCTTGGCTATTTTGGCTTTCAAAATACCATTTGCTTATCTCCTGCTCCCTGTGACTAGGGATGGTAAACACAGCCAAACTTTTGTTTAATTCCCAATTGTTTTAGTGTCTCTTGTATGACATTTGACACAAAATGGCTGCTGTTGTCTGATGATATGGTATCAGGCATCCCAAATCTTGGGAAAACTTCTTGACACGAAAATTTTGCAACTGTTCTGTGATCTGATTTTGCGGTGGCTTTTGCTTCCACCCATCTGCTGTATCTGCATATAACCACCAAGATATATCTCATTCCTTTTGCCCTGGACTGTGCTCCCATGTCTATGTAGTCTAACATGAGGTGTCTGAAAGGTCCATCTGAAGGTGGTATATGTGCTAGTGGAGCAGTAAAAACTTTTCTGATGTTGTATCTGGCGCAAGTTTCACATTCACTTAGTACTCTATCAATCTATCTCTAGCAATTTCCGTAGGATCTCCCCCCTTGCGCAATGGTCACTACCATGCGCCCAAATTATTGCATGTCTTAATAACAAAGTTGGTAATACAAAATGGCCATGAGCATCTCGCCATAGACCACATGCTGGACCCTGTTGAGCTGTCTTGATTGCTCCACGTTTCACCCATAAGCGTTTTTCTATCTTGGTAGATCTATTTTGGGCAGTTATAAGAGAGGTGATATCAGTTAGTGGCCTACAGTCTTCTATGGTGAGAATAGGTGCCATTACCGACCCTATTGCAGCCTATTTGGCAGCTATGTCAGCTAGGTTGTTACCGTGAGCTATGAGGGAGTCAGTCTTTTGATGAGCTGGACATTTGATTACTGCTAGAGCTGTGGGACGAAGCATGGCTTCTATGAGGTCACGGATGGCCTCTCCATGAGTTACAGTGCCGTCAGCTCTGCGAAACCCTCTTTGTTTCCAGATGTTAGCATGAACATGGCACACGCCATAGGCATAAGCTGAGTCTGTGTATACATTGAGTGACTTTCCCTCTGCTATTTTGCATGCTGCTGTTAAGGCTTTTATTTCTGCGAGTTGAGCAGAGCAAGGTTGAGCAAGTTTACATGATTGTATTGTCTCAAAGTTTTGGTTGTCCTTTCCGAGTAGGACAATCCCATAGCCTGCATGGCTACCTTTGGCATCACGAAAGCATGAGCCATCAACAAATAAGATGATGTCAGCGGGAATTGGTTGGTTATGTAAATCTTCTCTGGCGCGCATAAATATGTCAGTGTCATGAATTCAGTTATGTGGCGTACCTTCTGTTGGCAACACTAGTTTTGTGGCTGGATTGATGATGGTGCAACGCTGTATGTTGAGTTCAGGTGCTGAAAGGATTACCTCATAGCCCGTGCGTCTGGCTTGTGTCAAAACGAATCGCGGACTTGTCAGCAGCGCGTGGAGTTGGTGGGAAGTTTATAACGTCACCGGATGCCCCATGGTCAGCGATGATGCTTTCTGAATTGCAAACACAGCTGCGGCTAACCCCTAATAGCAGGGTGGCAGCCCAGCCTCTATGTTATCAAGTTTAGTGCTATAATATGCTAATGGTTGTCTACCTGTGGGTGTGTCCTGCATAAGTACAGCACAGGCGAAACCTGATCTTTGAGCTACATACAGATGAAAAGGTCTAGCATAATTAGGGGTTCCCAATGCTGGAGCAGATTGCATGTCTATTTTTAAGGCTAGGAACGCACCTTCTGCTTCCTCCATCCAGGACAGCTGTGCTGTGTTGTTTGTCCTACTGTTCTTACTAAAGCTCTAAGTGGAGCAGTTTTTATAGCATAATCACAAATCCATGGCCGACTGTATCCTGTCATGCCGAGAAAAGACAGCATTTGGCCCACCGTCTGCGGTTGAGAAGCCTTACTTACTGCCTCTATCTGAGATGGGGCAATGCACTTTTTATCCCCACTCAACTGTCTGCCCAAGTACTCTACAGACTGCTGGCAGAACTGTAGCTTGTTTTTACTGACCTTGTGTCCCCCCTCTGCTAATGCTATGAGCACTGCAATGGAATCTTTTGACATTATTCTTTTGAAGAGCTACAGATAAGCAAATCATCTGCATATTGTAATACAATGCTTGGCACGTTCAAATTAGCTAGGTCATAATGCTGACATTCATAAGTGAACGCAAACAAATATTGAGAGTCTGGGTGTAGCGGTACACTGCATAAATAAATGATTATATACCACTGTGTGTTGGGTGGTATGTTTGAAAGCAATGTGTGTGAGTCTGGAACGTGCGGTGCTTCCTCGTCTATCATGGTATTAACTGGTCTGAGATCGTGGACTAAACAGTAGTCTGTTGAATTTGATTTCCTGATGGGAAAGATGGGTGTGTTACAGGGGCTGTTAACTTTAACTAATACCCCCGCTTCCACCAAACCCTTGATCGTTGGTCTGATACCGTCAATCGCATGCTGCTTGAGAGGATACTGTTTCTGATATGGTAGGTTAGTGTGAGGTTTCAGCCAGGGGCGTCTCTAGGATTTTGACACATCCGGGACTTAGCCCAGAAGAGTGAGACATAGAAACATTCTCCACATACCCTACAGGTACCTGCTCTTCTGGACTGAATTGAATTAAGGCATTTCATGGTTACCAGGTAATACCAAATAGGCTAGTAATTTTCACAAACTTCCCTCAATAGCCCAGGCACAAAAATGCCCCATTCATCATGTTGAACATACCAACAGCAACCATTCAGCAACAGTAAACATCTTGTCATGTTCAGTATTTACATTGTTTTACTTTGTACATTTAATGCTCTTTACATACTCATATGTATTTATTCTTTAACATTCTTTAACATAACATACTCTTTAACATAATATTTGTATCTCTTACAGGTCTCAGGTTAGGTCTCTGCTTTAACTGTTCTTAACTCTACCTATTGTCTTTGCTTCTTGTACTTAACTTTTATTAATGTACTCTTTACATCTTTTTTCCTTGTTCATTTGTCTTTAGTTTAACTTCAAACATTTGTCTTGTACAGTATATCTGTCTTAACTTGCACTCTACACTTGACTTTACATCTTGTTTTTCTTTTTCTTTCTTCAGTCATCATGTACAATTAGGTCTCTGCATTAACTCTTACTCTACACCTTACAGACAGATGCTAATAATAACAGATCGGTTTTTTCCCATGTAATATCAACTAGCTGCTAGCTAGCTAATGTTAGCTACTTCCCTCTAGTAGTTCCAGCTGCAACACTCTTTTTGAAATGATATATTTTTACATAATTTCTATTCCCATTACCTCTTTGATTGCTGACCACCTTTGGGGTGAAAAACATGGAAATCTTTTTTTGTGACATCCCAAAGACAGCTGAACAGCTTGCTGTTGTCAAGCCTGCCTGTTGTCAAGTGCGCCTGCTGCCTGACGCTGCTGTTTTGGGTGAATGACATCACGTGCGACCTGGAGGTGTTAACCACTTGTGTGCCAAAGCCAAAGTAGTGGCTATTTAAAAATTCAGTAATAATTAATTGTTACTAAAAACCTGTCCAAAAACTCTGTTTTATCGAAGCATCAACATAAGATAACTGTAGTTTGAGGATGTGATCTTAAAAAAAAAAAAAAAAAAAAAAATTTTTTTTTTGGAAAATTAATATATCTATTCGGGGCTAATTAAAAAACATCTGGGGCTTTGGCCTAGGGACGCCACTGGTTTCAGCTTTATGTGTAGAGGTTGGGCTGACTTTATCAGTCCCACATCCGTCTTATGAGTTGTCCATAACTGCGGTGGAACTTGGTTTAGCATTTCTTCATGTTCTGCGGTGACTGCCATCTGTGCGGGCGTGCTTCTATCTACCCTTACTGTCCCTGCTATAGCCTCATCTCCTACCTTAACAGAGATCCTAATGAACTGTTTGTCTTTGGAAATGTGAATGTATTTGTTCTGTGTTGGCACCCACTCCTGCACCTGCAGTGCACGTCTGACCATAGGACCGAGATGATGCGACTCATATCCCTCTGCCACTAACAATGTGACATGTGGTGTGGAATGTGGTACCTGAAACCATCCTGCTAGGTTTTTTTGGAAGGTGAACGGCTGCTGCCACGCCTTCTGGTCCCAAAAACATATCTTCACTTGTGATTAGGCATGGTTTTTTATTGAGTATTGTGTCCCAACACTCTTGATAATCGACGTGAGTCTGGTCCGCGTTATACATGAGCGTGCAGTGGCAGCGTGGGGGTGTGTGCTGTGTCATAGTGTACCCTAATCCACTTCTCCCATTCAGTCCATGCATGTTTGAGATGAGACTCTTCAGGTGTCAGCTGGAGCCAGTAGACTGATGCTTGCTTCCCCTCTGCTGTGCTGAGGGGAAGCTGTAACATCATGTGCTGGGGCTTGTCAGGGAAGTCTAAATATAGTCCATCCGCAGTACACATGATTTTCGCTTTTAAAGGGCAGAGAATGTCTCTTCCTAAAAGATTCACAGGGGTTTGTGCTGAATACAACAGGGGTGCACATATGAATTTGCCTGCAATGAGCATTGGAACGGGCTCTGTGAGTGGTATGACATGTGATTTCCCAGAGAAGCCTATTGTCTTTATAGATGATGTGGAGAGGGGGAACCTTGAGCCTTCTTTTCCAATGCATGAATATGTAGCCCCTGTGTCTACCATAAACGGGTATTCTTGTTCTTGGATGACAACAGGTATGATGGGTTCATCATGTGACTGTACTGATATAGCTGGTGACATTAGGTTCCCTTCAGGCTTCTCTGGGCACCCCTACCAAGGGTGTCCTTGTTCTGTGGGGGGCCAATTCTGTGCTGGGCCCTCCCATGGGTTGCTGGGACACTGACTCCGTATATGGCCGGGTTGACCACACCCCCAACATGAGTTGTCAGGTGGTGCAGGATTAGCTCCTGGGTAACCTGTGCCCATGTCTGGTGGGCCTGGGTGTTGATTGGGTGTGGCCTGTTGGTAGCCTTGCTGGTAGTTTTGGTTTCGGCCCCCTTTCCATCCTCCCCTAGGTCCACCTCTGCCTCACCTTGGAAGTCGCTGATTGCCTCCACCTCTTGGTGCTGGCTGCTGATGGTGATGTGTAGCGTTGGCAGGATTGTTGCTTCCTGCTAGGTTGGGATTTGTTGGGGATGGTTGCAGAGGTGCTTGAGGCTGGACAACCTGGTGAGCCTTTCTGGGCACAACAGCAATCTGCAGCCGAGGAACGTGTCCAATTTGATCTGTCTGCTCTATTATCTGTATTTTTTGTAGAAGGAGTGAAGCCACAGGAGCGTTCATATAGTTATCACACAGGTTTTGTAACAGTGGATTTAGTGAGTAGGGAACCCACAGCTGGCGCAGAATCGCTTCCCACGGGACACTTGGATGCGCTTCTTTTATTCTTTTTAAATTAATGAATTTAGTGATGTTCCAAAGCTTTTGTTTAATCTCTTGTTCGTCTTGCCAATGCTCAACCCGCTCTCTGTCCCGGTAGCTGCTTTCTAACCAGAAGTGAGTGCGAATTCCGTTATATTCTGTCGGACCCTCTGTGATACAGTACTCCTCCCCCCAAATCTCATTTAGTAAATCATGTCCTTCTTCCATCTACTGTAAAATACTCTTTGATTTTAATCTCCGATCTTGCTTCACTAGTTTTTATTACAGCAGCGAGATTTATGTGCTTAGTTTATTAGTTGGTTCTTTTTTCCTCTCTCCCTTCACTCGTCTCCCTCTTCTGTGTCTGTCTTAGTAGGTCCTTTTTTTCTCTCTCTCCCTTCACTCCTCTCCCTCTTCTGTGTCTGTCAGGTCAGTCGGTCAGACGTCTACTGATCTTTCAGTCTTTTTATACTCATGAGTTGGTTTTTTTTGTTTTTTTCTTTTAATACTTAAACTGTATTCATAACGTCTTGATATATTATAGCTTATATATGTTACATTGTACTTACAACAGTTTCATACGTTATACTTTAGATATATTACAATTTTTACACTGTGATCGATCTGCTGACTTTTTCTCAGCTCTGCCCTCTGGCAGCTGCAGTGCAGTTATACTTTTAACCCTTTACTGGCTGTTCAACCCTTTGCTGGCTATTTTCTTCTTGTTTTCTTGTTTCATTTACTTAGTACTTTTAGCCCTCAACTGGCTTGAGCTCTTACTTTGTCTTTAGTCTTTCAACCCTTTACTGGCTATTTTCTTCTTGTTTTCTTGTTTTATTTACTTAGTACTTTTAGCCCTCAACTGGCTTATTCTATTGTACAATTCTCTCTTTTTTCCTGTGGTGCACCTTTAAATACCTCTGTTAGTACTCACTCATACACACATTCACTCTCCGCTTATCTCTCTAACTTCCACAGACACACACACATTCACTCTCCATGTCTATCTCTGTAACTTCCACACACACACACACACACACACCAAGGTCACACTGTGTTGCACCAGACTCAGTCGTCCCCAGCAATGTTGATTACATTTCATTGGTTTTATTACCTATTTCCCAATCAATCAATCAATCAATCAACATGCCAGGATTAGGTTCTTTAGGGGAGGATTTTGTCAATTACCTTCGACCTGGGCGGCCCACAGCACTGTACACCACTGACATACGCAGCAGAAAATAAAGATTTCTGCTTACCTTTGATTTAGGTCTGCCGTATGTCCCCGGCACGCAGCCCAGCGCCACCCGGTCTCTGGCACCGACCGTCCTGTCCCTCCTGGCTGGCAACGCCACTTGTAGAGTAAAAACTCGGGGCCTGGGAGTGGGCCAAACAGCTCCCGATGACTTCAACACTGCTTCTTTTAGTAAATTAGGTTCAGTTAGCTGGTACTCAGATGAACACTCAGAGACACACTGGAGACGAAGGAATCAGGTACAATCGAGTTTAATGTGCTTCATCAGGCATTAAAACACACCAACTCATTGAGGCACGTTCCGGAACGCGACTGACATCCCGTCTTTGCGCTCTGTCTTTTAAGCTGGTGGAGTAGCTGGCAACAACAACAGGTGTTTGGCCTTGACTTTAGTGGTCTAATCGAGATCATATTTCTCCTGTTTTAGCTTCTCTGCACTGGCTCCCTGTAAAATCCAGAATTGAATTTAAAATCCTACTGTTAACTTATAAAGCTCTAAATGGTCAAGCTCCATCATATCTTAGAGAGCTCATATTATTATCCCACCAGAACTCTGCGCTCTGAGAACGCAGGGTTACTCGTGGTCCCTAAAGTCTCCAAAAGTAGATCAGGAGCCAGAGCCTTCAGCTATCAGGCTCCTCTCCTGTGGAATCATCTTCCTGTTACGGTCCGGGAGGCAGACACCGTCTCCACATTTAAGGCTAGACTTAAGACTTTCCTCTTTGATAAAGCTTATAGTTAGGGCTGGCTCGGGCTTGCCTTGTACCAGCCCCTAGTTAGGCTGACTTAGGCCTAGTCAACCGGAGGACCACCTTTAATGCACCGGGCACCTTCTCTCTCTCTCTCTCTCTCGCTCTCGCTCTCTCTCTCTCCCTCTCTCTCTCGTATCCTATTACTGTATCTATTTTACTCGGCCATTCTGGATGTCACTAACTCGGTTTCTTCTCCGGAGCCTTTGTGCTCCACTGTCTCTCAGGTTAACTCGTATTGCAGCGGTGCCTGGATAGTGTGACGTGTGTGGTTGTGCTGCTGCCGTGGTCCTGCCAGATGCCTGCTGCTGCTGCTGCTGCTGCCATCATTAATCATTAGTCATACTTCTACTGCTATTATAGACATATGATATTATCATACATGTAGACTGCCTGATACTAATATATACTTTCAACATATTGTACCACAGTAGCCAGAACTATAACGACAGTATTATTACTTTCATGAATGTTGTTGTAAGCTACTGTCATTACCGAGGATGTCATACAGATTACTGTATTGTGTCATACAGATTACTGTTAATTTGTTATGCTGATCTGTTCTGTACGACATCTACTGCACGTCTGTCCGTCCTGGAAGAGGGATCCCTCCTCAGTTGCTCTTCCTGAGGTTTCTACCATTTTTTTCCCCCGGTAAAGGGTTTTTTTTGGGGAGTTTTTCCTTATCCGCTGTGAGGGTCTAAAGGACAGAGGGATGTCTTATGCTGTAAAGCCCTGTGAGGCAAATTGTATTTGTGATATTGGGCTTTATAAATAAAATTGAATTGATTGATTGATGACCATTAGACCATCTTGGTCCATTGTCCCAATGCCGCAGGAGAAAACACGTCATTTTATAAGCTATTAATAAAGAGATTCATGGGGTTGTTTGTTTTGTTTCCCTGGTCTGCATGTCTTTTGACGCACTGGTCAGGAATAGTGCTCCTATTTCGTTGTTTTCATTTAGTTTTTAATGAAATAAAGGCTGTTTCATATTCTGTTCTCCTCCTCTGTATTTATTTATTTTTCTACCTTTATATAATCATGCACTGATTGAGGTTTGGTTTGGTTTGGTTTATTTGGATCCCCATTAGCATGGTTAAGGCAAGCCCGGCGCCAGGATGAAGTCACTGAGGGGGCGGTTAAAAATTACAAGGAGGCAAATCTTTATTATGCAACATAGGTTCACACAGTGAGTTATAAAGAGCGCGAAGCTGTGCATAATAGTCGCGTGTAATGACAGCTTGTCACTGGTGAAACACAATAAACAGCACGTCTTCTTTCATGTTTGTCTCATGACAGATGGAGCTGACAGACAGACAGACAGACAGGCAGGTGGAGAAAGCGGCAAATTGGTATGAAAGCTGGTTCTGGGCATATTCGTCCATTTATGAATAAATGGAAACGCTCATGCATGTGCACCAAGTTCCTGTGTTAACATCCTGTCACTAGGCTACATCTTCTTCTTCTTTTTCTTCTTCTTCTACTGTTTAATGGTGGTTGGCAAACAGCGAATTGGCACATTACCGCCACCAACTGGTGGAGTGTGGATCAAAATGACCATTACTATTTGCGTTGGGACCCACCGGGTCCCAATGCAGCCCTCTATGTCAGAGTACACTGTCATGTTCCACTGTTTGTTAAGTATTTTATTTTTCTCCCTCATGTTTCATGTCTTGTCTTCCTGTTTTATTTTGTGATCACTCACACATTGTCTCTGTTCCAGGTTCCTGTCTGCCCTGCCCCCTCCCTGTCTGTGTGCACCTGATCCCTGATTGTGTCTCCTGCACCTGTGTCTAATCACTCCCCATCAGCCCTGCATATATTCCCCCTCGTGTCTTGTCTCGTTCCCAGTTCGTTGATGTTCACAGCTCACGTTCCAGCATTTTTCCTCAGTCTCAGTCATAGCCTTTGCGTGTTTGAACCTTGCCTGTTTTTTGATCTTGCCTTTCTGCCTCACGTCGTGGATACCTCTGCCTGGTTTGTCTGCTTTCTCATGTACCGACCCCTGCCTGAAATAAACCTTGTTTTGCTGCTTGTATCAGTCTGAGTCGTGCATTTGAGTCCTGCCTTTCTGTGCAACGTTCATGACAGAACGAACTGGCCAATATGGACTCAGCTGACTCGGACCCAGTTCGCCAAGCCCTTTGTGCACAGGGACACAAGCTGGCTCAGCAGCAAGAGCAGCTCACATCCCTGTGCGCTGATCTGAGAGAGCTGGTGGTTCGCCAGGACTCGATGATGACATCGTTGGGCTCACAGATTAATGATTTACTCGTTCACGTGCCTAGAGCAACGCCTGCAGCGGTGCCGTCTAACCCAGCAACTCTTCCGGGGTTACCCACGGATTCACAGACACCGGCCAGCGCCGCTTCGCCCTGCCTGCAGCTCTCCCGTCCGGAGTGATTCTCCGGGGAATCAGGTGACGTAAGACCTTTTCTGACTCAATGTGAACTGCATTTTGAATCGCAAGCTTCGGCTTTGCCCACAGACCGGACCAAGGTGGCTTTCATCATCTCCCACCTCATGGGGCGGGCAGAGGCATTGGCCACCGCTGAGTGGAGCCGCAGGTCGACAGCCTGCTCCACCCTCACCAGATTCACTCGAGCCCTTGAGCAGGTCTTCCAGCACACCTCGCCGGGCAGGGAAGCCGCCAGGTCTTTACTTAAGTTAAGGCAAGGTAAACGCAAGGTTTCTGATTATGCTATTGACTTCCACACCCTCGCCGCAGAAAGCGAGTGGAACCCCGTGGCTTTGACGGATGCCTTTTTTCAAGGACTCTCTGATTCTGTGAAAGACCAGCTGATCTCCATAGATCTACCCGAGGATTTGGATTCACTCATCGCCATGACCATCAAGATCGACAAGAGACTCACCGAGCAGGACCAGGAGCGGGGACATCTTCGGGCCCGTTCATCGCCGCACCGTGGATGGAGGAGCGACTCCCAGGATCGACCGGACCACATCCGCCCACCGGCAGCCAGCTTGGTTCCTGTCAACCACCCTACGGAGGAACCCATGCAGCTGGGTCGGACCCACCTCCCCTTGGAGGAGCGTCTCCGCCGACAAAGAGACGGTTGGTGCTACTACGGTGGTCAGCTGGGACATTTAGTGAGTGCTTGTCATGTTAAAGGAGCCGGTGCAAAGATTAAGAAGCAGCTTATGGTGAGTAGAAGCTTCGTCATTGGTAATCCTGCCCAGTTCCAGCCTCAGGTCAAAATTATCTTTGACTCTAATTCACTGCTGGTCTCAGTGTTCATTGACTCTGGTGCTGACGCTAACTTTATGAACTCTTCTCTCGTTAGGAGACTGGGCTGAGAAAGTTCGCTCTCCAACGCCCCCTTGAGGTAAAAGCCATAGATGGCACCCCCTTGGGCAGGATAACTCACCGTGCACAGTCTGTTAAGCCAACTTTCCCTGACTCTCACACGGAAATGCTAAGTTTTCATATTTATGACTCTGTGACTCATCAGGTGATTTTAGGGCACCCATGGCTTCAAGCTCACAATCCTGATTTTGACTGGGGCAGTGGGAGGATTACCTCCTGGGGTCCCAAATGTGCAGGTTCCTGTCTGCCTAAGTCCAGCAATGCTGCTGCTGTTTCTGACCCCATGAACTCTGACCTAGTTAATGTGCCGCCATGTTACCATGACTTAGCTGAGGTTTTTAGCAAGGCTAAAGCCACGTCTCTGCCACCTCATCGACCTTATGATTGTGCCATTAACCTGTTACCAGGTAGCACCCCACCCAGGGGCAGATTGTTCTCCCTCTCCGCTCCAGAACGCGAAGCCATGGAGGACTACGTGAGAGATTCCCTCGCCACCAGAATCATCCGTCCCTCCTCATCTCCTGCTGGTGCATGATTCTTCTTCGTGGAGAAAAAGGATAAAACCCTCAGACCTTGCATAGACTATCGCAGCATCAATGACATAACTATCAAGAACAGGTACCCTCTCCCTCTCATCTCTACAGCTTTCGAGTTGCTGGAGGGTGCCACGGTTTTCACCAAACTTGACCTCCGTAATGCGTACCATTTAGTTCGAATTAGAGAGGGGGATGAATGGAAAACGGCCTTTAACACTCCCACAGGCCATTATGAATATCTCGTCATGTCTTTTTGGTCTCTCTAATGCTCCTGCAGTGTTCCAGAATATGGTTAATGATGTACTCCGCGATATGCTTAATGTTTTTGTTTTTGTCTACCTAGACGACATCCTGATCTTTTCCCCCGATGAAGAGACCCACACTCACCATGTCCGCTCAGTGCTTCGGCGGTTGCTTCAAAACCAGCTGTTCGTGAAAGCGGAAAAATGCGAGTTTCACAAACCCTCAGTCTCGTTCCTTGGGTTTGTGCTTGCTGTGGGGGAGATCAGGATGGATCCCGAGAAGGTCTCCGCTGTTGCGGATTGGGCCACCCCCAATTCACGCAAGGAGGTTCAAAGGTTTCTGGGTTTTGCCAACTTTTATAGAAAATTCATTAGTAACTATAGCACTATAGCCTCACCTCTGCATGACCTCTCCTCTCCCCATAGACCATTTGTCTGGAGCCCCGAATGTGAAACTGCATTTCAGGACCTCAAGAAGAGCTTCACCTCCGCCCCTGTTCTCATCCTCCCGGACCCCAGCCAGCAATTCATGGTAGAGGTAGACGCTTCTGACGGTGTCGGAGCAGTCCTCTCACAAGTCAGTTCCAAGGACAGTAGGCTGCACCCCTGTGCATATTTGTCCAAAAAACTCTCTTCGTCAGAACGAAATTATGATATTGGGGACCGCAAGTTGCTGGCTGTTAAGGTGGCCCTGGAGGAGTGGAGACACTGGCTGGAGGGAACTTCCCAGCCATTTCAGGTTTGGACTGATCATAAAAACCTTGAATATTTAAAAACTGCTACGAGGCTTAATGCGAGGCAGGCTAGATGGGCTATCTTTTTTAGTCGCTTTAACTTCACGCTCTCCTACCGACCCGGCTCCAAGAACGTTAAACCTGATTCCCTTTTTTGAATGTTTTCTCATGACCATGTTGACCCTGAACCTAAGACCATCTTATCTGAAACCTGTTTTGTTGCTGTTCTTTCTTGGGAGGTGGAGGGTAAAGTTAAGGCGGCGGCTGAAATTGTCACCATTCCCCCGGAGTGTCCCGATAGCAAGCTTTTTGTGGTTCAGGTCCTCAGGGGGGAGGTGATTCATTGGGCTCACACTAATAAGACTGTCTGTCACCCTGGTATCAATAAGACATTATTTGTGGTGCAACAACGTTTTTGGTGGCCCAAAATGATTCAAGATCTTACTGATTATGTCAATGCTTGCTCTGTATGTGCCAGTAACAAGGTTTCTCACCAGAAGCCCTCAGGAGAACTCAGGCCCTTGCCCATTCCTCAACGCCCCTGGTCCCACATCTCCATGGACTTCGTCACAGGGCTACCCCCCTCTAACGGTAACACTGTGGTTCTGACAGTGGTTGACAGACTCTCCAAGATGGTGCATTTCATTGCCCTCCCCAAGCTTCCCTCAGCCAAGGAAACGGCTGAGGTCATGATGTTTAACGTTTTCCGTATTCATGGTTTCCCCAAGGATATTGTTTTGGACCATGGCCCTCAGTTTATCTCGCGGTTCTGGAAGGAGTTCTGCAGCCTGCTTGGTGCTACGGTCAGCCTTTCTTCCGGTTTACACCCGCAGACCAATGGACAGTCAGAGCACCTCAACCAAGAAATGGAGACTGGTCTTCGTATCACCGCGTCCCAGAACCCTGATACCTGGTCACAGAAACTGGTTTGGGTCGAGTTTGCTCACAACACTCTCCCGTCTGCCTCCACTGGTTTTTCCCCATTTCATATTGTTCATGGTCACCAACCCTCTCTTTTCCCCACCATAGACTCGTAGTCCCCGGTGCCCTCCGCATTGGTCTTGGTGAGACGCTATAGGAGAACCTGGGAGCGAGCCCGCCAGAACCTCCAACGGCGGTCCAACATCTACAAGGCAGCCAAGGACCGTAAGAGGACACCTGCTCCACGCTACAGAAACGGCCAGAGGGTGTGGTTATCCACCAAGAACCTGCCACTTTGGGTGGAGTCCAAGAAGCTCGCTCCCAGGTTTGTCGGTCCATTCCCCATCGCCAAGGTCATCAACCCCGTCACAGTCCAGCTGAAACTCCCAAGGTCAATGCAGGTCCACCCCACTTTTCATGTCAGCCACGTCAAGCTGGTCAGAACAAGTCCACTTGTCCCTCTGGCCAGACCCCCTCCGCTCGCCCTGTTCATTGATGGCGACCCGGTGTTCACCGTCCAGAAGCTCCTGTCTGCTCGCCGTCGGGGCTGGGGGGTCCAGTACCTCGTCGACTGGGAGGGCTATGGGCCTGAGGAGCGCTCCTGGATCCCATCGAGATTCGTCATGGACCCCTCCCTCATTCGGGACTTCCATGCCGCCCACCCTGATGCGCCTGGGCCTTCAGGGGCCGGCCCTTGAGGGAGGGGGGTTACTGTCATGTTCCACTGTTTGTTAAGTATTTTATTTTTCTCCCTCATGTTTCATGTCTTGTCTTCCTGTTTTAATTTGTGATCACTCACCGTTGTCTCTGTTCCAGGTTCCTGTCTGCCCTGCCCCCTCCCCGTCTGTGTGCACCTGATCCCTGATTGTGTCTCCCGCACCTGTGTCTAATCTCTCCCCATCAGCCCTGCATATATCCCCCCTCGTGTCTTGTCTCGTTGCCAGTTCATTGATGTTCACAGCTCACGTTCAGCATTTTTCCTCAGTCTCAGTCATAGCCTTTGTGTGTTTGAACCTTGCCTTTTTTTTGATCTTGCCTTTTTGCCTCACGTCGAGGATACCTCTGCCTGGTTTGTCTGCTTTCTCGTGTACCGACCCCTGCCTGGAATAAACCTTGTTTTGCTGCTTGTACCAGTCTGAGTCGTGCATTTGAGTCCTGCCTTTCTGTGCAACGTTCATGACATACAAAAGTTACCCGGGCCATGGCCCCCCTGGCCCCCCAGGTTCCGTGGTCTATGAACTGTCTAACACACAAGGACTTATAATGAATATTGGCTCCCGTACATTTTACACCTTTTCTTCATGTAGGAACTGCTGCAATATCTTTTTCACTGGCTGTTGTACTATCCCTACTTTGATGGTATAGGCAGCTTATATTCCTTTACCTATACCAGGATTTGGACTTCACTCACTGAATGAAGAGACTGCTGTACCAAGCGCTGTAAGCTATACATTCCTGGAGTTGTTGATGGATAATAACATTGTTGAAATAAAAGCAGTTTTCAATTTTCAATAAAAGTATTAATGAAAATCATGTCTTGATTTTGTTGACGGTTTTTATGGTGGATATCTGGTCTAAATTTAAACAATAGCCAACATGTACAGTATTTTAGTATTTTTTCCACATTGATGGCTTTGCTACAATTTGTAATTATTTACAGGACTATTATAAGTCTTTGAAATAAACCAGACAAGAGTGTTCTGTAGTTACTTACAGTACACTCAGTACTGTTTAATCACAGGGGATATCATCAAAAATTACAAAGGCATTAAACACTTTTTTCAGTTGTTATAACTGTAGTTATGGTAACTGTCGTTATTTATTAAACTAATGTACATAAACTGTACCACATTGATATCTTGTAAATCTTGATAAACTCCCTGGTGTCTTGAATGGTCAGTTGGTACAATTATATACACAGCAAGCCCTTTCATTTGTCCGGTATGTGCACAAAAAAAAATCTCCGCCAGGCTCCCACACCTTACACATAGCAAGGAGGTCAAATTATGAGTGACCTGCAGTGAGGCTGAGCAGACAGCCTGTCAGTCAAAGTGACCGCACCCTTAATTTTGCAGAACTTCAAGCCTAAATAACATTTCAACAGGATAGATATAAAATATTCAACCCCCGTACATTCGTCATAAATGATTAAATAAGCCATAGAGATCAAAACCGTTTTTTGTTTTTTTTTGCACCAGGCTGTAAACATGTTTATTGTAGCTGTAAATTTGTGCATTTCACCATGGGAGTCAATGTGGATTTGCTCTGTATTGCAACCAGCCCCCAGTGGCCAGTAGATGCATTGCAGTTTTTGGCCCTTCAGCACTGGCCTCACTTGTCAGCCCTGGAGGTTGCCGCTTGGTGAAAACGAGCAGTTCAGATTTGATGCTGGATATGATGTCATACTCCGTGATAGATCCAACTCCACCTTCTCCAGCAAGGTGACGGTAGTCACCTACAGAGTAACTGCTGAGTCTACCCCATTCTCTGCCTCATCCTCACTATCCCAGACCTCGTAACATGGTGGGAGCAAAGCATGCTATTTGTGATGTTGTTGGCAACAATAACAAATGGAAAAATCTTCATTTACTTCAGCCATTTAAGGATGTGAAGACCAAGTGGATTAACTTGATCTTTTATCATCTGGTTGTTTCTTTTCTGTTTTTTTTTTTCCTAAATTTTATTTTATTTTAGGATTTTTTTTTACAAAAATACAATAATACAATACAACAATTTAACAACTAGAAAAATCCTTTTCAATGAAGGCACAGTATCACAGCAGGACACACTTCCAAACTTAAGCTCAGGATGGATCAATACCATCTGACAGTGACCCACCTTCAAACTTGGAAACCGTAAGTCAGGTGATAAGAGATTTTAAAACAATCTTTACGGACTGCATTTTTTCATCTGCGTAATATTGCGAAAATTAGGTCTATCCTGACCCAAAAAGATGCAGAAAAATTGGTCCACGCTTTTGTTACCTCAAGGCTGGATTACTGTAACTCTCTATTATCAGGTAATTCTCGTAAGTCCTTAAAAACTCTCCAGCTAATTCAGAATGCAGCAGCACATGTACTAACAGGAACTAAGAAATGAGATCATATTTCTCCTGTTTTAGCTTTTCTGCACTGGCTCCCTGTAAAATCCAGAATTGAATTTAAAATCCTACTGTTAACTTATAAAGCTCTAAATGGTCAGGCTCCGTCATATCTTAGAGAGCTCATAGTGCCATATTATCCCACCAGAACACTGCGCTCAGAGAATGCAGGGTTACTTGTGGTCCCTAAAGTCTCCAAAAGTAGATCAGGAGCCAGAGCCTTCAGCTGTCAGGCTCCTCTCCTGTGGAATCATCTTCCTGTTGCGGTCCGGGAGGCAGACACCGTCTCCACATTTAAGACTAGACTTAAGACTTTCCTCTTTGATAAAGCTTATAGTTAGGGCTGGCTCAGGCTTGCCTTGTACCAGCCCCTAGTTAGGCTGGCGTAGGGCTAGTCTGCCGGAGGACCCCCTATAATACGCCGGGCACCTTCTCTCCTTCTATCTCTCCTTCTCTCTTTCTCTCTCTCTCTGTCTCTCTGTCTCTCTCTCTCTCTCTTGTGTCCTGTTACTGCATCTCGCTAACTCGGCCATTCTGGATGTCACTAACTCAGCTTCTTCTCTGGAGCCTTTGTGCTCCACTGTCTCTCAGGTTAACTCGTATTACAGCGGTGCCTGGATAGTGTGACGTGTGTGGTTGTGCTGCTGCCGTGGTCCTGCCAGATGCCTCCTGCTGCTGCTGTTATCATTAGTCATACTTCTACTGTTATTATACACATATGATTATTGTCACATATGTATACTATCAGATATTAATATATACTTTCAACATATTGTACCACAGTAACCAGAACTATAATTATAATATTATTACTTTCATTAATGCTGTTGTAAGCTACTGTCATTACAATCTGTCCTGCACCTCTCTCTGTCTCTGTCTTACTCTCTGTCTCTCGCTTTCTGTCTCATTGTGTCATACGGATTACTGTTAATTTATTATGCTGATCTGCTCTGTACGACATCCATTGCACGTCTGTCCATCCTAGAAGAGGGATCCCTTCTCAGTTGCTCTTCCTGAGGTTTCTACCATTTTTTTTCCCAGTAAAGGGTTTTTTTTGGGGAGTTTTTCCTTATCCGCTGTGAGGGTCCAAAGGACAGAGGGATGTCGTATGCTGTGAAGCCCTGTGCGGCAAATTGCGATTTGTGATATTGGGCTTTATAAATGAAATTGATTGATTGATTGAATTGAATTCTTTTTAGGTTTGTCATTCTGAGTGACCCTTTTCTCTGCCAGTACCCTGCTGGAGAGTGTCTGAAATAATAAAAATTGTCTAAATTCATTTATTTCATCAGGTTGTATTTTGGTGGTGGCCTTATTTACTATAAAACCCACAGCCATTATTGCAAGTGACTCACTTCATTAATGCGGTGTATTATTAAGTGATACAGTCCCTTTTGCTTTGAATTCCCAGGCTTGTGCTTGCTGAGTAATGATGGACTGTTGTCTGCCGTTTCCCTCTCGGGGGAAGCATCTTTGATAAACCTCTCACTGAACTCCATTAGATGAAAAAGCTCTCTGCTTAGCGTCAGCTCAGTTATATATGGTACAGATTTGTTTTATTTTAATACTTAATCGATGAGTGTAATTTAATGTGACATTTCCTTTTATCTGACTAGCCTGGCCTCTCAGGGAAATTAAACTCTGTGATTGTTTGGCTGGTACTGGCTTTTTCTGAGTACTGGCTTTTAAACAGCAATGCCATTCACATTGTATGGGTGTTAGGATTTTGTCATGCACACTTTCCCTCTATTGTGGAGCTGTATGATCTTTGCAGTGCAGGCTGGCTCTGTTATATATTTGTCATTTAAACAGGTTATCTCAGAGCTCAAGGTCTCTTTTGTCTTCATCTGTTTTGTTAAAGTTGGAGGCACTTGTGAATTTATAGACAAGAGTTGCATTTTTTTTGGACATTATGCACATGCATTCTCATCCCAACACATTAAATATTGCTGTTCTGTCAGTGGACTTCCAACAAGATGATGCACTAGCTATCCTCTTGCATCTGTTGTTAATGTTCTGAGATGGTGTATGGTGTGGGATGGTGTATGTAAAATAGAAGTGCACTTGGTAAAACGACGGCAAAATGCCTGGTTTTCACGTTAATCTCCCCTATATCGCAGCGGTGCCTGGATAGCGTGACGTGTGTGGTTGTGCTGCTGCCGTGGTCCTGCCAGATGCTTCCTGCTGCTGCTGCTGCTGCCATCATTAGTCATTAGTCATACTTCTACTGTTATTATACACATATGATTATTATCACACATGTATACTGCCAGATACCAATATATACTTTCAACATATTGTACCACAGTAGCCAGAACTATAACGATCATATTATTACTTTCATGAATGTTGCTGTAAACTACCACAGATTACTGTCATTTTATTATGCTGATCTGTTCTGTACGACATCTATTGCACGTCTGTCCGTCCTGGAAGAGGGATCCCTCCTCAGTTGCTCTTCCTGAGGTTTCTACCCTTTTTTTTTTTCCCTGGAAAAGGTTTTTTTTGGGGGAGTTTTTCCTTATCCGCTGTGAGGGTCCAAAGGACAGAGGGATGTCGTATGCTGTAAAGCCCTGTGAGGCAAATTGTGATTTGTGATATTGGGCTTTATGAATAAAATTGATTGATTGATTGATTTGCTTTTTAAGGTCAATTTATTAAACAAGTTAAAAAAAACACAAAATGAAACGTATAAGCAGTTACACAAAAACAGAATCCTGAGCAACATATAAAGAACAAATGAACATTTAGATAACATTGTTCATGTTCAAAAAGGGAAAGAAGAAGTTTTAAGAGGTGTAAGAAGAAGTTGGTTAAGTTCAGAAAAAATTATAATGGTTTGGCTCCACATTGCTGAGCAGCTGTTTGTTGGACCCATAGGACCCAAAGGCTGTAGTAGGGGCAGGTGCTCAAAGTTAAAAAGGGGCACATGGAGTATTATTTAAAACACTATACACTGACACCCTTTACAGCCTAACCTATGATATTATAACAACACATATTTACACTAAATGTGTCATAGAGCATTACAACAAACAACATCATACTTTCGACATTGTCTCCAACCACATGAAATCTGGGGGAATATGATAAATAAATGAGGTAAATATGAATAATATATATTTTGAGCTTACTTTCTGTTTGAATTCTCAAAAATTCTACAGTTAAATCACATGAAATTTGACATGGACATAGTCAGGATCATCCTGAACAGGAGTCCTTTCAAATAACCTATTAAGAAATTTTTTAAGATGAAATTTCTGAGATGATGAAATCATGAATGTGTTATAATGTAATCTAAGGTGACTTTACCTTTATTTAGTCATTTATTTTTTTAAACTATACAGCAAAACCATATGAGCCTTTCTATGGTCCTAGTCAGGACAAGTCCAGCTAAGCCATGAAGATAAGGTTATATGACAGATCAAAGATGACTGGGCTATTTGATGATATTTTTCCTGTGAAGTTCCCTTTTTGAAATTTAAAAACAGCACAGTTGAGTAACTTTAATAAATAAAATTCTAATAAATTTTATGATGATTGGATTTCATATAATGTGCAATATATAGTTTTACTTGGTAAACCAAATGTGAGACAATATTGCTGAAACAACCTGATCTCACAGAAATACGGGAAATGACCAAAACCTCTTAACACCGCATTCCGTGGTGGCAGCACGTAATGAGTTGAAATTACGTACCGGTACCATGGAAACAATGCCAATGTAAAGTCAATTAGGTTGCTTTGTCATGGTGGACACACAGATTCCCTGGTTCAACAACGTCACGTCAACCTCGTTTTCCTCAATGATATCTTTAATATTTCTATATACACACAAAAACACAAAAGTGTCCTTGAAAACTTAACAATATGATAGGTTAATGTCAAGGCCATAAAATAAAATGAATGTATTTTGCCAACTTTTGATAGCATAGGGCTTTAAGAGCATTGTGCTGTGGGCGGATGTGGCGCGTTCGACTATGTGTGTGTGTGTGTGTGTGTGTGTGTGTGTGTGGTCATCAAATCGTGTACCATGGCAAAATAAACAGGATGAAGACAGGCTTTCGGGACTATTATCAGTCAAGCAGTCAATCAATCAATCAATCAATCTTTATTTATAGATCACTTATCATACAATAAAGTGTGGCACAAAGTGCTTTACATGTTAAAAGCAGAGCCCCCCCATCCCCAACAGATCGCCCACAGACCCCCTCACCTCCCACGCCCCCATCCCAATGTGATAAAAAAAAAAGAAGAAAAATAAAAGAAAAAATAGATAATAAGAATAAAATAAGGCTGAGCACGGAAGAACAAGAGAGGAAACACTATCACATGGAGCCGTCCGCATCGGGAGGCAGGGGAGAGCGGATCCCAAGTCAGCGCCACAGCAGCCAGAACCAGTGGCCGCCCCCTGGTGCAGACGGCTCCCACTGAGGAAACACTAAATAAATTAAAGCATACAGCCCACAGTAGATAAAAGTAGAGCATGCTAAATGTAAATACAATAATAGGCTAAATAGTATCAAAGCAAACATAAATAGTGTCTAAACAATAATAAATAGTATCTGAGTTTTCTATTAGGCTGCCATTCCACTCTGTAAATAAATTTTAAAATTTCAATATAATTTTAATATTATTTTTGCTTATTTCGTTATTGTTATTATTGGTTTAATTTTTAGTAGCACTGTATTCTCTGAGGATGACTCATTTTAGTAACTATCTAGAGTAAAAAAGAAAAAAACAAGCAAAGAAACAAACAAAAAAAATATTTTATACACTGGGCCTTCAAAGTGCTTTTGTACTGGACCTGGCATGGCTAGTGTCCAAAAAAAAAAAAAAAATCACAATTTTGTCATACAGCTAAACCAAATACATCAATGGAAAGGTCACAACCTGGAGAATAACATATGTCAGTGTGATGATTCTACATGGCTCCTGCTTTGAACCTTGACCTCAGTGCATGTTTGAAGGCTTATAATTCAGCAACAAAAGGGGGTATAGACATTGGAACAACTGTTATAGAGAACTCTTGACCTCAACTATCATGTGAGTGTAGTCAGCAACTGGGGGTGCTGTAAGATATGGGTAAAATATGGATAAAATGAATTTTCACCATTTAGAATTAGATATTTAAAATCTGATTACACAAATGTGTTTACCATCCCCTTAAAGTCCACAGTGTACTCTGAATTCAGTATTTATAACTTACAAATCTAGGAAAAACACTTATATTTAAAAAAAAAACAACCCAAAAAACTACAATTCCCTAGGACAGCGCCATGCAGCTTGATACATATCAGCAACATAGTTGTAGTTCTTCTGATTTCCAAAGTAGGGTTCTAAATAGGGTTGTAAAAAGATATATCAGATAGATCAGATATCTACTGAATAGATCAAATACCTAGTAAAGTAAAGTAATTACACTGCACCTAGATGAACTATGTTAAGAAAAAGTAAGGGTGTTGGTTAATTTCAGATATTTTAGCTATTACTCTAGAAACAGCGTTTTTGGGAAGGTAGATCCTCTGGTTGCAGAGCTGTCAGATAGTGTCGTAAATCTACTGAATATATCAAATATCTAGTACAGCCGATCAATCATGTTGTTATTATTATTATTATTATTGATGGGAAATTATGACAGAGGAATATATTTGCTGTTTTAATATCAAGAACACTTTTGTGTTTTTGTGTGTATACATGATGTTGTTGAACCAGGGAATCCATGTGTCACTATGAGAAAGGATCCTAATTGACTTTACATTGGCATTGTTTCCGTGGTACCGGCACATAATTTCAACCCATTACGTACTGCCACCATGGAATGCGGTGTTAAGAGGTTGTGATCATTTCATGTATTTCTGTGAGATCAGGTTGTGCTGAAATGTTTCTTTGTTTTGGCCGGCCACTCCAAGCAGCCATACCATCACAGACAAGCATCAACATCCGACCAGCGGCTGGCATCAGTAGATGCTTAAAAACGACAGCTAACTTGACTGCAGTGAGGAACCAGCAGTCAGGACCACTATAAATCTGATATTGCATTCCTGATGGACAATTTAAAGGTGATGGTGTGTAATGCTAGTATAGTAGTACTATAAATATACCATGATAATCCATTACACAAATGAAAGTCACCATCTAAACATCACCACTAAATGTCCACTCATTAGCAAATGTTAGCATGCAAATGCATCAACATGCGCCTCTCTATCTCTTTGTCTTGTTTATACGGTGTACATATTGTTGAAAATTGGGCACAGTTCAGGCAGGACATAATGTCAAGCTCAGCTCACATCCCAACTACATCAGCTGATCTCAAGCAGCCCAATCAACTGATGGATCAGCTGATTTATGGAAGGGAGTCTGTAATTCCCTCTCAAGTCGAAATCACGAAACCAAGTCGTTCCTTTCATTACTGGCTTTAATCACACCAAGTGTATGATACAGTGCAGTGAGAACTGGTAGACATACAGACAGAAAAGCAAATAAAAACAAATTATTTTCCACATAAAGACATCAAAGAAACAATGCGACCATAGTTACATACATACAAACAATAAATGTACCTCATTGGCCGCTTTCCCTTGAGAGAAAATTGAAATCTTCAGTCCTTAGATGCACTATGCACTTTATATCCTATCTTCTTCAAACATTGCTGGTCTTTGGGCAGAGGAATCAGCGAGGTATCTAGCTTGGTCCAGACTGTTACCAACCAACAAGTTGCGACCCTCAAAGGTAACACCCCGTCAACCTGCGGCAGCAAACTTTGGTTCCCACCTCAATTAAGACTTGTCCCCCATATCAAAAACAAACAAAATACATGAAATAAATTAAATGTTGCTTTTAATATTAAACTATTGTTAGTAGAAATGTACGTATTTATGAACTCTATATTTTTAACCTAATATTTATTAACCCATTATTTATTTATTTATTCTGACTTCGATGGCAGCTACAGAGTCAGCTAATAGATCACATGATTCTTTTCTATGCAACCAATTGGTAAAACTCATTCAGTGCCCCTTATTTAAACTGCTGTAGCCTGCCCACTGTTGCTGTTTTGCTCTGCAAGCCGCTTTGCAACCTGCCTCCACCCCAGCTCCTCTTTTTAGGCCCCGATCAACGACAAAGTCGTCCGTGAGGACCCTATTGTAATCACGCTGTTTATTAGCGCCCAAGCAACGACAAAGTCATCCGTGTAGGACCCTATTGTAATAACACTGTTTATTATTACGGCCCGAGCGACGACAAAGTCGTCCGCATAGGACCCTATTGTAATCGTGCTGTTTATTATTATTATTATTATTATTATTAGGGCCCAAGCGATGACGAAGTCGTCTGTGAGGACCCTATTGTAATCGCGCTGTTTATTATTATTATTTTTATTATTATTATGAACATTTAATCCCCAATTTGGTCCCTTTCTCAAATTCAAAAACTCACCAAAATTGGCACGTGTTTGGTCTGGTGAAAAATTTGCTAAAAACCCTTCTGATCTGGTCACCCACGACAACAACACACTGTCCCACTGCCCGAAAAACTGGCTCCCTTAAAGACCAAAACTGTCTCATTCACTCACTCATCTCCCTGGTACACTCCGGAACTCCGTCACATGAAAACCCGTAAGCGCCAGCTTGAAAGACTTTACAAAAAAAACAGTCTCACAGTCTCCAATCTCCTCGCCTATACAGATCACCTTTCAAACTACAACTTCACTGCCACCCGATCCAACTACTACTCACAACTCATTCACTCTGGCTCCAGAAACCCCAAGACTCTCTTTTCCACTGTCAATAAACTCCTCAAACCCTGCAACCCCCCCCCATCTCAGTCTCTCCGCCGCTCACCATCTCCACCACCACCAAACTGAACTGTGACAAATCTGAAATAATACTCATCAGTCCAAAATCCCTCTCTACATCAACACAAAACTACACCCTCAGCATCGACAATACCACCCTCTCTCCCTCCCCATTCATCCGCAACCTTGGTATCATCTTTGACAATAACCTCACATTTGAACATCAGCTTCCTCACCCAAACTGCCTTCTTTCACCTCAGAAATATTGCCCATCTCCGTCCATTACTCTCCTTCTCTGCCGCTGAAACTCTCATCCATGCTTTTGTAGTGTAATATTTACTATAGTGTTTGTACTGTACCTTTAAACTGACCTTTAAAGATACGTATTAAAGCAATGTACTTTGTGCAACTGACAAATTACACACTGGTTTAATATTTCATGTATACTTATGACACTTATTGAGCACTTAAGCATTGTGGTGGGGGAGTACCTAGGACACACTGTGAATCATTTCTAAAAATAGCATGAGGATGGGCTCAGAAAACACTAGTGAAAAGTTAGGGGAATTGCAGTTTGTCCTGATATGACCCTAGAGGGGGAAGGACTAAAAAAAGTGTAAACTCAGCAGAAATGTGACACCGATATGGTGGGAAGGACTAAAAAAAGTGTAAACTCAGCAGAAAAAAGTGTAATCTCAGCATAAATGTGACACCTTTATGATCAGTGCCAAGTGGAAAAGGTTAAGGAAAAGAGACGACTCAGCAGAAATTCCACGATAAAAAAGCGAGAGCAAACAAATAAATTCCAGTCCTGCTCCGGAGCTTGACTCATTGAGTTGTGATGTGTTTGCTGCCTGCAAGCACATTAAACTCAGTTGCATCTGATTCTACGTGTCTCCAGTGATTTTTTTACCTCTGAGTATTTGAGTTTTTGATATCTAATGGAAGACAAAGAAAGTTTGTTCGGGAAGTAAGGAGAGAGGTCGCAAGCTTTCTGGCATGGCTCTAGACCTTGACTTCTTCGCTTCAACACTTTCATCACCTCAAGACTCGACTACTGCAACATCCTCTACGGCTCATCATCCAAAGTCCTCAACAAACTCCAGTACATCCAGAACTCTGCTGCACGCCTCCTCACCTACACCCGCTGAACATATAACCCCTGTCCTGCAAAACCTAAACTGGCTTCGTGTCCTGTACAGAATCAACTTCAAGATCCTCCTCCTCACCAACAAAGCCCTCCACAGCCAGGCCCCCTCCTACCTCATGGATATGCTCCACGACCACACTCCCTCCCACAACCTTCGATCATCTGACAAAAACCTCCTCTCACCTCCACACAGGACCAAGCATCGAACCTGGGGCAACAGAGCCTTCTCCATAGCTGCCCCCTCCCTCTGGAACACCCATCCGTGACTGTCCAGATCCATCCACCTTCAAATCACTCCTCAAAACCCACCTTTTCAAATCCGCTTTTAACCTTTAAACATTAGCTCCGTTACTCATGTACCCCCCCTTTTATTGTCCCTGTCTTCTCTTTATCTTTTCGCACTTATATGTATATATGTATGTACTTCTTTTCTTTGTTTTAATGTAAAGCGTCTTTGAGAGCTTTAAAAGCGCAATATGAATAAAATGTATTATTAATATTATCATTATTATTATTATTATATTTTGGCAGTGTTGTATGTGGATGGGCCCAAATGGTGACATAGCGCCCCCTAGAAAATTTTGTGCCTCGAGCCCTGCCTGTGAGTTTCACCTACATGTATGAAAATTGGTGGGCTCATAGAACATGCCAAGACACACAAAAAATCCTCTTGGACCCATGCCGTAAACCCAACAGGAAGTCGGCCATTTTGATTTGAATTTTTTACTTCGTCCGATTGACTTCAAATTTGGTAAAGATCATCCTGAGAACATGCCAAGAAGTCTTTTTTTGCAAGTCCAAGTCAAGTCTCAAGTCTTTGGTAACGAGTCCAAGTCAAGTCTCAAGTCTTTGTGGGGTGAGACTTGGTCAAGTCTCAAGTCTTTGGTCACAAGTCCACGTCAAGTCTCAAGCCTCTAAAAAATAAAAGTCTCATGTCTCTTCTGGTTGTAATGAGCCTTCTATTGTCTGCTGCTATCCAGTCTGCTAGGAATACTGCACAGCTATATCTAAGAAATTCAAAGCATTTACTGTATTATTATCACTCCTTTATCTATTATCATACAGTATCAGTACTGACTAGTTGTTCGTTATATGATCACTTTAAACAGGCTATTGCAATGCAATATGAAGAAAAAACACAATGAAAGCTTTCCTTTAAAGTAAACTGTATTCTTTCAGCATGAACATACAGTTACAGTATATCTTGCCCACTTTTGTGCAGGCTCAGTGGGACCATAATAAGAACAAACATAGAAAAAGCTACACCTCACCCAGTCAAAGATGTGGTAATAAACATCCTTCCAATTAGTGCAAAACATCACACTGTGCAACCAACTTGTAAGCAAAACACTTAAAAGTACTTTAAGCATTTGTATGTTACTTCTGTGCCATTTGCAACTTAAAATTTGTTCACAAAAAAAGCAAAACTATTGCTGCAATATTATCTGAAATATACTGTAAGTCTATAAACTGGTGACATTAAAACATGACCTGTTCCAAAAGAGATATCTACCATTTGTGAAAATTGGCTCCTTTCTTTGTATGACAAAAATGATTCCTTGCATGAAAATAAAACTCAAGGAACAAAATATGGAATATCACTGGAGTTATTGGCTATCTTGTCTCCTTTACTAACAAAACGGTAACCTTTTTGTGGAAACAATCACCTGTGTTGTTTTGCCAAGAACAAAATATTTAACAATAATAAACCTGCAATAAGATCAGAATGGTTTACATTATTCTTCTCTCAATACACTGGGTATGGGCCACAAAACATTAACAAGCTTGTAGGTGTCCTCCAGGGGCCTACTGTAAGACTTACTGTACGTTCAGACCAAAAGAGGCAAAAGAGGCAAGGACGCCGGAAGTTAATACATTTTCAATGAGAGCCCGGCGTCCTGAGCGGCCAAAGCGTCAGCCGCCGTCAGCCGCGCGTCCAGAGTGTCCAAAGCGGCACCAGATGAAAAGTTGAACCTCGGTTAACTTTATGGTAATTAGCTATGACGCGGTTCATCGGCAACCGGCGGCAACTAATCAGAGTAGAGGTGTCCTTCGCTCGAGCGGGCCCCAAAGAACAACACATGTAACTTTGGTTCCTAGTTCCGTCATGGATGCCGAGAAAAATTGATCACTTGTGTGCGGGCTCAGCTGTCGAACTGCTGGACGTCCAACCTGAAGTACCGCTGGAACCGTTCTCTGCGTCTTCTTCAGGTGTACAGGCAGGCAGCAGCACACATCACAGCGATGTCATCCAAATCCATGATGAGTCGATTTTGAGGGTTAAACGCGCATATTTATAGTCGTCGCAGACCATGTTAATGATACAATAATAAAAATTATGAGTGGGAGTTAATTTAATTCGCTAACCGCCTCACCCCATTTTCCCCGTTCTTCCAAAAAAGGAACACTCTTTGGCAACACACACACACACACACACACACACACACACACACACACACACACACACACACACACACACACACACACACACGAACTTGACGAACTTGTATGACACCAAACGAAAGACAAGCAGACAACACCACATGCGTAATTGTGCACAGATATGCTGCAGCTGAGCCGTAAGGAGTGCGAATTTGCACCCATGTGTGTCTGTAGGTGTGTGTGTGTGTGTGTGTGTGTGTGTGTGTGTGTGTGTGTGTGTGAGTGTGTTCTATAGGCCTAAAGAAAATTACCCTGGAGCCAGAAAACATAACAATCTTGTGGCCAAAGAGCGTTTTACTTTTTTGGAAGAATGGGGAAAAATGGGGTGAGGCGGTTATGACATTAAATTAACTCCCGCTCATAATTGTTATTATTGTATCATTAAAATGGTCTGCGATGACTATAAATATGCATGTTTAACCCTCAAAATCATATGGACTCATCATGGATTTGGATGACATCGCTGTGATGTGTGCTGCTGCCTGTCTGTACACCCGAAGAAGACGCTTGAAAAAAAAAGCACTTTTCACTGCACACATCAAGATATTTTTGCTCTATTTAAATGTCAGTTAGTTGATAAAATGCTTTGTTGTGCAATGTGTCATCTCATTCAGATGAAGCAAGAAAGGCTTGCATGCCCAGGGTATGTCTTTCCCACAGAATTTTTGTATATTTCAAAGCTGTAAAGGTTTGATGTTGTGGTGGGTAAATCATAATGCCCTTTGTTAATTGCTTCCTCCTCAATAGTCAATCTGCTCGTGACTAGATGGTGATTTTGATTTATGTTCATGCTGAGATTTTTTTTTCTGTATTTAATGACACACAAAACCTCCTATGCAACTAGGCATGATTTAAACTGAAGGTGAACAACAGCAAGCAGCACTATGCCGCTGTCAAGAAGTCTGCTTTGCGGCTCCTTTAAATGACTAGCGCGATTTAACTTTGACGTCAGTCACGGCTAAAATATTTTGCCGCTTTGGAAGCTGTCCTGTTTCTCACGCGGCCTCTGGCGTCCTTGCCTCTTTTGCCTCTTTTGGTCAGAACGCACAGTTAGAAAAGTATTATGCAACAGAATGGTTACATTTCAAAAAGATCACACTGGACAGTGTCCTTGCACTAAGCCTGGCTCGGTGAGGGTGCATTATAAGGCCTCCGTGACTGAATACCCTTTCCACTGGTGCACTGGTGGCAGGAACAGCGAGCACTCTCATAGCCACAAGATAGAGCCTTGGGAAGACCTTTGCATGCCTTTTCCAGAAACCTAGGCAGTCTGCTTCTTCTTCATCAGAGCACACCTGGATGTAGCGAATGAGCTCAGCCTTGACAGTCCATGACCATGGTCATCCTTCTTGTTGCTTTTCTTCCTGTAGCCAGTGAAAAGGCGTGGAGTTTTAGCGGGTGGCTCATCCTTATCATCCTCTCCACTACTGCTCTCAACAAGTATGGTAACTTTCCGAGCCTCAGCCAAGACAAGGTCTGAAAAAGTTGCACAAAAATCATGGTTAGTTACAATATTATGACGTTGACAGTGGTGATGGTTAAGTTAACGAACGATAAATAAGTCTAAATGAGACTTTACTGATGTTATTGAAAGCGAGAAAAGATTTGAGTGCCTGAAAAGTTGGAAGGAGAAGGAAATGTATACAATGTATTGAATTAAGTATTAATTTGGTGCCTGAAAACTTCAAGCCATGAATGATGCATAATGTGATGATAATGTGTTTGGAAATGGTGTGCATTCACCTACCTATTATCATCTCCTTCACCTCACTCTTGAGTTCATCTGGTGCAAGGACATCTTGCTCAATCAAAGACAGAGGCAGATTGCATGAAATTATGAGATCCTGTATTATGGATTCAGTAATGGCCTGCTGTCTGGGATGGCCCTGGCTGTATATCTGCACATCTTTTGCCTGAGTCAGGAACGCATCAAGGCTGCTCTGTCCCTCTCCACTGGCCAGTTTTTTCACTTTGTTGAATTCAGAAAACCTGTAGATGAACAACATGGAAAGTCTACTATAAATTAACACATTCCTCTATCCTCTCACTCAAACCCAGTGTAATGGTAACCTGATAAACCTGTAACATTAACGTAACATGGTCAACAATAAACCAGTAACCTGCCTGTAAGTTGACAGTATAACTATGTATTTTTCTATGTTTAACGTTAGCCAGTAGATGGTGGCAGTGGAACGTAGATGAGAAACGTCTTTTTTAACGTCATGTCAATGCTACTCAATGCAAACAAGTGTGTCAAGCAAACTAACATTCACTCATCTTTTCAAATATTCAGTTACAAAGCTAGTAGCAAGCTAAGTCAACGTTATATAGCTGATGCTGAGCTAAACATGTTTGCTAACCCTCCATATGCGCTAATGTGACTGACCTCTCCGAGTGAGTTTTCAGGTGCCTAAAATTTGATGTCGTTGATCCAGCATCCTTAATTTTGATACTGCAGACTTTGCGGTCTGCGCTTCTTTTGTTGGTGCCGTCTTGTTTGAAGTTCTTATAACCAAAAGTAATTACAAAGGGTACAGCAGCAGCTGCAGGTGTGCCGGTGTTCCCTGTCACCATAGTGTTACTGTCATCTGAGGTACTAGTGCATGAGGCACGCATTCGCGTAATATGGTTACTACGGTTACTCTGACAAAAAGGAATGAAGCTTGTCAGACGTTTCAAAGTTTCCTCAATGTTAATACCCCAAAAATAGAAAACATAATGACTGTTCACGAGTCCCAAAACACGAGTCCGAGTCGAGTCTGAAGTCTTTTCAGAAAGAGTTCAAGTCAAGTCTGAAGTCTCTGTGTGTGCGACTTAAGTGCGACTCGAGTCCGAGTCACAAACTCGAGTCCCCATCTCTGGAACATGCTGATCAAAAGCTACTAAAAGCTACTAAAAGCTTTTCTCCATGTCAAGGGGCTAGGGAGTTACAAACTTTGGCGACTTTTTGTTTTCTCGCTAATAGCAGCTTCAAACTTGCTGGACATGATGATGGCTCCGCCCTGAACGGCCAGATATATTAATATCCCACCGTACTGATAGTGCCCCCCCGGTGGTAACAGGAAGTGACCAGTTTTTACTTTAACATGTACTGATGACACAAACTTGACTGCATCGACTTCATTCCACTTCTAATGCATGCAGAACAAGTTGGCGAAGCTGCCTGAAGCTACCTTTGATGGCTTCAGCGATCTCATATCCTCATGAAAATTGATACACAGGTCAAGAATAGCGAGCTCTTGCATCCAAAAGGGGTGGCGCCCATGGGGGGGGCAAAATGCCTCTATAGCGCCCCCTTGAAATTTTCAAAAAACCCTTCCCATAGGGTTTTTTTTTTTGGAGTTGGAAGATGAAAATTGATACATATGTGTATGTTGCCCAGACACACGTAAAAGTCTCTGACACCAATGGTCTACTCCAAACAGGAAGTCGGCCATTTTGATTTAAACTTTTCATTTTGGTGGCGATTTTGTGATTTCGACACTTTGTATTTTGACGAACTCCTCCTACAGATTTTGTCCAATCAACTTCAGATTTGGTACAGATCACCCTGAGACCATGCTGATCAAAAGTTATTAAAAGCTTTTCTCTATGTCAAGGGGCGTGGCAGCTATGGCGCCACCCTCGCCATCAAATACGTTTGGCTTTTTGATGGCTTCAATGGCATCATCTCCTCATGAAAATTGATACACAGGTCAAGAATGGCGAGCTCTTCCATCTGATAGGGGCGCGCCCATGGGGGGGACAAAATTCCTCTATAGCGCCCCCTTGAAATATAAAAAAAAACCCTCCCCATAGGGTTTTTTTTTTGGAGTTGGAACATGAAAATTGGTACACGTGTATGTTGTCCAGACGCATATAAAAGTCTCTGGCACCAATGGTCTACTCCAAACAGGAAGTCTGCCATTTTGATTTTGACTTGTCATTTTGGCATGATTTCCACATGTTGTATTTTGACGAACAAGTCCTAGGGATTTCAACCAATCGACTTCAATATCTTACAGATCATCCAGAGACCATGCTGATCAAAAGTTGTGCTCTGCATATCTGTAGGTCAAAGGGCATGGCTGCCATGGTGCTGCCATTTTTGATCCATCGCCATGCATATTCAAGCAGCTCTCTCTCCCACATAATTCATCCAAACTGCTTCAAAATTTTTGTACAGGATAGGAGCCGTGCCCTCAATGCCTCCATATGCTCGTAGGCAATCTTACTCATGGCACCCCCTTGTGGAAACAGGAAATGCCATCTTTTACACTGACAAACACGACCTCAAGCTCCTGACCTGATCAACTCCATTTTGACGATCAACTTGAAATATCTCCACAGTGACACACGTGTCCTGTCATGTTGCAGGCTGCCATGGAGGCAGTGGTGAGTTTTCATCCTTCGCCACGGAACATCAACTTGGTATAAATCCTTCATGCATTGTCCGATTTGCTCGATATTTCACGTGTGATGAGGGTCCACTCCTGAACGCACCTGGCCACATCTGGTTACACTCACAGCACCACCTGGTGGATGAAGGAAACATTGCGTTTTTTTCACTCCTTCTTTTAGGTACCGAGCAACGACGAAGTCGTCCAAGGACCCTATTGAAATCGCACTATTTATTATTAGGGCCCAAGCGAGGATAAAGTCGACCGTGAGGACCCTATGGTAATCTCGCTGTTTATTATTATTATTATTTTTAGGGTCCGAGCGATGACAAAGTCGTCCATGAGGACCCTATTGTAATCGCGCTGTTTATTATTATTATTATTATTATTATTATTAGGGCCCGAGCGACGATGAAGTCGTCCATGAGAACTCTATTATAATTGCGCTGTTTATTATTAGGACCTGAGCGACGATGAAGTCGTCCGTGAGGACCCTATTATAATCGCGCTGTTTATTAGGGCTCGAGCGATGACGAAGTCGTCCGTGAGGACCCTATTATAATCGTGCTGTTTATTATTATTATTAGGGCCCGAGCGACGACAAAGTCGTCTGTGAGGACCCTATTGTAACCTTGCTGTTTACTATCATTATTATTATTATTATCATCATTATTATTGCTATTAGGGCCCGAGCACCTAGCAATGCGAGGGCCCTATTGAAATGCAAGGATTTATTATTATTATTATTATTAATATTATTAATATTTAGGGCCCGAGCACCTAGCGGTGTGAGGACCCTATTGAAATGTCGAGCGTCGACGAAGTCGTCCGAGGACCCTATTGAAATGTGGAGCGTCGACGAAGTTGTCCGAGGACCCTATTGAAATCGCACTGTTTATTTTTAGGGCCCGAGCGACAACGAAGTCGTCCGAGGACCCTATTGAAATTGCGCTGTTTATTATTATTATTATTATTATTATTCTTTACCCGACATTGTGCCCCAATTTCGCCCCTTTCCCAAATTTCAAAATGCTTCTAACTTTACACATTTTTCCGGTCACATCCGAAATTCAATATTTTTGGGTGGTTACACATGGTCGACGCAAAATGCCAAAATAGGGCCCCCTACAAATTTTCAAAACCCCCTCCCCATTGGGGTTAGTTTGTCATAGGCAAACGAAATTTGGTACACATATGTATCATACCCAGACACACAAAAAAGTCTCTTAACGTCATGGTAAAATCCACTTCAAACTTGGTGAAAAAAGTCATAAAACGTTGATGACGCTTTATTGTGGAAACTGTGAGTTTTCGTCGAAGGGCGTGGCCATGGCCTGGCGGCAAACTTTGATGTTTCGCCGTGATGATAAACGTTGCTGAAACTTGACTCCACATGGGAATATCTTGCCAAAACTTCACACATATGATGACAGTTCAGCCCTGAACACATCTACAGAGGAATTTTGAATCACCTCCATAGCGCCACCTTCTGGCAACAGAAAGCTACTTTATAAATTCTTTGATGTCCCGCTTCTCGCAGGTTAATCAGACCCACCTCAAACTTAGTGGTATAAGTCCTTTGACCTTGATGATACTTAAAAATGAAGCTTTTGAGTTTTCATCAAACGCTGTCATTGTGGCGCCGCTTTGTTCGCCATCAAACACGATGTTGTTTTGAAGGGACAAGGGATGCTTGAAAACTCACCAAACCTGGCATACATCTCACAGGTCGCAAGTCCTGTTGTCTGATGTGATTTTTGTGCTTTGATACACTAAGATGGCTCAACAGCCCCCCCTGGAATATTTCAATTAAGCAGCCCCCAAAGCTGGTTTGACCTGCATGTATGAAACTTGGTAGGCCCCTGCAACACTCCATCACATACAAAAAAGCCTCTTGGAGCCATGCTCCAAACCAAACAGGAAGTCGGCCATTTTGAATTTCGTGGTCATTTTTGTCATATCACACGTGTTGTACTTTAACGAACTTGTCCTACAGATTTAATCAGAATTGCTCCAAAGTTGGTTTATGTGACCCTGACTATGTTGTGACCAAAAGTTATTACAGGATCAGCGAAATGTTGAATGGCGTGCCCACTGCGGAGTGTTGAATTTTGATGTCTCGCCAAACAGGAAATTGCTGTAATTTTGGAGTAAATGGTCCGATATCCACCAAACTTTACATGATTCATATTAGTCCCACCCTGAACACATTTATATAACAATATACAGTGATAGTCATAGTGCCACCTAGTGGCGAAAGCAAGAACTTCTTATCAGACACTTATCTTTGGATTAACCTGAAATTTCAATGCTGTGGTCTATAATTGATGTACACAAACATGATATAACATGAGTGTCTACGTGTGCCGCAGAGGGTTTAATTTTGATGTCTCACCATGAAACAGGAAATTGCTATACTTTGGAGTAAATGGTCCGATGTCCACCAAACTTCACATTATTCATATTAGTCCCAGCCTGAACACATTTATATGACAATATACAGCGATAGTCATAGCACCACCTAGTGGCGATAGGAAATACTTCTTATCAGACACTTATCTTTGGATTAACCTGAAATTTCAATGCTGTGGTCTATATTTGATGTACACAAACATGACATATCATTAGTGTCTACGCCCGCTGAAGAGGGTTTAATTTTGATTTTCTCGCCATGAAACAGGAAATTGCTCTAACATTGGTGTAAATGGTCCGATCTCCATCAATCTTCAGATGAATCATATTAGTCCTGCCCTGAAAACATTTATATGACCATATTTTCTGATACTTATAGTGCCACCTAGTGGCGACAGGAAGAGGTCTCATCAAACACTTATCTTTTGATTTATTGAGGTATTTCCTTTCAAAGTAAGAGTTTTCCTCAAAAACAAGAAATTCCTTAAAAATTATACTACTTTCACACCGTTTATCGTATCGGCTTCAAAATCGCACAGATTATTCTTCAACGTGTCCTTATCAGATTGTCTTGGTAACTTCTACAGTTTTCGAATGGTTTGGATTTGCTGGCCTCGGACAGGTGATGTGCTCCAGAACCTCCTGACGATTTATTGTGCCACCTAGGCACACAAAAATGCCCGGTATGATGGGTAGGAACCACTTAGAAAGACCAAACCAAAACTGTGTCGTTCGTCTCATAAAGACCTACAAATGTCGCGCAGCAACCCCTGACCTAACTCCAACAGGAAGCGCAGCGTTGTTGTTTGAATGTAAGATGACGTTTTTGACAAATTCTGTCGCTCAAAAATTATTTGCTCCTACACCGTTTATCACAACTGCTTCAAACTTACAAAATTACAGATCTACCCCTGGTGAACATTACTTGCAAAGGATTTTGTCATAACTTGAACGGTTTGGATTTCAGGAGCGTTAGAAGGTGCAGAGCACAACTCCTCATGATGATCTCTGTCAGACAAGATAAGTGACAACACATCGTAAACTTGTGACTAAGGCACCTTTTATTAATCCGGAGGCATACAAAATTTATATCACTGCGTTCAGAACAAAATTATCTATCTGGTGATGCTTTCGGATTGAAACTGTGACTCACGGTTTGGCATCTAAAAGGACTAGTTCAGGAGATTTTCAACCCATTCTGCTCTCTGCCTGTCAGCCACATGCAGTCCTTAATTAGCATAACAAAAGGTTCACTCTCACAGTCTGTGTCAGAGTGAAGTTTGTGTTAATGTGTGTGGTCACACACACAAGAAAGTATAATATTTACTAAACTGTCCAGCTCATGGCGCTCATTCCAAAAGCTTTGAAAGAAATGCCTGATATCAAAAACCTGTAAATACAAGATGTCCTGATGAAACTGTTTTACCTCATGAAGAATTGGAATACATGTAGTCCTGCTCAGTTTCTCCACTGACATTAACTAGTACATATTTGTGTTTGTTTGCTGCACTTAGATTCTCAAAGCAGCCAGGACACATCGCTCAAGCTTTCACTAGGTCACATGATTTCAAATGAATATGGATGTGTTGTTTGATCATCACACAAGTCAAAGTTTCATTAGGTGACATGGCTTATGTCTACAACTTTCAAAATATAAGCTCAAACCACCTTCATAAGAACCCTTTACAGTTTTTAACATTGAGTTTGACTTATGATTCTGGCTATTGTGGTACAACATGTGGGAAGTATGTATTAATTTCTGATAGTATTCATATGTGACAATAATCATATGCATATAATAACAGTGGTAGAATTGCACACACAGAAGGACACGGACACACACAGACACCCACACACACAGACACACACACACACACACAGACACACACAGACACAGACACACACACTCCACTCCCTGTCCCCCCTCTCTCTCTCTCTATCTCTGTCTTCTCTCTCTCCCCACTCTCTCCTCTTTCTCCCTTCTCTCCGTCTCTGCATGTCGCTAACTCAGCCGTCTATGTCTGTCTGTCTCTGTGTATGTTGTACTTCTGCTGTTATTATACACATATGATTAATGTCACATAAGTATACAATCATATATTAATTCAACATTTGTCGGTCTTAGTATATATTTGTGTCTCTTTGCTGCACTTAGATCCTCACAACATCCAGTACACATCACTAAAGCTTTCAGTAGGTGACATGATTTCAAATGAATATGGATGTGTTGTTTGATCATCACACATGTCAAAGTTTCATTAGGTCACATGGCTTATGTCTACAACTGTCAAAATATAAGCTCAAACCACCTTCATAAGAACCCTTTACAGTTTTTAACATTGAGTTTGACTTATGACTTATCAACATTATGAGTGAAAATAAAGTTCCATTACTGACAATGTTATTATGTCAATACACAGGTTTCACAGCCAATTCATATTAACCCTTGATCATAAATGTTTACAACTTTGTTGTGTATACTTGAATATCTCAAAATTAATTAATCAATGTCCTAAAATGTATGGATGTGTTTTTGGATCATCACACTTTGTTATGTTTCCTTGTAAAATCAACATTATGAGTGAAAATACAGTGTCATTACTGACAATGCTATATCTGAAGACACAGGTTTCACAGCCAATTCATATTGAGCCTTGATCATAAATGTTTACAACTTTGTTGTGTATACTTGAATATCTCAAAATTAATTAATCAATTTCCTAAAATGTAAATCCACTGTAAACTATTGCCGCTGTGGTGTCAAATGCCACCTGCTGATTTTGTTATCATTAGTCATTAGTCAACTCATCTTGAAGTGCCTGGGCTGTCACCTAAGTACATGGTCATTAATTAGCATAACAATGGCTTCACTCTGACAGATACGTGTGTTCGTGTGTGTGTGTGTGTGTGTGTGTGTGTGTGTGTGTGTCATACTTATACTCGTATTATACACATTTGATTATTGTCACATATGTAAACCATCAGATATTAATATATACGTAAAACATATTGTACCACAATAACCAGAATTGTAATTATGATATTATTACTTTTATTAATGTTGTTGTAAGCTACTGTCATTACCATCTGTCCTATATTTCTCTCTGTCTACCCTTCTGTCTCATTGGGTCCTAAGAACAAAGGGATGTTGTATGCTGTAAAACCCTGTGAGACAAATTGTGATTTGTGATATTGATTGCTATTGACATAATAGAACGCAACGCTCACTTTCTACGGAAGCTGGACGCTGAAATAACGTGAAGCCGAGGTCCCGGTCAACGCTGCTCGCAGCTTTAATTATTACTATTATTATTATTATTATTATTATTATTATTACGAACCTTTAATCCCCAATTTGGCCCCTTTCACCAAATTCAAAAACTCACCAAAATTGGTAGACGCGTTCAGTCTGGCCCCGCCTGTGAGTTTCACCTACACGCATGAAAATGGATGGGCTCATAGAACATGCCAAGACGTACAAATCCTCTTGGACCCATGCTGTAAACCCAACAGGAAGTCAGCCATTTTGATTTGAATTTTTGACATTTGAACAAACTCCTCCTAGGGATTTCGTCCGATCGACATATGCTCGTAGGCAATCTCGCTCATGGCGCCCCCTTGTGGAAACAGGAAATGCCATCTTTTACACTGACAAACACCAACTACATTTTGTGGCCACATGACGATCAAGTGGATAAATCTCCACAGTGACACACGTGTCCTGTCATGTTGCAGGCTGCCGCCGCGGCGGTGGCGACTTTTCATCCTCCTTTCATCCACAGAACATCATATTGGTATAAATCCTTCATGCATTGTCCGATTTGCTCGACATTTGATATGTTTGATGAGGGTCCACCCCTGAACACACCTGGCCACATCCGGTTATGCTTGTAGTGCCACCTGGTGGATGAACGAAACATTGCATTTTTTCCCGCTCCTGCCAGGTTTTTTCTCCCTTCTGGCTTCGCGCCACAGGCCCCGCGTGCCTCAGGCCCCGTGGTTGCATGGGGGAACGAGGGCTCAATCACAGCTGCTTGCAGCTTTAATTAGGGACCTCGGCAAAACGGGCGAGGCCCTCTTGTTCCCGTAGTGTTTATTATTATTCTTTCTTTCTTTCAGCATACGCCACTTTAAACTGGAATTTGACCCCCTAAACATGCTCCAAAACTCACCAAACTTGGCACGCATGTCAGGACCGGCGAAAAATTTTAGGAAATGAAAAAATGAATTCAAAAAGTGTCAAAATGTCCTCTCTAGCGCCACCTAGGTGTTTATGCACACTAAAATGGCTAGGAATGACGTAGAAAGATCGAACCAAAACTGGCGTGTTCGTCTCATTGAGACCTACAAATCACGTGCTCGCACATCTGACCTAAACCCAACAGGAAGCGAGCTATTTCACTTTCAAAGTAAGATTTTGTTTGAAAAATGCTCTTTTTAAAAAATTCCTTTAAAAATCATCTTCTACACCGTTTATCGTATCGGCTTCAAACTCACACACATTATTGATCAACCTGTCCTTATCAATTATTGTGCATAACTTATCATTCATTCGAATAGTTTGGATTCCTCGCGAATGCAGCATCGCACGGGAATGCCACACATATCACATGAAAGCGCAGGAGCAGAGCTTTCCAATGATACCACACATCATTGTGCTGTCATCCCATCATGCTATAAATACAGATCAATTGTCTACAAAATAAAAACCTGAAGACTGTTTTTTTGCAACCCATTATACAGATCTTGTTATCAGTCACTTCATATAGTGAGGAATATCGTATCTTACCACGTCTTAGGCTTGCCTGTGTTTCTCCCTGTCTATCCACATTAGTAGTCCGGCTTTCAAGATGCAAATATCTTCATTGTCCAGTTGACACTCCATCAAACTTTGTATGACAAGACCAGCCACTTCACCTTTGCGCACCCAGACAACTGAGGCCTAATTATGCATGCCTGACAGGGCCGTAGTCACCATATACATTGAGGGGGTCATGTGTGTCCCCCCAATGCCCGATAAGCCCCCCAATATATAACTGAAACTGAAAAACAACAACAAACTTTGTTTACTGCAAACAAAGTTGCAAATATTATCTTGGAGGACATCATTGCACTTGGTTGACTATTTTTCTATTATCTTAAATGTAAATATTGCATGTTTCTTTCAGATAAAACACATTTTTGACTTGTGAATGAGTCAATGGAATTTCTTGCAATAATGAAAAAATTTTGGCATTCATTTTCCGCCTGGCACAAACAGGACCATGCCTGACCAATTATGTTCAGGTGTTGTCACGTAAATAACAGTGCCCAAGCAATAAACAGGACAGACAATAGGAGTTTATTTAGTTTTACACTACATTTTTACTGAAAGCTGACCAAATATAGCTATAACAAGAAAGGCCAAGTTTGGTCAAAGATGTAGATCTACATTTTTGACCAAACCCGGCCCGACCCACCGGGCTTGGATCGCCACATTCTACTGTGTGTATGTGTCCCCTATAGAGGCCTATCTGAATTTCTGTCTTTGAGAGATATTATTTTGTAATATAACTGAATTTTCTATCCATACATATAAATTTTAAATATATTAAAATTTGAGTAAACTGCATGTATCATTTAAGTAGGCTATGTCGTGGCTGGCCGGGTGTCCTCTTTTTTGGAAATGAAAATATGGTCACCCTAGGTAACGGCCCACAAAGCTCACCGCACTTTAGGGACTGTTCTTTACTTATGGAGGGACTGTTCTTTACTTGTCAGGGGAGGAGGGTGGCTGGTTGATTTTTATTTTATTTTATTATTTTATTTTGATCCCCCCTATGTTAATCACTTATTCATGCTGTTTTGTAAGTATAAGTCAATAAGTAATGTATTCCTTTGAAATATCAGTGGTGTATTATAGAAAAGTGATTTATCTTTTTATAAATGACAAAAGGCACATCTGCCTCATTCTTGCCGTGGTATCGTGATACTACTCAGAACACCGTGATACTTTCATTGGTATCATACTGTGGGGGGTGGGGCAGGGGGCTCCGAGGGATGGTTCGCCCAGGGCGTAAAACTAGCCAAGACCGCCTCTGGCACTGATATTTTTACCATACCATCTTTATCTATGGAAGCCCATTTTCGCCAGTAATGGAAAAAAAAAATCGCCATTCCTCATCAAAATCTATTTTTATTTTTAAAGTTTGCTATTGTAAATAATACAGTACTTTATTTGTAATACTATATGGAAAATATACATTTTTAGTGTAAAGAAAAGTTTACATAAATATTTCTGCTGTTTAAATTTAAAAAAAAGAAAAATACAGTATTTTTTTTTTGTTTTATTAAAAGCCTCCTTCAGATAGTAGCCTGCCCCTATTTGTACCCTGGCCCCAAACTTATTTTTTGTTAATAGCAGCCCAGGCTACTATTTGAGGAAATACGTAACATAACTGGCCACTTTGTGTACACCTGTGGAATCTAATGCAATCCAGTAGAACGACTATACCATGATTTTTTCCCTGAAGCTTATAAATTTTCAGTTATTGTTGACATCGTCTAGAAAGTGGTGATTCGACTTTGTTTGTTATTGAAGTCATAGTGAATGGTGGTGGTGTACTGGGGTGGTCTCCTAATTTTCTCTAATTGAGGGGGACAAAATATTAAGAACGCTTTTAAATATATTGCACTCCAGTACACCAATACCACCCGCTACGACCTCAATAATAAAGTAGAACAATCACCTTTCTAACAAAAGCTGACAATGTAAAAGCTTTGTAAACGTAGAATGTGAGGCAGAGCTGCCACCCTCGCAACCAAATACGTTTGACTTTCTGATGGCTTCACCGACCTTACATCTGATAGGGGCGTCACCCATGGGGGGCCAAAATGGCTCTATAGCGCCCCCTCGAAATTTAAAAAAAACCCTTCCCATAGGGGTTTTTTTTGAGTAGGAAGATGAAACGTCACACCACATCAGGGTTAACTTACTGTAAGTTTTCACATAACCGCTTCAGTGATGCGTGCTGCTGGCCCCCTGCAGTGGCGCAGGAGAGCGAGGGCCCGATCACAGCTGCTTGCAGCTTTAAGTATTATTATTATTATTATTCCGACATTTCGTGTCCCAATTTCACCCCTTTCCCAAATTTCAAAATGCTTCTAACTTTCCACATTCCAGCTGGATCGATAATTCAATATTTTTGGGCGGTTGCACATGGTCGACGCGAAATGCCTAAATACCGCCCCCTACAAATTTTCAAAAACCCCTCCCCTTAGGGTTAGTTTGTCGTAGGCAAACGAAATTTGGTATGTACATGTATCATACCGGGATGCACAAAAAAAGTCTTCTGACGTCATGGTAAAATCCCAACAGGAAGTCGGCCATTTTGTTTTGAATTTTTTCGTTAAGGCGATTTCCACAACTTAAATTTGAATGAACTCCTCCTAGGGATTTCGTCCAATCAACTTCAAATTGGCTACAGATCATCCTGAGAACATGCTGATCAAAAGTTATTAAAAGCTTCTCTCTATGTCAAGGTGAGTGGCCGCTAGGGCGTGACAAATTTTGGTGACTTTTCGTTTTCTCGCCATCGAATTTCGAACGGCTCTCCCGCCCACATACTTGATTTCAGCAGCTTCAAACTTGCTGGACATGATGATGGCTCCGCCCCAAATGCCCCGATATGTTAATATCCCACCTTACTCATAGCGCCCCCCAGTGGTAACAGGAAGTGACCAGTCTTTACTTTAACATGTACTAATGCCACAAACTTGACCGCCTCAATTCATTCCACTTCTAATGCATGCAGAACAAGTTGGTGAAACTACCTTATGAACACTCTGAAGCTATGTCTAATGGTGTCCATGTGGCGGCGTGGCGACTATTGATCCCTCGCCACTAAATACGTTTGCAACCTGATTTCACAGAAATACGTGAAATGACCACGAATTAACACCGCATTCCATGATCAGGTTGGGTTAATCAATCAATCAATTAAGGGGGAAAAAAATGTCACATCGCACTGCATAAACCTCCTCCTAAAAGGTCTGGAGGTGATCCTAAGCAAGCTGAGACAATCCAGTGGGCCAGTGTTGAACAATGCTCTCAATTATTGTTTAGTAATTTCCTTTTTGTGTTTCATGTAGAAACAGTCATTTGTGATGTAATTTTGATTTGTGGTTTGATGTGCACGCGCCACCTCTGTGGGCGTGGCCAATAAATGTCCTCCTGCACGCAGCTGCTGTAGATTGCAGTGAGTGACTGAACAAGCAGCAGAGCATCTCCTTGGTTTTTTTTTCTTTGTCACCTTTTACCTCCATTCTTCATGTTCGGTGCTATAATTGAAACGGTTCACAACGTGTAGCCGCTGTAAGGGCTTACTCTGCCAACAGCCAGTGTCCTTCTCTTGGTTTGGACGCGGCTGACAGGAAAATTTCCCTTAAACCACAAACATAAAAGTAAAAAACAACAAAAATGAATTAATAAATAAAGAAAATAATAATAACAATAATAATAGAACCGACAAGGTAGGGAGGGGAGTGACCTCGCTGGCTCGCTCCACCCAGTGCCGTAGAATATAATAGAGTCGCGGCAATGGAAGTCCAAAATGCTTGTGCGTCACGTGACTCATGTAGACCTCGGATAGTTCCCCGAAGTTACTGGCAGGCCATTTAAATACATAATACTGAGAGACAGAACTCCGATTTTTGGTAAGTAGCTGTCAATAACTACATTGATTTATCATATGTGTAGCACGCCATAAACAGTTACATCTTTATGTTGTTTCTTTAAAGTAAAATGTGCTAATATTTGGGGATTAGTGTTAGTTTACTACGGTTAGGTAAGACTCTAATAATCCCAACCTTGGAAATTCAAGTTACAGCAGCTCAGAGCTCAGAACAGAGGCAATTGAAAAAGGGTAAAAAAAAAAAAAAATTAAATACAAATTAGACATAATGAAAATAATAGAAAATACTAAACAACAGATACTAACCAACTAAAAACAGATACTGTATGCTCATGATTAATAGCTGCACAGGATGAGTGTAATACACATGATGTGTAGTATTTTTACTGTAAAAGTATAGAAATGTATAGATATCCCACAGGAAGTGGCAAAATATTGCACACAGGAATATTACACAGTATGTACACAGTGCACAGTTTAAATATAAGGGGTGTGGATAAGTATATGTATTTATATATGTATACAGGCCAGTATATGTATATTAATGACATAGTATAATTACAGGATAGAAATGTATTATTACACAGTATAACTATGTGTAATGTGTATATAACTATATATATTGTTGTCTGCCTTGTTAGTCTTTCTTTACCTTGGTGAAACAGCATGTTGCTTTTATTGCTTTAAAACAAATTCAATTCTGTTCATAGTCTTGTGTGGTTGTCAAGAGTAATTACACTCTAACATTTATTGATAATGTAATGATTCTAATGATTTATAACTAATGTTATCTTAATTAGTTTCAGTGGAACAGAAGGAGACCGACGACAGGTGACTACCAATGACTAAAGTGAGAGCACAATGGGTCACTGGGCTAGCAGCAGCAGCAGCAGTTTATAGACATATATATTTTATGTATCTTTGTCTTTTTACTATGTACTTATTTACTATAACAAATTAATTTCTAATAAACTCAGAAACGTGACTTGGATGTCAAGCAGTTTGTCTGTGCCCTTCCTTCTGTGTTGTCCTCTCGTACAGTTTCCACCATGGTGCTGTGTGGGGATGTTCCAATCGTTTAGAGAGAGAGGTACGCATGCACAATTTCTTTATTGACACAGAGATGAGAATTTCTTTTTGGCTAAAGTCAGCAGGAGTAACCTGAGACTCTCTACAGACTACAACTACAAAAATATGTAAGGTTATCATTCTCAAATAGGCTGAATTAGCACATTTCCACAAACAAAGACCACACTATTGGGAAGCTCAGTGTTTGGTTTATTAAAAATAAGGAACAGGGAAAGGCTTGCAAAAAACCCAGGGAGTTGAGACTCAGGGTAAGAGGGTTGTATCATTGCGGGGTGAGTTCAGGCTCCATTGCATCCCCCTGTTGTGCTAAAAGAGAAAAAAAATAAAGAGGAGAAATGGTTAGGCACACGTATATATGCCTGGGTCTGACGTTGCCATGTGAGATAAGGCACAAGTATTACAAGTGGCATCAGTTTTAATTGAATTTGTTTGAAGTTGTCTCATGGTTATGTAATGAGTGTATACATGTTCAGTAAGTATAAAGTGTTCCCAAATGTATGCATTCAACCACTATGGAATATGTCTGTTGGTAGACAAAAGTGAGTTGTGTGTGGGAAGCCACTGCAGGCACATTTTGGTGCAGACCAGTTTGCCAAGACCAAAAAGGGCAAGACAAAGCTTAGAGCAGATTTAATTCCCACCATCTTTGTGCATCATGCTGTGAGCGCCCCTGCACCACACACCCCTGGACCTGTAGCATCATTGTTATTGCCACTCCTGAACTGTAGCATTAATGGTCCTCGTCCTGCAGCACTCCTGACACGAGGCATGCAGCATTACTGCAGTATAGTTCCTTAAAATGTTTACTTATATTTCAGTGTTGGGGGTTGTTGTAACTGATCAGCACACTGGAGACCAGCAGGTGGGTCTACCAGCTCTGGTGTATTAATTTGCACTTGTCATAGTGACTGACTGGCAAGCCACTTTGCTTTTGTTGTGCTAACCTCAGCATTTGCCTACTGTGTTTCATATGACTAGCTCTCAAACATTCCTCCCTATCTCATAAGTTATCAGACTTTTGATCCTGTGTCTGCTCGTTCCTGTGTCCACAGTTATCTGTTTATTTGAAAATGTCTAGGTTATTTAATTGTTTAATATTATCACACTATTAATTATTTATATAAGCAGGGGATTTTAATACAAAGTTGTAACCACTGTATGTGAATGCATGAATCGGTCAGATCTGCACTCTGGAGGAGAGCCTTCATTAGACTATGCAATATCGCCCACTACTGGATTTGTAAGTTAATTAACTGTAATTAAAGCTCTCTGTGCTTTGATTAGTCACTGTGAAACAACACGACCCTCTTCTATTTTATAATGCCTATTAATATTATTATATTATAATGACAGTAACTGGTAATATGCAATGTATTACATTTTCAAAGTAACTTGCCCAACACTGTATATCATATATTCAATATAATTACTTATATAATTAATATAAAATGCAGTATAACATATTATATATATTACATATTAAGTATGATTCCTTATCTCTGGAACTATTTGAAAGACACCTTGTTAAGTTTTAAGTCTCACCAAGGTCGACTCAGCACTTATCTGCAGCATCCTCTCTCACACAGTGGTCCTGCAGCATCACTGCTCCTCCACCGCCCAGTACTCCTACAGTAGGTTACAAATATACAAGATTACATATCTAATACTGTGATAGAAAATATGTTTAGCATGATCATTTGTATAATACAGTAATATATACATACATTTGGTATTTAGAATAATTCCCATTTAGCCTGGTATGTTTCATTTATCAAAATTACTTGTCTTGTGTTTTAAATTTCATTCAGGTCCTCAAACGTCCCTCTCACTTCGCTGTCACTGTAATATCAGCTGAGCTGTAACATATCATAGACAGGTAAACTCAACAGAATCACAAAGCCTAAAAAACAGACCATAAGTTACATTTTTGTTTCATTTCACCTCCTCCACTGAACAATCACGCAGCAATGTCATATTTAACTGTAACAGTTGCTACTGTTAACGAATAGGTAGTATGTGTAAAATTTACCCATTACTTTTTAATTCCTTGGCTGACTACAATAATCGAGTAAATTTTATACGGTTTTCAAAGATTATATTTACCACTCTCCAAAATCACTTTTTTCAGTGCACAGTCCATTTACAGTTCTTACGGCTTGTGGGAAAATGCTGTTTAGCATCCTGCTGGATCTGCAGCTGATGCTTCTGTACCTCTTCCCAGATGGCAGGAGGGAGAAGATGTGGTGAGAAGGGTGGTAAGGGTCCTTGATAATGGAGGTTGCTCTGCGGATGCAGCGCTGCTGGTAGATCTCAATCAGAAAAGGGAGGGGGGCACCAATGATCCTGCTGGCTGTCTTCACTATCCTGTTCAGCTGTTTCTGTTAATAAGCCTTGCAGTTCCCAAACCAGGAAGTGAGGCCGTATGTGAGGATGCTTTCAATGGTGCCCCTGTAGAAGGTAGAGTGTCATCTCCCATTCCCTTTCAGGGTTCAACGCTAAGGTTTTTTTTCAAGTTGGTCAGAGATCTACTTGCCCGAAGTCAGTTTTTACTTGACCTATAAAAATTGTTTCATTTAAGCGGCTATCAAATAACAAAGACTGCAGTTATTTTTATGTTCTGTAATCTTTATTCACACTGTATTTATTAATTAAAACAACAAATGTCATGTATTGTAGCTTAATTCCTACACAAAAATGACAGGGCAGCGGCAATCTTTGTCGGTCGTTCTCTGTCTATAATTTTGCGCCCTACTTGAGCCATGCCCACCTCTATTTATGTTTCACCCCTCTCTCCAGTTCTGCTGTATTAACACCGGGTTTAAAGGACAACGTCGGTATTTTTCAACCTGGGCCCTATTTCCTCATGTGTATGTGTGCGTATGATTCATGGGTACAACTCGTTCTAAAATTGGTTCAGTATTGAGGGAAGCAGATACAGGGGGCAAATGCGTCCCATATAAGTTTGCACATTAAAAGTGCTTTTTTTTTGCCACTGAATGGTTCAGATCGCCAGTGTTATCTCTGTAAATAGCATACTTTGGGCTGTGACGTCATCTCGCGAGAGCTTTGCTTGTTGCCGGAAGAAAACAGAGGAACCATGCTGAGCGCTGCTCCGAGTGGCACTGGTTGTCCCACAGTGCAGCTGAGAGTTTTACTGCATCAATTGAAAACAATGGTTCGTGTTCATGCTTATCGGAATCACAAGAACAGGATGTCACGTAAGACCCCGTACAGCTTTCACAGGCTGCCTCTTCTCGGACGGCGAGATGCTGAAGTTGTGGCTAGTTGTGCTACAAATGGATGCTAATACTCCTGTCCAGACACTGCGCCGACCGCTGACCGTGAGCACTGCAGACCATCGGCTCTGCAGTGCTCACTTCTTCCAACATGACTACTGCCAGCCGAAGAAGAGAAAACATCCAATCCTGAAACACCTCTTCCTCAAGAAAACGGGGTAAGGGAAAAGTTTACTGTGCTATTTACAGAGATAACACTGGCGATCTGAAACGGTCAGTGGCAAAAAAAGCACTTTTAATGCGCAAACTTATATGGGACACATTTGCCCCCTGCATCCGGCTCCCTCAATACTGATGCAATTTTAGAACAAGTTGTACCTGAATCATACGCACATACATGAGGAAACAGGGCCCAGGTTGAAAAATACCAAAGTTGTCCTTTAATATATTTTGCCTCCATGTCTCTGCCCTGCTCTACTCTAATTCAACGCTAGGTCTCTCTCTACTCTACCAGTAGACTACAACATCCACCTGTTCCCCTAGGATGGAGTTGTGGCAGCGGAGGTGAAGCACACGCATGAAAAATAATTTTCACATGCGTAAAACTTTTTTGTATGCTTGCAAAGCACAGCCTGCTGGGATGTTTCTATGTATACTGGCACCAGAAGGGCTCTTTAGGACTAAGTACATACAGTACATTTGCGCACAGTAATGAGCAGATGATAATTTATCTGGCCCCAACTTACATCCAGTTCCCATAGACATTACCAACAAGCCGAAATTAAATGAGGATTTCACGCCATCGCCGGATTCCCAAACATAATTGGAGCCATAAATTGCACCCACATCGCAGTAAAAGCACCTTCACACAATGAATTCAGTTACGTGAACAGGAAAGGGTTTCATTCAATCAATGCACAAATAATCTGCAATGCAACTATGTCTCTGTTAAACGTTGTTGCCCTGTGGCCTGGAGGAATGTACGACTCATTCATTCTGCAGAACAGCTCTGTGGGTGTGCACCTCCAAGCAGGAGCTGTTGAGGATGGCTGACTTATTGGTGAGTGTTACAACATTTCGAAATTATTTTCTGGGCTTAGCATGGTTTATTAAAATATCTCTATAGGTGATGGGGGATATCCACTAAAGCCATGGCTGATGACCCCCGTGGCCAACCCAAGGACCCCGTAGGAGGAGCACTACAACCGGGCCCATGCACGTTCAAGAACAGTCGTTGAACGCGCAATAGGCCTGCTAAAAGGCAGGTGGCTGTGCCTGTCCAGTGTGGGGGGGACATTTCAGTATAAGCCTGAAAAAGTCTGCCACATCATCTTGGCTTGCTGTGTGCTTCATAACTTAGCAATCAGGCGTCCCTCTGCAGGAACCCCCCAGAGCAGACGAGCCCATGGCCAGCGCAGAGCCTTTCCCACCCCCTAATGCCACTGCCGTTCAAACAAGAGAGAGGATCATACAGAGATTTTAGGTAAGTCTGCCTGTTAGCTGATCTTTGAAAAGTGAGAAATTCAAGATTGAAAGCATGCGTGGGAAAGTAATCTCAACATCATTCAACATTTTAAAGTTTATTTATTTAACATTTGCAATAAGCATGCAGCAATCTGTTTCAGTGACTCGTTAATTTGCAGTAAAGTATTTGCGATGTTTGTCAGCTGATCCTTTATTTCATTTATGGAATTGGTGGTGTCTTGTTGATTTTGTAGCACTGCCTCCGTCAGCACCCTCACCCCCCCAGGACGCACTGAATGGGTTTTGGATGGCCCCGGCTGCTCCTGTTCCTCCAACTCCCCCAGCTCCTCCACCGCCTCTGGCTCCTGAGGGCAGGCGGGAGTTTCTGAGTTATTGAAGAAACATCACATTATTGTCACGTTTATTTTAATTCAAATTCACAAATTAAACTGTCTAAATAAATGTTTGGTGGTGGTGTGGTGGTTAGCACCGTCGCCTCACAGCAAGAGGGTTGCCGGTTCAATCCCGGGTGTGGGAGCCCTTCTGTGTGGAGTTTGCATGTTCTCCCCGTGTCAGCGTGGGTTCTCTTCGGGTACTCCGGCTTCCTCCCACAGTCCAAAGACATGCAATTTGGGGACTGGGTTAATTGATTACTCTAAATTGTCCATAGGTGTGAATGTGAGTGTGAATGGTTGTCTGTCTCTATGTGTCAGCCCTGAGATGGTCTGGTGAACTGTCCAGGGTGTACCCTGCCTCTCGCCCGATGTCAGCTGGGATAGGCTCCAGCCCCCCCGCGACCCTCACGAGGATGAAGCGGTTAGAAGATGAATGAATGAATGAATGAAACACCTCAGCCCGGCTTTTTATTTTACCTGCAGTGTGACTGGTCGATGGTACAGCTGGTTGTGTTGGGAGAGTGTCCCTGTATCTCCATCAGGAATAATGCCACATAGTGCTGTGTCTCCGATGATGCTGGCAATACAGGTGTCCATGGGTGACAGCTGGGTTGTTGTTGCTTGTCCTCCTCCAGTTGCAGATATTTCGTGTCTGTGGGCTGTGACGCATTTTTTGGCTCTGATTTTAATATCAAACCATTTCTTTTTTACTTTTTTTCTTTTTTACTATTTTTACTTCTGAGAGTGATCTTTCTTCTGACCCAACAGAATTCACAGCAGTCGTTACTTTCTCCCACGCAGCATTCTTTCTTTTGTTGGTCACACCTGCATTAGGTGTTCCAAATAGTATTTTTTGGTTTGTTTCAACTTCTCCCACAAGTACCTCAATCTCGGTGTCGGTGAAGTTCCTCTTCTTCGCCCTCGTTGCCATAATTTCGGTGAGGGGGAAAAAATCCATTCACGCATTATTAAAGGGATTGTTGCTGCCATATATGGTCAATTGAAGGCGTTTCTGAATGCAAATGACCCTAACCATGCACGAGCATGGTAGTTAAGAACAGGTGGGATTTATCATCACTGATTACTTAGTAGTGTGCGTACGACCAGTGTCCGCACGTTTGATAATTACAGATTTTTTTGTACTTACACACATTCTAAGTTTCATTCTTAGGACAGAATTTAGGACCTTTTCTACGCACGGTTGATAAATGAGGCCCCAGGTCTTTGTCAATGGCCCAATCGTTTTCTGTTCCCTCAAAAATGGAATATGCCAACAATGCACCTGACCACACCCTACTTTTAGACCCACATGCCCATGGGCACTTGGAACCACGTTTAAGACCTGAGATGTTACAGAACACCATTATGTATTCCTTTTGTGGGTAGCCATAATTATTCACCCAGACTCAGAGTTTCAGATGCATCATCTCATCAAAAATATTAGAAGTAGTTTCCAGAGAGTATGAATGCTCAAACAAACACCTGTTTTCTGCCAGATGAATATTTTACATTTTTGCAAAGTCACCTTTGCTGGCCTAATTTTTAGGCAACACAGGGAAGTTTAAACCAGTTAAGGGGTTGTGATCAGGAATCACACATCCGAGCTTGGTTTGAAATGTACATGCAGTTACCGCTCCTTTTTTTGAATTCTTATTCAAAGGCTTTGTTACTGATGATGTTACAAGGGACTAATGGCAAATTTACAGAAACCCCAGTACAGGTCTTATCATATTTTGAATTTCTTCAAGGACAGGCTTGATTAAAGATGATCAATTTTCTATTTGTCTACTTTTTACTGGTGTTTACCAACCTGTTGGTGCTCTGATCTCATGCTGCTCATATGGTTCAATGGCCCACCACTAATATTTAAGTCCTGTTTCATCAACAAACAAGACAAAACATGCATTTTGTTATAGTTTTTATCATCAAACTGCCCATTACCACTACAAAGCTAGGTATATATCATTTAATTAATAAACACTACATAGATGCTTCTGCAGTTGAAAAATAATTAATAAAGAGGTATTCCTTTTATGGGTAGCCATAAGTATTCATCCAGACTCAGAGTTTCAGATGCATCATCTCATCAAAAATATTAGAAGTAGTTTCCAGAGAGTATTAATGCTCAAACAAACACCTGTTTTCTGCCAGTTGACTATTTTACATTTTTGTCACCTTTGCTGGCCTAATTTTTAGGCAACACAGTTAAGGGGTTGTGATTGGGAATCACACATCCCCGCTGAGGATTGAGAAAGCAGGACAGTGTATATAAATGGCCAACCCAGATGTCTGGAAACAGAGCAGACCTAAATCTGTACCAGCAGACATCCGGTGGGGGTGATTGGCTAGACGCTGTCTCAAGTACTGCACTGAAGTGCATATTAAGTACTGCACTGCCTCTGGTCATAGTCCTTCAGAAGATTTTTCACCTTCAGCTTCGACCTACATTTGTATGAATAACAGCTGTCATCATGTCTTAAGTTCATCATGGCCTTAAAGGGACATTGTGTAACATTTTCAGTTGTTTATTGGCAAAAATTGATATCTGCATTCATAAATATGTCATCACTGGTGTACTATTACCTCCACCAATAATCTGACTTATTCTCGTAAAAGGAAAATTTCGTTTTTGTTTGTACATTGTGCGGGTAAGTCGTCTGGGGGGTTCCATTACGGTTCGCCATCTTGAGAATACATCCACCAGCAAGGGACATACAGCACCGCCTTCGATGTTTTCGTTGAGAGCCAGGCCAGCACTGCGTGACTGAGGAGCCGAAGGAGAGGAGCAAGAGGGCTTCGCTACTACCCTGGCAAATTTGAAACGAAGTCCCACTCTTTGAGCATAATGCAGGATCATGCATATGCAGCATCATGGGAGACGGAATCCTTGTCGGCAAGAAAGCGCAAAAGGGAATAGAAAAGGCAGCGTGACCGGCGAATTAACAGAACAGAATGAAGGCCCACATCGGGGTAGCCTTTCCCAGGTAGAGAGAGCTGCTGAGGGAGAATGGTAATGCAATCACAGGCCGGCGCTGCTGTTGGCTGTTAGCTGCTGTTAGCGGCTGTTAGCCGTTAGCCGCGATTAGCCATTAGCCGCTGTTAGCGCTGGCCTGTGATTGTATTACCTTTCTCCTTCAGCAGCTCTCTCCACCTGGGAAAGGCAACCCCAATGCTGACCCTTGTTTTTTTAATTCGCCGGTCATGCTGCCTTTTTGATTCCCTTTTGCACTTTCTTGGCGACGACGATTCTGTCTCCCGTGATGCTGCATAATACATGATCCTGCATTATGCTCAAAGAGTGGGACTTTGTTATGCGGCAGTAGTGCTGCTGGCCACTAACAGCTGTTTCAATTTACACCCGCCCCAACAGTCCTACGTTGTAAACACAGCCAGCATGGTGAGGAGGGGGTTTGTCAACTCCCGTCGCGTGTGTCTGTGTAGCAGCCTGAATGAATACTCCATGTAGTATCGGATGACATGGTTTCATCAGTGTTATCATAGCTTTTTGGTCCACAGCGGCTACAGTTGTTGCAATACACAGTGAGGCGCTAGAGTGCACCATCTGTTTGAATGCAATATGTGATTTCAACGTTAGATGGGAAAATTCCTACACACTGTGGCTTTAAGATAAATCAGACAAATGTGTAAATCAGACACTAATTTGATATGATAATTAAACTGCTACTTCTCTTTTTGCTCTCTTACATTTAGAGAGGTCAGAGCGTAAGGTAGCTCAGGCCTGGCAGGCACTCACTTCAGCTACACAGCACCTCCTGAACACAGGGCATCACTTCAAGGACAGCTGCTCTGCTACACTGCCAACCAGCTGCTAGTCAGGTAAACAGACATGCGTGGAAAAGAAAGGTGTCTTAAGTAAGTCTGATTGAGAGTGGGTTGCAGTGTTGGTGGTTTGATGCTCCTGTTTACCATCAAACTGTCCTGGAGCAAGACAGTGAACTGGTTCAGCGCCCTGTGTGTGGGTGTGTGTGGATGAGAGGCAACACAGTGAAGTGCTTTGTCTGTTTAGTTAGAAAAGCGCTCTGTAAACGCAGTCCATTTACTACCTTAGACTTAGTGTGTTATTCAAGAATTTAAGGACATATTAACTTCTCCTCTGTAAAATGTAACCTGCTTCTATTGCTGGATTTGCTCATACTCCTGTGTACTAGGGATGCGTGGATGGCATTTGAGCACACCCGAATCCTCGTGCACTCATCAATCATCCACCTGCCACCCACCCGACATACTTCTAAAATTTAGAGACCCGCACCCCACCCGCGCCAAACATTAAGTTATAGGTGCATTTGCACTTAAAGAAGCAACAGATTATGAAAATAATGTGGGCCGCAGTAAAAATCAGATTATCAGCGTTTACATAGGTTACTAATCCGTGTATCATTCGTTCATTCGTTTTTCAAAATAAAACCAAAATTAAAAAAAAAACAAAAAAATGACTCCTTTTCTCAGTATTTGTTTACAAAACCAAAATGAAAAAACAGATAACGACTCATGTTTTTTCGATTTCTGATTTTGTGCTTAAATGAAAAATGGAAAAATCCGATAATGGTCGTTATCCGTTTTTGCCATTTTTGATCTAAACTAAGTTGAGTGACGGATATGACCATAACACCGGAAGTGACCAGACCGTTGCTATCAGGTTGCTATGGACTCCTCTCTGCCCAGAGACCGGCCCTACTCTGCCCCTGATTGGCTAATACTTGCTGTCCGTCGTGGGTTTGATTGGTTAGCATGACTGTCAGGATTGGAGCCAACCAGAGGCAGGGGAGGGCGGGTGGCCAGAGGCGCCAGAAAAGCCCATAGCTAACGTTACGGGAAGACCGACCCAGCAGACAGCAAAATAAGCTAATGTAGCTGGAGGATCATTGTGACATTATCTGACAGCTTTTTGAGGATGGCAAAACGCATGCCGAGATTTCCACCATTGCTCAACACCAACTCAGGCGAAAAAGACTTGTGTCAATTGCAGAACTGGAAACAGCAATCCTGTCATCAATAGATGAGGTAAGTGTTAACACTGACAAACAAATACGCCTTTCATATTCATTATTTTATGGAAATAGTTTTATTTTGTTAACACTTGAAGTGCGAAGAAACATGATTGCCTAAAAGGTAAGACAAGCACAGTTTAATGCTGCATTCCAGTGGTGTTGGAAGATCTGAGTTCCCAAGTTGGCAAGTCCTTCTTCCGACTTCGTTATGTTCATGTGCTATAAAGTTGTAATGTGGGAAAAACATGGATGCTACAAAAGAAGTTGAGTGATATTTAAATTCTCAGACATAAACAACAGGTTGACGATTGTTTCCACCTCATATTAGTGATTTTGTCTGTTATTGCACCTGTACATTCCCTATAAGCACTAGAATATTGCTTTACCTGACATGATTATGATAATAAATAGCTTTTCTAACTAATCTAGGTCACTCTACATGGACAGCATACCATATTACACATTACATGTCACTAAAAAAATTGATATGCAGTACGTGAATTAATAAAAAGTTCCTTACCATTAAACCAAACATTCTCTTTTGTCCAACATTTTTCTGTGAAAATGACGTCAATATCAAATCAAGTCTGCAACTCGTGTACCAAAATTATCTCCGAGTTGCCGAGTTGTTTTTCCAAGATGAGGGGCCGTTAATGTGAATTTTCCCAGTCGGAAAGTCATTTTTACGATTATTCTGACATCACATGAATGCAGCATATGTTTAGGTTGTGTTTACTTTCATTAAATTCAAGCCTTGGGATATTTAATCATATACCTTATGATGTGTGTAATTTGTAAAAGGTGTTTGTCAAGTTTCACATAACTTACATGACAGTTTTTGTTGTATCAACTTGTCCAAGACCCTTTATCGGATCGGCTTCAAACTCGCAACCCTTACAGATCAACCCATGGGGAACAAATCTTATTTACAACTTTTTCATTACTCGAACGGTTTGGATTTTCTGGGCTCTCAAAGGTGAGAAGTTGCAAAACCTCCTGACGATTTTTGCACCACCTAGACACACTAAAATGCCCGTTGCGACCGGTACGAATCACTTAGAAAGACCAAACTAAAACTAGCTTGTTAGTGTCATCAAGACCTACAGATCTCATGCTGGTACCCTTGACCTAAATCCAACAGGAAGTGCACTATTGCCCTTTCAATATAAGATGATGTTTTTCACAAATTCTGTCTCTCAAAAATTATTTGCTCCTACAGTGTTTATCCTAGCAATTTCAAACTTGCACACATTACAGCTCTACCCCTGGTGAACATTACTTATGAAGGACTTTGTCTGTCTGTGTATGTGTGTCTGTGTCTATGTGTGTGTCTCTGTGTGTGTCTGTGTGCCTGTGTCTGTGTGTGTCATACTTCTACTCTTATTATACACATTTGATTATTGTCACATATGTATACCATTAGATATTAATATATACTTTCAACATATTGTACCACAATAGCCAGAATTATAATTATAATATCATTACTTTCATTAATGTTGTTGTAAGCTACTGTCATTACCGTCTGTCCTGCATCTCTCTCTGTCTCCCCTTCTGTCTCATTGGGTCCTAAGAACAGAGGGATGTTGTATGCTGTAAAGCCCTGTGAGGCGAATTGTGATTTGTGATATTGATTGCTTGATTGATTGATTGATTGACTGATTGATTGATGTCCTTGTCAGTAGTTTGGTTTTCAGAAGTCATCAAAGTTCTACTTCCAAGTCATGGGTTCATTGTCAAAAATGACTTTGTGTTCTATTGACATAATAGAACGCAACGCTCACTGTCTACGTGAGCTGGATGCCGAAATAGCATGAAGCCGAGGTCCTGAAAAACGCTGCTCCCTTTCAGAAATTCAAAAACTCACCAAATTTGGCACATGTGTTCGGTCTGGCGAAAAATTTGATATTTCGGCAGTGTTCTATGTGGACGGGGCCAAATGGCGACACAGCGCCCCCCAGAAAATTTTGTGCCCCGTCTAGCCCCATCTGTGAGTTTAGCCTACACGCATGAAAATGGGTGGGCTCATAAAACATGCCAAGACGCACAAAAAATCCTCTTGGACCCATGCCGTAAACCCAACAGGAAGTCGACCATTTTGATTTGAACGGACTCCTCCTAGGGATTTCGTCCGATCAACTTGGTACAGATCACCCTGAGAACATTCTGATCAAAAGTTATTAAAAGCTTATCTCTATGTCAAGGGGCGTGGCCGCTAGGGCATGACAAATTTTGGTGACTTTTCGTTTTCTCGCCATTGAACGGACCTCACGCCTACGTACTTGATCTCAGCAGCTTCAAACTTGCTGGACATGATGATGGCTGCGCCCTGAACAGCCAGATATATTAATACCCCACCTTACTCATAGCGCCCCCCGGTGGTAACAGGAAGTGACCAGTTTTTACTTTAACATGTACTGATGACACAAACTCGATTGCATCAACTTCATTCCACTTCTAATACATGCAGAACAAGTTGGTGAAGCTACCTTATGAACGCTGTGAAGCTACGTCTAATAATGTCCATGTGGCAGCGTGGCGACTAATGATCTCTCGCCACTAAATACGTTTGGCTTTTTGATGGCTTTAACGATCTCAGATCCTCATGAAAATTGATACACAGGTCAAGAATGGCGAGCTCTTGCATCCGATAGGGTCGGCGCCCATGGGGGGGACAAAATGCGTCTACAGCACTCCCTTGAAATTTTCAAAAACCCCTCCCCATAAGGATATTTTTTGGAGTAGGAAGATGAAAACTTACATATCTGTATGTTGCCCAGACGTACAAAAAAGTCTCTGCCACTAATGCTTTACTCCAAACAGGAAGTCAGCCATTTTGATTCAAACTTTTCATTTCGGCATTGATATGTGATTTCTACACCTTGTAATATAACAAACTCTACAGATACAAAAACAACAATCAATAGTCATGTATTTTTTTTTTGTCAACAACTCCCTTTCCATGTCTGTGTTTCTAATTGCTGCAACATTAAGGGTTACATAGCCTCTAATGTAGACTCTGGGGACCTGGGGGTGAGTGATGATTTGAGGTTCTGGTCTACATGAAAAGAAAGTGATGTTACATTTAATATGAGTTACGCATTAACTCTGTCAGTGATTCTTTTCATGACCGTAGCTGTGTTTCTCCCCTGTTCTCATGCTGAATCATAGTATCGGAGCTCCATTGATGATGGCTTTATCACGAAGATGCTCAAGTCAAAAATGGATCTTTTAAAATCTTTTGACTGCTTTTACTTTAATTTGAAACTGATGGTATATGGCTGCATACTCCGTAGTTGTTATGCATACAGCATAATCTCTTAAGACAGATTCTGCAAATTACATTGTAGAATCTGTCGGCAGCCCTGTGTGAAAGACAACTACGGGGGGGGGGGATACCTACAGAAACAGCAAGCTCCACGTCCATGGCGTCCACTCCACCCAAAACGCCATCTCGTCAAAGTATTTTTTTCAACGGATGTCTTAGTTACAACATGATTGAGCTAACTGGGGTAGTTTCATCCCGTATCCTACAACAGGAGGCTTTTAATAGATGACGTCCTGATGTTAGCTTTACTGCTGCTGTTAGCTGTAGGTGTTAGCTGTTAGCTGTTCCTTAGCTGCATCAGCTGCAGCCATTGATGCTTTAGACATCGTAATTTCTCAAAACAGAATAAATACCACACATAGCAGCACAAAACTGCTTTGCTAGCTCAATCATGTTGTAACTAAGATATCCGCTGGAAAAAATATTGTTTTCACAGACCATATTTTGAGTTACTGAGTTATTACAGACACCGCTAACGGGGCTAACAGCTAGCCCAGCTAATCTACGATAACCATGTTTTAATAGGTAATGGGTACAGTGACGTCACCATGGATGTCGCCGCCATGTTGATGGCGACGGGCAGCAGTAAACAAACGCAGTAGTTGAGTCGCATCAAGTTGAGAAAGCGAGGGAAAAGATGTGAAGATGCCAGAAAGGAAAGGAGATTTACTGGGATACATTGAACCATGAAGCCAGGGACTGATATGGAGAAAATGAACGCCATAAATGGTTTGGATCTAGCCTTGGACTAAAACGTCTTGAAAACGAACCCTGTTTTTTGTTTGGGGGTTCCCGGTCTAGACTGATTCACGTCTCCATAAACGTTCAAATCAAACATGTAATGTACTCATGTCATAGGCACCGATGTTAGGAAGGTTGACGGGTAGTTGCCGTGTGTTTGTATATCCGTTATTGTTCAATAAACATGCATTTTTATCTCGGGTGTAAGCCTCTTACTACCAATGTGCAATATACCTCCCAACCACTATATTGGCACTGTGGCACAGTAAAAAGCCGGTGCACTCATTCATTGCAGTACGAAAGCGGGGTGAAGAAAAGCTATGACATCCGAGACCATTTATAACGTTCATTTGTTCAATCATTGTGTTTATAGACTTTACAAACATCAGATTAGTCTAAACGGTGATGTAGTGACGGGAAAAATGTGATATATGTACCGGTTTTCTACCTAAAGTATTTGTAAACAAGAGCATGGCTGGAAGTGAATGGATGGGGCAGGGCTTAGCAAAGGATCATGTTATCCAATGATGTTCCGTTTGGAGTAGTCTGGGGCTGTTAGTGGATGTTTTGGTAAGGAAATGGAACCAGGGTGTGAGGTGCGGATATCAGGAGGAGTCGGTTTTGCAAGTAAAAAAAACACCTTTATTTCCTATAAGTTAACAATTCTAAAATCAGGGGGAAGGGGAGGTGGAACAAAGTTAATGTCTGGCGAGAGTGTCTTTCTCTTAGTGGCGTCGACCAGGTGCTGCGCATCAGGCCCTAATAAGCCCTGAGCCCTGACGCTCACAGCTGCGGCTTCTCCGCGGCTCATCCGCGGGGCTGTCCATGATGCTGAAGGTTACAGGTTAATTTGACAGTCAAACTGCAACAAACTCCGGGCCGATGAACGATTAACACGTTCATCACTCCAATTCCAGGTGATAAAGCAATTGAATAGGTCTTCTTAGAATAATGTTAAAAGGTAAACGAATGGAGCATGATCTTACTTTTCCATCACGGCCTTGAAACACTTCCTCCACTCGACCCATCCTCCACATGTGACGTGGCAACCTTTCATCATGAACGAGAACGAAATCTCCAATCTTGAATAAAGTTGATTTCACATTTCTGGTACAGTGAGCGGAACGCAACTCCATCAGATATTCTGTTTTCCATCTGTTCCAAAACTCACCCACCAGTTTGCGGCGGTAGTTCCAGCGTTTCGTCAGTTGCTCTCCATCCACCTTCCTGGTGTCTGTGACCTGAACAGGCTGAGAGGGTAAGGTGGTTATTCTTTGTCTAATCAGGAAATGAGCTGGGGTGAAGGGTGAGGGATCCTGAGAATCAGTATGCAAATAGGTAAGCGGCCTTGAATTGATCACTGCTTCCACTTCTGATAACAAAGTTTGCATCTCCTCGTATGTCAGATAGGCCCTTCCAAGGACTTTCCTGATGCAGGTTTTGACAGAGCGGACAAGACGTTCCCACATCCCGCCCCACCATGCAGCTCTTTCCACTATGTATTTCCATGTGATTTTCCTTCCAGAAAAAAAAGTTTTTTATCTTTTCTCCTTTCATCACATTCCACAATTCCTTTAAATCCTGTTCTGCTCGCTTAAAGGTTTTTGCGTTGTCAGAGTAGATAGTAGTGCAGATTCCCCTTCGTGCAATAAATCTCCGAAAAGACAGCAAAAACGCATCTGTGGACAAGTCAGAGACTAACTCCAGATGGACAGCTCGAGTAACCGCACAGGTGAACAGAGTGATATACGTTTTCTGTCTGTCTGGTTTAACAAGTAAGGGACCAGCAAAATCTACACCCACTACTTCAAATGGCTGAGCTTCTGTAATACGATCACGTGGTAACGGTGCAAAAGGGTGTTGGCCAGCTTTAACCTTACTTTTGCTACATATCAGACATTTTTCTACAATTTTCTTCGTGATTTGTCTGCCTCTTACAAGCCAATACCTTTCTCTGACTTGGGTCAGGGTGTCCTGTAGACCAGAGTGCATGACGTCATCATGGGACCCTTTTATTAACAACTCAGAAAACTTGTCCTCTGATGGCAGAATCCATGGATGTTTTTGGCCGTAAGCCCAGTTTGTTTTTTGCAGTCGGCCTCCAACTGGCATTAAATTTTCTTCATCCAAAAAGGGTTTCAAGGTGAGAACCTTTGATGTTCTGTCCAATTCCCTCTTTGCTTCCAGTTGTCTCATTTCCTTGGAGAAAGATTTCATTTGTGTCAGCCTGATCCAATATTTTTCTGCTGCTTCAATCTCCTGAGCGCAGAGCTCTCCTAGCTGTTTTTCTGTGTTGCGCAAATTGTGCACAAATCTCCTTACCCAAGCAGTTACTCTAAGCAACTTATTTAAACTGCTGTAATTTTTCAGTTTCAGAATGGGCTCAGTTACAGAACAAACATCCTCTCCATCTTCTGTTACTTGATTTTGAACGATACACTCACCAGTCGGTAGAGGCGTATTTATTTCCTCCGCAGATGTTAGGTCGGCTGAGCGTAACCAACTCGGTCCATTCCACCACAGTTTATCAACTGCAAGTGTCTCTGATTTGAGTCCACGAGTTCCATGATCAGCAGGATTTTCTTTTCCCTTACAGTGTCTCCAGTTCTCCGGCAACGTAAGACTCTGGATTTCCGATACTCTGTTCGCCACAAACGGCTTCCATTGTTTTGCTGTGCTTTTAATCCAATGAATGGTGATCATCGAGTCAGTCCAGAAATTACATTTAGCATTGTTCAGACTTAAGATCTTGCTCAAATAATTACCAAGTCTAGCGCCGATGAGGGCTCCCAGCAGTTCCAGTCGAGGCAGAGTTACTCGTTTCAGTGGAGCCACCTTAGTTTTGGCAGAGATTAAACTCACCGTGCCCGTTCCATCCGACTTGGTAGTGCGTAAATACGCAGCGGCACAGTAGGCTCGTTCACTAGCGTCACAAAATACATGAATTTCTTGCATTTCTTGAGAGTTTTTGTTCTGACTTAACTGTTTATCATAACGTTTGTTAATTGACACTTTACTCACATCTTGCAGTTCCTCACACCATTCTCTCCAGCATGCGGCCAAATCCGTCGGCAGCTCTTCATCCCAGTCCAAGCCTCTTTCCCACATCTCTTGAAACATGATTTTTACTCTGATAATAAATGGAGACAAGAAGCCAATGGGATCGAATATTCTTGATGCTGTTTGGAGTACTGCTCTTTTTGTGAGGTTTTTATCCTTGACATAATTTATCACCTCCGCCATTTCGAAGACGAATTTGTCCGTTTCACTTTTCCAGACGAGGCCCAGAACCTTTAATGGAGCGGAATCCTTCCCTTGTTCTTGTTGTTCTTGTGACCATTTTTGTTGTAGTTCGGGACTGTTTGTTTTCCACTTACAAAGATCCATTCCCGCACTCGCCATTATTCCTCTGGCCTTTACGCACAGCTCTTCAGCTGCGCCACTGTTGTCGGCTCCACTTATGAAATCATCCACATAAAGACATTCTCTTATTGTCCGTACAACTTTGGGATTTTCTTCTTCATACTGTTTTAGATGGTATCGTACAGTAGCTGACAACAGAAAGGGGCTCGATGACACTCCAAACGGGACTCTGGTCATCCTGAGTGTTTTTACCTTTATCTCCTTTTGCGACATCGGCTTGTCATCTGTCCAGAGAAATCTCAGTGCGTCTCTGTCACTTTTGTCGAGGGAGATTTGCAGAAAGGCTGACTTAATATCTGCCATTACAGCTACTGGATATTGTCTGAATTTAAGCAGAATGTTCAAAAGGTCAGGATTTAAATTGGGACCTATAAACAGACACTCATTTAGTGAGCAGCTAGTTTTTTCATGAGAGGAGGCATCGAATACAACTCTAAGTTTTGTCGTAGCTCTTTCTTCTTTTATGACTGGATGATGTGGTAAATAATACACTGGGCCTTTTGTCAAATTATCATTTACCATTTCCACTATATCTTCCTTTAAATAGTTTTGAATAACTGCGTCATATCTGTCAAAAAGAGTTGGATTAGTTTTAAGTCTTCTCATTAGATTATCAAATCTGTTTTTTGCTGTAACATAATTTGAAGACATAGTTACATGCTCATTTTTCCAGGGCAGTTGGACTTCATACCTGCCGTCAACGAACTTCACAGTTTCTTCAAATCTTTTCAGAACTGTTTCATCTGTCTCGGGATGTGATTCTTCCTTACATATCCCGAGTGATTCCAATTCCCAAAAGCTGCGCAACTGGTTGGAGAGTGCTTGATCTCGCTCAGCACAGACATGCAGCAATTCAACGTCAACAGCTTCGGTGACAATATTCAGTGTGGTGACCTCTCCTTGCACCAGCCATCCAAACACACTTTCCAGCGCGACTAGTCCGTCTTCCAGCTTTTCAATTTTGCCAGTGACAATTCTCCAGTACTGGTCTCCTCCAATCAGGACTCCCAGTTCTTCTGACTCCATTCCTCTCACGGGAACATCCGCCACAGGCATTCCTTTCGACTCCAAATCATTTCTTATCGTTTCACTTGCCATTTTGATGATTGAAGAGCTCACCTTAGGCGTCTCCAGTAGCTGAACTTCGATGTTCTGATTATTTTTGATGTTCCTTAAACGCACCTTCACCTTCTTGCAGGTCAGTCTTTGGGGTGTTTTGGAGCCAAATACAAAAACGTTCAGTGTTTCTTTACCTATTACTGGCAGATTAAGTGCTCTGGATATGTCTTCTCGAATAAAACTGCGTGAGCTACCTCCATCTAAAAGACATCTAGCCACCTGACTTTGAGTGGGTGCGTCTATCCAGACGGTAGCTGTCTGGAGTAAAACTGTACTGCTCATAGAATTACTGGGAGCTGCGCTTGCTATCACGGTATCTGTAGAGGGATTTCGGGCAGCCTGCTGTGTGTTTTCCGGTCTCTCTTCTGTGTGTTTTTCTTGTTGACTAGCCAATTGAGGGCAGACTACTTTATGGTGTCTTCGTCCACATTCTTCACAGGTAATTCCCTGCGTCTTACAGTTGCGCGCTATGTGTCTGCTACCCAAACACACAAAACACTTGCCTTCTTTTCTTAATTTTTCTCTCCTCAGTTCAAGAGTCAGTTCTGTACAGTTCTTAGATCTATGATTATTTCCTCCACAGAATATGCACTTCGGCTCATCTCTAACGCTAGCAGCGTAAAACGAGGCTGTAGAGGCTGTGTAAGATCTCCTTTTTTCCGATATTCTTTTCTCTACATGGGACTTTTCCCATTGTTTCTCTTTGTCGGATGGTTGCACACTCTGGGTGAGATTGGCTGTCCTTTCACGACTTTCAACTTCCTTTTGGAAAAACATCATCAGGCTTTTGACACTAAATGTGTTGTCATTATTTGCATCATCCTCTTCTCGTTCACTACCGTTTTGACGGGTGAACTGCAAAGCCATTTCTTCTGGTATCATTTTCATGAGGATTGGGCAGAGCAAGTTGCCATAAGTGTCTGAGACTACTCCCATTGAGCCTAAACTGCGCACTTGAATCTCGATGTCATCATATAGCCTGCGTAAAGCTGAGACATCACAGGCCCTTTTTACTGGAGTCAGATTTAACAGTTTATTCATATGTGCATTTATAATGAGATCTTTGCGCCCAAATCGGCTGATAAGCATTTTCTTTGCATTGTCATAATTTTCATCTGACAAAGAAAGTCCGGTAACTACATTAGCTGCTGTGCCATATAAAAACGATTTCAAATACGTGAATTTATCAGACTTCGTTAGACTTGCATTATTGTCAACAGCTGTCTCAAACTGGCTCCAAAAACTTTGCCACTTACTGACATCTCCGGAAAACTTCTCAATGACCAATTTTGGCAACTTGACTGCTTGTCTTCTCACCTCATTGTTTGAGTGTTGGGAAGTCGCTGAAACTGCGCTCTCATTGTCCTCCGCTTTTCTCCTTAGGATGCGTTTTATCCTGGTCTTTCTTGACATGATTCGATCCATATATTCAAAGGCTGAGTTAACTTCATTTTCCAAATCATCCACTGCTGTTTCCGCTTTGATTTCACGGTCATTATCCAGTAAAGCTGCCTCTCTCGCCATCAGTTGTTCCAAATATTCTTCCAACACATCTATGCTGGGATCTTCTTTACCAACCTCCTGATCAATCTTGTCCAAGAGTCGTGTCGTAGCAGCCCGTACTGCTCCCCTTAATTTCTTTTGTCTTTGCAAGTCCGACATTATTGATTTATCCTGTTATCTGCGTCTTCAGCTGTCATTCATTCCCCTTTTCTTGTTTCTTCTCCCGGGTTTCGGCACCAAAAAATGTGAGGTGCGGATATCAGGAGGAGTCGGTTTTGCAAGTAAAAAAAACACCTTTATTTCCTATAAGTTAACAATTCTAAAATCAGGGGGAAGGGGAGGTGGAACAAAGTTAATGTCTGGCGAGAGTGTCTTTCTCTTAGTGGCGTCGACCAGGTGCTGCGCATCAGGCCCTAATAAGCCCTGAGCCCTGACGCTCACAGCTGCGGCTTCTCCGCGGCTCATCCGCGGGGCTGTCCATGATGCTGAAAGTTACAGGTTAATTTGACAGTCAAACTGCAACACAGGGTGAGAGAGACAGGATCCGGAATTCGATGGATGCACCTTTCTGTAAAAATAAAAGCACCAAGCTAATAAAAATGCGGTGAAACTTTTAATTTAAAGAATATAATGTTCAAGAAAAGCCCCAAGCCATTAAGTTAATCAATTTTCTAACACCACTCATCACCCTAAATCGATGGTGCGCCAGAATTTAAAGTTTTACTATGCTGAACACTTTTAGTTTGGTGAATTTGGTGAATACCGCATCCGCTCTCTAGACCGGAACCAGAATCCAGACAAAATTCAGGGTGAATAAACACCAGGCTCTGCACTTCATGTGAAGAGCCTGGTGGAGCCTGGTGACGCGAGGCTAATTTGGAGTGTCCACCTTTTTCCCCGCTGCGCTGTGATTGGTTGCGATGAACTGGGAGCCAGCCATATCAACAGTCAGTGCGCGCTCCTATTGGGAATCAATATATATTTACCTCACTCGGCAGCACCAAATATGTTGGGGTCAACACACTAGGCTTCACATGGAGGTACCAAATATGTTGGGGGTTTAATTGGCTATCGGAAGTAATTAATAATAATTATTATTAATAATTAATAATTACGTTAAATAATGTGACTTAATTAACATTAAATCACCTCGTGGGGAACCATTCCCGTAAAGGGAAAAATGATAGACAGTTAAAGATATCAGTCTCATAAAGTAGGCTAAACTATTAATTTGGAGTTTGATTAATAATTAAATTAATGACAACAACCAAAATTAACAGTAACGCCTGAAGGATTTCGGAGTTCTTGACGCAGCAGAGGTTGACTATTCATTCACTCTTGTGCAACATTAAACAGACGGCAGGTATGATTCCAAAGAATTATATTTATTCACAACTTAGCAAAGCAAACCAAAACACACAAATTCTAACTAACTATATACAAGCTTGGTGTGTATATGTGTGTGTGTGTGTGTGTGTGTGTGTGTGTGTGTGTGTGTGTGTGTGTGAGAGAGAGAGAGAGAGAGAGAGCGAGAAGAGAAAGACAAAGGCGGGTGTGGTGATCAAGTAGTCGCTTGGCCTACAAAACAAAATGGCTGACAACAGAGAACTACCAAAATGGCCGAATCAAGGCTGGCTTCAGGGGGACGTGTCGGTCTGACCATGTGGTCAGGACAAAGACAAAGGAAAAGAAGCGGGAACTTTGAAATGCCTGTTTGGGTATAGCTCTGTTGAAAGCCTTTGTTAATGAGTCTATGTGAATGTGATTTGTGTTTCAAGGACCCTTTTAAGTTTGTTAAGGATTGTTCAGCCAGGAAAAGGGAGGGTAGCTTAAAGCAGAAAGGTTAGAGGTTGAAGAATATTTGAGAAACACATATTCAGATTTAGAGAAGAACAGGATAGTAGGGTTCCCACCTGATATCCCTCCATTAGGAGCGATAGAGCATGAGATGGATGTTAGGCCACCTAGGTAGAAGGAAGTTCAGGAGGTGGTCAGGCGTGCAAAGGCTTCCTCGGCCCCAGGGCCTAGGGAGTCCCCTACCGGGTTTATAAAAGTGCGCCTGATACCCTTAAATTTTTGTGGAAACAGCTAAGAATAGTTTGGGAAAAACAAATTATACCAAGAGCATGGCGTAGGGCAGGAGGTGTCCCGAGTCTGTGGACCTTAGCCAGTTCCGGATGATTTCTCTCTTGAATGTGGAGGGGAAGATTTTCTTCAGTGTAGTTGCGCAGAGATTAGCTAGCTACTTAGAAAGGAATAGATTAATTGATACCATGGTGCAGAAGGCAGGAATACCAGGTTTTTCAGGGTGTTTAGAGCATACTAGCATGATCTGGCACCAGATTCAGGCAGCGAAGATTAACAAAAGGGATCTACATGTAATATTTTTAGATCTTGCAAATGCGTTTGGTTCAGTACCGCATAGAATCATTTGGAGTGCGTTTGACTATTTCACAGTCCCACAGGTAGTTGTCAACTCAATGAAAGCATACTTTCAGGATATTAGATTGTGTCTAAGTACGGCAGGCTTCACAACAGGTTGGCAGAGGCTAGAAATAGGCATCATGGCAGGGTGTAAATTTCTCCATTAGCATTTACTATGGCGATGGAAGTAATCATCAGGGCTTCTAAGTGTCTTCTAAGTATCCATTGTGAAGAGAATTGAAAGGTCGGTTAGCTCCTATATTAGGAAGTGGTTGGGCGCTCCTAGGTGCCTAAGTAATGTTGCATTGTATGGAAAAGGGATACTTCAGCTGCCAGTATCTAGTTTAACAGAGAAATTTAAATGTACCAAGGTCAGGACAGAGCTCTTGTTATCTGGGAGTAAGCACGTGGTAGTCAGGAGTGTGGTTCCAAATCCAACCAAGGGGAGGAAGTGGAACCCAAGATCGGCAGTTCAGGAGGCAGAGGCAACTCTTAGGCATGTGGAGATCGTAGATAATGTTTAGTTTGGCCGGGGAGGCCTGGGGCTTGGCTCAGGCAAACCGGTATGGAATACAGCAGGTCTCAAAGATAAACGAATGCTGGTTGTGGAACAGATACGTAGACAGGAGGAGATAGTAAGGGGTGCAAAGGTAGTGGCCTAGGCTAAACAGGGACAGTGGTTGAATTGGGAAAGTGTAGAGAAGAGGAAGCTTAGTTGGAGGGACGTGTGGAGTATGGAGGAGAATCGTATTAGATTCCTGGTAGGGGCTACATACGATGTGCTGCCAACCCCCCAGAACCTAAAACTGTGGGTAAATGAGGACCCATCATGCCCATTGTGTTCACGTACCGCAAGCTTAAAGCATATTTTGTCAGGCTGTAAAGTTAGCTTGTCACAAGGCCGATATACAGGCCGACATAACCAGGTGTTGAAATGTTTAGCTGCAGGAATCGAAGGGAAACGAAGACAGGTGAATTCAGATGGTGTTAAGGATAGGAGTTTAGCAATTCATTCATGAGGGAGAGAAATACAGAAGGGATAAGTTAGTAAAGAGGCAGGGGTGTGGCCGCCTAGCAGGTGCTTGTGATTGGGAAATGCAAGTAGATTTAGGGGGAAAGCTTGTTGTTCCCCAGGAAATAGTTTGTACCATGCAGGCCTGACATAGTGTTGTGGTCATTGAGTCAACGGATAGTTTATTTCATTGAGCTGACAGTTCCTTGGGAAGACTCAGTGGAAGAAGCCTGTGAAAGGAAAAAGCTTAGATATGCAGATTTAGGAGCAGAAGCTGAGCAGCGAGGATGGAAGACTAGGATTTGTCCAGTGGAAGTGGGGTGTAGGGGATTCATAGCAAGATCAGCTGTCTCGCTCCTGGGGGAACTCGGAGTGCGGGGACAGAGTTTGGAGAAGACAGTGAAGGAAATGTCAGATGAAGCCATAAGAACCAGCCAGCTCATCTACTACAGAAGAAATAATGTCAGTTGGGGGCCAGCAGGGGGAACTACTAAGCAGGGCACATAACTCCTTGAGATCTGGCGGAGAGATCCACTTCCTCTCAGGAGGAAATCCAGGAAGAGGAAGGTTATTTAAGTGTGGGAGTGGCCTATTTGAATTCATTTTGTTTGAGGCCATGCTGCAAGGTGAGTGTGTTTGCTGATCCTGTAAGTTTATTTATCTCCTTTAACTTTAGCTTATATTGTAGTTATGCTATGTAGCGTGTGAAATAGAGTATGGTGATTGTGCTAGGAAAGGTAGTATCAGCACTACTTCTGCCTGGAGCTTGCATGTACGGAGCCTGGGTTTGGTTGAAGGTGGCAGTGCTGTTTGGGCTGTGAAAGCCATGTGTTAGTAAGGAGGAAATCCAGGAAGAGGAAGGTTGTTTAAGTGTGGGAGTGGCCTATTTGAATCCATTTTGTTTGAGGCCATGCTGCAAGGTGAGTGTGTTTGCTGATCCTGTAAGTTTATTTATCTCCTTTAACTTTAGCTTATATTGTAGTTATGCTATGTAGCGTGTGAAATAGAGTATGGTGAATGTGCTAGGAAAGGTAGTATCAGCACTACTTCAGCCTGGAGCTCGCATGTACGGAGCCTGGGTTTGGTTGAAGGTGGCAGTGCTGTTTGGGCTGAGAAAGCCATGTGTAAGTAAGGTTAAGGAGGTTATTGTGTTGGTGTGGAGAGCAGTGAGACCTGGCATTAGGGGAGTGTCTCTGGGATGCCAGAGATCACTGTCTAGCCTTCTGGAGGTGTCGTGGGACCAACTAGATGAAACACCGGTGAAAGGAGGTTCCCACTCGATGACCCCAAAGACATGTTAGTTATCACTGCTCATTGGTCTGTATAGTTAAGCCTTGCCATAATAGCTTATCATAGGGCTTAGGAGGTTATTCACTGGGTGCTGATCCTTTTTTATTTTTTAGAGCACAAACTTCTAGTGTTTATTTGAATTACAGGGTTGAGTTTCAGCAACAAGGTTCTCCTCATGTCCATTGTCTCTTTTGGATAGAGAAGGCTCCACTAATAGATAAGAATCTGGATGAGGAGGTTGTTGACTTTATTGATAAGTATATCACTTGTGAACTACCATCATCAGATGAGGAGTTGTTAGACATTGTTACTACTGTTCAACAACATTCGAAACGACATTCAAAGACTTGTAAAAAAAAAAAAAAACCACAGTTTGTCACTTCAATTTTCCTAGGCCAGTGTCAACTCGGACATTTATTAGCCGACCTGAACCTGAAGAGGTAGTTCAACCATGCACTTGTCCTGTTGATCCAACAAACATCTTGGCACCATGTGCATGTGACAAGCGTTTAGCTGAGAAGAAGAATTGGCCAAGAAGATTTTGTCAGACATTAAAATGGCTTTGTCAGATGAAAACAGCAGTTTTGATAGTGTTGACCACCTTTTCGATCATTTAGGGATCTCTCAGGAAGTTTTTGAAGCAGCTTACAGAATCTGTGGACGGAAAACTCAGGTCATTATGAAAAGACAGGTTGATGAAGAGTGGATTAACCACTACAGTAAGCCTTTGTTAAAGTGCTGGAATGCCAATATGGACATCCAATATGTAGTTGATGCATATGCCTGTGTTGTTTATATTATTTCTTGCATTTCCAAGGCTGAGTGGGAAATGGGATTGTTGTTGGGCAATGCACAGAAAGAGGCCTCTTAAGAAGGTAATGTTAATGCTAAAGAGGCTCTCAAAAAGCTGGGCAGTGTTTATTTACATCATAGGGATGTATCTGCTCAGGAGGCTGTTTACAGACTCACTAATATGCATCTCAAAGAATGTTCCAGGAAGGTCATGTTCATTCCCACAGGGGACAGTACTGTTAAGATGAGTTTGCCTTTAAGTGTGTTAAAACAGATAAGACGGCATCCTCAACATCAGCGCATGATCTTAGCGATGAAGACATGTGGATGACTAGCATAGTTGATCGGTACAGGAATAGACCTAAATATGACGTTTTCAGGGATATGTGTCTGGCTGCATTTGTGCCAGAGTATCATGTTCTCACTAAAAATGAGAAATGTAAAGGCGCAATTAAGTTAAATGGTAAGTATGGTTTTGTAGCCAAGAGAACACAGACACAACCAGCTGTAGTCCGTTATGCTCGTTTTTCTGAGACTAGAAGTCCAGAGTTCTTCTATCAGAGCATCTTACAGTTGTTCCTGCCGCATCGCACAGACTCCCAACTAAAACCTACTAACTATATAACCTTGGAACAGTTTTTCAGTAATGGTTATGTGAGGTTTAGTGATGGATCCAGACATTCTGTGAAGTCTATTGTTAATTCAAATAGATGTCACTTTGAAATAGAAGCTGATAAATTAGACAACGCTCAGGATAGCATTGATAATGAGGGTGTTTTAGAGGATGCTTGGTGTGAACTGTGCCCAGAGGCTGAGCTGGAACGGTTAGAGTGTGTGCAGGAACTCAGGAATAATCCACAAGTACAGGATGAACATCAGGAAAATATTCCTGATTTGTCTGTTAACAGGCAACAGGTTTCCCATTTAGAGAAAAAAGATAATGTCATGACCAGAAAAAAGGGCTTGACATTAATTAGATCACTGAATGAGACCCAGATGTCAATTTTTTATCGGGTTCAGCAATGGTGTTTAGAGCGTGTACCCAATAAAAAGCCAGAGCCACTTCATGTATTTATTACAGGTGGTGCTGGCACTGGTAAGACCCATTTGATTAAAGCTATACAGTATGAGACTGGGAGACTTTTGTCTACCATAAGCCGTCATCCTGATAACGTGTGTGTTTTATTGACAGGTCCAACAGGCATTGCTGCTTATAATTTAAATGCAGCAACAATACACAACACATTTAGCATAGGGAGAGATGTATGTTTACCGTACACTCCCTTAGGGGAAGAGAAGCTGAATTCTTTGCGAGCTAAGTTTAGTGACCTGCAGATTTTGATCATTGATGAGATCTCAATGGTAGATCATAACCTCCTGGCTTATATCCACAGACGGTTAAGGCAGATCAAACAAACAGATGATTTTTCACCGTTTGGTAATGTGTGTGTACTTGCCGTTGGCGACTTTTATCAGCAGCCTGAAACCCCTAACTTTGACGCCATCCCATAGTCACATGCATTGACGAAAACTCAAGCTTTTGACAACTTTTCATCTTCAAGGTCTTGGGATGGGACAGACAAAGGTTTGAAGTCGACTGGATGAAATCTCTAGGACTAGTTCGTTCATTTATGATCCCTGGAAATAGCCAAAAATCCATCAAAATTGCACAGTAAATTCAAAATGGCTGACTTCCTGTTTGGTTTAGAGCATGCCTCCAAGGTGCTTTTTTGTACGTCTCAGAGGGTTACATAAGCCTGCCAATTTTCATACATGTAGGTTAAACTAGCTTCAGGGGCTGTTTCCTCAAACATTTGTAGAGGGCGCTACTGAGCCATTTTTTTGGAACCTGCGCGCACGCACTTAAAATGTCAAATTTTTCACCAGTTCTGAGATGTGTGCAAAGTTTCATGAGTTTTCAGGGATGTTAAGGCTCCCAAAAAGGCAATTCATTTGGAGGAATAATAATAATAATAATGATAATTAAAGCTGCAAGCAGCGATGAACGGGCCCTCGCACCTTCACACAACTTGAGGGGGCTGGCATGATGCGTTCTGACACGTCAGTTCATTTCTGTCAAAGTTAGATGTTGCATACAGGAGTGACTTGGCATATCCTTGATACAGTGCTGGAATGACATATTTCACATTTTGTGTCACTTCCTCTTTCCACTAGAGGGAATTGGAGAGCACACTAATTATACAACATGTTTTAATACATCAAATATACACCACACCATTAAACTTTCAGATCAATCAAAAGATAAGTGTTTGATGAGACCTACTTCCTGTCGCCACTAGGTGTCACTATGAGTATCAGGAAATATGGTCATATAAATGTTTTCAGGGCAGGACTAATACAATTCATCTGAAGTTTGATGGAGATCAGACCATTTACACCAATGTTAGAGCAATTTCCTGTTTCATGGCGAGACATCAAAATTAAGCCCTCTGCAGCGGGCGTAGACACGAATGATATGTCATGTTTGTGTACATCAAATATAGACCACGGCATTGAAATTTCAGGTAAATCCAAAGTGTCTGATAAGAAGTACTCCCTTTTGCCACTAGGTGGTGCTATGACTATCACCATATATTGTTATATAAATGTGTTCAGGATGGGACTAATATAAATCATGTGAAGTTTGGTGGACATCAAACCATTTACTCCAAAGTTTGGGCAATTTCCTGTTTCATGGCGAGACATCAAAATTAAACCCTCTGCAGCACACGTAGACACTCATGTTATATCATGTTTGTGTACATCAATTAAAGACCACCGCATTGAAATTTCAGGTTAATCCAAAGATAAGTGTCTGATAAGAAGTACTTACTTTTGCCACTAGGTGGCACTATGACTGTTACTGTATATTATTATATAAATGTGTTTAGGCTGGGACTAATATGAATCATCTGAAGTTTGGTGGACATCAGACCATTTACTCCAAAGTTAGAGCAATTTCCTGTTTCATGGCGAGACATCAAAATTAAACCCTCTGCAGCACGCATATACACTAATGATATGTCATGTTTGTGTACATCAAATATAGACCACAACATTGAAATTTCAGGTTAATCCAAAGATAAGTGTCTGATAAGAAGTACTTCCTTTCGCCACTAGGTGGCACTATGACTATCACTGTATATTGTTATATAAATGTGTTCAGGGTGGGACTAATATGAATCATGTGAAGTTTGGTGGACATCGGACCATTTACTCCAAAGTTACAGCAATTTCCTGTTTCATGGCGAGACATCAAAATTCAACACTCCGCAGCGGGCATGCCATTCAACATTTGACTGATCCTGTAATAACGTTTGGTCACAACGTAGTCAGGCTCACATAAACCAAGTTTGGAGCAAATCTGATGAAATCTGTAGGACATGTTTTTTAAATTACAACACAAAAACTCAAGCTTCTGATAAGGTCTTGGGATGGGACAGACCAAGGTTTGAAGTCGGTCGGCTGAAATCTCTAGGACTAGTTTGTTCATTTTTGACCCATGGAAATGGCCAAAAATGCATCAAAATTGCACAGTAAATTCAAAGTGGCTGACTTCCTGTTGGGTTTAGAGCATCAATCAATCAATCAATCAATTTTATTTATAAAGCCCAATATCACAAATCACAATTTGCCTCACAGGGCTTTATGGCATATGACATTCCTCTGTCCTTTGGACACTCACAGCCTCCAAGAGGCTTTTTTGTACGTCTCAGAGGGTTACATAAGCCTGCCAAGTTTCATACATGTAGGTTAAACTAACTCGTCGTTGCTCGGGCCCTAATTAAAGCCGCAACGAGCAGTGATCGGGCCCTCGCTCCCTCACACAACTGCGGGGCCTGAGGCACGCGGGGGCTTTTGCACGAAGCCAGAAGGGACAAAAAACCTGGAGTGAAAAAAAAAATGCAATGTGTCGTTCATCCACCAGGTGGCGCAACGAGCATAACCATATGTGACCAGGCGCGTTCAGGGGCGGACCCTCATCACACATGTCAAATTACGAGCTAATCAGACAATGCATGAAGGATTTATACCAAGTTGATGTTCCGTGGCGAAGGATGAAAAGTCGCCACCGCTGCAGCGGCATCCTGCAACATGACAGGACACCTGTGTCACTGTGGAGATTCATCCACTTGATCGTCAAGTGGCCACAAAATGTAGTTGGTGTTTGTCAGTGTAAAAGATGGCATTTCCTATTTCCACAAGGAGGGCCATGAGCAAGATTGCCTTCGAGCATATAGAGGCGTTGAGGGTGGGGCTCTTATCATGTACAGAAATTTTGAAGCAGTTTGGATGAATTATGTGGGAGAGAGAGCTGCTTGAATATGCATGGCGATGGATCAAAAATGGCAGCACCATAGCAGCTACACCTTTTGACCTACAGACATGCAGAGCACAACTTTTGATCAGCATGGTGTCTGGATGATCTGTAAAAAATTTGAAGTCAATTGGATGAAATCCCTTGGACTAGTTCGTTAAAATACAACATGTGGAAATCACGCCAAAATGACAAGTCAAAATCAAAATGGCCAACTTCCTGTTTGGAGTAGAGAATTGGTGGCAGAGACTTTTTTGTGCGTCTGGGCAACTTATACATGTGTACACATTTTCACCTTCCTACTCCAAAAAAACCCTATGGGGAGGGGTTTTTGAAAATTTCAAGGGGGTGCTATAGAGGAATTTTGTCCCCCCATGGGCGACGCCCCTATCAGATGCAAGAGCTCGCCATTCTTGACTTGTGTATCAATTTCATGAGGATATGAGGTTGCTGAAGCCATCAAAAAGTCAAACATATTTGGTGGCGAGGGTGGCAGCTCTGCCACACATTCTACGTTTACAAAGCTTTTACATTTTCAGCTTTTGTCACAAAGGTGATTATTCTACTTTATTATTGAGGTCGTAGCGGGTGGTATTGTTGTACTGGAGTGCAATATATTTAAAAGTGTTCCTAATATTTTGTCCTCCTCAATTAGAGAAAATTAGGAGGCCACCCCAGTACACCACCACTATTCACTATGACCTCAATAATAAACAAAGTAGAATCACCACTTTCTAGACGATGTCAACAATAACTGAAATTTATAAGCCTCAGGAAAAAAATCATGGTATAGTCGTTCTACTGGATTGCATTAGATTACACAGGTGTACACAAAGTGGCCAGTGACTGTACAGTATTTCCTCTGGGGTTTTTTTCAGCAGTGGGGGTGGCGGGGGGAGGGGTTGAGAGACATCCCTTGGTTGAATACCGAGTACCAAATACTGAAGGCCGTTTTTTAGTTTTTCATTCGTTTTTGCAGCGGGCTCGGTCCCTAATAATAAACACAGCAAGGATTTGACTTGTCTGTTTACAGCTGTTAAAGAGGGAAAACAAGAAAACTAAGCCTAACAACAAAAGAAATGTGTGTGCCTTCGGCGAGGACTGCTCTGTGAACAGTCTTCTGCCTTTGGGCTCGGCCCCTAATAATAATGATAATAATAAACACAGCAACGCAGCAGTCTTCTGCCTTCCCTGTGTCCCTCTGTGAGCAGTCCTCTGCCTTCGGGCTTGGTCCCTAATAATAAACGCAGCAAAAACAATATGGTGCTCGCCTTCGGCAATGACTGCTCTGTGAGCAGTGAGTTTTTAAGCATGTTTAGGGGGCCTTCGACAGGCTCGGTCCCTAATAATAATAAAAAACGCAGCAAAAACAATAGGGTCCTTCAGCTGAGGTCCCTAATAACAATAAACAGTAAAAAACATAAAAAGGTGAGTGACCACAGTGCATGCAATACACCTAAAATGGCTTAAAAAAATCATCCATTATTTAAAAGGCCAATGGCCGCTGGAACCCAAGACTTTTTAAATCTGCCTGTGCTACATCTGGGCATACAAAATCTGTGTCCAGATGGGAGCAGTTGGAATTCTGATGCCAGGGGATGACTGGGGTCGGACAAGGGTCCCAGGACCCTTGGGGTCCCAGCAGAGATCACAGAGAGCTGTCCGCAGTCAGATCACCTGAAGGATCCCTTCCTGACTGACACTGTCTCAACCCAGGCCAGGTCCTGGTGGGCTGCTGACACCGGGTCAACTCAGTCTCATGAGGATGAAAGATATGACACTGCACAATGTGGGGACAAAAGCTTTCCATTTTTAGCATCATCACTGCAACACTGCTAGCTGCTAGCTCCTGCTTTTATCCGGTTTTTAACAGGTTCTTAACGCTTTTATACGTTGAGCTTTAAGCAAACGGTTACTTTTAACTTTTGCTTTTACCGGGTAAAAGGTTTTAGCCATCGGACTTTTGGATTTTACATTTTTAGCGACAGAGCTACATGGCTACCATGGACGCCATCACTATGGACACTCCCTTACCTGCAGAGGTCGGAAAACAGCTCACGAAAGCCCAGAAAAAGATTGCAGACCTTCTGGAGGATATCGGACGGCTGTCCGATGAGCTGCGGAGGAAGGACTCACTGCTGGCCACCTTCAAAGCTCGGCTCCCGACGCTGTCCGGCTGGCTGGAGACCTCCCAGACCGGTGAGCTACAACAACATGGCGTTGCTACGACACTGGGGGACACCGTCCTCTGGGAGTCTTCCTCCTCCACCTGTCAGCGGCCCTCCTGCTCTACTCCGAGCAACAGGACTCCTTGGACCGAAGTTGTTGCAGGCAGTCGGAAGAGGGCTCCTGGCGGCACCTCGAGCGGGGCTCCCGCCTCCTCCTTCAGCGTCCCCCTCACCAACAAGTACTCGGCGCTATCCATGACCGTGGAGCCGGTCGGGTGCTGGAGTGGGGAACTGCCCCTGCTGATCCAGATGCCTCCCCTCCGACGGCTGTCATGCCCCTGCTGACAGACACCACAGCCTTCCCTCCACTCACGGCTGCCTGCGACCCAGCGGATGGACATCCAGCACCGGACAGGGATGCTGTGCGGTGGCACTTCCGGCGTTCTCCTCACCGGGATACGCAGCACCACCAGGCCGCTAACGGGGACGATGGTGTCACCGAACCGGCCACCACCCCTGGACAACGGGCTACAACGCTCATCGTCGGGGACTCCATCCTCCGGAATGTCCATCTGAGGGGGGCACTCACCCTGTCCTTTCCCGGCGCCACCGTTACAGGCATAACGGAGAAAATCCCAAGCATTCTGGATTCACACCCCCAAGTAAACCGCGTCATTATTCATGTGGGCACCAACGACACTTCCAGACAACAGTCCGAGATTTTAAAACAGGATTTTACGCAGCTTTTTAACAAACTCTCACAGTCCCAGCTGCATGTTTTTATCTCCGGCCCCACCCCCACCTGTGGCAGGGGCATTGGGCATTTCAGCAGGCTGCTCAGTCTGAACACCTGGCTCTCCTCCACCTGCAGCACCTACAATGTTGGCTTCATTGACAATTTTGATGTCTTTTGGGAGAGGAGACATCTTTTTGGAAATGATGGCCTTCACGTAAACAGGGCCGGTTGCACGGTGTGCAACACGCCCACGTCACCACACTCTCCTCCCACCACCCCAAATCTGCACAGACTGACCCGTCCGCTACTGATTGATGTCCCCCCGGTCCCAGTTACTATGTTTTTAGTTCCACCTCTGATCAGAACACACACAATACTGGACTTGGACCTTCTGTTTTCACTAATAATTCATCAATTCCTGTCATCATCACGCAGCGCCAGCAAAGCAGATTTCTCAATGTTCACTCGGTGAACTTCAATAACCTCAGACCTCTCCCAAAACATCATCAATCCACTTGTACAGTCCGTAAACCACCTGTCACCATCAACATGGCACTTTAAATGTTCGTTCCCTTGTGAACAAATCTTTTATTATGAATGACCTGATTTTAGACCATAAGTTAGATTGCATTCTTTTAACAGAGACATGGCTTGGCACTGACGCACCAGTTGTTCTCACCGAGGCCTGCCCACCAGATTTTAACTTTTTATTTTCTACCAGGGGTGGTAAAAGAGGAGGCGGAATTGCTTCGATCTCTAGAAAGACATTAAATTCAAAGGAAGTGTTTTTAAACAGCTACTCATCATTTGAGCTTCATGCCTTTGTTTTTAGCAGTCCTCCTATCCTTTGCATTACTGTTTACAGACCACCCCACCACTCCACTTCTTTTATCAGTGAATTTTCTGAGCTTTTATCAACAATACACACCACCTATAACAGAATTTTAATAACTGGTGATTTTAATCTGCACATTGATAACATCTCCGACCCATTGTCGAGAGAATTTTTAAACCTTTTAAACTGCATGGATTTTAACCAACATGTAACACAGCCGACTCACAACAGAGGACACACCCTGGACCTGGTCATAACCTATGGCCTGTCCACTGGTGTGTCCTCTGTTGTTGACCTGGCTGTATCTGACCACTATTGTGTGTATTTTAACATCACCAGTTTTAATCATCAGGAGGCCCCGGTGAGAACGGTGAGGAAACGCTACCTTACTTCCGAAGTGGTTGCAAATTTTATCGAGATTTTACGGAGCACTCCTGCTGAAATTCTACCTGCACCTTGTGATTTTATTGTTGACAATTTTAACAGTAAATTGAAATCAACATTGGACTCTGTGGCTCCACTATTAACTAAAACCATAAAAAGTAAACCTAAATCCCCATGGAAAATGGATGAAATCAAAAAATCAAAAGTAAAATGCAGAAGTGCGGAGAGAAGGTGGAGAAAAAGTAAACTCATAGTCCATTATGAAATATTACGTGAACAACTCAAATCCTACAATAAAACCGTCAAACAGGCAAGAATATCCCATTTCTCAAAACTCATCACAGACAATAAAAACAACCCTAAAATTCTTTTCTCCACCTTCGATCTTTTAACAAATCCCAATTTTAAAAAACCTTCAGAGGCACCAACAGACGCTCTCTGCGAGGACTTTGCAAACCACTTCGGAAGTAAAATCGATGACATTAGGTCCAGTCTTTTAACACATCAAAATGTAACTTTTAGCACATCTGGACAGTTGCTTTTATCCGAGGAAACACTGGAGAGTTTTGCCCTGGTTAATGCAAGGACACTTGGTCGAGTTTTCTCCCAAGTAAAGCCCACAACCTGCCTTTTAGATCCAATTCCCACATCACTTTTAAAGACGTTTTATGGTTTCTTCGAGGAACAGATTTAAAACATAGTAAATTGCTCTCTTCAGACGGGCGTTTTCCCCACCTCCTTTAAAACGGCAGTGGTGAGGCCCCTTCTGAAGAAGAGCAATTTAGACCTCTACATTTTTAATAACTACCGTCCTGTATCCAACTTACCCTTTTTAAGTAAGATTTTAGAAAAACTGGTTTTTAACCAATTAATTGATTTTTTAAATACAAACAATATTTTAGAGAAATATCAATCTGGTTTTAGAAGGAACCACAGTACTGAGACAGCCCTTTTAAAGATTTTAAACGACTTCAGGTGTAACGCAGACTCACAAAAACTCACAGTCTTGGTACTATTGGATTTAAGTGCTGCCTTTGATACAGTAGATCACCACATTTTATTGAATAGACTGAGAAACCTGGTGGGCCTCTCTGGTACTGTTTCTAACTGGTTTCGCTCTTATCTCACAGATCGATGTTTCTTTGTAAGTATGGATACATGTTCCTCCAGAACACATGAAATTAGGTGTGGGGTGCCTCAAGGCTCAATTTTAGGTCCAGTTCTTTTTAATCTTTACATGTTTCCCTTGGGGGACGTCATCAGGAGACATGGCATCAGCTTCCATAGCTATGCTGACGATACACGGTTGTACATCGTCGTGTCTCCTGATGACTCAGGGCCAATTGATGCCCTTTTTAACTGTATTTTAGATATCAAGTCATGGATGGCAGATAATTTCCTACAGCTAAACCAGGACAAAACAGAGGTTTTAGTTATAGGTCCTGAAGGCCAGAGAGAGAAAAGATTTTAAACCCGCACAATATGTAAAGAACCTGGGCGTTATTTTTGACTCTGAGCTAACTTTTATTCCACACATAAAAAATATTACAAAGATAGGTTTTTACCATCTTAAGAATATAGCCAGAGTCCGCCCGTTTCTCTCTCAGGCCAGCACGAAGGTGCTGATGCATGCTTTTATCTCCTGTAGATTAGATTATTGTAATACCCTGCTCTCTGGTCTTCCCAAAAAGAGTATTAATAATCTACAAATTTTACAAAACTCAGCCGCACGCGTGCTGACGAGGACCAGAGGGCGGGAGCACATGACACCAGTTTTAAAATCGCTGCATTGGCTCCCCGTCCGCTTCAGGATCGATTTTAAGATTCTTTTATTAGTTTTTAAATGTCTTAACAGTCTTGGATCATCTTATCTATCTGACCTGCTTTTATTATATCAACCCTTGCGGACCCTGAGGTCCTCTGGCACTGGCCTTTTAACCATACCACGAGTTAAAACAAAAACCCACGGTGAGGCTGCATTCAGCCATTATGGTCCTTATCTGTGGAACAGCCTCCCAGAGAACCTCAGGGCCGCAGAGACTGTTGATATTTTTAAAAGGAAGCTCAAAACTCACCTTTTTAATTTGGCTTTTAACTGATTTCTTTTACTCTCTTATCTCCCTTATTTTACTACTTTTATCCCTTTAATCAATTTTATTTTATTTTATTTATTTATTTTTATTTTTATTTATTTTATTTTGTCTTGTGCATTTTATTACTTTTAAATTTTCTAAACCCTAACATTTTTATACATTTTATCATTATTGCCTGTTTTTATTCCACTGTCTTAATCTTTTAGTTTTTAGCTCCAGTGTTTCCTCATGGGGGCCCTCCACGCCGGGAGTTGTGTCTGGTCTGCCCACGGGGGCGTCGCCCTGGGGATCCCTCAGACCCGGGGGACTGGTGCGGCTCTGCAGTTGGTGTGGTGTCTGCCCTGGTCTGTCCGGGTTGAGGGGGGGTCTCTGTGGCGGTGCTCCCTGTGGCTGCGGACTGTGGTGCCTCTCGGTGTGGATGGCCCCCATGGGTGGCTTCTCCTCACCTGGATCCTCAGTGCCAAGCCATGTTACCAGTCTGCGTACTGTGACTGTGGGCGTGTATGCAGATGTTTGTGAGTGTGAGTGTGAGTGTGAGTGTGAGTGTGGGCGTGTGTGTGAGTGTGTGTGTGAATGGGACGATACACTTAAACTCACGATACGATGCACCTCGATATGCCAGGGTCACAATACGATACGTCACGATACGATATCAAAAAAGATGAAAAAATTTACTGCGTAATTACAACTTATTTATTTTTGTTTCAGTTGCACACAAACAGGGAAACACAAGGCCTAACAGTTCAAACACAAATAAGAACACTCCCTTAGTGCTCTATCCCTAGGTTAACTTATCTCAGCCTCTCTTAGGTCATGGCCCTGGCCTACAACTGGTTCTTCTTCATTAAAACTAACATATCAACATGTTCTGGTGTAATCAGTGATCTTTGAGCAGACACAGTGTCTCCTGCGGTGGAAAAGACACGCTCACTCGGGACTGAAGTAGCAGGAATGCAAAGGTAGGCTTTGGCAAGGGGGGCAAGTATGGGGTAAGCATATGCATTCACTTTCCACCACTCAAGTGGACTACTGTTGAGTGGGATAGGAATCCCACTTCTGTAGGAGAGTATCTCCATTTCAATCCCTCTGCTGGACTGCACTGTCTCAAGAGTAGTGTAGGAGTCCCCAAGGAGATCCTCTAGCGCTGTCTTCTTTGGCGGGGGAGGCTGTGTCACGTCCTGCATCTACCTTTCTCCTTCTACTGGCTCTTCCTGGCTCTGCTCTGCTCTCTGTGCTGTCTCAATGTGCTGCTCTGCTGCTGCCCCTGGTGTTGAAGCACTGGCCCTAGTTGTCTCTCTTTCATCAGTGTCACTGGTCTAAAAAAATAAAATAGAAAAACTAGCATAAAAACATTTCTGTCTTTCAATCCCTTTCTTTTTATCCCTCTCCCTCTCTGACACCTCACACAGACACACACACAGACTCACTCTCTCTCTCTCTCTCTCTCTCTCTCTCTCTCACTCCCTCTCCCTCACACACAGACACACACACACACACACACACACACACACACACACACACACACACACACACACACACACAGACTCTCTCCATCTCTCTTTCACACACAGACACACACAGACACACTCTCTCTCTCTCTCATTCACTTGGATCGACTAATTTAAAAAAAAACAATCGATATGAGAAATAAGTTTCCAGGCTGTAGCCTACACATATACAGTTACACGCACAGCACACCTCCATTTTTTTTTTCAATGAAAGTTAGTCTACCTGGTTGCGTTGCAAATGAAGTCCTGCAGCTTTCTGACTTATCCGGGCATAGACAGACTCGCGTTGTTCATCATTCAGATGGGACAGGCTTCGGAATCGCGGGTCAAGCGCCGTGCACTCCTGCAGCATATCATTACAGTCCCTGGAGTACCTGTCCGAGATGTTGAGTAGGATTGCACTTTTCATGTTGGCGATGGTCTGGGAGTCATTTTCGTCGGTGCCATGCTTTGCTCGATCATGTACTTCAGTGGCAATATAAGTGAAACAGTGGGCTCTTTTTCATCACAGACAACAGTTGTGGCTGTCTTCAGTGGCTTGAGCAGTTTCACTATATCTTCTGTGTCTGATACATCAGTGGAACACAGGGTGTCGATTTCTCTCGCGTTCCTTCGGATTTCTGGGCTGCTCAGGGCTGCTGCGACAGCAGCCTGTTGGTCGAGGTAGCGCACAAGCATTTCGTATGTGCTGTTCCACCTGGTCTGGACATCGGTGATCAGCTTATGCCGAGGCAGCTCCAACTGGGCTTGCTTGCTGTGGTACTCTTGTGAAAGAATGTAGTTACTCTTCGCACACGGCCAAGTAGGCGCGCGACGCGGGCTACAGCCAAGCCTCGCTTACTCGCCAGATTCACAACGTGCGCCAAGCACTTGATGTGAGGGTGGAGGCCGCTCTCTCTCACTGCAATGTCCATATTGCTTGCGTTGTCCGTGATACAAGCGATGGTGGTATGTGGCCTCGTTAGCTCCCACTCTTCCACTGCCTTTCTCAACACGTCAGCTATGTTAACTCCAGTATGACTTTCACTTAGCTCATGAGTTTGCAACACAAAGCTTTTACTCTCCCATTTCTCGTTGATGACTTGTGCCGTTATGGTGATGTAACTTTGTGTGGCACGTGAGGTCCAGCCATCAGTGGTCAGGGAGATGCAGTCGGCATTTTTGAGACAGTCTTTCACGCTTTGTTTGGTTTCATTGTAAATTTCCGGGATTACCTTCTCTGAAAAATGTCCTCGGCATGGCATCTTAAACTTGGGCTCCAGCACCTTGAAAATCTGGATGAATTTCCTGTTCTCTACGATGTTAAATGGAGCCATATAGTCAGCTATGAACTTGCCAATGAGCCTGGTAATCTGTTTTGCACGCGGACTTGATGGGGGTAGAGCCAGTGTCAGTGCTTGTTTCATCGTCAGCTGTCCCTTCGGTAACGTTTTCTCTGGGGCCGTCTTCACATTTTTATGGTGACGTTGAAGGTGGTGGTTCATGTTCGTTGTGTTGGAGGTGGTGTACGGAACGATGACTTTGCATAGCTTACATACAGTGTTAGTCTTGTCAGTTACTCCATTGCCATGTTTGTCTCTTTTAATCGGAAAGCCGAAATACTGGGACACAAATGATCTGTATCCCGTCGGAGGAGCATCCTCAATTTCTACCTCATTCGACTCCATTGTTTGGCGGTTTGAGGGCTAACCAAGGAAGTTGGTGCTAATGTTAGCTTGCCGTTTGAACAGTGTCGTTGTCGCAGCATGTGTGACCTGTGACCTGACTGTGACTGCAAAGTTCCCCGGATGTCTTTTTTTTTTTTTCATTTGGTTTTTGCGCTGCTTGACCACCAGATGGTGCTGCCAGCCTGCCACCATAGACTGTATGCCTGCCACACACACACTAAATGATTTGTATATGTCACAAATCATGTGGCAGTGCCATCTAGTCTTCATTTCGCGATCCATTTTTTTGAAACTCGATGCATATCGTCACATTTTGTATCGTGATATTTCGTCAAACGATATTTCGTCCCATCCCTACAGATTACCAGCAATTTTACTGCACACTTTGACAATGCCCTGAAGTCTGTTGCGGTTCTTCAAGCTGATTGACTCAAACCAACAGATAAAAGCAAATGTAAGAACAGATTCAATAAAACAGGCATAAAACATTCTCATGAACGTAGTGTCTATGTTCAAGTTCCTGAGCTTGCGTAAAAAGTACATGCACTGGTTGGCTTTTTTTGCACACGGCATCGACCTGATGTTCAAAGGACAGCCTGTCGTCAATCACTGTATGGAGGTATTTGTACTGCTGAACCCTCTCTACAGCTTGGTCACTGATCAACAGGGGAGTGGTAGCTGCACTGGACTTCCCAAAATCTATCATCATTTCCTTAGTTTTGGAAACATTAATGAGAAAGAAAGACGACTTGCACCACTGAATGAATTCCTCCACTACGGGGCCAGGCTCAGGGTCGACATGACTAAGGAGGGACACGATCACCGAATCATCGGCAAACTTTATAATACGACGCTTGTCATGTGAAAATAAATTCATGTATAGCACAAATAAGAGTGGCAAGAGAACGCATCCCTGAGGTGAGCCAGTGGAGGAGAAGAGAGGGTCAGACAAGACGCCTGTTGTAAATTCCCTGTTAATTGTCATTATATTGGGGCTTTATTTGTTAGTTTTAGTCAGGCACCCCTTTGGACAGCCCTAGGTTCTGGGTCCTAGTGTGGGTGGAGTTATATCAGCCAACAACGAGCTGCAGCAGAAGAGACCATTCAACAATTCAATTATTCAGTCAACTATTCAGTTCATCCATTCAGTGGATCGTTCATTGTTCATACATACATGTGAATAGTATACGAAGGATTCATCTGTACTGCTGCCACTGAACTCTATATAAAGTATCAGAACTGTTCTCCGTGTGTCTGCGTCCACTCTTTGACCGGAGTTGTGCCGTACTGGATAAAGTGGCTCCAGCAACATAACATAAGTAATCTGCAATAACGCCATTGACCCTCACGTGTTGTTACCTGACAGTTAAAAAATCCAACAACCAGTAAATCAGGTTTTTGCCGCTTCAGGACTGGTTTGAAGGACAGAACCAAATAAACAACATTATGGTCAGACGCACCAAGTGGAGCTCTCTGAAGAGATTTATAAGCCCCTTTTATGGAAACATAACAAAGATCCAAGCACTTAGTAAGTCTTGTCGCACAAGTCACATACTGGAAAAAGTTTCCCGGAGATTTCCCTGGTTTTCATTTATTAAAATCACCCATGATAGAGTTCGGTGCGTCAGGTGATATAGCTTGTAGCCATTGTACTACGCGGGTGATAGCTTGAGTAGCAATGTCCACATTAGCTTTAGTGTGAATATATACCAGTGTGACAAATATCTGAGTGAATTCCCTTGGTAAATAAAAGGGTCTAAGCGAAACACAGAGGAGTTCAATGTCAGGGGCACAAAGACTCTCTCTAACGATCACATTTCCACACCATTTCCGATTGACGTAGAGAGCCAAGCCACCCCCAAGTGACTTACCTGTCATTATGGGGTCTCTGCCCAGGCGAAGAGGCTCTCCGAAGCCACCGATTTGAAGATTGGATTGTGGGTCGTGATCGTTCAGCCAGGTTTTTGTGTTAGCGAGGAGGCAAGCTCTTTTATACTCCTCCAGAAACTTTATGTTGGCTTGAAGCTCATCCACCTTATTTCGGAGAGATTGGACGCTGGCAAGCATAATGGTTGGCAGGGGGATACGGCAAAGACCTTGTCTTTTCAGGCGCTGGCAAACACCACCGCGTCTCCCCCTTTTCCTCACGCCTGTCGGCTTGGATGACCACCTCTGGTCTCCCAAATGATCCTGCCAGATGATCTCCGCAGGGAATACTGCCGAGGAGTCCACAGCACCCACTCCGGAGCCAAGAAGGAGTAGGAGAAACTCCCGGCCATACTGGAGAGGTTCACTGTTCTCACAGAGTTCGCACATAAGGTGGAATAAAAGTATCCAGAGGACATCAAGGTCCATGAAACTGAGGTGAGGCATAGTTGCAACTTATCACTTGTAGATCAACTTAAAAGATTGAATGTTAGTAACGACAAAACAACAACAAAACAAGTTAAAAACCACAGTGTACACGAGAGCTGCTGCTGCGTGACGCCATTTCCAGCACCATCGTCAACATTCTCCTCTGTGACCCCTGATGGAACCTTACAATTTATCAACTATCTGTTCTTTGCTAAATATCTTTTTTACCCAGTGTCTTACACTCCACACTAATTTGTTAACAGTCTTCACCTGTGTTCATAAAACCAGCGCTGTAGATGGAGGCTCCAATCCAAACTTGACAAAGCCAGATTAGCTGTTAACTGAGTGGCTGTGGCTGTTTTATATCACTCGATTAGGGGGACACTGCCCTTACTCGAGTGAATGTCATGTTGCCTTGATAATCTCTAGAAAAGGGCAAAGTGTGTGCAGGTCAAGTGATGCTACAATAAAGTGGCATACTATCATTTGCTATTAAACTAATTTCCTGGATAAGGAATTACCTGACCAGCAGGCCACAATTTGTAAGATTGAGGAAGTGTGTGTCAGGAACTGAGATGACAACATAAGCTCCCCCTAAGAGAACCATCCTCTTCCCCCTCCTGTTTACACCTCTGACTTTGGAGACAACTCATCTGAATCATCATGCCACCAGCAGAATCTCTCTGATGATTTTGCCAATATGGGGTGAACAACTGGATGAGGAACACAGAGACTTGGTGGACAATTGTTTGGTGGTGCAGACTGACCAACCAGCAGCTCTACATTAGAAAGATGAGGGGAAAGATGACTGTGGACTTCTGCAAGACTAACCCTACTCCTCTGTCTTTCCTCCACCGCTTATTTCCAACATGGTCGACCCGAGTATCTCAATCAATCAATCAATCAATCAATCAATCAATTTTATTTATAAAGCCCAATGTCACAAATCACAATTTGCCTCACAGGGCTTTACAGCATACAACATTCCTCTGTCCTTTGTGCAACTCATAATGTAATAATGGCTCATAATGTAATAACTTAAATGTAATAAAAGTTAATAATGTAATAATCGGCTCATGATGTAATAAAATCATGAGCACATAACGTAATAACGGCTTTGCGCATGACATAACAATGTCATGGCATCGCTCATAATGTAATAACAGTTCATAATGTAATAATGGTTCATATTGTGAGAAAACTGCTGCATTATCATCATTTTTACATCTTAAGGGTGCAAATAAAGCAAACGGCATGGGTTTCGGCGCATAAACTAAATTAGTGAAACCAAGAATTATTTAATCGTAATTGCATTCTTACATTTTATTATGTAAGATGTACAAAGTTGAGCCACTAGGTGGCACCCGTGTTAGGTATTTTGGGCCTTTAAGAATGCCATGTCATTTCCACTGTCTGATTGTTGCAGGTAAGCAGTTGGTGGAAAGTTTAAATGTTATGACGGATGAAGACTGCTGCATAAGTATTAGTAGTTTATACAGAGTGGCTGGACGCAATAGTGGCCTTGCGTCCAATATCAGGCAGCTCTACAGCCAAAATGCCAGGTGGATTACAGCCTGGATCCTGACTAAACATATATGCTTTGGATGGGTCCATATTAAAGACATTCATTGGAAGAAGTAAAGTTTTCTTTAAAAAAAAAACAAAAAAAAAAAACCTCTGTCCCCTGGACTTGATTTTTGTTGGCAACTATGATTTATGGTTATGTATTATTTATGCATATTGTTTAGTTAAATTTATTTGGACTTTTTACTTGGGTGCCCTGACAGGCTGTGTTTACATTTTAAGACCTTTTGAGCTGGTCCATTGTTATTGCATGGTTCTAAAACGCTCTTCTCATTCTTGCACAAGTTCCAAAATAAAGTAAATTGAATGAAAATGTTACGCTGCCATCATGTATTTAACATAAGTAGTAGGAAAACAATGATTATTAAAAGTCTCTATTAAATTGGCATTTAGACTAACAATAAAATAACAGCAACATTTTGACTGGAAAGTCTTCACTAGGTTGTATGGAAGGAGAGAGTGTTCACTTACTTATTTGAAAAGACCAATGTCGCGCCATCTATAAACAAGTCATAGTCAAACACAAACAGACCTCTGCCCTTAAGTGCACTCTTGTTGTTAGTGTGTGCAGTTTTGACCTAAAAATGATGATAATGCAACACTTTTTTCTCACAATATGAGCCATTATTACATTATGAGCTGTTATTACATTATGAGCGGCGCCAGTAAGGCTAATAATGTAATAAGTTATTACATTATTACATTATGCACAAAGCTGTTATTACGTTATACGCTCATGATTTTATTACATTATGAGATGATTATTACATTTTGAACTTTTATTACATTTCTGTTATGACATTATGAAGCGTTATTACTTTATGAGTTGCTACAGACCCTCAGAGCAGATAAGGAAAAAAAAAAAACTTTTAACGGGGGAAAAAACTGGTAGAAACCTCAGGAAGAGCAACTGAGAAGGGATCCCTCTTCCAGGACGAACAGACGTGTTATAGATGTACAGAACAGATCAACATAATAAATGTACAGTAATCCATATGACACAATGAGACAGAGAGAGATGCAGGACAGGCGGTAACAGTAATAGCTTACATCAACATTAATGGAAGTAATTATATTATATTTATAATTCTGGCTACTGTGGTACAATATGTTGAAAGTATATATTAATATCTGATAGTATACATATGTGACAATAATCGTATGTGTATAATAACACTAGAAGTATGACTAATGATAACAGCAGCAGCAGGAGGCATCTGGCAGGACCACAGCAGCAGCACAACCACACACGTCAAACTATCCAGGCACCGCTGCGATATAAGTTAACCTGCGAGACAGTGGAGCACAAAGGCTCCAGAGAAGTTAGTGACATGCAGTACGGGCGAGTTAGCAAGATGCAGTAACAGGACATGAGAGAGAGAGAGAGAGAGAGACAGACAGACAGACAGACAGACAGAGACAGAGAGACAGAGATGGACAAAGAGAGAGAGAGAGAGAGAGAGAGAAGGTGCCAGGTGTATTATAGAAGGTCCCCCGGCAGACTAGGCCTAAGTCAGCCTAACTAGGAGCTGGTACAAGGCAAGCCTGAGCCGGCCCTAACTATAAGCTTTATCAAAGAGGAAAGTCTTAAGTCTAGTCTTAAATGTGGAGACGGTATCTGCCTCCTGGATGGCAACAGGAAGATGATTCCACAGGAGAGGAGCTTGGTAGCTGAAGGCTGTGGCTCCTGATCTACTTTTGGAGACTTGAGGGACCAAGAGTAACCCTGCATTCTCAGAACGCAGTGTTCTGGTGGGATAATATGGCACTATGAGCTCTCTAAGATATGACAGAGCCTGACCATTTAGGGCTTTATAAGTTAACAGTAGGATTTTAAATTCAGTTCTGGATTTTACAGGGAGCCAGTGCAGACAAGCTAAACAATATGATTTTGTTTCTTAGTTCCTGTTGGTACACGTGCTGCTGCATTCTGAATTAGGTGGAGAGTTTTTATCTACCCAAGAGGAGGATGTCAAGTTGGTTCAGGCCTATTAATACTTCAGAGTGCAGCTAGATGACAGGCTGGAATGGGCTGGGAACACAGAGGCCCTCTAAAAGAAGGGCCACAGCAGGCTCTACTTCCTGCTAAGGCACAGAGACTTCCATGTCTGCAACAGGATGCTGTTTTACCAGTCTGTAGTAGCCAGTATGATCTTTTGCATCACACATTGATGCTGTGGATGAGAGACACTAACAACATTAGTTGTCAACATTAGTGTCTAAAGACGTGTATCTCTGAGGTGTTTTACTGAACAACACTGATGGTCAAACTTTGCAATTCATCTCCACTCTGTGGCAGTATGGACCTCAGAGTACTGGGAGGCTGCTGGACTCAAACACAAACTAACTGGCGTCACAATTCCATTTTGTGCAAAGAGCAATACATTTTTTGACTCATATATCCATTTTGCACACCTTTCACACTTAATATATAGATCTTAAGCTATTGTTTTCTATCTATCTATCCATCTATCTAGCCATCCATCCATCCATCAATTAGATGGTTAAAAAGTATTGAGTTACTTTATTAAACACATTCTTAAATATGAGAAAGATGACTGAAAGATGGTTTATGAGTATGCTTATACAATAAGCCACTACCTATAATCTGACAGCATTTCAGGATCTATTAAACATCGGAAAAAAACAAAATGATGTGTCAGTTTCCATCCATCTGTTGTGTTTTAACACGGATACAGATGTATGAAGATGCTTCCTTTATGTGACACATTATCAATTTAGCGTCTTTTTGTCAATGTACACAACTGTACATTTTCTTTAGCATTACAATTGTTTTACTCACAGGACTTGGTCTTACTTGGTTTACTGACAACACTACAGAATCGAAATGTATCAGACTTTCTTTGAGACAAAACCCTAAAGTTAAGGACTTCTCACATTCCACAAATTATATCTCAGAATATTCAGAAGTAAGTTGATTTTCAACCCAGTACCATAGACTGTATAATAAAGATGAACAACATGACAGTCCCCCAAAAGTGAAGCCAAAACATATCGATGGGCCCCTGGTGGCTGGCTGCAGTAAAGGTCATAAACCCCGCCCCGCTGTCCATCCTTACATCGGGTCTACACCCAGTATATTTACTCCTACAATGTGGCCTGAAATGATTTTCTTTTCTGGTAACACAAATTATGAACTTCTTGAGAAGACTTAATAGAAACAAGGAAACTTCTAAATTTATGACCATATGTTTGAGGGGTCTTGTCACCACTGGAAAACTGCTGTGGTTTGCTGAACTTCCAAGCCACTTTCTGCGTAAACCCATATGCATAAAGTACAGTGGTTTAGGACTTACTGAAAAGAGGAGATATCACTCATCCAGCCAATCCAATCCAATCCAATCCACAATATGATATATGACCTTGTAGGACTATTTAGACAGAATTTCAAGCATGGGTAAAGTCTCAGTGCAGCAAATAAAGTGAAGCACATTTATTAATTAATTAATTACTATATATGTAATGATAATTGACAACTCAAAGTTATACATCATTAATGAATAATGTTGTCTTAAAGGTGAAGAAGAGTGATTGTACTCAACTTCTGCTATCACAACAATAGGAAGCAGTATGGAGTTAGATTTGTCTTTTTAATACCTGTAAATGCAGAGGGTGATCTACAGATATTTCTTGATGTGCACACGTTTCATAATTATGTGTGTGAACAGATCGACAATTTGTGTGTAAATGTGTAATCTTTAAATATAAAACACATTCCACAAATACAAAAAATGTCTGTGATTACATTCAATTAATTTGCAAATAAATTAAAAGCATTTGTGAATATCTTCTTGACATTTACAGCTTTTGAACAGGCATTTGTGAACTCAGTTTTTATTTGTTAATCGAAAAAACATTTGTGGAACTCAGTTCTATGCGTGTGGATTTGCTTTTTACACACAAGGATTTTTGAGACAAACTTTCCGCTGGTCCGAAAGAAAATGCACTCGTATCACTCGGCCATCTTCGGATAGCATGTGATCACCCAGCTGATGACGTCATTTCCGCATGTGAGAGCAAGAGCACGCAGTCTTTCTATGAGCTGTTTTTTGTCGTTGTTTTTTTTAATAATAACCAGCGATAAGTAACGTGCATTCATTGATTTATGTTAATGTCATACAGTGAGTATTAGTGTGTGTTTATTTGTTCTATGTATCTGGCACACACTTTTGTATACATTTGTGTTTGAGTATGAACGGTACAGTGACTTGGCTGCTTCTTTAGTTGGCAGTTGGCAGCCAACTCATCCTTTATGTTATTCATGTATTCTTTCGAGTAGGATTAAAGTCACAAACCACTTCACATCTTATTATTAGTGTACTCTTACTAATGTAGTTGTAATGTCTGTGCTAACCTCACCGTGTTTAGTTAGGTTACATTGTTTCAGTGAGGTTACGTTAACTGTTGTAAGATATGACAAGTGGCAACACCCTGGTCTTTGATAGCTGTTGGTGTTGGTAGCTCTTTTTGTTTAGAAATGTAATATTGTAGTTTTATTGTTCATTGTTGATATGTAGATTGCGCTAAGCTAACATTAGCCACTGAAACAGCATCTGTTGCCATGGCAACAGTAAACATTCATGTTGCGGGCTGGGGGGACGAAAGCAGGGTGCAGCATTGGCTTAACTTGCCAATAATGCGCTGAGAAAAATGTTTGAAGTCCAAAAAAAGTCATTTATTACCAAAAAAAGTCAACAAAACAGGTTTCAAAATTCAAAACTTCAATATGACACCTTATCTTTGGTTACTTTCCTTTCAAACATTTTTTTAAAGATGTGCACTCCACAGACAGAAAGCACTTCTGATTTTTTAGCGCGCTCGGCTTTCAGTTGTAACTGACAGGACTGCAAATATAACACAAACACTTAAGATGTCATACTTAAAAACAAACTCTTAACTGGCCGGATCAACGAGACCCTCCCCCACAGTCTATTGAAATTTATAGTAATTTTTGTATGATATGCTACTTGTAACACGACACGTTGTTGCTTCAAGCTGACACTTTTGACCCCTGCGATCACATGACGTGTCAACGCACGCACATCTAGGCATGTGCAGGCATTGCACGCGCATTGCATGTGTAACAAGTACACAGTGAAGGTTGCACACGCAATGTACACGAATCAAGTACGCAGTGAATGCACTGTGTGTTTGTTCGCTGACATGTTTCACCCCTCATAATACTTGTACAGAAACCTGTAGAAAGTGGTTCTACACACAATAAAGCCTATAGTTTGGGAAAGTACAGAAGTCCGTACCCTATCCGCTATTAATTAGCCTAATAATTAAAATTGAATGGTCCAAATCCGGAATATCTCTAGCCTACTTTATATCATCCTAAACCTGAATGTCCCTCAGGCGTATAGGCGTTTTACAGCAAACAGGAATAAAATATAAATCTAGATTTAACAAGTAAGGAAAGACTTGACAACACATCAGCATGAACAGCGCTGAGTTTTCCCCGCTCTCAACCTGGCAGTGAAAGTCCAAGTGAATTTAACCCATTTAAACCCATTTAGGGATGTCTGAAAAGCTGTTTCCATAAACAGTCAAATTCGCAAAAGGGCAAAATGCGAAAAAAATGTTTATGAAAACACAACTATTGATTAAAAACATACAGATAGAGGTCTGCAGGATCCAATTCAATAATAGGCTATATATTCACAATTAGGCTGTTGTAGCCTATATATTATCTTTGTTAAATATTTTTTAACCACAGCCAGACATCGAGGGCAGTCAGTAGCTCTGATTTGTGAGGATAAATTAAAAATTCTAAAAAAAATCATGCGTGTGTATGTATATGCAGGCGTATGTCTGCAGCAACTTGATTCATTCATTCATTCCACTCTTGGGAAGCACACACACACACATACACACACACCTGCCTGCACCTGTAAACTATGGACAGACAGTTTGCCAAAGTAATTTGACGCGTTCAGGTGCTAATGATGTGTACATGCACTGTGTGTGTGCAAGATTCACACGCACACGCAGGTGTAATATGGAACGCCAACGAGGTCACTAACACGTGAATTCCAACACGTAAACAACGCATAGACAACACGTAGACAACACGTAAACAACGCGTGAAAAATTGACGCGTTGTTTACGTGTTGGAATTCACGTGTGACCTCGTTGGCGTTACAAACGCCACACATACACTACACTTACGTGTGCGTGTGAATCTCGCACACACATAGTGCATGTAGGGTACACATCATTAACACTTGAACACCTCAAATAAGCCTATTTTAGCAAACTGTCTGACTCCATAGTTTACACGTGCAGGCAGGCGTGTGTGTGCGATGCTTAGCAAGAGTGGAATGAATAAATGAATCAAGTCGCTGCACACATACTGCATATAGACACGCATGATTTTTTTTTATCTTTATTTTATCCTCACAAATCAGAGCTACTGTCCACCCTCGATGTCTGGCTGTGGTTTAAAAATATTTAACTAAGATAAAAAAATAGGCTACAACAGCCTAATTGTGAATATATAGCTTATTATTGAATTGGATCCTAAATGCTGCAAACCTCCACCTGTATGTTTTTAATCAATAGTTGTGTTTTCATAAACATTTTTGTTTTTTTGCATTTTGCCCTTTTGTGAATTAGACTGTTTGTGGAAACAGCTTTTCAGACATTCAGAACTGACCCCCTTTCCACGAGAGCGGCTAATAGAGCTTAGATCGGGCCCAAAAAAATCCACCCTGACATTTTTCAATAAGCTGGCTGTTATAATTAAGAGTATTAAACCGCGATTCTTGTTATTTGAATGGCGAAACATGGAAGCATGATTATGTAAAAAAAGAGGTGTTTATTTTAGGATCCAGGTGGTGAAGGGCTGTGCGCACACAATGTCCCAACAGGGGACAGCCCTCCATTCTGAAACCCCCCCACTCCGAAATCGATTTTCAAGTCCATATGTAATTTCCTGCATCAAACACTGCCACCCGCTCTCTGTCACTCGCACAATTCTGAAATTCGCTGTACTACAAAAGCTTGAAATTAACGTTCAACTCATTGTTTTTTATTTAAAATATGTCCCTATCTTCATTTATTATGTATAATTTCTCTAGCAGCAAACACATTTTAAAGGAGACGCTTGTCAGGCCTTTGTACGCGCGCTGTCCGTGGTGCTGTAATCCCCACTGGAATTATTCTCTAAAATGTTACTGTTTATTGTCCCCACCAACTATGAAATGGGATTTTCGCCCCTGGCTGGAACACCGAGCGGCTATATATAGTACAGGCCAAAAGTTTGGACACACCTTCTCATTCAATGAGTTTTCTTTATTTTCATGACTATTTACATTGTAGATTCCCACTGAAGGCATCAAAACTATGAATGAACACATGTGGAGTTACGTACTTAACAAAAAGGTGAAATAACTGAAAACATGTTTTATACTCTAGTTTCTTCAAAATAGCCACCCTTTGCTCTGATTACTGCTTTGCACACTCTTGATGAGCTTCAAGAGGTAGTCACCTGAAATGGTTTCCACTTCACAGGTGTGCCTTATCAGGGTTAATTAGTGGAATTTCTTGCTTTATCAATGGGGTTGGGACCATCATTTGGACAACTGTTAAAATTCATATTATGGCAAGAACCAATCAGCTAACTAAAGAAAAACGAGTGGCCATCATTACTTTAAGAAATGAAGGTCAGTCAGTCCGGAAAATTGCAAAACTTTAAATGTGTCCCCAAGTGGAGTCGCAAAAACCATCAAGCGCTACAACGAAACTGGCACACATGAGGACTGACCCAGGAAAGGAAGACCAAGAGTCACCTCAGCTTCTGAGGATAAGTTCTTCCGAGTCACCAGCCTCAGAAATTGCAAGTTAACAGCAGCTCAGATCAGAGACCAGATGAATGCCACACAGAGTTCTAGCAGCAGACCCATCTCTAGAACAACTGTGAAGAGGAGACTGCGCGACTCAGGCCTTCATGGTCAAATAGCTGCTAGGAAACCACTGCTAAGGAGAGGCAACAAGGAGAAGAGATTTGTTTGGGCCAAGAAACACAAGGAATGGACATTAGACCAGTGGAAATCTGTGCTTTGGTCTGATGAGTCCAAATTTGAGATCTTTGGTTCCAACCGCTGTGTCTTTGTGAGACGCAGAAAAGGTGAACGGATGGATTCCACATGCCTGGTTCCCACTGTGAAGCATGGAGGAGGAGTTGTGATGGTGTGGGGGTGTTTTGCTGGTGACACTGTTAGGGATTTATTCAAAACTGAAGGCACACTGAACCAGCATGGCTACCACAGCATCCTGCAGCGACACGCCATCCCATCCGGTTTGTGTTTAGTTGGACGATCATTTATTGTTCAACAGGACAATGACCCCCAAACACACCTCCAAGGGCTATTTGACCAAGAAGGAGAGTGATGGAGTGCTGCGGCAGATGACCTGGCCTCCACAGTCACCGGACCTGAACCCAATCGAGATGGTTTGGTGTGAGCTGGACCACAGAGTGAAGGCAAAGGGGCCAACAAGTGCTAAACACCTCTGGGAACTCCTTCAAGACTGTTGGAAAACCATTTCAGGTGACTACCTCTTGAAGCTCATAGAGAGAATGCCAAGAGTGTGCAAAGCAGTAATCAGAGCAAAGGGTGGCTATTTTGAAGAAACTAGAATATAAAACATGTTTTCAGTTATTTCACCTTTTTTTGTTAAGTACATAACTCCACATGTGTTCATTCATAGTTTTGATGCTTTCAGTGAGAATCTACAATGTAAATAGTCATGAAAATAAAGAAAATGCATTGAACGAGAAGGTGTGTCCAAACTTTTGGCCTGTACTGTGTGTGTGTGTGTATATATATATATATATATATATACACACACATACACACACACTATAAGTGTAGCCTATATTTACGCAGTATCTATCTATCTATCTATTTTCTTTCCTTGTTCAGGCACTATTTTTAACACTTCTACAACAGATCATTTGTTAGCCTATAATAATAGGGTACTTGCAGCTTTATATCAAGGGGAAGAAATTATGTCTCATGAAATTGTTATATTATTTATTATACCTACTTATACATACTTATTTCCACAGCAGTTGGAGTGCTGTGTGTTGTTGCTTGTTCTTGCCACAAGGTGGAGTCTGGTTTGAGTTACCTCCCTTTTTGAAACAGACTGAGTTTTCACTAAACCTGCTTTGTGAAACGGACCCCTGGTGATTTGCTGAACGATCGTGACGTCGCTACGGCTGGATTGGCTGAGCAAGGGGCTCGACCTTCAGTGTCAACAGTCGCCTACTGGGTAACGAGCGTGGTGTCACCGCTGACGGATTGGTTGAGTGAGGGGCTCAGCCTTCATAATGCCGGCCACACGGAAGCCACCTCCTCTCTTGTACATGGCAGCAACGCATCGTTCTTTGGTTTTTGCGATTGATAAGTGCTTTACTGTGTGACTATCGTGTGTTCGTTTAGCTTGTCTTGCTAAATATTGTACCTTTTGTTCAGACCAGCGCCTTAGGGCCGACTGAGTCGTTTGTGTAGCCTATATATTGTAAATAGTCACTACCACATATTATTGTTTGCACAGAGCGTAGGGGTGAGCTGCTATGTCTGTTGTACCTGTTTTCTCCTGTTTTTCTTTAGCCTACGGAGTTAGGCCATAGTATTGTATTTTTGTTTCTTTTGTTTTCGTTAGGAATTAGTTATTTCGCCGGTTGGTAGACAGGTTGCTTTGTTTGTTGTTTTGGCCTGGGTTCACCCTGACGTAATTACTCCATTCCTGTGCCATATTGTACCGTGTGTTTTTTTGGAGTGTGTAGCAATAAATTGCTCACATGTACATTTATTCTGGTGTTCCTGTGTATCCTATGTTACACACCCACACCCCTAGACCAGGGCATAACACTAACAAATGATATGTTGTAGAAGTGTTAAAAATAGTGCCTGAACAAGGAAATAAAATAAAAAGATAGATAGATAGATAGATAGATAGATAGATAGATAGATAGATAGATAGATAGATAGATAGATAGATAGATAGATAGGGAATTTCACCCAGAGAATATACACTAAATATATTCACACACACAAGTTCTTGAATAAGAAAGGAGGAGCAGAGACGTGCATTTCACGGCCAATGAGCAGAATTTATTTCGGATTTCAAAAAGCCATTAATTTTGTCTTTGTATCCTGTTTAAAAATGACAAGACTGCTTAGAGACACAATGGAAGACATGCAAAACAAGCCAGGGAAGGGTGAGCCCCCCACCCAATCACCCACCACCTGTAGGGCCTAGCACCCGACCAGCCCACTACTAGCAAGAAATCCAAGGATACAGGGCTTTCTACAGTTGGTTTAGCAAAAGAATAAAATTACACACTTTAAGTACCAGACAGTGGGGTATAACCCACGCCACTGCTACAGTAACACAAAATTAACCACTAAAGTAACAAAATAAGATCAAAAAGAGAAGTGCACATGACCAATAATAATCCTAAACAAATTATACAACAAATCATTAAGGGACAAAAACAGCAGTGGCAACAGAGCTCCTCCTAGTAAAAGCAAAGAAAAACACATTACTTCAGGATCTGAACCACGGTGGGCAAAATGGACTCCTAGGAGCCATACTAAATTACCTCAGACCAATACCAAGGGGCTAAATCATCCGGAAGCCATCGCCATGTTACGTTGTTCCTATTATGAGAAGCAGTACTATCAGTACTCATAGTTTGTACATGAATGACAGTTGCTGAATAAAAAAGGCGTACCTTAAAGCTCCAAGTTACATGTAATCGGGGCACATAAGCACACCACACTTGGCAGCCTGTGTGTGCACTGTATGTGTGTGTGTTGGGGGGGAGCTATCGCTAACACCGGCCAGCTCGAGAATGCCCGCAAACAGCACCTGCAGGGAGGCCAGCAACATCCTATTCAGTCAGCATGCACAAATACATCTACACAGAAGCCCGGCAAAGAAACATACCTTTGTCCAATGTTCACCCTGCGACTGCAGCAACGCGGTCAGGAAACAGCGAGGCAGCGCTCACCTGGCTTACTACACCTCCTTTTAAGGGATCGCTAGATTGGTAACAACTGATATCTGTTTACTTCCTGCCTATGATTATGGGGCGGGACCAACAGGGGAAGCGCCAATCACTACATATATATATATACACTACTACCTAGTTAGCATAGCATGCTACGTGTTACACGTCTGTAACACACTGTTGCTTCACGAGCTGACACTTTTGACCCCTGCGCTCACATGACGTGTATACGCACGCACTTCTAATAACCACATGTCTGGGCGTGTACAGGCATTGCACGCGAATTGTATGTGTAACAAGTACACCACAAGTACACGGTGATGGTTGCACAAGTAATATACACGTATCAAGTACGCAGTGAATGCAGTGTGTGCATGTTCGCTGATACGTTTCACCCCTCATACTCTTGTGAGTGGAGCAAACAACGCCTGCGCATCATGTAGTGGGTGTGTGTGTAACACTTGTGTCTCCATAGTAACCCTATGTAAAATGTAGGCGTGCGCTCACGCGGTTTGACCAGATCTGATGTGTCCTAAGTAGGCGCAAGTGACGCGTTGTAGTGTGGTTGGGTGAAATGTTTGACCCCTCATACATGTGTGCATCTTTGTGTGTATACATGCGAGTGTCTCTGTGTGTGTCTGTGTGCGTTTATATTCATGTGTGTGTGTCTGTGTGTGCAGTATAGTGTATGTGTGTGTATGTGTGTTTGTGTGTCTGTGTATACACACGTGCATCTATGTGTGTCTGTACTGTATATCTGTGTGTCCCTATGCATGTTTATGTGTTTGTGTGTGTCTATGTGTACATACACATTTGTACGTGTGTATGTATTTGTGGGTTGAAAAAACATTGTGTAATGTATCTCTCTCTTGCTTATCCTCATTCCATGTAGTATTAAAAACATCGCTAGTGATGGCCAAATAAAAAGTCATGCCAAAGAGGGCTAATGCACAAATAAAATGAAAAATAAATAAATGATGAAACAATGAATACAGCAATGACTTAGGGTGAATAATTGAACAACTGAACTCATGGAACCAACAATAATAGAAATGACTGCATGAAGACCAGTAAAGAACTGAATCACCTGTAACATCTTAACTGGATTTTATGCATTCAATTAGTGTAAAGATGACCAAGAGGATGACACCTTTAAGATTTAAGAAAAGCTCATGTCAAGCATTGTTCAACAGTAGAGGATTAACCTTGCCTCAGAAAAGAGTACCTAAAAGAGCCCTTTTTGAATAACCTCTAATTCTGTTTATAGGAGGTCCTAATTTTGATGTAACACTTCTTAAGTTCCCCTGTTAGCATCAAACCAATTAAAACAGTAAACGTGGTTGGGACCAGTTGACACCCTAGGTCACCTTTGTAATGTTGACTTTGCCTCATACCTCACACCTGGTGCTTCTTCACACAGAAATCTGACCATTGACCACCTCTGCTGCTTTAATTTTCTTGTTCTCTCTCTGCCCTGGCTTTTCTTTTTTAGTCCCTTATTTTTGCTGAGGCATGTTGACAAAACTTGTCAGGCTGCAGTACGCTTTATATCTTCACATTAGTAACACATCTGTGTTTGTACATCTGACCCCGCTATTATTTTGGAAATGGTGCTAAGGAAATTCAAGGCATTGTTAGTGATATAAGTCAGCACGCAATGTTGAGAAGGTTACTTTTGAAATGTAATAGGTTACAGATTAGTAGTTACCATGTTAAAAATGTTATGATGATATAATAGCTTTCATTACTCCATCAAAGTGATGTAACTTACTGCATTTGGTTACTTTGTGATTACTTTGCTGGCAATAAAGCTGATTCTAACCAGTTTATTCTTCAGTCCAAGTAGACATTTGTGTCAAATTTAAAGAAATTCCGTCAAGGTGTTCTTGAGATATCGTGTTCACAAGAATGAGATGGATGAGTGAACTGAGGTACGGATGGACAGACAACCCAAAACATAATGCCTCCAGCCACGGCTATCGCTGCTGTAGAAGCATAAGAAAGTATGCAGCTTACACATGTGGTGGGAGTGGGAGCTAAGCACAGGTGTTTCTATGGTTTGAAGACATTTGAGGCTCAGTCTGAAACTGTGAAGGGGGGTTGGGTAAGTCCTTCCTCACAAAGTTGTTTTGATAAACAAGCTCTCCTCTGCTTTTTTTATACACTCCGGCACCTTATTTACATTCAAGTACATATCGTAATCATTGAAATGTTGAAATGTGTACCTCAAAATCTGATGTTTACTTTCCAGATTATTTGTGATATCAAGAATATCAGCAGTTATTATTAGTTTGTTATTTAGTTTGGAGAAACAGAATATTTCACAACTGTCACTAAACATGTATTGACTAGAGTTAGAATAACATTTACGTGTTTACGTTAACAGTGGTGAATTTTAACTTATTACATTTACTCAAAAACCGTAGGCCCACTCAAGTTCAGATTTGAGGTCCTTTTACCTCAGTATTGCCATTTAATGCTAGGTTATACTAATGCTGCAAAGGCAAGTATACTTTTTACTGCACTACATTTATTTTTCTGCTTTAGTTACTTGATAGATTCAGATTATTAATACAAAATATACAAAACTAATATATGATAATATACATTATAGATTAAACCACCCAGCAATATTATTAAGTCATTAAATGAGATCCATCTTTACCAGCTGCAACATTAAAGTGATCTACACTTAAATAATTAAATAATAAATATAATACAATAATACTGAACACTGTCTTCTATTCTCCAATGGGTTATTCTACAAAATGACAGCTTTAAGTTTTGGTACTTTTAGTAGCCAATATTTTTAGTGTCTTAGTACTCTTGTACTTTTACTCAAATTATATTTTGAATGCAGGGATTTTACTTAATACGTAATAGTGTTTCTGCTGTCTACTTTTACTTTGGTAAACAATCTGCGTTCCTGCGTCCACTGTATGTTAACATTAATTTATTGGAATACTAAATAGATTTTCTTACATGCACATATCACCTGAGAGAGAGTAGCCCTGAGTTTTGTGAGTTAATGGGTTCGAAAGTTAAACTTTGTGAAACACTGTCTACAAAAAAATCATCTTAATTATTTGTTCTCTCTCTTGTCAAGTCATATGTAATATGCACCTTGTGTCAAACGGCATTAAAATATCACATAAGTACTACCGAGTTTGAGATTCCAACTACAAGCTGAGCACACAAGTGCAGCTAATTGGGCTGATGTCAGCCAGCAACCGCATCACCAAAGCCAGCAAAGCACTACTTTGGAGTGTGGGAATCGCCTCAGACCTGTGGACAAAACTAAATTGCAGAAGTTAACAACAGTGCTGCTAAATGGGTGGCAACTAACTGCAGATCAGTCAACATCCTGAAAGACTCGGATCTATTGGACAATCTCAGGTAGTATGTTGTTATGGTTTCAGACCACTCTGTTGTAGCAGAGCAACACTGATTTCAAAGAAAAAAATCTCAAGGCCAAGATCATTTATTTGCTTTCATTTGAATCCCAATCAAGACAGTAAAAACTGTTTTATCTTTTTGATATGGGCTTCAAAACTGTTTTGAAATACAAATAATGGAAATTTAAACATGAAATTAAATTGCAATAACTAATGATTAACTATTTAAAATTAGCAATTAATCAGAATTTTAAAAAATTGTTTGATGGCCCAAACATATACGGTATATATATATTTGGGCCTTCAAACAACATTGCATACATTTGTTGCAACACACCGGAATAAACTTGGGCCTTGGAAATAACAGGTGTGTCACCCAATACAACATGAGTCTTTCCTCGTATGTTCCTGTAAACCCGCTCTGATTGGTCTGGTTACACTTAAAAAAAATTCAAAATAACAATATCTTTTATGAAAATTAATCGCTAAAAGATGAGAATAATGTGGGTCGCAGCCCCAAAAGCCCAGGCCAGGTTACAGATAACCCAACGTGTTGCTGTTGCAAGTGTTTTAGCATAGGGATTGTTTGGGCAGGATGAGAGCATGACACTGAAAGTGAAAGCATGTGTCAGATGCCAGAGGCGTGAGAGATGGTAACCCTGATCCTGTTACAGAGATGTATCATTATAGAGAACCACAAAAACCTGTCTAGCTTTGCTCATTTGCCAAACACAGTAGGCTAACCTTTCATACAATTGTAGCTGGCCTACAGCTTGTTAGTTAGTTATACTAGATCTGCCAATGTCAGCACAGAATGAGAAAATGCAATTTTTCTTCGTAATTTCTATTTGTCTATTGCCCCCCTAGTTTGCCAGTTAGCTAAGCTGTGCTCAAAAGAGGAAAACTGAGGTCTAGCACAGCAACAGTGAGATTATTTTAGCCTCCAGAAGCCATGTGTGGGTGTGAATTTAGAGATGTATGGATGTCTTTATTTGTGTTTGCATGTGTATCTGTCAGCACATGTCTGCACATAAAATTTCATTTGATCAGCCTAGTGTAAGGGCTGTGTTATGTGCAGTGTGTGTGAGAGTCTTTGTGGAGGTGCTGATGGATGGCTTTGATTAGCACTGTGGACAACACTTGAGCCCTTGGACTGCCCTGCAGGATTACAGGACATTGCCAGCATTTGGGAAACATCCACTCAGGCAGAAAATCACTTTCATAAAGTGACACAGACCCTTAACACACACAGAGAGATAGAGATAGAGATAGAGATAGAGATAGAGATAGATAGATAGAGAGAGAGAGGGAGAGAGAAAGAGAGAGAGGGAGAGAGAAAGAGAGAGAGAGAGAGATACTCAAAGACATATGGCAGATACCTCATTTAAATGGCTGAATCCAACACAAGTAAACACACACTCATACAAATAAGACGGCTATACTTGTGTTTTATTAGTCTCCCCACCCTTGGTAGCTTGTGACAAGTCTGTCGCTCCGTGGTTAAAAGGCTTGAACTGAGCCTGGGAACCCTGTGAATCTGCATGCTCATACACTGGGACCAGATACATCTGGTGGGTAAGACTGACAACTTGTGGAGCCTGCATGCTTAACGCAGAAATACATATCAATTTCAGTTTTGGCTCACCTATTCTCGCACTGGGGACATGAGGTGAGCATAAACCTAGCTTAGCAAAAAGGGGCTTTATTGAGGCATTTTTGGAAACAACCAAATTGGCTGTAGCTGGTGATGAACTTTCTATTGAAGTATTATTTTTAAAATCTGATGGCAAACCCTGTACAGACATATTGATGCTACCCCATCAAAGCTCATCTTTACCTGCTGTAGTATGTTTACGTTTGTCTGTTGCTGAGCACTTCATTGATTAGTTGTATTTCAATCCATGTGTCAAATGGTGTAAGGTAGTAACCAGTGCACCCTATTATGATGGGCCCTGGTGCATGCCTTAGTGCCACATATTATCTAATCACATGCTCAAACAGAGGGTGGCACGGTTGTGCAGTGGTTAGCACTGTTGCCTCATAGCAAGAGGGTTTGTGGTTCAATCCCAGTGGGGGAGCCCATCTGTGCGGAGTTTGCATATTCTCCCATGTCAGCGTGTTTTGTTTTTTTTTTCTCGAGTACCCCGGCTTCCTCCCAATTGGTGGTAAATTGTGAATGTGAGTGTGAATGGTTGTCTGTCTCTACATGTCAGCCCTGTGATAGTCTGGCGACCTGTCCAGGGTGTACCCTGCCTCTCGCCCAATGTCAGCTGGGATGGGATGTGGACTCTGTCTCCAGCTCCACCCCTACAACATAACTGGCCTTATGAAACAGTTCAACCTGCTCCCCCAGCACCAAACAGTGAACAGGATAGAACTGGCCACCACAGACTCATAAAACATCCTCGGCATCGTCCGGCAGATGTTGAAGGACCTCAGCCAGTCCAGTTAATTGTCAATATACACTCCCAGGTACCTGGAACATGCGCACTAGATGTATATGAATGAATAGGCACCATCTTGGCGTCTGGTATCTATTTATTATTAAAATCTATAGACCTAACCTGAAGTTGTTATTTTAAGACTAAAATTGATATGGGTTGATCGGAAAGTTGTATATTTATTAATCATTAGAAAATAAACATTTACAAAAATCTCAGGATTGAACTAATTTTTGATCACAAGAGTAAGAGATTGACAACAGCTGCACAGTGTTCAAACTTTTTAAATTCACGCTGTCACATGTGTGTGCACATAAATAAACTAAACTAAATGAGGATTTTCCTCGATCATGAGTACGGGTAGTGACACATTTTACTTAGATGATACTCGTACATATAAAAACTACATCATCTGTACCAGAAACTCTTTCATCAGTACTCAGCTCAACCCTAGGTTGGGGCAGCAGTAGCGCAGTCAATAGGGACTTGGTTGGAAACTGGAGGGTCGCCGATGCAAGTCCCCATCCGGACAAAATATGGAGCGTTGACTGGTAGCTGAAGAGGTACCAGTTCACCTCCTGGGCACTGCAGGAGTGCCCTTGAGCAAATCACCGAAATGCCAGCTGCTTGGGGTGCCTGTCCAAGGCAGCCCCTTCACTCCGACATCTGTCCATTTAATGTATGTATAGGTCTTCTTTGTGCATATTTTGGGCCTGTGTGTATATGACAACAAAGTGAAAAAAATGTTTAATTTCCTCTCAGGGATTAATAAAGAATATCTTCTACTACAGTGGCAGTACACTGTCATAATACTTTTGGGTTCTCCCTTGTGACCAAAGACTTTGGTTTGTAAAGGAGGCACTTGGCATCCAATCAGAAGCTAAATGGAATGTGGTCACTGTGCGACCTTTAATTAGGTCCTTCCAGAGGGGAGGATTTACTCTGCAGGAATGAGAAAAGAGCAAGTACATAGTATTTCCTCTCTCACTTAAGGCAGTAATCCATGTAGTATTTATGTTACCGCAATTATCTGTGTGTACAGATGAGGACTCATGCTTTAGCAATGCATTATACAGTAGCTGTAGTACATCTGCAATGGCATGGAAATGAATGACTGAGTTTGAAAAGGCCCTCTCTCAGACGGTAATGCATTAATATTTGATATAATAGCAGTTTTAGAATGACTCTCCATGGCACTGCATGGGTTACTCAAGATTAGGGTGACCAGGTCCCAATAAACCAAATGTGGGACAAGGAGTAGGTTTGTGAGGGACAATGTGGGACACCCGCCCCCAGCGCGAAGTTTAGTCATCAGAGACAAAATACATTCATCATAAACTATACAGTGTCTACTGTATATTAAAACTGGACTGCTTTAATTATTGAAGTATTTACCAAGGCACAGACTGGTGGTCAGTGGGATGTGAGGATTCTTAAACTAACGTGTACAGATGTGAAGCCCTGACTGTATCTGTTTAATGAAAGCTGTTGTATAAAATATGAAGCTTACAGTCAGGCAGTGTATTTAGCCTGTGTAGCTGATGGGACAGGTCAAACTGATATTATGCTGATTTATAGGAGAGTTCATGAACCATGAACATAAAGTACAGATCACCTGCAAAGCATTTAATAAATCAATCTATCATAATTAAAACAACTGGAGACTGAATACAAACCTATATGAGTCTGATCACTTTTTTAATTAATTAACATCATTCCAGACAGGATGTGAGTGTGTCTGTGACTTCCTGTATGGACTGAAGGCTGCTGGAAACTGTCGGGAAACGGTCAGACTTCACCACAGCTTGTTGTCACCGCCCCCGGCTGCGGCCACCTGATCTCGTCTTCTTTCCAGGCGAGGCGCACTTCATTCGAGTATTTATAGCATGATGGGATGACAGCACAATGATGTGTGGTATCATTGGAAAGCTCTGCTCCTGCGCTGTCATGTGATATGCGTGGTTTCTCGCTATGACGCACGGTCGCGGAGAAAAACCATAGAGAAGAACAGGTGTGAATTTGGACGCACTATGCGTCGTTCTGGATGGACTCCCTGGCCTGCTGCTGCTTCATTTTCCCCAAAAAACGGGACAAATTGTGTCCCGGGAGAGATTTTTTTTTCCCGGGACAGCTGATGAAAAAAGAGAACAATTCTGGGAAAAACGGGACGGGTAGCAACTCTAGGTGGAGGCTGTTCTGTTATTCAATGAAAGTGCACAGACATGAATTCCGCAGTGTTCTTTGTGCATGTCTGGTGAGCAGGGCCACAGCTTTGTCATTTAAATTGGCAAACACATCCAAACGGCTCTTGACAATCAAAAGACACAAATAAGGACAAGTAACGCTGTTGCATCTCTTGCTCAGGGGACCTGTGTCGCAGACTTGTGAATGAGGTACTACTCATGCCAAGAAATTATTCAGGAGCAGAGGTAGCAACTGCACATACCCTACTTTTTATGCTACAGCTCTACTGCTGCTGCTCCAACAATGAAAGTTGCTCAACAACAATGACAATGACATTTAAAAACTAGAACTGCAAGCAGTTATGAACGGGGGCCAAGCCTCCCCCAGCGAATCAGCCTCCATGCCCCATGGAGCCCAAGAAAGTCGGCCCCTAAGGACGACGGGCTCGGGATGAGTGTCAGGACACAGGCCAACGTCTGAAGCCTGATTTATGGTTGTGCGTTGAATCGACGACGTCGCTACGTCGTAGGGTACGGGGCTACGCTCGCCGTAGCCCCCGGCGTATCCTGACGTGCACCTCCCCAAAAATGTAACTACGTGTCGAGGCGACGCAGACCCAGCGCAGACCGGCAGGGCTGTGATTGGTTTGCTTGGTAGCAACGCATTTCCGGTTCCGTATTTCCAGATTCCGCCATCCCTGCCATCTTTAAACATCTTCTATTGTGATGTAGATGTTGCAGTGTTAAGACTCATTACATATATGCCATTATGCTCAACGTTCAATACAGATACGGATACGGCCGGAGCCGTCTGTCCGTGCTCCGCATTCATTTCTCTGTGACCAGAAAAGCCGGAAGCTAAACAAAGAATCAACTAGAGACGACGATAACCACTCAGGAAAGGAACGCAGCCTCCTACTGCTCTGGCAGTGAATTGCACCACGACGAAACGGAGTGACGGAGAAGTTCAAAGGGTTCACGATGGCTTCACGGCAACCACGTCGTCGATTCAACGCACGACCATAAATCAGGCTTGAGCTGCAGTATTCACCGTAATGGGAAATAAAGTGCCAAAGGCTGAATGTGTTTGTTGCAATAAGTCATGGCCACTTTGACCAATCATTACAAAACGCTGCAGCTGACCTCAGGACTGATCCCACATGATGCTCACCAAATTTCGTACAAATGCGTTCAACATTTATGAAATGTGATATTTCTGGCTTTATAGTGTCCATTAGTGGCCAATTTGAGCCAAATTTGGCACAGAGCCTCTGAACGACCTCTGGAACAAGTGTCTTAAGTTTCATGTTAATATAATTTAGTCTGACAAAAACGTGCAACAATATGTGTATATTGACTAGCAATTTTTTTTTTTTTTTGCCGTTAAATTCGCACATTTTTTGACCGGGAAAAATTCTTTTGATAACTTGAAGATCAGGTCCGTCTTGAGAGTCCACATGCCTATTTTCATGCAGTTTGGCCAAAATCTGTAGGAAAAGTTCAAAAAAGTAGGTTTTGTATGGTGTAAGACAACTTTCAAATGTGTTCATAATTTTAACCATTCGTATTCGTAATGTTAAACATTTGTATGTCAATAAAATTGTTGTACACAAAATTCTGCTGTCATATACGGGAGTCTGTGAAATTGTTTGGGTTAGGATTGTTTTTATGTGAGTATGAATCTAAAACCTGCATTGAAAAGTCTGTGAGTGTGTGTGAGTACAACTCTAATTTCTATGACTACGAAGTCCTCACTGTGAACACGAATTCAAGTTTGTGGGTACCAGCAGAAAAGAAAAAGAAAAACATCACTGAGGTCACAGGCAGGTCACAGGGGAAAGTAATCGAACCATGATTACTGAAAAACATGCATGCCCCAAAGGCAAAGATGACAGCGGACCGAGTGGAGCTGCCAGCTTATGTTGCTGTGTCCTATTTCTGCAATCCAATAAAGCATTCTTTAGACTAGACAGCCTACATAAAGAAATTTTTGATGTAAGCCGCTAACAGCAGAGCTGGAACAGAGTGACATGCAGGTTTGACTGAGCTGAGAGTAAATGATGACGCTAGTGTACAGGTGGTGCTGTGACTGGCTGGTAACTGAGGCCTGATCCACTGAATCGTGTCTGATAAGAACAGCCCAAATGTGTCTTTATTTTTCGTTTATTTTTCATTTTCATTTCTGCCACGCTATGAACACATGCTCATTCTTCCATACAGGCAGGCCTATGTGTGGTTCTGAAATGAAAAGTAAATACATGCTATCTATAACTAGGTTGTAAATAAACCAAAACCATCAAATAACAAATTAAATGAATGGTATTAAATACATCTGCATCAGTAACCTGGAAAATAAGCCAACAATTCACAGAGACAAACCAGGCATAGCCTACATTTAAGTACTCATACTGCCATCTACTGGTGGAGAGTCAGGTTAACCTATGTTCACTCTGTTTTGCTCAGGCAACAGCGCATTATGTTGGAAACCCAGTTAACAGTAACAACTCTGCACACATAGTATTTGCTGGTAATTGTTGGTTAAACTATATTGCAAACTGTATTGCACCAAAAAATGCAAATCATTAATCTAAGACTTTACTCATGCTGTGTAGATGAATCAAATGCACAATGTTAATCTACAGGTAATCAATCCCTGTTTCCATCGGTCCATTTTTGGTGTATTTATTTACTTATCAATTTGTCTGACTGATTAATTTATATTAATGTATTTTCCCTCAGATGTTACCCTGGTATGTGCTCGCATAACGTTAATGTTATAGAATGGCTATTGTAGTCTCTTTGCTTTTATTTTGAAAGGCCCATATTTACTTGGCGGGTGCGCGAGAGGGCGCAAGCCGCCGTGTCACCGCAACGGTGAAATTGGACGCTATTTGACTCGCCGAGGTGTCGTCACAGCACCTTGCAGTGAAATTAAAAACATTTCAATTCAAGCACAAGCTGGCAGCACGCAGCTTGACACAGATTTTTCATAGAAAACATGTTGACTGGAAGACGTTGGACTAGGATGATGTTTAATTGTCTTTGAAACTGGTCAACAAGCAAGAAGCTACATGAGTGGGCCAGATACTGTAATGTCTAATGTTATTAGCACAATTTATTTTAAGGTTTCTTCTTTAGATATAGTTTTTAAAAGAAATAAAAATGAGATACCTTACCAAAGATTACCAAGACATAAGGCCTCAGGAACCTAGACCCTCAAGAAGCTCCTAAATGTTTACCTAGTCTTATAGCTCTGTCTTGTAATGGGGCCCTGTGTCAATCCAGTCAGTTCTCATTCCAAAGTTGTCAAATACTGTGGCGTTGTCGATTATTTTGGTGTCAGATACTGACGGCAAAAGCCACCTTTCACAGTGGTATGACACGCTGCCGGGTGGAATCAGTTTGTAACACAGCTGAATGGAACCATTCACAGTGTTAGGCTACACCTCCAATCCATCGCAGCGGTATGATATGCCACAGGATGGTGTCATTTTGAGTCACTGCTGGTAACAACATAAGGGGCTGGAAAATCCCAACAGGGCAGGGGGGGAGGGGTGGTTTATGGGCCCGACAAACCGTGGACTTTCACCTAGAAGCCCGGTGTTTGCTTCCTGTATGAATGTAAATCCAAACTACATACTTTTGTTGCCTCAATGAAACCATGTGTTGTTGTTGGAAACCTAACCACAAGATATTTTTTGTTGCCTTTTGTTGCCTATAACTAACCACGTACTTTTGTTGACTAAAGCACATGCTAATGTTGCCTAAACCTAACCACGTGTTTTTGTTGCCTAAACCAAACCACGTTTTTGTTGCCTAAACTTAACCATGCACTTTCGGTGCCTAATCCTACATGCTTTTTTGCCATAATCTTACCACATGCTTTCACTGGCTCAACCTAACCGTATGTTTTTGTTGCCTCAACCTAACCCTGTGCTCAAACTTAACCACATGCTTTTGTTAACTTGTTGTGGAAACCACACCATGTGCTCTTGTTGCCTCAACCTAACCACGTGTTTTTATTGCCTAAACCTGGCCACAACTTTTTGTTGCCTAAACCTAACCATGCATTTATATTGCCTAAACCTAACTATGAGCTTTTTTTGCCATAACCTAACCATGTGCTTTTGTTGCCTCAATGTAATCACGTGTTTTTGTTGCTTAAAACTAACCACGTACTTTTGTTGACTAAACCTAACCAACTGCTTTTATTGCCTAAATCTAACCACGTGTCTTTGTTGCCTAATCCGAACAACGTGTTTTTGTTGACAAAATCTAACCACATGCTAATGTTGCCTCAACCTAACCATCTGCTTTGGTTGCCTAAACCTAACCACATGCGTGAACCTCGCCAAGTGTTTTTCTTGTCGAAACCTAACCATGTGCTTTTGTTGCGTAAACCTGACCCTGTGCTTTAGTTGCCTAAATCTAAGGAGTTCTTCCTTGCCTCCTAACCAGCACTAGCGCTGCCACTGGTGGCTGGATCAGAGCTGCTGATGATGAGAAATGAATGAATGAAATGCATTTGTTTCTAAATAACATTCGATACTAGTGCTGTGGAAGCTTTGATAATTCTGTAACAATAGTGATGACTCAAGGTCAAATCTGGTCATTTATTAGAAATACAGTATTTCTGCCAGCACTGCCACGAGACACTGTCCATTAGATCATTGTTTTAAAGGTGTGTAAGATTTTGGAGGATTTGGTGGCATCTAGCAGTAAACTGCAGATTACAACCAGCTGAAACTTCTCTTGGTTAGAATTCCTTCAGTGTTCATTGTTCCGGAGGTTATTAGCAGGATCTTAATTATCCACAGAGGTCTCTTCCTCTCTAAAACAAGCAGACTCATTATTTAAACTGGTGAAGACACTGAAAAAGCAGTTTCCTGTAACAAATCAGTGTAACTCAATGTCGCTTGTTTAAGATGGGCTTCTAACTATGGTGGCTGACAATAAAACATAAACTATCAACACATTCTCATCCCAAATCATCTCATATCGGCATTTTGTCAGTGGCCTTTCATGTCTACTAATTTTGTGCTAGATATCCTCCTGTGTCTGTGGTTGACATTCCAGGATACCGCAACCAACGCTGAGACATCAACAAAAGCACGTGGTTAGGTTTAGAAAAAAAGGCATAATTTGGCTCTACATTCATATTAAAAGCAAACACCAGGCTTCCAGGTGGTTTGTTGGACCCATCCACCACTCCTCTCACCCGCCCTATAGGTACTTTCCTGCTCCTATTACTTTACTGGCAGCATTTCAACCTGACACCGTATAGTGGATTATTGCAGCACTGTGACAGGTGCCATGTGGCCTTGTTATGAACTGTAACCACCCATCTGTGTATCATACTGCTGCCACAGGTGTCATCCAGCTGATGGATGGTATTACACCACAAAAGGTTCGGTCCGGCTGCATTAAAAACTGATGCCACCTGGCAGCAGGTGGCATCAAGTGTCAGGTGTCTGATGACGAAATCACATACAAAGTGGCGGTATTTTATGACTTCAGACTTAGAACTGACTAGAAAGGGCCTGCCTAGAGCCAGTGTTTGGTTTGTCCGCTCTGGGTTATTGTAGAAACATGTGGTGAACATGGTGATCTCCTATGTAAATATAAATGGCCTATTGTTAGTTAAGAAAAACACATTTTAGGGGTGGGAGGATCGATACCAAAAAGAAATTAGTTTATATCTTCTATGTCATAAATATTCATATTTTATGGGTAAAACTGTCTGTGCAAACAGCATAACGTCATGAGCTCATCTAGTGCATGTACTCGTTGCTCTTCTAGTGCTTTTGTGTTGTCTTTACTCAAACAAGTAACTCCAGATCCAGCAGTGTCTTTAGTTACACATTCACCTGATGTCGGCAGTAGGAGGATGGTAAGCTCACCTCCCAGCCCTCCTGTTAACTGCTGGGGGCTGATGCAGACCCTAAGTTGTACTATAAATAGAACCACACACGCTCCTGCGTGACTGTAGCTGTCTGCGCATGTTCAGTGCAGAAAAAGCCTGTCTGGTTTTATCTGACCTTTATTATCAGTAATAGATTAATGAAAAGAATAAATAAATAAATAAAAACAAACAAACAAATCAAAAACACAAGAAAGAGAACTGAGAGCTGCAACTGACAAGAAAAATGCCTCAGCATCCAGACCTCTCACACAGAGACAGAGTTCACTGGCAGAGTCTGTTCACAGAGGCTCAGACAAGCAGGGATGGGCAGTATTTCTATTACTTGTATTTAAAATACGTATTTCAATTACATTTGAGTATTTTGTAATTTGTATTTGATAAGGCCGATAAAAAGCAAATGTAATACAAAATACATTTGAGTGGAGTAATTTTGTATTTAAAATACTCAAAATACTTTCTCCACGCATCAAAAAACAAAAAAATAATAGGCTACACATTCTTATATTATTGGATTGTTTTTACTCTTTTTTTTTTTTTTTTTAAATATTGTTATCTACATGTATATGTTTTTTTCAAAACTTGGGCCATTCAATGTCCCCTTCAATGGCCTAGTGGTCTGTTGTACTGGACTGTGCATAACATAGGAAATTGTATGTTGTTGTGGTTGATGCTTGGGATGAGTACGCTACAAATGAATTGCCTCATGTGGGATCTTTTTGAGTTATTCACGAAAGGCTTTGTGGACCGACCAACCAACCGACCAACAGAGTGACTTATAGAGGTGCAGGTCGCATCTAAAAAGAAAAAAAAGTAAATACATGTATTTTACTTTGATACATTTTCTGGCACCAGTATTTTGTATTTTATTTTGAGACATTTATTTGAGAGGTATTTTGTATTTTGTATCAAAATACATTTTGATGTATTTTTGCCCATCTCTGCAGACAAGGAATAGCCAGTAGCCTAGTGAAATTAATATATTAGTCAAATCAGATCTGCAGCACTGTTAATGTTACAGTTTCAAACTGTATTTGCTCATCATTAGTTGTTACTAAAGCAAACTGATTACTAACTCACCTCATAAGTCATAACACATTGTTTTCCCCTACACGAAAAAAAACAAACAAAACCACTTTAAATAATAAAAAGAATCATACTGGTGTTAATATCTGTGATTATGTAGGATTCAGGGGATATATTAGTATAAATGGAATATATTGACTACCTGAAAATAAGAATCTTTGTGTTAATGGAGGGAGATGCCACAAAATCTGTTTTGGATCTGATATCAAGTAAAACAGGGCCATAATCACAGATATTAACACCAGTATGTGATTATGGCCCTGTTTTGGATCTGATATCAAGTAAAACAGGGCCATAATCACATACTGGTGTTAATATCTGTGGTTATGGCCCTGTTTTACTTGATATCAGATCCAAAACAGATTTTGTGGCATCTCCCTCCATTAACACAAAGATTCTTATTTTCAGGTAGTCAATATATTCCATTTATACTAATATATCCCCTGAATCCTACATACTGGACCTTTAAATGGTCCTCATTCAGTGTCATTCCATGTTACATTTTCACACTGGCAATAAATAGACTCCAAAGTAAGTCAGGGAAATGTGTCAAAAATAGGCTGGAGGCTGCCATATTCATGCATCTTCTCTATTCATTTAGTAACAAAAGAACAATAAATGGAAAGCTGCTTGACAGCTAGCATCCATTTTAAAAATAGGCCTACTTTATTAACAGAGGCGATAACAACTGGGGGTTTTGTGGTGTGTGTGTGTGTGTGTATGTGTGTAGCCTATGTGTGTGTATGTGTGTTTCTTTGAAATGATCACTAGCCACTTAGGCAGGTTATTTTGGCGAAGGAAAAGAAAGATTCAGGGAGTTGTGTTTGGCCTGGTGCTGTCACACCTCCCTGCCTGGCCTGTATAAACCACTCAGCATGAGGCTCAACACAAGGTGGGTTTTCCCCATTCATGAGGCCAACACTGACTCAACCCTGCAAGTGCTTTCCGGTCATTCAGCCACCAGCAGGAATATTTTACAACTCTCATGTTGCCTGTTGTCTCCACTGTTACTAAAAAAAACAGCCCCCCCCCCCCCTTTTTTTTTTTTTTTTTTTAAACACCGCCACATGGTTACAGTTAAGTACATAAATCAGGCGCCACCGCTGGTGTGAGAGCTGCAGAAAGGAGGAACAAATGCTCTTCATACCGCCCCGGCTCGTCGCAGCCGATGCAGCTAAGGAGACTCACGGTTGTTTTTCATCATACGGAAGCGGAATGGCTTGAGATCAGAAAACACGGAGTCGTCTCGGTCGGCTGATGCACGATGGTTTTCTGACTGGCTGCCTGTCTGTGTGTGTCCGTCCGTCTTGCCGCGAATTGCTGCAGTGCTGTTTTCCAGGTGTTGTGGTGTGTGTGTGTGAGTAAGTGCGTGCGTGCGTGTGTGTGTGTGAGTGTGTGTGTGTGTGTGTGTGTGTGTGCGTGCGTGCGTGTATGCATGCATGGTGGTGTAGCCTGGTGTAATTCTCTTACGAATTGGACTAAGCCGGGGAACGGAGTCTGATGTCACATGTGCTTCATCGGAGGAGACGGGGCATCTGCAAGCTGGATTTTGTGGAGGATGCTGCGGCAAGTGATACACAGAGGGCTCAAGGCTTCGTTTTACTGGCTTGGCTTATTCGTTAGCAGGCACCCCGTTTTCTTCCTCACTGTCCCCGCGGTCCTCACCATCATTTTCGGATCTACCGTGCTGAGTCGGTTCAAGCCGGAGACGGACCTGGAGGTGCTGGTCGCCCCTACTCACAGCCTGGCCAAGATCGAGCGGAGTCTCGCCAACAGCCTGTTTTCCATCGACCAGTCGAAGCACAAGCTGTACTCGGATTTGCACACCCCCGGCAGATATGGCAGGCTGATCCTGCTGGCCAAGTCCGGGGGGAACATCCTGGAGCTGGCCGACCAGGTCCTGCAGGTCCACAAGCAGGTGTTGGATTTGCGCGTCAATTACAAGGGATTCAATTACACGTTCGCGCACCTCTGCGTGCTGAGCCACAGGGACAAGCGCTGCCTCTTGGATGATATCATCACCATCTTCGAAGATATCAGACAGGCCGTGCTTTCCAACAACACTTTTCACAAGGTGCCCGTGAGCTATCCCAACACAACATTAAAGGTGAGATTTGATTTCATACTGCAGTTCTTTTTCCATGCATGTCAGCCAGGCCTGTACAGCCCCCCCCCCCCCCCTCCATCAGAGTTGGTGACAGAGCAGCAGCAGCAGTCAGCATGTGGATAACAGGCTGGCCCTCGGAGCTTGCCATGATTTCTGAATGAACAAAGGGCTTGTATTCACTCAGGCTGTGATGTGGGGCTGCAGGTTGCTACATTTATCAGCAGGTGAGGGAACCCTCTCCATAACACAGACAGCCGGCTTTGCAGTTCTTGCCCTCCCTTGTTGAGGCTGGTAGATGGATTGTTTGCATGTAACCAGCCTTCACCGCCTGCTCTCTGTTCCTTTGCGTTAGCACACGCACACGCGCGCACACACGCACACACACACACACACACACACACACACACACACACACACACACACACACACACACACACACACACACACACAAATAAACAGGGATGTCCTGTCTGTTTTTTGATGCAGTGTATCCCCCTTGCCTTCTGGCTGCACATGCTAATCGACTCCCTGCTTGCCTGAATTCTTCCTTTCAGTGTCTCTGTGGCATCTGGCTGCGCACATGCAGCGGCATCATTAAGCAGCAATAACACACAACTGAAGATGCTGCATGTGGACAGACACACACAGTCGTTGGTCTGCGTATACAAGTGTAGATTTGCTCTGCAGATGGAGCTCTGTTATTCAGTTGATCAGGTGTGAGGCTTTTACACTGAAAATCTGTAGCAGATGATTTTGCTGAGATGGTTGGCCTTGGTTTTTGTGTTTATACAGATGTAACCAATTTCCATCCTTGTCCCACCACAAGGCAAGAGCAATATATAGTTTTTGGTTTATTCTGAATTTGCTGTATGATGTGTGCTATTGTATGAAGTGTTTGTAATCAGTTTGGGTTGTTTTTACTTGAGACTGTTCGCAGTGCTGTACTGGTTTGATAGATAACATAAAAACACACACACTATAGCAATCAGCTAATTCAACACTAGAGGACCCGATTGTGAGGCATACACCACTGTACACTGCTCTTTCCCTATCTGCCACACTCATACTATAGCCTCAACCTGACACAAGCACATATTTAATGTATAACAAGCCTGGTCTCCAGCATGGCAGCTTGTAACTTCCACTGAGAGCTGCTCACCAGCATGAGCGGCACCAGTACCTGAGTGGAGTAGTGGAGCCATCCATTGTCCTGTTGCAGACTGTTTGCCTCCTAATATTTCAGTGAAGGGACACTTTGTGTCATCTTGCTTGTATGACAAGTGGAGTTAAATTTGGTTGTGGCTTTGGCAGTTTTTGTGCAATAAGCCTGTTTATTCAATTTAAAAGCACAATAGGAGTCTCAAAAAGTGATACAAAATAAGATATGATTCTCTCAACATTCCATTGCTGTCTATTGAAAACCATTCATCTTCAGTTTAAGAGGTTTAGAATTTTTCAGATAAACTAAAGCATTAAACATTTCCTGAAGGGTTGAAAAAATAACAAGATAAATATGGTAAAGATAAATAAATCATGTAAAACACACACAATTATCAGAAAGTGCAGTTTAACAAATCTGAAAAATGGGCCATTATTCTCAGTTTATATCCACCTTATTCCCAACCCCCATGGTACTTCGCATGAATTATGGGCACAATTTCTAGTGCCAAATGGGAACCGTCGGTTTCCAATTGTAACATTACCTAGAGGTACGCTAATCCTTTACTCTAGCGCTATAGGGAAATAAAACATGTGAAACACACCACCTGTTACACCTCAGACAGGATAACATGATCATACCTTTGCCATCTCTGACAACCATCTCAAAGCATTTGTTTTCCTTTTAATCCCAAGTGTGTTAGCAGTTAGCTTTCCTTGATCCAATAACAAATTTAACAGAGTCTGAGCCAGGGGCGTCTCTAGGATTTTGACACATCCGGGGCTTAGCCCAGAAGAGTTAAGCATAGAAACATTCTCCACATACCCTACAGGTACCTGCTCTTCTGGACTGAATTGAATTAAGGCATTTCATGGTTACCAGTTAATACCAAATAGGCTAGCAATTTTCACAAACTTCCCTCAATAGCCCAGGCACAAAAATGCCCCATTCATCATGTTGAACATACCAACAGCAACCATTCACCAACAGTAAACATCTTGTCATGTTCAGTATTTACATTGTTTTACTTTGTACATTTAATGCTCTTTACATACTCATATGTATTTATTCCTTAACATTCTTTAACATAACATGCTCTTTAACATAATATTTGTATCTCTTACAGGTCTCAGGTTAGGTCTCTGCTTTAACTGTTCTTAACTCTACCTATTGTCTTTGTTTCTTGTACTTAACTTTTATTAATGTACTCTTTACATCTTTTTTCCTTGTTCATTTGTCTTTAGTTTAACTTCAAACATTTGTCTTGTACAGTATATCTGTCTTAACTTGCACTCTACACTTGACTTTACATCTTATTTTTCTTTTTCTTTCTTCAGTCATCATGTACAATTAGGTCTCTGCATTAACTCTTAGTCTACACCTTACAGACAGATGCTAATAATAACAGATCGTTTTTTTCCCATGTAATATCAACTAGCTGCTAGCTAGCTAATGTTAGCTACTTCCCTCTAGTAGTTCCAGCTGCAAAACTCTTTTCGAAATTATATATTTTTACATAATTTCTATTCCCATTACCTCTTTGATTGCTGACCACCTTTGGGGGGAAAAACATGGAAATCTTTTTTTGTGACATCCCAAAGACAGCTGAACAGCTTGCTGTTGTCAAGCCTGCCTGTTGTCAAGTGCGCCTGCTGCCTGACGCTGCTGTTTTGGGTGAATGACAGCGCATTTAAGGGCGAGAAGAGGGGCTCATTTGATTGGTGTGATGTGTGTAAAACCCACTCCACACCTTCTCTCCTCCGTCTTTCCGACTTGCGCAGGTAGGAGGGAATGGAAATGGGAAAGAGGAGTAGCTGAATTGAAATTGAAACTAGAGCCCAATGTGGTTCTGCTGATACATCTGAAAACACTACATGTAGATGTCAGATTCAGAAAGTTGTGATGGATATTTTTTCCTGTTTTCATATGTTCAAATGATTAATTTAGTAAACAGTTAGCTTATTGACTGATGAGCAGACCCAAACAGGATCTGCAGATTTTTTTTTTTTTTCGTTTTCAGCTTTGATCCAAAATGAAAATCTGCGGAATTCTGTGGAATGTTTTTTGTTTTTGCTTATAATGCGACAGACAATATTCATTTTAATTTTTAAACAAAAATAACCTCACACAATACATAAAAACCTAAAAGTTACTAGGCTAAAATAACTTTTTTGGATTTTAGGAGAAACTTTGAATCAGAAATTTGATTTTTATCATGAGTACTTACAGAAAAAAAAATGAAACATTTGTTGGAAAAGTTAATCAACAAATTGTGGAACACAAGACCATTAAAATGGAAGGTTCAATATGGAGTGGAGAGAACAAAAAATAATTTGCCAATCTATTAAAAATGAACTAACAGTAAATATAAGGTTCAACATTTCTTGTCACTACGCCACTAACTTTGATTTTGATGCTAACTGAATACAGTTCCTAAAATCTGCGAAGCGTAGATTCCACGTGTTTGCTGATGATGAGTAAGGGCTTCAACTAACAGTGGTCTTCATCATCAGTTGATTTGCTGATATTTTTTGTGTAATTGACTAATCATTTGGTACATAACATGTCAGAACCCAACCCCCCACGGCACACTGGCATTACCATTAATGCCTCTCTATTTTTTCTGTTCTTAAAGGTTGATGCGACCTTCCTCCTCAGCTCACCTCACTCTGCATCAGGCACTTTGCACTCTCCATGTTCCTAAATACTTTTCTCCGTCTGCATGTTTGACAAGCTGTCTGGGCTAATTTATTTGCCTGACTTCTTATGCTTCATCCTCCTCTTTGATGTCACAACCAGGGTTTATTTCTGGGCTTGTTATACACAGTCTTCGTAAGAAGTCCTACTTTTAGCTGAGCTGAACTTTAGCTCTGTTCCCAGAAGAAAATGCTTAAAATATATATTCTTTGTTTTGCTCTATCTGTTGTATTTTCAGCTTTTATCTTTTTAAACTGTCAGGTATTACAAAAATGAAAACACATTACACAATATGATAAAAAGACAGCAGATGGAACTTCATGAACAAATCCAACTGGATGATTCCAACAAATTAAGAACTACATCTAATGTAAAAATAGATAACAATATCAAAGTAAAGTTATACAGAATGCTAAGGAGATAGTGAAAAGTGCTAAAAAAATGGCAGCTCATGACCTGTTTCGTCCTGCATTCATACCACCAGCATCCACATCACAGTACTAATGTCGGATGGTAAATTAGAGCCCAATTGCCAGGTGAAGTGCCAACGTTGTTGTAGCAACAGATTGGACATATGGCAACGCTGGTATGGGATTATCTGCCTATAGCCAGTAGGGCCCAAATATTGGAGTTTCCCTTAGGGCAAAGTTTGTGGCAGGTCATACAAATATGTACTTCTGTTATCCAGTTGCCCAAGTTTTATCGTTCAACATTTGTTACTGTTGAATACAGAAGTCCCTGGATGGCCTTGGTCTACATTACATCACATAACACTACAAGATCTCAACTTGCATAATTATCTCAGGATCTTGGGTTCAACAGATCACCATCATCAGTGGAACAGTTAATATGACCCATATATTCTGCTTTTATTAAAAATGTCTTGTCAGTTATTTGCTGAATTTCCACGAAATTTGATCAGTGTATCCTCACAGATTGGTTGGTATGATATCCTACAAAAATGCAGACGTAGTAGTTCATATTCTATTCTTACGAATTAAGACCCAACGATTGACATTCCATCCTTAACTTACGGTTTTGTAATGAATCAACCTGCTTCCTTACAAGAGCACTTGCAGCTGCTTCCTTGTTTACTGTCAGCGCCTTGGTTGCATGATTGCAGCCTTTCAAGTTTTTTGCTCGCACCAATTTTCAATTTGGACAAGCTGTTTATGACCAAATACCTGCACAAACTAAGCATGTTCCAAGGAGCCTCAGCTGTATTGTGTGTTTAGTGCTAATTAGCAAATGTCAGCATGCTAACAAGCTAAACTAAGATAGTGAACATGTTAAACAGTATAGTACCTTCTTATCATTCAATCAATTAATCAATTTTATTTATGAAGCCTAATATCACAAATCACAATTTGCCTCACAGGGCTTTACAGCATACAACATCCCTCTGTCCTTTGGACTCTGGCAGTGGATAAGGAAAAACTACCCCAAGAAAACCCTTTAACAGGGGGAAAAAAACAGTAGAAACCTCAGGAAGAGTAAAGCCTGATTTATGGTCGTGCGTTGAATCGACGACGTCGCTACGTTGTAGGGTATGGGGCTACGCAGAAGGCTCGCTGTAGCCCCCGGCGTAGCCTGACGTGCACCTCCCCAAAAATGTAACTACGCGTCGAGGCGACGCAGACCCAGCGCAGACCGCCACGGCTGTGATTGGTTTGCTTAGTAGCAACGCATTTCCGGTTCCGTATTTCCACCGCCATCCCCGCCATCTTTAAACATATTGCCATGTAGATGTTGTTAAGGCTCATTATATATATGCCATTATGCACAACGTTCAATACGGATACGGCCAGAGCCATCTGTCCGTGCTCCGCGTTCATTTCTCTGTGACCGGAAAAGCCTAAAGCTAAACAAAGAATCAACTAGAGACGACAATAACCACTCAGGAAAGGAACGAAGCCTCCTACTGCTCTGGCGGTGAATTGCACCACGACGAAACGGAGTGACGGAGAAGTTCGAAGGGTTTACTACGGCGTCACGGCAACCACGTAGCGACGTCGTCGATTCAACGCACGACCATAATTCAGGCTTAACTGAGGAGGGATCCCTCTTCCAGGACGGACAGACGTGCAATAGATGTCGTACAGAACAGATCAACATAATAAATTAACAGTAATCCATATGACACAATGAGACAGAAGGAGAGACAGAGAGAAAGACAGACAGAGAGAGATGCAGGACAGACGGTAACGGTAATTGCTTACAACAACATTAATGAAAGTAATAATATTATAATTATGATTCCAGCTATTGTGGTACAATATGTTGAAAGTATATATTAATATCTGATTGTATACATATGTGACAATAATCATAATAACAGCAGAAGTATGACTAATGATAACAGCAGCAGCACGAGGCATCTGGCAGGACCTCGGCAGCAGCACAACCATACACGTCACACTATCCAGGCACCACTGCGTTATAAGTTAACCTGCGAGACAGTGGAGCACAAAGGCTCCGGAGAAGAAGCCGAGTTAGTGACATGCAGTACGGCCAAGTTAGCAAGATGCAGTAACAGGTAGGGCTGGGCAATAAATCGATTTTATCGATTAATTCGAATTTGTATTTTAGGCCGATTTGTTTTCATGAAAATCGAGTTTCTATTTAAAATCTGCAGCCGCCGCTCCACGCTGGGCTCCCGTAGTTTAGAGTGGGCTCACCCCTCCCCCAGTGCGCTTGATACACAAACAACATGGCAGCGAGCGGGGAAGAACTCGTTCTCAAGAAAGGGAACGAGTTCTTCAGCGCTTTTGTGTGTGCACCTGTGTCTGTGTTGCCACCTGTGTGTGTGTGCCGAACTCTGCCGTGCGCGACACAGAGAACAGAGGAGGATTTTAGACGCGCACTGTGAAGGGACATAAAGGACATGCCGTTGTGTAAATAAGATAAAAATTAGTGTGTTACTCACTTTCTGTTGTGATCCAGTATAATAGTAGGGGAAACACTGCTGTATGATAAGAAAGGGGTCCGGTGGAAAGCGATCATAGATGCAGTCGCCATGTATATTGCAAGAGATATGGTGCCCATATATAGGCTACCGTGGAAAAGCTGGGGTTTATTCACATGCTGAAAGTTTTGGACGCCAGGTATGTGCTACCAGGCCGCAATTTTATTTTTTTTTTAACAAGGAGGGGAAAAAATTGATTTAAATCGTGAATCGGATTTTTTGTGAAAAAAATCTGAGATTTTTTTTTTTTGGCCATATCGCCCAGCCCTAGTAACAGGACATGAGATAGAGAGAGAGAGAGAGAGAAGGAGAGAAGGTGCCTGGTGTATTACGGGAGGTCCCTCGGCAGCCTAGGCCTAACTAGGGGCTGGTACAAGGCAAGCCTGAGCCGGCTCTAACTATAAGCTTTATCAAAGAGGAAAGTCTTAAGTCTAGTCTTAAATGTGGAGACGGTGTCTGCCTCCCGGACGGCAATAAGGAGATGATTCCACAGGAGAGGAGCCTGATAGCTGAAGGCTCTGGCTCCTGATCTACTTTTGGAGAATTTAGGGACCATAAGTAACCCTGCATTCTCAGAGTGCAGTGGTCTGGTTGGACAATATGGCACTATGAGCTCTCTAAGATATAACAGAGCCTGTTAGTACACGTGCTGCTGCATTCTGAATTAGCTGGAGAGTTTTTAAAGACTTATTAGAGCTACCTGATGATAGAGAGTTACAGTAATCCAGTCTAGAGGTAACAAAAGCATGGAACAATTTTTCTGAATCTTTTCAAACGCCGCACTAAGATCTAATAAAACAAGTACAGAGACGAGTCCTTTGTCTGAAGCAATCAGAAGATCATTTGCAATTTTAACTAGTGCTGTCTCAGTGCTATGATGCTATGATTTTTTCGGGAATCCCACGGGTCACGTGATTCCCGTGGGATTCCCATGGGATAGGAATCAGTTTCACTATTCACCACGTGATTGGGACGAGATGGGAAAAAAAGTCAACGGGAGCGGGCGGGACTGGGAATCATAATTAGGCCTGTTGTGGTATGCGATAAGTCATGAATTGCACGGTAAATTAAATGGGTGACGGTAACTTTTCCGGCCGTGATTAATTGCCGTATTCATGCGTGTTTGTTTTCGTCGTCTCTCTCCACCAAAGAGACTGAACAAAAAGAGTGTTCACTGCCATGCATCGTCTGGCAGCCAGGTGAGTTGGTTCATTAGCGTAATGAACGGAGGGAAAGCTCTTGTCATCGAGTGTCTTTGTCTCTGTAGGGGAGGCGGGGCTATGGGCTACACACACAGTGCGATCTTCATCAGGGGAAGACGAGGCAGAGAAGAAAACAGAGAGTTGAGCCCAAGAGAAAGACATGGAACTTGTCCCTAAACCAAATGCCACGGCCCCTGTGTGGGAGTGTCTTGGATTTAAACCAAATGACAGAGGGGAGCACAGTAATTTGGACGAGACACTGTGCCGGGTTTGTCCTAAAACCATCTCAACAAAAAGAGCGAATATGATCAACTTAACTGCACACCTGAGACTGAGAGACTGACGGTCTATTTTTTTTTAATTTATGTATTTATTTCAATACATGTTACATGTTATTTCGGATATTTAAATTTTGTTTTTTGCATTCCTAAATATTCTCTTTAAAAGGGTGTACTTGCATCAATATGCCTTTATTATCATTATATAAGTTTAAAAAATGGTCTAAACTTTCGGACTACTCCATCAACTGGTCCAAATCGACAATACTGCCAATAACGGAGAACTCTTGGAATCCTGCAGACCAAAAATTTTCTCTCTCTGTGGGCAACATAAGATATCTTGGCATAAATATTTCATCCAAACTATCAGACTTGGTCCACCTGAACTTTAGCCCACTGCTAGATAAGATCTGTGGTGTCCTGAAGCGCTGGAATAATCTTCCCATCTCCCTCCTGGGTCGAATAGCCACAGTTAAAATGAAAATTCTACCCCAAATTAACTATTTTTTTTCCATGATTCCATTCACATCCACATCGAAATGGTTCCTGTCATTAGATTCTGCAATTATAAAATTCTACTCAAAGAACAAAACACCAAAAATTAGCCTAAGCACCCTTCAGAAAAACAAACTGGAAGGGGGTTTGGACACTCCTAACTTTAAACATTACTATTTAGCTAACCAGCTACAATACCTATTAAAATGGTTATATCCTAACGATGACTACAACTCCTGGCTCGAACTAGAACAGGCGGACTGCAACAATATAAAACTTTCTGACCTCCCGTTTATCACCACTACACTCAGACGTCATAACTGTTTTAAGAACCCAATGATTGCTTCCACCTTGTCAGCCTGGTGGAAAACACTAGAAATCACAAACTCTCAGATAGAACCTTGCTTGCTCTCTCCAATTTGGCACTACCCGGATTTTGAAATCAACAAAAGACCTCTCCATTTTAGCACATGGGAGATGAAGGGAGTAACTCATCTCCATCACCTTTTCCAAGACAATATATTTATGACATACACAAATTTATTTCAAACTTTTGAAATAAGAAATGGAAATTTTCTACAATATTTACAATTGATAAAAACAATCAAGAGGAGAATTCCAGCGCCTCAGGACACTTTGCAAAGACCAGCTCTATACATTTACCAATTTTAAAATGGGAAAAGGAGCTGGGTGTATCACCGGACCCTGACTTCTGGACTCAGATATGCAAAAATACATTTAAGATGACAAGACACACTAATATACAACTTATCCAATTTAAAGTACTCCACAGAACACACATCACCCAACAAAAGATGAATAGAATGGGCTTTAGTCAATCTGACACATGCACTCAGTGTACTCAGAACACTGCAGACACCTACTTTCATGCACTCTGGTTATGTTCACCCGTCCAGCACTTCTGGTCAACAGTCACTCAAAAACTCTCCTCCATTTTGGACTGCAGGATCCCGTTATCTCCCAACCTGTGCTTAATTGGTGACCTGATGACAATTGACCTCCCAAACAGCCACTGCAACTCTCTTCTTGTAGCTCTCGCCATCGCCAAGAAAACAATCCTAGTCAATTGGAAAGATAAACAGACCCTCAACATCAACCATTGGCTGAATCTCCTTGTAGAACATATTTCGCTGGAGAAAATTTCTGCCGGCCACAGAAATCAATAAACATACTTTACAGAAAAATGGTCACCATTTATTCTCTCACTAAATGTGTCTGTATGGTGCCACTCAGCCTGTGAGCATATGCCACCTGTACATATGAATATTACAACTCAAGAAAGACTGTTGTGTCATATGTAACGTGTTTCTGCTAATGATGCAACCCCTATTCCCTCTATCTCTCACACCACAATATACCACAGCGGTTCATCAGATTTCAAGGTCTTAAGCATGTGTTAGGTGCGCCTTCTCCCCCTTGAATCCGGGCCTGCTCCCTGGCTCTGTGTGGGATCGCGGGGCTGGGCGGTTTCCCCTGGGGGCGGGTGCGTCTGGACTGCTCGTCCTGTGTGCCCGGAGGCGGCGGGGTCTCCTCGTGCTCCCTGGGCCGGGGGCGGCGTGGCCGGTCCCCCTTGGGGGGCTGTTTCCGCCCCGGGTGGTGCGGGGTGGGTGGGCTCCTCCTCCCCCCCCTGGACCCTGGTGATGGTTTTCATAAACACTTTGGGAGGGTTCAAATACACGCATGCATGTTCGATACTTCAGCCCCGTGACGCATCGCAAAGAACTGATGGGTTCACTTCAAAGGGGCCCACTTGCTTCTCAAACCTACCACACTGTGCTGGCAACTCTTCTCTACAGTCGGGCTTTCTCCTCCACCAAGACTCTCACATTTTTGGTGTTCAGTATAGACTTCTCTTTTGTTTTTGTTTTTCAGTACAGTATAGTAGACATGTATATGTTTATTTTTGATAATCTGCATGGAGCACAACCACTTGACTGCAAGATTAACAGTGCATCAATCTTCACAAGAAGCTTGCACCCTTTTGTGGCGCTAAGCTATGAAGACCAATGCAGACAAGTAGGGAAAAAAAAGGTCTAAAAACAGCAAAATTACATCAATAATAAAAATTGTCTTAAAAGCACAATATTATGCAATATTATCGCTTATCACAATAATTTCTGATGCAATTAATCGCCCAGCAAAATTTGTTATTGTGACAGGCCTATAACAATAGTCAAGTTTTTATAAAGTAGTTGAAACTAGCTCCACCTCCAGCAGCTACAACAGTAACATGCTGCTCTAACACTAATGCTTCAGTATTAATAATCTAATGATGTCATATGTAATAATATCAATCAGAGGAGCCAAACACTACTTTTACTGCAATACTTTAACTACATTTTTCTCTCTCAGAACTGGTTCTTATGACGTGTTGACTGACCACATCAGAAATCAAATGTGTTTATCATTCTGAACAGCTTCAAGGTGGAGTGAATGTAAAAATAATTAGGTAATAAACATCAAAACACAACATTAGATGTCATATTTGGGTTTACATTCAACTAAGGTAGGCATTGTGTGATTCGTGTACTGTATTTTTTTTTTTTTTTTTAAATCACACAGCTGGTCTGTGACTACTTTATCAAGGATCTTTGAAAGAAAGGGAAGATTAGATATTAGTCTATAGTTGGCCAACACCTCTGGATCCAGGGTGGGCTTTTTTAGGAGAGGTTTAATTACAGATACCTTAAAAGACTGTGGTACATAGTCTGTTAATAGAGATATATTGATAATATCTAATAAGTGAGTGTTAACTAAAGGTAAGACTTCCTTAAAGTGATAGTTCAGATTTTTGGACATGTAGTTGAGTGAAACGCTGACCATCTGTAGCTCTGATGTGACGGTGTCACTACTGTCAACGAGCCTCCTGCTCTGAGAAATGGCCTGTAGCTTACCAGAGAAAAAGTAGTTAAGGGGGACATGTAACCAAAAGGTTTTAAGCTACAAAAAAGTATGCATTAGCTTTGTTGGACTATTTCAATAATTGTAAAACATCCCCACATTACGTCAGACCTTGCTATCAGTTGGGACTATTTTCTGGCCAGTATCACTCCGCCGTGCAGGCCTGCAAGACAGCACGAAAACAGAAATCAATTACCACGCCGTGCAGGTGCGATAGCAACAACAAACGAAAACATCATTGGCTGTTTCCAACAGAGAACCAGTAGGCTATTATTAGTGAGGAAAATGATGTACTACCCCTGAATATACCTACTACTACAGTGCAAACACCGGTTCAGGCTCATGACACACCCTCGTCAGCTGCTGTAGGTAAACAGAGGAATACCAAAATGATGCGAACAGCAGTGGGAATAAAAACATCACTGGCTCCAAATTCCATCGGTTTCCTGTTACAGATGTAACCCGTAGGCAACTTTGGCTTGTGTCAATTGGGATGAATCTTGCTACCAAGCCGGCGAGGGTGAAGCAACGTATGTCGCAATTTCCACACTGCTGTGCCCAAAGAGAGATATATTACCTAATACCAGTCTATATAGCTATGTCTGTAACTGATTGTCTGTAAAACAAAATGTTTGATTGAACTAATAGCCTGTTGTGCTGTGGAGAGTACATTATATGCAGCCTCGTTTTACCGTCGGCATTTAGTTTATTATATTAGACTAACTGCTAAATCCATGACATGAGTAATCACTCACATAGAAATGTGAATTCATATGTGATTTCGACCAGTCTCTGCTTTGTTCTGGTGGTGGGTTAGCCAAAGTTGCCTCGGGTTACATCTGTAACAGGAAACCGTTGGAATTGGGAGCCGGCAATGTTTTTATTCCCACAGCTGGGGAAATCACAAGTTCGCACCATTTTGGTATTCCTCTGTTTACCTACAGCAGCTGACGAGGGTGTGTCATGAGTCTGAACCGGTGTTCGCGCTGTAGTAGTAGGTATTTATAGGGCTAGTACATCTTTTCCTCACTAATAATAGCCTACTGGTTCTGTGTCGGAAACAGCCAATGAAGTTTTAGTTAGCCGTTGCTATCCTGTGCACCTGCACGGCGTGGTGATGAACTGTCTAATTGATTTCTGTCCGCATGCTGTCTTGCGGGCCTGCACAGCGGGGTTATACTGGCCAAAAAATACTCCCAATTGATAGCAAGGTCTGACGTAATGTGGGGATGTTTTACAATTATTAAAATAGTCTAACAAAACTCATGCATACTTTTTTGTAGCTTAAAACCTTTTGGTTACGTGTCCCCCTTAAATCTTCAGAACTACTTTTTCTCTGGTAAGCTACGGGCCTTTTCTCAGAACAGGAGGCTCGTTGACAGTAGTGACACCGTCACATCAGAACTACAGATGGTCAGCGTTTCACACAACTTCATGTCCAAAAACCTGAACTATCACTTTAAGTCTTACCTTTGGTTAACACTCATTTATTAGACATTATCAATATATCTCTATTAACAGGCTATGTACCGCAGTCTTTTAAGGTGTCTGTAATTAAACCTCTCCTAAAAAAGCCTGAACTGTAACTTTAAGTAGCCTAGTTAGGATGGGGTGTAAGAGATAAGTCGATGATTTAGATGAAGAATTCATTGTGGTCAATTGTTGAGGAGAAATCGGGGAGAAGCAATCTAAATATATATTAGGTCTTACAGCTGTGTTTGAGGGCAGGCACTCTCTGAGGACAGGAGGTCATGAATTTTGCCTCTAATAGTTAGAATTTTGTCATTAAAAAAGCTCATAAAATCATTACTGCTAAGGGCTAAAGGAATACAAGGCTCAATAGAGCTGTGACTCTCAGTCAGCCTGGCTACAGTGCTGAAAAGAAAGCTGGGGTTATTCTTATTTTCTTCTATTAAAGCTGAGTAATAGTTTGATATGGCATTGCGGAGGTAATCATCAGCATGTTAGCATTATCAAAGCATTGCTGTACCCGAGTACAGCCTCAAAGAGTCACTAGCATGGCTCTAAACTCTTGTTTTGTCTGGTCTAATGAATTGTGATCAAGATATCTATTGATCTGGATATTTAACAGTTCAAAAATAATCTTGTCAGTGGTCTCCGTGGGAAAAAAAGTGAAATGGAGACAGTGTTTTTAAGTTACCTCAAATATATCATTGGCATGTCTGTATGCAACTAAGGATTACTTTCATTATGGATTAATCATTTAGTTTATAAAACAGCAAAAAAATTTCCCTTTTACCAAAGTCCTACATGATAGCCTAACACTTGTCTTGGTTGGACAAAACTGTCTTTTTCGAACCAATTTTCTAACCAACAGTGCAGAACCCAAAGATACTCAGTTTACAATAATAGTAAAGAGAAAAGCAGCAAATGGTATTGTAGCACTGCAAAATCAAGCAGAAAGTAATGAATGGTTGGTCATACAAAGTATCTTAATCTGGCACATGAGACCACCATTAACATCCTGTTCACCTTTACCATGTTGGTTTTTTAGCACCACAAACATGATATGTTTGTAACCGTAATCAAGCAATCTCGGAGATGGCTGATCTTGAAACACTCATATGAATATTTTCTGTAACTAAAAAGTTGTTTTGGAAGGCACTGGCATACTGTCATGCAGTTTGTAGGGCTGCTAGATCAGAAAAATCTCCAGTGGGTTGTTTTGGAAAGCATTGACAATAGCCCCTTTTCCACCAACATTTCCAGGAACTTTTATTACCAGGAATTTATTTACCTGGGTAAAAGAATTCCTGGTAATCTGTGTGGTTTGCGTTTCCACCACTCCTCAAAGTTCTAGAAAGTGTATTGAAATTAGCGCGATGACATGGATGATTCAGCATGGGTCCTGTATTTGCCTCTGCCAGCTTGTTTACTTGTAACATGGTGCTGGTTGAGAGAGGAGGGACCGTTTGTCTCAGCCAGCAGCTAAATTTAGAAGTATTTTAAGATAAGTGTCAAGTTAGTCTACATACAGATAGCTGTCAATTGAGCTTATTAGTAATAATCCGGCTCCTGCACCCACCACAGCACTGAAACAGCCCTATTGACAGTCACCAATGACCTCCTCCTTTCCTGGGACTCTGGATCCCTCACCATCCTCCTCCTCCTCAACCTCAGTCATCTCTTGGTATCACCGGCTCGGCACTCACCTGGTTCACCTCCTACCTTTCCAGTCATCAACACTACATCAGCAACTCAAGTCCCACATCACCCACCGTGTCCCTCGTGGCTTGGTGCTTGGCCCCCTCCTCTTCATCCTCTACATGTTACGCCTTGGAAATATCATATGCAGCCATGGACTACACTTCCACTGTTACGCCGACAACACTCAGCTATACATCTCCACTGTAATATACTGGGGTTGGAGTCAATAAACAGGCGAGGTGATGCACTTAAGAGTGTCTTTACTTTAGACATCAACAGGCAGACTGACAAACTTGCTGGGAGGTTGAGCATAAACCCGTTATTCGTTGGCCAACCAAAATGTAACAACACTCAGGCGGCAACAAGAACACAATAGATCAACACAATAGATCACTCTATCACACTGAACAAAAATATAAACGCAACGCTTTTGTTTTTGCTCCCATTTTTCATGAGCTGAACTCAAAGATCTAAAACATTGTCTATACACACAAAAGACCATTTCCCTCAAATATTGTTCACAAATCTGTTTATATCTGTGTTAGTTAGCACTTCTTTGCTGAGTTTTATCACACAGTCAGGTCAAGACCCCGATAAGGACAACTGCACATTTCAGAGTGGCCTTTTATTGTGGCCAGTCTAAGGCACACCTGTGCAATATTCATGCTGTCTAATTAGCATCTTGATATGCCACACCTGTGAGCTGGGATGGATTATCTCGGCAAAGGAGAAGTGCTCACTAACACAGATTTAGACAGATTTGTGAACAATATTTGTGAGAAATGGTCTTTTGTGTATGTAGAAAATGTTTTAGATCTTTTAGTTCAGCTCATGAAAAATGGGAGCAAAAACAAAAGTGTTTATATTTTTGTTTAGAAATGTGGCAGGCCCTTCAAAAAACAACAACAACAACATCCCCAAAACAAAAGTGCATCAGGCTTAATCAAAAATGCAAAACCATAAACTGCCCCTGAGTAAGTAAGTCTTTTTCTTTTTTTTATCATTACTGAACTCTTAACCCTTAAATGTAAATGACATATCACTTTGCAGTATTGTAGTAACATTAACATATTACTCAGCAGTATTTATACATCTTGCAACACAGATTAATATACTGCCTTCAGAGATTCAGTCTTTGTGGTGGTACTCGAAACCTTTCTGGGTACCTGCGTTTCACAGGCGGGGATTTGGTTGCGGGTAATCTGGGTGCTGATGATGGCACCTCAGCAGTCCCTGTAGCTGGTTTAGTGAGAACAGTGGGTGGTATCTGGCTCACTGATGGTCTTGGTGAAGAAACTGGAACAGCACTGTCCAGTTGTACTGATGGCACATTTTCTGCAACTGGTGGAGACAAGATAACTGGAAGTCTCCACATTTTCTCGTCATGGTAACATGTGATCCACATGCACTGTACGCTGTCTCTGTCCCTCTTGGATCAGGTAAGTGACAGTTCCCAGTCTTTTCAGTACTTTCGCCTGAATCCATTTTTCCACTCCTCCCCTGAAATTTCGGATGCAAACAGCCTCTCACTCCAGGAAAAACCGAACAGGGGGGACCCCTTTGTCATGATGATGCTTCTGAGCTGCTTGTTTTCCTTCAATCTGTCTGGCTTGAGCAAACTGAAACGGGTTCTTAACTGGCATTAGTTAGTTAGTTGGTCCATACGAAGCAAACAGACAACGCAGCACTTCAATGTTGTTGTGAGAAGTGTTGGAGGACATGGGGAAAACCTCTAACCACTTTGAATGGCTATCTATGACAACCAAAAATACTGTTTATCTTTCTCTGCAAAATCAATGTGAATTCTTTAGACTGAGCACTTCCTCTCCAGTTCTTGAATTTCACCATCACAGCCTGGACACCAGAGGTAACTGCAGACAAGAGCCTTCGTGTGGCAGATTCCTGGGTTTTCATGATGAAGATCCTCCAGTGATCTCTGTCGATAACCTGGGGGTATGATGACTCGTTGCCCCCAGAGAATGCAGCCTTGTTCTGCTGATAACTCCTGTCTGCAGAAGAGGGAAGTATCTTCTATTCCTCACACGTGGAGGAACTACCTGTGTGTGCAAAAGACATTTAGCATTCTCAATGTCTTTTGCACACACAGGTAGTTCCTCCACGTGTGAGAAATAGAAGATACTTCCCTCTTCCCCACGGCTCGCGAGCCACATGCGGCTCTTTGCCTATCAGTGTGCGGATCTTCGATCCGTTAATTAAAACCATCGGCGTGCGGCTCTTCCATCATAAAATAATCAATTTATTGTTATGAGTGTGTATGGCCCTTTAAGAAATGTAACAGGCTTAAGTGGAGCGAATGAGAGACAGAGGAGTGCGCCTGGGCAGGTTAGAGGGTGTGGAGTTCGGGAGGAATGCAGCACTGCAGCGCGGTGGCGATATCACACAACAAAAAATGTCAGGGAAGAAATGCGTGTCTTTGTGTGTGTGTGTGTGGAGAGAGTATGAGAGAGGGAGGGACTGTGTGTGGATGTGTGTGGAGTAGTGTTGCACGGTATACTGGTACCAATGGTAGACCGCAGTAGGCTGCTACTTAAACACCACGGTACATGACATGGTGGCACTACTGTGGGATAAGTTCAGAGTCCAATCAAAGGAGCGTGAGTGTCCATGCTCTGGCCAATAACAGCCATAGTGCTCCGCGGCGCAAGATAACGGCTTACTGGCGACAGAAAAGCCCGGCTCCAGGTGAATAAATTGCCGTCATGACTGCCCAGAAATACCTGACCAGCCGAGCCGTGGCGGCACACAGGTATGTGTGGCATGTCAGAGGAGAAACGAGCCGTTCACATTTCTCTGTTTGTGGAAGGTAACGGTCCACAAACCTCACCGCACTTTAGGGACTGTTCTTTACTTATGAAGAGACTGTTCTTTACTTGTCAGGGGAGGAGGGTGGCTGGTTCATTCATCTTCATTCATCTTCTAACCGCTTCATCCTCGTGAGGGTCGTGGGGGGGCTGGAGCCTATCCCAACTGACATTGGGCGAGAGGCAGGGTACACCCTGGACAGTTCGCCAGACCATCGCATGAGGGTGGCTGGTTGATTTTTATTTTATTTATTTATTTTATTTTGATCCCCCCTATGTTAATCACTTATTGATGCTGTTTTTGAAGTATGAATAAGTCAATAAGTAATTTATTCCATTGAAATATCATTGATGTATTATAGAAAAGTGATTTATCTTTTTATAAATGACAAAAGGCACTACTACTACTACTCAGAACCGTGACACTTTCACTGGTATCGTACCATGGGTCCCAATTTTAGTACCGTGAAAACACTAATCTGGAGAGAGTATGAGAGTGGGAGAGACTGTGTGGATGTGTATCTCTGTTCATGGTTATTCATTTGTGTGTGAGATAAATAAATCTGGTTTTGGAAACTGGAATTGTATGGATTTTGATTTTATGTCATTTTGTGTTTGTTTAAGAGAGGGAGTGCGTTTGTAAGCACACGTGTATGATGTGGCTCTTTGTACTACCACAGTAATTTTTGTGGTTCTTGGTCTCTGACTGGTTGGCCAACCCTGTTGTAGGCCATGAGAATAAGTGCCCAGTGTTGCATTCTTAATGCTGCCAAAGTTGGAACAGCTGATTTTGACCCCAGGATGGCCAACAGTGGCTTATGATCAGTGATGAGTGTGAATTTTCTCCCGTAAAGATATTTATGAATTTTTTTTACTCCAAAAACGATCGCAAGTGCCTCCTTTTCAATTTGGGTATACTTCCTTTCCAGCTCAGTGAATGTCCTTGATGCAAATGCCACAGGTCATTCTTCTCCATTTTCTGTTACATGAGAAATTACGGCTCCAACTCCATAAGGTGATGCATCACATGCAATTCGCAGTGGCAGACAGGTGTTGTAGTGTATTAACACCTTGTTCTGCTGCAGCAGTTGCTTTGCATATGCTATTACGCATTCAGCAGTCCAAACCCACTTTGAGTCCTTTTTAAGCAGGTTATGCAGAGGCTGGAGCACGGTGGAGGGGTTTTGCAGGAACCGGCTATAATAGTTCAGAAGGCCTAAGAAAGACTTAAGTTCTGTGACATTTGTGGGCTCAGGTACATTTGTTATGGCAGTCACCTTTTCTCCTGTGGGATATAAACTATCTTTATCAATGCGATGTCCCAGATACTCTACACTGCTCTGGAGAAACTGACATTTTGACAGCTTCATCCTGATGCTATGTTTCTCCAAACGTGTGCGAACATTATCCAGTCTTGTCAAGTGCTCCTCCTCTGAGGAAGCAGTAATGAAGATGTCATCTTGCAGAATCTGATCCATAACGGACTGAAATATTGCAGGAGCACTAGAAACCCCATAACTGAGGCGGTGATACTTGTACAGGCCCTTGTGCGTATTTATAGTCAGATATTTTTCTGTCACTTCATTCAACAGCAGTTGTTGGTAGGCGTGTGAAAGATCCAGTTTACTGAAAGATGTTCCTCTTGCTAATGTAGCGAACAGATGTTCAGTATTTGGTAGTGGATATGTCTGCTCTTCAATGCATTGATTCACACTGACCTTATAGTCACCACATATCCTGATAGTTTTTCAACCTTGGGTACAGTGACTATGGGAGCTGCCCACGCACTTTTTTGATCTTTGAAATCACCTTCGCTCTCTCCAACCTATCCAGCTCTCTCTCTACAGCTTCCTTTAGCACATAAGGAACCAGGCGAACCTTGCAGAAGATTTGTGTGGTATCAGGTTTAGAGCCTTGAACCCTTGGATACAGCCTTGGTCCTCTGAGAACACTGCCTGATGTCGCTGTGTCACCTTTCGTACTCCTGTGTTACAATGCGTCTTTGTTTGCACTTTGTGGGAAGATCTCTTTCCAGTTCAGCCGTAGCTTTTTTAGGCAGTTGCGGCCCGTCAGATCAGGTCTGCTTCCCTTTACAATGACCAGTGGATGTGTCACTTACTGGTCCTCAGACTGTACTGGTAACATGATGTACCCTCGAACAGCACTTGTTTGGCGTGAGTATGATTTCAGCTTTAACTTGTGAGCTGGTTTTAAGGGGAAATGAGTGAGGTTTGCCTGGTAAAAGTTGTCAGAAACCACTGGCACTGCTGACCCCGTGTCCGGTAACATTGTGGTGCTCTTGTCCCCCAGTCCAAGATCAACTGTGTAACCTTTTTCCCAGCTTGAGGTAGAGTATACTGCATACAATCCAAAAAGTTGTGCCTCATCACCACTTCTGGATGCATTCCCTTCAGTTCCAACATACTGAGTTGAAGATGTACAGATGTGCCTTTATTCTTCCTACATGCACAGGCAATGTGTCCAATTTTGGAGCAGGCATGACACTTTTCATTCTTAAATCTGCAGTCACGTGTTTGCCATTGTTTGCTGCACCCCTGTGTCTCTTTTACCTCCTTTTTGTCCCATTGCTTTGTTATTATTTTCCCATCTAAACTGTCCTTTCTTCCCCTTCTCAGAAAAAGTGCTGACACTTGACAGGGTATTTACCTGGTGAGGTCCACTGTGTCCAGAAAACTCCCATCGTATTTTTGGATGCAAGCACCATCAAGACTGCAATCTCACAGGCACAGGGAAAGGTCAGGTCCTTTTCAGACAACAGCCTGCGTTGCACTGCATCATCCACTCACAAAGCGATCTCTCAGGGTATCATCCAAGTACTGTCCAAAATTGCAGGTGGCTGACAACTGCCTCAAAGCCACAGTGTAATCAGAAATGGCTTCCCCATCTTTCTGATTACGTTTCTGAAAACGAAAACGCTCATCACAACAGGTGCTGGCTTGTAATGTCCACATAGCGCCCTCGTCAGCAGATCATATCCCAAAGTACTTGGCACATCTGGAGACACCAGGGTTTTCAGCAGCTTCTAAGTGTCCGTTCCAATCACGGAAAGGAAAACACAGACCTTTTTGTCATCTGCATCCTCAATAGCCAACATCCACTGCTCCAACCGCTCCAAATATGAATCAAAATCCTCCTTCAATTCGTTATATTTATCCACGCGACCCACTTGCAGAGCCATGTTAGCATCCGATGCTACTGCTAATCCGACACGTGCCCGGTTCCCCCACAAAGTACTTGTTAAATGAATGTACGACCAGTGCACTGCCCTCTAATTTAGTCCTTCCACGCAGTGGTCTTCTTTAGAATCCTCGTTGACTGACAAACTTGCTGGGAGGTTGAGCATAAACCCGTTATTCGTTGGCCAACCAAAATGTAACCACATAACTGCATTGGCTAATATTTACCAGGAGGTGGCAACAAGAACACAATAGATCAACACAATAGATCACTCTATTACATCCACCAAATCTATCACCCCAGTCATTCTTTCCACCATCACAAACTGCCTGACTGACATTAAATCCTGGATGGACAACAACTTCCTGAAACTAAACAGCAATAAAACAGAACTATACCATCACTGGACCCAAAGCTCTCCTACCCTCTACTCAGGACTTCTCCCTCCACATTAACGGTCACAATGTCACTTCGTCCCCCTCAGTACGAAACTTCGGTATCATAATTGACCCCACTCATACCCCATATCAGCAACAGCACCAGGACATCATTTTTTCATCTCCGCAACATTGCCTGTCTCAGCACCTCCCTCACCCACTCCAGTGCAGATATACTCATCCACGCCTTCATAACCTCTCGACTCAATCACTGTAATAGCATTCTCTATGATCTCTAGGAACGGTTAGCAACATGTGTTCGTAGTAAAGTCATAGTCAGCGTGCACTTAAGTTTGTGTGATCGTCGCTATAACTGACTGGAGATCAGTAATGCTGCATTTGTATGGAATCAGGCAGATGGCAGACAGAAAATAGCTGTTGGATATTGGTAGGATTGGAGTATGGTAGGATGGTAAAACTAAACATGCATGACAGTATGTTGCGATGGTGATGCTCTATTGTTTACAAAGAATGAAATAAAATATTTTTTTTAAAAATCTGTTAAGCTAATCTGTTGGCTTAAATATCTTGTTGTCCAAAGAATCGATATATTATCTTATCGTGATGAAACTGGTGATTAACACCCCTTGTAAAGTCCGTTGTGGAGGACACAAAAAGTAACCTTGAATGGCAATGCCGTTTACCATTATCGTTGCCAATATCCCCTGCTGGCCTCATCTGATTTTACCACCCTGCTCTTGTCCACTAAAATAATATAGCCTACTATTTGCCACCTACCATCATGAAGTCAGGCTCTGGGTGCCACTCTTGTGCCTTTTTTTGCCAGCTTTCAAGATTGTGGCATCAGGTTGTGTCTTAGGTTGCTAATCAACCTTGAAGGGATAGTTCGACATTTTGGCAAATTCGCCTATTGCCGTAATCCCTATAGTCATATGAGTAGGTACGTTACCTTTAATTATCAGTGCCTGTTGTTCTGAGATCGGTGGGGCAGAGCTGCCTGCTGCTCAGAGCACAAAATGGAGGTGAACGGTACAGCCCCCTCTGTCCCTCAAAACTAATCAAATACACCATCAAAAGACTCCAAAACGCTCTAGTGGACAACTTGTAGCTTACACATTCACCACGCTATGAAATAATAATGTAATATTACGAGACAGAGTTGCTTTGAAGCCAAATGCACAGCCCGAACTACATTCCAGACATACAGTACTTGCTGGGCAGAGTGATTTCAAACTGCATATGTTTAGTGCAGTTACTCCCGTCATCAAAACAAGTTTGTTGAGAAGAAGCCAGAATATATAGAGGAAGAGTTACAGGTTTTGGAAGAAGAGAGGGCGAGAAGAGAGGCTGAGGCTGCCGAGCAACCAGGGGCTGAGGGGAGACCCAGAGCCGGCATGAATTGGTGGTGTAAATGTGGGGCTTACTGGCCACTTTATTAGGTGCACCTGTGCAATCCAATCCAATACAACAGCTCTGCCACACATTCTACGTTTACAAAACTTTAACATTTTCAGTTTTTGTCGACATTGTCAGAAAGGTGATTATTCTACTTTTTTATTGAGGTCGTAGTGGGTGGTGCTGCTGTACTGGAGTGCAATATACTGAAAAGTGTTCCTAATATTTTGTCCCCCTCAATTAGACAAAATTAGGAGGCCACCCCAGTACACCACCACCATTCACTATGACCACAATAATAAACAAAGTCGAATCATCACTTTCTAGAGTATGTCAATAATAACCAATAACCAAAAATGTATAAGCTTCGGGGAAAAAATCATGGTATAGCTGTTCTACTGGATTGCATTAGATTACACAGGTGTACCACGCTTTCTGTGTGTGTGTGTGTGTGTGTGTGTGTGTGTGTGTGTGTGTGTGTGTGTGTGTGGGTGTGTTCGCATCGGGGCGAAACTCTGCCGTGCACGATACAGGGGGCAGAGGAGAATTGTAAACGTCGGTGTGCAGCTGTTAGTTGTATATAGGGGAAACTGCTCTTTTTGGTATGAGTTCTTCTGGGTCATCGTGTACAGTTGCTTCACTTTCAGTACTCTCTTCGGCAGCCATTCTCGCCTCTAAACGTTTCTATATGCTCTCACTCTCGCCTGCTCAAGCGTTCCTGTGGTGTGCGGTGAAATGGGTCCCTGCTGAAACACTTTCCCGCCACGCATGATCTGGACGTTGTTCACCGGTATTGCGGTATATGAAAAATTCATATCATAACGAAAATAAATACTGGTTTTTGGTACGAACCGGTATACCGCCCAGCCCTAAATGTACCTACTCATATGACTATAGGGATTACGGCAATAGGCGAATTTGCCAAAATGTTGAACTATCCCTTTAACAAGCACCGTATCACAGCCTATTTACCTGAAATCCAGAGTGCAGAGCTGGGGCCTGTATCACAAAGGGAGATCAACCTTTCCTGGGTTACCCAGACCTATTCTGGGTTGACTAACTCTAACAATGGCAATCAGGATAATCGGTATCACGACGCTGAATATCAACTCAGTAACTCAACCCAGGGTTGCTTTATTAAGAGCTGTGAATGCGCACGCAGTGGACCAATCACAATCATGAGAGAAGTGCAGCGTCACTGAGCGTCCTCACAGAGCGCCGTATGTGAGGAGAAAAAAAAGTATTTAAAACAATAATAAAATTTACAAGATTAAAAAAAGAAAAGTGCTGGAGAGGTTCGAAGCCAAGAAATTCCCCTTTCAAAACATTAATGAAATCACATAATAGAGAGGAAGAAAAAAAAAAACGGGTCAGGAAAGAACAAATAGAGGAAGAGAGAGGGCAAAATCAAGACAAAACAAGGTAGCAAATAAAATTATGTGTAGGTTAAATTACTCATCACTGGTTCAAGTAGCTACAGTACCTGTACCTGTACATCTGACACTGATCACACCCTTGAATCCCATGAAATCAATGCTGCGCAGATGAATTGCGTTCATTACAATTATCGTCTAACATCATTGCGTCTGATAAATTGGTCTTCTTTGTCATAACGTTATATATGCTACAATAAAGCTTAAAGCTGACGCCAACCCTTTGATGCACAACATGGGTCTAAAGTGACCCGACTGAGTTTTTATTTGCTGTATCTTTGCAATTAATTAATTTCATTACTCAGCATTCCAGGTATTCCTCAATTAACTTGTTTTTGATCATAATTCATCCTTCTTGTATATTTTTCTTTTTTACATTTTGAATAAAAACACTTTTTATATCACTACCCCTCTAATGCGCAACATGGGTCTAAAATGACCCATATCCATTTCCCATGTTATTTCATGTATGGCTGAGTGTTTCTGTGCTGAATGTTTATAATCTATGTATTTCATCATTTATTAATCCAACTATTCAGTAAATTTTAATTGTTTTATTTAGCACAAATCATCATATTAAGTGTTCTGTTCTTCCTTTATGAATAAGCATAGCTTTTGTCAGTCTTCATGAAGTTTTCACACATGGGTCAGAAATGACCCACATTTGTGTAACATATTTAACGTAGACTCACTGTTTTCCAAAATGGTGTTTGTGACTAATTTATTGCAGTAATATATAGTTATTATTTGGATAAACTTTAAAAGCACATTCAAGGGGGTGTGTGACATTGGCCTCTTGGGGGGTGGATGAGTTTGGCACATAAGGCCTGTCCCCTCTTGAACACTTTTGATGTTTAGAAACAAATACATGCTCTTTTTAAACGTATTTTTATGAGGCATTGTTGATATGACTGAATTCACTGTGTACGGCAGAGTCATATAACGCAAGAGTTGAAATTACAGTGGTTACAATAACTTTGCTGTTTCTGAATATGCACCAGTCAGCAAATCTGTCCACAGCATACGGGTTTTATCAGCTGTCATGTGACCCACACTCAGCCATCTTGTGGAAAACGAAGAGAGAGTCATAGCCTGACGAGCTGAGGGTGCTAGGAACTGTTGTTAAACCACCATGTTTACTTGGCCTTGCAGCACCGGATCCCAGCTCTTGTCCCCCCATGCAAGGAGGGTCAAACCAATAAAGGCCAGGAATTCTTCTTTGTCGATGCTTTTCCACTCTTTCCCTTTTGCTGCGGCTGCTCTGCGTCCCTCTAAGTTGGTGCATCTTAGAACCTCCTCAATGATGTTGTCACTGATGAATTTATCCCAGGCATCCTTTGGTGAAACAGCTGCTGATCCAGGTGTAGGTCCTGGGCAGCTCCTCAGAATGTTGAACACAAGCTTCACTTCACAACACCCGGGGTACATGAGTGGCATAAGCAACGCACGCCGCTTGTTCATCAAAGAGCTGGGCCAGGAGTTAGTCATGCCACACATGAAGAGGCGCATGGAGAGCACACCCGTACTCCAAAAGCCCATCCTTGGGAAGATGGGGGTTCAAAAAACAAAACCCAGGCACCACAACTTCCATGGACAGAAAAGCCAGCAGCTGGTGTTCCCAGTGCAGGCGATGTGTGTAAGGCGCACAGACATGTCGTCGTCATTTGTGAGGAATGTAAGAAGGCAAAGGCAAGTTTATTTGTAGAGCACAATTCGTACACAAAGTAATTCAAAGTGCTTTACAAAAGAAGAAAATGCATTAAAATCACAATACAAAATAAAAACATAAATAATCATTATAAAATGAACTTTAAAAGAGAAGAGTGCAGATAAGATCCTTTCAGTCATATGCACAGTGAAATAGAGCTGTTTTGAGCCTAGATTTGAACATTGTCAGAGTAGAGGCCTGTCTCACATCTTCAGAAAGACTGTTCCAGATTTTAGCTGCATAAAACTGGAACCCTGATTCCCCATGTTTAGTCCTGACTCTGGGCACCAGCAGGAGGCCGGTCCCTGAGGTCCTCAGAGTCCGAGATGGTTCATATGGCACTAACATGTCAGAGATGTACTTTGGTGCTAGGCCGTGGAGAGACTTGTACACAAGCAGAGCTGCTTTAAAGTCTGTTCTCTGAGCCACAGGAAGCCAGTGTAGAGACCTGAGCACAGGACTAATGTGCTCGTACTTCCTGGTTCTGGTCAGGACCCGAGCAGCAGCATTCTGGATGTAGTTCATCCAGAAGAATTGAAATGGCTGTTAGCAGTCTACTGTGATCATATGTGTTATGTTAGTTGGTCACAAATTGGATTACATTGTTAAATTATCAGTTCAATTTTATCTACTGCACTGTGATCAGTTGTGTTTTATTGTATTTGGTCACAAATAAGATTACAATTGTTAAACTATCTATTCAATATGTACTGTGATCAGTTGTTATATTTTATTTGGTCACAAATCAGATAGGAAAATGGTTAAAATATCAACTGTTCAACTGTTATCAGAGGTATGTGTCTACAGAATGTCCATGTCTGTGTACGACAAATAAACACATTTCAAATATAAAATGTATGATTATTTGGCCCAAAGCATTGCTAAAGTGATTATTTGAAGCAAATTATTGTTATAGTATGAAGTAATTTAATTCAAAATCACCCTTGGATAAATGGGTCATTTTTGACCCATGTGGTGTAGTAATCCAAAATCTATTTTTATTCCTAAAATAATAAACAGACAATGGAAGCATTGACCTTGTACTAATCAAAAACAAGGTATTAAATTTATAATTGGGACATTTAATAATAAAATAAATTGATTTAAAAAAAATACAGCAAAGAAACACTCACCCAGCCTGAAAACACATGGAAAATGAATGCGGGTCATTTTTGACCCATGTTGCGCATTAGAAGGGGTGTTCATATGTTGTGCATCAAAGGGTTAAATCATGTCAACCCCAAATTGAGTCTGAATACAATCATCCTGATATTGAGCTGTGTTAGACATGAACAGTTGCGCAAAAATATACCTAGTCTCCCTCTTTAAAAAACAAAAAGGAAAATCCCTCAAACACCATCAAGTGTAGACATGATAGGCTACTTTATACATTTCCAGCAGCAAAGCTGTCAATTAGGCCCATTATCTTTAACAGGGATCATTTCCTCCAACAAAAAAAATGTTGGCACTAATTAATGGTGCTATTAAGTGTCCGCAAATTATCAGTTTCTGTCTTATGAAGGGGTGGGATGAAATTTCGACTTCTTTCCACTCCTTTATGAACAATCTTTTCATTGTCTGTTGTTGTTGCTTTCTTTTCTTTTTTAATGTTCAAAATATACTTTTAAATCAAAATCAATCAAATCAATTAAACTTCCTGTCATGACTGGGCTGCATTTCTGTCAGCAGAGTTTTGGAGTTTTTCCGAACAGCTGATTGGCCAGTGGGTCTTGCTTTTTATAGGATAAGATTCAACCCTGAACTTACCCTGCTCCGGAGCAGGATAGCCGTTCAGAGTATGTTACCATGGTGATCAACCCCCGATAAGAACTGAACCGGCTTCGTGAGACCGAAAACCCAGGGTTAACCATGAAGTTACCTCGCTAAGACATTAATCCTGCTTCGTGATACAGGCCCCTGATCTTCTTCCAGGCGCTGTTTATGTGTAGGCCTATCATCCGTGACACAGATGAAAAGCTCTGGCAGTCCTGCACTAAAATAATCAACTTATCCGTATTTAAGACAGACTGATATTTATGGAAGAAGAGAAAGACACCTGACCCTGTGATTGGTTGGTCCTCATCATATAGCATATGGTATGTGCTGCTGTGTTACAAAGGTTGAACTCTGTTTATCTCAGGGTCTTCGGGTTGCTGTGGCGTTTGAGCGCTGCCATTTACATTGAAAACAACAAATTTGAGGGCACAAAAAAGCGGCATGTGTCCGGCCCCTGAATATATGTTATTCTTATCGATTCATGCTTCATTTCATGTCAGTCCATCATAAAACGTAACAGGCCTACATGAAAGAGCAGTTTATATGCTGACTGTATCCAATACTGATGGTAAAACTTTAGAATGATTTATAGCTGGCGTTTAGTGAAAAATACAGGAGATAAGAGACTGTGAAAAAAAAAACACAGACGGAATGATAGTTGCTATATTGGTCTAAAAAATAGCCTAGTATAGTTTTCCCATATCGTTTAGCTTTACACTGGATCCTTCAGTTCCCTTAATGCAACTTTATACACATTATTCCAGGGTGCCACTGTAGAAATGGTTATGGGTGCAACTTCAGGTGATATAGAAAAAGTAGCAGTAAGCTAGTTGCCTGTGGTTAGTCCCAGTGGCTAATCTTGGTGGCTGACAGCTAACAAATTTCTCTGCAGAGCTCTGCTGCCTGTTGCAGTGTTTGCATTACTAGCACCCAGACTGAGCTAAATTTGTGGCTTGTATTGAACATGCATCCAGAATAAAAAGGGATTGTTCCTGTAACCAGCGGCACAGTTTTCATCACCTACCTACAGTGAGGAATAGGTTGCCACCCATACTGTACAACACTGTGCCATTCTGTATTGAAAAATGTAATGCACTGTCCCTTATTGAATCAATATGGGACGTGATTTTTCTCGTATTTTTGTGTACACCCAATTCTGATGCACACAGTTTGTGCACATGCTTAGAATGAAATAAAACCAAAAGAGTTTAGAGAGTGGTGAGGTATTAAATCAGAATTCGTGGTAGAGAATGGCATCTAAAATGCCGTGTCACTCACGTCAAACATGATATCCCTGTCTTTACCTGTGTGACTTCCCTCTCAGCCTACATTAGAAAATAAAATCACCAGCATACCTTAAATGCTATGTTTAGACATCTATGCTGTGAATATGTTACTGATGTACTATACTTCTTTCATATCATATAAAAATGAATGCCCACAGTTATTTTTTACTGCTTTATATTACTGATATTACTGAGGTTTGCTGCTCAGTCCATAGGGACTGAGCTACTGCCGCTCAGTTGGGAACCACAGGGTATCCTGTTCAAGTCCCCGTCCGAACCAAATATGGAGCATGGACTGGTGCCAGTTCACCTCCTGGGCACTGCTGAGGTGCCCTTGAGCAAGGCACCGAACCCCCCCAACCGCTCGGGGCGCCTGACCAAGGCAGCCCCCTCATTCTGACATCTCTCTACTGTTTGTGCATGTGTGTGTCTTTCGGATCTGTGTGTTAATGACAAAAGAGTGAAAAAATTTAATTTCTCCTCAGGGGGATTAATATAGTATATAAAATTAAAAAAAAATGTGTGTCACTCTTTTGGCATTACCTAAGAAAAATCACATTTAGTCACTTTATAGAGCTAAACTTAATAATTAAATTAATATTTATGTGAAATGTTAGCCAAATGTATTAGTTTATGTTTATGAGTCATAAGAAATCATAAATCGTCTTTTATAAGGAACAAATGTTAGCCGGGAGCTGGCTCAGGCTCCTTTATTTAACAACAGGCAAGCTAATTGCTAACAGGTTTGGTTAAAAGGAAAACAATTAGGGATGCCCCAATCACATTTTTTTTTTACACCCGGTCCAATCCAAGTCCTTTATTTTGAAACTGAGTCCAATCCAATACTTTGCAAAGCATTAAGAAAGAAAAAAAAGAATGCATCCAAGTTGTCCCATAAGGTTTTTTTTTTTTTTATTTAAATAGTATACAAAAAGCTTATTGGTGGTTCAGCAGCACAAAATGTAAACAAATTAAATATCTTGTCTTCAACAAACAAAATAGGCCTATATCTTTTGTAGCGGTTTGACACATGAAACAAATATTTTTCTTTTAGTCAGTCAAACCCCACAAAGTAACCATCAAACCCCATAAAACAGGTCCCTTAACACCAAAATGGAAATGTTTTTACCTTGTTTCTGTAGAACAAAAGAATTATACTCAATTTTTAAAAAATACAAATACAACAGTAATCAGTTTCAAGAAAGTATATATTTTTTCACCAAAGAAAAGAAATGTTCCGCTCCGTTCAGTCAGTTCAATCCAGTTCAAACAAAAAACTCCACTCCAGGATTTCCAAATAACATATCACAGTTCAACTCAGTTCAATCCAGTTCAAGCTGGATGGATGATATTCCACAGGGAAGCGCACCTATTAGGGTTGCCACCTTGGATTTGTGAAAAAAAGGGACACTTGACCAAATGTTTGAGGCGGAGGGCTTGGCCATTATTACCAGTTCAGACTGACCAATGAACATGAAATTCGGACATAGGAGACCAGATTTACCATCATTCCATGTCCTTCTATGTGCCTGTATTTTATATTAATTTTTATATCAATGAAAAAAACAAATCTGTGTGACTAAATTCTTCTTGTCCCCCTCAATGTATATGGTGACTACGGCCCTGTCAGCATGCATAATTAGGCCTCAGTTGTCTGGGTGCGCAAAGGTGAAGTGGCTGGTCTTGTCATACAAAGTTTGATGGAGTGTCAACTGGACAATATGGAGATATTTGCATCTTGAAAGCCGGACTACAAATGTGGACAGACAGGGAGAAACACAGGCAAGCCTAAGACGTGGTAAGATACGATATTCCTCACTATATGAAGTGACTGATAACAAGATCTGTAGAATGGGTTGTAAAGAAATTCGTCAGGATTTTATTTTGTAGACAATTGATCTGTATTTATAGCATGATGGGATGACAGCACAATGATGTGTGGTATCATTGGAAAGCTCTGCTCCTGTGTCCTCCTGTCATGTGATATGCATGGCATTTCTGTGCGACCTGCATTCGCGAGTAATTCATCCAAGAGTAATGTGTGTGCAGAGCTGTGTGAAAGCTCTGTTATACATCATTTTAGTGTAACTTTATCATTTTTTTTCGCTGTGAAAACATTCGGAAAGCTACAATTCCTCTGTTTCACGTGGTTTCTCGCTATGACGCACGGTCGCGGAGAAAAACCATAGAGAAGAACAGGTGTGAATATGGACGCACTATGCGTCGTTCTGGATGGACTCCTTGGCCTGCTGCTGCTTCATTTTCCCCCAAAAACAGGACAAATTGTGTCCTGGGAAAAAAATCTTTCCCGGGACAGCTGATGAAAAAAGAGAACAATTCTGGGACTTTGAGCGGTGTAAAATGCCGTGGTAGGCCGAATGCACAGAGGACTTCTGGCTCATTTCTCACTCGCTGGCGATTTTCGCCATACTGCCAGGAGCGGCATGATGTAGGGGCCTGTCTACCTGAGCTCAGCTGATCAAGCCATCCCACTGGCACCGGTGGGTGTGTCTGGAGGTACCTCAGTGCAGTGTTGGGCAGTAGCGTCACTACAGTAGCGGACGTTGGTAGTTTAACTACATTTCTCAGTAGCTTGGTGGTAGCGTCGCTGTTTTCTGAATCAAGTAACTTCTCAGTAGTTAAGCTCTTTTATTGATCATAAGCGCGGTAGCGTCCACACGAGCTACATTTCCAAAATCATTTAAACGAGGCGGGGATTTCTGTTATGTTCTGAACGACCCCACTCCGAAATTGATTTTCAAGTCCATATCAGTTTCCTGCATCAGACACTGCCGCCCGCTCTCCGGCCGCACTCGCACAATTCTGAAAATCGTTGTACTACAAAAGCTTGAAATGAACATTCAACTCATTGTTTTTTATTGAAAATATGTCACTGTCTTCATTTATTATGTATAATTTCACCAGCAGCAAACACATTTAAAGGAGACGCTTGTCAAGTCTTTGTACGCGCGCTGTCCATGGTGCTGAAATCCCCGCTCCTGCTGACAGCAGTGACACATTTTCAATAAAAAACAATGAGTTGAATGTTCATTTCAAGCTTTCGTAGTAGCCTACAACGATTTTCAGAAATGTAATTAAAAGAAAGAAAAGAAATGTAGTTAAACTACCAACATCCGCTACTGTAGTGACGCTACTGCCCAACACTGCCTCAGTGTCTGGAGGTGAGCAAGCCATCAGCTGACTGTCCTACACAGGACAACAACAAGGGCTATGTCACACACACTACCCATAAGGCCACCTCCTTAAAACTTAAACTTATCTGTTCAGACTTGCTTACTCTCTCTAAACTGCTTCACACGGTCCCCCTCCCTTTTATTGTTTGTTGTCTTTTATCTTGTATTTTATATCTTTGTTTTTATATTTTCTGTACAGTGACCTTGGGTGTCCTGAAAGGCGCTTTCAAATAAAATGTATTATTATTATTATTATTAAAGAGGATTCTCTGGCCGGTAACACATCGTTGATAGAGGTTGTTGAGGGACCTGTTGTCCTATCCGACGTCTAACAGGTGGTGTGTTCCACACGTTTTCATCTCAGAATCACTCTAGGAAAGAGGATTAGCGTACCCATTAACTTATTGTTACTATCGGTTTAGCACCGGAAGACGTAATCATAATTCAGGAAGGTATCATGGGGGTTAGGAATGAGTTAATAGGCTTGTTCGAGATGAACTGCACCTCGCCTGAAAAGTAGATGAGAGCAGGCGGCCGCAGCGGGGGCGGTGACAAAAAGCTGCGGTGAAGTCGGACAGTTTCCCGACAGTTTCCAAGGCTATTCAAGGCTGAGACACGGGGTCAAACATGGGGGGATTGCACATGCGCAGTGTAACTTGAGCTGCGTTGCTGGAGGGTGACAGCAGGGGCGCTAGATAAAAAGCGCAGGATCCGCTCAGGCGATCAAGGAGTGCGCTTGGTGCGGTCTGCTTGGACTTTTGAACGACGGCTGCCTGAAGTTGTCGGAATTGCATCTCTGTCATTCTCACCCACAAAGCAGGCCACCAGTGACAGTCCAATAATAAGCTGTGAAAATGACATGCATGCACATATCCCAGAACCAACAAAATGGAACCAGATCAAATACCTCTTGTTTTGCTGTGTGATGTTTCCAGCACAAAGCTCTTCCTCAGACTTTTAGTTCATTTGTTATTTGTGTGGTGACTGTTTGTGTGTGAAAACGCAAAATAAATCATTTTTGTCCTGCAGTTGCTCCTGTGTTTTGTGGTGTGTGACATCAAGACAATACTGAAACTGATTTGAATACTGGAATATGTCAAAATGTGTCAATAAGTTCTTTTTTCAATATCATTTTAATTTGTTTTTTTTTTCCTTAAAGTAGCTAATCTTAACTAATGCCTCTGGTAAAGAACTAGGGCTGTTGTCATTGGTTTTAATTCTGAGAATCATCCTTCATTAGATATTATCACAATATATTTTGCTGTTAAACCAGAGCACAGTTTTGCCATAATAGTTAAATTCTATTGCAAAAACAAACATTTTCAAATCATTCATAAATTCCCAAATGTAACCAAAAATACAAATTGACCATGAAACAAACATCCGCCTTATTCCTCGGTCTCACGCCATCTACTGAGCCTTTGAGGAAGTGCAGACCAGATTTTACTGCACATGTGCAATCCCCCCCATGTTTGACCCCGTGTCTCAGCATTCTCTTGAATAGCCTTGACAGTTTCCAGCAGCCTTCAGTCCGTACAGGAAGTCACAGTAACACTCACATCCTGTCTGGAATGATGTCATTTCATGAAAAAAAGTGATCAGACCCATATATCAGTTTGTTTTTGGTCTCCAGTTGTTTTAATTATGATAGATTAATTTATTGAAATGCTTTACATGTGATCTGTAGTTTATGTTCATGGTTTATCCTCCATTCGATATGAATTCTCATATAAATCAGCATCATATCAGTTTGACCTGTCCCCTCAGCTACACAGGCTGAATAAACTGTGCTTGACTATAAGGTTAATATTTTCAGAGGAAAAAAAATATAAGACAACAGCTTTCATTAAAGATTAGTCAGATACAGTCAGGACTTCACATCTGATGTTATTTTAAGAATCCTCACATACCACTGACCAGAAGTCTCTGTGTTGCTAAATACTTCAATAATTAAACCGTCCAATATTAATATAGTTGAATGTATTCAGTCTCTGACAACTAAACTTCACCATCAGTCACACAACATGTTTTCTGTTCACAGAATAAACCTTTAAATCAGACAAATACAATCTTAATCTCTAAAATTCAACAAAAATGAGTTTTGTCTAAGGGCGGCACGGTGGTGTGGTGGTGGAACATGCAAACTCCACACAGAAGGGCTCCCCCACCCGGGATCGAACCAGAAACCCTCTTACTGTGAGGCAACCCCTGTGCTGCCCAGAAAATGATATAAAAAATGAATGGAAAGTGATAGAAAATAGTTTTAGCACCGTCGCCTCACAGCAAGAGGGTTGCCAGTTCGATCCCGGGTGTGGGAGCCCTTCTGTGTGGTGAGGGTTCTCTCCGGGTACTCCGGCTTCCTCCCACAGTCCAAAGACATGCAATTTGGGGACTAGGTTAATTGATTACTCTAAATCGTCCATAGGTGAGAATGTGAGTGTGAATGGTTGTCTGTCTCTGTGTGTCAGCCCTGCGATGGTCTGGCGAACTGTCCAGGGTGTACCCTGCCTCTTGCCTGATGTCAGCTGGGATAGGCTCCAGCCCCCCCCCCCCCGACCCTCACGAGGATGAAGCGGTTAGAAGATGAATGAATGAATGGGTTTTGTCATATTGTTGAGTCAACATCTGAACCAATCAGCTGTTAGATCAGGTGAGAGCCATGCGGTGCAGTTCGTGGAGAGCAACTGCAGCACCTGGCTCTTAAAACTGCGGCCGCCTCGCTCTCGCGGTTTTATCGGCTTACACTTTTGTAATACGTCAGCGCAAGTCGGGATGAAGTCGGACACACAACTAACCAGCATGCATTGTGCACCGATAGCCGGTGATCGAATCTGTGCAGGCCTGGCTCATCTCGAACGAACCTAATGTTGACTGTACACTAGGTCAGGCGATGTTAAATTTAACAACATGCTAACGTAGTGTTGTTTAATTGTTTAATTTCCAATTTGCTCTAGGAAAGAGGACTAGCATATCATTAACATTGGAAACTGCCAGTTCCGGTTCAGTGCCAGAAGTTGTGCCTTAGGGCTGGGCGATAAGGACAAAAGTTCATGTCTAGTCATTTTCAGGCTGAATGGCGATATAAAATTGGTATTTTCTACTAAATGGGCTACATGATCAGTTACAAATCAAAGCCACATTTGAGAGGTCACAAGCACTTTTATAAAAACAGAATACCCATGCTGACATGGGGAGAACATGCAAACTCCACACAGAAGGGCTCCCCCACCCGGGATCGAACCAGAAACCCTCTTACTGTGAGGCAACCCCTGTGCTGCCCAGAAAATGATATAAAAAATGAATGGAAAGTGATAGAAAATAGTTTTATTTATCTAGGCTATTAAAAAATTTTATGCACAGAGCATCAACAGAGAGGGTGAGGGATCAAACGAGCAAGAGACACTTTGTAGCAGTTATATATGCCTTGTGTATAAAATGTCTGTGTTGTCGCTGCATTTTTTTAAAACACATCTGTCGCCTGCATCCAGGCGCTGTCTAAATGTCACACATAGACTACAACTACCAGGAAGAACAGGGATGCACTATGATCAACCTCGCACACAAACTAGCAAGCAAATGCTCACCTGACAAAATCAAGCTGTCTCGCACAAATGCATTGCAGCGCTGTATTGCACGTGTGCTACTGCGGTAATTTCGTTCATCTCACAGACCAATTTAGCATAGCATGTGCAAAATAGACTGATGTTGCACTGTAGACAACAAACAGATTAAACAGAGTAGCGAATGTCTCTCTTAGGAGGAACAATGCTGTGCAACTTGACCATGTATTGATATAAATGGTGTTGTCTAGAGCACCCCAATTTTTCCATTTTTTTATTGAAAATCATGTAGGTTTTTTTTGTAATTCTCTTTTTATTGTTTTTAGTACAAACAATAGTATCACTCAGGATACAAAATGCACCATACAAGTGAAAGAGCTCAAAACACCAACAAGACGGAACTGAATCAGACTGAATCAAAAAAACAAACAAACAAAAAAGAGAAGTCACAGGGTAAGCAGTATGATCATCAAAAATCGGCATACATCATCATTACAAATTATCATCATTATAAATCCACATGGTCAGACATAATCACTAAGAAAATACCACCCAGGCTGTCCCAGGAAAGAAATAAGACACCAAAAGAGCAAGAGAAAGAGCCTTCACTGTATTACCGTATTGTCAATCAGTTAATCATTCAATATCATGTTTAAGTAAGGGCCCCATATTTTAAAGAATACCTCCAGTTTGTTGTTCAGTTTAAAAATTAGTTGTTCACTATCACATCTCCAACACAAATCAGATTCCCGTAGCTTGAGTCTTGTCATCTTACATGGAGTCCAGTAGCTCCTATGAATAATCCTATAAGTGATTAATCTCATCTGTATTTCTCTCGATGTTTTACACCAAGAACCCACAATTTCTCTGAATCTCTCATCAGTTATTTCTCTTTCTAAATCCTCTTCCCAGGCTCGTTTGAGACCATTGGGTTTTGGTGGGAAAGAAGCCCCACCCTTCACCTGTTGTCTGTTCTGTAACATTTCTTGTATACTAGTTTGATGTATTAAGGAAAGTTCTTTTCATGGACATTATACAACTTCTCAGCTGGAGATATTTCCAAAAGTCTTTCTTAGGAATTTTATATTTAATCATTATCTGTCCAAATGACATAAAATAATCATCCTCAAAAACATCATCAACAAAGATTATACCTGCCTCGACCCAAGTTCTCCAATAAAACATCCACTTGCCCACTTTTAAGAGTTTGTTATGCCAAAGAGGCAATTTTTTGGTAAAAGAAGGCTTTTCCCCAGTAATTTGGTGTGCCATTTTCCAAGTGTCTCTTGCAAACTCAAGCAATGGGTTCCTGAATGGTATTTCTCCTCTTGTATGTGATATAAAAGCCTGTACCGGAAGGGGTTCTGTAAGTTCCTTTTCAATTAAAACCCATCCTGGGACTTGGTCTTCTGACATATACAGTTTGGACATCTGATTCAAAGAAAAAGCATAGTGATACCAGTCAACTCTAGGTAGACTGAGACCCCCATCCTCATTAGCCGCGCACAGATATTCTATTAAAAAGAGGTCTTCTGCCTGCCCATAGAAATTAATTTGTCTTGATAGTAGTTGGGGAGGGAATCTCAAAGGTAAAAGACATGTGATAGAGTTGATTTGTGGAACTATTATCATTTTTAAGATGTTTATTTTGCCTAATAAGGACAGTCCTAGCTTTGTCCAATTTTTTTTTTTTTGTGACAAACTTTTTATTGAACAATTTGAACACTATATTACAAACATAGTGCCATTGCCTTGCCACTAGGAATTTTTAAGGAGAGAAAATATATTGTACACATAAGTAAATAAAAGGTACAGACAGTTGCAGACCCACCATTGGTAACTCATTGCATTAGATGACAGAGAGTCTTGCAGTCAGACAACCTAACTCACAGTAACACTTTATATACGAGCATGTCAGAAAGAGAACTGATAAGAGCTGATAAGACCTTTCTAAAAGAGCAATGTCTCTAAAACGATTTAGCCATTCTTTTGCTGATGGGATGTCCGGAGAAAACCATGAATGTATTATAGCCTTCTTAGCGGCAGTCAATCCTGCAAATATAACTTTCTTCTGTGCTAATCTGGTATCGCCACTGAGAACAGAGTCATCATTGAATAGAAGTAGGGGGAGATGCATAGGAATGGGAAATCCTAAAATGTTTTCAAGGCAACTATGCACCTTGGACCAGAGACCAGACACAGAGGGACACTCCCAAAAAATGTGAAGGTATGTGCCAACAGTGTTCTGATCACATTTTGTACAATTGGGATCATCTGTCAGTTTCATTGTGAAGCGTCTGCATGGTGTGGCATAGAATTTGTGCACTAACTTTTAATGAATAAGTTGATGTACTGGATTCTTTGATGAGATGGGTATGTTGGTCCAAATATTTTCCCAGTCCAGATCATAGCCCTGACCCTCAAGTTCACGGTTCCAAGAACTGATCACTCCCAAAGGTTTAACACTTTTAGAGAGCAGTTCATTGTAAATAACGGACACTAATCCAGTAGAGGGTGATCGAGAAGAAATCCAAGTGTCCAACGGATGAGAGGGCAAAGGTGAATCCCATGGAACTCCATGTGCACGGATTGCAGATCTCAACTGGAAATACAAGAACCAAGGAAACCCAGGGAGAGAATAACGTTCTTTAAGCTCTTGGAGTGAAATCAAACCATTTCTGTCATACAGATCTTGGAGAATGTGAATTCCTCCAGAAGCCCAACTGTCATTAAAATAGGGACCAGAATGCTGTAATAAATTGTAGTTATGCCAAACAGGAGAGCGGTCACAAAGCTTTACGTTACATCCCATATGTTTCTGGACAGCAAACCAAATTTTCAAGGAGTTGCCTATGATTGGCCCAAACTTTCTACACACAGATCTAGGTTTCAACCCACAAAATAATATGTCTGTCATCCTATGCGGTTTTACCATCTCCTTCTCCATCTGACGCCAGGGTGTAATAACATTCTCATTGCACCAGATTGTCAATTGCTTTATTTGAAATGACCAGTAGTATAATTTAAAGTCAGGTACTGCCAAGCCTCCAGAGTGTTTTGGTCGCTGTAACGTGCATAAGCGAATACGAGCTCTTTTATCATTCCATATGAATTTAGTGGTCAGGGACTGTAGTTCATCAAAGTAGTTAGGTGGTGGAGGCATAGGGATCATAGAGAACAGGAAATTCAGTCGGCCGAGTATATTCATTTTCAGTATCGCAATTCTGCCTTGTGACATCTTGAGATCAGACCACCTCTGAATGTCCGATGCAATCTCCGCTTTGAGTTTGTTGTAATTTGCATGTGATATATCTGAGAAATTGGTTACAGTTATGCCTAGATATGTAAATGCGGAGTTATGCCATTGAATATGTTGAATGACTGGTAAAGTGAGGTGTTTTGCTGGGGCATTTAAAGGAATGAGGAGGGATTTATCCCAATTAATTTTATAACCAGAAAATAGGCTGAACTGCGTAAAGACTTTGAGTATTTGAGGTAGAGACTTATAAATGTTAGTAAAAAAAAGTAATACATCGTCCGCGTAAAGTGAAATTTTATGTTGTGTACCTTGTATACTGATGGGTGAGATCTGCGGGTCTAATCTAATTGTCTGGGCTAGTGGTTCAAGTGACAAAGCAAAAAGGAGCGGGGACAGTGGGCAGCCTTGCCGAGTTCCACGCTGCAGAGGGATTGTGTTGGACAGAATATTATTTGTTTGTACGATTGCACAAGGGTTGGTGTATAATGTTTTAATCATTGATATCATTTTTTTGCCAAATCCGAAATTCTCCAAAACCTGCCACAGATATATCCAGCTCACTCGATCAAAAGCTTTTAGCGCATCCAAGCTGAATATAGCTGCGGGTGTGTGTATCCGATTCTGATGCATGTAATATATGAAAAAGGCGTCGGATATTGTCTGATGCAAGTCTCCCCTTTAAAAAACCTGTTTGGCTGCAATGTGTCACACCGCGTTGAGTTTTGTCTTGTCTTGGGATTTTGGTCTTGTCATTTCCTGTTTTATTTTGAAGGCCTTACTTCTCCTCTCATTTCAGAGCACTTGCCTCTCCTCATGTGTCGCCTGTGTGTCTACCCTGATTACCAATTGTCTCCACCTGTTCCCCATTACCTCTGTGTGTTTAAATAGTCTGTGTCTCCCTTGTCTTGTGCCAGAGTGTCTTCGTCTGATCACCCAAGCCCATCTCCAAGCCTTGTTCCACAGCCACAGTGTTGCCTCACGTAAGCCAACTTTCCTCTAACCGAGTGATTTTCTGTTTGTAACTTTTATATCTTAGTTTCTTGCCTTAGCTCAGGATTATTTTTCATAGCCATTTGTTTTCCTCCTTTGGAGCGATTTTGATTTTGTTGTTCATAGTTTACCTTAGCTTATTTTGAGTGTAGTCTGGTTTTCCTCCTGTCGGAGCCTTTTGGTAAAGTCTTCACATAGCCTTTTGTTTGCCTCCTCTGGGAGTGACTTTTCATTTGTTATTTTTCCTAGCCATTGATCTATAGTTATTTCCTCCATTTGGAGCGTTTTTTGTTGCCATCCTTTTTTTAAAAAAAAAAGAAGAAAAGAAAAGAACCTCTAGATAATTTCATAGTCACTGATTGTTTTGTCACTCGGTATAGAGAACGTTGGGGTTTTTTTTGAAAATAAAGTCAATTTAAACCAAGTCATCTCTGCGTCTGAGTCCTGCCTTGAGTCCCGGCCTGACACAATGAATTAATTTACCTACACATGGCTCCAGTCTTCTGACTAACACTTTGGCAAAACGCTTCAGTTCTGTTGTGATAAGTGATATCGGCCTGTAACTGCCGCATCTCAAAGGTGGTTTATCTTTCTTGAGCAGGACTGATATGAGAGATGTATTTTGGTCACGATGGAAGGAACCAATGTCTAAAGCATAGTTAAAAGAATTTAAAAGCAATGGCCCAACGATATCCCACGGTTCCAAAAACAACTCTGGAGGCAGCCCGTCAAGGCCAGGAGATTTTCCTTTTTGCATCGAGCTCAATGCCTCTTTAAGTTCTAAAAGAGTAAGTGGTGTTTCAAGGGATTCTGCATCATTGTCAGTCAGTGATGGTAATTTAAGTTCTGACAAATACAATTTAAGGGTAGCCAAGTCAGGATCAGGGTCCGCTGTATAGAGACGAGAATAAAATTCTGCAAAAGTATTATTTATTTCACCCGGGTCATAGGTGACAGGTCCAGATGGTGTTTGGATTGCACTGATCGTGGAAAAGGATTCATTTTGTTTTAACCTGGCAGCTAAAAGCTTGCTTGATCTTTCGCTCTGATCATAATATGTGAGTCTCGTACGATGAATTATAAACTCAGCTTTAGCCTTGAGCATATTATTCAGTTCAAATTTCAGGGCCGAGAGAGCTGACTGGTTTTGTTCGGGAAAACTGCTGTTTTAGGTAAAATTCCAAAGTTCGTATCTCATCTTCTAATTGCACAACCCTGCGCCTCCTGGTTGCCTTCAAATAGGAGGCAAATGACAAGGCCTCTCCCTTATAAAGCATTTAGTTGTTTCCCAAAGAATTTGGGGTGAGGCTGCTGTCTCTGAGTTAATTTCTAAAAATACTTTAAGATTATTTCTCAGTTTTTTCCAAAATTCTGTATTCTGGAGTAATGTTGTATTGAAACGCCACCTGTGCGTATCTTTACTGCGGGTCAGTAGGAGCTTAAAGTTATATAACACAGGGGCATGATCTGATATTATAATAGGAAGGATATCAGTGGAATTAATACAATGATTCAGGGAGGCGGAAATGAACATTGTAATCAATTCTTGAGTATGTCTTGTGTCTGGCCGAGAAAAAGGTATAATTCTTATTTAAAGGGTTCCTTAGGCGCCATGGATCAATAATATTAAACTCAGAAATAAAGGTGTTAATCCCATGAGGGGAATCCTGGGTTGAACTTGCATTTACAGATTTGTCTAAATTTGTGTCACACACCGGGTCAAAGTCACCCCCGACTATAAGCTGATGACCTGGAAAGTCTAAGAGAGTATTAGAAATTGTGCTTAAGAAATTTGGATCATGGATGTTTGGGCCATATATCGATGCAATACAAATTTTTGTATTGTTAATTGTAACACAGACGTAAGTCAGTCTGCCAATGTCATCATTGCCTGAATTTTCCACCTTCACCCCTAACTTCCTACTGAATAAAACAGCCACTCCCTTTGTCCTATTTGTCGCAGAAGAGTGAGCACACACTTATAAAATCTATTCTGAAACCTATGAATATCCGCTGTTTTCAGGTGTGTTTCTTGGATCAGAGCAATGGAGATTTCTTTACGTTTAAGGAATTCTAGGCATTTGGTGCATTTTACTGGAGAGTTCAGGCCGTGTACATTCCACGACATTACATTAAAGGAGTTATTCATATTCAAGTTTGTGCCATCTTATCAGCTGGAGGATATCACATGTAGGTCTACACAAAATGGCGCTCCTCAAATGTAAAACATGCAAATCAGAGAAAAACGTATAACAGTCTCTACATAAATGGCAAGGCTCTGGCAGCAAAGACAGAACAATTACAACAAAACATTCCATCCGCAAGAGATAATGAATGGTCTCTTAGGATGGAGAAGAAAATTTAAAAATATATATATATATATAAAAAGGGGCTTTCTTATTGACTAACTGTGGCTTTAGTCTGCATTAACCTGAATTGAATACTTAAAGTGACTTAACCTTAAGTAATCCGCTGTTTGGGTCAAGTTGGAGTGGGAAAAGTAACCGCAGAGGGTCCCTTGTCGTCCGATATGATGGGGAAAGAGACGGGGGGGGGGGGGGGGGGGGGGGGGGGGTGCCAGCTTCACTGGACGTCACGCAAGCGCCCCGGTCGAGCATGGCCATAAATGCCGTTGTGTCTAACCTTCAGGGTTGCTGGATATCTCAGGAACGGCCGCAGTCCTCTGTTGGCAAGCTGTTTTCTCACCGCATCGAAGGCTTTCCTCCTCTGCGCGGTATCGTTGCTGTAGTCAGGAAAAAACAGCAGCCTGGATGTCAATGTCTGCCCCTCGCTGGACGTCTGGTGTGTAGGCGCGGATGAAAGGGCTCTGGCTCCGTTGAGAATTTACTCCCTGTCCTGGTAACGAAGTAGCCGGAAGATGAGTGTCCGCGGACGGCTGGTCCTGTCCTGGGTGGTGAATATACGATGAGCCCGTTGAATTTCAATCTTGTCCCCGGCCAGGGAGGGGATCCACACGGGCAAATTATCTTGTAAAAATTGGATGGCATTTTCACCCTCCGTTGACTCTGGCAGGCCGACAAGTCGGAGGTTAGATCTCCGCGATCTGTCCTCCATCTCAGCGACTTTCTGGCGCAGATTCAGTAGCTCTTTCTGGAGGTCACCCACATCGTGTTTCACCGTTCTGACGTTAGCCGATGTAGCGTCTAGCCTCCCCTGCAGCTTTCTACCGATCTCAACTTGCTGTGCGATATCTCCGCTGAGTTTGTTCACTGCCGAGTTGGTGGCTTCAATCATAGCTTTCAGGGCTTGGATTTCAAAGGCAAGCATTTCCTCGACTGCCTCTCTCACAGCCAACTTAACTTTTCTGGTTAGCCTTTCTTCCTGCTCACGCAATGCTAACAAGATGGCTGCGTTTGAAGTGTCCTCCGGTTCTTGGCCCGAAACTTTTTTTTTGCCCGCTGTCTCGTCCATAGACGATTTATTCTTCGCTCCTCTCCCGCTCGACATTTTGTAGCGATACTCAGACGTTATTTAAACTAGAATATTTTCCGAATTGTAGGATATTTCGTGTATTATCGGACTTTTGAGACGGAGCTTAGAACTACACGTGCATCACGCCTGGGCAGCCACCGGAAGTCCTTCTCGCTTTGTCCAATTTTGTAGAGTACTCTTAATTTTCTGAATAAGGGGGAGGATATTTTCCATCATTATATTATTCAAGGCTGAGGTAATCTTAATGCCTAGATAAACCAAGCCTGAAGGAAGCCAATTAAACTGCCAGTTTTTTCTAATCGCTGGTGGGCAAATCTTTGACAAAGGCATTGCCTCTGATTTCCCCCAATTTATCTTATAGCCAGAGATCAGAGAAAAGGAATCAATCATCGGCAGTATATGAGGAACAGCTATTTCTGGATTTGATGATAATAACAACACATCATCTGCGTATAATAGCAGTTTATGTTCTGTTTTTCCAGCGTGAATTCCCCTAATATTTGTGTTGCATCTAATGGCGGCCGCTAAAGGCTCTAATACTAACGCAAAAATCAGTGGGCTGAAGGGTCACCCTTGCCTCGTGCCTCTATGAAGGTCAAAACTTTTAGACATCTTTCTGTTTGTTAGTACTGACGCTTTAGAATTGCTATAAAGCAGTCTTACCCAATTTATAAATGAAGACCCTAATCCAAACCTATGTAACAACTTGAATAAATACCTCCACTCTACTCTATCAAACGTTTTCTCAGCGTCAAGCGAGAAAGCGACAGTAGGTTCGATGTTATTCCTTGTATGCCAAATTAAATGTAATAACCTGCAAACATTGTCTGCAGAAGACCTCCCCCTAATAAAACCCACCTGGTCTGGGTGAATAAGACTGGGCAAGTGTTTCTCCAGTCTTAAAGCTAGAACCTTAGCCAATATTTTGGCATCTACATTAATAAGTGAGACCGGTCAATAGCTTCCGCATTGCTGGGGGTTCTTGCCTTTTTTATGTGTGAGTGTGATCACAGCAGATTGCATGCTCTCTGGCATATGGCCTTTTTTAAGTGCATCCTGAAAAACTGTGCTTAGCTTTGGTGCCAAGATGTCAGAAAATGCTTTATAAAAATCCGTGGGGAAGAAATCCCCCCAGGGGACTTCCCAGAATTCAGATCTTTTATTGCTTGCTGGATTTCTTCTAATGTAATATCTCCCCCAATTTCTTTCTGTATTTGTTCTGACAGGGACGGCAATTGTACCGCTGACAAAAAATTGTCTATATCCTCCTCTGTTTTGGTGAACTGTGATGTATACAACAATTGGTAAAATGTCCTAAATGTCTCATTTATCTCCCCACTATCTGTGGTTAAGCCCCCGTCATCCTTTAACACAGATGTTATTAGTGTTTGATTGTATTGTTGTTTTGCTCGTTGAGCCAAAAACCTGCCAGCTGTTTCCCCTTGTTCGTAGTACCTCTGTTTACACCTAAACAATGCATATTCTGCTTTCTTTCTAATTTAATTCGTATTTTAGTTTATTTAGATGAGACAGAACCCCTGGATTAAATTGAGATGCATGTGACTTTCCAAGCTCCTTAATTTCCTTCTCTAAATTGAGTAAGCGGATAGTAGTTTGTTTTTTAGGTAAGAAGCATGTTGGATTAATCGGCCCCTTAAACAGGCTTTGAACGCATCTCACTCCAGACCAGGATTAGCAGTGGATCCTTCATTAAATTCCCAGTATTCCAAAATTTCTTTTTGGATGAAACTGTATGATTTCTCATTGTGAAGTAGAGAAGTATTAAATCACCAACTACTTATAAAATCTTTAGATCCTGAGTTAAAACTAACCACCATTTCCACTGGAGTGTGGTCTGACATAACAGTATTACGAATTGATGCGCTCACAGTCATATCTACCAATTGCTTAGATACCAAAAAGTAGTCTATTCTAGAATAGGAAGAGTGCGGATTCGAATAGAAAGAATACTCCCTTTCTTGAGGATGTAAGAGCCTCCAGATGTCAACCAACCCCAACTCTTCTTCCAGAACATCTATTGCTAGTTGAGATTTCTGTGTTGCTCTTGTGTTAGGGATATTTGATTTATCAAGTACCAGGTTTCTCACCTGGTTAAAATCCCCCCCAAGTATCACATAGGTATTTCCAATCTGTTTCACAGTATTGCAAATGTTAACAAAAAAATCTGGAGAGTCAGTATTTGGGGCGTATATATTAATAAAAGAATATCTAATGCCACCAAAACTTGTGTCTAATGCAATCTATCTGCCATCCCCATCAGAAAGTTGCTTATGGATAACAATGTTAAGGTTCTTACGGATTAGTATGCACACTCCCCTCTGTTTGGAGGAGTAGGCACTGAAAAATACTTTACCAACCCAGTCTCTCTGGAGTTTTGTGGATTCCGTATTATTTAAAAGAGTTTCCTGCAAGAAGCAAAGATTGACCTTTTTTTGTTTCAAGTACAGAATAAGTTTTTTCCTCTTAATAGCTAAATTTGCCCCTTTAATAGTCCAAGCACTTTAAGTATTTCTGTCATAATAAGCTGTATCTGTTATCTCGATCTGTGTCCCTGACCATTGGCCTAAACATTGTTTCGAACTGAACATGTCATTGTAAGCCACATTCTTAATTATCTGCTGCCCTGTGCTAAATGTATCCACATAAAAAGAGTAAAAACATACACATCAAAGAAAACACTCAGCTGGCAACCGAACCCTTAACCCCTAAACAACACAATGAAGTAATACGTCCGTGAAGCTCAAAGTCCCATCCCCGCTGGACGCTCCCCCTAAACCCCTCCTTTCTTTTAACATTAATTTTTCTCAGTTTTTTATTTTTTATTTTCTTCCTCCTTTCCCCCTTCCTATTTTAGCTCCATCCCTGTATATGTGTTTTTAGTGGAGAACTATAGTAGTCCTTCCATGCCATTCCATTCCATGCCTTACTTTGACATAGCCTACTGATATAAGGTTCATAGTCCATCCGAAAACCCTGCGAGTTATAGCCAGATATATCTGGCAAATAAATTCCAAACCTAGGATTCATTCTCATAAAATGTTAGAATCTTCCCTTCTTTTACATGGCAGCGCCCAACATTGAGTCCTGTATGCAGTTTATGCAAATATTTCAGTCTTTCACACTATCAAGTTATTCATAAAAAAAAAAAAAAATCAAAAATAAAATAAAGTCAGATGCTGCAGGAAATCACTTATAAACCCCATAGTCCTGTAGATTAACTTAAAATATGAAAAGTAAACAAAGAAAATAAATAAATAAATAAATACAAGTAAATAAATAAATATCCAATCTCCTCGAGTGCAGTGAGGGGACTGCAATGTCTGTAAACACTGTCTTCCATTGTACCGGCTGACTCAATGAGGTGGAAAAAAAACAAAAAACAAATCAGGGTTCGAAGACGGCTTGTCAAGTAGGTCATTTCGTCCACTTTGTTTTATCAGTCTCTTGATGAAAGAAAAATTCCAGCATCCTCAGGTGAAGTGAAAGTGTGTTTGATGTTGTCGGCGACGACTCTCAGCATAGCTGGGTATACCATAGTGTACCGCAGCCCCTTTTCCTACCGCTTCTTCTTCACTCCATCAAACTTCTTGCGTTTCTGGATAATGTCCTGAGACAAATCCTGGAAAAAGGAGACCGGTTTACCCTTCCACGTCGCTCGTCCTTTCTCTCTCGCCGCACATAGAACAGCCTCCCTGGTTGTGAATCTCAGGAAACGTACCAGAATGTGCCGATCTCTGCCTCCTCGTTGGCCGGTTCTGTGGGAGCGCTCTATTTCAAATTCCTGTGTCAGCTCGACATCCAATGTTTCAGAGATGATTTCTGTACAAACCCCTGTATATCACGTCCTTCGGCGCCTTCCTCTATCCCCACAATGCGAACATTATTATGCTGCCCGGCATCCTCCAGGTAGATAACTCGCTCCTGCAGCTGTGTGACGGTTCTCATCGCTGTGTTCACTGCTGTTTCTCTGACCTCATCTTTATCCTCTAGCGTGTTTTGGCTTCAGTCACCCGGTGTCCAAGCATCTCCACTGTAGTTTGGACTGCATCCATATCTGCTTTCAGCCCGCTCATGTCCGACGCGATAGTTTGGAGCAAAGTTTTAATGCTAGCTAGCTCAGCTGTGGTGTCTATCTGCGGAGGCGCCATGTTGTCGCCTGTGTCTTCTGCGGCCGGTTGGCTAATTTGGCTTCTCAGACCGTACTGTGTGATGGATTTTTGGACTCCCTGCATATTTCTTCCCTTCTTGTTCTAATATGTAGTTATTTTATCTATCTTAGATATCTCCAAAATTGTTATAGGAGGGTGAAATGGGTAAAGCCCCACGGAGTGTCGCACTATGCGGCCATCTTGGGTGCTCGCTTCACCGGAAGTCTCGAAAATCATGCAGTTTAATGTCTCATTGTATTCTGAAATGAAAGCATAAAAGAAATGAAAGTTAAAGAAGAAATCATTGAATCAATTTATAAACCAAAATGTATTCTAAACTTTTGACTCACCAGAGTAGCCACCTTTGGCAGATATAACAGCTGAATTCAATAGAATAGAAATCAAATATGGTGTGGTAGCCGTTTTGGTTCAGGGTGCCAAGTAACCAACCCTGGATCCAGCAAAACGGCCCCAGACCATCACCTTTCCTCCTCCATGTTTGACAGTTGATGTCACACACTGAGGAACCATCCTTTTGCCTACTCGACAGCGTACAAAAATCCTGCGTGATGAACCGAAGATTTCAAATTTTGATTCATCAGTCCAGAACATCTTTTTCCAGTCTTAAGTAGTACATTGGCCGTGTTTCTCGGACCAGGCAAGCCTATTTTTTTTATTCTGACGTCTTAGCAATGGCTTTCTTGCTGCAACTCGATCTGTCAAATCTGCAGCTCGAAGTCTTCTCTTCACAGCTGAAACTGAGACTTGCTTACTGCAACCACTATTAAGCTGTGCTTGAAGCTGTTGTCCTGTGAGCCGCCTATCACGCAAGCTGTTGACTCTCAGAAACTTGTCTTCTGATTCTGTTGTGGCTTTGGGTCTGCCAGACATCTTCCTGTCAGAGTTTCCCCCAGTTTCTGAGTCCCTTTTGATGGTGAAGGAAAGTGTACTCACTGACACCTTGACTTTCTTTGCAATTTCTCTGTAGGAGAGACCTACATTTTTAGGTGTTATGATGGTCTGTCTCTTTTACATTGTTAATTGCCCTTTTCTTGCCATTTTTATAGCAACACACTACTTTCTGCAATACAATACTGTTCAAATAATGCTCACAAGGGTATGGTACCACAGTGTGTTCCAACACCATTTTTATGCAGACAGAGGGGGTTGTAAGTAATCAAGACAAGTTGGAACACCTGTAGGAATTTTTCACACCAACTTTCAAGGCTTGATCAACCTCCATTGCTGCAGAACAGCTTTAAGTTGTTAACCCATTTCTTGTTCCCTGAAAAAGGCCTTTTTGTATAATTCTGAAATGTACTATATTTTTCAGTTTTGGGTAACCTTACCTTAACCTTACCTTACCTCTATGTAGGGCATTAACAACTTTGATTTTTTTCAGGTCGACTTATCTGTCAATAAAGTCGAAGTCGAGTCGACAAGTCATTTGATGACGTCATCACATTGACACAGTGGAGGAAAGTGAAGTATCTCCACACATCTGATGTGTGTCTGTGAAGGCCCGAACATACTCAGGCGGAATGTATGCGGAACGGACTCTGCAGACGTCCGCAAGCCCTGTGTGCGCAAAGCTCAAGGCCCGAACATACTCGGGTGTACTATAAGCGGAGTGGACTCCGCGAAGAATGTCCGCAGTCATTCGGGCTTCCATAGTCGAGCGCACTTCCGCGTCATAGTTCCTTGTAAAAATTTCCGTGAAAAATCCCCCGATGTGAAAAATACATGCCGAGCACGATCTTAAAATATAAGCTTTGCGCGCACAGGGCTTGCGGATTCCGCTCCGCGCACCAGTGACTGCTCGGCATGTATTTTTTCTGGGATTTTTCACGGACATTTTACAGGAAACTACAACGCGGTAGTGTGCTCGAATATGAAAACCCGAATGACTGTGGACATTCCTCGCGGAGTCTGCTCCGCTTATAGAACGCCCGAGTATGTTCACTTAATCATGGATAAAGTATCAGCATAAGCACACAAAGAGAGAGAGAGAGAGAGAGAGAGAGAGAGAGAGAGAGAGAGAGAGAGAGAGAGAGAGAGAGAGAGAGAGAGAAAAAAAACACACAACTTGTCGACTCCTCCAGGGAGGGCGTCGACTTCTGCCACTGACGTCGACGCGTCGACAAATCGACTTTTCTGTTAATGCCCTAATGTATATATATATATTTGGCCCACTCATCTTTGCAGAATTGTTGTAATTCAGCCACATTGGAGGGTTTTCGAGCATGAACCGCCTTTTTAAGGTCATGCCACAGCATCTCAAAAGGATTCAAGTCAGGACTTTGACTAGGCCACTCCAAAGTCTTCATTTTGTTTTTCTTCAGCCATTCAGAGGTGGACTTGCTGGTGTGTTTTGGATCATTGTCCTGCTGCAGAACCCAAGTTCGCTTCAGCTTGAGGTCACGAACAGATGGCCGGACATTCTCCTTCAGGATTTTTTGGTAGACAGCAGAATTCATGCTTCCATTTATCACAGCAAGTCTTCCAGGTCCTGAAGCAGCAAAACAGCCCCAGACCATCACACTGCCACCACCATATTTTACTGTTGGTATGATGTTCTTTTTCTGAAATGCGGTGTTACTCTTACTCCAGATGTAATGGGACACAGACCTTCCAAAAAGTTCAACTTTTGTCTCGTCAGTCCAGTCAGTATTTTCCCAAAAGTCTTGGGGATCATCAAGATGTTTTCTGGCAAAAATGAGACGAGCCTTAATGTTCTTTTTGCTAAGCAGTGGTTTTCATCGACCATTTTTGCCCAGTCTTTTTCTTATGGTGGAGTCATGAACACTGACCTTAACTGAGGCAAGTGATGCCTGCAGTTCTTTGGATGTTGTTGTGGGGTCTTTTGTCACCTCTTGGATGAGTCGTCGCTGCGCTCTTGGGGTAATTTTGGGTGGCCGGCCACTCCTGGGAAGGTTCACCACTGTTCTGTGTTTTCAGCATTTGTGGATAATGGCTCTCACTGTGGTTCGCTGGAGTCCCAAAGCTTTAGAAATGGCTTTATATCCTTTTCCAGACTGATAGATTTCAATTACTTTTTTTCTCATTTGTTCCGGAATTTTTTTGGATCTCGGCATGATGTCTGTAGCTTTTGAGGATCTTTTGGTCTACTTCACTTTGTCAGGTAGGTCCTATTAAAGTGATTTCTAGATTGGGAACAGGTGTGCAGTAATCAGGCCTGGGTGTGGCTACAGAAATTGAACTCAGGTGTGATCAACTACAGTTATGTTTTAACAGGAGCTGGGGGGCAAACACTTTTTCACACAGGGCCATGTAGCTTTGGAGTTTTTTCTTCCTCATTAATAAAACCCTTCATTTAAAAACTGCATTTTGTGTTTACTTGTGTTATCTTTGACTAATGTTTAAATTTGTTTGATGATCTGAAACATTTAGGTGTGACAAACATGCAAAAAAGTAAGAAATCAGTATGTATATATATGTATACAGATCAAAAGTTTTAGAACACCCTAGTAAACTCCCACACACGTCCTGTTTGTGTGTAAAAGATTTTTTTTTTCTCCTCAAACTTCTTCTTCTTATACATTAAACATGAACATGTAACATTATTGGAGTGCTTCTTTAACAAAAGCTGTTTATGAATAATGTCAATATTTAGTTGCCTTACAAAACAGTAATAGCATATTAACATTACTTTAATTGAATGGTTTTTCTGTTTAAATGTGTTCATGAAATCTGGAGGCTTCTCTCTCCACCTCTTCCATCTGTCACCTCCATCTTTTCTAAGAAAGCTGCAGAGGTGTTATTTCCTTGCTTTTCACATATCACTCAACTTCTCACACAAATCACACACAGACACATACCTGCTTTTGTGTGGTCCCTCATCCTGCACCTGCTCTGATTTGTTCTCTCTCTCTTTTGAAATGCTGTAGTGAAGTTGGAAAGTCGGTGTGCTAGATTAATTTGAGCTCTGTGCAATTACGCAAGTGAAAGCAGAGCTAAAGCTTTCTGAGTTCCCTTAGCAATTACTAAATGATTACAGTACATAAACACACTTGTACACTGTCATGAAATGACATATTTGAAGCACTGAGTAGGAGTGTTTTGAGAGGAATAATGTAGCACAGACATAATGTGCAGATCCTGCCTGATCAATTGTTATATTAGAGGGTGTCAGTAATTGAATATCTAAACCTGCCTGTTGACATGTACTGTAAATGTTATCAATTATGTGACTTTATGGTGCAGTGTCCATAATCACTAGTTTATCCAGCTACCGGCACAGTCCATGGCAGAATAACGCATTCATTTTGTCTCACTGCAGTAAATTGTTTACAGACATGGGCGTAAAAAATCACTGGGATTTATTTATCTAGAGGTGTGAGATTTATATCAAGCTCAGCATACTGTGGCTGTGATTGTGGTTTACTTTGTTCATAACAAGATAAATCATTTCTACAATAAGCTGCAAATTAATATTGGCCTGGTTTTGGTTGCATCGACAAATAGTGTCATGCAGAAGTTCAAATTCACATCCTAATGTTTTGTGGGTGTGTTGCATAATACATTTTTGCCCATTCCAATTAATTGAGAAAGCAAGACAGTGATGTCATATTCTGTAAGCCCTGGGTGTTCAACAGCTGGTCTGAGACCCCAAGGGGGGTCCTCAGAGTTACTGCTGGGGGGCCACCAAATAATTGTTTGGTAATTTGATTCAAGTTTTATCAATGTGCTGTTCAACTGTTTGGTAGAGTACATTTTCAGTCACTCTGTCTTTATGAAAAACCTGAGCTATTATTATTATTCTGAAAGAAATCCACCAGATGTCACTGTGCCTTTAAGTAGTCTGCCTTTCAGTTCTTCTCCTACAGGAAGTTAGTAACAAAAACGTGACTCCACAGACTCCCTAAGAGATGCAGGACAGACGGTAACGGTAATAGCTTACAACAACATTAATGAAAGCAATAATATTATAATTATAATTCTGGCCATTGTGGTACAATATGATGAAAGTATACATTAATATCTGATTATGTGACAATAATCATATGTGTTTAATAACAGTAGAAGTATGACTAATGATAGCAGCAGCAGCAGGAGGCATCTGACAGGACCACGCCAGCAGCACAACCACACACGTCACACTATCAAGGCACCGCTGCAATATAGATAGATAGATAGATAGATAGATAGATAGATAGATAGATAGATAGATAGATAGATATCCTTTATTGTCCCATGGGGAAATCTGTTTTGTCACATTTGGATACACAAAACACCACCAACAAACACCATGCCCAAACACCACCAAACATTGAACAACATATGAATACACGGCACATATATCATATATATATATCACATATATCACACTCAGGAGGGCTGGGTCCATACAAGGTTATAAGGGGAGGTTATTGAGTTCAGAGATGGCAGACAGGACAAAGCTCTTGTTGAAGCATGCCCATCTCCACCTCATGGTCCTGTATCTGCGCCCAGATGGCATCAGTGTTAAATGTGGGTTGAGACAATTGTTCGTGCAAGACGTGTGACAGCTTGGTGGTTGAGCTCTGTGAGGTTGGGTGTGGGATGGTTGATGATTTTGGATGCGGTGTGTGCTAGTTTTGTTAGTTTGTTCCTGTTAGTGTTGGACAGCATGTTGTAGAAACAGGGGGAACAGTACAGAAGGATGGGTTGAATGATACTGGTGTACAGTAGTAAGTTAACCTGCGAGACAGTGGAGCACAAAGGCTCCGGAGAAGAAGCTTAGTTAGTGACATGCAGTACGGCCGAGTTAGCAAGATGCAGTAACAGGACATGAGAGAGAGAGAGAGAGAGAGAGGGAGAGGGAGAGGGAGAGAAGGTGCCTGGCCCTAACTATAAGCTTTATTAAAGAGGAAAGTCTTAAGTCTAGTCTTAAATGTGGAGACGGTGTCTGTCTCCCAGACCACAACAGGAAGATGATTCCACAGGAGAGGAGTCTGATAGCTGAAGGCTCTGGCTCCTGATCTACTTTTGGAGACTTTAGGGACCACGAGTAACCCTGCATTCTCAGAGCACAGTGTTCTGGTGGGATAATATGTTAGTACATGTGCCGCTGAAGTTTTTAAAGACTTACTAGAGCTACCTGATAATTGGGAGTTATAGTAATCCAGCCTAGAGGTAACAAAAGCGTGGACCAATTTTTCTGCATCGTCATCTTTTGGGTCAGGATAGGCCTAATTTTCGCAATATTACGCAGATGAAAAAATGCAGGTTTGTTTTAAATGAGAATTAAAAGACAAATCTTGATCAAATTTTACTCCAAGGTTTCTTACGGTAGTGCTTGAGGCCAGATCAATGCCTCAGAGTCTCTGAGTTGATTTGGCCCAAGAACAATAACTTCACCTTTGCTGCAACTTGATCCTAGTTTTGTACACTATACCTGTAGTTTGTAAATGCATTTTTTCGATAGAGTTTGGGGCAGTGGGGGCATAAGAGAGAGGAAAACTGTGTGATGCTTGCCATGTAGCATGCTCTATCAACCACAACAACAACAACAACCTCAACAAAAACAATATGGTACTTAACTAGAGATGGAATTTGATGGTAGGCCAGAATTTAAAGTTTTACTTTGGTGAACCCTTTTACTATTCCGGATCCACTCTCTAGACTGGAACCAGAATCCAGACAAAATTCAGAGTGAATGGAAACCAGGCTCTTCGCTGTACGTGAATAGCCTGGTGACGCGAGACTAGCACGGGGATTACTGGGGGACTGCTAGCAGAGGCTATGCTATGTGGCTCCACACCGGCTACAGGGGGCTGGCTAACTACCGCAGCTACCGAGTGATTTTCCAAGTTACGGAGCTGCACTTCTAATTCACTGAGCCTGGCCTCCAACGCAGCAAATAAACTAAACTTACTACAATTACCACTGTCGCTAAAGGAGGCAGAGGCATAACTAAACATCTGGCACACCGAGCAAGAAAGAGCAGAGGGAGAAGCCATTACTAACTATTAAGATAATGTAGCTAACAAGGCTTATAACATGCAAATAACAGCTAAGACATTAGCAAGAAAGTCGTAAAAAAGAGGAGAGCTATAAGTGCTTAAACAGAACTAGTGTGGGTTAAGACTTGAATTAGATGTTAAGCAACTTAAGTGAGAAAAAACAGAAAGCAAGCTAGTAGAATTCGCTAGAGCAGCACAGAGACGCTGTCACATAAAACACCGGAAATGACACAATCTAGAATACTAATAGTGATAATACTAATTACAGGCCAATATATTTTGTAACATATAACAAGCATTATAACAAGGGATGCACCGATATGGATTTTTTCAACCGATACTGATAACCGATAATTACCTGCTTCTCATGGCTGATCGCCAATACGATTACCAATAATTTCACATTTTTGTATTTTCAAAAGAAGAGTATAACCTGTGGTTTATGTACAACTGAGGATAAGAAAGGCTGAGATGTAGCAGTGTTTCCCCTAGTTTACAGCTTTTTTGGGGGGAGACGACTGCTCCAAATGCATGTACAGTGCCATGCTTCGGGTTCGGGCCAGGCTTGGTTATAATTGTCTCGGACTTGGGTCAGGTTTGGTCAGGAAAATGCGACCTGTGCTCTAGTTTGCTCACCTGTGTGTGTGTGTGTGTGTGTGCGTGTGTGTGTGCGCGCGCGCGTGTGAGCGTATGCGCATCGGGGCAGAACGCCGTTGTACGCGATACAAAGAGCAGAGGGGAATTGTAAATGTGCAACCATACAGAGGCAGAAATGACATGCCGTCTTGTAAATAAGATAAATAACATAAGGTTATTTAGTATGTTTAATAAACTGACAAGGTATAGACCTGTTCTATAGGAAAGGTAACCTTAAATGACTTCTGTTGTGATCTGGCGCTATATAAAAAATAAAAGAAAGGGGGGTGACACTGATGTAGTGAAAAATATGGATAATTTAATAATCCATAGCCCTGACCAAATCAAATCAAACTGACATCACTAATACAAAAAAAACAAACAACAGTTCTGACTCTTCCATACCAGCCAACATTAGGCTGAAAAGAGGGAGAGATTTCATGGGGTATTGTCAAATTGCCGACTCTCAACAACCCTGCCCCTATATAACCCTACACAACAGATGAACATAGTAAATACAAGGATGTGAAAGTAAAATGACTTTTACTCAGTTTTAAATTTATAGTTGACAGCAAGAGAGAGGGAAAATATGATGCCCAGTGTTACTGTGTAATTCTCTGTGTATTATGTAATGTATAAACTACACTGCAGAGTGAAGTCTCTACTAACAAAAACAAACACTGACAGCTGCCTCATATGATAAAGTTAAATGCGCATCGGAGGGTCACATCTGGTGTATGAAATGTTTATATTGTCAAGCTGCATTTTTATAAACACACCCAGGCGCTGTCTCACCATCCCATGAAAGACCAGCCTACAACTACCAAGTAGCCTAGAATAACAATGCACTATTGATTCACCTAATACATCAACATTCATACAAACAAACAAGTGGCTGTGTCTCACACACACACACACACACACACACACACACACACACACACATACACACACACACACACACACACACACACACACACACACACACACACACACACGCAGCCAGAGAGAGACCTGCTCCAGACTGGGTTGCCAGTTGTAGTTAACAGTACCAATAATCGCTAACTATAGCATCACATGGCTAGCGGTTAATAAGTTTAACAACAAAGTCAAGCCTTTTAAAAGCTTTATTTTGGATGTAAGCCGCTGCTCTTAGCTCGTGCTAACACTCTAGAGATGATCCTTCCTGCATCTAACCTGTGTCAGGTGGTTGGAGACTAGACCCTCAGCGCAGTCCTGTTGTTTTCCTCTGGAATTGTTAAAGACGCCCACACTGCGTCATGTTTTGCCCTCTAGACAGCGTGCTGCAGTTGTTGTTCTTCTCCCTCTCTGTGTTTATTGGTGGCTCACAAAGCAAGTTTAAGGTACATGTATCACCATGCACTGTGTCTTGTGTTTGGATACTGCTCCTACTAATTCAATGAAAGCAGTCTGGCTTCATATTATCGGCGTTATTTATCGGCTTTAACTTTAATTATTGGAATAATGCATAATTATAAGAATGTCCCTTTTATCAGCCCAGTATATATTGTGCATCCCTAATTATAACAGTACATAATGGATTTGTTTTCTTTTTGTTTTACTATAACCATGACAGACCATCTCAACCATTTGGTAGAGTCCCATATTTTAAAAATTATGGGGTCTGTTAAAAAAATATCGATTTTTGTCAGTATCACCCCATGGAAATAAAAAAATGTGAAAAAAAAAATCTGTTGCTTTTCTCAGTTTTTTTCTTTATGTTTTTCAAAATTAAAGTGTGTCTGAAAATACACATTAAATCAAATCCAACATGTTATTAGCATAAGTAATTATTTACAGTACACAGGACTGAAGATAGGCTAGCTGTTAGCCATGAAGTTATATGTTATATATCCCATGAAGTTATATTTATATGTTATCTAGTTATTATTAAAATCTATGGTCCATGGCCATGAGGCAAACTAGTAAGCTAACTGCTGAAATATATCGGCCAGTTAGCATTGTAATTATTTCAAGTGTACTGGCATTCTCGTGAGCCACAATGGATTGTAACTTTTCAAGGGAGAGACTCTTAAATATTGTCCACCTGAATCTGCCAATAATTATTATTTTAATAGCTCAGTATTGTATGCACCATAAACATTTATGTTTCTACATAGCACTTAGGGGCGGCTGTGGCTCAGAGGTAGAGCGGGTTATCCACCAATCGAAAGATCAACGGTTCCAGCCCGGCTCCTCCAGTCTGCATGTCGAAGTATCCTTGAGCAAGATACTGAGCCCCAAATTACTACCGATGATGACTGTTCCATCGGTCTGTGAGTGTGTTAAAACTGAGTAACAGGTGGCACCTCGTATGGTAGCCTCGGCCACCAGTGCATGAATGTGTATGTATGAATGGGTGAACGTGATTCTTAGTGTAAATGCAAGTACATTTACCATTTACCATTTACTTTAAGGCCAAATGGTAAATGCAAGTCCATTTACCATTTACCATTTACTTTAAGGCCACCAAAAACATTATTGTAGGCACAGCTTAATACGCGACTCAGTTTAATACAATATTTCTAGTGGGGGTCCCTGCTCCATCTCTCTTTCAGGGTCCTTGCCCTGTAAAGAGTTGAAGACCCCTGTGAAGAAATAGCTTTGACATGGTATTAGTGCATATTTCATTCATCATTATAAAATTCAGGAAGTGCACTGCCTTTTTAAATGGCTCATGCACCCAAGTGGCCACATAATCCATGAAAGATGAAGTCATCAAGATAATAACATTAATACTGTCTAGGCTAGATGTGACACTAAATGCCCAGGCTGAACTGTATTCCTGCCTGAATCTAGTTTTTTTTTTTTGCACTGGCACATTGAAAAGGTCCCATTTTCAGCTTAGCCGTGATATTCAGCAGATCCATTACTTCCTGTCTAAAAGTAGCACAACATAGGAGTAAAAGCAGTGCTGTGTTTTTTTAATTGTCAAAGTGCAATAAAAATGTTATCCCTGAAATCAATGGATAATCGTGACAAATAATCGTGATAGCAATAAAGGTAAAAAAAAAAAATTAAAAAAAAGTATACATATAGCAGGTTAGCCGGGAGACTGGGGTTTGAGTCCCGGTCAGGGCAGGTAACAAATATCCAGTCTGAATCCTTAGGCAAGGTTCTTAATGCAGCTAGCTGAAACCGCAAAAACAAGTCATACTGGCTCGAAAATGTTTCCCAGGTCAACAAGGTTTGTACCAGGTGTCAGGGAACTGGGGCACCGTGATGAGAAATGGGCTACTGGAACAAAATATAGATGGACAAGAGCAGAAAATAGGGGAATGTTGGAATACTACTATACAAGTAACCCCAGCGAGAGGGGTTACATGCAAAGAATATGGGACATATGGATGCTTTGAAACCCAAAATCTACACTGACAAAGAAACAACTCCTAGCCCAGTGTTCCAATATCAGCAAAGAGGGTGTAGTATTACGGGACACGTCAAGGTAGGAACCTTGTGTGAGTTTTATTGTGGTGCACACAGGAGCAGAGTAAAGTTGGCACTTGAACCATCCTGAAGCATCTGTCTTATGTTCCTGTGTTATGCATTTAGATATTACTCTACTATACATGAGAGTAACAAGACATGGTGTCAGAAGAAAGTTAGAACTGTGACAGATAAAAGTTAGCATGTTTGTGTCCGGTGAACGTGGAGTTTACACGAGACTGTTTCCTTTCTGCCAAGCAATAGCTACGTTGCCAGCGAGAGCCAATAAGTCCGCGAAGCGGCAACATGAGTCAGTTTCAAGTCTCCCTGCTGGAGAATTTCACGTTCAGTTTTATTTATAAAGCCCAATATCACAAATCACAATTTGCCTCAGAAGGCATTACAGCATATGACATCCCTCTGTACTTTGGACCCTCACAGCGGATAAGAAAAAAACTCCCCCCCAAAAATATTCTAACGGAGATAAAAAAAAATGAGACAAACCTCAGGAAGAGCAACTGAGAAGGGATCCCTCTTCCAGGATGGACAGACGTGCAATAGATGTCATACAGAACAGATCAGCATAATAAAATTCACAGTATTCCATATGACAAAATGAGACATAAAGAGAGAGAGAAAGATGCACGACAGACAGTAATGACAGTAGCTTTCAACAACATTAATTTAAGTAATAATATTATCGCTCTCCTGCGCCACCGCGGGGGGCCAGCAGCACGCATCACTGAAGCGGTTATGTTAAAACTCAGAGTAAGTTAACCCTGATGTGGTGTGACGTTTCATCTTCCTACTCCAAAAAAAACCCTATGGGCAGCCGCAGTGCTAGTATTGGGCCCGGGTGGGCCTGGGCCCACCCATTTTGACCCAGGCCCACCCAATCAGAAGACTTAGTTTTCATTTTAGCTATTCATCAAATAGGCAGTCTGAGGAAAACTTTGAGTGAAGGCTTCTCAGCCAATCAATGGCTTCTTACCCCACGTGTGTGGCCCCTTAAGCCTGCCAACAGGCTGCATCGTCACCAGCATGTGATCCAATGAAATGAATGAGTTAGTTCCGCGCAAGCAGTGAAATTTAGCAGTAAACACAGGAGAGAGGAAGTAGCTAGCTAAGATGAAAAGTCAACATGGCGAAGCAAAGCAGCTTATTTACATTTAAATTTACTAAGAAACGCTGCGAGGAGCAGGAAACTCCTGCGTCCATTTCAAGTAACGTTACGAGTGCTGCTTTACCGTCCACCTCAGCCGCCCTCTCTCCATCAAGTCCTCCTCCTCCTCCCATGACTAACCCCCCACACCAGCAAGGCAAGTAAAGTTAACGTTAGTGTCTGTCTGCACATTTTCTGGAGAAAAAAATAATATAAGTAGACAGATAACTTATGCTAGCGGTATATGTCATTGTCCACTTCAGCACTGAGCTGAGGACAGCGACACAAGGGAGCCACACCGTTGCACCGGCGTCGCTGTCCTCAATGCCGCAGAAAAGCGCTGAAACGGAGATAAAAGGGAACCCATTTTTTGCTTATTTTCATCCAGTTTTCTGGAGGCCCACCCACAATCAAAATCCTGTCGCCGCTACTGCCTATGGGAAGGGTTTTTTGAAAATTTTAAGGGGGCGCTATAGAGGTATTTTGTCCCCCCCATTCTACGTTTACAAAGCTTTTACATTTTCAGCTTTTGTCACAGAGGTGATTATTCTACTTTATTATTGAGGTCGTAGCGGGTGGTATTGGTGTACTGGAGTGCAATATATTTAAAAGTGTTCCTAATTTCCTCCCAATTTTGGTACCGTGACAACACTAATCTGGAGGGGGTTCATCTGCAAAACCTAATGAAAAACTAAACAGCGATATTCGGTATTCGGTACTCGGAATTCGGCCAAGTGTTTAATATTATTCGGCTTCGGCCCCAAATTTTCATTTCGGTGCATCCCCATTAAAAGTGTTCCTAATATTTTGTCCCCCTGAATTAGAGAAAATTAGGAGGCCCAGTACACCACCACCATTCACTATGACCTCAATAATAAACAAAGTCGAATCACCACTTTCTAGACGATATCAACAATAACCGAAAATTTATAAGCTTCAGGGAAAAAAATCATGGTATAGTCGTTCTACTGGATTGCATTAGATTACACAGGTGTACACAAAGTGGCCAGTGACTGTATGTTACATACGTACTGTATTTCCTCAAATAGTAGCCGGGGCTACTATTAACAAAAAATTAGTTTGGGACCAGGCTTCAAATAGGGGCAGGCTACTATCTGAAGGAGGCTTTTAGAAAAAATATCTCAGCCAAATTTGAAAATACAAACACTGTATTTTTAAAAAAAAAAATTTAAACAGCAGAAATATTTATGTAAACTTTTCTTGACAGTAAAAATGTAAAATTTTCTGTATAGTATTACAAATAAAGTACTGTATTATTTACAGTAACAAACTTTAACAGTAAAAATAGTTTTTGGTGTTTTTGTAAATCACCACTATTTACTATTTACTACAGCACAGTGTACTAGTTGTCCTGCCTTTAAACAGTGAATCATCTCATCCTCTGTCCCATCTGCAGCCACCGTGATGCCACACACCTTACAAGACAACATGCCACAAATTAATTGTAAAACTAGACTACATTCATAATTGTGACTTTTTATCTCACAATTTTGATTAGGAATGGCGATTTTTTTTTCCATTACTGGTGAAAATGGGCTTCCCTGGGCGAATCATCCCATGGCGCCCCCTGCCCCACCCCCCACAGTATGATACCAATGAAAATAAAAATCAGCCAGCCACCCTCCTTCCCTGACAAGTAAAAAACAGTCCCTAAAGTGCGGTGAGGTTTGTGGGCCGTTACCTAGGGTGACCATATTTTGATTTCCAAAAAAGAGGACACTCGGCCGGCCACGACATAGCCTACTTAAATGATACTCGCAGTTTACCCAAATTTTAATATATTTAAAATGTATATTTATGGATAGATAATTCAGTCATATTACAAAATAATATCTCTCAAAGACAGAAATTCAGATAGGCCTCTATAGGGGACAATGTAGAGCTACATTTTTGACCAAACCCGGCCCGACTTGTTATAGCTATATAAATTGTGCTATGCACATGCTATATCTTGGGGGGGGGGGGGGGGGGGGGGTTCAGGACAATCTGGGCTAACCAGATTTACCAGATGTCCTACTATGTGCCTCTATTTTATATTAATTTTTATATCAATGAAAAAAACACACGTGACAAAATTCTTGCATTTTTACATGTATCTCAGCATAGCAAGTTGGAAAAGACATATTCTGCCATATATGGAGAGGGGAGAACCATGATGGTGGAACATTCTGTCACTTCACAGCTGTCCAAAACATGTGGTTTGTGCCAGGCAGAAAATGATTGCCAGTATTTTTTCATTATTGCAAGAAATTCCATTGACTCATTCACAAGTCAAAAATGTGTTTTATCTGAAAGAAACATGCAATATTTACATTTAAGATAATAGAAAAATAGTCAACCAAGTGCAATGATGTCCTCAGTTATAGTGTCAGTTATATATTGGGGGGGGGGGGGCATTTTGAGCATTGGGGGGACACACACATGCACACACGCATCTTGAAAGCCGGACTACAAATGTGGATAGACAGGGAGAAACACAGGCAAGCCTAAGACGTGGTAAGATACGATATTCCTCACTATATGAAGTGACTGATAACAAGATCTGTAGAATGGGTTGTGTAGGGGAAATACATTTTTTTAGAATATTTGCACTTGTAATAATGAACTTGGGGAACCACCCTTCTAAGAAGGGAAGCGACTAATCAAATTAATAACTCCGTGAATTACTTATTAATTCGTCAGCACGCTTATCAATAATGAATCAATCTCAATATCTGGGTTATGATTCCTCTAGACAGTGATCTCTGCTCCTGTACACAGATATATATCACAAACAACGACTTGGCGATAAATGAAGATTTATTTAACTAAATGGATAACACTGAGTAAATGAATAGCAAATGATGATTATATAACACAACACAAATTAACAATATATATATGAATGAAATGAAAAGTAACACTCGTTTAGTTTGTTTAGTTTGGCGATAGTGGGAGAGTAACACTGAGACGGCCTATGATAAACGGGAACTGCAGTAATGCGCAAAACCTTTCAATTAGACCTACTGAAACCTAAGATTACAATCGGGATAATTTAACTAAGCCTCCTGTTCGACCTTTCTCTTCACCGCATAGCGGTTAGCTCGGATTATGGAAGTTTTGGGCCTACTTTTCAACAGCGGTGATCACAGGTGGATCTCAGTCGGGGGTGCCTGGACTGTCGCTTGATGCTCCTGGATTTTTCAGCAGAATGGCATGGCAGTTTCACAGCCAAGGGAGCACATGAGTTTGCGACGTCCTGTGGGTACCCAGTGGTTGGTCCACGCTGCAGAAGGCCTTGGCTGGATGGAGGACCACTATGGCAAGTGGTGGACAGCCGGTTCCGAGGGAATCTGGAGCGGAGAGTGGTTTACAGGTGCCGGTCTGCTTCAGTCTGATTACTCGTTTATCGTAATGTGACAACAATATCGCTGGCCGTTCGACACTGATGTCAAATTTACTACTACGCGTAAAAATGTTGAAAACACTGAAGGTGGAAAAACTGGATCGATAAAATTTCAAAGTTCAAAATAACTTTACTCGTGAGCATAACGTGTTAAAAACTTAATAAAAGCAATAAGGCACTACTGGAAAGCTAAAAATTTGAACAAATACGTCAGACAAAAACGAGGGAAAAGTCGCAGTAACAGTTGAAAGTTAAGAGCGCGTAACATAAGAGAAATAAACACAAAAACGAAGCGGAGAAAAAAAAGAGAAGAACTAAGAGCTAAGAGCAAGAGGCAAGATACTGGATCAGTCGGCACCCCCGGGTATTTCATTAGGTCAAAAAGTGGGCGGCGATCCTGATCCAAAGGAAGAGGTTTTCCTCGTGATGAAGAATATATCTTTTTAAGATCTTAATCAGAGGAAAACTTTAATTCTTTCCTGATACGAGGTCGTATACTTTAATATGTTACGTGCGAGTGACGCATACTCTTCCCACTATGGTCCACATTATTTCTTTATCTAACTACACACACAGATTAATATTAAATCAAAATACACTTATTATGCCAGCTAGCCTACGTCAAAGACACACACTCTGATTAATTCAATGACAATGTATAATGATAAACAGAATCAATGAAGGAACACATAGTCATGCAACAAGTTGATTAATACTACCTAATTATATCTTCATTAAATATATATATGAAGTGGACTTCCTTACGGTAACTCTTCCTAACTCCGCCACGAGGTGGCAATATGGCTACATGTTAGGGAGTTGAAATTAACATTTAATTATGCCACATACCAAAACATTTGATCTTAAAAAAGAACCATTCATATCAGCACCTAACCATGCCATGTTTAAGTCAAAGCACGTTACACGGTAATACAGAGGCACAAGGATCTGACACATACGTTTCGGTCAGTCGCAATAGAACCTTTGTCTCTCCCCGGGGTCACATGTCAGTGGCAGAATGTGGTCATCAAAGGGTGCATTGTTTTTCAAAGCAGAGTTGGTAATAAAACTAGCGCCTCAGGGTGAAAAAGGAAGTAAGTTAATGTCCTGAATTGAATAGTCTTCACATGATGTCCTTGGAGACAGACGGACTGTCTTTTTCTATTGGTCGGGGTCAGTTAGGGGACAGGATAATGATTTTTAGCATCCATCAATATGTCTCTACAGTTGTAAAGAAATTTGTCAGGTTTTTATTTTGTAGAAAATTAATCTGTGTTTATAGCATGATGGGATGACAGCACAATGATGTGTGGTATCATTGGAAAGCTCTGCTCCTGCGCTTTCATGTGATATGCGTGGTATTTCTATGCGATGCTGCATTCGCGAGTAATCCATCCAAGAGTAATGTGTGTGCAGAGCTGTATGAAGGCTGTGTTATACATAATTTTAGTGTAACTTTATCATTTTTTTTCACTGTGAAAACATTGGACTACCAACAAGTGTGATTCCACTGTTTCACATGATATGCGGCTTCTCGCTATGACGCGGGGTCGCGGAGAAAATCCACAGAGAAGAACAGGAGTCAGAATTTGGACACACTATGTGTCCGGACAGGACGTGAAAAGTGGACATGTCCGGGCAAAAGAGGACGTTTGGTCAGCCTAACGCTGTTAACGTTACCTAACACAAAGAGAAATGTTAACGGCTGGTTACTACTCTGACACGCCACATACCTGTGTACCTCATGGCTCGGTTGTCCAGGTACTACTGAGCAGTCATGACACCAAAGAAAGAGGAAATTACTGGACCTGGAGTGTGACTCGTGTGTCGACTGTAAGTCGTTATCTTGCGGTTGTCAGCTGTTCTCATGTTCCCTCCTTTTGTGAAGGTCTTGTTGCCGTCTTTTGCATACCTCCGTCTCCATCTTATCTGTTTACAATCAGCTGAGAGTGCGCCACTGCGCATGTGCGTGGATGATGGTGAATGTGTGTGTCTGTTTTGAAGAGGATTTGAAGATTTTCCAATTTACTTCTATTCACACTAATTAGACTGCCACCAGAGCACCACCAATTGGCCAATTTGCCCCAAATTTTCCACAAACCCTCATCAGGCCATGGAACACAATTCGCGAAAGTGTTGTGGTAATCCGATTGTTTCTAAAAGAGAGAGTCTTTCATATCTTAACTAAATACAATGTGCAAAAATTTGTCATTTTATATTTTGGGCATTTTTTGGACAATCAAAATTCTTTCAATAACTTTTTGTCAGGAGGGTCCACAAATGCTTCATGCAAAGTTTGGTGCAAATCAGTCAAATCGCCTAGGAGGAGTTCGAAATAGTAGGTTTTTCATTGTTTGTGATTTTGCAAATAGAAATTCAATGCAAAAGTGGGCGTGCCTTACATCACACAATTCAGCTGAATTCAGGGAACACTGAGATATAAAGTTTCAAAATGTGCGACATGTTATGTGGGAGTTGTGGGCCAAAAACACTTTTGCATTGAAAATAGTGCCACCTGCTGGTCATTTTTGGTGTGTCAGTTCCAGGGACCAGTCTTTACCACCCCAATCAGTTTCATTTCCATAAGTGTTATAGTGGTTGAACAGTCCAAAGACAAGTGTCTGAGAAGAAGAAGCCACTAGGTGGCGCTATGACTATTGCGGTATATTGTCATATAAATGTGTTCAGGGTAGGACTTCATGATCAATCATGTCAAGTTTGGTGGACATTGGACCATTTACTCCAAAGTTAGAGCAATTTCCTGTTTCATGGCGAGACATCAAAATTAAACCCTCTGGAGCATGCGTATACACTAACGACATGTCATGTTAGTGTACATGAAATATAGACCACAGCACTGAAATTTCAGGTTCATCCAAAGATAAGTGTCTGATAAGCAGTACTTCCTTTCGCCACTAAGTGGCGCTATGACTATCACTGTATATTGTTATATAAATGTGTTCAGGGTGGGACTATTATGAATCGTGTGAACTTTTGTGGACATCGGACCATTTACTCCAAAGTTACATCAATTTCCTGTTTTATGGTGAGACCTCAAAATTCAACACACCACAGCGGGCACGCCATTCAACATTTGGCTGATCCTGTAATAACTTTTGGTCACAACGTAGTCAGGCTCACATAAACTAAGTTTGGAGCAAATCTGATTAAATCTGTAGTAGAAATGACAAAAATGACCATGAAATTCAAAATTGCCTACTTTCTGTTGGGTTTAGGCAATGTGTCCAAGAGGCTTTTTTGTACGTGATGGAGTGTTACAGGTGCCTACCAAGTTTCATACATGCAGGTCAACCCAGCTTTGGGGGCTGCTTAATTGAAATATTCTAGGGGGCGCTGTTGAGCCATGTTGGTGCATCAAAGCACAAAAATCACATCAGACAACAGGACGTGCGACCTGTGATGTGTATGCCACGTTTGGTGAATTTTCAAGCATCCCTTGTCCCTTCAAAACAACATCGTGTTTGATGGCGAATAAGGCGGCGCCACAGTAACAGCGTTTGATGAAAACTTAAGAGCTTCATTTTTAATTATCATCAAGGTCTAAGGGCTATTTTTTTCAGCAAATTTGAGGTGGGTCTGATTAACCTGCTAGAAGAGGGACTTCAAAGAATGAACAAAGTAACTTCCTGTTGCTGGTAGGTGGCACTATGACGGTGATCCAAAATTCCTCTGTAGATGTGTTGAGGGCTGGACTGTCATCATATGTGTGAAGTTTTGGCAAAATAAGCCCACGTGGAGTCAAGTTACAGCAACGTTTATCATCACGACAAAACATCAAAGATCGCCGCCAGGCCGTGGCCACGCCCTTCGACGAAAACTCACAGTTTCCACAATAACACGTCATCAACGTCTTATGACTTTTTTGACCAAGTTTGAGATGGATCTGGTCAATTCTGTAGGAGATGTACATTTAAGTCTAAAACATGACATTTCCTGTTGCCAGTAGGGGGCGCTATTTTTATCTCTAATTATTGAGATGTAGATGTGTTCAGGATGGGACTGGCATCAATCCTGTGAAGTTTGGGCAAGATTGGACCATGTATCCTGTAGTTATAAACTACTTCCTGTTTAGTGGTGAGACCCCTAAAGCCTGAATTATGGTCGTGCGTTGAATCGACGACGACGCTACGTGGTTGCTGTGACGCCGTCGTGAACCCTTCGAACTTCTCCGTCACTCATTTCGTCGCGGTGCAATTCACCGCCAGAGCGGTAGGAGGCTTCGTTCCTTTCCTGAGTGGTTATCGCCGTCTCTAGTTGATTCTTTGTTTAGCTTCCGGCTTTTCCGGTCACAGAGAAATGAACGCGGAGCACGGACAGACGGCTCCGGCCGTATCCGTATTGAACGTTGTGCATAATGGCATATATATAATGAGCCTTAACAACATCTACATGGCAATAGAAGATGTTTAAAGATGGCGGGGATGGCGGTGGAAATACGGAACCGGAAATGCGTTGCTACTAAGCAAACCAATCACAGCCGTGCCGGTCTGCGCTGGGTCTGTGTCGCCTCGACGCGTAGTTACATTTTTGGGGAGGTGCACGTCAGGCTACGCCGGGGGCTACGGCAAGCCTTCTGCGTAGCCCCGTACCCTACGACGTAGTGTTGTCGTCAATTCAACGCACGACCATAAATCAGGCTTAACTTTGATGCCATCCCACGGTCACACGCATTGACAAAAACTCAAGCTTTTGATAACTTTTCATCTTCAAGGTCTTGGAATGGGACAGACCAAGGTTTGAAGTCAATTGGATGAAATCTCTAGTACTAGTTTGTTCATTTATGACCCCTGGAGTAAGTAAATTCAAAATGGCTGACTTCCTGTTAGGTTTAGAGCATGCCTCCAAGAGGCTTTTTTGTACGTCTCAGAGAGTTACATAAGCCTGCCAAGTTTCATACATGTAGGTTAAACTAGCTTCAGTTGCTGTTTCCTCAAACATTTGTAGGGGGCGCTACTGAGCCTTTTTTTGGAACCCGCGCAAGAGACATTTTAAATATCAACTTTTTCACCAGTTCTGAGATGTGTGCAAAGTTTCATGAGTTTTCGGGTATGTTAAGGCTCTCAAAAAGGCAATTCATTTGGAGGAAGAAGAATAATAATAAAAAATCCTTGCATTTCAATAGGGTCCTCGCACCACTAGGTGCTTGGGCCCTAATAATAATAATAATAATAATAAAAAATCCCTGCATTTCAATAGGGTCCTCGCACCGCTAGGTGCTTGGGCCCTAATAAATTAAAGCTGCAAGCAGCGCTGGGCGGGACCTCGGCCTCTTGCTGTTGGCCTCCAGCTCACGTAGACAATGTGAATTAGCCTCTCCATAAGAGTCCAAATGACGATAAAACAAGCAAAGTCAATAGAACGCAAGGTCATTTTTGACAATGAACCCATGACTTGGGAGTAGAACTTTGATGGCTTTTGAAAACCAAACCACTGACGACATCAATCAATCAATCAATTTTATGTATAAAGCCCAATATCACAAATCACAATTTGCCCCACAGGGCTTTACAGCATACTCCATCCTTCTGTCCTTTGGACCCTTGCAGCAGATAAGGAAAAACTCCCTTTAACAGAGAAAAAAACCCAGTAGAAACCTCAGGAAGAGCAAATGAGGAGGGATCCCTCTTCCAGGACGACAGATGTGCAATAGATGACGTACAGAACAGATCAACATAATACATTAACGGTAATCTGTATGACACAATGAGACAAAAAGGGAGACAGAGAAAGAGAGATGCAGGACAGAATATAATGTTAACAGCTTACAACAACATTAATGAAAGTAATGATATTATAATTCTGACTATTGTGGTACAATATGATAAGTATATATTAATATCTGATAGTATACATATGTGACAATAATATTATAATCATATATATCAGACTGTGATAAATAGAAGAAAAAATCCCATTCAGCATTTATTAAATAGAAGGTAAATCAAAATTCATATTTTTTCATTAAAGTAACAGTGACTTCATGTAAATAAAATGGAATATATATTGTTAATATCCTCAAAAGGAATGAATATTTGATATGTATAATCTGAGTAGAAGATGGTTAAAAGATTTAAGCATAAATTTGCACAAATATATTAATATTTAATATTTTTCTGTTTGTTCAAACCGTCCCTGAGGGGACAGGTATGATTTTTTTCCAAGGGGGCCAACAGGGTTAAAAAGTCAAAGCTTTTTATAAAGGTGGTGTGAGATTATTTTTGGAAAACATAAGCCTTGTGACCTGATGAAACTGTGACATGTGTAATGATCAAACAACACATATCAACACACACAACGCACATCAAAAAACATCCATATTCATGTGACCTAGTGGAAGCGTGATGGATGTGTACCGGCTGCTGTGAGGATATAAGTAACATCAGACAGACACAAATATATACAAATTAATTTCACTGGAAAAACTGACCAGGACAACATGTATTTGATCATGGAACGCTGCAGCACAATTTCAGCTACAGATTTGATGAAAATTCTAACTGAGGCTAAAGAGTTGACCTTGAAATCTTGTATTCACATGACACACACAGGCTTGTGTCTGTCAGAGTGAAGCCATTGTTATGGAGAGAATATTAACAGTAGAAGTATTTCTATTTTCTCCTGCTTCCCCAATAGAGCAAATACACACTAAATAATAAGCAGTACAATTACTGGTATTTTTCTCCTACTTTTCCATTATTGAGGTTTGCAAGCCATTGTTCCAGAGAAAATAAAATAAATGTTATGTTATTGTCGATATGGATGCGTGGGTTAGGGTCAGGGGTTAGGCAAAAGAGTTTGACCTGGAGATCTTGTATTTATTTTGGTATCAGGCATTTATTTCAAAAGTTTTAGGAATGAGCCACGTGAGCTGGACAGTTTGGTAAATGTTATACTGTCAGGTGTGTGTGACCACACACACACACACACACACACACACACACACACACACACACACACACACACACACACACACACACACACACAGCAAATTATGCGCTGCTCATAAGATATTCTCATAAGAAAGAGAACTGACAATTTCATCAAAGTATGTGAGCCAAAGAGTTACCACTGAGGGTTAACAATGAATTGGCGGAGAATGGGCGAGAGAGCCAGTCTTTTAAACTGCACAGGTGAGTAGATGATGAGCTGCAGGTGTGTGCAGAATGGAAGTAGCCACGCCAAGCCTAAGACTCACAGGGAAAAAAATCACAGGACAAACACAGGACAAGCAGGGGAGGGGGGAAACAGCAGTAAACAAGGGGAAAACATCCTAACACTAATAGTTAGTCATTAAACAGCTCATAAAATTATTATTGCTAAGGGCTAAAGGAATACAAGGCTCAATAGAATTGTGACATATTCAACCTGGCTACAGTGTTGAAAAGAAACCTGGGGTTGTTCCTATTTTCTTCCATTAATGATGAGTAATAGTTTGCTCTGGCATTGCACATTGCCCTCCCATACGTTTTGAGAGTGGCCTCCCAGACCAAACGAGATTCTTGCAGTTAGGTTAATCGCCAATTCCTTTCAACTTTTCACAATATTTGTTTTAATTTTGGGGTTTGGGAGTTGTACCAAGGAGCAAACTTTCTTTGCTTCGTAAACTTCTTTTTAAGAGGTGCTACCGAGTTGAGTGTTGTTTGCAGTGAGCCTGCAGCGCCATTGATATGGAGCTTTATCCCTATCTTTATTCAAGAGAGTGGTCTATCAGTTTGAAAGCATTATTTATTGATTTCACGTTCAAAAACCCTGCCCTCACACTCAAATAGCCTCTGCTTGCACTTTGATTCACCCTGTTTCTTCTCAAACTGTGTGCTCGCACTCAGATACCATAGGCCCGTTTCCACCGAAGAAGTTCCTGGTACTATTTGGGGGGCAGGAACTACTACAGGAACGTCCTCTCACTCGGCCCTCTCAACCGCCGTGTCTCCACTGAGAGAGCGGAGTAGGAGGAAGGTTCCTGTGAAGTTACCAGGCTCTGGATGTGATGTAATCGTTACGCGACCATTTTGACCAGAGCAACGTAGCGGCGTAGAGACGCTATTAGCGGTTAGCGGTGTCTGTAATAACTCACTAAACTCACAAAGTGGCCCGTGAAAATTTTTTTTTTTCCAGCGGATGTCTTAGTTACAACACGATTGAGCTAACTGGAGTAGTTTCATGTCGTATCTGACAACAGGAGGCATTTAACAAATGACGTCCTGATGTTAGCTTTGCTGCTGCTGTTAGCTGTCCCTGTCAGCTGCAGCTACTGATGCTTTCTAGGCATCGTGATTTCCCAAAACTGAATAAATACCACACATAGCAACACAAAACTGCTTTGCTAGCTCAATCATGTTGTAACTAAGATATCCGCCGGAAAAAATATGTTTTTCACGGACCGGTTATTGAGTTTGTTTACATGGCGGTGGAAGCTATGAACGAGCAAACCCTCGTCTGCTGAGTTTTAAAAATGCCGGCTATTTTGTTGCTTTCTGTTAACGTCACATCCCGCCGTGAGTAAATCCAATCAGCGCCAAGTAACCCCCAAGCCCCACCCAGGAGTCTTTCGGGGCCGTTCTGAGTACCTACCCCGAAGCAGGGACTTGTTTAGCCCCTGTAAAAGTTCCGGAACTCTGTCCTTCGGGGGTGGAGACACGCACCAACGGCTCCGGCCCTGTAAATCTACCCCGAAGTTCCTGCGGTGGAAACGGGCCTCATGTTGCTTGCACTCAGATACCATGTTGCTTGCACTCAGATACCATGTTGCTTGCACAGATTTCCTGCTCGAGTTTCGGCTTTTCTCCTCGCGCTCAAACTGTTTCTGTGTGCTTGTGGAATTTCTGCTCTCAGATTTCTGCCCTGCGCTTGGATTTTTTTGTGTAACAACCCTGTCGAAATCCCCCAACCAATAGAATGCCAGATTTACTGTTGACCAATGAAATGATCCCTGCCTCCTTGTGGGTGCGCTCGCTTTAGTTTAGGAGCGTCCCGTCCGGGCGGGTACTCTTTAACCAGGTTCATTCACTCCCACCCTTCAGGGAAAGCCATGTAAATTAAATGTTCTTCCCTTGCTTTCTTTACCACTTTTGGAATAAAGGGACTGTTAATTTACACACGTGCGTCATATATATATGATATCTTTAAATGTAATACTCTTTTGTCCCAGCTCAGCAAACGTCTCTGTTACGTCGGCTTTGGGTCGGCCCAGTGCCGTAGAATATACCCGCCCACATACGGAAGTCGCCACTGAAGGCGGAATTTCATCTCTGCGGTGTTTGTTTGGAACTGAGCTCGCGGGGAACAGCATCTCATCGCAGTTGGTTTCAGGTAAGATAACTGGAATAATTTGGCAGAAAATGGCTATGTTGTTTATTCTGTGGCCGTTAAAAGATGATCCTGGTGAGTGGTGAGGCACGACTGGGTGTATATACCACATGTCCCCACCAGCTAACGTTATCTTTCGTTAGCTGATAGCTAGTTTAGCTCATGTTAGCTAACAGGCTAAACTGTGGTGTTTTCATTTTCTTTTTCCTAGTTGATGTTATCTGCGTATCTGGTTATCGTGAGTACTCGTTTTGGGTTAAAAGTGGAAGTGCCTGGAGCTGCGACCCGTGGTCCCGTGCAGGGCTCGAGACTTGGGATCCACTCACTTATGGGAGGTCAGGCGGATCCCATTATTTAACTGTTTCAACACTAAATGAAGCAGAGTGACGGACCCAAAGCCTTCAATCTGGCTAAAATACAGCTGAAATGCTAACAAACAAAAAAATACAGTGGTGAAGTTGGGATTTGTTTCTTGAAGTTACATGCTCATTGTCTTTTCTGTGTCTTACAGGCTGCCAGGAGAAGCGGACTGGCCATCAGATATTGTTTGTGGAAATTTGAAAATAAAGTTTGTCAAATTGATTGTTGTCTCTTCATTGTGCACACTTACACACAAAATAGGGTAACAGTCAGCTATTTTTGAATGTTAGCACTGATTTCTCACATCGAATGGTGAAATATTTGTAGTTTGAAAGGTCTGACCTAAATGATTAAAGGTTGTAGTTAATGAAGCATCTGAATATTAATGAAGGAACGCCCACTGTGCGCAGCTTCTTTTATTGATCATTTGAACGTTGCGTGGTCGTTTTTTTCGATTATGAGCCGACGTCTCAGCGACGACGTATTGGCAATGAGCAAACGCTCTCCCTGCTACGTCTTAACTATCTAAACTTGATAAATCGGGCCGGCATCAGCCAGATGTGCTATCTGGGGTGAGTGCTGATACATCATTGCGACATGTAACAGTAAAATCACTCCGCTCACAGGTGTTATAAATACAACCGTTAATTAACCAACTGTCACACTCGCTACATTGACACAAACTGACACAAAGAAGATGGATATTTTCCCCAAAATTACATTTGAATTAAATTGTGAGTGCTCGTCAAGAGAGGACGAGGAAAAGGAAAGCCAGGACTCTTTTGTGCAGACCTCCAGGTGTGTTTGAATCCGGCCGTGCCAACATCCAGGTTTGCCAATGTTTCATCAGCCAAACTGGACGAAGTTACACAGTTGCAGATCAATGTAAATACAAAGTAGTTTGTGAGTTCCTGTGTGTCAGAGTGATAAATAGAACATCTATCTATCGCTCTGGCGTGTGTGCTGTGTTGCCTAGCAACAGACTGGGGGAACTTTTATTTTTTGCGGAGCTACATAACATACTTAAATCATTTATTTCATCATCTTTTGTTAACATTTCCTTACTCAGCATTGCTGTTAACCTGTTGTATAAAAGCAATATCACACTCGAGGTCGTGACGTTGTACTGTATATCATCAAAGCTGTAATTGTATTCGGCACAAGGCTGATCACAGCCGTGACGATATACAGTAGCTACATCACTCCTCGCGAGATATTGCTTAAATATATATATATATATATATATATATATATGTGTATATATATATATATATATATATATATATATGTGTGTGTGTGTAAGGGATAATAGTGAGCTGGTGACTGTTGAAAAATAACTCCCGACAGGGGAAGAGGGTGGGAGTGGATGAACCTGGTTAAAGAGCACCCGCCCGGACGGGACGCTCTAAAACTAAAGCGAGCGCGCCCACAAGGAGGCAGGGATCATTTCATTGGTCAACAGTAAATTTGGCATTCTATTGGTTGGGGGATTTTGAGAGGGTTGTTGCACAAAAAAATCCAAGTGCAGGGCAGAAATCTGAGAGCAGAATTCCACAAGCGCACAGACACAGTTTGAGCATGAGGAGAAAAGCCGAAGCTCGAGCAGGAAATCTGTGCAAGCAATATGGTATCTGAGTGCGAGCAACATGGTATCTGAGTGCAAGCACACAGTTTGAGCAGAAACGGAGTAAATCCAAGTGCAAGCAGAGGCTATTTGAATGCGAGGGCAGGGTTTTTGAACGTGAAATCAATAAATAATGCTTTCAAACTGATAGACCACTCTCTTGAATAAAGATAGGGATAAGGCTCCATATATTGACAAGATAATCAATTTGGGAGAGTTTAAAGTCAATACAGGAAACCTCTGTGACAGAGGGACATGGTATTAAATTTAAAGCTGATGGAATAATTTCCTTAAATTTTGCTTCAGCACTATCTGATAAACACCTAGTATAGTAAGTGTTGCTGAATGGCTTGTAATCAAGTAGAAAGAAATCAAAAGCTATTATGTAATGATCTGAAGGATTCTGTGGAAAGACGAGTAAGTTTTCAATTTCAATTCCATACATCAGGACTAGATCAAGGGTGTGGTTAAAACAGTGAGTGGGTTTATGTTTACCAGAGTTTTCTCCTCAGCGGATGGTGAAAAAATGGTTGGAAACGTGGCCTTCGGCTTAGTGCTACGCTTCTCTTGGACAGTTACCCAGCCTCCCGGCTGCACAGGTTTTACTGGAGGACCGCTAGCAGATGCTACATTATGTGGTTCCACGCCGGCTACAGGTGGCAAGTCCGTCTCACATAAACTAAGTCTGAAGCCAATCTGATTAAATCTGAATCTCTTAAAACACAACACATGGGAAAGGCCTGTCACATATCCAGGCTTGGACTATTAAGGAGCGTGTCAAGTTTCAGGCAGATTGAACCAAGTACACTTAAATTAATGCCATTTGCTGTGTTTTGGCGGAACATCCAACTTTGCTGCGCTGTTATGGCAACATTTGAGTTGAATATGGTCAACCTGCCAGGAGGAGCATGTTAAAGTCTAAAACATGTAATTTCCTGTTGCCACCAGGTGGCACTATGGCTATCTGGAAATATGGTTATTTCAATATGTTTCATGGCGAGACCTCAAAATGGAACGCTCCGCAGCGGGTGTGCCATTGAATATTGGTCAGACCTTGTTATAACTGTGGGTCACAATTTCATTAAATAGCAAGACGTGGGAAAAGCCATAAATGACGACAAAATTCAAAATGGCCGACTTCCTGTTGGGTTTAGGCAGTGGGTCCAAGAGACTTTTTTGTGCATCTGAGCATGATACAGGTATGTACCAATTTTTCTGCATGTCAGTAAAACATGCTATTGGGGCTGCTGTTTAAAGGGCGTGACTAAGCAATTTTGCCCCACTCCCAAGGAAAGCCATATCACACATACATTTACACAGCGGCTGAAGGGCATACAGAAATTGGAGCGTTTTCGAGTATGATAAAAGCCCCAAAAAGGCGATTTGTTTCTAGGGAAAAAAAAAAAAAATCCATCAATTTCAATAGGGTCCTGGCACCGAGGTCGGTGCTCGGAGCCTAATTAAAGCTGCAAGCAGCGATGAATGGGCCCTTGCACCGTCACGTAATAACTTTTCTTCTTTAAGGTATTTTGGTGGGACAGACCAATGTTTGAAGTCGATCGGATAAAATCTCTAGGACTAGTTCCTTAATTTATGAGGCCTGGAAATGGGCAAAAATGCACAAAAGTGGCACAAGTAATTTCAAAATGGCGGACTTTCTATAGGGCTTGAAAGGGTGACGTAGCGGAAGTGGAAAAACTGCAGTGCATTGTGGGCTTAGCGGGCAATAGGAAAATCTGTTTATGTTGTGCGACGCTACGGTTGTGTTTTGTTGTTGTTCTTTCAGCGAATTAACATTAATGTTAGCCATATAAAATGGTGCAGACTTGCTGTGTAGTTAACTGCCACAATCGTTCTCATGATCGCTACGGAAAAAGGATCGATGGGCTGAGATTTTTCTCCTTTCCCACTTGGAGACAAAGCCAGGGACCTCGGATCTCTGAGCTAACCAAGAGGCACCGAATGGCTTGGATAGCAGCCATGAGACAACCTCACTTTCAGCAAGATCACCCGACACATGTTGGTATGTTCACTGCATTTCAAAGCATGTGTTATGTTGTTTCATAGGCAGCGTTTAGTTGGCTGCTAGCATTAGCAAGCTTATGTTAGCAGAGGGCAGCAAACAAAGCAAAATCAAAGCACACCCTCTCTCTCTCTCCCCACACATAGGAGATTTATTTGACTCAGTTTTGACTGACCATGAGCCCTTAAAGACTTGGCATTCATAAATTCGTCACCGTTATAGTAGTAATAGAGGACTAGCTCCGCTTCAGACAACGGCAGCAGGTCATTTAAATTCAGTCCAGTTTCAGTGCTCGTAAGGATCCACTCCACCTCTTTTCTTTATTTTTTCAAGGTACAGAGCCTTTGGAACAGGGTCCAGCTTGTCTTGGTACCGTCTGACAGACTTCTCCTCAGCCCGGTCCATTTTTTGTTGGGTTCTTTCTTGCTTCTTGCTTCGCTTCTTCTCTCTCTTACCAATGACCTCAAAAATGGCGCTTGCAATCCACAATGCATTGCGCAATCACGTGCCCTTTCAAGCCCTATTGGGTTGGGAGCATAGATCCAAGAGGCTTTTTTGTACGTCTTATTAGTATTACAGGTGCCTACCAAGTTTCAGACATGCAGGTGAAACCAGCTTCGGGGGCTGCTATTTTTTGTACACCTTATCAATCAATCAGTCAATCAATCAATTTTATTTATAAAGCCCAATATCACAAATACAATTTGCCTCACAGGGCTTTACAGCATACGACATCCCTCTGTCCTTTAGACCCTCACAGCGGATAAGGAAAAACTCCCCAAAAAAACCCTTTACCGGGGAAAAAAAAATGGTAGAAACCTCAGGAAGAGCAACTGAGGAGGGATCCCTCTTCCAGGACGGACAGACGTGCAGTAGATGTCGTACAGAACAGATCAGCATAACAAATTAACAGTAATCTGTATGACACAATACAGTAATCTGTATGACATCCTCGGTAATGACAGTAGCTTACAACAACATTCATGAAAGTAATAATACTGTCGTTATAGTTCTGGCTACTGTGGTACAATATGTTGAAAGTATATATTAGTATCAGGCAGTATACACGTATGATAATATCATATGTGTATAATAACAGTAGAAGTATGACTAATGACTAATGATGGCAGCAGCAGCAGGAGGCATCTGGCAGGACCACGGCAGCAGCACAACCACACACGTCACACTATCCAGGCACCGCTGCAATACGAGTTAACCTGAGAGACAGTGGAGCACAAAGGCTCCGGAGAAGAAGCCGAGTTAGTGACATCCAGAATGGCCGAGTAAACAAGATACAGTAATAGGATACGAGAGAGAGAGACTTTAGGGACCACGAGTAACCCTGGATTCTCAGAGCGCAGAGTTCTGGTGGGATAATATGGCATTATGAGCTCTCTAAGATATGACGGAGCTTGACCATTTAGAGCTTTATAAGTTAACAGTAGGATTTTAAATTCAATTCTGGATTTTACAGGGAGCCAGTGCAGAGAAGCTAAAACAGGAGAAATATGATCTCGTTTCTTAGTTCCTGTTAGTACACGTGCTGCTGCATTCTGAATTAGCTGAAGAGTTTTTAAAGATTTACTAGAGCTACCTGATAATAGAGAGTTACAGTAATCCAGCCTTGAGGTAACAAAAGCGTGGACCAATTTTTCTGCATCTTTTTGGGTCAAGATAGGCCTAATTTTTTGCAATATTACGCAGATGAAAAAATGCAGTCCGTGAGGTTTGTTTTAAATGAGAATTAAAAGACAAATCTTGGTCAAATGTTACTCCGAGGTTTCTTACGGTAGTGGTAGAGGCCAGAGCAGTGCCATTGAGAGAAACTATGTCATCAGATAAAGTGTCTCTGAGTTGTTTGGGGCCAAGAACAATTACTTCAGTTTTGTCTGAATTTAACATCAGGAAATTGGTGGTCATCCAGGTTTTTATGTCTTTAAGACAATTATGAAGTTTAGTTAATTGATCACTTTCTTCTGGCTTCATCGATAAATACAGCTGTGGATCATCCGCATAACAATGGAAATTTATAGTGATTTCTAATGATTTTACCTAAAGGAAGCATATATAGAATAAATAGGATTGGTCCAAGCACAGAACCTTGCAGAACAAACTTTAGTACGTACGGATGATTCATTATGAACGTCAACAAATTGAAAACGATCAGATAAATAAGATTTAAACCAGCTTAGTGCAGAACCTTTTAGGCCAATTAAGTGTTCCAGTCTCTGTAACAGAATTTCATGGTCAACAGTGTCAAACGCTGCACTAAGATCTAATAAAACAACTTTATGTCTTTGACATAAAGGTAAGATTAGATATTGGTCTATAGTTGGCTAACACCTCTGGATCCAGGGTGGGCTTTTTTAGTAGAGGTTTAAACAGCTACCTTAAAAGACAGTGGTACATAGCCTGTTAATAAGGATATATTGATCATATCTAATATATGGGTGTTAACTAAAGGTAAGACCTCCTTGAGTAGCCTAGTTGGGATGGGGTCTAAGAGACACGTTGATGATTTAGATGAGGAAATCACTACGGTCAATTCTTGAAGAGAAATTGGGGAGAAGCAATCTAAATAAATATTAGGTGTTACAGCTGTGTTTGAGGTTAGATAGGTACTATCTGAGGACAGGAGGTCATGAATTTTGCCTCTAATAGCTAGAATTTTGTCATTGAAGAAGCTCATAAAATTATTACTGCTAAGGGTTAAAGGAATACAAGGCTCAATAGAGCTTTTACTCTCAGTCAGCCTGGCTACAGTGCTGAAAAGAAACCTGGGGTTATTTTTGTTTTCTTCTATTAAAGCTGAGTAATAGTTTGCTCTGGCATTGCGGAGGCCCTTCTTATAAGTTTTGAGACTGTCTGCCCAGATTAAACGAGATTCTTCCAGTTTGGTTAATCGCCAATTCCTTTCAAACTTTTGCGATATTTGCTTTAATTTACGGGTTTCAGAGTTATACCAAGGAGCGAACTTTCTTTGTTTTGTTAACTTCTTTTTAAGAGGAGCTACAGAGTCAAGTGTTGTTCGCAGCGAGCTTATGGCGCTATCAACAAATTGATCAATTCGGGAGAGGTTAAAGTCGGTATGGGAAACCTCTGTTACTGAACGACTTGGTATTGAATTTAACAACGGAGTAATCATTTCCTTAAATTTTGCGACAGCACTATCTGATAAACATCTGGTATAGTAACTGTTGCTAAGTGGCGTGTAATCGAGTAAAAAGAAATCAAAAGTAATCAAATAATGATCCGATAGCGAGGGATTCTGTGGAAAGACTGTTAGGTTATCAATTTCAATTCCATACGTCAGAACTAGATCGAGGGTATGGTTAAAACAGTGAGTGGGCTCATGTACACCCTGACTGAAGCCAATGGAGTCTAATAATGTGATAAATGCGGAAGCCAGGGAGTCATTATCAACGTCGACATGAATGTTAAAGTCGCCTACAATAATAACTTTATCTGATTTTAGAACTAGACTGGATAAAAACTCTGAGAATTCAGATGTAAATTCAGAATACAGGCCAGGAGCACGGTACACAATAACAAATAAAAGTGGCTGCGAGGTTTTCCAGGTCAGATGTAAAAGACTAAGAACAAGGCTTTCAAAAGAATTATAATCTCGTTTTGGTTTAGGGCTGATTAGCAGACTAGAGCTAAAAATGGCTGCAACTCCCCCTCCTCGGCCGCTGCCTCGAGGAATGTGGGTATTATTATGACTGGGAGGAGTGGATTCATTTAGACTGACATATTCATCTGGACACAGCCAGTGAGACTGAGTAAATCAATATGATTATCTGATATTATTTCGTTTACTAACACTGCTTTAGACGAAAGAGACCTGACATTTAACAGTCCGCATTTAATTCTTCTGTTTTGTCTTTCTGTCACAGAAGAGGTTTTAATTTTTATGAGGTTATTTTGCACAACTCCTCTTTGTTTAATTTTAGATTTAAATAATTTAGGTGGTCGGGGGACAGACACCGTTGGTATAAAACTATGGAAACTATGGCTGGGTAAGTGAACTAGAAGCTCAGAGAGGCGTATAGGACTGCAGCTCTCTGTCCTGGTCTCAACTCTGGGTTGTCAGGGATTTAATTTGCTAATAAAATTTTCCAGGTTCCTAGAAATGAGAGCAGCTCCATCCAAAGTGGGATGAATGCCGTCTCTCCTAATGAGACCAGGTTTTCCCCAGAAAGTTTGCCAATTATTAACAAAACCCACATCGTTTGCTGGACACCACCTGGACAGCCAGCGATTAAATGATGACATGCGGCTAAACATGTCATCAGAGGTCAGATTTGGGAGGGGTCCAGAGAAAACTACGGAGTCCGACATCGTTTTTGCATATTCACACACCGAGGCAATATTAATTTTAGTGACCTCCGACTGGCGTAACCGGATGTCAATAACGCCGACGTGAATAACAATCTTACTGAATCTACGTTTATCTTTAGCCAGCAGTTTTAAATTTGATTCGACGTCGCCCGCTCTGGCTCCAGGGATGCATTTGACTATGGCCGCTGGTGTTGCTAACTTCACGTTCCGCAAAATAGAGCTGCCAATAACCAGAGTTTTATCCTCAGCAGGTGTGTCGCTGAGTGGGGAAAAGCGGTTAGAGACGTGAACAGGCTGGTGGTGAGCTGTGGGCTTCGGCTTGGAGCTGCGCTTCTGGCGCACACTTATCCAGCGTCCCGGCTGAACGGGAGTTACCGGAGGACCGCTAGCAGGAGCTAAGGCTATGCTATGTGGCTCCGCACCGGCTACAGGGGACTGGCTAACTACCGCAGCTAATGAGTGATTTTCCATGGTGCGGAGCCGCGCTTCTAATTCACTAAGCCTCGCCTCCAACGCAACAAATAAGCTACACTTGTTACAATTACCACTGTCACTAAAGGAGGCAGAGGCATAACTGAACATGTGGCACACCGGGCAAGAGAGAGCAGAGGGAGAAGCCATCGCTAGCAGTAAAGCTAATGTAGCTACCAGGGCTAGTAACGTGCAAACAACAGCTAAGAGATTAGTGAGAAAGTCGTAGAAAGGAGGAGAGCTATGAGTGCTTAAACAGAACTAGTGTGGGTTAAGTCTTGGAGTAGACGTTTTAAGCAACTGAAGTGAGAAAGCAGAAAGCAGGCTAGTAGAATTCACCAGAGCACAGAGAGTACAGAGACGCTGTCACAGAAACACCGGAAATGACACAACTTGCTTACCGCAATACGTCAGCACGTCCACCAAGCATCTTCGAGTGTTACAGGTGCTTACCAAGTTTCAGACATGCAGGTGAAACCAGTTTTCCAGGGGGCGCTGTTGAGCCATCTTGTGGCTTATTTGACCAAGTTTGAGGTGGATGTGGTCAACTTTGTCGGAGATGTACATCAAAGTCTAAAACATGACACTGTTGCCAGTAGGGGGCGCTATATTTATCACTAATTATTGACATGTAGATGTGAAGAGGGCGACACTGTCATCAATCCTGTGAAGTTTCGGGAAGACTGAACTATGTGCTGGAGTTATAAACTACTTCCTGTTTTGTGGCGAGACCACTAAGTTTGACGCCTTCCTATGGACACAGGGTGTGGCAAATATTCAAGCTTCGAATAACTTTTCTTTGTCAAGGTCTTGCAGTGGGACAGACCAAAGTTTGAAGTTTGTGGATAAAATCTCTAGGACAAGTTCTTTAATTTTGGACCCCTGGAAATGGCCAAAAAATGCACCAAAATTTCACAGTAAATTCAAAATGGCCGACTTCCTGTTGGGTTTAGAGCATGGCTCCAAGAGGCTTTTGGAGTTGGATTGGTACATATGCCTACCAAGTCATATATACATAGCCTAGGTTAACCCTGTAAAACACAAAAATAGAAAAAAGAGCAAAACATTTTTTTCACCTCTCAGATGTTGTGAAAGGAGGTCTTTGATGCAGAAATTGAAGGTTTATTTATTTTTTTACATTTTAGTAAGTTTTTACAGAAATGTTGTAGTATTGCAACATTTGGCATGGATGGGAGCAGAATTTGTGTATTTGCAGTCACACTGTCAGAACACATATACTGAACAACTAAAGGGTCATTTGCAGTGTAGATTGCATACAAAACTCCATAACAGTAAATATCATGAATAGTAATCACACAACAGTCATATTTTTATGAATCATAATTTATTGGGTGAAAAAAAACAGAACGATAACTTCTGGGCAGACCCAGGACACGCTGGCAGAACCTGGATTAGTGGGAGAAGAGAGCAATGACAACTTTGTTCAAAAAGCAGTGCCCAGTGTCCATATACAGTGATACTCCAAAAAGCAGTTCCTTTCCTCTGAAAAGCGGAGACGCACACTGCACTTCTTGCAGAGCATATTGGAGTGGCCTATAATGCATTGTCTGCAGTGTCCTCTTTGTCTTTACTGGGAATTGTGCAATCATGTTCTTGCGCACATCCACTTGTAGTACACATGACCTCTACAGAGCAGTCACAGTCTGTAGTGTTATTGTCATGGATGTCAAAGGGCTCTGTGATGTCACTGGTGATACAGGGCTCCTAATGCCTAAAGATGGTCACCCTCTCCTTGGTGTGTTGACAGTTGATTTTGTCTGAATAAGATGAGAAAAATACTAAAAGGAACCCCCAAACCACTTACACCCCCAGGGTACAGAACAGTGTAGAATGCATCCAACCCCCCCACACCTCGTACATCCCCACAGTCAAGGACGTTACTGATAAAATACAGCCACAGTTTCAAATACTGCTACTGAAAGGGCTTGAAATACCACAACAACAAATCATTTAGTCACTCAAATTTTGGTCTAACCAGATAAAACACATTTAGAAATTGTAAACCATCAAATACATTATATTTCTGGTAGTAATAAGTAAGTATTTTACCATATGTGAACATTTGAGAAGTGCAATGTCCCCATGTATTGTGCAAGGTGCATATGCCATTTTGACTATCATCCTCACCCAACGTTGTAAAATTACAACAAAGACGTAACAAGCTAAAAATCTGAATTTGATGCATGCATTAAACAATAATTTAGTATTTACCTGTTCTAGACATTCTAATAATGACAAAAAAAATATTTCAGGGATTTTATTTGATGATCAATGATAATATACGTATGTCATAACCCTGGCTCAAGAGGTTATGACAAAGAAGGGAAAAGGACTCAGAATACGAGTAAATTTATTTATTAAAGTAAACAAATATTAACGAATGAGATAAAGAATGAGATGTGTTAAGTCAGTAGGATCAGTAGTGTGCATGTGGGTGTGTGAGAATGTGCAAATGGTGTTGTGTGTGCAAATGGATCGACAAAACCAACAAGGGTGCTGCCAGGATGGAGAGAGAGGGAGAAGCACTGGAGCTTCTGCCTTTTATCTTTTGCAGGAGCACCTAGCCCAGGTGCTCCAGATCAAGCAATCAGGCTACAAACAGAGAGAGAGGGACTGAGAGGCAACATACAGAACATACAGGCCAGGGCCGTCACAATATCCAGTTCAGTGAAACAGGGAGATGTGCATCCAGGAAAGTTGCCAAGTTGAGTTCATAGCCTGATGGCCAGACCTATTAACACATTTACCATCCAATGGCATTGCAAGGCTAAAGAATAGGACCTAATGATTATGTAAATATATCATTTTTAAAAGAAGAAAAAAAAAACATTCATAGGTTTGTTTTTGGGACAGCTAAAAGTGATGTACAACAGTGGGCCTTACAGGGTTAAACAAGCCTAGGGAGCTGTTTTTTTTGTTTGTTTTTTTTAATTTGTAGGGGGCACTACTGAGCCATTTTTGGCCAACTGAGCAGGCCCTTACAATATCAAATATTTCACCAGTCCTTGTATATCTGGAAAGTTTTATGAGTTTTTGAGTATGTTAAGCCCCCCGCATAAGGAAATTCATTTGTCAGAAGGATAATAATAATAATAATTCCTTCAGTTTCAATAGTAATAATAAATATAGCTGCAAGCGGCAATTCTGAGTTCAAACCAGCATGGACATTTAAAACTTGAAAGCAGGGTAGAATAAAGACCATAGACAGTTGATGACACCTGTATTAAAGCCCCTACAAGGAACTTTCATTTTGAGTTGATTTTGGCGACCCTGTGGACAAAAGCGGTAGTGTTTTGCCGGAATGAAGCCTAAATTTCCCATGAGCTCTAGCGTGTATTGTTGTAAAGACGCTTACCTGCCTCGCGCATGTGTTTGTTTTGGGGATGAATGAAACAACAAGACGGGAAAACTTTGCCCCCTCTCCTATCGGGGATCCCAGCTCACCTCTGCCGCGCCCCAGCTCCACCTCTCCGGCGTAAGCGCCGGCTGGAAGGGTGAAGGCCTGTTTGGTGAGCATTTCCACGGCTTCTTGGACTGAGTATGGAGCGGTGCCTTGCCTCTTTATTTCTCAGCACTCGCTGGACCCTGTGGACGTCTGGCTGGTACCTGTCGCCAGCCCGGATGTGGCATTCCAGCCCCACAGCCCCTCCTCTCCTCGTCCCCGCTGGCGCGGGGTGAATCTGCGCAACCTGCAGCCTCTGTGTGTGGCTCCCCGGACAGCTAACGCCATGGACCCGCCGGCTCCTGCCAGGATTGGGTAAATGCTAGATCGCAAGCAAACAAAATGTTTATCCTGAAGGATTTCCTGACTTCCCGAGGATTGGATTTTCTCTGTGTGACTGAGACGTGGCTAAGTGTTGGTGAGTCCAGTTGCTTTTACCCAATGATCGTTGCTATTTTAACTCTCCGCAGACGTCGGGTCGAGGAGGAGGAATAGCGACTATTTATAAGAGTCACTATAAATGTAAGCAGCTAGGTAAGATGATGTGTGCCGTCTGAGTGCTGTAAATCGTTTCGTCCTGGAAGCGACCTGGGGCGAACCCGGAGACAGTTTCCTAAAGGTATGGATATACACTATATAGAAATAGCTTATCTTCACACCGATGGTCTCATTTGCTGTTGTAGGTCACGCACAGACACCAGCAGAAACGAGAGACTTCTGCATATCCAGTTAAAAGTTCCTTGTAGCGGCTTTAAAGATTACCAACAGGTTTTATGACAATCATACAGATGCTCATTCATCTATGTCCAAATCTTTACGAGGTCACGCTCTTCTTTGGAAACACTGTTGCTTCCTTTTGGTCAACTGCAGAAACATTTGGCTTGATTAAAAAATTCCACCGAGTTTGGTTTGAAAAACCCCTCATTGATTTATCACAGGCCATTGCACTTGTTTGGAAATTGTGGCGCGTCCTATTAACTGATAAAATAATACACGTGGTTGATTATTATCTGATTATTATTTGTTTTAATGAAAATCAAGTTTCTCTTTAACATCTGCCACTGATGCTCCCCACTGGGCTCCCATAGTTCCCCCCAACCAATTCTCCTCTGCTCTCTGTATCATGCACGCCCTGACACAGGTGTGCACACAGATGAGCACACTAGAGCGAGGCTCGGGCCGCTGTGCAGTGTGCTGTTTTATAGTTTGTTATGGAGTCCGTGAATTCCCTGCGTCTCTTTGAGGTCTTGTCATATGGCTTGACACTTAAAAATGTATGGGTAATTGTGCTTTGTTGGTTTTTGAGGTTCTGGTGGCTTTCAGTTGTCTCTTTGTCTTTAACATTACTCAGCTTGGCTTTCTCTCGCATGCATTCTTCATACTTATCTCTGTGCTTTCTCAAGTGTTGATATGGATCCCTCTTGTTGCCGCGGGATGTGGCAACTTTAAAGGGGAACTACTTCCAATCTACTTTTGTCTAAATGAGTGATAGGTTGTTCAATATTTGACATTTCTCCAGTACGAACCTAGGGCTGACCTGCCTGCAGCCCGTGAGTGTGCGCTATATTACAAATTAAATTCACACAATTCCACATTAAATTCAAAAGATAACGAAAAAACAGCTACAAGTTAGAGGGAATAGTGATAAAGTGGTAAAACTTGGCATTGATCCACAGCCTCAGACGGATGCCCTCAAGCGTGCCGTGCGCACAAGCTCAGTTGGTAGGCTATACTATATTTTCACATTTTTAAGAATGCAATTTAAGAGTTTTGATTTTTATTTATAACCTACATTTACCAACAACAAAAAGACTACATTTAGCACCAAAAACAAAAGTAAAAAAAAACAACAAAAAAACAAAGTAAATAAAAAACCAATACTGAATACCAGATTTTCATAAGGAATACCTACCCATAGCAACGAATATTCGAATATCCAAATATTTGGGTACAGCCCTAGTGGTTAGGCCAGTGTTTAGTGATTGTTTCAGTTCTCTCCTTTTCATCAGGCTTCTACAATTATCATCAAGCCAAGGCAGGGAAACTCTATTCCTTTTTCTACGGGTCCCCCTAGTGATGAAGGTTTCCACAACCTCATTTATTTTAGCTAAAAACATATTGCAGCCAATCTCAGTGTCCTTGCATTGGTAGATGTCACTCCACTCTAGCCTTTCTAGGGCTGTAGCTAAATTTTGTTGTTGGTTCTTTGGTATACTATTAACCCTTTATGACCTACCATAGAACAAGTCCGCCAGAGCATATCTTTACAATTTTACCTGCTGTAGTGACATTTTTTGGAGTATTTTAATATGCTATACATCAATACAACCCTACATACAACCCTTGTTCTATATAGCTGATGTAAGGTGAATTACTCCTGTGTGGGATCAATAAAGTTATTATCTTAGCCATCTGAGAAGATCAAATACATTGTTTTTGGTGCCTAACTGTTTTCCAAGTATATTAGTGCATGTGTGAATGAATAAATGAGAGGCATTAACGTAAAATTCTTTGAAGAAAGGAGCTTTATGAAAAGTCCATTCACTTGTATTAGTTTACCCTCGCAGCCTTGCCACATCCAATATGGCGGTGATGTTGACGTATGGCTCAGCGTTCGATGCGGTGTCTATGCATATGGCCCAATTCCAACCCAGCCCCTAAAGACTCAAACCCTGAACTAGGGATGGGAATTTCGACTAATTTCCCCGCCGACTAGTCTCAAATTTTATTTGCGACTAGTCGACTAGTCTATAAGCAAGAAAACTCGCAATTTAATACACATATTAAATTAAAAGTTTAAAATGCAAATGTTTTGTGTATTTAGGAGCTATTTTAGCCCAAACATTCAGGACAAGCTGTTAATTTAAATTCTGTTGATGTAACAACTGACTGAATAAAGGTGAACAATTTAAAGAGAAATACATTTCTGATACGTTTGCCAATGTAGTGCATGGCATTTATTATGAATACTGTTTCAGTATGAAACTTGGATGCAGCAGCATGACAATTCCAAACGTACAACATAATAGCCTAGAATAGAATTTCCCTGAAATCTGTGGACTAGTGCACGATTCAATTAACATTGCACAGAAATATAAAATCAAATTAAATAAATAACACTTCACTAAAACTGAAATGCAGGTGGCACTTTGCCCAGTGCATTATACGAACAGTGCACACTTTAATAACAGCAAATAAAAATAAATAATCCACCATCAATAAGTAAAAAAAAAAATGCTATGAAATGCAGGTGGCACTTTCTGCAGTGCATTATGAACATTGCACATATTCCACATAACAGAAAATATAAATAAATAAATCGCCATCAGAAACACTACTAGGCAGGGTAAGGCTACATTAACAATTCAATTGCTGCATCAGTGAAAGAAGGAATTTTTGTTCAGTGCAATCAACATATCAACATGTTCTGGTGTCAGGCGAGACCTCAGCCTGTTAACTATGAGTCCAGCAGCTGAAAAGACTCTCTCCGCTGGCACAGATGTTGCAGGCACACACAAATAGCGACGTGCAAGATGAGATAGCTTTGGGAAGGATCGCTCCTTCTCGCACCACCACACAAGTGGATCCTCATTGTCTGCTGGGATGCAGGCTTTCTTTGCTGTGCGGTGAGCATCACAGCGTCTGGCTGGAACAAACGCTCTCATGCTCGTCTGAGTGGCCCCGCCGCCATGCTCACCAGGCCCGGCCTCGCCATCTTCGCCCTGCAGGTTTACATCGAGGTGTCTACTATGGATGTGGTTTCTCATCGCTCCGGTAGAGTGGTTATAAGCGAGTTTCTGCTTACACAGCCTACAGGCGACCTTGTTGTCATTTGCTGCTTCAAAATACTGCCAAACGGTGCTGATTTTCTTGCGCGGTAGCGTCGCCATCTTCACACTTTTCCAAACTTTCTTCCCCAAACTTTGTGCCCCTGCCCCCTGCTACGTGTGCGTGTGGGGGGAGGGGAGGGGGAGCAATTCTCTCCCTGGCTGCTCGGCCTGTTTACAAAGAAGCCGAGGCAGAGGCCTCAAGAACAAGATGCATGATGCTTAATGCAGCGTTTAACCGACTAGCAAAATACTAAATGTTTAATAAATGAGTAGGCGGTTAAACGATTAAACAACTAGTCGCGCACATCCCTACCCTGAACCCTCACTGACTTAACTGACGTCAGCTGTTAGTGATTGAGTGTGAGAATCTGAAAGAGCTCCGGATGCTACAAATAGGAATGGGACAGCACTTATCCCCCTCTCTACAAAATGTTGTTGACACTGACTGCTCTGGGCATGATCATTTATCGGTTATTGTCAGCATATATTCCACACACAAGGAATATATATTTATATATATCTATAGGTTGATAGATAGAAATCTATGTATATATATATCTATCTATCTATCTATCTATCTATCTATCTATCTATCTATCTATCTATCTATATATATATAGATAGATAGATAGATAGATAGATAGATATGTAGAGATTTCTATATATAGATATATAGATATAGATACATATTCTTTGTGTGTGGAATATAACCACTGGTATTCCTCTGACTTCATGTGTGTTTATGTACCATCTTAAATCCTTGTTAATGTAATGTTTCATTGTTTATCTGTTTTTTTTCACTCTCCTTCCATAACATTACCGTTTGCAAATCTGACGGCCGTGTTTTCGGGTTTTCGTTTTTTTTAACACTTCCGGTGTTCCGAGGGCAACCCCTGTATTTGACGTCACAACGCTATGAACTGTGGGTAATTTCCTTACCGTAAGTCCGCATCAATGCAGACCTACGGTAAGGGGGCATAAAGGGCTCACTCACTGACTCACTGACTTGACGATTTGACAATGGGACAGCCCTCACACACTCATGCACTTGAACACGCCTCTAAGTCAGTGAGTCTGTAAGGGATCAGATTGGAATTGGGCCTATATGTCAAATATTGACAAATCACAATTATTTACCGCAGAAGAAGGAAATTTCCTGGGAAATGACATCACTCCTTGTTACCGCGGGTAGTATCGTGAGAAAGACATGCAAGAAAATCACGTGACAGTTCATGCTCACAACGTGATGACGTTTAGTCCAACATAGGAAGTGCTGTGAATACCCGCAAACAATGTTTTTGTTCTTAGCGCTTTTTACTGTTTTTCTGCAAACCTATCAGTGCAAGGAAACAGCACTCTCGGACATGATGAATGCATGGTAAGTTAGAGTAACTCCTCCGGTTTTAAATGCAAAAAGAATTATTGCTCTATCTTATTTGGTTGCAATTCTAGAGTCTGGGTGTCGTCCTTGACAGGACACTGTCATTCCAAACCCACATCAATAACATCCCGGTCAGCCTATTTCCATCTACGCAATATTAATCATCTCCGTCCGTCACTCACCCCCAACAGCGCTGCCATCCTGGTCCACACTTTGGTTCCAACCCGTCTGGATGACTGTAACTCCCCTCTCTTTGGTTTCCCCCACAAGGCCATCCATACGCTCCAATTGATCCGATTGAACTCTGCCACCCGTATCATCACTAGAACTCCATCCATCAATCACTCCTAGCTTCCGGTCAGATACCACATGGACTTTAAAATTATGCTCCACACTTTCAAGGCCATCCATAACCTCGTTCCCCCATACCTCTCTGACTTCCTCCACATCAACACTCCTTCCCAGACACTCAGGTCGGCCTCTTCCATCAGCCTCATTGTGCCCTCTGCCCGTCTGTCCACCATGGGGTCCAGAGCTTTCAGCTGCTCTGCCCCCGCCTCTGGAACTCACTCCCTCCCGACACCAGGAACATTCACTCATTATCCATTTTCAAATCGCACCTGAAAACCCACCTTTTTAAACAGGCCTATTCTATTTCATTGCTATTGCTCTGCTGCAGATTTCACATTTTACTGTGTTGATGTTTGATGTGTCTTTTAGCCCTTTTAATTTTAATTGTCTTTTGCTCATTCTGTAAGGTGACCTTGAGTGCCTTGAAAGGCGCCTTTAAATAAAATGTATTATTAATATTATTATTATTGTTATTATTGTCAATCTAGATGGCGGACCTTGATGGTTCTTGAGGTTTTCCTAGAACCCTTTTACCTGACCATTTGTGTTGACTTTCAAGTCAATCTGACATACCATTCAAGGGTGGTGGCCTTTCAAATCAAATTTTCTTTGACCTTAATTACAGCCCTCATCTGGCCTGTTCGCATTATATATCTTGAGCACCATTTGCACAATATTTCCAGTCACTGGTGAAAATTTCATGTCTCTACATGCAATGGTCCATCTCACAGGACTTTGGGAAAACATTTCTGAATGATAATAATATTAATAATAAAACAGGACAAAAACAAAAGGGTTTCATCCAGGGGCGATTGCTCTGAGACAACAAGGGAGGCTGAACTTCCCCTAAAATTTCTTAGAAGAAATGGTCAAATATGCACTGTTGAATTTACATTACATCACATGCGTTAGGATCAGCTGTTTATCACCAGTTTTCAAACATGACCTCTCTGTCATACATTCTCCTGTCAGCCGGACCCAGGCCTTCTAAGCATTCCTATGAGACAGCGCTCAGCAGTTTTTTTTCATGCAGCAAAGTGAGACGGTCATTGAATAAATGTGACAAAATCGTCACTTCCAGGGAGGCTCAGCTTCCCTGGGACCTCATGGAGTGGTAGGCAGGAGAGGACGCTCAGTGTATGCATGCTGATTGGAGGAATTGTCTAAAAAGCGGAACTCCTTTGTGATTGACAGCGCTTTAGAAATACACACCGGCATCGGTGAGTGGTGTCTTCTGACAGAGTGCTGTTTGGAGTTCCTTACTTCTTTTCTGTCAGGCCTTCACTCACAACAGGGAACATCACAATGACAATGACCACACCGTTGACGAGCTTGTCAGGACATTTAACAGCACCTGCACCAGTATTTTAGATTCCATAGCTCCGGTCAGATTTAGAACACCAAAACCCTCCTCTCTGCCTTGGATAAATGAGGAGGTTAGAAGCTTGAAGACGCAATGCAGGAAGGCTGAGAGGAAGTGGAAAAGGGACAAACTCAGCACTTCTCTTGCTTCTCTGAGACATCTAATGTATACATACCAGCACAAAGTCAAAGAAGCAAGAAATTTTTTAAGTAATTTTAGACCCATCTCCAAGCTACCATTTTTATCCAAGATTTTAGAAAAAGTTGTGGCCACCCAGCTAATTTCCTTCATGAATGAGAACCAGATTTTTGAAACTTTCCAATCTGGGTTCCGCAGCCTCCATAGCACGGAGACGGCCCTGGTCAAGGTCTCAAACGACCTACTTCTGGCAGCCGATTCTGGTCTGTATTCCATTTTAATTCTCCTTGACCTCACCGCAGCTTTCGATACAGTGGACCACAATGTTTTAATCAGCCGTCTGAAGCACAACATTGGAGTCAGTGAAGTGGCACTGGATTGGTTCATCTCCTACCTGTCGAATAGGTCCTTCTCGGTCAGGCTAGGAGAAGCCTCCTCCGCCTGTGCTCCCTTATCTTGTGGTGTGCCCCAGGGGTCCATTTTGGGTCCCCTCCTTTTCACAACCTACATGTTACCCCTGGGACACATTCTGCGCAGCCACAACATCAATTTCCACTGTTATGCCGACAACACGCAGCTCTATATTCCGCTTGAACCTGGTAGCACTGATGTTTCGCATGTTCTGCTCTGCTTAACTGAAATCAAAGACTGGATGTCCACAAACTTCCTTCAATTAAATGACTCCAAATCAGAAGTGATCATCATTACACCACCTGGCCCCAGGACCAGCAGTGTTACAAATCTATCCTCTCGTCTGGGTGCCCTGTCAAATAATGTGTGTTCAGAGGCCCGCAACCTTGGTGTCATTTTTGACACCCAACTATCTTTCGATGCTCAGGTAACCAAGGTTGTACAATCCTGCTTTGCTCAGTTGAGACAACTGTCAAGAATCCAATCATTCCTCTCTCCCGCACTATTTGAAACAGTCATTCATGCCTTCATCACATCCAGAATTGACTACTGTAATGCACTTTACTCCGGTATTAGTAAGCGAAACATTCAAAGACTTCAGCAAATACAAAACGCCGCCGCCAGGCTTCTAACTCATTCCAGGAGAAGTGACCACATCACGCCCGTGCTAGCTGCCCATCACTGGCTACCCGTGAGTTTTAGAATTGATTTTAAGATTTTATTGCTAGTTTTTAAAGCCTTGAATGGCCAGGCTCCTGCCTACATACAAGAAATGTTAACCCCTTATGAGCCTAATCGCAGCCTGAGATCCCCTTACAGGACCCTTCTGATGGTTCCTAAGTCCTGTTTGGTCACCAGAGGTGACCGAGCCTTTGCTGTTCGGGCCCCCAAGCTCTGGAACTCCCTGCCAGACGGTCTCAGGCAGGCAAACTCTGTATCTTCTTTTAAATCTCTTCTTAAAACTCACTTTTACCGTATGGCCTTTTCTTAACGGCTGGTGACTATTTTTTACAATTTTACTGTGTTTTTAAGGATCTAACTGTAATTAATCTTAATCTTAAGGATTGTTACCTTATTTGTTTTTACTGTAAAGCACTTTGTAACTGTGTGTTTTGAAAGGTGCTATATAAATAAAGTTATTATTATTATTATTGTTATTATTACTTCTGTTGGGATTCACAGGACCACAGATGATTTATCATTTGGTAAAATCCTCACTGGACAATTTAAAGGCTTTTTCCTCTGCATGCTCTTTGTCTTCAAACAAAGAGAGCTAAGTGGCACCCATCTCCACAGGAGGTCTTACCTCACACCTCAGTGAGACTCAAGTCCCAAAACTTGATTGGACAAGACCTTTTACAGTGACATGTGACTCTGTGATGTCACAAGTTGTACAAAATCTGCTCCCCTCCACAGAACTTCCTCCTCTCTCTTGCTCCAGCTGTTGAACAGCTAAGACCTCTTTCCGGTTGGGCCTGGAACAGTCCAGAGGCCTAGACCCAGGCTCCATAGCCCAAACCACTAAAAGGAGGGCAACTGATCACAGACTCTCTTGCAAACACAAGGTTTGCAACCAGCTTTACAGCAACAAGGAACTAAGTGAGTTAGCACCCAGTGTCTAACTCTTCAAGACCCCCAAGCGACCAGCTTCCTTGGATCAGAACCTTTGGAACAAAGGACACCACAAAGACTGCAGTTGAAACCACACCTTCCCAGCCTTTTTCTGCCGGCTAACAAAGCAGCGCTACCAAGTGACTCTTTCTTCCATTCATTCAAGGATCGGTAATGTAACAACTGGGCATAGCTTATCACAGCTTTACAGACTAAGCAAGACTGTTTAACTTGTATGTGATTTAATGCTGTTTACTGAGTTATTGTTGTGATTGTTGGCAGTTAGGTCATTGATTAGTTGGCTTCGCCAAAGCTAAGTGTTTAGTTTGCCAATACTGTTCACAAACAGATTGTTGCACACAACTAAACAATCTCTGCACTAATCCAGACTGTTTGCAACACAAATCACATTCACATAGACTCATTAACAAAGGCTTTCAACAGAGCTACACCCAAACACGCATTTCAAAGTTCCCGCTTCTTTTCCTTTGTCTTTGTCTGACCATGTGGTCAGGACAAACACCTCCCCCTGAAGTCAGCCTTGATTCGGCCATTTTGGTAGTTCTCAGTTGTCAGCCATTTTGTTTTGTAGGCCAAGTGGCTACTTGATCACCACACCCACCTTTGTCTTTCTCTTCTCTCTCTTCTCTCTCTCTCTCTCTCTCTCTCTCTCTCTCTCTCTCTCACACACACACACACACATTCACACACACACACACACACACACACACACACACACACACACACACACACACACACACACACACACACATATACACACCAAGCTTGTATATAGTTAGTTAGAATTTGTGTGTTTGCTATGTTGTGAATAAATACAATTCTTTGGAATCATACCTACTGTCTGTTTAATGAGTGAATGAATAGTCAGCCTCTGCTGCGTCAAGAACTCCGAAATCCTTCAGGCGTTACTGTTAATTTTGGTTGTTGTCATTAATTTAATTATTAATCAAACTCCAAATTAATAGTTTAGCCTACTTTATGAGACTGATATCTTTAACTGGCTATCATTTTTCCCTTTACGGGAATGATGCCCTACGAGGTGATTTAATGTTAATTAAGTCACATTATTTAACATAATTATTAATAATAATTATTAATTATTTCCAGGAGCCAATTAAACCCCAACATATTTGGTACCTCCATGTGAAGCCTAGTGTGTTGACCCCAACATATTTGGTGCCATCGTGTGAGGTAATTATATGTTGATTCCCAACACTTCCATAAGCAATATAGCTCATTTTCACCGTTTGTACAGTACACAACACACACTGTAAATAAAGACATAAACGTTGCGTTATTGATTTTGTACCCTGTTTAGTGTTTTAGTTAGTCTGTTTGTTCGTTGTATCACAAAGGTGAACTTGTGTTGTGTGTGTGCAGTTGGTATGACAGGGTCACAGACCATTTTCTGCAAAAGGAGTGGAGGGCAGAATTCATATAATAAATGTGTGTTTCAGTAATATTTAAGAATGTTCAGAGAATGTTGCTATGTAGCACTGTTACCTGGGCCAATGTTAAGGTGCTGCTCCTTTTAGGGAAACTTATTTTGAGAGAAAATCAGTTCAGGTGTTTGAACCCTTCTGAACATCTTTGAGGTGTTTTTTGCTGTGGTTCTATGGCATGAGTGTGGTTGAAAAACTGCGTCAGTTAAATGTTCCTTTTATAAGTTACTGCCTTACTACAATATGACAAATTTTATGATGTAAACTTAAAGTACAGTAAGCTTCCCTTGTTTGAAAGACCAGCAGCCACCACTGGTTTCAGCGCTTCAGGCTGGAACTGTTAATAAAGATTGACATTGTTATTTTTACTATGTATGTACATATAGATTTGCTATGTTTATTTATGTTAATCGAATAGGCAGGTAGAAAAGAGAAAAGAATGAATAAGTAGGCAGATGAATATAGATTAAATATGTACGAGTGTATGGTTCAGTGTGGAGTGGCGGTGTATTGTGATGTTTAGAAGATGGTTGTCATGGTGTGGATATATGATCATGTACGTGGCTTTAGTTTTGGGGTGAGTTATGTTTTACGTTTAGATGATTTAAGAAGGTTTCCCAGGTATCATTAAAGACTGATATATTGGTGTTTCTGTAAGTTTTTATTCTCTCGATTGGAACAACCTGCTTACAGACTACATCTCAGTGAATGATATTACAAGTTTCTTTTAGATTTTTGGACTCGGACTCACAAATAAACTGATTAGAAATCTAGTGATCGAAGGGCAAAGGTCAAGGTCACTGTGACTTTGAAAAAGCATGTTTTGGCCATTACACAAGAATTCATACACTAATTATGACAAAATTTCATATAAATATCTATTTGGACAAAATAATGAAGTGATGACATTTTATATACAAAAGTCAAAGGTCAACCTCCCTGTGACATCCTAATATGGTCCAAAACCACTTTTCTGTCCATTATTTAACATCATATCTCAGGAACAGATGTGGAAATATTTGTCCACCTTGAAACTGTGCTGATTATATAGATCTTCTGTGCTATCGGGGGGACGATGTGTGTTGAACATCCAAGTTTTCTCAGAGATAGATGTAAACTGTAACTGCAACTTGACTGGTTCATGGAGGCATACAACCATGAGGTTGTAATTAGTAGTGTAGTGATGGCCTCATGAAGCCTCTTGAAGCATTTTCATTATTTTCTGAGCCCACTAGATGACACTCTTGATTGAAAGAGAGAGACTCAAAGAATGGCAATTCAGTGTGTTTCAATAAACCTTTTGTTTATAACTATAGTTTTATGTATTATTGTTGCTAACAGACTACCTCAAAATCAAAACATTGTAACCTGTGGCATAATGCACACATAGTACATAGTGCTACCTTTGCAACATTTTCAACTTAAATATGAGAGAGATTGTGCCAGTAATAACCTCAGCTCTGTATTTCTTCCTGACAGAGTGCCAGATCCACTTTTATTGCCCCAGCTGCCTCATTCAGCTCTTCATTGCTCTGCATAATTCTTATTGCACAATCACATTATCTCCAAACTCCTGTCACTGTGATGTCTTGCATGTATCATGATTAAATTAATTCAGTCAATACAATGGAGTAGTACACTAACCGTCAGAGCCAGCTCTGTCCACAGCTGTAATGTGTGTTTAAGTGAAATGATAAATCAACACTGAGGCAAATAGATTCTGCTCTGTTCTGTGTGGGCTGGAACTCTCTAGTTTGTGGTACGATTGGCTGCTTCCCAGTCAAAGCCAACATGACTGTTTTGAAGTCAGTTGGGTTGAAGCATTTAAAACCGGTTGAATGATGTATTTCTCTGAAATCTTTGATCAGAGCTGATGTCAGGTATCTGTGAATCCTCTACAGGATGGCCGTGTGTCCTTCATTGGCCACCAGTTGGGCGGTGTGTCCTTCTCACCCAACAGCCGTGACCAGCAGGTCAAGTTTGCCCGTGCTGTCCAGATCACCTACTACCTCCGCAACCATGGCCCAGTGGTGCAGGATGTCATTGCTGAACGCTGGGAGAACGAGTTCTGCGCCCTGGTCAGCCGACTGTCTACGGCCGAGGCGCCCCATGTGTCTGACCAGCTCCACATTCAGTCACTTACCTCCTTCAGCCTGTGGCGGGACTTCCACCAGACGGGTGTACTGGCCAAGGGGGAGGTGCTGGTAAGCTTGGTGCTGGTGCTCCTGGCTGCAACCATCTCCAGCTCTATGCGGGACTGCCTGAGGGGAAAGCCATTCCTGGGCCTCCTGGGCGTGCTGACTATCTGCATCGCCAATGTGACAGCTGCAGGAATCTTCTTTATATCGGACGGGAAGTTCAACTCGACACTACTGGGGATCCCATTCTTTGCCATGGGTGAGTGTTAGCAGGAGTCATGACTGACTGACTGTGTGTTTTATGTGTGTGTGTGTGTGTGTGTGTGTGTGTGTGTGTGTGTGTGTGTGTGTAGTGATTAGTTAAGGGGCTTACTTAGTAAGGCACTCACATTGGGTTGATTGGGAAAGGGATTAATAGAACTGCGATGGGCTTTTCCTCAGAGACAATGCCGGCAGTTCATTGTAGTTGTTACAAAATAAGGAGAGTGTCGTGTGTGTGCGTGTCTGTGTATTAATGTGTATCTTGCAGCTGCATTTGTGCTGCACATTCCTTTTGTTATGCAATTTTGCATGTTATTTTACAAGTGATTTTTGCATTATAATCACATTCAGTTGTTGTGCAAGGTTTTTTTTCTTATTTCACTGAGCTTCAGTTGATGTTTTTCTTGGTGACGTGGATTTATTAATAAACTGTATTACAATGCAGTAGAGGAGGAACACAAGACAAACATATATCAGAATCCCACAGTACTGTATGGAAAACACCCCCCTTCACTGGAATTTATTGCAAATACAAATGGATTCATTTATTTTTCTAATTTTCATTTGTCATATTTCAGTGGTCTCACACACACACACATAGAGACAGAGACAGAGAAACGAGTGCTAAAGATATGGTAAGATAGACAAGAGTAAGCAAAGAACATGACTCAGTGATTTGTGCATAAACTTGAACTGATAAAACGTTATAAACATGACAGACTGTAGCACAGCCATGGTGTTCAGGAAAAAGGCCTCAGGTACTTGAGCGGTGGGCGTGACGTGTGAAGCTGAAGGTGACAGTATGGGATGGGGATGAGGTAGGGAATGTTCAAAACCTTCTGACTGCTTTGACATTTTTTCAAACAAAAATATGCCAATGTCCTGTCAATCTGATATAAAAGAGATGATTTCTACATCCGTTTACATTAATTATTAAATGGAAACCAAAAACTGTATTATCGTGATTTTTTTATTAGTGATAAAGGCATTAGATTGGGCTTTGGAAGCACAAATCATTTTTGCGATGACTCACTGGAAAATCGCAGCCTTTTAAGGTTTTTATTTTGCCTGTATTAGGTAGTGACAGTGCAGATACAGATGGGGAGAGAGGAAGTGCTGTAACATACAGAGGTCTCCCGTTAGAATTATTCAGGGAATGTTGCAGTTGTATTTTAAAGGGCCAGTGTGTAATATTTGGCATGGTTTATTATCAGATTGGTGGAGCAGAGAGGGGAGGGGGGTCCCCGCTAGGTACTGTAAATGAGTATGTGTGTATTAAGTACGTGTGTTACGCTAGAAGAGTTTGGGACGGAGTCTTTTACCCCCTGGAGTGTTACCGGAGTTTTTGGAGTGCTCAAATAAACGGGCCTTTTTCCCAAACGCTACTCTGGTCTCCTGCTCGTGAGGGATTCATTACAATATCGTAACATAGTTTAGATTTCTAAATAAACATTCACCTCGTCGCTAGATTCCTACTCCTGAAAAACTCATGTCTGCGCAAGCTTTTTTGTCCCTACGAGGCCACCGTCATTTACCCGACAGGAGGGGTGAGCGAGTGAGCCCTGCAATCTAGAATTTGACCACTGATGTCACTGTTTTCAACGGTTTTCAACCCATTTTACACACTGGCCCTTTAACCACAAGGTCCCCAGAACATCAAGGGGTCCCTGATAGGATTCAATTCAAATGACTTTATAAATATTTTGGGACTTAAGTAAATAGCAGGCGTCCCATGTACATGTACGGGTTCGACTCCAGCCTGTGGCCCTTTGCTGCATGTCACTCCCTCTCTCTCTCTCTCTCCCCTTTCACACTTGTCTGTCCTGTCCATTAAAGCCTAAAAATAACATAATTTTCATAAATCTAACAATTCATTCTCTCTGAAAACACTGAAACAACAAAAGAAGCACATTTCCTGGAGATACCAACAGCTCTTCCCATCTTTAAGATGAAGATGAAGAATATGATGTTATGTTCACAGTACACAGATGCCTTTGAAACACGCAAGTTAAACATGACAAGAAATTAGAAATATAACATATTTAGCTAAGTTAGCTAGTTGGCATTTGCTTGATTCAAGCCTCAGTTAAGGTTTCTTAAAAATGTGACTTGGTTATTTGAATTGACTTGATACATATGTTTTCTACATTTCTGGCATCCCATTCCCACTTGATTCAATCGCAAATGTATCTTCTGTTTGAGTGGCAAGACTGTGCCACCCAGGTTACTGACCAACACTAAGCTATTCAATTCAATTCAATTCAATTTTATTTATAAAGCCCAATATCACAAATACAATTTGCCTCACAGGGCTTTACAGCATACGACATCCCTCTGTCCTTTAGACCCTCACAGCGGATAAGGAAAAACTCCCCAAAAAAAACCCTTTACCGGGGGAAAAAAAAATGGTAGAAACCTCAGGAAGAGCGCCCTCTTCCAGGACGGACAGACGTGCAATAGACGTCGTACAGAACAGATCAGCATAATAAATTAACAGTAATCTGTATGACACAATGAGAGAGAGAGAGAGAGAGAGAGAGAGAGAGAGAGAGAGAGAGAGAGAGAGAGAGAGAGATGCAGGACATCCTCGGTAATGACAGTAGCTTACAACAACATTCATGAAAGTAATAATATTGTTGTTATAGTTCTGGCTACTGTGGTACAATATGTTGAAAGTATGTATTAATTTCTGGCAGATAATAGTCATATGTGTATAATAACAGTAGAAGTGTGACTAATGACTAATGATGGCGGCAGCAGCAGGAGGCATCAGTGATGGCTGTCAGAATTTGTAGTGATTTAACACTTAATAAAATATGTACATCATTTTACCTTCAGAGTTTGCTGTTGCATGTTGCTGGCTCCCATGACAGAGAGGTCTCTCTGATGAAGTGCTTGTCTGCAGCAGAGAACTATGACAGTGATCAACCTCCTCCAGTAGCTGTTGTGGTTTTATGTGTGCACAAGTTTCATATGGAACAATTTTGATTAAACTTTTTGGATGGTTCTTACAGAGGACACAGAGTTAACAGCATCTGTTACCTCCTTCAAGGCCTGCTTAACCTGTCCCTGTCATTCCACTAATGACAGAAGAAAATTAAACGTTTTTCTCAGCGTCTGAAAGGTTTCTCTTTCTCTCTCTCTCTTTCTTTGTTTGCTCCATGTTCACAGGTTGTAAAGATGCACCTATCCATAGTAATTATAAAGTCCATATATGGTGGTCACTGGCTATTCATGGGGATGTATGCTAATTGCTGACTGGCGGGAGCAATTCAATTCAATACAATTCAATTCAATTCAATTCAGTTCAGTTCAGTTCAATTCAATTCAGTTTTATTTATAAAGCCCAATATCACAAATAACAATTTGCCTCACAGAGCTTTACAGTATACAATATCCCTCTGTCCCTTGGACCCTCACAGTGGTTAAGGAAAAACGCCCCCCAAAAAAATGGTTATGCAGTTATGTGCTGAGCAAGGCCCATTTTAAAGGTTTATCCATCAATAGCCTCAAAACCCAGTGAGATATCAACAAGCTTATGCTAACTTTTGACAAGCTTGGTCCAATGATGAGCCACAGAAAATGGGGTACAAATCTGACCCACAATTCGGGAGAAGATGTCAAAAATGTGTTTTTCATAAAAATTAATACAGCATTGCAATACCCCCTTTTGACTGATTTTTACATCCGTGGTTCAACATTATTATGAAACAGGTCATTCAGGTTGTGTAATGATTTGGAGAGCAATCTGTGATTTATCATCTGATTTATGCTGTACCAAGTAAATCTTTTTTGCATTTGTGGCACCCCATGGTGGTCAATTCAAATTAAACTTTTAAGATGTTGCTGGTACCTCATTGGTCATTTCCTGCAAGTTTCGTGATGATTGGCTGATCCATTATGGAGTTAGGTCTATTTATGTGCTGAGCCACGCCATCTCTTAAGTTTATTGGTCAAGATCTTCAAAACACAATAAGGTATCAATTTTTTGATAACTTCTGATAAGCTTGATCTAATGATGATCCACGGAAAGTTTGGTACAAGATGGACATATGGTTTAGAGGAGATGTCAAAAATGTCTTTTTCAAAATACCCAAAATGGCACAAAATTTTACCAAAGGACCCTAATTGTTCTTTTCTGCTTTTCGTAGAGCACGTTGAGCTGCACTTGTCTGTCATATTTCAAGTCAATTGGATTCACGGCATGAGGGACATGGCCTGTCAAAAAAAAATAAAATGTTTTTTTGGCCTAATTACAGCGCCCCCATCTGACCATTTGGCATCATATTTTCGAGGAGCATTTGCACGCAACTTACAATCATTGGTGAAAATGTACCATCTCATAGGAAAAGAAAAGAAGAAAAAAAAAAGAAAAGAAGTCAAAGCTTTTACAATAGGGTATCAGCGCTTTGGGCCTGAACCCTTAATTAAGTTACATGTGAACACATGGAAAGTGCAGATGTACCCTATAAATGGTCCTTATTGACACTGTTTCAGTGCTTTCCAGCACCTGCTCTGTAAACACAGGACCCTCAATGAGTAAAAATGTACTCCAAGTCAGTGTTTTATAATTTTGCATAGCTGATTATTAAACACTCCAACTGTAAAGCGAGAAATCTTTGTATGTATGTATGTATGTATGTATGTTTTTATGTATGCATGTATGTGTGTCCTTCACGTATCTTGACAACCATTCATGCAATCTATGTTATGTGTGGCAGGTGTGTTCCTGGGGACACACTGACGTGCAGTGTCAGCATGTCTCACTGAGTGTATTTTGGTGGTGTCTGTTAGTTGGGTGTGTTTTCTTTGTAGTACTAACTCATAACACTAATAACACTACAGTGGGCAAAATACCTCTGCCAATTAATTCAAGCCCTCCTTTGTAACTACTGTGGTTATGTCAAAGCAAGTTCTAAATGACTGGTACGAAGTTGCAGGCTTTAAATCCTTTGTGGGTGTGAACCCTTGCAGAGTCTTAGGGGTCACATGTGAGCACTTTGTTTCAGAGTCGTGTTTCAAGTGGTGTCGTAAGCCACCCCCTCTGTTTAACGATGGTCATTCCAGCTTGACATAGATGGCTTCTTTTTCTCCTCTTTCAAACCATCTTTCTTCCCTGGCCAAGATGTGCACATTCCTGTCCTCAAAGGAGTGTCACTTCTCCTGTAGGTGTAAGTGGACAGCTGAGCCTTGACCTGAGGAGCTTGCTCTCCTGTGCTGTGGAGTGGTTGTTTTGTTTCCCCAATGTATAAATCTGTGCATTCCTGGCTGCACTGAACTGTATATACTACATTACTCTGCTTATGTCTGGGTGTTTCTCAGACACTCCTGTGACATAAGGAATGACTGTTGTTACGTTTTTGTGTCCCTTCCTCTCTGTCTGCTCTACGTCTTTTTGAGGTTTTTGCAAAGGCCCAGTTGAGGTAGCCACAGGTTTGCTTCTATTCCTTCACCTTCCCCTCTGTCGTAGTGGGCACGTTTTCAGGCCAATGATTCGGTGTCCTGATAACCAACTTGTGCTCAGTGGGTGGTGAGAGTCAAACAGCAGGTATTGGTCTGTGTGTGTAGGTTTTCTATACACCTCAATGTTCAGGTTCCTGTACCTCTTCAATGTGTACTGCACAGTCTTAGAAGGGTAGACTGTCTCCTCTCACATCTTTCCCACTGAATTTAATGTTGGGGTCCACTGCACTAATGTGTTCTGTGAAGGTTTCCACTTCCTCAGTTTTTTGGCCCAGGTGTCGTCCACATACCTGAACCAGTGGCTAGGAGCAGTTCCTCTAAAGGTGGTCAGAGTTCTCTTCTCCACATCTTCCACGATTACCATGACCTGCATGACTGAGAAGATTTTTTCCACAGGAAACAATATCACAGCTGTGTGGTAACAAATTATATTGAATAACAGTTAAACAGTGAGCTAAAATATATTTCTGAAAACAACAGATTAACAGAATCTTGGTTGAGTGAGCAGCACTGTTTACTTTTACCCTTGAATGTCAATGCTTTCAGCCTCCATTTTTATAATACAGTATGGTGCCCACATATTACAGCCAAACAGCACACCAAAATATGTTTCTGAATTAATTTTAGGTGAGAAATAGGTGATGCAGTAATAAAATTGTGGTTTATATTTGATCAGCATTTACTATTTGAGAGGCAGGTTAATGTAATGGTACAATATTTTCCTTTGAAGTACAAATAGAAACACACAGTAAGTATGTACTGTTGAGGTGCATATTTTGTAAGTGCTTTGAGGGCCTTTTGGATTTTTGAATAGAAACATAAATCAAATATTTTCATATCTAAACACCATAATGATCAGCAGCAACCTAGTCATACACTGGTCATAGATAAGCACCGCACATGTAACAGATCTGTGGCCAGAATCCCTGAGGTCCTTGGCTCTGGGGAACTTTGTGAGATTGACCTCTGTTAGTCTTTACACCCTTACGACAGTCTATATATTGTCAATCGATTGTAAATAAACATGAAGTGCAAAAAATGAATACATTTGCAGGTAAAATATATCATAATTATGGGCTGTGGGCATTAATGCATTAATCCCCATGTAATTAACATCCACACATAACTCATTATTTTTTTAAATTTAATTTATGTATTTGAAAATTTCGCTATTAAGCCATGTTTAATGTGTATTTTAGTGTGCTTTAGTAGTGTTTTAAATCAGTCAAATTTTACAGCATTTCACAGAAACCCCATCACCTACCAGTGTTTCAGAGGTGTAACTGCAGAGCAACATAGACACACTACTGCATAAGTACACTGAACAAAAATATAAACGCAACACTTTTGTTTTTGCTCTCATTTTTCATGAGCTGAACTCAAAGATCTAAAACATTTTCTATACACACAAAACACCATTTCCCTCAAATATTGTTCACAAATCTGTGTTAGTGAGCACTTCTCCTTTGCTGAGATAATCCATCCCACCTCACAGGTGTGGCATATCAAGATGCTGATTAGACAGCATGATTATTGCACAGGTGTGTGTTGGGATTCACAGGACCGCAGATGATTTATCATTTGGTAAAATCCTCACTGGACAATTTAAAGGCTTTTTCCCTTGCATGCTCTTTGTCTTCAAACAAAGAGAGCTAAGTGGCACCCATCTCCACAGGAGGTCTTACCTCACACCTCAGTGAGACTCAAGTCCTAAAACTTGATTGGACCTTTACAGTGACATGTGACTCTGATGTCACACGCATCTGTAGATTTGTGCTCCCCTCCAACAGATTCTTCCCTCTCTTGCTCCAGCTGTTGAACAGCTAAGACCTCTTTCCAGTTGGGCCTGGAACAGTCCAGAGGCCTAGACCCTGGCTCCATAGCCCAAACCACTAAAGGGAGGGCAACTGATCATAGACTCTCTTGCAAACACAAGGTTTGCAACCAGCTTTACAGCAACAAGGAACTAAGTGAGTTAGCACCCAGCGTCTGACTCTTTAAGGGCCCCGAGCGACCAGCTTCCTTGGATCAGAACCTTTGGAACAAAGGACACCACAAAGGCTACAGCTGAAACCACACCTTCCCAGCCTTCTTCTGCCGGCTAACAAAGCAGCACCACCAAGTGACTCTTTCTTCCATTCATTCAAGGATCGGTAATGTAACAACTGGGCATAGTTTATCACAGCTTTACAGACTAAGCAAGACTGTTTAACTTGTATGTGATTTAATGCTGTTTACTGAGTTATTGTTGTGATTGTTGGCATTTAGGTCATTGATTAGTTGGCTTCGCCAAAGCCAAGTGTTTAGTTTGCCAATACTGTTCACAAACAGATTGTTGCACACAACTAAACAATCTCTGCACTAATCCAGACTGTTTGCAACACAAATCACATTCACATAGACTCATTAACAAAGGCTTTCAACAGAGCTACACCCAAACAGGCATTTCAAAGTTCCCGCTTCTTTTCCTTTGTCTTTGTCCTGACCATATGGTCAGACAGACACCTTCCCCTGAAGCCAGCCTTGATTCGGCCATTTTGGTAGTTCTCTGTTGTCAGCCATTTTGTTTTGTAGGCCAAGCGGCTACTTGATCACCACACCCGCCTTTGTCTTTCTCTTCTCTCTCTCTCTCTCTCTCTCACACACACACACACACACACACATATATACAGACCAAGCTTGTATATAGTTAGTTAGAATTTGTATGTTTTGGTTTGCTTTGCTAAGTTGTGAATAAATACAATTCTTTGGAATCATACCTGCTGTCTGTTTAATGTTGCACAAGAGTGAATAAATAGTCAACCTCTGCTGCGTCAAGAACTCCGAAATCCTTCAGGCGTTACTGTTAATTTTGGTTGTTGTCATTAATTTAATTATTAATCAAACTCCAAATTAAAAGTTTAGCCTACTTTATGAGACTGATATCTTTAACTGGCTATCATTTTTCCCTTTACGGGAATGGTGCCCCACGAGGTGATTTAATGTTAATTAAGTCACATTATTTAACATAATTATTAATTATTAATAATAATTATTAATTATTTCTGATAGTCATTTAAACCCCAACATATTTGCTACCTCCATGTGACGCCTAGTGTGTTGACCCCAACATATTTGGTGCCATCGTGTGAGGTAAATATATGTTGATTCCAAACATGTGCCTTAGGCAGGCCACAATAAAAGGCCACTCTAAAATATTCAGTTTTATCACAAAGCACAATGCCACAGGTGTTGCAAGTTTTGAGGGAGCGTGCAATTCTGAGGTTTTTACAGTTTTTTTTCCTCCCCGTTATAGGGCTTTTTTTGGGGGAGTTTTTCCTTATCTGCTGTGAGGGTCCAAAGGGCAGAGGGATGTCGTATGCTGTAAAGCCCTGTGAGGCACAGTGTGATTTGTGATATTGGGCTTTATAAATAAAATTGAAATTGAATTGAATTGGCATGCTGACTGCAAGAATGTCCACCAGAGCTGTTGCCCATGTACATCCAACCGGTCTCACAACTGCAGACCACGTGTAACCACACCAGCCCGGGACCTCCACATCCAGCATGTTCACCTCCAAGATCATCTGAGACCAGCCACCCGAACAGCTGCTGCAACAATCGGTTTGCATAACCAAAGAATTTCTGCACAAACTGTCAGAAACCATCTCAGGGAAGCTCATCTGCATGCTTCTCATCCTCATCGGGGTCTCGACCTGACTGCAGTTTGTCGGTGTAACCGACATGAGTGGGCAAATGCTCACATTCAATGGCGTCTGGCACGTTGGAGAGGTGTTGTCTTCACGGATGAATCCCGGTTTTCACTGTTCAGGGCAGATGGCAGACAGCGTGTGTGGCGTCGTGTGGGTGAACGGTTTGCTGATGTCAACGGTATGGATCGAGTGGCCCTAGGTAGCGGTGGGGTTATGGTATGGGCATGCGTATGTTATGGACGACGAACACAGGTGCATTTTGTTGATGGCATTTTGAATGCACAGAGATACCGTGATGAGATCCTGAGGCCCATTGTTGTGCCATTCATCCACGACCATCACCTCATGTTGCAGCATGATAATGCACTGCCCCATGTTGCAAGGATCTGTACACAATTCCTGGAAGCTGAAAACATCCCAGTTCTTGCATGGCCAGCATACTCACCGGACATGTCACCCACTGAGCGTGTTTGGGATGCCCTGGATCAGCGTATACGACAGTGTGTTCAAGTTCCTGCCAATATCCAGCAACTCCATTCCACAGGCCACAATCAACAACCTGATTAACTCTATGCAGAGGAGATGTGTTGCACTGTGTGAGGCAAATGGTGGTCACACCAGATACTGACTGGTTTTCTGACCCCCCAAACCCCCCCAATAAAGCAAAACTGCACATTTCAGAGTGGCCTTTTACTTACTTATTACTTACTTATTTTCACTGTGCAATAATCATGCTGTCTAATCAGCATCTCGATATGCCACACCTGTGAGGTGGGATGGATTATCTTGGCAAAGGAGAAGTGCTCACTAACACAGATTTAGACAGATTTGTGAACAATATTTGTGAGAAATGGTCTTTTGTGTATATAGAGATTTTTTTTAGATCTTTGAGTTCAGTTCATGAAAAATGGGAGCAAAAACAAAAGTGTTGCGTTCATATTTTTGTTCAGTTGTTGTAGTATTAAGGGGACGTCCTCAGGTTGCCATGTTGTTGAACGATGGTTTTACACATACAGGACCTGTATGAATCAGAGAAAGCAACTAAACTGGAACTCCTGAGAAGTGCAAATGCTGTCACATTAACCTGGATCATTGGACGTCAGTCAGTAATCTAATTATCAGAGTAACTGCACTTTCTCAACTGCAACAGTTTTATCATTTTAAACAAACAATCAAACACTGCATTTAACAGAATAAGCACTTTAAAGTTATCTCCTACCTCTGAGTCATGGATTCAGACCACACATTCCATACATTCATTTGATTCCCATGAAGACACTGGTAAGAATCGCCTCATCTTTTGAATATGGACTTTAAAACTGTTTTGAAATGCAAAATAATGGAATTTAAAACATGCTAAAAAAGCAATACATTGCCATAAACTATTGAAATGCAGTGATTAATCGCAATTAAAAATTGTAATTGTTTGTTGTATCTGAATTCACCTTTAGAGCAAAATTACACTGTAAGCATGCATTGCATTATCAAATAACCTGCAGTATCTACATGAGTAGGCCACTGTTAGGCGTAATTAGCTGTTCTAGTCAACAACCAAAAATAAGTCCGTTTTCATTCAGCATAACAAACATTCTGTAGACTCTAAACATCTCTTACTTTGTTTCTCTGCATTATGTCTCTTATTTTTTCTTACTTTTTTGCTTCCTCAGATATACTTTGTCCATTTACACCGCAGTATATATTGCATTGCATTTCCTCCCATGCACTCTTAAGGTCACTGGATCCCTGGGGGTTTAGTTCAGCTCTGCTGTAGGCTGGCTGACATAACTGAAGTTTAAGTAAGACGCAGAACAGGAGGCTGGATCAGGTCCTTGTGACCTAGAGGCAGGGGAGGATAGGAGAGGAGAAGAGGAGTGCGGTGGGGGTGGTAAGAAAAACTAAAAAAGAAAAGTCAAGGAGAAAAGAGCGAGGAGAAAAACTTATGTGATGTATAGGAAGGGACAAAAGGGGTGTGTGTAGGAAGGGGAACAGACAGAGACAGATACATAGGGAAAATAGAGGAGAGGGACGGAGAGAGAAAGTCACAACGAGAGGGAGGAAATAGAAAAGGGCAAAGGAGATGAAGAGGACTTGATTAAGTCTGTAATTTCATGTGACAAGACCTCAGAGGTAGCAGATGTCCACCCTCCTCCTGGGAGGTCCTAACTGAGATACACCCTTAAAACTACATCAACGCCACATCAGAGCAGACACTGGGAACTGAAATAGATACTGATACCCCTGCTCAGATGTCCTCATCAGCTTTTATGGAAATTATGCATTTAAAAGTTCATGCATGATTTTATAATTGCAGATATTCAGAGAACTAGTCAATACCCTGAAATTTTTTATATCTATTTGTTTTTTTGTATCTAACATGTTTACATCTTGTCTCAGTATGTCATATGAGTGAGTTTGTGTACCCACAGCTCACTTTGTGGTAGTAAATGGTAGTGAGTCTGGGAAGTATACAGTAGGGCTAGGTAAGAGTAGTTGAAAAATGTGGTGTCACATGACAAGGACTGATTTCTAAAATAACTTTTTAGCCCAAGACAATAGACAGTAATAAAGACAATATTTTTTTTCTCTGAAATTTTGCTTGAAAAGTTCGGGGTTGGCCTTTTGGCAATTTTAAATCTTGAGCAGCATTTGCACACAAGTTCCAGTCATTGGTGAAATTAATTTCTCTACGATGTACCATCTCACTGGATTTTGCGAAAACATTTCTGAATGATAATAATAATACTACTAACAATAAAAAACAGTACAAAAACAAAAGGGTTTCAGGCTTGAACCCCTAATAATAATAAAACAACACAAAAACAAAAGGGTTTCAGCCCTTTGGGCTTGAACCCCAAATAAAACAGCACAAAAACAAAAGGGTTTAAGCCTTTCGGACTTGAACCCCTAATAATAAAACAGGACAAAAATAAAAGTGTTTTAGGCCTTCAGGCTTGAACCCCTAATAATAATAAAACAGGTCAAAAACAAAAGGGTTTCAGTCCAGAAGAGGGAGAGGAGAAGGGAGGAGTCCAGAATGTCACAGAAGGTCTCTCAACAATCTAGGCCTGTATCAGCATTACTAGAGGCTGGTCCAAGGTAAGCCCGAGGCAGCCCTAACTATAAGCTTTATCAAAAAGTAAGGTCTTAAGTCTATTCTTAAATGTAAAGTTGGTGTCTGCCTCCTCGACCAAAACTGAAAGGTCGTTCCACAGAAGAGCCTGGTGGCTGAAGGCTCTCCCTCCCATTCTACTTCAGAACATATGTAAGCCTGCATCCTGGGAGCTCAATGTTCTTGGGTACATTAAGCTCTTTAAGACAAGTTGGTGCCTGATCATTGCTGCAGCATTCTGAATCAACTGGACAGTCTTCAGAGACTAACTGGTTTAGCCTGACAAGTTTGTTTTCTGTGGGAAGTAAGGGCATATTTTGATCAAACATTACTCCTTCAGAGATTTCTTTTGGTGGTTCTGGAGGCCTGGGCAACACCATCTAGAGTAGCTATATCATTAGAAAATGTTTCTAAGGTGTTTAGGGCCCAATACTAAAACTACAGTTTTGTCTGAAGTTTGCAGGTCACCCGGATCTTTATGTCCTTAAGACATGCTTGAAGTTTTGTTTGGTGATTGGTTTATGGCTTCGCTGATACATAATTATGTGTTTTTCAATGTTACAGCTTCAATGGTTTGATCCCCTTAGCTCCTCCAGTCTATATGTCAAAGTATCCTTGAGAAAGATACTGAACCCCAAGATGCTCCCAATGATGCATCCATCGGTGTGTGAGTGTATTAAAAACTGAGTAGCAGGTGGCACCATGTATGGTGGCCAAGGCTACCAGGGTATGAATGTGTGTGTGTGAATGGGTGAATGTGACTCGTAGTGTAAAAAGCACTTGGAGTGGTTGGATGACGAGAAAGGCGCTATACAAATGCAGGTCCATTTACCATTTACTATGAAACATACATGCTGCGACATCACAAAGGAAGTGACAGCTCTGTCTCTCTCTGGCAGCCAGTGACAGGCCTAAATCAGCTCAATATATTGATCCCAAAAACTGTATTTATTTTCTTACCACAGCATGCAACCACTGTATATTCAACAGGGACATGGTAATGCTCCACAGTGTTGAGCTCTAAGCCAATCTGTTTCACCTCAGCCACATTTGACTCACAGTAAGAGGATACATTTGTTCAAATGGCCTGAACTATGTGCAGGTGTATTTGCTTTATTTTGGGTGGAGAGTCACACAGCAAATGTGTTCCACCATAATCAGGCACTAAATGTTTACTTTCATACAAGAGATCCTATTTGTGGTCACAGGAGTATTGAGTTTATATTGGAGGTGCACTTTCCAAATGTTGACAGTTATCATACCGTGTACTTTTGCTTATCTAGGATATTAAAAAATAATGCAACTGAATGAAGAATCTCCCCTTTATTTGAGTTATTTTCAAAGAGGAGACTTCTTACACACTTTAATGAGCAAAGTGACTTCAGGTTTATATTACAATAATAAAACAAGTGTTCAACCTACAGTACCCCTTCTGTTTTAATTCCTTTGAGGGTCATTCTGACTGATAATAATAATTCTGTAATACTATATATACACACTATATAATATCCTGAAATAGCAAGATTTTCTGAGATGGTTATCGTATTGAAAAAAACGGATACTGTTGCAACCCTATGAGGGAATACACGTAGTGTTGTTTTTGGCGGCCTGTTTTAATTTTAGTTTTAGTCTAGTCTTGTGTCAAACTGTCATTTTAGTTTTTATTAGTTTTAGTCACGTTCACTCTTTCTTTGTCTAGTCAAGTTTCAGTCAACTAAAAGTCTGAGCATTTTAGTCTTATTTTAGTCAGAATAATCCATGACTATTTGTCTCGTTTTAGTCAGTGAAAGCTGATGACATTTTAGTCTAGTTTTAGTCAATGAAAATTGTATTTTAGTCTCTTTTTAGTAATGCAGTTCTATTATACCCAGTCAATATATAGTATAAGTACCTAGTATTGAAACTGGATCCACAATGTAGGTTCAAACAAACAGTCTTTATTGTCCAAGTCCAAGGGTGAGGAGAGGGGAAAAAACTCAGGGCACGCTGGGGAAACTTCCAGGGAGGAAAAGGTGGCTGGCAGAGCGTGGCAAAAAACTGAGGACAAAGAAACAGAGACACAGGTTAGCAAAAATCAGGTTGGTTCAAAGATTGAAAGTACAAGTTCCAAAAAACACAGCAAAAAAGAGCCAAGCTGGTTACTGCTGGAGGATAATCAACGAACTGGCGATGAGTGGAGAATGAGACCAGGTATTTGTGCTGCAGCAGAGGTGAGTGGCAATCAGCAGTGATCCAGTTCAGGTGGTGGAGAAGATGCAGCAGAGAAGTAGGTCAGCCACACCCAGCCAGTAACAGACAGGGAAGACAAAAACCAAAACAAGCAGGGAGGGGAATAGAGAGAACACACCCCGCATCCCAACAAGTAGTATAACCAAACCAAAATTTTCTTTTCTAAATTAGCTCCCAGTTAGAGCTAAATCTATATTTATTTATACAACAGTTAGTTCTGACCGAGTAATTTGATTGGACGAGAGGCATTCCGTGAGTGCTGATATAGAGAATAACATCACTGGGACTTGTAACAGTAAAATCACTCTGCTCACAGGTACAGTCCTTAATGGGAACTGCCCATTGGTTCGACCTCCCATTGGTTCGACCTCCCATTGATTCAACTGGGCCGTAGGTCGAACTAACCTCCAGGCTTCTTCTGTTTTCTACTGCGCTGATTTTCTGTGTCAGATCGCGCACTACAACCATCAGTAGACCCGCATTAAAGCACCATGGGCAATGCATCAACAATCACTGCAGTTTTGTTTTGACTGTAGTAACACTTTTAATATTAAAGAAATTTACATACAGATATTGCATAAAATATGTTGCACAGGGTAAATGCAGCACATATTTGTGCATTCATACATGCTCGCTCACACACACACACACACACACACACACACATAATCACAGTATCACGGCGATACCGCAGTGCCTTTACTTTATGAAGTTATCGAAAAAACGCCGCACTTCACGGCTGGATTGAAAACTTTGTGGAAAGGTTATAATCGCCCCGAGCTCATCTTTGAACAACCAACACATGAGATACTGAGCACAATTTAACCCATTAAGTTCCGTTGCTTGGTTTTAGAGATATTCTGCAAAATATGAAAGCTGCCGCTTTGAGTTCAGAGGCTTAACTGACTTTTTATTATTTTAAAAACCAATCTTGCTGTCGGGAATTAGGCTATGCGTCACTACAGTACTATAAACTCTCAATAGATCAGATTGCTGGTTGCTAATAATATGTAACAGCTTGTAGATACGGTGCATGCCTTTCACTCCCGCGGCCGAATGGAGGTGAACAGTCAGAACGGACAGTCGAACTTATGGGACCTCCCATTAGTACGAACAGATCAGACAGGTCGAGCCAATGGGAGGTCGAACCAATGACATGGACCCTCGTTAATTAACAAACTGTCACACCCGCTACATTGACACAAACTGACACTAGCGTTACACCAAGAAGATGGATATTTTCCCCAAAATTACATTTGAATTAAATTATGAGTGGTCGTCAGGAGAATGAGGAAAAGGAAAGCCAGGACTCTTCTGTGCAGACCTCCAGGTGTGTTTGTGTAACATCAGCTGACCTCGACAAACTGGAGAGGAGCAAAAATGAAGCGAATTTCATTCATTCTGTCTTATTGTTCTCCTCCTGCTTCACTCATCTCTGAATACATGCATTTTATTTTTTTACACCTGTATGGTGTAGAAAGAAATTAGAAACACTTGACATTATGTATAGCAAACAGGTTATTTAAATGATACAAGGGCCACAGAAGATTGAAGTGTTGAAAAAACTTTCAAAATCTTAATTTGTTTTATTTTAAATTAGAACTAAATTCATCAAGATTAGCTTGTCTGTTTGTCAATCTTCTAAGAGGTTGTTGAATATCCGGGGACACTACACTGTGTAAGAGTAAATTTATTAAAAAAAATTTAATGAAATTCCCCCAAATTATGCAAAAGCATCTTTCCAAAATACATGTCTCAGTATAACCAACAGGACAGCACTGATGTGTGAAGTAATTCACTGACACTACTATGAAAATTTCAATTTTATTTTTTTTAACTTTTTTTCCCCTCACAATAAAAAAAAGTTATGGAATATTTTTTTCGAGTCTTTTTATGGTGTTTCACTTTGTAGACGGTCCCTGCACATTCAGCTTACAGAGGCCAAGGAGACCACTGTTACCATTCCAGCTCAGATGATCTAGCTCGTTGTCTGGTTGGAAATAAACATTGGTGTTTTATCGTTTAGCTAATGAGTTGTTGATCCAGCAAGTTAGATTCTGTCAGTGTCTTTCCAGCTTTGCCAAACTGCTTCAGTCACTCAGCTGCTGTCCCCTCTTTCCTGTACTACACACCGACAGTGACTTTATTAATGGTACAGAGAATTAGACTGTACTGGCCTTTCACAGCAGGTTGTAAGTTAAAATGGAAAATAAATACAGCAAAGATTGCAGCTACTTGCAGTCAGAAACATGGTGAAATTCACAGTGAGATAATTTCCACTCACAGTCTACTCTCTGCAGAGCCCTTGAAGCCCCGCCCCTTCCGCTGCACAGAGTGATGTTCACTTGTTTATTCAAAGTGTATTAATACTGAATGTGTCTCGCATCCAAGTCACACCAAAATCAGCAATGGATCTCCAATAATACACCTGCCATATGTGGATGAACGGTTCCCAAGATATGCGATGGACACACATACATACACATATACAGAGATTCCTTGCTTTAAATTTAGATTACATAAATGTTCATTTGTAGCCAATTGGTTAATTGATAGCCTGTTAATCAGCTGGAAGGGTATATAAAAGATGATTTACCTCCAAGCAGGTGTTAAGATGTCATATCTTACCTGTGCCTTTAGGAGAGAGAACATCAGAGACTGACATGTTTGAACTTGTTCAAAAGAGTGACAAACAGCTTATCAATTGTTTCCAACTGCCACTACATTTAGTAAAAACAACTTCACTGCTTTCTCCATGTATACCTCTGAGCAAACATATTTCCTTGTGTAGAGAAATGGGGGTGTGGCAGTATGCTGATTGCAGATAGTGGGGACTTGCCTGTTGATTTAGAATAATTCTGATTCCCCAACATATGCATGGTAGTAAGAACAACATCAGCTGGTGTGCACATGTCATGAATCCGAGGTTAATCATGCATGCCCACTTATTTTATGCAGTGTAGTATTTCTATGCAGATATTAGTGAATGAGGCCCTGTATTCCAGCTAAACTGTGTACATGGTTTTTTGAAAATGAATATTCCTCTAAAATTCCTGTTTGCATGTGGCCCTGCATATTCTGATTTGTCATGTCAAAATATAGAAAAGTGGAACAGCTCTAGCTGCTTGTTATTTTGCTTCTTTTCATTTTGCTTTGCTTTTCACTGTGGTAAAATCCCTTATTGAGACACATTCTGAAAGCGCTGTTTCCACACCAAATAATGCTATCAAAACCCACATAATATCCCACATCTCTTAATCTGAAAATGCTAGATTTAGAAAAAGGCCTCATTAGTAATACCTAAAAAGACAATGCTGTGGACATGGCTCATTAAGATAAGATATACGTTGCTGATCCCTCAGAAGGGAAATTCAAATATCACAGCAGCAGAAGACAAAAAAACAAAAAGACATTCAACAGTGCAAGATAAAACAGAAAGCAATAAAAATAAAAAATAATAATAGATTATTGTAATTTTCATTCGTAATGATAGTTTAATACTAGTGTGTGTGTAAACGCGGTGTGTTCTGCCCTCTGTTTGAGTGCATATATAATATTTAAGTAGTTTTTTTCGTACTGCAGTGCCCCCTTCTGGTCACTCAACAGCAGTAGCTGTAGAGCAGGAATTACAAATGTTACATATATTTACGTATACACATAAGTTAAGTCGTCAAGCTGTGCTGGCAAATTTAGGCAGTTACAAATCAGCCGCTGGTTGCACCTGTGGTTAGTGTTCCTTACAGACCAGAGCTCAGATGCATGACGTGAAAACTGTGCTAACAGAGGAAGAACAGATACATGCAGATAGCCATGTGGAATCTCCCCAGATTTGGCACATACATCCACTTGGACTCAAAAATATATTGAATGGAATTTGGTGGTTGAAGGTCAAAGGTCAGCACCACTGTGACCTCACAAAATATGTTTTTGGTCATAACTCAATAATTCATATGCAAATTGTGATAAAATTTCACACAAATGTCTGAAAGGATAATATGAAGTGAAGCGGAAAAAAATAATAAAGTGCTGACATTTTATGTCCAAACATACAGTATATATCCATATTATATCCACCTTGAATCTGTGTAGATTATCTGTGCTCCGGTGTTTTCACAGATATGAATGTAAACTGTAAGAGAAACTTAACTGGTGTGTGGAGGCATACAACTATGAGGCTAATTATTTTTTTGTAACATGGAAACAGAAACCAGTAGAGCTGTTCTCTCCCGAGCTTCAAGCGTTTACTTTGATAGCACTCTATTCTAACTAACTTCTGCATCTTAAAAAAAAAGCCTCAAAATGAACATGAACTCTCAGCAGATGCCATCAGACAGGAGTGTCTGCTGCTCAAGCTGAAGTTCCACAACTAAGGAGAGATACACCAAATAATCTTAACAGTCTCATTTGTTAGAATTTTTGCATCACAGGAGAGTCATTTGTATTCCCTACTGTCACGCTGCCACCAACCTTGACTCAGTTGACCCGGCCATAGTGGTGTGTGTCTCTTCTTACATGCTTACAATTTTACCTACAGTCATTATTATGTATTATTATTAATATTATTCTTTTGGAGTGTGAAATTCCAGCCCGTTCTTATTCTGAAGTTGTCAGATACCACTGTATTGTCAGTGATCAAAAGCCACCTTTGGCAATGGTATCATATGCCGCCGGGTGGAGTCATTGTGTAACTCAACAGGATGTAATTTTTGTGTTATGTTCAGTCAGACAGCACCTCTTGCGGCAGTATGATACACAGATGGGTGGCATCAGTTAGAAACGCTGCCCCCCCCAATTCATTTCAATGGAATACATTACTTATTGACTTCAAAAACAGCAAAATAAAAGAAATAAAAATCAACCAGCCACCCCCCCTGACAAGTAAAGAACAGTCCCTTCACAAGTAGAGACCAGTCCCTAAAGTACGGTGAGGTTTGTGGGCCGATATCTGCCACAAAGGGAGACATGTGAACAGCTCATTTCTCCTCTGACACATCACATACCTGTGTGCCGCCACGGCTCGGCTGTTCAGGTATGAAATCAACAAAGAGGAAATTATTGGACCTGGAGCCGGACTTCTCCGTCGCCGGTAAGCCCTTATCTTGCGCCATATTTGACAGGAATACAGCGTTTGTGACCCCCGTTCAACCCACAACCGGCAGGATTCACCTTTAGTTTTTGCTGCTAGTTGAAATCTGTACTCACACAGCGTGCTCCTGAATTACTTGTTTTGCTTGCACACAACTATTTTTAGTCCCAAATGCGAGGTACCATAGTGCTACAGTTCTCCAACAATGCTAGCGCGGGTGGCAACCAATCATGTGGGACATGGTCTCAATTTGCATGATGCGTGAAAAGAGGCAGAAATGCTGTGCAGTCTCACACAATGCGGGACGTCTGGTCACACTGCTTCCACTGCCACTAATAAATAAATAAATGGCTTTTTAAGTCCTCTAGAAACAATTGGCTGTAATAAAAATAATATGCTGTGAGTTGACTGAAAACTTTATTTTATTAGATACAGCAGATGTTAAAAAAAAGTTTGCCCTCTGGGACATAATTTGCAGTTGAAAAACGGTTGTTGTAGATGTTATCGCAATAAGCACATTGCAAGCACTCAGTATATCACAACATGTATAAAATATCAATAATATTGTTTTGTGACTTAAAGGTCATATGTATAGCTTTTTCATCAAAACGAATATTTAAAAAAAAAATAATAGAACGTCTAGAAAGGTGTAGAATAAAGTCTATATTTTCTTGAAAAAATAATTACAGTAGAGATATAATTGACAGGTCCAAAATATGTCAATATTTTTATTTGGTTACGTTGGTTACAAGGGGGAGCTCAGGGTTGTCAGATTGTGTTAGCTGCAGAGGTACGGTGTCGTCCCAGGACTGTCCGTTGCAAATTCTAGCCGACCAGTAGAGAAGCAAAACCAGAATCAGCATTGGTTCAGCATTTGATCGTTTTGATCATTGTCAGCTGAAGGCAAAAAAAGGGCTAAAAAGCCACACAGAGGTTGCTGCTTTCCTTCTGGACAGGTAAGCTAATGTTTGCTAACGAACGCAGCAGGGTTGTAAAAAGATATATCTGTTGAATATATCTAATATCTAGTAAAGCCAAACTAGTAATTACACTACACCTAGATGAAATATGTTAAGGAAAGGTAAGGATGATGGTTAATTTCAGATATTTTAGCTCTAGAAACTGCGTTTTTGGGACTGTGATTCTTCCGGTTGTAGAGTTCAATTCAATTCAATTTTATTTATAAAGCCCAATATCACAAATACAATTTGCCTCACAGGGCTTTACAGCATACGACATCCCTCTGTCCTTTAGAACCTCACAGCGGATAAGGAAAAACTCCCCAAAAAAACCCCTTTACCGGGGGAAAAAAATGGTAGAAACCTCAGGAAGAGCAACTGAGGAGGGATCCCTCTTCCAGGACGGACAGACGTGCAGTAGATGTCGTACAGAACAGATCAGCATAACAAATTAACAGTAATCTGTATGACACAATACAGTAATCTGTATGACATCCTCGGTAATGACAGTAGCTTACAACAACATTCATGTAAGTAATAATACTGTCGTTATAGTTCTGGCTACTGTGGTACAATATGTTGAAAGTATATATTAGTATCAGGCAGTCTACATGTATGATAATATCATATGTCTATAATAGCAGTAGAAGTATGACTAATGATTAATGATGGCAGCAGCAGCAGCAGCAGGCATCTGGCAGGACCACGGCAGCAGCACAACCACACACGTCACACTATCCAGGCACCGCTGCAATACGAGTTAACCTGAGAGACAGTGGAGCACAAAGGCTTCGGAGAAGAAGCCGAGTTAGTGACATCCAGAATGGCCGAGTAGAATAGATACAGTAATAGGATACGAGAGAGAGAGGGAGAGAGAGAGAGAGAGCGAGAGCGAGAGAGAGAGAAGGTGCCCGGTGCATTATAGGTGGTCCTCCGGTAGACTAGGCCTAAGTCAGCCTAACTAGGGGCTGGTACAAGGCAAGCCTGAGCCAGCCCTAACTATAAGCTTTATCAAAGAGGAAAGTCTTAAGTCTAGCCTTAAATGTGGAGACGGTGTCTGCCTCCCGGACCGTAACAGGAAGATGATTCCACAGGAGAGGAGTTGTCAAGTAGTGTAATAAAAAAGTAAATCAACTGAATATATCAAATATCTTGTAAATCCGCACTACTAATTACACTGCACCTGGATGAATTATGTAAATAAAAAGTTAAAATGTCGGCTAATTTCAGATATTTTACCTAATACTCTAGAAACAGCGTTTTTGGGACTGTGATTCTTCCGGTTGTAGAGCTGTCAAGTAGTGTCATAAAAAAGTAAATCTACTGAATATATCAAATATCTAGTAAAGCCGAACTAGTAATGACACTGCACCTAGATGAAATATGTTAAGACAAAGTAAGGATAATGGTCAATTTCAGATATTTTAACTCTAGAACAGCATTTTTGGGACTGTGATTCTTCTGGTTGTAGAGTTGTCAGATAGTGTCATAAAAATGTAAATCTACGGAATATATCAAATATTTAGTACAGCTGAACTATGATGCTATTACAATTATTATTATTATTATGGATGGGAAATTATAACAGAGGAATATATTTGCCATTTTAATATCAAGAACACTGTATTTTTGTCAGGATGTTGTTGAATCAGGGAATCCATGTGTCCACCACAGCAAAGGATCCTAATTGACTAATTACATTAGCATTAGTGACGAGTAGAGCTAAAAATGCTTCACGGAGATTGTTACAGTGTGTTGTGTACAGTGTGAGAGGATTCATGATTTATTATTATTATTTAATTACTATCCCACAAAAGACTCTTCACTTGACATCGCTGTCCCAGTGTCTGTCGTTTACGCACCTGGCAACCTGTAGAAGGCTAGAAGCTGAGGAAGGGGGGAGGAGTGAAGATTGTCCCTTGCTGCAGGGAGAGGAAAGAGAGCTTTTCATTGTGCCGATGGTGGCTTGGAAAAAAAACCCTAACTGTGTCACATGGGCAGAAGGGAAGGCGTCCGGAGCTCAGCCGGTTCCCTTTTCCACACTTTGACTTATTTTATCCTACTTGGTTCTATTTCTCCCTCTCTGGGAGCCTGGGCTCACTGCGCAGAAGCCCACCGCATCCATCCACCCCTCCCTCCCTCACGGCCCCGCACATATACTCCCGAGCATCGGCGCCTCTCCTTGACCAGCTAACCTAAATACTGTAAAGACACTACTAACTGTAAACCTACAGTAAAATACACTATGCTATGAATTGCTGCAATACAATTCGACAAATTACTAGCTATTCTCTCTGCTCTACTACTCTCTCTGCTCTGAATCAACCTACTCGCTATCAGTTTGATAACTGCGGACAGAATGGTTTTATAGTAAGGGGAGGAGTAAAGGGAGGAGGGCAGGCTTTAGCATGGACAGTTAGTGATGTCATTCGCCCAAAAAAAGTCATTCGCCTCCAATGTAATGTAATGTAAATTCAAATGTAGTAACCAGGTTTCAAGCTGTAGAGGGCACTCCACACCACATTTTTAAAACAAAATGTAGATTTTCAACAGTTTGCACTAAACTGTCAAGATTTTAAGCAGGATCAGTCAGTAACACTACTTCACTACTAGAAACAATGATTATCAGCTGAAAAAATGGTTTTAGGATTTAGTTACTCTTTAAGAACTGGGTTGGTCAAATTTTGGATGTATTAAATGAAAGGTCCTGTTCATGTGTAAAAGTGTGTGACCATATCTGTGTGTAGCAGCTCCTTCTCATTACGTAAGAAATCATTGATCTCCACATTACTCTCAGAGTTCCCTGCTGTGGAGATAGCTGACCTGCACACACACACACACACACACACACACACACACACACACCTACACACACACACACACACACACACACACACACACACACACACACGCATACAGCATTCTCTACTCAACATAGCCATGAATATGCCCGGTCATCACAAACAGGCAGGCAGGTGCTGGGTGAAAAGAACAATGTGAATATTTTAGTATCTCTCTCTCTCTCTCTCTCTCTCTCTCTGAGAGATCCAGAGGTATTCTTATTAAGTTTCTTATTACAGATCCAAATGTAACATATTCCATGCTATTAATCAGGCAGCTGTATCATCCTTCACTGATTTATGTGACGGGGGGCTGATGGGATTTTAGGCCACTGCTATGTCATGCTAGAATAGCACTCTCATGTTGGGCCCTGAACAGAAGAGATGATAAGAGACATTTATTAAGAACGTTTTTTAAGTCGGTAATGAGATTGCTTAACAGTTTATAGTCTTCAGATTAAAGTCAATTGAAAAGAGAGAGAATTTTCCACAGATACAAGTTTTATTGCAATTTGCAGTGTTTAACAAACCATAAGAGGTGAATATTTTAGTCTGCTGCCATTGATTTTTCCAACTTAAATGACAATTCTTGCTGACAGATACGTTTGCAAATTAAGCTCTCAGCTGCCACTTGGCTAGTATGCTCTCTGCATGCTGGTGTCAGTATTACAGTATTTACCGTGAAACGTTATTAAACGCCAACTCCGTCTTACTTGCTTGGTCTGGCTACTTTTAATTTTTATGCTAATTTTTGTCTGTCCATCCGTCTTATTTTTGTGAACACGATATCCCAAGAATGCCTCAGAGATCTGTAAATTCAGCACAAACAATCTTTGGTAAGATGATGGATACCTACTCTGATAATTTGAGCAGTATTTAATGAAAGCTTCTTTTGTTTATCTGATGTGTTATCTTTTTACTTTGCAGCTGCGGTGTATGTCCGCCCTCTTGTGGCTGCTGTGCAAAAAGGAGGTTAGCGTCTTTTCTTATTATTGTAACCTCTTTGGCTAAAATAACCAACAGTTGGTGGAAGGTGAACAGTAGTGCTGGCCAAATGAAGCCTCGTGAAGCATTGTCTTTAATTTCTGAGCCCACTAGATGACACTCTTGGTTTAAAGAGAGAGGCTCAAAGAATGGCAATTCAGTGTGTTTTAAAACCTTTTGTTGAACAAAAAGCACCATCTTGTGGGCTCAGAAAATAAAGAAAATGCTTCGTGAGGCTTCATTCTGCCATCACTAGTGAACAGTGGTACACAATAAATATGAAAAGGGATGCACCGATTTATTGGCCTAACGTCACCATCAGCCGTTTTTCTCTTTGTAGACCACCAGTCTGCAGATAAGGTGACATTTACTGATGGCAGTGGCTGATGTCTTTCTGTTGTGTCACATCAGTTTTGTGCAGGCTAAAAAGCAGGGCTTCAGACTAATGGCCACAAACATAAATTAATGAGCAGGTAAAAGAAGAATAAAGACTGTTTGAGAGATGGGCTCTGTGATCTCACTGTTGTGTGATGAGATGGTTAGTGGCAGCCGGCCCCCCCGGCATCCCAGAGACAATAGAAAATGTGTTTGGGATGGACAGAGAGCTTCCCTGGGACACCTTCAGAACGAAAGGACACAGTAAATTCACTATCATCACATCCAAAGATGTTTCCCTGATAATTTCCCTGATAATGTCACATTGTTAACAATAAATCCATGATAAAATTAGCAGGAGCAGAGCTGCTTAGCTGTTAGCTGTTAGCAGCCGGTGGCTGGAACTAACTGACGGCCTTTGCTTTGAGTTACATTATGATTAATTTAAGCTCTATCTCGTAAAAATGAGGATTGGGCGAAGGTAAATTAACACTCTTGTGATTTGTTCAGTGCAATCAGATCCACTGTATAGCAGATCTTTCTCTGTAGAGTTATCACAAGCCACCTGAACCATTTTTTGCACCTAGTCAAATAGAAAGTAACCAGTTTTGGCAGCACACATACCAGTCTGGTAAACTGATTTGCTATCTATGTAAGTGTGTAAATATTGACCACGATGAGAGCCACATTTACAGATAAGAGTCAATGAACAGGTGTGTTGGGGGCTAATCCATTTTTTAATAGAACATCCAGCAGGAAGTGGGGTCTCAGAAGTTCCTATAGCATATTTAAAGCCACAGTGTGTAGAAATCATATATTGCATTCAAACAGATGGCGCACTCTAGCGCCTCACTGTTTCAAACATGTATTGCAACAACGGTAGCCGCTGTGTACCAAAAAGCTATGATAACACTGATGAAACCATGTCATCCGATACTACATGGAGTATTCATTCAGGCTGCTACACAGACACACGCGACACGATTTGACAAACCCCCTCCTCACCATGCTGGCTGTGTTTACAACGTAGGACTGTTGGGGCGGATGTAAATTGAAACAGCTGATAGTGGCCACCAGCACTACTGCCGCTCCCACTCTTTGAGCATAATGCAGGATCATGTATTATGCATTGGGGTAGCCTTTCCCAGGTGGAGAGAGCTGCTGAAGGAGAAAGGTAATATAATCACAGGCCAGCGCTAACACCGGCTAACAGCGACGCAGTGATGGGAGGAGAGGGATGAGGCTGTTAGCGACTGGCTGCTAACAGTGGCTAACAGCCAACAGCAGCACCGGCCTGTGATTGTATTACCATCCTCGCTCAGCCGCTCTCTCTACCTGGGAAAGGCTACCCCGATGTGGGCCTTCGTTCTGTTCTGTTAATTCGCCGGTCACGCTGCCTTTTCTATTCCCTTTTGCGCTTTCTTGGCGACAAGGATTCCGTCTCCCATGATGCTGCATATGCATGATCCTGCATTATGCTCAAAGAGTGGGACTTAGTTTCAAATTTGCCAGGGTAGTAGCGAAGCGTCTCTTGCTCCTCTCCTTCGGCTCCTCAGTCACGCAGTGCTGGCCTGGCTCTCAACGAAAACGCCGAAGGCGGTGCTGTATGGCCCTTGCTAGTGGATGTATTCTCAAGATGGCGAACCGTAATGGAACCCCCCAGACGACTTACCCGCACAATGTACAAACAAATCCTAAATTTTCCTTTTATGAGAATAAGTCAGATTATTGGTGGAGGTAATAGTACACCAGTGATGACATATTTATGAATGCAGATATCAATTTTTGCCAATAAACAACTGAAAATGTTACACAATGTCCCTTTAATGTATCAACAGAAAAAAGCCCTACCTTTTGTTCACTGTGCAACATACTTCCTGTGACTCTATGTTTTGGTCTGTTGTGGTATTTTCTGCACTGCATGTCACTAACTGCTTGTAAAGTCATTTCACATTAAAGTTGAGAGTGACAGCAATGTTTTCTCATGTTATTTCAGACTCCTGTTGATAGATGTGGGTTTTTCTTGACAGTTATGTGAAATTTGTCATCTGGAAAAAAAATAGAATGATAATGCTGGAAGCATTATGTTTTCAGGTTGTCCATGGGTACATTCATCCTTCTGTCAATATGTATGTTATGAACATAAATTAAGGGCCATCCACACCAAGAACTATATATAATTACAAATATACAGTTTTAAAAATCATTCTAAACTCAAGTGTTTGGCAGCGTCCACACTACAACTATAACGACAACGATAGTGGTGGACGATATTGTTTGGATCACTTTCAAAGCGATTTGATGAACAATAGAAACACTGAGAGCCAATCAAAATCCATCCGAAATGACAGGTCGAGACGTTCATCACGTCACATATACCCACTACGAAAGCTCCAGGATTTCCATATACCCACTTAAAAATGTGCAAAGATCCGTAACAATATAGTTTTGTGACAGAACTTTAACTTAAGTGATTTTGTTTCGCAAATACCGGGTAAATCACAGCAATAAAATACATTTTGCAGGGGAATGCGTCTCCTCTTTTCCCCTCCATTCATAAAATTCACCCTGTGCGCTAGAGCCCTGCGTGGGACTGTTTTCTTCAACCTGCTCCTGCCCACTCCCGCTGAATTTCTGACCATTACCGCCCGCAATTTTATTTATTTTTCTACCTTTATATACTAATCACGCAGTGATTAAGGTTAAGGCAAGCCCGGTGCCAGGATGAAGTTACTGAGGGGGGCAAATCTGAGTGAAAGCAGCCGTGCGTAATTGTCGCGCAATAATGACAGCTCGACGCCGGTGAAACACAATAAACTGCACGTCTTCATTCATGTTTGTCTCATGACAGATGGAGGTTACAGACAGACAGGTGGAGCAAGCGGCAAATTGGATTTCTTTTTCTTTCTCGCAACACACAGCAGTGTGTGTTTGGCGTAACCTAGCAACACAACGATATCGTTCATTGGTGTGGATGCTGCCATTGTTATCGTTATAGTTAACGTTACAGTTATCTTTCTTGGTGTGGATGGCCCTTTTAGGCGTCACATGGAGGCACCAATTATGTAGGTATGAACATTTCTAGGCATCACACGGAGGCACCAGTTATGTTGGGAACAGCAATATTAGGCCTTATTATTAATAATAATTAATAATTATGTGAAATAATGTGACTTAATTAACATTAAATCACCTTGTGGGCCACCATTCCCAGAAAGGGAAAATGATAGTCAGTTAAAGATATCAGCCTCATAAAGTATGCTAAGCTCTTAATTTGCAATTTTGATTAAGAATTAAAGTAATACCCACAATCAAATTTAAAAGCGAAGCCTGAATGATTTCAGAGTTCTTGACGCAGCAGAGGTTATTATTCATTCACCCTTGTGCAACATTAAACAGACAGCAGGTATGATTTCAAAATTATATTTATTCATAAAGTAGCAAAGCAAAACCAAACACACAAATTCTAACTAACAAACTATATACATCCTTGGTGTGTATACAGTGTGTGTGTGTGTGTGTGTGTGTGTGTGTGTGTGTGAGAGAGAGAGAGAGAGAGAGAGAGAGAGAGAGAGAGAGAGAGAGAGAGAGAGAGAGAGAGAGAGAGAGAGAGAGAGATATGCAGGACATCCTCGGTAATGACAGTAGCTTACAACAACATTCATGAAAGTAATAATATTGTTGTTATAGTTCTGGCTACTGTGGTACAATATGTTGAAAGTATATATTAATATCTGGCAGATAATAGTCATATGTGTATAATAACAGTAGAAGTGTGAGAGTGAGAGTGAGAGTGAGAGAAAGGCAGGTGTGGTGATCAAAGGGCTGTCTGGCCCACAAAACAAAATGGCTGATAACAGAGAACTACAAGTGACCGAATCTAAGCTGGCTTCAGATCGGGGGAGGTCTTGTCTGACCATGTGGTCAGGACAAAGACAAAGGAAAAGAAGCGGGAACACTGAGTTGCCTCTTTGGGTGTAGCTCTGTTGAAAGCCTATTTGTTAATGAGTCTATGTGAATGTGATATGTGTTGCAAACGGTCTGGATTTATACAGAGATTGTTTAGTTTTGTGCAAGAATCTGTCTGAGAACAGCATTAGCAAACACACTTAGCTTTGGCGAAGACAACCAATCAATGACCTAACTGCAAACAATCACGACAATTAAACAGCATTAAATCACATACAACAAGTTAAACAGTCTTGCTTAGCCTGTAAAGCTGTGATAAAACTATGCCCAGTTGTTACGCTACCGATCCTTGAATGGATGGCAGAAAGAGTCGCATTGGTGGTGTGCTGCTTTGTTAGCTGTCAGAGAAAGGCGGGAAAGAGCCGTGGTTCCAGATGCAATCTTTGTAGTGTCCTTTGTTCCATGGTGAAACTCCGAAGAAACTGGTCACTCAGGGTCTTTGCAGAGTTAGATGCTGTGTGCTAACTCACCTTGGTTCTCTGTGTTGCTGGAAAGCTAGTTGCAAACCTTGTGTTTGCAAATCTAACTTCTCTGGTTCAGGTTTGCCTCTGCCTTGAGCGTGGGCAAATCGTGGTCCAGAAAAAAGAGAGTCTTTGAGCAACTGCCCTCCCTTTAGTGGTTTGGGGCAATGGCCTCTGAGTTGGTCAGAGGTGGTGGGAGCTGCTCGGCATCTCACGAGCAAGAGAAAGACTGTCTGAAGGGAGCAGACCTTCTACAGACACAGAGTTACATGTCACTGTAAATGTCCTGTCCAATCAAGTTTTGATGTGGGACATCCTGGAGATGGGTGTCAAATAGCTCTCTTTGTTTGAAGAACAAAGAGCATGCAGAGAAGAAAAGCCTTCACATGTCCAGTTTCAGATTTTAACAAAAGACAAATCTGTGAATCCCAACATGTAGTTACGTATGTACGTCCTTTCATTCCATTCTTGTCCACCCAATACCTCAAGAACACCTTGAGATGGGACTCACTTGATCCACTGGACAAGATGGCAGCTTAGATCGAATCTGCTCAACCCAGTGTTGCCATTTTTGTTAATATCTACCATTTTGCTCTTTTCATCTGGCTGAATTACTCATCTTAAAAGGTGCCATGACTGATTCAAGCAAGAAATTTAAGTCAGGCCTCGCTGTAAAGACAAGGGGAATGTCCAACATGGAGTCCATAGCGGAGGCAGCACTAGAGAAACAACGTGGCTACCTGGAAACATGCTACAACAAACTTCAGCAGCTGACATGGAAGACCGGAGTCGGAGATATAACATCCAGATCCAACCTGGCAACCTACAGGGTGAGATCATGCATGCCCACTGTGTGTACAATGACAACAAGAAGAAGAAAACTGGTCCTTGCACCCTAATCTTCACTGTCTTCCAGTAACCGCCAGCACATCGTCCTTGCTGGAAAGAAAACCCGTCATACTGGATGAACAGACGGCCCATTTCTCACCGGACTACAGTAGCCACACCGTCAAGTGACGACAAGCTTTTTCCCAAGCCATGAACACAGCTGAATAATTCAACACAATCCCTGGTCTAATTCACATTACAGCCTTGAATGTCTGATCTCGGAGTCTGTTAATATAATGTTAAGTTACTTTTGACTGGTTTGAAGTGTCATGTTTGTCTTCTTGTGTTTTGGTTAATGTTACGTTTCACCACTATTTGGCGAATATTAGCCGAGCCCACTTCAGCATAGGACTCACATAGTCTTTTCAGACTATATTTTTATTTTTGGGACATTACATCGTCTGCTGCCATTGTGCGACTAAGCTCTCTTTTCCTTCTGAACTGAACTGGGCATATATTCCCCATACTCCTAGGTCTGACTGAAGCATCGAAACTGCTTGTACGCTCAGGTATCTGGTTACCCGACGGCTAGCTAGCCACTGTAAGCCCGGAGCGGTGAGGACATTGTAATGTTCATTAACGGAAGATCAACAGCCGCTCTTTTTCGTTTAATGTTTTGCTTTGTATGGACATAGACCACCTTTATTTCCTGAATGATGGTCCACACTCCCCGTGACGTGCTTGGAACTTTTTCCCCAACCTTATTGCTTGCTGATTAAGCTGTTTATCACCAAGATATCCTGCGATGGACATTGATACTCATTTAAGTTAACTGATCAGTTACATGACCACAAGCTACGCTGGTAAAATGTGTTCTCTGTTCACCACATAAGGTAAACACCATATCCTTTTCTCTGAGCCTTGAGCTCACCGGTATTTCTGCTAGATGATGTTCACTTAATCAGCCTGTTCTCTGTTCAGTTTATTAAAATGTTGGGTTGAAACTTAGAGTTTGCTTATGTGGCCCTGTATCCATACCAGGTCACGGATCAACGTAAGAATGTTTCCTTATTTTGTAGTTTATTTATTTTGGGGCTTGTTTATTTTTGTGCTGTATGTGTTTTGTAACTATTTATCTGGTACCACCTGTGGAAATTTTGGGGGAATTTAATGTCTTTGTTCTTGTCATATTCTGGGGAATGCGAACGGATGTTTAGATTGCTAATTAAGGGGAAAATCTTCTCATTTTCTATTGCTCATATCAGTGAGTCAAGTCATCATGGCTACAGGTACTGTGTTTGAAATCAATACAACACGATGGATGATTTGTCTATTTTGGTTTGGAACTGTGATGGGTTAAATGCTCCACATAAGAGGACCAGTGTCCTGACTTTGATGCGTTGTCGTAAAATTGACCTGGCTCTTCTACAAGAAATGCACTTGTTAAGCAAGGACTCTACTCGTATGGCAAACAGGCTTTACCAAACTATTGCTTCCTCTATGACACCACAGGTAGAATTACGATTGCTAAGGTAGAACTGGAGGAAGGTACCGCTTATCTCTGCATATGCCCTAAACAAATTCAATAAGATTTTTTATGACATGCTTACACAGAGGATGTTAGAATTATCTGAGTGCTCTTTCATTGTGGGAGCTGATGTGAATGCAGTATGGCGCACAGATGAACGATCAAGCATGACTGCCTCTAAGGATCAGGAGCTGCTGCTCTGCGATCCTGGGCGAGTCTTGTCGTCGTTGTCGTTGTCGTCGTCGTCCTCCGCTTCCGGGTCCGGGTCCGGGTCGCGGAGGCAGCAGCCTCAGCAAAGAAGCCCAGTCCTCTCCCCAGCCACTTCCATCAGCTCTTCCGCGGGAATCCCGAGGTGTTCCCAGGCCAGCCGGGCGATGTAGTCCCTCCAGCGTGTCCTGGGGCGGCCCTGAGGTCTCCTCCCGGTTGAACACGCCCAAAACACCTCCCAAGGGAGGCGTCCAGGTGGCATCCTTACTAGATGCCCGAACTACCTCAACTGGCTCCTCTCGATGTGGAGGAGCAGCGGCTCTACTCCGAGTCCCTCCCGGACTTAAGACTTTATTGTCCGCAGAGGGGAAATTCTTTTCCACAGTACCACAACAGTTTGACCGACGTACAGAACAGAACAGACATCATTGCACATACACATACACACATTGCACAGGACAAAAATAACAAAAGGCTTACAGACTTCACCTCAGTTTCTTGCGGGATCTATTGTTCAATGTCACTATAGCTGATGGGATTAGGCTTCTGGATAGAAGAGCCTTCCTGCAGTGCATTATCCTGTATCTATGTCCGGAGGGTAGTGGGATGAGGTGGTGGTTGAGTGGGTGGGTAGTGTCCTGTTCTATTGAGAATGCGATGTGTGCAGTGGCCTTTGCGTTCATGTCTGTGAGGTTGGGTGTGGGGAGACCGATTATCTTGCAAGCCTTGTTAGTTATGGATATGAGTTTGGAGCGGTTATTGACAGACAGGATGTTGAAGAAGCAGGTGGAACAGTACAACAGAATGGGCTGGATAATGCTCTGATACAGTAACAGAAGGAGTTGGGGTGCAACATGAAGTCCTTTGAGTTTATGGATGACAGATAGTCTTTGGTGGCTTCTTTTGTGGATGTCCGTTGTGTGTTGGTCAAAATTGAGCTTATGGGGCATCGGTGGCTTAGTGGTAAAGCAGGCGCCCCATGTACAAGGCTGTTGCCACAGCGGCCCAGGTTCGACTCCAGCCTGTGGCCCTTTGCTGGATGTCTCTCCCTCTCCCCCTTTCACACTTCACTATCTTATCAATTAAAGACAAAAATGCCCTAAAAAATATCTTAAAAAAAAATACAAAAAAATTGAGCTTATTGTCGAGTGCAATGCCGATAAATAATAAATAATATTTTAAAGCAACCTTCAGAATTCTTAATACATAGGACCATACAGCATTATTATTTTCAAGGGTCGAGACCCAGACGTCTTTTGGCTTCGATAATAAGGACCAGCGAGCATTTTGCGGATATCCCCTCTCTTAGATCTTTGACATGCAAAGTCACAACTGATCCCAAGCAAGTGAATGAAACCTTTCACACTTTTTACTCCAATTTATACCAATCACAGATACAATTCGATAGAGATAGGTGCAACAATTTTCTTGGGCAGCTAGACTTGCCACATCTGGCAGCGACTGAATACGCAACTGGATGTTCCCATAACTTTAGAGGAACTTAAGGCAGCTGCTCTTGACTTGCAAAGAAATAAGTAGCCAGGATTCGACGGGATACCTCCAGAGTTATATGTGAAATTTTGGGATGAGCTGAACCTATTGCCAGTAAACATGATAACAACTTCTATAGACAAAGGCAGCTTTTCAAGAGACGTCAATATAGCCCTATAGTATCTATACAAAATATAAGGATCCGACAGAATGTGCCAGCTGTAGGCCACTCAGTTTATTAAACTCGGATCTAAAAATATATGCATAAGTGCTAGCCCGGCACATTCAGAATCATATGCCAACATTAATTAACTGCGACCAGACAAGTTTCTAAAGACGAGGCTAGCTTTGAATAATGTCAGACAACTCCTCCATATAATTGATGCTGCAGTAAACAAAACAACTCTAACCGCAGTATTATTCCTCGATGTCCTCGAGTTTTACTCTTATGGTTAAGGTTCTGTATTAGAATTCCTCTCCCCTAGTGCTTACTGGCCAACTGTCCTCTGCACTGTTCCCAGTCAATAGATCCTCCCGACAGGGCTGCCCCCTAAGGCCGGCGCTCTTTGCGTTTTCTCTTGAGCCCCTGGCTCAAATGATCCGTCAGTCCACCAATATACATCTTACATCAGTTCGCGATACCCACCATCACCTGGCATTATATGCCGATGATGTTTTGGCCTTCGTGGAAAAGCCACTACAGACTTTACCTGTTGTCTATTTGTGAGGAATTTAGGTTTCTTTCTGGCTTTAAGATTAACTGGACCAAGTCTTCCTTCCTTAATAATTCAGCTAAGGCTTTCCAATATCCAGCCAACATCTGTTGTCCAAGACTTTAAGTATCTCAGAATACCATACATTGTAACACACAATAATTCAGAAATATTAAATAAAGTTAAGGCATATTTAGACAGATGGATTAATTTTCCCAGTTCTCTCTGAGCCCCTGTCTCTATTGTCAAAATTAACATTTATAAATTTCATCAGCTCAATTATCCCTCTCTCTCCTATCAATTATTGGAACAAAATTCACTCTAGTATCTCACGATTTATCTGGTACAGAATGTGGCCAGGTTTGAAACTAACCACTACACAAAGAGGGAATGCAAATCGTGGTTTATCAGTACCCAACTTTAGGTTTTGTTTCTGGTCATTTGTATTAGGGGTGGGAATCGAGAACCGGTTCCTGTTAAGAATCAGTTCCAACTGGTTCAATTCATCGACACCATTATGCCTTTATGCTTAACAATTCCCTTATCGATTATTTTCTTTACGCTGAATCTTAACATCGATGACAAACATCACGCTCGTCAGTCAGCAGCATGTTCAACAACAAAGAAGCTGTAATGGCGGAGAGACAGAAGCGGTCAAAAGCGTGGCTTCACCAAAAAAGACTCAGCGTGACATGCAGCACCGTAATTACATGCAAAGGTCGCATTGCATTAAATATCAAGAGTGCCATGTGTTCGACAATCTTCGGTCAACGAGTGCAGCTGCAGCAAATCTCAGTAGAGCAGTGCCAGTGATGGTACATATGTCCTGTCCCATTGACAGATTCTGTAACGTTATTTGATGTAGATGAAAACAAACGCTGTACAAAAATTCTTTCATTTGTTCCATTTTAGATGATAACAGTGGACCGCCCGCAGTGTCGCTCCCCCAGCTCCAATAAAATGCTATCAATTCCCATCCCTAACTCAGACCACTACCTGTATGGCATGACTCGAATGCATCAGTTGACTTTCCTGGATGTCATTTATTTAGAGATGTCAACTGCTAGAATTAATGGTGCTAATAAGGCTTGTATAAACAACTGGTGTGCTGCAGCTGAATCACTAAAAGATCTTTTAGGATTAACTCTTCCCTTACATAATGCCTCCCTATGAGATTTTATGAACGATCTTGTTCTCCTCCGTGTGTGTGTGTGTGTGTGTGTGTGTGTGTGTGTGTGTGTGTGTGCACGCGTGCATACGTGTATGTCTTTTTATGTACATGTTGGGATTCACAGGACCACAGATGATTTGTCATTTGTTAAAATCTAAACTGGACATGTGAAGGCTTTTCTTCTCTCTCTTCAGACAAAGAGAGCTATTTCTCACCTCAGTGAGACGAGTCGTCAAACTTGATTGGACAGGACTTTTACAGTGACTTGTGACTCTGTGATGTCACCAGCCAATTGTAGAAGGTCTGCTCCTTTGAGACAGTCTTCCTCTTGCTCCTAAGCTGTCGACCAGCTCACACCACCTCTGGCTCCTGGGCCTTTGGCTGGCCCAGACACACCTCTTTTCCTCCTGGGCTCTGACCATCTCAAAAGCCATTGCCCTAAACCACTAAAGGGAGGGCAATCACTCAAAGACTCTCTAACCTGAACCAGAGAAGTTAGAGTTGCAAGCACAAGGTTTGCAACTAACTTTCCAGCAACAAGGAGAACCAAGTGAGTTAGCACCCCAGCGTCTAACTCTGCAAGGACTCCGAGCGACCGGCTTTTTTGGGATCTGCACCTTTGGAACAAGGACACAACAAAGACGGCACCTGTGACCACAGCTCTTTCCAGCCTTCCTCTGCCTGCTAACAAAAGCAGCACACCACAAAGCAACTCTTTCTTCCATCCATTCAAGGATTGGTAATGTAACAACTAGGAGCAGCATTATTACAGCTGTATGGGCTAAGCAAGACTGTTTAACTTTGCCAAATGTGATTTAATGCTGTTACTGAGTTATTGTTGTAATTGTTACAGTTAGGTTATTGGTTAGTTGGCTTTGCCAAAGCTAAGTGATGTTAGTTTGTTAATGCTTTTCACAGACAGAGGCTTGCATGCAACTAAACACCCTCTGCATTAATCCAGACCATTTGCAACACATATCACATTCACATACTCGCTTACAAGTTGGCTTTTTACAGAGCTACACCCAAAGAGGCAACTCAAAGCTCTTGCTTCTTTTTCTTTGTCTTCGTCCTGAATACACGGTCAGACAAACCCACCATCACACACCTCTCTCGAGTTAGTTAGTTAGTTAGAATTTGTGTGTTTCATTTACTTTGCTTCCTTTATGAATAAATATTGTTTGTAATCAAACCAAATTGATAGTTTAGTAAACTTAATGAGACTGATATCATTAACAGGCTATCAATTTTCCCTTCTTGGGAATGGCACCCCACAAGGTGATATAAATTAAGTAACATTATTTAACATATTTAATCATTATTATTAAAAATGATTAATTATTTCAGATAGCCAATTTGATACTTTAAATGGAGATCCATTACGAGGCGTGTGTGACGCATAGTAAAGTATCATTTGTAGTGTCTAAAAGTATATTACCTTTAGTAGATGTCAGTTGGCACGTCCCAGTTTGGAGAAGCAGGCTGGAGTCCGACTTGGAAGCTGAGCAATCTACTGCTGTGGTGGGGTCAACAACAAAACCTATTTTAGCCACTTAAATAAAGTCCCACCTAATAAGATCAATATCAGTTTAGTAGTGATGGCCTCATAGAGCCTCATGAAGCATTTTCTTTATTTTCTGAGCCCACTAGATGGCGGTTTTTGTTCAACAAAAGGTTTAAAATACACTGAATTGCCATTCTTTGAGCCTCACTCTTTAAACCAAGAGTGCCATCTAGTGGGCTCAGAAAATAAAGAAAATGCTTCATGAGGCTTCATGAGGCCATCACTACATAGGGCTATACAACTGACCTATGGCTAAGCCATGCCCCGCTCCACTCACGTGGACAAAATATCAACATTCAGTGACTGGGCGTTATGGCAGATGTCACAGTGCAGCATTTTGCAAGAGGGAAATGATGATTTTGGAAACAGTCAGATGTCATTGAGAAGTAACCAAAAGGGCCTAAACTACGCATTGGAAGGATATATTAATCATTTTATTGTTGAAAAGATCAATGAAAAGGTTAAATTACAAGCCAAAATTTACAGTTCCCAGTGTAAGCGTGATAAACGGCATCTCGTTGCTGTCACCATCAAAGACAACAAGATAGAGGATCAGCATTGTTCCACTGAAGTTAAGGTTTTTGGCTCAGAATATGAGAAAAGGATAACGTCCTTCTTACCATCTTTACCAAGAGTGTTTCTCCGTTAGTTTGGTGCTACAGTATTTACATTGAGTCATTCAGCATCACATTTGCCAACCTATGTTATCGCTGCAATTACAGATGAGTTAGTGAAGCTAAGCTCCAGAAGTTAAAGTTAGTTTAACTAGAGCCCTTTGGACAACAGCTAACAATGATGTATGATCACTAAAATACAAAAAACTAGAACAAAATAGGCCAATGAACTCCCAGCAAACAAGGTGACATGATGAACAATGGAGCTAGGAGCTAACGTTACGCTAACTTTAGCCAACGTTAACTAGAGATGTTAAATATAACTTTATATTTCTTTCCAGCAAAGTGACAATATGTTGCCTCAAACAAGATGCTGACTTACCTTAGAACAGATGTAGACATCCTTGTTAATCTTATTCACGTTGAGTTGATGTTGTCTTACCGCACAGCTTTATCCAAGGAGATACTTTTGAGATGTGGTTTAGGAAAGGGTAAAAAATACACCCTGTCGCGCAGCCTCTCAGGATACTTTGTGTCAGAGTTGCATGTACCCCATGCGCACCGTTTGACCATTTTTAGACTTCAAATCTCAGAAAAAGCTTATAAAAACGAACAAAACTGACTTCCTGTAATGCATTTCAATGGATGTCCAGGCAGAGAACGTCTGAGTGTATGGGTATGGTTATAAGCACTGTGAGTGGCTCATCGCGTTTGAGGCCCGGGCTTAGCCATAGGTCAATTAAACAGATATTAAAAGGGATGCATGATAATATCGGCACATCATTGATATTGGCGGATATTGGCTTCAACTTAACTCAGACTCAGCCAACATGCTTTGTCTTATTTTCACACAATTAATTAATTTTACATACAATGAAAAGCACTGTATTTCATGTCTCCATCTCACAATAAGATAATGCATGTATAATATGATGTAAATTCCACTACAGGAGGAGACTTGATGATCACTAAAATTAGGGAGGGAAAAAATGGATATATCTATATCAGTATGGGTTATTGGCCAAATGAGTTGTCAGATATCGCCAAAAAATCCAATATTGTGCATGATGGAGACAATGAAATAGAATGCTTTTCAATGTAATGTTCACTCATTGTGCAAAATAAGAAAAAGCATGTTGGCTGATTCTAGTAGTTCATCTTAAAGCCTAAATCGGCCAGTACCGATGACATGCTAATATTATGATGCATCCCTTTCCATAATAATACCACTGTACAGTGTATCACCGTATAGTGACCGGTGAAACACATTATACAGCGGCAGAGACATACCCATGGCCGATGCACTGAATTCAGGTGAAGAACAACATCATTTTGATGCAAGGATTTTTTAATTAGCAAGAGTATCACAAGGTGAGAGTGATAGCAGTGCTCTACTGATTAAATTTTGGGTAAAACGTTTTTGCACAGTTTTATTTATATTTTGATATGATGCACTGAATGCACTTTATTTCAAGTCTTATTTTCATGCAGGAATGTAGCACACCTGAGTTTGGATTAGTTTTCTGCAGTGGGGACATCTCATTGCGATATTGGCTCCTCTGTCTTCTCCACCTGTGTGACAAGCTGGCACGGCAAACAGTCAGCCTGTTTGGAGGAATCAACGTTGGGTGGGAGCAGCTGACATGCTCTCTCACCACGTGATGGATGTGTTTTGAGGGTCTGCATGCCTTGGAAGTTTTAGAGCAGTAATGTAGTTTAATGACTCGATGATGCAGGCATACTAATGAGAATCACACAGCGGAGGGCAATGATCCTGCCGTTGTTTGGTTTTGTATAAAAATGAAAAGGAGGCATAAAGAAGGGACTTCTTTATTGTAGAGGCTCTATAGCTCGATCTCTGTGTAAAAAGGACTAATGATAATGGTCAGAGAATTACCAGAATAAATTGCCAATACTGAGCAAAACAGTAAGGGTCACAGTCAAGGTGTTAGAATACTGAGCTTAGCCTGCTGAGACTTGAATTCAGAGTGTAACAGTGGTCAACCTCAGAGGAGATAATGCATGCATGACCTTATCTGGGTCTACAAATGAGAGGATCATGAACTTTGGTGATATGCCTTGAATAAAACTAGACTGGAGTATTTTAGACTATCACAGTACAGTTTAGAACCATGGCACTAAGATTACATGTGTCTCATTTAGATCAAGCACCACGTCTAGACATTAGACTGGTAACAATGCAGGTACTTGGACCAGGGGAGAATTTTTGATTCCATTTAACTGGCCATTACACTTAATATCAGCAATGTAAGAGATCACAGAGGACAGATCCATAGCAGGAGGATTCATTGGGAAATTCGACGGACCCCTAAACCTCATCCCTCTTAGTGTGACGTGTGTGGTTGTGCTGCTGCCGTGGTCCTGTCTGATGCCTCCTACTACTGTTATCATTAGTCATACTTCTACTGTTATTCTACACATATGATTATTGTCACATATCAGATATTAACATATACTTTCAACATATTGTACCACAATAGCCGTAATTAGAATTATAATATTATTACTTTAATTAATGTTGTTGTAAGCTACTGTCATTACCGTCTGTCCTGCATCTCTCTCTGTCTCTCTTTCTGTCTCATTGTGTCATATGGATTAATGTTAATTTATCATGTTGATCTGTTCTGTTCGACATCTATTGCATATCTGTCCATCCTAGAGGAGGGATCCCTCCTCAGTTGCTCTTCCTGAGGTTTCTACCATTTGTTTTCCCTGTTAAAGGGTTATTTTGGGGGAGTTTTTCCTTATCCGCTGCGAGGGTCCTAAGGACAGACGGATGTCATATGCTGTAAAGCCCTCTGAAGCAAATTGTGATAGTAGCCTTTGTAAATAAAATTGATTGATTGATTGATTGATTAGTTATTGTTGCCAAGTCTGTCAAGCTTTCGATTCGAGCACTGCAAGTATGCGGTTTCCAATGATAATAGTAAATTCTGAATGTGACATTGATTTCAAGCACTGGTAGAGGTAGAAAAAAGCAGGCTTCTTATTTAAATGGGCTACTTGATTTTGCTGGCTGCAATGTCAACTGTTGCTGAAAGATTTTATCAGATGTAGCGATAGAGCTACATCCTTGAGCCAATAAGAAAAACCATCTCTGGCTGACTTTTAAATGTTTCCAGCTGAGTTAAATATAAATGCAAATCATGCGAAAGGGTCTTAAATATTAATGTGATGATTACATAAATGTGATTATGTGATGATGCAGAAATGACTGAGGCTAAATGTTAAAGCTGCATACCAAAGGCAAAAAGTCAGCATCTTACTCAGATCATGATCCATGTAGAAGGCAGAGAATAGAGTAGGTGCATTGTTCTTGTTTAGCAGGATAACATGTTAGCCCTGGTATTACATTACAGTGTCATACAAAAGATATTTATTATATTATTTTGTTTAAACCATAATACCATTTAAATGTTTACTATGGAAACACAAAAAATACTTACACAGAGACTCGATTTATGCCATATTGTCAGTATTTTCGGGCATTACAGAATGTTTCACTTTTACATAAGAGAAAGTGCTGAAGATGAAGACTGACTGATGAGTTTGGCAAACATGTTTCTGATAAACTTCGTCAAATCAAGTTAAGATCAGATAACACAAATGTAATCGTAGCATCCAGAACTGGCGTTACATGGTGCGGCTAATGTGTCCATCCTGGGTCTTTTTCTAATGTAACTTAAAGGGGAACACCACCCAAATTCCAACATGTTATTTTCATGGTCTAGGAAAGTTCAGTCAATATTAGTAAACATGAGCTACTCTCTCTTAAAGCCAGAAACCTGAGAAGGAAGTCTCAGACTTATGATGTCATCAGGTATTAAGTCTGGAGCTGCTCCATAGACAATAAGTAGGAGACTGTTATTGTGGTATTGTAGTGTTCTCAGTTCTATAATAAAAAATGTCCCCATGTACTCACAACACTCCCCTGGGTGCTCTCAGTGTCATCTAGAACATCTTTCACCTTCCACTGTCGACGGAGCAGTGTCAGAATTTATACCCTATAACATTACATATATGAGTTTTAGCTAGTGAAGCCTGAAGCAGGAGACAGGAGACAGTTGTCCATGCATACAAATAGTTTTTGGACTGTCTCGGACCAAAGGAATAACATGTATGAATTTTGAAAATGGGCATAGTTTCCCTTTAACTCCACACAAAAACACAATTAGCTAATAACTCTTAAGTTTACAAGTAGTGCCAACAACTTGTCAACACAGACAACACCGTCATTGGTCTAATGCACATGTGACAGAACAGATACACCTCTATTTGAAACAATAGAGCTGTATACAGAGGCCACATTATGACTCACATTTTACACACACTAATGTATTTCTGGTTTTTGAGAAGAAAGAAAAGACATCTACTTCTAAATGCTCTGGATACCAAGTATTTCTCTTCAGTGTTGAGCATGAACACAATAAAAGAACACCTTGGTTGAATTTGCTCATATTGTGATGAGCACAGTGAACAAATGAGTTTGCAACTAATGAATGTAAATGTGAGGGACAGTTTGCTCTCACAGTGTTTTATGGCACCCAGCATGCTGACCCCATCCATAAAAGCTTGATCTTTTACCTGGACACGACAGTGCATGCCTCGGCAAGCGCCTTAACTGTTTCAGCTCATGATTGCACATTCATATTTTTAGTAGATTTTTGTTGTTATGCTGTCTTGCCGGTAAAAGTTGTGGCTGGAGACATTATGTTTTCAAGTTATCTGTCTGTCCATCCCATTCTCCTGAACTCGATATTTTACAGGGCTTTGGACTGTGACCCAATAGTTGCATTTTGCAACCATTTTTGAAGTCAGTCGAGTATTTTTTACAACTACTCGCTTGTGTGTGACCTGCAAATTTGCAGGCATTTTTTTTATGTTAAGCAAGGGATCGAGTCCATCAGTGTAGGCCAATGTGTGTGAGAGGAGGAGGATCCGGGAGTGAGTAATTAGTCAACTGCGAGGATCACGTCATCTACACTCATAAGTAGGCTTGTTCGAGATGAACTGCACCTCACCTGGAAAGTGGACAAGATCAGGCAGATGCAGGAGGAGGTGACAATCGGAGCACTTGAGGCTGTGACCCCCAAACTGGGAGAGTGGCTCTGGCAGATTTCAGGATCAACATCTGAGGTCTCAGTCCAGAGGAGTACAGTCTTAGGAACAGCTAAGATACTGCACAGAACCCTCAAACTCCTAGGCCTCTGGTAGAGGAACTGAGTTTGAGCTATACGTTGAAGAGTTTATGTTGGCTAGCATATGCCAGCTTTTGGTCGGTATCATGTGTCATTGTCTGGCCAATGAAAATATCCATTGCCCAAATGTCCCATTGGGAATACGTCAAATAAATAAAACTGATTGATAACATATCAAATAGCCTTAAATACTGTGATCAATAAACTTTGCCAAGACAACTTATAACAATATAATGCAGACCAGATTTTCAGATATTAATTACCTATGGGTTAAGACAACTTTCAAAAAGATGTGTGCATAATTTTAACAATTCGTATTCGTAATGTTAAACATTTGTATGTCAATAAAATTGTTGTACACAAAATTCTGCTGTCATACACGTGAGTCTGTGAAATTGTTTGGGTTAGGATTGTTTTTATGAGTATGAATCTAAAAGCTGCAGTGAAAAGTATTGTGAGTACAACTGTAATTTCTACGACTACGAAGTCCTCACTGTGAACACGAATTCAAGTTTGTGGGTAGGAGTAGAAAAGTGTTGAAAAAACATCACTGAGGTCACAGGCAGGTCACAGGGTAAAGTAATCGAACCCGATTACTCCAAACGTGCATGCCCCAAAGGCAAAGATGACAGCTGACCGAGTGGAGCTGCCAGCTTATGTTGCTGTGTCCTATTTCTGCACTCCTGTAAATCATTCTTTAGACCAAACCTAGCCAAACCAGCCTACATCAAGAAATTTATGATGTAAGCCTCTAACAGCAGAGTTGGAACAGAGTGACATGCAGATTTGACAGTATCAACACATGCTCATTCTTCCATACAGGTGGCCTATGTGTGGTTCTGAAATGAAAAGTAAATACATGCTATCTATAACAAGGTTGTAAATAAACCATAAACATCAAATATCAAATTAAATGAATAGTATTAAATACATCTGCATCAATAACCTGGAAAATAAGCCAGCAGTTCACAAAGAGACAAACCAGGCATACATTTCAGTACTCATACTGCTATCTACTGGTGGAGAGTCAGCTTAACATATGTCCACTCTGTTTCGCTCAGGCAACAGTGCATTACGGTGGAAACCCAGTTAAAAACCACTGCTAACAGTAAGAACTCTGCACACACAGTAATTGCTGGTAATTGTTGGTTAAACTATATTGCAAATTGTTCTCTTGAAGAGAAGGTGAAGAAAAGTAAGGCCCTTTTCACACAGAGCGTGCAAAGTGCAGACCTCCGCCAACGAACCCATTTATCGTGTATGTGCTACCGAGGCGCAAGAGCGCACCACTCTGCCACCGCGTTGAACAGGGTGCATGTCGCGGCGTCTGCGTGCTGCCAGCATGTGCTCTAATTAAAACACTCTTCAGCGCGTTCAATAGCAGAGAAGAGTCTGAAGTAGACCTAGAGGCTGTCACCATGGAGCTGAACTCCTGAACAAGCCTATGCTCCCCCAAATCCTGTCTTGCGCGCCTTGCTCTCCGCCCTACCCCGCGGTGTCGTGTGTTGCGGTGAAATTAAAAAAAATTCAATTCGAGCACAGGCTGGCGGCGCGCAGACACCGCGGCATGCGCCCTCTTGCGCACCGCTCAGCTCGGCGGCAGAGCGGTGTGCTCTTGCGCCACGGTAGCACATAGGCTACACAATGAATGGGTTCGTCGGTGGAGGTCTGTGCTTTGCGCGCTCTGTGTGAAAAGGGCTTGAAGCGGCCTTCACGTGATAAGAACAACGTGCTTCGCTCACCGCCAGGTGCGGCGCAGCGGCGTGGTCCATTGACAAACAATGGGACAGCCAGCACAAAGCGGTTTTACAGCTGATCATGTGTTGAGATTACGAACATGAATTCTCCTGTAAAGCTCCAGCTTCCTCCCACAGTCCAAAGACATGCAGACTGGGGACTAGGTTAACTGATATCTCTAAATTGTCCATAGGTGTGAATGTGAGCGTGAATGGTTGTCTGTCTCTATGTGTCAGCCCTGCGATAGTCTGGCGCAGCCACGACGCTAGTTTTGACCCGGGTGGGCCTGGGCCCACCCATTTTGACCCAGGCCCACCCAATCAGAAGACCTAGTTTTCATTTTAGCTATTCATCAAATAGGCAGTCTGAGGAAAACTTGAGTGAAGGCTTCTCAGCCAATCAATGGCTTCTTACCCCACGCGCATGGCCCCTTAAGCCTGCCAACAGGCTGCATCGTCACCAGCATGTGATCCAATGAAATGAATGAGTTAGTTCCGCGCAAGCAGTGAAATTTAGCAGTAAACACAGGAGAGAGGAAGTAGCTAGCTAAGATGAAAAGTCAACATGACGAAGCAAAGCAGCTTATTTACATTTAAATTTACTAAGAAACGCTGCGAGGAGCAGGAAACTCCTGCGTCCATTTCAAGTAATGTTACGAGTGCTGCTTTACCGTCCACCTCAGCCGCCCTCTCTCCATCAAGTCCTCCTCCTCCTCCAATGACTAACCCCCCAACAGCAAGGCAAGTAAAGTTAACGTTAGTGTCTGTCTGCACATTTTCTGGAGTAAAAAATAATATAAGTAGACAGATAACTTATGCTAGCGTTTTATGTGTTACAGGTGTATGTCATTGTCCACTTCAGCACTGAGCTGAGGACAGCGACACAAGGGAGCCACACCGGTGCACCGGCGTCGCTGTCCTCAATGCCGCAGAAAAGCGCTGAAAAGGAGATAAAAGGGAACCCGTTTTTTACTTATTTCAACTGGCTCATCCAGTTTTCTGGAGGCCCACCCACAATCAAAATCCTGGCGCCGCTACTGGTCTGGCGACCTGTCCGGGGTGTAGCCTACCCTGCCTCTCGCCCAAAAGAATAGTTCACCCTAAAACAAAATTCAGTCATTATGGACTCACCCTTTAATGATTTGCATTTTTTGGTGCAATACAGTTCACAATATAGTTTAACCAACAATTACCAGCAAATACTATGTGTGCAGAGTTGTTTCCTGTTAACTGGGTTTCCACCATAAAGCCTGATTTATGGTCGTGCGTTGAATCGACGACGTCGCTACGTGGTTGCCGTGACGCGGTCGTGAACCCTTCGAACTTCTCCGTCACTCTGTTTCATCGCGGTGCAATTCACCGCCAGAGCAGTAGGAGGCTGCTTTCCTTTCCTGAGTGGTTATCGTCGTCTCTAGTTGATTCTTTGTTTAGCTTCCGGCTTTTCCGGTCACAGAGAAATGAACGCAGAGCACGGACAGACGGCTCCAGCCGTATCCGTATTGAACGTTGAGCATAATGGCATAATGAGCCTTAACAACATCTATATCGAACAGAAGATGTTTAAAGATGGCGGGGATGGCGGAATCTGGAAATACGGAACCGGAAATGCGTTGCTACCAAGCAAACCAATCACAGCCCTGCCGGTCTGCGCTGGGTCTGCGTCGCCTCGATGCGTAGTTAGTTAGTTAGTTTTTGGGGAGGTGCACGTCAGGCTACCGGGGCGGTAGCGAGCCTTCTGCGTAGCTCCGTACCCTACGACGTAGCGACGTTGTCGATTCAACGCACGACCATAAATCAGGCTTAATGCGGTGTTGCCTGAGCGAAACAGAGTGGAAGTAGGTTAAGCTGACTCTCCACCAGTAGATGGCAGTATGAGAAGTTAAATAGATAGATAGATAGAAACTTTATTGTCATTGTAACATAGTACAACGAAATAAAAAGTGCAAAAACCATGTAGTGCAACATAAAAGCTATAAGATTCTAAAAAACAAACAACAAAACAAAACTATAATATAACTGTAATATAACACATCCAAAGATACATACAGACAGCCAATCAGTCAACCACACAGCCATCCAATTCATTGCAAAATTCTTATTAAGTTGTGGATTTATTGATCCTGGTTATTGCAGTGGGGTAAAAGCTGTTTTTGAATCTGTTTGTTCGTGCTCTTATTGACCTGAACCGCCTGCCTGACGGCAGCAGTTCGAACAGAGAGTGACCAGGGTGTGATGTGTCCTTTACAATGCTCTTCGCCTTATCGAGACAACGGGAACTGTGTAGTTCTTCCAGAGTGAGGAGAGGGCAGCCGATAATCTTTTGGGCCGTGTTGATAACCCTCTGGAGTGCTTTCCTCTGAGCCACTGTGCAGCTGGTGTACCACACACATATACAGTATGTCAGTATGCTCTCTATGGAGCAGCGATAAAAGGACACCAGCAGTCTCTGTTTGGTGTTGTTCCTCCTGAGCAGCCTCAGAAAGTACAGTCTCTGCTGTGCCTTTTTCAGCAACTCAGATGTGTTCACACTCCAGGTCAGGCCCTCCTCGATATGGACTCCCAGAAATCGGAAGTCAGCCACCCTCTCCACACAGTCCCCGCTGATGAGCAGTGGTGCTATGTCTGTTTTCTTCTTCCTGAAGTCTATTATGAGTTCCTTGGTCTTTGAGGTGTTGAGGAGCAGGTTGTTTTCTCTACACCACCCTGTTAGCTGTTCCACCTCATCCCTGTAGGCGGACTCATCCCCCCCGGAGATGAGGCCCACCACTGTGGTGTCGTCTGCAAACTTGACAATGGTGTTGCTGGGGTGAGCTGGGGTGCAGTCGTAGGTGTAGAGAGAGTAGAGCAGGGGGCTCAGCACACAGCCCTGTGGGGAACCGGTGCTGAGGCTGAGGGCTGTGGACGTGTGGCGGCCCACTCTGACTCTCTGGCTGCGTCCCGACAGGAAGCTGTTTATCCACATGCAGGTGGAGTGTGGAAGACCCAGATCCCCTAGTTTATCGACCAGTTTGCATGGGAGAATGGTGTTAAAAGCAGAGCTGTAGTCGACAAAAAGCAGCCGCACATAGCTCCCCCGCAGCTCCAGATGGGACAGTGCAGCATGGAGTGCCGTGGCTACGGCATCCTCTGTTGATCTCTTCGCTCTGTATGCAAACTGGTGGGGGTCAAAACTGTGGGGCAGGAGTGATGTGATATGACCCCTGACCAGTTTCTCAAAACATTTCATCACCACTGGGGTGAGAGCAACTGGCCGAAAGTCGTTAAGACTGGTGATGTGAGGTTTCTTGGGCAGGGGGATTATGGTGGAGGACTTCAGACAGGGTGGGACAATGGACTGGGACAGGGACTGGTTGAAAATCCTAGTGAAGACTCCCGCCAGCTGGTCCGCTCAGTCTTTCAGCACACGTCCAGGGACTCCATCGGGTCCAGCAGCCTTCCTCGGGTTGACAGCCCTCAGCGTACGCTTGACCTCATTCTCCTCCACTGTGAGGGAGTAGCTGCTGTGGACCGTGGGGTGTAGTGTCGCTGACTCTGGTGGCTCCACCTCAAAACGGGCAAAGAAGAGGTTCAGCTCCTCTGCCAGCGAGATGTCACCCTCTGCAGCTCTGGTGTTGGCCCTGTAGTTGGTGAGATGCTGGATGCCTTGCCACACCTGCCTGCTGTTGTTGCTATCCAGGTGGTCCTCAATTTTTTCCCTGTAGGCTGACTTAGCCTTTTTTATGCCTCTCTTCAGGTTAGCTCGGGCCGAGCTGTAGAGAGCCTTGTTGCCAGACCTGAAGGCGATGTTCCTCTCTCGCAGCAGCCCCCGGACCTCCCGGGTCATCCAGGGCTTCTGGTTGGAGTAGACCCGAATGCGCTTTTCCACTGTGACCATGTCTATACAGTTCTTGATGTAACACAGCACAGTGTCAGTGAACACCTCCAGGTCTGGATGCTCGAAAACATCCCAGGTGGTTCTGCTGAAGCAGTCCTGGAGCTGCTGAGAGGCACCCTCTGGCCAAGTTGTTACTGTCTTTGTGGTGGTAAGAGCAGTTTTTCTGAGGGGGGCATATGCAGGAATTAAAAGCAGGGACAAGTGGTCAGACTGACCCAGGTGTGGTAGTGGTCTAGCCCTGTAGCCCAGCTTGATGTTAGAATAGACCTTGTCCAGGGTGTTAACTCCTCTAGTGGCACACTTAACATGCTGGTGGAACTTAGGGAGCGCTGCTTTCAGGTCTGCATGGTTAAAGTCCCCTGCTATGATGTGCACAGCGTCAGGATGTTTGCTCTGCTGACTGCTAATGCTGCCATGTAAATGTCCGATAGCCGAGTTAGCATTAGCATCCGGTGGTATATAAACCGCGGTGACCATGACAACGGTAAACTCTCTCGGGAGATAAATGGGCCTGCATTTAACAGTCACATACTCTAAGTCCGGGGAGCAGTGACTGTCCACAGTTACTGTATTTGTACACCAGTTGTTGTTGACGTACACACAGAGCCCCCCTCCTTTGCTCTTACCAGAGTCCGATGTTCTGTCATGACGCTGTGCGGTGAAGCCTGCTAGCTCGATGGCAGAGTCCGGGATGGATGAATGAAGCCACGTCTCTGTGATCAGTAGAACACACGTATCCTTCACAGCGTTGGTGGTTGTCATCTGTAGCCTCAGTTCATCCATCTTGTTAGTGAGGGATCTGGCGTTCGTGAGAAAAAGGCTGGGGAGCGGCGGTTTGTGTGGCTGCCTCCGAAGCCTAGCTAACGCGCCGGCCCGACCGCCCCGCTTCTGCCTTCTCTCGCGGCGCCTTCGCCTACTCCTCGCGGGGATGGTAATCCACGGAGAGCCAGGGCTCCTGGCGATAGCTGCCGGAATATTGTGTGTGCGGAGATACTCGACTGAAATACTCCGCCCGCAACAAACTCCTAACTTAAGGAGATCGTGCCGGCTATAGATGTTGTTCGCCCAACACGATGAACACTGGATGAAAAACAATACACAAACGAAAAGCCAAACAAAGCACCGATAGGTAAAGCACTGAGCCGCTGCAACTGCGTGCGCCGCCATCTTCTGGTTTGTCTCTTTGTGAACTGCTGGCTTATTTTCCAGGTTATTGATGCAGATGTATTTAATACTATTCATTTAATTTGATGTTTATGGTTTATTTACAACCTAGTTATAGATAGCATGTATTTACTTTTCATTTCAGAACCACACGTAGGCCTGCCTGTATGAAAGAATGAGCATGTGTTGATAACGTGGCAGAAATGAAAATGAAAAATAAACAAAAAATAAAGACACATTTGGGCTGTTCTTATCAGACACGATTCAGTGGATCAGGCTTCAGTTACCAGCCAGTCACAGCACCACCTGTACACTATAGCTTCAATATTTACTCTCAGCTCAGAGTCAAACCTGCATGTCACTCTGTTGTTAGCGGCTTACATCAAAAATTTCTTGATGTAGGCTGTTTGGTCTAAAGAATGGTTTACAAGAGTTCAAAAATAGGACACAGCAACATAAGCTGGCAGCACCACTCGGTCCGCTGTCATCTTGCCTTTGGGGCATGGCGTTTGGAGTGATCGTGGTTCGATTACTTTCCCCTGTGACCTGCCCGTGACCTCAGTGATGTTTTTTCAACACTTTTCTACTCTTACCCACAAACTTGAATTCGTGATCACAGTGAGGACTTCGTAGTCGTAAAAATTAGAGTTGTACTCACAAGACTTTTCACTGCAGCTTTTAGATTCATACTCACATAAAAACAATCCTAACCCAAACAATTTCACAGACTCACGTATATGACAGCAGAATTTTGTGTACAATTTTATTGACATACAAATGATTAACATTACGAATACAAATGGTTAAAATTATGCACACATCTTTTTAAAAGTTGTCTTACACCATAAATTACCAGCTGATCTATTTATTCACTGAAGCAGTACTGTCAAGTTATTTGGGCTTTTGACATCGGTTTCTGCCTAAACTTGAAAACGGCTTGAAGGTGGACACAGAGGACGCTTTGGGCAACTCAGCTCTTCTTTGCTTTTATTTCACAGGTTTTGTGTTCACAGAATAGTAGCAGTTGTAGTAGTAGTAGCGTAGCATAGGTTGATGACCTTTAAACACAGAAACCACAAGATTAGATATTGCTTAAACATTTCAAATCCACATTTCAAAGAAAATAAACAACTTCATTACTTAAATGCAATAACCTTTCTTCCAGCATTATTATTGTCCTCAAATAACTTAATTTTTGTTTTTCATTTCTCAAATTGATAATACTTTTATTTTTCTTAAATTAAAAAGCAATACGTTTTAAATGAGATTTGGCTTTATTTACTAATAAACAACGGTTTTACTTAACTTTATGCTATTATTTTCAATGTTCCAATAATTTCAAGTACTATAAACGGTATTAAACAATAAATAAAATTTACAACTAATTAAATATTAAACACAAGTTTGGGCACCGTCACACAATCGATAATTAAACAACCAGATTTAAGTACTCAAAGCAAATTAATGTGCCCAAGCGCCGTTAACATCTTATTTGATTAATGAAACACATTGTCCGCTTTTACAATTCAACAATTTAACAACAGCCAACACATAAAGCTGTTGCGCAACACGTTGCCAAACAAATTTGATGTTGCACATGCTGGCACATAAAGCAAACCGTCAAACTAAACATAGGATAGATACTCTCAAATTAAAAGCAAGAGTCAAATCAAACATCATACACATTAAATAAATAAATAAACGGTCATACCAATAGCGTTTCTGTTGCCCACCACACCAGTCACCCTGCAGCATGGACTTCTTTGTCTCAACTGTTACAAACAGAAGTGAAACACAGCCTGCTCCAATTTACCTGATCATCATCCACCTGACCTTTCAGCTCAACGCTTCCCTCAGCTGGTATATTACAAGAATTATTTTGGATGTTTTGGGTTGTGGGTTAATGACTGCTATTGGTATTAAATAATATTATATTTACAAAAGAAATATACTACACAATTTAGAGAAAAAACAAAAATGCTACTTTTGACTTAACACCTCCCACTTGAGCTCCTGGTTACTTAACCCAAGGAGGTCACACAAGTCCTTTTTACTTCTTCAACAGGAATCAGGATTACCAGTCTTCTTACATGCCTGTGTAGCGCTGTGGCAGGGATTTTAACTGAAAGTCTCTTCATCCCTCTGTTGTTCGCCTTCTTGACTGGGACAGGGTAGGAGGGAAAGGTCCTGACTTTGGCATCCCTTGTCAATGTTGACATCAATTACTCTGGCCATTTTATACTGTCCTCTCAGAGCGTTTTGGTTAGCCAGCCAAACCACATCTCCTACTGCAACATTCCACTCTCTGGCGTGCTACTTGCTCCTCACAAACAGATTAGGACCAGCTAACTGACAACTCACTTTTTCCAAAATCTGTTTACTTGTGCTTGGATGATTTTTAGTCTTTTGTAGGGGTACCCTTCAAATTTAAAATCTCCATAGTCTCCTTTAGGTCCAGCTCTACCCCGAAGAAGAGAGTTTGGGCTGATGTACTGCACACAGTCCTCACAGCTTTGGGTCCTGGTATCTGTAGGTCTTTCATTAGCCAGGTTAGCTGCCATGTAGAGGAATATTTGAAATTCTCCCCATGTGAAAACTCCATTTCCTCCCAAGTTAAGCAGGGCTCTTTTCACAACACAAACGGCTGCTTCAGCAGCTCCATTCCTGTGAGGTGAGATGGATTTTCCAGCTCCATTCAGTCCCATTTTTGACAGCCTCGTTCTAAAGCTCTGACATGTTTATTTGGTCTAGGATCTGGTAAAGCTCATTGAGGGCAGGTTTGGCTGCCACAAAGTTTTTTTCCAGGATCTGACCAGAGTTTGCTTAGATGTCCCCTCAGTGCAGCGAATCTCTGGTAAACCAGTAGAAATCCTTCCGCTAACTGGTCACTGTAATATGCTAGAACACATTACATATTTGTCCTTTTTAAAACACACATGCACAAAATGCATAAGTAACTGTCAGTAGGACCACAAAGTTATTTTGTCAGCAAAGTGCAAAATAGTGCAACAAAGTATTATACAAATATGCCTAACAATCTCAACACATACAGTGTTATCACAACTATGAAAAAGTGCGAGCATACAGAAACCTCTTTAACCAACTATAGCCAATGAATATTATGCATCTGAACAGTGTAACTGCACAATGGGGATGAAAAAATATAAACACTTCTTTTAGAGTTTTAAATCACACTGTTACACACTGTCACAACTGTTTGTTGTGAAACTGAAAACATGTTCAGTCTTGCTTCTCTTTAGTCTTTGTTGAGTCTCTTCATTGTCTCTTGGAGCATAAAAAAGGCCCAATGTCCTAAAGAGGCTACATTTTTTACATGCTATATGTCCAAACACCATTGTTCTTTCACAATATGGCACTTTGTTGGCCCAGAGGAGGAATACATCGTAGTGTGTTGTTACTGCTGTACAGATTATGGACTTTGGGGGACATCTTGTGCTGATCAAGCTGCATGATGATTTTTTGGAGCACTTCAAAAGCGAAGCGAAGGGGTTTTGGATAAGCTAAGTTGAGCACATATATCAAACCTAGAAGCAGGGCACAAGCTGAGGCAACTGAAGTCAATTCATGCAACACTTCCACGCCCTCAATGACGATGCCAATGTCTTCAGGTGGCTCCTGCAGTCCTTCCCCCTCCTTTCGAATGACAAACACTGCCATAGTAAGCTGCTCCAGGTCCCTCTGAGCATCATCTGCTTCAGAGTCCTACAAAGGGGTACAGGACACAAACACCAATCATCATTGGCCTCACTTCTTACTGTGATGAAGTTTTTTGGGTGATGTACCAATATGTGTTATGTGCTGGGCTATGTCTTGGCTGGGTGTCATCACACACCACAACCAGCAGAGATATAGGTATAGGTATATCAATCTGGCCATCTAACTCCAAGCGAGAAAGATAGGATTTCCCTAAATGTCAAACAATTCCTTTAAACTTGTATAATCAACTAAGCCTTCTTACTTAAAAAAATTCAGTCCAATATGTTGTGTATTGTTGCTGTGAATTACATTATGTCCAATATGGCCATGATAACAAATACAACATGCAAATAACTGTTGAAACTTACAAGATATTCCTTGATCAGGTCATCTGCATCGAAGATGGTGAGGGCTTTCAGCACGCACACACTCCCTCCGAAGATTAATGTCCACTGTCTAGAACAACAAACAATTTATGGGGTGTTCCAGAACAATCTGGGCTAACCAGATTTGCCATCATTTCATGTCTTTCTATTTGTCTGTATTTTATATTAATTTTTATATCAATGGAAAAAAACAACAAATCTGTGTTACTAAATTTGTACATGTATCTCACCATAGCAAGTTGGAAGTTGATATATTCTACCATATATGAAGAGGGGAGACTCTCTGGAATCTGGCAATATAAGAACCATGATGGTGGGACATTCTGTCATTTCACAGCTGTCCAAAACATGTGGTTTGTGCCAGGCAGACATGATTGCCAGCATTTTTTCATTATTGCAATAAATTCCATTGACTCATTCACAAGTCAAAAACGTGTTTTATCTGAAAGAAACATGCAATATTTACATTTAAGATAATAGAAAAATAGTCAACCAAGTGCAATGATGTTCTCCAAGATAATATTTGCCACCTTGTTTGCACTAAACAAAGTCTGTTGTTGTTTTTCAGTTTCAGTTACATATTGGGGGGGCATTCTGGGCAGGGCTCCACAGTGCGAGCGTTTCACTCTTATTTGCGATTAAAAATAGGTGTGTGCGAACTGTAAAAAATATTTAGGGGCACATGTGCGCATAAAAAAATCAGCCGAAGCAGCCTATATTTTTGTCAATAAAAAAATATGATAATCTAACCCCAAATGTTGGAGGAACTCCAGCCGCCTTCCCTCTTCCCCGTGTGACACGGTTATGGGTGGTTTTCCAAGACACTGTCAGCACAATGAATATAAGTCCCACTGTCGGCTGGGTGGAAATAAGTCAAAGTGTGGAGGAGATGGACCGGGTTAAGCGGCGGATCTCTGGGGGGAAGCCTGCTCCGTTCTCCCCGTAGTTCAAATAATTTCAACTCTGAGTGCAGTGCTTGGGCGGAAAATCCGAGCGGTGCACGACGCCAAGGGTAGCAGTGCCACTTGCTGCTCTCTCCATAGACAAACAATAGGACAGCCAGCGCAAAGCGGGTTCACAGCTGATCATGTGTAGAGGCCTTTAGGGACCGTTGGCCATGGTACCGCTGCTGGGCAGTGTGGAAAAAAAAGCCCTTTTTACACAGAGCGCGCAAAGCGCAGACCTCCGCCGACGAACCCGATTGTCCTACCGCGGCGCAAGAGCACACCGCTCTGCCGCCGATCTGAGCGGAGCGCGAGAGGGCGCATGTCGTGCGTTAGCGCGCTATGACGACACCTCGGCGCCGCGCATCCAATAGCAGAGAAGAGCCTGAAGTAGACCCGGAAGCGGTCACCATGGAGCTGTAGCTCCTGAACGAGCCTGCACTCCCACAAATCCTGTCCTCTGCGCCCTACCCCATGGTGGGCGCCGCGAAAGCTCTGTGTAAAAGAGGTTTTAAGTCCTGCAGAGTTTCAGAGGACCTGGAGAATGTTTTAGGATAGTAATAACATTATATAAGATAATCATATTGCAAAGATAATATATATCAGATAATAACATTAAAGACAAAATTAAATTGCAATACTTTTTCAAAACTTGATGATTTTATCTTTCTGTACATTTTCTATACAAATTCATTACATCATTTTGCTTGTAAATGTCTATTTGCATCACGCTTATTACGGAAAACACATTATTTGATCAATTTACATTGTACCCCTAAAGTTCTTTGTGCGCTCCTTACTTTTTCAACTTAGGAGCACATGTGCTCCTTGGGAAAAAAGTTAGCATCAAGCCCTGATTCTGGGCATATGAAGTGACTGATAACAAGATCTGTATCATGGATTGTAAAGAAATTTGTCAGGTTTTTATTTTGTAGACAATCAATCTTTATGTCTTATGTCTGCACTGTCAGCACTTGTGTTTCTTGTTTATGTTATGTGTTATGTCCTAGGTAGCAGCCTGTGTATAACACAAATTTCCTTAGGGACTAAATAAATGAATCTTGAATTTTGAATCTTGAATCTGGATTCATAGCATGATGGGATGACAGCACAATGATGTGTGCGGTATCACTGGAAAGCTCTGGTCCTGTGCTTTCATGTGATTTGCGTGGCATTTCTGTGCGACCCTGAATTCGCAAGCAATCCATCCAAGAGTAATGTGTGTGCAAAGCTGCATGAAAGCTCTGTTATTATGATTTTAGTGTAAATTTATCATTTTTTTTCGCTGTGAAAACATTGGACTACCAACAAGTGCTTGGTCTTGTCGGAAAGCTACGATTCCGCTGTTTCACGTGATATGCATGGCTTCTGGCTATGATGCACGGTCGCAGAGAATATCAATAGAGAAGAACAGGTGTTGGTTGGACGTACTATGGGTCGTTCGGGCCCATAGGGTTAATGTATTTCTGAAGGATACAGATATATTGTGACAGCCCTCTTAGTTACGAAGAGTCTTGTTTGATAGTATAGATTTACCTGGTCCAACGTGTCCATGATCTCCGCAGTCTTTTGGCATGTTGCTCCTCCTTTGGCACAGATGACTTTGATCAGCTGACTTGAGTGCATGTCTAACTGGGCCATGAACTTCTCCTCAAGAGGAACAGCCATGAGCCTCTGGAACTCTGTATTAATCTAAAAACAAAATACAATGACAGTAGATATTGTATTCTGAAAAAAAAAGAAGAAAATGCAACTGTTTAGGGCTGGGCGATATGAATTTTTTTCCACAACTCCATTCACAATTTAAATCGGGGTTTTTTTTCCCTCCTACTTAAAAAATAATAATATTTGCGGCCTGGTAGCACATACCTGGTGTACAAAACATTCAGCATGTGAATAAACCCCGGCTTTTCCATGGTAGCCTATCTGGGCACCATATCTCTTGCAATATACATCACGACTGCGTCTGTGATCGTTTTCCACCGGGCCCCTTACTAATCATACGGCAGTGTTTCCCCTACCATTATATTGGGGGGGTGCCCCGCTCCCCCTTGAAGATCAAGTTAATTTAATTTTCTATATAGCACCAGATCACAACATAAGTCATTTATGGTTACCTTTCCAATAGAACAGGTCTATACCTTGTCCTTCTATTAAACAAACTAAATAGCCTTATTTGTCTTATTTACACAATAGCATGTCATTTCTGTCCCTACACAGTGCGCGTCTAAATTCCTCCTCTGCTCTCTGTGTTGCGAGCGTAAGCACGCACGCACACACACACACACACACACACACACACACACACACTAGGGCTGTCAAAAGCACCATGAAATTGAGTTTGAATATTTTCGAATTAATGTAGTAGAGTTCGAATGATATTCAAATTCATTATTATTATTATTATTATTATTTTTATTGTTATTATTATTTTACAAAAAAACCACAAAAAAATAAGATGCTTGTTGCTGGCGCAATATGAACGTGACACTCGAATGAAAACACCCATTCGGATCTCACTGAAGTGCCAGGTATGAGCAACTTCTGCCTCGCTATGTTTGGATACTTCAGTACGTAGTTTTCCACAACAAGAGTGGATCGTGGTCGGCTCGTAGTGGTGTCTCATTCTGGTAACATTTCATCTCTTCTTCAGAAAGGATAGGCAGGGAGGCAGCAAGTGCAACACTCTCCCTGTCCCCCCCGAACAGGTCACATATTGCGGACAGCGCAGTGGGTGGTGTTGGCACAGCGGGCTCCTCTGTCGGCGCCTTTCCCTCCGTCTCTCCGTCTCTTTCTGGCCCGGCTTGTGCGCGAGCCATTTTAAAGAGAAACTCAATTTTCATTAAAAGAAATCGACCTAAACCACAAATTCGAATTAATCGATAAAATTGATTTATCGCCCAGCCCTACAGCTGGTCTCATCCTGTATACAAACTCAGAACACACAAAGTAACCACTGAAGCATACCAGCCAAAATGTCAACACCCCAGAAAATATAACAAATGTGGAAATTAAAAATGTAAATTCTGTCATTAAGATCAGTGTTATACAATCTCAACCACATCAAATTATGACCAATTAATGAAAGCTCACTGTAACAAAACCTGAAGCATACAGACTTTTATCACTTCAGTTCCATTCTTACCTCTTTCTGTGTGAAGAGTGCAGGCCGTCTGTCCTTGAAGTCCTGAATGCTTGGTTCTTGGTTTACCACCTCATGTCGTCTGTAGGCAAAAGTGTTAGCCATTTTGTCTGCAATGACTCTTTCGTTGTTCCTTATCCCGATCTCTGTCAGAAGTTCTAGTCTCACTTTTTCCAGGCTGTTCAGAGTCTCACCAGTACGAAAGGATGGATAAAAGTTAGCTTCAAACCGTTTTGGCTTCTTCACTTTTTTAGCAGGGAAAGCATCTGTAGTAGCTTTAGATTTCAAGGAGTTTACACACAGCTCTGGACACCCCTGCAATTTGAGCTGAGTCCTGTAGTTTGCCATTTTGTACTTTAGTCGCTGTTTCCAACCATAGCAGCCATTGAATGAGGGTGCTTTTTGATTAGGGCCTCTGCAGCTGTGCAGAAATATGCATCCTCTGGGTAGGCCTTGTAACGGTAAATTTCTTCTGCTACTCTTTTCAGGATATGAGACAGCATTCAGGAGCTGACAGTCAACATTTTTTGGCTCACACGGTACTCAGTATTCCCCTTCTCTAGCTGTAGCTCCGTGTCATATGAAAATTGGGGAATTGCAAAGTCTTCTGGCCACTGTTGTGTTCGAGATGACACAGACTCAGGGGATGAGAGGATTATTGTGTCATTTGATGCCAACGAAGCACCGTCATCAGACTCAAATGAAGGAGATGAAGTGGACTGAGTGGCACTGATCAAAGCTGGATTTGTTTGCTGGTGGATCACCTTGATTGTCCCCAAATCCTGAAGTTCAGTGGTAGAATTCAGATTAAAGGAGTCGTTGCCAAAATCTTGGTCCATGTATTGCAGACTGAGGTTACTCTTTAACCCAAAGGTTGTCTTCATTTCGCTGAGAAGGTCATCTAGTGACTCTGGGATGCCATTTGGAAGAGTCAGTTTTTCAATGTTGTTCTCCCCTAATATCACCCTTAGTCTTGCAGGTGTTGAACCAGCCATGGTTGTCTGAGAAGAGAGCACAAGCACAAGCACAGTTAGTAAAGATCAACATGTAAAGTAAATCCCCTCTAGGTGTACCACTGACTTATATCCGATTAAGAATTTACTGTCAAACTATTGTATCAGACTGAATTTATTTTAGGTAGGTGGACTTAATAAAGTGGCAACTGTTATAATAAAAAAAAATGGGTTTAGCAAATGTAGAAAAGGAGTGGAGGAAATAAGAGGAGGAGAGGGGAAGAGGGGAGGGGAGGAGAGGGAAAGAGGGGAGGAGAAGAAAAGAGGGGAGAGGAGGAGAAGAGAGGCGGAGGATAGAGGAGGTGAGGCGAGGAGAAGGAAGGGGAGAAGAACAGGAGAGGTGGAAGAGATTAGGCGAGAGGAAGAGGGAAGATGAGGAGGAGGAGGAGAAGAAAGAAGGCAAAGAGAGGAGAAGAGGGGAGGAGGAGAAGAGGTGGAGGAGAAGAGAGGAGGCTGTTGTATCTTTTTTTGGTAAAAGCACTTTAAGTTCATTGATTATGAATTACTTTATTATTATTTGGATTAAAAAGATAAATAGTAAACAAAGTTTAAAAACACAGTTAAAAGCAAGTGATTACTCTGGAGTTATTGCATTTATTGATGGAGTTAACATTAGTGTTATTACTCAGAATGGCCAATAGATGGCGTTTTTGGTGTTCACAAAAGAGTGAAAAGAAAAAAAACTTTTTTTTTTAACCGAAGAAGAAGAAATAAGAAAAAATGAAGCTACCAAATGCAGTCTGTTATGTATCCCTTTTTATTTCCTTTAAGTAAAAAGTAAAAAGACCGTTCTGTTTCCAGCTTCATCATTTTTCCACCCTTTTTTTGAAGCTGCAGCTAAACTATTCCCACAGAGGCTAGTAGAAGAGAGGGCAAAGAGAGGAGCAGGAGGAGTAGAAGAGGAGAGGTGGAGGAGAAGAAGAGGAGATGAATAGAGATGAGGAGAAGAGAGAAGGCAAAGAGTGGAGGATAGGGGAGGAGGAGGAGAGGAGGGAAGGAGGAGACAAGGAGGAGAAGAGAGAAGGCAAAGAGGGGAGAAGGAGAGGGGAGGAGGAGGAGGAGAAGAGGAGGGGTGGAGGAGAAGAGGGGAAATGAGGAGGAGAAGAGGGAATGCAAAGAGAGGAGAAGAAGAGGGGAGGAGGAGAAGAGGGGAGGTAGAGAGAAGAGAGGAGGCGAGAAGAAGAGGGGAGACGATGAAGAGGAGAAGAGGGAAGGCAAAATTTTTTTTTCTAATTTCTAATTTTGATTTGTAGACATTTGTCCTCCATTCTACGACTGTGTTGTGCCGATTATACCAGTGTGTGTGTGTGTGTGTGTGTGTGTGTGTGTGTGTGTGTATGATGTGTTTATCAATTTGTGTGTATGATGTGTTTATCAATTTGTTTGTGTATATTTTTAATTGTTGTTACAAATTTGTAATACAATTTTTGCGAACCATTAGTACTGTACATTAAAAGTTGTTGTTACAGCTCAACTTAAACTGTTGAAATTACTTTTTTTTTAACTTTTTTTCAAATATTTTTTTTCACTTCAACGCACCATACATCCACATTTCAGCCACATTTCAGCCTGGTTTGCAGCACTCTATTCTATTCTAGGAGTACAACTTACCTTAGGTTGTCCAAATGAGTTGTGTCCTGGCCTGAAGTAACCACCGCCAGTCATGAAAAAAAAACATAAGAAAATTAGAAAGCCATTAATATTAAGGAAAAGGAAATTTTCATTCCAGTGTTAAGTTTGATTTGTGTATGGTTGAGGACTACTACATAAAACTGTCACTGCTCATTACCCCACCTGGTATTTGATTAAGGACAGATAAGAGAGGAGTATGCAGCAGTAGACACAAACTAACACAGCTGCTAAGTAACACACTGGCACAACATTGAGCTGGGTAACTCTTCACACAGTAAAGCCTGATTTATGGTCCTGCGTTGAATCAACGACGTCGCTACGTCGTAGGGTACGGGGCTACACAGAAGGCTCGTCGTAGCCCCCGGTGTAGCCTGACGTGCACCTCCCCAAAAATGTAACTACACGTCTAGGCGATGCAGACCCAGCGCAGACCGGCAGGGCTGTGATTGGTTTGCTTGGTAGCAATGCATTTCTGGTTCCGTATATCCAGATTCCGCCATCCCCGTCATCTTTAAACATCTTGTTGTTGAGCATGGATGCGTTGTAGATTAGCAGTAGTAGCAGTAGCAGTATTAACATACTTTGTTAGACATCCAACAACTCCAACTCCAGCAAGATTCTCTCTCTCTCTCGGTCGCCATTGTTCACTGTGACCGGAAAAGCCGGAAGCTAAACAAAGAATCAACTAGAGACAACGATAACCACTCAGGAAAGGAACGCAGCCCCCTACCCCTCTGGCGGTGAATTGCACTGTGACGAAACGGAGTGATGGAGAAGTTCGAAGGGTTCATGACGGCGTCAATTGAACACAGGACCGTAAATCAGGCTTAAACATTTATCACCACTGTCTCGATAATATCCAGCATAAATACGAAGGCAGCTCTGTCACCGAAGCACCGCACACCATCTACTCCCTCTCCCACAACCGATCCCTGCATGTACGAGTGCTGCACGCACCCTCTCTCCATTAAATGCATTGAAACAACGCCGTAGTGTTGTGACGTTCACGAACGAACCGATTCTATTGAACGGCTCGTTAACATGAACGATGGGAACCGAGTTGCAGCTGGGAACTGTTCTTTTTATTTAATATCACTGTGTGTTCCTCCTTTGCTCCTCCCCTGAGCAAAATTCATTGTAGCCTGCTTTGTTTTTTAATGTTTATTTGTAAGTGTTAAGGTCACGGTGTTGCATGAATATCAAGTCATGGTAGTTTTACACACATACAAACAATTTGTACAAAGGGTAAATCCAAAATAGTGATGTCACTGTCAAAGCAGAGTGATATGGCGCAACCTTGTGGAATATTTACAATGAATCCAGATCAGACTTTAAAATCTAGTCCACACGTGTCAAATGAGGTTATAATCAATATTTCAGAATAATTCAAACTCAGATATTGGTGGGATATCTAATTTTGTATTATTTTGTTCCAAATCTCACCCCATCATACCACCCAGTGATTATTTCCAAGATAAAATGAGTTACCACCAGGCTGGCTTCTTAAAACTTAACAAATATAAAAATCAGTCAAATGAGCCAGTTTTTTGAATGGCTCTTTGAAAGGAACGGCTCACCAAGATCCGGCTCCCCTCAAAGAGCCATAAATCCCATCTGTACAATGCCGGCGGCAGTAAAGTCACGCTTTCTGGAAGCACCACAGTTAAAGCACAATTGCCCCTACCTCCCACATCACCCGTGGCTGTGGGGACAATCCAAAAAGTGTGACCACGTTAACTGTGCGCGCCCACAGGCATGTGAAGCAACACTCAAGTATAAATGCGTGCGCCTGAAGTGGTCTGAACGGAACCGCAGCCCAGCTTGCTGCGACAATGTGCGAATGCATCACTAACACAGCCAACACCACACTGCATGAATAAGGTTAAGCTAACGTTACGTTACGTTTATATTAAACCAAGAGTCCCGCCTGCAAACTACTAACGTTCACCTACCTGTCCAGGCGCAAACTACCAACTTGTCTGATATTTAACAGCTAACTTAGGGTTAGTTCTTACTCTAAGCTCGCTAACAGAATGCTAACATTAACTGGCACAGGGCAGGGTAATATTACAGTTAACTTACTGACCAGCAAAAATATCACTGGGGTATAATTTCACTCTAAGAGTTACACATCAGCGATGTGAATTTCAAGCTATAACAATATATATTCGACAAAAACAGCAAACTGCATTGAAATGATTATGCTAATTTAAAACTTGCTAACGTTAGCAGGACTGAATGATAGCTGGTTTGGTACAGTTGGACCATTTGATATCTAACATGTTAAATTATTTGTTTTGTGTTTTTTATTTTTTTATTTGTTTTGTTTAGTTATTCAGTATCTTTGTTATCTCCTTCCCAAGTTGTCAGAGCCGAGTAAATGGCGGTTCAACTGCAGGTAGAAAATTTTGGAGAAGACGGAGACGTCATGACATCAGACGCACAGCGTCATGAGAAACCTGGACTAATTGATCACTGATTTGTTCACTCAAATGAGAATAGCAGGTTACAGGTGTACTGAGGGAACAGCATGTAATTCCAAGTTGATATACTCCACATATGTACACTGCCTTCACTAAAGCAGAAATCTGAATGAAACTCACTCAGAACTTTACAGTACTTCAACTACTGCTGAAATACACTTTTTAGAGTGTAATATTGAAAGGACCTGCTCTTTTTTTTTAATCAAGAACAAACTCTACTGGCTCAATAACATTTAACACTTTTTTAAAGTATTCTTTTCTCTTAAAGCTGAAGCAAGTGCACCACCTTTCCCCAGTGCATTCACAAAAGGATTAGACTTACACAGTCAGCTAATTCATTAACAATGACACAACCTCAACCTCAATGTTTGTGTTTTTGAAAAAATCTGAAAGATTGTTACAAGTTATCAGCACAGACACAGTACTCAGCAGGTAGTGTAGCTCTTCAACCAATTTCTACTGCTATAGACGGAACATGAAAAATGTTTTCTAGCTTCAGTAAAACCAAGGCAAGTCTTTTTTCTACAACTTCAGGAAGGTCCTCTGAATTATCAATATCACTATCTGCATCTGGCAGATTATCATTTATGTCTGCAGAGGATGTGGGCCCATCATCAGTACTAGCAGACTGAACAGTGACCTTAACTACACCTGCCTTAAAATCTGATAGACTGTGGGGATTTTGTTCACGATTTTCATGTGACTTAAAAAGTACCATATATTTTTGTTTGAAATGCAGATCCCTCAAACATACAAGTTACATTTTCATACTGTCTACGATGTTGATAAGTATGACTAAAGTAATCCTTCTCAGTTGAAAGTTCTTCACACCCACATGTCTGACATGTGAACATAGTTGACTGAGCAATTGCTGTTTCTACCTTTCTGTGTGTTCGATATATGTGACTCAAAAGGTTCTTCCAGGTTGTGAATGTACAAGGACACTCTACATATGGATATCGGCATGTGCAACCATGCTGGAAATGTCTCAGCCTAAAATGTTTTATCAACTCAAACCTGGAAGATAGTGAACTGTCACACAATTTGCATGGCCACATTCACACAGCACCTGCGAATGAATACAAAGAACAATAAATCAGTCATGTTAGTGACACACATCAAGCTCCCCCTTTAGCCACTGTTGGCTACAGAAACATCAGTTTTCAAAGTTCATGTATAATCTACAACACTACTGAAAAACCCACACATCCAACCTTCTGCAAGATCAGAAATTTTAGGCCATTTGCATTTTCTGTTATCAATGTATTTATCCTACTGAATTTTTAGCTTTGATATCTTAAGCAATTTTAAAATCACATGAACCGTCAGTCAATATGAACCAAATTTTAATTGTGCTACATTTTTTTGAGTGCACATCTTATGACAAGGCAGCCATCTAGCTAGCTAACTCTGGACATGTCATGTTCAGAGTAACATTAGCTAGCTAGCTAGCCAGCTGTTTAACATAAGCTACCCATCACTACACGTCAGGATGAACAAGGCAGCTAACCAATGTTACTCTGCCTATGACATGGCAACCAATACTGTGTGGAACTTTGTCCAATGTCCGTGTGGAAAAGCAGCTAGGTAGCAAGTTAGCTGGTTGCATTTAACTTGTGACTGTGAAGACCACCAAACAAGTTTTTAAGTCATTTTTTTTTCACCGACACAGACAGAGCCGTGGGCAGCTGCTTCGCCATGTTTAAGGTGAAGCCCCACTGTACTCGACAATACCGCGGGAAGCCCTAGACGTTGCCACTCTGGCCTGTTCGGGGGTGATGACATTTAATGTCCCCGACAGGGTTTGTAGTCGTATTGAGCAACTTGTTAGCAACCGCCTTTTTTGCGACATGTAAAAGCTTCCAAATTCACAAGTAGGGTATTTACTGACGTATTTTATGTCATAGAACAAAACCTGAAATCCGCTTAAAGGATAACTTCGGTATTTTTCAACCTGGGCCCTATTTCCCCATGTGTACGTGTGTGTATGATTCATAGGTACAACTCATTTTAAAATTGGTTCAGTATTGAGGGAGGCGGATGCAGCCAGCAGCCACGAAACGAGTTATAACGGTAAATGTGGGGGCAAATGTGTTCTGTATAAATTTGCGCATTAAAAGTGTTTTTTTTTTCGCCACAGTCCGGCTCATATCTCCAGCGTCAACAGCATGCAAATCGTCTGTCTTGCCTTCACTTCCTCTGGGCTGTGTAACGACATGTCACGTGACATGTGTTGCCGGAGGTAAACAGACGAGCCATGCTCAGAGCCGGTCAGAGCGGAGTTGGTTGTCCCGGAGTACAGTTGAGAGTTTTGCTGCATCGATTGAAAACAATGGTTCGTGTTTGTGGTTTGTGGCGAAATGCAAGAACAGGATGTCGCGCAACACCCCGCACAGCTTTCATAGGCTGCCTTTGTCAGACAGCGAGATGCTGAAGCTGTGGCTAATTGTGCTACAACTGGATGCTAACACTCCTGTCCAGAAGCTGCGCCTTGCAGACCATCGGGTCTGCAGTGCACACTTTTCCCGAGATGACAACTGCCAGCCCAAGGGGAGAAGACATCCAATCCCGAAACACTTCTTCCTCAAGAAAACAGCTGTCCCACGAGTAGAGAGACCAGCTACAGACACAGTGGAGAGGAGTGTTAACATCCAGTTGTAGCACAATTAGCCACAGCTTCAGCATCTCACCGTCTGACAAAGGCAGCCTATGAAAGCTGTGCGGGGTGTTGCGCGACATTCTATTCTTGCAATTCGGATAAGCACAAACACGAACCATTGTTTTCAATCAATGCAGCAAAACTCTCAACTATACTCTGGGACAACCAACTCCGCTCTGACCGGCTCTGAGCATGGCTCGTCTGTTTACCTCCGGCAACACAGGTCACGTGACATGTCGTTACACAGCCCAGAGGAAGTGAAGGCAAGACAGACGATTTGCATGCTGTTGACAGAGATTACACTGGAGATATGAGCCGGACTGTGGCGAAAAAAAAAACACTTTTAATGCGCAAATTTATACGGAACACATTTGCCCCCACATTTACCGTTACAACTCGTTTCACGGCTGCCGGCTGCATCCGCCTCCCTCAATAATGAACCAATTTGAAAACGAGTTGTACCTGTGAATCACACACACACATACACATGGGGAAATAGGGCCCAGGTTGAAAAATACCGAAGTTCTCCTCTAAGCTTTTGTTAACCACAGACCTTATTTGAGGTATTTTACCAAAATCCCATTAAAAAAACGTATTGACTTTTAGACGAGGGAACCGGAAGTGCTAAAGGCACTAACGGTTCAGAGAATTGCTAGCTAACGTTAGCTTGCGAGCACCAGTACACACGACGTAATAAAGATAAAACTGCTTACAATCATCACAAACTACGTAGATTTGATCACCAATGAATTGATATTAATGTAATATGATTTAAAAAAAACTGCACATGGTGCAATACACAGGTGGATGTAAATAGACAAAGGATGACTCTGATTACTCACCATTACACCTGAGTCACCACAGGCTGTAGAATGATCAGCAAGATGGTGTCCAGTGGAAAATAAGGATGTCATCTCCGGTTTCCTGATTTCATTTCCCCTAAGTTGTATGTAAACCAATCACGTACATTTTAAATAAAAGAATCTTGTTTGTTTCACAGCTTTGATTATTTAAATCATGTTAATATGTATTAAGTAATTACATTTAATATATATGAGAATTGAAATAATTATACAGATTATAATTAATTTCAATACATACATTTAAAAAATGAGTATTTAAATAAAATTAAATAGATTTATATGCTTAAAATTAAACTCTACCATGATTCATTTCTGTGAGTATAGCCCTCGACACCATACAGCAAAAGACGATTCCCCATACATTGAGCCTTACTTTCTTTCTGACTTCATCTTTCACTTCATAGGGTCCAAAAAGGTCCAGTGTTGTAAACTCAAATGGTCTTGCTGCATTTGTCCTCTCTGGTGAAAGGTCAGTCATTATCTGCTGACACTTTTTTGTTCTGGCCTTTCTGCATGTCACACAGCTGTCAACAACTTTTTTTAGCCAATTTTCGTCCTTTTACAATCCAGGCTCTCTTTCTCATCCTCATCGTATTTTTTCATGGTTAGCTTTGTGGGCTTCTTGAGCTAGAAGAGTGAATAGCCAGGATTTGAATGGAGGATTGGTACTGTGGTTTTCTCTAAATTGAAAATCTGAATTCTACCTCCACATACCAAAATTCCTGTTTCTTCTTCTTTATACACAGCCAGTCTGCTGAGTGTGGTGTCATGGAAGGTTACACCCTCCTGGGCTGCAAGAAAAAGATCTCGGAGTGCATCTTGACATTCTCTAACAGAGAGCACAGCTTGTTTGGGTTTGGATTTTGCTCCTTCTTTAGAGGGCATTGCCTCCCACTTTGCCTTACTGTCAGCTGTGCCTTTCCTCTTCCACTTCGCAGCAGCTCTCCACACCCAGGCAATGATTCTGACCAGCTTTGTTAAACTGCTGAATTTTCTTATGTCAATGAGTTGTTGTTTGACTACCGTGTCGGCTGGAGCTCTTTGGATTGGGACTTTTTTTCACACTTTCAGGTACTATTGTGGGAATCACAGGCTCTTTATTGCTGGGGCAGTTTTGAAGTGCACTACTCTGCTCTCTCTTTTCTTGAGCTCTTGTGAGTGCAGCTGAAAAAGCTTTTCACTGCAACTTGTTTATGTCATCCTTTGCATTTGCTGCTACCTTTTTAGCTGACTTCTTCGGCACTCTTCCAGTGGTAGTTTTAGGAAGTGGGATCTATTCTGCCACAATGAACTCTCTTTAAGGTCCTCAGAAGTAGCTCCTCTTGTTATGATGTCAGCAATGTTCAAGTCCCGTGGGATCCACCACCAGTCCTCAACAGCTGCAGATTTTTGGATTTCTCCAACTCTGTTTGCAAAGAAGGTTTCCATAACTGTCTCGCTGAAGTGATCTGGCTAAGACGCACATACTCCTCAAACAACTTAATTGCTTCCTCTCTCAGGCTCTCAGATAGTGGTTCGTCCCAAGTGTCTCAAGTCTCAAGGCTTCCATCTCTGGCCTCTTGGAATGTTTTTCGGACAAGTATGGCTCCTTTCTGTTTTGTGGGCATGACAAGGCCTATTGGATCATAGAGGCCAGCTACTTGGCTTAACGGCTCTATTCTGGTTAGGGTGTTTGGAGTGTTTTCCCTTATTTCTTCCTCTTGGAGGTTCGGACCCATTCTCATTTTTTTCTTCCTTCTTGAGAAGTTGATTGATTACATAGAGCTTGTCCTCTTCCACCAGGTATCTGACACCCAGAGCCTTACTGTCCTTCTCCTTCATTTGATTTGGGAGTATGAGTACTTCATTCTTCGTCTCAAGTCCAGGTTTTTCTGTCCTCTGCTTCCTACTTTGCCCTGACCGGACCCATGGCTTCAGGAAAAACCCACCAGCTTTCAGTATTTCCTCTACATCTTTTGTGCACTTTTTCAGTTTTTTGGGGTCATTGTGGGACGTGAGGATGTCATCCACATAGCTGTCCTCCTCTAGGACTCTACGCTCCTCTTCCAAGTGTGTAAACATTGGTAACCTTGCTGTTTCTCTCATAGCCAGCTGTGCAATGCACCCTGCAGGTCGATCACCAATGTTGACTCTGGTAATGGCGTACTCACTGATTTCTTCATTTTGACTGTCTCTCCAGAGGAATCTGTGGAGGTGCATCTCCCTGTTTTCCAGTCACACAGAGTTGTATATTTTCTTAAAGTCACCAAGTGCTGCATAGACTCCTCTTTTGAATCTGAGTAAAACTGCTTGGATTGGATTGAGGACATCAGGGCCCTTAAGCAGAAGATCATTCAAACACAGTCCTTTAAACTTTTGGCTGCTGTTCCATACAATACGTATTGGTGTGGTCACAGAGTGGGGATTTGGTGCTACCAGGAGGCTCACATACCAAACTGGTCCTTTCCAGCTGTTTATCTCTTCTTTTGAGAGGTTCTTTGCTGCTCCTCTTTCCACCATCTCATGTATTTGAGTTGTGTAGGCTTCTTTCCACTCTGACACCCTCTTGAGTTGCTTTTCTGTCCTCAGAAACGTGGCCTCCACTGCATTTCGGTTATTAGGAAGAGAGGTTGTGTTGTGTATTGAACAGTGTCAGCCACCGTAGCAGAAGAGACGAGGAGCATTATGGGTACACTCGAGTTTGTTGTTGTGGCTAATTAGCCACATGAAGATGTATGGGGATGCTGGTGCAGAAATAAACTAGGAATACGGCTGACCGGCGTTTATATCATTATTGTTATGTAGCGCAGATAAAGGCAAGACATAACAAAAAGTGGCGACGAGGACGTCTGGACCGGCGCATGTTATCCTCGGAAAAGTGAGGATATTTCCTGTGTTCGTCGCGGGAGCTACATGTTAATGCTAGCTGCCGCGTGTGTTTGAGCTAGCTGTGTCGGCGCTGCCAGCGACGAGGGGAGGAGTGTACAGGTGGACAGCGGTCAGCAACATTAAGGAGGATGAAAATGCCGTGTGTAGTCTGAAAGGGATCACCTGCAAGAGAAACTGAGCGGTAACCAGGAGCATAAACGAAATGGCTGGAGTTATTGGCTCAATCGGTCCCTTTGATGAGAGCATCGAGCAGTGGAGCTCTTATACAGAGAGGTTTGACTACTTTGTTGCGGCAAATGGAATAAGTGATGAAAAGATAGTGCCCACTTTCCTAAGTGTGATTGGACCAAAGACTTTTAATCTGCTTCCAACCATTTTTCTCCGAAACCACTGGTGATTGCTGAAAGATTCAGATTCCACAGACGCAATCAAGAGGAGGGTGAGTCTGTTACCATGTTTGTTGCAGCTTTATGCAAACTAGCAGAACATTGCGAGTTCAGAGATGTCTTAAATGACACATTAAGAGACAGGCTTGTCTGCGGATTCAGAAATGAAGCAGCACAGAAGAAATTGCTAACTGAAAGTGATTTGTCTCTTGAAAAAGCCATTAATATTAGTGTTACAATGGAAATGGCATCTAAGGAATCCCAAGAGCTGCATGCTACGGGGAAAGTGCACAAACTCAGTGGGGGTAACCAAAACTCCCAAGGCCCATGTTTTCGCTGTGGGAAATCTGGTCACCTGGCGTCTGCATGCTGGTGTAAAGAAATGGACTGTCATAACTGTGAAAAGGAAGGCCATGTGATGCGCACATGCAGAAACAAAAAGAGCACAGACAAAAGCTCAAAGACTGAAAATAAAAAGGACAGTGCAAAATACAAAAAGAAAAAACATGTTTGCACACTTGATCATGGAAAGGGGAGAAATAGTGATTCTTCAGAAGAAGAAATGTCTACTATAGTAAATATGGTACGGGTAATGAATGTGGATGAGAGCTCAGACGGGTTTTGGACCAAAGCAAAGTTGGAAGGGCATTCAGTGAAAATGCAAATAGACACTGGATCGAAGGCTTCACTAGTGTCTTATAAGATATACAGAAAATGTATGAAGCATCTTCCACTGCGTCCCTCCGACACAACCTTCAGAGCATATACGGGACACCCAGTGCACATGAAAGGAATGACAGATGTACTGGTACAGTGCAACAGCCAAACTGTGAGACTTCCAGTTTATGTCACCAAGAAAAACTATGTCGCCATAATGGGGCGTGTGTGGCTAAAAAAAATCCGCCTTAACTGGCAAGAGGTGAGGAAACTGTCACCCAGCTCCACTCAACTGCAGTTGATACTGGAAAAACATGAAGAGGTCTTTCGTGAGGAATTAGGCAGCATGAAAGATATCACAGTGAAGTTGCATGTAAAACCTGGAAGTAAACCTGTGTTTTTGAAGGCGAGACCAATGCCATATGCTATCAGACCAAAGGTGGAAGCTGGCCTGGATGCCATGGTCAAGAATGGGGTGTTAGAGCCTGTGACAACAAGTGAGTGGGCCACACCCATTGTTCCATCGCCAAAAAAAGATGGTGGTATTCGGACCTGTGGGGACTTTAAGGTGACTCTTAATCCTATTCTAACAGTAGAGCAGTATCCCCTTCCCTTGATTGATGACTTAAGACTCAGTCAGGCTTACCTGCAAATGCATGTGGAGGAGCAGTCACGTGAAATGTTGACTATAAACACACATAAAGGACTTTTCAGGTACTGCAGACTGCCTTTTGGCATCACCTCTGCCCCGGCGATGTTTCAGCGGGCAATGGATCAGATCCTCAGTGGCTTGCCAGGAGTGCAATGCTACCTTGATGATATACTTTGCACAGGAGCAAATGATGAGGAGCATCTGCGCAACTTGGATACTACCTTACAAAGACTGAAAGACTATGGCTTGAGAGTTCGCAAGGACAAATGTGAGTTCTTTAAACCATCTGTAGAATATCTTGGACATGTGATTGATGCTAAGGGGCTCCATACTGCACCATCAAAAATCGCAGCTATTGTGGATGCACCTTCACCTCAGAATGACAGCCAACTGCGATCCTTCTTAGGATTGTTGAACTATTACGGATGTTTTATTCCCAACTTGGCATCACTGCTACAGCCATTACATGAACTGCTACGCCAAGATAAGACATGGAAATGGACAGCAAACTGTCAGAATGCTTTTCAGGAAGCTAAGAATGTGTTGACCACATCAGAGGCTCTGATTCACTTTAACCCCTCACTTCCGCTCCAGCTTGCCTGTGGCGCATCTCCATATGGAGTGGGAGCTGTTATTTCACACATTCTGCCAAATGGCGAAGAAAGGCCCATTGCATTCACATCAAGAACATTGAACAAGGCAGAGGCTAACTATGCTCAGTTGGAGAGAGAGGCATTGAGCATTGTTTTTGGAATCAGAAAATTTCATCAGTACTTGTATGGAAGGAAGTTCACGCTCCTAACTGACCACCGACCTCTCACAACCATCCTTGGACCACATACGGAGATACCATCTCTGGCTGCATCGAGACTGCAGAGGTGGGCCTTGTGGTTGTCTGCACATTCATATGATATCAAGTATCGCAAATCAGACTCCCATTGCAACGCGGATGGTTTATCCAGACTGCCGCTTCCTGTCACCAAGCCTGAGTCGAACACTGTGGACATATTCTACTTCAGCGAGGTGACAAAAGCACCTGTTTCAGCTGTGCAGGTCAAGAAAGAGACTCTCAGTGATCCACAATTGTCAAAAGTCATGGACGTTATTGTCAAAGGTCAACCTGCTGGTGATGACATGCATCTAAAATCTTACCTTGGGCGGAGGTTGGAACTTTCTGTCCAGTCCGGATGTTTGCTGTGGGGGAGGCGGGTTATCATTCCGCTGTCACTCCATGCAAAAGTGTTGCAACAGCTACATGCAGGTCACAGTGGAATAGTTAGAATGAAAGAAATGGCGAGAAGCTACTTTTGGTGGCCAGGCATGGACAAGCAAATCGAAGAAATGGCTACAACCTGTCCATCTTGCCACAAAGTCAGAAATAATCCACCACCAGCTCCTCTTCATCCGTGGGAGTTTCCACAAGAACCTTGGCACCGTGTGCACATTGATTTTGCAGGACCATTGGAGGACAGAATGTTTCTGGTTGCTGTTGATGCACACAGTAAATGGCCTGAAGTGGCTCCCCCACCCACGTTTGTTAATTGTTTTCCTCTATTTGCATGTCCGTCCTCTCTTCACTCAGATAACAATATAATAATATAATATAATGTAGCCTAGTATAACATGTTAAAATAAATGCAATGTGTGGGCTTTAGTTTTCAATCAAAAAAATCAGTTTGCTTACCAGGCCACAGATGACGCAGCTCTTCTGCCAGCTGATCTCTCCTCGCCCGTGCCACTGCTAGCGTATTTGGGTTAATGGGCAACAGCTTCATGTCCTCATTTTGATCCAAGAGACATCCATGGCATTTGGCAATGTTATGCAACACACAACATGCCACGAAGAATGCTCCTTCTGAGGGCTGTATTGTAATGTACCACCTGACTTATCCAAACACCTGAAGCGCATTTTTAGCATTCCAAACGTTTGTTCTATTACACTGCATGCTTTTGTGTGTTTTTGGTTGAACGACAATGCACGCAGTGTTGTAGACATGATATACGGTGTAATCAGCCATGTCTTTAACAGATAGCTGTCCCCTAACAGCCACCCCTCCAGGGGGATCCCCATGGAAGACTGCAGGAATGACAGAGTTGGCTAGTATGAAGGAGTCATGGCTTGACCCAGGATAATTAGCGAATACATGTATAACTTTACAGGCTGCATCGCAGATCACCTGGACATTTGGAATGGGTTCCCTTATGGTTGATGTAAAGCACAGCATTCTGTGTTGGGGTCCGTAGTTTCACATGGGTGCAATCAATTGCACCCAGTACCCCAGGGAACCCAAACCTCTCCCAGAACTCCTGTTTAACTCAATTTTGGCTGTCAGGTGTCATGGGGAACTGAATAAATTCACTGGCATGTCGGACTAGGCCTGATGTGACTGCATGCATGGCCGAACTTATGGCAGGTTGGGATATGCCTCCAATTGAACTCAGCGGATGCTGAAATGACCCACTTGCAAAGAAATATAGCGCAGCAGTGACTTTTACAGCAAAAGGGAGGGTATAGGGAATGTTGCCATGCGTCTCAAGATCAGCTGACAGGAGATGGCATATTTCCGTCACAGCCTGGCGAGAGAGCTGGAGTTTTCTGCGACATTCCTCCTCCTTGATGTTGAGGTATGTGGTCCTCAGCCTGTACACCTGCTGCCTCCGCTGTCTCTAGATCCTCTGTGCTAAGATGTACTCCATTTCACTGTGAAATGTTCTGTTCCTCTTACATTTTGATGCATGAAAGTTTCTTTCTTTCTTTCTTTCTCTCCCTCTCTCTCTCTCTCTCGACATCAGTTTACATATTGACAGACACTCTCAACCTGACAGGTGTGTTTAAATAGCTACGTGTGTTGCCATGATTGGTCAGATAATTTCACAATTTCATTTGTCATTATTACAAATTATGATGATCATTATTACTGCGATTAGATCATTCTGATTAATGACTGACCATTAAGACATGTTTCTGATAAATATTTTAATGTGCACAATAATAACCTTTCACAATGTAATCATATTTTTATTTGTTATCTTTTGCAAATGTGTGGCTGCTCCGTGTGTCTGAGCAGAGTGCACGTGTGTTGCGCAACCACCTAGAAACGCATATTACTAACTTGTTTAACGGCGAAATACTGCGCTGTTGACTTTAGAGCAGGTTTTTATTGGTCACTGGCGCATTTGCTTTTTACGTCATCTCACTAGCAACGCGCCATGACTGTGCCTGACCACTTCTCATTTTTAGACCAACACACCCAGAGAAGTGCAAGTACATTTGCTAGTTAGATGTTGAGGGCGCAGGGTGTGAAAATGACAACTGCGTCTGCATCTAAATAGCAATGACACTTGTGACATGGACTATGTGCCCTCCGCTGTCCGCTTTAGACCATCTAAATAGGGCCCATAATGTCTCTGGCCATGGCAGGTTCCATTTTGCAACCATTTTTGGAGTCAGTGCGAGTATTATTTACAACTACTCGCTCATGTGTGAGCAGCAAATTTGCTGGCCGTTTTTTTTTTTTTCATGTTGTAAAACGAGAGAGCAACTCTGCCAGTGTAGGCCAATGTGTGTGAGAGAGGGAAAGTCCAGTGTGAGTGATCAGTTAACTGCTAGGATCACGTTATCTACACTCATCAGTGGGCTTGTTCAAGATAAACTGCACCTTGCCGAGAAAGTGAACGAAATCAGGTGGCTGCAGCAGGACGTGATGACAACAAGCTGCGGTCAAGTTGGGGGCTGAATCCAAATGTCCACTGTTTGGCTTATATGCTTATATGACATATTTACTGTCATCACGTAAAGTCTGCGAGGCCAGAGACCGCAAGCGGCTGATAGACAGCTCTCGAGACCATTTTACTTGCTGCCGTGGAAATGTTCAACTAGCACCGCCGTCATGTTCATATAAACTAAACACAAAAAGTAAGGAAATTTGTGTTTGGTAGATAATTTCTTTGTTGTAACAATGCTTCTTGGTAAGAAATCTTATACTGTTGGAAAGCCTGTTTATTTCCCTTTTTAATGGTGCCACATTAGTAAGGAACACGCATTTGTGGGATGAGCAGCAGAACTGAGTATGTGGGTTGCGCCCATGAAAAATTTGCCAAATCTTCTCTGCCAATGCCAAACAGTTTTGTTTTTTTTGCTGTTGCTATTGATTCTTGTTTTGAGCTTCTGTTACCCCTGGCAATTGGGCACCTGATTGTCAGCACCTGTGAGCATAGGCCCTGCTACAGTGGTCAGTTGGTGTCTGCTCCAAGAATCAGCATGCCACGTTTGACTGATCTTGAGCCCCTATCATACGGGCAACTTCAAGTTGGTGTTCCACAAAACCACGTTGCAGCATTATTTGGAGTAAGCCCTAGTACCATCTGCAAACTGAAGGGCAAGTTCCATTTAACAGGGATGTCAAAGACAGGTCACGAAGTGGGCGTCCCAAGAAGACAGCACCCCAAGACCATTTCCTCATCCTGTCAGCACTTAGGATCAGTAGGCAGTCTTCTACAGATTTGCAGTCAAGGTTTGCAGGATGATATGGCCGACGGCTCTCTGCCCAGACAAGCCGGAACAGACTGCACACAGCCAATCTCCAGTCTCATAGGGCTGCCAGGAGGCCTGCCATGACTGCCCTTCACTGTCAGGCCCACTGGAACCTGAACATGTGGAGGAACGTTATGTATAGCGACAAGTCCAGATTCTGCATACGGCAGTTGGATCATAGGGTCAAAGTGTGGAGAAGAAGCAGTAAATGCTTTGTTGATTGTTGCACCGATAGAGTAACATCTTTTGGTGGAGGCAGTGTGATGGTGTGGGGCAGCATCTCCCTCACTGGAAAAATAAGACTTGTCATCATTGGAGGCAATCTCAATGCAGAGAGATATCAAGATGAAATTCTGCAACCAGCGGCAATCCCATATCTCCATGGGCGTAGTGGACAAATGGGACATGTCCTCCGCATTTTCTGTATCTGTGCCCTCTGTCCCTTGCGCTTTTTACAGCTGTTAGAACCGTTCAATTAATTTTTAACATGTGGTATTGTGTTTTTCCGAGCCGTCTGTAAACGCACCATGAGTAGACGGCGCCAGGCGGTATACACATGCTGTCATGTTGCGATCTGAATCAATCGCACCAGGGAGACGTGTGCTGTTGGGCAGTGCCGCTGTGTGTTAACTATGTTCAGCAAACCAGCCAGCAACAAGCAAAAGTTTCTTCCAAACAAACCGTGTAAGTGGAGTAACGCTGTTGCATGTAGATAATGTTAGCTAAATGATGACTAATTAATAGAAGCCAATATATCAAGTTAAGCTAGTTAACAAGAATACTTATGTTATTGTTACCTATGTTAAATTGCTTGCTAGCTAGTTTCATGCTAGGAATAAACCCACTCCTCCTTAATTTTTGCTCAGAACTTGTGCTCACTGTTGCTTTGCACATATTTTTTAAATCTTTATTGCTACAATAGAAAGAACAGGGTCAGGGAGGAGACAGTGGACCTGAGGCCAGCAAGGATGATCATGCAGGGTCTTCACAGGTGAGAAGAGAATATGACTGGCTGAGAAAAAATATCTATAGCATAAAAGTGACTTTGCAATTAATTTCCACAGCCATGTCACCATGACTATTCTTAATTCTATTTATAAATTTTGCTTTGTACATTTATTATCTATATTATTGCAATAGACAGAATAAGGACAGGGAGAAACCAGGCAGGTATTTGGCACTTACTGTAATTATCTGGCTACTTACCCTGGAGATGCTTGAAGGTCATTCTGTGTCAACTCAACCAGAGTTTGGCAGCTAAAACTTTAGATTGTGATAGTATATAATTTCAAAGAACTAAAGTTGGCACCCTGGTGTTGTACTGTGTCTGTTTGTGGCTATGTGGTTCTTTAGCCGCTAAGAGAGGTGCAACTGAACGCGAGAGGATGATAAATCACTCAATAGACCTCTGAACAATTTGTCCCCGTCACTCCTGAAATGATGGCTACGCCCCTGCATATCTCCACGGTCTGGGACCGAACTCTATCCTCCAAGATGACAACACTTGCCTCCACAGAGCAGAATCTGGGATTGGAAAGGATAGAATGGCCTGCCAGCAGTCCTGACCTCAACCCCATTGAACACATTGGATCAGCTTGGGCGTGCTGTTCGTGCCAGAGTGACCAACACAACCACATTGGCTGACTTGTGACAAATGCTGTTTGAAGGATGGGATGCCATCCCACAGCAGTGTGTGACCAGGCTGGTGACCAGTATGAGGAGGAGGTACCAGGCTGTTGTGGTTCTTCCACATGCTACTGAGGCTCCTGTTTGTTAAATGAAAAATTGTTAAATAGCCAATATGTCTTATTTATTCAGACTTCAATCATCCAATTCACCAAACAACACCAAACAAGAGTCAACAGCAAAAAAAGCTGTCTGGCATTGGCAGAGAAGATTTGGCAACTTTTTCATGGGCACAACCCACATACTCAGCCCTGCTGCTCATCCCACAAATGAATGTTACCGCAAGATATCATACACTAATTATGACATGATGACATTTTAAATCTAAAAGGTCAAAGGTCAGCTTCACTGTGACATCATAATACTATGAAAAAAATCTCAACAAACACTTTCTGGTCATTACTCAATGACATATCTCGGGATCAGAGGAGGGGACTTCTGGTCAAAACCTCGATTGGTGACACTAGTCTTGAAACTGTGCTGATTGTATAGATCTTCTTTGCTGCTAGGAGGAAGATGTGTGTGAGGCACCCATGTTTTCACAGACATGGGTATAAACCGTAAATCCAACCTGACTGGTTGGAGGCATACAACTGCAAGGTGGTCCCAACAGATGCTAAACCCAAACATTTCCAGAGAAAATACTGAGGACATGTTCTCATTGTCCTCAGTAGCAACTACACATGGAAAACAGTTAAACCATGCAGCTTGTAAAGTGCATTTTGATGGTTCTTGCAGGTTGACATTGCTGATAACAGGCTGTTAATATCTAAGCACAATCCCCAGTCAGTGCACTCAGCTGTTCATAGATCTTGAGGACCAAGTGCTGTAGGCCTTCACTACAGCTGCCAGAAAAAGCTTGTTACACCACCTGCAGTCTCATATATAGAGGACAAGGGGAGGTGAAAGGGAGCAGACTTGTTCATTTGCTGTCTGTAAGTGGGTGTTTGTTCCAGAGCTATGTGTGGGTGAGGATGGTGAGGGCAACAGCAGATAAAAATGTGGTCTTCCCAGCACACTCGCAGTCGCACTGTGTGTGTGTGTGTGTGTGTGTGTGTGTTTGTTTGTTTGTTTGTTTGTTTGTTTGTTTGTTTGTTTGTTTGTGTGTGTCATTGTTTGGGGGCATCACAGTGACACTGGTTAAGTTTTGTAACACTGCAGTAATCGGGAATACAGTCTATGTCTTTGTTACCTCACTGCTGCTCTATTTTCATCATCCATTCATATTTGCTAACAGTTACAGAGGCCCAAGTTAAAGTTTGGACATTCAATTTTGCATCTATCAGCATTCAGACATTGAGAGAATTGTCTGTTTCCTCCTAATCTGATTAGCATTGACTTCCAGCCACATGCTCCTCTCTCTCCTGCATCTTTGATTTTGTCATCGATTAAAGCCCCTGCACCATCCACACTGACCAGGCTTTCCTGTATTTCATTTATTTGCTCACTGGATGAAAGTTTGCAGCAGATATTCATAAATCTAGGACTGTCCCCGACTCAAAATTATGTCGGTCAAATCAGATTTGGCTGTTCAATACAAATATTTGATGGTCAATTTAAAATACACTGAACAAAACGCAACACTTTTGTTTTTGCTCCCATTTTTCATGAGCTGAACTCAAAGATCTAAAACATTTTCTATACACACAAAACACCATTTCCCTCAAATATTGTTCACACAACTGTCTAAATCTGTGTTAGTGAGCACTTTTCCTTTGCCGAGATAATCCATCCCACCTCACAGGTGGGGCATATCAAGATGCTGATTCAGGGGCGTCTCTAGGATTTTGACACATCCGGGGCTTAGCCCAGAAGAGTGAGACATAGAAACATTCTCCACATACCCTACAGGTACCTGCTCTTCTGGACTGAATTGAATTAAGGCATTTCATGGTTACCAGTTAATACCAAATAGGCTAGCAATTTTCACAAACTTCCCTCAATAGCCCAGGCACAAAAATGCCCCATTCATCATGTTGAACATACCAACAGCAACCATTCAGTAACAGTAAACATCTTGTCATGTTCAGTATTTACATTGTTTTACTTTGTACATTTAATGCTCTTTACATACTCATATGTATTTATTCTTTAACATTCTTTAACATAACATACTCTTTAACATAATATTTGTATCTCTTACAGGTCTCAGGTTAGGTCTCTGCTTTAACTGTTCTTAACTCTACCTATTGTCTTTGCTTCTTGTACTTAACTTTTATTAATGTACTCTTTACATCTTTTTTTCCTTGTTCATTTGTCTTTAGTTTAACTTCAAACATTTGTCTTGTACAGTATATCTGTCTTAACTTGCACTCTACACTTGACTTTACATCTTGTTTTTCTTTTTCTTTCTTCAGTCATCATGTACAATTAGGTCTCTGCATTAACTCTTACTCTACACCTTACAGACTGATGCTAATAATAACAGATCGGTTTTTTCCCATGTAATATCAACTAGCTGCTAGCTAGCTAATGTTAGCTACTTCCCTCTAGTAGTTCCAGCTGCAACACTCTTTTCGAAATGATATATTTTTACATAATTTCTATTCCCATTACCTCTTTGATTGCTGACCACCTTTGGAGAAAAACATGGAAATCTTTTTTTGTGACATCCCAAAGACAGCTGAACAGCTTGCTGTTGTCAAGCCTGCCTGTTGTCAAGTGCGCCTGCTGCCTGACCCTGCTGTTTTGGGTGAATGACATCACATGCGACCTGGAGGTGTTAACCACTTGTGTGCCAAAGCCAAAGTAGTGGCTATTTAAAAATTCAGTAATAATTAATTGTTACTAAAACCTGTCCAAAAACTCTGTTTTATCGAAGCATCAACATAAGATAACCGTAGTTTGAGGATGTGATCTTAAAAAAAATAAAAAAAAATTTTTTTGGGGGGGAAAATTAATATTCATATTCTGGGCTAATTAAAAAACATCCGGGGCTTTAGCCCCGAATGTTTTAGCCTAGGGACGCCACTGTGCTGATTAGACAGCATGATTATTGCACAGATGTGCCTCTGCTGATGAAGTGTTTTTCTCATTCTCTGAATGTAGTATTTAACAAATGTTTTCCACTTGTGTTACCTGTTACACCTAAATGTAATGGAGATAATAGCAAACCTCGGTTTACCTCAGGATTATATAAATCTTCTAAGAACAAAAATAAGTTGTATAAGAAGTATTTGTTATCACCAACACCTCTATATAAAAGCTATAAAAACAGATACAACCACCTTCTGAAATTGGCAAAAAAGAACTATTACTCACAACAATTAAAGGAATCATCAAATAACATCAAATACACATGGCAAATTATCAGCCAGTTGTTGCAGAGAAATAAAGAAAAAGCTGATTTTCCCTCAACTTTTTCCGATGGTGCTGAATCATTTTCTAATCCCTATGATATTACATGTAAATTTAATGATTTCTTTGCTAATATTGGTGTTTCATTTGCAAAAAAGATTCCTAATATAGAGTGTAATCCTGTAGATTATATTCATGGTAAATTTCCAATTATGTCTAACTTTATCAAACCTTAACCTGAAGAAATTAAAGAAATAATTATAGGGCTGAAGAACACTGCCACGGGACACGACGAAACTGGTGCCTTTCTTGTAAAAGAAGTAAAAGAGTGTCTTTCAGATCCGTTAACCTATATTTTTTCTGCTACCATAGATAAGGGTAAAGTTCCTGATGATTTAAAGTTGGCAAAGGTCATTCCTCTATATAAGGCAGACGACCCCAATCTTTTTACAAACTATAGACCCACATCAATTTTACCTTGTTTTTCAAAAATCTTGGAAAAAATGGTCTACAAAAGAATTTTTCAGCATCTGGAACTGAATAACATATTATGCACGCATCAGTATGGTTTCAGAAAAAAAAATCACTCTTCCTACATGGCCCTGCTCCAGCTGGTAAACAAAATCATATCAGCACAAGATCACAATGAATATGCATTAGGTATTTTTCTGGACCTTTCAAAAGCATTTGACACTGTAAACCATCATATTTTACTGTCAAAATTAGATAGATATGGTTTTAAAGGACATGTTATTAGTTGGCTAGGTGATTATCTGAAAAACAGACAGCAATATGTATATTTCAAAAATTGTGTCTCTTGTAAAGCTACCATCCAATGTGGGGTCCCTGAAGGCTCAATTCTTGGACCATTATTATTTCTTATTTATGTTAACAACTTGGTTACTGTATCTAAAGACTTTTTGCCTATTCTTTTTACAGATGATACTAATTTAGTGATGTCAAACAGAAATTTTGATTGTCTTATGAGTGTGGCAGATAGGGGTCTCAAAGAATTTTCAAATTGGTTTAAAATAAACAAATTGTCTTTGAATGTAAAAAAAAAAAATCAAATTTCATGATCTTCAGCGGTAAGAGAAAATATAACACCACAAGACAGTGCATCCTTAAATATAGATGGAAATCAGGTTAAGCAAGTGCATGTTGTGAAGTTTTTAGGAGTTCTAGCTGATGACCAACTCTGTTGGAAAACGCATATTAATTACATTTATTCAAAGGCTATGAAATCCCTTGGTATAATTAAGAAAATTTGTTATTTCTTAAATAAGTCTTGTTTGCTGATCTTGTATTATAGTCTTATTTTTCCATATATTAGTTACTGTAACATTGTATGGGGTTCAAACTATTACACTAGTCTTAAGAGGATCTACATGTTACAAAAAAGATTTGTCAGAAGTGCCACTTTTTCAAATGCATTTGTTCCATCTTTGCCACTATTTCACAAACTTAAGCTCTTAAAAATTTATGACATAAACACAATTCAAATTTGATCTCAATCAAATCAAATCTTGTTATTTATAAAACAAGATTTAGGAGAGATCTTTTGCCTGAGTGTTTTGAGAATTATTTCACACTAAATTCTGACGTTCATCAATATAGTACCCGGCAAGCCAATTATATATATCTGCCTAAGAATCTCACCACAAGGGGTCAGTTTTTGCTGAAGTATTGTGGTGCAGAGCTGTGAAATTATCAACAGTTGGTAAATATCTCTCCATCTCCATCAATATTTAAAAATAAATTAAAACAATTTCTGGTTTCTCTATATTCAAAATGAACTATAAAATTTTTTGATGCAGGATAAACTTTTCATTTGGCTATGGTGCTTTGATGATCTTTTGAATGCAGATTAGTGTCACACCTTCAGTGGTACATTTGATGATTATTTTGTTTCTGTTCTCGATTTTGTTTGTTTCTGATGAATATACAAAACACGTGCACACGAGCACACACACACACACACATACACACACACTCACAGAGCATTGATTAGGGACTTTATTAGATGGCCTACTTTATGTTTCTTTTCTACTTTATATTACTATTTTTTTTTTACTATATTGTATCTTACTGATTATTTTATAGGCAATTTTAAATCGTTGTCTTTTTTTAATTAAATATTTAGGTGAGATAACGTATAACCCTTTAAGGAGTTTTTCATCTCACCTGGGGTCCGTTTCACAAAGCAGGTTTAGTGAAAACTCAGAGTCTGTTAACCCTGAAATGAGGGAAACTCTGAGTTTTCCATTTCAAAAAGGGAGGTAACTCAAACCAGAGAAAGAGGGGTAACACACTCCATTTGATTTCCTCATTCATTCAGTCAGCAGGCAAGTTTTGGCGTAGCCTAATTCTGCGGTCTGTCATTTTAAAAAATCATTTAAAAAATCAGAGTCAGTATATTAGAAGTCCATTAGGCGGCGACTTTTTTTCACTAACATGGTATGTCCTTTTGAAAACGATCCCATGGATGAAGGTGCAGCATTACTGCGCAGAGAATTAAATATTCGTCGGGAGATGGTTATCAGACCGCATATAGATGTTCTAGCATTTCCACACAATTATCTTTTTGAGCTGTACCGTTTCATGTCACAGTCCATCATCTACATACACAACCTAATCTGTCCTTACTTTTGCAACATTACCAATCGTAGTCATGCTCTCACATCCCAGCAGATATTGTGTGTTGCGCTGCATTTCTTTGCAAATGGAAGTTCTTTGCACAAATTCGGAGATGCTGAGCACTTGAGTAAGGCAACTGTACGCAGGGCGGTCAGAAAAGTGTGCTCATTTTACGGGCATCTGTCTTCTTTCTGTTGGCTGCGTAGAAGTCTGTGTTAGTTTAAATAGGCTTAATTATTTAACAGAACATGATATAGATGAGAAGACATTTATGTGTCTGAAAACAGCATTATGTTGGGGATAAAACAACTGCACAGTCAAACAGCCACTTAATATTTACTTTACAATGTAAAACGTGATCAAAATGAGGTACCCCCATGAGATTACGCCGAGGTCTTACCTGTTTGAACAATGTTTTTATATTTCATCCTAAACTGCTGCCAAGTGCGCTTCTCCCCCACGGGATTGCACCTAAATGAAATAAATTAATGGTCTACGATTCAAGCAGTTTTCCCCTGTAATGTTATTGTGATTGCAAAGGACTACTTTTAAACTTAATCATTGACCCGAGCAGCTATGTTCTCCCACGCCGTCTCCCTCTCTTTTGCAGCTGCAGCGGTGTTGCACTTCTTTTTGAAAACATGTGCAAACTCGCCGTATGAGCGCATTAAGATTTCTAATTCTAGTTGGGTGAAAAACGGAGCCCTCCTCTTCCCCGTTGCCATGGTGACTCGTCGAATCGGGGCTCCATTGATGCTGGCTTTTTATAGTTGTGGTGCACACGCTTAACTCCAGGTGAAACTACTCCGAGTTGATTAAACTGATTCAAATCAGCTGTTCTGGAACCAGAAACTCAGAGTTTCCTATCTCAGAGTTGATCAACTCAGAGTTCAGAATTAGACTCAGAGTTTGTTGAACCTGCTTTGTTAAACGGACCCCTGCACAATCTGTTTTTGTTGATGTTTTTATACCAATTGTTTTAATACTGTGCAAATAAAAAAATAAAAAAATAAATAATTGTATTTGAATAGAGTGATGTAGTAAAAAAACCAAACAAACAAAAAACATGTAAACAAACGTTCACAGTTTCATGTTGCGGTTCCATATAATGTGTTGCAATCTCTGTGTGTACAATTAAACACTTACTAATTATGCTAATGAGGAAAGTTTGCATGGTTTAGCTAAAGATGGGTTTCTGGACATCAAAACAAATTGAGACTCTAAGATCACCTTTCTAATTTGCAATTTGCAATTCACACTAAAGGGGGGATTATGGGTGGCCTGTGAATTATACACTCCAGCTATAATGGGACTCTAAAACCTAGCCTAGTCATGAAGAAATAGCAGCTAATAATAATTAAAATGTCACTATTGACTGAGGCAACAGTCCGATAAAATAATACCATAGACAACAGTAAAGGGACTAATTTGTGTCCTCAAATAAATACAACAGGAGAACAGCAGCGTCCTGCCATCTACCTAGCCTGGAGTCGCCAGGCCAACAGATGATGGCTACCGCGCTTCTAGTCCCTGAAGCGTGCAGTTCCTCCACCGTGTTGGTTACAGCTGCACAGTGTTTCTGCTCTCTTCCCATCCAAATGCTGCTCTCCTGTCCTCCACAGCTGCCTCTTCTGCTCAGCGCTCTCTCTCCTATATCCCTTCACAGGTGTTCCTCAGTTCTTGATTAACTCCCAGGTGTCACTCCTTTGCTTGATGAGTTCTGTTCCTGACCAGTCCCGCCCACCTCTGGGTTTAAAGTCACAGTCCATTTAGGGGGGAACATAACCAAAGTGTGGCACATACAACAGAGAAAAACACAGCATTGCAACATAACAACAAAACACATTTTATAAAAACTGACCCTGTCACATTTGTATGTCATTTCCAGTAAATATCACAATATGACATGTTTTCTGTTTAAAAATACAAATGTAGGAAGACAGCAAGTAGGCTACTCACCAGTCTCTTCAGTAGTTACATCTCCAGTCCAATCTCAGTTAATAGCTTCATGGTTTGTTTACATGATGTGACAGAAGTCTTTATTTAATTGATTCAATGTAGAGAGCCCTGATGCCATGCAATATTTAGATGCTAGTTTTTTGTTGGGACATGGTGTCATTACGTTCCACTCAGCAGCTGCTGATAAAACAGGTGGGACACCTTGTAAAATTCGGTATATACACGCTGGTGTTTGGTTAAATATCAAATCTGAAAACATTTTTACTTTCATGCCCCTCAAATTCAGCACTCTTCCTTTCTTTGCTTATTTGTCAGATAGCGTCTTAGACCAATTATCTTTGCATTCTGATAATTATCGGTCCTAAACTTGATTTTGTAGCAGGCCCCACTCTATGTCCAATTTCCACTTCAGGTTGGCAAGGCAGATTTTTTTATTCTAAGATACCTCTTTAAGGAACAATTCCATGAATTCTGTAGGACATCCTTTTTCCACATCTTCATTGAGGCCAAACACTCAATATAATACACAAATGTTGAATCTGCAGCTGAAACTTTTCAACCTTTACTCTTTTTTCTCTCAGTTCTTTGTTTTTCTTTGTAGACTGTCTCCACCTCAATCATTCTGTCCTGCTTGCCAGCACCAGCTTTACATTAACCTGTTTGTCTTTGCATTCCTTCAGTCAAAGTTTAAGTCCCCATTATGTCTAAAAAAAAAAAGAATGGAGCTATCATCCATCCATGAGAGGGCAGCATTTGAACTTCTAATTGTCATTTTTATAATATATATATATATATATATATATATATATATATATATACATATATACAGGGGTGAAAGTAAGCCGGTAGTTCTGTGTACCACTTAAAGATTCAGTGGTGATGTGCAGTACCAGGAAGAGGAGAGAGCGGCTGCCTGCTAAAGCCCACATTCAGAACCAGTCACGGCCGCACTTTAGGCCAGAAAATAGATCTGTTAGTTGCTTTTAACTCATTCCGAATTGCTTCTGAACCATCCGTGCTGTGTTTTGGTCCATGCTGGATGGAGCATTGCCCAGACATCTCCCTCTCTCCCCCAGCCCCTCCCCTGGGAAAGAGTCCGGTGGTTTCCTATGAGCCCAGTCTTCAAGACGTCAGTTCATCAAAAAATATCCCAGAGGACGTCCGGTGGAGAGAGGAATGGAATAGACGTAAGCATCGCGCTCTCCCGCACTGACCTGAAAAACCATAACTTTTTACAACCCAAATTTGACTTGAGGCTTTAGTAACAGTGAGTAATATATTTTATATGCCCAGTGGCCTCCGGAACCAGGCTGGCAAAGGAAAAGACACCAAAAAAGAGGAATCATCCACCGCAGCTAACCAGATTAGCATGCCTGCTCTGACTAGCTTGCTATAGAGGAGCACTGCCAGTCCATATCGGCGGCATTGTGTGCTGAGTTCAGGTCAGCGTTTGCTTCTCTTGAAGCTAAACTAGAAACAGTACAGGCCACAGTGACTGATTTTGGTGAACGAATTGCGAGCTTGGAGACCAATGCCAATTTAACTGAAGAACGTATCCAGGCTCTCGAAGTGTCACGCTTCACTTTGACAGAGGCTTCTGCAAAGCTCAAAACCAAGAACATCGATTTGGAGGGAGGAAGCCGATGTAACAACGTCAGGATTGTCAGCCTTCCAGAGTCGATAGAAGGTCCACGACCCACAACCTTTTTTTCCATGGTCCTGATGGAGATATCTGGGGACCAAGTGCTACAAACACCACCAGAGCTAGACTGGGCAAACCGCAGCCTATCTGCTAAACCCCGACAGGGAGACAGGTCCCGGCCTGTCACTGTATGCTTTCATCAGCACCAAACCAAAGAGATGGTACACCGGGAGGCCCGCAAACAGAGGAAAAACCAGAAGTATTGTGATTCGTCGGTCCGCATCTATGAGGATTACTGCCCAGACATCTTAGAGCAACGGACAGCCTACCGAGATGTCATGGCTAAACTCTACAACTTGGGCCTCCAACCAGCTCTGCTTTACCCAGCAAAGCTTCAAATCACAAAGGAAGATGGCAGTAAGAAATGTTTCTCCTCGATGAAGCCACTGCCTTCGCGAGGTCCATGCCCGCCCCGTGATGTCGTACTACTGCCCCGACTCTGCAACCGGTGTAAGGGCTAATCGGTAGATTTTAATTCTAATCTACTAACACCACTGCCGGTACGAGCTTCAGGACGACTCGCCCAGCCGGTAGAAGGGTCTTGACACGATAATGTTTAACACACTGTAACTGTGGACTCTCATTAGTGTCAGATGATGCTATTTGAACACGGGACCTTTTTTGCAATACTTCGTCTGGGCTTGTTGAACTGATGCTGTGTGTGGAGCCTGCCCCTGTTTGCTTTGGTTAACTCTGCTACACAGCCCATTTGGCCCTTGACCATACTTACAATACTTACATATAATACAATAATTTTTATTATATTTCAGTTATACATTTAATCCAAAGAAGCCTGGTACATTGCAGTGGGAATTTTGATGAATGCTTTATGTTTTGTTTTTTTCCCACTGTATGCTACATGAAGATGCAGCCTCTCTAATTATGTCTTTAATTTCTATTTCTGTGACATAGCACCCCCTACTGTTCTAAAGAGGTGGAGTAATGGGAAAACTTCCACTGTTCTCTCTTTTTCCTAAACACTCTGGGGGCTTTTTCCACAATGACTGTTGTGCTGTAACATTTATGCCCACATTTGAGTAGTTTTGTGTTAAGCCTAACAACTTGGGAGGCACTTAATCTTTTCTCTGTTACTGTCTCTGTGACTATAAGGGTTACATTTCGTCCTGCGAGAGGGATGAAGCTATGGGGATCAGTGAGTATAAAAAAAATGGAAGCTATATAGGGGTTCTAAATGTGTTAATGTGTTGTTTTGTTTAATTATTTATTTATTTTTCCCCAGTCACAGTCATTACCCCATTATAGGTGGCGATTTCAACCTTATTCAGGATCCTGTTCTAGACAGGTCCTCCTCTAGACGCCTCGCATTGTCTAACTCTGCTACCACATTGAAATATTTTACAGACCAGCTCGGCCTAAGTGATCCTTGGAGATCCCTTAATCCATCCATCAAAGCCTTTTCGTTTCTCTCCCACATTCATCGTACATACTCAAGAATTGACTTGTTGATAATACGCTACTGCATTGGGTTAATGCTAGTGAGTATCACAGTATAGTGATCTCAGACCATGCCCCTACATCGGTCGTCATAAATTTCCCAAATCATAGCCCTCCACATATACAATGGAAACTTTCCCACTTTATACTGAATAATCTACGTTTTAAAAAATTCTTTCAGGAAGAAATAGCCAACTTCTTTCAGACAAACGACACCCCAGACATCGCAAGAGGCACTCTGTGGGACACATGTAAAGCTTATCTGAGGGGACAGGCTATCTCGTTTGCCTGTCGAATGAAAAAGGCGGACACGGAGAGGATGGTCTGGCTCAACTGCTGAAAACTGACACACAATATGCTGCCGCCCCCACTCCCACTCTCTATGATCAGCATCTTAAATTTCAGGCCGAGTTTGGCCTTTTGTCAATATCCAAGGTGAAAACAAAATTGTTAAAAATGAGACAATGTCATTTTGAAATGGGAGATAAGGCAGGCAAACTTCTCGCCCATCAGACTAGAACCACAGCTCTCTCAGGACTGATTCCCAGGATAAAATTCCCATCAGGGGCAGTGGTCACCGACCCCAAATTAATAAATGATGCATTTTTAAATTTCTGCTCAGAACTATACACCTCAAAGTACTTACCTGAAATCTGGAAGAACCACAACCCCCTGGAGATGCTTACATATCCTAAAGTAGATAAAGATATGGCTGACAAACTAGGCGCATCGATCTCATTTGCAGAAGTGCAAGAGGCAGTGGGACAGCTACAAAATGGCAAATCCCCAGGCCCAGATGGGTTTGTGGCAGGGCTGGGCGATAAAACGATTTTATTGATTAATTCGAATTTGTAGTTTAGGCCGGTTTGTTTCAGTGAAAATCGAGTTTCTATTTAAAATCTGCCACCGCCACTCCACGCTGGGCTCCCGTAGTTCAGAGTGGGCGGGGAAGAACTCGTTCTCAAGAAAGGGAACGAGTTCTTCAGCGCTTTTGTGTGCACACCTGTGTCTATGAGCATGTGTGTGTGTGCCCATCAGGGCCGAACTCCGCCGTGCGTGACACAGAGAGCAGAGGAGGATTTTAGACGCGCACTGTGTAGGGACATAAATGACATGCCGTTGTGTGTAAATAAGTGTTACCAACGCCAAGCTGGCAGACCCCTGAACCATAGTAAACCATAAACCATAGTAAAGGGACCTCTGAAGACCATTAGCTCCTTTAGCGTGTGTTAGCTCACTGTGGCAACAACACATAAACAACGGGACTTCGTCTGCATTAAAGAACGGCACTTTTTTTTCAGCACTGCAGGGATGATGCACAGCCTCTCTCATCAGTGTCTGACTTTTACATAGAGGGAAATAACTCAAAAACAGCATGCAGAACTACGTAGGCTTCTTCACTGTGGCTGCTCGATGTAAACAACATAGCACATGCCTCACTTTCTTCCTGGGGCGCATCCATCTGATGTCACACACCACACCCGGCACGCTAATGTCTCATACCTCCTACATCAACTACACACATATACACACACACAAGCCACACACATCAGGCTCAGCCTGTAACATAAGGCTATTTAGTTTGTTTAATAAGACAAGGTATAGACCAGTTCTATAGGAAAGGTAACCTTAAATGACTTCTGTTGTGATCCACTATGATGGCAGGGGGAAACACTGCTGTATGATAAGACAGGGGTCCGGTGGAAAGCGATCACAGATGCAGTTGCCATGTATATTGCTAGAGATATGGTGCCCATATATAGGCTACCGTGGAAAAGCTGGGATTTATTCACATGCTGAAAGTTTTGGACCCCAGGTATGTGCTACAAGGCCGCAAATATTATTATTTTTAACTAGGAGGGGAAAAAATTGATTTAAATCGTGAATCGGATTTTTTGTAAAAAAAAACAGAGATTTTTTTTCTAGGCCATATCGCCCAGCCCTAGTTTGTGGTAGAATTCTACAAGACATATTCAAACCTAATAATTCCTCATTTGGTTAATGTCTACAATAAGTCCTTTACTAGTGGCAGACTGCCCCCAACCCTATCTGAAGCTAACATTTCTCTTTTATTAAACAAAGAAAAAGATCCCCTTGAATGTAACAACTGTAGACACATCTCACTTTTAAATGTGGACCAAAAGATTCTCGCCAAGGTCCTAGCCACACGTCTGCAGGAAGCCCTGCCTAACCTGATTTCCGCAGATCAGACTGGGTTCATGGCTGGAAGAAATTTGTCATTTAACATCAGACGATTTCTCAACATTACTGGCTCCCCCAACCCTGTCATACCCGAGGTGGTAATTTCTTTAGACGCCGAGAAAGTGTTTGACAGGTTTGAGTGGAAGTATCTGTACTTCTGTACTGTACTGACTTTATTGCATGGATTAGACTGCTTTATGACTCCCCAACTGCCCATATCCTCACAAATGGTGTGAGGTCGCCCTCCTTTGCCCTTCGCCAGGGCATCATACAGGGATGCCCCCCCCCCCCCCTTTTTTGCTTTGGCTGTCAAGCGTTGGCCATCTGGCTTTGAGGGGAGGGAAGGGAAGAGTCGAGGGTATCACCAGGAATGCTGTCACCCACAAGCTGTCCCTGTATGTGGATGATTTGTTATTATATGTATCAAACCTTGCCTCGTCCATCCCTGTTATTACAGACATTCTAATCCAATTCAGCAGATACTCTGGTTATAAATTAAATTTAAATAAAAGTGAACTTCTCCCTATCAACCGCCTGTCCAGGGTGATGCCACCGTCTTCTTTTCCATTTAGAATACTCTCGGAGGGGTTTAGATATCTAGGCGTATTCATCATTGCTTCTTTTGAGGACCTTTTTAACAGAAATTTCCGCCCTCTCATTGACAAGCGTAAGCTTGATATGACTTGCTGGTCCTCTCTCCCTCTCTCCCTAACTGGTAGAGTTAACCTGGTAAAGATGGTGATTCTCCCTAAATTCCTCCATTTGTTCCAACATATTCCAATTTTTATGAGAAGATCCTTTTTTCGACAGCTGTCATAGGGCATGCAACATTAATAAGTTTTGTCATTGGCAGCAGAGCTGACACAGGTCCCTCATGGGCTCAAATAGAATCTGTGGTCTTCAAGGTTTTCTTTACAGTTCCTCCTTACTGCGTGACTCCCTCTTAAGATTCACAATGCCTCACAAAACCCTGTTGTTGTCAACTCATTGAAAATTTAGCTGCAGTTCCGTAAACATTATGGCTTGAATGAACCCTCAACTTTAGCCCTGATTGTTAAAAACCATCTATTTCCACCCTCTCTTTCCGACCCGACTTTTAAAATCTGGCGCAACAAGGGCCTGCTACATGTCAAGGACCTTTACAAAGAAAACATTTTTACTGATTTTACAGAACTTGCAGCTAGGCTCGAACTACCTTACTCTCACTTTTTCTGTTTTCTTCAAGCCAGGCACTTCGTTCAAACCACCTACCCTCACTTCCCTAACCACCCCCCTGGTCTCTGATTGACTCTTTGCTCTCCCTCGACCCTGCACAGAGACGCTCCACCTCTGTGATTTACAACTCCATTGATTCCCTCAACCCAGACCAGATGGCTCACCTGAAACAGACCTGGGAGGAGGAGATAGGAGTACTAATACAGGGCCTGACATTAACGGTTGCCTGAATGCCCGCAGCAAGACCCTGCGCGGACATGGCCGATCGGGCAAGCAGCACACACATACCGGACAGCCTCTCAGTCCTTAGCCGCTAACGTTAGCTCATGTACAACACAGGTACCACACAAAAACTTTTACAAAGGGTCATAATGTGCTTCTAGTGACTGTCAAATCGCCAGCGAAAGATATTGTAAATGCTGACACAGAGAGCATGCTGCCTGCTCTCATGGGACAAAGATCCTCTGAGAGGAAAGACGGTTCACTCTGCTCTGCCCCTAGGAACAAACTGGGAGGCAAAGATCCTCTCTGAGGAAGAGGGTTCACTTTGCTGCAGGGTTCACCGAAACTTTTTTTTTTTTTTTCTTTTAATAAATTGAACACACAATAAAGAACATACAAGATCCTGTGGAGAATTAATACATATAATACAATAAACATTGTCAAATTAAATGAAGGAAGATGATTTTTTTTAAAGTCAAATAAAATATTGGGGATTTATGTAACAATATACATAGAGACATATAAATAATTATATAATTAAAGATAAGTAGGCTATGTTAGGTGAATACTCCTGTCAGTGACCCTGGCCACTGGCATTGGCAAAAGAACTGGAGTTGGATCCTGGGTGCTGCACTACGGCTGCCCGCTGCTCCCAGTGTATACAGTAGGATGGGTCAAATGCAGAGGTCAAATTTTGTTTCAGTGTATGTAATGTGCTGAAAAAGGACAATAAAGAATCTTCTTCTAATAATAATTTCTTAATAACTAGGAGATAACAAAAGGATAAAGAGATTTCAAAGACTTAAAAAATAAGGGACATGAATCAAAACAAAAAGAAACAAGATATATCCCCAGTCATGCACACCCAGTTTTAATCAACTCAGTACTGTTTTTCAACACATATATTGTTTTGTCTTCATTCAGTGTAGTTAGAACATATTGTTATTGCGCCATTGGTTTTGGCCTTGGTGCCCCACATTTTGGCCGTGATGCCCCAATAAATTTGTATTTATCAAAGGCCAAAGTGGCCTTGCCCTAAAAATTCCAGGCATGTTATTGTGTATTTCCTCTCCTGTTTCTGTCCTCGGAGGGGCCAGTTGCAGTGTGCTGCTTTTTTATGTGCTGCTGCCTCCATTGGCTGAGCGTCTCTGCTGACGTAAGATATGAGTCATGAGCAAAAATATGCACCACACAGCCAGAAAAAGAATCCCTTAAGCAGGGCAAGTAAGAATTTAGATGGGGCAAGTAGATTTGAGAAGTACTTGCCTGGCAGGGCAAGTAGGAAAAAACCTTAACGTTGGACCCTGCAATATCAGACAGCAGGTGGGACCAAATTCTTAAGCTAGTTCACTCCATATGTGCTAGGCACAGTTTATTACAATGCAAGGTTCTCTTTAGAGTGCACTACACAAACGCTGGGTTGGCGAAAATTTACCCAAGCACCAGTGGTCAGTCAATCAGTTGCAATTTTCCGGACTGACTGACCTTCATTTCTTAAAGTAATGATGGCCACTCGTTTTTTCTTTAGTTAGCTGATTGGTTCTTGCCATAATATGAATTTTAACAGTTGTCCAATAGGGCTGTCGGCTGTGTATTAACCTGACTTCTGCACAACACAACTGATGGTCCCAACCCCATTGATAAAGCAAGAAATTCCACGAATTAACCCTGATAAGGGAAACCATTTCAGGTGACTACCTCTTGAAGCTCATCGAGAGAATGCCAAGAGTGTGCAAAGCAGTAATCAGAGCAAAGGGTGGCTATTTTGAAGAAACTAGAATATAAAACATGTTTGCAGTTATTTCACCTTTTTTTGTTAAGTACATAACTCCACATCAATCAATCAATCAATTTTATTTATAAAGCCCAATATCACAAATACAATTTGCCTCACAGGGCTTTACAGCATATGACATCCCTCTGTCCTTTAGACCCTCACAGCGGATAAGGAAAAACTCCCCAAAAAAACCCTTTACCGGGGGGAAAAAATGGTAGAAACCGCAGGAAGAGCAACTGAGGAGGGATCCCTCTTCCAGGACGGACAGACGTGCAGTAGATGTCGTACAGAACAGATCAGCATAACAAATTAACAGTAATCTGTATGACACAATACAGTAATCTGTATGACATCCTCGGTTATGACAGTAGCTTACAACAACATTCATGAAAGTAATAATACTGTCGTTATAGTTCTGGCTACTGTGGTACAATATGTTGAAAGTATATATTAGTATCAGGCAGTATACATGTATGATAATATCATATGTCTATAATAGCAGTAGAAGTATGACTAATGATTAATGATGGCAACAGCAGCAGCAGGCATCTGGCAGGACCACGGCAGCAGCACAACCACACACGTCACACTATCCAGGCACCGCTGCAATACGAGTTAACCTGAGAGACAGTGGAGCACAAAGGCTCCGGAGAAGAAGCCGAGTTAGTGACATCCAGAGAGAGAGAGAGAAGGTGCCCGGTGCATTATAGGTGGTCCTCCGGTAGACTAGGTGTTCATTCATAGTTTTGATGCCTTCAGTGAGAATCTACAATGTAAATAGTCATGAAAATAAAGAAAACGCATTGAATGAGAAGGTGTGTCCAAACTTTTGGCCTGTACTGTGTATACATATATATATATATATGTATGTGTATATATATATATATATATATATATATATATATGTGTGTGTGTGTGTGTGTGTGTGTGTGTGTGTGTGTATGTATGTATATGGCTATCTTTGCTGCTAGCCATGTTGGCCACTGGAGCGTCTGTCTTAGTTTGACATGGGTATGAATATATAGCACCCCAGTGAGCGTGCTGTTTTTGATCATTGCTTGCACTTTTTCAGTTCTCTGTAATTTTTCATAATTGGGATTCCTCTCACTGCTGAGCAAGGAGCTTTCACAAAGACAGAGGTAGTTTCACAGAGAGATAAGACAGGTGTGAATTCTCCTAAGTGTTTGTCATTGATAAAACAAGTTCTTCTCTTACTAGAAACTTCATCAAAACACAGTACCAACACTATAGTCTCAATGCTTCTTAAGTTGGATCTGTTGGAAGGTCTGTTTGAGTGATTTATCCTGTCTATTACAAATCATAGTTTATGTTGGCATGCCTTATGCTTTCAGATGTTTGAAATGCATGCTTGCCACTGTACAGGTAAACCTTCCTGCTAGCCATCATGTCTACTTTAGCAAGTTACATCATCGTTGTATGGTAATGGAGTGAAGATGATCAAATGAGTTGGATACTTTTGGAACCACGAGTAACTCTGCATTCTCAGAGCGCAATGTTCTGCTGGCAGAATAGGGCACTCTGAGCTCTCAAGATATGACAGAGCCTGACCATTTAGAGCTTTGTAAGTTAGGAGAAGGATTTTAAATTCTATTCTGGATTTTAGAGGGAGCCAGTGCAGAGAGGCTAAAACAGGAGAAATGTGATCTTGTTTCTTAGTTCCTGTCAGTATATGTGCTGCTGCGTTCTGGATTATTGGAGAGTTTCAAAGAGCCACGCAGTAATAGGGAATTACAGTAATCCAGCCTAGAGGTAATAAAAGCATGGAGCAATTTTTCTGCATCTTTTTGGGATAGGATAGGCCTAATTTTTGCAATGTTACGCAGATGAAAAAACACAGTCCATGACATTTGTTTTAAATGGGAGTTAAAAGGCGAATCTTGATTATACTCCGAGGTTTCTTACGGTAGTGCGAGTTGTTTGGCGCGGAGAACAATAACTTCAGTTTTATCTGAATTTAACATAAGGAAATTTAAGATATCGAGGATTTTATGTCTTAAAGGCAATTTTGAAGTTTAGTTAATTGTTCCATTTCTTCTGGCTCTATTGATAAATACAACTGTGTATCATCCGCATAACAATGGAAATTTACAGAGTGATTTCTAATGATGTTACCTAAGGGATGCATATATAAAGTGAATAGAATTGGTTCGAGCATAGAACCTTGTGGAGATGATGCATCGTCAACGTGAACAAACTGAAATCGATCAGATAAATAAGATTTAAATCAGTTTAGTGCAGAACCTTTAAGGCCAATTAAATTTTCCAGTCTCTGTAGTAGAATATGATGGCCAATTGTGTCAAATGCAGCACTAAGATCTAATAAAACAAGTACAGAGACGAGTCCTTTGTCTGAGACAATTAGAAGATCATTTGTAATGTTTAATAGTGCTGTCTCTGTGCTATGATGCACTCTAAATCCTGACTGAAATTCCTCAAATAAATTATTATCATGGAGAAAGTCACACAGCTGCTCTACTTTTTCAACGATTTTTTAAAGAAAGGGAAGAGATATTGGTCTTATAGTTGGCTAACACCTCTGTATCCAAGGTGGGCTTTTTTAGGACAGGATAGCAGGACAATATGCCATGCCTCACCACAAAAACGGCTCAGGAATGGTCTGAGGAATGAGATCCCGATCTGATCAAACATCTGTGGGACATGCTGGTACACCACTTCAAAACCCACAGGACTCAAAAGATCTGAAGGTAAGGCCCTGATGCCAGACACCAAGGGACACCCTCCAGAGGTCCTGTGTCCATGCCTTGACAGGTCAGAGCCAGGTTCTGTCCAAGGAGGACCCACTGTGGATGGGGGTTCCTCTGAGGTAACAGCACATTCCTCAGATGTTCGATCAGATCTGGGGTATTTGGAGGCCAGGTCAAAACTTTGTGCTCTCTGTCCCATTCCTCGGGTCATTCCTGAGCAGTTTCTGTGGTGAGGCATGTTGCATTGTCCTGCTGGGGGGGACACTGCCATTGACAAGTGCCATTGCTTGCCATGAGGGGGTTTACTTGGTCTGCAGTGGTGTTGTGGTGGGTGGAGCACGTCAAGTAGTATCCACATGTATTCCAGGATTTCCCAGCATTTTCACTGTAACAAAATGATCAATGTTATTCACTTCACCGGCCAATGGTTTTAATGTTTTTGCTGATCGGTGTAAATGCTTACAACGGCATATGCCACACGCATAGGCTATGACGTAGGCTCTTCGTGGAGCTGACACACAACTTTAAATCTGCCTTTAACGTCATGGGGAAAAATAGTTTCACACATACAAGTGCCTGCATGAATCAAAAAGCAGCTAATCTGGAATTCCTGAAAAATGCAGATGCTGTCGCATTAACCAGGATCATTGGACATCAGCTGAAGCAGTTTAATCCTTTGAAACAAACAAACAAATAAACACTGTATTTAACAGAATAAGCACTTTAAAATTGGCTTCTGTCTCTCAGTCATGGTTTCAGACCACACTGTTGTAGCAGTGCAACACTGGAAAAAGTCAAGATCATAAAGTAAACGTCTTTGCATTTATTTGATTCCCAATCAAGGAATGCTGGTAAGAACAGCTTCATCTTGTTAATATGGACTTCAAAACTGTTTTAAAATGCAAAATGGAATTTTAAACATGTGATTAAAAATACAGTTCATCACGATAAACTTTTTAAATTCAGCAACTGATGGCAGTTTGAGGAATGGTTTGACAGTAAAAACATCTTTGTTAGAATCCTTAGTGGTGTTAGTAATGATACTAACCAGGAACACTTCACCAGATGGGCTCATCTGCCTGCACTCAATCACTGTAGTTAATCCCAGAGCTTTTGAATCATGTCTATGTAACAGATGTAGCTAGGGCACGTATGTGGACCGACACTGGGACTGGTTTTCAGCATTTATTTTGGTCTGCAGAAGACACAAAGCACATAATTTGCCCTGTTCCACTGTCTGCACCTCAGCTCCCTCAGCAATGCGAAACAGCGCTGTCTGAGCTCATTTGTCTTTTAACAATATGTATAAATGCAATAAAATTACATTTAAATATGTAATTAATATAACATACACATTGCTCATTAAATTATTTGCAAAGTCATACCAAACACTGCTGAAAAACATAAATTTCAACATGAATTATATTAACAAATCACCACAAAACATTTAACACAGTAACGTTATATTCATGAAACAAACAGTGACACCTGGTGGAGAGTAAAAAGGCACACATAAAGGGGGAACTAAACAGAAACAATGGAAAATACAACATAAATCAAACAAAAACATACCTGCAGAAGACACAAAGCACATAATTTGCCCTCAAAAAGTTATATAAAAACACCGTCCAAACTCTTAATAACACTGTTCAAATCAGCTCAAAACGGCTGGATAACATCATATTAACAACAGTTAACAGTGTTACGGCTTATGTAGCTCGTTTTATAATGTAAATAACGAAATAATGTCGGAGCATTTTCACACGCAACTTACCCTCAGCAATGCGAAACAGAGCTGTGAGGGGTAGGAAGGGGGAGCTACGGAAACCCAGGAGGTACAGGAGCCATGAAGGGCAAAAAAAAAAGCAGTTTCTACAGGAAAATTAAAATAACCACAAATAAAAACAACTAATTGAGATAAAATTCACAAATACCCAATAAAATATTCAAATAAAATAATTACAAATTCTCAAATATAGATTGGAAATATGTATTGAGAATTAAGTGCATTTTTTTTTTAACTCCGTTACATCTAGAAAATGACATGCTACTTAACATATTATCTGGTAACTGGTGAAAGGAAAAGCATGCAGATGCCTCTGGTGTAATGATAAAAGAACCATGGGTATGAATTTCCTCTCTCTCCACACCCTGTACACAAGATGACACTAATACTAATACTACTAATTGACTTGCAGCACAGCATAATAAAACTCAAAGCAAGAAAAGCCACCCTGCCAACTAATTACAAGGGCCTAATCTTTAAAAGTTAATTAGTTTGCTTTTTTCCCTCTGTATGAGACAAGGGGAAATTTACAGTACTGTCAAGGATAGTAATTCCTCTTCCCTGTCCACCTGCTAGATTTGAAAACAATATTTTTAAGCTTGACCGAGAAACATGTGCACCAGCTAAATCCAGTACTCATTTGTACTGAAATATTTGCATGGTGGAGGAACATTCAATTGATTCAAGTGCTAAGAAATTTGTAGAGCATTCCCTTGCAGTAGCCCCCCCCCCCCCTCAGAAATGCAGCTCCAGCATTTTACAAATAAATGAACAGTGTGCGTGGGTGTTCCTGTGTGGGAGATTTTGCACTATGGAGCACACGTTTGAACGTTGTGTATTCATGTCTATATTTTTGACTGGTGAAAATCCCACAGATTTGACTCATGTAACTGGCCCTGCTGCAGCTAGATTTGGATGCAGCTTACTGAGGCATGGCAGAGAGGACAGTATGCAACTCTTCAGTATCTCAGAAATGAAGAGAAAAGGAAAGCCATATCTCTATTGGAGGAGTCAAACCAAGGATACTCACATTTTAATTATAGTTTTAATCTATCATGTCACACAACTGTTTGGCAGCCTTGATACTACCAGTAAAGATACCAAAAACATGAGTACATTGTTTCTTCTCTTTGGTACTTTTGTATTGAAGTGCACTGCACATGGCAGCCTGGAGGTGTCACATTGGACAGGGAACATCAGCTGGTACTTCGATACTAGTGATGGCCTCATGAAGCCTCATGAAGCGTTTTCTTTATCTTTTGAGCCCACTAGATTGGTACTCTTGGTTCTTAGGATCTGCTACTGGTCCTGGGGACAATCAAAAACATGTTTTTGATAAAGATCTTGTCAGGTCTCCCTTATCAATTTGAGCAAAGAAACACAAGATGATAGACCCTAACCACCTTCGCAACAAAGACTGGAGCAGGATATTTCACAGTGGTAATTTTTTAGCTGTCTTATATTTCAGATGTAAAATGGTAACTGTAATTTATCTAACATTACATCACGGTAACAACAGTGTGTCCATTGACTGACTAAAGTTGAAAACGTCTGCTGCAAAGTAAAACGATTTCTAACAATTTAATCAATTATTACATTACGTGGAAAGAGTAGCACTCATCTGTTAAATGCAGTGGTGTAAAGCATCACTCCTTTTTTATCTATGCAGGCTTATCTAAGATCAGACTAGTGCAGCGTGTATTGGGTATTAATATCAAAGTTATTATAAATTTAGCTACTAACACGTTCGCAGTAGAACCACACAGGTTTTAACTCATGAATTCAGATATTTCACTACAGCAGACTGAGATGACAGATTTCTGTATTAACCAGAGACAAATTCATAAAAACATTCAAATGTCTTAGCTGGCATGTTTACTGAAACCGTTCTACTAAAGTCTAGCTGCATTTTATATTCATCTCCACCTTTTGTTTCTAATCTACAATATGTACAAGGTACCAATGTAGGTTTATAGTAAATAACATGTTGTTTCCTGGATCAATATTTGTTTTATGTAGTGATGTTGTCTCCTATGTTTTTATTTGCTCACTTATATAACAGCATGCCTTATCTCTTTTTTATTTATTAGGTTTTTAGGTATGATACACCATTCAGGCCTGGAGCCTAACTGCTTGAATCCATACACCTTGCAGAACAATCACAACATTTACAGGTATGACGATAAACTAAAGAAGAGTGAGTTTTATGACATGTCAGGAGATACAACTGTATAAATCCAATTCTGAACCCTAAGGTTTTATTATTCCAAAAGACCCACTGATAAATGAATGACAGCTAAGAGAGATACAAGAGATACATACATAAATATATACACAGCAGAGTTTTATCTGCAATGCTAATAGTGTCCAGTCCCTTCCATTCAGGTACTCATCCCGTCCTGTGTTGTACTCTGGATACGCCAGGAGTTTCCTGATCTGGCTAGTCGCTACGTTGGCCTCCACCTCCCACTTGACTGAAGTGGGAGGTGTGTCTGGTAACCACTTCCTCCTTTGAGGGGTCTCTCATACTGGGATGCCAGGTCCTTTGGGATGATGATTTTCTGCATCTCCTCGGCAAATGGCACTCGGTTCTCCACAAATACGAGCCTCATCAGGCCGTCTACAGGCTGGAAAATATTTCCTTGTGTTACTAAAATAAGTGCTTCCCTTTACCCACCTTCCTCATATTATTTCAAGTGCTGCCATAACTATTTCATATTTTTTATCTGATGATATTATGTTGGTAATAAAAATAAAATTATTTACAAATTACTGTATGTAGGGTCTGTTTTTACAGCCTTTGCTGGGGGTAAAACAAGATTAAAAGAATACATATTTGCTTTACTTTTCCAATGTTTTTGAAAAAACTCTGCTAATAGCTTATAGTACCATATACACAAAATATGAAGCTTGTGAAATCTCAGATTCCTCTGTAATAACAGAGTCGCCATGGTTATATGTTGTCATGAGGGTCTGCTCGCGCTGTTGAAATATCTCACTCTTTTTCCTCCAACTCAAGATGAGGTGTTTTACTTGGTTTGAAACCTATGCCCTTTATAGTAGTGATGGCCTCATGAAGCCTCATGAAGCATTTTCTTTATTTTCTGAGCCCACTAGATGGCACTCTTGGTTTAAAGAGAGAGGCTCAATGAATGGCAATTCAGTGTGTTTTACATCTTTTGTTGAATCAAAAGCGCCATCTAGTGGGCTCAGAAAATAAAGAAAATTATTTGTGAGGCTTCATTCGGCCATCCCTATTTTATAGGTGTTGATGACTGCTTTAAGTCCAAATGAAAGAATATATATACAGTGTTGGGCAAGCTACTTGGAAAATGTAGTGAGCTAAGCTACTAGTTACACTACATCAAATAAAGTTTAACTACACTGAAGTTATCTCCAGTGAAATGTAGCAAGCTAAGCTACGAGAAAATGGCAAAAGTAGCTTGCTACTTCCAAAGCTAGTTTTTTTTTTTTTTTTTTTACTTTATGTCAAATCAGGGTTATAATAAATGAAAAGCAAAACTGTCAGCCAATCAAATGGGCAGGCAGTTGAACAGTTTATTATACAAAAATAAATTAAAACTTTCTTCCTACCTGATGCATTTCTTTGTCTTGACCTCCTTCAGTTGGCTATCTGTCTGTCAGTAATTAAAAAACAATTATCCTAAAAATATTTTTTGGGAGGACATCAGAACATGAACATGTCCTGCAAATAACACGTGACATCAGTATGTCACTCTCTGTCCTCTCTACCTACATAACAGTGTTCCCTGTCTCTCAGCACTTTTCTCAGCCCTTGTTGTGTCTGTTTCTCTGGTGTCCACTGCAAATCGACAAAATATATACAGTCTATATATACAGTATGGACGAGGCATGTGAGGGACGCGTCAAGAAGTGTAGTGTAACCAATCAGAAGCAGAGTAGGGCTGTTTGTCTTTCAGTTGTTTGTTTTAAACCCAAAACCTTACAAAGGATGTACCTTACTAAGAAAATACACCCTACATTGAGTGACACACAGCAATAACATAGCACCACACAACAACTGCAATACCAAGCAGAGCATATTACATTAGCTGTCCTTGTGAAAACCTCTTTATTCATTTTCATTACAATATCAAAATATTAATGACCCGAAATATATATATACATATATATGGACCGTACAAGACATATTTCATTCTCACCCTGTCACACACATACATTCTCTTTACACATACATATATTTTCACTCTCATATTTATACATTTTCACTCACACATTCATATATTTTTACTCACACATTTATACATTTTCATTCACACATTCATATAGTGTGTTTTTATACAGAGCTCCAGTCCCTTGTCCTGTTTGTCTTGGCGGCCCAGCATTTTATTAATATTTTGCCAGATAACTTTACCATTACCATGAGCATTCTCGATTATTCCCATGAAAAACTTGGCTTTAGCCTTACGTAGAACCTGAGTGACTTTGTTTCTGGCTGCAGTGAATTTTAATCTGTCAGTGACCAGACCAGACCTTAAAATCGTTTCAATAAGATGTCCCTAGCAGACATGAGCATCCTGCACTCCTCATCCACCCATGGCAGTGTGACCCAATTTTTTCCTGTGTTTCCCTCTACGGGTAAGAGGGGCCAAGACCTCCCTGATCAATCTATCAAACAGATCCCAACCACTTTCCGGGTTCACACATGCAAGGATTTTAGACCAATTGAACTATTTAAGTGCTGCGGCTAAGTTATGTTGCTGGTTTTGGGGTATAAACTCAAACACAGATGTGGAGTTAACTGGAATAGGGGGAACATTAGACAAACGTGATTTTGTAAGTTTTCGTGAAAAAATGATTGCATTATGATCAGAGAGCCCTGTTAACAGATTGTGGGTAGCCGTTATTCTCTCAGGTCTGTTTGTAAAAAGCAGGTCTATTCTAGTTCTAGAGGAATTAGTAATTCTGGTTGGATGTTCAACCAACTGAGACAGATTGAAATGATCCATAGATAGTTTAAGGATTTTTCTGTCTTTCTTCACATCCCAGTTAACGTTGAATTCCACTATTACCAAAATTTCAGAGTGATGATCAGCGTGGTGATTTAGAAGAGCTTTCAGATGGGCAAAAAAATCTGATTTGGCAGAAGGAGGGCGGTACATACAAATCAATACAAAAGACATTTCAGCAGAGAGAGAGACTTTCACACTAACAGCTTCAATATCAGCTCCACTAGGAGCTGTGAGTTGATTGCATTTGATGGTGTCTTTAACATAAAGAAGAACCCCACCACCTTTACCCATGGCCCTGTCATGCCTGAATACATTATAATGGGGTAAAAGAATGGCAGCTTCAGGCGAGGAGCTGGACAGCCATGTCTCAGATAAGCCTAGGATATCTAAATTTGAGTAACAAAAGTAGATGTTCAATGTGTTCACGTTTGGGTACCATGCTACGGATATTTAAGTGACCACATAATAACCCCTTAGGTTTAGAAAGAGGGTCACATACGAACTTGGCATGATTTAAAGTGCTGAAAATTCGTGTCCAGTATTTCTTTAGAGCTGGATTCCTGCATTTTGCCAGGCCCGCGGGAGCCTCTGCTGCTGGGCCGCTGACCACCGGAGAAAAGGGCTGCTCAGTCCGATGACCCACCGGAGAGGTAGACAGCTCAGTCTGCTGACTGACCGGAGCCCGCCGACCCACCAGAGAAAAGAGCTGCTCAGTCCGCCGACCCACCGGAGAGGTAGACAGCTCAGTCCGCAGACCAACCGGACCCAGCCGACCCGCTGGAGAAAAGGGCTGCAGGATGGATGTAGCCACGAGCTGCTGAGCTGGGGGTCCATGTCATTGGTTCGACCTCCCATTGGTTCGACCCACCAACGTCCGCTACTGTAGTGACGCTACTGCCCAACACTGTGTGTGTGTGTGTGTGTGTGTGTGTGTGTGTGTGAGAGCGAGCATGTATGAATGCACAAATATGTGCTGCATTTACCCTGTGCAACATATTTTATGCAATATCTGTATGTAAATTTCTTTAATATTAAAAGTGTTACTACAGTCAAAACAAAACTGCAGTGATTGTTGATGCATTGCCCATGGTGCTTTAATGTGGGTCTGCTGATGGTTGTAGTGCGCGATCTGACACAGAAAATCAGCGCAGTAGAAAACAGAAGAAGCCTGGAGAGGGTGTGCAGGCGAAGACGGGTCGAACTAACGGGACCTCCCATTGGTCCCATTAGTTCGACCTATGGCCCAGTCGAATCAATGGTGGGTCGAACCAATGGGAGGTAGAACCAATGGGCAGTTCCCTGAGCGGGATGCTCTGAGCGTGACTCCGCTGGTGGAGCCACTGCTGCCTGGCTGTCCGCTGCTGCTGCTGCTGCTGCTGCTGCTAGGGTGGGACAGGATGGATGGAGCCATGAGCTGCTGAGCTGGATGCTCTGAGCGTGACCCCGCTGGTTGAGCCGCTGCTGCTGCTTATAGTTTAAGTTTAAAATGAATCCAAAAGCTAACAGCGTTAAAAGAGCTCCCGTCACTCCTGACCTGCCTGCTGCCGCCATCTTGATTAGTGGATGTGCTCTCATGCACATGCAATCATGTATACATTTAATACTATAAGTAATATATGTATGTAAAATGGAAATGTATGTATGTTGAAAGAAAATATATGTATGTAAGAGAGGAATGTATGCATGTGTGAGTGAGAGTATAGTGGAAACGGAAGGCAGTCCATTTATCGTCTACATACTCCGATACAGTAGGTGGCGGTATACACCTAATGAGCAATGGTTGCAACGCACCATAAAACCAAACGAGGAAGAAGAACTTATCGCGCTGTGATTGGCTGAGAAGGATGTTATTGACGTGAGTCTGCTGTGGTGAGAAGATGGAGTACAAAATGCACACGATGAGAACGTTCTCGCGTACATTCTCATCGTGTTGTTTCATGCAGGATATATAAACGTGGACAACACGGTGAAAGATATTGTTTAATTACTAAGGTCGGAATTGAATTAAAAAAAAGGAATATAGGCTACCAGCCACAACGAAATTGTCAGATTTAGAATGTTTGCTCACACTCACCCATCTGAATCCCAAGTAGTAAAACGAATTAATGATATTACTAAAGGCTGGCAATACAACAACGCTCAAATGAATAAATGACTGATGCAAACTGAGCATATGTTATGGTGCGTGTCCCCTCCGTCCACAGCTGTGTTCAACTTGTTTGTTTTATAACAGGATAAACAAATATTAAATGCATTATTTTGTTTTTCCGTGTGAATAAAACAAATAATGGAAACCCACGTGCTGTTCCATGTTCCGCACGGGATTAGTATTACCTGAGGTAACTGTCCGGGACCCTTTTACAGAAGGTAAAAGTCGAGGTAATCTTTACTGACATCGTGCGGTAATAATTACTGACATGGCACATTCGGACGGGACTAAAATCTTTGATAATTATTACTTTACCCCACGTCCCTATATAAAACTAATCCCGTCCGAATAGGGCTTTAGATGGTGATCTCCTTCCTTTCTCTCTAAGCCCTAACCCTAACCCTAAATGAAAGTGAAATTCATGTGTTTGCTGATTTTCTGCAGTTTTTGTAGGTTTAACTTGTTGAGGTCAATGTTATTCCAAACAAAACATGATTGTATTTGAAATAATTGTTGAAATAATTGTATTATTATTATTATTAATATTATTATTTTTATTATTATTTATTTTATAATACATACATATATATATATATATATATATATATATATATGAATATATATATATATATTTATTTATAATTGTTGGTTGCTTCAAAGTTTGTAAATGTATTGCTAAAATAAATAATATAAAAAAGACAGACTCAAAAGCCGACTTCTGGGGAAAAAAACTACAAAAAACTGACTTCCAGTATGGACTTCCGGTATGTATGAAATTTCCGGTATGAATTTCCAGTATTGTAGACACGAAGAAGATTAACTTCCGGTATAGACTTCCGGTATGGATTGGATATATGGTGGCGCCCTTGTCCACCATCTTGTCTGCAGCTGGATACTCTTGGGATTAATGGCGGTTATTTAACTATTTCGCTAACAATGGGCGAAATATGAAATGAATACAAAATAGATTTGTAGAAAGAGAGAGGATTAAATCATTCAACTTCAAGAGGGGGACAATTCAAAGGCAGTGTGCAGGTTCAGATTCTGTGTGAAATATGTACTCATCATTCAGATCAGGGGGGGGGGTCCAAGCAATTTGACATATTTTAGCAATTTATAAAAAAGTATTGCTATAGAACTTTTCCAGGTAATTAGTTACTTTTATAGTGCAGTAACTCAGTTACTAACTCAGTTACTTTTTGGGGAAAGTAACAAGTACCTAACTAATTACTTTTTAAAAGTAACGTTCCCAACACTGCTGATCTTTTGGGAAATTGGGATGCCACAGACTGTGTGCCCACTAAGACAGTTTGTGGAGGGTCCGTTTGGCACCCCGGAATCTGACTGTAGGAGAAAGGTGATAGGTGCCTGGGCCCTGCTGTGATGTATTCTAAGAGACAAAAAGAAAGATGGAAAATACAGTAACTCAAACTAGTATTGCATCAGATAAAAGCAGGCAACATCTAAAATGCGTAACAGTGCTATCCCCTGTAAAATCAGTAGACCACACATACATATTCAAACAGACATACACACAATGCGTACAACGACCTCCTACGCACCTGTGTATGTGTGGTTGAGTTTTCAATTTAATACTATTACAATTTCAAACTAATAGTAGGCTATATTTCTCTTGTAACTGCCCTTAACTTGTCGGGAGATGACATTTGATAAAACTTTTGGATGTGACGTCGTCACGTGACAGCTCGGACCTGAGAAAGAGTTGATAATTGTGCCAGGAAACCACTTCAAGTTCAGCTTCCTCTAATAAAAGGACAGACCAAGTTTTACCAGTTTGTTTCTTATTCTCTATATTCAGTTTGTTTCTTATTCTCTGTATTCAGAGAGTCAGTTTCTTACATTTGAATTAATTTTTTCTGTGGTTAGATAGCTGATGGAAGCAATAACATTTTAAAAATTCTTAAAACATTAAATGGGAATCAAGTGATGGATCAACTACAGCTCAGTCACCCCCTTCAGAAGTGAAGGTATTTCCTAATTTTACATGAAAAGGGTCTTCATTAGGAACAGCTGGAAATGGCCAAATCAGAAGTGCACCCAGGAGCAAAATGTAACTCCTGTAATAGATGTGTATAGAGTATGCATTAGGCCTACAATCTCTGTTATGTGTAATGAAGATTTTAATTTCAAAGCAGGCCGGTTTAGTAAATCATATTGCATTTCCTTGCATGTTTTTTCATTTGATCGAGACCTACAAGATGTCAGCGTGGTACAGTTTATGTACATTTGGTTTATGCCAAATTACAGTAGTTGCAATTCAAAAAAGTGTTTAATGCCTTTGCAATTTCTGATAATAGTTTTCTATTTAATTGAATTTTGAAAAATCTCACCATGATTAAATACTACTGTGTGCATTTTTCAGTAACTACAGATTTACTGTATGCCTCATAATGAATCTAATAGGTGGGCGTACTTTTTTCTTTCATTCATTATTCTATTTTGGAAGAGAAATGAAAAAGAAGTGATATATGATTTTTCAAACTTCATTTAGCACTTGTTTAATTAAAGTTAGGTCATGTTTTCATCCATTTTAGGGATTAAAAATTAAACACTGATACACTGAACAAAGGAAAAATGAATTTAGAAGAAATTACATTTTAGCTGTGTTTGGACCATTATGATTTTAATGATTTTATTTATTTATTTTTTAATATATACTTTATTAATACCCTGAGGGGAAATTCAATTTTTTTTTTTCTTTAGTTGACCTGGAAGTAGAGGTGAGCCTTGCCAAGGGGGAATTCTTATGGTTCACCTATTTGATGGGCTATGGCGTCTCTGGAGACATACACCGACATAATTTGTGACATGTTGTGAAGGCGTGGCCAGTTTGGTAGTTTGGCAGAGCGAGGTGCGCTGAGATGGGTGTGGTGGTGCAGCAAGGGGCGGTGTCGACAGATCCAGCTTGGCGCAGTGACAGTTTTGTGCCAAAAGGCTTCACCAAACGTGCGCTAAAAGCTCGCCAGCTGAAACCAGGTCTACTGTCAGCATAGGCGGTTCGCAGCTGGTGTAGCGTAAGTTTGGCTGACCGGCGGACAGTGCGCACACGTCACCAAAACCTCACAGGCATGTTTTCAGAAAGTCAGGCACATTAACAATGCAATAAATACCCACAAAAAACACTATTCAAACCAACTATCTGCAATCAGCACATAAATGTATCTCTATATCGACTGTCCTGTCACATCTGATGTCAGATCAAAGGGGATTGGCACCGTTTGGCATGCATAATGGAAACCCAACATGATATGATTAACACTGCTGCAAACTAATGAGTTCACATCCCTCTCAGCCAACCACAAACAGCCACAGCATCAGATAGGGAGTATATATTCAGCATCTGTCATCTTAGAAAAGTCAAAAGAAAAGAAACAGAGTGAGACAGCGAGAGAGACAAGAGAGAGCGTGTGCACGCACAAGAGAAATGCAACATTGATTTACAATTGTGGTGACCTCCTCCCAGGCTACCTTTGCATCATCAGCCCGTGGAGGTCTGCTCACAGTTCCGTGTACTCGGACACTGCGAGCTTGGACCCCTCGGACCAAAACTTCAGTTTCCTCCTGGGAGGAGTTTGGCCGTCTGACACTGCTGCTCTCTTCTGCCATGGCAAACTGACTAAACTCTCATTATGCTTTCGCGTGGCACATTTAAGGGTGAGGAGGCTCATTTGATTGGTGTGATGTGAATCGGCTGTGTAAGACCCACTCCACGCCTTCTCTCCTCCCTCTTTCCGACTTGCGCAGGTAGGAGGGACGGAGGTGGGAAAGAGGAGTAGCTGCGCCAACGCGCACAGTGTGTCAAACTTGCAAAGTCCGCCTGGCCACACCCAGTTGGTGAAGCGCAGGTGCGCTGCGCCTCCGCCTTGCCCGGTCTGCGAAACTACAGGCCATTATGAGTGGTCTGACACCTTGACCATCATTACAGGTGCCCCCCCAAAGCTGTGTTTTGAGCCCCCTGCTGTACAACATCTACACCCATGACTGCAAAGCCATCAGCAGTCACACCTCCATCATCAAATTAACTGATGACGCAGTGGTGGGGGGCCTGATCAGTAACAGCAATGTGTCTACTTACTGTCTACATCCATCTTGAAAGCCTTCTATTGTCAGCTGTGGAAAGTGTTCTTGCAGGTAGCATCATCATCTGGTATGGAAATTGTACAGTAAAGGATTGTGGTACTCTGCAAAGAGTGATGCATTCTGCTGAGCGTACAATCAGATCACCACTTCCTACCATGTAGGATACCTTCAGCAGGAGAGTACAATCAAGGGTCAAGTACATCATGAAGGACATTTCACACCCTGCCCATGGACTGTTTAAACTGCTGAGGTCATGCAGATGACTCTGTTGCCACATGGCAAAAAACAGAAACAATGAGGAGGAGTTTCTTTCTTCAGGCAATCTTCATGCTGAACACACACAACATTATCTAAATTGCACGACAGGAACTTGCAATGCTGCACTTACACATGTTGCACTTTTTACCACCTCAACCCTTCTTATCTTCTTTCTTTATCTGCACAGGAAAGATGAGCAGCCATTGCCATTTCACTACATGTTTTACTGCTGTATCTCTATGTATGTGACAAATAAAAATGCTTGAATCCCTGGCTGTGAAACAACTGGCTAGAACACCTGCACCGTAGCTCGGCGACCTGGGTTAGGGTCCCGACCCATGTTTTTTTCTGGATCCCACCCTGAGTCTCTCCTACTCGCTTCCTGCCACTCTTAACTGACCAGCCTTGCAGGGCTGGTTCCAGAAAATAATGACTAGAGGTGCATCTTAGATCAGAGGGGGTGCACATGCCCGGCACGTTTTCAACACAAAATTATGCATTTTCCACTCATTTCAAGTTGGATGATACCAGCCAAGCAAGAATATTTAGTGTCTTTCTAGTGCTTTATTGCAGCCATATTGTAGCAGAACAAAGAAAAGGCTACATTTACTCCGGGCCACCTCACCCATCAGTCCATCTAGCAACAGATGTTTCTTACCCTGAAAATAAAACACAGAAATTCAAACTAGGAATTCTATCTATAACAATCAGTGTTGCCAGCTCAAAACCATCACTGATTGTTATAGATAGAATTCCTAATTTGAAATTTTAGTTTTTTATTTTATTTTTTATTTCAAATTTGTACAAACAGTATTATGTGGTAGGACATAGAAAAATTCTCAACTTCTTCCTACCCCTTTGAACATGACACATACTATCTAACTTACTCAACAACTAATTACTGTATTGTTTATATGCCCTATTTTTGTTATTTGTTTTTGTGTGTCTTTTTTTAAACATGTTTAGTAAAGTTGAGTTAAAAAAAAAAAAGCTCAAATAAAATAAAAATAACCTGTGTGGTCCATTTCATCTGGCAGAAACTGCCATACCACAGCAAAAGGTGCAGGTTTTATAGAGTCTTATGGCTCCTCTTTACCTAGGTCGTCAGGTGGCGGTGCTTTGGATGAGCCAGGCGCCTGTTCTGGGGCTGGGGGTGAAGGCAGTGGCTCGGGCGGGAGTGAGCAGGATGAGGCCGCCACTTGCCGCTAACTTCACGTCGAGGTCGAGTCTCTGTCTCACCATCATTACCGTTGTCTGACTTGTTGCTGGTTGTGTTTTGCTTGAACCATTTTCGAATATCCATGGCGATCTCGTTAACATTATTTGTGTTGCAGGCTGTTAACGGTACAGCAGAAAGCTGCGTCCGGCTGGTGGTAGCAGCCGCCGGGTTGGTAACTGCGCTGGACGCAAATGAGTGACGTGCAGTCACACGCATTTGTCATGACAGACAGCGTTGACAGTGACGTTACTGAAGAAAGGCAGGAATTTTATTTAATTACCATTGAATTAAAACTAAACTGGCAAATAGAATACGCACTTCACTATCAATGTGTTCTATATTGTTATGTCAACATTATTTTTATTTTTTTTTCACTCTTTTCAACTGAGCATGCAGACACATAAAATAAGGGAGCAATGTATGCTTATGCACCCTCGTAAAACCGGGCCTGCAGCCTTGCAAGATTTCTCTGGCGGGGTGATGGAGAGAAAGTCTCGCAAAGGCTTGTGAGAAACGAACTGCTTAGCACTACACCACATACACCATACAAACTCCCCCAGCCAAACATCGGTTAGCAAACAAGGTACTGGTAGCTTTATTTCTTCGATATTCATCATGGGAGAGCCGACGAAAAAGAAGAAGCATTATAAACTGTTGTCAGAGGAACAGAGGTAGAGAAAAATACTGTAGGGGGAGTGGGAGAGAAAAATGTGACCCAAAATCGAGGAAAAACAGTGACAAAATCATACATAATGTGCAGACCTGCACAGCGTCTTTAAAAAAAAATCATGAATCCTTGTAAGGTGTATGAACCCTGTTGTATTTGATTTCATTCTTCCATGCTCTCAGGTTTTTTGCCCATGACTGTTGAGTTAACATTCCTCAGGAATAAGACCAGGGCTAGTGTGTGGCATTTCCAGTATGCCATAACAGTAAAAGTGTGCTCTTCTTAGTACAAAAGACACTTGTCATGAAGGGTTTGAACCCTTTTGAGTAACACTTTACTTGAAGGTACATAAGGGTGACATGACACTGTCTTAACTATGACATGACACCTGTTATGAACATTAAGTACACTTCATTAATATTTATGAATGTTGTCATTAAGTATAATTAGGTTTGTGTAATGTTAAGTTGACTTTGTTTGGGATGTCCTTAACAACTTAACATTATGACACTAAATGACAACATTCAAACATTAATGAAGTGTACTTAATGTTTATGACAGGTGTCCTGTCATAGTTAAAACAGTGTCATGTAACCCTTATGTAGGTACCTTCAAGTAAAGTGGAGCTTTGGACTGGTGGCTGGAGAGCTGCCAGTTCACCTCCTGGGCACTGCCGAGGTGCCCTTGAGCAAGGCACCGAACCCCCCAACCGCTCTGGCACCTGACCAAAGGCAGCCCCCCCACTCTGACATCTCCCCACTTTGTTCATGTATAGGTCCTGTTTGTGCATGTGTGTGTCTTTCGGACCTGTGTGTAATTGACAAGCAAGAGTGAAAACATTGAATTTCCCCTCAGGGGGATTAATAAAGTAAATAAACTTAAACTTAAACTTAGCTTTCCAGCAACAAGAAACTAAGTGAGTAAGCACCCAGCGTCTAACTGCCAAACCCTGAGCGACCAGCTTCCTCAGAGTTTCACCTTTGGAACAAAGGACCCAACAAAGACTGCACTGGGAACCATCCTCCCAGCCTTCTTCTGCCAGCTAACAAAGCGGTACACCGCCAAGTGACTCTTTCTCCCATCCATTCAAGGATTGGTAACGTAACAACTGGGCATAGCTTATCACAGCTTTACAGGCTAAGCAAGACTGTTTAACTTGTATGTGATTTAATGCTGTTTACTGAGTTATTGTTGTGATTGTTGGCAGTTAGGTCATTGATTAGTCGTGTTTAGTTTGCTAATACTGTTCACAGATTCTTGCACCCAACTAAACAACCATGGCACTCATTAACAACTAGGCTTTCAACAGAGCTACACCCAAACAGGCATCTCAAAGTTCCCACTTCTTTTCCTTTGTCTTTGTCCTGACCACACGGTCAGACAAACACCTCCCCGACCAGAAGCCAGCCTTGATTCGACCATTTTGGTAGTTTTCTGTTGTCAGCCATTTTGTTTAATTGGCCAAAAGGCTCCTTGATCACCACACCCGCCTTTGTCTTTCTCTTTTCTCTCTCGCAAACACACATATACACACCAAGCTTGTATATAGTTAGTTAGAATTTGTTTGTTTTGGTTTGCTTTACTAGTTTGTGAATAAATATAATTCTTTGGAATCATACCTGCCGTCTGTTTAATGTTGCACAGGAGTGAATGAATAGTCAACCTCTGCTGTGTCAAGAACTCCGAAATTCTTCAGGTGTTCCTGTTAATTTTGGTTGTTGTCATGAATTTAATTATTAATCAAAACTCCAAATTAATAGTTTAGCCTATTTTATGAGACTGATATCTTTAACTGGCTATCATTTTTCCCTTTACGGGAATGGTGCCCCACGAGATGATTTAATGTTAATTAAGGCACATTATTTAACATGATTATTAATTATTGGTAATAATTATTAATTATTTCCGATAGCCAATAAAATCCCAACATTTTTGGCGCCTCCGTGTGAAGCCTTATGTGTTGACCCCAATACTAGTCCATACCCACTGAGTGCACATGCCCACGTAACGTTTCACATGGTGTGTGTTTGGGATACAGGTCATAGGAAATTGCAGATTAAAAAGTCAACTGAACCCATTAAGAAGAGCAATGTATTCAGATAGAATTTTTGTGAATTTGATAGTACGATTGCTTTATTGAAAGTACAGTAGTACCATAGCCAATAGTGGGATAGTTAGTGGGCTAAAACTGTACATTAGTAGTTGAGGTAGCACGTTGAAAGAGAGATAGTTAAAGTGTTTATATGTTGTATTGACTTTAAAGTGGGGCACACTGGTATAATGACTGACTGACTGACTGACAGAATGGCACATTGACAGTTTCCGTGATTATGTACAGCATACCATACCATGACTTCGTCATATAAAAAATAACAAACAAAAAAATAGTTAAGTTAAATTTTTTCAGTCACCTTGAGGCGTCCTGTACTACCCTGGAAATCCAAAGTTCTTGCGAGAGCACAATTTGAATTTGCTCAGCAAGTCACTCTGGCAATCAGTAATGATGGTCATTACCTATGCCCATGAAACCTAGCTGCACTAATCACATCGGTGTATCTGATATACGTAGGCGGGCCAGAGGCGAGCTAAAGAGATGATGACAGCGCTGCGATGACGAAGTCCGGAATCAGTCAGTAAACATTGCAAAATGGCTACGGATGAACACCAGTTGTTTGAAATGGCTTTGGCCGTTACAATGAACAAGTTAGACTTGACTTTTTCTCTAAAAGAGGAACAGAAGACGGCGCTCGAATCTTTCCTTTGCAAGAAGGACGTTTTTGCTGTTTTGCCGACCAGATACGGCAAGAGTCTAATCTACCAGTTAGCTCCGCTGTTAGCGCTCTGAATACGTCACCCTGTGTATTGTTCTGATTGGTCGTAGTGTTATCCAATTGCGTGCAGTGATATTTACAAATGCATGCTTGGTGCCACCCCTCGAGTTGGGCCATTTTCATTACTCATAGCCAGACCCTAAATCTTTCTAGATTTGGGTCTGGATTTCCAGGCTAGTCCTGTACTACATATCTACCCAGATTGATAAGGTACTGTCTTCTTATTTAGAATATTATAAGGTTTTCTTATATTCAGACAGACAAGATGTAAGGAGATGTGTTTTACCTGCTTGACAGTTTCGACTGTAAAAATTTTTCGAAATTCAAAAGGTGGCTAAAAGAGGCCATTGAGACCAGGGAGCGGGCAAGCGGCACCATCAACCGGGACGAGAGGGCGTACACCCTCTTGCACCTCTGGGAGAATGACCAACGACGCAGGAGGCGTGGTTGGCCTGACAGGCTCTGATTGGTCCGTCAGGCCTGCAAGCTGATATATGACACGTCAGCAGCACGTCGGATGACGCTTCTGAGGAAGACTGGAGTCGCAGTCGAAATTGTCAAGCAGGTAAAACATATCTCCTTACATCTTGTCTGTCTGAATATAAGAAAATCTTAAAACATATCTACCAAGTTTAGTAAAAAAAAAAGATATGGCGGTTAGGCCTAGATAAGAAATTAACTCTCTAGCTCATATGCCTACAAAGTTGCGGGGTGATCAGTGAAACCCTTGAGATGTTATACATCTTTATGTGATGAGCCATGCCCTTCGCAATACTCATTGCCTTATAGAAGCTCAGTTTTCCAACTTTTGCCAAGAGGGAACTTTAGATATTGGTCCCTAGATTTTGTTCACCATGTTTCATTCAGATCGGTCAAACTTCCTAGGAAGAGATCGATTTTAAGTGTTTTTCACAAAATTCAGAATGGCAGAAAATCTATATAACTGGAAGTTATGAGTTCTTCAAATTTTCAGTTGGTTGCTATAGCGCCCCCCGTTGGCCAATTGATGTAATATTGCTTCATTCACATCCTCCCATTATCCTCTACCACTGTGCCAAATTTCACATGGATTGACCAAGTGAGCGAGGAGAAAAACGTGGAACAGACACCCATACAGACACACCCGAAGACAGACAGACAGACAGAGTTTTCCTCATTATATAATAAGATACATATATATATATATATGTATGTATGTATGTATATATATGTATACGTATTACCGGCTTCCAGTTTGGTAACGAACATGGCGACAGCTCTTCAGTAAAGCAGCGACCTGCCCGAACCCAATTAAGCGGCCCTCTCTAAAACTTGATCCAAGAATGAAACTAAAGTGATTCTGAATGTCAGAATGAGTACAAACCAGAGAGAAAAAACTAAAACCTCCAACGGTAAAAAAAGATCTGCCGTCCAACTTCTTCCAGCAGGTTAAGCCGAAGGAGGCTAACATTAATGCTAAAGCTAGCCCCAAATTGACGATAGAGCACAAGGACAGCGTAACCCCAACAATACTCACTGAACTGAAAACATTCAGACAGGAGAATAATGAGAAGTTGGGGGTGATAACATCTGCTATAAGCTCCCTGGAACAGTCTGTTGAGAAAACGGGAGAACAGTTGACGTACGCGGAGAATGGCATTAACCAGGTGGAAGAGGAGTAGGCCCGGGGCTCTCGCCTACTCAGCTACCTGCTACAACGCGAAAGGCAGCTGGAGGAGCATTGTGAGGACTACACGAGGAGAAACAACCTGCGAGACTACGGTATTACTGAAGGATTGGAGTCGGGTGATATGGTGCATTGGACTAAGACTTTCTTGAGGGAGTTGCTGGACTTATCACCGGATTTCCCTATCCAGCTGGAATGAGCCCACAGGTCCCTCCAACAGAGGCCAGCTGACGAGACTGCCCCACCGAGGGCGCTGGTCGTGAGATTTGTTAACTATCAACATAACAAGTGCTGTCGAAAGCCTGGAGCATGAAACATCTGCAACATAATGGAAAAAGGATCTACATGGATCATGATTACTAACCGACTTACTCACTCACAGAAAAGACGCGAGTACACAGATATTATAAAACAACTGAAGGAGAGAAACATTAAGTTTCAAACTCCATACCCAGCTAAACTGAAGGTTAACCTCAGGGAGGGCATCAAGACGTATAACTCGGTGTGGGAAGCAGTGGAGGGACTACTGCCGTTGGGAATTAAGACAACTATTTCAGAGGGGGAACAACTGGATAAAGAACTGCACCGAATTGACTGGCAGAGAGTTGTCAGGGGTGGCCCGCGCAGAGGAAGGAACCTGACCCGCAGTCTCATACATGATGTGGAGGCTTTGCAGAAGGGTGACGTGACTGAGGACTGAAAGGGAGTGAGTGAACCTGAGTGAGGGGTGACATTTAAGAACTATCTGGGGTGATGTTACTCGATTAGTAATGGTTACTCCAACATTCAAGTGTAATAGTTACAATATTTGACTTAAGAGAGTACTTAAGAGAGGAATAAATTAAAACTTGAGAAACATGGGTGAGGGCGAGGGAAGGTGAAACATGCAAAGAACTGTTCCTCATTACCACCAGCAATATTAGTGAGGGCCCTTTGCTTTTGTCAAAGGCTTTCCCTCAGAGCTGGACTCTACTGACACTATCAAGGTCACTGTTCGGACCTGATGTTTGGAAGCTTCAGGAATCAATGTTTGAAATGCTTTTCGTTCACTGCTTCTTTCTGAGTTCTTTGTTCTTTGTTAAAGTGGAGGAATGGCTAACATTAAATGGTTTAAGTCATGGAGCAAACACACAAGATCTATAGAGGGAAAACAAAAAATATGCGAGGGATAAAATTGACCTCTTTTAATGTAAATGGGGTGCATAATCCAGTAAAAAGGGCGAAAATATTGTCTAAATTAAAAAAAGAGAAAACGCATATTGCGCTCCTACAGGAAACCCATTTAAATAAAACTAAACACGCAAAACTAGGGAGACTGGGGTTTAAACATGTTTACTCATCATCACACGGCTCTGGCAACAAGAGGGGGGTAGCAACCCGAATAAGTAAGGCCCTCACCTATGAACACATATTAGAAAAAAAAAAGACAAGGAAGGAAGGTATTTGCTAATTAAAGGGAAACTGGAGGGAACTATGATCACAGTGTTGAATGTGTACACATGACATCAGAGGCTGAAGGAATTATGATATGTGGTGGCGATTTTAATGTAAGATTGAATGACAAACTGGACTCCTCAAAACCACATATCAGACAAACTGTGAGAAATAAAAAAATAAATCTCATTATGCAGGAGGTGGGGATTATTGATGTTTGGAGAGACCTCTATCCAGTAGGTTGGGATTATACACATTACTCTCATCCCCATTCTGTTTATACACGAATTAACTACTTTTTAATGTACAATACAGAGAGGCATAGAATTATCAGTTGCGATACTGAAAACACTGACATTTCAGATCATAGTCACATCTACATCTTAATTAATATAAACCAAAAACCCAGGTGCACATTATGGAAGTTTAACTCAAGCATACTTAATAGTCTGCAAAGAAGCACTAAAAAAAGGAAATCACAACCTATTTGGAGTTAAATGATACAGGAGAGGTGGAGCTGCCCATGCTATGGGATGTCTTTAAGGCAGTCATGAGGGGAAATATTATTGCACGCACAGCCCGCCTCAAAAAATTAAAACAGGAAAAACTTGGCAAATTATACTTAAAACTAAAGCAGCTACAAAGAGAAGATAAGGACATGGACACAAACTGCGAAAAAGAAATTAAAGTAAATAAAAACGAGATTGATCTAATATACACTCAAGAAATACAAAATAAATTGGTCTTTCTTAAACAGAAATATTGGGAGGCTGGAGGCAAAGCATCTAAATTATTAGCTTATAAACTTAAGAAAAAACAAGCAGATAGCGCCCTTTATAAAATAAAAACCCTGAGACAAAGGAGAATGAACATGAACAAGATAGGATTCAACAGTGTCAGTGTCAGGTAGATAATGATTCACAAATAGACACCTTCTTAAACTCGTTCCATCTGCCAGCAGTTACAGAAATTCAGAATAATATTCTCTGAGCTGAGGTGACACTTGAAGAAATTAATTTAGCCATCAAAAGGCTGAAAGCGGGCAACTCCCCTGGCATGGACAGTTTCACCACTGAATGGTAAAAGAAACTTACTGTGCGTTCACACTGAGCGCAAATTCGCAAATTCACGCGTCTAGATTACATACAAAGTCAATGCAAAGATGCGATTAGATGCAAATTTGCGCCGGGTGGGGCGCTCGAGTTGAAAATATTGAACTTTTGAGGCGAATTCGCGTGACACTGTGCAGCGAAAGCCAATCAGCGTTGAGATTCTCCTGACGTCATTGGGGTCATGACGTCAGTGACGTCTTGACGCCCTGACATCCAGTTGTTGACACAACAATAAACTACTCACCGGAGACAGATGGACAGGTGCTCCGCAGCTGAAATGGAGCGCCTGTAGTTGGTGTCCTGCCGGGAGATCCTGGGGCCAACCCTCGCCAACAGGTCCTCAAACTGGGCCCCAGTCAGCCTGAAGTACAGCTGAAAGCGGCTATCATCCAAACAGAGTTCCTGGAGGAGGTGGTGAAACTCGGCCCTCCGACGCATCTAGGACTTCCAGAGCAGGTACAAAGCAGCGGTGGGGGTTATCTCAGCCATGGTTGAGAAGAGAATGGCGGGCCAGATGTTGTTATCTAGTGAAAATGGACAGGCTCGCTACTGGCGCAACTTACGCGATAACACAAATTAACAAAATGGTCCGGCATCCAAACTCACGTGTTACGCACGGTGCGAGTAATTTGCTTCACTCGCGCCCGGTGTGAACACACAGTTAGGGATAAGTTAGCACCTATATTAATGAGAGTCTAGAAGTGGATATTTGTAAAACTAGAATACATTCATATATTCATTTTGATCAAACAGGCTTTATTAAGCAGAGAAAGACACAGGACAGCACTAGAAGAAAATTACATTACATTGTATCAATGTCATGTACAATGTATCGAAAACACAGATTCTTGCTTTTAATTACAAACCTACTGGGGACATCACTGAAAAATACCAACTAAAATGGGACGCAGATTCTATAAAATACCTATAAATTATTTGGCAAACTTAAAAGAATAGTTCCCCCTTAAACAAAATTCAGTCATTATGGACTCACCCTCATGCTGATGAGTGATCCGGTGTAGTTTTTTTCTTCCTCAAAGTGCACCTGGAGACCCCCGGTGAGCCAGTCCTGCAGCGAAAATCCTTACAATGGGCGTCAAGTGTGACCGACACGAAAAGGTCCATAAAACTACACAAAAACTTTGTAATATTCCTCCATACTGCTCGTCCGTGACAATCCAAGTGTCCTGAAGTGGGAACATCCAGAGTTTACTCGCAACGATGTCATTTAGTATATTTTAATACCATAAACAGTGGCTATGCTCTGTTTGCCCGGAGGCGCGCTCGCACGTGATCACCCGTGTACGCCGTTCACTCTCTGGCCCGCTTGAATGAGAACTCGCGATAGATACACCGGTATTTACATCCTGCTGTACGCCATGAGAGCACAGAACGAAGTTAGTTTCTCCCCGAGCTGGATGAAAAACAACATTATTGGTTATTTTCTTTGTCACTCGGGAAGTTAAAATAAAAAGATGGTTCGAGTGTGTTCCTTTCCTGGATGCTTCAATCAGGAGATCCGCGTGTTCAGGAGATCCGTGACTTTCCACAGGCTACCAGTTAAGGACCCTGAAAGACTACAGCTATGGCTGATTGCTCTTCGTCGCGATATCAACACCGTCAACGTCCATGCACTCTGGGTCTGTAGTGAACACTTTTCACCAGAGGATTTAAAATGTTCAAAAGGCCAGAGAGTGAACGGCGTGCACGGGCGAGCACGCACGAGTGTGCCTCCGGGCACTGTTTATGGTATTAAAATATAATAAAGGACGTCGTTGCGAGTAAACTCTGGATGTTCCCACTTCAGGACACTTGGATTGTCACGGATGAGCAGTATGGAGGAATATTACAAAGTTTTTGTGTAGTTCTATGGACCTTTTCGTGTCGGTCACAATTGACGCCCATTGTAAGGATTTTCGCTGCAGGACTGGCTCACCGGGAGTCTCCAGGTGCACTTTGAGGAAGAAAAAAACTACACCGGATTACTCATCAGCATGAGGGTGAGTCCATAATGACTGAATTTTGTTTTAGGGTGAACTATTCCTTTAATCAGCGCTAGCTATGGTCCTCTGAACTCCAAACTAAAGGCAGATATAAGAAGATGGCAATGTGTTCCCTTTTTAAGCCCGAGTTCAAGAGTTGAATTGGTTAAAATGAATATTTTGCCACGACTATTATATAGCCTACTATTATGCTGCCCAGCTCCGGCCTGCCATATGTTCGTGTAACTCGGGCTACTCTGCTAGGTGGAAGGAGCTAGAGCTGGCAATGGCAGATAGGACCCCTCTTCAAGCAATACTCTCTGATGCAACACTTGTGAAACACCTTTTAGATAGAACAAATCCCTTCATTAAATTGACTTTGAAGATTTGGAAAGAAATTCAAAAATTATGCAACATACAAAGAATGGCAAAACTACTGAGGTGATGTGCCTTTGACAGTGACTTTCCCCCCAATTTGAGTGATAAACAATTCCAAATATGGACAAGGAAAGGTATAAAAACTTACTGTACAGTGATACACAAAGGGTCACTAAAGAGTTTCCAGACAGTGAGGGAAAAGTATAATTTGGAACAGCAAGATTTCTACAGGTTCCTCCAAATACGACACTATTTGAGAACAAATCATGGGAAGATGGGATAATGAAAATTTTTACATCTGCCGATAATGAAATAATGAACTAACACTAAAATCATTTCTAGAATTTACAACTGCCTATCAGGTAAAAGCCTAATTGAGATTAAAAATCTCTTTTTAAAGTGTCACCTGGCCAAGAGGGCAGCATAAAATATTGTTACAAGTTACAACAAGGCAAACAGACCTATACAACTGTCATACACAACAAATGGTTAAATACCACAGTATGCAATTATCATGAGATAAAAGAACAAATATGATGTGACAATTTCTAAAATGATTTAGGAACAGTCACACTGACTAAAAGAGCAAATTTCTCGATCCCTCAAAAGCGACTTAAAGCAGCTGTGCGGAACTTTTTACCATTAATAAAACTGTCCGTAGTTTGTATCACCCCCCCTTGAAGATCTGCATATTTATTTGAACCCAACAGCGACAAAAAAAGCCTTTCTCTTTATGGCTATTTAGCGTAGCCTGGCTCGGGTCTGACATACAGCGGAAGTCAGCAAACCAGAATACGGCACCCGAGGCAGAAGTGATTCTGCTCGCCCGCAGTTGCCCGCAGCGATTAAACCACAAAAGAAGAAGGAGCCGTGTTTACAGTGTTCTTTGAGTAAGCAGTGCGCAACGGGCATTGCTGAACACATAACACCTAACAGTTTTACCAGAGATGCATCTATAAGGACTTGGTTGTACTTTTGATGTCATGGCGGATTACGAAGGAGCATCATGTAAAATTACCTGTGACTGTGACCATGAACACAAATATACAGCAGGCAGTTGTCCTCAGTTTACATGAAATTCAGAGCTACACCAGAACATTCATGAACAGGTCTTACTTTACTACTAACTTGTGTGTAACGTTAGCATGTTAGCATGTTTCCACTAATTACTTGGACTGACCTAACGTTAGTAGCATTAGCTTTGCAAGCGAAGGCTGCAGGTAACAGCTTTGCTGTGTTAGGATTATGTTATGTCTTCACTGTGTATCTTCACATAAAAGAATACTCCGACGATTTGGGAGTTATGCCCTTTCTCTATCATTTTCATATTGAGACAACATGATCGATGTCCTTTTTGTGTCTGTACGTCCAGTGGCTGGGTCTCAGTGTTTAGCATTGCGCTTATAGGGGGTCAGTACGTCCTGCGCTGTGATCCACGGAGGGATACACCGGTGAGCAGGCACAGACGTAGCTTGTAAACAAAACTCAACTGTTTATTTAGCCTAGCAATATCTCCGGATTTTAGTAGCTGCAATGGACGACTTTGAACGCGATTTTGAAGAGTTTTTTGTAGCGAACACAGATCCAGAGCCGTTCCTGTTTGAGCTGGAGTACACATATGAGGAACTCCCATGTGTTTGATGCTGAGCAGGCAACAAGAGAGGCTGAATCCTCCGCTCCCATTTTGCTGAAAAGAATGGGATTCTGTGCTTCCATCGTTGGGGAGATATATCATCAGGAGGAAAACCGCCGCAGAGAGTGCATCATAAGGAAAGAAAACTTTGCAGCAATCACAAATCCTGGCGTGATTGAAACTTTTTTTCATGTTCCTAAGATGAACTGGAAAAAACGCCCCAGGCCTGCAGGAGCTGATAGACAGCTTTCAGTCGGGTGAGTAATATCGTCCGTGTTGTCTCTTTGTTTGCTTTTACCGAGTGACCTAGCGTACCTGTCCCAGAGCCAGCTGCAGCTGTTGCTCACCGGTGTATCCCTCCGCACAAGATGTACTGACAGTGCCATGCTAACCGCTGTCTCAATATGAAAATGATAGAGAAAGGGCATAACTCCCAAATTGTCGGAGTATTCTTTTCACATAATAATGCGGACTCAGCAGATGACTTCTTAACTGTTTATTCCTCCTTACACCGAACGTACACGGCTGCTTCTCATTGTTTCCAGTAGCACAACAACGGTTACTACATTACCCAGAATAACTTGAGGCTCACACTACTACGGTAGCCTTAGTAGCTCAAAATACACAACAGATTAGATTAGATCAGAACAGAAACACGACAGCAGAATTTACTGAGTAATTTTGCTGTTTCCACTAATTAGTTGGACTGATCTGACGTTAGTTAATCCTCTCGCTCTCCAAAACAAATGCATGCGCTAATTGTCGACTGCAGTCGGAATTTTACAACACCAGGCTGTGGGTGTCATACTGCTTCAACCAAAGGGGCGCTATAATCAACGAAAACGAAAAGTTCCGCACAGCTGCTTTAAATTCCCCCATGGTGATCAGCTCTGCCAGTTCCAAATCCTTCTGAAGATTATTCCAAAATGAAGGAGCAGCATATTTAAAAGCTTTTTTGACGAGTTCTGTTCTCACCCTCGGAACCAGCATTTGAAGAATATTATGAGAGCAGAGGCCATATTGATTTTGGTTTCTGCACATGTATGTAGAAAGATAGGATAGAGAGCGGTCCAGGCCAAGAATAGATTTATATATAAAACCAACCAATGCAAGGGCAGAGAAAGAAAATAGCATGAATTTGGATTTTTCTGCATTTAACATCAGCTTGAGTTCAATTAAGTGGGTCTGAACAAAATCAAAGGCTTACTCCAGGTACTCCAGAGCTTCAACCTTTGAAGGGGATGAACAAAAAATGATGGTACCATCTGCATAAAAATGATAAGCAGCATTTGATAAATTGTCACAGAGATTATTTACGCGTGCCAAACGTGCCAAGTGGTGCCAATCCCCTTTGATCTGACATCAGATGTGACAGGGCAGTCGATATAGAGATACATTTATGTGCTGATTGCAGATAGTTGCATTGAATAGTGGGTTTTTTTATGGGTATTTATTGCATTGTTAATGTGCCTGACATTCTGGAAAGCTGCCTTTGAGGTTTTGGTGACGTGTGCACACTGTCCACCGGTCAGCCAAACTTCTGCTACACCGGCTGCGCTCCACCTGCGCTGACAGTACACCTGGTTTCAGGTGGTGAGCTTTTAGCGCACCTTTGGCAAAGCCTTTTGGCACAAAACTGTCACTGCGCCAAGCTGGATCTGTCGACACCTCCCCCTGCTGCGCTGCCACATCCATCTCAGCGCACCTCCGTCTGCCAAACTACCAAACTGAGCGCGCCTCGGGTTGCGCTGCTTGAAACTAGCTCTGCGCAGGGTTCGCCAACCTGTGCCACCCTGCGCCGCGCCAGGAAACTAGAGGTCACTGTGTCAAAGGCTTTTGACAAATCAATGAAAAGAGCAGCACAATATTTTTTGCAGTACAAGATGATCACCAAAGGATCTGGGCATCAGACCTTACATCTGCAACTGGCTACTGGACTTTCTGACCATCAGGCCCCAACAGGTTCAGTTAGACCACCACTGCTCCCCCACCCTCACCCTTAACACCGGCGTACCACAAGGCTGTGTGATGAGCCCTCTTCACCCACAACTGCAGACCTGAGCATGGTTCCAACACCATTATCAAGTTTGCAGACAACACCACAGTTAGAGGAGGTGGAACACCTGGCTGCATTGTGTGACGGCAACAACCTGCTCCTGAACACCAAGAAGACCAAGGATGTGTGACCAGTTTCAGATTCCTGGGGATCCACATCTCACAGGGCCTCACCTGGACAACCAACTGCTCTAACCTGGTCAAGAAGGCTCACCAGCAGTCCTTTTTCCTGAAGACTCTGAAGAAAAAACACCTCTCTAATCAACTGTATTACAGTCTGGTACGGGAAGAGCTCTGCCTCGGACCGGAAGTCGTTGCAGAAGGTGGTGAAAACTGCCCAGCGCATCGCCGGAGCGTCACTTCCTGCTATTGATGACATCTACAGGAAGCGATGTCTTAAGAGAGCAATTTCCATCAGGAAAGACTCCTGCCACCCAGCACACAGACTGTTTGCCCTCCTGCCCTCTGGGAGGCGCTACAGGAGCCTCAGAACCAAACCACCAGGTTCAGGAACAGCTTTTACCCTAAAGCTGTCTCCCTACTGAACTCTGCCCCCAGACGCCCCTCCCTCCTCTACACAAATACACTCACACACACACACACACAGACACACACACACACACACACACACACACACACACACACACGGGCGCCTAACTTTGTATAAAAGTGGGGGGGCAAAATATGACCTGAGTAAGGATGTGCGAAAAAAAACAGAAACAAAACATATTCCAATAAATTTATTGATTATGAGTCTCATTCTATGTTGCAGGACCAATTAATTTAAAGAAATGAGACATTCAAATACCATTTTAACAATTTACAAATTTGATTACAAAGGCAGAAGTTACACTTTTTTTTTCAACTGTCCAGAGCAACATAAAGCTGGAGGGCTCTGCATTAACGCTGCATTGGTCACAACTGTAGATAGGGTGACTAGGTCCCAATAAACCAAATGTGAGACAAGGAGTAGGTTTGTGAGGGACAATGTGGGACACCCACCCCCAGCGCGAAGTTTAGTCATCAGAGACTAAATACATTCATCATAAACTATACGTAGTCTACTGTATATTAGGCTATATTATATAACACTGGACTGTTTTGTTTATTGAAGTATTTAGCAACACAGAGACTTGTGGTCAGTAGGATGTGAGGATTCTTATAATAACATCTGTAGCCTACAGATGTGAAGCCCTGATTGTATGTGACTGAGCCTTAATGAAAGCTGTTGAGTGGTATTTTTTTTCCTCTGAAAATATAAATCTTATAGTCAAACACAGTTTATTCAGCCTGTGTAGTTGAGGGGACAGGTCAAACTGATATGATGCTGATTTACAGGAGAATTCATATCAAATGGAGGATAAACCATGAACATATACGTAAAAGAACTGGAGACTGAGAACAAACTGATAAATGGGTCTGATAATTTTTTTAATGAATTGACATCATTCCAGACAGGATGTTAGTGTGTCTGTGACTTCCTGTACAGACTGATGGCTGCTGGAAACTGTCGGGAAACTGTCCAACTTCACCGCAGCTTTTTGTCACCGCCCCCTGCTGCAGCTGCCTGCTCTCGTCTACTTTCCAGGCGAGGCCAGTTCATCTCGAACAAGCCTATGGTCACTCGCGCGGTCATTAACTAACGAGTGTCACCTGTTGCGATCAAGGAGGTTGAAATAGTTGATAGATGGGGCGGGAGGGGTGAGCCCTATAGGGCTTAAACGCATTGCGGTGTTACTATGACAATAAACAGAGAGCCTACGTGGGCCGGCATGAATGCAAGCTCGGGTGACAACCAATCATGACATAGGCTAAGCCGTTTCTCAATACTCAAGTTCGGCAGTTCGGACTTGTGGACTCGGCAAGTTCGGACTTGGCAAGTCCACGCGAGAGTCCGGACTTCCCAAGAACGGGAGAACGGGAGGGCGAGAGTACAGTCATTTCTGCTTTTGGAACAGCAGCGAACTTGATGATGTCACCACCTCCGCTCGCCTTGGCTGTTGTACTGTGTTGTACACATGCATGTTATTGTGATCGTGAGCATTGGCGAGATGGAAATCAAAAATCACTGCACCTGCAGGCTGAGGAGGAGGCTGCCCAGCTGAGGAGGCAGATCCCAGAAAGACAGTGGAGAATGAGGATGAGGATGAGACGTGCGCTGCTTGCATGTCTGTTCGATATGTTTGTCCAGTTGTGGACAAAGTACCCAGGAATATCACAACATAGAACAAAAACTCAGTCACAAGTAAAAGTGCTGCATACCAAATCTGACTTGAGTAAAAGTATCGTCAGCAAAATGCCTACTCAAGTGTTGTGATCATCATATACATGAATATGTATTGAGTATTAATTGATCATCGTAGGCTACATGTAAACAGCATTTAAATGTTGTCATGGTAGAACTAATTTTAACACCTTTCACTGGTGCACTAGTCTGATCTATAACAACACACAGCAACTTGTAAATATGAAACAACAACATATAAAACAAACTATCTGAAAAGTAACTATAGCTATCAAATAAATGTAGCTTGAGTAGAATGTACAGTATTTCCCTCTAAGTAAATGGAAATACCCAAAGTACATCAAATTTGTACTTAAGTACAGTAGCTACTTGAGTAATATACTTAGTTACTGTCCATCACTACATTTGTCTCATCATTATGTTTTCTGTCTATTTTTATGGAGACTTGACAGTTTACTTGGTACACCTAGAAAAAACAACAGCAGTTTAATATTGTATTCAGTCTGACATTTTACTGAAGTGTTGAGTTGTAGATTGTGGTGCTGTTGAGCTGTACTGGATTACACTGACAGCAGTTTCTCATTTAGTCTGTCCTCACCAGTATAAATGGGATCAAACAGGTCAGATGTGAAGAGGAAAATTTTATTCAGCCACATTTCAGAAATCAGGTATAGAATTCATATCAGATAATCAATATTTAAAATGCTGTTGAATAAATACTACAATAAAGACAATTAATCTTTAAATACAATAAATAAATTGCAACAAATTCTTAAAATCATTATTGAATGGTAAAAACACATAGGCCTAAATAAGCAAAAGAATGCAAAGAACAATAATATGTTACAACATTTAATAATATAAGAATATATCCTGTCTGGGACTGAATGTTGCCCATTAGACATCCCCCAAACAAATTACATTTCATATTTAACCACTGCAGAGATATCAGCCACGAATTTCAAAAGGACTACCCGAGAGAGGCTGCTCTCTGGGGCAGCCTGAGCGCTCATACACACGTTTATTATCTATGAGTGCTGACAGCTGTCATCCAGCGGACCTCAGTCACATTCAACTGGGCTCTATATTAAAACATCGACCACGGCTCTGACATTTAAACTACGCATGAAAACACTACGTTCTGTGACAAAACAACAGTAACATATCGGTAATTATGGCTTAAAATTGTGCGCCTTTCCCTCACTTGTCATTTTCCGATGATTGTTGCGAAATGCATGCTGGGATACCTGGCTGTCTGAAGTCCACACAAGTCTGCTCCGATGCATCCCCGGTGAAATGGGTGTGGCGAGAACACATCCGGGAATTTGGACTGAACTTGGCTAGATGTGAACTTTGAATTGGAACAGTTATTGGGCTGTGACTGATGACGTGTCACAAGTCCACAAGAACACAAGTCTGCACAAGAACGCTTCACTAGCAAGGACCACACCACAACGATATGCAGTTTAAAGATTTAATGAGGATGTGATTGTCAGAAAACAGTTATGAATGGGGTGGTGATGAATGGGGGAGTGCAGATTGGCAGGTGAATGAACGGGATGGTGGTGACGTCATCGGAGGGTCGGACTGGGTGGGTTGTAGATGTGGGCGGAGAGACTCAGTGTGGGGGTTCCGTCTCGAGTTCTGATGAGCCCGTGCTGTTAGGAAGCCCCCAAAAGAGTCTGATTAAGTGAGGCTTAGTCTGTTGTGTGCTAGACGGAGATCATTGAGGTTATTGTGGATGTAAGTTTGGTATGCTTGAGAAGACCAGCGGCCGAGGACCTGGATAACTTGGTCTGAAATTCCTGATCTGGCGGCTGAGGAGGCGGCGCCTATGCGGAACGAATGGCATGAGTAATGATCAGATGAAATTCCGGAGAGACGGAGGATGTTATGGAAGTGTTTCTGGAACCAGAAACGGGTGGCCATCCTCCCTGTTTCGGTGAGGAAGAGGGGATCTTGTGGTGAGGCGTGGGCAGAATACCGGGTATGGATGTATCTGGTCAGCGGCTCGTGCGGGCTGAGAGAGGAGTTGAGGCGGAAGATGTAGATGGGAACGGTTAATCCTAGCTGATCGGTTTTACTCCTGCGGAGTGTGAATATGAGCGAGTCTGAAGTGTGGTTGGTGATGTCGGATAAACTGGGATGACGGGAAGGATCGTAGACGGATGATGTTGGAGCGAATTCGGAGCACCTCAGGAATCCGAAGAAGGCGAGTAGAAACATTGATTCCAGTGTTAAGTCAACTATGGGAGAAATGTAACCGGAGCGCAGAGTGTGTATGCAGCGGCGGAGCAGATCGGAGGTGAGAGGGAGACGTCTGGTTGGCAGCGATGGTTCGTGCTTTCTTAAGCCTTTAATTAGCATGGTGACGTGAGCATGTGAGATTGATTGACAAGGGAGGCCGGTGGATAATTTATGGAATAAATTGATACCAGCCAGATATGTTTGAATGCTGGAGGCCCGGATCTTAGTTACGGTGTGACAGTGAGTGATGAAGTTACACAAGGACATGGCGTCCAGAGAGGGAAACGGTAGATGATAGGCGGCGTGGTAATTCTTGAAAGAATTCCAGCCGGTGAGGTAGGCAGATAGCGTGCTTGGTGCTAAACTGTTAAGTATGTTTTCTTGAGAGGTGCGAGTTAGATTAGCCAGATGAGGATTTAGCTGAATATGGTCGGATCGGTGTGGGATGAGCATCCGAGTCTGGAGCCAAGCGTCTGAATTTCTGGAAAGAGAAGCGGGAGAGAGAGTCAGCGATGGCATTGTGGTGACCGGGAATGTGAGATGCGCGAAGGATGAATTGATGCTGAGCGGAGATGAGAGTGAGTCTGCGGGTGAATGGCATGATGGCTGGGGAACGAGAGCGGCCTTTATTGATTATATCTACTACTGCTGTGTTGTCAGAGTAAATATTGATGCTTTTTTTTTTTTTTGACCATTCGTGTCCCCAAATTAGAGTGGCGATGACCACAGGGTACAGCTCGTACAGAGCAGACGAGGGGGAGCGTGACTCTGTATCGAGGGACTCGAACTCGGAAGGCCAAGCAGCGGCAAACCACTTCCCGCCGTAATAACCGCCGAAACCTACGGAGGGAGCCGCGTCCGTGTAGAGTTGAATGTCCTCGGGATGGGTGATGAAGTCGTCGTAGAAGAACGAGATGCCGTTCCAGGATGACAGAAATTGCTGCCACATGCACATTTCTGTTTTACAAATGTCGTCCAGAGCCACGTGGTCGTGGAGAGAGGGAATGGATGCAGCTTTGGTCAGCAGTTAGAAAGAAAAGATTTGGCCTGTGGAATTATGCGGATGGCATAATTGAGGTGCCCGAGGAGAGCGAGCAGCTGGCGTTTGGTGCACCTGTCTGTCAGAAGATAATTAGATAAGAGCAGCGAGATGCGCTGCACTTTCTCCAAGGGCAGTGAAGCCTGGAATGAGATTGAGTCCAGAGTGATGCCCAGGAACTCGATGGATGTGCGAGGTCCTTAAGTTTTTTCTTCTGACAGAGGGACACCGAGGTCGGAAAATGCGGGCGTGAGTGTAGTGAGGCCGTGGCGAGGAGGTGAGGAAGGAGTTGTCACGACAAGAAAATCGTCTAGGAGATGAAGGACGTAGGGGAGCCTGTAATTGTTAGAGAGGATCGAGCATAGAGCCTCGGATAAAGAGTCAAAGATTTTGGGACTGCTCTTGCAGCCGAAAGTGAGACGCACGGAGAAGTAGTAGGCCCCCTTCCAGCAGACACCGAAATAACACCAGAAGTCTGGGTGAATGGGCAAGACCTTGAATGCGCTAGTGATATCAGCCTTAGACAGCCATGCTCCGTGTCCCGCCAGACGAATCAGTGCCATGGCGTGGTCAATGGTGACGTACTGCATGGAGAAATCCGGGCTAGGAATAAGGCTGTTGATGCTCGGGATGTCGGAGCCGTGTGGGGACGACAGGTCGATAATTAGCCTCTTTTTCCCTGAGTATTTGCGTGTGGCGACACCAATGGGACTGATACGGAATGTGGGGAAAGGAGGATGATCGAAGGGGCCTATCATAAATCCCTCGGTGACCTCTTTTGCTAGTAACGTGTCGACAGTGTCTGGCTCAGTGAGAGCGGATTGAAGATTGTGACATGTGTGGGAAGAATCAGGAAGCACCTCCATGCCAGGGTGAAAACCGTGAGTAAAGCCAGAGATGAGAAAATCGACAAACTGCTTATCAGGGTGATCACTGAGAGCAGCAGCGAGTGCACATACCTTTATGGGCGTGCCAAGATGACGTTCTAGTCATGCTGCTGTGTTGGTGGGATTGTGGGGGCAGGTGGTCCTGGCGTGAGCGCCCCCGCAGAAGGAGCATACGTGCAGGAGACGGCAGCCGGACGAGTTGCAACCCAACTGGTTGAAATTGTTGCATACCATCCTGCCGCCCTGATAGAGGATTGGCCGTCCTCGCTTGTCGACACCCTTTGGCACCGGCACGTTGACAGTGGAACGTGCGTCCTTGGCTCTGGGGATGACAGGAGGGGGGGGTGCAGTGGAAGACAGACGGTCGAAGATTGGGGCGTTGCGCCAAGTGGTGGGGCGGGAGTGCGGTGGAGGAGCGGTAATAATGCATGCGAAGGCTGGGTGAGAAGGGGCGCCGCATAAGTCGCAGGAAAGAGAGGAACGAGCTGCGAAAATGCGGCAGTATATTTCTGAGTCGAGGGCCCCCCAGTATGTCCCCTGGTTCAGCTGCTGCAATCGGCCGGCTGTTTGTGTGGCAAAGTGGACATGGTAGGTGTAAAATCCCGCCCCCCCGAAACGCAAAGCCAAGTCCAACACAATGGACAGATAGTCGTCCAGCTCTGGTCGGCGGTGAGGAAAGGCAGAGCAGATGACGTCGCGAAAAAGGGAGAAAGCGAGCGCAAACTCGACGGGAGTCAAGAGGAGAGGGGTAAGGAGAGACATGTCGGAAAGAGAGAGGAAGGCAGTGAAACACCCGCTGGAGGAGCCCCTTGTGCTGCGGGGCAGGGCTCCTGGGCTGCGATGCCAGCCGGAACAGGATAGTTGGAAGGAAGGGTAGAGGAAAGGGATGTGGGGATGGAGGATGTGTGTGCATGGGGTGAGAGTGGAGGCCTGCGAGACAGGGAGGAGAAGAAGGCAGATATAGCGCGTGACATATCTGCTTCAGAGGGAGCAGGCACAGGGGGTGATACGACCTGAGCCCCGGCTGGGGGGATGAATGAGAGAGGCCGCTCTCATTGGAGTGGTGGAGGCGCCGTGACGTCACCGACGGTGACGCTGGCGGGAGTAGGCCTCGGAGGGCGACCCGGAAGTGCGGCCGACTTGAGAGAAGGAGCTGTGGCCTCGGGAGCCCGGGCGGCTGCTGAGTAGAGCTGGAACAGCCTGGATTTGTTGTCGCTGCGGTGGAAGGGGATGTTTTTTTGCCCTCAGGAAACGCTGTAGCCGGGCGATGGTCCAATCCCTGATGTCGGGCTCTTGTTGTGGATGTGGAGATGGCCGAGTAGAGCGTGACGGAGCGCCGTGGGATCGGCGAGGTCGACTAGACGCTGCGCCGCTTCGGGAAGGAGGAGAAGACCGCCGCTGGCTCCCACGGTTGTGGACGCGGCGTCGATTTCCCACCCGTGCGGACAGAGGAGAGGAGGCCTGAGATCCAGTAGGAGTCGGGGCGATCTCGTTGATGGAGCTCGACGGAGAACCATGGCGAGACCGTGGGATGTGGACCACGGAGCGCAGCCGGCTCCCCTGGGAGTTTCGGCTACCGGCAGACTGCTGGGGCAGGGTGAGAGGATCACCTGTCTCGAACGCGGACTCATACAAGTCGTCGGAGTCGGACTCGGACGGGTTTACTTGCAGTACGAGATCCATCGGTGAGTAAACACGAAAAAACACACTTCTGCGAGATACGTAGTCACCAATGTTCGAGAGATCTGAGAGGCCTGTGGTAGAGCTGTGCTGGTATATATATGTTAGTCGGGTGATTAGAGGAGTGGTTGAGGCGTGGTCCTGCTCCTGAACCTAAGTTAAACAATTAACTCCATATATTGAGAAATGGCTATAGTCTCAATTTGCGTGACGCGTGAAAAGAGACAGAAATGCTGTGCAGTCCCACGCAATGCGGGACGTCTGGTCACCTCACATGTTTTTTTCCTGATCTTATTGTTCCATAAGTTATGGGTAGTTAGCTGGCGTTTCATGGTTGGTTTTTTATGTACAGTCTGTGGCACACTGTACCGGACTGTACAGCTTCTGCTGCAGTAAGGAGAGATTATTCTGGCTAATGGAAACATGCTCAACTGCATTAGGTAAGGAGCAGATGATATTAACGAATTCCAAGTCTGTTCAGCAGGAATCCACTCCGGGATTTTAGTCACCAGGGCCCAGTATTTCAAAGTGATCTGATAGGATTATCCTGGCCGGATTGGATTAAATCCTGATCTGATCTGAAAACTGGGTATTTCAACACAGATCAAGAGGTTCTGGTGATGTAATCCTCCCTTTAATCCAGATAAAGGCTGCATTTGGGTATTTCAAAAGTTAAGGCAGAGGTCTGGATCAATTTGATACCAAATTTCAGGATTATTTGGATCCCACCTCAGAGGTGGATTTGACAAAGCCTCAGCTCCACTTCTCCTAGATATTGTTACTCAAGATGTTTATTACACTTAATCTAAATTAGTGTTTTAGTTGTAAGTAATTTCAAGCATAGAAAAATATTGTTTGGCCATACTTCCTGATACTGCTGTGAATAAGAGTAACAAATACAGACCTATTTCTCAACGTCTAGTTTCACCTAACCTTGTAACTTGTTTGTACCAAAACATCCAACATATGTTTGTGGTCAGACAAAGGCAAGGAAATGCAATGCAACTCAAATTTATTTGTATAGCACATTCTTTTCTTTACATAGAGTGCAATAAACAACACAGGGATTAACATAATAAGCACATGGAAAACAATTCAGTCCTCTGACACTTCTGAATGAACCGCATAATTCATACTAGTACTGTATATTTCTCCAATACTGCAGCAGTCTGCTCTGCTCACATGTAAACATTATTTTTTAAAACAGTCCGCTGTGTTGGCAATAACATAACGTTAAACTCTGAACAGGGGTGGGGGCAGGCGAGCGGCTGAGGAAGGGGACGGAGTGAAGATTGTCCCTCGCTGCGGGGAGAGGAGAGAGGGCTTCCCCGGAGGTCAGACCTCTTTACCCGGTCCCTCTCCTCCACACTTTGACTTAATTTCATTGTGCCGATGGTGGCTTGGAAACCCCCCCCCTAAATGTGTCCACACTTTGATTTATTTTATCCTACTTGGTTCTATTTCTCCCTCTCTGGGAGCCTGGGCTCACCGCGCAGCAGCCCACCGCATCCATCACACCACATCCATCACACCGCATCCATCACACCGCTAACACAACATAGATAAAAATTTCAAGCACCAGTGAAAGAGGCAAGAAAAAATGACTTTCCTTTATCTTGAGGAGTAGGGCCATGCCGCCCATAGGGCAGGTTAGGCAAATGCTATAAGGTGCCAGCATGCCAGAGGGCGCCAGGGAGTGAGGTGTTTGTTTTTGTTTTTTTTCCCATTCTATTCGAAAAATTAGACAAGAATACACTACAAAATAACAACAGTACATATAGCCATACATCTTAAAATAGTAATGAAATAATATTTCTAATTTAAATTTCTGCCTGCCTGGCATCCTTCTGCCTCTCTGGCAGGCAGCACCAATTTCGCCACGGTCCCTAACCGCGCCCTCCTCCCCCACTACCTGCCGTCTTCTGTAATGTGATGCTGCTGAGTGACAAACTGACAGCCGGGTGCCATCGTCATGAAGAGGCTAAAGCCCTCTGGGGCGCAGTCATAGGGAGCAATTCAAAAACAAAGAAAAGAAGAGGAGGAGAAACGTGAACGAGACCGAGGTAATGATGTGATGTGATGGAACACTTCATTTAAAATGACAGAAACACAACGTAAGTTACAGTTACCTAAGCACTTGCAAGCTAACGTCAGCTCATAAGCCACTAATGATTAGTGGTTACGCTACTACTACGTAACGTCAATGTTACTGCAACTTCATTAGCCACTTGTTTTAGGAACACTTTCAGCATGCAGCTAGAGTTAATGTCATTTAATGTTGCTCCCATCTTAGAGAAAGTTGAAAAGAAAGACTCAAAGTGTTTGGGGGAATGAATAAGCAACATAATCTAACATATTGGCCTATCTTTTCTTTTAATGGTTAGTGTGCTGCTGCACAAACCACTCAGTGTTTACCAGCCAGGCATATATTCACATACTGTATATTTATGTTTTACAATTTTCAGATTTGTACAATTTGTGATGTTACAGTTGCATTTTTTATACATACACCAGTGGAGAAATAAGATTATTTAGAGAATGTAGACTGTTAAGAGATTAATAAGTTTTTATTTATTTATTGTGAACTGTAAGTTAATATAACTTTGGTAATGTTCATGTTCTTTATTGCAATGCAACATTTGTTTAATAATTAAAAAAATCCAGACATTTTTTCACGAAGTTTTTGAAATGTTTCTTCAGTAGTTTTTGAAAACCGAGATTTGAACCGAACCATGAGTCGGGTGGGCGCCAGCAAATATCTTGCCTAGGGTGCCAAATTGGTCAGGCACGGCCCTGTTGAGGAGTTTGAGCACATCATAATGAATGAAGCAACAGGCCAGCCGGCGTCATTCCAGTTCCAACAGGTGAAGTTTCGATGGTCCAAACAGACAAGCGATCCTCCAGAAATGGTGATCACGTAAAGTACACTTATAACTGAAGTGCACAACACTAAGAATAGGTGTCTTTATGTAGACAGAGATGTTACAATGATAAAAGGGTGATAGTAGGAGTCGTGTCTGCGTCCAACATGCTTACTGCATCCATAAGTAGTTCAGCAGTTGGTTGACTGCCATCGGATTTTCAATCCAAACAGTTTAAAACCAAATCCCGGTTTAAAGTTGTGATCATGTCCAACACTGGATGTCAACTGACAAATATTTTAGGAGAATGAATAACACACAGACTCAGAAAACACTAGACCATTCAAACAAACATACAGACATGTAGAGACAGGTAGAGACATGCTGCTGACATCTTGATACATCTATGGATGGATAAGCAGCTAGACAAGAAAAACACCACAATACCACATAGATGGAAAATATTTTCTGTACCAGTATTTTAAAACTTAAACCAACACAATGTATTTCTTTTAACTTATAATAACAATGTCTATCTCAATATCAATAATGGCATCTCTATCACTGAATGCCCATACTAGCCCTGCACTCAGCCCTAGAGCGTCTTTACCTGACTTTCCAACTGTAAGACTGCAGGTGTTTCAAGTGGGGAACAGGGTATCAGTAGCACTGACTATTAGTACTGGGACCATCCAGGGCTGCTGCCTCAGCCAAGACTGTTCTCACTATACATCCAGGATTGTCTATCTTTACACAAATACTTCCAGATAGTATAAGTTTGCAGATGACTCATCCATCCTGGGCCTCATCAAGGGAAATGACAAGACACACTACAAACAGCTGGTGAACAGAACACTCGCCTATGGGGAGGAAAACTGCCTCGTTCTAAACAAGACAAAGGAGCTAATTCTGGTGGTAGAATGTGTTGACAGCTTTAAGCTCCTGGGCTTGAACCAACACCCTCAGTTGGTCAGAGAACACCACTCTGAAAAAGGCTCAGCAGAGACTATACTTCATCTGGTCCCAGAAAAAGCTAGCCTGAGCTGTTAGCCGCTTACCCAGGCCTACAGAGGGCTGGTAACAGAGTAATTTCTGTTGTGCTTTTTAATGACTAATGACTAACTAATTGAAATATTTCAATGCCCCTGTACACCTGTACTTGAGCAAATGAATAAATTGTCAATCAGAGATTAAGTGAGGGTGGGGTTCATCTTGACAGCAGACTAGAAAGACATAAACTACTGTATCTCTGGTTCCCTTCAGGATCCCATTCCCTTGTCCATCTGTAAGTATCAATGGATTGTGTCTTCCAAGGGCATCTTAGACCTGTGTTTGAATGCCTGAGCTCCCCAATGTCTGAGCCCACTAGATGGTGCTTTTTCTTCAACAAAAGGTTTACACTAAAACACACTGAATTTCCATTCTTCTTCTCTCTGTAAACCAAGAGTACCATCTAGTGGGCTCATTATATAAAGAAAATGCTTCAGGAGGTCATCACTAAATACCACTGGCATTTTCATGGTGCTTTCTAGGCCTTAAGAGAGAGACAGGAGGCAAGTGGGAGAGAGAGATGGATCAGAATCCAGAAATGACTGCAGGTTGGATTTGGACCCAGGTCGCTGGGATGTGGTGTGGGTGCCTTAACCAGCTGAACCACAGCCAAGACTAGCACAGTTATTTAAACAATGGCGTTCATAAGGGTAGGAGCAGGCTTCACTCAATCTATTTTTTGTTAATACCTCCGTCAAGGAGATTATGTTTTCGCCGGCGTTTGTCTATTTGTTTTCTGCAAAACAACTCAAAAAGTTCTGTGCGGATTTTGATTAAATTTTCAGGAAAGGTTGATAATGGGACAAAGAACAGATGATTTTGGCGGTGATCGGTTGAAGCGAAGTGGATAAAATCATAAAATGGCAGGAAATCCAAGCTGCTTGGCGGAGGTCTGTGCTCTCCGAGTGCTTTTCTACTTTTTAAGAGTGCTGGCCAAACATTACATCACAAGCACACTGAGGAAGGCACTAACCCGAAACGTGTCTGTGTGAATAAAGTTCTATTGACATAGTGCGGGCTCCTTCCTAATTTTCAACTATTTAAACATTGGCAACAACAATAACCTCCACCGGAGTCATACATGTTTTTATCTATTTTACAAACATCTGCAATCACATCATGGGCCACCTTACTGTGAACATATAGTTCATTCATAGTTTACCTGCTACACCCCAGGGTGGGTGGGGGTGGGGAGCAGTGAAATTCACTAACAACATTCCAAACAGCCTCTTTTGGAATAAGGAAGACAACAGAGAGAGTGTTTTCTCATGCATGTGTACCAGATATGTCTGTCTTTATGTCTATCTGTGCCTGTGTGTATTCTCAATACCCAAGGTCTTCGAGTTACTAGAATAGAATAGAATAGAATAGAGTAGAATAGAACTTTAATTGTCACTATACCAGCAGTACAATGAAAATATGTGTGTAGCACTTTGGCTGGCTGGCACGTCATGCCCACAAAACAACCATTACATGAAACAAAAATTTAAAATGATATTTAAGGTATCCAGTTATCCATATTTAAGATATGTGATCCAGCAAAACCAGTCGCTTACAGCATGTCACTGTTTGGAGATGTTTTTTATTACCCAAAGCAGTTATTAAACTCATTTTACTTTCATATGCACAGTGTGCATCATTGGTGACAGCTATGTCAGAGAGCTGCAGAGACTCAGTCATCATTGGTCGAGGCGTTGTAACTTTCCTCAAGTGTCCTACAAGAGAGAAAGATGACAGGTTAAAAACACAGGTAGAAAACATTGACTACAGCCTGTCTTGGTTAAAAAACCACTCATCACCAAAATGATCTTACTGCTGAGTAAGTGGCTGTCATTCATAAAATAGTTTTGTGCTTAAGTTCTGTAGATATTCAACTTTATATTTGAATGTGATTTTAAATTTAACAGTGTACTACCAAGACAATTGGAGTATGAATGTACAGTATGCAGTTCATTTACATTAACATAATAGTTGCTATCAAAAGGAAACTGAACTGCTCTCAAAGCTCACTACCACTGTGGAATCATGCTATGTTCAGCTGTCTCATTTTGAGAATATTTTTTCCATTGGTTCTTCACAGACTGTGTGTGGGGGAAAAAGGTAGTAATTCTCACTATGATAAAGGGTCTTTGCATAAAATGCACTAAAATGTTAAAGTCGGTAAATACATGTCATGTTCCTTGATTGATAAAATCTTCATTTGGCCTTTTGCATCAGGGGAAGATTAAACTGCACTGGTGTGTCAGTAACTTCACCTTATCAGTAATAGTACAGAGCAAGCTGTGCCCTAATCGAGTACTTAGTAATATATGAAAATTAGTAATATATACAATGAATTTAAATGAATTATGGTCAATAATTTTATCATTTTAAACTAATAAGTTTCTTGACTCTTTGTGAGGTACTGTATGAAAAAGGTGTCTTTATCCTGGAGTCAGTGCTGAAGTGATGACTCAAAGTGTTCACTGCACAGACGGGAAGTCTTGTTTGGAGTCCAGTTCTGTCTTCTGGTGTTGAGTGTCCACTGGTCCAGTCTGTCTGGGTCACCTAGAGGAAAACTTTACACAGACAAATAGATATTAAAATATATGTGTTAGCTACCTACTTCACAGACACCTTTACATGCAAACAATACAACTTAAATTACTTCAGTGTTAAACAGATCATAATCAATTTAATTTAGCAAAACAAAAAGGTGGTGACCATCACAGTCCCCATATTCTGTCTGTGCATTATCTATTGTTGTGTGGCTACAAGCCTATATCATACTTTTATTTACTTAATATTTTATATGTGACAGTCAAATGTCACATTAGCCTTTTTTAATTACGTTACACACCTTATTGTAATTTCACACAGTTCGCCACTTTTTAACAAGTTAACATTGCATCATGTTAGCTAACTAACGTGGTGGACCTTTATTTTCAAAACTCACACAGACGCCTTTTGTTCAAAATATTCTCTCCCTAAATGCCTAAATCCTAACACTTCTCTGTCAGGCTCTGACCTCAATGCATCCCGGACTGGCGTCTTGCTTGAAGGCTAACCGTTAGCTGGCTGGTTTAGCTAGTTAAGGAGTTAAGCTTGTGTTGTATCGAATTGTCTGTTGCTCTGTAACTTGATGTGGATGTTGCTGCTGTGATACAGATCGCACTTGAAAATGAGACCTCCGGTATCAACGTGATTTTACATGTCCCAAATAAAGGCTTAATAATTATAACAAGAAGCTGACAAACTAGGTGGTGACCGCAGACACCGATACCTGCTAATTAGTGCTAACATATAAACGATAAACGATACTAGAATTTCCGATTTTACTTACCGAAATTATCGAAAAATGAAGCACAGACTTCTTGGACGGTCTGTTGGTATAATTAATCGAACAGCAAGCCATATTACTCCAATATTTGCCTGAAAAAATATCCAGAAGGCACAGACACGGCTGAGGACAGGTTCAATGCCTTGAACATGGGCATGAACTGGCTGAGATGACGCCAAGCAGACGGCCGAGTCTGAGCTCAGCTCCGCACAGCGGAGCCAGCAGCTAGTTAGCATGCTAGTTAGCTACCCGTGACAGTGCCACCTGTCACTCAAAGTGGCGACGCCCTTATTTATGTGCAATTTTAAACCTTAATAACATTGAAACGGATGAGATATAAACCCCCCCCCCCCAGTTGTCATGAAAGGGGAACTTAACTATAGAGACCAAAACCGTCACTCGTCACCCCTGGAGGTTGCTGCTAGGTCAAGGCGAGCAAGCGCTTCTTCCTACGTGCTCAAAAACGTAGGTGCTGATTGGCCGAAGAGGAGTCCTGTGTATCTGCGCTCGATTGCTCTTCCTTCGTCCTTAAACGACCCGGATGTCTGTCACAGTAAATTGAATTTGAATTGTGAGAACTGAATTTGAATTGTGAGAACTGAATGTGAATATATAAAGAAATGAATTCAATTTCAAATTATACTATTCAGATTCAGTTTTTCAATGCAATGATTCAAATTAACAATACAATTTCAAATTATGTGATTCAAATTCAGTTTCTAGTAATTCAAATTCAAATATAAATGATTCAATTTCAAATTATGTAATTCAAATTCAGTTTCTATTGGCACATATTTCAGCCCATAAACTTCTGTCACTCTCATTACAATATGAATAATTTTGATTAATTATTAAAGATTGATTTACATTAACTTGAAGGAAGCTTCCAACTAGGGGATGCGTGACAAGTTTTGTGTCACTTTTAGAACTGTATTGAGGTAGGCTATATGATTTTACTATTCATGACTGCCACCATTTCACTGTAAATTTAGCAGACGTTTCATTCTCCTTCACGGTGTAGAAATGTGCTGCCTCCAATATTTCACGATAGATGTAGGCTGACCAAATAGTAGGGTCCAGACCTCAGTTCTGTGACCATTTTCTGGCTAACATGTTTTGATGACTGATTTGACATCGATAGAGCTTTTATAAAAAAAAAAAAATAGCTCCCTCCCAAAAATTACGGGCTTTTTTGATAGTGCGCCAAATCCAAATGGCCACCAGCAGCCATCTTGAAAAATTAACTTTTGAAACGGAGCACGTAGAATCATGTATGAAGACACTTTTTCATATAAGTTGACCATGACGATATCGATACTGACATCAGTTTGACGTTATGACATCATTTTGACCCAGAAATGCAAGATGGCTGCCATCCAGTAGTGTGGAAACTTAACTTTCGAATGTAAAGGGTTTTTTTTTCAATGAAAATTATTTATAAAAGAACCCCCTAAAGTGCATTTTACTTTTTAAACTATATTTGATCATTTACTCTGGTAGATCATGTCAATACCTTTCAAATGATGTATAATACACCAAGGTTTAAACAAAAATGACTTTGTTGACACAGTAAAAAATATCTTAAGACATGTATTAACCATGTTAGTGTGTGTGTGTGTGTGTGTGTGTGTGTGTGTGTGTGTGTGTGTGTGTGTGTGTGTGTGTGTGTGTGTTTGTGTGTGGTGGGGGTAGTGTAAGCTGTTAGGCTACTGTTGTGGTTAGCCTACTGTCCCTTTAAATATATTGTATTCACTGCACTTTAAGAAAATTGCTGTTACTCCCTGGACATCTTCTAATCCTGAGTAAGTATCAATTTAAAAAAAAAAAATTCCTTAACATTCCCAGCCAGTTAGGCAAAAGTTAAATGAAAATTGAATCACATTTCATAATCTGAAATATTTGTTAATAATCATCATATTTGCTAGCTTGATCACAACCGCTACCAGTTGCTAACTGTAGCTATCACACACACGCACGCATGCTCACACACACAAACACACAGTAACACACACACGCACAGTGGCCCTCATTTATTTCCACGCCAACTTCGGCATTTATCAATTTGGACGTGAGCATAGGGTACAATCACATCTCACGTCAGGTCTCAGCTCGTATACGCAAGTTTGAGTCAGTGTGGATTTGCGGTGCAGCACAGCAAGATCTGTCTGAGTCTGAAAATAATTATTAAACAAACCTCAAACTTGTCATTTAAGCATAAGCAGCCACATATTCAGTGCATATTAAAAAAGGATTCTCAAAACCAATAAAACAAAATGAAATAAAATAGCCATGTCTAGCATCTCAGCTAATGCGCAGTGCAGACGCTCTGCTGCTTGCGCTCTGCTTTGCTTACATTCTTTTGTGGATATACTTATTTTTTCCTGCTAAAAGCTACAGAAAGTAGATCCTGGATACTTATAAAGCATTGGCACTTTAGTTTTTAAAAGATACAGAGGACTACTGCCATATTTTCACCACTTTTTCACCACTTTAGTACTGTGTGATCAGGGCCGAGGCACAGTGCAAGCCTTTTGCTGTGTCTGTGACTGGAAACCTGTGATTAGGACAAGGACAAGATGGCAAAACCTGTGAGCTGCACAGAGTGTGAGCGACTGACTGAGACGATAAGGCAGCTTCAAAAGAAGAACGAAACGCTACAACAAATTCGTGAGAGTGAGCAATTCATTGACTCTGTGGCAGCTAACATACAAGGTGCTGATGGACAGACATTTATGTATGGAAATACAACAAATGTGGAGCATACCATCGCTGACTTGGCTGACACAATCCCATGGATATGTCCTAACACCACTGGATCAGCTGCAGAGGCTCCCAAACTGGCCTTTCCTAACGACCCTTCCTACTGGCACAGGACTGGTGCTCGACCAAAAGCATCAACTCCAGCCAGGACCTGGGCTGACGTCATTAGACGCAAAGGCAAACCCAGCAGGAAATCAGTCAAGAGAGCCCCTACGCTCACCCCTCCACTTGAACTCTATCTACAAAACAGGTATGATGCACTAGCTCCAAATGAAATGTGTGACAATACCAACTACACTGAACCCATGCAGGCCAATCACACCTCTGGTATTAAAACCACTGCTAGACCCAAGGCCAGAAAAAACTATGCTAACACCACACCTGATCAGCCAGACACCATCCTGATCGGAGACTCAATAACCAAGCATGTAAGAATGGCAAAGACTGAAAATCTAACAGTGTCTGACACGTCTGTCAGGGAGCTAACCAAGTTGTTGCCAGTGATCCTCTCTACACACCCAAGTAACATGAGGATTATATCCATGCTGGGTCTTTTGACATTCTACGAAGAAAAACTGGCTCTGAGATCCTGAAAAAGACTTTTCCCTGCTCCTGGAGAAACTGAGTGACTGTCAGTCACAAAATGTGTTCATTTCTGGCCCCATTCCAACCCTGGGGAAAGGAATCGAGTCTTTTACCAGACTCCTTGCCCTGAATACATGGCTGACATCGGCATGCTTCACTCATGGAATAAAGTTTATTGACAATTTTAACATCTTTTGGAACTGTAAGGATCGCTTTCAGCGTGATGGGATTCATCCAAACATCACTGGATGCAGACTACTTGGGGCCAACCTACGTCATGCTCTTGGAATGCCATACCAAAACAAGAATGGACAGATAAGAGCCAAGGACAAGTACGGGGCACAGAGACAGACAGCCTGCATCTCTCCCCCTTCACCTGACCCTTTGCTCCACATCACCCAAGGCATTCAGAGGATGTCCCTGTCCCAGTCAGGGATCTAACAACCCCACTCCTGCCCTTCACCACAACCACCAAGGAGCCAACGTCGCCTCAGGTGCCTGTCAGAGATGAGACAGACCCCATGCCGCTTCCTTAAACATACCGGCGATCTTAAATAGCCGGTGGCATGGTCAAACACATCTTGAAATTGAAAAGTATCAGCCAGAGTCATCTCCAAGGTCTGTCATTCCTGTTTTGACTAGCATCAGGAAAAACAATGTGTACTCATAGCGCACAGCTACTCTATCTAATCTGACTCCAGTTATGCATCAGCCACAGACTGTGTCAGACAATGTTAGTACACTAAACTTAGCTTTATTAAATATCAGATCACTGGCTGGCAAGTCACTATTAATTAATGACTTTATTATCAAGAGAAACCTTGATTTTATGTTTTTAACTGAAACTTGGTTAAATGAAAACAACAGTGCAGCAGTACTTATTGAATCAGCCCCCCCAAACTTCCATTTTATCAGCTCAGTTAGAGAACGAAAGAAAAGGAGGTGGAGTAGCCACTTTATTTAAGGATGTTTACCAGTGCAGTTGTCATATGGGAAGTTTGAGTCTTTTGAATATGTTGCACTGCAGTTGAGATCCTCCTGTCAAGCAGTATTAGTAACCATCTACAGGCCTCCAAATATAGTGCACACACCAGTTCTGCCCTCAGTCTCTGTCAATGATCTGGTTCATAGTTTCAGCTCTAAAGCTTTGAATATTATGGACAATATTGCCCCCATGAAGGTCAAAGTTGTCTCTGGTAAGAAAAAACTACCATGGAGGAATGCCACACAGGTAAAAGCTCAAAAAAGAGAATGTAGAAAAGCAGAACGCAGGTGGCGAAAAACCAAACTCCAGGTTCATTATGACATCTTTAAGGAAAGTCTGCACATCTATAACTTGGAGCTAAAAAGGGCGCGGCAGTCCTTTTTCTCTGAGATTATCAACAAAAATAACAACAATGCACGGACTCTATTTACTGTAGTTGACAGACTGACAAACCCATCAGCGTCAGTCCCTCCTGAACTGCTATCCACCAAGGCATGCAGTGACTTTGCTTCTTTTTTCACAGACAAGGTTTTAAAGATAAGACAGTCTGTAACTCCAACACAGTGGCTATTTCACCTGTGCCACATAAGACTACTCCAGTTAATTTGGCACTTTTTCACCCATTAAATCATGCTACTTTGACTGCAGTCATTAAACCTCTCTTAAAAAAGCCTAATCTGGATGCCTCAGTAATAAATAACTACAGGCCCATATCAAACCTACTATTTTTAAGATCATTGAAAAGGTTGCTTTTCAGCAACTTAACAACTTCTTGGAGCAAAACAATTCCTTTGATGCCTTTCAGTCTGGATTTCGAGCACATCACAGCACTGAGACTGCACTTGTAAAAGTTTTAAATGACATTCATCTGAGCAGTGATGCATCAAAGATTTCGGTTCTGGTATTACTGGACCTCAGTGCTGCATTCGACACAGTTGACCATAAGATACTGCTCGACAGACGAGAAAAGTTTGTGGGACTTTCTGGCACTGTGCTAAGTTGGTTTAAATCTTATTTACAAGACAGGGATTTCTTTGTGTCACTTGGCAATTATGAATCTGTGCGAACAAAAATTACATGTGGAGTTCCTTAAGGGTCCATTCTTGGGCCTCTTCTGTTCAACATCTATATGCTCCCTCTTGCTCAGATTATGGAATATCATAGCATCTCCTTCCATACTTATGCAGATGACACACAACTTTACATAACAGTGTCACCAGATGACTACAGTCCACTACATCTGCTAAATAAGTGCATTGACGAAATCAATATGTGGATGTGCCAGAATTTTCTACAACTAAACACAGACAAAACTGAAATAGTTGTTTTTGGCCCCAAAGAACAAAGATCAATAGTCAGTGCTCACCTTGACACCTTGACACTAAAACCTACAAATCAAGCCAGAAATCTTGGTGTAGTTCTGGACTCAGACCTAAATTTCAATAGTCACATTAAGACAATTACTAAATCAGCCTACTACCACCTTAAAACATAGCAAGAATAAAAGAATTTCTGTCTAAACCAGATACAGAAAAACTTGTTCAGGCTTTCATTTTCAGCAGGCTGGACTATTGTAACGGTTTCTTCACAGGCCTGAGTAAAAAATCAATCAGACAACTGCAGCTCGTCCAGAACGCTGCTGCCAGAGTCCTCACCAACACCAAGAGAGTGGAGCACATTACACCAGTGCTTAAGTCACTGCACTGGCTTCCTGTGTGTCAAAGGATAGACTTTAAAATTTTGTTACTTTCCTATAAAGCACTAAATGATCTCAGGCCTAAATACATATCTGATTTACTTGTACGTTATGAAGCATCCAGACCCCTCAGATCATCTGGAACAGGTTTACTCAGTGTTCCCAGGATCAAAACCAAACACGGTGAAGCAGCCTTCAGTTTCTATGCTCCCCGCCTGTGGAACAAACTTCCAGAATATCTGAGGTCGGCTGAAACTGTCAGCTCATTTAAATCAGGGCTTAAAACATTACTATTTACTGCATCTTACCAGTGAACTAGATATGTAATTTATTGTTAGGATAATCTGTAGCTATTGTTTTTATATTTGTCTGCTGTTGCATTGGCTTTATGTTTGCTTTTTAAATGCATTTTCTGCACTGTCTTTAACTATTTATTGTCTTGCTTTTAGCTTTTGTTTTTAATGATCTATTGTTCCTTTAATGTTTTCTCTTGTAAAGCACATTGAATTGCCTTGTGTATGAATGGTGCTATATAAATAAAATTGCCTTGCCTTGCCTTGCCTCCGGAGTCACATGTGAGTGGCAGGATGCGGTCATCAAAGAGTGCATTGTTTTTCAAAGCACAGCCAGTAATCAGAACACTGGAGTGAAAAAAGGGGGTTTCACATGGTCTCCTTGAAGACAGACAGTCTTTCTCCTGACTGGGGTCAATTAGGGGACAGGGCAATAAACATCTGGCCTAGCTGAGAATGGACATCAATATGCCCCTACATCCAAAAATATCACGTAGGCCTAAATGGCGGAATAGAATAGTAGGTTGGCGATCCGCCTATCAACTAAGTAAACCTACCCAGGCAAAATGTCAGCCAGAGTCATACCCAAATAAAAAACTTTTACCTTTTATGGTCCACTTGGAGATAAACCCACGTTTCAGCCCATGATAATTTCAGCCATACACATACTAGATCAGAATTAGTGCAACAGCTGATGGTCTTTCTTGCAATAACTTAATTTTAAAAACTTGACTAGTGCAACCGGTCTTGCCATACAAGGTCACATATCTCAGAAATGTTAATTTCTTACACTCTCTGTAACATAGACAGCTTGCATTAAATTAATGAAATTTCGAGAGGGAAAGCCCAATTGTACCTAGCTGCGAGCTATGCAAATTGTGAACCACAGCAATGCTAATGTTAATGTCAGCAAGTACGAGCAAATGCGGTCTAAGAAAAGAGGTTTTAGAACAACAATAAAAACATATCAAAACTTAGTTGGAAAATAGTACCAATCTTTTCCGTAGTCATATCTTCCTAGCGAAGACTGTCCCGTTTTTGGCCTTGCTACCAATGTATTGTACAAAATCAGATAGGTAGAAAAACATCTGGGTCAGAACAGAATAAGTCAAATAAAAAACAATAAACAAAATGTTAGAAAATCAAAAATGACCAAAAAGTTGTCCAACACTATTTTTCACGAGAACAATAAACCATGAAAGCAAGATAAAGCCATTTCTGCTTTTTTTTCCTTTATAACTAAAACGGAAACTGCACTCTTTCTGAAATCTGATCTTTCTTCCCCAAATACAATAATGAATGACCGAAAAACTACACCGACCTGAATAGGACAGTTTGGTGAAATTAGTGTTTTGCAGTGTCATAATAAATGTTAGAAAAATATACCAGAAAGCACAAAATGTACTATTTTTTGTATTATCCTTCATTGTCAAATGTTCAAGGACGGCAACATTTGTCATTTATGTTGTTGATTAAAGCTAATCTAGAAATAGTGTTGTAATTATTTACAAATTCTAGCAAAGCCATCAATGTGTTTCTGCATTATTACAATACTATTAAAATTTAGAACAGATACACATCATAAAAACCATCAACAAACTCGACATGATCTTTGTGTATAAAACTGCTAAATTTCAATGGTGTTATCATTCATCATCAACACCAGGAAGATATAAGAAACAATGTGATAAAAGCAATTAATTAAATAATGTGACAGTAAAGCTGTGGATCAAGGAAAAGTTGAACCTAACCGTTACAAGACAAGTTTTCAAAATGAAAAGAGGTAGTTGAATTTCCAGTGTAACATACTGTTAGTTTAGTAACAAGTAAAAATTATGGTAAAAATGGTTGACATACAATACTCAGTGTTTAGCTTACAGTGCTTGGTGCAGCAGTCTCCTTACTCAGAAAAGTCCAAATCCCGGTATGGGTGAAGGAACAAAAGCTGCCAAGTGAGGATAGTGCAACAGTGAAAAAGCTACTGCAGCAGTCCTTACGTAATGGAGGTAAGGTGTAAAATGTACGCAAGCCATTATTCATTATAAGTCCTTGTGTGTTAGACAGTTTATATGTAGCATGTACTTTGATCACTATCACAGTGTTTGACTGTAAATTTGCCCCAGTAACATCCTCTCTCTAATTAGTGATGTTCTTGGAACAGCACACTGGTATTAAAGGATAACTTCGGTATTTTTCAACCTGGGCCCTATTTCCCCATGTGTATGTGTGTATATGATTCATAGGTACAACTCGTTTTAAAATTGGTTCACTACTGAGGGAGGCGGATGCAGCCGGCAGCCACGAAACGAGTTATAACGGTAAATGTGGGGGCAAATGTGTTCCGTATAAATTTGCGCATTAAAAGTGTTTTTTTTTTTCGCCACAGTCCGGCTCATATCTCCAGCGTAATCTCTGTCAAATGCATGCAAATCGTCTGTCTTGCCTTCACTTCCTCTGGGCTGTGTAACGACATGTCACGTGACCTGTGTTGCCGGAGGTAAACAGACGAGCCATGCTCAGAGCCGGTCAGAGCGGAGTTGGTTGTCCCTGAGTACAGTTGAGAGTTTTGCTGCATCGATTGAAAACAATGGTTCGTGTTTGTGCTTATCCGAATTGCAAGAACAGGATGTCGCGCAACACCCCGCACAGCTTTCATAGGCTGCCTTTGTCGGACGGCGAGATGCTGAAGCTGTGGCTAATTGTGCTACAACTGGATTACAAGTTATCCTTTATAATAATAATAATTAAGAATGATAAACTACATCAGCTCTTAACTCTAATGTTTAAAACTAGTTATGATTTGTTGTTGCAGAAAAATTGGTCCACGCTTTTGTTACCTTAAGGCTGGATTACTGTAACTCTCTATTATCAGGTAGCTCTAGTAAGTCCTTATAATTAATTCAGAATGCAGCAGCACGTGTACTAACAGGAACTAAGAAACAAGATCATATTTCTCCTGTTTTAGCTTCTCTGCACTGGCTCCCTGTAAAATCCCGAACTGAATTTAAAATCCTACTGTTAACTTATAAAGCCCTAAATGGTCAGGCTCTGTCATATCTTAGAGAGCTCATAGTGCCATATTATCCCACCAGAACTCTCTGAGAATGCAGGGCTACTCGTGGTCCCTAAAGTCTCCAAAAGTAGATCAGGAGCCAGAGCCTTCAGCTATCAGACTCCTCTCCTGTGGAATCATCTTCCTGTTGCGGTCCGGGAGGCAGACACCGTCTCCAGATTTAAGACTAGACTTAAGACTTTCCTCTTTGATAAAGCTTATAGTTAGGTCTGGCTCAGGCTTGCCTTGTACCAGCCCCTAGTTAGGCTGACGTAGGCCTAGTCTGCCGGAGGACCCCCTATAATACACCGGTCTCTCTCTCTCTCTCTCTCTCTCTCTCTCTCTCTCTCTCTCATCTTGCTAACTCGGATGTCTTCTGGATGTCACTAACTCGGCTTCTTCTCCGGAGCCTTTGTGCTCCACTGTTGGATGGCGTGACGTGTGTGGTTGTGCTGCTGCCGTGGTCCTACCAGATGCCTCCTGCTGCTGTTATCATTACTCATACTTCTACTGTTATTATACACATATGATTATTGTCACACATGTATACTATCAGATATTAATATATTATTAATATCTATCTAATTAATATCTCTCTCTTTCTGTCTCATTGTGTCATACGGATTACTATTAATTTATTGTGTTGATCTGTTCTGTACGACATCTATTGCACGTCTGTCCGTCCTGGAAGAGGGATCCCTCCTCAGTTGCTCTTCCTGAGGTTTCTACCATTTTTTCCCTCTCAAAGGGTTTTTTTTGGGGGGAGTTTTTCCTTATCTGCTGTGAGGGTCCAAAGGACAGAGGGATGTCGTATGCTGTAAAGCCCTGTGAGGCAAATTGTGATTTGTGATATTGGGCTTTATAAATAAAATTGACTGATTGATGGATTGATTGATTGTTTCAGCTATGGCCAACATAGGGGCAGAGAGTGACTAAGACCATAGAGTTGGTCAAAATGAACAGTGTTATGGCCACTAGATGGCACTCTTGGTTTAAAGAGAGAGGCTCAAAGAATGGCAATTCAGTATGTTTTAAACCTTTTGTTGAACAAAAGGCGCCATCTAGTGGGCTCAGAAAATAAAGAAAATGATCCATGTGGCTTCATTCGGCCATCACTAGTGTAAGCTACTGAGAAAAATAACAAGAGAAACAGCACCTTTACAGTTATCTGAAAATATGCTATTTCCTTTAGTTAGCTTAGATGTAAAAAGAAAAGTCTGCTGTATTATTTTACAATAAGCAGCAACAGAAAGTAACTAATACTCACTTCTGTGGCTTTGTGTTGGGTGCACATGCATGATGCAGCACTCAGTATTGTTACCTTTTTGAAAGAGAGACAAAGAGTCATTCTAAAAGACGTTTTTGAGGGCTGTGATCGACAATGAAATGAACAGTACCTTTATGCAAAAATGGCCTATTAATATTGAACTTAACCAAAAAAATGCTCTTATCAACACACACTCACTAAATGTTGAACTGTAATGTTACTGGGTTTAGCTGGGAGAATACTACAAATAAATCATTAACAGTTTTTGTGGTGTACCATTAACTGAGTTAAATAAACTTAATTTCCTCTGCTGGCTTTTAACAAGCAGCACACCAAGATGCCTAATGCCTAATTCCAACCACTACTTCTTCGTCTCCTCTTCCTTTGGCAGTCCAAACAAGGGTAATTTGCGTCTCTGCAGCCTCTGCTCCAGGTCTGGGGGCACGGCTCAGTGGCCTGCAGGCAGGCATTGTGTGCATTGTGTGCAGGCATTGTGTGCATTGTGTTCTTCTCTCCAACTTCTGTTGTTGTTGAGTTTTTGCATATCAGAATCAGAATCAGATTTATTCTCCAAGTATGTGTGTACATACAAGGAATTTGACTCCGGTAGACTTGCTCTCAGTGTACCAGAATTGACATAAGTGCTCAGATTTAGGCATTAGCACCTTTCAAAACACATTTATATATCACCGTGCTATATAAATACAGTTTAGTATTATTATTAATATAAAAGTACAACAAGTAGTAAGTTCCTGCTTTCCTGTCAACGTTTGGAGCATACTTTTGTGTTTTGAGCAGTGCTTCTTGCAAATGAATCTTTTAGGAAATGTTGACATAATTTTTAAAATTACATATTTTTATTCATTATTATTACTATTATTATTGTTATTGTTATTATTGCTTTTTTGTCTTCATTGAAGCAATAATAGTGGATAGAGAGAGAGATGTGACATGCAACAAAGGTCCCCTGCTGAAATAAGACCAGGCACATTGTGGTTATGTGGTATTTGCCTTAACCATTAGGCTACCAGAACACCCAAATGACATTAATTTCAGCACAGTTACTGTGATGTCACATCACAATGAGGATGCAAGTCCTGTCTTGGCAGTTTTTCTTTTAAAAGTTTCAAAAAGCACAGTGACAGTAGTATTATGGAGAAAGACCTTACATTATGCACAAAGTACATTTTCTATACTATTTTATTTAAAGACCAGAAATAGAGGTCACACTTGGTTGGTGCAGAGTCATAGTCATAGTTGGTAATATAAGAATGTATAGTATGTATATGATGCTGCTCGATAAAATTATGTTTCGCATTTTAGATATGGTATAGCAGTTCAATTCACAAAACTTGAGTTTTAGGAATGTGGAGTATTGTAATAAAGACATTGCTCAGCAGAACAAAACATTTTTGCCTCTGAAATCCTTCTGTGGCCTCTTCACTTCCTAGGGATGATTATGTAATGCAAATAGAACAATTTTTCAGACCATGTCATGTTTGATATACACAGTGCAAACACTTCAGTGCAAACACAATTCTTACCGAATTCTCTCTCTTTTCTTCTAGGCCATGGAACCAAAGGGGTGTTCGAGCTGCTGGCAGGATGGAGGAGAACAAGGGAAAATCTTCCCTTCAAGGAGCGCGTAGCGGACGCTTTTGCAGATGTGATGGTGTGCTACACCATGACCAGCTCACTTTACATCATCACCTTTGGCATGGGAGCCAGCCCTTTTACGAACATTGAGTCTGTAAAAATTTTCTGCCAGAGCATGTGCGTTGCCATCCTGGTCAACTACTTCTATGTTTTCTCTTTCTATGGCTCCTGCCTGGTGTTTGCCGGACAGTTGGAGCAGAACCGCTACCACAGTGTTTTCTGTTGTAAAATACCCTCAGTTGAGTACCTGGACCGCCAGCCCACGTGGTTTAAAACCATGATGAGTGATGGCCATGACTTGTCCACACACCACGACAGCGTCCCTTACCAGAATCACTTCATCCAGCACTTCCTGCGTGAGCACTATACGGAATGGATTACCAACACCTATGTCAAACCCTTTGTGGTTATTCTATATCTCATATATGCCTCTTTCTCATTCATGGGATGTTTACAAATCAGTGATGGATCAAATATTGTCAACCTGCTGGCTAGTAACTCTCCAAGTGTTTCATATGCTCTGACCCAGCAGAAATACTTCAGTAACTACAGTCCTGTGATTGGATTTTACATTTATGAGCCCATCGAGTACTGGAACTCCACAGTGCAGGAGCACCTAAAGACTCTGAGTCATGGCTTCAACAAGATCTCTTGGATGGACAACTTTTTCCACTACCTGCGGGTAGTGAATGTGAGTGCGTCAACCAAGAGCGACTTCATCACCATCCTCAAGGGCTCCTTTCTGCGTAGCCCAGAGTACCAGCATTTTACTGAGGACATCATATTCTCCAAGAACCGTGAGACTGATGAGTACGACATCATCGCCTCACGGATGTACTTGGTGGCACGAACAACAGAGAAGAAACGTGAAGAGGTGGTGGAGCTTCTGGAAAAGCTTCGTCCATTGATGCTGATTAACAGCATCAAGTTCATTGCATTCAATCCTACGTTTGTGTTCATGGACCGCTACAGCTCCTCTGTCATCTCACCCATCTTGACCTCAGGCTTCAGCGTACTCACAATCCTCATCCTCACTTTCTTCCTAGTCATCAACCCTTTGGGGAACTTCTGGCTCATCCTTACCGTAACATCTGTGGAGCTGGGTGTCTTGGGTTTGATGACCCTCTGGAATGTTGGCATGGACAGCATCTCAATCCTGTGCCTTATTTATACCCTTAACTTTGCCATGGATCACTGTGCACCACACCTGTACACTTTTGTGCTAGCCACAGAGCACACTAGGACGCAGTGCATCAAGTTGGCACTGGAGGAGCACGGGGCAGCCATCCTACAGAACACATCCTGCTTTGTGATCGGGATCATGCCCCTGGTGTTTGTGCCTTCCAATCTGACCTACACACTGTTTAAGTGCTCCCTGCTCACGGCAGGTTGCACCGTTCTGCACTGCTTTGTCATCCTGCCGGTCTTCCTGACCTTCTTCCCGCCATCTAAAAAGAGACACAAGAAAAAGAAACGGGCCAAGCGTAAAGAGCGGGAGAGGGAGCGGGAGCGGGAAAGGGAGAGGGAAAGAGAAAGGGAGGAGATAGAGTGCATCGAAGTCAGGGAGAATCCTGATCATGTGACAAACGTTTGAGTATTTGTAATTTTAGCAATGAGTATCGGTGGGTATCTGTCAGTTCATTGTTGGATAAGAGGTATTCCCAATGGCGAGGTGCCTCTTGAGGCGCAGGGAAGTTAAGGATGTCCCCTGAGGAGTGGGAACTGGTCACTCCCCACCAATAGCGCTAAGCTGGCCAGAGTAGAGCGCAGCCCCACTGGTCAGTCATTGAGTCCTTCAGTCTGGACAGTGTATCTCATTTGCACAAACTGCAATATGCTCATGGTTCTAAAGTTCTTTCCCAACTATTTGGTATATAAAAATAAGTTAGTTACCAGAGCTTATGCTTGCTAAATCTGTAAGTAACTTCTAAACAAACAGTATCTTAGTCCATTTAAATATTAGAAATTCTATGCTCATCTTGTGCAGCCCTTATCTCAAAAGAAGTGAGTGAGGAACATAGCAGTCTGTTAAGCCAAGGACACTCAGAGCAAGTTGATGAAAGAGGTTGCTGTGATTATACAAAAGTGTACAAATGAAAGCGCACACCTTACTACTCACACCTTGATAACAGCAAAAAGAAACAACACCAAATTCTGTTGAGAGAGAGAAACTGTGGAAAGCACACCGCATGCTTTTCTGTGACATTAAAAATAGCCAGCTGAACAGCTGAACTGGGCAGATGGCATACACTGTGTCCATTATGAAGAATTATCTTGCCCATTGCATCATGTGAATAGAACTGTCAAGGTTTATATTAGCAGGAAACAAATATTTCTACTTTATTTCAGAGGTCATATAAGGTTGTACGCAATGGCAAAAGGAACTGAAGTGGGCTGCAGCATATGAACAGGAAGCGATACATGACTGTTGTGCAGCACTACTGAGTATGATTTAAGTAGATCCAAAACTGCTTTTGCACCAGACCGGTTAAACCAGAAGTGAAGGGTGTTTCCAAGGCATGAAATATCAAACTTTTCTAGCAGGTTGATAAGTGGAAAGTGGACAGTGGAAAGTTTCTATAAGACTATGAATGACTCTGTGATCCACTTACAAGAGCTTACTGGCATGGCACTGGCAGTTGGAAGATCTGAATGTTTTCAAACTAGCATTGATGCCAAATAGTGTAGAGAAATCTTTGACAGATTTCTATAACAGCAAAAATGCTCAGTAAGTTTGAATTTTTATAGGAATCAACCACGAATCATGAGTTACTCAAGCTAATTTTAAAGATTGCAATTTGATGTTCAGGTTTTTGAGGCAGGCTTTAAATTTCTCTGAATGGTGAGAAAAACTGATAGAGAGCGAAGTGAAACTACAACTTCCGGGTTTGGTTCTGGAATTGAGAAATCTTATTAAAAATCATTGACATTTGTAATAAAACAAATAACTATAAATCCAGCTTTACATCACAAACTTGATCAAGAGTTCCATTTGTCTAGACATGGATAGTACATTTAATCATGGCTCATATATATACACACATCTATCTATCTATCTATCTATCTATCTATCTATCTATATATATATATATATATATATATATATATATATATATATATATATATATATATATACACACATACATACATACATACATATATATAATGGGCTCAAAGACACTAAAACTCTTTGCATTGCTGAATTTAACATGACACCTGTCTGTTGATCCATTATATATATTATGATCCATATATGTGTGTATATATATATATATATATACACACACACACACATTATTATTATTCTGTGGCCAGCAACCTAGCTTAATTGTTTACTCTCACTACTCTCATCAACCTTATTTCCAGCAGCAGGCAACTTTTTGCTGCTCAAAAGCTTTGATATACCCAGTCTTTTTTACCTCCCTAGCAACAGACAGCAGGTAGACAAAGTCAGTGGACACAGTGGATCATATAGCACTTAAAGAGTCACACGTGTCCCTTAGAATCAGATTACATCAAATCAGAGCTTGAAGAAGAGCAAATATTGGACTTTCACTGGTCAGGAACACAACACCAAATGTTTGCTAATGTTGCTCCGGATCTGGGGGATGTGTAAATAGGCAATTGCTTGCTAATTCATGCTAACTTTTAGGTGATAATTTGTGTACTATGTGATTTCAGAATGTCTCTAGGTTCCCACATGACCAAAATTTGCTTTACAGGTTCAGTGTGTCGGATTTAGGTGGATATATTGGCAGAAATGGAATGTATTGTGATAAGAATAGTTTGTTAGGTGTATAATCACCTGGAAATAACAATTGTGTTTTTGTTACCTGAGAATGAGCCAATTATATCTACATAGGGAGCAGGTTCTCATTTATGGAGATTGTCATGTTGTACTGCCATGTTTCTACAGTAGCCCAGAACAGACAAACCAAACACTGGTGCTAGATAGGGACATTTCTGTTATTTGCATTTTCACATGGACCACTGTACTTAAAAGCCCATCTGCAAAGAGCCAGCATCAGAAATAAATGATTTGTAATGTGAAACTGCTTTATTCAATGGTTTTACCAGTTTAAATCATCTGGTCTGTTTGTTTGGAGAGAAAGAGACCTCTGCGGTTAATTCCGCTCCTGGTGAAAACTTCCTTAACGTCTTGATCTTATGTTACTGTAACTTGTTTTAGCTGGTTACAATCTGCAGTCCTTACCACTAAATACTAGGGGTGAGAATCAACAATGGCTCCTTGTTACGTTATCATCACAATACTTAAGTCACCATACAATATTAATGCAATTTTTAACGTGTTGTGATATGCTGAATATTGTGATCAAATATATTGCAATATATTGCAATTTATTACCTTTTTTCAACTGTAAATTATGTCCCCAAAGGAAAACTTTGTCAACATTTGTATTATCTAATGAGGTCAGGTTGTCAGTCTGTCCATATCACTTCAGTCATTTTATTTGCAGCAAAATATTAGTAGTGGACCTAAAAAGCATTTGATTTTATTATTCAAGTTGGCTACCTGAAGGTTGTATTTGTAATATGAATAATTTATATAATTAAAAAAAAGGATACTTGGCACTGTGTGACGATACAATATTGCCACACAAAAATATTATGATATTATTCTGTATTGATTTTTGTCACCCACCCCTACTAGATGCCACTACATTCTCCTAAATCTCACACACTGGATCTTTAATATACACCATTCCTTCAAACCCAAGACCATCGTGGATTTATATCCATGACTTGACAGACTGGATATGACAGTTACAGTGATTTTCAATATGTTCAAGGCCATGGTAGAAAAAAGTATTAAACCCCAGGACAAATTTTATGACCCAATGAAAGACACCCTTAATGAGAGATTCCATTGAGCAGTAAAAGCCAGTGGGACAGCATTCAGCCTGGAAGTGGAGTCAACCCTTCAGCTCTCTATTGGGAACATTGCAAACATGACCAGCCTGCAGCTTGTCCATGTAGTAAATGACTGTATTTTGCCTCAATACTTCACATGATATTCCATCAAGAAATAGTGGAGAGCTAATCCACAAATACCCTTCTTCAGTATTCAGTCTTATAAGTCTAAAATGGCTGCTGTCTCCCCAGAGGATAAACAGTAGTGATGCAGATGTAGTGAATGCAGCCTCATGAAGAGTTTTCTTTATTTTCTGAGTCCACTAAATGTTGTTCTTGGTTTAAAGAGAGAGGCTAAAAGAATGGCAATTCGCTGTGTTTTAAACCTTTTGTTGAACAAAAAGTGCCATCTCGTGGGCTCAGAAAATAAAGAAAATGATTCATGAGGCTTCATTCAGCCATCACTTGTAAACAGTATTATCTTCGTGGGCCAAGGCCTGATAACAATCTCCATTGCAGTCCCAAAACAAACACACTCAAGGTCAGCAGCTCCAATAGATACCAATCTCACGCTGACCTCTTGCAGGGAGATCTTAGCCAGTGGCATGTGATAGAGAGGCCCCATATGTAAGCAGATGTGGCTGATTCTAGACCGGTCAATACCTTCTTAGGAGATCCCTGATTCTTAAAGGGCTGTCATTGAGGGGGCGCTGCCGACTTGTTTCTTTATGATGCCACTGAGAGAGTGAATTGCTCTCAAAGAAGACAGTTTAACAGGCAGCTGGGGGCAGGTTAGAATGTTCATATTGGACCAAATGTCAGTGAGAAAAATGTGTTTGACAAAGAGTATGTGAGGGATGATCATTCAGTATCAAGCAACAAATCACTAATTATCAAAAAGACTATTAAACCTACTTATTGCGAAACTAATATAAGTAAACAATGAGATGCAAGGGTAGAAAAGAATCATACTTTACCATAAACATATTTCCTATTTCTGAGGAGCTAGAAGGTGATCCTAAGTACTGAGTCATTAGTGATAAGAACCTTTTTAACTTTCATCAACCAAACATTGCCCTATCTAGAACCAAGGAGTTTTCAGCACGCAACTTCCTGCAGCAGCTGCAGTGAATGTCACATTATGTAAAAGCCATGTCATGTTTGTATAGCAAGAAGGCATGAAATGTTTGAAACAAGGGAAAGAAATGCAAACGTTAATAATTTACTTCCCAAAATGAACTGTGTTTGCATGGCACTGTATTGTATGTATGCATGTATTTAATTTTTCTGTATGAAGTCTGCGTATTTTTTTATTTTTAGCTACGCTGTAGTGACTTATGTTTGTTGTTTCAATGCATATTCTGTAACACCATGTGCTGCAAAAGAACAAAATGAGTCTGAGAGACATAAGAATCTGTTCCAAAACAAAAGCCAGAGGATATTTCATGTGTAAAATAACTGTAAATGACTCTTTTCTAAATTTTCTAAGAAAAAATATACCATCGAAAGATTTTTAATGCCAGAATTTTCTTAAAAAAATATATATAAAAAGGGAAAAAATTTGAACACGGTAGGCCAGTAATAAACAGTGGAATGTTACCAGTATACTAGATCTTATTCCTTGCACACCGCAGTGTCAATGTTTGTGGATGATTCATATTTTTATATGGGAAACTGTGGCCATCATTTTATTGTTTGTTTGTGTGTCTTGACTCCTATTCTCTACTTGGCCCTCACATCTAAGGAAATTGTTCATTTCCCAGACCTTTTTTAAACAACAAACAGTCTATCAGGCTTTGTAATGATCACTTTTAACAAAATCATATGTCAGAAATTTGCAGAATGTAGATGGAATCTCCTTTTTATGTCTAAAAACTATTACAGTTTGCTATACAGCAACCCAAGCATTGCAGCAAAGATTAAGTATTTAGCATTAGTGCTAACTCTTTTGGAACATCTTTTCTAAGTATACTTGGTCTTCTCTTAGGCAGCCTGTCATTACTGCCTAGAAAGCTGTTGCTGTTTGCCACATTCACCACTTTTTAACTTTCTTACAATTAAATGAACATAGAACAAAGAACATAAAATAAGGTACAAGATATCAGGCTTTGGCACAAAGCATTAGTTCATTGGTGGTTTTGGTCTTTTCGTGGAATTTCTTGACAGTAAGATACAAAGCATTGCCAGCGTTTCTCAAAAAATTAATTGGGCCGGGTGTGCTTTATAACTTAATTTGATGAGGTACCAGAAACTCTTGAAGTTGACAGATTTTCTGCTCTAAAAGGTTAAACTTTGTTAATTTTTTGTCATATTTTATTTTTATCTATGTACATGCTTCTGTGTACAAGTATAGTTTGACTCCTATACATTTGTAGTACAAATAGGTTGTTTGAGTCACATTTATTAACTCGCATTATCATCATGTAAAGACTTTCATCCATGAATGCAGTATTTCTTTTCAAAAACAGTGACCATACCTCTTCAACTGTTGCACATTTTCATAATATTACAGAGTTGGGTAGTTTCTTGGATCCATTCTGTAAGCGCCTGCTGTATAGTGGTGTGCTGTAGCCCCGTTTTGTGTCCTTGGGGATACCTAACTAAGTGTATGTGATACTGTGACATTACAGTTGAAACATGATGGATAGGTTATCAGATAGGATATTAAGTGAGGTTGCCTCATAAACTATGTTTTACTTAACTAATGAGTAAAATGCATTATCTTCTAAAAGCAAGAACAGGATTAAAATGGAAATAAATATGATCAAGTCTTTGGTGGTATCTTACAAGGTTTACTGTAAGTCTCATGGAGTTCTTTGACCATGCACCAGCACATATTCAGTTTATACAACCAGAGACAGCACAATATTTGTACAATATGGGGCAATACAATTATGTAATCATCGCCTTACCTGTTGAATTATCCACATTGCAACCACAGCCTCAGAGGACAAATGACTGTTTTATTGCAACTCATCCGTCTTGTATGTCAACTAACTAAGAACAAGAAAAAAAGGCTCAAGTTGTCCCCATTTATCAAACCTGTTATTTAACACTTTTCATAAAGTTTGTACATTGTGCAGAAGATAACAAGTTTAAAAGAAAGTGAGCTCTATCTATCTATCTATCTATCTATCTATCTATCTATCTATCTATCTATCTATCTATCTATCTATCTATGTCTACCATATGTTTATGTAAAGATTTTAAAAGTTTTTTTTACTTCACTATTCATTAATAATGCAATGCACAAACGTATAGAGGTTTGTGTCACTAAGAAGCTGTTTTGCTACTGTTTCCATGTCCTTGCCCATACAACATTGTTTAACTTGGTCTTGTATAACTTGGCTGATTTAAGTTTTAAGGCCCAAACTTTTGGAATAAGGATTAAATACATGAGTATAATGTGTCCATGTCACTCAGGTGACAGGTTGTTTGCTCTGATTATTCAATGTATTTGGAGGATTGTGGACAGTGTGACTTTGCCAAAGTCTGAGCCTTATATATTGTGTTCCAAAGGGTATACCACTCAGTTTTAGAGTGTGTGCTACACATGCTGTGACATGAGCCAAAGGAAAGCCCAGCCCAGTCCTTATTAGCCACAAACCACAAAATACCTAGAACATAATTGTTGCTTACTCAGATGCTCTAAGAATGCATTTGGGGCTTGTGGAATGCTCACATTATGGTAACCGAGTTTGTTAGATGTTAACAGTACTAAATTACATTACACCAATCAAAGGGCAAAATGAAGGTGTATGGCTTAACTTGACAGACTAGTCTTAGATTTCCTTGTGAAACAAGCTACCGGGTGTTATTATAGATGTGGTTCCTAGAACATTCTTTAAAGCAACACTGTGTAACGTTTGCTAAACAATGGCAAGTGGCTGTTATGAAATGAAGGTAAGTACTAAAACATGAAGTATAAAAAGCAGCACATGTATAACAGAGATATCCAGCCACTGAACTGACTCAGTGATGTAAGTTTTAAAGCAGCATTATATTGTAGGTCTAAAGTTTGCTACTGTTAGTCACTAGAAGCCACTGGTCATTCCAGATCAAGAAAAGATGTATTGGCATATTTGTTGGATAACATTCTTGAATACATTTTGATAATAGGAGAATCTAACCATACATTTCTTTACAGAGGCTATCTCAAACATGAAAGGTAGAAGATGTGGTTGCTAGGACAGTCTTTAAAGTGATAATGTGTGGGTTTAGCTGAACAGTCACTGTTCACTTGTAATAAATATGGGACCATTTCAAATGCTACAATGTAGTCTAACAGTGGAATACATGAGAAGAATTATAAAGTTGACAAACGGACTCAGTAATGTCTGTTATTTAGTAACACTATAAAGTTTGCTAACATTAGCTCAGATGAGCCATAAAAAAAGTTACTGAACATGCCGGAGCAAGAGAGTTGTAGCAGCTAAAAACCCTGAGTGCACTGAATTATGTAAGAGTGTTTTATATTCCGTATAAATCCTTATCTTTAGTAATAAGAGCAAGAATATGTAGTTGTTGTTTTTTTGGTTTTTTTCCCTAAACAATAATATCAGTTATTCAGAGGCTTTGTAACGTATTAGGTTTGCGTAACATTAGCCAGGATTTTCCTGGTCATAGAGATACATTGGATCAGCCTTGACTGTATTATATTGTATTGCTTTGTATTTTATTTTTGATTCATGAGAGTGAGAATATGCTATTTCCAGTTTCAAAAGTTTCATAGTCTCACACTTTAAATGTTGTTTGTGGGCAGGGGAATATTCAGATCAGGGTTTCTTCAGATGGTCTGTGGAGGTATTTAATTCATTTATGCTCAAAGTTAGATACAGAGACAGATGGAGACTTCTGTCTGTACTCTGTGCATTTCCTCTGTATTTGTGCATGTTTTTGAAAGCTTAGTAGCATAGTTGAGGCATGATACGACCATAGGAGACGACACAGAAAGTAATGGCATAATGGAACGGATCGCTAATATAGTGAAAAGTATTCTCAGTCCACATGTCAAGATGAATATAACATTAATGGCTGCACAGACCACTGCCATCTACAAGACTGCCTCCATTTAAAGGTATAATATTACGACCTCTTCTATCGTTGCCTTGTTTATTGTTGTATTTTATTGTTTGTATTTTAGTCTGGGGCGCCGTAAAGGGGGGGTAAAGGAGACGGATTCTAGGGGCCCATGATGGAGGGGGGCCCAGAGAGGCCCCTAATGATGATGAAATTATAATACAGAAAAAAATAATGACACTAAGTTATTAACTAACATATAATCACACATGTTTTATTTTCCATGTCCTGGTAACAATACCTTTATTTGTTTTGGAAGCATCAACCCCTGCAGGGCCCCCCCTTCCCCCCCTCTATTTACGTAAAATGGTTCAGTCCGACTGGATCAGCTGCAGGTAGCGCACAGGCGATTTGTCACAGACAGCGCCACAGCGGGCAAAGCGGAGGAGACAGCAGTATGCCTCAAAACTGGGGTGCCGAAAAGGGGGGAAAAAGGAGAAGGATTCTAGGGGTCCATGATTAAGAGGGGCCTAATAAAATTATAATACTGACAAAAAATAATATGACACTAAGTTATTAACTAACTAATAATCACAAATATATTTTATTTACAATGTACTGGTAACAACAACTTTACTTCTTTTGGAAACATTAACACCCGCACTCTCTATTTACATAAAATGGTTCAGTCAGACTGGATCAGCTGCAGTGCGCTGGTAATTTGTCACAGACAGCGGGTAAGGAGGCGACGGCAATATGCCTCAAAAATCAGGTAGCCAAAAACAGAAAGAAAGGAAGCTAGGAGAGGAGAAAGAAGCAAAGGGTCGACAGTATTTCACCTGTGAGTCTACAGTTTTGGAGATAAATTAGACCTACAAGAGGAAACAGTGAGCAGTGGGGGATTGTTAGTGAAAATCACATTTTCTTTTGTTATTTTTGGTCAAATCACTGAAAGCAAACAAAATGGTGGGAGGCCACCTGAAACGGTGGCTATGATGCTATTAGAATAGTTAGGCTACATTATAGGAAATACTAATTTATGTAGGCTATGTCACATACACTCTACAGAGCCAGGTCCAGGATGCTCTTCAGGTTTGTCAGGGAGGAATGTGGCATTCCAGGAAGAGATTGTTCTTTTTTCACAAATATGGGAATGATAGTCAAAAATACCATCAAAATGCATAGTTTTATGTAAAATAACATAAAAAATTTTCGACGGCCTCACAGCCAGCTGTGTATAGGGCCCGGTAAAAATTCTTTTCATGGGGCCCAAAATCCCTGGCGGCGCCCCTGATTTTAGTGGCTGTATCTACGCCATTATAAACGACAAATGGAAGTATGAGGGCAGCAAAGTTTTTGTTGAAACAGACATATCTATTTTCCAGGGCTGTACCAAACTCAGAATTATGTCAGCCAAATCAGAATTCAGACATTTGGTCTCACAGCGGCATTTACATAATATCAGAAACGAGCTAACAATGTAAATATCAGAGTGGAAATATGCAACAGCATTTTTTGCCAACACTAGATATCAAACAAACACCAGAGACTGTGCCATATTAAGTATTTGTGAGTATCTGTGTAAATTCACCAATTATAGGCAGAAGAGCGCATGTAATGTTATCTCATAGCCTTAAGGTGCTAAGTTTCTCCTCCTGTGTCTGTAGCTGTCTGTACCAAAGAATATCATGAAAATTAAGAGCGCTCACTCCGTAACAAAATCTGGGGACCAAAATGTCCCCACAAGTACACTGACTAAATAATCAACAGTACATCTTAAAATGTAGCTCAGATTGGTCAACTCTGAATCACTCTCCACATTGCTTCACTTCTGGTTTTTGAGGTTCATGTTCATGTGACTCACCTGACTCTCTTTACCTTACTAAATGGTTTCTCAAAAACATGTGCACATGTTACTCAGGTCTACTCTTCAAAGAACAGGGACTTACCAGTAGGGTCTCTGTGTTGCTTGTTTTTGTGGTCACCATCTTAGGTACTGGCAGACCTTGACTCTGTTTTGCTAATTTATGCCTCTTACAAAGTACGGAAGGAGAAGAGTGAGAGGAAATGAAGATGTTAGAGGGAGGAAGAGATAAAGAAAAAGGATGCAAGGAAAAAGGGAGGTAAGCCCTCATTTGAATTTGAGAAGAATCCAGCAGCAAGGATGAAGGGAAGTTTTGTGGTGAAGGGTGATAGGGTATAAATGGAGGGTGACCAGTGGCGGCTCCTAACTAATTTCTCAGGGGGGGCAATTGTTGTTGTGATGTGGTGACCCGTTTAATGGGTAAATTTGAATTAATTTGGCTCTGCAATGCATTTTTGGCATTTTTGGCATTGGGGGGGAACATGTTCCCCTCAATGTATATGGTGACTACTGCCCTGTCAGCATGCATAATTAGGCTACAGTTGTCTGGGTATGCAAAGGTGAAGTGGCTCTGTTATACATAATTTTAGTGTAACTTTCTCATTTTTTTTTCGCTGTGAAAACATTGGACTACCAACAAGTGTCCAACAAAGCTGCAGTTGCGCTGTTTCATGTGATATGAGTGGCTTCTCGGTTGCGGAGGAAATTCATAGAGAGGAACGAACAGGTGTGAATTTGGGTGCACTATGTGTCATTCCTTTTTAACCTATATGTTTAAGGTGGTCAAACCTATATGGTTAAAAAGCCTCTTCAGCTGGAAACGTTAGCCATGTTGATCTTGGATGTGACCGCTGTGCAGTGGCGCTGCCTCATGTGATGACGGAATAATCGTAAAAATAAGGGTTCTGACTAAATATTTCAGCGGAAACAGTTGACGTGTTTTTTAAACATTTTGAGTGATAAAATTCAACACATCTTCTTTGTAATGTCCATGATATCTCCACATTACCACCTAAACGCTTATGAACACACAGATCGACTTCCCGAAATGTGAAATCGGACCATCCGAAGAGCACATGAATGGTACTTGGTGGTTTACATATGACGAAAACACGTTGGGGCAAGCTGTCCCGGAACCCATAGAGATTGCATTAGAGTGCCTGCATTTAGAAAAAAAAAAGCATTTTACATGGAAGTCTATGAGAGTGAGTCGGGGCAATTTCCAGCCAGACTGATATCGCCCCAAAGGGCCGGAATGTGACTTCACACTGCATCTGGTTGGATATTCAGAGGCAGGACGAGCTGTTTCAAGTGAAAATTATCAGAATAATTAATATATTGTGTGTATATATGACAATAATGATGATGATAATCATACATTTATTATCATCTTTCTTTTCTTTTGTGGCTCGAGGAGAGGCGGCGCCCTATCGCCCTCTATTGGCCAGCCGCCCCTGAGGGTGACAGTGAGTTATGTTCATGTTGAGTCTGCTGCTGATATAATGATTCTTACCAGCTTACTTAACTTACAGTATGTAGAAGGTTACTGTCTGCTGTGACAGATGCAGACTTGCTTATTTCAGAGGAAGTGACTCTTTCTTTAAAGGGCAGATTTCTTAACCACTGATCAGATGATGCCACCCTCCGATTGCAGTGATTTTCAATTGATTCAGTTTATGAAAATGGAATTACTTAAACTATTATCAGATTTTATAAAAAAGTTTAAAGAAAAGGGGTACTCCAGCAGATTATTATTGCACTTATATAGAAGTGAAGGACTTGTCAGGCAGATTTTTAAAAAGACCCAAGGCCAAGATAATCCAGTCTGTACTCATTCTGAAGTCATTAAATATCGCCACTTTGTCAGTGATTTTGGCATCAGACACCAATGCTAAAATCCGCCTTTCATGGTGGTATGATATGCCACTGAGTGGCATCAGTTTGCAACACAGACAGACGGAACCTTTCACAGGTGGTATGATACTCTGCTCACAGCAGTATGATACATGGACAGGCAGCGTCAGTTCATAACGAGGTCAGACGGCACCTGTCGCTGTGGTATGATACACCATGTCATTTTGAAATGTATATGACCTTGAAAGTCCCTGTAGGGCGGGTGTGAGGGGTTGTCCAACAAACCCCAGACTGTCATACGGCAGCCCGGCGTTCACTTCTCATATGAATGTAGAGCCAAAACATGATGTTTTTCTCCAAATTTAACCCAGGGCTTTTGTTGACGCCCTGGTGTCAACAAAAGCCTAGCACGTAATATGTAGACATAAAAGTCCACTGACAAAACAGCGATATGTAACGACTTGGGATGAGAACGTATTGATCGTAACCTAAGTCATTGGCCCCTCACAAACAGTTTTCACCAAGCACCAACCAGTATTTCTATGTTTAAATATCACCCTACCAGAGGTTTGCTTTATCTCACATCAATAAAGCCTTTTACACACTGAGTGATTTCAGAGGAAATTGTTGCACTTCTAAAATTGAATATGACCTGATGTTGTGTCAGTCGCATTTACACACTGACTCCAAAACTTTTGACCATTATAAAAGTTTCCAGAACAGGTTATTTTTCTGTGTTTTTTCGCATGTAGATTTGTTTGACCAAGAAGCTGTGAAAAAAATATGGTGGTGGGACACATCTTCAACAAGAGAGAGGAACGGGTGGCACTGCATCCTCCCATAACTCAGACAGCCTGTTTTCAGCAGTTCAGATATTAATGTTTGGGTGGATGATGATGTCAAGGAGGAGGATGTGGAACGCACACAGACAGAGAGTGATAGACATTGTGGAGACAGAGAAGGAGGATGAGGACAGCTCAGCCACAGTGCCAAATGCAAGAAGCCAGCATAGAGTTGTGACAGGCAGGGAGGTTACTCCAGTCAGGAGAAGCAAGGGAGTGAATGTGTCTTTACAGTTTGTCTTGTATTATGCATTTTTGCAATGAATAGCACAATAAAATGCATTGGTCATTGGGCAAGGTTTCTGTGCATGATTTTTTTTTTTCTTATGACGTAAAAAAAAACGGCATAAGTGATGACAGCTGTGGGGATGTTTGCTCATGTTGCCAGATCACTGTCAATCAAATCTGATAAAAATCACACTCAAAGTCCTGATGAAGGAGATTAGCTCAGTTTGTGCGGGTGTTTCTGAATATAAACTAAAAACAGTTTCTACTAACTTTGATTGTTCCTTATTTAGTCATGAATAGCAATGTCATACAGCAAAAAAAAGAAGAAAAGATTTGAAAGCAAGATTTCAGGGGCTTTGAAAGTACAGGGACCCTTTAACAGATCAGGGCTTAAGTGTGCCACCTTACAATCGTAATACTGCATCTATGGTGCATATTAGCGATCAATAAGTAATTAATCACAGTAACAAAATGACTGTTACACAGACAACCTGTGGCTATATAATACTTGTGCCCTGGGGCAGTGGCCTGTTATCCCCAGTTTGTAATCCAGCTTTGCCAGTATTGGTCAAGGTCCAAAGATGCTAAATACTACACTTCCCATAATGCAACTAAGCATCTGTCGTCAGACCCTCAAAGTCTAAATATTCTCATCTATCACACTCCACACTATGAGTTTATGATGGAGACTTTCTGTTACAATATACTGTACAATATACGTACAAGGCAAAACAAGATAACCCAGATGGCATCACCAGGGCATTGTGGTTTTATGGCTCCATGCTGGTGAAAGCCATGGCTAGAGGCATTATATTTTCAGGTTGTCCGTCCATCTGTCCTAACCTTGTGAATGTGATATCTCAACAATACCTTGAGGGAGTGTTTTCAAAGGTCACTGTGACACTGTGTCTCTTGCATTCTGGTGAGCGTAATATCTCAAGAACACTGTGGGGGAATCCCCTCAAATTTTGGTGCAAACATTCATTTGGACTCAAGAATGAACTGATTAAAAGTTAGTGAGTGAAGGTCAAAGGTCATGGTTAGTGTGACCTCACATACCATGTTTTTGGCCATTACTCAAGATTTCATATCCTAATTATGACAATATTTTACACAAATGTCTAATAGGTTAAATTAATGAAATGATAATATTTTGTATCCAAGAGGTCAACTTCACTATGACATCCGTCTAAAACACTTCTCTGGCCATTACTCACCGTCATATCTCAAGAAGGGAGATATTTGGTGACACTAACCTTGAGTGCCAACCTTGAGACTTTGCTAATACTATAGATCTTCTGTGCTGCCGGGGGGAAGATGTGTGTGAAGCATCAACGTTTTCAAAGACATGGATGGAAACTCTAACTGTGACTTGACAGGTATGCAGAGGCAAACATGTGCAAGGCAGTAATTCTAGTTTTAACTGTTCCTCCAAATTCATTGAAGACATTATAGAGCTGTTTTCACATAGTGAGTATTACTCTGCATGACAAGTACACTCATGTGGTAAATTGCTGGAGTATCCCTTTAAAGATCAGTAAAGAACATTTTGAAATTGATTTCTTTGTGTTTTTGTACCCGTAGGATGTCAGACTTCAGCAGGGAGGAATTCACATTAATTTTTTTGACTGAGGAAAGTGCTAAGCCTGTTTTTGCCGCATTTCATGTTATATTTACCAAAAGTTGTATGGCTTCCAGGCAGTAAAGAAAATAGATGGACTAGTGTGATTGTAGGCTTTATACAGCATGACACTGAAAGTTTTACTCTGCACAGCGACATCCTCATGGCTTTTATAATCCCCCTAACATTTTATTTCCTAAGCCGACGGAGACTTGCAGCAGGAGTGGCTGCTATCGTGTTGTGCTGCGTTGCAGCGTTATTGAGCCAAGCTGCCTTGGCCAGGGATATTTTTGGCTCCCATCTTGTCTTAATCCCGTCGTGATTCTCCAATGGATTATTCATGCTTCCTCTCTCCTCTCATCCTGCTTATCCCACCTTCTTTTTCTCTCACCGTACCTCCTCCCTTTCTGACTCTCTCTCTGCTTCCCTATCCTCTCCTCCTGAGCGTTATCCTTTAACAGTACCACCAGTCCTTTATATAATTTGTGTCATCATTATTATGCATGGATGGTCCTAGCCTTCTCAGCCTTCCCAGCCCATTCTCACTCCCAACTCGTCAAAAACTACCACTTTGTCAGTGGATGTTAGCGTCAGACATCAACACAGAGAGGCACTCTTCACAGCAGTATGACATGCATGCATGGTTGGGGGTATTTTTGATGCTGCTGGCTACTACCATAGTATGAAGAGCAAGAAAGTCTTATAGTGCAGGTGGGAGGGGTGGTGGATGGGTAACACAAATGCTGGACTTTCACCTAGGGGCTCGCTGTACATTTCCCATGTGGAACCAAAAGTAAATGGAGTTATTTTCATAATTACATAGCGTGAAGGGCGTCGGTGGCTTAGTGGATAAAGCAGGCGCCCCATCAACAAGGCTATTGCCGCAGCGGCCCGGACTCGACTCCAGCCTGTGGCCCTTTGCTGCATGTCATTCCCCTCTCTCCCCCCCTTCACACTTAGCTTTCCTATCGATTAAAGGCAAAAATGCCCCCAAAAATATCTTAAAAAAAAACAAAAAACTACATAGTGTGCTAGTGTGTGTAGCATACTACGCTAGTGACAAAGTGACAAACCATGACATTATTTGCTCAACATAACCATGTGCTTTTGTAGCCTGAACTAAGTTAAAAACAACAATTTTTACTTTCGATGTTTATTTTGAAAAAAGACTATGCATATAACAAGCAGAAATTGACATTTCTTGTGAAAACGGAAGTGTATTTTGAAAAAACACAATGCATGTAACAAGTGAAACTGACACGCCATTCGAGGTCCACTGACAAAGCAGAGTTAGAATGGAAACGAATTATGCTTTCACTACACAGACTGTGTAGAATCTGTGTAAGTCTCCTCAACTGAATACTGAGCTTTAAAAATGATTTCCTTATTGGACACATCAGACGGTGATAGTGTGTTTTACTGTAGGTTTGGTAAACAGAGCTTTCAGACAGCAGTGATCTGGCTGGTAGTGTGATGGTGTGTCCTCTAACCCTCTCTGTGATCACATTTTTTCTGAAAATATTAATACAAGTGATGAATAAATGGTTTTATTGGAATAATAATCTGTAGAGGAAAGTATTTGCTCAATCAGGTTATGCTCATGGAAATACCTCTAATATGGACCTTTGACCCAGTCCCTTTATGATATTGTGATGTTGGAGTTGCAATAACACAGCCCTCGTGAATTCTGTGTGACCTTGCAATTTTGTCCATTCACCACAACTTTCCTGCGAATTTGACTGTTTAAAACAAATAAAATCTTATGTCATTGTAGAGCTGAGTGCAGTATATTGAGTTGCTCAGCTCCTCTCTCTTTCTATGCTTATCATGAGATGACTGCTGTAGGACCGGAGCTCTGTGCCTTCAGTGCTGTGACCTACAGCATTAATAGCTGATCTGTGGCGATTAGCCGTTAATGCCCCACCATAAATATTCATAATAATATCCTCCAAATCCAAGACAGCAGCACAATTATTTTTGAAGTTTTCCATAATCTCATTAAAAAAAATAAAATAAAAATGCCTACAGACATCACAACATGCATTGCTTTTTTTCTTGCTTTTTTTTAGAAAAACTGCCATGAAAGGAGCTGGAGAGTCACTATGGGGTGAGTAGGAAAGGTGGTGGATGGGTCCAACAAATCCCCGACTTTCACATGGGAGCCCAGTGTTTGCTTCCCACATGAATGCAGAGCCAAACCATGATGGGGTTTTTTCTAAATCTAACCATGTGCTTTTGCTGCCTCAACCAAACCATGTGATTTTGTTGATGTACCAGCGTTGACGGCGAGTGCCCAGATGTGCATAACTGAAAAGGCCCTGCCTTCATTTTTGGCAAATCCTTTGCAAGAATTGTGGGTACTTCATGCCCGCTGAGGATACACAAATGCATTGTTGAAAATTCTCAATGGGAAGGACCCAGTCCGTGGTAGAATTCAAAGGATGTTTAACAACAACATGTTTAGAACAGTTCTTTGACCAGATTTGATGATGTAGCTGGCCTTCTTGAAATTCAGCAGTTTAAGGATCTTTCCTTGACTTTAAAAAGCACCAGCAGATTTTCATGCCAACATTTTTCTACCATATCACCCCTGAGTGGCTTCATATTTCTATAATCAGACTCAACTGTTTTCCTACTACAAAACTGGTGTAGCTGCTGGTCTGTACTCTGGAAAGACAAAAAGCTTCTAACTTGAACATTTATCCTGCTATATCTAACACAGTGATATTTAGTGTAACACAGAATCATGTCCAGCTCTTTAGTTGCACATTGCCCAACAACTAAGTGTGCACGTCATGCTTAAATTCACCCTGAGTTTTAAATTGCAGTCAAAAAATTAAAGTTAAGATGAAACTGTGAGGCAGAATTATCCTCTGCTGCTGCCCACATACAAGCATTAGCATCATACTGTATGCATGATATAGCTGCAAGTAACACCAACAGTAGCCTATGTCAATATGCTAACATGCACTGACCTAGTAATACAGCAGTGATATCCAGTGAGGATTCGATGGAAGCATATACATTATATAAACTTGCTTATATTTTTGTGATGTGTGTCCTGTTGCAGTTGTACACTCATGGACTTTCCTCTCAATGTCAACATCAGCTATATGAAAGAACACAAACAGCAAATCAGCAGCAAATGAACAAGCAGTCTTCCATAAATGCAGAAATCTAGGTGATCAGTTATCAACAGAGAAGACCTCTTGCACATCCAGGCTTAGCCACAAAAAAAAGAAAAAAAATCAGATGTGTCTGAATTCACCTGGGTCAAAATATTATCCTGAATCTTTTTCCAAAAGCTTTTCACAGGGATTGATTGAGCTCACCCAGCACATTACAGCATCCTCCGATCAGCCCAGTTCTGGCACTGCTTTGGACTTACATGTGGGAGGATTTTGGATAGAATTTGAGCCCAGGCTTGCACACTGTAAACATTTCTCTTGTAGTGAGAAGCTTAAAAACCACCGATCAGACCAGCCAAAAGTAGAACCATAGTGAGTCGATGATGTACGGGAATGTCTCAGTGTTAATTTATTAGAAGATGTATGCTTTTGAATGCTCTGAATATTTTAAATGTAAATTCTTTTTCTACTGCCTGCTATGTTAAAGCTATAAATAGTATGCATATGATCAATTTTTTTTTTTTTACTGGACAGAAAAAATACATGATTTTGATTAAAAGAGCTTTTGTCTATAAAACACATGTGCCTGACTTTTTTGTTGTTGTTAGTTTCATTTTAATTTCACATGTAAATTTCCATCAGCAAGCTGAAAAGATAGGGACAGATGGTGGGAGCAGAGTTGTCATCTTCTGTTGTTCTAGCCTATTGTTATTGTTGTCGACATTATACTTAAAGCTACTGTGGGCAATATTTGTATGGACTGCATTATTTGAGGTTTTTTATTTTTTGTGAATAGTAGTAATAGTATCCTCCTACCCTGCATCCTCATATGGGAACATGACATTTTTTGTTTGCTGCACTGTCTATCTAAGAGAAGATAAGATACCCCTTTATTGATCCCACAATTGAGAAATTCCAGTGTCACAGCAGTCAAGGGGAAAGAGAGAGATTCAAGATTTTAAGATTTAAAAACTTAAAAAACTAGGCTTAGAAAAAAAGTACAAAAAATACAAGAAACAGCAATAAATAATAATAATAATGATAATAATAATAATAATTAAAGCTGCAAGCAGCTGTGATCAGGCCCTCGCTCCCCCATGCAACTGTGACACGAAGCCAGAAGGCAGGAGTGAAAAAAAAATGCAATGTTTCCTTCATCCACCAGGTGGCGCTACGAGCGTAACCAGATGTGGCCAGGTGCGTTCAGGGGTGGACCCTCATCACACATGTCAAATTTCGAGCAAATCAGACAATGCATGAAGGATTTATACCAAGATGATGTTCCGTGGCGAAGGATGAAAAGTTGCCACTGCCGCGGCGGCATCCTGCAACATGACAGGACACCTGTGTCACTGTGGAGATTCATCCATTTGATTGTCATGTGGCCACAAAATGTATATGGTGTTTGTCAGTGTAAAAGATGGCATTTCCTGTTTCCACAAGGGGGCGCCATGAGCGAGATTGCCTTCGAGCATATGGAGGCGTTGAGGGCTCTTATCATGTACAGAAATTTTGAGGCAGTTTGGATGAATTATGTGGGAGAGAGAGCTGCTTGAATATGCATGGCGATGGATCAAAAATGTCAGCACCATAGCAGCCACGCCCTTTGACCTACAGACATGCAGAGCACAACTTTTGATCAGCATGGTCTCTGGATGTTCTGTAAAAAATTTGAAGTCAATTGGATGAAATCCCTTGGACCAGGTCGTTAAAATACAACATGTGGAAATCACGCCAAAATGAGAAGTCAAAATCAAAATGGCCAACTTCCTGTTTGGAATAGAGAATTGGTGGCAGAGACTTTTTTGTGCATCTGGGCAATTTACACATGTGTACACATTTTCACCTTCCTACTCCAAAAATAAAAAACCCTATGGGAAGGGTTTTTTGAAAATGTCAAGGGGGCCATTTTGTCCCCCCCATGGGTGACACCCCTATCAGATGTAAGAGCTCGCCATTCTTGACTTGTGTATCAATTTCATGAGGATATGAGGTTGCTGAAGCCATCAAAAAGTCAAACGTATTCGGTGGTGAGGGTGGCAGCTCTGCCTCACATTCTACGTTGACAAAGCTTTTACATTTACAGCTTTTGTCACAAAGGTGATTATTCTACTTTATTATTGAGGTCGTAGCGGGTGGTATTGTTGTACTGGAGTGCAATATATTTAAAAGTGTTCCTAATATTTTGTCCCCCTCAATTAGAGAAAATTAGGAGGCCTAAAACAAAGTAAACAAAACAAAGTAGAATCACCACTTTCTAGATGATGTCAACAATAACCGAAAATGTATAAGCATCAGGGAAAAAATCATGGTATAGTCGTTCTACTGGATTGCATTAGATTACACAGGTGTACACAAAGTGGCCAGTGACTGTATGTTACCGTATTTCCTCAAATAATAGCTGGGGCTGGTATTAACAAAAAATTAGTTTGGGACCAGGCTACAAATAGGGGCAGGCTACTATCTGAAGGAGGCTTTTAATAAAAGAAAAAAAAATATCAGCCAAATTTGAAAATACAAACACTGTGGGTTTTTTTTCAAATTAAAACAGTAGAAATATTTATGTAAACTTTTCTCTACAGTAAAAACATATATTTTCTACATAGTATAACAAATAAAGTACTGTATTATTTACAGTAGCAAACTTTAACAGTAAAAATAGTTTTTGGTGTTTCTGTAAATCACCAGCATTTACTATTTACTACAGCACAGTGTACTAGTTGTCCTGCCTTGAAACAGTGAATCTTCTCATCCTCTGTCCCATCTGCAGCCACCGTGATGCCACACACCTTACAAGACAACATGCCATAAATTAATTTTAAAACTAGGCTACATTCATAATTGTGACTTTTTATCTCACAATTTTGATAAGGAATGGCAATTTTTTTCCCCATCCCTCGGCGCCCCCTGCCCCACCCCCCACAGTATGATACCAGTGAAAGTATCACGGTGTTCTGAGTAGTATCACGATACCACGGCAAGAATGAGGCAGATGTCCCTTTTGTCATTTATAAAAAGATAAATCACTTTTCTATAATACATCACTGATATTTCAAAGAAATAAATTACTTATTGACTTATACTTACAAAACAGCATCAATAAGTGATTAACATAGGGGGGATCAAAATAAAAAATTAAAAAATAAAAATCAGCCAGCCACCCTCCTCCCCTGACAAGTAAAGAACCGTCCCTCCATAAGTAAAGAACAGTCCCTAAAGTGCGGTGAGGTTTGTGGGCCGTTACCTAGGGTGACCATATTTTGATTTCCAAAAAAGAGGACACTCAGCCGGCCACGACATAGCCTACTTAAATGATACTCGCAGTTTCCTCAAATTTTAATATATTTAAAATTTATGTGTATGGATAGAAAATTCAGTTATATTACAAAATAATATCTCTCAAAGACAGAAATTCAGATAGGCCTCTATAGGGGACACATACACACACTAGAGTGTGGCGATCCAAGCCAGACGGTACCCGACGGGTCGGGCCGGGTTTGGTCAAAAATGTAGCTCTACATTTTTGACCAAACCCGGCCCGACCCGTCGGGTACCAGACTGATAGTCGACCCATACTGTAAGAAAAAAATGTAATTCTACAGGAAATTTTCTGTAATTTTTTACAGATTTTTCCTGTTTTCTAATAAAACAATGAAATGCTAGTAGATTCACAGATATTTTCAGTAATTTTAGATTTAATTTTTAAAATTACAGTTAATTAACCATAATTTAAGATTACATTAATATTATGTTTTTTTTGTTTTGTTTTTTTTATAAATTATTGTTTATTTGGAAAAGCAAATAGTACAGATTCACTTCCGGTTACACTTCAATGTCCACATCAGAATAGTGGATGAAAAACCATTAAATGCTAATCCAGATTTTATAGTTTAACAGAACAAGTATAACAAGTGGGCGGGAGTGGGGGAGTCGTCCAATTTTCCAACATCAGGAAAAGAAAACACATCAAAGTGTGTATGTTTACACTGACCAAAACAGGAGTATATGTCATGGCAATGTTTTCAAATAACAATCAAATTCATTTCACCAAGATTACAGGCTTTGCATAGTTTGTCCATTTCGACCAGATCCTGAAAAAAAATTCCTTTTGGCCTTTGAGGCAAAATGTCATCTTCTCCATCGTGTAAATGTCCTGTACAATACTGGTCCATTCTTCAATTGTAGGTACTTCGGGCTTTAGCCATTTTCTAGTGACAGTCTTTTTGCTTGCTGCCAAAAGCATTGAAAGCAGTTTTTTATCTTTCAGAGTCCAGTTATCAACTAAAATGTCTCCTAAATACAGGGCTTCAAACTTACAAGGGATTTTCTCAACAAAAATGTTATTTATATGTTCATTCAGCTGCTCCCAGAACGGTTTGATCACTGGACAGCCCCAGAAAATATGGTGGTGATTAGCATTGTTTGTCCCACAGAGTCTCCAGCACGAGCCTCCACTGCCATGATGTTTTTTTTGAGCAGGAGTTACAAAGAATTGAACAATGTTCTTCCAACAGAATTCTCTCCACGTGTTGGAGCTTGAGGTCATCCATTGTAATTTGAGGATTTTATCCCAGCTTTCAGTTGAAATAAATGTATTTCCCTCTTTCTCCCATTTATTTCTGATATGATCTGTATCACCTTGTTTAGATAGTAGAATACCATTGTACAGCCTGGAAATCACTTTAGTGCATAAGCCTGATTTTAACATAGACAAAAACACATTAAAGAATCCCGATTCTGCTACTTCCCAAGTTTTCCTTATATTTTGATTAAAATAGGTTCTGACCTGCAGGTATCTGTAGAAGTCATCCTTTTCCAGCCCATTAGACCTTTGAAGATCCTCAAAACTCAGAAAGACTCCCCTCTGGGTAAATGTATAATAGGTGGTTAATCCTTTTGAGATCCATCTTTTGAATCTCCCATCACTGTTGTTTGGCTTAAAGGCTGAATCAAAGGTGCACCACCTGAGTATTTTGACCTGATTTCCTAGTTGACAGGTTTTAACTATCTTTTTCCAAGAATCTAACATTACATACAACATTGAGTCATGTGGTATCATCAACTCGTCCTGTATTTCTCTGTCCATTAACACAGATATTAGAGGTACTCCTTTCACTGATGTACCTTCTATATCTTTCCATCCTGCGTTGTATGATGGAGAACATAGACATATTAACGGTCTCAATTGAGCTGCAAGGTAGTAGGCCCGCATGTTGGGAGACCCAAACCACCTTTTTCCTTCCTCAACTGCAGAATTCTGTACCTTACTCTAGCCCTTTTCCCATGCCAGATGTATTGTGATATTAATCTATCCCATTCTACAAATTGCCTTTCTGGCACCTGGATTGGGAGACACTGAAATAAATACAGCAGACGTGGGAGAATGCTCATCCTAACTGACTCTATTCTGGAATATAAATTTAAAAAGGGGATCACATTCCATCTTTGTATGTCTGATTTTAATTTTGAGGTTAGGGGTCCATAATTAGCATCAAAAGTCCTGGAAAGCTCTTTGGTTAGTAAAATACCTAAATATTTTATGTATTCTGCCTCCCAATTCCATCTATACAAACTCCTAATTCTGTTTGGTGGGCTGTAGTTTAGTGTTAGGACCTGAGTCTTGTTAATGTTAATCTTGTAACCTGACAGTAAACCATATATTTCAATCATCTCCATAAGTTTAGGTAAAGTTTGAGTTGGGTTTGTTATGGTTAACAGTAAATCATCCGCGAACAAGGACAGCTTCTGTTCGCCAGCTGCCAATGGAACTCCTATTATATCGGCTCTCTGCCTTATCCACTGACTAAGCGGCTCTATAAAAAGGGCGAAGAGGAGCGGCGAAACACAGCAGCCCTGCCTTGTACCTCTTTCCAAAATGAATGATTCAGATAGATCTCCGTTAATTTTAATCCTAGCCGATGGTTTGTTGTACAGTGCAGCAATTACATCAATTAGGGTCTGATGAAATCCAAATTTAGACATCACTTTATATAGAAAGGACCATCTAACCGAGTCAAACGCCTTTTCTGCGTCCAAACTCAGTACAAGGGTCTCTATTTTTTGTTGTATCGCATGATTTAAAATATGCAATGTTTTCCTGATGTTGTCCTGAGTCTGTCTCTGTCTGATGAAACCAGTTTGGTCCTTATGTATTATTTCTGGTAAAATTTTTTCAAGTCTCTGTGAAAGTATGGCGGTAAATAATTTATAATCAATATTTAACACACTGACTGGACGGTAATTTCCACAATTCAACTTATCTTTCCCCTCTTTGGGAATTACTGAAATAATTGCGTCTCTCCATGAGGGGGGGATAATTTTCTTTTCTAGTACACAGTTGAGCGCTCTAATTAAAGTGGGGACTAACTGATCTTGCATTTCTTTATACCACTCGGAGGTAAAACCATCTGTTCCCGGGGACTTACCCCCTTTTAATTTCCCAATAACCGATCTTAGTTCTCCTTCAGTTATCTTTGATATTAATTGTTTATTCTGTTCATTTGTGACCACGGGGAGAGACAGGTGGGACAAAAAGGTGTCTATTTGGTGTACACTACTCAAATTAGGTTGGGAATAAATATTTTGATAATAGTCTTTAAAGCATTTATGAATGTTTTCCAATCCTGTTTCAACATTATTAGTATGTGTATTTCGTATTTTATGAATAGTTCTGTCTGCTTGTTGTTTTCTTAATTTAAATGCCAAGAGCTTCAGAGACTTCCCACCCGCTTCATAATGTTTCTGTTTTATGTAAAGAAGTTTCTTTTGTATTTCTTGTGTATTTAAGTCATCCAATTCTCCTTTTAGTATCTTGATTTTAGTTTTTGTTGCCTCCTGAAGGGTTTTGGAATGTTCTTTTTGAAGTTTCTTTAATTCTTCCTCTATTTCCTTTTGTTTTTGTTGTCTGATTTTCTTTTCATTGGAGGAAATAGCTATTAATTTCCCTCTAATCACTGATTTCAGAGCATCCCAAAGTATTGTTGGTCCCACCTCTCCGTTATCGTTCTCTTCCAAGTACTTTTTAATTTCATTTTTTATATTTTCTTTAATAACTGTATTATTAAGCAAATTTATATTTAGCCTCCAGAGAGTAGATCTACTTTTCTTAGTCAGAAGAACAGAAATATAGATTGGGCTGTGGTCTGAGATGGAGCTCGGGCCGATTTCACAACTTTCTATTCTATGGACATCATTCTTAAACATAAAAAAATAATCTATCCGTGAGTAGACATTATAAGAAGAGGAGTAGTGTGTGTAGTCGCGACTGGTTGGATTTCTATCTCTCCATACGTCCACTATTCCAAGTTCATCCATCATATTTCTGAATCTTTTATTAATATTTTTTGTATTAGATTTTCCGTTTGATGAATCCAGTTTTGAGTTTAGTCTGATATTAAAATCCCCAGCACAAATCATTATCCCTTGACTTTTTGCTGCTACTAATTCAAATATAAGTTTATAAAAGGACCAATCGCTACCCGGTGGAGCATAAACATTAATGAGACTTATCAGGACACCATCAATTTTTCCTATAATTAAAATAAATCTACCTTCCTTGTCTTTATGTTCTGCAACATGTTCATAGTGCAGAGCACTTGATATTAAAATCGCCACCCCTCTCCGCCTCCCAGAGCCGTGTGAAGAAAAATACACAGATTTAAACCCCATCTTGTTCAACTTAGCATGTTCAGGATCATCTAAGTGGGATTCCTGCAACATTGCTATTTGAATCTTATCTTTCCTTAGTTTAGACAAAATTTTCCATCTCTTTACCGGGTTATGTATGCCGTTTATATTAAATGAAACCACCTTTATATGTGTCCTCTCCATCTAAGTAATATTTTCTCCCATTTTACTAATGACATTGGGGAGCCCCCTCCAGCCCGCTGGAACTGACAAAAAACGAACAGATAAAACAAGAACATACATACTTACAAGAACCATAATTAACAAGACAAGTTCGGCTTCCAAAGCTGGGGTCCGTTAACTAGACCCTGTTGGCTTCTTAGAAACAGCCTGAAAGGGAAAGTCCTCCCAATTTTAATAGGGGGGGCCCTTATAAATGTCAGCAGCCCAGTTCAGAGTGGACCCAAACGAACCTTTTTATAACACCATCATCCTTAACACAGCCCTCTGCAAACTTATCTGAGAGGTGCAACCAGGGATGAAAACGATGAATCTTTCTGTTCTTAAGTAGCTGGTGGTGATGTTCTCCTGAATGCCCGGAGCTTCTCTTTGTAGATTTCTCCTCTTGCAGAGCTGGAGGCAGCCTTCTGTGATCTCCCCTCCTTCCTACTCCAGGACAGCCGCTCAATCTGCTCCTTCAGGGAATCTGGTGATCTGATGACTTTTACTTTGTACCCTCTTTTGGCCAGGTCCTCGGTCGCTTCCTCTATGGTGTCGTAGGTTCTGGACCCCTCTTTGTATTTCACTCGCAGCCTCGCTGGAAAGAGGGTCTGAAACGGGACCCCGTTCTCTTTCAAGGCCCTCCGAACCTCCGTATACTCTCTGCGCTTTCTGAGGATAGCTGGCGGGTAGTCATGATCCAGATTTATCCGTTTTTCACGCCAGACAAATCCCTTATGTTGCCAAGCTTTGCGGAGAACGGACTCTTTCATTTTGAAGCTCAAAAACCTCACCACTATTGAGCGTGGCGGTGCGCTCTCCGGCGGCTGCGGTCCCAGAGCCCGATGTGCTCGCTCTATCTGCAGGTCTGCTCCGTCGTCATCCAGTCCGAGCCCCTCTTTCAGTAAACTCTCCACGAATGCAATCATCGTCTCCGAGTCCTTCTCAGTCCCCTCCGGAACACCATAAATCCTGACATTCTCTCGCCTAGACCGGCTCTCCAGGTCTGCTAGCTTATCCTCCAGCTTCACGTGCAGTTTTAGTAGCTCCGTCACCACTTCCTCCGTGTTTTGAGTTCTTTCCTCGGTTTTCTCCAGCCGCTCCTCTACTTCATTAATTCTCACGTTCGTTAGTTATTAGTTGCTCTTTGTTTTCCTGGCGGAATCCTCTCAGTTCTTGTAGCAGTATTTCTAGGCTAGCCATTACTCCCACGTTTCGCCACTAGCTTATCGCTACTTAGCATTAGCTGTAGCTGTTGTCGCTGTATAACTTCTTGTTCTTCCTGCTCCAGAATGTTATAAAGTAGTTGGGGCTATGTTCGTCGTCTTACCCCCTCTCTACGCTTTTCGTGGAGTTATATTTCTCAGCTGAATGGGAGTATTTCAGTAATTACTCCGGTTCTCTCGGGAGTCTCTTTACACGAGGCTGAAGTTGGCATCCGATTCACAGCTTCTGATTGGAATTTTCCGGTCCACCTTAAAAGTGTCATAACGCCTGTAGATGGCGGTATTCAGTCGTTTTCCTACTTCATGAACTGAGAGCATGAAACATTGTGGGAGGATGAAAAGAGAATCAACCCTTCATTGCAACGGTATTTAATTCATCTAAAAACCAGGATTTTATTTATTTTAGTTGTAGATCTACTCTCTAATATGTGTAACTCACAGTAAAATATAAATGATGTATTTCTATGTCTTTTTCTGATCTACATCACATTAGACCTGTTCCTGATATAAAACCACAAGACTTAGACTCCTCAAATCTGGACTAGATTATTAAACAGGGTCAATACATTCATAAAAACACAGTCTCTGATTTGTGAAACCTTTATTCTATTTGTGAAAATGCAAAAAAGGCGCATTTCACGGCTTCTTTCTCATCTAGACCATAATAGACCAGGTCCAGGTCTACAACCGCTACACTTAGACTCCTCAAATCTGGACTGAATTATTCTACAGGGTCTATACATTCATAAAAACACAGTCTCTGATTTGTGAAACCTTTATTCTATTTGTGAAAATGCAAAAAAGGCGCATTTCACGGCTTCTTTCTCATCTAGACCATAATAGACCAGGTCCAGGTCTACAACCGCTACACTTAGAGTCCTCAAATCTGGACTGAATTATTCTACAGGGTCTATACATTCATAAAAACACAGTCTCTGATTTGTGAAACCTTTATTCTATTTGTGAAAATGGACAAAATTTGCATTTCATGGCTTTTTTCTCATCTAGACCACATTAGACCAGGTCCAGGTCTACAACCGCTACACTTAGACTCCTCAAATCTGGACTGAATCATTCTACAGGGTTTATACATTCATAAAAACACAGCCTCTGATTTGTGAAACCTTTATTCTATTTGTGAAAATGCAACAAAGGTGCATTTCACTGCTTCTTTTTCATCTAGACCACATTAGACCAGGTCCAGGTCTACAACCGCTACACTTAGACTCCTCAAATCTCACCAATAATAAAAAAGAAAATAATAAAAATGAAAATAAAGATGTTAAGAAATACTGAACTGTGCCTTTTTTTGCATTTTCAAAAATAGAATAAAGGTTTCACAAATCAGAGACTGTGTTTTTATGAATGTATAGACCCTGTAGAATAATTCAGTCCAGATTTGAGGAGTCTAAGTGTAGCGGTTCTAGACCTGGACCTGGTCTAATGTGGTCTAGATGAGAAAAAAGCAGTGAAATGCGCCTTTTTTGCATTTTCACAAATAAAATAAAGGTTTCACAAATCAGAGACTGTGTTTTTATGAATGTATAGACCCTGTAGAATGATTCAGTCCAGATTTGAGGAGTCTAAGTGTAGCGGTTGTAGACCTGGACCTGGTCTATTATGGTCTAGATGAGAAAGAAGCCGTGAAATGCGCCTTTTTTGCATTTTCACAAATAGAATAAAGGTTTCACAAATCAGAGACAGTGTTTTTATGAATGTATAGACCCTGTAGAATAATTCAGTCCAGATTTGAGGAGTCTAAGTGTAGCGGTTCTAGACCTGGACCTGGTCTAATGTGGTCTAGATGAAAAAGAAGCAGTGAAATGCGCCTTTTTTGCATTTTCATAAATAAAATAAAGGTTTCACAAATCAGAGACTGTGTTTTTATGAATGTATAGACCCTGTAGAATAATTCAGTCCAGATTTGAGGAGTCTAAGTGTAGCGGTTCTAGACCTGGACCTGGTCTAATGTGGTCTAGATGAAAAAGAAGCAGTGAAATGCACCTTTGTTGCATTTTCACAAATAGAATAAAGGTTTCACAAATCAGAGACTGTGTTTTTATGAATGTATAGACCCTGTAGAATAATTCAGTCCAGATTTGAGGAGTCTAAGTGTAGCGGTTCTAGACCTGGACCTGGTCTAATGTGGTCTAGATGAAAAAGAAGCAGTGAAATGCGCCTTTTTTGCATTTTCACAAATAAAATAAAGGTTTCACAAATCAGAGACAGTGTTTTTATGAATGTATTGACCCTGTTTAATAATCTAGTCCAGATTTGAGGAGTCTAAGTCTTGTGGTTTTATATCAGGAACAGGTCTAATGTGATGTAGATCAGAAAAAGACATAGAAATACATCATTTACATTTTACTGTGAGTTACACATATTAGAGAGTAGATCTACAACTAAAATAAATAAAATCCTGGTTTTTAGATGAATTAAATACCGTTGCAATGTAGGGTTGATTCTCTTTTCATCCTCCCACAATATTTCATGCTCTCAGTTCATGAATTAGGAAAACGACTGAATACCGCCATCTACAGGCGTTATGACACTTTTAAGGTGGACCGGAAAATTCCAATCAGAAGCTGTGAATCGGATGCCAACTTCAGCCTCGTTCTCTTTACCAAGCTGCCATCTCTACGGTGTTCCGGCCGGAAGTCCCAATATTATGTTTTTTAATGACAATTTATTGTATTTGTACATATTTAACTGTAATTTTACATACAATTTTCTGTATGTTTTTACAGGTTTACCACCATTTTCCATAAGACAATGTAGTAACTGTAAATTAACAGATACTAGCAGTAATTTAAATATTTACCTTTAGAATTACATGTAATTACTAATAATATAATATTACATTATTACTATGTTTTTTAAAGGTAAATTAACATATTTCTTTCATATTCAAATGTATTTTACATATAATGTGATGTAATGATAATGAAGAAATGTACGTAAAATTACAGAAATCTGTAGTGTTTTCCATAAAATTGCAGGTCATTAAGCATGTGTGGTTATGGTGATTTTATGTTTTTTTTAGAGGTAATGAGTAGTATTTGTACAAACACAAAAGTAATTTACTGTACATTACTGTATAAAGACAACTTAAAGTATATTATTTTACAAAAAAGTGCACTTTAAATAATGTAATTTTACAGAAAGCATTCTGTATTCTTACAGATTTTTGCTTTTTTTAAACAATAAAATGCCTGTATATTTACAGATATTGGGAGTAATTTAAATTTTTACCATTTATATGGTATACATTCCACTGTAATTTTGCATAAATTATTATTATTATTTTTTACAGGTTTAACACCATTTTCAATAAGACAATAACTGTAGATTAACATATATCAGCAGTAATTTAAACATTTACCCTTAAAATTACAAAATATTAACCATAATAAGATTACATTATCATTATGTTTTTAAAGGCAACTTAACATGTCTTTTTCATATTCAAATATAATTTACATATGTGATGTCATTTTACAGATCTTTCCTAATAATTGTAATGAAGAAATGTAAAATTACAGAAATCTGTGATTATTTCCACAAAATTGCAGGTTATTAGCATGCGTGCTTAAAGTGATTTTATATTTTTTAACCGTACATTACTGTAGAAAGACAATTTAAAATATTATTTTATGGAAATAATGCAGTTTTACAAAACGTATTCTGTTTTTATTTATTTATTTTCATTAATAACGCACTTAATTCACTTTAAGCTTCAGACTTCAGACTAGGCAGATTCAAATTTCAAATCGATAACAGATTAGGCTAGGACACTGTACATACTGTACACACCATACAGGTAATGCTAATCATTAACAGCCTGTTAGTTTTGAATTGTCTTCTCCTAAACCATTTTATCTAACACTGGGAAGTTAGAGTGCTTCCAGTCCTGATTTTTTTGCGAGCCAGTATGAGTTAGATATTAGCTCAGTTAAATATGACATTGCTGCGTGATTGTTCAGTGGAGGAGGTGAAATGAAACAAAAACGTAACTTATGGTCTGTTTTTTAGGCTTTGTGATTCTGTTGAGTATACCACCCTATGATCTTTTACAGCTCAGCTGATATTACAGTGATAGCGAAGTGAGAGGGAAGTTTGAGGACCTGAATGAGATTTAAAACACAAGATAAGTAAATTTGATAAATGAAACATATCAGGCTAAATGGGAATTATTCTAAATACCAAATGTTTGTATATATTACTGTATTATACAAATGATCATGCTGAACATATTTTCTATCACAGTATTAGATATGTAATCTTGTATATCTGTAACCTGCTGTAGGAGCACTGGGCGGTGGAGGAGCAGTGATGCTGCAGGACCACTGTGTGAGAGAGGACGCTGCAGATAAGTGCTGAGTCGACCTTGGTGAGACTTACAACTTAACAAGGTGTCTTTCAAATAGTTCCAGAGATAAGGAATCATACTTAATATGTAATATATATAATATGTTATACTGCATTTTATATTAATTATATAAGTAATTATATTGAATATATGATATACAGTGTTGGGCAAGTTAATTTGAAAATGTAATACATTGCATATTACCAGTTACTGTCATTATAATATCATAATATTAATGGGCATTATAAAATAGAAGAGGGTCATGTTGTTTCATAGTGACTAATCAAAGCACAGAGAGCTTTAATTACAGTTCATTAACTTACAAATCCAGTAGTGGGCGATACTGCATAGTCTAATGAAGGCTCTCCTCCCGAGCGCAGATCTGACCTATTCATGCATTCACATACAGTGGTTACAACTTTGTATTAAAATCCCCTGCTTATATAAATAATTAATAGTGTGATAATATCAAACAATTAAATAGCCTAGACATTTTCAAATAAACAGATAACTGTGGACACAGGAACAAGCAGACACAGGATCAAAGTCTGATAACTTATGAGATAGGGAGGAATGTTTCAGAGCCAGTCATATGAAACACAGTAGGCAAATGCTGAGGTTAGCACAACAAAAGCAAAGTGGCTTGCCAGTCAGTCACTATGACAAGTGCAAATTAATACACCAGAGCTGGTAGACCCACCTGCTGGTCTCCAGTGTGCTGATCAGTTACAACAGCCCCCAACACTGAAATATAAGTAAACATTTTAAGGAACTATACTGCAGTGATGCTGCGTGCCTCGTATCAGGAGTGCTGCAGGATGAGGACCATTAATGCTACAGTTCAGGAGTGGCAATAACAATGATGCTACATGCTACAGGTCCAGGGGTCCTTTTTGGTCTTGGCAAACTGGTCTGCACCAAAATGTGCCTGCAGTGACTTCCCACACACAACTCACTTTTGTCTACCGACAGACATATCCCATAGTGGTTGAATGCATACAGTATTTGGGAACACTTTATACTTACTGCACATGTATACACTCATTACATAACCATGAGACAACTTCAAACAAATTCAACTAAAACTGATGCCACTTGTAATACTTGTGCCTTATCTCACATGGCAACGTCAGACCCAGGCGTGTGCCTAACCATTTCTCCTCTTTATTTTTTTTTCTCTTTCAGCACAACAGGGGGATGCAATGGAGCCTGAACTCACCCCGCAATGATACAACCCTCTTACCCTGAGTCTCAACTCCCTGGGTTTTGCAAGCCTTTCCTTGTTCCTTATTTTTAATAAACCAAACACTGAGCTTCCCAGTAGTGTGATCTTTGTTTGTGGAAATGTGCTAATGCAGCCTATTTGAGAATGATAACCTTACATATTTTTGTTGTTGTAGTCTGTGTCAGGTTACTCCTGCTGACTTCAGCCAAAAAAAATTTCTCATCTCTGTGTCAATGAAGAAATTGTGCATGCGTACCTCTCTCTCTAAACGATTGGAACATCCCCACACAGCACCATGGTGGAGACTGTACGAGAGGACAACACAGAAGGAAGGGCACAGACAAACTGCTTGACATCCAAGTCACATTTCTGAGTTTATTAGAAATTAATCTGTTATAGTAAATAAGTACATAGTAAAAAGACAAAGATACATAAAATGTATATGTCTATAAACTGCTGCTGCTGCTGCTAGCCCAGTGACCCATTGTGCTGTCACTTGACAGTCATTGGTAGTCACCTGTCGTTGGTCTCCTTCTGTCCCACTGAAAGTAATTAAGATAACATTAGTTATAAATCATTAGAATCATTACATTATCAATAAATGTTAGAGTGTGATTACTCTTGACAAACACACAAGACTAAGAACAGAATTGAATTTTTTTAAAGCAATAAAAGCAACATGCTGTTTCACCAAGGTAAAGAAAGACTAATTTATTTAATTAGACTAATTTTATTTATTTAAACAAGGCAGACAACAATATATATAGTTATATACACATTACACATAGTTATACTGTGTAATAATACATTTCTATCATGTAATTATGCTATGTCATTAATATACATATACTGGCCTGTATACATAATACATATCCTTATCCACACCCCTTATATTTAAACTGTGCACTGTACATACCGTGTAATATTCCTGTGTGCAATATTTTGCCACTTCCTGTGGGATATCTATACATTTCTATACTTTTACAGTAAAAATACTACACGTGTATTACACTCATCCTGTGCAGCTATTAATCATGAGCATACAGTATCTGTTTTTAGTTGGTTAGTATCTGTTGTTTAGTATTTTCTATTATTTTCATTATGTCTAATTTGTATTTAAAAAACACTTTATCCTTTTTCTATTGCCTCTGCTCTGAGCTCTGAGCTGCTGTAACGTGAATTTCCAAGGTTGGGATTATTAGAGTCTTACCTAACCGGAGTAAACTAACACTAATCCTCAAATATTAGCACATTTTACTTTAAAAAACAACATAAAGGTGTAACTGTTTATGGCGTGCTACACATATATGATAAATCAATGTAGTTATTGACAGCTACTTACCAAAAATCGGAGTTCTGTCTCTCAGTATTATGTATTTAAACGGCCCTCCAGTAACTTCCGGGAACTATCCAAGGTCTACATGAGTCACGTGACGCACAAGCATTTTGGACCTCCGTTGTCGCGATTCTGTTATATTCTACGGCACAGTCTTAAAGTTACTACCTCTGATAACTTGCTACCATCATATAAGATATTATTAGCAGATAGCAAGCGTGTTGTGACTGATGGCAGCCGGGTCATTTTATTTTAAAGTATTAATAAGTGCGCTTTCGGTCAAAGCCTTTTCTAACATGGCCAGAGGTTAACTTAGTCTAATTGTGTTGCTCTCTGCTTGTGTATGTTCTTAAAAGTTGTTATTCGTGATTTGAATGCGGTCAAACTGCTGTATGCTGCTCTGTGTAATGTCCCACTCGTCCTGCATGAGTCCCGCAGAGACTTGAGACCGTTAATTTAAGTTTTTTTAATTAGCTTCGTTCTAGCATTAGAATGCTAAGTTAGCCTGCTCACTGCTGTCTTCCCTCGCTAGAGTCTGCTCTTTTTTTCACCAGGAGAGTTTATTTCTGTCTAGCGCCACAGGTGTGGAGATGTTTGTTCGTTTGTGTTTAAATAATGTTTTAAGTGTTAATCTCTGGGTCTATTTGCTCTGTAAGTTACAAGTTGCTGCTAAATGATAGGCCTACAGGTGCCTGCTGAATGTGATATTCCATTTGGATTTAAATGTTAAACTGAGGTAGTGAAATGTGGGTTTTCTAGTTACCATATCCATTCTCACTGAGGGCGAATATCCGCGCGGATTATTCTCGCGGAAAAATATAAAAGCTGATTTCATGGGTTCTTATGGAAGTTTGCACACCGGGGCGGAACTTTCGTGCGGTGAAAAAAGTTTCCGCCCAGACTTTGACCCCCGCGGAATTCGCCGACGGAACTACACAGCTGGACCAATGAACTTGTTTGTTTATAGTCGCGCAGACCCGGGAGAGTCCGAAATCCAGTCAGGCAGGACAGTATGGGAGAAAGGTTGATAAACCTCGTTTCACATCACACCGTCCTTTTTTATAACAGACAGTATGATTTTATGAACAATTAATTAAAGGGCAGCGTCTGGCAGTCCATTGTCCAGCTTGGTGGCTGCGGTGAGAGTGGTAAGTGCTAAAGAAAGTTGATGTTGACGCTTGTTGCTAGCGCGCTGCTACTGCTACTACTCTCGTCCATGTTCACCCACACCCGTTCACACTGCGCGGAATTGGAACACAACAACGTGAAATTCCGCACCACAACGCAGAAAAGCGCTGCGCGAATATACGCAAATCCGTCCCGCAGTGAGAATGAACCGTTTGGTTGCCTAATTGTTTAATCTATTTTTAAAAAGTAGAATTACAGATCTTATTTATTTTTGTTTCCTGTTGAACTTTAAATACTGAAGCATTGAAAGCAGAAACTAACATGTCTAAAGGACCAATTTATGTTATTTTTTGTAATTTAATTTTACTGTGCAAAATTGATGATTTTATTTATAACATTTCATAAGTTAAAAAGCCTTTTCTAGCTCACACAGCTCATGATTTCTGTGTGTTTCTGTTTGTCGCCACAGTTGCCAAGTAAAGATTTAGAGATCCAGTCCTGACTCCTGCGTCTCCTTTCCAACTCGGGACACAACAGAGACAAAATGGAGACGGGTTAGATATATATACTTCCTACCTGTCTCAGCGGAGATGCACTGGCTGACATTACCACCAGAGGTGCAACAAGACTATGATGACTGTATAGATAAATGACATTTTGGGAGTAAAGAATTTTTGGTATATGTTAATTTGTGAGCTTTTATTAGCTTTGGACAGAGCAAGGCTGACTTTTTTTCTCCTGTTTCCCCATATGTGTGTGCCAGCTTCTTCTATTGATGTCATGCCTGTTAAAAAAAAAAAAAAGGAGACTTTGACCTGGAGAAGGTAAGACCATATTTATGTCTCTGTTAAACTCAGTATATAACTGCATGAATCTATTTTGGAAAGAGACGCATTATCAAGATCTGTGATTGACATGTTTCATGTTTTCTCTTGAGCAAATCTTACTTTTAAGAATATAATGTTGATAGGAGTAGAGTAATGTGCTGAGTGTAATCTCTAATGAGAATATTTATCACTCTTTATTTCTGCTCTTCTGTGTCTCTCTTAGTTTGGAAGTAAAGTGGCACATTGTTGGCTTTGCTAGAAATGCTCAGTGGCATGTGGATCACAAGGCAGACATGTACTGCTGTAATTGTGCCAACCTGAAGTGAGTGATGATTAATGTCAAATATATTTTCAAATTAAAAAAAACAAAGTGATGAATCCTCCAGTGGAAATAATGACCTGGTTCACTCTTCATTAGCACTGACGGTACCTGCTGTAGAATGATCTGGCCAAGAAAACAGACACACCTCGATGCTTCACCTTGCGCAGTCAAAGTGAGTGCGCGCACACACACACACACACACACACACACACACACACACACACACACACACACACACACACACACACACACAAAATAGAAAACGAATCATAGTCCCTCTCCATTTACATCAGGTAGGGGGCAATGATATACTATGATACGGTTTGTTGTAGGGCTGGGCAATTATGGCAAAAGTCAAAATCACGATTAATTTAACTTTTAACCTTGATTATGATTAATGAACAATTATCTCCACCCTTGATGAACAATTTACACTGCCCTCACACCTGGATATTTTGTGATATTTTCACACGTGTATCTTTAGGGAGTGAGTTTTAAGGTGTGACGCTGTGGTTAATGTCTAGTTAGGTTTAGGCACAAAACCCACTTGATTAGAACTATGAAAAGATCATGGTTTTGGTTAAAATGATCACTGGACACAAGTTTTCAAATTCCTTAAAGATATTCAACCTTTACTGTCATGGCAACAGTGAACACCATGATTAATTGACATGAGCAAGATTAAGTCAATCCTTAATACTCCACGTGTAAATTTGACTCTTTGGAAATGTCTCTCTCCATATATCAGTTCTTCCTCAGTTCAATCCTTGCCTTTGCTTTGATTTATACTTTTGAACTTTGTTCCTTCCCATCTTATCTGAGTTCTATTGTATGGTTGTGCTCTATAGATTTAATTGCAAACTACAACTGTTTAGTAAGTTAAAGATGTGTTGCTGATTACTGCTTGAAGTGGCGATGAGGTCTTGAGAAGGTCTTTTTAAAAGGTATTGAAATTAACTTCAGGATTCCTGGTAATCTATGATAATAAAAAAGCAACTCAAATTAGAAATGATAATTTCAGTTCTCATGAATGTTTGTCTGTAAAATGCCAAAAGGTTTACATGGATTGTCTAAACAAATGCCTGTTTTCTCCCTAGCCGGACAATCGGAGGTATTTAAAGAGGCCCCAGCAGCCAAGCAAATGAATAGACAGTATGAAATGATCTGACAGCAGTTTCTCACGCACAGTATGTATTGCCCAAATTCAATGGATCCTAGTTACAAAGTTTAATGGCTTTGACCTAAGTCCAAATATTGCTGATCGTCTTCATAAGCTGCTCCTGTGCTTCACAATTGTGGAACAGAGTCCAGCTCCCAATATACATTAATTGCATTGAGAAAAAGGCCTCAAAGTTAGAGAGTAGTAGATTCTACTAGATATATTTTGTAGTAGATTCTGCTAGTACGTATGTTAGAAAAACCTATGTAATTATGTCAAATTTTAACTGCCATCCCACAGGGATACGTTGCTTTTTCACTGCGGTGAAAAAAGAATCCATACCATACATCCACAATGTTGACTTGCCTTATAACAAATGTAGACATCCTTGTTTATCTTCTTTGTGTTGAGTTGACTGTGGTCTACCACACAGCTTAATCTACCAGAGACATTTAGCTCTGTTTAGATGTGGTTTAGGTAATGGGATGTTGGGGATGAAATATACCCCAATGCCTAGCCTCTTAGGACACCTCGTATCAGAACTGTATTACCCCTGCACATTTTGATGGCTTCTGGATGAAACCAGGTCCATCTGCTTCAAAAGTTGTGTGTAGCACCTTGTATCTTGAGAAATTACTTTGACACTTAGCTGCTATGCTAACGGCTACTATGAGAGCACGGTCTGACTGAATAATGCAGTGAAACGAAATGGCAATTCTGAGTATCAGGCTAGCAATGCATTGAGTTGAGTATGTGCAGTCAGCTCACACTGCATACTCAAAAATTCTTGATAATTTAGTATACATGCGGGCATTTCTTGCACACATAATCCACATACTATGCAGCTGAAACACTACATACTCAATCTGACATGCTTAGCGTGAATAGTACATTAGTAATACAGTATGATGGACAGCATGACAGCTCCTCAAGTAAAGCCAAAACATCTCAATCGCCCCCTGGTGGCTGGCTGTAGTGTAGGACATAAAGTCCACCCTCTCCATGTTGACAAGTGGAACATGGGCCAAACTCAAAAAACTCCCAAGTACACATAATTTATTTATTTTTTTGTAGGTACGTAGTTCTTATGCTGATGTTACTTATAGATGAAAGATGTTTCTATTTCCGAATGCATATGGAGGTCTAGTCAAAGTAACTTACGTGTAGAGCACAGGAGCAGCTGCTGAAGAAGCTGCTCAATATTTTGGACTTGCAGTATGGACAGTACAACACAAAAGTTATGAATATCAAAATAAAGGGTAAAACTGGTGTAGTGTTTAATTACTGTAAACATGGCCTGTGAAAAGAGCAAAATCTGTAATGCTTTTCTGTTAATAACTATAGTCCATCTATCCCCCGCCAGAAATATATGCTTCATATTATGTAACTATTTGAGCTCCATGGTATTCAAAAATAAAACAAGTCACAGATTTGCAATTTTTCTTTGGTCTGCACAGCTTTTTTTAAAAAGTATTTTCAAGATAACATACTGATCATTACTGTATGATTATACTGCGAGTGTCATGTTTTGAAAAAGTTTATCGTAGATTGTTGCTCATGCCCATGCACTAGAATAGGGGGGGGGGGGGGGGTTTCCAGTGTTACTGGATGGGTGGGGTAGGGAGCTATCTGGTTTCTGCTCTTAGGGATTGTGACTGAAAACATGTCATTTGGGCCAAGGGTGTAAAATATTGAAATATTCCAAAAAAAAAAAAATTCATATAAAAACAATATTTTAGAAGTCAAACACTATATTGAACAATTATATAAAGTAACTGTTGAATACCTTACATTTACAGAGATTGCCTTAGTTGTTTTAATGTGTAATGACTTACTATCCTTGTTTTTCTGTCAAATGAAAGTTTTTAACAATATTTGTTCAGATTACTAAAATGATTGTTTAATACCCTAAATTTACAGATATTATCTTTAAATATACATATTAATGTATTTTGATGTACAGTGTTTAATTTTCCATAGTCGTCGTCGTCGTCGTCGTCGTCGTCCTCCGCTTATCCAGGTCCGGGTCGCGGGGGCAGCAGCCTCAGCAAAGAAGCCCAGACAGTCCTCTCCCCAGCCACTTCCATCAGCTCTTCCGCAGGAACCCCGAGGCGTTCCCAGGCCAGCCGGGCGATGTAGTCCCTCCAGCGTGTCCTGGGGCGGCCCCGAGGTCTCCTCCCGGTTGGACACGCCCGAAACACCTCCCAAGGAAGGCGTCCGGGTGGCATCCTCACTAGATGCCCGAACCACCTCAACTGGCTCCTCTCGATGTGGAGGAGCAGCGGCTCTACTCCGAGTCCCTCCCGGATGTCCGAGCTCCTCACCCTATCTCTAAGGCTGAGCCCAGCCACCCTGCGGAGGAAACTCATTTCGGCCGCTTGCACTCGCGATCTCATTCTTTCGGTCACTTCCCAGAGCTCGTGACCATAGGTGAGGATTGGAACGAAGATAGACCGGTAAATCGAGAGCTTCGCTTTTTGGCTAAGCTCCCTCTTCACCACAACGGACTGGTTCAGCGCCCGCATCACTGCTGACGCCGCCCCAATCCGCCTGTCCATCTCTCGCTCCATCCTACCCTCACTCGTGAACAAGACCCCGAGATACTTAAACTCCTCCACCTGAGGAAGGACCTCCCCCCCAACCCGGAGAGGGCAATCCACCCTTTTCCGGCTGAGGACCATGGCCTCAGACTTGGAGGTGCTGATTCTCATCCCAGCCGCTTCACACTCGGCTGCGAACCGTCCCAGCAAGAGCTGGAGGTCACTGTTCGATGGGGCTAGGAGGACCACGTCATCCGCAAAAAGCAGGGACGAGATCCTCCCGCTACCGAACCTGACACCCTCCACCACTCGGCTGCGCCTAGAAATTCTGTCCATAAAAGTTATGAACAGAACCGGTGACAAAGGGCAGCCCTGGCGGAGTCCAACCCTCACCGGGAACAGGTCCGACTTATTGCCGGCCACGCGAACCAGACTCGTGCTCCTTCGGTACAGGGACTGGATGGCCCCTAGCAGGGGGCCACCAACCCCATACTCCCGGAGCACCCCCCACAGGATGCCCCTGGGGACACGGTCGTAAGCCTTCTCCAAATCCACAAAACACATGTGGACCGGTTGGGCAAACTCCCATGCCCCCTCCAGCACCCTGGCGAGGGTAAAGAGCTGGTCCACGGTTCCGCGTCCGGGACGAAAACCACATTGCTCCTCCTCAATCTGAGGTTCAACTATCGACCGGACCCTCTTCTCCAGCACCCTGGAGTAGACCTTACCAGGTAGGCTGAGGAGTGTGATCCCCCTATAGTTGGAACACACCCTCTGGTCCCCCTTCTTGAAAATGGGGACCACCACCCCGGTCTGCCACTCCAGAGGCACTGCCCCCGATGTCCACGCAATGTTGCAGAGACGTGTCAACCAAGACAGCCCTACAACATCCAGAGCCTTGAGATATCCAGGACGAATCTCATCCACCCCTGGGGCTCCGCTGCCTCGGAGTTGTTTCACTACCTCGGCAACTTCTGCCCCAGAAATTGGACGACCTGCCCCCGATACCCCCGTCTCTGTTTCCGCACTGGAATACGTGCTGGTGCGATTGAGGAGCTCCTCAAAGTATTCCTTCCACCGCCCGACAATGTCCCCAGTTGACGTCAGCAGCTCCCCGCCCCCACTGTAAACAGTGTGAGCTAGTTGCCGCCTTCCCCCCCTGAGGCGCCGGACGGTTTGCCAGAACCTTTTTGGAGCCGATCGATAGTCTTCCTCCATGGCCTCACCGAACTCCTCCCACGCCCGAGTTTTTGCCTCCGCGACCGCCGCCGCTGCACTCCGCTTGGCCCGCCGGTACCCGCCAGCTGCTTCCGGAGACCCACAGGCCAACCATGCCCTGTAGGCCTCCTTCTGCAGCCTGACGGCTCCCCTCACCTCTGGTGTCCACTAGCGGGTTCGGGGATTACCGCCACGACTGGCACCAGCTGCCTTGCGGCCACAGCTTGCAGCCGCCGCCTCGGCAATGGCAGAGCGGAACAAGGCCCATTCGGACTCAATGTCCCCCTCTGCCCTCGGGACACGGTTGAAGCTCTCCCGGAGGTGGGAATTGAAGATCATCTGGACAGGTTCTTCCGCCAGGCGTTCCCAGCAGACCCTCACTGTTCGCTTGGGCCTGCCAGGTCTGCGCGGCGTCTTCCCCCACCATCTGATCCAACTCACCACTAGGTGGTGATCAGTTGACAGCTCTGCTCCTCTCTTCACCCGAGTGTCCAGAACATATGGTCGCAGGTCAAATGATACGACTACAAAGTCAATCATTGACCTGCGACCTAGGCTGTCCTGGTGCCACGTGCACCGATGGACATCCTTATGTTTGAACATGGTGTTAGTTATGGCCAAACTGCGACCCGCACAGAAGTCCAATAACTGAACACCACTCGGGTTCAGATCGGGCAGGCCGTTCCTCCCAATCACGCCCCTCCAGGTCTCGCTGTCATTGCCCACGTGAGCGTTGAAGTCCCCCAGCAGAACAATGGAGTCCCCAGTTGGGGCACTGTCCAGCACCCGTCCCAGGGACTCCAAAAAGGGCAGGTACTCTGAACTGCTGTTTGGCGCATAAGCGCAGACAACAGTCAGGACCCGTTCCCCGACCCGAAGGCGCAGGGAAGCAACCCTTTCGTCTACTGGGGTGAACCCCAACATACAGGCAGAGAGTCTGGGGGCTATCAGAAAGCCCACCCCGGCCCTCCGCCTCTCACCCGGAGCAACTCCAGCAAAGGAGAAGGTCCACCCCCCCTCAAGGACTTGGGTTCCAGAGCCGGAACTATGTGTCGAGGTGAGGCCGACTATATCTAGCCGGTTGCGCTCAACCTCTTCCACAAGCTCCAGCTCCTTCCCCGCCAGAGAGGTGACATTCCATGTCCCAAGAGCCAACTTCTGTAGCCGAGGATCGGACCGCCAAGGCCCCCGCCTTGGTCTGCTGCCCAATCCACATTGCACCGAACCCTTCTGGAGCCCTCCGCGGGTGGTGGGCCTGCAGGGGGACGAGCCCATGTAGCCGGTTCGGGCTGGGCCCGGCCGGGCCCCATGGGTGAAAGCCCGGCCACCAGGCGCTCGCCCACGGGCCCCAACCCCGGGCCTGGCTCCAGGGCGGGGCCCCGGTAACCCTCCGGGCCGGGTACACAGGTTCTTTCTGTTGTCCATCATGAAGGGTGTTTTGAACCGTTCTTTGTCTGACCCTTCGCCCAGAACCAATCTGCCTTGGGAAACCCTACCAGGGGCAAAATGCCCCCGACAGCATAGCTCCTAGGGTCATTAGGGCACTCAAACTCCTCCACCACGATAAGGTGACGGTTCTCGGAGGAGTTTCCATAGTCCGATTCTCTAAAATAACTAATACTGTAAATGTGCAGAAATTCCTATTTGATTAAAGGTACATATTTTGTTTATACATTGTGTCATTGTTTTTTTACTTGGGGAAACCACAATTATGCAGCAAATCCGTGTAGATGGACAAGACAGTTTCATGAAATGACTACTAAATACCCTTAATTTACAGGGATTGACCTTACATGTAGCTATTTTTGATGTATTTGTAATGTATTTAGCTTGTTTTTCCACTGTCCAGTGGAATTCTCTAAAATTACAGATTAATACTGTCAATTTGCAGATATTTATCTTAAGTTTTATGAGCCTACTTTGTTTTTATATATTATAACTTTGTTATTGTACATGGAAAAATAGTATTTTAACATGTATTTCCTGTAGATAGACTTGGTTGTTTCCTAAAATACATAATGTATACAGTGAAATTACAGAGCTTAATGTGAAAGGTATCTGACTTTAATGTTTTTAGACATATGTGTGTTATTTTACAGTATAATGGGCATTTATCAACTATAATATACTGTATTTTAATTAATTTTGAATGTAAGATCTACTCTGTATTTTTAGTTATTGTATGTAGTTCTGTGATACAGTTATTAACTGTATTTTTACGGTATCTGTTTGGAAACTTTGCTGCCAGTGTTTATACCGTTTTTTTGTTTTGTTTTTTTACAGTTTTTTAAATAATGTAAAATTACAGAGATTAACCTGAAGGGTATCTGCTTTTTAATGTTTTTTTGACATAATATGTATGTTATTTTACAGTATAATGGGCATTTATCAACTACAATATACTGTAATTAAATTAATTTTGACTGTAAAAATCTATTCTGTATTTTTACAGCTATTGTACGTAGTTCTGTGATACAGTTATTTACTGTCATTTTACGGTATCCGTTTGGAAACTTTGCTGCCAGTGCTTTTACTGTTTTTTTTTGTTTTTGTTTTGTTTTTTTCAGTGTTTTTTTCACAGTGCAGCAGTGGCTGGTCTGCTGCTGCCTGTTTGTGTAATTGCGTGACTTTGGGGATTAAAAGGTTTCATTTGGACTGACCAAATAATGTCCAAATAACCAAATAACGTCTGTGTCTGTGTCAAGTTAACATGGTGAAAATATTCTCAATATAGGCAATATTGAAACCGTTATTGATATTTTTAGGTGGCTGAAATATGTTTTGTACTGCCCCCTTCACAGCAGCACATTTCATGGTGCTACTCACATCTGCTTCTCTAAACTGGGGGCATGCTGACCAACAACTACTGTCTGTAATACACTGACTATGGAGAAGTACCTCATACAACCCCACTTAAAAAATCAGAAATATCTCTTTAAAAGAAACATGCACTAAACAAGATGTGTCTTACCATCAGGTGGTAAATGAAAGATGCAACACAGAAACTGACAATATGGAGACTACATAAAAAGTACATGCACACTCCACCGAACTTGAATGGTGAATTATCTAAATTACTGTTGTTCTGATGCAAAACAAATGCAGAATGTGGAGGAAGAAAATGAGTAACTCAGAGTTATTGAGTCACTAAAAGCGATCAGGTTAAAGTGCATTAAGGTGCCCTATTATTTTATATTTGATGGCACTTGTTTATTCTTGTTTATTTGCAATTTGTCACACTGCTGCATTTGTTTTAGAGTCATTTATTTTGGCCACCACATCTGAATATGTGAAAAAGGGCAGAAAAAGTATGTCAGGTTATTTCTTGATGTAACCAGACTCCATTTGTTAGCAAACATTAGTGCACACTGTGAAAGCTGTGGCAGAGCTGCAGAGAGGCAAGGCACACGGGAGCGTGCATAACAGCAGCTTGTTGCACTGTCCTGGGGTGGCCAAAGAAAACAATGAATGCAGGTCTCATCAATAATTTACCATCAATACACAAATAACATCATAATAATCACATGATAAATGTGTAATAATCTTGTTATTTGATTTTGGCTTTTTGAATTTGCCTGCTCTGTGTTTTAGAACCAATGGTAGTTTTTTGGTTGCCATGGTATTTTAGCCTGCCATCAAAACGTGATGCTCCAAAATGAAACTCGGAACCAAAAGAACTCAGAACATACAGAAACTGGTGAGCAGACCACAGTTTTACACAAGCATTGGAGAGAGACAGACACGATTTTTTGGAGACATTTCTATCAAGTTCGCTCAGGAAACATCATGGACGCAGAGACATCAAAAACTCTACATTCTCTGAATGCAGAGAGGGATTCATGTAAGTGTGAAATCCTGTCAAACAGCTTCACCTGTTTTTACATGTATAAAGTACTAATTGTCACTTTTTCTGTAGTTCAGTGTGTTTTTCATGCAAAAAGTTGAATATTTGTCAGTGCAGTCAAAATATTTTAAGCTGTTTACAAAGTAATTAATTTAATTTTGTCTGAATATTTGGTACAGTTGTGCTGTTGCTGAACAAGTTCCCTGGTCCATCAGAAAACCGATTTGTTCATCCTTTTTTGTGGACACCTTTGAGGAAAGCAGCTCCAACCAATGACATTGGTTGTCATAAAATAGACCAAGTAAACATAATCGAGACATTTTCAAAAAAAAATTATATTTTTAGTAATTTCTTGTTAATGTTGTCATGCGGCAACACCATACGACAGTGGAAATGAATGAAAACAAGAGAGTTTTGTTTATAATTGTAAAAACCTTTATTTAAAATATCAGGATATATTCTCAACAGTCCCCAGTAGCATCAACAGTTAAAAATGCATCTCATTTGAACGTTAAAACCATTTAAAAAGATATTTTTCATCATTTCATTCAAATGTTTGCGCTGTATCATTTGAATAATTGTTTTGATTTGATCTGAGTGTCTTGATACTGCCGTCTTTGCCTTCGTTGCCTTACTGCTCCTCTTCCACACCGGCCCTTTAGCCTTTTTGGTGCTTCCTGTGGAGGAGGTGGACCTAGAAAACAAACAAATATCCTTAGTATGTTATGAATCTACCAGTTTAATGCAATACATAAATAATAGCTGCACTTTCACCCTCACTGTCCCCCCCGTCCTCTCTGTCTCCAATGTCCTCGCTGTCTCCAATGTCCTCGCTGTCAGGAGGGCTAGTTATGCTTTCTTCCGTGAGGAGCCATAAAACACTGTTGTGTCATGGATGGTCATATTAATGTGTATATGGTCTGAAAATAATGAATTAAACTCTTTGCAAGAATTCTGTTTGCTGTGATTTTATTTGTTAAGGAACTAATTGTAAAGATGATGATGAAGTAATGAAAGACTACTCATTATGTGTCACTTTACTTTAGGACATAAAAAGGTTAACTAATGGACAGGTTATTGAGTAATGATTCTGTACTGATGAAGTAACTAGTTGACTAATTATCAAGTCATGATTAACCCCTCTATGAAATTTGATCATGAGTTACTGAAGAACTGACCATTAACTAATGGTTAGTTCCTCATTAGTTCCTCAGTAACTACTCTAATTTTGTGTAACTTATTGTAAAGTGTTACCAGTATGTTTCCCTGTCGAAAAATGTCATAAAAATACTTTTGTAGATGATTTTTGAGGAGTCAAATGGCGAGGCTCCTCCCTGTGAAGAGGTCTGCAGAAAAGGGCTTCAAGGCAAGGCAAGGCAAGTTTATTTGTAGAGCACAATTCGTACACAAAGTAATTCAAAGTGCTTTACAGAAGAAGAAAATGCATTAAAATCACAATACAAAATAAAAACATAAATAATCATTATAAAATGAACTTTAAAAGAGAAGAGTGCAGATAAGATCCTTTCAGTCATATGCACAGTGAAATAGAGCTGTTTTGAGCCTAGATTTGAACATTGTCAGAGTAGAGGCCTGTCTCACATCTTCAGAAAGACTGTTCCAGATTTTAGCTGCATAAAACTGGAACCCTGATTCCCCATGTTTAGTCCTGACTCTGGGCACCAGCAGGAGGCCGGTCCCTGAGGTCCTCAGAGTCCGAGATGGTTCATATGGCACTAACATGTCAGAGATGTACTTTGGTGCTAGGCCGTGGAGAGACTTGTACACAAGCAGAGCTGCTTTAAAGTCTATTCTCTGAGCCACAGGAAGCCAGTGTAGAGACCTGAGCACAGGACTAATGTGCTCGTACTTCCTGGTTCTGGTCAGGACCCGAGCAGCAGCATTCTGGATGTACTGCAGCTGTCTTACGGCCCGTTTGGAGAGGCCAGTGAGCAGGCCGTTACAGTAGTCTAACCTACTAGAGACAAATGCATGGATAAGTCTCTCCAAGTCAGGTTTAGACACTATACCTTTGATTTTGGCAATGTTTTTTAGATGGTAAAAGGCTGCTGATGTTATTGTTATTGATTTGATTTGATTCAAAATTTTGTGACAAATTTAAACACTGCTGTTGGTTCTCTTAGGACCCCACCTCTCTTTCAATGCACTATATCATAAAAGGGGAGGTACTGTGTGTGTGTGTGTGTGTGTGTGTGTGTGTGTGTGTGCGTGTGTGTGTGTGTGTGTGTGTGTGTGTGTGTGTGTGTGTGTGTGTGTGTGTGTGTGGAAGGAATTCAATGGGTTTGTTATCAAATGGCAACATCATACCATAGAGGATTAAGTACAGTGACTTCAAGGTAAGAAAGCACAACTAATTGATTTACAAATGGTCATTTAATAGGTCGAGTCTTCCTTTAACTGTCTATGGTACGTATCAATGTTTGGGATGGGGGGGGCGGGGGGGCGGGGGGGGGGGGGGGGGGGACATTTTCCAAAAAAGTTATTTTTTTAGTTATTTCTTGTTGATGTTGTCATGCGGCAACACCTTACGACAGTGGAAATGAATGAAAACAAGAGAGTTTTGTTTATAATTGTAAAAACCTTTATTTAAAAAATCTGGTTATAGTCTCAACAGTCCCCAGTAGTAGTCTTTCATTACTTCATCATCATCTTTACAATTAGTTCCTTAACAAATAAAATCACAGCCAGCAGGATTCTTGCAAAGAGTTTAATTCATTATTTTCAGACCACATACACATTAATATGACCATCCATGTTATTCTGTACGATGATGCCTTAGAAATAAATATGATCGTGTGTCACATTTTAGGTAGGCTATTTAGGTTTATTTCCTTTCAAGCAGGCACAGAACCTTCATGCCACTTGGCCGTCAACTTTATTTATGAGAGGAAGTTTACAGAATGCAGATCTTCAACATTACACATATATGTCACATATCACATATGCCAGGGGGATAAGAGTTTACAAGAAAATACTAAAATGATAACAAATATTAATGGTTTTGATTGCCTTTTGATTAAGGGAAAATTTAATGGAATTGATGTAACGAAAGTAACAAAAGAGGGTTTTCTATGTGTAAACTTATATTTGTGAATGTGAAACCTTGCCAAAAGTAAGATGCGATTAATAATACACCTTTCAATGGGTTTTGCCATATTTCTGTTAAAGTAAAAAAGTCTAAACAGCACATCCCTCCAAAACAACTTAAATTATTTTTTAATATTGTTCGCAATAAAATTACAAATATCACTCCAGAGCCTTTTGACAATGGGGCAGTGCCAAAATAGATGACTAACCGTTTCAAGTGTTGGGTGAAGTCTTTGTAGTGTGTTCAAGTGCAACTGACACAGGGTGACGTGAGGCGGCAAAGAGACAGAGACACATAGAGACAGAGACAGACACAGAGAAAGACAGACAGACAAAGAGAAAGACACAGAGACACACAGAGACAGAGACACATAGAGACAGACAGACAGACAGACACAGACAGAAAGAGACAGAGACAGACAGACAGACACAGAGACAGAGACACACAGACAAACAGACAGACAGACACAGCGACAGACAGAAAGATACAAAGACACAGAGACAGACAGACAGACACAGAGACACAAAGACAGACAGACAGACACAGAGACACAAAGACAGACAGACAGACAGACACAGAGACACAAAGAGACAGAGACACATAGAGACAGAGACAGACACAGAGAAAGACACAGACAGAGACAGACAGACACACACAGAGACAGACACAGACAGAAAGAGACAGAGACAGAGAGACAGACACAGAGAAAGACAGACAGACAAAGAGACAGACACAGAGACACATAGAGACAGAGAGACAGAGACAGACGCAGAGAAAGACAGAGACACAGAGACACACAGACAGATACAGAGACACAGAGACAGACACAGAGACACAGAGACAGACAGACACACAGAAACACAGACAGACACACAGAGACACAGCGACAGACAGACACAGAGACACAGCGACACAGACAGACAGACAGACACAGCGACAGACAAACAGAGACAGACAGCAAGACAGAGAAACAGAGACAGACAGACAGCCAGACGGAGAGAGACACAGCGATAGACAGACACACAGACAGGCAGACAGAGAGAGACAGCGACAGACAGAGACACAGAGACAAACAGAGACAGACAGACAGACAGATATACACAGCGACAGACAGACAGAGACACAGAGACAAACAGACACAGACAGACAGACACACAGACAGACACAGTGACAGACAGACAGACAGAGACACAGAGACAGACACAGAAACAGACAGACACAGGCAGAGACAGACACAGAAAGACACAGACAGACAGACAGAGAAAGGTACACAGAGACAGAGAGACAGAAGGAGACACAGAGACACAGACAGACAGACACAGAAAGACAAAGACAGACGGACAGAAAGACACAGAAAGACACAGACACACAGATAGACAGACAGACAGACAGACACAGAGACAGACAGACAGACACAAAGACAGACAGACAGACAGACAGACAGACACACACAAACACAGACAGACAGACAGACACAGACAGACAGACACAGAGACAGAGAGACAGAGACAGACACAGAGAAAGACAGACAGACAAAGAGACAGACACAGACAGAGATAGACAGACACACAGAGACAGACAGACACAGACAGACAGACAGACAGACACAGCGACAGACAGACAGATACAGAGACTCAGAGACAGACAGAGACACAGACAGAGACACAGACAGAGACACAGACAGACACAGACAGACAGACAGAGAAAGAGACACAGAGACAGAAGGAGACACAGAAACACAGACAGACAGACACAAAAAGACACAGACAGACAGACAGAGACAGAATGACACACAGACACAGAGACAGACACACAGACACACAGACACACAGACACAGACAGACAGACAGAGAAAGAGACACAGACACAGAGACAGAAGGAGACACAGAAACACAGACAGACACAAAAAGACACAGACAGACAGACATGGACAGAACGACACACAGACACACAGACACAGAGACAGACACACAGACACACAGACACAGAGACAGAGACACATAGAGACAGAGACAGACACAGAGAAAGACAGACAGACAAAGATAAAGACACAGACAGAGACAGACAGACAGACAGACAGACACAGAGACAGAGACACACAGACAAACAGACAGACAGACAGACAGAGACACACAGACAAACAGACAGACAGATACAGAGACAGACAGACAGACACAGAGACTCAGAGACAGACAGACACACAGAGACACAGACAGACAGAAAGAGACAGAACGACACACAGACACACAGAGACAGACACAGAGACAGACACACAGACACATAGAGACAGAGACAGACACAGAGAAAGACAGACAGACAAAGATAAAGACACAGACAGAGACAGACAGACAGACAGACAGACACAGAGACAGACAGAGACAGAGACACACAGACAGACAGACAGAGACACACAAACAAACAGACGGACAGATACAGAGACAGACAGACAGACACAGAGACTCAGAGACAGACAGACATACAGAGACACAGACAGACAGACACACAGACACACAGACAGACAGACAGACACAGAGACTCAGAGAGAGACAGACACAAAGAGACACAGACACACAGAGAGACAGACAGACAGACCAACAGAGACAGACAGACAGAGACAGACAGACAGACAGACAGACAGACAGACACAGAGACAGACAGACAGACACAGAGACAGGCAGACAGACAGACACAGAGACAGACAGACAGACAGACAGACAGAGACAGACAGACAGAAACATAGAGACAGACACAGAAACAGACAGACACAGACAGAGACACAGAGACAAACGCAGACAGACAGAGACAGAGAGACAGAAGGACACAGAGACACAGACAGACACACACAGAAAGACACAGACAGACAGACACAGAGACACACAGAGACAGAGACCCATAGAGACAGAGACAGACACAGAGAGAGACAGACAGACAAAGAAACAGACAGAGACAGACTCACAGACACAGAGAGACAGACAGACAGACACAGACAGACAGACAGACAGACACAGAGACTCAGAGACAGACAGACACACAGAGACACAGACAGACAGACACACAGAGATAGACAGACACAGAGACAGACAGACAGACAGACAGACATACACAGAGAGACAGAGACAGACAGACAGACAGAGACACAGACAGACACAGACAGACAGACACAGAGACACACAGACAGACAGACAGACACAGACAGACAGACACAGCCAGACAGAGACAGACACATAGACAGACACAGACAGACACAGACAGACACAGACAGACAGACAGACAGACAGACGGACAGACAGACAGACACAGAGACAGACAGGCAGACAAACAGACACAGACAGACAGACACAGCGACAGACAGACACAGAGACACAGCGACAGAGACAGACAGACAGAGAGACAGACAGACACAGAGACAGACAGAGAGACAGACAGACAGACACAGAGACAGACAGACAGACACAGAGACAGACAGACAGACATACAGACACAGAGACACACAAACACACAGACACAGACAGACAGACACACAGAGACACATAGACACAGACAGACAGACACATAGACAGACAGAGACACAGAGACAGACAGACAGACAGTTTTCATGCACTGTCCAACACCTGCACATACACACTCTCACACACTCATCATTTAATACGTACACATAGTACTGATATCACTGACATTCACACTCCATATGTTGCTCTTATTTAATAATTTGTCAGTCTCTCAAGACAGATTCTGCAATTTACATTGTAGAATCTGTCGGAAAGACGACAAGCTCCCTGGTGCTTTTCGACCAACGGAAGTGCAGGGGCCTTGACAAACAAAGAGACAGACAGACAGACACAGCGACAGACAGACAGATACAGAGACACAGAGACAAACAGACAGACAGACAGACACAGAGACTCAGAGACAGACAGACAGACAGACAGACACACAGAGACACAGACAGACAGACACACAGAGACAGACACAGAGACAGACAGACAGACAGACAGACAGACACAGCGACAGACGGACAGACATACACAGCGACACAGACAGACAGGCACAAATTCAGACACACAGACACACAGAGACAGACAGACAGACAGAGACAGACAGACACACACACACACAGACAGAGAGACACAGAGACAGACAGACAGACAGACACACACATAGATAGACACAGAGACACAGAGAGACAGAGACAGACACAGAGACAGACAGACAGAGAGACACAGAGACACAGCGACAGTGACAAACAGACACAGCGACAGACAACCAGACAGAAAACAGACAGACATAGAGAGACAGACAGACAGACACAGAGGCACACAGATAGAGAGACACAGACAGACACCTCAAAAGACAGACAGAGACACAGAGACAATCAGACACAGACAGACAGACACACACACACACACACACAGAGACAGACAGACAAACAGACACAGAGACAGAGAAACAGACACACAGACACACAGACAGACAGACAGACAGTCAGACACAGAGAAAGACAGACAGACAGAGACACAGAGACAGACAGACAGACACAGAGACAGACAGACACAGACAGACAGACAGACAAACAGAGACAGACAGACACACAGACAGACAAAGAAACAGACACACAGACAGAGAGAGGCACAGAGACAGACAGACAGACAGGCACAGAGACAGACAGACACAGACAGACAGACAGACAGACATAGATACAGACAGACAGAGACACAGAGACAGACACAGAGAGATAGACAGACAGACAGAGAGACACAGAGACAGACACAGACAGATAGACAGAAACACAGAGACAGACATACAGACAGACACAGAGACAGACAGACACAGAGACAGACAGACAGACAGACATACACAGAGACAGACAGACACAGACAGAAACAGAAACGGACAAAGACAGACACAGAGACAGTCAGACAGACAGACATACATACACAGCAACACACAGACAGACAGACAGACACAGCGATAGACAGACAGACAGACAGACAGAGACACAGACATACACAGCAACACACAGACAGACAGATAGACACAGCGACAGACAGACAGACAGACAGAGACACAGACAGACAGACAGACACAGACAGACACAGAGACACACAGACAGACAGACAGACAGACACAGAGACAGACAGACAGACATACACAGAGACAGACAGACAGACAGACAGACATACACAGAGACGGACAGACAGATAGACAGACAGACAGACAGACCGACAGACAGATAGACACAGAGACAGACAGACAGAGACTCAGAGACAGACAGACAGACAGACATACACAGCGAAAGACAGACAGAAAGACACAGAGACAGACAGACAGAGACACAGAGACAGACAGACAGACAGACAGAGGCGCAGACAGACAGAGACATAGAGACAGACACACAGACAGACCGACAGACTCAGAGACAGACTTGAGACACAGAGACAGACACAGACAGACAGACAGAGACACAGAGACAGAGAGACAGACAGATAGACAGACAGACACAGAGACAGACAGACACAGAGACAGACAGACAGACATACACAGCGACAGACAGACGTATACATAGTACTGATATCACTGACATTCACACTCCATATGTTGCTCTTATTTAATAATTTGTCAGTCTCTCAAGACAGATTCTGCAATTTACATTGTAGAATCTGTCGGAAAGACGACAAGCTCCCTGGAGCTTTTCGACCAACGGAAGTGCAGGGGCCTTGACAAACACAGAGACAGACAGACAGACACAGCGACAGACAGACAGATACAGAGACACAGAGACAGACAGACAGACAGACAGACACAGAGACTCAGAGACAGACAGACAGACAGACAGAGACACAGAGACAGACAGACAAACACAGCGACAGATAGACACAGCGACAGACAGACAGACATACACAGAGACAGATAGACAGACAGAGACAGACAGACACACACAGAGACAGACAGGGAGACACAGAGACAGACAGACAGACACACACACACACATAGATAGACACAGAGACACAGAGAGACAGACACAGAGACAGACAGACACAGCGACAGACAACCAGACAGAAAACAGACAGACAGAGAGAGACAGACAGACACAGAGACAGACACAGACAGATAGACAGACAGACAGACTGAGACACAGAGACAGACACAGACAGACAGACAGAGACAGACATACAGACAGACACAGAGACAGACAGACACACAGACAGACAAATAGACACAGAGACAGACAGATAGACACAGCGCAGGCAGACAGAGACACAGAGACAGACAGACAGACAGACATACATACACAGCGACACACAGACAGACAGATAGACACAGCGACAGACAGTCAGATATACACAGAGAGACAGTGACAGAGACAGACAGACAGACAGAGACACAGACAGACACACAGACAGACACACAGACAGACACAGACAGACAGACACAGAGACACAAAGACAGACAGACAGACACAGACAGACAGACACAGCCAGACAGAGACAGACACATAGACAGACACAGACAGACACAGACAGACAGACAAACAGACACAGACAGACAGACACAGCGACAGACAGACACAGAGACACAGCGACAGAGACAGACAGACATAGAGACACACAGACACAGAGACAGACAGACAGACACAGATATACACAGACAGACAGACATACACAGAGACACACAGACAAACAGACAGTCAGACAGACAGACAGACAGACAGACTGACAGACAGACACAGACACACAGACACAGACAGACAGACACACAGAGACACATAGACACAGACAGACATACAGAGAGACAGATAGACAGACAGAGACAGACATACACAGAGACAGACGGACACACACAGAGACAGACAGAGAGACACAGAGACAGACAGATAGACACAAATACACATAGATAGACACAGAGAGACACAGAGAGACAGAGACAGACAGGGACACACACACAAACACAGAGACAGACAGACAGGGATAGACAGGGACAGAGACAGACAGAGACACACACATTGACAGAGACAGATGGACAGACAGACAGACAGACAGCCAGACAGACAGAGACAGAAAGACAGACAGACAGACAGACAGACAGACAGACATAGACACAGACAGACAGACACAGAGACAGACAGACAGACAGACAAACAGACAGACAGACACAAACAGAGACAGACAGACACAGACACAGACAGACAGACACAGCGACAGTGACAAACAGACACAGCGACAGACAACCAGACAGAAAAAGACAAGGACAGACAGACAGAGACACAGAGACAGACAGACAGACATACATACACAGCGACAAACAGACAGACAGATAGACACAGCGACAGACAGACAGACATACACAGAGAGACAGTGACAGAGACAGACAGACAGACAGACAGACAGACAGACACAGACACAGACAGACACAGACAGAGACACAGAGACAAACGCAGACAGACAGAGACAGAGAGATAGAAGGACACAGAGACACAGACAGACACACACAGAAAGACAGACACAGAGACACACAGAGACAGAGACCCATAGAGACAGAGACAGACACAGAGAGAGACAGACAGACAAAGAAACAGACAGAGACAGACTCACAGACACACAGAGACAGACAGACAGACACAGACAGACAGACAGACACAGAGACTCAGAGACAGACAGACACACAGAGACACAGACAGACAGACACACAGAGATAGACAGACACAGAGACAGACAGACAGACAGACAGACATACACAGAGAGACAGAGACAGACAGACAGACAGAGACACAGACAGACAGACAGACAGACAGACACAGACAGACAGACACAGAGACAGACAGACAGACAGACAGACAGACACAGACAGACAGACACAGCCAGACAGAGACAGACACATAGACAGACACAGACAGACACAGACAGACACAGACAGACAGACACAGACAGACAGACAGACAGACAGACGGACAGACAGACAGACCCAGAGACAGACAGGCAGACAAACAGACACAGACAGACAGACACAGCGACAGACAGACACAGAGACACAGCGACAGAGACAGACAGACAGAGAGACAGACAGACACAGAGACAGACAGAGAGACAGACAGACAGACACAGAGACAGACAGACAGACACAGAGACAGACAGACAGACATACAGACACAGAGACACACAAACACACAGACACAGACAGACAGACACACAGAGACACATAGACACAGACAGACAGACACATAGACAGACAGAGACACAGAGACAGACAGACAGACAGTTTTCATGCACTGTCCAACACCTGCACATACACACTCTCACACACTCATCATTTAATACGTACACATAGTACTGATATCACTGACATTCACACTCCATATGTTGCTCTTATTTAATAATTTGTCAGTCTCTCAAGACAGATTCTGCAATTTACATTGTAGAATCTGTCGGAAAGACGACAAGCTCCCTGGAGCTTTTCGACCAACGGAAGTGCAGGGGCCTTGACAAACAAAGAGACAGACAGACAGACACAGCGACAGACAGACAGATACAGAGACACAGAGACAGACAGACAGACAGACAGACAGACAGACAGACAGACACAGAGACTCAGAGACAGACAGACAGACAGACAGACACACAGAGACACAGACAGACAGACACACAGAGACAGACACAGAGACAGACAGACAGACAGACAGACAGACACAGCGACAGACAGACAGACATACACAGCGACACAGACAGACAGGCACAAATTCAGACACACAGACACACAGAGACAGACAGACAGACAGAGACAGACAGACACACACACAGACAGACAGAGAGACACAGAGACAGACAGACAGACACACACACACATAGATAGACACAGAGACACAGAGAGACAGAGACAGACACAGAGACAGACAGACAGAGAGACACAGAGACACAGCGACAGTGACAAACAGACACAGCGACAGACAACCAGACAGAAAACAGACAGAGAGAGAGAGAGAGACAGACAGACACAGAGGCACACAGATAGAGAGACACAGACAGACACCTCAAAAGACAGACAGAGACACAGAGACAATCAGACACAGACAGACAGACACACACACACACACACAGAGACAGACAGACAAACAGACACAGAGACAGAGAAACAGACACACAGACACACAGACAGACAGACAGACAGTCAGACACAGAGACAGACAGACAGACAGAGACACAGATACAGACAGACAGACACAGAGACAGACAGACAGATACAGAGACACAGAGACAGACAGACAGACAGACAGACAGACAGACAGACACAGAGACTCAGAGACAGACAGACAGACAGACAGACACACAGAGACACAGACAGACAGACACACAGAGACAGACACAGAGACAGACAGACAGACAGACAGACAGACACAGCGACAGACAGACAGACATACACAGCGACACAGACAGACAGGCACAAATTCAGACACACAGACACACAGAGACAGACAGACAGACAGAGACAGACAGACACACACACAGACAGACAGAGAGACACAGAGACAGACAGACAGACACACACACACATAGATAGACACAGAGACACAGAGAGACAGAGACAGACACAGAGACAGACAGACAGAGAGACACAGAGACACAGCGACAGTGACAAACAGACACAGCGACAGACAACCAGACAGAAAACAGACAGAGAGAGAGAGAGAGACAGACAGACACAGAGGCACACAGATAGAGAGACACAGACAGACACCTCAAAAGACAGACAGAGACACAGAGACAATCAGACACAGACAGACAGACACACACACACACACACAGAGACAGACAGACAAACAGACACAGAGACAGAGAAACAGACACACAGACACACAGACAGACAGACAGACAGTCAGACACAGAGACAGACAGACAGACAGAGACACAGATACAGACAGACAGACACAGAGACAGACAGACACAGACAGACAGACAGACAAACAGAGACAGACAGACACACAGACAGACAAAGAAACAGACACACAGACAGAGAGAGGCACAGAGACAGACAGACAGACAGACACAGAGACAGACAGACACAGACAGACAGACACACAGACATAGATACAGACAGACAGAGACACAGAGACAGACACAGAGAGATAGACAGACAGACAGAGAGACACAGAGACAGACACAGACAGATAGACAGAAACACAGAGACAGACATACAGACAGACACAGAGACAGACAGACACAGAGACAGACAGACAGACAGACATACACAGAGACAGACAGACACAGACAGAAACAGAAACGGACAAAGACAGACACAGAGACAGTCAGACAGACAGACATACATACACAGCAACACACAGACAGACAGACAGACACAGCGATAGACAGACAGACAGACAGACAGAGACACAGACATACACAGCAACACACAGACAGACAGATAGACCAGCGACAGACAGACAGACAGACAGAGACACAGACAGACACAGAAACACACAGACAGACAGACAGACAGACACAGAGACAGACAGACAGACACACAGAGACACAGACAGACAGACACACAGAGACAGACACAGAGACAGACAGACAGACAGACACAGCGACAGACGGACAGACATACACAGCGACACAGACAGACAGGCACAAATTCAGACACACAGAGACAGACAGACAGACAGAGACAGACAGACACACACACAGACAGACAGAGAGACACAGAGACAGACAGACAGACAGACACACACATAGATAGACACAGAGACACAGAGAGACAGAGACAGACACAGAGACAGACAGACAGAGAGACACAGAGACACAGCGACAGTGACAAACAGACACAGCGACAGACAACCAGACAGAAAACAGACAGACAGAGAGAGACAGACAGACAGACACAGAGGCACACAGATAGAGAGACACAGACAGACACCTCAAAAGACAGACAGAGACACAGAGACAATCAGACACAGACAGACACACACACACACACACACACACACACACACAGACAGACAGACAAACAGACACAGAGACAGAGAAACAGACACACAGACACACAGACAGACAGTCAGACACAGAGACAGACAGACAGACAGAGACACAGAGACAGACAGACAGACACAGAGACAGACAGACACAGACAGACAGACAGACAGATAGACAGACAGACAAACAGAGACAGACAGACACACAGACAGACAAAGAAACAGACACACAGACAGAGAGAGGCACAGAGACAGACAGACAGACAGACAGACAGACACAGAGACAGACAGACAGACACAGAGAGATAGACAGACAGACAGAGAGACACAGAGACAGACACAGACAGATAGACAGAAACACAGAGACAGACATACAGACAGACACAGAGACAGACAGACACAGAGACAGACAGACAGACAGACATACACAGAGACAGACAGACACAGAGACAGACAGACAGACAGACATACACAGAGACAGACAGACACAGACAGACATACATACACAGCAACACACAGACAGACAGACAGACACAGCGATAGACAGACAGACAGACAGACAGAGACACAGACATACACAGCAACACACAGACAGACAGATAGACCAGCGACAGACAGACAGACAGACAGAGACACAGACAGACAGACAGACACAGACAGACACAGAAACACACAGACAGACAGACAGACAGACACAGAGACAGACAGACAGACATACACAGAGACAGACAGACAGACAGACAGACATACACAGAGACGGACAGACAGACAGACAGACAGACCGACAGACAGATAGACACAGAGACAGACAGACAGAGACTCAGAGACAGACAGACAGACAGACATACACAGCGAAAGACAGACAGTAAGACACAGAGACACAGCGACAGAGACAGACAGACAGACAGACAGAGGCGCAGACAGACAGAGACATAGAGACAGACACACAGACAGACCGACAGACTCAGAGACAGACTTGAGACACAGAGACAGACACAGACAGACAGACAGAGACAAAGAGACAGATAGACAGAGAGACAGACAGATAGACAGACAGACACAGAGACAGACAGACACACAGACACAGAGACAGACAGACAGACATACACAGCGACAGACAGACGTATACATAGTACTGATATCACTGACATTCACACTCCATATGTTGCTCTTATTTAATAATTTGTCAGTCTCTCAAGACAGATTCTGCAATTTACATTGTAGAATCTGTCGGAAAGACGACAAGCTCCCTGGAGCTTTTCGACCAACGGAAGTGCAGGGGCCTTGACAAACACAGAGACAGACAGACAGACACAGCGACAGACAGACAGATACAGAGACACAGAGACAGACAGACAGACAGACAGACACAGAGACTCAGAGACAGACAGACAGACAGACAGAGACACAGACAGACAGACACACAGAGACAGACAGACAAACACAGCGACAGATAGACACAGCGACAGACAGACATACACAGAGACAGATAGACAGACAGAGACAGACAGACACACACAGAGACAGACAGGGAGACACAGAGACAGACAGACAGACACACACACACACATAGATAGACACAGAGACACAGAGAGACAGACACAGAGACAGACAGACACAGCGACAGACAACCAGACAGAAAACAGACAGACAGAGAGAGACAGACAGACACAGAGACAGACACAGACAGATAGACAGACAGACTGAGACACAGAGACAGACACAGACAGACAGACAGAGACAGACATACAGACAGACACAGAGACAGACAGACACACAGACAGACAAATAGACACAGAGACAGACAGATAGACACAGCGACAGACAGACAGAGACACAGAGACAGACAGACAGACAGACATACATACACAGCGACACACAGACAGACAGATAGACACAGCGACAGACAGTCAGATATACACAGAGAGACAGTGACAGAGACAGACAGACAGACAGAGACACAGACAGACAGACAGACAGACAGACACAGACACACAGACACAGACAGACACAGAGACACAAAGACAGACAGACAGACACAGACAGACAGACACAGCCAGACAGAGACAGACACATAGACAGACACAGACAGACAGACAAACAGACACAGACAGACAGACACAGCGACAGACAGACACAGAGACACAGCGACAGAGACAGACAGACATAGAGACACACAGACACAGAGACAGACAGACAGACACAGATATACACAGACAGACAGACATACACAGAGACACACAGACAAACAGACAGTCAGACAGACAGACAGACAGACTGACAGACTGACAGACTGACAGACTGACAGACAGACACAGACACACAGACACAGACAGACAGACACACAGAGACACATAGACACAGACAGACATACAGAGAGACAGATAGACAGACAGAGACAGACAGACACAGAGACAGACGGACACACACAGAGACAGACAGAGCGACACAGAGACAGAAAGATAGACACAAACACACATAGATAGACACAGAGAGACACAGAGAGACAGAGACAGAGACAGACAGGGACACACACACAAACACAGAGACAGACAGACAGGGATAGACAGGGACAGAGACAGACAGAGACACACACATTGACAGAGACAGACGGACAGACAGACAGACAGACAGACAGCCAGACAGACAGAGACAGAAAGACAGACAGACAGACACAGAGACAGACAGACAGACATAGACACAGACACAGACACAGACAGACAGACAGACAGACAGACACAAACAGAGACAGACAGACACAGACACAGACAGACAGACACAGCGACAGTGACAAACAGACACAGCGACAGACAACCAGACAGAAAAAGACAAGGACAGACAGACAGAGACAGACAGACAGACAGACAGACAGACATACATACACAGCGACAAACAGACAGACAGATAGACACAGCGACAGACAGACAGACATACACAGAGAGACAGTGACAGAGACAGACAGACAGACAGACAGACACAGACAGACACAGAGACAGAGACAGAGACAGAGACAGACAGACAGACAGACACAGCCAGACAGAGACAGACAGACACAGAGACACACAGACAGACAGACAGACAGACAGACACAGACAGACAGACACAGCCAGACAGAGACAGACACACAGACAGACACAGACAGACAGACAGACACAGAGATAGACAGACAGACAGACAGACACACACACAGACAGACAGACAGACAGACAGACACACAGACAGACATACGGACAGACAGACAGACACAGAGACAGACAGACAGACACAGAGATACACAGACAGACAGACATACACAGAGACACACAGACAAACAGACAGAAAGACACAGAGACAGGCAGACAGACACAGAGACAGACAGACAGACAGACACAGAGACACACAGACACAGACAGACAGAGACACAGAGACACAGACAGACAGACAGACAGACAGACATACAGAGAGACAGATAGACAGACAGAGACAGACAGACACAGAGACAGACGGACACACACAGAGACAGACAGAGAGACACAGAGAGACAGAGAGAGAGACAGGCAGAGACACACACACAAACACAGAGACAGACAGACAGGGATAGACAGGGACAGAGACAGACAGAGACACACACATTGACAGAGACAGACGGACAGACAGACAGACAGACAGCCAGACAGACAGAGAAACAGAGACAGACAGACAGACACAGACACAGACAGACAGAGAGAGAAATAGACAGACACAGACAGACACACAGAGACAGACAGACAGACAGACAGAGAAACAGAGACAGACAGACAGACATAGACACAGACACAAACAGACAGACACAGAAACAGACAGACACAGACAGACAGACACAGAGACAGACAGACAGACAGACACAGACAGACAGACACAGCGACAGTGACAAACAGACACAGCGACAGACAACCAGACAGAAAAAGACAAGGACAGACAGACAGAGACACAGACAGACAGAGAGACGGACAGAGACACAGAGACAAACAGACACAGACAGACAGACACAGAGACACACAGACAGACACAGACAGATAGACAAAGAGACAGACAGACAGACAGATACAGACACAGACAGACAGACACAGAGACAGACAGATAGACACAGCGACAGACAGAAAGAGACAGACAGACACAGAGACAGACAGAGAGACAGAGACAGACACATATACAGACAGACACATAGACAGACAGACAGACAGAGACAGACAGACATAGAGACAGACACACAGACAGACACAGAGACACACAGACAGACAGACAGTCACAGCGACAGTGACAAACAGACACAGCGACAGACAAACAGACAGAAAAAGACAAGGACAGACAGACAGAGACACAGACAGACAGAGAGACAGCCAGAGACACAGAGACAAACAGACACAGACAGGCAGACAGACACAGAGACAAAGAGACAGACAGACAGACAGTTTTCATGCACTGTCCAACACCTGCACATACACACTCTCACACACTCATCATTTAATGCGTACACATAGTACTGATATCACTGACATTCACACTCCGTATGTTGCTCTTATTTAATAATTTGTCAGTCTCTCAAGATAGATTCTGCAATTTACATTGTAGAATCTGTCGGAAAGACGACAAGCTCCCTGGAGCTTTTCGACCAACGGAAGTGCAGGGGCCTTGACAAACAAAGAGACAGACAGACAGACAGACACAGCGACAGACAGACAGACAGATACAGAGACACAGAGACAGACAAACAGACACAGAGACTCAGAGACAGATAGACACACAGAGACAGACAGAGACAGACAGACAGACACAGAGACAGACAGACAGACAAACAGACACAGACAGACAGACACAGCGACAGACAGACACAGAGACACAGCGACAGAGACAGACAGACATAGAGACAGACAGACACAGAGACAGACAGACAGACACAGAGATACACAAACACACAGACATACACAGAGACACACAGACAAACAGACAGACAGACACAGAGACAGACAGACAGACAGACACAGAGACACACAGACACAGACAGACACACAGAGACACATAGACACATAGACACATAGACACAGAC